>CM074861.1:91055000-93555000 GCA_037501455.1 Lantana camara
CAACATATATGCCTTCTTTTATGAAGTCAATGGATTATGCTGTATACTTGTATACGAGTATGCTGTCGGTGTTTTGCATTATATTCTAAACCTAATTTAGTCAAGTCAGTATGATAAATGAGTGAGTATTTTATATCTGTCGTGTGATTAATAAAAAAATTTAAGAAGAGTGGCTGATACAATACTATATAATTTGATTGAGTTCGATTGAATTGACCGTATATCAGAAATTTTCGATTAGACTGGGAAATGAGTGAGTGTTTCATATCTGATTAATGAAAATTTTTAAGAAGAGTGACCAATACAATATTGTATAATTGATTGAGTTCGCTTAAATTGGACGTGTGTCAGAACTCAGAATTTCTCGATTAGACTGCGATTTGGATGAAGAGTAGTCTTGAGGAGTTTGATTGATTAACTAATCATCCTACTCAGAAATTTTACCCCATTTGATATCTGTAATATGATAAAGATACACTATAGTTTGTGGCCTCCCTCCTTCCTTGATTAGTTACTCAAGTGGAAATAAAAAAAGACAATTAATTGGAGACTTTCTCCAAATAGAACTTCACTTATTCGAATGTGCCTCACCGTTGACATTGACTAATAATATGCAATGAAGTCTTTAAAATGTATGCCAAAATTTTCCATTAACAGACTCTTTCTTTGCTGGCCCGTAGACTATAATAACCATTATCATAATCTTTGTTTAAATGCTCAAACTAAAAGAGGCATGACACAAGAAATCTACATCATGTTGGGTGTTAAGATTTTATATATATATATATATGGGTTTGAGTTCAATCATAATATTATGATTTAAATTTTAAAATAATCCTTATTAATGATAAATATTTTTTAGACGTACATACGCGAGTTTTGTCGAAACGGCTGAGTTATACTCATCGAGATTTCATATTTCTAGTTGCTATTTTTTTTTTTTTCCTACTCATTTAGTGAATCTATTAAGATCAATGGTGACTAAATCTAAAATTTAAAATGAAATGCAACTCATATAGTCCATTTCCATACTTTATAAATCTAGCCAGCTTTGAGGGGTGTAATTAGATATTCTGTGACATTGAGGATGTTTTTATAATTTGAGCGAACTTGGAGGACCTGGCTGTAATTTATCCGAAACTAACCTGTAAATAAGTGAAAAGGATGACATGGCAGGACACCTGACGCCTAATCAAGTTTAGCGCATGCTGGAGCAGGATAACTCTTCGGCAACCTTGGAGAACTTTAGAAGAAGAATGGCGGAGTATAAAGCGCTTGTAAGCCTTCTTTTCTCCATTCTTTTTAATGTCTGCGTTGATTACTTTGTCTTGTTAATGTTGGACAGTCTGCGTAGCTCTTTAACTATTTGCTGAAATGCCTAAAAGAATGTGAATCTTAGACGTTATCTTCACTCTTACATGCATGCTCAGATTGAATGTCATACTGAAGCATTTGCGATGATTGAGATCCTTGTGTTTTTCACAAGTATGATCTTGCTGATTCTTTGTCCAAATAGTGAATTGATAGGCAGTTTGGAAATTTTATACTTGCAAGTATTTGAAATTACGCATAGTTCAGCATTCTGAAGAGAAGTGAGCGAACTGTTGTATGTTATTTTACACTAATATCTCAATATGAGATATTAAATGAGATTTTTGGAAAAAAAGGTAGCTTTATGATGTCTGGAATGGATTTTGAGTTGTTTTTTTCTAAAAAACTAGCTTTATGAATTAGTGCTGACTCAATCATCATTGATTGATTGAGGTGTAACAAAAGCCGCCGGTCTTAGTGAATTTTACATGGCAGGACTACTGATATTGAGGTTTATTGCTTGTTTTGATTAGCATTAGCGAGCTCAACGTCATCTTTTATCACTTGAGATGATTCCCCTTGTTGCTTAGTGAATTGATTCTCCTCCTCTACTAGAAATTCGGCATTCTTCCTTTTCGGAGAATCAGGAATCGAGGAGGTAGGACTCCGTGTGCCATTAGCATGCGAAGAGGTCTGTGAAAAAGTTAACGGACTTGATTTGAAATATCCGTTGCAGGATTCTGTTACTCTCTTCATGAAACCGCTCTCTCTTTCTGTCTGTTCATTCCTGGAAGTATGAGAACCAGGATCTCTATTGTTAAACATTCGAAGTAATTCCATTGTCTTGCTCCATATTGTTGACTCAGGATTAGAGTTATCAAAGACATGCCAATTTTCTCTTAGGAACAGAATCACATAGGTTATCAAGGCTGAAACTGCAACAATTCCTACTATTGAAAAGAGGGCGACGAAGCTTCCTAGGCCAATTCTGTTTGGTGAGACTAAGGTAATATAGTCTGAACATTTGGTCTCATCTCCCAACCAGGTGTTTTCAATCTCCCTCATCCTTTCACTCTCGGTGACATTTAATATTCCTCTTGAAATATCAGGTACTAGTGGACTGCCTTTTGGAAAGACCTGTGATATATATATATATATACAAACAATAACAAGCATGAGAAAAACCTAATGTGAGAATTTTCTGGATAAAAAATCTAAAAGGGATCGGGGGAGTTAAAGGAGGGTCACGTACAAAGGCCAAACCACCAGTCTTATATGTGGGACCAGCCAGAGTGTATTTTGAACAGTACTTGGAGAGGATCAGCTTCAAATATGGGATCTCATCAAAGGCAGCAGCTATACCACCATTTTCACTCCCTTTGGAGAAAAGTTCGTCAAGTTTCTTCTGTGAGTTATATGCCACAAGTTTGGATTCATGAAATTTCATACTTTTTAGAAGTCCAAAAACAAACGAACCCTTCTGGTAGCCCACATTTTCATTGTTTCTAATAAGCTCATTAATATCTGTAATGGTCGGCTTCAGCTGCTGAACAGTCAACATGGAAGTAAGACTGGCAGTATAGGTTTGGGTCAGTATTAGAACTACCAAGAACCATGTAACCAGTACGAACCTTGCTAAGCTGCTCGTCACCTTCTCCTCTACAAAAAAGTACATGGGTAAATTTATCATGAGATATACGTCAAGTTTAAGTGAATTTAGATTTCTAGAAAAAAAACCCCCAAACTTCAAGGGAAGTTTTTGTAAGAAAGCTGAACCTCAGGATATGTCAGCATAATTATCCCTTGAATTAATTAAGCTACTTGGTTAGTGATTAAAAATTCTTACTGTGAGCGAACACCATCGTGGAGAAGGCAAACCAGAATATGGTGCCTACTTGATGCCAAGGACTACCCCTGAAATCTTCATTGGTTCTATGTTCAAGAATCCAAATGAGGAACCCTATGAAAACAAATGAGCAAAAGCTTGTCATCCAAAGCTCCCAAGTAAATGGCTTCAAAAATACCCAAAAACTTTTGCTCTTGTCATCTTCGATTGGCACAATCATTGAAACTCCGGACTCTGTGTAAGGAAGGGTGAAGTCAACGTACTGTGATCTGTTCACCACAATTGTTACATCTCCAACTACAGCATCAAAGTTCTGTTCATTGATCAAAAACCAATTAACAATCCATGCTACAAGCTAGAGTAATGGTGGATTATCCCAGTGTCAAAAGAAAAGAAAATAAGAAAGATGCTTATTTTTGTTCTTCAAAAATGAAAATTGGAAAACACTTACTCCAAGGTACACTTGATAAACCAAATCATCACAACTACCAGCACTCTTGTGGTCAGCTGTAGCAAATGGTATGTATTCATACGGTACACCGTATGGTAGTGTTTTCATCACAGAATCAAAAACATCTATGCTGTAGCCTCCCACTTCTGTCAGATTGTTAGTATTCCAAGTGATGTGAACAAATTCAGAGTAACTATTTTGAACAGGAACCCCTATTCTTAATTTCCGCCCATTCACCGGAAGCACCCGACCCTTGGGTGGAGATATTTTATCCCCTGGCCATATAATGGATCTCACATGGGGCTTGGAGTTTCTGTGGTTTATCTCTCTAACAACTCCATTCTCTTTCGTCCAATATCCCACAACTCGAGCTCCTGGACCAACCACATTAACTATTTCATAAGGAGGCGATTGGAGTTGGCCACCAATTAATTTAAAGTTCCCAGTGAGGCCTCTGAATGTTGTATTTGATAATACCTGAATAAGCTCTGTTTCAAAGGGTGACACTCCTAAGCCTTCAATATCTGATGACTTTTTTGAAGTATTTGACTCTGGGAATGTAGAATTTCTTGTTTTTGCTTGTTCTACTGCTAAGGCGAGTGCGATGACTGAGTCGTGAGCCCACAGACCAAAAATGTTCAAATCCTGGCTAAGAGCTGCGGGATTGTTCTGCTGAAGCTTTTGCATGTATCTGAATTTAAAGTTGTCGAGCTCTTTCGTTTTACCAATATAAGGTTTCACACCTATTACTCCAAGCATGGACTCTATGACAGAAGGATCCATTGAATTTAATTCATTTGTGATGCCATCTGTTGCTATCCATGCATACTCACCACCCATCATTCCTAGTTGTTCTGCTCCGGTGAAGAGGCGAGAAGCGAGCCGTTTCAGCATGTGGACAACGAAAACTCTTGTTTGCATTGTCATCAACTTGTAGAGCTCTGCAACAATTTGATCATCTGTTGCTGATGGTGGAATGGTACTCCTGTAAGGTACATGGGCATTTATCTGTTCCAAAGCCTCAGTTAAAGATGGTATAATCCCTTCCCCAAACTCATTATCAACATAAATGAGCACGACTTCTTTCCATCCGAAGGCCTTCACTATAGCGCTTATGGCATTTACTTGGGAAGAGTCGTTTAGAGCAGCTCGGATGAAGTATGGGCTTCGAATTGATGAGAGAGAAGGGCTTGTGGCTGAAAATGTGATAATAGGTACTTGGGCTTTGTCTCCTAGTCTTATCATGAAATTCGCCTGGTCCGAGGACAAGGGACCTATAATGGCTTGCACTTCCACATTTTTCAGTAGGTCTTGAGCTGAATTTCATATGTAAGGAGATTCAGTCAAGACTGTGAAGTACCAGATACAGTTATTCAGCAGGAGTATAAAATACACTTACAATAATTTTCCCATAAGAATATGCCTTTAATTGCAGCTTTGATTTTAATATTATTTGGCATTCCTATTCTTGTCTTTCTAGGATTTTACAGCCATTTAAGCCATTATATTGAAACTAATAATGAAATTGTACACATTGCACCAGTAAGCTATCTTTTGAGGAACATATCAGAAAATTAGCTTAAAGTTCGGAGTAATTTTTCAAGCATGATGTAAATATATGTTTCTGTCCGTTTTATATTCAGAAAGAAGCAATGCCTCGTCTTATGGTAGATAAGCTGGGAATGCAGGCCATTATAGTTTTCTTTTAAAAGTAGTTGACTTAAGAAGCAAGAACAGAATGTGACTAATGGAAGCCATTATTAGCTTATTAGTGTCCACCCCAACCTAGTTTCGATATCATCAAGCGCTGTGTTTGTGTGAGAGAGAAAGAGAGAGTACCTGCTTCAGCTGCAGCAACAACATCTCTCTTGGAGTCCCTGTTATACAGAACAATTCTAGTCTTGTAATGTTCATGTGCGGTGTAGAAATCAGAAAGTGCCATATTGATGCAGTTCCACCCCATCAGTCCATCATCACTATCCATGTCTAGCACCACTCCGACTCTTACGGGGATAGGTGTTTGCTGCGCCACAGCCTTATTGTTGTTCAAAATATTTAGGGAGAGAATGAACATGAAGAGAGAGAAAACGGTTAGGATGGGAGGTTTATTCTCCATTGTTACCAAAATCCCAGTTTTGAAAATACATTGAGAGTTTATACAGAGGACAGTGTTGGTTCTTTGGTATAATATGAAGAAGTTTCTCAGTATTTGTGTATTGATTGATTATGTCTGTTTACAATCTTTGATGCTATCTCCCCAAGTCAATAAGTTTGAACACATTTTGTAAGCTTTAGCAATGAGGTCCTATTCTTGACATTGAAAGCTAAGTAAAAGTATTCATATGAAGACAATTTTTATATACGACCCAAAATGTTGACAATTTTTGGTGTCATTTAAATATTTGTAGGCGAGCAGGCAAGGCAAGTCATTATCGTATGACTTTGCAAGTTTCGCTGAAATTACAGGCGAACTTGAGTTCAATAGGAAATTGGGTGATTAACACGGACTATTTCTGAAATTCGATGTATTTGTTGAAGATTTGTTCACAGTGGAAATTATGACACAATTCCTAAACTAAAATCTCAAAAAACTTATTGGTTAGCTTATTTCTAATATGATAATCTCCAATAAACTACTTCGGGATAATTACAAGTACTCTTTTGACGTTGACACACAACATAATTACGAAAATAATCCCTAGAGTTGAGGGGAAAAAATTGTCGGAGCAGGGTGTTATTTGTAATTTCTAAAGTGTTTTCTCATTCAAACCTCAGTGCGTCTTGGCTAATTTCTCAGGGGATATTCGTAATTGGATTAAAACTCATAGGGGATATTCGTAATTGGATTAAAACTCAGGGGATATCCGTAATCATCCCAACTAATCAATACATACTTAATTCCGAATGCAAAGTTACTCGTTCTCTATATGCAGCTAAAATCAATTTTTACTATATGTTGCGTGAGGTTTGCAGATTATTTAATTTATTTATGCTATATACATAATAGACTAAATTAAATATTCTGGTAAACATTAATTTGACTCCAATTAATATTTGTATTTATGGCTAATAAAGTTTAGGCTGGATTAGATCAAACTTGACTCGTCCAAACTAGTATATTGGAGCTTTATGAATTAAATTTGCCAACTCAATAGGATACAAGGTGACACTCATCATTGTTTGATTGAGGTGAAACAAAAGCCGCCAGTCTTATTGAATTTTACATGGAAAGTCTGCTGATATTGAGGTTAATTCCTTGTTTTGATTTGCTTTAGCAAGCTCAACGTCCCCTTTTATCATCTGAGATGATTCCGCTTGTTGCTTAGTCAGTTGATTCTCCTCCTCTACTTGAAAATCTTCACTCTTTCTGTGGGGAGAATCTGGAATCGAGAAAGTAGGACTCCTTGCTCCATTAGTATCAGAAGCAAGATCTCTATTGTTAAACCTTGGAAGTAATTCCACTGTCTTGCTCCGTATTGTTGATCCAGGATTAGAGTGATCATGGGCATTCCAATTTTCTTGTAGGTACATAATCATATAGACTATCAAGGCTAAAACTGCAACGATTCCTACTATCAAAAAGAGGCCGCCAAAGCTTCCAAGGCCAATACTGTTTGATGACACTGAGGCCCCGAGTTATATGCCACGAGTTTGGATTCATGGAATTTCATACTTTTTAGAAGTCCAAGAACAAACGAATCCTTCTGGTAGGCCACACTTTCATTGTTTCTAGCTCATTAATATCTCTAACGGTTGGCTTCAGCTGCTGAACTGTCAGCATGGAAGTAAGACTGGTGATATAGGTTTGCATTAGTATTAGAACCACCAAGAACCATGTACCCAATACGAACCTAGCTAAGTTGTTTGTCACCTTATCCTCTACAAAAAAAAAGGACACTGTAAACTTATATTTATGTGAATTCAGATATCCAGCATCAAGATTGCTTTATTGATATTGAATTATGGGATAATTACACAAACAACCCTGAGGTTTGGCCTAATTATACGGATTACCACTGATGTTTGGTAATCTACAAAAAAACTCCCCAAACCTAAAGGGAAACTTTTATAAGACTGAGTCTCCGGGTATGACAGTGTAATTATCCCTTGAAATAATAAAACTACTTTGTTGGCAATTACGTATTCTTACTTTGAGCCGAGACCATAGTGTTGGAATGTGAAGAAATCATAGTTGGGGAATTTTCTGTTTTGTTATTTCTATGTATTGAATTCTGTAAATACAATGTACACGGATACATGCTAAATACTATACAAAGATAACTAACAAGGGAAAAAATATCAAAGAGATAGAATCAAATCCCTGAATTATAGTACTTTCCTAACTAACACTCCCCCTCAAGTTGAGTGTCGGGTCTCCGATGTTCAACTTGCTTAACACTTCACTAAAGATCCTTCCATTCACGGCTTTCGTAAGGATGTCTGGCAACTGATCCTCGGACCTCACAAAAGGAATATCAATAACTTGTTCCTCCAACTTTTCCTTAATAAAGTGTTGGTCCACTTCCACATGCTTTGTACGATCATGCTGTACCGGATTTTTTGAAATGCTGATGGCAGCTCTATTATCACACCTTAACTTGCAGGCTCCAAGTACTGGAAAACCAATCTCTGCCAGCAACTTTCGTAACCATAACACCTCAGTCACCCCTCGTGCAATCCCCCGAAATTCTGCTTCTGCATTCGAGAGCGCCACGACTTTCTGCTTCTTACTTCTCCAAGTCACCAAATTCCCTCCGACTAGCGTAAAATACCCAGAGGTTGACCTTCTGTCCATCGGGTTTCCAGCCCAGTCTGCATCAGTATATGCTTCAACGTTGAGATGTCCATGTTTCTGAAATAGTACTCCTCTGCCCGGATGCCCCTTCAGGTACCGGCATACCCTAAGCGCTGCATCCATATCATCTTTCTGAGGTTGATGCATAAACTGGCTCAAGACTCCTACTGCATAGGCCACGTCTGGCCGAGTATGGGAAAGATAGATCAATTTTCCAACCAACCTCTGGTACTGTCCTTTATCAGTCTCTTCTGCTCCATTCACTATCTGTAACCCATGATTGACTACCATCGGAGTGTCAACTGGTTTACACTCGAGGAGCCCAACTTCAGTCAGAAGGTCAAGAACAAACTTCCGCTGTGAGATGAAAATACCTTGTTTGGACCGCAATACCTCTATCCCTAAGAAATACTTCAGTTCTCCCAAATCCTTCATCTCGAACTCTTGAAACAGGTTTTCCCTTAACTGGGAAATCTCCTCTTCATCATCTCCAGTGATGATCATGTCATCCACATAGATGATGAGACATGTCACCAATTCACTTCTTCTCTTTAGGAAGAGTGTGTGATCAGAGTTGCTTTGACTGTAACCCCATTTCTTCATGGCAGCTGTGAACCTTCCAAACCAGGCTCTGGGTGACTGCTTTAACCCGTACAGAGCTTTTCGTAGCCTACACACTTCTCTATCCCCAAATCCACTAGTAAACCCTGGTGGAGGTTCCATAGACACCTCCTCCCTAAGATCTCCGCGTAGAAAGGCATTCCTGACGTCAAACTGATGCAACCTCCAGTCTCGATTGGCTGCTACCGAGAACAACACTCTGATTGTATCAATCTTAGCTACCGGGGAGAAGGTTTCAGAGTAGTCTATGCCATATGTCTGCGTATAGCCTTTCGCCACTAGCCTGGCTTTATATCTCTCAATGCTCCCATCTGCCCGATGTTTCACAGTAAAGACCCATCGACATCCTACCACCTTCTTTCCATTTGGAAGTGTGCATTTTTCCCAAGTACCATTCTTTTCCAGTGCCTCCATTTCTGTTTCCATAGCGCGAACCCACTTATCATCTGTGAGGGCCTCTTCCACTTTATTCGGGACTTTAGTAGAGTAGACAGAGGCAGTATATGCAAGGGCTCATTGAGACCAGTTTCTCTTTGCTATGTTAGCCATCGGATATCTGGGTGCCCTACTCACATACTCCGACTCATATCTCTTGGGTGGCACTCCCCAATTGGCCCTGGGGGGCAGGACATATCTGTTCTCCTGTACACTTTCTTCTTGTATCTCCCCCTGCACCTGTGTCGTATCTCTTCCGGGATCCTCATCATGTCCTGCACTGTTAGATTCACACTGACTTGGAAGAAGAATATTGCTAGTGGAATCACAACTACGTACCTCAGGATCATCAGTTTGATCAGTTTGAGTAATTGGAGCGTGAGGTTGTATAGGGGGTTGTACTGTGGGACGGGCCGGCTCGGTGGTTCCGCCTACTTGCTCTATTAGGACTGTATCAGGCCAAGAGTGTGATACCCAACCTAGAGGGTCCTGTCGTGTCTCCCCCTGACCACTGGGTTGGGAGAAAAAATACTCTGTCTCAAGAAAATCACAATCCATAGTTGTATAAAGACGTCGAGAACCAGGATGGTAACACCTATACCCTTTCTGATTAACCCCATAACCCACAAACACATATTTAAGAGAACAAGGGTCGAATTTGGTACGTTCGGCCTTCGAAATATGAACAAAAACTGAACAACGAAGACTTTAGGAGGAAGTACTAAGGATGAGGGTATGTTGATTTTCTCGCTTAAAAACTGCAACGGTGTTTTTAAGTGTAACGCCTTAGTGGGTAAGCGGTTCGCAAGGTAAATAGAAGTGGCAACTGCTTCGGGCCAAATAGATTTAAGGCACTGAGACTCAATCATAAGGGCCCTAGACATTTCAAGGAGTTGACGATTTTTCCGTTCAGCTACCCCATTTTGCTGAGGTGTATGAGGACACGAAGTCTGATGAACTATACCATGATCCTGAAAGAATTGTCTTAAAGTGGAATTCACATACTCCCCCCCATTATCAGACCTAAGAACTTGAATATGTGATTTGTACTGAGTTTGAACCAATTTAAAGAACTCTACAAACTTTAAGGGAACATCAGACTTATTTTTCAGAAAGTAAATCCACATCATCCGATAGCAATCATCCACAAACAAAACAAAATATTTAAAACCATGATCACCAATATTCGGGGCAGGCCCCCACACATCAGAATGAATTAAGGAAAAAATATCCTTTGCTCTAGAATCCGACGAGAAAAAATGTTGTCTATGACTTTTAGAAAGTATACAAGTTTCACACGTCAACTGACTACTATGAGGAAAAACTTTAGGAAATAAAGACTTAAGATACCCTAAGGACGGGTGACCTAACCGTCGGTGCCATAACCACTGTTGGCGATCCACTGTCCCATGAGCAAGCGCTGCAGTTCCTTGTTGAGCAACCTCGTCCACATAATACAACCCGTCACGTTCAGTACCACGCCCAATCACTCTCCCCGACTGAAGATCCTGTAGCAAACAGAATTTAGGAAACATCAGCATTACACAATTCAACTCTTTCGTCACATGACTGATGGAGAGTAATTTGCACGACAAATTAGGTACATATAGACAATTTCTTAATTGTAATGAAGGAGATAAATTGACTGTTCCTGCCCCGAGAACGGGGGATACCCCTCCATTTGCATTTTGAATTGATAGTCTCTTGGGAACGGTGGTGGGCCTAATAAAGTCTGATTGGTCGTATGTCATCGTGTCAGATGCCCCACAATAAAAAATCCACTGTACACTTTTTCTGTCATTGGGAGTATTCACTTGGAAAGCACAACTCTGCTGCATACTTGAATTACATTTTTTAGAGCTACATTTATCAAGTCTAGGCACATGGGGGTTATAATTATGAGAGGAATCTAATTCAGGAACTAAATCACAGTTATTATGAAATAGGGGCTCAAAAGAATTATAAACAAAGGGTGGGGGGTAGGATGGGTATTTGACCCATCCGTCCCTAATACCTAGAAAAGCACTTTCAATTTTTTCTCCTTCATTAGCCGCCCCTTCTTGATCTGCATTCTTTCTCCCCTGAACCGTGTGAGCTGCTGCCATCTTCTCTTCTCCATTTGCAGCAGATCTATTGCGGGACACCACGCCGTCACGGCGGCGGCTCCGCCACCCCTCTGGCCACCCAATCAACTCGTAACACTCGTCTTTGCTATGTCCATTTCTGCGGCACTGTTCGCACGTGATTGGGGGTTTTCCGACACTGCTCCCGGCGCTGCTGCTCCGGCGGGGAACCATCGGAGTTTGCTTAGGTGGTCCCGCCGGGGCTTGGTGGTGTCCCATGGGCCCGTCGGGCCTGTATTTCGTCCGCTCTGACTTCCGGCCATAAATCCCGTCCCTATGCCGCTAGATCCATCCGCCGATGATGAGTTCCGATTACTCCCGAGGATTTCCCTTCGTGTCCCTTCTCGTCGGATGGTGGCATAAGCCCGTTCGACGGTTGGGAGAGGATTTTCTTTCAGTAGATCTCTCCGATCGGCATCGTCTTTATCGTCTACCCCGACGAGAAATTGGAAGAGCCTGGTTTCGGACCTGAGGCGATTGAAAGTGGCAATGTCCTCTTCATGGATCATTGGATTTGGTTGTCGGATCTCTATCTCTCTCCAGATCTGTTGGAGGTCCCTGTAGTACTTCTCGATGCTGTCGCCGGCTTGTTTGAGATCGTTTACCCGGACTGTGAGGTCAAAGATCTGGAGCCCCTCTCCGCCTTGGCTGTACGTGGATCTTAGGGCGTCCCATATGGCTTTTGCAGATGGGTATTCTGCGTAGGCCGTAATCAATTCCGGTTCCATACTCTCTAGGAGCCATGAGCAGACGATTAGGTCCGTTTGCTCCCACTTTGCATATGCCGGACTGTCTTTTGCCGGCGCTGGGGGGGTTCCGGTGAGATGACTTAGTTTTCCTCGTCCTCCGATTGCTATCTTGATCAATCGGGCCCACAGGGAGTAATTTGACTGATTTAGTTTGATGCTAATTGTGATGTTCTGAGATACATGGGATTGATTGCTTTCTGTTTGGGGTTGTAGGTTCTGCAGAACACTGGCTAATTACGTGGCTAAGGAGTCGACTGGCTGTTGCGACTCCTTGTCGGTATTGCTGCCGCTGTCTTCGGCCATGGTTGGAAAAGGTACGGTACGTGATGAGCAAGGGTCGGATCCGTTTAGTGGATCGTCGTCCGCTCTGATACCATGTTGGAATGTGAAGAAATCATAGTTGGGGAATTATTTCTATGTATTGAATTCTGTAAATACAATGTACACGAATACAGGCTAAATACTATACAAAGATAACTAACAAGGGAAAAAATATCAAAGAGATAGAGTCAAATCCCTGAATTATAGTACTTTCCTAACTAACACATAGTGGAGAAGGAAAACCAGAATATGATGTCTAATTGATGCCAAGGAGTACCCCTGAGATCTTTATTGGTTCGATGTTCGAGGAACCAAATAAGAAGACCAATGAAAATGAATGAGCAAAAGCTTGTCAACCAAAGCTCCCAAGTAAATGGCTTCAAAAATAGCCAAAGACTTTTGCTCTCGTCATCTTTGATTGGCACAACCATTGAAACTCCGGATTCTGGGGAAGGAAGGGTGAAGTCGACATACTGTGACCTGTTCGCCTCAATAGTTACATCTCCGACTACAGCATCAAAGTCCTGTTCATTGATCGGAAAACAATTAAAATCCTTGCTATTAGCTAGAGTAATGATGGATCTATCCAAGCATAAAAAAAAAGAAAATAAGAAAGATGCTTATTCCAAGGTATACTTGGTAAACCAAATCATCGTAACTACCAGCTCTCCTGTGGTCAGCTGTAGCAAACGGTATGTATTCATACGGTACAGCATATGGTAGTGTTTTCATCACAAAATCAAAAATATCTATGCAGTAGCCTCTCACTTCTGTCAGATTGTTGGTATTCCAAGTGACATGAACAAAGTCAGAGTAACCATCTTTAACAGGAACACCTATTCTTAATTTCCGCCAGTTTGTCCGAAATGCCCATCCCTTTGGTGGAGATGCTTTATTTGTTGTCCATTTAATATCCTACATGGGACTTGGAGATGGAGGATTTTTTTTTTGTTTTGGGAGTTTCTGTGGTTTATCTCTAAAACAACTCCATTCTCTTTCATCCAGTACGGTACACCATCTGGTTCTGAATTCATCAAAGCATCAAAAACATCTAAGAGGTAGCCTCTCACTTCTGTCAGATTGTCAGAATTCCAAGTGACACGAACAAACTCAGAGTAACTATCTTGAACAGGAACACATATTCTTAACATCAGCCTGTTTGTTGGAAACACCCAACCCTTGGGAAGAGATGCTTTATTGCTGGTGGTGTAATGGATCCTACATGAGACTCAGAGATGGGGATGTAGTTGTTTTGGAGTTTAGTTTCTGTGGTTTATCTCAAAAACAACTCCATTTTCATTGTTTCTAATAAGCTCATTAATATCTGTAATGGTGGGCTTCAGCCGCGGAACCGTCAGGTTGGAAGAAAGACTAGCGTTATAGGTTTGTATTAGTATTAGAGCCACCAAGAACCATGTACCCAATACAAACCTAGCTAAGTTGCTTGTCACCTTCTCCTCTACAAAACAGTACACAGGTAAATTTATTATTAAATATGCATAAATTTAAGTGAATTCAGATTTCCAGTATCAAGGTTGCTTTATCTATATTGAACTATGGGATAGCTACACTGACAACCTTGAGGTTTGGCCTAATTACACAAATTTCTGCTGTTGTTTGCTAACTACAAAAGACTCCCTAAACCTAAAGGGACGTTCTTGTAAGAAAGATGAATCTCAAGTTATGACAGTGTAATCATCCCTTGAAAAACTACTTTGCTGGCTATCAGGTATTCTTACTCAGAGTGAAGACCATAATGGAGAAGGAAAACCAGAATATGATGCCTACTTGATGCCAAGGAGTACCCCTGAAATCTTCATTGGTTCGAGGGTTGAGGAAAATAATAAGAACAATGAAAATGAATAAACAAAAGCTTGTCAACCGAAGCTCCAAAGTAAATGCATTCACCATCGAAACTCCAGACTCTGTGTAAGGAAGAGTGAAGTCAACATACTGTGACCTGTTCGCCACAATAGTTACATCTCCGACTTCAGCATCAAAGTTCTGTTCATTGATCAGAAGACAATTAACGATCCATGCTACAAGCTAAAGGAATGGTGAATCTATCCAAGAGTCAAAAGAAAAGAAAACAAGAAAGATGCTTATTTTTGTTCTTCAAAAATGAAAATAGGAAAATCCTTACTCCAAGGTACACTAGATAAACCAAATCATCGTAACTAACAGCACTCTTGTGGTCAGCTGTAGCAAACGGTATGTATTCATATGGTAGTGTTTCCATCACAACACCAAAAGCATCTATGCAGTAGCCTCTCACTTCTGTCAGATTGTTGGTATTCCAAGTCACGTGAACAAAGTCAGAGTAACCATCTTTAACAGGAACACCTATTCTTAATTTCCGCCTGTTTGTTCGAAATGCCCAACCCTTGGATGGAGATGCTTTATTTGCTGTCCACATAATGGATCCTATATGGGACTTGGAGATGGAGGATGTTGTTGTTTTGGAGTTTCTGTGGTTTAGCTCTATTCTCTTTCATCCAATATCCTACGACTATCTCCTGGACCAACCGCATTGACTATCTCATAAGGAGGCGATTGGAATGGGTCACCAATCTATCTTTCTATCTATCTCTATCTATATCTATCTATACCTATATAAAAGTGTGGATAGGATGATTGGATTGTGAATTGGCCGAATTACCCTTACATTATTTAATTTAACTATTTAAATTATAGTTTATGTAATTAATAATTTTACTCAATTGTGTTAACTTAATTATATTTAAGGGGAACTATTCTCATTCTCTCACTCTTCATATTCTCCTTTAGTGTACACTAAATGTTGTTTAATTCCTTACACTTAATGTTGACTCTAATGCAAATTAACTTCATTGACCATTAATAACACCATGCAGATATATCTGATCTTCTCGTTCGTTAATTTGCCTGTGCTTATTTCCTAAATTTTAATTTTAATAATTTAACTATTTAAAGGGGCAATTTTTGAAAACTCCCCATGGGTTTGAAAACTTCCTTTTAACTCCCCATTTTCAAATACATCATTTGGGGTTTTAGATACACGATTCTGGGATTTAGATACGCGATTCTGGGATTTAGATACATGATTCTGGGACTTAGATACATGATTTTTTCCTTGTATTTCAAATACGTCATTTGGGGTTTTAGATACGCGATTCTTGAGTTTTAATACATCATTTTTGAAAATGGGGAGCTAAAAGGAATTGGACTTATCATTTGGGGAGTTTTCGGGAATTCCCCGCTATTTAAATTATAGTTTATTTATTTATATAGGTCCAAAATTAATAATTCTACTTAATTACTTTAACTTAACTATATTTCAGCTCGGTTTACTATATGCTAGGTACATACCCACTAGGGCAGTTCTTTTAAATTTCGACACATGTCACTTCCTCTCTCTTATCAATTTCAAGACTTATCTTTTTTCTTTTCTTCCCTTATTTTACGTTATTTTCTTTATAAATCAGTTTTATTTTTTTAAAAAATATTCAAATATTTTATTAATATGTTGTATTTATATAATATAAATGAATTATTGATACAAATAAGAGAGAGAAAATGACATGTGTCAAGTTTTGATAGGATTGCCCTAGTGGATAAGCACCTAGCATATACTAAACCTAGTAAACCTTTAAGCTCCAACTATTCCTATTCTATCAGTCTTTATATTCTTTTTAATGTACACTAAATATTGATACTGATGGGACCAAATCAAGATCGGATTAGATCCGTACAAGTGTCATAATCCAGGCAACTTATTCTAATGACCCAGAAATCACCTGAGCTTAGACGCTCGCGCACGTGGGCTTGTGAAGCAGATCCAGCCCATATGACCCACTACCTTAATCCCTAAGGCCTGCCTGTCAAGGCCCATACATCGAGCGTGGGGTTCCCCACTAATCCCTCTCAGCGCTCGCATGGAGGCTTCAGAGATGACCATTACTCTCATGAGGGACTTCCTCTTCGCACAGTTCATGCCTCCCTTGAGGACCTCCCGTGGTCAGGTGCCTTACCAGTCTCGAGCGTCCCAGCGCGCGGATAAAGTCGCCAGGGGAATCCTCCCCTCGAGCGCTCCAGCGCTTGGATAATTCCTCCAGAGCTTATCTGTGCTCAGACCTCCTTTGATGTCCATACCGTTACTACAGCCAGACACTCATGATTTCTGGAGGCCAGTCCCCTCCTCGACAAAGGGTTCCCAGCGAAGGCACACCCAATAACGTGAGGAGCAAACTATCCTGAGCTCCCCGACGCTCATTGACAGCTTTGTAACCGCCTCTGACACACAGAGGTAGGCGCACAAATTCCTCTGACACACTGTTGCCACCTATCCGTAGGTATCTTTCAGGAATGTCCCTTTCAGGCCATCACACAACGCCACTTGTCTAGGGCAACATTGGGTTTGGGACCACTTGGTTGCATTTACCAAATCACCCTCACCCTCAACCTATAAATATGGGAATTCTCACACATTCCCCAACTAAGTCATCTTCTATACTAGCATTACGGACATAATTGGGCACAATCTCTGGTTTTCCTTCCCAAGCTTCACACACTTCATCTTTCCTGCATCTTTACTGCTCATTTTCTGGTGTTATCCTAGCTGGAAGAACCCATGCATTTCTGGAAACCCAGTTCCTAAGGCTCTTACGTCTGTGATGGTCTTCCTCCTCAAATAAATCTTAAAGTGTTGGTGATTTAGTACATTTCCAGTACTTACACCATCAGATGCTCAATTGGCTGACTCTCAATATTGATTCTAATGTAAATAATATATATATATATATATATATATATATGTATATATATTGTAATTAGATCAAACTTCAAAGGGGAAATGAGGTTTATGTAGCTATGCATTTGTGAAAATATGACTTAATGTGAATTCATTTTATTGAAGGAATTGAGTTATCAAAGACCAGCACAGCCGGCGAGCTGAAACGTGCAGTGGAGGCCGCATTGATCATGGGCCAAGAAGCGGGCCTGGTAGAGTTTCATGGTAATCTTTATTTGCAATGCAGATTTCCCACATATATATTTTGTGTAAGATGTCAGTAGTGTATGTATGTACATCTTGACATGATCATTTCTCAAACGCATATGGGAAGCCTTACACACAGTTTCACATGTGAGAAGTTGATTTATATTTTTGACTGTTTTTCAGTATTTGTCTTATAAGGTTCTCTATAATGTGAATTGAACTTGAAATTTTTGTGCAGGGAACATGTATGGGCCGGGACCGTTTTGTCTTTGCCATGAAGGGCACAAGTTCTTTATTGATAGTGATTGCATTGATCTGGCTTTGCGGAAGGAATTGTGGATGCAAAAAGGATGTACCAATCGCCTAAAAGAACTAAAGCAGTTGGACCGATTGAGATGAATTATTGGATAAATTAACTTAGACCAATGATGAATTTTGAATGGAGCAGTCCTTAAATGTAGATCTCATGACTAGGTTTGTGGTTGAAATAGTTTGAAATTTTTAGTCCTGTTCGCGGCAGTTTTGGTTACTTTCAAAAGTAAAAGTTTGCATAATTGCTTATGCTCTTTTTCATCCATGAAATTCTTTATACTGATTTAAACTAGAAATATCTTTGTTAATTTAGAAATAATATTCAGTTTTTTTTTTTTGACCTTTAGCAGTTTATTCATCACTCTACCAGTAACTTGGTAAAGATAGAATTAGTGACAGATTTATATGATTCGGATGATGAACTTTATATATAAGCTGTCCATGCTTGCCTCTCTTATTACTTTAGAGCTATTTCTGGTTCTGGTTCTTTGCTTCTCTGGATAATCCTTGCCAATCATAGTATTGGGTCAAAATATCTCTCTAATTTATGTTCCTATAATGCTCCCTCGTGTTTCTTTTTCTTTTTCTTTTTTTTGTTTTTTAAAGTTTTCAATCCAATCATATGAATATTGGAAATTAAAACACGTATTTCATATTATTCATTTCTCTTGTCCTTTGATGATCCCTTATTCCTTTTCTTTTTTTTTTTTTTGTTTTTTATTGTTTCCAACAACTTTGTTTTTCATGGTGCTCTATATTTTTGTTTGAAACTTTCTTTTGAAAAATGATGTCAAACTTTCGTCATCTCTATCCATGTTTTTCAATGACCGTAATCAAAATACACACATCTATTTAAAACCAATTACAAGAATATACAAGATAATTTCCAAGATGGAAAAAAAGGAAAAAAGATTTTTGTACTTCTCCTTTTCTTTATTTCAAACATATAAAAATCGTTCAAAAACACATTACTAATATTTAAACCAAATAAAATAAAATTACTAAGAAATTGTTAGTGATAGTTTTATTACTATTAACATAAAATAAATTTCCATATATACAGAATAACAAAATGACATATCACTATAAACAATGTTAACACTTATTCATGTAACTACAATTATAATTAACAAAATTATTTTAAACCAAAGTTTTCACCCCTTCGGCTAATTCCACCTATTACTATATCCTATCAATGTTAATTATTTATATTTGTAATTGCACAGTAACACAAAAACAAAAAATTTCTCGTATGTTCAATAAAATAATAGTATTTCGCATTCAATGTTGGCTATTTTGAGCTCTATATATTGGTCCAATAGCATCACCAGTCACTAGCGGAAGTCCCACCTCCAGAGTAATACACAAAAATACACAAAAATACTTATCATGGAAAATCATGATACTTCCGAAATAAAAACAAATGGAAGCAAAAATTAAGGTGATAGTAATTCGATAGGGCAACAACAAGGAGACGAGTCAGGATTCTAAATCCATAAGAAATCTCATATTTATGGACAATCAGGTAAATAAAATACAAGTGTTGAGAATTGTGAGTGAATAGTAAATGATAATGTTCGTAATATTTGAAATATTTGCTAATACATGCATACTTCTGATAGGGTCAAAATACGAGCGACCCACGTCTGACGCTTGGCCGACGATTGGACACATGGCATTCTGGAAAAGGGACACGTGTTCCCTTGTGATAGGGACCAGTTCTCAAACGAGCGTTCCTTTATTCGAGGAACATGTGTCTTCTCTGACATGCAACCCGTGATTTCCACCGCCGCTCATCACACGAGCGCACTTCACACTACAATGAGGCCCAAGCCTATCCAAGGAGCACTGTACGAGCGCTATACTCTCTCTGAGGAGCCTCTGCATTCCCTTGGGAAATAGGACTTGGAGTCAGCCTCCATTCAGCATTGCTAAACATCTCAGGCCCATGGTTGACACGAGCGTGCTATTAGCCCTCGTTACCAAGCCCCAAACGGCTCTCTGACACCCCGTACACACCCGCGCACCTGCCACTGTTGCCAGCACTCTATTTCACCAACTTTTGCAGAAGATGCCTCCTAGGTTTCTTCTGCTTGCACCACGTGTTAGGGCAACATTCGTGCAGGACCACAAAGGGTAAATGACGAAAGGGTCCCTGACCCTCAACTATAAATAAGTTGGATCATCTCCTTCACTGTAAGCAAGCTTCTATACTTGAGTTCTGCAAATTATATTCATCTCTTTCAGTTCTTCAACTGACTTGAGCGTCGGAGAGCCAAACTGGGCATCACCCCCAGTCCCCCCAGCTTGGCCTTCTGACCGTTTGCTCTTTGTGTTTGTCCCAGCAGGTAGAACCCATCTCATTTTCGGCGAACATTCACCAAATTCCCCACCTCAATCAAATAGAAAGTGATCGGAGTTTGACACCTCACGTTCTTACCCCTTCGTTTTTGGCGCCATCTGTGGGAAACCACCTTCTTCCTTTCTATCTCGCTGGTTGAAAAGCAAACACACTTTCAGTCATGGTTACCACACGTTCCGGAATAGCAGGGGAAGGAGATAACCTTCCCCAAGAGGCAAGCAACCGCCCTATTCCGCCGTGGACGGTGGCGCGCCCCCAGCAGATGGGTCCGCACCTCCCCTGGAAACAGTTGTTCCCCCTGTGGATCCTCTCCCCTCCGCTACGGCTGCAGGAGGATCTGGGACTCCTGCTTCCCAGAGTTAGATCCACGCGCCGCCAGCCCAGCCGGGCGCGTGTCCCTACATGATGCCGCCGCCGGGGTACACCTTGACCCCGACGCCCATGGTCCCCATGATCTAGCCATATCATGCAGGACAAATTCAACTTCCCATTGTACTCCCCAAGGAAGTTGACGGGGTAGAGTTGCCCCCATTAACTCGAGAGCAATTGAAGGCCCTCTACGCTCAGTGTGAGGTTCAGGCGGTCCAGAACGCCTGGCAGAACTTCACCAGGACCTACTTCCCCCAAGGGACAGCCGCCCAAATGGCTCCTCCACAAGGGTGGCAAATACATCCTTTGACGGCGGCTCAAAATGTACTGTAAGCCAGACCGCCGCCTCCGCCTGCCAAAGAGAAGGATGCCCCAGAAAAGGGAAATGACGATCGCCCCCAGGCCAGCAAAGGTAAAGGCCCAGAGGATAGAATTAACTTGGAGGATGAAGGAGATTCCCATACCTCCAGACGCGCCTCCCGAGCCACAAAACAGGGGGACAAAGAGAGAGATGGAAATCCTAACCTCCTCGCGGCTGTGCAAGACCAGCTGCAGGGGTTAAAGGATATGGTCGGACAGCTCTCTCGAGCACGGTCTCAGATCTCTTACAGTAGGGATGAACGAGCTGATGCCAGAGACACACATCCCAAGGACCGCCAGCCACGAATCCCCCGCCGCCAGGAGTAGGAAGAGAACTTTTGCACTTACGAGTATCATCCACTTGAAGGGGCTCCCCCCTTGTAGAAGAAGTTTTGATGGCCCAAGCAGGAGTGGCCAAAATCCCCACTTCCGTCAACCGCTATGACGGGACAACAGATACAGCGGAACACCTGGATCATTTCTTATACCTGATGCACTTGTACGAGCATTCGAGCCACTACTGGGCCAAAGTCTTTGTCACCTCCCTAGTAGGAATGGCTCAGGAATGGTATAAGCGGCTGCCGCCACGCTCGATACATTCATATGAAGAGCTGGCCAACGCTTTCCTCAACCACTTCAACTCTTTGAAGGCCCCCGTCACTGCGCCCACAACACTATACGATATAGTGCTAGGCAAGAATGAATCTCTCCGCTCATTCTTCGCCCGTTTTAACAAGGAAATGTTACAGGTAGAGAGGCCTTCCATGGATTTCTTGATCCCAGTGCTCTTTAAGGTTGTAGATCACAAGCAATACGTGAGCAAGAAGTTTGCCGACGCCATCGTGGAGAGAAGGCCAGGAACCCTTATGGTCTTGAGAGAAGTTGCCGAGCCATTCTTCGCGCTCGAAGACATGTATGGGACTAATGGGCCCCGACACCCTAGTCCGGTAAGGCATGAGCATCACTAAGAGCGGGGACGAGAAGACGTTAGCAGGAAAGAGCACAAGAAATCTCCTCCTGCCTGTCGTCGTTTCGAGCGCATCCCCCTTACAAGGCCGAACTCAAAAGTTTATAACCTCTCTGACAAGAAGCTCTTCAAGAGACCCACCAAGATGAGGGACACTGAAGCCCTGAGGCGATCAAACAAGTATTGCGCCTTCCACAAGCAGAAAGGGCATGATACAGATGAATGCCGATAGTTGGAAAGTGAAATTCAGTGGCTTGTTGCTGGCGGCCATTTGAAGGAGTTTGTGCGAGCCCTGCAGCGATACGACGAGCGTTGCAATATAAGACCGCGTGATAGAAGGAGAAGTCCGTCGCGCTCAGGGAGCCCTCGAGGACGTGGTCCTCCAGAAAGCAGCGCTCGTGGGAAGTAGAAGTTAACAGAACAAGAGAACACCCCCCTTCGCTGTCATCAACATGATCGCGGGAGGCTCGTCAGTAGGGGACTCCAATGCTTCTCGCCGTCGGCACGTAAGAAGCTACGATCAACGCCCCTCAATGCCCAAACATGTATACACCATTGAAGATTCAAACGTCTCGAGCCCTCTTGAAAAAGAGGTGGTAGGATTTAGTGATAAGGATCTCGCTCACATTGCAACGCCCCATAGAGAGAGTGAAACTTCTGACTGCCCCATGGTGGTTAGCCTAGACATACACAATCACATTGTAAAGAGGGTGTTGGTAGATAGTGGAAGCTCTGTTAACGTTTTGCCTTACTTAACTTTCCAAAAGATGAACGTCACCAATGTGTCACTTGAACCCCTCAAAACAGCCCTCATTGGCTTTGGGGGCTCTGAGGTTGTCCCACGAGGGCAAATTCGCTTGGCCACTTCGTTTGGTCACACCCCACAGCGAAAGAGGCTCATGGTCACGTATGCGGTGGTGGAGATTGAGATTCCTTATAATGTCATCATCGGGCGACCGGCCCTCGTGGATTTCAGAGCAATTATCTCCACGTATCATCAGAAAATCAAATTTTCTACCCCTGAGGGTGTCGGAGAAGTCTTATGCAATGTCCGTGAGGCCTGGGAATGTTACATGCTATCCTTTAAAAAGCCCAAAACAGAGAAAGCGTTCCAGATTGGATCCACCAAGAAATCTGTAGATTTCCCCAATCTAGACGAAGATGGTCCTGTGCGCAAGAGGGCCAAAATGAATAGAAAGAAAAATAAGAAGAAGGGTCCCAACGCCAAGGGCGCACTCAAAATTGCCCCTCCAGGAGCGATTGGAGAATCCTCTTCCGAGGCAGACGAGCATGGTCAAGGCGAGCTTTTCTGTGAGATTGATAAAATGGGCTATTGAATTGAGCCAGTTCGACCTAAGCTTCGAGCCCAGAACGGCTATACAAGCACAAGCACAGGCGATCGCCGATCTACTGATAGAGCGTTTTGGCTTAGAGCCTGCTGAAATCGAAGATGATGGCCTATGGGTCTTACACACTGATGGCTCCTCGACCTCTCAGGGGGGAGGAGCGGGGGTAGCCCTTAGAGATCCCAAAGGTGTAGAGATAGACTTCGCCATCAAATTGGACTTTCAGGTCACTAATAATGAAGCGGAGTATGAAGCACTCGTACAAGGGTTGCATATCGCTCTTCAGAATGGGGCTTCCAGAATAACAGCATATGTCGACTCACAGTTGATTGCGAGCCAAATTGAAGGAACTTATGGGGCTCGAGAAGCCAACATGGTGCAATACTTGGAAAAAGCAAAAGTAGCTATTCAGAAGTTCAAAGAGTTCAACTTGTTGCAAATCCCACGTGCGGAAAACGAGCGAGCCTACGCTCTGTCTAAATTCGCTTCCGCACTATAGGGCACCTGTGAGCGCTCTGTTGCATTTCTCAGAACTGAGGAGCCTTTGATTAAAAGGAAAGGCGTGGCACAAGGGATACTCATGATTGATCCTAATGAGCCTTGTTGGCTCGATGACATTGTGAAGTTCCTCAGAGATGGAACTTGTCCGACTGACAGGATAGAGGCTCGGAAAGTGAGAAATAAGGCCCCTCGTTTCTCTTTAGACAACGAGGGCAGGCTTTTCAAGAAGTCATTCCAGGGCCCACCAATGAGATGTTTGAGGCCCTCACAAGCCAAGGAGACCCTTGAGTATATACATGGAGGGAGTTGTGGGAATCACTCAGGAGGGAGCTTCCTGGCCAAGAAAATACTAAGGAGCGGATTCTATTGGCCTACTGTTCTACAGGATGCCCTCGAATTCTCCAAGAAATGTCCCAAATGCCAATTTCATTCAAACATCCCTCAGATGCCAGTAGCCCAGATGATCCCCATATACGTCTCATGGCCCTTTGATCAGTGGGGTATAGACATTGTGGGTCCTTTGTCAGAGGCGGTCGGGCAAAAGAAATTTGTAGTATTGGCCGTGGATTACTTTACAAAGTGGGCAGAAGCTAAGGCCGGCGCGAAAATCACCTTCAGGGTGGTAAGGGATTTCATATGGAAGAATACCATCTGCAGATATGGTATTCCTAGGGTACTTATATCAAGACAACGGATCGCAGTTTATTGCGGCTGATACCAGGGAATGGTGTTCAGAATTGGGTATTGAGCAATGGTTCACTTCTGTAGGCTACCCTCAGGCTAACGGCCAAGCTGAGGTCACCAATCGAACCATTCTCCAACACCTGAAAACCATGCTCGAAAGCAAGAAAAACGAGTGGGCCGAAGAGCTACAAGGAGCCCTATGGGCGTATCGCACAACTCTACGAGCGTCAACCAGAGAAACGTCATTTGCCCTCGTGTATCGGTCTGAAGTCATGATACCAGTGGAAATTGTATACGAATCCGCTCGTGTAGCCCATTTCGAGCCTCAGGATAACGAAGTCAACAGAAGCTTAGAGTTGGACCTACTGGAGGAAAGAAGGGACAATGCATGGGTAAAAATGCACAGATATAAAGCAGCTGTGGCACGACAATATAACAAGCGTGTAAGAGCACGAACTTTCCAGCTGGGAGACTTGGTTTTGAAGAAAGTGGAAGTATCCAAGCATGTGGGAAAATTGGACCCTAACTGGGAAGGTCCGTTCAAAATCATACAAATCAGAGCTAACAACACTTACGCCCTGGAGACACTGCAAGGCGAGCGCTTGCCTTGCCCTTGGAACGCATGTAACCTCCAGCGGTTCTATGTTTAAGTTCTCTAAAAATAATGATGTAACAATCCCACTAATGGGCTCTGTGTACTACTTCAAATCCCAAGTAAGTTATGATACATTCTCCTGAATATTTCTATACTTCTGTTTTTAAGTTATGCAAATGGATAAGACCCACGTCCCTTGTTACTACGAGCATGGTTGGCAATCAATTTCAATACGCACGACATTATTGCGCATGGGTTACGCTTGCCAGCGCTTTATTCCACGTGGGGGATGCCCTCATAGGAACATCCTGGTAACGCTCACAACCAACATGATGAATTGAAGAAAAACACACTCAAGAAAAATCCTAGTAGGCCTTGGTTTTTTGTCACAACACCTTGAGCTCGAAAACGGGATCGATTGCAAGTCTAAAAGTCAAGAACGAGTGAGCTCGTTGAGAGTCCTAGTAGACCTTAGATGTTCGTTACAACACCCTGCGCTCAAAAATGGGGTCCCTGAAGATGAAAGGACCGACATTCAGAGGAAGGAAGAAAGGAAAACTTTTTGACAAGTTTTTCATAAATTCACGAGCTCGCACCCTTCAAGCGGATACGCTCGTTCAACAGTAACATTATCCGAAATAAATTTGCTCAAATCTTGAACACAAGGGCGTTCTCAAAGGGTTGACCCCCACGCTCGTTCAAAGGCAGCCAATTTTTACGAAATTCTTGTTAAGTCTAAGCTAATGTTCTCTGAGAAAGAAACTCACACGCTTACCTAAAGGTTTGAATAGATTTATATGTGCGAGAATTTTTACTAAGTCTTGAATTGAGGGCATTCCCCAAAAAATAAGACCCTAGTGCATTCCCAAAGACTTAACAAAATTTTCCAAGTTTTCTACACGCTGCCTAAATTACTCAAAGTCTTATCGACACGAGCATAAACCCTTGGAGTGTGGCCCTCTCATGCATCCACGGATTCATTACACATGAATTTGCACAAGTCCTAGTGACAAAGGTGCCCTCAAGGGGAAACACATACTCTCGATTATGAGTCTGGGCCAATCTTTGTAAACTTTCATCAGTTACCAAGCTGGGGTTCACTATTAAATGAACCCTCACGCTCGTTCAAAACTTGAAATTGAATCCACATTTAGGAAAAATTCTCACAAGTCTTGAAATGGGGGCACGTGCAAAGTAAGACCCTCGTATTTACTCGATGACTTGGCAAAATTTTCCAAGTTTTCTTATGTCTTTTACTTGAGCTTAGGAGTTAGTCAGAATCTTAAATGGGATCTCGACAACAACGAGCGTAAACAAGAAAACAAAGACATACCATGAAAAAGAAATATTTCATTTAAGACAAAGAAGAGATTACAGTGGTTTGGAACAAGGGCTTCATGGCCCTCGGGGAATACTGAAAAGGAAAAAACAAAGGAACAAAAGAAGGTTAAGCTGCAGTAGCAACGTCCTCTTCCAAGTTCACAACCTCCTGTTGAGCGGGAGCAGCGGGTTCTTGCGGAAGAGGCACGGGCTCATTATTCCCTGGCGCTTGGGGGGCATTGGGCTTATTAACCTCATTTTCCGGAACAGGGGCATTTCCAGCGACCGGAGCAGGAGCACTGACAACGGGCGCTGAAGGCTCATTTGCAGGGGGGATCTCAGAGGGTCTTCTACCAGAGGGTGCGCCGCCATATATTCATCCTGGATGAGCGTGACCAGAGAGTTATACTCCGGTTCGGAGAGGTTTGATTCAGGGTCTTCACGATCATCATCCTCCTCGACACAGCGCTCGTTGTACATGAGCCCCATGTCCGGCATTTTTGAGCCTCGTCAAGACAGTGCAGAGCAGCAACAAAATTGAACGCCTTGGAGTGACAGAACTTGATGATCGCCTCCTTATTTGCTTGCTCGAGGCGATGAGAGAGCTGGGTTATTACATCTGTGTATTTCTTCTCCGCCTCAGTAGTCCTCATCTTCCATTCGTTACGATCGGCCGTAAGTTTTTTATGGCTCTCATTGAGGTTATTGAATTGCTTGCGCCAGCTCCTCCGAGCGGTCTCGGCGTTCGTAAAGTCATCCTGCAGCTTCTTCATCTCAGCCTCCAACTTTTTGTGATCTGTCTCAAGGGAGAGGAACTTGGCCTTCTCCACATCTAGTTCCTCCTGAATTTGGGCGGGATCGTTCGAGCGCGCCATCTTCTTGTACTTTGCTTTCCGGTCAGCATAAACCGTGGCAAGCATTTGGATGTTTTTCGCCCTCGGGAGCACTTGCTGCATGGGCTCGAAAGGGCAGGAGTGTTAATAAAATCTTGAAGAACAACATCTTTGAAAGATAATAAAGTTACAAACAGGAAGGAGACTTACAGAAATTAGGGCATGTACCATGTCGCTGGTCACCTTCTCCACGGACTCGGAGTACAAGGCCCTATGGTCCGCTGTGAAATGGACCCTCTCATATAAGCGCTCACTGATGGTTTACGCGAGCATTCCGTACCTCAATAATACGGGGCCTCCATCTGCGAAACCCTTATAGCTCCTATCCCCTCGGCGGTCAAAGTCCCACAAATGCTCTTCCTCTGAGGAGGAAGTGACTCCATCACCCTTGGGGCCCTCCACAACCAGTTTGCCCTTACCAGAAATGGAGAAGGAATCTGGCATTCTTTTCCTCTTCTGAGAGGCTGAAGCATCTCCACCTTGAGCCCCGATGATGGTAACGCTCGTGTGCGGCCTTGGTGGCTGAACAACAGTAGGGGGGACGGCTCCGCTCGATTAGGGAGCAACCGGAGCCCTCAGAATCACCCTCGTGTTAGGGTTTGGCACTTGACCTTTTCTGTGGCCTTGGGTTTGCTGGTTGTTGCTTGAACTAGACCCCTGGTGGCCGCCTCGACCATCGCCCCGTCCTACCCCTCAGCCTCGTGGGTTCTGTTGATCTCCTTGATTGGATTGGCGCCTGTTGGCATTGGCAAATCTAGCAGCGTTTCTAATCCCTCCACCGGCCATTATAATACTTGGTCCTGGAAAACGAAAATAAGGAAAAGCACAAGGGTTGGAAATGCTCGTTCAAATAATGAAAATCATGAAAACACATGAAAGTCAGTATCCCTATCTAAGTGTTAGTGCCCTAAAATCTAACCATCTCTATCCAAGTCTCGAGCGAGAGGGTTGCTGAGATAATGGGGGTCATTGGTAAGTCAGCAAAGGAACATGAGTTCCGCGTCATCTATCAAGTCTTTGGCTTGTATCAGCCAGCCCTCGTCCCTCAACGCCCCAACTAATTCTTTACCCTAGTTCTCAGGGAAAGTGGGGTCCAGGCGATTCTTCACAAGGGAGCCTTTTCCATGTGAGATCCACTCTCGTGATACCCCGAAATCATCATCTGCTGGGGCTTTGACAAAAATGAACTTTTCCTTCCAATCGGGGCCATACGTGGAAGACGGAGAGTTGATCAGCCTCATATGGGTCTTTGCTTGAATATAGTAAAAGAAGCCCACCTCGGGAGACGAGCGTGGTGAGCTCATAACCTGGAATAGAGCGTTGAAATTCCGCATTAAAGGCTCGTGATTGGTACACTTCATGAGGATCACAAAGCAGGTGATGAGTGCGACACCGTTGGGTACAATCTGCGAGGGGTATAAGTTCAAGTTATTCAAAATATTGGCCACCGGAATTGGGATTGGAAATCTTAGGCCCCCTGACCCAATTGCATCCTTGTAGACCGCCATCTCACCTGGGGACGGGCGATTTGCACGCTCATGCTTGGTTGGGATTCTTCATGTATACCGCTCGTCCCAATATATCGGGGCCATATCAGTCTTTATCTCTCCCAGAGTGATGGTGCTGGGAGTCTCGTCAGGGGTACGCTCAGTTGCCTGCATACCCGAGCCTTCACCCTCGTCTGTGCCTTTGGATTTCTGGGTTTTCTTGGATTTTTTGGTCTTCCTCTTCTTTGGGGGTGCCTCCGAGGGCCCAGCCTCCTCGATCCCCCCTGGCGCCGGAGCAAGCATCGCCACGGTCACGGTATAGCGATGGGGATGAGTGGTCCTCTCCGTCCTCGGAAAAACTTCCCCTTGCCTCATCGCCTCCAACGTTAAATCCATCTCCTCAAAAAGAGGCTCCAAACCCTCTGGATTTCTCTCTCCCATAGCGGAAACTGCCACCTCCAACTCCTCATCCCTGGGACTAGCCGTCTCATCAGTTTCCCGGACAAATGCTTCTATGTGATTTCCAGACATGATTTGGGAAATGTTCCAAAGGATTGGGAAGAGCTGCGGAACGCAGAAATTATGGGTTTGAAAGGAATTATGGGAAGGAGATCCTAATCTGTTCTAAGGTTAGTAAGTTAGTAGGTTTTATCGGATGATTACCTTGGATTTTTCTGGATAAAAGCTTGGAAGAAGGTTGAGAATGCCTGGAAATCTGCCCTGCAAAAGTTCTCACTAATATATACTCTGAAAGTTTGTTTGCATAAAGAATAAAGTGAATCTTGAATCCCTTAGTTATAGGGAAGGAATGTGGTACGTCTCTGACAAGTAATTCAAAAAGGCAATCATTTCCCGCCCAGGAAACCGTTCACTTTGTCAAAACAGTCACACGCCTTCCCAGATTCACGCGCCCCACGCGCATCAGCATTTAATACGGAATACTTCGAGCGGTCGCTTGAGAAGACTACATTTAATGCATGGACAGAACGCAGTATTGCTCAACATGATAAGTTGCTTCAGTGAGCGTCACCCTCGAAAGGAAGTGTTATGTTGAATTCTACAGCCCTTATTTTAAGGACTACAGAATTGGTTGGCAAAATGATAGGGTCAAAATACGAGCGACCCACGTCTGATGCTCGGCCGACGATTGGACATATGGCATTCTGGAAAAGGGACACGTGGTCCCTTGTGATAGGGACTAGTTCTCAAACGAGCGTTCCTTTATTCGAGCGTTACAACCCCTGAGGAACACGTGTCGTCTCTGATATGCAACCCGTGATTTCCACTGCCGCTCATCACACGAGCGCACTTCACACTACAATGAGGCCCAAGCCTATCCATGGAGGACTCTACGAGTGCTATACTCTCGCTGAGGAGCCTCTGCATTCCCTTGGGAAACAGGACTTGGAGTCAGCCTCCATTCAGCATTGCTAACCATCTCAGGCCCATGGTTGACATGAGCGTGCTATTAGCCCTCGTTACCAACCCCCAAACGGCTCTCTAACACCCCGTACACACCCGCGCACCTGCCACTGTTGCCAGCACTCTCTTTCACCAGCTTTTGCAGAAGATGCCTCCTAGGTTTCTTCTGCTTACGCCACGTGTTAGGGCAACATTCGTGCAGGACCACAAAGGGTAAATGATGAAAGGGTCCCTGACCCTTAACTATAAATAAGCTGGATCATCTCCTTCACTGTAAGCAAGCTTCCATACTTAAGCTCTGCAAATTATATTCATCTCTTTCAGTTCTTCAACTGACTTGAGCGTCGGAGAGCCAAACTGGGCATCACCCCCAGTCCCCCCAGCTTGGCCTTCTGACCGTTTGCTCTTTGTGTTTGTCCCAGCAGGTAGAACCCATCTCGTTTCCGGCGAACATTCACCAGTCTCCCCATCTCAATCAAATAGAAAGTGATCGAAGTTTGACACCTCACATTCTTACCCCATCAACTTCTACTCAAGAATCAAATAAGAAAATTATTTTTTGGAACTTTAAGATGGATAATCGATAGATGATTCCAAGGGAAGCTTCAAAATTATTCCAACTTTACACATGATTGATCATATTTGGTTTTGCTATTCCATGCTTCAAAACAATTGATTCATTTATATTTTCGAAACAATTGATTCATTTACATTTTCGATTCAATCAAGTAAATAGTTTTATTTTTCTGCACATTATTAAATTTTTACAGTCTTTGCCAACAGAGATTAGCTAAGTAGTTTGAGGGGTCTTTCTCGAAGGCAATGAGGGATTCGCCTGGAGTTTGTATGTTTAAAAAATAAAAATTTATAGTGTTTTCAAGTGAAAAAGGAAAATTATGAACACAATTAGAACAATTAGGTGGTTGGATTTTTATTGCATTTGAGAAAAATATATTCAAGTCATTAAGTTACTTAGCACTCTTTTTCTTGAAATATATATAGAATCATATATTGTACCAAATACTTTACTGATGATTCAACTAAAATTAAACGGCCTTAAACCCCATTCATCTGTGCGGCATTGCGGCGATTTTTGGTTGCGGGTGCGTGATTTTTCTTCAAATGCCAATTCTCTTGGGCTTTTATTTGGGCCATTATTATCTTAGTGGATCTATAAAACATTACTTGTACGTAAAGGTACCTGAGCCACCCCAATAAAGATCCCTCACTGTTAGGGGCCTGCGTTAAATCTATAACAGATATTACAAATGTTCTTTTGTTTCACCTCTTCCAATCCTCATGGGAGAACCTTACAAGAATACATATATTGAATATGTCTTAATTAATCTATATATATATATATTTACTTACTAGATTCATAGGGTCCTTTATGTAATATTCAAGTGTTTTATTTGGATTTTGATCGTATCCGAAAAAAGTATTTATTCAATATATTCAATGTTACGTTCATATGGAACAAAAATACATGACATTATATTTATGGGTATGGAAGCGCACTACAAAAATGATTTGATCTTAGAACTTACATAATACAGAATCCAATAATGAAGACAATAAATAGAAATTACCTAAATATCAATTTCTGAATTGAGTTGGTCCTCCAAGCAGCAACTACTGAAGTTCATGAGAAGCATATCTACAAACAAATCACATCCCATTTTACAGAATTCAAGAAATCACAATCAGTTTGGATGAAAATCAATATATTGGTAAATTTTCAATTATCTTTAGTTACTAAACAATTCAAGATTTTTTTTTAATTAAATTGGAAAAAAAAAAATAACCTAGACAAAATGCAGATGTAATTGGAAAGTGAAACAACCATTTTAATTTTGAAGAAACAACAGACTACAGAAGAGAAGTGGTAATAATGAATGATGAGTAAGAAAATAATTAAACATTTACAATGTACGATGGAATTATTATTAATTCAAATATTTTATCGAATAATTAATAAAACATCCCTAATATACCATCAAAGTTATCCTAAACCCCCAATTGGTTTTTTACATGTTTTAAGAATCAATTATCCATCAAAGTTTTCCTACCCCCCCCCCCCCCCCCAATTCAAGCAAAAATACTAAAATATCCTTGATAAAATATGAAAAATTACTCCCATGCCCCTTTTTCTTCTTCCCCATTTTTCTTTTTTTTTTTTTTTTTCTCTTGAAAAATCGCAGCATTCCGGCGACCTCCCGGTGTCGTCTCCGGCCACTTTTCCGGAGATGAGAGCTACGTGCTTTTACTCATTTCGACGACGTGACTTCATTAATGGTAACCTCGTCTATTGAAAATGGCCGGAGACACCGTCAGAAACCTGTAAATTTCAACAGAAAATGGGTTTGCCGTCCGACAACATTTTTCGATGAAAATGGTATGGATCTTGAAGTTCTCAACATGGTGAACATATTGCAAGTTACAGATTCAGTTTTCGTTAAGCGGTTTGGGAGTTATCGCCATTTCTTTTTTAGATCTAAAATTTTTAGATTTGTAATTGGGGACAAATGACTTCGAATTTTGAGAACTAATCGAAGATATGGAACGAGGACGAGGAGTACATTCCCAGTGAATTTTTCAGGAATTTTTGGACCACCTCCGGCGTCGCTCCTGTGAGCTTGAAGGAGGAAGGAGATGATGAAGAAGATGGGGTGTGGAGGAAGCAAAAAGGGTGTGGAAAAAATAAAAAAAAATAGGGACAAAATAGATTTTTTAGGTGATTAGGGGGTTTAGGAAAAATGTATTGCGAATTGAGGAACCTAAATATATAAAATTCCAATTGGGGGGTTTAGGACAAATATTAAGGATAGTTGGTACTTATAAAAAATTGCCCATATTTTATTTTTGTGAAAAGCGGAAACTGTCACAATTACTTTTTGGGACGACCTAACAGTAACAGAAGGACAGTGGTTTCAAAAAATGAAAAACAAGAGAGTAATTGTGAGAATTTCAAAAGGACGGTGGCTTCAAAAGCAGTAACAAAAGGATGGTGGTTTCAAAAGGAGATATACCGAGGTATGATACAAAAATACATGCAAAAAAAAAAAAAAAAAAGACAAGAAATACTTGTATCAATGTATTTTATAATCAAAATGAATCACGTGATAAAAACAAATGCTTTACAAAGTGAGCTACAATTAAAGACAAATTGTGCAAAGTCAAAAAAGCTTAATACATGGTGAGTTGAACTTATTTTATTATCATATTATAATGAAAAAAAAAAATAATAGCATATTATTAAAATACCTAAAGAATCGATAACAATAGTTGGTTTTATGATGAGTAGGTGGGTGGCCTCCGAGGAAACATAATCGTCGCAGTAACAAGAGGGAATCTAGAAAATAGAAACACGAGCTTGTAACTAAAATGTTCTTTATAATATTTGAGACTAGAAATAAGAAGTACGTACATGCATGAGTTTCAAATATTCATATGAAGGGAAAATTGCAAAAATGGTATACCAACTGCACCCATTTAGCACAATTGGTACAATATCTTTTGCGGTGACAAATTTACCCCCCAACTCTCAAAAAGTTGCATTTCAATGCAAAAAGTTGGCGGAGACCCGAAAACCCGCCTGAAATTCGACCTGAAATCCTACATGGCATGTTTTTTTATGACATGACAATACCATCTTCACCACATCAAAAACCAGTGTACATATGTCCTTTTCACCCATTTTAAAGAAATACACAAAAGCCACATAATATTGTTAAAAATATTCTTTTCACTATAATATTATAGTATGTATACATGTTTTTATTAACATTACACAATAAACTAAATATATAAACTCTTAAACATTATACATGATATTTAAAATACACATATTAAAAATTATTATATTTACAATATAAAATTAATTATATAATGTTGTTAAAAATTATTATTTTTTAATTCAAGCTAAATATTACATTAATTATGTTATATGTGAAATGATAAACGCTCATTTTGTTACTACTTATAAATTTTAGCGACTATTATATGTTTATTCTATATTACATTCAAATATTATACTAACTGATGTAGCTATTAATTAAATAAATCTTTGAGTTAATCATTGATCCATATTGTATAAAACAAAATGCATAATGCAGAAAAAAGAAAAAAATTATAGTAAAACCAAATCTTCTCATCTCCCAGATTTGCTGCAACCACCACCGCTCAATTAACTCACCGTCACCACTACCAAATCAACTCACCTCAACCAGATTCACCACCACTACCAAATCTGCAAACCACCATCACCGTTCGCTTTCAGTCACCATCCTCTCAAAACCTCCTTCGTTCACCACCAAAAATCCACACCGCCGCCACTATTCACCACCACAAATCTAATTGACATTAGTAAAAGAAAGTGGATAAGAATAAATCGACAAAGATTAGAAAGAGGAGAGATAATGGAGATAACTATTTTCACCACACACCCCACCTGCTAGGCCCGAGATCCACCGCCACCAAACACCCCCACCAACTTCCGCGAGACAATTAGTGCCCAAGGGACGCCCAAGACTTATTTTAGGGATATAACCCTCAATTTCTTTTCCCTTTTTTTTAATCTCTATTATCTGACGTGGCTAATAATCACGTCATATCTTTCAAATTCAGATCTCCCACTCAAATCAAACCCTAGTTTTCTTTTCTTCTTCGCCGTTTCTTCTTCTCCCCTTCTCTTTTTCTCTTCTTCTTCTCTCATTCAACTACCTTCTCTCGCCGGGATGAATTCAGTTTTTCTTCTTCAACGATGAATCAGGATGAATCTCCTCTCCTTGTACACGCATGACAAAGTTAATCGGATGAATTTCAAAAATTATCGATAATATTTTTCTTCTTCTTCTTCTTTTTTTTTGTCTCAATCTTCAAGAACTTGAAGATATATGAAATCACGTGAATTCTTTTGAAAATCGCGTGACTCGATCTTCAAAATAAATCACGCGACTTCATAGAATTATGAAGTCGCTGCGCGATTATGATAGTCGAGCACGCGACTTCATAATTCTATGAAGTCGCGTGATTTCCTTTGAAGATCGTGTGACTCGATCTTCAAGAGAAATCACGCGACTTCATAAATCTATGAAGTCGCTGCGCGATTACGATAGTCGAGCACGCGACTTCATAATTCTATGAAGTCGCGTGATTTCCTTTGAAGATCGCGTGACTCGATCTTCAAGAGAAATCACGCGACTTCATAAATCTATGAAGTCGCTGCGCGATTACGATAGTCGAGCACGCGACTTCATAGAATTATGAAGTCGCGTGATTTCTGTTGAAGATCGAGTCACGCGATCTTCAAAGGAGATGAATAAAAATAATAAAAGAAAAAAGAAAAAAAAAATTGAAGAAGAATAAAAATAATTTAAAAAAATAAAGAAAATAAAAGAAAATAAAAGAAAAAAAGAAAAGAAAAAAATCGAGTGCGCGATTTCTGAAATCGCTCACTCGATTTGTACACGTGGAAAATAATTATATTTAATATTTATTTTATTAGACAAAATTGAGAAAAGGGTTATATACTCAATTCTTTTAAAACTAGGGGTTACATAACTAAAAAAAAACTTGGACGTCCCTTTTAACCGAATGGGCCCAACTTCCGTTGCTACCTCTGTGAAAGAGGGAAACGGAGAGTTGAGGGGCATGGGGTGAGAAAAAAGAATTAATATAGAAGGGTACAATTGAGAAGTTTTATTTATTCTCACCCACCCCCACGCCACTGGCCCCCTTCTCCCTCCCCTTTCTCTTCACCGCCCCATATCCCAAGTCCAACGCTGATTTGATCCTTGCTAGATCCAGATCCAAATCTGAATCTGAGTGTGTACTTAGATTTCAGGAGGGAATGGAGTGGCCCAATGGAATAGATCCTAAGTGGGATCTGTTTTTGTGTCTCTGTTATTAAGAATCCTTCAAGATCTTTAAAGGTATTAAAAATGGCATCCTGAGCTCGCATGATTTGCTTGGTGGAGATGTTTAGCGGTGACGGCGGCGATGGTGACGATGACAAGACGGGGTGGAAGCGGAAGAACCGCGGCGTCCTTCAGTTCTTCGAGGACACGGCGTATCAGGTGGATGAGGACGAAGATTCCATCGACGACTCCACATTTTATGACGATAGTAATGTTGTTAACGAAGATTCCTTCGTGAAGATTTGGTGGTTGCTTGATTGCTAGATCCAGATCCAGTGCTTCAAGTAATCCAGATCCAGTGCTTCAAGAATGAAAACAGGGGGCGACAAAATCCCCAAAATCCGAGTTTTTTTCTTTTCTTTTCTTTTTTTTTTTAATATTTTTTTTAGTTTTAATTTTAATTTAAAAATTAAGTTAAAAATGCGTATTTATGATTATGGTCCACGTGAGCAGCAATTTGGCAAATGAGTGTGATGTGGCAAGCTCATTTTGGACATGTAAGACTCGAATACAAGTCAGACTGGTTTTTACAAAATCGAAGCGGGTTTCTGGCCGATTTTCGGGTCTCCAATGACTTTTTGCATTGAAATGCAACTTTTTGAGAGTTGTAGGTGTGACGCCCAGTATTTTGAAGTTACTCAGGTACCTGCGCCACACGCGAGAGTTTGAGGGTTAGGAACTTTTTTTTCCTTTGTATGTGTATTTAATTTCAATTTTATTATATGACTTATATGATTTAATTGACTATGTTATTTAAATTCGTTTATAATATGCTTACTTGCTAATTAAGTGTCTTATTTCATTCATGTACGTATTTGAAATTATATGAAATCCTTGGACTCTTTTCAATTTTGAATTTAGACCAAATAGCCAACTTATCAATTCTTAACACCCCAATTCAAGTACTTAAATTCTTGGAGGACTTTTGTGCAATTTTCCTCCTTTCTCTCTCCCTTGTTTACAATATAACATATATACACAAATACATACATTTCTTCCTCATTTTCATACACAAAGAAAGACTCAAGCACTTCCTCTTTTCTTCCTCTTGAATCTCGATCCAACAAGACAAAGCAAGAGACCAAGTTTCTTCTATTTTCTTCAAGAAATCAATCACAAGACTTCATCATCTCTTCATCCCCTTCATCTCTTCTTTCTTCCAAGGTAAGATGGTGCTTATATACTTGATGAATTCTTGAGCTTTATTAGGGTTTTATGAATTATATGAACTCCATGAACCAAGATGCATTAGTTGTGAAGTATGTGAGTTGATTGATGCATATATCTCAAGATTTACATGGAAGTTGAAGCATAGATGATCATCTTCATTTTAAGGGTTTCCTTGACATATTTTATTGAATCAAAGCATGTTCCCTTGGATTTAATGTGACCTAATTGATGTATTTGAGTTATATACATGTTATGTGATTGTTTTTAGTGTGTTTGATGCTTTGGTTTGGTGTTGGAGTGTATTTGGGAGCTATTCCCGTGAACCCCCCTATTTTCCCCTGTTATTTTTCGCCCAGTGGCTTCCCAAACGTCCATTTGGGCTCTAGTTCAATCACCAAATGCCCGTTTACAAACCTACTGCCTCAACCCGAGCCTTCCCAAACGCCCGTGTGGATGCCCAGTTCAAATTCCAAACGCCCGTTTGGGTTTCTAGGCCATTTTGAAAATACCCATTTACTCCTCAAACGAACTCCGATTGACCTGATTTTTAAACCGTTGGAAACTTTTTGAAGTCTAGAACAACCTAAAATTGGATATAGCTCAATATCTTTTCTCATTTGTGAGATATAATCAATTCTTTTTGGTGTCACCACTTTACCGAAAATCTGCATTCACTCAACTTCAGGCTTACGCCATTTCCTCATCGTTTTGAACTAGAATACGAGCTATATGCCATCGGAAAGGTCTATTTATCTAATTTCATATCCAAAAAACAAAACTAAATTCCAAATTCTGGAACTCAAGATATTCCCGCTTTTCCACAACCTATACATTTTCGAAAATTGTCAACTTTTGCTAAACCTCGCCAAAACCTTTCTTCTTGCGTTCCTTTCACCCTTTTGACTCCCGTATGTGAATTATATGAGTTGTGTACTTGATTAATTGTTAATTATTCTCTTATGTGACACTCCATGCTTCATAATTGCTTTTATATGACTTATATGCTTGGTAACTTAATGTTTTATGACTCATAATGTGCCATATATAGGACTTGTTTATGCATGAACATGGGTTATCAAGTATTTGATTGACTATATGAGTGCATTATAATTTAAGTGTGCATTGCATTATATCTCATGCATATTCTACATTTGTCGTGCATCGTATTTGGTTCATATAGAGTCTAAGTCTTGGGCTCTCGTGTTTTCTTTTAAGACGAGGTTGCAGGTGTCGAGCCCGAGGCCTAGCTTTGTCCGCTTTCACTCTTTTCCTTTCAAGCACAAGGTGAGGTTTAGGAATTTTTATAGTTATGGACCTAAAACCTTTATGTGACATTTTCGAGCCTCACATGCGATTATATATTATATATATAATTAAATAAGTGTTGATTATGATATGTTTATGAACTTATGAAACAAATTGGATTTGAAAAGGGTAATTATGTAAGCCTATGTAAGCTATTTTGCAAAGTTTCATTTATGCTTAAGTTTGGTAGCGAGTTATGATATGGAAGGTTATGTGTTTGTTAAAGTAATATGGGCCCTAGGAGCTATGGGTAAGGAACCCCCGGGACGGTATTAGGCCGTCGGGGTCCGGCCTATACATAGTCTCCATCCGGAGTATCCCGTGCGACTTCGGGAGCTAAGAAAGGCGTGGTATTTTGTTGCCTTTGGTGTAAAAGCCAGGAAGGACACGTTGTGGGTTAGCTACCCCACGTGAGTTGGTTAAATTTATAGATGGTTAGGGCCGCACGTGGCTCTTCCATCAAAGGTGAGATGGTTGGATTTGTTTATGAATTTTTTGCTTTATCATGATCTAAGGAGTAAGGTTGGAAGCTCGTACTCGCCGAGCATGTGTTAATTGGATTTAGGAATTATGAATCGAAATAGAGCTTATGAAAATGATTTCTAAGTATATGTGTAAGTTTGTTTTGAAATGTTTTGGCTTGCAAAACCTATTTTCGGTTCATAAGTCCTCCTTTTGTTAGGTGCTTTGCTCTATATATATGTAGGGTGGGGGTGTGCGTTAGCCCCCTTACTCAGTTAGTTGACTGACCCCCTCATTTTATCTTTTAGTTGCAGGTACTTTGGGCGTGAGCTAGGCGGAGAGCTGTGTCAGTTGAGTCGCACTTGTCAGTTTAGGTCTTGTTGGGTTGCATTTGTCCACATACACTTTCTACTATGTATATTTATGTCTTGAATACTTGCAAGATTTAAATATTTAGTTTTGATGAGGCCGTGTAGGCCATTGTACAGGTTATTACTTGTTGGTACCTATATGTAAATATGATATGTATATATGTGATGGTACCTATACGTATCTATGCTATGCATCTTCTTACTTGTTCGTTTTTATTTTTGTTGCTTCCGCGTACTCTGAGTTAGATTAGTTAGCTCCGCCTGGCTTAGTGAGTGAGTAGGTCTCCCGTTCGCTAAGGTTCGGATTCGGGTACGGATTCCCTATTTTGTGACCGGATTTGGATCTTGGTACGGGGGATGTGGTCCCTACGTTTGGGTGCTACATCCTTAAGTGGTATCAGAGCCCCAGGTTGCAAAACCGGGGTTTAGTGTTGTGTTATGTCGGTCTAGGTCGAACGGCATAGGACAATTTGGTTATTTGAACATATGCATCACAATTTGCTAAGCTATGCATTTGAAATTTCTATCACTTTGTCGAATTTATACTACGTGATGCATTACATTTCTTTGGTGCTCTTTCCTAATTTATTATGTGACATAACCACTTATTAATTGGCATGCATATATCTACATTGAAGTTGTTGGGATTTTCAGGATGCCGCCACGTCGACAACACCAAAATCAACCCTTACACAAATATTCACACGACCAAGGACAGTCATCAACCGAGTTGCCACCTATGAATTCAATAGCAATGTTATCCCGAGAATTTAGGACCTTTAACCCTCTGCGATTCAAGGGAGAAGATGAAATTCGGGCTGGAGAATGGCTCTTGGAGATAGAGAGTAAATTTGAGGTATGGCCATGCAACCCTCAGAACATGGCCCGTCTTGTTATACTACTTTTGCATGGACAAACCAAGTAATGGTGGTTAGAGATTGCTCAACAATTAGGGGTAACAAGCGAGGAGTTGACATGGGATATGTTCGTATTAGAATTTAGAAAGAGGTACATGCCGTGTGCTTTGCAAGAACAAAGGCTTGAGGGATTCCTTTTGCTAAAGCAAGGAGATAAGATGGTCGCGGAATATATGGAAGAGTTCGAGAGATTAGGTATGTTTGTGCCCTATATTATGGGCAATGACAAGATGAAAGCTAGATACTTCATGGATGGCCTCCGGGAAGAATTTAAAGAGGTTTTAACTGAAGAAGATATGAGAACATGGGATAAGGCCACGAAGAGAGTTTTAAGGGTTTAGGCTTGGATCCTAGCGAAAGGAAAAGAAGAAGAAGTATCAGGACCTAGATCTGAGTCGAAATTCTGCTCAAATGTACAAGTGGAAGGAAGATCCCATTAACCTGGAACTCGAACCGAGAGGATTCATGGGAAGAAACGCAAGGCTGGAAATATCTTGAGGCCGGAGACAGGGTCCCAATTGTGGAGGAACTAACCATACCTACGAATCATGTTGGGGTAGGTTAAACCAATGCTATGTCTGCGGGTCTGCGGAGCATAAGATTTCCAATTGTGACCGATTGAGGGCTAACAAACACCGAATTCGGGGTCAACAACTCCAAATTGGAAATCAACAAGAACCTGGGAATCGAGGTAATCGCATTCATGGCACGTGCATTTATACTACATTTAAGAATTTATAATTAATTACCCTCCGTGTCGTAATTGCTAATTGTTGCTAAGTGCCAATTAATTGTTATTATGTGCTTGAGTGACAACTATGTGATACATCTCATGTGCACTTTGACCTGCCATGCATATTTAGTGTTTACTTTTAGAGTGATGTCTCCTTTATATCATCAAGATTGGTCCGACAAAGTTAGAAGAGATGGATGGGTAAAGAGGGTTGATTGATGGATCGATGTACAAAGTTGAAGATTTTGAAAATTAGTGCACACATCGAAGAAGAGTCAAATTTCAAAGGGGTTATTTTCGGGAATAAGGCATGTATAATCAAAGATTCGGACTCGAGGAATAATGAAAGTGTTGGAAATTGCTCCTGGGGAAATGATTAAGGAAAATACCCAGGAACCTCACTAAAGGTTGTAAGCCAAGAAAGCATCAACCGTGTTGGAATAAGGGTTCGGCTCAAGATCTAATGAACAAAGGTGTTCAATCATAAATTCGGAACATGATGATCGAGTCATCCTTCAACCGCGCCTTTGGAAAAGGAGAAACCAATGAGATTACTAGTGGATTTTGTTGAACTTTTAAAGAACTTCAAAGGAAAGAAATGAAGTTTGAGAGAGGTTATCGGACTAAGGGCAAGATGATCGAGAGCAACATCAACCATGGGGAGAAGTAACTCTTTGAGAAGAATTTATGAAGTACATGGATAAAGGAATTGGGTTTTCGGGCGACTAGAGCACCGAGTAAATTGAATCATGCAAATGAATATCTCCGAGGAATGAAGAAAACTAAGAAAAAGCTACGAAGATAATTTGGACGCATTTTCCTACAATTCAAAGAAGAAATGAAGGTTGTTAATCGGGTGAGAATCGACATCATAATTAAGAAAGCCTTAGCGGGAAGAAACCATATTGGTTACTAGACAAGACCCCTTTTCTTGGAATTTCTATGAGGAAACATTCGAGCGAAGGAATTCAAGCCATAAGGTTGATGGTGGGGTATTGGATTCACAGATCGTACCAAGGTTATGTAGCTAATCGGAAACCGAGAAGCTTAAATTCTTGGGAACAAGAACAAGACCGAGAACAATCAAGAATGGAAGATTGGATCGGAGAAATTGCCAAGGATTGACAACAACCGTGGGATGATAATGAGGATGATATTTGAAGTATAAAACACATCGGGAATACTTTTAGGATTAGAGATTGTAATTCGAGCTACTAAAGATTAGTTTGAGCAATCAAGAAGGCCAAGTATATTTTTGGTGAAGAATAAATGGATTAGATTAACATCAAGTGCACCCCCAAGATTGGAACTTCGGACCATGGCGGTTACCGAAGATGGGAAAATTGATCGTGGAAGGAAGATTAGGTGATCATTGAAGTAATGAACACATAAGACATTTCAAGGCATGACACTAGGGGTTAGAGGAATATTAAAAGAAGAATCAAGTGTCTAGTTGGATCAATACAATGAAAGATTCACAAAACAACGGTGAACGGTACACCAAACATCCATGGCATATGCATACACGTAATTTTAATTTAAATAATTTCATGTTGCTATATGCCTTGATCACTAATTGTATTAGTTGCTTTTGTATGATATTCGATGTATTTGCTATTCCCTACTTGTCCCTTGTGTTGTTGTTGAGTGATTGTTTATCTAATTTTTGTTTTTGGGAGTTTCAGAGTTTTTCCTTTTTTGTGTGTTGAGAGACGGGGACTCTCTCATTTGTTGCTCTTTACCTGTTCAGTTTGCCTCTGGCGTCAGTTTAGACTTTCGAGTGCTTAGGTTTCGGTGAGTTAAGGGTCGTGACTCAATAGCAATTGAAGACCCTTTGTTGCTTGAAGACCTATTCCGAACTAATCCCTGAAGGGGAGTTGCTAACCCGTGTGGGATGAACACGGGAAAGTTTGTTTAGAAGTTCAGACTTGAGGCTTTAGACCTGAGGACAGGTCCTTCTTAAGGGGGAGAGGTTGTGACGCCCCGTATTTTGAAGTTACTCAGGTACGTGCACCGCACGTGAGAGTTTGAGGGTTAGGAACTTTCTTTTCCTTTGTATGTGTATTTAATTTCAATTTTATTATATGACTTATATGATTTAATTGACTATGTTATTTAAATTCGTTTATAATATGCTTACTTGCTAATTAAGTGTCTTATTTCATTCATGTACTTATTTGAAATTATATGAAATCCTTGGACTCTCTTCAATTTTGAATTTAGACCAAAAAGCCAACTTATCAATTCTTGACACCCCAATTCAAGTACTTAAATTCTTGGAGGACTTTTGTGCAATTTCCCTCGTTTCTCTCTCCCTTGTTTACAATATAACATATATACACAAATACATACATTTCTTCCTCATTTTCATACACAAAGAAAGACTCAAGCACTTCCTCTTTTCTTCCTGTTGAATCTCGATCCAACAAGACAAAGCAAGAGACCAAGTTTCTTCTATTTTCTTCAAGAAATCAATCACAAGACTTCATCATCTCTTCATCCCCTTCATCTCTTCTTTCTTCCAAGGTAAGATGGTGCTTATATACTTGATAATTCTTGAGCTTTATTAGGGTTTTATGAATTATATAAACTCCATGAACCAAGATGCATTAATTGTGAAGTATTTGAGTTGATTGATGCATATATCTCAAAATTTACATGGAAGTTGAAGCATAGATGATCATCTTCATTTTAAGGGTTTCCTTGACATATTTTATTGAACCAAAGCATGTTCCCTTGGATTTAATATGACCTAATTGATGTATTTGAGTTATATACATGTTATGTGATTGTTTTTAGTGTGTTTGATGCTTTGGTTTGGTGTTGGAGTGTGTTTGGGAGCCATTCCCATGAATCCCCCTATTTTCCCCTGTTATTTTTCGCCTAGCGGCTTCCCAAACTCCCATTTGGGCTCTAGTTCAATCACCAAATGACCGTTTACAAACCTACTACCTCAACCCGAGCCTTCCCAAACGCCCGTGTGGACGTCCAGTTCAAATTCCAAACGCCCGTTTGGGTTTCTAGGCTATTTTGAAAATGCCCATTTACTCCTCAAACGAGCTCCGATTGACCTGATTTTTAAACCGTTGGAAATCTTTTGAAGTCTAGAACAACCTACAATTGGATATAGCTCAATATCTTTTCTCATTTATGAGATATAATCAATTCTTTTTGGTGTCACCACTTTACCGGAAATCTGCATTCACTCAAATTCAGGCTTACGCCATTTCCTCCTCGTTTTAAACTAGAATACGAGCCATATGCCATCGGAAAGGTCTATTTGTCTAAGTTCATATCCAACAAAGAAAACTCAATTCCAAGTTCTAGAACTAAAGATATTCCCGTTTTTCCACAACCTATACATTTCCGAAAATTGTCAACTTTTGCTAAACCTCGCCAAAACCTTTCTTCTTGCGTTCCTTTCACTATTTTGGCTCCTGTATGTGAATTATATGAGTTGTATAGTTGCTTAATTGTTAATTATTCTCTTATGTGACACTCCATGATTCATAATTGCTTTTATATGACTTATATGCTTGGTAACTTAATGTTTTATGACTCATAATGTGTCATAGGACTTGTTTATGCATGAACATGGGTAATCAAGTATTTGATTGACTATATGAGTGCATTATAATTTAAGTGTGCATTGCATTATATCTCATGCATATTCTACATTTGTCGTGCGTCGTATTTACTTCATATAGAGTCTAAGTCTTGGGCTCTCATGTTTTCTTTTCAGACGAGGTTGCAGGTGTCGAGCCCGAGGCCTAGCTTTGTCCGCTTTCACTCTTTTCCTTTCAAGCACAAGGTGGGTTTAGGAATTTGTATAGTTATGGACCTAAAGCCTTTATGTGACGTTTTCAAGCCTTGCATGCGATTTTATATTATATATATAATTAACTAAGTATTGATTATGATATGTTTATGACCTTATGAAACAAATTGGATTTGAAAAGGGTAATTATGTAAGCCTATGCAATCTATTTTGCAAAGTTTCGTTTATGCTTAAGTTTGGTAACGAGTTATGATATGGAAGGTTATGTGTTTGTTAAAGTAATATGGGCCCTAGGAGCTATGGGTAAGGAACCCCGGGACGGTATTCGGCCGTCGGGGTCCGGCCTGTACATAGTCTCCATCCGGAGTAGCACGTGCGATCTCAGGAGCTAAGGAATGCGTGATATTTCGTTGCCTTCGGTGTAAAAGCCGAGAAGGACACGTTGTGGGTTAGCTACCCCACATGAGTTGGTTAAATTTGTAGATGGTTAGGGTCGCGCGTGGCTCTTCCATCAAAGATGAGATGGTTGGATTTGTTTATGAATTTTCTGCTTTATCATGATCTAAGAAGTAAGGTTGGAAGCTCGTACTCGCCGAGCATGTGTTAATTGGATTTAGGAATTATGAATCGGAATAGAGCTTATGAAAATGATTTCTAAGTATATGTGTAAGTTTGTTTTGAAATGTTTTAACTTGCAAAACCTATTTCTGGTTCATAAGTCCTCCTTTTGTTAGGTGCTTTGCTCTATATTTATGTAGGGTGCGGGTGTGCGTTAGCCCCCTCACTCAGTCAGTTGACTGACCCCCTCATTTTATCTTTTAGTTGCAGATACTTTTGGCGTGAGCTAGGCGGAGAGCTGTGTCAGTTGAGTCGCACTTGTCAGTTTAGGTCTTGTTGGGTTGCATTTGTCCCCATACACTTTCTACTATGTATATTTATGCCTTGAATACTTGTAAGATTTAAATATTTAGTTTTGATGAGGCCGTGTGGGCCATTATACAAGTTATTACTTGTTGGTATCTATATGTAAATATGATATGTATATATGTGATGGTACCTATACGTATCTATGCTATGCATCTTCTTACTTGTTCGTTTTTATTTTTATTACTTCCGCGCACTCTGAGTTAGATTAGTTAGCTCTGCCTGGCTTAGTGAGTGAGTAGGTCTCCCGTTCGCTAAGGTTCGGATTCGGGTACGGATTCCCCATTTCGTGATCGGATTTGGATCTTGGTGCGAGGGATGTGGTCCCTATGTTTGGGTGCTACAGTGGGATAAGTTTATCACCGGAAAAAATATTGTAGCAATTGTGCTAAACGGGTGCAGTTGCTATACCATTTTTGTAATTTTCCCTTCATATGAATATATTGAACACTTATTGTTGAAAAAAATAAACTATAACCCTATCTACATTTCCAAACGGAAGCAATTCCATGCACATGACACATATATATCTTTCAAGAATTAAAGCAAATGAAAAAAAAAAAGGTAATTATATTTAAAAAACATTAAATATTAGATATTTGCTCTGGCAAAATTGACAGCAATTTTTGATTTTCTACAAAGAATAGTTTTCCAAAATGCAGCTTATTCCGTACACATGTTGCATGTATTCAAGCATATGGAACCATTGTAGAGGTACACCATGCACGAACAAAAGTAATTTCCTACTTATGTAATTACATGATCTAGTAAAAGAATAAGGATACAATAGGAAAGGACCAGAAGACAACGTGGTAATCTAAGTCCTGCTACAGTACATTGCGTTATCCTTGGTTGAAGTAAATCGGCCTACCAATCTAAGTGATTCAATGTTGCTACTTTCATATCATTTGCACGTTTCAATTTATGATGGGAAGCTGAATCTCCTTGTTTATTGTCTGAGACTGAGATGGCTCACTGCATTGGCTTGTCCTTGCATTCTCTGCCAGGATCCTTTGATCTCCTTGAAGATTTAAGGTATCCTTTGAGGGACTCGAGAAAACGGGACTTGGGGGGCCATTAATGTCTGGGGACACCATTGAGAAATTGTATGGACTTTGTTGGTTGTTTCCCTAGGGTGACTGGACTCCCCTCAACTTGCAATCACCACCACATTCTGCATCTTTTCTCTCACTTGGTTTATGGTTTTTGAAAGTGTGAGAACTTAAAGTTTTGTTGTCAAACGATTGCTCTTGAAACATCGGCTGCTAGAGGGGAGCCTTTGGAGAAGAGGAAGAGGTGCATTAGGTCACAAATAGCATGATTTATGAAAAACCTTTTAATGCACATATTGAAATACTGCAAAAGGGAGGGGGGGAGGGAGAGGAGATTACATACGAAGTCGAGACCATTAGCCTTATATGTGGGTTCAACCGTTATGCGTTTTGAACAACATTTTCCTAGGAACAGCTTAGTGTATGGGATTTCATGAAAAGCAGCAGATATGCCACCATTTCAAAGATATGGACTTTGAATTGATTTTAGAGAGGGATTTGTGGCTGCGAATGTAATGATGGGAACTTGAGCTTTGTCTCCAAGAGAAATAAGGAAGCTGACCTGCGTTGAAAACGTCGGGCCTATAATAGCTTACACCTCGACATTCTTTAGTAAGTCCAGAGCTTCATTTCCGTTCGCCAAGAAAAGAACAGAAAAGGAAAGTTGAGTTAGTTGCAGCAGTCACTGTCGTAGATATTACACTGACATGCCCTCAGGTTTGTATTTTGATTTGAATATACAAACTTCTCCCGAAGGTTTGAGAAATTACAAAAACTTCCCCTCATACTCCACGATTTTCCTGAACCATGCTGCTATGGTCTTGAATTTAAAATAAAGTATCGGGAAAATTGCAAAAATAGTATACCAACTACACCCTTTTAGCAAAGTTGGTATAATAACTTTTCCGGTGACAAATCTACCCCGCATCTCTTAAAAAGTTGCAATTTGATGCATTTTTTCGCCGGAAACTCGACCCGAAGGCCGACGTGGCATGATTTTCTCCGACGTGGCAATACCACTATAGGCACATTATATACCATTGTACATGTGTTAATTTTATCCATTTAATTAAAACAAAAAAGCCAAATAATATTACTAATGAAGTTTAAATTAACAGAGAATTAATGAACAATCCCTAATAAGGCAAACTATTTATCCTAAAATCACCAACTCATAAAATAGCTATATTAGATCCCTATTATCCTTTCTATGTTTTGTAAACCCCCACAATCTTATAAAAATACCATAATACCCTTAATAAAATGAAGAAGGACACATATATCCATTGTCTTCTTCCCGCGTCTCATGTTCCCTTCTTCACAGTAAACTCATCGCCCCTGAATCTTTTTCGGTGACTCTTTTCCGTCAACCCATTTCCGGCAACTCGTTTCCGACAACCCATTTCCGGCGACTTTTTTCCGTCCAGTGAGAAAAGAGAAAAATTAGCAATGGCGATTTTTAATCCGGCAAGATTGTTGTACCTACAAAAACTGCCTCTTGACGTTCTAAACGGTATTTTATAATTTCTCGATTTATTTTTCTTTAGTTAGACAAACAAACCTTTCAATAACTAATAAAATGAATATTTACACTACAAACTTAATAAATTGTGATGCATTCTCGATGGGGCGCCTGAATTAAATAAAAAGCTGCCTGCACTCTTTCTCGTAGTTTGACCGCCCAAGATTGCAGAGCTGAAGATGAAGGGGTGCGACGATATGTTTCCCAGGCCAATCACCTTTATTAATATCTTGCCCTATACGCTGAAATTCTGCACATTTTCACCCCCATTTCATCACCTCCAAAAAGTCCTTCTTCTCTTTCTCTCCCAAATCTCGAATCCTTGATAAACAAAGTCATGAATCACCCTCCAACATCCATTAATGGCGAGGCCAAAGCCTACATGGTTGAACGTCTTCGGCTACAAGCCGCAGACAACAAAATCGAATGGCTAGAAAGCTTCGAGAGAGCCCTATTTCAAGTGTTGTTTGAGTAGTCAGGGCGATTCCAATGAGAATACTGGCCCCGGGATATTATAGAAGCCGTGAAACGATTGCGGATAGAATTTTATGTAACGCCCCGAGCGTGGAGCTATCACATCCCCCGCACTAGAACCCAACACGTATATGAAATGGAGAGTCCATATACGTGTTAAGAACTAGCGAACGGAAGACACTCAAGACCACTTCTAGCTAGGTGACGCTAAACCGACAGTTATCAACAATTAAACGCATAGCGGAAGCAACTCATCAAGTAAACAATAATTCAAAACTTAGCATTTACTAGTTTACGTAAATCAAATTCACTACTAACATAACAAAAGTATTATGGCAGATAATTCAGTATTACATCCCCTGACAATATCATTTCTAATAAAACCATACATGAAAGCATCAAGACCAAGACTCGACTCAAAAGAAAGCTAGACAACCCGCCGCCTAGGTGACTCCAACCTGCAACCAACAGGGTAACAAGAAATAGAAGAAGAGAGGGTCAGTTAAGCGACTGGTGAGGCGGAAAGAATACAATAGATATGTACACGATGCAATAGGTAGAGATATGCAATGCAATAACAAGCTGCCTTGATCCGATATAGCCTCAATTTTCAATAATAAACCATCATTTACTTGAGTCTCAATTTCAAGAACAAGACGATCATTTACTTTCAAGAACGATGGCATATACCGGATTAAGGGTTTCAATCAATCAGTGGGTACCGAGTTATACCCTTTTTCCAACCTTTACTCCACAAGACAAGAACAAGAACGAGAACAATAACAAGAAACCATCCTTCTTCCTCCGGGTGATGGAAGAGGTAGCTAACCCCTAACCATCCAAGAACACGCGAGTCATAGCCCATTTCGGTACTATGCTCCTTCGGCATCCATTGCCGGTCACAGGTGACATGTGGTACCAACTACCTCCGATGATAGCACAGTCCCCCGTAGAGGTCGCGAGATAGATTTACCATCAGCCCTTGCTTTCCCGGCTCATCTTCCCACGTTGCCTCGGGCCCTTACCCCACCGAAACATGCGAGTGGGGCCCCATTCGAAACACGCGAGTGAGGATTTTCAAGAACAAGCACTCGGTTATGCAATGCATGCAAGAAACTTTCCATTTTCACACTTAAAGTCATGAACACACGCTCACGAATCTATATGTATAACCCATTTGTTACTTGAAATCCATTTGCAATAAAATCGAGAATATGGTAGTCAATCACGTATTTATTAGATAGATATACATATATGTATAATAATTCACATGCGGGGAAACAATTGTAATTCATGTAGGCTCTACGGGTATAGGTTGTTGGCTACAGCGAGAAGATAAACCTCACATTTTCACCTTACCGACCGTCTACCAAAAGACGGTGAGAGAAGTAGTTGACCTTACTTAATCGGAACATGACCTATTTGAAGTGGACCTGTGTAACGAGACATGGCACCTAATTGCCATTTCTTATATAAGTATAGTTTCATTGCATATGAATGTATACTCATATCATTTCATGACATTGTTTTGCATTGCCGAGCATCTCTAGTTGGTCCTTTGAGTCTAAGTTCCTAAGTATAGTTTCATTGCATATGAATGTATACTCATATCATTTCATGACATTGTTTTGCATTGCCGAGCGTCTCTAGTTGGTCCGTTGAGTCTAAGTCTCACGTGTCATGTCTCGTTACACAGGTCCACTTCAAATAGGTCATGTTCCGGTTAAGTAAGGTCAACTACTTCTCTCACCGTCTTTTGGTAGACGGTCGGTAAGGTGAAAATGTGAGGTTTATCTTCTCGCTGTAGCCAACAACCTATACCCGTAGAGCCTACACGAATTGCAATTATTTCCCCGCATGTGAATTATTATACATATACGTATATCTATCTAATAAATACGTGATTGACTACCATATTCTCGATTTTATTGCAAATGGATTTCAAGTAACAAATGGGTTATACATATAGATTCTTGAGCGTGTGTTCATGACTTTAAGTGTGAAAATGGAAAGTTTCTTGCATGCATTGCATAACCGAGTGCTTGTTCTTGAAAATCCTCACTCGCGTGTTTCGAATGGGGCCCCACTCGCATGTTTCGGTGGGGTAAGGGCCCGAGGTAACGTGGGAAGATGAGCCGGGAAAGCAAGGGCTGACGGTAAATCTATCTCGCGACCTCTACGGGGGACTGTGCTATCATCGGAGGTAGTTGGTACCACATGTCACCTGTGACCGGCAATGGATGCCGAAGGAGCATAGTACCGAAATGGGCTATGACTCGCATGTTCTTGGATGGTTAGGGGTTAGCTACCTCTTCCATCACCCGAAGGAAGAAGGATGGTTTCTTGTTATTGTTCTCGTTCTTGTTCTTGTCTTGTGGAGTAAAGGTTGGAAAAAGGGTATAACACGGTACCCACTGATTGATTGAAACCCTTAATCCGGTATACGCCATCGTTCTTGAAAGTAAATGATCGTCTTGTTCTTGAAATTGAGACTCAAGTAAATGATGGTTTATTATTGAAAATTGAGGCTATATCGGATCAAGGCAGCTTGTTATTGCATTGCATATCTCTACCTATTGCATCGTGTACATATCTATTGTATTCTTTCTGCCTCACCAGTCGTTTGACTGACCCTCTCTTCTTCTATTTCTTGTTACCCTGTTGGTTGCAGGTTGGAGTCACCTAGGCGGCGGGTTGTCTAGCTTTCTTTTGAGTCGAGTCTTGGTCTTGAAGCTTTCATGTATGGTTTTATTTGAAATGATATTGTCAGGGGATGTAATACTGAATTATCTGCCATAATACTTTTGTTATGTTAGTAGTGAATTTGATTTACGTAAACTAGTAAATGCTAAGTTTTGAATTATTGTTTACTTGATGAGTTGCTTCCGCTATGCGTTTAATTGTTGATAACTGTCGGTTTAGCGCCGCCTAGCTAGAAGTGGTCTTGAGTGTCTTCCGTTCGCTAGTTCTTAACACGTATATGGACTCTCCATTTCATATACGTGTTGGGTTCTAGTGCGGGGGATGTGATAGCTCCACGCTCGGGGCGTCACATTTTACAACTTCCGTAGATTCTTGGGGTGTCCTGGAGTTAAAATGGGTAATGATCGTGTTCGTGCCCAAATTGATACCCTGGTCTATTATCGAGGGAATACCTATGTTGTAAGTCGAATTCATACCCAATCCCTTTTTTTTTTTTGTTCATTATTTAATGTTCAATTTTACATAGGTCATTCACCTGGATTCTGGGCTCATGGCGAGTGGATATTACGATGACCTTAGGTTTATCTTCAAAGTGTGGCAAGCACACCTTTTGGAGGGCGAAGAGGAGCACCTCCACGCGTACCACATTGATGGTAGGGACTCGGACCCCGAGTCCATTGACAACGCGGATTACCCCGGATATGAACACTCTAACGAGAGTGTTAATTCCAACATCCCTCAGGATGATCCGGATGAGGTTAATCAGTTTTCTTCCCCATAAAATTTGTTATTTGTAGATTGTTTAATGTTTAAATATTAGTGTTAGTTTGATTGTAGTGTATATTAATGGTTTTGTAATGAAAAGTTTATTGTTGGTGGTAATAAATTTCGTGCAGAGTAGCACTATGTTTGTTGTTGTTTGATTATAGTATATGAAAACAAATAAAGTGATGAAATATATGACAGTTGAAATATCCCGTAAGAGAGAAAACAGAGCACTATGTTTATTGTTGTTTGATTATAGTATATGAAAACAAAATAAAGTGATGAAATATATGACAGTTGATATATCCCGTAAGAGAGAAAACAGAGCACTATGTTTATTGTTGTTTGATTATGGTATATGAAAACAGATAAACTGATGAAACTAAAAGTGCAGATTGTTGAGTAATTATGTGGTTATCTGAAACTAATTCTGCAGTTTGTCGAGTAAATATGAATATGGGTAGAACTAAAAGTGCAGATTGTTGAGTAAATAAGAATATGGGTAGAACTAAAAGTGCAGATTGTTGACTAATTGTGTGGTTATCTGAAACCAATTCTGCAATTTGTCGAGTAAATAAGAATATGGGTAGAACTAAAAGTGCAGATTGTTGAGTAATTGTGTGGTTTCTGAAACTAATTCTGCAGTTTGTCGAGTAAATAAGAATATGGGTAGAACTAAAAGTGCAAATTGTTGAGTAATTGTTGAGTAAATTGGTATTTCAGTCCTTCCATATCGTTTTATGATGATATTTAGTGAAAAAACATGGTAACTAATATGTTTGTTCTCAGAATATGTAAACTTTCAATCCTCGTATATCAGTTTATGGTGATATTTAGTGAAGAAACATGGTAACTAATATGTTTGTTCTCATAATATGTAAACTTTCAGTCCTTCTACATCGTTTTATGATGGTATTTAGTTAAAAAACATGGTAACTAATATGTTTGTTCTCATACTATGTAAACTTTCAGTCCTTCTACATCGTTTTATGATGGTATTTAGTGAACTGCGCATATTTAACCCTTCACTCAACAAAGTCCGTTTCAACTACGCATATTTAACACTTCACTCAACAAAGTCCACTTTCAACTATGCATATTTAACCCTTCACTCAACAAAGTCCGCTTTCAACTGCGCATATTTAACCCTTCACTCAACAAAGTCCGCTTTCAACTACACATATTTAACCCTTCACTCAACAAAATCCGCTTTCAACTACGCATATTTAACCATTAACTCAACAAAGTCCGCTTTCAACTGTGCATGTTTAACCCCTCACTCAACAAAGTCCGCTTTCAACTACACATGTTTAACCCTTCACTCAACAAAGTTCGCTTTCAATTATGCATATTTAACCCTTCACTCAACAAAATCCGCTTTTAACTGCGCATATTTAACACTTCACTCAACCAAGTCCGCTTTCAACTACACATATTTAACCCTTCACTCAACAAAATCCGCTTTCAAATGCGCATATTTAACACTTCACTCAACAAAGTCCGCTTTCAACTACGCATATTTAACCCTTCACTCAACAAAGTCCGCTTTCAACTACACATATTTAACCCTTCACTCAACAAAGTCAACTTTACTACAACCACCAAATAACCTGAATAAGCAATACATTTCCAATCATAACATGGAGTGTATAAAAACAATCATTTCCGATCAAATTAAGAAATAAACATCTTCAAGTAATTTATTATCGCAGTTTCAAACAAACAGAAACAATCATAACAGGGAGTGTATAAAAACAAATCAATCCTCAACTCCAGAACACGCAGTGGATCTGGTCAATCCTCAACTTCAGAACGAACAGTGGCCAAGCATGAACCATAAGTGTAGGGGTTATATCTTCTCTTCCTGACACAGAATGAGATTACTGGCCAGAATTAATATAGTGTTAATACAGAACAGAATAAATTAAAAATCCCATACCTTCTCTTCGATGATGTCTGCTTCCCACCTAAATAGGCAGGAGGCCGAATCGCCCTCATCTCAACAATGTTGAGTTTAGCAAGTTCATGCAGTTGGGTCATAGTTGGAATCTGTTTGTCACGCCGCAACTAATCCAGAAACCTTTTTTATGGGGTGCGAGGTATTGTAGCACATAAGTATCAGAGTTGAAGTCTGACCACTCTTCACCAATTTACGCGTGAATCTCCTCCACAGACGCGGAATTGAAAATACCATAATTTCGGCATTAAACCAACAACGTCCTAGGATTTCCTTGTCTTGAGCTTCATCACCGGCCAATGCCATCTTCAGAATACCAATTTGAACTATCAGTTTGCAGAGGATCAACAATTCGATTCGATATAAATTATCAGCAATTCAATTCGATACAAATTATCAGTGAATTATACTGGATAATTGACATAATTAACATTCAAATAACGGTAAGAATACATTCAATTAACATTCATACGCGAAGAATACCTTAGAGCAGCACAGGAAACAGGGCACAATGCCTAAATTGACTAAATCGATTCTCGCTGTCGTTGCTTATCAATATCTTGTTGTCTTCGTTGCCGTTGCCCCCGCCTATCTTTATCCTGTAGTCGTCGCTGTTAGCTCTCATTGCCGATGAAGTGGAAATGTGGTTGCATTCTTGCAGAAATGAGATAAATCTTTCCCAAATTGGGAATCGATTTTTCCAGTGATGGAAGGGGAAAAAAAAGGGCAAAACAGACTTTTCAGGGTCATAGGGGGGTTTAGGAAAAATAACTTGTGTATTGGTAACCTAAAACATATATTTTTCAAATTAGGGGGTTTAGGATAACTTTTGGGGATATTTGGTCCTCCTAAATAACTGCCCCTTAAATTAAAATATATCACATCGGTCGGCACACCTTTCCTTATTTTACAAAATCTATTATTAAAGTTTAAATTAAAATCAAAACTAAAAAAAAAATCAAAAGAAAAAACCCAAACCCAGAACCCCGCCCCAAATTCCGTCGGAGAAGATGAAGGGGACACCCACACCAAAAAATTGGGGATTTCTCCTTTCATTCAATGCTTTCAAGAAGCGTTTCATTCTTCATGGTATCAATCTGAGTATCTGACTAAAATCTTCATGCTTTCCGCTTCAATACAAATCAAAATCCAATACAGATTTCCCCCACTCCCTAAAATTCATAGTCTCAACTTTTAATCAAGATGCAGATCCGAAACCCTTTAGAGAAAGAAAAAGGTTGAGTGTTCTGCCATTTTGCGCAGCCATGGATTCTTCAGCAGATCTTCAGATATGGAACAAAGCCGCGTTCAATAAAGTGGAAATTTTCGAAGATTTGACGGAGAACGGATATTCTTGGGGTTCATAGAGGACGATTTTGCAAATCCAAAAGCAGTCATCGTGGATGACCGAGGTGGAGAAGATGGGGACGGCATCGTTGATCGGAGGAGGAGAATGGAGTTGCTGGGTGATGGTGGCAGCGGCGATGGTGTTTTCTAGATCTGGTTCTATTCGAGGGCGGCGGCGATGATGGTTTGTAGATCTGGTTCGATCTGAGGACGGCGGTGGTGGTGGTAGAGATTTAGATCCGTCGGAGAAGGATGGAGGTGGTGGGTGATGGTGGCGGCATGATGGTCGATTTGCACGTATCGTTCGATTTGAGGAGGAGGGCGGCGGAGGTGGTGGGAATCTGGTTCGATCTGAGTGGCGGTGGGTGGCGGTGGCGGTGGCGTTGCCGACGGCGGTGTGGTGGCCTGGAAGATTGTGTATATATATGTTGGAGTGTATATATATATATATGCTATCTCATATATACATATAAATTATATGTAATTCTACTAGAAGATGTATATATATAATATATTTATAATACTTTCTAATATATAATTTTGCTATAATATGTATATACATTAATATATTTTTAATGTTTAAGAGTTTATGTATTTATTTATTTAATATATTTGATCAGGGTTAAAAATTAATATCAAATTAAATTATATATTAATAATATAACATATAATTCTATTCATATTATAATTACAATAAAAATAATGTATAATATTTTTGAATTTATATATTTCGTTATTTATTAACATAATATTCAATTAGAATTTAAAAGTATTGTATGTATTCAATGTGTTTGAAATATAAGTATTCCAATAATTTATAGATTATTATTTTTCCTTAATTATTATGTAATGTTAATAAAAATATGTACACATACTATAGTGAAAGAATATTTTTTAAATGTAAAATATTAATAATCAAAATTAAAATTATATAAAATTTCTTATTTTTTAAATTAAATTCTTTACTAAAATATGTAAATATATATGCGTGTAAAAATAATTAGATATTATAAAACATATTATTTAAAGTTTTTTATTTTACGTATTTTTTATAATAAATGTAATATTATATATATATATATATATATATATATATATATATATATATATATATATATAATATAATTATTTTTACTTTGTCAAATTTATTTTAAATATTTTTTTGAAATCAATTTATTTTAAATATTAATGAGGTTAAAAATGCTAATTATGGTCCACGTAAGCTGCAATTTGGCAGATATTTATGATGTGGCAAGCTCATTTTGGACATGTAGGAGCCAAACACACGTCAGACTGGTTTTTATGAAACCGAAGTGGTTTTCCGGCGAAAAAATGAATCAAATTGCAACTTTTTTAGAGATGCCGGGTAGATTTGTCACCGGAAAAATTATTGTACCAACTTTGCTGAAATGATGTAGTTGGTATACCATTTTTGCAATTTTCCCATAAAGTATCGCAATGAAATGTATTGAAGAGGTGGTTTTTGTAATTATTTAAACCTCAAAGGAAAAATTAGGTCGCGCATCAGAGTATGTCTTGATCGTCATCCCAATTTTAAAAAGAGACGGTGTCATATATTGGGTAGTACGTACCTGCGTGCTGCAGCTGCGGCAACGACATCTTCTTTGCTTTCGCGGTTAACAACAACGATCCTCGTCTTGTAGTGATTATGTGAAGCATAAAAGTGAGAGAGCGCCATAGATATGCAGGTGTATGCCATGCGTCCATAATCATCCATGTCTAGTACCACTCTTACAGGGATAATCTGAGCCCCTGCTAGATTTGTGGTGGTGAAAACCATGTATGTGTATAAGAAAAGGTGCAAAATGGGATTGGTGAAATGTTTCTTCTCCATTTCATTTGCAAGTGTGTATGGCTCTGATACTTGAGAGAGGCCGAGCATGGCCTTTTTATATCGAAGAATTTGAGAATTTTGGATTTTAATCTTTAACTTTGAACTGTCACGTCCAGCATTAGATATATGTTGTAGGACCCAACATGTATGTCTTCTTTTATGAAGTCAATGGCTTATGTTGTATGTTAATATGTTATCGGTGTTCTACATTCTATTCTAAACCTAATTCAGTCAAATCAGTATGATAAATGAGTGAGTGATTTATATTTTTCATATGATTAATTAATGAAATTTTTATGAAGAGTGACCAATTCATTTATTATATAATTAATTATTTTCGATCGAGTTAGACGCATATTCGAATTTGTCGAGTATGCTTGGATTTGGATGAAGAGTCTTTAGCTATGTTTTGAAACCCGGACCGGACGTCGAACCGGGAAACCTTACTGGTTACTGGTTTTACTGGTTCGTGGTCGGACCGGTATGACGTCATAAATATGTAATAATTATATTTAATTATATATATTATATAATATTATAAATATGAATTAAAAATGATCAAATTAGTTAAATTATATAAAAAGGAGAGATGATTTTAAATCACTTTTAATTCTCAAATAACATATGTAATAATAAAATTTCAAATCATAATTCTACAAGCATAATAAAATATTTAATTAAATAGAAAAATAATCAATATCTTACAAATTAACAATATAAATAAAAGATTGATTCAACAATATCATATTTTTATTATAGAAAAATAAATAAAAAGAATATCATCCATAATTTATATTTTTATAAATATATATTATAAAAAATAGAATAAATATTAAACACTGTTTTCTTGATTTGTTAAATGGATTCAATTATCTTGGCAAATGAAAGGAATTATATTTTACTTTGAATTTAATGAACCAACAATTGAATTAGCACACTTGGTTTGAGTGCTCTCCTTCTATTCAAAGGGTGTTGGGTTCAAATCCCAGCATTCCCAATCCAAATACATGTTTTTGACACAAAAAAAAAATAAAAAAAAAAATGAAAAATCCGGGCCATCCGGCCCGCTTACCGGTCCGGTCCGGTCTCAACACCGGTTTTTGACCGGTTCTTAGCGGGCCAAACTGGTCCAGGAGCCAACTGGTTTTGGGGGTTAACCGGACCGGATTTTGAGTTGTTTATTCTAAAACTAGCTTTATGAATTAGTGCTGCCTCAATCATCATTGATTGATTGAGGTGTAACAAAAGCCGCAAGTCTTAGTGAATTTTGCATGGCAGGACTACTCATATTGAGGTTAATTGCTTGTTTTGATTAGCATTGGCGAGCTCATCGTCATCTTTTATCACTTGAGATGATTCCCCTTGTTGCCTTGTGAATTGATTCTGCTCCTTTACTAGAAATTCGGCATTCTTCCTTTTGGGAGAATCAGGAATCGAGAAGGTAGGACCCCGTGTGCCATTAGCATGTGAAGAGGTCTGTGAGAAAGTTAACGGACTTGATTTGAAATTTACGTTGCAGGATTCTATTACTCTCTTCATGAAACCGCTCTCTCTTTCTGTCTGTTCATTCTTGGAAGTATGAGAACCAGGATCTCTCTTGTTAAACCTTCGAAGTAATTCCATTGTCTTGCTCAATATTGTTGACTCAGGATTAGAGTTATCAAAGACATGCCAATTTTCTCTTGGGAACTTAATCACATAGATTATCAAGGCTAAAACTGCAACAATTCTTACTATCGAAAAGAGGCCGCCGAAGCTTCCTAGGCCAATTCTGTTTGATGAGACTAAGGTACTAGAGTTTGGACATTTGGTCTCATCTCCCAACCAGGTGTTTTCAATCTCCCTCATCCTTTCACTCTCGGTGACATTTAATATTCCTCTTGAAATATCAGGTACTAGTGGACAACCTTTTGGAAAAACCTGTGATAAATATATATCTCACAAAAGAAATATGTCCTCGACTTGCTTACAGAAACCGGGATGTTAGAATGTAAGCCAACCGACACTCCGATTCAATTGAACCATAAACTCAGAATAGAGGAAAACAGGGAGCCAGCAGAGAAAGAAACATATCAACGGCTGGTTGGGAAATTGATCTATCTATCTCACACTCGGCCGGATATCGCCTATGCAATAGGGATAGTTAGTAGATTCATGCACCAGCCAAAGAAGGATCATATGGAGGCAGTAATGAGGATTATACGGTACTTGAAAGGATCTATAGGAAATGGGATCATGTTTGGCAGGCATGGTCACTTGGAGATTGAGGCTTATACAGACGCAGACTGGGCAGGAAACCCGAATGACAGGAGGTCCACCTCGAAGTTTTTTTTATGCTGGTCGGGGGAAATGTTGTGACATGGAAGAGCAAGAAACAAAAGGTGGTAGCTCTATCCAGTGCAGAAGCCGAATTCCGAGGCATTGCGAAGGCAGTTACAGAGATCATCTGGCTGAGAAAGCTTATGACCGAAATTGGTATGGCCCCACAAGGCCCAGGCCGGTTAAAGTACGACAATAATGCCGTGATCAGTACCTCAGAGAACCTAGTGCAGCATGACGAAACAAAACACGTCGAAGTTGATCGCCACTTTATAAAAGAGAAACTAGAAGATAGGACCATCGAACTTCCCTTTATCAGATCGGAGGAACAACTGGCAGATATCTTGACTAAGGCAGTCACAGGAAAGATTTTTCAGATAGCACTTGACAAGCTAAGCATTGGCGATCCCATCACTTAGCTTGAGGGGGAGTGTTAGGAAATAAGGTTGTATATGGTAAAGATACACTCTTCCCTGATTTGCGGAGTATGTCAATCCCTGATTTATAGGATTATTGGCTATTTAACTAAGTGTCTTGGATGTAATCTGTAAGCAATTTTATAAAAACAATGAATACAATGAAAACCTTCTTCTCCCTCTGTACCTATGTGAAAAGAATAATCTTTGTTTAAATGCTCAAACTAGAAGAGGCATGACACAAGAAATATCTAGATCTTGTCAAGACTATGGGTATGAGTTGGAATGTCGGATTAGTTAAGATTTAAAACAATTCCTATCAATAATAAATTTCTTTTGAACGTATAAAAATGAGATTTATCGAAATGACCGAGATATACCATTATCATATTTCTAGTTGCTATGTTTATCCTACTCATTTAGTGAATCTATTAAGATCAGTGATTAAATCTAAAATTTAAAATGATGGGTAGTAATTCATAACTACCAAGAGTTACACAAATTTTAGTTTACTCCTCCATATAAAAAAAAAAAATTATATTAATTCCTCAATTCAATTTTATAATTTGACTTCACTCCCCACTTACCTAAATTGACTACAATATCCTTACTTATTTCGTTTTCCTTTTTATACTTCATTTTTAAAAATCGGTACTTTAACTTTGACGAGTAATACTCTATTTTTAAATTTGAATACTTTAAAACTGTAATGCCCCGACTTTTTGGCCGTACAGGTATGACGTATGTGTTTACTAATTTGCGCGATTTAATTACTTAATTGCTTTAAATTTCATTATTTATTTCATTCTTTCCATACTTGAATTTATTTCTGGTTGCATTTGAATTTTATTTGAATTTCCAACACATTTGCTTATATGCGTATGATTATGCCTTGTTTGATTCCGATTTGATTTCCGTTTTTCGCTATAACTTGTTATAATTGAATTATGTGTATTATGATCTTACCTATGTGTTCGTTGCATGATTTTGTTCTTGGGTGCATGAGTTTTGAATTTATTTGGATTCTTGGAACCAAAACGGGGGCTAACGGGCAATTAGCGCACCCTTGGTTCCATATGTGATATCTTGAGCTCGGGAACTCGGATTCGAGTTCCGTCACCTCCATTGAATCTGTATCGACAATTCGGAGACAATGGGACAAGTCTCAGGCCTTTTTAAGATCATTTAGATTCTCAAATTTTAACCGAAACGAGCACCTCGTGCTTAAAAACGACAAACCATTGACTTTTCTCCAAGTTACAGCCCTAAATGACGTCCCTAGACCCTAAGCCCAAGACCTAAGCCACTTTTATCTCTCTCTCTCTCTCTCTCTTTCATCCCCAAACCGAAATCCCACCCTCTCACACACCCAAATTCAGCCAAAGAAAAGAAAAGAAGAAGAAAAGAGAAGAAGAAAGAGGAATAGTGCAACCCTTGGAGAAATTGAGCTCATCTCCCTATCTTTCCTCACTTTTTCTTGAAGGTAAGCTTATTTTTGAGTAGTATAGCTCTTAGTAATCCCTTTATGTTGAATTTTGCATGGTTTCATCCATTTATGAGTTATATTGGAAGAAGATGATGAATAGTGGCCCTTTTTGCATTTTGATGATCAACTTTGATTTCCTTTGATTTTCTTTGAGTTGCATGAGTAATATTTGACCCTTTGTCATGGAGTTAGATGGATATGAACTTGTATTGCATGATTGTTGGAGATTCTTGGTCTTGCCATTGATGGAGCTTGGAGTTATAATTTGGATGTTAATTCCTTGATGCTTTACTTGGAGTTCTTGTTGTTTAATGTGATATAGCTTGAATATATGAGTTATGACCTGATTTTACATGCTTTTGGGTTGAGATTTGTGAGTTGGTTTTGTGCCTTTTAGCTTCCATTTCGGTTTTTTGCCTTGTTTTTGTGTTTTTTGGCCGCAGACTTAAATCCATGGGGGTGGATTTTTCCCTTTGGAAAAATCCGCTAGGGTGGATTTAGGTCAGTCAGTTTCTGGAAATCCATGGGGGTGGATTTCGTCCTGCGTTTTTTTCGTCACTCCGGTTTCGTTTTTCTTCTTTTTCTCCGCTTATTTAATCTTCCTCCACCTCTTTTATGACTTCTATGCTATGTTAATATGTATTATTATGTGTTATGATTAATGTATCAAGTTTATAGCTTGTTTTGTTATGATTTATGAATGAATGAACTTGGTACTTCCACTTATTGAATGCAATGAATGATTTTGAATGTTTATTTGACTTTATTGTGTTAATTCTGCATAAGAATACTTCCATGACTTGAGAACATTTTCTTATGCATCTCATATCATCCACATTGCATTGCCGTGCGTCGTATATGGTCATTTTGAGTCTCACACTACCTCTTTTGCACAGATTCGGGTTTAGTTGGAAACGAGGGCGTTGTTTGAGGCTCTACTCTTATCCTTTTGCCGCTTCAAGGTGGGTTTCTCTTCTAATAGCAAAAATGACCCTATATAAACCCAATGTGTAAAGTTTTAAACCAAATGTATAATATACGTATATAGAGTCTTTTCTCGAGTAAATGATTTCAAACGTAAGCTTTCTTTTATGAATCCTACCTTATGTTTTGGCGAGACATGATTGTTAATGATGCACGGGCCCGGGACCTAGCACATGTGGCTATTCGGGGAGGCAAGGGCCGACGGTGATCCCATGTGCTAGTCCCAACCATTTAACAGAGACCTGAACTCGCTAGGAGATTAGCGTGGAATGGTAGCTGAGCGCCCTTGGGGGATTCATGTACCCCCCGGGGTCAATGTATGAGGTGGTCGGGCCTTGCAAACCCGTTCACCACCGGAGGAAGAAGGTGTATATGTATGATTATGAATCGTATGAATGTGCACATAAGATTATTTATGCATGAAAATAAATGAATTATGAATATGATTACACGAGGTGATGGTTGGAGATAATGCACGCCCACTCGCCGGGCCATGAAACCCTATAATTATTTATGAATGAATATGATAGTTGTGATTCCATTGATGTTTTCTTTGTTTTGCCTGCTTGGGAAATTCTTATCAAACTTCGAATGGAATTAGGGCTTGCATGTATATGTTTAAATTCCGTTGTATTATATATTATGCCCCATTTTTTTTATACCCACCAGTCTCTTTTAGACTGAACCAGGTTTGTTTTCAGTTGTTTTGTGCAGGTTTGGAGGTGCTAGGTGGGAATACGAGTCGTCTAGGTCTTGCATTAGTGTCTAGCATTTCCTTTTACACTCATCTATACTTGTTCTTATTACTCTTGTATTATGATTATGTATGGAGCGTATATTATGTTATTTTGTGCCGTGATGGCTTTTGTACAGGTTGTAAGTGTTGGTACCTCTATGTAAATACGATATGTATTGCTATGTGTTGGTACTTATACGTACTTATGTTGAATTGCTTCCGCTATTGTTATGGTCACTCTGATTTAATTATGTTTTGGTTATGCTTGGTTTAAGGGTTAGCTCCCGCCTAGCTTAGCGTGTGTGTTGTGTCCCCCGTTCGCCGTGATTTGGCACGTGTATGGATTTTCCCATTTCATATACGGGTTGGGTCTCGGTGCGGGGGATGTGGTGCCTCATGCTCGGGCGTTACAAAAACGTAGGTACTTTAACTTTTACAAATAATATATACTCTTTTTTCTTTTTTTTCTTTTTTTTCTTTCTCGTACTTCAATTTTAAACCTGAGTACTTTAACGTTTACAAATAATACTCTATTTTTAAATCTGGATACTCTATTTTATGATTTGTATACTATGTTTCATAATTCGGAAACTTTATAATAATCTATTTTATAATTTGGAAATTTTATTTTATAATTTCAATACTCTATTTTATAATCTGGATACTTTATATTTTCGAATTAATAGTTCAAAATATAAATCAACAATTAATTTTTACCACATCATCCACCTACAAAAAAAAAAATATATATATATATATATATATATATTAAGTTTTACATATGAAGTATGAAAATTATATTTTGAAATATTAACATATAAAATGAAACTATAAAATCGTGGATATGAGGTATTATGTTAACAAAATGGTTTGTAGGAGGGAATAGTGATGTGTATGTTATGTCTCAAGGACAGCTTAGTAATTTTACACGAAATGGGGAGAGAACTAAAATTATAAAAGTCAATTGGAGAGTTAGTATAATAAATTTTTGGAGTGGGGAGTAACTAAAATTTGGGTCACCATGTGGGGAGATTCCCACATTTCCCCTAAAATGGAATTGTAACAAAATAACTTATTGTCTAAATAGGATATAGTCCATTTCCATCCCTTATAAATCTAGCCGGTGTAATGAGATAATCTATGACATTGAAGATGTTTTTATAATTTGAGCGAACTTGGGGGACCTGGATGTAATTTATTTGAAAATTACCTGCAAATATGAGAAAAGGATGACACGACACCTGACGTAGGTATTATCGCGCCTGATCAAGTTTAGCGCATGCTGGAGCTGGATAACTCTTCGACAACCTTGGAGAACTTTAAGGAGAAGAGCTCCAGAAGAAGAACGGGAAAATCCAAAGCGTTCGTAAGCATTCTTTTATGCAATCTTTTTAATGTCTGTGTTGATTACTTTGTCTTGTTAATGTTGGCTGTATGCGTACCCTCTTTAACTGTTTGTTGAAATGCCTACAAGGATGTGAATCTTAGACTTTATCTTCACTCTTAAACATGCATGCTCAGATTGAATGTCATACTGAAGTATTTCCGATGATTGAGGTCCTTATTTTTTTTCACTAATATGATCATACTGATTCTTTGGTCCAAACCGTGAATTAATAGGCAGTTTGGAGATTTTATTCTTGCAAGTATGTATTTGAAGTTGCGCATAGTTCAGCGTTTTGAAGAGCAGTTTGTGACTCCCCGAGCGTTGAGCTATCACATCCCCCGCACTAGAACCCAACACGTATATATGAAATGGAAAATCCATATACGTGCTAAGAGCTAGCGAACGAGGCACTCAAGACCACTCCTAGCTCAAAAGGACCAATTAGAGACGCTCGACAATGCAAAACAATGTCATAAAATGATATGAGTATAGATTCATATGCAACGAGACTATAATTATGTAAGAAATGAGCAATTATGAGCAATCATGGCACTTTAAGAATTAACATTCACATTGAAGATCATTTAGGGCAAGTTTAGACGTCTTTCATGCAATATTAGTAAAACGATAAACCTATATAAAAGCATTCACACTTGAAATAGAGAATATATAGCACATATGAGGTTCAATAAACGGAAAAAAACGATGAAAAAGGCAAGAAACGGGCATTTAGGCAAAACTTAGCAAAACTGACAGTTTTCTCCAAACGCGCAAGCTGTAAAGAATCGAGTATATCTTAATTTTGAGAAGTCTGAATTAAGTTTTGTTTATTGGAAATGAAAGTAGACAAATAGGGATTTCCAACCTTATATGGTTCAAATTTTAGCTCAAAGTGGATTAAAAATGGCATAGGTGCAAAGTTGAGTGAGTGCAGATTTCCGGCAGATTTGCGACACAATTTTGAATCGATCATATCTCCCTCCTCAAAACTGATTTTAAGGTGATTCTAATTGGAGAATGCTCTAAACTCAAAGAGGTTTCAGTGGTCCGAAATTCAGCTCAATCGGAGCTCATTTGAGGTCTGCACGGCCGTGACACTTTTGGCCTTAAAACCTGCGCGGCAGCGCACACAAAAATTGTGTTGAAAATTCGAGAATTTACGCACGGCCGTTCGAGAAATGAACGGGGGAGCCGCGCAGCCTTGCGAACATGTCTGGTACGGAAAAAAAAACAGGGGAAAACAGGGAAGAAAGCCAAGAATTCACCCAGCCATCCAAGCTTGCAAAGATACACTTAGAATCAAGGATATTCATTTCATCACACATAAAAGCACACTTAGGAACATTCAAGGAGCAAATATATACCAAGAACTCATGCTTAATATTCATAATCATCATCCTCAAAACCCATCAACTCCATTAATGAACCTCAAGTTTTCCTAACTCATGATTCATGCATGATAGCTTCTTGAATTCTTCCTAACTTATGCTTTCTAGCATGTTGCTTCTACCACCTTCCTCCTAACATTCTTTGTTATATGATTCTCCATAACCTAGCTTAGGTTATCATGTAAACTTCATACCATGCATGCAAACTCATGCTTATGTAAGAATTAAACCATGGAAGTATGTTTATGCATGAAGAAAAGCATGAATTCTACCTTCAATTTGGAAGAAATGAAGTTTGGATGAAAGTATGTGGGTATGTGGTGTGTACGTGAGATGAGGGAGCAAGGAGGAAGAAGAGAATGTCTTTGTATTCTTGAAATTCATGGAATGGATAGAAAATTACGATATTTCATTGAAAACATACAAGCATTAATTAAATTGTATGAGTCATAAGTTAATCTTGACTTTAAGAAGAAATTTAATTAGCTATCCCTCATGTTATAAAGTTTATGCAATTAAGTGATCATACTTTTACATTAATAATACACAAATCCAATTAAAATTCACTTAGGTATTCATACTTGGAAAATTTGGCAATCAAGGACAAGTATTTGGAAATTAATACAACGAACGAACATAACATATACTCTCGAACGTTCACATACGTTTTACCTGTTCCGGAAGACGGGGCGTTACACAGTTAGCGAACTATTGTATGTTATTTTACACTAATATCTCAATATAGAAATTGAATGAGATTTTTGGAACAAAAAGTAGCTTTATGATGTCTGGAATGGATTTTGAATGTTTTTTCTGAAACTAGCTTTATGAATTAAATTTGCTGACTTAATCATCATTGATTGATTGAGGTGTAACAAAAGCCGCCAGTCTTAGTGAATTTTACATGGTAGGACTACAGATATTGAGGTTAATTGCTTGTTTTCATTAGCCTTAGCGAGCTCAAACGTCATCTTTTATCACTTGAGATGATTCCCCTTGTTGCTTAGTGAATTGATTCTCCTCCTCTACTAGAAATTCAGCATCCTTCCTTTTGGGAGAACCAGGAATCGAGCAGGTAGGACTCTCTGTGCCATTAGCATGTGAAGAGGTCTGTGAAAAAGTTGACGGACTTGATTTAAAATATCCTTTGCAGGATTCTGTTACTCTCTTCGTGTAACCGCTATCTATTTCTGTCTGTTCATTCTTGGAAGTATGAGAACCAGGATCTCTATTGTTAAACCTTCGAAGTAATTCCATTGTCTTGCTCCATATTGTTGACTCAGGATTAGAGTTATCAAAGACATGCCAATTTTCTCTTAGGAACTTAATCACATAGATTATCAAGGCTAAAACTGCAACAATTCCTACTATCGAAAAGAGGCCGCCGAAGCTTCCTAGGCCAATTCTGTTTGACGAGACTAAGGCACTAGAGTTTGAACATTTGGTCTCATCTCCCAACCATGAATTTTCAATGTCTCGCATCCTGTCACTCTCGGTGACCTTTAATATTGCTCTTGAAATATCAGGTACTAGTGGACTACCTTTTGGAAAGACCTGTGACATATATATATATATATATATATAAACAATAACAAGCATGAGAAAAACCTAATGTGAGAATTTTCTGGACAACAAATCTAAAAGGATCGGGAAAGGATCGGGGGAGATAAAGGCGGGTCACGTACAAAGGCAAAACCACCAGTCTTATATATGGGACCAGCCATAGTGTATTTTGAACAGTACTTGGAGAGGATCAGCTTCATATATGGGATCTCATCAAAGGCAGCAGCTATACCGCCATTTTCACTCCCTTTGGAGAAAAGTACATCAAGTTCCTTCTGCGAGTTATATGCCACGAGTTTGGATTCATGAAATTTCATACTTTTTAGAAGTCCAAAAACAAACGAATCCTTCTGGTAGCCCACATTTTCATTGTTTCTTATAAGCTCATTAATATCTGTAATAGTCGGCTTCAGCTGCTGAACAGTCAACATGGAAGTAAGACTGGCGGTATAGGTTTGGGTCAGTATTAGAACCACCAAGAACCATGTAACCAGTACGAACCTTGCTAAGCTGCTCGTCACCTTCTCCTCTACAAAAAGTACATGGATAAATTTATCATGAGATATACGTAAATTTTAAGTATTTAGATTTCTAGAAAAAAAACTCCCCAAACTTCAAGGGAAGTTTTTATAAGAAAGCTGAACCGCAGGATATGTCAGCGTAATTATCCCTTGATTAATAAAGCTACTTTGTTAGTGATTAAAAATTCTTACTGTGAGCGAACACCATCGTGGAGAAGGCAAACCAGAATATGGTGCCTACTTGACGCCAAGGACTACCCCTGAAATCTTCATTGGTTCGATGTTCAAGAATCCAAATGAGGAACCCCATAAAAACAAATGAGCAAAAGATTGTCACCCAAAGTTCCCAAGTAAATGGCTTCAAAAATACCCAAAAACTTTTGCTCTTGTCATCTTCGATTGGCACAACCATTGAAACTCCGGACTCTGTGTAAGGAAGGGTGAAGTCAACGTACTGTGATCTGTTCACCACAATTGTTACATCTCCAACTACAGCATCAAAGTTCTGTTCATTGATCAGAAAACAATTAACAATCCATGCTACAAGCTAGAGTACTGGTGGACTATCCAAGTGTCAAAAGAAAAGAAAATAAGAAAGATGCTTATTTTTGTTCTTCAAAAATGAAAATTGGAAAACACTTACTCCAAGGTACACTTCATAAACCAAATCATTATAACTACCAGCACTGTTGTGGTCAGCTGTAGCAAACGGTATGTATTCATACAGTACACCATATGGTAGTGTTTTCATCACAGCATCAAAAACATCTATGCTGTAGCCTCTCACTTCTGTCAGATTGTCAGTATTCCAAGTGATGTGAACAAATTCAGAGTAGCTATCTTGAACAGGAACCCCTATTCTTAATTTCCGCCCGTTCACCGGAAGCACCCAACCCTTGGGTGGAGATATTTTATCCCCTGGCCATATAATGGATCTTACATGGGACTTGTTGGAGATGGGGGAAAGAGTTGTTTTGGAGTTTCTGTGGTTTATCTCTCTAACAACTCCATTCTCTTTCGTCCAATATCCCACAACTCGAGCTCCTGGACCAACCACATTAACTATTTCATAAGGTGGCAATTGGAGTTGGCCACCAATTAATTTAAAGTTCCCAGTGAGGCCTCTGAATGTTGTATTTGATAATACCTGAATAAGCTCCGTTTCAAAGGTTGACACTCCTAAGCCTTCAATATCCGATGACTTTTTTGAAGTATTTGACTCTGGGAATGTAGAATTTCTTGTTTTTGCTTGTTCTACGGCTAAGGCGAGTGCGATGACTGAATCGTAAGCCCACAGACCAAAAATGTTCAAATCCTGGCTAAGAGCTGTGGGGTTGTTCTGCTGAAGCTTTTGCCTGTATCTGAATTTAAAGTTGTCGAGCTCTTTCGTTTTACCAATATAAGGTTTAACACCTATTACTCCAAGCATGGACTCTATGACAGAAGGATCCATTGAATTTAATTCATTTGTGATACCATCTGTTGCTATCCATGCATACTCACCACTCATCATTCCTAGTTGTTCTGCTCTGGTGAAGAGGCGAGAAGCGAGCTGTTTCATCATGTGGACAACAAAAACTCTTGTTTGCATTGTCATCAACTTGTAGAGCTCTGCAACAATTTGATCATCCGTTGCTGATGGTGGAATGATACTCCTGTAAGGTACATGGGCATTTATCTGTTCCAAAGCCCCAGTTAAAGATGGTATAATCCCTTCCCCAAACTCATTATCAACATAAATGATCACGACTTCTTTCCATCCAAAGGCTTGTACTATAGCGCTTATGGCATTTACTTGGGAAGAGTCGTTTAGAGCAGCTCGGATGAAGTATGGGCTTCGAATTGATGAGAGAGAAGGGTTTGTGGCTGAAAATGTGATAATAGGTACTTGGGCTTTGTCTCCTAGTCTTATCATGAAATTCGCCTGGTCTGAGGACAAGGGACCTAGAATGGCTTGCACTTCCACATTCTTCAGTAGGTCTTGAGCTGCATTTCATATGTAAGGAGATTCAGTCAAGACTGTGAAGTACCAGACACAATTATTCACCAGTAGTATAAAGTACACTTCACAATAATTTTCCCATAAGAATATGCCTTCAATTACAGCTTTGATTTTAATATTATTTGGCGTTCCTATTCTTGTCTTTCTAGGATTTTACAGCCATTTAAGCCATTATATTGAAACTAATAATGAAATTGTACACATAGCACCAGTAGGCTATCTTGTGAAGAACATATCAGAAAATCTATATCTATATCTATATATCTTATAAAAGCACGAAAGTTTCTTACAAAATGTTGATCGCCAAAAATATCCTCATAATAGTTATGTCAATAATTATTAATTAGGGGTAATTATGTAAATACATGTTATAAATTATTAATCTAAATACTTAAAAAAAGTACTTATTAACCTGAAATAGGACTCTTGGTAGAAAAGAATTATAAAATAATATTAAGTAATCTATGAAATTGATAAAAACATAATAATTAAATAAAAAATAATTTACATAATATTTTTAAAATATTCTAATCAAACTCTTTCAAAAATAATTTTAATAACTTTACATAACTTTTTTTTTTTGAAAAATAACTTTATATAACAGTTATAAACGGGCAGTTGGCTCAAGTGGATAGGGCCTTGAGTTCACTTAAGTAAAGTCTCGGGTTCGAACCTTGTGAATTTAAAAAATTACGTTGGGAGAGGTACCACAATAAGCGCCTTCACTACCTCGGGGGATTATAACAAAGAAATATTATATGAAACCAGAAAGTGAAAATATATATTCTAACCTAAGATTCTAGAAAATTGTCAGGAGAAACATAATCTATAAGGAGAAATAAAAAGTACGAATAGAATTTTTGATTTCTTACAAAATATTGATCGCTTGAACTACCCTTATAATAATTATGTCAATATTTTTTAGCCAAGGATAATTATGTAAATAAATGTTATATATTATTAATTTATATATATTAAGAGAATACTTATTTACTCAAAATAGAACTCTTCGTAAATTAAAATTATTCTAATATTAATTAGCTTATGTAATTGATAAAACAATATGATTGAATAAAAATTTATTTACATAATATTCTAAAATATTCTAATCAAACTCTATTTTAAATGTAATTTTTATAACTTTATATAATTAGTTATAAATAACTAATTATGAAGTGGCCAATTTGTGTTACTTATGGAGCTATTCTTGGGTACTTGGTTGGACTGGTATTGTCATTTGGATTCATTGTCTTTTCACAATCGGGGATGCAATGATAAGAGAGACTGATATGAGACGAAATCTCAAATAATAATTTGGTCATACAAAGTAGTTTTGATTCAGAAATGTAAAGAATTTTGTTAGTAATAGTGAGTTTTATTTATACGTTAACTTGATATTATCTTCCATGTGATGGTTTCAGTTTTAATAGGTGAACCTTTCCAATTAAAAAAAATAAAAATATATATAACTACAGCTTGAAACATTGTAACCCAAAATCTAAATGATATACCCACCATTTAAGAACTAGGAATATAATATCTAGATATCATATCAATACTAAAATAAAAAATTATTATTATATTCATTACATTTTATTTTATTTTATTATAAAAGCACGAATGATTTTTGGGTTTGTTACGACTTATTCATTGGATAAAATATTAGAGGATGATTTAGTAAATGCATACTATTATTTTTAGATATTTCAAAAATACTTATTTGAGTGAGAATAGGACTCCTTAATAAACTAGAATTAAGACTTCTCAAATCTAAAGAAAACATAGAATATCATAATAAGGACTAATTTTTAAATTAATATATTAATTTTAATTTATATTATAAGATATAATTGTATATTTATAACTACATAAACATATTTAAATATAAAGACATACATTATATATATATATATATATATATATGAGTGGTATAGACAAACTCGACTATGAACAAAATAAAAATAAAAATGAAAATAAAAATAAAATTAATTAAATGCACAATTAAAAAAAAATATTAAAAACTATTAAAAGAGTGTGAAAATGAAAAAATAAATTGATAGATAAGGCAAACACAAAATTGAAAAACAAACAGACCGTGAAAACTTTAAAAGGAAAAAGAAAAAAGACATGCTTAAATAGTTAAATAGCTAGAAGTCGTTTACTTCCGTAGAAAATGTTAGATGAACTATTTAATAAGTTATAAAAAATTATTTACTTTGAAAGGGCTAGAGCCTATGGAATAAAGCAAGGCCTTGTACATAAGTTTGAAAAGAATGGAGTATATTTCAACTTTCAAAAGTTATTGCTAAATAATCAGCTTATAAACAATCAAAGTAAACAAGTTCATTTTTTCCTGTTAACCGATTTTATTAAATTTATCATTTTCATGACCCAAATCCAATAGATTGAGAACAAGTAAACGAGTGTGTTTCGTGCAGTTAAATGTAATTTTGATCGTCAATGCCCAAAATATCCTAATAATAGTAATAAATTTAAAAATGTTTAATTAGACGGTGAATTGGTAAATGCATTTATATATTATTATATTTAAAATTATATATATATATATATATATATATATATATTTGAAGAGTGAAAATAGGAAGTCTCCTCAAATCTACGGAAAAAGGACTCTTTTTATATGAAATCTCTCTTTTAAATCATGTACAAGAGAAAATTTCATATTCATCCCTATGGTTTTAGTGAAAATTTAAAATAGTCCTCATGTTATGAATTTACTTTAAATTCATCCTTTAAGCTATTTTTTTATCATAATTTTAGGCCAAAAACTATAAATAGATTAAAATACCCTTACAGTAAAATCTATCTATTTAAGTACAAAGATAATCAAATTAATTTCTTTGATTTTTTTTTATTGATTATGAACTTGACGTGCTTGTGGAATTATCCTCGATTTATTTAAATAGATAAAATGCAAGATAATTTGATTATGTTTATACTTAAATAGATAAATTTTACTATACGGGTATTTTAGTCTATTTATAATTTTAACCTAAAATTCAGGTAAAAAAATAACTTAAAGGATGAATTTAAAGTAAATTAAAAACATGAGAACTATTTTGAATTTGCATTAAAAACATAGAGATGCATATGAATTTTTCCCAGATGTACAATAAGTAGAACTTCAAAGTAGAGAAACACTCATATAAATAAACAATAAAAATATTTGAAACTATGTTATTATATTAAAAAAAAATGTTAAAAGTGTATAATAATTTGTATAATTCTAACTTTTAACATAAGGAATAGTTTATAACTTTTAAATATATTTAATAAAAGAAAAACATATATAAAAAATATACACAAAAAAACTAAAAAATTTATGTTAACTATATATACGTTATTCCTTATATTGTTTTGTCTTCTTTAATATAATTTCTGAGTTACTTTTAGTTCTCTTTACTTTTAAAATTATGACTTTTGCACCTAATATTTTTTCTATATTTCTGACTTCAATTCCATCATTTAAAATGGGAACATATATATTTTTATTTTTATTTTTATTTTTATGTTTTTGACTTCAATTCCATCATTTAAAACGAGAACATATATTTTTTATTTTTTTTATTCCATAATCTTGAGAAATTGTAGCTTTTAATATATCATTATCATCACTTTTAGTATAATTAACTTGGGCTAAATATCCATCTCTCAAAACTGTAGTTTGACATATTATCATTTTCAATATTATTCCATTGCTCAAATCTCCATCTTCTTCTCCATAATTATAGCTATTTTTGTTTCCATTAACAATCTTCTATTGGTAACTTCTACTTTTGCATTAATTGCAATGAGAAAGCAAACTGTGTAAATACTTGTAAACTAAGTTTTCTATAATATTTTGAGTGACATTCTCCTAAACAATTAAAAGTATTAATGATTTAATTATATAAAATATTAATGGATATTTTAATAATTTATTTATTTATCAATAATTTTCCCAAATTAGAATTATTTGAGAAAATTTTTATTTGCTATATTTATTATTTTTATATAGTAATATAGTTTCAAATATTTTGATTGTTTCTTTATTTTGATATTTCTATAATTTGAACTTTTACTTATTTCACGTGATTTGAAAGAGAGATTTCATATAAATATTTTTGTATGTGTAGCTTTTTAAAAGTTTATCTTTAAATTTAACATGCAAATATACTCAAATAATTAATAGTATGCCATCAATTTAATAGTTAACTTCTGATCTATATTATAATTAATTTCTCAAGTGAATTTTTTTGTTATCATAATGTACATTATATTAACTATGTATATTATAACACGAATCTATTTGGAGAACAATCTAGCACAAACTAAACACAAAATTGTTATATATCTTTTATTTAGATTATTTATAACTACACGAATATATTTAAATATAAGATAAACAATATATATATATATATATATATATATATATATATATATATATATATATATATCAGTGGAATAGATAAACTCGATGTATAAGGAAAATAAAAATAAATTTAATAATATAAAAATAAATGTTCGTCGTTTTCTTTAAAAAAAATGTATGATTTTACTATTAAAATTTATTTGTACTTATTAATAAACAAAAAGAATGTCATTAAATTGTATAATTAAAGAAAAAGAGAATATACATGAAACCATTAGAGAATGTGAAAAAGAAAAAATAAATTTCATAAATAGAGACAAAACTTGAGAAATCCAAAAAGAAATATATACTTAAATAGACAAATAAGAGATTACGACGGATAATATAATAGACAAAACTTAGGCAAATATTAGAAACCTGCTATTAATTAAAAAGAATATACCACAATATATCTAAAGAAATTTGAAAAACAACAAATTGATCATATTATAATTCTAATTATTTAAGTTCATATACTTTAAATTATAATCATATTATAATTCTGTAAACTTATCTATAATTGAATGATTTATATAAATATTTTTCAATGAAATAATTAACTCTAATGTAATATTTTTTAATTAACTAATGCTAATATAATTATAATTATTTAAATCTAACTAACCTTACCATCTTCCTTTAGTTTATATAGTAAAACATAAATTAAATACGTAAATATTATTTAGATGGAATGATTCACATAATCTATCTATATTATAAAAGTACGAGGGTTTTTGATTTTTTACGACTTAATATACCATAATTTAAAATTGCAGATCGTGAGACCAAAGTTACTTTAAATTATGAATACTGAGCAGACTCAATGTGTATGCAAATAAAAATAAGACACAATGTAATTTTATAATTAATTTTTTATATTATTCAATTAAACATTCCTTGACTTTTTACATAAATATACTCTTTTAATTATTTCTACTACATACATAAAATCAATAACAAAAAAACTGACATAAATTTTAAATAATATACTCATTAAAAAATATAAATAAGAAAATAAAATATAACACAAAATGAAAAAAGGAGAAATAAAAAGTGATAAATGATAATTAGTTAAAATAAATAATTACTTAATTTTAGTATGTATACACACGCACATCAAATTTAAAAGACAATTTAAATAATTCTTTTATTTAATTTTAATAATGATGTCACTCAGGTTTATATTAGCACGAAGAAGAATGCATGCATTTATATAGATCTTATTATATTTTACATATTGACCAATCGTTAATTGTATCATTCATTATTCATGATTTAAAAGACATACATCAAGACTTTTTCGAGAAAAGTTACAAGATTTAAAAGATTAAGTATTCAATAAGGAGATATTTGGAAAGGTGGTTGCACATATCCATGTAATCGAGTTTCAAAAGAGATGGTTGTCACATGCTCATATTTTGATAATCTTGAGGTCAAAATATAAAATTACAATATAGGGTCAGCTTCCTCAATTTGTCTCTGTCAAATTTTCTGATTAAGATAACAATCTTGAACTTTATGTGTAAGTTATAAAACACATGATGCTTAAATCATGTGGCTGAAAAATTTTACATAATTCTTGTATGACGAACGGAAAATGTAAATATAATTACTCACATTCATATTATGAAAACACAATATAAGGTAAAGATGAATATACGATCTATATAAGGAGAAGAATCGGTGTGATGATTCAAGTTCGCAATGCACACATTATAGCCTGTATGTAGTACCATTTAATAAATATCTCTTATTAAGGTATAATTCTTATATTAATGTCGGAATTTTTTCCAGAGTTACAACTTTAAAATATCTTTACAAATATATTTATAAAGGACACGACAAAGTGAGAATTAATATGATTTACAATGATAAACAACACTCAGTAGATGAGATTAAACAATTTCAAGATGCTAGATTGGTCTTATGTAATATGGAGAATTTTAAATTAATTTGAAAGAGATTGATCGAGCAGTTATCAATTTAAATCAATAATTTTCAAAGCAATAACACGTGACTTATTGATCAAATCAAAATTTAAAGGATATTTTGACTTGAGATCATTGCTCTAAAACAATGGTCACAAAACACTTCCCAATTATGTGTTGGTCGAAAAGCGAAAACGCAATAAAAACTTCTTATAAAGAATTTCCAGAGCATTGTGTATGAGATAAGCAAGGTAAATATTAGAGAGATTTGGAGAAAGAATTGATGGTGGAATATAACAAACTATTACAATAAGATGAGATTATTTAGTTTTAAAAGTCAAGAATTGACTCTAATTTGGGGATAATAATGCGCACTTCTTTCATCTCCCAGCCTTAACAAGAAGAAGGAGGAACTGGATAAATGCTCTCAAACTACGTGATGAATGGGAAACAAATAATGACTAACTGAAACAACACACTTGGGAGTACTGCACCAAGCTATTTAGTGGAGATACTATCGAAGAGGTGACGAGTCTTAGCATTAGCCTGCACCAACGATGTAATGTCTCACATCAGAGGAAGAGGAGAACTAAGCCTTCCTTATAAGGGGGTGGATACCTCTTCCCTGTAGAGGCCTTTTCCTGGGTGGGCGCCTTTGGCTTAAATTCCACCGGGAAGAACAAAACCGTGAGGCTATACCGCCTTATGGATAACAAAGCGGACAATATCTACAGATGGGTTTTCGGGCTGTTACAAATGGTATCAGAGCCGGGGCCCGGGCCGGTGTGACAGCGACGACGCTGGGCTCCCATTGGGGGGGGGGGGTGGAGGATGGATGTAATGTCCCACATCGGAGGAAGAGGAGAACTAAGCCTTCCTTACAAGGGGGTGGATACCTCTTCCCTATAGAGGCCTTTTCCTAGTTGGGCGCCTTTGGCTTAAATGCCACCGGGAAGAACAAAACCGTGAGGCTATGCCGACTTATGGATAGCAGCGGACAATATCTACAGACGGGTTTTCTGGCTGTTACAAACGAACCCTGGAAAGATAACTTGGCAAGAACGGCCTCAAATAAAAGAATCTTGAGGCATTCACCCGTACAAAGTGGTAGGAGCAGTTGGTTTTCAAGCCTACTTTTTCCAAACCCATTAGGATATAGTGGGAGACTCGATAGTGAAATCTATCAATGATTATATGGTAGAGAATTAATTCTCAATACCCTTGTTGGGTATTTATTTTTCCAATTGTGAAAGTTAATGCTCCAGAAAAAATAGGTGAGCTTGGGCCCATTACATTGTGCAACGTATTGCTTAAAATGATCACCAAGATGATTGTACTCTGGTATGTTGGGAGGCCCTCACACTGCTTTTTGTGGGCGATATAATATTGAGAGTTAAGATTACCATAAATGGAGCGATGTGCATTCGAATTGTAGTTGAGGTATTTTGCAGGGCTTTAGGCCTCAAATTATACTTCAGCAAATCATGTATATTATTTGCACCTTATGTACCTAATGATTTAAAGCAACATGTTATTAGAATTTTAAGTATGAAAGGATAACTCAGAGAACTATCTTGGGGTGCAGATGAGCTTTGACTGAAACTATAGCGAGATTTTCTCAACGGTGATTGAGAGACCGTCGAGAAAAACGCTTAACGGGATAGAATACCAAAATGCTAAGTCTTCCTGGATGAATGACACTTATTCAGTCTATCACGAGTTTGATCCCTATCTATCTGATACACACGAATTGATTCTCCAAACACGTGTACAATAAACTTGATCGACTCAATTGTGACTTTCTTTGGGTGACTGATACACCAAAGAAACAAATCCATTTTATAGGAAGGAAGAAGGTGATTAGAAAGAATCGAGAAGATGGATTGAGTCTTAGAGAAGACCAAAAAAACAATATAGCGATGCTCGCTAAAACGAAATGGAGAATGCTCAACGAGGAGATGAAGATGTGGAGCTAGATACATAAGAGAAAAAAATATTTAAGAGGGGAGGAAATTCTTGAACATAAGCCTTAACTTATGGCTTCCTTAGCATGGAAGGGGATTGTTAGAAACATTCGAATGGTGGAATCGTGCTTATGGTATCAGATGAGACATGCGAGAAAATTGAAAATGTATTTGAAAATTACCTTACCCCTCAAAAGTTCAAGATTTTTTTTCGTCTTTGCCAACATGGTAGCTCTCACGAGTGCCCTAAGTATGGCAAAAAATTTGGGGAAAGCGATACATGTACATGTTGTTGCATAAGACATGAAGATGTGGACCGTGTGTTGAGAAGTTGTTCGTTTGCATGCCAGGTGTGGGACAAGATTATTGATGCATAGACATGTCAAAATCTTTGTGGCTTGCGAGGGTCGGACTGACTAAAAGTGAGCTTTAACAGCAAAATTCAGAGCAACATGTTACCAAATTGTCCTGGGTGGGTTCTCTCAATCTTGAAACTCTAAAATTCTTGGAAAACACGAAAACAATGGAGCTATTAGAATGTTATGGATCCTAAAAGCATCACCTTTTGCTACATAAAAGAGTTATCTGAGGCTTCAATACTAATCAGTAAGGACAAAAAACACAGGTAAAAGAAAGTTCGCATTGAGTTGTCGTGGAATAAACTCAAGAAGGGGTGGATGAAACTATACTCGGATGGAAGCTTTATAACCACACCAACAATGATTTAGTCAGGGGCGTCACCTGAGATGACAACAAAAGATGAGTGTTAGGATATACTATGAATATTGGTAGAGTTTCAATAAATATGGTAGAGTTATTGGGCTTACATAAGGGATTAACACTAACTTGGGAAAGACATTTTCCAAAAATTAATGTTGAGATTGATTCAAAGGTAGTGGCGAATTAATGGATAACAACGAAGAATAATGAAAAGCACTACATGAGAAATATAATATTTGATAGCCCAAATTTACCCCGCTGCTCTGGGAAACTTAGATTGAACACATTATGAGAGAAAGAAATATGATGACAGATAAATTTGCAATGATAACTTACAAGGTTCAAGATAAGTACTGCGTCTAGGGTGCTCCGCAGACGGAACTAGATGAGTCTTATCTTCTTTGGGTGACTAATATAACAAAGAAATGAACCCATCTTATAGGGTTAAAGAAGGTGATTAGAAAGAAGCGAGAATGGGGATTGGGTGTTACACAAGCCCAAAAAAATAGAATAGCGAAGTTCGCTAAAATAGGATGGAGAATACTTAACAAGGAGACAACACTGCGGAGCTAGATATATAAGAATAGATATTTAAAAGAGGGGGAAGGGATATTCTTGAAAGTAAGCCTCAACTTTTGGCTTCTCGAGCATGAATGAGGATTGTTAGAAGTATTTAGTTTGTAGCACCCTAAACCCCAAGGCGCCACATCCCCCGCACTATAGACTCGATCCATGTATGAAATAATATTTTCGATGATATGAATTCAAAGAATTGATATGAATAATGTTTCATGAATTTTATAAAAATATGAATGCCACGTAAGAATATATTATAAATTAAAGAAATAAAATAAACCTACGCTCAAAACGCACACGTGGCGTGCTTACCTGTTCATCCGGAAACCGGGGCGTTACAACTCTCCCCCCCTTAGAAGAATCTGGTCCCCAGATTCTCTAGTCTTGCTCGAACAACTCCGGGTGGAACCGTTTCATTTTATCCTCGGTTTCCCAAGTGGCTTCCTCGGTTTTATCGCTTCTCCACAAAACCTTAACCATGGGAATTCTCCGGTTTCTCAACTCCTGAAATTTCCGATCCAATATTCTAACCGGCCTCTGAACAAAAGTTAAATTCGGTTCCAGTTCAACTTCCTCCACGGGGAGAATCGTGGTCTCATCGGGGTAATATTTCCTTAATTGTGAAACATGAAACACGTTGTGAATCCCCGTAAGACTCGGTGGTAGGTCCAGTCGATAGGCTACCTCGCCTATCTTTTCAAGAATCTCAAACGGACCTAAGTAGCGAGGATTAAGCTTTCCTCCTTTCCCGATCCGGGTGAAACCTTTCCTTGGTGACACCTTCAAGAATACCCGGTCACCCACTTCAAATTCTAGATCTCTTCGGCGCTTATCGGCATAGCTCTTCTATCTATCTTGCGCGGCTTTCATCCGTTGTTGGATCATTTGAACCTTTTCAATCATAGCCTGAACGACCTTGGAAGGCCTTTCGAATCTTTCACCTCTCTTTACCCCTTCCTGTTTCGACCATTTCCATTCTTCCAAGTCGAAAAACAACGGAGATCGGCACTTTCTTCCATAAAGTAACTCGTAAGGAGCCATTCCGATCGAAGCCTGAAAGCTGTTATTGTAAGCAAACTCGATCAAGGGAAGCTGTTCTGCCCAAGAATTCTGAAAATCCATCGCGCAAGCCCGAAGAAGATCTTCCAAATACCTGATTAACCTTTCAGTTTGACCATCTGTTTGCGGGTGGAATGCTGTACTGAACTTAAGTTTCGTACCCAAGACAGCCTGTAATTCCTGCCACAACTTCGAAGTAAACCTCGGGTCTCGGTCTGAGACTATGCTCACCGGAATACCATGAAGTCGAATGATCTCTCTGTTATAGATTTCAGCCAACTTCGGGATCTTATAGGACATCCGGACCGGTAGAAAGTGAGCAGACTTTGTAAATCTATCCAAGATTACCTAAAATTCCATCAAACCCGCCTTTAACCTTCGGTAATCCGGAAACAAAGTCCATCGTTACTTGTTCCCACTTCCACTCGGGAATAGGTAACGGTTGTAGAAGTCCCACGGGTTTTTGGTGCTCAGCTTTCACTTTCTGACAAGTCAGGCAATGTTTCACGTACTCTGCCACGTCTCTCTTCATCCCGTTCCACCCATAATATTGCTTCAAATCCTTGTACATTTTATTTCCTCCTGGGTGGATCGAGTAGGCTGACTTGTGAGCTTCTTCAAGTAGGACCCGTCTCAATTCTTCAGGTACTACTACTCTGTTTTTAAACCGAAGCAACCCGGTCTCATCAAACCCAAATGGACTCTCCGGGTCATCCTTAGCTTTACTTACAAGCTTCTGTACTTCCGGATCCTTATTCTGAGCCTCAAATAATTGATGCCTTAATTCCGACTGAACTGTGATATTAGAAACCCGAGCCTTTAACACAATCGGGACAACTTCCTCACTTTCCAAACTCGATACACTCGCCTTCCTGCTAAGCGCATCGGCGACCACATTGGCTTTCCCGGGATGGTATTTAATTGTACAATCATAATCTTCCAACTTTTCCATCCAACGCCGTTGCCTCATATTCAAATCCTTCTGTGTGAATAAATACTGGAGGCTCTTGTGGTCGGTAAAAATCTCAAAGGAAGTCCTGTAAAGATAATGTCTCCATTTCCCGAGAGCAAAGATCACGGCTGCAAGCTCTAGGTCGTGTGTTGGATAATTCCTTTCATATTCCTTTAACTTCCGAGAAGCATAAGCGATCACTTTTCCTTTCTGAGTCAAAACACAACCTAAGCCTTCTTTAGAAGCATCTGTGTACACTGCATACTCTTCTGAATCTTCGGGTAGGGTTAACACCGGAGCTGAGACTAACTTTTCCTTCAGAAAGTTAAAGCTTTGATCACACCTCTCGTCCCAGACAAACTTAACATCCTTCTTTGTCAACCGGGTTAACGGTGCCGCAATCTTGGAGAAGTCCTGAACAAACCTTCTGTAATAACCGGCCAATCCCAAGAAGCTTCTAATCTCCGAGGCATTCTTTGGTTTTTCCCACTTAAGCACGGCCTCAATTTTCGAGGGATCGACTTCCAACCCTTTTCCTGAAATCACATGTCCCAAGAATGAAACCCGATCGATCCAAAATTCACACTTACTGAACTTAGCAAACAACTGATGCTCCTTTAGTATCTGAAGAACGAGCCTGAGATGTCTCGCGTGCTCCTCGGCTGACTTTGAGAAAACCAGAATATCATCAATGAAAATCACCACGAACTTGTCGAGGAAAGGCCTGAATATCCGGTGCATCATATCCATAAAAGCTGCAGGGGCGTTAGTTAATCCAAAAGGCATAACCACGAACTCGTAGTGCCCGTACCGAGTATTGAATCCTGTCTTTGGAATGTCCTCTGCTCGGATTCGCAGCTGATAGTACCCCTGTCTTAGATCCAGTTTTGAATAAACCTTGGAACCCTAAAGTATATCGAATAACTCCTCGATATGTGGGAGGGGATACTTGTTCTTAATAGTCATCCTGTTCAGCTCCCTGTAATCGATGCACATTCTTAAAGTTCCGTCCTTTTTCTTTACAAACAATACCGGTGCTCCCCACGGCGAAGAACTAGGCCGAATATACCCAACTTCCAACAGGGCCTCAAGCTGAACTTTTAATTCCTTCAACTCAGCTGGAGCCATCCGGTACGGAGTTTTTGAATACGGCTCAGCATTCAGGAAAAGATCAATCACGAACTCAATCTCCCGCTCAGGAGGCAAAGAATCCAGCTTCTCTGGGAATACCTCGGGGAATTCCTTTACCACTTCAGTATCCTCCAATTTCACCTGATCCTTAGGCTTGTTCAGAATATAGGCAATGAATCCTGTAGCCCCGTCTCTGACTAATCTCTGAGCCTCTGAAAATGAAAGTAGGGGTACAGTCTTCGAAGTACAGCCCGTAACAACTTCTGAACCCAACTGAACCTTCTTAGCCCGACAATCCACAGTAGCACAATTTCTGTAAAGCCAATCCATCCCCAGAATAGCCCCATATCTCTCCATTGGCATCATAATAAAATCTGTCAGAAACTCCCGGCCTTCAATCACCACTGGAACATCCTGGTAAACCTGATCCGTCTCTCGCCTACTACCGAAAGGAGTACTAACCATATAGCGCACAAAAGTACACATAGCAGGCAAGGGCAAAGTAATAGCAATAGAGTGCGCAAGAAAGGAGTGTGTAGCTCCTGGATCAAATAATGTATGGATGTTCGTGCCATGAATGCAAATAATACCTTCAACTACTGCGGCGGGGTCAATCTCAGCATCCTGCTCCTCTCCCGCAAGTGCATAAGCTCGAGCCCTCACAAGTGGCCTCGGTCCTGCAGGGGGTGGATCCTGGCGATCCGGACAACCGTCAACCAGGTGCTCGTTACTCCCACAGATCAAACATAGGCCCAACCGGCGCCTGCAGTTATCATAGGTGTGCGTAGTAAGTCCACACCAGCTGCATCTCGGTCTCTGAGGTGGCTGGGGTGGTGCGGGAGCTCTTGGACCTCTCGGAAATGGCCCGGTGTACTTAGGTTTCTTCCCGGTGTCCCTCTGAGCTGGAGGTGTAGGGTAAATCATCGGCCTTTTTCCTGAACTCGAACCCTGGCCTGATCTCGAGCCTGAAGCCTGTCCGGTCCGTGCAGTAGCTTTCCTAGCATTATCAGAATCCTCAACTTTTAGGGCCTTTGAAGTAGCTTTCGCCCAGGTGCTGGTATTAGTCGCTTTCAGTGCATCCTGAATGTCCGGCCTCAAACCCTGAACGAACTGCATCGCCTTGTGAAAGTCGTCATTCGCTATGTTGGGTGCATAGCGAGAAAGTCTCTCGAACTCGACGATATACTGACCCACAGACCTGCCTCCCTGCTTTAATTCTGTAAACTCCCTCAACCTGCGGGTACGGGAAGCTGGAGGAATGTACTTGTTTCTGAACTCCCGTACAAAGACCTCCCAAGAAATCTCGGTCCCGGCTGCCTCCAGAACAATCTGAGTGCTCTCCCACCAGGAGTAGGCCTCGCCCTGAATAAGAGTAAGTGTACAGCGAGCCTTCTCCTGACTATCACAAGGGATAAGCTGCCAAATCCTTTCAATCTCTTTTAGCCACATCTCTGCCTGTATATCGTCTCCCTTATAGAACTTCGGGGGACGCTGGTTCTCAAACTCTCGCAAGATAGCAGAAATGGGGTTCTCCTGAGGTGCTAATGGTGCTGGAGGTGGTGGAGGAACCCTTTCCTGTAACCTCTGATCAATTAGCCCCACTACCGCATTCATAAAATCCTGGGGCTGTGCCTGAGCCGGCGGAGGAGGGGGTGATCTCTCGCGGCGATGATGTCGGCGATGATGATGCCTGTGCCTCGAGGATCGGTCACTGGAACGTCTATCATGCTCCATCCTGAAATCAGATCACTAAACATGCATGGCTTGATCAATAAATGCAAATGTGTGCACACAATTTCCATAATATCAAGTAGCACATGTTCAAGCAAGATCAAATAGTTCAATTAATGCGAATAAGGGAGTAAATCAAGTAGATCAACCCAATGCAGACTCCCAAATACCACATAATCCTATGCCGTGCGACCTAGACTAACTGGACACGACTCAAGAACCTCGGTTTTGCAACCGGGCTCTGATACCACCTGTAGATGTAGCACCCTAAACCCCAAGGCGCCACATCCCCCGCACTATAGACTCGATCCATGTATGAAATAATATTTTTGATGATATGAATTCAAAGAATTGATATGAATAATGTTTCATGAATTTTATAAAAATATGAATGCCACGTAAGAATATATTATAAATTAAAGAAATAAAATAAACCTACGCTCAAAACGCACACGTGGCGTGCTTACCTGTTCATCCGGAAACCGGGGCGTTACATAGTTGGTAGAACCATTTTACAAATATTGGAGGATTGAAAACGGTGACGGGGTGTCTTTGTAGAATGATAGATGGTTATCACAAGGCAAACTAGGCAAAGTATTGAAAGATAACATTTATGAGGAGAATAAAGTTCTTATGGCATATGATCTCATTGGAATAGATAAAAAAAAATGGACCATAGCTAAGCTGAAAACAAAAGGGGACAAAAATTAAATATAAATAATATAAAGTTTGGTGAAACTAACGATAATTTCTCCTATAAAATGGCATATAATCTACTTATGGTATTGAATGAGACATGCTATAAAATACTAGAAATGAATTTGGAAATTATATTACCCTTAAAAGTTTAAGATTTTCTTGTGAATTTACCAACATGACAGCTTGCCCACGAATGCATTGAAGTATGACTGAAAATTGGGAAAAGCGATATATGTACAAGTTGTTGTATATGACGTGAAGATGTGGATCACGTTCTGAGAAGCTGTCCGTTCACATTTCTGATGTGGAACAAGATTATTGATATGTAGACTGGTCGAAAGTTTCGTGGCTTGTAAGGTTTGGAATGGCTCGAAGAGAGCTTTTAATAACAAAGTTCAGAGCAACATGTTACCAAAATGTCTTGGGTAATTGTCTTGATCTCAACGCTCTGTAATCTTTGAAAAGCACGAAAATGATGAAGCTATTAGAATATTATGAAGTCTAGAAACATCACTTTTCACCACATAAAAGAGTTACCTGAGTCCTTAGTACTACTTAGTGAGGACAAGAAACACAGGCAAAAGAAAACATGCGTTGAGTTGGAAGCTTTTATAGCCACACCAGTAATACTTTGACTAGGAGCGTCATTCAAGATTACAGTGGAAGATGGATGCTAAGATACTCTATAAATTTCGATAGAGTTCCAACAAAAGTGACAAAGTTATTAGGCTTACGTAAGAGATTAAAGTTAGCTTGGGAGAGGCTCATTCTGAAGATTAATATGGAAATTGATTTGGAGACGGTGGTGAAATGTATAATAAAGAAGGATTATAAAGAGCACCCCATGAAAAGTTTAATATTTGATTGCCGAAATTTACTCCTTAGGCCCTAGGGAGCTCAGTTGGGCACATCCCCGAGACAAAGAAACATCATAGTGGATAGATTGGTGAGGATAGACCATAAGGTCCAAGATAGTTATTGGGTTTAGGATGGTCCACCAATGTATAAGTTTTAGCTTGAGGTTACTATTCCAGTGTTGGGTTGCAAAGAATCCAATGCATTAACATGCAAATATGAAGAGGGTGATTCCTATAGAAAATGCAATAACATTTACATTTTGAGCTATAACAGAGAAACATTTCAGAACTTTATATAATAATCAAAGATAAATCACAAATTATATTAATAAAAATCAAATAATAGAAAAGATAAAGTATATATAATTGATGGTGCTGGAAATCAGGTTTCCAAAAATGCAACAACACTTTAGTATTTGTATGGGAAGGGAAAGACCATCACAGGCATGAGGGCCTCAGGATCTGGGTTTCCTCTTAAGCGTGGGTTCTTCCAGCTAGGATAACACCAAGGATGCAAGTTGCAAGGATGATGCTATTATGATGAAAATGGTGAGAAGCTTGAGAAGATTAGTGGAAATGCCCAGAACAATGTATGCAATTTGTATGCAGAAGATGACTTGGGGGAGAATGCATGTGTTCTCCCCTATTTATATGTTAGGGGTGAGGGTAAATGGGTAAATTGACCATGTGGTCCCAAACCTGTGTTGCCCTAACACGTGGCAGCCTTTGAGGGTGTGACAATGACATTTCTGAAAAGGAGACGGCGTGTCAGGTGCACGGTGCGCACTACCTTTGTGTCAGAGGTTATTGACGAGGGTCGCATGAGTGGAGGGTCCCGGATCCGTCTTATGAGGGTTCAGGTCCACCACGGCGGTGAGGGATGGCCCGCGAGCGACTAGTGACGCTCGAAGAGTGCTCGGATGGGTTCCTCATGGTTCATGAGCTTTGACAGCCAAAACCCGAGCGACAAGAATATGGCCCTCGTGTGGATGATTCCTTGAGAAAGGTAACCCCGAGTGCCGATACGGGAGAGTCGGGCCTGCCTGCTCGTCCTCGCCGTTTAACTGGTTGTCCGAGGCTCAGGGGCCCATATTAGTTGGCAAGTGAGTGGGCTGGGTTGTTTCACGAGCCCATCAATACGAGGGTGTAATCTCTGCGTTAGCAGATGGTGACAGGTGGACGACCCTGATACGAGTGCGTTTTTGGGCTTCATCATTTTGCCCCCCAAATTCTGTAGTATCGCTCGAGCGTACTGTAGAATTTTAATATGGAGGGAGCCCAGTATTTTGAATTACTTGAGGGTCAAGCCATTGCTAGAGAAGTGACCGCCCGCCTTCTGTAACGGACACAATCTGACACCACATTAATTGATGTCATGTCCGCATTTAATGCTGAGTGGGAATGTGGGCACGTGCACTCCGAGAGACGTGAGGCGGTTACCAAAAGTGGGGGGATTTCCTAGGCGGGAAATGATTGCCATTTGAAATCTTAAACCCTAATTAATGCCAGCCTTTACCCCTATAAATAGGGATCTGCAAGGCTTTGGAGCCTCTTTCACGCATTCAACTCTTTCAAGCATATACCCAGTAAGAAATCTCTGTCAGTTCCACCGATTCCGGTGAATTTCTTCTCTTCAAATCTTAGGTAAAAATTCCTTACCCTTCTTCTTATTTTCCCCGTGCTAGCATTAGTTTTAGGTTGTGTGAGTGAAACCCTTGAGGGAAGAGCCACTGTCTACCATTGAACTTGTTTCAGAAATCTTCTCCCTCCTTGAGTTTTATGTTAGAAATCCCGTTTCCAAAAGTTGAAAAGTGAACATGGCTGGGAACCAAGCTGACGATTACGTAAGGGAGATTGAGGAGATATCGGTGGGGAGCTCTTCCCCTCATGGCGATGTCCCCACAGCTGTTCCCCTGGCTAGGGCGCCCCCAGATGAGGGGATTCCTATGGCGATCTCAGTGGCCCAGGCTCCGGCCGATGCCGGGGAAGAAGAGGTGGACGCCCCCATTCAAGGGATAAACGAGCGTGCTCCCGGAGGGGTGAACGACCTCTTTGAAGAGATGCATAACGTGATGGAAATGCAAAGGCAGGGGGAGAGAGTATTCCCAGTGTTGAATAGCGCTGTGAGACCCCAAGATACAGGATCACAGTGACTATGATGGCTCCCGAGGGCGAAGCAGGGCCATCCGGGCGTCAATTTGAGGCCGAGCCCTCCAGAAGGCGCCATAGGAGAGGCAAGGAACCTGTCACTCGAGTGAGGCAAGATAACCGCCATCAAACTGACAGATCTCCGGATGAGATTGGGAGCATTTTGACGCTCGACGATTTGGAGGATTTGAGGGTGAAGGCTTATTGGGATGAAGCAGTATTTCCCATGCGACTTCCTGAGGAGGGGGAGAGGGCCAACCGACCGCCGCCTGGGATGATGACGGTCTACTGGGATGCAGTCCTGGCTGGGGGTTTGAGGTTCCCTATTTACCATTCCGCTGCTGTCATCTACCACCACCTAGGGCTTTACCCTTCACAAATTCTGCCCAACGGTGTAGCTTTAATCAACACCTTCCTAATAACGATGAGAGCCTTAAACCAAGCAACCTCGATCGTCAACTTCGACAGTTTGATACAAGTAGCCCGCTCGCCGCATTCGTCGCCTACGGACGGGTTTTATTATGCCCAGGCCAAATCGGGCTTTAAGATGATAGACTCCCCATCCACCTCCTACGGCGAGCATTGGAAGGAGAAATACTTCTTCGTGGGGGCTCCCGGGGGAATTTTTGGGGTTCACCGCCAGTGGATGATACATGGCTAGGGTCCTTTGGTTAGGAAAAGGACGAGGAATAAAGCTTTTGAGGATTGGGCACAGGGGTTAGCCTTCGTGATGAGGAGTGAGAAAAAATGGATTAAGGCTGAAACCCTGGTGAAGAACGAGGGAGTACTGTTTCGTTATGGCTTGTCCTGCCCTCCAGACATGATACTCAACCCTCCAGCTGACATCATGGCCCTCGACGATTAGATTCTAGGAACTAACTGCTCTAACTTTTAGAATAGCCTCCTAACTTGGTGTGATTGCTGTATATTTTATTTTTTTTCATCTGTGATCCAAGCAACCAACTTCTGACGCTCGGTTCTCCTTATTGGCAGGTGTCCAAATACTATCCCAAGGTATGAATGCTGAAGCCCTTTCCTGCATGTTGGGTGCCCAAGGACCCGCTGCCGACCCTCAACACCCGCACCCGCAACAAAACGCCCTCCCAATGCTCCGAGGGGGAGGGTAAACCGTCGAGGAGCTGGCCGAGGGCAAAACAATGCTCGAGGGGGAGCAGGGAATGAGGCTCCCCCCAGAGGCCCTATTAAGGATCTGACAGTGAAGGGTACCCACGAGGCTACTCCTCTGCCGGCGGCCCCCGTGGGCCCAATTTCATTGAGTTCGAGCGGGTCCCGGAACCGCTCAGGTGAGTACATCCGCATACATGAAACCCTTCGGGCCGACCGCCAAGGGAAGAGAAAGAGGCTTCCGGATTCAATTCCCATTTCTGGTAAGGGGAAAGAGATGGTCGTGGGGCACAGAGGCGAGGGCAGCGACACTTCTTCGTCAGAGGACGAAGATTTCTGGAAGATAGGCTGCAAGGGCGACTCCCGCTACAAGCGCCAACGGACTGAGGGTCCGGTGCTTCTGAAAAAGAGCGCCTACTCCGTGAACCTTGTTTCTGACATCGTCGGGAAACTCCAGTTTTTCGGCGATCATAACAAGCTGAACGAGCATGACGCCGCTCGTATTGCTGACGATGCCTGTCATGCCCTTCTGACGGTAAGTCCTTAGTATCCTCTGAAGGTTTTCAACTTCCATTTTTCCCATTCTAACGCTAATCTTTGTGTCTGACTTTCCAGGAAGTAATCCCTAGGTTAAAGAATTTGCAAGGGCGATCGCAGGCCTACTCCGAGCATAAGGCCAAGTACAAGAAACTGTTGCGAATTTCTGACCCCGTCCAGCTGCAAGAGGATTACAACAACCTCCATGCCCAACTAACCACCGCCAATATTGACAAGGACAGGCTGAGGGAGAATCTGCAGAAGTCGGACGAGGCCTACCTTACTCTTGACGAGCGTCATAGGGAGTTGAAGGTGGAGCGCGACCGGCTGAGGCAACATAACCGGGAGCTGGGTGAGCAGTTGGCGGAAAGCACTCGTCGAAATGAGGAAGCAAACAAGGCCCTTGCTGACTTGCAGGGCAAAGCACAGGGCTTGGAGGCGAGGGTATCCTGGGAGGCAGTGAAGAAGTTCTTACGATCCAAAGCTTTCGTGTTCGCGGCCAACATCCATTGCTTCGACAATGCACGGCGTTTCTTCCATAAAGCCATCGGGCAAATGGTGAAGCTTGGCTTGGCACCTGAAAGCGCTCGGACTGACGCGCGGTTACGCATGGATCTAGACGAAAACTGCGAGCCCATGGTCCAAGATGGGGATCCTTCCGAGAGCTTGGCGGAGCCGGAATACCAGGAGTTGGTGGAAACGCTCCAGCGGGAGTTCATAGCTGCCAATACTGTAGGTCCCGAGCCTATCCAGATAGAAGATGAAGGCACCCTCATGGACACCGTGGATGTCGAGGAACCTGGTGAGGCTCACACTTCTGACGTAAACGTGTTGGCCCCTGTTTCCCTTGCGACTGCTCCTCCTGAGCCCGACGCCCCAGCCCAGTGAAGCTCCCTTGGCTACTAATCTCTTGCCCTTGTCAGTTTAAATTCCTCTTTCCATTTACGAACAATTTTTTATCTGTACTTAATCTTTCAGTTATTTCCTGAATACTTTGGATCCTTTATGCTTGAATGTCTGAATGTTTTCTCCTTTACTTTTAAACGATGAATGATATTATTTCATTGCGCTCGTCATTCTTTCTTGTGTGAACTGGTCCTTCTTGTATGAACGTTTGCGATGAGTGTGTTTGTGCACGTGGGCGTTTCCTTTGAGAGGGCCCCGCATTCGCCATATCACACCATCAGTTTAAAGTTTGGCAGCGTCTGGAGATTTGAGGGGCGTAGATACGAACGCGAGGGTGTTTCCCCCGGGGGTTCCCTGGCCGTATCCGTAATGAGGCTCTAATTTGAACTTAGGAAACCTCTGGGGATTTGCCTAAGTATTGGCCCTATAATGTGCACCCTCGTCTTGAACGCTCCATTAGGTTGTATGTACTTTAGAAATCATCAGCAGGATTTGCTAAGTGTGGGATCAAAGCGGGCGTAACCGTGGGGTTAGCGTTATTTTGAGGGTCCTCTGAAAGGGTTGTTATGGGATTCACTGCTTTCTGAGTGTGCCCTCACCCAAGAAGTTGAGGGTCACCGGGGTTTTTTACGAGCGCGAGCCGGAGTGACATGCACTAAGCTGGCATAAATTAAGCATTTTGCCCCCCCATTGTCCGACACGCTCGTTCTTAAGATTTTACACACTTACGAATTATCACACACCCAAATAACGCTGCTTCAAAACGATTGGGGTATTACTTAGGCCGTTCGACGTGGAGGATGCTCGACACGGAGTAGGCCTTATGTTTTGCTTAAATCACTAACCAATAAGAAAAACAAATAAACGACATAGTCAAAAATAAAAAATGCTTACTGTTATATTCGCGATTTACAAAACGAGTACCATATGCTTTCTGTCAAAAGAAAGTACCCCATGTCGTCAACGGGCAATTACAAAAAAACCGATGTTCACACGTAGAACCTTCTAAGGTTACATGCATTCCATGGCCTAGGGAGACGCTCGCCTTGCAAAGTCTCTAATAAGTAGGTGTTATTTGCTCGTACCTGAATGACTTTGAAGGGGCCTTCCCAATTGGGGTCCAACTTACCCACGTGTTTGGAGACTTCAACTTTTTTGAGGACCAAGTCCCCTAGCTGGAAAGTCTTTTCCTTAACACGTTTGTTGTATTGGCGAGCAACGGTTGCTTTGTATTTGTGAATACGTGCCCAAGCAACATTCCTCTTCTCATCCAACAGATCTAACTCGAGCGCCCGATTGGCCTCGTTGGCAGCAGGCTCGAAATAGGCAACACGTGCGGATTCTTGAGCAATTTCCGCAGGTATCATGGCCTCGGAGCCATAGACGAGGGAGTAAGGGGTTTCCCCTGTTGCCGCTCGTGGAGTAGTACGGTATGCCCACAGGGCTCCTTGGAGTTCTTCTGCCCATTCTCCTTTCTTACTCTCGAGCATCGTCTTCAGATGCTGGAGTATGGTTCGATTGGTCACCTCCGCTTGACCATTGGCTTGAGGGTGGCCCACGGAAGTGAATCGCTGTTCAATCCCTAGCTCATAGCACCAATCCCGCGTGTCGGCAGCGATAAACTGGGAGCCGTTGTCTGAGATGAGCACCCTCGGGATACCATACCTGCAGATGATGCTTTTCCAAATGAAATCTCTCACAACCTTGAAAGTTATCTTGGCGACCGCTTCGGCTTCAGCCCACTTAGTGAAATAATCCACGGCGAGTATTACAAATTTCTTTTGTCCGACCGCCATTGGGAGGGGCCCCACAATATCGATGCCCCACTGATCAAAAGGCCATGAAACATCGATGGGAATCATTTGAGCCGCTGGCAACTGGGGGGTGTTAGAATGAAACTGGCACTTAGGGCATTTCTTGGAGTAGCTAATGGCATCCTGCAGCACCGAGGGCCAGTAAAACCCACTCCTTAAGACTTTCTTTGCTAAGATCCGACCGCCCGAGTGGTTCCCGCAACTTCCATTGTGCACGTGTTCTAGAACTTCCTTGGCCTGCGAGGGTCTCAAGCATCTCAACGGTGGGCCTTGGAAGGATCGCTTGAATAGTCGACCCTCGGCATCTAATGAGAAGCGAGGGGCTTTACTTCTGATTTTCCGAGCCTCAACTTTGCCGCTTGGGCTGGTTCCATCCTGGAGAAATCTGATGATCTCATCGAGCCAACAAGGTTCGAAAGGATCAATCATATGCACCTGCTTCAAAGGTTCCCCTCTACTTATCAACGGTTCCTCTGTCCTAAGAAATGTAACAGCACGCTCGCTAAAACCATCCAGGGCGGATGCAAACTTTGACAGAGCGTCGACCCGTTCGTTTTCTGCCCTCGGGATTTGCAAAAGGTGGAATTCTCTGAACTTGGCTATCGTCTCCCTAGCGCTCGCCAGATACTGCACCATGGTGGCTTCTCGAGCCTCATAGGAACCATCAATTTGGCTCGCGATCAACTGCGAATCAACATACGCAGTGACCCGAGTGGCGCCATTTTGGAGTGCAATCCTGAGCCCCTGGATGAGGGCCTCATACTCGGCTTCGTTGTTGGTGACTTGGAACGCCAGCTTAATGGCGTAGTCAACTTCAGCTCCGAGAGGGTCTCTGAGGGTCACCCCGGCTCCTCCCCCCCTGTGAGGTCGAGGAGCCATCTGTGTGCAGAAGCCATAGGCCATCCTCTGCCGAGGGCCCTGTATCCAAGTTAAAACGCTCCACCAAAAGGTCGGCCACGGCCTGAGCTTGTATCGCTGTGCGAGGCTCAAAGGTGATGTCGAATTGACTAAGTTCAATTGACCATTTAATTAATCTTCCTGAGATGTCTGGTTTTGCAAGCACTTGTCTGAGGGGCTGATCAGTGAGCACCACGATGGAATGCGCTTGAAAATAGGGCCTTAACCTCCGAGAGGCATTTAAGAGCGCAAAAGCAAATTTCTCTATCTCCATGTATCTTTTCTCCGCTCCCTGTAGAGTCTTGCTCAAGTAATACACCGGCATATGCTTACGCTCACGAATTGCCACGAGGACAGCGCTCGTTGCTTCCAAGGATACTGATAGATAGACAAACAAGTTCTCCCCTGGGTTAGGTTTGGTCAGCAAAGGTGCGCTCGAAAGGTACTGTTTCATGTCCTGCAGAGCCTTTTCACAGTCCTCGCTCCAGGTAAAGTTGCGAGCGTTACGCAGAATTTTAAAGAAGGGTAGGTTACTGTCCGCTGAGCGAGAGATGAACCTATTCAATGAAATGATCTTACCCACAAGCACCTGGACCTCTCTCAGATTGCGAGGGGAGGGTATGTCCAGGATTGCTTTAATCTTCTCTGGGTTTGCCTCTATGCCCCGTTGGCTGACCATATATCCCAAAAACTTGCCACCCCGTACGCCAAATGTACATTTGGAAGGGTTCAATTTCATACCATAACGCTGCAGGATATTGAAAGCTCGTTTGAGGTCTCCTAGATGAGAATACTGGCGTTCGCTTTTGACGATCATGTCATCCACATATACTTCCATGGACTTTCCGATCTCACACTCGAACATTCTGTTGACTAGGCGTTGATATGTCGCTCCTGCATTTTTGAGCCCAAAGGGCATGACCTTGAAGCAATAGACACCCATATGGATTACGAACGCAGTTTTGGGACGATCCTCAAGAGCCATAAATATCTGATAATATCCTTGGAAAGCATCCATCATGCTCATAAGTTCACACCTAGCGGTTGAATCTACCAACTGATCGATTCTAGGCAGAGGGTACGGATCTTTGGGACATGCATTGTTGAGGTCCGTGAAGTCATTGCACATACGCCACTTGTTGGCGCTCTTCGGAACGAGCACCACATTGCAAAGCCATTCGGGATATAGAATTTCTTCTATGTACTGAGCGTCAAGCAGTTTATTGACTTCTTCTTCTATGACCTGCTTTCGGAATCCATGGACATCTCTCTTTTTCTGCTTTATAGGTTTGAAGGCCGGATCCACTTTCAGCCGGTGGATAATAACGCTCGGATCTATGCCGGTGAGGTCGGAAGCCTTCCAAGCAAAGACATCAATATTTTCTCGCAAGAATTCGATCATCATAATCTGAGAGGGACCGTCGAGGCTGGAACCTATTTGCGTGGTCTTATCTGGATTCCCTGGCTCCAATTCGATGGTCAGGAAGCCCTCCGTAGGTTCCACTCGTACTTCAGGCCTCGGCTGCTCGAGCGCCCGTTTCTTACCTGTGACTTTTTCACTGGTATCTCCCGAGGGTATATGACCCTCGTCTTCCGAGGAGGAAGCCCCAACCTCTCCGAGGGGTGAGTTCCCGGCATCTCCGGGTCTGTCCGTGGCCTTCTTCTTATTTTTCTTTTTATAGAGCTTGGCCCTCTTGCGCTCGGGGCCATCCTCATCTAGTTTGGGGAAGTCAACCGATTTTTTGGTGGAGCCAGCCTGGGTAGGTTGTTTGGGCTTGTGGCTTCGAAGGGAGAGTATGTAGCATTCCCATGCTTCCTTAACATTGCACAGTACCTCTCCTGTACCCTCGGGGGTGGGAAATTTGACTTTCTGATGATAGGTGGATATGACTGCTTTGAAGTCAACGAGGGCGGGGCGCCCAATGATGATGTTGTAAGGTAGGTCCACTTCGACCACCACGTAGAGAACATTTAAAGTTTTTCGCTGTGGGGTGCGACCAAAGGAGGTGGCCAAGCGAATTTGTCCGCGAGGGACGATCTCGGAACCCCCAAAGCCGACGAGGGCTGTTCTGAGGGGTTCGAGCGGGATGTTTGTGATGTTCATTTTCTGGAACGTGGAGTAAGGCAAAACATTTACGGAGCTTCCACTATCAATCAAGACCCTCTTTACAACATGATTGTGAACGTCTAAGCTAACCACCATGGGGCAGTCAGAGGTTTCACCGACCCCATAGGGTGTTACAATGTGCTCTAAGTCTTTCTCTGTAAAACCTACGCTCTCATCCTTCTCCGAGCGTGATGACTTATCAATAGAGAGCACTGGGTGGGGTTGAGAAGATCTTTGGTCATAACTCCGAATGTAGCGGCGTCGGGAAGCGTTAGAGTCACCCCCCGAGGGTCCGCCAGCAATCATGTGAATAACCGCGAAGGGTTAGTTTTCCACGTCCGAGGCTTTCCCTTTTCCACGGTCACTGGGCTCGGTGTGACGGTGACGCGGGCTCCGAGAGCGCGAACGGCTTCTCCTACCTGCGTGCGCTCACTCCGCACAGTGTTCGTCGTACCTCTCCAACACCTTTACGAACTCCTTGAGGTGCCCCCCAGCGATCAACCTCTGAATCTCCCTTTCTAGCTGATGACATTCACTGGTATCATGCCCTTTCTGCTTGTGGAAAGCGCAAATCTTCCCCGAGCGCTTCTGAGCCTCTGTCTCTCTCAACTTTGGCGGCCTCTTGAACAACTTCTTATTCGCCATGGCATATACTTCAGCTATAGGGCGGTTGAGTGGGATACGCTCGAACTTTCGAGGGGGAGAGGCGTTCCTCCGAGCGGGAATGGGGCTTCGACGGCGGCCCCTGGTTGAATCTCCTTTGTCCTCGGGGGCTTTGCTGGGGCGAGGGGCATTCGCCATTTTCTGATCCCTCGCGAGATACATATCTTCGAGGGTGAAAAACAAGTCCGTTATGTCCCTTATCTCCATCAATGAGCGGGGCTTTTTCTTGGCCACTTCTTCTACAAATTCCTTGCTGACATAATGCTTCATGTTAATGGCTCCAAAGAGAACGTGCCTCAAGAAATCCATCGAGGGCTTTTCCACCAGCAGGATTTCTTTGTTGAACCTTCCCATGAATGACCGGAGGGTCTCGTTCGGCCCCTGGACCAGGCTGTAGAGAGCCGTCGCAGCAGGGGCTGGAGCCTTCAAAGAGTTGAAGTGGCTGATGAAAGCGTCAGTCAGGTCATGGTACCCTCGGATTGAGCGCGGAGGAAGCTTTTTGTACCAATCCTGGGCCATTCCCACGAGGGAAGTTACAAACACCTTGGCCCAATAGTTGAGGGGATGATTATATAGATGCATCAAGTGCACGAAGTGATCCAGATGCTCGGCTGGATTTGTGGTTCCGTCGTACCTGGCGACGGACGTGGGGATTTTGCCTTTTCCCGCACGAGTCATTAACACCTCTTCGATGAGGGGAGAATCGCCCGTCGCGATCCGGTAATCCCTGTCCTCCGGGTCTTCTGGGCTGGCTTCCCTTCATCGGCGAGAGATGGGGCTACGCGGTCTGCGAGCGTCTCTGGCCCTGGAGCTCTCGCCCCCATCACGGGAGACGTGAGACCGTGCTCGAGAGAGCTGCTCCACCACGTTCTGGAGCCCCCTAATCTGGTCCTGCACGGCTGCAAGCTGAGGGTCACCGACATTTCTGCGGTTTGCTCTTTCTGTGGCCCTCGACTGGACTTCGTCATTATCTCCGGCCCCCTCATTTCGAGGAGCCCTTTCATCTCTTACCGGTGGCGGATCTGGCTGGACCCTTGGCGGGGCCTCATTCTCTTGATTTGGTGGTGGGGGAGGTTGCTGGGCCCTCAGTGCATTTTGGGCCATTGTTAACGGATGCGCAGGGAGTCCTCCCAGGGGTGGGGCCATTCTAGCGCCGGCGTGCGAAGGGAAATACGCCGCAGTGAAGTGTTCCCAAGCGTTCTGGACCGCCTGGCCCTCGCACTGCGCATACAGCGCTTGAAGTTGCTGGGTGGTGACTTGGGGCATTTCTACCCCTTGTATTTCTCTTGGCAATGACATGGGGAGATTCAGTGTCCCCACTTGATACGGTTGGATCATCGGCATCATCCCGGGCATCATTCTGGGTTACACAAACGGTTACCCTGGTGGAGGCATGGCCATGGGATACATACCTGAATAAGGGTAGGAAGCGTTGGCGGTGTGAGTTGTAGGCGGAACAACGGAACTGGGCCCTCCCGTAGCGTTTCCTCCCGGGGGGAGAGCTGCAGCCGCCGTGTCGGGATTCTCGCTTCCATTCCTTGCAGCTGGTGGGTTCACGCCCCCGGCGGGAATATTGCTCTCCGGGTTCTCTTCATTGACTGGAGGGGGAGCGCTTTTGTTTCCCACGGCCCCTGATCTTGTTGCAGTTACCATTTTCAGAGTTTAAGAGGTGTTATATCTCGACTAGCCTTCAGAGGAAGAATCAGGTTGTGGTGGTGATGGATTTCCCACAGACGGCGCTAAAAATGATGGTGCTGGAAATCAGGTTTCCAAAAATGCAACAACACTTTAGTATTTGTATGGGAAGGGAAAGACCATCACAGGCATGAGGGCCTCAGGATCTGGGTTTCCTCTTAAGCGTGGGTTCTTCCAGCTAGGATAACACCAAGGATGCAAGTTGCAAGGATGATGCTATTATGATGAAAATGGTGAGAAGCTTGAGAAGATTAGTGGAAATGCCCAGAACAATGTATGCAATTTGTATGCAGAAGATGACTTGGGGGAGAATGCATGTGTTCTCCCCTATTTATATGTTAGGGGTGAGGGTAAATGGGTAAATTGACCATGTGGCCCCAAACCTGTGTTGCCCTAACACGTGGCAGCCTTTGAGGGTGTGACAATGATATTTCTGAAAAGGAGACGGCGTGTCAGGTGCACGGTGCGCACTACCTTTGTGTCAGAGGTTGTTGACGAGGGTCGCATGAGTGGAGGGTCCCGGATCCGTCTTATGAGGGTTCAGGTCCACCACGGCGGTGGGGGATGGCCCGCGAGCGACTAGTGACGCTCGAAGAGTGCTCGGATGGGTTCCTCATGGTTCATGAGCTTTGAGAGCCAAAACCCGAGCGATAAGAATATGGCCCTCCTGTGGATGATTCCTTGAGAACGGTAACCCCGAGGGCCGATACGGGAGAGCCGGGCCTGCCTGCTCGTCCTCGCTGTTTAACTGGTTGTCCGAGGCTCAGGGGCCCATATTAGTTGGTAAGTGAGTGGACTGGGTTGTTTCACGAGCCCATGAATGCGAGGGTGTAATCTCTGCGTTAGCAGATGGTGACAGGTGGACGGCCCTGATACGAGTGCGTTTTTGGGCTTCATCAATAATTAACATAGTATTTTATATGATTTTTAAAATTTTTAAATTTATATTTTTTATATATGTCTTTGCATTTACATTATCCATTTTAATTTTTTTTTATACAGTAATATAGTTTCAAATATATATTTTGATTGTTTCTTTATTAATCGAATGTTTTTCTAATTTGAATTTTTACGTATTGTATATGGTTCAAAAGAGAGGTTTCAAATAAATTTTTTTGTATGTGCAATTTTATAAAATTAAATTGATTAATTACAAATTTTATTATATTTATGTAATTAAATCAGAGGTTTTTAATATATTAATTTTCTTAATAAACATAATAACTAAACTTATCGAAATAAACTAAATGATAAACGTGCAACGCACGTGGATTTCACTAGTATATTATAAAAGTTCGAGTTGGGTTTTTGATTTCTTACAAAAATACGGATCACCTAAAATACCCTCATAATAGTTATGTTATCAAGTATAAATCGGGGATAATTATGTAAATACATATTATAAATTATTAATTTAACTATATTTAAAAAGTACTTATTAACTTATAATAGGACTCTTGATAGATTTAAAACATGTTCAACTTATCAAAAAAAAGAAATTGTTTTAATATTAATATATTAATTAATTGTATTCAAAGTTTATAATATAAGTTGTCTACCTTTTAATTTTAAGACCTTTAATTTAAATTTTATAATAAGATATTTCTAAAGAATTGAAAAACAACAAATTGATTCACTTTATAATTTTAATAAATTTTGGTAATTATGTAAAATAAAATATGATTTAAATTGAATGAGTTAAACCAGATAACTTTTAATAAATCAATCCTAATATAATTTTAATTATATAAATCCATCATTCTAATTATCTAAGTTTAAAATTTTTCTTAAATTATAATCATATTATAATTCTATAAATATATTTAATTAACAAAATAATATAATTGAATGATTTGTATAAAATATTTTTCAATTAACTAATACTAATATAATTATAATTATCTAAATCTAATTAACCATATAATATTCCTTCAGTTTATATAATAAAATATAAATTAAATGTGTAAATATTATTTAGATAGGATGATTAACATAATCTATCTATATCTATATATCTTATAAAAGCACGAAAGTTTCTTACAAAATGTTGATTGCCTAAAACACCCTCATAATAGTTATGTCAATAATTATTAGTTAGGGGTAATTATGTAAATACATGTTATAAATTATTAATTTAAATACATTAAAGGAGTACTTATTAACTTGAAATAGGATTCTTGGTATAAGAATTATTATTCCATTATTATGTAGGCTATGAAATTGATAAAACAATATAATTAAATAAAAAATAATTTACATAATATTTTGAGTTATTCTAATCAAACTCTTTCAAAAATAATTTTAATAACTTTATATAACAGTTAAAACAAAGAAATATAATATGAGACCAAAACTATTAACGTTCTTATAGTGAAGATATATATTCTAATGTATAATTTCTCTAGGAGAAATTAAAACTATATCCTAATAATAATTGTGTTAATAATTTTTAGTCAAAGATAATAATGTAAATACATGTTATAATATATGAATTCAAATATATTAAAAGAGTACTTATAACTTAAAATAGGACTCTTCATAAAATAGAATTAAAAATCCTTCAATTTAGAATATATAAATATATATATATATATATATATATATATATATATATATAGTTCAACAATTTGAAATATTTATTATAATAAGAAATGCAAATGAATTAGAAGATAACAAATTAATTCACTTCACAAATTTTGATAATGAGATGTTTAAAGAGTGTATCTTCCATTTTATCTAAAAGATCTTACATCAAATATATATAATCACATGTTTTGTGATTAAAAAAGTTCCTTCAACAATAATAATTGAAAAAAAATACAATTTTAATCTCATTAACGGTAAAAGACATGTTTCTTAATATATATATTATTTCCCGTGCATGAAGTATTTTGGATTAGTTTCCCGTTATATAAAATCTTCGTTACTTAAACGCAACACAATATTTACTAACACGTCGGATAAGAATCACAAATACAACACATTAACAAAAATGAAGTTATATATGTTGAATGCATATTTCACAAAGAACGGACAATAATATTTTATAACAATAAATCAGAGAGAAGGGGGCCAAAATAATAATTATGTTAATAATTTTTAATTAGAAATAATTATGTAAATACATATTATAAATTATTAATTTCAAATATTAAAAAAAAAGAGTATTTCGTGGCTTAAAATAGAACTTTCGTAAAGTAAAAATAAGACTCCTTTAATTCGATAATATGTATAAGATTTTAGTTTGATACTATATTTGTATAGTTCCTGAAGATTTAATTAATTGTATTAAAATTTTATCGTTTCAAGGCCTGCAATTTGAAATGCTATCATAATAAGAGATATCTGATGAATTAGAAGATAACAACTTAATTCACATTATATCTATTATATTAATATAAAGATCCTATATATCATGAGTTATGGACTAATATAATTTGTGAATGAAGATGGAGAAGACATGAGCACTTCACGGGCGTTGTTAGTGCAACTTACTACTTGTGTTTTAAGGGGAATGCTATCCGTTCTAACCATATTCGGAGGGAAATTTATTGGGATTAGCTTGTACAATGCTAACTAATGGACAAGTGATTTGAACTGATCATATATAACCAAAAACATAAGTAGTAGACCTTACTGACGATGCACGTGAATCACACATATCTTTTCCATCCAAAAATTAATAACTAACCAAAAAATATTTTTAAAAATTTGGGACTAAAAAGGTTTAATGAAAATAACAATGCACACAATGCAACGATTCACACCATTTGAGGCTAAAATTGTACTATTTTCATATAAATCTAATATAAGTGTATAATAGAGTGATGAATACAGTTTTAAAAGATAAAATTTCTATTATTAAACGGAATACATTATCTTTCTCTATATGCACTCACAAATTATCAATTTTAAGAAATATTAATCATTAATAGATTATGAACATAATCAAACGTAGTGATGACAACATTAATTGATGTTAAGTGTGTGATTGAAAAAAAAAAGTGTGTGATTGAGAAGTATAGAAGAATATTGAAAGTTGGTCGAGAGGACCTAGAGCAAAGACGACTAGATAGGGTCCAATCATGTTGGTGGTAGAGAGAGAGAGAGAGATAATGACCATGAAGGAAGTCATGGTATGAAATTAAGAGGTTTAAGCTAGGTTATACTTAACCTAAAAGATAATTAGTCATATTACCTGATGGGGTCAAAATACGAGCGTCCCACGCTAGGACACGTGGCATCACCGAGATGATGACATCTGTCTCCCCAAGGTTGCACCCATCAGCGCACGAGCGCTAAGCCTAACGAGCGCAACCCTTCTTCATAAGTCAAGCCCAACGAGCGCTGTTACTCTCACGAGCGTCCTTCATACTGTATGATGGGCACGCCCACGTGCCAAGGGAGCCCTCTTCGAGCGTCACACTCCCTCAGAGTGGCCTCCCCTTTGGCTCGTCACTTGAATTAAAGCCTTCATTCCCCTCAGCGGATATCCTGGCTTCCAACACTCTAGGTTGTCACGAGCGCGCTCTCAAGCCCTCGTTACCAACCACCCAAATGGCTCTCTGACACAACGTACATGCCCGCGCACCTGCCACTGTTGCCAGCACCAACTTTTGGCCGTTTTTGCAGAAGATTCCTCCTAGGTTTCTCTCTCACGGCGCCACGTGTTAGGGCAACATTCGGCCAGGACCACTTGAGGCAAATGACCAAAGGGCCCTTGACCCTCAACTATAAATAGCCAAAGTCATCTTCTACACTGGTAAGCATTCTTCATCACTGAAACTGTGACTGAACTTGCATTTCTTCATACCTTGAACTGACTTGAGCGTCGGAGAGCCAAACTGGGTATCACCCCCAGTTCCCCCAGCTTGGCCTTCTGACTTTGATTGTGCTTGTCCCAACAGGTAGACCCCACTTCCTCATCTCCGGCGAATCTCCGGTGGTTTCCTCCACAAATACAAATCGTAAAGTGATCGGATTCGGACTCTCACATTTCCGAACCCATCATTTTTGGTGCCGTCTGTGGGAAACCGTTCCTCTATCCCTTTCTTTCTTTTTGTTGGTAGAAAAGCAAGCACACTCTTACCCTTTTCCAGTCATGGTCGCCACAAGATCTGGAGCCGTGGGAGGAGGAGATAACGCCTCCCAGGATGCCAATATCGTTGTTCCCTCCACCGCCACTGGTGGAGCCCCACCTCCTTCCGTCATCGTTGGTGGAGCGCCTCCCACCGCAGGAGTAGTTCCGCAAGCAGAATCATCAATACCCCCACCTACACCACCGGCACTGCCGATTCCCGCCGCCGCTGGAGGAGTCTCTCTCTCTGCTCCTCCACAGCCTGCTCAGAACCCATGGGTCCATCCCCAGATGAACCTCGGAGTGCAGGGTTACATGATGCCCCCGCCCGGATATACCCTCACTCCGGCCGTTATGATGCCGCCGGTCCAGCCGTATCACGCTGGTCAGATCCAGCTCCCAGTGGTAGTCCCCAGGAAAATTGAAGGAGTGGAGTTACCTCCACTAACCACCCAGCAGTTGAGGGCTCTCTATGCCCAGTGTGAGGTTCAGGCGGCCCAGGGAGCATGGAAGAGGTTCCACTCCATGTACTTTCCCTCTGGGCAGGCCACTCAAGTTGCTGCCCCTTTGGGCGGACAACAAAATTTTCCCCTCAGAGAAGCCCAGGCTGTCCTGAGGGCACAACCACCACCACCACCAGCCAGAGAAGTCCCCCAGCAGGAGGGCAACGAGCGTCCCTCCATGGGCAGAAATAAATAGCCCATGGAACGAGTGAACGAGAATGAAGGGGACTCTCATGTCTCCAGAAGAGGGTCACGAGCCCCCAGACAAGGGGACAGACAAGTAGACGTGAATCCTGACATCCTCGCGGCTGTGCAAGACCAGCTGCAGGGTCTAAAGGATATTGTGGGACAGCTCTCACGATGGCGTTCAACTCAGATCTCCCCTAGTCGGGATGAACGGGTTGACGCCAGAAGCACCCATACCAAGGACCCCCCACCAAAGGTCCCCCGCTGTAAGGAGCCGGAGGAAAACTTCGGCACGTACGAGTACCACCCGTTAGCGAGGGGCTCGCCCCTCGTGGAGGAAGTTTTGATGGCCCAAGCAGGCATGGCCAAAATCCCCACCTCCATCAACCGTTATGACGGGACAACTGATCCAGCTGAACACTTGGATCATTTTTTGCATCTTATGCACCTCTACGAGCATTCCAGCAACTATTGGGCAAAAGTCTTCGTCACTTCCTTGGTAGGAATGGCTCAGAAGTGGTACAAACGGCTGCCGCCGCGCTCGATTCACTCATATGAAGAGCTGGCTCATGCTTTCCTCAACCACTTCAATTCTTTGAAAGCGCCAGTCACCGCACCTACTGCCCTGTACAACGTGGTGCAAGGCAAGAGCGAATCTCTGCGCTCGTTCTTCGCCCGCTTCAACAAGGAGATCCTACATGTGGAGAGGCCTTCAATGGATTTCTTGATCCCAGTGCTCTTTCAGGCTGTGGATCACAAGCAGTATGTGAGCAAGAAATTTGCCGACGCCATTGTGGAAAGGAGGCCTGGGACCCTCATGGCCTTAAGAGAAGTAGCCGAGCCGTTCTTCGCGCTCGAAGACATGTATGGGACGAATGGTCCCCGGCATCACAGTCCGGCCAGGAACGAGCGACCCCATCACGAGCGGGGACGGGACGTGGCCATCAAGAAGGAGCGCCCTCAAGAGCGCAGAAGGTCGCCACCACCCCCTCGTCGATTCGAGCGAATCCCGCTCACCAGGCCGAATTCAGAAGTCTACAACCTCTCTGATAAGAAGCTCTTTAAGAGACCCATCAAGATGAGAGAAACGGATTCGCTCAGGCGCTCGAACAAATACTGTGCATTCCACAAGCAGAAGGGGCACGACACGGATGAGTGTCGCCAGTTGGAAGCTGAGATTCAGAGGCTCGTCGCAGGGGGCCACCTGAAGGAATTCGTCCGGGTGCTCGAGCGCTACGATGAACGCTGCAACGAGCGCTCTGGAGGAAGAAGGAGGAGTCCATCCCGGTCGAGGAGCCCAAGGGGTAGGGGACCCCCTGAAAGTAGCAGTCGCCGGGGCAATAAAGGAAAAGCCCCTGAACAAGAAAACGAACCTTTCGCGGTCATAAATATGATTACAGGAGGCTCGTCGGGAGGGGATTCCAACGCCTCCCGACGGAGGTATGTCCGGAGCTACAACCAACGCCCAGCAGTGCCTAAACCCATCTACGCCATCCAGGGTTCAAACGCTCAAAGGTCTAGAGAGAATGATGTAATAGGCTTTGATGATAGGGATTTAGAGCACATTGTAACACCCCATGGGGAGGGTATAACCTCCGATTGCCCCATGGTGGTTAGTGTAGATGTTCATAATCATGTTGTAAAAAGGGTGTTGGTGGATAGTGGAAGCTCCGTTAATGTTTTGCCTTATTCTACGTTTTTAAAGATGAAGGCTGACCTTCCGCTCGAGCCTCTCAAAACAGCCCTCATTGGCTTTGGAGGCTCGGAAGTTGTCCCACGAGGGCAAATTCGCTTAGCTACTTCATTCGGCCGAGCCCCTCAGCGCAAGACACTCCTGGTAACATACGCGGTGGTGGAGATCGACATCCCTTATAACATCATAATTGGGTGCCCCGCCCTCGTGGACTTCAAAGCTATCATCTCCACCTACCACCAGGAGATTAAGTTCCCCACCTCCGAGGGTGTGGGAGAAGTACTGTGCAATGTGCAAGAGGCTTGGGAATGTTACATGCTGTCCCTCAGAAAGCCTAAAGCGGAGAAAACCTTCCAAATTGGTTCCACCAAGAAGTCAGTGGATTTCCCCAATCTAGATGAGGGCAGCCCAGCACGGAAAAGGGCGAAATTGAACAAGAAGAAGAACAAAAAGAAGAGGGGAGACAACGTGGAGAATCCCCTCGAGGGTGCGCCACCAGTGACCGTTGGTGGATCGTCCTCAGAAGGAGACGAGCCAGGAGAGAGTGAACCAGCACCCGGTGACCGTTTGACAGGAAAGAAGAGGGCGCTCGAACTTCCTCGCCCTGAGATAAGGATCGAACCCTCGGAGAAGTTCCTTACCATTGAGCTGGAACCCGGAAACAAGGATAAGACTACTCAGATAGGATCTAACCTCTCGGGGCCTTCTCAGATCATGATGATTGATTTCCTCAGAGAGAACAGTGATGTATTTGCGTGGAAAGCCTCCGACCTCACAGGGATTGACCCGAGCGTCATTGTCCATAGGCTTAATGTGGATCCCTCTTTCAAACCCATCAAGCAGAAAAAGCGGGATGTACATGGCTTTCGAAAGAAAGTCATTGAAGAGGAAGTTAATAAACTCTTGGAGGCTCAATATATCGAGCCCATCTTGTACCCGGAATGGTTGTGTAATGTCGTCTTGGTACCCAAGAGCGCGAATAAATGGCGTATGTGCAACGATTTCACTGATCTCAACAAGGCCTGCCCTAAAGATCCTTACCCGCTGCCTCGGATTGACCAATTGGTGGATTCGACCGCTGGCTACGAGCTCATGAGCATGATGGATGCTTTCCAGGGATACTATCAGATCTTTATGGCCCCAGAAGACCGCCCCAAAACCTCGTTTGTTGTCCATCTAGGGGTGTATTGCTTCCTAGTCATGCCTTTCGGACTCAAGAATGCCGAAGCCACGTATCAGCGGCTCGTCAACAAGATGTTTGAGAAAGAAATTGAAAGGTCCATGGAGGTTTACGTGGACGATATGATTGTCAAAAGCGAGCGTCAGGATTCCCACTTGGAAGATCTCAAGCGCACTTTTTCAATCTTGCGTCAGTATGGGATGAAGTTGAACCCTTCGAAGTGCACCTTTGGAGTACAAGGGGGAAAGTTCTTAGGGTACATGGTCAGTCAGAGGGGAATTGAGGCCAATCCGGAGAAAATCAAGGCCATATTGGAAATCCCCTCCCCTCGAAATTTGCGGGAAGTGCAAGTCCTAGTAGGCAAAATCATCTCGTTGAACAGATTTATTTCGCGCTCGGCGGACAGGAACCTTCCCTTCTTCAAAATTTTGAGGAACGCACGTAACTTCGCTTGGACAGAAGAATGCGAAAGGGCGCTGCAAGATATGAAGGCGTACTTATCGAGCGCACCACTGCTGATTAAGCCCGTCGTAGGTGAGAGATTATTTATGTATCTTTCCGTTTCTTCCGAGGCCACAAGCGCTGTTCTGATCGCTGTACGGGAGCGGAAACATTTACCTGTCTATTATCTGAGCGAAACATTGCAAGGAGCCGAAAAGAAGTATTTGGAGATTGAGAAGTTCGCGTTTGCTCTTATTAACGCCTCAAGAAGGCTAAGGCCTTACTTTCAAGCGCACTCCATAACGGTTCTCACCGACCAACCCTTGAAGCAAGTGTTGTCCAAACCAGATGTGTCTGGAAGATTAATCAAGTGGGCCATCGAATTGAGCCAGTTCGACTTATGTTTCGAGCCCAGAACCGCGGTACAGGCTCAGGTTGTAGCTGATTTATTGGTCGAACGCTTTGGTTTAGAGCCCACCGTTGCGGAGAATGAGGGGTTATGGGTACTGCACACAGATGGTTCCTCAACCTCTCAAGGGGGAGGAGTAGGAGTGGCCCTCAGAAACCCCGATGGGATTGAACTGGACTTTGCAATCAAGCTGGATTTCCAAGTCACTAATAACGAAGCAGAATATGAAGCCCTCGTGCAAGGATTGAATATTGCTTTTCAGAATGGAGCCTCCAGAATTACCGCTTATGTGGATTCACAGTTAATTGCGAGTCAGATTGAAGGAACTTATGAGGCTCGAGAAACCACCATGGTACAGTACTTATGTAAAGCCAGAGAAATCATTGGGAAGTTCAAGGAATTTCATCTACTTCAAGTTCCGCGAGGAGAAAACGAGCGTGCGGACGCTCTGTCAAAGTTTGCATCAGCTTTAGAGGGCACTTCCGAGCGTTCTGTTACGTTCCTTAGAACTGAGGAACCTTTGATCAAGGAAAGGATCGCCACCAAGATAATCGCCATAATCGATCCAAACGAGCCCTGTTGGCTGGACGACATCGTCGTTTTCCTTAGGGATGGAACTCCCCCCACTGACAAGGTGGAAGCTAGGAAAGTCCGAAGTAAAGCCCCTCGTTTCGCTTTGGATCCCGAGGGGAGGTTATTCAAGAAATCATTCCAAGGACCCCCAATGAGATGCCTGAGGCCCTCGCAGGCGAAGGAGACGCTTGAACTCATCCACAAGGGAAGCTGTGGGAATCATTCCGGAGGGCGTATCTTGGCAAAAAAGGTTCTGAGAAGTGGGTTTTATTGGCCTACAGTTCTCCAAGATGCCATTGAATTTTCGAGGAAGTGCCCTAAATGTCAATTTCATTCAAATCTCCCTCAATTGCCAGCCGCACAGATGATCCCAATAGACGTCTCTTGGCCTTTTGACCAGTGGGGAATAGACATCGTGGGCCCCTTGCCCATGGCTGTGGGACAAAAGAAGTTTGTCATTTTAGCCGTCGACTACTTCACCAAGTGGGCCGAGGCCGAAGCCGTTGTAAAAATCACTTTCAGGGTTGTGAGGGACTTCATTTGGAAAAACATCATTTGCAGGTACGGCATACCGAGGGTGCTCATTTCTGACAACGGATCCCAGTTCATAGCAGCTGACACACGAGAATGGTGTTCTGAGTTGGGGATCGAGCAGCGATTTACTTCTGTAGGTCACCCTCAAGCCAATGGGCAAGCAGAAGTTACTAATAGAATCATCTTGCGACATCTGAAAACCATGCTTGAGAGCAAGAAAAGTGAATGGGCTGAAGAGCTGCAAGGAGCGCTTCGGGCTTATCGCACCACTCCACGAGCGGCAACTGGAGAAACTCCTTACGCGCTCGTTTACGGATCAGAAGCAATGATACCGGCGGAGATAGTAAATGAATCCGCTCGTGTCGGCTATTTCGAGCCTCAGCTCAACGAGGGCAACAGGAGCTTGGAGTTGGACTTGCTGGATGAGAGGAGAGACAAAGCCTGGGCTAAGATTCACCATTATAAGGCCTCTGTGGCCCAACAGTACAACAAGCGTGTGAGGAAAAGAACTTTCCAGTTGGGAGACTTGGTTTTGAAGAAAGTGGAAGTATCCAAGCACGTGGGGAAATTGGACCCCAATTGGGAAGGCCCATTCAAGGTCGTACAACTCAGAGCTAACAACACTTACACTCTGGAGACACTTCAAGGTGAGCGCTTGCCTCGCCCTTGGAACGCATGTAACCTCCGGCGGTTTTACGTTTAAAAGCTCTTTGCAAACCCTGATGTAACAACCCTCTTTGACGGGTACTATGTACTTCCAATCACAAGTAAGCGATAACATAATCTTTTTAATTTCTCTAATATTCCTGTTTCTTTGGTTGGTTGAATGGATAAGTCCCACGTCCCTCGTCTTTGCGAGCGTGGTTGGCAACCCATTCCAATATGTATGCTGTTATCTCGTATGGGTTACGCTTGCCAGCACTCTACTCCACATGGGGGGACGCCCTCATAAGGATAGACTGGTTACGCTCACAACCAACTAGGCGAATTGGAAGAAGATTATGAAGAAAATCCTAGTAGGCCTTGGCTGTTTCTTAAAACGCCTTGCGCTCGAAAACGGGATCTCCTACAGAGAAAGTCCTAGTAGGCCTTGGCCGTTTCCTAAAAACGCCTTGCGCTCGAAAACGGGATCTCCTACAGAGAAAGTCGTAGTAGGCCTGGACCGTTTCTTAAAACGCCTTGCGCTCGAAAACGGGATCTCCTACAAGAGTAAATCCTAGTAGGCCTTGGCCGTTTCTTATAACGCCTTGCACTCGAAAACGGGATTTTCTGCAGAGCTAGAAATACGACAAGAGCCAGAGCGCTCGAACGATTACCTCAGAATCAAGAAGGTATTGCACAAGTCTTGAACGAGGGCAACCACTCAGTAAGACCCTTGCAAATACTCAAGACTTAGCAAAATTCCCCCAAAGTTAAGAAGAAATCAGGCGAGACTTGAACGAGGGCAGCCTCTCCATAAGACCCTCGTATATACTCAAGACTCAGCCAAATTTTTAAGAGCAAAAACAAAATTTATACAAGTCTTGAGTGGGGGGCAATCTCACAGTAAGACCCTCACGATCGCTCAAGACTTAGACAAATTTTCAAGGCTTATGACAAAGGCAAAAATTCATACAAGTTTTGAGTGGGGGGCAATCTCACAGTAAGACCCTCACGATCGCTCAAGACTTAGGCAAAATTTATACAAGTTTTGAGTGGGGGGCAATCTCACAGTAAGACCCTCACGATCGCTCAAGACTTAGGCAAAATTTATACAAGTTTTGAGTGGGGGGCAATCTCACAGTAAGACCCTCACGATCGCCCAAGACTTAGATAAATTTTCAAAGATTTACAGAAGTTAACAAAATTTCTCAAAGTTCTAAAGGCTTATCAGAGAAATAAAACATCCACAGAGTATGCTACACACAGTCTTATTATTACAAGATTTGTTCCAGCAAGCTCTAAGTATGAGTTCTGATTCATAAATGAACAAAAGAACAAAGTCACGGAGAATAAAATATATATCCATTGCACAAAAAATATTACAAGGCAAAGGGCTTAAAGGCCTATGAAGTATTGTTACAAGAGAAAGAAAAGAAGCGTTAAAACAGGAAAATACAAAGAAAATTTTTGAGAGGAAGGTCTCAGGCGGCCGGAGCGATGTCTTCATCAACGATCACCAATATGTTTTGGGCCACGGGGCCATGAACTGGGCCCTCAGGCTCTTGCGGTTGGGCTTGGGGATCGTTGGGCTCATTGGCACCAGGAGCGGGGGCGTTAGCACCTTCAGCAATTAGGACCGGGACATCCTCCACGAGGGGCGCTTGCGGTTCGTCTTCAGGCGGATCATTTTGAGCGGATGAAGAAGCATTACCCGCCGGATGAGCATCCATGTACTCATCTTGGAGAAGTTTGACTAGAAAGTCATACTCCACCTAAGCGATGGTGTTGGCGGGGTCTTCTTGGTCTTCGTCATCCTCCTCACAACGCTCATTGAACATGAGCCCTGTGCCCTCCGCCTCCCTCATCGCCGGGTTGGTGAGCCCCTTGTGGATACCCTGCTCGACAGCAAGGTTGAAAGCCTTTTGAGCCTCGTCCAGGCAGTGCAGAGAGGCCACAAAGCTGAAGGCCTTGGAGTGACAAAACTTGATAAGGGCCTCCTTGCTCGCACGCTCCAGACTCCGAGGCCATTCGTTCACGGCGTCGTTGAATTTCCTTTCGGCCTCCAGAGCCCTCGTCCTCCAGCTTTCCCGCTCTGACTCTGCCTTCTGGCAGCGCTCGTTAGCCTGGGCCAACTGGCCGCTCAAACCGCTTCGAGCGCTCTCCACCGCCTGGAAATCCTCCTTCAGTTTTCCCAGCTCCTCCTCCGTTTTATTGTACAAATCCTTGAGGGATTCATACTTTGCAATCTCAGCGTCCAGCTCCGCTTGAATTTGAGCCGGATCGTTGGAACGAGCCATCTTCTTATACTTGGCTTTGCGGTCAGCATAGATGGAGGCTCGCATTTGCACATTTCGGAGCCGGGGAAGAACTTGCTGCATAAGTTGGAGGAAAGGGAAGTGTTAGCCAAAAAATGCTGACTTACAGAAATTAGCGAAGAGAGGGGGATTGAAGACTTACGAATATTAGAGCGTGGGCCGCATCAAGGGTCACTTTCTCCACAGACTCACTGTAGAGATGCTGGTGGTCCGCCGAGAATTGGGCTTTGCTGTAGAGATTCTCGGTGACAGCTTGAGCGACCGTGCCAGGCCTCAGCAGAACCGGCCCACCATCGGAGGCGCCTGTGAAGTCTCTGTCCCCTCGACGGGAGAACTCCCACAAGTGTTCCTCCTCTGAAGAGGAAGTATCTCCTTCGCCCCTGGGGCCCTCGGCCACCTGCTTGCCCTTGCCCTTAATTGCCACTGAATCGGGCATCCTCTTCCTCTTGCGGGAAGGCCTGCTAGCGCTCGGAGGGGCCTCGGTTATCGCCAGAGTGGTTATTGGCCTCGTTTGTTCTGCAGGCGGAGGGGGTTGAACGTCTCCCGCTCTCTCTGACCGCCCCCGGGGTACACTGTTGGCCAGTCTATTCTCCCCCCGGCCACGAGGGGGTTGGATCTCTGGAATAGCGCTCGAACTGGCGCCCTGGCTACCGCTACGAGCGTTACGATTGCGAGGGCGCTGTTGCTCGCGCTGTTGGTCCCCTTACGGGGCTTGGTTCCTGTTGGCATGAGCGAAGCGTGCGGCTTGTCTGATTCCTCCTGCCATCTCTAATATCGCAACTCCTGCGAGAATGGAAATTTCGAGGGTTAGAGATCCTCAAACCATCTACTCAGATTGCAAGTTACAAATACAGAAAAGCAGTTAGTATTCATTCCTATCTAAAGTTAGTGCCCTAAGAATCTAACCGTCTCTCTCTTCACGAGTCGGAGGGTTGTCAAGGTAATAAGGGTCGTCGGAAAGACCACACAAGAACATGAGCTCCGCATCGTCTATCCAGTCCTTCGCCTGTATAAGGTGACCCTCGTCCCTTAAGGCCTCAGCTAAATACTTGGCCCAATCTTTGGGGAGGGCCGGCTCCAAACGGCTCTTCGCAACCGAGCCCCAATCTGCGGACACCCCAAAGCCCTCTTCTGTGGGGGCCTTAACAAAGATGAACTTCTCCTTCCAATTGGGGCCATATGTGCTTGTGGGAGAGTTGATTAGCTTTGTACGAGCCTTTGCTTGAATATAGTAGAAGCCCGCCTCAGGAGACGAGCGTGAGGAGCTAACCACTTGGAAAAGTGCATGAAAGTTCCGCACAAAGGGCTCGTATCCAACACTCCTCATCAGGATCACGAAGCTTGTCAGCAGAGCCAGGCTGTTGGGCACTATTTGCGAAGGACAGAGGTTTAAGTCATTCAACAAGTGGGCCATTGGGATCGTAATGGGGAACCTCAAACCCCCAGAGCTGACCGAGGCCACGTACACTGCCATTTCTCCAGGAGGCGGATTATTAGCACGCTCGTGGTTTTTTGGGATTCTCCACGTATACCGCTCGTCCCAGTAAATGGGCGCCATCATCGTTTTCACTTCTCCCACGGTAACTGTGTTGGGAGTCTCATCGGGCGTGCGCTCGGTAGCCTGATAACCTGATCCATCACCCTCGTTAGGCCCTTTGGATTTCTGGGTTTTCTTGCTTTTTCCTTTGTCACGGGCTCTTTCTGAAGGCCCGGTTATGGCTTCAGCCACTGGAAGCGGGTTCGCGACGGCCACAGTCACGGTATGGCGGTGGGGATGAGTGGCACTCTGAGTTATGGGGAGAACAACCCCTTGCCTCTCTGCCTCCATTACCAGATTCATCTCCTCAAAGAGAGGATCCATTCCGCCAGGATTCCTATCCTCCATGGCCATCACTGCCGCCCCCAACTCCTCATCTCTAGGGGAATCGGGAGAAGAGGAACTCTCAGTGGCCATTTCATTGATTTCACGGGCGAATTCCTCAACATGTTGGTCAGCCATGGCAGAGGCTGAGATTTGGGAGAGATTTAATCTGGGTTAGAGATTGGGAGTTTTCTGGAAAGAAGCTAGGATTCCCTAAAGGAGTAAAACCTAAGGGATAACAAAATCCTAAAGTCCGAATCTAAAGTTAGCAGAGTTAGAAGATTACGCTGGAAGTTTACCTTGAAGATTTCTGAGAAAACTGGAGAAGAGGTTGAAGATGCTCTAAGAACCGGAGTGCGAGAGAATTCTTTTTGCAAAGGATGCTTGGAAGTTCTGAATGCATAAAGAGTAGCAAGATTTCAGAATCCCACATTTATAGGGATGGGAGTTGGTACCTTTTTCAGCAATGAATTCAAAATGGTAATCATTTCCAGCCTAGGAAACCGCCCACTTTATGGAACCGCCACATGCTTCCCAATGCTCACGCGCCCCACGCGCACCCGCATTTAATGCTCTGTCGTTTCAAATGCTTTAGAATAGTACAACATTTAATGCGGGAGCGTTACGAGCGGTCAGTTGAAGAGACCGCATTAATGGCGCAACCAGAAGAAAAATCACTCAACACGCCAAGCCTTATGCGAGCGCTACGTGCAAGAGATAGAACGCGTCAAAATTCTACAGTCCTTATCGCTAAGGACTACAGAATTGGGGGGCAAAATGATGGGGTCAAAATACGAGCGTCCCACGCTAGGACACGTAGCATCACCGAGATGATGACATCTGTCTCCCCAAGGTTGCACCCATCAGCGCACGAGCGCTAAGCCTAACGAGCGCAACCCTTCTTCATGAGTCAAGCCCAACGAGCGCTGTTACTCTCACGAGCGTCCTTCATACTGTATGATGGGCACGCCCACGTGCCAAGGGAGCCCTCTTCGAGCGTCACACTCCCTCAGAGTGGCCTCCCCTTTGGCTCGTCACTTGAATTAAAGCCTTCATTCCCCTCAGCGGATATCCTGGCTTCCAACACTCTAGGTTGTCACGAGCGCGCTCTCAAGCCCTCGTTACCAACCACCCAAATGGCTCTCTGACACAACGTACATGCCCGCGCACCTGCCACTGTTGCCAACACCAACTTTTGGCCGCTTTTGCAGAAGATTCCTCCTAGGTTTCTCTCTCACGGCGCCACGTGTTAGGGCAACATTCGGCCAGGACCACTTGAGGCAAATGACCAAAGGGCCCTTGACCCTCAACTATAAATAGCCAAAGTCATCTTCTACACTGGTAAGCATTCTTCATCACTGAAACTGTGACTGAACTTGCATTTCTTCATACCTTGAACTGACTTGAGCGTCGGAGAGCCAAACTGGGTATCACCCCCAGTTCCCCCAGCTTGGCCTTCTGACTTTGATTGTGCTTGTCCCAACAGGTAGAACCCACTTCCTCATCTCCGGCGAATCTCCGGTGGTTTCCTCCACAAATACAAATCGTAAAGTGATCGGATTCGGACTCTCACATTTCCGAACCCATCATTACCAATCACAATTTTGTATTATAACCGCACATATCTTTTCTATGAAAAAATTAACAACGAACCTAAAAATATTGTGAATGTTTGGGACTAAAAAGGTTAATGAAAATAACAGTGCAATTATGCAACGATTTGCACCCTTTGAGGCTAATATTGTACTAAGAGTGATGAATATAGGCTCAAAAAAAATAAAATTTCTATTATCAAACGAAACATGTTAACTTTCTCTACATGCACGCACAAATGATTGTATTTAAGAAATAATAATAATTAATAGATTATGAACATAATCAAACGTAAAGATGACAACATTAATTGATGTTAAATGTGCGATTGAGACATACGAAAGAAGAGTGAGAGTTGATCGAAAGGACCTAAATCAAAGACGGCTAGATATGACCCTATCATGCTGGTGGTCGAAAGAGATATACAGTGCCCATGGAAGAATTCATGACATGAAATTAGGAGGTTTGATGACACTTATACTTAACCTAAAAGATAATTAGTACATATTACCAATAGGAATTTTGTATTATAATTAATCAATAAATAAAAATAAATAATTAAATTTCAAATGAGATCTCCTTACCATATTTAAAATTTAAATATTTGATGTTTTTAAATAATTTTATTTTAATGATTTAATGATTAATAATTTTAGACGAATCATATATTTAATGTGCAATACACATTATTTTTACTAATTATTATATTATAAAAGGAAAAATAGAGTTTTTGGTTTCCTACAACTTATTGTTCACCCAAAATATCCTAATGATTACACCTTTAATAATTTTTAACTAAAATGTGAATTGATAAATACATCTATAATATTTAAATTTTAAAAATGAACTTATGAGTTTTCTATGGTTCTTTAATAAATTAAAATTAAAAGTCTTCCGATCTATAGAAAACATATAGAGTATCATAATGAGGATTCTTTTTAAATTATTAATTATAATTTACAGTTAATATATGAATTATAATTGGATACAATCTATTAAATAATTGAATTTATCAAGTGAGAAAAAATATCATTCACAAAATATGAAAGCTTTAAAAACATAACTTTAAGTTTGACTATTACAAATATACTAAGATAAGAAGTTAAAAGTTTGTCATCAGTTTAATAAAAAATGACTCTTTAAGTTTGAACCAGTGCTCTAAAGCAACAGTTAGTGAACACTTACTTTCAATGATACTTTAAGATTTTTTTTTTTTTAAATTTATTTAAGAGAATCAATGTTGGTTTCCCAACTAACCCCCATTGATACTTTAATTTGGAATCATTATTCTAATACACTGGTCAATTAACACTTTTTAATATGCTCGAAAAATAAAAAAGTAAGAAAAAATTTTACAAAGAATTTCCAAAGCGTTATATATAAGGCAAACAAGATAAATATTGAATAGATTTGAGGAATGAATTGATGGCAGAATGTAACAAACTATTAAAACAAGAAGATATTATTCGGTTTCAAAATGACTCCAATTCAGGGATAAAAATGCACGCTTCTTTCATCTCTCAAACATAACCAAAAGGAGGAATTGGATAAATGCTTAAAAATAGGTGATGAATGGAATAATGACCAACTGAAGCAACACACTTGGGAGTACTACACGAAACTATTCGATGGATATATCATCAGAGAGGTCAAGAACCCTAAGGCGGTAGTGGAAAGATAATTTGGCAGGAACGACTCAAATGAGGAAACCCTAAAGGTAGTGAAGAGCATCCACCCATATAAAATGTTAGGATCAGATGGTTTCCGAGCATACTTTTTCAAGACCTATTAAGACAAATAAGAGACTCTCAGTGGTAAAATTCATTAATGATTGCATGGAGAGAAAATCAATTCCCATGGAGGCTTGACAAACGTTTATTTGCCAAATTTCAAAAGTTAATGCTCCAAAAAAAATAAACGAATTTTGACCCATTACGTTGTGCAATGTATTGCTCAAAATAATCATCAAGATGATTTACTCCAGCGTAGGCCATATATCAATAAAATTATGAGCCCGAACTAGACTAACTTCATTACCAACCGAAGTAGCCATGACAATATCTTGGTACTTCAAGAAGTGTTACAAATGTTATATCACTCCAAAGACAAAAAGGACGCATGGTGCAAAAATTGGATCTTGAAAAGACGTACGACAAAGTTTGGTGGAATTTTCTCAGGGAAACTCTAACTTTATTTGAATTCCCAACAAAATCATCAATATCATCATGAGCGAAGTGGAGGGGATAAAACCGAAGATTCTATGGATTGGTGAATTGACCGAGGCTATACGAATAACATGTGGCATTAGACAAGGGGATCCACTCTCACTTTTTTGGTTTGTGTTTTGTATGGAAAGATTTATGTATATGATTGAGAAAATTGTTTCGACCAAATGACGGAGGCCAATTGCAAGATGTCGGGGAGACCCTTAGATCTCACACTTGCTTTTTGTGGAGGACTTAATATTTTGAGCCAAAAATTACCGTGGATGGAGCAATGTGCATTTAAAGTGAGATTTAGGCATTTGCAAGGTATCAGGCCTCAAATTGAACTTGAGCAAATCACACGTATTGTTCGCACCTTATGTGTCAAATAATTTAGAACAACAGGTTAGTGGAATTTTGAGCCCAAACTAGAGTAGCGTCATTCCCAGCTGACATACTCATTATAATATCTTGATGTTTCAAGAAGTATTATGAATGATACATCACCCCAAAGACAAAAAAAAAAAAAAAAAGGTATGGTGATAAAATTGAATCGGTATGAGCAGACTGGAGGGGATACAACTGATGATTTTATGGCATGGTGAACCAACGGAGGATCTGTAATGCCCCGCTTTTTCCCTTTTTTGCATTCTGTGATATTATATGAATTTTATAACATTAGATGCATTTTTATTTCCATGAACTTATATGAAATTATTGTTAACGTGAGAATTTATGTGAATTAATTGCTAACGTGTCTAATTGTTTGTAAGTCACCTTACTTGATCATTTCTTAAATGTGAGGATTTAATTGCATCAATATGAATGAAGTTAATTGATCATTTTCCATGAGATGAAACTTGATTGCATGACTTTAAATATTCCAAGGACTAAAGTGCAAAATATGGTGATTCATGCTTGTTAGTGGAACACTTTATAAAATATCTTTTGCATTTCATCTCTCACATTTCATTCATCAATTTGACCAAGGATCACACACACTTACACACACTCATTTATGATCCAAACACCAAGAAAGAAGGAAGGAGATTTCATCAAGTTCAAGTTAATTTCAAGGAGGAATTTCATACTTTGAAGCATCATCATACCATCATTCCTTCTCTTATTCCATTCTTTCAAGGTATATGTATGAGATATGTGATGAATCCTTGAATGGTATATGAAGTAGGGTTGAGGATTATTATGTGATAACTTGTTTACAAGTGATTAGAGGCATGATCATGAGCATTATAGTTGGAAACTTGCATGAATTCTTGAGTTGTATGAAGGTTGGAGGCTATGGAAATATATGGGTTTGTTGGATGAGTTTTGGATGATCAAAGCATGTTTCCTTGGATTAAATGTGTTCTAAATGATATATTTGAACCATATATATGTTATACGTTAGTTTTGAGTTGATTATTGCCTTGGTTTGGTGTTGGGAAGACTTGGGAGCCAATTCCCATGTATATCCCCTATTTTTGCCCCTTTTCCAGCCCAGAAAGGTTCCCGGGCGGGTACTTTTTGTCCAGAAAAGCTTCTGGACAGCTTTCCCCGGCCGGGGAACTTTTCTCCCTGAACTTTACCTGGCCGGGTACCCCCTCATCCGAACTCCGATTGACCCGAATTTTGAACCCTTAGAAACCTCTTGAAGTCTAGAATACTCTCAATTGGAATCATCTCATTATCCTTTCTAATTTGTGAGATATAATCAACCCTTTTTGGTGTTGCCACTTCACCAAAAATCTGTATTCACCCAACTTCAAGCTTACGCCATTTTCTCCTCGCTTTGAACTAGAAGACGAGCCATATATCATCGGAAAGTTCTATGTGTCTAGTTTTATATCCAATAAATAAAACTCAATTTCAAATTCTAGAACTCAAGATATTCTAGTTTTCCTACAGCACGCGCATTTTGGAAAACTGCCAGTTTTTACCAAACTTTGCCAAAATCCATCATCTTGCATTCCTTTCACTCCCTTGGCTCCCGTATGTGACTTATTTGAGTTATATACTTGTTTTATTGACAATTATGCTCTTATTTGACACTCCTTGGTCTTTACTTGCTTAAGTTGATTGTTTAAATCCGTGCTTGATACGTGAATATGACTATGACATTCCTTAATTGTTATTACATGACATATTGATCATGATCTTGCCGTGCATCGTATATGGTTCATACGAGTCGTGTCTCACGTACACTTGTCCTTGTTGCACAGATCATCTTCCCGTTGAAAAGGAGTAGGCTCCATATCTGTATCCTCGTTACTTTTGTTGGTAAAGGTGAGGTTTAATTGCTAGATATATAGAACCCGTACAACCCCCTATGAGACTTTTGGGCCAAAACTTATATATATATATATAATATTTCCAAAACCTCAAGTGATTGCAAATGATTATCGTGACACATTGAACTGATCGTGATATCGTGAATTGATCATGTTTTGGCGAGTAATCGTGTATCGTGCATTGTGGGCCCGAGGGTTAGTGTATGAGGCAACCGGGAAAGCATGGGCTGACGGGTAACTCTGCACTCCCCTCACATCGTGGGGATGAATCCTGAAAGTAGACTTTTCTCTGACCCCCAGGGTAGCAAAGCTGGCTCTTCGTATCATTGGCATTGGGCAGGTAAACTTGGCTACACAACAACTCTTACCAGGAGGTTCAATGGAGGAAGGAATCCCGTACGTGGGAGTCATGAACCTGATGTACGCCGTGACTGGGTGGTGGAGCCTTGCAATCCCACCATCACAGGAGGGAAAAGGAGATCGTGAAACTACTAATTGTGTACTGTAATAACTTGAATGATCACCAATGAATTGAAACCTAAATATTGCATTGTTCACTGTCGGAGTAAAGGTTAGAAAATTACCCTCACTCGTCGGGCCACTGAATAAATTGATTGAAAGTGATTAAGGTGTTAAATTGGATAGTTGTAATCTCGAACGATGATTATTGTATTATTGAACTTATATCGTTTTGTTCCTTTTCTAAAACTTCACCCGAGGTTATGACTTTCATGTTATCTGCGCTAAAATTTATTTATGCCCCTCACTCAGTCTTTCATAGACTGAAACCTCACTTTTCAGTTTTGCAGGGCGTGCTCGAGTCGAGTCCAGTCTTTAGATTCGAGTCAAGCATGGTTCATTTCCATTTTGATGTATATGTTATTGATATGACTCATTATGATATTTTGAAGATTATATATTGACATACTTGTGAGATAGACATGAATGTTATTGATATATATATTATGCTTCCACCTTACTAGTTATGCATGGTTGTTGTTATTTGTTTGAGGGTTAGTCCCCCCTAGCTAGAGTGTTGTTTCTTTTATTGTCACCCGTTCGCTAAAGTCTTAGTTCATGTACGGATCATCCATTTCGTATGTGGATTGAGCTATAGTGCGGGGGATGTGGCTACCTTGCGTTCTGTGTAACGCCCCGATTTTTCCATTTATGAATTATGTGATATTATATAAATTTCATAACATTATATGCATTATATTTCTAAGAATTTATATATGAATGGTCGTTAATGTGAATTTACATGAATTAAATTGCTAATGCGACTAATGCTCCTACGTGTCTTTAGTTGATCATTTATACAAATGTGTGGATTTAATTACACAACATGAAATGGTTTCAATTGATCTTTTACCATGAGACAATACTTGATTGCATTAATTAAGATATTCCAAGGACCTAAGTGCAAAATGTGGTGACTCATGCATATTAGTGGAAGAATCATGTAAATACCTTTTATCTCTTCCATGACATTCCATTCATTCCATCTCTTGAGAAAACATATACACATTGGCTCCCATTTTCTCACGATCAAAGCTCAAGAGAAGAAGAAGGAAGTTTCATCATTTTTCAAGCTAAAATTCAAAGGAAATTGCATATCTTGGGAGCATCTTCATCATCATCATCATCTCATCTTTATTATTTCTTCCATTTCAAGGTATATATATGAGTATGTGAAGAATTTATTAAGTTGGTTATTGAGTAGAGCTTGGTGACTTTGTGTGATTCCTTGTTTATTCATGGTTAGAAGTATGATTATGATCAATAGACTTGAAGACTTGCATGAATTTATGAGTTCTATGGAAGTTTATGACATGAATTTGTGTGGGTTTGTTGGATGAATTCTTATGAATCAAAGCATGTTTCCAAGGAGTATATGATGCATAATTGATACATATGAGTTTTATGCATGATATATGGTTGTGTTAGATGATTTTGGGTGAGTTTTGGTGTGACTTTACTCCCTTTTCCTTCCCTCCCCTGTTTTCCCTGTTTCTTCTCGGTTTTCAGCTGAAAATGCTCTACCCGGCCGGGTAAATTCATGAAGAAAAAGTACCCGGGCGGGTAGATTAGTCCAGTGGGTTTTTTTGCACTTTTTCCCCGGCCGGGTAAATTTTGACTTGTACTTTCCCCGGCCGGTTACCTCCTCAAATAAACTCGGATTGACCTGATTTTTAACTTGTTGGAAACCTCTTGAAGTCTAGAACAATCTTCAATTGGAATAATCTCAATATATTTTGTCATTTGTGAGTTATTATCAATTCTTTTAGGTGTCGCCACTTTCACAAAAAACTGCACTCGCCTAACTTCAAGCTTACGCCATTTTCTCCTCACTTTGAACTAGAAAACGATGCATTATATTCCGAAAGGTCTTTGTGTCTAGTTTCATATCCAATAAGTAAAACTTAATTCCCACTTCTAGAATTAAAGATAATCCAGTTTTCCCTCAGCATGTACGTTTCTTAAAATTGTCCTTCTTTACCAAACTTCCCCAAAACCTTCCTTATTGCATTCCTTTCACTCTCTTGGCTCCCATATGTGAATTATATGATATTTATACTTGATTAATTGATAAGTATGCTCCTACTTGACACTTCTTGGTACTTAATTGCTCAAACGTTATTGGTTGACTTCATGCTTTATATGAATTGAACTTTAAATAATTGAATGATATGAATACATGATTTCTTGTTATTAATTTCACCTCTTAGGTGTTATTTGGTGTTTATACATGCTTAGTGTTAATTGATTGTTTGGTTTTATTTAAATTATATGAACATTGCAGTGCTTCATACTTGGTCTCATATTGAGTCATGTCTCACGAGTTCCTACTATTCCCTTTCTTGTCCAGTTTTTCTCCAGGGCGGAGACCATGGATCGTGTGGGCATTGTCTTGTACCCTTATCTTGTCCCGTCGTTCGTCAGGTGAGGTTTAAATTCTAGCTACTTAGAACCCTTACAACCCTACGTGTGTTTTCGGCCAAAAGTATATGTATATGTATATGTATAGTTTTCAAATCTTATTGATTTACAACGGATTTAATGAATTGAACGTATTGATTGATTGAATGTTTTGGTGAGTAACTACTGTTCACGTTGGGCCCCGAGGGTAGTGTATTGAGCCAACCGAGGAAGCAAGGGCTGACGGGGAACTCTTGCACTACCCTCACCATTGTGGGATCACCTCTGAATCCACCAGGAGGTTTGGTGGAGGAAGAAATCCCGTGCATGGGAGTTATGTTCCCGACGTACACCATGATTGGATGGTTGGGTCTTACAAGCCCGCCATCACCCAGAGGAAGAAGGATGTATTGATTGAAATTGCTAATTGTGCGCGGAATTGTTTGTGTGATCACCTAACTCACTAATGAATTGAATGATTGTACACTTTTGGTGAAAGGTTGGAGATTTGCCCTCACTCGCCGGGCCACGTATTGAAGTGATCGTGATTGAATTATTAAATTGATTAGTTGTAATCTCGGGCGAGTCCTACTTTTCTATTGAACTTATATTGCCTTCTTTTATAAAATCTTACCCGAGATTATAGCTTGTATGGTAATTGCGCATATATTTATTTATACCCCTCGCTCAGTCCGTGTTGGACTGACCCCTCAACTTTTCAGTTTTGCAGGATCGAGCTAGGCGGGAATTAGAGTCTAGCTTGTGTTTTATTCGGGTCTAGCACTTTACCTCAAATTTTGGTTCATGTATTGATACTTCTTAAATTTTGTATTATGCCTTATTCATGTTGGATACGATATTGTATTGATATGTAAATGTTGGTATCTATTAGTAAATATGTAAATATGGTACCTATAAGTATTGAATGTTATTGGTTCAGTTTTTATTGCTCCGAATTGTTTATTGGTATTAATTGAGGGTACCCGCCTAGCTTTTGAGTTTTTTATTGTCACCCGTTCGCTATAGTTTTGGTTCATGTACGGATCATCCATTTCGTATGTGGACTGAGCTATAGTGCGGGGGTGTGGCATCTCGACGTTCCGGGTGTTACATCTTAGGTGGTATCAGAGCCCGGTTGCAAAACCGAGGTTCTCGTGTCGTGTCCTGTGAGTCTAAGTCGTACGGCATAGGGTTATTTTGATAATTTGCGACTCTTGCATCTTATTTGGAACTACTTGAACTTATTTGAATCCATTTGAACTTACCTGAATATCTTTGAGCTACCTGATGATTTGTGCATGACGTTGATTCATGTTATTACTTGATGATTAATTGACCTTCTACGGCTTGGAATTTATGTGTTTAACGTGTTTTACTTTAAATCTTATTGAGTTACGGTTGTATTTTGCATCAAATCTATGTCCTTGGCATCAATTATGCGGCATGAGCATGTATTAACTGCATGCATTTATTCTTGAGATGGTTGTGAGTTCAGGTTATGAAGATAATATCAAACCACGGCCAATCTTTACGACAACCTCAACCTATTATAAGATATTTTCTATAGGCTAGAAGGGTAAAGGAACGCACCGGGGAAAAATTTATCCAATGATTCAAGAGCTGTGGTCTTCATTCATCAAGTTAAGATTTAAGTCATAAGGTTCGGATAGAAGAAGTAATTGTGGGAGTAATTCACAAGCTCTAGAAAGTTAGAGGAAAGTTCTCCAACTATGGTATCAAGGGTGAACCTCAATATGGTGGAAAGTTGGGGTGTAATGATTTTATTCATAAGATCCACATGTATGTCACGCTAGGAAAACTTTTCAACTGAATATTTGTAGGAACCTTCACCCATGAGAAAAGTGAGCAAAGTCTCGAAGACGTTTAGGTTGGGAGTTCCAACACCAAGAGGTGATGTTATAACTTGCAAAATAGACACGTGGGTTTACATTATAAAAGAGGGTGATCAGCCGGGCTTAGGAGACTTATTTAACTCAAGGAAGAGGTGAAGGAGATTTTAGGGTACGAATAATTCAAGGTTCAGATTTGTGAGCAAATTGAGGATCTTCGGTTCGTTGGAACAAAAATCAAGGTGTGAGAAGAAAGTAACTCAAGTGATTCATGTCGAAGTAAGAATTGGAAATTAAGTTTAGGATGAGTCGAGACCCTTCGAGCTTTGAAATAGGATTTGGATCAACTTGGAAAATTTAAGAAGTTGAGCGATGTTTGGTTCATAAAAATGATAAATTGGAAGGATGGAATAACGAGGTAATTGAGGTAGGTCTACAAGGAATTGAAATATTTTGGAGTTCGGGTTAAGAAAGAAGTCGGATGGGAAGAGTTAAAGAGAACGACTGATATGGCGATTTCAAGTTATGGTAAACTAAAGCGCTAAAGATTCTACCTTCGGTCAGATTGAGTTTATTTTCCATATCCAAGCTAATTGTCGTATTGAACAGTTGAATTGGAAGATATGGAGCAACAAGGGAATCGATAAAGAAAGGCGAGGAATTTATAAAGGAAAATTAGGTGCTCCAGTGTAAGCAATTGGAGGGTGAGTCCATTTAACTATTCGCACTCATAAAGGATAAACCGAGGACTTCAATGGAGGTGATGGCTAGGGAAGAATTCAGATAACAATTAGAGATTACTTCTTCGAAAGAAGGCAAGGTATCAATTGCATTGAAGTGGAAGTATTTGAGCAAGAATCATAATTTTGGTTATAAAGTTATGCGAACGGATACAAGAAAACTTTGATGAAGAAGATGTTCAAAAAGGAGGTTCGAGCAACACTTAGAAATCAATATTTTAGAAGGAATGTTTGGGGACAGAATCGAGTTCAAGAAATTTCCATTCTCAAGTAATGGAAATGTGCAAGTTGATGTTAGGGACTTTGAAGAATTGGAAGACCGTGGGTAACAAGAAATGACCAACCAATTCGAGGCATGATTGTAAATCAACAAACAAGGAACAAGTGTTAAGCTAATAGATGCAACTACGGTGACAGGTTCAACGCATTCATAAGCACGTGCATCATACATTATTTTAAATCGTTTATATCCTACCATTTATATGCGTATATTAATTGAGCTTAACTATTCTAATGTGTTACATCCTTAATTAGTTACAAGTGTGTTATGTGCATCGGCATCTTAACCCAACATGCATTTTAAGTGTTTTCTTGATAGGAACTCTCCCCACCCCACTTATCAAGCAATACTTCAACCGAGACACAACCGAATCATGATAAGGAAAATAAAGGGATGGCAAAGTATGGGTCAAAAGGAAAAGAGTAGTTGAGAGGGCGGGGAAAGTAGTCGGAAGTTGGAATGAAAGAAGTGGGTCACTATTCCTATCAATCGTTTCAAGGGTAAATGTGAGAAAATTTCTGTACAAGTGGCGAGATTTGAATCATTTGTGCCAAGGAAGTAAGTTAAAGAATTTGAGAACCTTTAAGAAAATTTTAAAAGTGATGTTACGAATTAACGAATAAGGATAGGAATTCTTAAGGGGAGAGTCGACCGGGAAATAACCTCAAATTCATGGATTGGCTCGAACAGATTACTTCCAATAGAGGCAACAAAAATGCAAGAGTTAACCACAATGGGATTTCACGAAAGTGGAAAAAGGAAAAGAATTAGATGATTATGATATTCGATGACACTTAAGTTTGGGGTGAGAAAATCTTGAGAATAATTTCAAGAAGGAGAAGCCCTTCAAGAACTGGAAATGGGTATTCAAGAAATGGTAGGAGAATTAGCACTCGGTGAAATTTCGAGATCAAGGTAAGGAAGACTTCAGGAATAATATTGAAAGAGATGAGTGCCTTGAGAAATGAAGATATGGATTCAAAGAGAGTTGAAAAGTTAATGGATAAGACAGGGTAAAGTTTTCGGAATAATACCGGAAGAGGTAAGTGCTTCAAGAGTAGAAGGTGAGTATTCAAGAAGTGTTTGGGAATTAAAATGACAAGGTAGAGTAAAGAATGAACGATGATGACTTGGGTTGAAATATTAACATCATTGGACTCTTAACACCGGACACGTATGAATTCAAGTCTTCCAAGGTTGAACGGATTGGGCTCTCTATATAACGTGTTTCTTATCTTGGAAAGGATGGGGACGAAAAAGAACTTCGAGGAAAAATTTTGGTAAAAAAGGTACCAGATAAGAGAATTGATCATGGAAGCAGGATTAAATTGTCATTTAAGTATTGGATTTCGGGGATTTTATGTTCGATGCTATGGGTGGAGGAATCTCCAACATCAAATCGAGTGTTGAAATGGATCACTACCATGGAAGACTCCCGAACAATGGTGAACGGTACACTTAATCATGCATATCACGTGCATCATGAATTCTCTTATTATTGCAATTAACATGATTCTACTTGCCTTGTATGATAACTATGTGAATGCTTCCATAATTGCTTACTTGAGTTGTAGTTCTATTTGAATAAGAGCCAGGGTGCTCTCATTTCATGTTTGAGAGACGGGGTTCTCTCTTTGTTGTTTGAGAGACGGGGTTCTCTCTTTGTTGCTCGAGAGACGGGGTTCTCTCGTGACTTGGTTGAGAGACGGGGCTCTCTCATTGTTGCTAAGTTTAAAACTTGACAATGGACCTAGGGACCAGGTCCTTTTGAGGGGGGGGGGGGGGGGGAGAATTGTAACGCCCCGATTTTTCCATTTATGAATTATGTGATATTATATAAATTTCATAACATTATATGCATTATATTTCTAAGAATTTATATATGAATGGTCGTTAATGTGAATTTACGTGAATTAAATTGCTAATGTGACTAATGCTCATACGTGTCTTTAGTTGATCATTTATACAAATGTGTGGATTTAATTACACAACATGAAATGGTTTCAATTGATCTTTTACCATGAGACAATACTTGATTGCATTAATTAAGATATTCCAAGGGCCTAAGTGCAAAATGTGGTGACTCATGCATATTAGTGGAAGAATCATGTAAATATCTTTTATCTCTTCCATGACATTCCATTCATTCCATCTCTTGAGAACACATATACACATTGGCTCCCATTTTCTCACGATCAAAGCTCAAGAGAAGAAGAAGGAAGTTTCATCATTTTTCAAGCTAAAATTCAAAGGAAATTGCATATCTTGGGAGCATCTTCATCATCATCATCTCATCTTTATTATTTCTTCCATTTCAAGGTATATATATGAGTATGTGATGAATTTCTTAAGTTGGTTATTGAGTAGAGCTTGGTGACTTTGTGTGATTCCTTGTTTATTCATGGTTAGAAGTATGATTATGATCAATAGACTTGAAGACTTGCATGAATTCATGAGTTATATGGAAGTTTATGACATGAATTTGTGTGGGTTTGTTGGATGAATTCTTATGAATCAAAGCATGTTTCCATGGAGTATATGATGCATAATTGATACATATGAGTTTTATGCATGATATATGGTTGTGTTAGATGATTTTGGGTGAGTTTTGGTGTGACTTTACTCCCTTTTTCTTCCCTCCCCTGTTTTCCCCTGTTTCTTCTCGGTTTTCAGCTGAAAATGCTCTACCCGGCCGGGTAAATTCATGAAGAAAAAGTACCCGGGCGGGTAGATTAGTCCAGTGGGTTTTTTTGCACTTTTTCCCCGGCCGGGTAAATTTTGACCTGTAGTTTTTCCCGGCCGGTTACCCCCTCAAATAAACTCGGATTGACCTGATTTTTAACTTTTTTGCAACCTCTTCAAGTCTAGAACAATCTCCAATTGGAATCATCTCAATATCTTTTGTCATTTGTGAGTTATAATCAATTCTTTTAGGTGTCGCCACTTTCCCGAAAAACTGCACTCGCCTAACTTCAAGCTTACGCCATTTTCTCCTCACTTTGAACTAGAAAACGATCCATATATATTCCGAAAGGTCTTTGTGTCTACTTTCATTCCAATAAGTAAAAATTAATTTCCACTTCTAGAATTAAAGATATTCCAGTTTTCCCTCAGCATGTAAGTTTCTTAAAATTGTCCGTCTTTACCAAACTTCCCCTAAACCTTCCTTATTGCATTCCTTTCACTCTCTTGGCTCCCATATGTGAATTATATGATATTTATACTTGATTAATTGATAAGTATGCTCCTACTTGACACTTCTTGATACTTAATTGCTCAAACGTTATTGGTTGACATCATGCGTTATATGAATTGAACTTTAAATAATTGAATGATATGAATACATGATTTCTTGTTATTAATTTCACCTCTTAGGTGTTATTTGGTGTTTATACATGCTTAGTGTTAATTGCTTGCTTGGTTTTATTTAAATTACATGAACATTTCCGTGCGTCATACTTGGTCTCATATTGAGTCATGTCTCACGAGTTCCTACTATTCCCTTTCTTGTCCAGTTTTTCTCCAGGGCGGAGATCATGGATCGTGTGGGCATTGTCTTGTACCCTTATCTTGTCCCGTCGTTCGTCAGGTGAGGTTTAAATTCTAGCTACTTAGAACCCTTACAACCCTACGTGTGTTTTCGGCCAAAAGTATATGTATATGTATAGTTTTCAAATCTTATTGATTTACAACGGATTTAATGAATTGAACGTATTGATTGATTGATTGATTGAATGTTTTGGCGAGTAACTATTGTTCACGTTGGGCCCCGAGGGTAGTGTATTGAGTCAACCGGGGAAGCAAGGGCTGACGGGTAACTCTTGCACTACCCTCACCATTGTGGGATCACCTCTGAATCCACCAGGAGGTTTGGTGGAGGAAGAAATCCCGTGCGTGGGAGTCATGTTCCTGACGTACACCATGATTGGATGGTTGGGTCTTGCAAGCCCGCCATCACCCAGAGGAAGAAGGATGTATTGATTGAAATTGCTAATTGTGCACGGAATTGTTTGTGTGATCACCTAACTCACTAATGAATTGAATGATTGTACACTTTTGGTGAAAGGTTGGAGATTTGCCCTCACTCGCCGGGCCACGTATTGAAGTGATCGTGATTGAATTATTAAATTGATTAGTTGTAATCTCGGGCGAGCCCTACTTTTTTATTGAACTTATATTGCCTTCTTTTATAAAATCTTACCCGAGATTATAGTTTGCATGGTAATTGCGCATATATTTACTTATACCCCTCGCTCAGTCCGTGTTGGACTGACCCCTCAACTTTTCAGTTTTGCAGGATCGAGCTAGGCGGGAATTAGAGTCTAGCTTGTGTTTTATTCGGGTCTAGCACTTCACCTCATATTTTGGTTCATGTATTGATACTTCTTATATTTTGTATTATGCCTTATTCATGTTGGATACGATATTGTATTGATATGTAAATGTTGGTATCTATTAGTAAATATGTAAATATGGTATCTATAAGTATTGAATGTTATTGGTTCAGTTTTTATTGCTCCGAATTGTTTATTGGTATTAATTGAGGGTACCCGCCTAGCTTTTGAGTTTTTTATTGTCACCCGTTCGCTATAGTTTTGGTTCATGTACGGATCATCCATTTCGTATGTGGACTGAGCTATAGTGCGGGGGTGTGGCATCTCAGCGTTCCGGGTGTTACATTCCGGGTGCTACAGGATCTATGGATGTGTGGCATTAGATAAGACAATCACTCTCGCCTTATATATTTGTACTCTACATAGAACAACTTACGTATATGATTGAGGAGGTCATTTCAGCTGGACAATGGAAGCTAATTAAGGTATGTCAGAAAGGCCCTCACATCTTACACTTGCTTTTTACGAACAGTATAATATTGGGCTAAAACTACTATAGATGAAACGAAGTGCATTCAAAGTGTGGTTGAGGCATTTCACAAGGCATTAGACCTCAAATTAAACTTCAGCAAATCACATGTGTTGTTCACACCTTATATGTCAAATGATTTAAAACAACAGGTTACTAGAATTTTGGGCATGGAAAGTACAAACAACTTAAGGAACTATTTGGGAGTATGGAAGAATTTTGGCCGAAACTGTAATGGATATGTCTCGACTATGATTAAGAGAGTTAAGAAATGCTTCTTAGGATAGAAAGCCAAAACAACAAATCTTGTCGGGTGAATGACACTTATTTTGTGCATCATGAGCTCAATCTCCATCTATCACAAGCACATAAATTGGTTCTCCAAACAAATGTACACTATACTTGATTGATTTAAATACAACTTTCTTTAGGAGACTCATACAATAAGGAAATGTACCCATCTTGTAGATTGGAAGAAGGTGGTTAGAAAAAAATAAAAAGACAGATTGAGTCTTAGAGAAGCCCAAAAAGAAATAGGGTGAATTACATTTGAGTACCCTTAGGTTTGACCTAATTACAACGCAGTTCCTATTCTTTTAATTATTACTATATAGTCCCTAAGGTATGATTTCAAACTAGGGTCCTTTAACACCATTAGGGTTCTCAGGGACCAGTATGTAATTACAATTTAATATAGGGATCATTTTGTAACATAATAAAACAATGAGGGATGCATTTGTAATTTATAGCTAAATTTAAATTATGATGTTTAGGGATCTCAGATGTAGGGACCTCAAACGGAAAGAATACCTCAGGGACTATATGATAATAATCGAAAGAATAGGGACTACATTGTAATTAACCCAAACCTGAGGATACTCAAATGTAATTCGCCCAAAGAAATATAACGATGCTAAACTTATGTAAATAAATTAAATAATAAACGTGCAACGCATGTTCATTTCACTAGTTTGTTTAAAGTTCTGAGTAATCTTTCAAGCATGACGTAAATATATGTTTCTGTCCGTTTTATATTCTGAAAGAAGCAATGCCTCGTTTTATGGTAGATAAGCAGGGAATGCAGGCGTTTATAGTTTCCTTTCAAAAGTAGTTGACTTAAGAAGCAAGAACAGAATGTGACTAACGGAAGACATTATTAGCTTATTAGTGTCCACCCAAGCCTAGTTTCGATATCATCAAGCGCTGTGTGTGTGAGAAAGAGAAAGAGAGAGTACCTGCTTCAGCTGCAGCAACAACATCTCCCTTGGAGTCCCTGTTATACAGAATAATTCTAGTCTTGTAATGTTCATGTGCGGTGTAGAAAGCAGAAAGTGCCATATTGATGCAATTCCACCCCATCAGTCCATCATCACTATCCATGTCTAGCACCACTCCGACTCTTACGGGGATAGGTGCTTGCCGCACCATGGCCTTAGTGTTGCTCAAAATGAAGAAAGAGAAAACGGCTAGGATGGAAGGTTTATTCTCCATTATTACCAAAATCCCAGCTTTGAAAATACATTGAGAGTTTATAAAGAGGACAGTGTTGTTTCTTTGGTGTAATAAGAAGGAAGGTTCTCAGTATTTGTGTATTGATTGATTATGTCTGTTTTCTAAATATGGTGTCCAAAATCACAATCTGTGTCCTGTGATGCCGCCTTCCCATGTCAATAAGTTTGAACTCATCTTGTAAGCTTTAGCGATGAGGTCCTATTCTTGACATTGAAACCCGAGTAAAAGTATTCATATGAAGACAAGATTAACTTTAAGGAAACAATTTTGATATACAACCCAAAATGTTGACAACTTTTGGTGTCATTTAAATATTTGTAGGCGAGCAGGCAAGGCAAGTCATCATTGTATGACTTTGCAAGTTTCCCTGAAATTACAGGCGAACTTTACTTCAATAGGAAATTGGGTGATTAACACCGACTACTTCTGAGTATTTGTTGAAGATTTGTTCTCAGTGGAAATTATGATGTAATTCCTAAAGTAAAATCTCCAAAAACCTATTGGTTCGCTTAATTATTTCTAATATGATAATACCCAATAAACTATTTAGCGATAATTACAATACTCCTTTGACCTTGACCCACAACATAATTACGAAAATAATCCTTAGAGTTGAGGGAAAAAAATTTCGGAGCAGGGTGTTATTTGTAATTTCTAAGGTGTTTTCCGGTTCAAACCTCAGTGTGTCTTTGCTAATTTCTCACGGGATATTCGTAATTGGATTAAAACTTAGGGGATATCCGTAAGGGATAATTACAATTTTAGTCATCCAACTATACAACTTATTCTCTTTTAATCCCTGACTTTCCAATTTTACAAGAATGGTCACTGAACTACCACTTTTTTTACAATTTTGGTCCTGCCGTCAGCCTTGTCGTTAACTGAAACGGAATATTCGTATTAGTTACTCAAGTACGGGTCACGTGACTAACTTTGTTAACCCTATTTCGGAAATCACCTGAATTAGTGAAAAATTGCAACATTTTCACCCCCAAATCGAATGAACCCTAGACCCCAACTTCCCCCAATTCTTCCTTGTGCTAAAAGCTCTAGAATTTTTCAACTTCGCAGCTCTAAAGCATGTAATAGAAGATTAAATTTTGTGTTGTTGGTGATTGCAAGCTGTCGGAGTGCAATTTTTCGAAGAGACACAAGGTGCGGGAGTGCAAGCTCTTGAATATGACAAGACTTTCATAAGTATTTGGAGGAGATATGGCTCTCAGGCCTCCATGGGTACGGGCACGACCTGAATATTGTGAGCATTTTCACTTCTTGGTTTGAATTTTTTTGGGGTGACAATGTTTGCTTGGTTTGCAATAAGTTCTTGGTATTGAATGGGTATTTTTTGCAACTTCTTGAGTATTTCATTTCTTGAGTATTTTCCAATGGGTATTTTCTAGAGTCCATCTGTTCATATGGGTATTCCGTTTCTTGAGGTGATTCGTTGAGTGGTATTTCATTTCTTGAATATTTCCCAATGGTTTGCTTGGTTCTCAAGCCTCCAACTTCTTTGATTCTGAGCCTCTGATTGACTTCTCATTTCTTGATGATCCACCCACTAAAGAGCATGTTACACCCAATTCTGATGATAGTGATGATAGTGAGTGTGAGTCATTTGAAGATAGTGACTATGATATGTATGAAGATGATGCAAATTATGGTGACTTAGTTGATAGTGATGTTGAATTGTATGGATGTGAGGAACAAGCTAAAAAAAAGAAAAATTTTGATTTTTTAACACAAGACGAGGTGGAAAAATTTGAGGTAGAGATTTATGGGGATGTAGAGGACAGTGAGGAGTTTGAGAGTGTGTTGGGTCAGATGAAGAAGCTGGGCAATCATTCCCTAGATTTAATCCCACAACTGATGGTAAGGCAACTGGGATTAAGATAGATGGCTCCTCAAACAAAATAAAATCAGTCAATGTAAATTGGAATACATTCTTGCACAATTTGTTTTTATTCCTTGGTTATCTTATGGTACACTGTTCTAAATAATATGGTTTCTTTTTTCTTTTTTTTTTTTAGCTCACTCAAAACTCCACATCAAGCACACCGATGATAGTACGAGGAGGTGCAAATTTCATCACAGTGCCCAACCTCCAAAAAGCAAGTCAGAAAGGAAATTAAGGAAAGGCAACAAAGTAGGAGTGGTTGGAATGAATGTTGTTCTTAAAACATTGTTTTTTGGTGTTAACTTTGAAAACATGTAATTTGAAGACTTGTTGTTTACGTTATTGCACTTTTGTTTTATGTTAGACTGAGTTTTTCAGTAGTTTGAAACAGAAACAGATTGTCATGTTTTATCTCATTCCATGATGTTTTAAACAAGTTGTTATACTGTTTTTATTCAGACAATTTGTTGTTATGTTCCTATGGCTATTTGTTGTTATGTTCCTATGGCATACATATTGGCATTATCAGTTTACTTGATCTATTTTGATTTTCAAGATGGTATTGAGCTATAAAAAATAAAATTTTGGCACACAGTTTATTACACAACAACAACAAACTGTAGAAAAGAGGGAAAACGCAAAAAAAAGGCGCCAAAATTGGTTAAAAATTAGGGTTCGGTCTTCAGTTATCAGCAAGGCGGACGGCAGGACCAAAATTGTAAAAAAAGTGGTAGTTCAGTGACCATTCTTGTAAAATTGGAAGGTCGGGAACTAAAAGATAATAAGTTGTATAGTTGGATGACCAAAATTGTAATTATCCCTATCCGTAATCATCCCAACTATTCAATACATACTTAATTCCGAACCCAAAATTACTCTTTCTCTATATAAAGCTAAAATTATTGTTTTTTATTATATGTTGTGTGAGGTTTTGCAGATTATTTAATTTATATATTTATGCTATATACATAATCGACTGAATTAAATATTCTGGTAAATATTAACTTGACTCCAATTAATATTTATTTATGGCTAATAAAGTTTCGGCTGGATTAGATCAAACTCCAAACTAGTATAATGAAGGTTTATGAATTAAATTTGCGGGCTCAATAGGATACAAGGTGTCACTCATCATTGTTTGATAGAGGCGAAACAAAAGCTGCCAGTCTTAGTGAATTTTACATGGAAAGTCTACTGATATTGAGGTTAATTCCTTGTTTTGATTTGCGTTAGCAAGCTCAACGTCCCCTTTTATCATCTGAGATGATTCCCCTTGTTGCTTAGTCAAATGATCCTCCTCTACTTGAAAATCTGCACTCTTTCTGTGGGGAGAATCAGGAATCGAGAAGGTAGAACTCCTTGTGCCATTAGTATGTGGAGAGGTCAGTGAAAAATTTGACGGACTTGATTCAAAATATTCATTGCAGGATTCTGTTACTGGCTTCATGAAGCCACTCTCTCTTTCTATCTGTTCATTCCTTAAAGTGTGAGGACCAGGATCTCTACTGTTAAACCTTCGAAGTAATTCCATTGTCTTGATCCATATTGTTGACTCAGGATTAGAGTGATCAAAGACATGCCAATTTTCTCTTAGGAACCTAATCACATAGATTATCAAGGCTAAAACTGCAACAATTCCTACTATAGAAAAGAGTCCGCCGAAGCTTCCTAGGCCAATACTCTGTGATGAAACTAAGGTTCTAGAGTCTGGACATTTGGTCTCATCTCCCAACCATGAATTTTCAATCTCTCGCATCCTGTCACTCTCGGTGACCTTTAATATAGCTCTTGAAATATCAGGTAGCGGTGGTGACCCTCTCGGAAAGACCTGCAATACATACATACAATAAACACAAACAAGCATGAGAAAAACCTTATGCAAGAATTTTATGGATAAAAAATCTAAAAAGGATTGAGGGAGATAAAGTAGAGCCACATACAAAGGCAGCAAAACCACCAGCCTTATATGTGGGGCCAGCCATAGTGTATTTTGAACAGTACTTGGAAAGCATCAGCTTCACATATGGGATTTCATCAAAAGCAGCAGCTATACCACCATTTTTACTTCCTTTGGAGAAAAGTTCATCAAGTTCCTTCGGCGAGTTATATGCCACGAGTTTGGATTCATGAAAGTGCATACTTTTTAGAAGTCCAAAAACAAATGAACCCTTTTTGTACCCCACATTTTCATTGTTTCTAATAAGCTCATTAATATCTGTAATGGTAGGCTTTAGCTGCTGAACTGTCATTATTGAAGTAAGACTGGCGGTATAAGTTTGGGTTAGTATTAGAACCACCAAGAACCATGTAACCAGTACGGATTACACTACAACAAAATTTGGTTATTGGGACACAAGAAAGCATCCTTATATGCTACATATTGAGACACTTTTAGTTTTAGGGACACTTAATATAAATGTCGCATATATTGCTGTCACATAAAGTTTTGGGACACTTAAAATGCCTCAATAAGTTATTTTGTTGAGATACTTATATTTGTCCTATTAGTGAATTTATAAGACACATATAAATGTCCCTATAATTAATGTTGGGACACTTATTTATGTTTAAAATTATATTATTCTAATTATATATTTTGTTATTTTGATAATATCTTTTGACAAAATGTCACTTTTTGTTATTTTTTTCTTCCGTAACATGTTAAGAAATTACACTTTAATTTTTTCAATTAAAACAACGAAATAATGAACATCCAATAAAAAATGAATTCTTTAACAAAACTCACCAAAATAACAATAATTTTATATTACACAAGGAGAATAATCTGTATACAAGAAAATTATTCTAACTCCCTAATATTACAAACTCAATTTCTTTACTTTGAAGTCTAGTCTGGATTCTATACTTCAAAGTCTAGTCTGGATTCTCCACAGGATCTAACATAATTCACCAATGTAATTCATCAAACAAACAACCTGTATTCACAAAATATACTTTAATTTCTTTTATAAGAATATATGTATAGAAATAATTTTTACACAACACAGTGAGAAGAATTCAATGCTATTAAGAAGCATAATCTGCAAATTGAGTAATAGCTTATTCTCATAAGAACGAACAATCATATATTACTCCCGTAAGAACAAACAATCAAATATTCAATATAATTGGTTCATATATAAATAGAAAAATAATTCAAAAATTACCCAAATTATGCCATCTCTTGAAATCCTTCATCTATACATCATCACCAACACCTTTTTTGAAAGCCAAACCAACTCTTAATTCTCTGCGTAAGATACAGAAAATGAGATAATATTAATAAACTAAAAATATAAGTACTAAAAAAAGTGTGAACAAAGATATTGATAAGAAATTGAGAATAGAGATTAAGAATAGATTACCTCGACACCAATAAATTGAATAATTTGCTTGGTTATGAGAAAATTGATCTAAAGATCAATTCAGAAAAGAAGAAGAGGGAGAGAAGAGTGGATTGTAAATAAGAGAGAATAAACCGTAGAGTGAATATAATAAAAAAGAAAGAAGTGGTGAGAAGTTGGAAAAAGAGAAGTGGTGAGAGGTTGGATTCTGAACTCCCACGATTTGGTAAGTAGTTTTAATTATAAATGTCTCTATAAATATAATTATTAGGATACAATAATTAAGTATCCTAATATCACACTTTTGAGACATTAATAAATAAGTATCTCAAATTAAGTGTCTTAATATTTACATTTTTTTGTAGTTAACCTAGCTAAGTTGCTGGTCATCTTCTCCTCTACAAAAGAGAATGCAGTTAAATTTATTATGAGATAGGCGTAATTACACTGACAACCCTGAGGTTGGCCTAATTACACGAGCTTCAAATGATGTTTGATGATCTACAGAAACCTTCCCAAACCTAAAGGGAAGTTTTTGTGAGAAAGCCGAACCCAGGGTATGTCGGTGTAATAATCCCTTGGATTAATAAAACTACTTCTCTAGCTATTTAAAATTCTTACTGTGAGCGAAGACCATAGTGTATTGGAGGATATCGGGAGTTATGGAAAGATTGACTCCAACTTTATGGAAGATTCCAGACAGATTATATTTATATTTATTTGATTGATTGTATTTCCTTTTTCGTCTTTTTTAGGATTTGTATTGTGCTTTGTATCCACACACATTATGCAATATACAAAATATTTCCTCCATTCTTCATCTTTTACATGGTATTAGAGCAGGTTTTAAAATCTGTCTTTTCTTTTTGACATGACTATGAGTGAAATTAAAGGTGATGAACAACATCTCTATCGCCTATGCTCATTAGATTCGTGTAGTTTACCACAAAATCGAGACGACAAGACTGCTGGAACCAGCTTGTCACGTACCAGCCACGCAGCTGTTGTAATTGGAACTAGCTGACCGCACATAGGTCAGACTGATGGTATCAGACTCCCTGTTGTTGCTACTAGAACAAATTCATCAGTTCCAGTCTGCAACCTGTCAAGCAACTATGGTACATGGATCGTTGATACCGGTGCGACAAGTCATATAACTTATGATGTTGATTCGTTATCAAACGTCGATTTTCAACCAAACATACCACCTGTACAGATCCCTAATGGTACGAGAGAAGAAGTTCGTGCCGTGGGCAAAGTCGATCTTGGAGACGGACTCACGCTGGAACGAGTTCTTGGAGTCCCTAATTTTTGTTTCAATTTATTATCTATAAGTAAATTGACAAAAGATTTAAATTGCTCTGTGACATTCACATCCGATCATTTTATGATTCAGGATTTAACCACGAGAAAGCTGATTGGAGAGGGCAAAGAGCAAAACGACCTATATCATCTTGAGCAAACGAGAGGGTCAAAGGCTTTAGTCGCTGGTACTTCGGGTAGTGCAAGTCTGTGGCATCATCGATTGGGGCATTTACCGATAAATCGTATCTCATTGGTACCAAATATACAAGTTTCCTCTAATTGTAAGAAAACTTTAATGTGTGATGCTTGTTATCGTGTAAAACAAACTCAAGCACCTTTTCCTAATAGTACGAGTAAAACGACGCATGTCTTCGATTTGATTCATTGTGATATTTGGAGACCCTATAATACAACATCACATCCTGGTAGTCATGATTCATCCAAGCCAAAGATATCTCAAAGACCGGTTTCAATACGAGATATGGGCATTATGAATTTATAGTTATGCCTTTTGGTTTAACGAATGCACCGGCAGCTTTTATAGACATGATGCATAGAATTTTTCAACCGTTTCTTGATAAATTTGTTGTAATTTTCATTGATGATATTTTGGTCTTTTCCAAGTCGGTCGAGGATCATGCAAAGCATTTCAAGCTTGTGTTGAAAACTTTGAAGGAACATCAATTATTCGCGAAGTTTAGCAAATGTGAATTTTGGATCGACCGGGTTTCTTTCTTGGGTCATATTATTTCAGGTCACGGATTGGAAGTCGATCCCTCAAAGATTGAAGCGGTGTTGAAGTGGGAGAAGCCAAAGAACGCGTCCAAGATTAGAAGTTTCTTGGGATTGGCGGGATATTATAGGAGGTTCGTGCAAGACTTCTCTAAGATAGCTGCTCCTTTAACCCGGCTAACAAAGAAAGATGTTAAGTATGTGTGGGATGACTCTTGTGAGAAGAGTTTCAATATCTTAAAAGAGAAGTTGGTTTCAGCTCCGGTTTTAACCCTTCCGGAGGGTTGTGAAGGGTACGCGGTTCATACGGATGCGTCAAAGGAAGGTTTGGGGTGTGTTCTAACTCAGAAAGGAAAGGTGATTGCTTATGCATCTCGGAAATTGAAGGAATATGAAAAGAACTACCCGACACATGATCTTGAACTTGCAGCAGTAATATTTGCACTCGAAAAATGGAGACATTACTTGTATGAAGTGTCTTTTGAGATTTTCACTTATCATAAGAGTCTCCAATATCTATTCACACAAAAAGATCTTAATCTGAGGCAACGGTGATGGATGGAAAAACTAGAGGATTATGATTGTGTTATTAAGTATCATCCCGGGAAGGTTAACGTAGTTGCCGATGCTTTAAGTAGGAAGGTTGGTGCTTTCAATTTGAAAGTTGGATTGAGTAATAGAGTTGAGCCTATTGTGATCAGAGTTCGAGTTTTCAATATCTCCATTCAACCGGAATTAAAGCATAGAATGTTTGAGGCTCAAAGTAAGGATCCGAAAGTTCAGAGGTTGGTTGCTAAGGCAAGACGGGATCCATAAAGTCCATTCGGGTTCGATGAAACCGGTCTTCTTCGTTTCAAGAACCGAGCGGTAGTACCCGATGAGTTGAAAAGGGTATTACTTGAGGAAGCTCACAAGTCTGCTTATTCGGTCCATCCCGGAGGGAATAAAATGTACAAGGATCTAAAGCAATATTATTGGTGGTATGAGTTGAAGAAGGATGTAGTCGAGTTTGTGAAGCATTGTTTGACGTGTCAGAAAGTTAAAGTCGAGCATCAAAAGCCCGGAGGACTTCTACAGTCGTTACCTATTCCCGAATGGAAGTGGGAACAGGTGACAATGGATTTTATATACGGGGTTACCGAAGGTGAAGGGTGGATATGATGGTATTTAGGTTATCGTGGATCGGTTAACGAAGCCTGCTTATTTTCTACCCGTCCGAATGACATACAAGGTCCGTAAGTTGGCCAAGATCTATAATAGAGAAATTATTCGACTTCATGGGATTCCAGTGAGTATTGTTTCTGATAGAGATCCCAGATTTACTTCAAAGTTATGGCAAGAACTGCAAGGAATTTTGGGCACGGAACTCCAATTCAACACGGCATTTCATCCCCAAACTGATGGTCAGTCCGAGAGGGTTATTCGTTATTTGGAAGATTTACTTCGAGCGTGTGCTTTGGATTTTCAAAATTCGTGGCATGACCAACTTCCGTTGATTGAATGCGCATATAACAATAGTTATCAAGCCTCAATTGGTATGGCTCCTTACGAGTTACTTTATGGTCGAAAATATCGGTCACCATTATTCTTTGGTTTAGAGGAGTTGAGATGGACAAAACAAGAAGGAGTAGAGAAAGGTGAGAAAATTGAGAAACCTTCCAAAGCCGTGAGGGCTATGATTGAAAAAGTTCAACAAATACAACAACGGATGAAAGCTGCACAAGATAGACAAAAAAGTTATGCAGATATTCGCAGGAGGGATCTTAAATTTGAAGTGGGGGACCGGGTTTTCTTGAAGGTGTCTCCACGAAAAGGGTTTTCTAGAATTAGAAAAGACGGAAAGCTTAATCCTCGTTATTTGGGTCCATTTGAAATTATCGAGAGGATTGGGGAAGTAGCTTATAGGTTGCATTTACTGCCTAATCTTACCGGGATTCATAATGTTTTTCACGTATCTCAGTTAAGAAAGTACTATCCGGATGAAACTGAAATTCTCCCCGTTGAAGAAGTGGAATTGGAACCGAATTTGTCATTTGTTCAGAAACCGATTAGAATTTTGGACAGAAAATATCAAGAGTTGAGGAACCGGAATATTCCTACGGTCAAGGTTTTATGGCGAAGTGATAAAACCGAAGAGATGACTTGGGAACCGGAAGAGAAAATGAAGAGGTTCCACCCGGAGTTATTCTCTTCCAATCAGTGAATCTGGGGACCAGATTCTTCTAAGGGGGGAAGAGTTGTAATGCCCAAATTTTCGGAAGTTCAGGTAAGCACGCCACGTACGGGTCTTCGGGAGTTGGGGGTTTAATTTAATCATCTTACTCGTTTATTTATAACTTTCATGATATTATATGCATTATATCTTTACGCATTAAATGAATTATCGTTGAATTGAATCTACGTGAATTAATTGATAATGTGCCTAAATGCTTTTACGTGGATTTAATTGCATTATGTGTATTGGAGCTAAGTGATTAATTTCTATGGATTGAAACTTGATTGCATTCATTCAAATATTTCAAGGACGTAAGTGCAAATAATGGTGAGTAGTGAGAGTTAGTGGAAGACTATAATATATCTTGTATATTCCATCTCTCCCACATTTCATACACTCACATTTCATACAAAAATCTCACACAATTACATACACTCATACACGGTTTTTACACCAAGGAAGGAAGGAGAATTTCATCTCATAATTCAAGCTTTAATTCAAGAAGGAAGTGTACAAGTTGAAGCATCATCATCATCATCTCCTAATTTCATCCATTTTATTTCCCATTTCAAGGTATAATATGAAAGTATATGAATCTCTTGAATGGTGATTAGGTAGGGTTTATGGATTAGGTGATAAATTCTTGTGTATTTATGACTAGGTGCATGATTATGATATAAAGGATTGAAAGCTTGCATAAAAACATTGAAATATATGGAAGTGGGAAGCATGAATAATTATGGGGTTTTCATGATTGATTTTGGTGCTTTGATGCATATTTCTTGGTTTATATGATGGATAAGTAAAATATAATGTGTAATTGATGTGTTTGGATACTTGTCATGGATTGGAATTTCATTTGTTATGGGTTTGAGGATTTTGGTTCGAATCCCCTGTTTTCCCCTGCACTTTTCCGCGCCAACTGAGCAGACCCACACGGGCGTTTGGTGCCTTAGACCATTTTGCAAACGCCCGTGTGGAAGCCGTCTGTTCCCCAACTCGAACCTCCAAACGCCCATTTGGTATTCCTTCACAAAATCCACACGGGCGTGTGGAAAGCTTCTGTCACGTTTTTTTAAGTTTTTCTTGTTTTACGTGCTTTCTTCGTGCATTCTTTTCCATGACCTTTTTCAAGCTCTTTTAAGTGTTTTGAGGCATTCGCATGGGTGAAATTCACGTATGCATGTATGATTATACGAGCACGAAAGTTTCCTTGCATTGCATATGAATTAAGCTATGAAATCTCATTTATTATGATCCATACTTGAGAATATGTGTCCAATATATGTGTTATGATGCTCGCAGTGTGCCTTAATGGTCTAACCATGCTATAGTATTGCATGACTTTGTCGTTAGTCTTAATTGGTTCATAAGAGTCGAGTCTTGCGTACACTTGTCCTTGTTACATAGATCACGGTCCCGGTGACGAGGAACGCGCTCTATAGGGTGTTTCTTTGCTGTTTTGGTTGGTAAAGGTGAGGTTAATTCTAGATATATAGAACACATACGACCCTATGTGATGTTTTAAGCCAAAATGTATCTATGTATCCATAATTTTCCTAACTTTATGAATTTCCACAGATTTCCTGAATTGATTGACTGTATTGGCAAGTAAGCATGTTCACTGTGGGCCCGAGGGTAGCGTATTGAGCCAACCGGGAAAGCAAGGGCTGACGGGTAACTCTTGAGCTATCCTCACCATGTTGGGATCACCTCTGAATCCACCAGGAGGTTTGGTGGAGGAAGAAATCCCGTGCGTGGGAGTCATGTTCCCGACGTACACCATAATTAGATGGTTGGGTCTTGCAAGCCCACCATCACCCGGAGGAAGAAGGGTTCATGAAACTGCTAATTGATCGCACATAATGACTTGTATGATCACTTAATAAATTGAAACACTCATGATTGTTCACTTTTGGAGTAAGGTTGGAGATTGCCCTCACTTGCCGGGCCACGGATTGAATTGTTAATGATTGTATTGTTAAATTGTTTTGGTTGTAGTTTCGGGCGAGAATTGATTCCATTCTTGACCTTATTTTGATTCTCTTAGAAAATCTTACCCAAGATTATAACTTGCATAATATGTGCGCTTATATTTATTTAAACCCCTCACTCAGTCTTTCTTAGATTGACACCTCACATTTTCAGTTTTGCAGGATTGAGTGCTAGGTGGGATCGAGTCAGGTCTTTTATTGTTTGAGTCTAGCACTTGTCATTTTCATGTCATGTACATTATGGATCCTTATGTTGTTATGTTTCGCTCTTGAGAATTGGGGTTGTAAATATTGAAATGTTGACTATGGACTTGTAGATGATAATGAATGTATATTATATTGATTCCGCTTTATTGGTCCGCAATATGTTGACTATGGACTTGTAGATGTAACTATGCAGCAGGAGTATAAAATACGCTTTAGAATACTTTTTCCCATAAGAATATGCCTTTAATTATGAATTACTGTTTTGATACCTTTTATGCATTTAAGATGGTTTTGTAGGATCAGTTTAATCATATTTGGTGCTCCTATTCTTGTCTTTCTAGGTTTTTCCAACCTTCAAGCCATAGTATTGAAACTAATATGAAAATGTTTACATTAGCACCACTAGCCTATCCTGTGAGGAACATATATGTCAGAAAATTGGCTTAAAGTTTCAAGTAATCTTTCAAGCATGACGTAACTAATAGATTTCAGTCCATTTTACATTCAGAAAGACTAGTTGTGTCACTTTTGGTTGATAACCATGGAGTGCAGGCATTATAGTTTCCTTTAAAGAAGTTGACTTAAGAAGTAATGACAGAATGTATCCAACTGAAACCAATATTCACGTATTAGTGTCCACCCAACCTAATCGATATCTTCGAATTCTGAGTGTGTGTGTGAGAAAGAGATAGTACCTGCTTCAGCTGCACCAACATCTCTCTTGGAGCCCCTGATATAGAGAACAAGCCTAGTCTTGTAATATTCATGTGTGATGTAGAAATCAGAAAGTGCCATATTGATGCAGTTCAACTCCACTCCATCTCTTAAGGGGATAGGCATTTTCTGTGCAGTGGCCTTATTGTTGCTCAAAATATTTATGCAGAGAATGAAAATGAAGAGAGAGAGAACAGCTAGGATGGGAGGTTTATTATCCATTATTGCCAACATTGCAGCTTTGACATAAGTTGGAGTTTATATACAGAACCCAGTGTTGCTTCTTTCTGTACGAAAAGGGATTAGGAATGTTCTCAGTATTTGTGTAATCAGTGATCCCATCTCCCCAAGTCAGTAAGTTGAATGGAGTTGTTCATGTTTCTTTTTCACAGAGTTTGAGCTATTTTGCAGGCTATAGACTATAGTGATGAGGTCATATTCGAACTTAATTCCTTTTTGACATTGATTGATTGATACATATATAAAGAAGTAACTTATTCTCATATGAAAAGAGAAGATTACCTTACTTTCATTAAAATATTTAAGGAAACAATGTTGTTTATACGACCTTAAATGTTGAGAGCTTTCGGGGTCATTTAATATTTGTAGGCCAGCACAGCAGGCATGGCTGGGCAAGGCATTATTATGTGGTGGGGTTTGACTTTGCAAGTTTCGCTGAAATTACTACAAGACTTCAATCGGAAATTGGGCGATTAAAAACTAAAAACCAAATAATTTATATAAGTTTACGTTGCCTATATTGGTATTTTAAATTGTATTAAACTTAATTATAACGTCATTTGAACTATTTAATGCATCATTAAGTCCAAGTCCCGTTGGTTAATGGAAATTTCTAACTCATACTTTATTCAACTGAATTCAATCAAATTTAAAAAAAAAATTACATTAATTATATAATAGTGTAAAACACTCTGGAAAAATTAACAGCAATTTTAGATTTCTGCAAAGAATAGTTTTCCAAAATGCAGCTTTTTTGGTACATGTTGCATGCATTCTAGGCTTCTAGCATATGGAACGGGTGCATGAACAACATATTTTCCTACTTATGGACGCCATCGAGAAATTATATGGACGAACTTTGTTGCTCGTTTCCATAGGGTGAATGGATTGCCCTCAATATTCATTTCAATAACGAATTCTATTATTTAATATATTATTTTAATTTTTTGTTGGCCCCGTGTTCATAGCATGAGATCTTTTGTACATCCATTAATGTTATAATAAATGATGTCAGTAAGTTTTCATTAATTTATCTTTTTAATTCAATATTTATATTTTAATAACAAATTCTAATTTTTAATATATTATTTTATTTTGTAATTTAATAAAATTTGCTTTTAATATTTACTTTAATCCATTCATATTGATATATTATTTCAAATATGAACCTAGGTTTTTTTATTTATAAATTACAATGTAGGGAAAATTCTCTTTCTCTAATTATATAATCTATCTAAATTATTTTTCTTTTATAACATTTCTACTTCATGAATAATAAAAGAACACTAAACTTAATATCCATCTAAATTATGTATTGCATAGATATTCTGTGACCTAGAGGATGGTTTTATAATTTGAGCGAACTTGGAGGACCTGGCTGTAATTTATCCGAAATCACCAGCAAATATGGATGACACAAGTCACACAACACCTGACGTAAGTATAGTCGCGCATGCTGGAGCCTGGAGCTGGATAACTCTTGGAGAACTTTGAGGAGAAGAGCTCGAGAAGAAGAATGGGAGAATCCAAAGCGTTCGTAAGCATTCTTTTCTGCAATCTTTTTAGTGTCTGTGTTGATTACTTTGTCTTGTTACTGTTGGCAATCTGCTTACCCTCTTTAACTGCTTGTTGAAATCCCTACAAGGATGTGAATCTTAGACTTTATCTTCACTCTTAAACATGCATGCTCGGATTGAATGTCATACTGATCTTACTGATTCTTTGGTCCAAATCGTGAATTGATAGGCAGTTTCGAGATTTTATACCTGCAAATATTTTACGTTAGGCGTAGTTCAGTTTTCTGAAGAGCAGTTAGTGAATTGTTAATACATTATTTCACACTATATCTCAGTAAGAGAAATTGAATGAAATTTTTGGAACAAAAAGTAGCTTTATGATGGCTGGATTGGGTTTGAGTTGTTTTTTTTCCCCCCCTTCTTCTTAGAACTAGCTTTATGAATTACATTTGCCGACTCAATAAAATACTAGGTGTCCCTCATCATTGTTTGAGTGAGGTGAAACAAAAGCCGCCAGTCTTAGTGAATTTTACATGGCAGGTCTACTGATATTGAGGTTAATTGCTTGTTTTCATTTGCATTAGCAAGCTCTACTTCCTGTTTCATCACTTGAGATGATTCCCCTTGTTGCTTAGTCAATTGATTCTCCTTCTCTACTAGAAATTCGGCATTCTTCCTTTTGGGAGAATCAGGAATCTAGAAGATAGGACTCCTTGTGCCAATAGTATGTGGAGAGGTCGGTGAAAAAGTTGGTGGACTTGATTCAAAATATTCATTGCAGGATTCTGTTACAGACTTCATGAAGCTACTATCTCTTTCTCTCTGTTCATTCCTGAAAGTATGAGGGCCAGGATATCTACTGTTAAACCTTCGAAGTAATTCGATTGTCTTGATCCGTATTGTTGACTCTGGATTAGAGTGATCAAAGACTTGCCAATTTTCTCTTAGGAACCTAATCACATAGATTATCAAGGCTAAAACTGCAACAATTCCTACTATAGAAAAGAGTCCTCCGAAGCTTCCTAGGCCAATACTGTTTGATGAAACTAAGGTACTAGAGTCTGGACATTTGGTCTCATCTCCCAACAATGAATTTTCAATCTCTCGCATCCTGTCACTCTCGGTGACCTTTAATATTGCTCTTGAAATATCAGGTACGAGTGGTGACCCTCTTGGAAAGACCTGCAATACATACATACAATAAACAAAAACAAGCATGAGAAAAACCTAATGCAAGAATTTTATGGATAAAAAATCTAAAAAGTATTGAGGGAGATAAAGTAGAGCCACATACGAAGGCAAAACCACCAGCCTTATATGTGGGGCCAGCCATAGTGTATTTTGAACAGTACTTGGAAAGCATCAGCTTCACATATGGGATTTCATCAAAAGCAGCAGCTATACCACCATTTTTACTTCCTTTGGAGAAAAGTTCATCAAGTTCCTTCGGCGAGTTATATGCCACGAGTTTGGATTCATGAAAGTGCATACTTTTTAGAAGTCCAAAAACAAATGAATCCTTCTTGTAGCCCACATTTTCATTGTTTCTGATAAGCTCATTAATATCTGTAATGGTAGGCTTTAGCTGCTGAACTGTCATTATGGAAGTAAGACTGGCGGTATAAGTTTGGGTTAGTATTAGAACCACCAAGAACCATGTAACCAGTACGAACCTAGCTAAGTTGCTGGTCACCTTCTCCTCTACAAAAGAGAATGCAGTTAAATTTATTATGAGATAGGCGTAATTACAATGACAACCCTGAGGTTGGCCTAATTACACGAGCTTCAAATGATGTTTGATGATCTACAGAAAGCCGAACCCAGGGTTTGTCGGTGTAATAATCCCTTGGATTAATAAAACTACTTCTCTAGCTATTTGAAATTCTTACTGTGAGCGAAGACCATAGTGGAGAAGGCAAACCAGAATATAATGCCTATTTGATGCGTAGGAGTGCCCGTGAAATCCTCATTGGTTCGATGTTCTAGGAACCAAATAAGAAAACCTATGAAAATGAATGAGCAAAAGCTTGTCAACCAAAGCTCCCAAGTAAATGGCTTCAAAAATACCCAAAGACTTTTGCTCTTGTCGACTTTGATTGGCACAACCATCGAAACTCCGGACTCTGTGTAAGGAAGGGTGAAGTCAATGTACTCTGACCTGTTCGCCGAAATAGTTACATCTCCGACTACAGCATCAAATTTCTGTTCATTGATCAGAAAACAATTAACACTCCGTGCTACAAGCTAGAGGAATGGTGAATCTATCCAATTGTTGAAAGGGGAAAAAAAAAAAGAAAAGAAAAGAAAGATGCTTATTTATGTTCTTCAAAAATGAAGATAGGAAAATACTTACTCCAAGAGACACTTGATAAAGCAAATCATCATAACTACCAGCTATCTTGTGGTCAGTTGTAGCAAACGGTTTGTATTCATACGGTACACCATATGGTAGAGTTTGCATCACAGCATCAAAAACATCTTTGCTGTAGCCTCTCACTTCTATTTGATTGTTAGTATTCCAAGTGACATGAACAAAGTCAGAGTAAATATTTTGAACAGGAATACCTACTCTTAATCTCCGCCGTTCGTCGGAATCACCCAATCCTTGGGAGGAGATGTTTTATCCCCTGGCCATATAATGGGTCCTAGGTGGGACTTGGAGATAGAATATGTAGTTGTTTTGGAAATTTTGTGGTTTATCTCTCTAACAACTCCATTCTCTTTCGTCCAATATCCAACAACTCTAGCTCCTGGACCAACCACATGTAAAAGTAAAATTATAACACAGCAGAAAGAAATAGAGAAAGCCTGCTGGCCCAAGATCGAACAACCAAAGGGTGGATGAAAACAACCAAAGAAGAATAACCTCAAAAATAAAAGGGAATGATTCAAGAGAAAATATGTAGGAAAGAAGGCTTTTATTAGAGGACTTTAACTTACAACTTGGCTTGTTTTCAAATGGCAAATACTCACCCCTATTTATACTACTCATCAAAGGAGAATTCTAGTTATTAGATATTTTGATACATAATTCTAGATTTCCTAATAAACAATTATAGATGCTAAGATATTTCTAGATTTCCTAATAAATAATTGCTAAGATAATTCTAGATCCCTAATAATGGATAGAGATAATATGGTGGAATCATCTAGAGAGATATTTTGGTAGAAATATCTAGACTACCAAAATATCTAGGCTTGGATTATTCTAGAGTTATAATCCAAAAAATCATCTTTAATTTTAACACTCCCCCTTAAAGTGATTTTTTGGATATTAACCCGAGCTTCTCACGAAGGAATTCAAAGGAGGCCTTGGAAAGCGACTTAGTGAAAATGTAGGCGACGTTATCCTTACTTCGCACTTCCAGAGCGTCGATGGTGTCATCAAGAACCTTTTCTCTAACAAAGTGATGCTCGATCTCAATATGTTTGGTTCTTGCATGAAATACTGGATTATTTGTGAGCTTGATAGCACTCTGATTATCTCCAAAAAGTGCAGTTGGCTTAGTTATAGGATAATGTAGATCGTCCGCAAGTCTTTGAAGCCAAATGCATTCTTGAGCAGCAAGAGCAGCCGCTTTGTACTCCGCCTCTGTCGTTGATAAGGAAACTGAATTTTGTTTCTTGCTACACCAAGAAATACCTGTACCACCACTGAGAAAAACATATCCTGAAGTGGACCTTCGATCATCCAAGTCTCCGCCAAAATCCGCATCCGTGAAACCAACTAGAGAGGCGGTAGCTTTCTTCTTGTAAAGTAGGCCCATATCCAGAGTTGAGTTGACATATTTCAAAATCCTTTTTGCAGCTTCTAAGTGAGGCTTTCTTGGTGTCTGCATAAACCTGCTAACCAAACCAACTGCAAAAGCAATATCGGGTCTTGTGATAGTTAAATATAAAAGACTACCGACAAGAGCACGATAAGGCTGCGGATTGGCCAGAAGTGATCCTTCTTCACGCCTTAGCTTTATGTTGGCCTCTAGTGGAGTTGAACACCTTTTGCTTTGATTTACTCCAAACCGTTCAACTAACTTCTTGGCATAACTTTCTTGAGAAAGAAAGATACCACTTGCCAAGTTCGTCACCTCTAAGCCAAGAAAGTGATGCAGCTCCCCCAACTTCTTAATATCAAATCTGATAGCAAGCTCATCTTGAAGTTTTTCAACTTCAGTTGCATCGTTGCCTGTGATTATCATATCATCCACATACAACAACACTACAAGATGCAAGCTTCCTTGTTTTTTAACAAACAAGCTAGAGTCTGAATCCGAAGCATGATAGCCACAAAATTGTAAATATTGAGAGATTTTTCCATACCATGCTCGTGGAGCTTGTTTGAGTCCGTAGAGAGCCTTTTCAAGCTTGCACACATAATTAGGATGAGAGTTAGAAACATAACCTGGAGGTTGCTCCATGTAGATGTCTTTGTCCAGCTCCCCGTATAAGAACGCATTCTTCACATCAAGCTGCCATAATTTCCAATTATGGAATGCTGCCAGAGCTAATACCATGCGTACTGAAATCATCTTGGCCACGGGGCTGAAAGTTTCTTCATAATCTTCTCCATATTTTTGAGAGAAACCTCGAGCCACCAACCGTGCTTTATATCTTTCGACACTCCCATTCGTTTTCCTTTTGATTTTGTATACCCATTTACAAGAAACGGGTTGCACATCTTTTGGCTTCGGAACAAGACTCCAAGTTTGATTTTTCTCGAGTGCCTCCATTTCAGCATCCATTGCAAGCTCCCATTCTTTGTTTCCTTTTGCTTCATCAAAGGAACGAGGTTCCTCATCATCAATGGGACCTGCAAAGAAGCAAGAATATGTGCTTATAAAATTTTCATCTCTGTACCGGGCAGGTTTGACAACATTTCTTCGAGGCCTCTCGGATCTAGTTGCATCGGTGGATTCTCCTGGATGTTGCCCTTCAGATTGTTGAGTGTTTGAACTCCCCCTTTCACTGTGGTTCTCAGAAGGATTTTCTGTTACGGATAATTCTATGATTTCTGGGCTTGAGGTTTTAGCCCCACTTTGGTTAGTCACCTTCCCTTCGTAATACAGTGAAATTTCATCAAAGATAACATCTCTGGAGACAACAAAAAGATGAGTTTTTGGGTCCATACATTTCCAACCTTTCTTCCTTTCATCATACCCGACAAAAATGCATTTTCTCGCCTTTGCATCAAGTTTAGTTCTTCGAGAATCGGGTACATGGACATAGCAAACTGACCCAAAAACTTTAAGATGTTTAACATTAGGTTTTTCTCCAAAGATAAGTTCGTATGGTGACTTCATATTAATTGGAGAAAGAGGCATTCTATTAATCACGTAAGCTGCACATTTCATACCTTCCGCCCATAGTGCTCTGGGCAAATTCTTCGCATGCAACCAACTTTTACAACTTTCCGTCAAATGCCTAATCTTTCTCTCTGCAACTCCATTTTGTTGCGGCGTCTCGGCACAAGTGAGCTCTCTCTTGATGCCATGTTTTCTGCAAAAAGTTAGGAATTCTTCAGAAGTAAACTCACCTCCGTTATCTGTCCGCAACCGCTTGATTTTGGAACCAAGCACTCCTTCAACCAGCTCCTTAAACTCCAAAAATTTGTTAAACACTTCTGATTTGTGCTTAACAAAGTACACCCATGTGAATCGGCTATAATCATCCATAAAAATCAACATATAAGAGTATCCAGAAAATGAGGGAGTTCTTGTTGGGCCCATCAAATCGCTATGAATAAGCTCTAATGGGGCCTTACTTCGAGAAGTGGATTTGTCAAAAGGAAGCCGATGTGCTTTTCCAAATTGACAACCTTCACACACTTCTCCTCCACCAAAACTTGATAAATTAGGCAGGCCATTTACCAATTTTAATTTTACCATAGCCTTTAATTTATCCATGCTAAGATGCCCGAGTCTAGCATGCCATAAGTATGCATTTTCATTGTTACTCATTTTCTCAATATATGAACCGGAAGCCGACAAAACAAATAAGTCATTTACTCTCTTACCGGTGTGGACGACATCCGCCTTGAGCTCCTTAATGTTCCGTAAAAACTTCACATCACGTGGACCAAATAGCACAAAATTTCCAGCATCAACAGCATTTGCAACTGAGAAAAGATTTTTCTTCATACCTGGAACGTGGAAGACACTCTTAAGTGTAATGGAATCTTCTTGCTTTCCATTTATAACAACAGTGCCTTCATTCTCCACGCGATGGACTGTGTTGTCGGCCGTCACAATTGCATCATTTCCACTATACTCTTGGAGATTGGAAAACTTGGATTGATCTCCAGTCAGATGATAGCCGCAACCAGAATCCACGATCCAGTCATTTTCAAAGTTGATGGATGCCAAGGCATCTACGGCTTTTGTCTCTGCCACGAAGCATTTTCCCCAGTCTTCTTCCTCCACAACCTTGTCGGCCACGTTACTCTCTTGTAATTTAGCTCGGCAAAATCTTTTGATATGCCCAGTTCTGCCACACCGATAGCATTTGAAAGTTTTCTTATTAGAGTTACTATTAGAAGACTCACTACTAACTCCATATGAGCTCGAGCTGTTTTGCCCTTGTTGACGCAGGGTCGGGCTATTTTGATTTCCTTTGCTCTTAAAGAATTTCCTTCTAGCCATAAGAGCACTCCCTTCTTCCTCCTTAATAGAGACATCGGCCATTTGTTTTGCTAGTGACTCTTGTGAAGATAGTAAATTCTCGAACTCCTCCAAAGATGGTTGTTGAACCCATCCTTGTATCGCGTAACATAGGGAATGTACTCGGGCTTCAATCCTCGAATAATAGTTCTTCTTATTCGAGCTTCGGAAATTGCTTCTTCTGGATTTAACAAGGAAATTTTCGAACAAAGATTTTTAATTTTAAGGAAATACTCAGAAATGGAAAGATTACCCTGCGTGGTGTTGGCGAGCTCATTCTCCAAAATTTGAAGTCGTGCTTCATCCTTTTTGTTGAAGAGTCTGTCAAGAGTCCGCCAAATCTCGTGGGCTGAGTTACACGTCATGATGTGATCGAATAGGCCTTGAGAAATTGACCGCTTCAAAACGAACTCTGCCTTTGCATTCAATTGCTTCCATTTCTTGAGTGCATCGGCATTTTCTGGCTTATCCGTGGGAGATGTTGTATTATTGTCATTAACAACATCCCATAAATCTTCACCAACGAGATAAGACTCCATACAAGTCCTCCACACCCTGTAGTTGGATTGGTTTAACAATTCGATACCAAGTCCACTACGACCACTTGAATCCATTTTTGAGGCACCGGTTGATTTTTCCACCAAGGGATCTTGACACACGATACTAGAGCCCTATGGCTCTGATACCATGTAAAAGTAAAATTATAACACAGCAGAAAGTAATAGAGAAAGCCTGCTGGCCCAAGATCGAACAACCAAAGGGTGGATGAAAACAACTAAAGAAGAATAACCTCAAAAATAAAAGGGAATGATTCAAGAGAAAATATGTAGGAAAGAAGGCTTTTATTAGAGGACTTTAACTTACAACTTGGCTTGTTTTCAAATGGCAAATACTCACCCCTATTTATACTACTCAAAGGAGAATTCTAGTTATTAGATATTTTGATACATAATTCTAGATTTCCTAATAAACAATTATAGATGCTAAGATATTTCTAGATTTCCTAATAAATAATTGCTAAGATAATTCTAGATCCCTAATAATGGATAGAGATAATATGGTGGAATCATCTAGAGAGATATTTTGGTAGAAATATCTAGACTACGAAAATATCTAGGCTTGGATTATTCTAGAGTTATAATCCAAAAAATCATCTTTAATTTTAACACCACATTGACTATCTCATAAGGAGGTGATTGGAGTTGACCACCAATTAATTTAAAGTTTCCAGTGAGGCCTCTGAATGTTGTACTTGATAATACCTGAATAAACTCTGTTTCAGAGGCCGACACTCCAAAGCCTTCAAAATCTGATGATTTTTTTGAAGTATTTGACTCTAGTAATGTCGAATTTCTTGTTCTTGCTTCTTCTACTGCTAAGGCGAGTGCAATGACCGAGTCATAGGCCCAGAGACAAAAAATGTTCAAATCCTGGCTCAGAGATGTTGTGTTGTTCTGCTGAAGCTTTTACCTGTATCTGAATTTAAAATTGTCGAGCTCTTTCGTTTTAGCAATATAAGGTTTCACACCTATTACTCCAAGCATGGACTCTATGACAGAAGGGTCCATTGAATTTAATTCATTTGTGATACCATCTGTTGCTATTCATGCATACTCTCCACTCATCATTCCTTGCTGTTCTGCTCTGGTGAATAGGTGAGAAGCGAGCCGTTTCAACATGTGGACAACGAAAACTCTTGTTTGCATTCTCCTCAACTTGTAGAGCTCTGCAACAATTTGATCATCTTTTGCTGATGGGGGAATGATACTCCTGTAAGCTACGTGGGTATTTATCTGTTCTAAAGCATTTGTTAGAGACGGCATAATACCTTCCCCAAACTCATTATCAACAGAAATGAGCACAACTTCTTTCCATCCAAAGGCTTGTAGTATAGCGCTTATGGCAGTTACTTGGGAAGAGTCACTTAGAGCAGCTCGGATGAAGTATGGGCTTCGAATTGATGAGAGAGAAGGGCTTGTGGCTGAAAATGTGATGATGGTTACTCGGGCTTTTTCACCTAGTCGTATCATGAAATTCGCCTGGTCTGAGGACAAAGGACCTGGGATGGCTCGCACTTCCACATTCTTCAGTAGGTCTTGAGCTGCATTTCATATGTAAGGAGATTCAATCGACTGTGAAGTACCAGCTGCAACTATGCAGTAGGAGTATAAAATACACTTTACAATACTTTTCCATAAGAATATGCCTTTAATTTATCATTTTGAATTACGGTTTTGATACTTCTATTGCACATGGTTTCGTAGGATTTATTTAACGACGAGAGGTCCTCGTGATTTTAATTTTATTTGGCACTCCTATTAGTCTTTCTAGGATTTTACAGCCTTTTAAGCCATAATATTGAAACTAATAATGAAAATGTACACAATAGCATCAGTAAGCTATCTTGTGAAGAACATATCAGAAAATTTGCCTAAAGGTCCAAGAATTTTTCTTGCATGAAGTAGCTATTTAGGTTAATTTCTGTTACATTCGAAAAAAGGCAAAGCCTAGTCTTGTGGGAGATAAGCAAGGAAGGCAGGCATTTATAGTTTCCTTTTAAAAGAAGTTGACTTAAGAAGTTAGAAAGGAATGTAACCAACGGAAGCCATTATTAGTGCACTCCCCAACCTAATCTCGATGTCATCGAGCTCTGTGTGTGTGAGAGAGAGAGACAGACAGAGAGAGAGTAAGTACCTGCTTCAGCTGCAGCAACGACATCTCTCTTGGAGTCCCTGATATAGAGAACAATTCTGGTCTTGTAATGTTCATGTTTGGTGTAGAAATCCGAAAGTGCCATATTGATGCAGTTCAACGCAATCCGTCCATCATCACTATCCATGTCTAGCACCACTCCAACTCTTATGGGAATAGGTGTTTGCTGCGCCGAGGCCTTATTGTAGCTCGAGATATTTAGGGAGAGAATAAAAATGAAGAGAGAGAAAGCAGCTAGGACAGGAGGTTTATTCTCCATTATTACCAAAATGCCAGCTTAGAAATGAGTTCTCACTGGTGCAGCCAAATACATTTGAGAGTTTATACAGAAGCCAGTGTTGCTTCTTTGTTAGTGATAGGAGAAGGAATTAGGAATGTTCTCAGTAATTGTATATTGATTGATTATTCTTTGTTCCTTTTCAAATATATCCCAATCACAATCAATGATCCCATCTCCCCAACTACAAGTCAATAAGTTGAATGAAGTTGCTCATGCATGTTTCTTTTCAAAGAGTTTGAGGTCATCTTCTAACCTCACTTTTGACGTTGTGATACATAAAAGTGTAAATTATTCTCATCTGAAGGCCAGATTACCTTTATTTTCATTACCAATATATAAGGCAACAATATTGTATATACGACCCCAAATGTTGAGAATTTTCCGAGTTATTTAATATTTGTTGGCAAGGCAAGTCATATTTTGTGGTGGTGGGCTTTGCAAGTTTTTGGTGAAATTACAACGAACTTGACTTCTATAGGAAACTGCTCGATTGCCGCCCACTATTTCTGAAATTGGATGTATTTATGGAAAAAAATTTTGTTTATTAGAAACTAGCTATCCCCCGTGCGATGTACGGTATTATCGATAATATATCTTATAATATTAATTATTATGTATGAATTTTGTAAACTAAAATAATTTAAAATAAATTACTAAATCATGTACAATGAAAAATATTCCATATAATAAATAAATTATCGTTAAAGTATTTTTTTATTATATTTTTATTTAAGTATTAAGTAGAGACGTTGTAAAAGAAAATTAATTTCAAAAAATATATATAATTATCATCTAGTTCTAAATAATAATAATAATAATAAATGAAGTGTTGAAATTGTATAAATATCACATCCTTTTTAAATATAAAATATGATAATTTACAAAAATAAAAGTAACTCGTACCTTAAGGGATTAAGCCCAGGATCGCATAAATCTTTTTAAGCCCGGTTTCAAACTTTGTTGATCTTGTCAACGAATCGAATTGCAACTTGATATTCTAAAATTAATTAATTTAAAAAATAAGATTAAATTAATACAATTAAACTTTGAATTAATTTTCTAAAAAACAAATCATACTTTATGAGATTGAGCCACAAATCTCGAACCTTTTCTAAACTCTTTCATGGATTTTAAACTTTGTCAGTCTCATTAAGAAATCAAATTAAAATCTCAAATATGATAATTTATAGAAACAAAAATAACTCGTATCTTAAGATATTGAGTCAAAAATCTCGAAAAAATTTTAAACTTTCTCAGTCTCGTTAAGGATTTTAAATTTTTTAAACTTTCTGAGTCTCGTTAAGGATTTCAAACTTCAATAACCTTGTTAAGAAATTGAATTGCAGCTTGATATTTTAAAAGTTTCAGACTAAATTAACCTCGTTAGCGAACATGCAATAACAAATATAAACATATACTAAGTCCTTAATAATCAATAAATTGAATAGTAGAACTTTGAAAATGTAAATGTAATGCTTGAATAACATTATAGATATTGATCATAAATATTTTGAGATAAATAGATTAACAAATCGGGAAATATGTAAAAAATCCCCAAATGGGGACTCAATTTTTAGTTAGGTCCCCATTTTCAAAATTATTTTAGTTACGTCCCCATATAAATAGATTAACATATTTTTCGCCATATATGTGGTATTTATTTCGCCATATATGTGGTATTTATTTCGCCATATGTGGTATCTAAATCACCATATGTGGCATGTGGCCGAAAAAATTGGGGACCTAACTCAAATTATGCATCTCATTTGGGGACGTAACTAAAATAATTTTGAAAATAGGGACCTAACTAAAAATTTTTCAACTGGGGGGTACTTTTAAGCAACCGCCCCACAACAAATAGCAAAGGCCAAATATAAAAATTAATTATTGGTGACCAAATTTTTATGGTATAAATACAAATTTTAAGAAACCAAATAAAGAAGAAAATAAATATACAATCAATACTAAAAGTTAGCTAAAATTTGAATATTGTGAAAAGATATTTCCATTAAATTGAAAAATACAAAATTAGCCGATAATAAAAATATATATAGAAAATTAAAAGATGATGTAAAATGAAATAAATAAAAATAATAATAAATAAGCCAATTAATATGTGAAGAATAATGAACAATTAATTGAATTATTTTAATAGAAAATATTATAAAGATTAAACAAACCATGTAAATGTAATGATTAAATTAGTGATTACATTCAAGAAGAAAAACAGAATAAATAAAATATTTTCACTTTTCATAAGGTCACCCGTGACATTTTGCTAGTTTGTTCTCATGTTTCATAACATATAAATCTAAAATAATGTGTTTAAAAAATTTTCTAAAATTATATCAATTTAATAAAATATAATTAGTGTGAAAATATACACATATATCTTATATAGTTAAAATTGTACTTCTAAATATTTATTGAAAATGTAATTAAGTAGTTAAATTTTATATTTATAACAAATGAACAATCTCATAAATTATTTGCATTTTTAAGTGGTTCGACAAGCTTTCTATACAAATGTAAATAGAATGAATTGTGCTTAAAAACTAAAATAAAGATGACAAATAGAAGTTAAAGAGAATCAAAATAAAAAAAAATTGAAAAAATAATACAACTTCAAAATAAGGGAAAAAATAATAGAAATATTAAAAGAGAAGAAGAAGAAGTATTGGAAATAAAATCATAAAAAAAGAGAGAATAAAAGTTATAATAAATAACTATGGATATATGCTTGAATTATAGTTCTTCACAAAATTTCATTAAAAGTATGATGCATTTATTTCCAATCTCTCATAAATCTAAAAATACTTTAATAATAAATCCGGAAAAATCAAAATAATTAATAACTATTAATTTAAAAAATATTTATATTATATATGATTATAATGATACACGAATAATGAGTATGTAACGCCCCGATTTTCACTCATGTGTTATGCTTCATTATATTAATAGTTCATAACATTATATGTAATATATTCTCATGCATTTATATGAATTAATTGATAATGTGACTAATTGTTCATATATGACCTTATTTGATCACTTCTTGAAAATTGGTGGACTTAATTGCATAAATTCTTTGGACTTAATTAATTATATGCTATGGAATGAAACTTGATTGCATGTACTCAAATATTCCAAGGACTTAAATGCAAAATGTGTTGAGTCATGTATATTGTTTGAAGACTTTGATAAATATCTCATTCATCTCTCTCTCATTCCATTTTTATTTCATTTCATCAAATTTCCCACACACACTCACACACTAAATACCGATTTTTACACCATGGAAGAGAAGGAGGAGATTTCATCATTCCAAGTTAATTTCAAGGAGGAATTGCATGAGTTTGAGGCATCATCATCATCTCCATAGTTCCTTTCATCTTTCCATTCATTCTTCCAAGATTGTCTTCCCGTTGACAAGGAGCAAGCTTCATAATTATATCCTTGTTGTATTGTCGGCACAGGTGAGGTTTAACTACTAGATATATATAGAATCCGTATAACCCTACGTGATGTTTCGGCCGAAATGTATATATATGTATATATCTTTCTCAAAACCTTTATCGATTGCAAGTGATTTCTCGTGATATATTGAACTTATCGTGATTGATTGATTTTTGGCGAGTAAAGCATGTTCACTTGGGCCCGAGGGTAGTGTATTGAGTCAACCGAGGAAGCAAGGGCTGACGGGTAACTCTTGCACTATCCTCACCAATTTTGGGATCACCTCTGAATCCACCAGGAGGTTTGGTGGAGGAAGAAATCCCGTGCGTGGGAGTCATGTTCCCGACGTACACCGTTCATGGATGGTTGGGCCTTGCAATCCCACCATCACCGGAGGAAGAAGGAGTTCGTGAAATGCTAAGTGTGCACTAATGATCGTATGATAATTATTGAAATAAAACCTAAAGATGGTATTGTTCACTAATTGGAGTAAGGTTGGAGATTTGCCTTCACTCGCCGGGCCACGAATTGATTGTATTGAATTGATTAAATTGATAAATTGAATTAGTTGTAACCTCGGGCGATAGTATCTCTTATTTTACTAAATTGTATTGTTATTTTCCAAAATTATTACCCGAGATTATAACTTGCATGTATGTGCGCATATATTTATCTATACCCCTCACTCAGTCTTTGGTTGACTGACACCGCACACTTTTCAAGTTTTCAAGGGTTGCATGCTAGGCGGGATCGAGTCAGGTCTTTTGTTCTTTGGGGTCTAGAACTTGTCTTCCTCACTTTATTGTACATTATTTATGCATATGTATTGTTATGTCTCTTGGTACCTATGTATTAAGTATGACCTATTTGGATATCTTTGGAATTGGACTCATGTAAATGATGGAAGGATTATATTAAAGACATGAATGTATATTATGCTTCCGTTTTATTGATTATGCATGATCGTATTTAATTGAGGGTTAGTCCCGCCTAGCTAGTGTGTCATTTTTTTTACTGTCACCCGTTCGCCATGAGTCCGGTTCATATATGGACTACCCATTTCATGTGTGAGCTAGACTTATGGTGCGGGGGTGTGGCATCTCGGCGTTCCGGGTGCTACAGAGTATATTTAAAAAAATAATAAATATACGAATCTTCTAACCTTTCTTGTAAAATAAATTAAACTTTCCTCAAAAGATTAACGCAGCTTGTCTGTGATGGTTGATGTGATACCAAAAATGGAGTGGAAAATCGATCAATAATCTGCACATCAAAAAATAGATTAAAAGAGATAATTGTTTGAAGAATGTGAATAAATATTTCAAGAACATAAATAATTCAATCAAAACATTAAAGAAGAAAACCAAAGCAAAGGAGAAATACTGAAAGAAAATAGAAAAGAAAGATTAGTCCTATGCTTTAGAGTAAAGAAGTGAATACTTATATTGATAATAAATTCTATTTGAGAGAGTAATTTGAGCAATCTAATTAATCTCATTTACTTTTGAAGGCTTAAGTTCAAGTTTAAAATTATAGTGATTTTTTATGTTAATTGTATACATGATTTAGGTAAGTCTACAAAATCTTTATAATATTTAGAAAAATCAATACATCTACTTTTAATATATTATATTCCTTATTTGCCAAATTAATCCCCTTGATTGATGTCAAATTTTTATTTATAATTTATTGGAATCAATAATTAATTAAGAGAAATATATTCGGATGTTTCTTTTTAGATCAATTAACCACTTAACATAAATAAAATATTATTAGTTGAACATTACCTAAATTTATGAGATTGATCAGTTAATTGGTTTGATTTGTTAAATAATTAAATTCTTAAAAAGTTTAAAAATCATGTATTTAATTGATCAATAAATAATTATTACTTAGATGTTTCTAAAGTTATGGGGTTGATAAGTTAATTAATGCAATTAATAGAAAAAAGTTAATTAATGTATTTGGTAATTTTAAAATATGAAATATCGTAGATAATTAATCAATTTTTGAAATAATTTTTACAAAATAAAATTTTTCAAAAAAGAAAAAGAAAAAAAAAATTATTGAATTAAAATTGCCACATTTTAATATTGATGGGGTCAAAATACGATCGTCCCACGCTAGGACACGTGGCATCACCGAGATGATGACGTCTGTCTCCCCAAGGTTGCACCCATCAGCACCCGAGCGCTAAGCCCAACGAGCGCAATCCTTCTTCGAGAAGTTAAGCCCCACGAGCGCTAATACTCTCACGAACGCCATTCGTACTGTATGATTGGCACGTCCACAAGCCAAGGGAGCCCTTTTCGAGCGTCACACTCCCTCAGAGTGGCCTCCCCTTCTGGCTCGTTGCTTGAACTGGAGCCTTCCTTCCCCCCAGCGGATATCTTGACTCCCAGTACTCCAGGTTGTCACGAGCGCGCTCTTAAGCCCTCGTTACCAACCACCCAAATGGCTCTCTGACACATCGTACATGCCCGCGCACCTACCACTGTTGCCAGCACCAACTTTTGACCGCTTTTGCAGAAGATTCCTCCTAGGTTTCTCTCTCATGGCGCCACGTGTTAGGGCAACATTCGGCCAGGACCACTTAAGGCAAATGACCAAAGGGCCCTTGACCCTCAACTATAAATAGCTAAAGTCATCTTCTACACTGGTAAGCATTCTTCATCACTCAAACTGTGACTGAACTTACGTTTCTTCATACCTTGAACTGACTTGAGCGTCGGAGAGCCAAACTGGGTATCACCCCCAGTTCCCCCAGCTTGGCCTTCTGACTTTTATTGTGCTTGTCCCAACAGGTAGAACCCCCTTTCTCATCTCCGGCGAATTTTCGGCGGTTTCCTCTACAATTACAAATCGTAAAGTGATCGGATTCGGATCCTCACCTTCTGAACCCATCATTTTTGGCGCCGTCTGTGGGAAACCGTTTCTCTATCCCTTTCTTTCTTTTTGTTGGTAGAAGAGCAAGCACACTCTTACCCTTTCCAGTCATGGTCGCTACGAGGTCTGGAGCTGTGGGAGGAGGAGATAACGCCTCCCAGGATGCCAATATCATTATTCCCTCCACCGCTACTGGTGGAGCCCCGCCTCCTTCCGTCACCGTTGGTGGAGCACCTCCCACCGCTGGAGTGACTCCGCAAGCAGAGTCTTCAATACCTCCACCAACACCGCCGGAGCTGCCAGTTCCCGCCACCGCTGGGGGAGTCTCTCTCGCTGCTCCTCCGCAGCCTGCTCAGAACCCATGGTTCCATTCCCAGGTGAATACCGGATTGCAGGGTTACATGATGCCCCCACCTGGATATACCCTCACCCCGGCTGTTATGGTTCCGCCGGTCCAGCCGTATCATGCTGGTTAGATCCAGCTCCCGGTGGTGATCCCCAGGGAGATTGAAGGTGTGGAGTTACCTCCACTAACCACCCAGCAGTTGAGGGCTCTCTATGCCCAGTGTGAGGTTCAGGCGGCCCAGGGAGCATGGGAAAGGTTCCATTCCATGTACTTTCCCTCTGGGCAGGCCACTCAAGTTGCAGCCCCTTTGGGCGGACAGCAAAATTTTCCCCTCAGAGAAGCCCAGGCTGTCCTGAGGGCACAACCGCCACCGCCACCAGCCAGAGAAGTGCCCCAGCATGAGGGCAATGAGCGTCCCTCCATGGGCAGGAATAAAGAGCCCACGGAACGAGTGAATGAGAATGAAGGGGACTCTCATGTCTCCAGAAGGGGCTCTCGAGCCCCCAGGCACGGGGACAGACAAGGGGACGTGAATCCTGACATCCTCGCGGCTGTGCAAGACCAGCTGCAGGGTTTAAAGGATATTGTGGGACAGCTCTCACGAGGGCGATCAACTCAGATCTCCCCTAGTCGGGATGAACGGGTTGACGCCAGAAGCGCCCGTACCAAGGACCCCCCGCCAAAGGTCCCCCACCGCAAGGAGCCGGAGGAAAACTTCGGCACGTATGAATACCACCAGTTGGCGAGGGGCTCGCCCCTCGTGGAGGAAGTTTTGATGGCCCAAGCAGGCATGGCCAAAATCCCCACTTCCATCAACCGATACGACGGGACGACTGATCCAGCTGAACACTTGGATCACTTTTTACATCTAATGCACCTCTACGAGCATTCCAGCAACTACTGGGCCAAAGTGTTTGTCACTTCCTTAGTGGGAATGGCTCAGGAGTGGTACAAGCGACTGCCGCCGCGCTCGATTCACTCATATGAAGAGCTGGCTCATGCTTTCCTCAACCACTTTAATTCCTTGAAAGCGCCAGTCACCGCACCTACCGCCCTTTACAACGTGGTGCAAGGCAGGAGCGAGTCTTTGCACTCGTTCTTCGCCAGCTTCAACAAGGAAATCCTACAGGTGGAAAGGCCTTCTATGGATTTCTTGATCCCAGTGCTCTTTCAGGCTGTGGATCACAAGCAGTATGTGAGCAAGAAGTTTGCCGACGCCATTGTAGAAAGGAGGCCAGGGACCCTCATGGCCTTGAGAGAGGTTGCCGAGCCGTTCTTCGCGCTCGAAGACATGTATGGGACGAATGGTCCCCGGCATCACAGTCCAGCCAGGAACGAGCGATCCCATCACGAGCGGGGACGAGAGGTGGTAGTCAAGAAGGAGCGCCCCCAAGAGCGCAAGAGGTCGCCACCGCCCCCTCGGCGATTCGAGCGGATCCCGCTCACCAGGCCGAATTCAGAAGTCTACAACCTCTCCGATAAAAAGCTCTTCAAGAGACCCGTCAAGATGAGGGAAACGGACTCGCTCAGGCGCTCGAGCAAATACTGCGCATTCCACAAGCAGAGGGGGCACGACACGGATGAGTGCCGACAGTTGGAAGCTGAGATTCAGAGGCTCGTCGCAGGGGGCCACCTGAAGGAATTCGTCCGGGTGCTCGAGCGTTACGATGAACACTGCAACGAGCGCGCCGGAGGAAGAAGGAGGAGTCTGTCCCGATCGAAGAGCCCAAGGGGTAGGGGACCCCCTGAAAGCAGCAGCTGCCGGGGCAATAAAGGAAAAGCCCCTGAGCAAGAAAACGAACCTTTCGCAGTCATAAATATGATTGCAGGAGGCTCGTCAGGAGGGGATTCCAACGCCTCTCGACGGAGGTATGTCCGGAGCTACAACCAACGCCCAGCAGTGCCTAAAACCATCTATGCCATCCAGAGTCCAAGCGCTCAACGGTCAAGAGAGAATGATGTAATAGGCTTCGATGATAGGGATTTAGAGCATATTGTAACACCCCATGGGGAGGGTATAACCTCCGATTGCCCCATGGTGGTTAGTGTAGATGTTCATAATCATGTTGTAAAAAGGGTGTTGGTGGATAGTGGAAGCTCTGTTAATGTTTTGCCTTATTCTACATTTTTAAAGATGAAGGCTGACCTTCCGCTCGAGCCTCTCAAAACGGCCCTCATCGGCTTTGGAGGCTCTGAAGTTGTCCCACGAGGGCAAATTCGCTTAGCTACTTCATTCGGCCGAGCCCCTCAGCGCAAAACACTCTTGGTAACATACGCGGTGGTGGAGATTGACATCCCTTATAACATCATAATTGGGCGCCCTGCCCTCGTAGATTTCAAAGCCATCATCTCCACCTACCACCAGAAGATTAAATTCCCCACCCCCGAGGGTGTGGGAGAAGTACTGTGCAATGTGCAAGAGGCTTGGGAATGTTACATGCTGTCCCTCAGAAAGCCTAAAGCGGAGAAAACCTTCCAAATTGGTTCCACCAAGAAGTCAGTAGATTTCCCCAATCTAGATGAGGACGGCCCAGCACGGAAAAGGGCGAAATTGAACAAGAAGAAGAACAAAAAGAAGAGGGGAGACAACGTGGAGAATCCCCTCGAGAGTGCACCACCAGGGACCGTTGGTGGATCGTCCTCAGAAGGAGACGAGCCAGGAGAGGGTGAACCAGCACCCGGTGACCATTTGACAGGAAAGAAGAGGGCGCTCGAGCTTCCTCGCCCTGAGATAAGGATCGAACCCTCGGAGAAGTTCCTTACCATTGAGCTGGAACCCGGAAACAAGGATAAGACTACTCAGATAGGATCTAACCTCTCGGGGCCTTCTCAGATTATGATGATTGACTTCCTCAGGGAAAACAGTGATGTATTTGCTTGGAAAGCCTCCGACCTCACAGGGATTGACCGGAGCGTCATTGTCCATAGGCTTAATGTGGATCCCTCTTTCAAACCCGTCAAGCAGAAAAAGCGGGATGTATATGGCTTTCGAAAGAAGGTCATTGAAGAAGAAGTTGATAAACTCTTAGAGGCTCAGTATATCGAGCCCATCTTGTATCCGGAGTGGTTGTGTAACGTCGTCTTGGTGCCAAAGAGCGCGAATAAATGGCGCATGTGTAACGATTTCACTGATCTCAACAAGGCTTGCCCTAAAGATCATTACCCGCTACCTCGGATAGACCAATTGGTGGATTCGACCGCTGGCTGCGAGCTCATGAGCATGATGGACGCTTTCCAGGGATACTATCAGATCTTTATGGCCCCAGAAGACCGCCCCAAAACCTCGTTTGTTGTCCATCTGGGGGTATATTGCTTCTTAGTCATGCCTTTCGGACTCAAGAACGCCGGTGCTACGTATCAACGGCTCGTCAACAAGATGTTTGAAAAAGAAATTGGAAGGTCCATGGAGGTTTACGTGGATGATATGATTGTCAAAAGCGAGCGCCAGGACTCCCACTTGGAAGATCTCAAGCGCACTTTCTCAATCCTGCGTCAGTATGGGATGAAGTTGAACCCTTCGAAGTGCACCTTTGGAGTGCAAGGGGGAAAGTTCTTAGGGTACATGGTCAGTCAGAGGGGAATTGAGGCCAATCCGGAGAAAATCAAGGCCATATTGGAAATCCCCTCCCCTCGAAATTTGCGGGAAGTGCAAGTCCTAGTAGGAAAAATCATCTCGTTGAACAGGTTTATTTCGCGCTCGGCGGATAGGAACCTTCCCTTCTTCAAAATTTTGAGGAACGCACGTAACTTTGCTTGGACAGAAGAATGTGAAAGGGCGCTGCAAGATATGAAGGCTTACCTATCGAGCGCACCACTGCTGAGTAAGCCCGTCGAAGGCGAGAGATTATTTATGTACCTTTCCGTTTCTTCCGAGGCCACAAGCGCTGTTCTGATCGCTGTACGGGAGCGGAAACATTTACCTGTCTATTATCTGAGCAAAACATTACAAGGAGCCGAAAAGAAGTATTTGGAGATTGAAAAATTCGCGTTTGCTCTTATTAACGCCTCAAGAAGGCTAAGACCTTACTTTCAAGCGCACTCCATAACGGTTCTCACCGACCAACCCTTGAGGCAAGTGTTGTCCAAACCAGATGTGTCTGGAAGATTAATCAAATGGGCCATCGAATTGAGCTAGTTCGACTTATGTTTCGAGCCCAGGACCGCGGTATAGGCTCAGGTTATAGCTGATTTATTGGTCGAACGCTTTGGTTTAGAGCCCACCGTTGCGGAGAATGAGGGGTTATGGGTACTGCACACAGATGGTTCCTCAACCTCTCAAGGGGGAGGAGTAGGAGTGGCCCTCAGAAACCCCGATGGGATTGAGCTGGACTTTGCAATCAAGCTGGATTTCCAAGTCACTAATAACGAAGCAGAATATGAAGCCCTCGTGCAAGGATTGAATATTGCTTTTCAGAATAGAGCCTCCAGAATCACCGCTTATGTGGATTCACAGTTAATTGCGAGCCAGATTGAAGGAACTTATGAGGCTCGAGAAACCACCATGGTACAGTACTTAAGTAAAGCCAGAGAAATCATTGGGAAGTTCAAGGAATTTCATCTACTTCAAGTACCGCGAGGAGAAAACGAGCGTGCGGACGCTCTGTCAAAGTTTGCGTCAGCTTTAGAAGGCACTTCTGAACGTTCTGTCACGTTCCTTAGAACTGAGGAACCTTTGATCAAGGAAAGGGTCGCCACTGGAATAATCGCTATGATTGATCCAAACGAGCCCTGTTGGCTTGACGACATCGTCGTTTTCCTTAGGGATGGAATTCCCCCCACTGACAAGGTGGAAGCTAGGAAAGTCCGAAGTAAGGCCCCTCGTTTCGCTTTGGATCCCGAGGGGAGGTTATTCAAGAAATCATTCCAAGGACCCCTAATGAGATGCCTGAGGCCCTCGCAGGCGAAGGAGACGCTCGAACTAATCCACAATGGAAGCTGTGGGAATCATTCCGGAGGGCGTATCTTGGCAAAAAAGGTTCTGAGAAGTGGGTTTTACTGGCCTACAGTTCTCCAAGATGCTATTGAATTTTCGAGGAAGTGCCCTAAGTGCCAATTTCATTCAAATCTCCCTCAATTGCCAGCCGCACAGATGATCCCAATAGACGTCTCTTGGCCTTTTGACCAGTGGGGAATAGACATCGTGGGCCCCTTGCCCATGGCTGCGGGACAAAAGAAGTTTGTCATTTTAGCCGTCGACTACTTCACCAAGTAGGCCGAGGCCGAAGCCGTTTCAAAAATCACTTTCAGGGTTGTGAGGGACTTCATTTGGAAAAACATCATTTGCAGGTACGGCATCCCGAGGGTGCTTATCTCTGACAACGAATCCCAGTTCATAGCAGCCGACACACGAGAATGGTGCTCAGAGTTGGGGATCGAGCAGCGATTTACTTCTGTAGGACACCCTCAAGCCAATGGGCAAGCAGAAGTTACCAATAGGATTATCTTGCAACATCTGAAAACCATGCTTGACAGCAAGAAAAGTGAATGGGCTGAAGAGCTGCAAGGAGCGCTTTGGGCTTATCGCACCACTCCACGAGCGGCCACGGGAGAAACACCTTACGCGCTCGTTTATGGATCAGAAGCGATGATACCAGCGGAGATAGTAAACGAATCCGCTCGTGTCGGCTATTTCGAGCCTCAGCTCAACGATGGCAACAGGAGCTTGGAGTTGGACTTGCTGGATGAAAGGAGAGACAAAGCCTGGGCTAAGATCCACCATTATAAAGCCTCTGTGGCCCAACAGTACAACAAGCGTGTGAGGGAAAGAACTTTCCAGTTGGGAGACTTGGTTTTGAAGAAAGTGAAAGTGTCCAGGCACGTGGGGAAATTGGACCCCAATTGGGAAGGCCCATTCAAGGTCGTACAACTCAGAGCTAACAACACTTACACCCTGGAGACACTTCAAGGTGAGCGCTTGCCTCGCCCTTGGAACGCATGTAACCTCCGGCGGTTTTATGTTTAAAAGCTCTTTGCGGAACATGATGTAACAACCCTCTTTGTTGGGTTCCTCTGTACTTCCAATTGTGAGTAAGTTCCAGTATAACTTTTTCTTAATTGTTCTAACATTATGTTTCTTTGATCGCTTGAGTGGATGAGACCCATGTCCCTCGTTTGCACGAGCGTGGTTGGCAATCCCTTCCTATGTGAATGCTGATATTTCGCACGGGTTACGCTGGCCAGCACTCTACTCCGCTTGGGGGGACGCCCTCATAAGGATAGACTGGTTACGCTCATAACCAATTAAACAAGATGGGGAAAATCCTAGTAGGCCTTGGCCGTTTCTTACAACGCCTTACGCTCGAAAGTGGGATCCCTTGCAGACGGAACGTCACAAGTGTTGAACAAGATAGGGAAAATCCTAGTAGGCCTTGGCCGTTTCTTACAACGCCTTGCGCTCGAAAGTGGGATCCCTCGCGGACGAAACGTCACAAGCCTTGAACGAGGGCAACCTCTAAGTAAGACCCTCGTAAATACTCAAGACTTAGCATGATTTCCGAGAATAAGAAGAAGGTCCCCAAGGCTTGAACGAGGGCAATCTTACAATAAGACCCTCACGACCGCTCAAGACTTATAACAAAAACAAAAGTTTATACAAGTCTTGAAAGGGGGGGCAATCTCACAATAAGACCCCCACGATCGCTCAAGACTTAGACAAATTCTCAAGGCTTATGACAAAGGCAAAAATTTATACAAGTCTTGAGTAGGGGGGGCAATCTCACAATAAGACCCTCACGATCGCTCAAGACTTAGGCGAATTTTCAATATTTACAGAAGTTAACAAAATTTCTCAAAGTTCTAAAGGCTTATCAAAGAAATAAAACATTCACAGAGTATGCTACACACAGTCTTATTATTACAAGATTTGTTCCAGCAAGCTCTAAGTGTAAGTTCTGATTCATAAGTAAGTAAAGGAACAAAGTCATGAAAAATGGGATGTATATTCACTGCAAGATTACAAAATAAGGGCTCAAAGGCCTCTGAACATTGTTTCGGAAGAAAGAAAAGAGACAGAAAAGCAGGAAAATACATAGAGAATTTATAAAGGAAAAATCTCAGTCGGCTGGAGCAACGTCTTCATCAACGATCACCAGTATATTCTGGGCCACGGGGCCATGAACGGGGCCCTCAGGCTCTAGCGGTTGGGCTTGGGGATCGTCGGGCTCATTGGCAGCAGGAACGGGGACGTTAGCACCCTCGGCAGCTGGGACAGGGGCATCCTCCACGATAGGCGCTTGGGGCTCATCTTCAGGGTCATCATTTTGAGCGGATTGAGCCGCATCCCCTTCCCGATGAGCGTCCGTGTACTCATCTTGGATCAGCTTAACCAAGAAGTCGTACTCCATCTCAGCAATGGCGTCCGCGGGGTCGTTGGGGTCCTCATCCACTTCCTCACAACGCTCGTTGAACATAAGCCCCGTGCCCTCTGCTCCCTTCATGGCCGGGTCAGTCAGCCCCTTGTGGATGCCCTGTTCAACTGCCAAGTTGAAGGCATTCTGGGCCTCATCCAGGCAGTGCAACGAGGCTGCAAAGTTGAAGGCCTTCGAATGGCAGAACCTGATAAGGGCCTCCTTGCTCGCACGTTCCAGACTCCGAGGCCACTCGCTCATGGTGTCATTGAATTTCCTCTCAGCCTCCAGAGCCCTCGTCCTCCAGCTTTCCCGGTCGGTCTCCGCCTTCTTGCAGCGCTCGTTAGCCTGGGCCAACTGGTCGCTCAAGCCGCTTCGAGCGCTCTCCACCACCTGAAAATCCTCCTTCAGTTTTCCCAGCTCCTCCTCTGTGTTATTGTACAAATCCTTGAGGGATTCATACTTTGCAATCTCAGCGTCCAGCTCCGCTTGAATCTGAGCCGGATCGTTGGAACGAGCCATCTTCTTATACTTGGCTTTGCGGTCAGCGTAGATGGAGGCTCGCATTTGCATATTTCGGAGCCGGGGAAGAACTTGCTGCATAAGTTGGAGGAAAGGGAAGTGTTAGCCAAAAAATGCTAACTTACAGAAATTAGCAAAGAAAGCAAGGAGTGAAGACTTACGGAGATTAGTGCATGGGCCGCATCATAGGTCACTTTCTCCACAGATTCACTGTAGAGATGCCGGTGGTCCGCCGAGAATTGGGCCTTGTTGTAGAGATTCTTGGTGACAGCTTGAGCGAGCGTGCCAGGCCTCAGCAGAACTGGCCCACCGTCGGGGGCACCTGTGTAGTCCCTGTCCCCTCGTCGGGAGAACTCCCATAAATGTTCCTCCTCTGAGGAGGAAGTTTCTCCCTCGCCCTTGGGGCCCTCGGCCACCTGCTTGCCCTTGCCTTTTATTGCCACTGAATCGGGCATCCTCTTCCTCTTACGGGAAGGCCTACTGGCGCTCGGTGGGGCCTCAGTTATTGCTAGGGTGGTTATTGGCCTCGTTTGTTCCGCGGTCATAGGGGGTTGAACGTCTCCCGCTCTCTCTGTATTCAACCGCCCCCTGGGTACTCTGTTGGCCAGTCTACTCTCCCCCCGGCCACGAGGGGGTTGAACCTCTGGATTAGCGCTCGAACTGACGCCCTGACTACCGCTACGAGCGTCTCCGCGATTGCTGCGATTGCGAGGGCGCTGTTGCTCGCGCTGTTGGTCCCCTTGCTGGGCTTGATTCCTATTGGCATGAGCGAAGCGTGCGGCTTGTCTGATTCCTCCTGCCATCTCTAATATAGCAACTCCTGCAAGAATGGAAATTTCAAAGGTTAGAAATCCTCAAACCATCTACTCAGATTGCAAGTTACAAGTACAGAAAAGCAGTTAGTATTCATTCCTATCTAAAGTTAGTGCCCTAAGAATCTAACCGTCTCTCTCTATATCACGAGCCGGAGGGTTGTCAAGGTAATAAGGGTCGTCGGAAAGACCACACAGGAACATGAGCTCCGCATCATCTATCCAGTCCTTCGCCTGTATAAGGTGACCCTCGTCCCTTAAGGCCTCAGCTAAATACTTTGCCTAATCTCTGGGGAGGGCCGGCTCCAAACGGCTCTTCGCAACCGAGCCCCAATTTGCGGACACCCCAAAGCCCTCTCCTATGGGGGCCTTAACAAAGTTGAACTTCTCCTTCCAATTAGGGCCATATGTGCTTGTGGGAGAGTTGATTAGCTTTGTACGAGCCTTTGCTTGAATATAGTAGAAGCCCGCCTTAGGAGACGAGCGTGACGAGCTAACTACTTGGAAAAGTGCATGAAAGTTTCGCACAAAGGGCTCGTATCCAACACTCCTCATCAGAATCACGAAGCTTGTCAGCAGAGCCAAGCCGTTGGGCACTATTTGCGAAGGACAGAGGTTTAAGTCATTCAACAGGTGGGCCATTGGGATCGAAATGGGGAACCTCAAACCCCCTGAGCTGACCGAAGCCACGTACACCGCCATTTCCCCAAGAGGCGGATTATTAGCACGCTCGTGGTTTTCTGGGATTCTCCATGTATACCGCTCGTCCCAGTAAATGGGTGCCATCATCGTTTTCACTTCTCCCACGGTAACTGTGCTGGGAGTCTCATCGGGCGTGCGCTCGGTAGCCTGGTAGCCAGATCCTTCACCCTCGTTAGGCCCTTTGGATTTCTGGGATTTCTTGCTTTTTCCTTTATTACAGGCTCTTTCTGAAGGCCCTGTTATGGCTTCAGCCACTGGAAGCGGGTTCGCAACGGCCACCGTCACGGTATGGCGGTGGGGGTGAGTGGCACTCTGAGTTATGGGGAGAGTAACCCCTTGTCTTTCTGCCTCCATTACTAGATTCATCTCCTCAAAGAGAGGATCCATTCCACCTGGGTTCCTATCCTCCATGGCCATCACTGCCGCCCCCAACTCCTCATCTCTAGGGGAATCGGGGGAAGAGGAACTCTCAGTGGCCATTTCATGGATTTCACGGGTGAATTCCTCAACATGTTGGTCAGCCATGGCAGAAGCTGAAATTTGGGAGAAATTCAGTCTCGGTTAGACAATGGGGTTTTCCTGGAAAGAGATTAGGGTTTCCTCAAGGAGAAAAACCTAAGGGGTTATGAAATCCTAAAGTCTGAATCTAAAGTTAGCAGAGTTAGAAAATTACGCTGGAAGTTTACCTTGAAAGTTTCTGAGAAAATTTGGGAGAGAAGTTGAAGATGCTCTAAGAACTGGTGTGCGAGAGAATTCTTTTTGCAAAGGATGCTTGGAAGTTCAGGATGCGTAAAGAGTAGCAAGATTTTAGAATCCCGTACTTATAGGGATAGGAGTTGGTACCTTTCTCGGCAATGAATTCAAAATGGTAATCATTTCCCGCCTAGGAAACTGCCCACTTTATGGAACCGCCACATGCTTCCCAATGCTCACGCGCCCCACGCGCACCCGCATTTAATACTCTGACGTTTCGAATGCTTCAGAATAGTACAACATTTAATGCGGGAGCGTTACGAGCGGTCAGTTGAAAAGACCGCATTAATGGCGCAACCAGAAGAAAAATCGCTCAACACGCCAAGCCTTATGCGAGCGCTACGTGCAAGAGATAGCACGCGTCAAAATTCTACAGTCCTTATCACTAAGGACTACAGAATTGGGGGGCAAAATGATGGGGTCAAAATACGATCGTCCCACGTTAGGACACGTGGCATCACCGAGATGATGACGTCTGTCTCCCCAAGGTTGCACCCATCAGCACCCGAGCGCTAAGCCCAACGAGCGTAATCCTTCTTCGAGAAGTTAAGCCCCACGAGCGCTAATACTCTCACGAACGCCATTCGTACTGTATGATTGGCACGTCCACAAGCCAAGGGAGCCCTTTTCGAGCGTCACACTCCCTCAGAGTGGCCTCCCCTTCTGGCTCGTTGCTTGAACTGGAGCCTTCCTTCCCCCCAGCGGATATCTTGACTCCCAGTACTCCAGGTTGTCACGAGCGCGCTCTTAAGCCCTCGTTACCAACCACCCAAATGGCTCTCTGACACATCGTACATGCCCGCGCACCTGCCACTGTTGCCAGCACCAACTTTTGGCCGCTTTTGCAGAAGATTCCTCCTAGGTTTCTCTCTCATGGCGCCACGTGTTAGGGCAACATTCGGCCAGGACCACTTAAGGCAAATGACCAAAGGGCCCTTGACCCTCAACTATAAATAGCTAAAGTCATCTTCTACACTGGTAAGCATTCTTCATCACTCAAACTGTGACTGAACTTACGTTTCTTCATACCTTGAACTGACTTGAGCGTCGGAGAGCCAAACTGGATATCACCCCCAGTTCCCCCAGCTTGGCCTTCTGACTTTTATTGTGCTTGTCCCAACAGGTAGAACCCCCTTTCTCATCTCCGGTGAATTTCCGGCGGTTTCCTCCACAATTACAAATCGTAAAGTGATCGGATTCGGATCCTCACCTTCTGAACCCATCAAATATATATATATATAAATTGCCACATTTTAATATATATGTATATATATATATATAATGCATTCTAAATAAGGTAATGAGAGTTTTAAAAATTAATTAAAAGTTCAAATTATATAAAGTAATTTTTCAAACAAACAATAAATCGCATTTAGTTCAAATTGTATATTTTAATATATAAAAAAATTAACTCATTTAATTTAATTACCACCGTCTAGGATTATTCAATGCATATAGTTTTCTTTTTTATTTTTCAAATTATTTAGGCAAGATTTAAGGGATTAATTATATTGACAGTCAATTAAAGCTCTTGAATTTATTTTATAATTGATGGTGAAGATATTTGACTTTTTGTGCATTTTGATAATGTGGAATTTTGTGGATTTTTTGAGATTTTTAATTAAATAAAAAAATATGATTGGTTGATTTTTATTTTATATATTATTTTATTATGAAAATAATTATCTTTGGCAAGTTTGACCAAATGATATTGTGTGTTTTTTTTTTTTAGATTTTCAATTAAATAGAAAAATATAATTAGCTTATCTTGATTTCTTATATTATTTTATTATGAAAATAAATAGTAACTAAAAAATTAACTCATTTAATTTAATTATCACCGTCTAGGTTTAGGATCATTCCATGCATATAGTTTTCTTTTCCATTTTTCAAATCATTTAGGCAAGATTTAAGGGATTAATTATATTGGCGATCAATTAAAGCTCTTGAATCTATACTATAATATATAGGAAAGGTGTCTTTGATCCAAATCATGTCAATTTTGACTAAATGGAGTTTTTTTATTTTTTTGAGATTTTTAATTCAAACTAAAAATTGTGATTGGTTGATAGTTATTAAATGTATTTATATATTTAGCAATTTTATATGTCCCTTGATTTTTGAAAGTTGTCCTCAATTAAAGCATCAATTTATGGTAACATTTATTTTGAATACATAAATTTAAAAAAAATATTTTAATTTAAATTCAAATATAACTCATGCAATTAATTACGATACTCAAAATTTAAATAAATTTCAAGAAATTTAATATTTATTTCTCCTTTTTTGAAATATTTTAATTCTTATAAAAAAAATCATTGATTTATATTATTTATAAATACCCCTAGGCGGGCGTTATTTATCTATATCTATTATTAAAAAAAAAAAAAAAAAAAGGACATTGATTTATTTTAATTAATAAATAATATCAATTGGTTTTTATATTAAATGCTGAATTTTTTATTTTTCTAAGATATATTTAAAATTATGTCAAATGAAGTTTTAATGGCAAATTATGTCAATCATGGATAAATTTGTAAAAGATCTTTAATTATATTAGTACATAATTATAAAGGATGAAATTTCCATAAAATGTCATTGACTTTTCAAATTCAAATTCAAATTCAAATTCTTAATAATAAAGATGATTAATTAGGTTACTTAATTTACCTCAATAGAATTGCTAGACACATAAATATTACGTTTCATATAATGTTTATAAGTTCCAATTTGTTTTTCAGTTTCTTCTTTATCAGTCTAGGGGTTTTTAGTTTTTCTTTATAGTCCACAATTTTTATGAGAGAATTTGAGGTGTTCCATTAACATGTAAGTATATTATAATTTCTTCTATTCTCTTTTTCCTCTTTTGAAGATTTATTTGTTCTTTTCATTTTTGTATATTTGCATATGTGATTGCTTTTTTGTATTACTTTTGATTTAACTAATTTTACACCATCTTTATATTTTGTATTTGTTCATTATCAATCAATTTTGTATTTTTTGTTGAATGAAAGAATCTTTTCATGATATTAAATTTAAATGAGCTATAAGTTTTGATTGTAGCATCTTTTTATTTTTTTTATTATAATTTTTATTTACACTATATATATTTATTATAAAAACTAACAGTTATGCTTCATTTTTATTTTTGAATTTTTTTTTTTTACTTATTTTGTAATAGATCTGTTATTAAGAACTAACAATATTATTTTTTTATTACTTTTGATTTATATTATTTTACGCCATCCTTTTACTTTGTATTTGTTCATTATTAATCAATTTTGTCCTTCTAATTGAATGAAAAAAAAATCTTTTTAGAAGATTGAAATTTAAGTGAGTTTAAGTTTTATTGTCTTTTTTTTTTCTATTGCAATTTTCATTTATTTTATAAATTTGTAATTAATTTTCTTTTGGTACAAGGAGAAGGTAAATTTGTGATTAATAACTGAAATTAATGCTTGATTTTTATATTTTAATTTATTTTATTTTGTATAAATTTATTATCAATAACTAATATTATTATTTTTTATTTTTTATTTTATTTCACACCATCTTTATATTTTTGTAATTATTTATTATCAAATAATTTTATATTTTTTAATTGAATGAAAATATCTTTTCGCGATGTTCAAATTTAAATTAACTTTTAAATTTTCATTGTAACTTTTTTCTTTATTTTATTTTATTATATTTTTATTTACATTAAATATATTTGTTTTATAGTTTTAATACTTACTATAATTATGTTTATTATTTTTGTTAATAATTTTTTTTATTTATTTGTATTCTTATTATTTTCATTAATTTTTTATTTTATTTTTCTAATGATTGAGCTATTTTTCTTTTTTTTTTATTATTAACTAATTTGATTTTCCCAAATTGATGAAACATGTTATATTTTCATATAATTTTTCTATTTGTAAGATTAATATTACTTTTCAACCACATTTATTTTTAGTTTTTATTTTTTAACTGTTTATTATTTATTTTGTAACTTGTTAAATCTTTTTTTCATCCAAATTGTAATCTGATCGAATTTGATTTTTTTTTTTCATTAAAATTTTTAGCATAATTTCATTATTTATCGAATTGTTTGTAATTATTTACAACTCTCATCATTTAAAAAAATAATAATAATTTTCATGTTACGATCTTTGATGTCATTGTTAAGTAAACAAATATTTTTTCCTATATTAAATTTTTATCCAAGATATAGATTACTTTAATTTATCTTAGTTTACAATATTTACAAGTAATACATAGTAACATAACTCATATACTATAATTTTTATATAAATACCGTGCATAGCACGGGGCCCCCGGTTTTCGATAAATTCTACAAGAAATTCTATAATTTTCATATACTATAATTTTTATATAAATACAGTATTACAAGAAATTCTATGAATTCCTACGGAAGCTCCCGTCGGAATTCCGGAAAACCGAGGGAATTCCGACGGGAGACAGTCCCTTGGAAAAACCCTCCTCGGAATTTCTAAACCTATGGAAATCCGACGGAATCCCGAGGGACCAAAACCAAAAAAAAAATAATAAATTAAAATAATTCCGGCGGGATTCCGAGGGAAATCCCTTCGGAAATGTCTTAGGGTGATTAAAGAAAATATATCTTCCGACGGAATTTCCCTTGAAATACCGTCGGTTTTTTATTAAAATTATAATTAATTAATTCCGACGGAATTTCCCTCGAAATTCCCTCGGTTTTTCATTAAAATAAAAATATAATTAATTAATTCCGACGGGAGTTCCCTCGGAATCCCGTCGGATTTATTAAAATTGAAAAAAAAAATTAATAATTCCGACGGGATTTCCCTCGGAATCCCGTCGGAAATTATTTTAAAAAATTAAAAAAAAATATTATTTTACAACCATTCAAAATTATTATTCAAATCCAATTCTTCAAATATCATTACACACACTAACCTATAAAAAAATTTCTATTCATAATCTATTACAAAATGATAATTTGACAATTATTACACAAGTCACAACTGTGATATCAACACGAGGTAGCAATTCATAATCTGTTCTATTTTTTTTTTTTTTTTTAAACTCACACACCCCAAGTGGCCCAAGGGATTCGAACCCGGGACCTTGCCTTCGAGATAGAACTCTCAGACCACTTGACCAACTCCTGTTGGCTCATAATCTGTTCTATTTGAAGTTAAAAACTTCACATATTTTCTAACATCAAAATTTAATTAAAGTCATGACAAAATAAAATCAAATGGGCATACTGATAAGCCAAAGTAATGTCGACATTGTCGCTGCTAACTCCTGCACGGCATAATCGCTTGGTCCTCATCAATGCTCCTCTCCATTCTTTCCCCACCATAACTGCAAGTTCCCTCTCCTCCATTGCACAGCAACACTATCAACTGAAATCACCATATCAATTACACCACCTGCCAAATTTGAAGTTATACTATCATGTGATCTCCTCAACCCACCTGCCAAATTAGAGAACAAAACAAAATTAGATCATTGACACCACAAGATTACAGTACCTGCTGTCAATTACACCTCCTGAATTTATGACTGTTTGTTTCTTACCATGGAAAGAAAAATTCATGAGATGCTTTCAGATATTTTTATAGAAAATTATGTGCATTCACCCTTATGTTCCATCTCAAGATCTGTAAAGAAGAAAAGATTATGATTTCCTTCAAAGTAAACTTTTCTAGACACAAGACACTTCATGCACACTACAATAATAAGTTCCAAACTAATGAAGACTTAAACTATTAAGTTGCAGTGAACATATGTAAACTTTATAAGTTACAGTAATGCACATGATTATATAACGTAATTATTTAACCATCTATAATCATATCTCAAATATACATATCTTACTTGTTCATCATTGAAGTCGTGCAACACCTGTTTCTTAACTCTAATACAAGAAGTTTTTTGGAGGAATTTCTCTTTTTGTGACATGGGTAAAACACCATTACTTTCAACCTGCATAAGTCATACAAGGAATATTAAGCTGAGTATTAGACATTCTTCAAAATTGACATAGTATACATAAACATATACAACTTACACAACGACGACCAGGTTCTGCAGGTAATTAAGCTGTCTGTGTCTACCTCAGCAGCACATCTAACATCATCTTCCGTTGCAGGTATGCTGACCATCTCCATTTTGGTAGTCCATCCAATATTATCTTCTTTCCCTAAATAAGATTTGACTAGAACATCAGCAAAAGCGGATGAGAAGTGACTAATATATAGAAAAAAACTAAGCATTTACCATTATTTTCTTCTATTTGTTTGATAGTTGTAGGGAAATTATCATCCTTATCTGGACTCTTTTCTCTGCTAGCTGAGAAAAAAGCATAATAACCAACAGTGGTCTAATAAAACAACCTTACTATATATAACGCAAAGGTGTAACCAATAGCAACTCCATAAAGATTCATTTATTGAATCGGCCCACAGATTTTAACCTGGAACCCACCTGAGAAAACCCAAAGAATTAACAGATTCTCGACAACTTTGTCCTAAACAAGACAACATAAGTTCCATGATGAATTCAACTCCAATTATTACAATAAAGATCCAATTTTTTTTATTTTTTTTTTACCTAAGTTGGCTCTAACAACATCCATAGTTTAAATGGATGACTTCTATTACAAATTCGGCATTTATGCAAATGATTCCACCTTAATTAAAATGTGAACTACCACAATGCTAGATCATAAGATTCATTAGCTGCTTACTGGAATCTTCATCTTAATACCAGGCAATAAGACTTGTAGTGATTATTTCTTCAGCAAACACTTAACATGAATGTAACATGTTCAGAACAAGCAAGGGGCTATACCACAGACTTCTGAGGAGACAATTAGTGCCCAAGGAACGCCCAAGACTTATTTTAAGGATATAACCCTCAATTTTTTTCCTTTTTTTTTTATTCTCTATTATCTGACGTGGCTAATAATCACGTCATATCTTTCAAATTCAGATCTCCCACCCAAATCAAACCCTACTTAGTTTCTTTTCTTCTTCGCCGTTTCTTCTTCTCTCCTTCTCTTTTTCTCTTCTTCTTCTCTCCTTCAACGATGAAAAACAGAGATGGTCTTGTCGCCTGCACCTCTCCTTCTCACATTCTCTCATCGCGATTTGTCTTCTCACCTTCTCCCGTCGTCGATAATCGGGATGAATCAGGATGAATCTCCTCTCCTTGTACAAGCATGACAAAGATAATCGGATGAATTTCAAAAATTATCGATAATATTTTTCTTCTTCTTCTTCTTTTTTTGTCTCAATCTTCAAGAACTTGAAGATATATGAAATCGCGTGAATTCTTTTGAAGATCGCGTGACTCGATCTTCAAAAGAAATCACGCGACTTCATAGAATTATGAAGTCGCTGCGGGATTATGATAGTCGAGCACGCGACTTCATAATTCTATGAAGTCGCGTGAATTCCTTTGAAGATCGCGTGACTTGATCTTCAAGAGAAATCACGTGACTTCATAAATCTATGAAATCGCATGATTTCTTTTGAAGATCGAGTCATGCGATCTTCAAACGAGATGAATAAAAATAACAAAAGAAAAAAAGAAGAAAAAATTGAAGATGAATAAAAATAATTAAAAAAAATAAAGAAAATAAAAGAAAAAAATCGAGTCCGCGATTTCTGAGATAGCTCACTCGATTTGTACACGTGAAAAATAATTATATTTAATATTTATTTTATTAGACAAAATTGAGAAAAGGGTTATATACCCAATTCTTTTAAAACTAGGGGTTACATAACTAAAAAAAGACTTAGGCATCCCTTTTAACCGAATGCCCCGACTTCTGAGAGTCCATAAAGCAGTTGACTCCGGTCTAGACAGCTTTTAAAAAATCTTATAAATGCCAAATTTGTAATAGAAGTCATCTACCCTAATACATATCAGCAACAGATTCCATTTTCTCAATTATGATTAATTCTCTAATTCTCTAATTATGCAACATAAATCCCCAAATTTGCAGGGGTTCTTTTTCTTTCAGTACATATTTCTTTCTCAAACATGATTTCTTGTTATTTTGACATCCAAATTTTCAAGAAAACAAATGCTAAATCTCACAATCAGTTAAACCAAATCAAGAAGTTATTATTTTTAAGAGAAAACACGACAAACATACCTTTGGGAAAGGAACTTCATATGAATTCACAGCATTAAACATTAATAATTCTCAGCCGGCAACATCAATTTTACAATATATTGCAAATCTCAGAAGTAATTTAACTAACAAAGGCTCTCGGAAATAAAAAGGTCTTACGCGAGTGCAAGAAAAGATGTTGGAGGCAGCGCAGAAGTAGAGGAGAGTGGCGGCGATGCAGGAAGAGGTAAGCAGCAGCGGTGCGGGCGCAGGCGCGTGCAATTATAGGCGGGGCTACGTGAGAGAAAAGGGGTTTTATGCGCCGCCTACTCAAAGCGGTGACGAGCGGCGGCGTTTTTCTCAGGAGATGACGAGCGGCGGCGTCCTGCTCAGGCAATGACGAGCGGCGGCGGGTGCAGTTGGAGAGAGGCGGGCAGCCGCACAGTTCGAGGGGAGGGGCGGAAGCGTTACGGGGAAGGGATTGAAATTTGCAAATGGGTTGAAAATGATTCAAAATTCATTTTTAACCCTCAGATTTAGTTTTTTTTTTTTTTAATTTTAAAAAACCGACGGGATTCCCCTCGGAATCCCGTCGGAAATATTTAACCTTATTTTAAAATTATATATTTTTAAAAACCGATGGGATTCCGAGGCGAAAATATTTAATCTTATTTTAAAATTATATATTTTAAAAAACCGACGGGATTCCCCTCGGAATCCCGTCGGAATTATTTATTGGAACTTTTTAAATTTTATATTTTAAAAAAACCGACGGGATTTCCCTCGGAATCCCATCGGAATAATTTAATATTATTTTTAAATTTTATATTTTAAAAAAACCGATGGAATTCCGAGGGAAATCCCATCCGAATTATTTAATTTTTATTTTTTAAAAAAATAATTGAACCCCGTCGGAATTCCATCGGAATTCCCTCGGATTTACCGACGGCATTCCGACGGAGCATTTCCCTCGGAATTTTCCGTCGGAATTTGCAGGATTTCTTGTAGTAATTTATTTTATAATTGATGGTTAGGATAAATAAAAATTAATTTATATCTCATAAAAGAATTAATAATGAAATTATATCAAATAAGAAAAGATTTGTCTTGGAACTATCAATAATAATCTTTTTAAATATTAATAATTCAAAATTCTAAGAATTACACATTAAAAAACAATACACATAAAAAGTATATTATGAATTTTGTCAAAGGCAATTATTTTTTTAATTACTATTTATTTTTATAATAAAATAATATACAAAATCAAGATAAGCTGTAACGCCCCGGTTCCGGATGAAGAGGTAAGCACGCCACGTGTGAGATTTTGAGCGTAGGACTTATTTTAATTCTTTAAATTTCTATTTTTCCCTACGTGACATCTCATATTTTTATAAATTCATGAAACATCAATTATGTGAATTAAGTGATTTTATAACATTGGAAAATTATTTTTGTAACGCCCCGAATTTCATTAATCATAATTTTATGTTTGTTGTAATTTTATAAATTACATTTTATCAAACTTTCATGAAATTTCATGAATTCAATTAAACTAAGAATTTATTTCATAAATTGAAAATATTTATTTCGTGAAATAACCACCGAATATGATTTAATTGTCAACTTGTCCCTATATGTGCATTTCTTTAAATTTAGGGACCAAATTGTATAACTTTCTCATGGATTTAATTGAATAATTAGCAAATCATATATCCTCAATTGCATGACTAGAATTCTTGGAGGATTAAATGGCAATTTAAACATTTCAAAACATGAATCACGTTATATGGCTTCTTCAAGCTTCCTTGATTAAATTTCATCAAATTTCTCCAACATATTCACTCCCTCATTATCGGTTCTGTAGTACCCCCACACGTGGAGATGCCACACCCCCGCACTACAGGTCGATCCACACACGCAATGGATAGTACGTACATGAATCAACCCGCAGCGAACGGGTGACAAAGAATAAGAACCAAGCTAGCTAGGCGGGACTAACCTCAACTGGAAAACCACAATGCAATAAAATAAGCGGAAGCATAATAATTTTCAATATTAATTTCCAAGTATTCAAGTTTTACTATCTTCTAACTCCATATATCAAAACATTATCATCTCCCAAACTACATAACATGTCTAAAAGTAATAGATGCAATACATGAACGTGTAGTGCTAGACTCGACTGAAAACAGAACAGGACTCTGACTCCCGCCTAGCACGAACCTGCAAAACACTGAAAGGTTGAGGTGTCAGTCCAACACGGACCGAGCGAGGGGTATAAATAAATATTAGTGCAATTAACATGCAAGTTCTAATCTCGGGTAAGGTTTTTAATAAAGGAAACAATATAAGTTCAATATTAGAATAGATCTCGCCCGAGATTACAACTAATCCATTCAATCAATATAAACGTTATCAATTCAATTCAATTCACTCAGTGGCCCGGCGAGTGAGGGCAATCTCCAACCTTACTCCAATTAGTGAACAATACCATCTTTAGGTTTTATTTCAATAATTATCATACAATCATTAGTGCACACTTAGCATTTTCATGAACTCCTTCTTCCTCCGGTGATGGTGGGATTGCAAGGCCCAACCATCCATGAACGGTGTACGTCGGGAACATGACTCCCACGCACGGGATTTCTTCCTCCACCAAACCTCCTGGTGGATTCAGAGGTGATCCCAAAATTGGTGAGGATAGTGCAAGAGTTACCCGTCAGCCCTTGCTTCCCCGGTTGGCTCAATACACTACCCTCGGGCCCATGTGAACATGACATGCTTACTCGCCAAAACACGATCAATCACGATAACACGATTAATCAATAGATCATGAAATCATTTGCAATCGGTAGAGATTTTGGGAAAGATATACACACACATATATATATATATATATACATTTTGGCTGAAAACATCACGTTGGGTTGTAAGGGTTCCATATATCTAGTAATTAAACCTCACCTGTGACGACCAAAACAAGAATACAACTATGGTGCGGCCTCCTCGTCAACAGGAATGAAATCTGTGCAACAAGGACAAGGGTTCGTGAGACACGACTCGTATGAACCATTTAAGACGCACGGCAAAGTCATAATTAGTAGGTCATGCAATAACAATTAAGGAATGTCAAATAAGAGCATGATGATCAATAAACCAAGTATATAACACATATAAGTCACATAAGGGAGCCAAGGAAGTGAAAGAAAAGCAATAAGAAGGGTTTTGGTGAAGTTTGGCCAAAATCGACAATTTCCAAAACGCATAAGCTGCAGAGAATTGGATATATCTTGAGTTGTAGAAGTTGGAATTGAGTTTTGTTTGTTGGGTAAGAAACTAGACACGAAGACCTTTCCGATGATATATGGCTCGTTTTCTAGTTCAAAGCGAGGCGAAAATGGCGTAGGCTTGAAGTTGGGTGAATGCAGTTTGTCGGTAAAGCAGCGACACTAAAAATAATTGATAATATCTTACAAACTAGAAAAGATATTGCGATGATTCCAATTGGAGGTTGTTCTAGACTTCAGGATCTTTCCAACAAATCAAAAATTAGGTCATTTGGAGTTCGGATGAGGGACTACCCGGCCGGGGAAATTACAAGCAAAAATCTACCCGGCCGGGGAAAACTTGTGCAGAAACTTTCTGCACAAGCTCTACCCGCCCGGGGAGTTTTTCTTCATGAATTTACCCGCCCGGATAGAGGGTTTTCAGCTGAAAACCGAGAAGAAACAGGGGAAAATAGGGGAGGGAAGGAAAAGGAAGCAAAGGCAACAACAAAACTTACCCAAACACCCAAACAATCATATAACATGCATACATGTTCAAAGTATCATAAAGTTCCAAATAAACACTTAAATCATGTAAAATTCATCAAAATCATATGCTTCAAGTTCATGCATCAATCATCATATAAACTCAAAATTTTCAAGAATTCATACATGATCTCAATTGATAATCATATATTCATGCTTCTTCCAACTAAAACATATAATATCTAATTCGAATTACAACCCTAGCTTCACATATAATTTATCAAAGGTCACATACTCATGCACCACCAACCTTGAATGAAACAAATGGAAGAAGAAGATGGCTATGGATTCTTAAGCTTCAAACTTGAGTTTTTCTTGGAAAAACTTGGATGAAATTGATGAAATCTCTTCTCCTTTCTTGAGGTTTGTGGTTCGGTGAGAGGGAGAAAGAAAATATGGATGAATTCTTGAATGAAGAATGAAATGGAAGATGATGGAAAAGCTTTACATGACTTATCCATTTTGGACTTGATGAAATACCTTAAATTACATTTTAGTCCCTCAAAACTATAAGTTATGCAAGCAAGTTCCATTCCTACAAACTTACTCACTTTGGCCCAAGAAATATTTATGCAATTGTGTCCTCGAATTCTAAAGAATGATCATATAAGGACAATTTGGCAATTCGATCACATTCGACAATTATTCCACGTAACAAGTATTTTCAAGTTATACAATAATTTCCAATTCGATATGAATTCATATAATTGCATGAATATATAGTGCATATAATATTAGGAAGATTAATATAATAACACATAACACATGAATGGAAAAAACCGGGGCGTTACAATTCTCCCCCCATTAAAAGGACCTGGTCCCCAGGTCCACTGTCGAGTTTTAAAATGATGCACAAGTAATAAGAGAGCCCCGTCTCCCTAACACAAAAGGAGAGCACCCCGTCTCTCAAACAAGAAATGAGAGAACACCGTCTCTCAAACAAGAAATAAGAGAGCCCCGTCTCTCAAACACACAAAATAAAACCCAAAAGAATAATTAAATAAACATTCACACAGTTATCACGTAAGGAACAGGTAGAAAACATCAATTATGTCACTTACCATTTATATATAAGCAGCTAACAACTAACAAGAATTCATATATGGCAATAGTAAAACACATGATGCATGTGATATGCATGTTTAGGTGTACCGTTCACCGTGGGTTATGCCATGAATATAGTTGATACCTTCGGCTACCACGTTCAGATGAGCATTCACATTTTGCACCTCTCTTTCCAGAGCATATGCACGAGCTTGAACAAGTGGCCTGTGTCCCCGGCAGACAACTCTCGTCGCTTCGGGCACGTGTCTACTAGGTGCTCATTGCTTCCACAACGCAGACATAGATTCAAACGTTTCCTACAAGCCTCATAAGTATGTGTATCACGTCCACAGTAAGTGCAAAGAGGTTTTCCCGAAGATGATGTTGAAGTTGGTACACTTGGAGCTTTCGAGGTCGATCCTATTGATTGAGCCTTTTTCTGAGATCCTTCCTGAGGTGGCGAGGATTGATAAGAAATAGGCCTCTTTCCATTATTAGAATTTTGTCCAGAGTGAGGTACAGGCCTTCTCACATTCACCGAGTCTTCAACTTTCAAAGCTTTTATAGTAGCCTTAATCCAAGTACTCATGTTAACCGCTTCCAAGACTCTCTGTATGTCTGGTCGGAGTCCTTGCACGAACTGCATAGCTTTGTGAAAATCATCACTCGCTATATTGGGTGCATAGCGAGATAACCTTTCATACTCGGATATGTACTCAGAAACGGACATTTCTCCTTGCTTTAGCTTAGTAAATTCCTTCAACCTCCGAGTCCGAGAAGATGGAGGGATAAACTTGTTCTTGAACTCTCTCTCGAAAACCTCCCATGTAACCTGCTCCTCGGCGGCATCAAGGATAATTTTGGTACTCTCCCACCATGAATACGCTTCTCCCTGAATGAGGGTAAGAGTGCACCGAGCCTTTTCCCGAGACTCACATGGAATAAGTTCCCATATACGCTCAACTTCTTTAAGCCATTGCTCGGCTTGAATATCATTTCCCTTTAGGAATCTCGGCGAATGTTGATTCTGAAATTCCCTTAAAATAGCGGAGATAGGTGCCTGTTGTTGTGGTGGAGGAGCTGGCGGCGCTGGAGGCACATAATCCCGTAACCTCTGATCTATGAGTTGCACCATGGAATTTAAGAAATCCTGGGGTTGAGCCGGAGGGGGTGGATGTGGAGAAACCCTAGGGGATCGATCACGGCGATGTCTCCTATGACCTGGAGAATGTTCACGGCGAGGACGGCCTCGAGGCATCCTGAAATCAAGACACTAGATATGCATGTTGGATTAGTGGATGCAAATGATTACAATTAAGGTCATAAGATGCAAATAAAACACATAATTCAAAGAATTCAAGTAAAGTCAAATAAGTGCAAGTAAGTTTTTAAGATGCAAAACTCTCAAATTAGCAAATAATCCTATGCCGTACGACTTAGACTCACGAGACACGACATTAGAACCGCGGTTTTGCAACCGGGCTCTGATACCACCTTAGATGTAGCACCCCCACACGTGGAGATGCCACACCCCCGTACTACAGGTCGATCCACACACACAATGGATAGTACGTACATGAATCAACCCGCAGCGAACGGGTGACAAAGAATAAGAACCAAGCTAGCTAGGCGGGACTAACCTCAACTGGAAAACCACAATGCAATAAAATAAGCGGAAGCATAATAATTTTCAATATTAATTTCCAAGTATTCAAGTTATACTATCTTCTAACTTCATATATCAAACCATTATCATCTCCCAAACTACATAACATGTCTAAAAGTAATATATGCAATACATGAACGTGTAGTGCTAGACTCGACGGAAAATAGAATAGGACTCTGACTCCCGCCTAGCACGAACCTGCAAAACACTGAAAGGTTGAGGTGTCAGTCCAACACGGACTGAGCGAGGGGTATAAATAAATATTAGTGCAATTAACATGCAAGTTCTAATCTCGGGTAAGGTTTTTAATAAAGGAAACAATATAAGTTCAATATTAGAATAGATCTCGCCCGAGATTACAACTAATCCATTCAATCAATATAAACGTTATCAATTCAATTCAATTCACTCAGTGGCCCGGCGAGTGAGGGCAATCTCCAACCTCACTCCAATTAGTGAACAATACCATCTTTAGGTTTTATTTCAATAATTATCATACAATCATTAGTGCACACTTAGCATTTTCATGAACTCCTTCTTCCTCTGGTGATGGTGGGATTGCAAGGCCCAACCATCCATGAACGGTGTACGTCGGGAACATGACTCCCACGCACAGGATTTCTTCCTCCACCAAACCTCCTGGTGGATTCAGAGGTGATCCCAAAATTGGTGAGGATAGTGCAAGAGTTACCCGTCAGCCCTTGCTTCCCCGGTTGGCTCAATACACTACCCTCGGGCCCATGTGAACATGACATGCTTACTCGCCAAAACACGATCAATCACGATAATACGATTAATCAATAGATCATGAAATAATTTGCAATCGATAGAGATTTTGGGAAAGATATACACACACATATATATATATATATATATATATATATATATACATTTTGGCTGAAAACATCACGTTGGGTTGTAAGGGTTCCATATATCTAGTAATTAAACCTCACCTGTGACGACCAAAACAAGAATACAACTATGGTGCGGCCTCCTCGTCAACAGGAATGAAATCTGTGCAACAAGGACAAGGGTTCGTGAGACACGACTCGTATGAACCATTTAAGACGCACGGCAAAGTCATAATTAGTAGGTCATGCAATAACAATTAAGGAATGTTAAATAAGAGCATGATGATCAATAAACCAAGTATATAACACATATAAGTCACATAAGGGAGCCAAGGAAGTGAAAGAAAAGCAATAAGAAGGGTTTTGGTGAAGTTTGGCCAAAATCGACAATTTCCAAAACGCACAAGCTGCAGAGAATTGGATATATCTTGAGTTGTCGAAGTTGGAATTGAGTTTTGTTTATTGGGTAAGAAACTAGACACGAATACCTTTCCGATGATATATGGCTCGTTTTCTAGTTCAAAGCGAGGAGAAAATGGCGTAGGCTTGAAGTTGGGTGAATGCAGTTTGTCGGTAAAGCAGCGGCACTAAAAATAATTGATAATATCTTACAAAATAGAAAAGATATTGCGATGATTCCAATTGGAGGTTGTTCTAGACTTCAGGATCTTTCCAACAAATCAAAAATCAGGTCATTTGGAGTTCGGATGAGGGACTACCCGGCCGGGGAAATTACAAGCAAAAATCTACCCGGCCGGGGAAAACTTGTGAAGAAACTTTCTGCACAAGCTCTACCCGCCCGGGGAGTTTTTCTTCATGAATTTACCCGCCCGGATAGAGGGTTTTCAGCTGAAAACCGAGAAGAAACAGGGGAAAACAGGGGAGGGAAAGGAAAAGGAAGCAAAGGCAACAACAAAACTTACCCAAACACCCTAACAATCATATAACATGCATACATGTTCAAAGTATCATAAAGTTCCAAATAAACACTTAAATCATGTAAAATTCATCAAAATCATATGCTTCAAGTTCATGCATCAATCATCATATAAACTCAAAATTTTCAAGAATTCATGCATGATCTTAATTGATAATCATATATTCATGCTTCTTCCAACTAAAACATATAATATCTAATTCGAATTATAACCCTAGCTTCACATATAATTTATCAAAGATCACATACTCATGCACAACCAACCTTGAATGAAACAAATGGAAGAAGAAGATGGCTATGGATTCTTAATCTTCAAACTTGAGTTTTTCTTGGAAAAACTTGGATGAAATTGATGAAATCTCTTCTCCTTTCTTGAGGTTTGTGGTTCGGTGAGAGGGAGAAAGAAAATATGGATGAATTCTTGAATGAAGAATGAAATGGAAGGTGATGGAAAAGCTTTACATGACTCATCCATTTTGGACTTGATGAAATACCTTAAATTGCATTTTAGTCCCTCAAAACTATAAGTTATGCAAGCAAGTTCCATTCCTACAAACTTACTCACTTTGGCCCAAGAAATATTTATGCAATTGTGTCCTCGAATTCCAAAGAATGATCATATAAGGACAATTTGGCAATTCCATCACATTCGGTAATTATTCCACGTAACAAGTATTTTCAAGTTATACAATAATTTCCAATTCGATATGAATTCATATAATTGCATGAATATATAGTGCATATAATATTAGGAAGATTAATATAATAACACATAACACATGAATGGAAAAAGCCGGGGCGTTACAGGTTCCTTCAAGCAAAGAGGGAGAAGTGATTTCACTCAATTTTCATCAATAATTTCAAGAAATATTTGAAGATTTGAAGCTTGATCATCATAGTCATCCCCTTCTTCATTTCTTTCCACTTCAAGCTGGGTATGTGCATGGTTGATGATTCTTGATCAAATATGGTTTAGCTAGGGTTTGAGAATCATACCTTAAATGGATTATTTGTTGTTCAAAGTATGATTATATGACTATAACTTGAGTTAGAGCATGAATTCTTGCAAAAATATGGAGTTGTATATTAAGATGGGCTTGAGGTTGTAACTTTGATTTCTTGATGATTTTCCATGGTTTATGAATTTAAGTGATATATTATCATATTTTGAGCTTGTATGCATGTATATATTTCCAGAATTATGATTTTGTGTGAGTAAAACTTGAACCTTGGGGTTGTTTGATGTTTCCCGTAGTCATCCCCTATTTCTGCTCTGTTTTTCAGTTGCAGAAGCTGGGAACGGCCCTTCCCGCCTCAAGGCCTTTTGGGAACGGTCTTCCCATGCTTCAGTTTAAAAATAGGCGGCCGAGCCTAGGAACCGCCGTTCCCATTTTGGCCTCTGTGCCGGAAGGGCCGTTCCCAGCAAAAGGCGCGCTTTCTTTCCCTGTATTATTATTTCGGAGTATCATGATAGTGGTTTCGAGTACTTGTATGTGAATGTTATTTGGAAGATGATAATGTAACGCCCCAATTTTTCAGTATTTTAATATGACATATGTGTTTACTAAATTGTGTAAATTAATTGGTTTTTAGTGTTTTCTATAATTAAATTTCATTGTTTAATTGTTAAATAAGTGATTAATTGAAATATATGCAATATTTGAATTTGAATCTATGTGAATAACTTGTGTGCTCCTTAATTGCGTGAAATAATTATTTCTACGTGTTTATATATTTAATTTAATTTTATTTATATTAAATGTTAATTATTTTATTTTAATAATATGAATATCATATATATATATATATATATATATATATATATATATATATATGTTAATTGTGTACGTGTGCATGAATATAGTAGTGCATGCATTTTACATTTATAAATTATTTATGCATGCATGTATTATAAATTATATATATATACGTATGCATGCATTATTATTTATAATATATTATATATGAATTTAATTGCATATTATTGTAAATATTATGAATTCTATTGATACATTGCGTATGAGTGACATTTACATGCTTCGTTTCTATATGAATTGAAACCGGAATTTCGTGCGAATTTAATATGTTGAACTTATACGTGTCTTGTATATGAATAATTGTTCGTTTCATGATTTCGGTTACATTTGATTGAGTTTTGAATTTATTTGAATTTTGGAATCCAAATCGGAGGCTAACGAGCACTTAGCGCAACCTTGGTTCCGTAATTTTATATCTTGAGCTCGGGAACTCGGATTTGAGTTCCGTCAACTTCGCTGAACTCGTAACGAAGATTCGAGTTTAGTAAACTTAGCCTTATATTTTTCTAACGTCATTTGAACCTCCGAAATCCAACCGAAAAATGAAACGGCGACCAAACTGACCTTGCTGTACTAAAATGACCATAACTTATTCATTTGTTGACCAAATTAACCGTGGTTAGACTCTATGGAACCCTAACTCAAACCTTTATTCAGCCATAAACCCCCCAAACCGAACCAACCCTTCCCACTTGCTGAAAATATCTCAAACATCTCCTGCTTCCCAGTTTTTGCCCGTACCTTGAGATTCAAGCTCTACCTTGAGATTCAAGCTCAAATCTCCTTCCAAACCTCCATTAATCCACAAGGTAAGCTTGGATATGTTATGTACATTCAATATGAGTCATTTTCATTCATTCATCCCTAATTTTGATCATGGTTTCATGAGGTTTCTGATTGAATTCGAAAATAAGAGGTTTGGGACAATTTTGATGATCTCTTTCATTTCTTGATGGATTTGAGTGATTCCAAGCTTGAAAATGATTGTTTTGACATCCTCTTTTCATTTATGATCATTGATTACCTGGTAGTAAGAGTATTCATGAGATATCATTTATGAGACTTTGAGAAAATTTCATGAAATGTCGTGTGTGCCTGCGTCTCACGTCTGAGCTTCCTTGGGGCTGACTTGTATGTTAATTTGGAGTTATTTCGTAGTATTTTTTATGGCTTAGCTTACCTGAACATGTTGGGGATTAATGAGATCAGTATGCTCTGCTTTTCGTGACTTTTTACACTGTTTTTGGCCTGAAAATTCTGCTGTCAAACTGCTGCGCTGATTCTTATTGTTGCTGTCAGTTTTGTGTATTGTTAGGCTTGGTTTGTTGTTGCATTTCATGCCATGAGTTTCTGCTTATCTTGCTTGCATATCACTTGGGCTACTGCTGCGTTTAAGCTTAAAACAGGGACTGTTGCAGGCATGCGACACGGGGGTGTCATTCTTTTTCTTTCCAGCGTGAAACGGGGGTGCATTTTTGGCCTGGAATTTCTATACCGAGACACGGGGGTGTCTCGGTTGGTTCGAGGTTTGTGACACGGGGGTGTCGCCTTATTTATTCCAAACTTAAACCTACGTTTGTATGCATGTGTGTGTTTGTTTTTTCTTCTTTTAAACTGCTGCTGCCGTGCTTCTTTTGATTCAAAGTATGTACTTTAGGAGCAGTCATGACTGTTGTTTGGTCAGTCCTTGCTGCTGCTGCTGTCTTCCTTGGTTCTGCAGGTGTGTGTGTGTGTGTTTGTTCTCCCCACATGTAAATTGCTATTGCTATTCTCTAACTGTGCATGAATGTATATATATATACGTATATTTGTGTGTGCATGCATGGCGAGGTGTGTGTGTGTGCGTGCATAGCTATATATAGCTATATATATACATAAATGTGTATTGTCTGCATGTGCATGCATGTAAATGTAGTTGTGTGTTATTATTATATATATATCTATTTTGCATGCATAATATATATATATATATATATATGTGTGTGTGTGTGATACGTGATACATATAAATATATTAGTTATGTAATAAATATAGTATGCATGTGTATGTAATCAATATATATATTTATTATATATTTTAAAGTATTAATTGATTATTTCAATTATAGAATTTAATTGTTACCTATTTCATGTTTGATTTAATTTCCAATTTTAAATTGAATGTGTTTAATTGTTTATGTTCTAATTTTAAATGTGATTTAATACGTGCTATGCTCCTACTTGAATTCTTGAATTAAATTGATTGAAAATGTGGAACTATGACTTCGAATGACTTGATTATATGATTTAAATTCCTTTAACATGGAATGTGAAGGATATGAACTCGTTTGAATACGAATGCTTCATTGAATGAATGTTTATATGACTTTAAGACTTTAATAGTGCACATGAACATTTTATGATATAATATCATCTTTTACGCATTCATATCATGTTCATTGCTTGCCGTGCATCTTATATGGTTCATTGGAGTCTCGAGTCTCATGAACACGTCATGTTGTCTTTTGTACAATTTATCTCCAGGGTGGAGAATCTTGATCAACTAGGCACTCGGTAACTCGTATCCTTGTATCGCCATGTTCCAGGTGAGGGTGTTTTTGTTCTAGTTACATATTAAACCCTACAACCTTATGTGACAAGCTTTGGCCAAAAACCTTATGTATGTATATATATATATATATATATATATATATATATATGCCACTTTTAAAGTAAAGTTATCGAGTAAATATTGATCGAGTAAACCCTTTTCAAAAGAATTATGAAATATGTTATGTTTCTTATGAATTGAAATGTTTTGGCGAGATTATGCATGAATGTTATGTTCACGGGCCCAGGAATTAGTACATGTGGCTATCCGGGGAGGCAAGGGCCGATGGGGATCCCATGTGCTGATTCCATTATGTTAACGGCGAAAAGGACCTCGTCAAGGAGGTTTTGACGAGGAAACGCTAACCGGGCTTTGAGGCCTCATGAACCTCATAGCCACAATGATATGTTTAGGTGGTCGGGCCTTGCAAACCCGTCCACCACCCGGAGGAAGAAGTTTGGAACTTGTTTTATGATTATGATTATGTTTATGATTGATTTGCACCGTGCGGGAAGGCCGGGACACGGATTGCCCAGACGAATATGTTTTATGATATGATGTATGATCTGCGTGTATTATGATATATTGCATGATCACCTATTTAAAGTATTATTGATATGTGTCGTACACAGTCGAAGTTGGTTGGAGATGATGCACGCTCACTCGCCGAGCCTTATGTTTATGTATGAATTATGAACGTAATGAATTAATATGATTAGTCGTAAAATCCGAGTATGGCTTGGTTATTCTCTTGCCCTTTTGGGAACTAATTTCAAATAAAAACTTGCTCGGGATTTATAACTTGCATGTGCATGTTTTATAAATATGTATTTTACTCCTGCTCACTCAGTCTTCTAGAGACTGACCCTCTCCCTCCCCAACACTTTAGCGTGCAAGTTTGGCTTTGAGGTTCGAGCTAGGCGGGGTCGTGTTAAGTTCGAGTCAGTCAAGTTAAGTTAGTAGCGTCTCTGCATTCACTTATGTATTTAAATGGTGTATGGTTCGACCCCGTGTCATTATGAACTTGAACCTTATGTAATTGTTATTGTATTGCCTTGTCGGGCTTGTTATGAATTAAAAGAGGCCTGAAGAGCCCAAATCTGCTTATGGTTTGTGTGTTTGAACAAAAGAGGCCTGAAGAGCCCAAGTCTGCTTATGGTTTGTGTGTTTGAACTTTAGTTCTCCGATGAATTATATTTTGTTGGTTGGTTATCATTGCAGGGTCTAAGTTCCGCCTAGCTTAGGAAGGTTATTTTGTTTGTCTCCCGTTCGCTATGGTTGGATACGGGTGCGGACTTTCCATTTCGTTACTCGTGTTGAGCCATAGTGCGGGGGATGTGGTGCCTCACGTGCGGGGTGCTACAGTTAATGTATTGATATGAGGTAATGATGATATTATGCTTCCGCTTTTAACTTTTATGTCTTAGATTCGTATTACTTTGGGGTATAGTCCCGCCTAGCTAGCTTGTCTCTTTTATTTGTCACTCGTTCGCTATAGGTTAGTTCATGTACGGATTGTCCATTTCGTATGTGGATTGGACTATAGTGCGGGGGATGTGGTATCTCTACGTATAGGGGTGCTACAATTTTATATCATGGATAAATATTTATTACGAAAAATGATTGTCGAGAGTGTTTTAATTACCGAATTGTCCCTACATGATTGTTTTCTAACTTTAGGGACCTAATTGCATAACATTCGAAGGACCTAATTGATCATATTTCAAAACCATATATCCACAATTGCATGACTTGAATTTTTGGAGGATTAATTGGCAAATTGGACATTTCACTCATTTCAAAAATTGAATGTATCGGTATATTGTTTCCATGATCTTCCTTGATCATTTATCATCAAAAATTTCCCAACATATTTTGCTCCCTCACTCTCGGTTTCAAGAAGGAGAAAGGAAAGAAGAGATTTCATCCAAAATTCATTAAGTTTTTCAAGAAATTATCCAAGTTCTAGAGCTTGATCATCTTCATCATCTATTTTCTTCATTTCTTTAACTCAAGGTCACGAGGTCGTGGATGAGGAGCAGGCTCCCTAGAGCATATCCTTGTTTCATTTTGTAAGAAAAGGTACTCGGTCGTGCTAGGCGGGAGTCCGGTCAGGTCTTGCATTTTCTCGAGTCTAGCATTGTATCTTTCATGTATAGCCCTTTTGATACAGCATGTTATGATTGTTGTTGCTACATTTTGGATACTTGGATATGTATACTATATAAGAGATGATAATGTATTGATAGTTAATATTGGTATCTATCGTATATATACTTTGGTAAATACGGTACCTATACGTATTAATTGAATTGCTTCCGCTTCTGATTTCATGGTTTTGGTTATTTATGTTCGGGAGTGTCTCGCCTAGCTCGTTTATTTTTCTTGTCACCCGTTCGCTATAGTTTTGGTTTATGTACGGATTGTCCATTTCGTATGTGGATCGAGGCTATAGTGCGGGGGATGTAGTGCCTTGGGGGTTAGGGTGCTACATAAGCTAATTATATTTTTTCTATTTAATTGAAAATCTAGAAAAAACAGAAAAGTCAAACTTGCCAAAGATAATTATTTTTCTTAGTAACTATTTATTTTCATAATAAAATAATATATAAAATAAAAATCAACCAATCATATTTTTTTATTTAATTAAAAATCTCAAAAAATTCATAAAATTCCTCATCATCAAAATGCACAAAAGTCAAATAGTCAAATGTGGTTTTTCAAATATATAATAGTATAAATTATAACATGATTCCTAAAATATGACTTTTATTGAGTTTATTTTTATAACAAAAAATGAAATTTCAGAACCTATCAGCTATCTTATTTGATTTGCAGATTTAATTTGTTTATTCCTACACACTTAGGCTAAAGTAAATATTTATTTATGGCCAATGAAGTTTCGGTCTTATGGCCTGATCGAGTTTCGTTAGAAGTATGTGATCTTTTTATTAATTTGATTTACAATAAGAAGTGTGGTTTCAGAAGAGAGAAACAAAAATGTTGGTCCCAACGGGTGATATTGCCAAGACTATTCCGTAAGGGCAGAACAAGATTGGGCAAAATTAACATACCTACCTTTTTGTATCATAACGTTCTCTTATTTCGCCAAAAAACAGCATAAAACCATCTAACTATGGCGGTATCTATAAAATTAGGTTGGAGATGAAGTTTTCATGAAAACTATATAGTTTCTGGAGAAACGCAATGTGAGGATAATCGGAAGGAGGTCGGCCGGAGGATCGGATACAGTGGCAGCGAAGTGGAATGGCCATGGTGCGGATGGGAAATTAAAACGTCAAGTCATAGATGATTAGAAGGTATAACTGTGTCAATTAGATAATTGTTCTGCCAAATTTCAATTTTCTACAAAGAACAGTTTTAAATGTAGCTTATTTTGTACACATGTTGCATGCATTCAAGAATCTGGAACCATTGCAGGGGTGCACCGTGCACGAACAAAAGTTATTTCCTACTTATGTAATTACATGATCTAGTAAAAGAATAAGGATAGAACAGGAAAGGACCAGAGGAGGACATGGTAATCTAAGTCCTGCTACAACACATTGTGTCATCCTTGGTTGAAGTAAATCGACCTACCAATCTAAGTGAATTCAATGTTCCTACTATCATATCATTTGCACGTTTCAATTTATGATAGGAAGCTGAATCTCCTTGTTTATAGTCTGAGACTGAGACGGCTCACTCTGTTGGCTTGTCCTTGCATTCTCTGCCAGGATCCTTTGATCTCCTTGAAGATTTAAGGTATCCTTTGAGGGACTCGAGAAAACAGGACTTGGGGGGCCGTTGGTGTCTGGGGACGCCATCGAGAAATTATATGGACTTTGTTGGTTGTTTCCATAGGGTGAATGGATTGCCCTCAGCATGCAATCACCACAACATCCTGCATCTTTTCCCTCACTTGGTTTATGGTTCTTGAAAGTGTGAGAACTCAAATCTTTGTTGTCAAACTTTTGTATCAACTCTGTTATCTTGCTCCATACTGTGGATTCAGGATCCGAGCGCTCTAATACACTCCAATTTTCACGTAGGAAGCTAAGCACATAGATTATAAGTGCTGCAATGCCAATTATTGCTACAATTGTGAACAGTCCCCAGAAACTTGACAGCCCAAGACTCCTCGGTGATCTTAAGGTGTCATTGTCTGGACATTTGTTCATTTCACCCATCCACTTCCTCTCAATCTTCACAATCTTTTGCCCCTCCGTCACATTTAAGATTACCCTTGAAACATCGGCTACTAGAGGGGAACCTTTGGGGAAGGCCTGCAGAGAGGAAGAGGAGCATTTAGAACACAAATAGAAAGATTTATGAAAACCTTTTAGTTCACATATTGAAAAATTAAAAAAAAAGGGGAGAGAGGAGATCACATACGAAGCCGAGACCATTAGCCTTATATGTGGGTTCAACTGTCATGTATTTTGAACAATATTTTCCTAGGAACAGCTTAGTATATGGGATTTCATGAAAAGCAGCAGATATTCCACCATTTGCACTCCCTCTGGAGAGAAGCTCATCGAGTTGCTCTTGTGAGTTGAATTCCACAAGTCGTGACTCATCAAATTTCATTTGTTTAAGAAAATCATAAACAAATGATCCTTCCAGATACCCTACATATTCCCTGTTCTTAATAAGCACATTAACATCTCTGACTGTTGGATGCAGCTGCTGAACAGTTAACATAGATGCAAGACTGGCAGTATAGCTTTGGGTTAGTATAAGCGCCACCAAGAGCCATATCATCAGCACAAGCCGGGACAAGTTGTTTATTACTCTCTCCTCTGCAGAGCGAGATACAGAATAAAAGAAAAGAAGTTACATGAGAGGCTGTTAAAAATTTGCAACTTAAACATGGCTGATTAAGAGATAGTACATATCTTACTTTGAGCGAAGACCATAGTTGAGAAGGCAAACCAGAATATCACGCCTACTTGATACCAAAAAGGTCCCCTGAAATCTTCATTTATTCTATGCTCAAGAATCCAAATTAGACACCCTATGAAAATGAATGAGCAAAAGCTTGTCAACCACAGTTCCCAGGTCAGTGGCTTCAGGAATACCCATGCATTTCGGTTCTTATCATCTTTGATCGGTACAATCATTGCCACACCAGACTCTGTGTAAGGCATAGTGAAATCAACGTACTCCGCCCTATTTTTTATGATTGATATATCTCCAGCGACAGCATCATATTTCTGTTCATTGATCAGGCAAAAAAAAAAGGAAAAAGATATAGCTCTTGAAACATTTGCGTTGATAACAATAAAGTATTGCGTATTTCTCTAATTGGATAAAGTTGTTATTTGTTTTAAAATTTCAGAGCAAGCAGGAAGGTACTTACCCCAATATGTACTTGATTGACCAAATCATTGTAATCTCCAGCTGCGTTGTGGTCAGATGTTGCAAATGGAATGTATTCATATTGCACACCATAAGGTAATGCTGCCATCACTGCATCAAAAACATCTATGCAGTATCCTTCCACGTTAGTAGAATTGTCAGAATTCCAAGTGACACGAACAAACTCAGTGTAACCAACCTTTACAGGTACTCCTACTGTCAATTTCTTCCCATTTGTTGGAATCACCCATCCCTTTGGCGGATACGGTTGGCCACCTGGCCATACAATGGATCCAAGGTTGGATTTGGAAGTGGAATTTGAGTTATTGTTTGCACTTGGGAACTTAAGTTCTTTCATAATTCCGTTCTCTTTTGTCCAATACCCTATGCCTTGAGCTCTAGGAACCATATTGGCTATCTCATAAGGAGATTTTTTGAGTTGGCCATCAACTAGTTGGAAGTTTCCAGCAAGGCCTTTGAATTTGGTACTTGATAAAGCTTGAATGAGTCTTGGTCCTGTATCTGAAACACCAATTGCTTCTAAATCTGTAGAGTTTCTAGAAATATTTGCTTCTCTGTAATCAGGATTTTTTGTTATTGCTTTCTCTACTGCCATGGCTAGAGCAATGGCTGAGTCGTAAGCCCGAAGGCCCCATATGTCGAGATCTTGAGTAATAGTTCTTAAATTGTTCTTCCGAACCCTTTCCTTGTATCGAATTGAAAAACTATCCAGCTCCCTTGTCTCTGGAACATACGTTCTTACACCTATTACTCCTTTCATGGACCCTGTAACAGAAGTATCTTCTGAATCCAATTCTTTTGTGATTATCCATGCATAGTCTTTACTCATCATTCCTAGTTGTTTTGCTTTTGTGAACAGGCGAGAAGCGAGATGACTCATCAGGTGTACCACGAAGACTCGAGTTTGCATGGTCATGAGCTTGTAAAGTTCTAAAACAATCTGATCATCTGTTGCTACTGGTGAAATGACACTTCTGTAAGGGATGCGGACATTTGCACTCTCCAAAGAATCAGCCAGAAATGGAATCATCCCTTTTCCAAATTCACTATCCTCATACACAGCCACAACTTCTCGCCATCCAAAGGCTTTAATAATTGCGCCAATGGCTTCAACTTGTGAAGAGTCGTCTGGAGTAGCTCGAAAAAAATATGGACTCCGAAGTGATGAAAGGGAAGGGCTTGTGGCTGAGAAAGTAATGATGGGAACTTGAGCTTTGTCTCCTAGAGAAATAAGGAAGCTGGCCTGTGTTGAGAACAGTGGGCCTATAATGGCTTGCACTTTAACATTCTTCAGTAAGTCCAGAGCTGCAATTCATTTCAAGAAAATCAATTCATTCTTCAGTTTTGTTTTTTCTCCAAGATGAGAGTTGCTCTTTTCCTGAAAAAGGTAACATATTTTCTTCTCGTTTTAAATAGAAACCAGTTTTCATCAAAACCAAAGACAACTACAAATTGGTACCACTTAGTCAAATAATTATATTTACACCCCCTCATGAATTTAAAAATTACATTTACACACCCTCGTGAATTTAATAATTACATTTAGACCCCCTCATGAATTTAAAAATATCCCAAAACATTGGCTACTTTTGGGTGTGTAATATAATTATTAAATTTATGAAGGGCTGTAAATGTAATTTGACTAAGTGGTACCAAATTGTGATTTTCTATATTCCTTTCCTTTGGGGTCTAAATGTAAACGACTCAAACAAAAAACAAAAAGAAATTCCAGCTATAAGTCATCATTTGGTGGTAATAACTGAATCCATCTTCACAGCAAACATTAACTTGTAGTTTTACTCTACTGTAGCATGTAGTTTTACAATTCAGTTTTACTCTACTGTTTCTAAAAATTCAAGTGTTTCTGCTTAAATTCAATTCTTTAAGATAGCTAGATGACCAATAAACATAAGAACAAGAAAACAAGTGGATAGATAGATTCCCGAAAACAAACTTATCAATGTTGCTGAAAAGTATGACTACCTGCAACCACAGAATAAATTTGCTTCTGCAAGAAGAACACAGAATTACAGAGTTGTACCTGCTGCAGCTGCCCCAACAACATCTCCTCTGGAATCACGGTTGGTGAGAACGAGTCTCGTCTTATAATGATCATGCGTTGCATAGAAGTCCGAAAGTGCCATCGATATGCAGTTGAATGTCATCTCCCCACGATCATCCATGTCAAGTACTACTCCCAATCTTACAGGTATAACCTCAGCCTTTTTGGTGGTGGTTGAAATCATTAAGGAGAATATGTAAATGAAGAGATACAATGTTTTTTTCTCCATGATATGGTTTGCTGAAAATAAGTCGATTTTGAGGCTTTTATAGACTAGGACCCAAGATTTGTCCTAAATTCTTGCCCTGTCAAGAATCATCCCTTTGAAAAATCTATGGAGTTTACTCACATGTGAAGTCAATAGATTTTTCTTTTTCTTTTTTTTTTTTCTTCAGATGCCAACTCCCAAAGCTTGACCAATTTCGTGTGAAAGGAAGTTGTTTCTAAGGGTGTAAATGGCTTGTCTGAACTGAGGTCGACTAGATTGAGCTCTATATCCTTTAACCATAGGTAAAATAATGAGTTCCAGTTCCAGTTCCAGTTCCATCTCAAACTCGAGCTCGATGCAATTACAGTCTCGATCAGGGACAGAATCACACACCAAAAATATCAAGATTCTCTTGTTTAAAATTATGAAGTTGGTATTAAGAAAGGAAATTGGGGGGGAAAACCTCCCCCTCCTTGGCTTCTTATCTGTCAATCCAGTCAAAAACAGAAAATGGTCCATACTGTTACAGATGTGATTATGTGAATCCCAGGATTATCATCCACAAGTATCCCTCCAAGGCTCTGACTAAGTCTCTAGTCCGTGATGACTACTACTCTGTTCAATGAATTACATTCCAAGTTCCTCATTTGATTATGATACGACTGAGTTACCATATTCTAGATTACCAGTTCTTTTTGTCTGTTGTTTGGTATTTCTGTTAGTTGCATATTGGAGTCGAGACATAGCTCTAAGATGTAAAGATTTTTTTATCGATTATCATTACGTACTCAAATTTTGAATACAAAATCTTTTTTTTGATAGAATACAAAATCTTTGATTAAGTTAATATTGTGTTTAACCATTAAACTACTAAATAACGGGAATGAGATAGTGTTACCAAATACGAGTGTTTGGTAAAGTTTATAAATATTCTTGAAAGCTAGTAAAATTTAAATCGTATTCTAAAATATATTTGAAGTGTTTAAGTAAACCGATGACAAAGAGTATTTTAATAATACTAATGCTAGTGACTTGTACACTTAATGCATGTGCAAAAGTAATATAAAATTAAAATTTTTATATTATTACTTAATTTATAAATATTTTTAATATAATTATAGTTTTTTGATAAATAAATAATTAAATAAAATAAGATAATACCAAATTAGTATAAAGTAATAGTTCAAGTAGAAATTAAAAAATATATATGATTTAAAAAATTAGAATGAGATAAGAGAAAAAAGAATTAAATATAAATAAGTAACAAAATAAATAAATAAAAAATGAAAGAATTTGAGAGAAAATGAATGTGGAAGAGATTAGTAGAAAACTGTTCAAATACGTGGGTAAAATTTATATATTATATATGATGAAACATTGTTTCTTATAGGATAAAACTTTTTTTTTTTCACTTCAATTTTTAGAGCGATTTGCATCTTAATATCTAATTTAAAATTTTAAAAATTAAATGCTTAATCTTTAATTTTTTATTTACTTTGTAAATCTATCATTTTAATTTTGTCCCGCGTTTTCTCAAAGGTTGGTTTTTATGGTAGTGTTTTTGTTTTCTAACCCCCGAGTTTGTGAATTTGAGATTCAAAGAAAGGTGAGATAAATTGGGAAAATTTTGGATATATTTTTTTTTTCTTTCTAATTTTTTAATGGGTACAAAATTAAAATAATTGACTTGTTTTTAAAAATTAATTGTGACCCAAAGATTTCGGCCGATTTTAAGATTGAACACTGAAATGAACTAAAAATTCCTTGAATTTTAAATATTGGACTAAAGTTTAAATAGTCCTGTTTCTTATACAACACACCCTCTCTACATATATATTCTCTATTTCATATAGGTATATTGAATATATTTATAATACGAAATTACTTAGTTACACTTCATTCTTTTATAGAAATGTACAAAGATCAACTCCACAGTAGATATGGTCGTTATATCAGTTTTGATTCTTGAAATTCAAACTTGGAGAACTCCAAGACTGCGACGACTTACGAGTCACAAAAGGAATGCATCTGGCAATTTCAGGAATGTTACTTCTTAGTTTCGTTTTTGGTAGCTTTGAGTTGATAATGTCTGAATTTCCAAGTGCCTATTACCTGTTTGTTGAAAGGCCCACAAGAAGCCTGGACAATTATCTGCACTGCACGCGTCCATTTCCATGCACATCAAGGTACACAATCAATTAGCTAACGTTGTTCATTGTAATAGGACGATGTCTATGCCTTTCTGTTGTTTTCTGGACGACCCTTCTAATAAATTTTGGCTTATCTATCTGGTATCTACACAGTTGTACTTGTCAAAATTCTAGCCTTGCTAGTGCTTTTAGCTCAAACGAAGATTGATATTTTGAGCCTTTAGCTAATCAGGAATAGTTGGTCTTAGCCTTTACTGGAGGATAGATTGAAGTTTAGTCCATGTTGTCATTTATAATCAAGGAATGTATGAGTTGCAGCAATATTTTAACGACGTAAGTCGTTCTATAAGTACTTAGGCTACAACTATTTTCCACTTTGGATCGTCTCCATCATCTGGGTAAAATAGATTGGGAAAGGAAATTACAGAAGAAAACTTAGTGATCTAAGTGGGACGATATTTTCAGAAGAGATTTAAAGAAAAAACTACTAGAACGCATCGAATTAGATTTACAAATTATAGTTTTGCCTCCATACTTAGCATAAAAGAATAACTCCAATCTCATTGAATCCCGTGTGGCAATGTTGAGGTCCTTTGTGGGTTTTCATTCATCCCAGCAAGCTGAATCTCCTGGTTTATCATCTGAGACGATTCACCATGCTGACTCATCATTGTGTTCTCTATTGAACTCATGTTATCTACTTGAAGAATCAAATTTTGCTCTGAGAAAGAAGGACTCTGAGGACCATTAGTGTGTGGCAAGGCTGATGAAAAATTTGATGAACTCGGTTCATAATTTGCATCAGGTGATTGCATATGGCTCCCCGTGCAATTGCTACAGCTGTAATCATCTCTCTCACATAGTTTTTGTTTCTGGAAAGTGTAAGACTTGAAATCTTTGTTGTCGAACCTGTGTAGTAACTCTATTATCTTGCTCCATACTGTGGATTCGGGATGAGAGCACTCTATTACACTCCAATTTTCACGGAGGAACCTAATCACATAGATTATAAATGCTGTGACTCCAATTATTGCTACAATTGAGAATAGTCCCCAAAAGCTTGCCAGCCCAAGACTTTTGGGGGAACTTAAGGTGTCAGAATCCGGACATTTAGTCTTACCACCCAACCACTTTCTCTCAATGTCCACCATTTCTTGACCCTCTGTTACATTTAAAATTGCTCTTGTGACATCGGCTACTAGCGGAGAACCTATGGGAAACACCTGCAAAGTGGAAACAGATAGATTGGTACAAGATAGCAAGACAAAGTTAATCCTTTTCTATGCATATACAGAAATACCGGGATAACATACAAAGCCGAAACCATTAGCCTTATATGTGGGCTCGACAGTCATGTATTTTACGCAGTATTTTCCTAGGAACAGCTTGATATATGGGATTTCATGAAAAGCCGCAGATATGCCTCCATTTCCACTCCCTTTGGAGAGAAGCTCATTGAGTTTCTCTGGTGAGTTGAATTCCACAAGTCGCGACTCATCAAATTTCATTCGTTTTAAAAGACCGCGAACAAATGATCCTTCCATGTATCCTACATATTCCTCGTTTTTAATTAGCACATTAACATCTCTGACTGTTGGTTGCAGTTGCTGAACAGTCAACATAGAAGCAAGACTGGCTGTATAGCTTTGGGTTAGTATAAGCGCCACCAAGAACCATACGATCAGCACAAGCCTGGACAAATTGCTTATCACCCTCTCCTCTGCAGAAAGAGAGAAACCCGGGGGAAAAAAAAGCAATGGTATAAAGGACCGTAGATTTTTGCAGAAATATTTCGTTGGTATTCATGACTAGTTAAAAGTAGTGGATAGCTTACTTTGAGCAAATACCATAGTTGAGAAGGCAAAAGAGAATATCACGCCTACTTGATACCAAAAAGGCCCCCTAAAATCTTCATTTATTCGATGTTCAAGAACCCAAATCAAACATCCTATGAAAATGAATGAGCAAAAGCTTGTCAGCCACAGTTCCCAAGTCAGGGGCCTCAGAAATACCCATGCATTTCGGTTCTTATCATCTTTGATTGGTACAATCATTGCCACACCAGACTCTGTGTACGGCAGAGTGAAATCAACATACTCTGACCTATTTTGTACGATTGATATATCTCCAGCGACAGCATCATATTTCTGTTCATTGATCAGATAAAAAGAATTGGAACAAGAAACATTTAGGTAGAGAACAAATCATTTCCGAGCAAGGAGGAAGATACTTACCCCAATATGTACTTGATAGGTCAAATCATTGTAATCTCCAGCTGCTTTATGGTCCGGTGTTGCAAATGGAATGTATTCATATTGCACATCATATGGTAATGCTGCCATCACTGCATCAAAAACATCTATGCAGTATCCTTCCACTTTAGTAGAATTGTCAGAATTCCAAGTGACGCGAACAAAGTCAGTGTAACCAACCTTTACAGGTACTCCTACTCTCAATTTCTTCCCATTTGTTGGAATCACCCATCCCTTTGGCGGATACGATTGGCCACCTGGCCATACAATGGATCCAAGGTTGGATTTGGAAGTGGAATAAGAGTTAGCGTTTGCACTTGTGAAGTTAAGTTCTTTAATAATTCCATTCTCTTTTGTCCAATAGCCTATGGCTTCAGCTCTTGCAACTATATTGACAATCTGATAAGGAGGTTTTTTGAGTTGGCGAGCAACTAGTTGGAAGTTTCCAGCAAGGCCTTTGAATGTGGTACTTGATAAAGCTTGAATGAGATTTGGTCCCGTATCTGAAACTCCTATGGCTTCTAGATCTGTAGAGTTTCTAGAAATATTTGCTTCTTTGTAATCAGGATTTCTTATTATTGCTTTCTCTACTGCCATGGCCAGTGCAATGGCTGAGTCGTAAGCCCGAAGCCCCAATATGTTGAGATCTTGAGAAATATCTCTTAAATTGTTCTTCTGAACCATTTCGTTGTATCGAATTGAAAAAATATCAAGCTCCTTCGTGGCTGGAACATAAGGTCTTACACCTATTACTCCTTTCATTGACTCTAGGACATGGGTATCTTTTGAATTCAATTCTTTTGTGATTATCCAAACATACCCTTTACTCATCATTCCTAGGTGTTTTGCTTTTATAAACAGGCGAGAAGCAAGATGACTCATCATGTGTACCACAAATACTCGAGTTTGCATGGTCATGAGCTTGTAAAGCTCTGCAACAATCTGATCATCTGTTGCTACGGGTGAAACAACACTTCTGTGAGGGACGCGGGCATTTACATTTTCCAAAGCATCAGCCAGGGATGGAATTATCCCTTTTCCAAATTCACTATCCTCATATACAGTTACAACTTCTCGCCATCCGAAGGCTTTAATAATTGCAGAAATGGCTTCAGCTTGTGGAGAGTCGTCTGGAGTTGCGCGGATAAAATATGAACTTCGAAGTGATGCAAGAGAAGGGCTTGTGGCTGAGAAAGTAATGATGGGAACTTGGGCTTTGTCTCCCAGAGAGATAAGGAAGGTAGCCTGTGTTGAGAACATTGGGCCTATAATTGCTTGCACTTTAACATTCTTCAGTAGGTACAGGGCTGCATTTCATTTGCAAGAAATATCAGTTGTTTGCCACATTCAGGGTGTGTAATAAGGGATTTGGAGTGCACTTTTTTCCCAGAAAAAAAAAGGCACTATAATTTTCTTCTCCTTTTAAATAGAAAATCCAGGTTTCATCGAAACAAAAGGCAGAAAGAAATCCCAGTTATAACTCATTTTATGGTAGAAACTGCATCTGCCTTGACAGGAAACATTGACATGCATTTTTTCAATTCAGTTTTTACAATAAAACTACATATACATATTTCCTTTATTGAATGACCCTCAAGTTAGAGATGAGAATCATTAAATATTTAAACATCTCAACACCCCGAAAGCCCGAGTTTTCAGAACGAGTCAATGCTGCCAAAAGTATGTCTAACAGAATAATTTGCAGCTTGAGCCCTACATACAAGAACACAGAAATGCTTCCCAAAGTGAAGGCAGAGTAGTACCTGCTGCAGCTGCCCCAACAACGTCTCCACCGGAATCACGGCTGGTGAGAACGAGTCTCGTCCTATAATGATCATGCGTTGCATAAAAGTCCGAAAGTGCCATTGATATGCAGTTGAATGCCATCTCTCCACCACCATCCATGTCAAGTACTACTCCCACTCTTACAGGTATAATCTGAGCCATTTTGGGAGTGATGGAAACCATGAAGGAGAACATGTAAAAGAAGAGATACAATGTTTTCTTCTCCATAGTTTCATTAGCTAAACGAGTCGACTTTGAGACATTTATAGCCTACCGCCTATTATTGGCCTCTTAAATTGTTGGCCTGTTATATATAATATCTCTCTGTAAGTTTGAAAATTCAATGGGGTTAACTTACATGTGAAAACAGATTTTTTTGTCCTTGGAGTGAGAAAGAATGGAAGTTTTTGTACTCTTTTTTACTTGTACCTCCATCTCTACTTCAATTAGTCCACTAATTCTGAAAAGGACATTCCATGAGGTTTGGAGATTCCCAAATCTTGATTCTTGACCAATTTCATGTGAATGGACGCTGTTTGCTGAGGGTATAAATGACTAAATTTGAGAATTTCGAGCTGTGTAAACTATTTTAAGTTTGAAATTTTGATTTTGAGTGTATCCTTCTTTAACCATAGTTAAAATCAGGAACATAATCACAGGGTAAAATTAAAATTCTCGAGTGGAATGATAAGTGATTTCGTCATGTTTTTCTGATTGTGTATCTCATAATATATTAAAAAATATATGTACTAAAAAATTTGAACACAATTAATATAATGCTCAACTGTCAAATTATCGACTTTATAGTAGGTTTGTGAGTTTAGAGGGGTAAATTTCTTCCCATTTAATAAAATTTCATAATTGACCAAAAAAAAAAAAAAAAAGAAAGAAAATTGTGGGGAAAAACCGACCCCTAGGTCGAGTTGGCAGTTAGGGCTCCATCTTTGTCTTTATTCAGTGTAGTCAAATACTAAAAATGGTCCAAAATAACATAGTTGTTAGTCAAAGGATTATTATCCACAAGTGCCCTCCAAACTTTTCTTGACTCCGTCTCGTCTCTGTAGAAGCCTAGGCCTTTAGGTATCAACTATTATTTTATCATATTATATTGTATCAGATATTCGTATTGAATATCGTATTCATTACTCCTTATATGAGAAATTTAAAAAATAACTTGTATCGTTATATTCGTGTCGTGTTCGTATCACCATACCTGTATTCGTTCATCATAAGGCATCAATTATCATTTGATAGTATGCAATGAATTAGGTTTCCTAGGCAATTAATAAGTCATCCATCCTACCGCCATAAATTAAAGGTTCGATTGGTGTTAATTTAATTAGAAATTTTATATTTAAATTTTATAAATACAGTGAGAATTTTATTATCTTTTAATTTTTTATTAAATTTAAATATAAATAAATGAATTATATAATTAAAAAATAAATAAATTACCATATTCTATAAACTGTAATTGTATTCGATTAAAATGAAATTGAGTTTCTGTATTGGTAATAAAAAAAACATGCAGTATGCCATTGTATCACATGCAATATGCACATTCAATATTTTAGGTAAAAAAAATACAAACATTACTTGGTATTTTGGTAAGGTTTAGATGTTGTCTGGACCATAAATTAATAACTCCCTTCCTATCGAAAATAATTTAATTTACTTTCCAATATAAAAATAAAATAAAATAATACTAACTCCCTAATTTAAATTTATAATTTGATTTCACTCTTTATTGACTTAAATTGACTGCAATACCGTTATTTATTTCTTTTTCCTTTTCATTTAAAGTGAATATTTTACTTTTACGAATAATACTCTATTTTTAAATTTGAATATTTTAATATTTATGAACAATATTTCAATTATAAATTTAGTTACTTTAATTTTTATGATACTCTAATTTAAAATGTATGTACTTTATTTCTCCTTCTTGTACTTCAATTTTAAACCAAAGTACTTTAACTTTTATAAATAATACTCTACTTTTAAATCTGGATATTCTGTTGTAATATTTGGATACTCTGTTTTACAATTCGAAAAATTTATAATACTCTATTTTATAATTTCAATACTCTGTTTTATAATTTGGATACTTTATAGTTTCTAATTAATACTTCAAAATATAAATAAACAATTAATTTTTACTCCACCATCCACCTACACAATATATATATATATATATATATATATATATATATATATATATATATATATATATATTAACTTTTACATATGAAGTATGAAAATTAAATTTTGAAGTATTAACATACAAAATAAAAGTATAAAATCATATATATGAGGTATTATGATAACAAAATAGTTTGTTTGGGAGGTAAGAGTAATGTGTTATATCATTTCATGTTTCTTCAAGGTTATTTCGGTAATTTCGTCAAAAATAGGGAGTAAAATCAAATTACAAATTTAAACTGGAGAATTAGTATTGATATTTTTTCGCATGAGGGAGTGATGTTAAATTTATCTTGTGCCTTGGGGAGTTTTATCACATTCCCCCAGATGTTTGGGAAAAACGTTTTAATTATTCTATGGACTCTACTTATCTCACAGACGTCCATGAGATTTTTTCTCACAAATAATTATTTTATTTTTTTTCACAAATAATTAATCATCATTTCTCGTAAATAATAATTTATACAAAGTAGAACTTTAAGTATTAATATTATCATAAAGACCCCAATAAATTTAGAACTTTAAAAATATAAGAAAATAACTAATCTATATGATTAGGATTCTAATAAAACTTATCAAACTTGTCAAGAAAATCATAAAAGAAAAATATAATTACTAATTTTCTTGTGAAAGAATCCGATGAAATCCAAAGTAAATCAAGAATTTATAGGAAAATCAAAATTAAATCAAGAATTCACACCAATATAAATGCATAAATCATATCATAAACTTCTATATTTCTCCTTGCTTTTAAACTTTCTTGTTTCTCTTTTCTTTTTCTTTATTTTTTTCTTTTCTCTTTAAAACAGTTCATACTTAAAATCAATTAAGAAGAAGGAACCTATGGTGTGAATTGCTTTGGACACTAAATTTTATATTATAAAATAACTTTATATTATAAAAAATTTATATTTTTTCTTATTCACATGTATTTATATTATTTGAAATTTTTAATTTTTTAGATGGAAAATATACCTTCAAATAGTAAAATCGTCAAAATTGAAATTGAACGATAAAAATGGTTTTAAAAGATTAGTGACAAAAACATAATTTTTAGAACTTGAGATCAAGTATAAATAAATTAAGTGAAAAAAGAAAAAGAAAAATAATAAATAAAATAAGTAGACAAATATTGCGGCCTAATCATTAGTCTAATGGTTGTAATTTATCAGTAAGAAATCTAAGACGGTTAGAAAAGAATTTTTCTTATTCTATTTTTGTTAGTAAATCCAGATTTATAGAATGAAAAAGAAAATTAATTTTGAGAGAGACGAAAACTAAAATATTTACAATCTTTTAGGAGAAATTTTTATTGTTTGATTATTATTATTATGAGGTTTTTTTTGAATAGTACCCATAAGTTGAAAAAATTTGTTTTTGCTCTCCAGTTTCAAAAAAGTTTGCGTTTGCTCCCCAGATGAGAATAACAAATTTCGTTTACTCCCAATTTTTTGCAAATGTGGTATAAAAATTCAAAAATCATGTAACTAAATCCCTAAATGTTGTATATTTTTCTAAAAATGGGGAGTTAAAGCAAATTATGATTTTCAATTGGGGAGTAAAGAGGAATTTTTTTGACAATAGGGAGCTAAAACAAATTTGACTCCCCATTTGAGTATTTTTCGGGAATTCCCCGTATTATTATTATTATTATTATTATTATTATTTTGTTGACATAACTTAGTGAGGATGTTAGATCAGTCTTAAAAGTCAACTTTTGAGAAGTTTAAAACTGTGACAAGTCACAAGCAGAAGAATGGAAGAGTCGACACTGGCAGTTTCATGAAGGTTGGTTTTTGTTTTTCCCGTTTGTTAATGTCGGATTTTGATACCTGAGATTTGATAATGTAAGTTTTTGCGGATACCTATTACCTGTTTGTTGAAAGGCCTATAAGAGCGTGTTTACTTTTACAAATAATGGATATTTGTGATATATAACCGATATCTATGTGCATTTATATTGCATGTGTGAAAGTCTATAGGATAGACTCTGACCTATGATATTTGTATGTTTTATTGAGATATAGACGTGTGATAGATCACGAAAATTATGACACGATACACAAAATTACCAATATATCCATATTTTCACAGAATTTACAAAAGAATTGCTGCTTATATCTATTTTTTTTCCCACGTTCTGAAAGATTGTTTTGGAAAATTTCTCTTTCATCTATTTTCTTCTCAAGATTTTACAAAAGATTCTATTTTAATCTATTTTCATCTCAAGATTTTATAATAGATTTCATTTTCATCTATTTTCTTCTCAAGATTTTACAAAAGATTTTATTTTTATTTTACAAAAGATTTTATTTTCTTCTCTTCAAATTGATCAAGTTTTTTTATTTTTATTTTATAATTATAGAAAATTTTAAATAGGAACGTGAATTATTAAAAAGTTAAAACATGATGAACCACAAAATAATTTTAAAAATTGAGACGAAACTCCTCCAAAAAAAATAAAAAATAATACCGTCTCCTAATTTATTTATTTTTTTCACTTTACACCCTCTCACTTAATATAATGCATTTTATTTTAAGGATTTAATCAAGCTGCAAAGAGATTATGATATTAAAATATTTGAGACGGTGCAATGAATTCTCAAATCAAAATGAAAACGGAGATCTCTATTTTGTGACTACAAAACTCTATTTTTGTAAAAGTTAAGAATAAAAAATAATTAAAATAAATTGAGGGTAAATAAGTAATTTAATTCTATCATGCCTTAACTACCCATAAAAGTAAACAACAAATTAAACGTAAACATGAATTGATGACATATATTGACATGATTAGTAAATATGAGTATGTCTACCATCACAAACATTTGATATCCTTACATGCATTATCATTACATGAAAAGTAAACAAGCCCAAAGAAATCTTAGACATTATGTGCACTGCACAAGTCCATTTTCGTGCGCGCATTCAATGTACATAATTAGCTACCCTTCTTCATTGTAATGAGACGATGTCTAAAGCTTTCTGATGTTTCCTTGGCAACCCCTTTTTGTTTATTTTGGTTATATATGCTGTTGAATTGTAAAGGTATAAACTGTAAGAGTAAATTGTTCCATTATTTGTGAATGACTTACAACCCTAGCAGAGATTAAGATAAATAATAGACTTAGGCACTTAATCTTAGGAATAAGATCCGGTAACACAAGGGAATAAAATCTTTCCTAAAATATAAGGTCAACACTCCCCCTCAAGTTCGGTCGGGGGTATCCAATGCCTAACTTCCGCAAAATATCATGAAACACTTGACCCATAACAACCTTCGTAAGAATATCCGCCAGTTGATCCTCTGATCGCACAAATGGTAGTGAAACAACTCCACCTTCTAATTTTTCTTTGATGAAGTGTCTGTCAATATCCACATGCTTCGTTCTGTCATGCTGAACCGGATTTTCGGATATATGAACGGCCGCTTTGTTATCACATTTTAGAGGACAGGCTCCCATCGGTGGGAAACCCAACTCAGTCATCAGTTTCCTCAACCACAACAATTCTGATACCCCCTTAGTAATCCCTCTGAATTCTGCCTCTGCGCTCGAGAGTGCCACAACCTTTTGCCTTTTGCTCCTCCAAGTGACCAAATTTCCTCTCACGAAGGTGAAGTAGCCAGAAGTCGACCTTCTATCCAGTGGACTTCCAGCCTAATCTGCATCTGTGTAGGCCTCTACCTGTAGGTGGCCATTTCTCCTAAAAAGAATTCCGGTATCTGGGGATCCCTTCAAGTATCTCAGTATCCGGAGTGCTGCTTCCATGTGGTGTTTTTGGGGATTGTGCGTGAACTGACTAACAACTCTAACGGCATACGCAACATCTACTCTAGTATGTGAGGGATAGAGAAGCTCTTTACTTTTGTTGTAAAGCCTAGATTGTGTAAATTATCTAGGTTAACAAGTGCTTTAGTTTGATTGGTTGATTTATTGGGGACTGTCCCGGGGCCCCGGGTATAACCCATCTAAACCCCTATAATTTAGCCACTCCAAAATCCAGTTGCTAATTAGACCATTGGAGTTGGTTAGTGCATTATTACTATTATACCCTCTTCTTTCAATAAAATTCCAAAAGCTGCCCTCCAAATATTTGCAGAACTTTTAACAAAGTCTTAGGCACACATTTCAAAGGAATCGCAATTGGGGAATGAAGGAAAGCGGCAACTCTGAGAGAACTACCATGGCTGTTTTGCAGTTGGGGCAGCTCAACGGCGAGAGAGCGGTGGTGTTGCTTTATATCATTCGAATCCTCTTTGAAACACCCTTGTATTTCCTCCCCGAAGCATTTTCCCTCTTTGTTCTATCGGTTTATGCGCTATCTGTCGAGATTTCCGTCGATGGTGCGTCCAATCCCCTCCCTGGCTCTTTCAGGACTAAGGTCAATTTGAGTTTGTTCGATTTATTTTCAGACATTTTAAGTTTAATTGAGATTGAGCATTGATTAGGGTTTCTTTGTTGAAATGAAAACGGGGAATGGGGGATAATCTTTGCTTGAACTCGACTGTTTGGTTGGGGATGCTAGTGTTTTCAATATTTTTTTTTATTGCTGTAAAAAAAGAGTTCATAACTGTGTTGCTATGGTAAAAGATTTTGAATTGGGTTAGTGACGTTTGAAGTTACCTTCATTTGATGATCTCTGGGAAAGGCTTGATTGGAGGGTTGAATATGGGTAGTATGATTGTTTGTGGAGTCCCAATTGTTCCTTCATAGAAGGTAGAAGGACTATAGAAGGTTGTTAATGCCCTCTAGAAGTCTTTGGGAAGTAATATTGATGCAAACCAAATCTAGCATTAGTAATAACTCAAACCCATATTCCTGAAAAAAGCACATACTTAGCAATCACCGTCGTAATCTTCAAGTGAGAAATTTTAGCTTCCCCTTTCCTTGCAATTGAGAAGTCAAAAACATGCCAAATGTTATATCAATTAGGGCTGAAAACTTGGGCACAAAAAATGACCGTTGTACACGTGTTTCAATGAAAGGGTAATAGGGTCATTTATCCACCAATCCAAGTACGACTAACCACCAAAGTAAAGTGTTGCCCTTTTCAGCTAAACTTGGTTAAAACCTTAGCAATCAAAGTAAAATGTAGGCTAGTCAAAATAACCAGGAATTTCTGAAAAAATAAACCATTGCCATAGGTTAGCAAACAACAAAAGTAAAGAGCTTCTATAAGTTTCCCAACCAGGTGTTGGTACCTTTCACGGTCTGCTGGTTCAGCTCCTTCAACAATTCTTAACCCGTGATTGCTCGCCATAGGTGTATCACTAGGCTTACAATCCACCATTCATGTTTCTGCTAGCAAGTCGAGAACGTACTTCCTCTGTGACAAATAAACTCCTTCACTCGACCGCATAACTTCGATCCCCGGAAAATACTTTAAGTTCCCCAAGTCTTTCATCTCGAATTCTCCGAACAAACTCTTTCGAAGATTCCCTATTTCTTTCGTGTCATCCCCTGTGATAACCATGTCATCGACATATATAATCAGACACGTAATCTTCTCACCTGTGTTGGGAATAGTGCCCTGAAAATTTAATTTGTTGAATTAATTAAACTAAATTTATAGCAAGTTGTGAGTATTTCACATATTGATAATTAATGACGTGTAGTGGTACTCTTATATGAAATGTGTTTCATAGGAGAAGACTTTGAATACCGAAATCACGTGTCATTAAAGTTCTAATCGGTAAGATAAGAATATGTTCTTATCAAGACTATAACGTGGTTATATAAGATGATTAGTCTTTCATCATAGGGAATGGTGATTCCGGTTATATCACGTTGATGATTTTCAATAGGATTGCACTACTAGAAAAACGCCCTATAGCAATGGATTTAACAACGGATTTGGCCAAATTAGCGATGGATTTAGCAACGAAAATTTTCCGTTGCTAATATGATTCCGGTTATATCACGTTGATGATTTTCAATAGGATTGCACTACTAGAAAAACGCCCTATAGCAACGGATTTTGGCCAAATTAGCGACGGATTTAGCAACGAAAATTTTCCGTTGCGATAACCCTCGTAGCTAATCTATAGCAACGGAATTAGCAACGAGTTACTACCCACAGATATTAGCAACGGTTTTAGCAACTAATTTTTTAGCAACACAGCCCAAGGTGACTCATGATATATATTGCATAATTTGCGCCCTCCATGAATCGAACCTGGGTCTCCAATGTAGAAGATTGGAGCTCCAACCAACCTGAAAAGCTATGTTATTGATAATATTATGTCATTTGTTATATTTAACAACAATCAAATATTCATACACTAATTTAAATAAATAATTAAATACTTGTTATCATAGTTTAAATAAAAATATTTTTAAATATATAATTATTTATATTAATACATATTCCATTAAAAATTTTAATACTTAATTATTAATTAACTACATATTGCATGTTTTAATTATGATATAAAAATCTAATGTATATCAATTTAAGTATAAATTTTTATGACATACAAAAAAAAGGATGAAAGTTTTACATAACTAAATAATTAGATTTAGTTGGTTGTTGAATAAAGAACTTTTATGTTATATGAAGTATTCACTTATACATTTGTAGAACAATATCTGCATTTTGAGAAACTATTGTATTATTTAACAATCGTAGTTGAAAAACATAATGAAGAATTATTTTATTAATATGAAATATTTATATTTGAATTTGTAGAATTATATCTAAATATTGAAGAATTATTGTGTTATGTAGCCGTTAGATGTTAAATGAAGAATTTTTCTTTTAATATAAAGTACTTATATTTAACTTTGTAGAACTATATCTAAATATTAAGGAATTATTGTGTTATGCAACTGTTAGATGTTAAATGAAAAACTTTTCTCTTAATATGAAGTATTTACATTTGAATTTCGAGCATTATATATGAATTTTAAGGAATTATTGTGCTACGCAACTGTTAGTTATTAAATAAAAAACTTTTCTTTGAATAACATTATATAATTGTGGAACTATATATCTAACTATCTGTTAAATATATGATTATTTGTATTAAATGTATATAATCGTATATATAGAGATATTGTATTAAGCATTGTTAGCTTTTATATTTTGTGTTTTAATTATGATGCACATCTTTTAATGATTTATAATTTATATTATACCTTATAATATATCAACAATATAAATTTTCTATCAAATAAAAATATTAAAGGCTTTTATATATAAAAGGTTATACTATACAAATATTAATTCTACATAATCCCCAAACATATGATCATGTATTATATAAGTCAATTGTGGCTATCAATATAATGATGTAACATCCATATATATATATATATGGATGTGTGTGTGTGTGAGAGAAAACGTGAAAGAATAAGGATGAAAGTTTAAATAATTATATGTATATCTATATTAAACCGTATAAACAAAACATTTTAATATATTTTTTGGTCAAAATAAAGAAATTACAATCTAAATAGCAACGGATTTTTCGTTGCTAAATTATAAATATTCTATTAAATTTTTAATCAACTATTTATAGCAACGAATTTTTCGTTGCTAAATTATAATTATTCTATTATTTTTTAATTAAATATTTATAGCAACGGATTTTTCGTTGCTAAATTATAAATATTTTATAAATATTTTAATCAATTGTTTATAGCAACGGATTTTCCGTTGCTAATATTTTTTATATTTATTTTTATTTCTTTTTTTTTTCTTCCATATAGCAACGAAAAATCTGTTTCTAAATAGCAACGGATTTTCCGTTGCTAATATTTTTTATATTTATTTATTTTTATTTCTTTTTTTTCTTCCATATAGCAACGAAAAATCCGTTGCTATTTTAGAAACGGATTTTCCATTGCTAATATTTTTATATTTATTTCTTTTTTTTCGTCGCTATATATACCAATTTATTTATTTTTTGAATTATTTAATTTTAGCAACAAAAAATCCGTTGCTATTTTTTTCATATATAGCAACGAATTTAGCAACGAAAATTCCATTGCTAAAGCATTTTTCCACGAATTTATTTTTCGTTACTATTTTCATTGCTAAATAGCAACGAATAATTTCCGTTGCTATATGACGTTTTTCTAGTAGTGTTGGAAACATCGAATTGGACCACTGAGATTATTTATTTTATACTGCTATCTAAAATGAATAAAATCTCAGGAAGCATTGTACTCTTAATCCTGATGATATTTCGGCTTTAGGTATGTAGTGTTAGTCACTGTAATATACTCGAAGTGAGGTCTCGATAACGGTGGCCAAAATACTTTGTACGTTCGGTGACAACATGAAATGTGCTAAAGAGTTATATTGATCGAGGAATCTGTGGCCTTGCTGGAAGGTAAAAGATATCCCTGAAACAGATTCGCAAATGTTCGAATTAAGACTTTGGCCAAAGCACTTCGCGTGATACGTCACCGAAGTTGTATGATTGAATGTGTTTCACATACAGAGAATTTGAACTTAAGGTGAATCAATAAATTTCAGATTGGAGATGAAAAATAAATGATAGTAGTTGCAATTTATTTTTCATGGATATCTACACGGAGGAGTAAAATGTGAAATCATTCTAGATCGAGAAATTCGTGAATAATTTAATTAATTTAAGAGTGCAACAATATTTATTTAGTGGAATTAAATATTGTTAAATGGTAATTAATTACTATCATGAGATGATAATATATTAACCCGTTTGGAGTTAAAATTTATTAGTCCTGCAGGTCCCCCTGCAAGCCCCAATTGAAAACCCAAAGAGAAAATATTTAAGGGAGAAAGAGAAATGAATTTTCAAAGTGTTTGAAAATAGCCAAGGAATTTATTTTAAGAAAATAAATTGAAATTCCAAAGTGTTGGAAATGCCCGAAATTTCATTTTGGAGAAAATGAAAAATTTTATTTTTTTAAATTAAAAAAAAATTATTTTTTTTTGCTGACATGGCATGCCACGTCAGTGGACAGGCGTGAGGTGGCGCTGACTGGGCGCCAAGTGGGGTGCCACATCATCGCCGCGGACGGTCCAGATTAGATCTGGACCGGGCCGGTCAACCGAGTCAGTCAACAGGTCATGGATCGGGTCGAAAACGGATAGGGTCGGATCAAACCGGGTCCAGTTGGACCGGACAGAACACGTGGCCGCACCAGAATTGGCCACGTGTTGAACCGGGTTCGGTCGGACCGGTTTGAGTCCAGAAACCCTAGGCGGCGTGTGTAACACACGCGCCACCTGAAGGTGGCGCGTGAGGGCGCGTGCGGTGTCCGATCAGCGCGTTCTCGGCGGCATTGGACTCGTGGTGATGAGAACTTCAACGTAGTCACTTCAGATTTCTCATCCAAGTTGCACACGTAAGTGAGGATGTGAAATTACCATTTTACCCTCGGTTTTTCCCCTATAAATAGGGGTCTTGGCTCCTCATTTTTACACACAAGTTTGGGAGAGGTTTTGGCTGAACTTTTGGCTTTGAAACCATATCTCTTTTATCCTAATTAATTCCTTATTATTTTGGAATTAATTTTAAGTAGGTGTTTATATATTTAATATATAAAACACTTAATTTCAGGAGATTAAACTCTGAAAAGGGTTTTCTAGTTTAAAGTTTATTTTCTCTAGTATTTAGAGAAATACTTTCGGAGCCCACACTCCGGGGGTTTCTCTGGGGATATTGTGGGGAAGCTCTGTTGGTCTCACGAAAAGGAAAGGGGCTGGAAAAATATCGTTAGATAGCCATATTTGCAGTGCGGTAATATTTTACAGTTATATTATTTTAAGCATGATAAATTATATGCTCTTAAGTGTTTATTGCATGTTAGATATTTATCTGCTTAAGTGATTTAAAATTTATTATCAATTTCATGTATAGTCTTCCGCTATTGTATTAAAATGTTTTAGAAATATTTTAATACTTGTATTATAAACAAAATTTTGAAATGTGGTCCCGGACCGCTACTGTTTTGGGCCCTCCACCCAGCAACCTCTTCTTTTGAGAAAAAGAGTATGGTCCGAATTACTCTGCACATATCCATACCGTTTCATCGCAACAGTGAATCTCCCAAACCACGCCCTAGGAGACTGTTTGAGACCATACAGTGCCTTTTTAAGTCTACACACCTCCTGTGTTCTAAATTCGTGAGAAAACCCCGGCGGGACTTCCATATACACTTCTTCCGTCAGATCTCCATAGAGGAAGGCATTTTTGACGACAAATTGATGAAGAAGCCAATTCTGATTCACGGCAACTAAAAAAAGAACTCGAATTGTGTCGATCTTTGCTACCGGAGAAAAGGTCTCTACATAGTCCACTCCATAGGTTTGGGTATACCCCTTTGCCACTTGACGAGCCTTATAGATAGTAGCTGCAAAGGCTTTCACCGTGTCTGTTAGGCTCCCGCTGACTAAGTTAGCCACTAGGTACCTTTGCATCCTGGCCTCGTGTTCTAGAAGGTACCGTTTGGGCGGTATTTCACGCGTACTCCGAGCCGGGAGTACATATCTGTTCACCTCTATCGTACCTGCAGTGTTAGGAGCAGCAGAAAGGGAACCAGTATCTGTATATTGTAAATCATCTGTACTAACTTCAGGGATATCGGTCGAGAAGGATAATGAGTGTAACAACCCGTATCAGGGCCTAGCTGGAAACAGTAAACAAAGGATAATCGAAATGCATTTATATATCTTGATCCATCCTTAAAATCTTCATGCATTGCATCTCTACATGAATTAAGTGTTCTTTTGTGACATTATGTGATGTTTGGGGGGGAAAATGACACCGAAACCTTAAAACCACTATTTATTTCCAAACCGGCACTACGCCATTTTATTCGAGAAACCCTAGAGAACCTATACTTATTTTCTTAGGATTTTTCAGTCCTCTTTTCAATGCTTCGTGGTTTCGTTTATATGTCCAGAGCAATTTAAGAATTTATTTTCAAATAAAAATTTCCGTCGGTAGAATATATTTCCTTCGATAGGATGATTTAACCCTTGAGATCATCGCCATAACGTTCCTCGATTTTTTCTACATTTTTGGAAAGCCTTTCAGACCTTCAAATTTTATCCTAGTATTTATTTCATAATTAAATCATTTTATAAAATTAAGGAAAATCTTTCCTTCCGAGGTTTATAACTTTTAAACCGTACGTCCGATTTCGATCCATGAGTAACCGTTTCGAAGCTAATTTTATTTTCTAGCTCTTGGGTAGTTTTTCAGCTCCTAAAATACACAGTGTAAAGATGTAATTACCAGAATACCCCTCTTCCAACAATTATGAAAGAAGCTAACCTATTTTAGAGAAATTATGAAAAGAACCCCCATGTTATTCATTAATTTTGGAAAAATTACAAAGTGACCCCAACCTTAACCTATAAATAGAGCATGAGAGGCCTTCAAAATGTGCTCATTTACTCCCCTAAAAACCGAGCTCCTCCCCCCTTGAAAGGTATGTTTTCTTTTATTTTTTTTTTTATGTTATAATTAGTTTATTTTATGTTTTAATTTATTTATTAATTATGCTAGGTTTAGGTTTTAATATATGTTTTATTTTATGCATGAATTGTGTGATTTAATTTATGTTTTAAATATTCATGAATTTATGAGTTATGTTTCTTATAGTATAGCTTATTATGAAAGGTGTTACATAATTTAATTTTGTTACAAATTAATTATGTGACAATTATTCTAGCATGTTATATGTTACATTTTAATTATTTTATGATCATACTTAGGTAATTTAATTTGTTACATGATTTAATTTAATTTATTACATGTTCTTAATGTTATATTTTAGAAATTAGACTATAGTTTAATTGTTACATAATTATACTTGACCAATTGATATATGTTATGGTATACATGTATAATATACGTATACGTATTTGATTCCTCTATGTATAAATACTTGTATACTTTCGTGTAAATACTATGTATATTTTCATAATAAATACGTATGTACTTTTGTATAAATACCGTATGTATTCTAGTATAAATACCGCATATATTCTTGTGTAAATACTGTATGTACCCTGTATAAATACGGTAGGTATCCCCGTATAAATACCGTATACATACAATATAAATACCGTATATATACCGTATAAATACACGTATACATACAATATATATACCGTATACTTGAATAGTGATCCTTGACTTTGACCATTGACTTTGACCATGACCTAGAATTTTGACTTTGAACCTAAATGATCGTTTCGAAGAGACGAATTCAACTGTCAAAGCCTTTTTCGAAAATTCTCAAAAACAGGGGATCAAAGTAGGTTTCAAAGTTCACATTCCTTTTCTAATTAGGGTTGTTTTAAGAACCTAAGAACATATCCTAAGCTTTTGACACGAGCTTTCAACTGAGACTAATCATTTACTTGAATCTTTTCTTCGAAAAGATTATTCCTTGTTTAGTGTTCCGCATTCTTGTTGATCTTATACTTCAATACTTGGATATCCTCACTCAATCATGAATCATTAATATAGCTTGGAACTTAGTTCCTTAAGGCTCATGTCTATGATCATAAATTGATTAAAGATTGTTCGATTTGCATTGATCTATTAACCCAAGTTTAAGGATAACTCGCTATCAATGTTCCATTCTTAGTTAAATGATTCTCTTGAATTAAATGGTATTACTCTCCTATGTACTGCGTTACATGAATCCAATTATGCCTTCATGCTTTGATGATTATTGAATAATTATCACGAAATCTCGCCACATGATATGACATGCTTTGATAATGTTTTGTCCTGTACTTATGATATCGTTATGTGCTATTGAATGACTTGAGGTCATCCCTACTTGCTTATGTGACTATATGGTTTATGGATAGAAATTTAATCATTCACCACTCACAGGTGAAATCCGGATTTACTGTGGCTCTGGTATTATTGCATAATCCCGTTTTTGTAGGTGAGGTTTAAACTATTTCAACTGGAACTATGAATATTCTTATGTATTCAAATGATTTCAAAATCAACTCATTCGAGTTCAAAGATTTTATCTTCCCAGTTAAACGTTTTTCGCATTTTGGGACAATGCTTCAAGTTTAAAGTTAATGGTTTATAATATACGTTCTGTTCACTGTTATACTGCCTTGATTAATGGTTCAGTTCCTGAACTCTAGGTGCTTCATGCACTTCTGTTATTCTGAAATGCAAGTTTTTAAAATCCTGTTCTATTGGGCCTTGGCGGTATGGTTAAGTAGTAGACCGGGAGGTGTGGGCCAATGGCTACTATGATACTGGCCGCCGTAATGACCTTGATAATGGTGTAATTAGAGGTTGGTTATGGCACATCGAAGGTCGGGAGAGGTGGTAAATTCCTCCTGTTCTGTTTAAGTCACCGCGGGGTAGCTCACTAGGCGCGACAATAAGGGGAGAAGGGGTGGTGCATGTGTATATGGGTGTCGGGATCCTAATGGATCTCGATACCAACTCTGTTAAATGTTTTTGAGGAGTAAATGATGGATGATGTCTAGCTTGCGGGCAACTTTGGTTTTAAAGATTGGTTCATACTTTTGGAAAATATCTCGTACCCTGTTCCCTTTTTATAAAATATGTATGAACCAGAAATAAAGATGTGTGTGCCTGCTTGAAATCCTATTTCAATGTAAAGCTTTCGGGAAAACCTTAATAATTTAAAGTACTTATGTTGTTTCAAAAGTCATGTCTCACTTAGTCCTTTTGACTAATGCCTCTACCCCGTTTTCTGACCTCATGGTTTCAGGTCCTGTGATTGCTTGATGGTTGGTATCTTGAAGCATAAGAGATCCTTCGTTGTACTCTTTTAGGTCAGGTCCTTTGAGCCATCTTGAGATCCACTCACCTTTGTTATCGTATCGTTCGGTTGGGCCCTAATCGACTTAGTCTCTTGTGTCTTTTGCTTCTCATTTTTAATAGTTTTAATCCACTTGATATTCTATCAAAATCTCTCATTCAACACTTGATCATAGTATAAGCCATGTACTTGGTTACTAGCTCCTTTTGTTTCCTGATTTAAGTTTTGAAAGTTTTAAATTATCCATAATTCCGCAGCAATATTTTCACTCTAGTACTCTGATCCGGTAATGTATTGTCCGTTCGTCGGCGTACCTTTTGGGTGCTAGGTCTCCTATCCACTCGAGAGGGACGACGGTGTGGGGTCGTGGCCCCTTCGGGGTGCTACAGCTAAGGTGGCATCAGAGCCCCAGGCTGCGGAAATCTGGGGTTCATAGTGTCTCACAAGTATTCTCGTGTCTTTAGTACTTAAATTGTGATTGATCACTGTTTGGGGCGGCCGACCAACATGCGATTTGTTACAATTGTAGTACTAAAACCCTTTCTCAATCGAGTCAACCGTCGAGTTTTCTCAACATAAAAACTCTTGAGTTCTATTGAGTCTTTCAGTACTTTTGGGAAAATCATTCGCTCGTTAGAGGTTACGATTGTGAGATTTTTACCTCCTTCATTTTCTTACTTGCATCTCCAACTTGTGGAAATTTCCTATTTACACTTCCAACCTGATCATGCTCCAAGTCCTAGAGCCACTTCATGTAATATCCCGCTCGTCCGGCCGTATAGGTACGCTTTAACGGGAGTGTTATTTGTCCTTTCTAATTCTTTATTTATGCAATTCCTTGTTATTTTAATTGTTATGTGATTATTTGAATTTATATGAAATTAATTGTTTATATTATGAACTTTGAATTTTATCGTTTTTAGTTTGCATGCCCGTAATTTGCTCGTTATGTGCCGGAATTCAATTCCGATTTTTGTGAAATTTAGATATGCATGATATATGTGAGTTATGAACGTGTTTACATGCTTGTTTTAAGTTTTTGGGTTCGTTTGTCGAGGTTTTAAACCTTTGGTATTTGATGAGGGACTCGAGGGCCTAACTAGCTTTAGCGCACCTTGGGTTCCGGATGCCATAACTTGAGCTCGGGAATTCGGATTCGAATCTCGGAAGAAGTGTGGGACTTGTATCGAACAAAAAAAACTTTTGAACCTAATTTGGTATTTTTCTAAGCTCGTTTGGACCTCCGTTTTTCACCCGAAATGAACAGCTTGTACCAAAGTAGCCTTCTTTGACTAGTCTTGTACTTGTGGGCCCAATTTAACCATACTCAAGCCTTAACCCTTGGTTTATTTGATCATAACTCAGCCCTCACTCTTCCCTACCTAACCATTTCGAACGACATACCCCCAAGAGAAGGAAAAAGCTGTTGAAATGGAGAAAAGAAGGAAGAAAGAAAACCCCTTTCCATGTCTTGTGATTTTGGAGTTTGATCTCTTCCATACTTCATCAACTCTTCAAGGTATGTACATTTTCGAATTCTACATGATTATATGATGAATTTTATCCATGAATTTCATGCTTTAATTGAGATTTAATTTGAGTTTGGGGCTATGTATGAATAGGAAAGGTTAGAGGTCATTTCTTGCTTCTATATCTTAGCTTGAGTTTGGGGCTGATTTGATGCTTCTTTGGTGATTATATGAACTTATTTGCTTCCATTCTTGATTTATACTTCATCCTGGATGTGTTAGGGTGATTTCTTCTTTGATAACTTGGTTGAAACTTTGAGCTTTTGGGCATGAAAACTGGAATTTCCGAACTGCTCTCCCGGTATGAACTGCTGTCATGTTTTTGAGATGTGCTTGATGAATCCTTGCCTCCAATTTCATGTATTCATGCATGGTTATGTAATATACGTGTTGCTCATTGAATATGCTCTGTTTTGCCCTGATTTCATGCCTCATTTCAGCTGCATATATGAGTTAGAACATGACTTGTTTTCACACTTCTCTTGCAACGGTTTTTGTATGGCTATTTTGGTGCTCAAAAACTTACAAAAACTGATTATATGAACTTGTTTTGCTTCCTTTTTGATACATGATACTTGGTAGATGAGTTATGGATAGATTTGCTTTGAAACCCTTTGATGAATTGATTAGTTTTGAGCTTAAAAAACTGCTGTAAATCTGCTCCCCTTTCAACCGAACTACTGTCATGATTTTTGGATTGGTTTGGTGATTTCTTGAACTCCATTTCGTGTGAAATTTCATGGACATGAAGTGCTTTAGTATTTGTACATGTTAGCTATGTGTTCCCAAGCTTTTATCCCCTGTTTCAGCCCCATATTTGGAGATTATGGCCTGCTTGCATTCATGTCCTTTATTGCTTCTTTTTCTTGCATGATTGAGATCAGTTTTGTTATTGCGTGTTAGGGCCTGATAATGTGACGATTTTTTGTTCATTTCATGCTTGTTTTATGTGTCTTTGAGACCTGAAAAATCCCCTAAGAGCTTCTGCGAAAATGCCCTGTTTTGCCCATAAAAAACATTGCTGCGCCAAAAGTTTTTCTTTCGAAAATTTGAACTGGACACGGCCGTGTCCAGTTTGTGCTGAATATTGACACGGCCGTGTCACATGTTCGACTTGGGCATCTGATTTTATTAAATTCGGACACGGCCGTGCCCGTTTCCTTTGTGTTTTGGACATGGCCGTGTCATATGTCACGGTGGCGCCCCGGGGGAGTTTCTTTCGTCGTTTCGTTGCTTTTCTTGGTCTTCTCTCGTCTTGTTTGTGACTTGTATGTATTATTAGCTTGATGTATTATGTGTTAACTTATATATTATGGATTTATGGCTTGATTTACTTTCTCGTTTTCAAGTTATGAACTTATTTGTGAAGTATGCTACTTTAACGTGCATTTATAACTTCGTGTTTCGTTTGTATGCCTTGCATGATCATTCCTCACTTCTTATATGATATGAACGCTTCAATAACATGTTGTATGATATGATATGTTTGTTATATGAAACTTATGAGTTCGTTTGATGTGATTTTTGAGACTTATGATTTAATATGAACATGTATGCATTATATTCAATTTGATAAGCTTCATACGCATCACTTGCATTCATATGCATTTGTCGAGCGTCAATATGGTTCATTTTGAGTCTAAGTTTGTCCCTTGTTCTTTGTTTTGCTCTTAGGTTCATTCCGTTGTTGAGGAGGAGGTTCTTTAGTTTGCTTTCGGTCCGTTTTGTTCGGTTTTGTTTACAAGGTGAGGTTTTCTTTCTTTTTAGTTATTATAACCTAAAACCCGATTTGAATTTCGAACCCACATGCGACTTATATATGTATATATATAGATATGTGTTTGAATACTTATTTTGTGGGATTTATCCCGTTTGTTCGGAGGTTTTGAAAACACCTTTATAAATATCTAAGCTCTATTTTGTTTACCTTGCAAAGCTTTTGATAAGAGTGTGTGTGTAAGTGTGATATGAATTTTGTATAAGCTTTGTGTGATAAGTGTAAGTGTAAGTGTAAGTGTAAGTTTGGCTCCCGGAGAAGTGGTATGTGATCTCGGGTCGCCCATGGGGTCGTCGGGCTCTCTCATCAACACGACTCCATTTACGGGAGACTTGGCTCAACCTCAGGAGTTCGAGGAGAAAGTGAATTCTCTTGTGCCGACGGGTGCATGTGTCATGGCTCGTCGAAAGAGGGGGCGGGATCCCCCGACTCAATAAGTTTTAAGTGTGGAGGTTGAGAGGAACGGGCGGGATCCCCCGACTTAATAAGTTTAATCGGAGGTTGGTTATGCCACATCGAAGGTCGGGAGAGGTGGTGAATTCCTCCCGTTCTATTTAAGTCACCATGGGGTAGATCCCTGGGCGCGACAATAAGGGGAGAAGGGGTGGTGCATGTGTATATGGGTATCGGGATCCTAATAGATCTCGATACCAACTCTGTTAAATGTTTTTGCGGAGTAAAGGATGGATGGTGCCTAGCTTGCTGGCAACTTTGGTTTTAAAGATTGGTTCATACTTTTGGAAAATATCCCGTACCCTGTTCTCTTTTTATAAAATATGTATGAACCAGAAATAAAGATGTGTGTGCTTGTGTGTGCCTGCTTGAAATCCTGTTTCAAAGTAAAGCTTTCGGGAAAACCTTAATATTTTAAAGTACTTATATTGTTTCAAAAGTCATGCCTCACTTAGTCCTTTTGACTAATAACTCTGCCCCGTTTTCTGACCTCATGGTTTCAGGTCCTGTGATTGCTTGATGGTCGGTATCTTGAAGCATAAGAGATCCTTCGTTGTACTCTTTTAGGTCAGGTCCTTTGATCCATCTTGAAATCCACTCACCTTTGTTATCGTATCGTTCGGTTGGGTCCTAATCGACTTAGTCTCTTGTATCATTTGCTTCTCGTTTTCAATAGTTTTAATCCACTTGATATTCTATCGAAATCTCTCATTCAACACTTGATCATAGTATAAGCCATGTACTTGGTTACTAGCTCCTTGTGTTTCCTGATTTAAGTTTTGAAAGTTTTAAATTATCCATAATTTCGCTGTAATATTTTCACTCTAGTACTCTGATCCGGTAATGTATTGTCCGTTCGCTGGCGTGCCTTTTGGGTGCTAGGTCTCCTATCCACTCGAGAGGTACGATGGTGCGGGGTTGTGGCCCCTTCGGGGTGCTACAATGAGGGCGTGGCCATCCCCTGAATCGGTTGCACTTCAGTACCGCATGAGGGGGACAGATCACTGTAAGTGGACGACGGAGTTGCACAAAGCCAATCTAGTGGGTCCTTTTGTTGTTCAACCTCCCCCGGATCACTGGGTTGGCTGGCAAGGAAAAAATACTCAGTCTCCACAATGTAACAATCCATCGTGACATACATTCTCCTGTTCTTAGGATTAAAGCATTGATAGCCCTTTTGGTGTATCCCGTATCCCTCCAAGACACTTTTCAGCACAAGGTTTGAGTTTTGTTCTATTGGTTGTGGGAACGTGGACAAACACGGAGCAACCAAACACGCAAGGTGTAAGAGATAAAAGTGGTGAAATCTGAGCGAAAGCACTTAGGGCCTGTATTGGTGTGCGGAAGCGGAGTATTTTGGTGGGAAGACGATTAGCGAGGTAAGTAGCAGTGGCTAGGGCCTCGGGCCAAAACTACGAGGGAACACGAGACTCAATCATTAAGGCCCAGGTGATTTCTAAAAGAAACCGATTTTTCCGTTCGGCGACCCCATTTTGTTGTGGTGTGTGTGGGCAAGTATTTTGGTAGATGAGGTCGTTATCAGAGAAAAAAGACTACAATTTTTTGTTAACAAATCTCATCCCCCCCCCTCCCCCCCAAAAAAAAAAATATCAGACCTAAGAGTTTTGACTTCAGCATCAAATTGAGTACGAACCATCTGATAGAAATGGGTGAACTTATCAAAGACATCAGATTTGTTCTTTATGAAATAAATCCAACTCATCCGTGTGTAATCGTCAATAAAAGACACAAAATAATGAAAACCTACCCTTCCAGTAATTGGAGCCGGACCCCAAACATCAGAATGTATCAATGAAAAAGGAACATCAACCCGAGTATTATTCAAAGGAAAATGTTGTCTGTGACTTTTTGACAATGCACAAGTACCACAAGATAAATGAGTACTAGAAAACTTAGGGAATAATTTTTTTAAATAACCATCGGAGGGATGCCCGAAGCGTCGATGCCACAACTAACTCTGTTTATCATCTGAGCCCTGAGCTATTAGTGTCCGCCCCCCAGTGATAACTTCATCAACAAAGTAGAGACCCCCTCATTCAGTGCCACGCCCAATTATCTTCCTCGAACAGATATCCTATAGAACACAAAACGAGGGATACATCAGAATAGTGCAATTCAATTCCTTGGTAACATGACTGATGGACAACAGTTTATTTGATAGCGACGGGGCACACGAACAGTTTGAAAGTTTCAATGAAGGAGTAAGTTCAATCACACCCCCTCCCTTAACGGGAACAATTTCACCACTGGAGTTCTGAATTGTTTGTTTTCTCGGAGTTTGAATATCAATTATATCAGACGGGTCATATATAACAGTATCGGTAGCTCCGCAGTCAAAAATCCATTGTGGGTTTTTACCATTATAAGAATTATGAGTAGTAAAAATTCCACAAGTATCAGCAGTAATAAGTGAGGGGAAAAGGGGAAAATTTACCCCCATTTGCCCTATACCTGTAGCAGAACACGAGGCATCCCCAGCCCCATTTCTTTCTTGAAGTCCGCCGCTGGAGTCCTGCCCTTTTCTCAAACCGATACCTACTGCGACCCCCCCCCATTTCACCAGTCTCTCCTCCGGTGATGGGTCCGATGGCGTCTGTTGCCGAGCCGCGGTTCTACCTGCGATTCGTATCCTGACCCTTTTTTCGCGACTCCCACCAATCCGGGTAGCCCACAAATTCAAAGAACCCTTTCATTACGTGACCCTTCTTGCCGCAATGGTCACATTCCAGGTCGAATTTGTCCCGAGACGCGGTCGCCGGTGAATTCCTTGATGGATCCGAGCGGCGCGTAGGCTTGTGGGTGCCCTGTTCCATCCTTGCCCCTTGTCCCTGAATAGTCATCCCCATACCGATTCCTGATGATGGGTTCGCCTCGTTGGAGGCTGCCGATAGGCTTGAATGGCCCTCCGGGAGGCATCCCGGCGGACTATGGCGTACGCCCCATCAACTGAGGGAAGGGTGCTCTCATTCAAAATATCTCTGGTGATAGCTTCGAAACCTAGGTTTAGGCCTGAGAGGAATTTGAACAACCGATGTTCTTCTCGGATCTGATTGAATTTTGTGATGTCAGTGGCCAATTCCATCAGGTTGGGTAGCCACCTATCAATTTCTGCCCAAATGCTTTTACAGATGCTAAAGTATTCTTCCAGAGATGTGTGCTCTTGTCGAATTCGATCCGCTTTTATCATGAGATCAATGATTTGAAGGTTGTCTTCCCCGGATTGATAGGTTGTTGTGTAACATCCTGCTCGTCCGGCCGTACAGGTACGCGATTCGAGAGTGCTAAGTGCGCATTTAAATTCTTTTAATTATGTGATTTATGTGTTTATTCTATTCTCATGTGATATATTTGAATTATGTGAATTATATTTGAGTTTTATTTGAACCTTATATGAATTCTTTGAACGTTTTCACCTTTTTACGTCGTTTTTAATCCGTTTGAACCCGTTTTTGTTTCTAAATTTTGTGATTATGTGATATGAATGAATTATATGTATTATGAATGTGTTTTTATATTCGTTGCATGTTTTTAAGTTCGTTTGATACGGTTTTCGAACCGTTTTATATGTTAGGGATTTAAGGGCCTAACTTGTTTTAGCGCGCTTTGGGTTCCGGAAGGCGTATTTTGAGCTCGGGAATTCGGATTCAAATTCTGGAAGGGGCTCCGGACTTGTAACGAAGAAAGAAAGCTAAAGAATCCAACTTTGTATTTTTATAAGCCCGTTTGATCTCTCGAATTTCGCCCGTAACACGACCCGTGTGCCAGATTTGCGACCCTCACTCGTTTTGCTCATAACCGACCCGTTTCTTATCCGAATCGACCCGTTTTTGAACCCATTTAACCCTCTTTTGACCCTTAATCCTATTCTATCTCCCTCATTCTGGTTCAGCAGCAGGAAAAGAAGAAAAGAGGCAGAAATCAAAGCAGCCAAGGAAGAAAAGGAAAGAGGGCAGTCACTATTCACTTCCAACGATTTCTTGCTCGTTCGACATCCATTTCTCGTCAAATTCAAAAGGTATGCCCAGAATTCGAACCTAAATCTTCTTTTATTTCTTTTAAATCTGATTTGGTCCATTTTTATCCTTATTTGATCATGTTTTTGGTGAGATATATGAATAGTTAGGTTATGTGCTTTTCTTGATGAATTCATGCCAAACTTGCTCGATAATTTGAATTGATGAATGCCATATGATCTCTATCCTTTTATGTAAATATGAACTAAAATTCCATGAAAAGTTGCTGAAAATTGGACCACCATTTATGAATTTCATTTCTTGAATTTGAAGATATATGTTGATTTGCTTCCTTGCCATACCGTGTGGATTTGTGGTGTTTTGAGGGGTGTTTTGCTGAGCTTTTGCTGTTCTTTCCTCGCTCTTTTGTTGCCTTGTCCTGCTGCTATTGTTGTATAGCTTGAAGATGGTGAAACAGGGGCTGGAAGTTGCTGTTTTTGTACCCTGCGCAGGCGGTCGCGCCCGCGACCGGGATTAGAGGAATTCTGATCGCGCCCGCGACCAGATTTTGGGCTGTTCTCGACCTGAGTTAGCTGCACAGGCTGGTGGCGCGACCACCTTGAAGCTGTTTCGCGACCCCCTTTGGAGCCAAGTTCGAGCTGCTGTTGCTGTGACGTTTTATTTTTCATTTCGTTTGTGTTTTTCGTGTTCTTCTTGCTTCTTTCTTATCTTGTATGTGTAGGTAACTTGTTATATTGTATGTTACGTTTGATATTATTTATTTATCTCGTGAATTCGATGGTTCTACGTGAAATAAATGACCTACGTACTTCATATGTGCTCAAATGTACATGCATGACTTCATGATGTATTTATTTGCCTTGCATGTGTTTCTTTGAAATTCTGTGAAGTGTATGCACGACTTACGTGTTGTATTATACGTGTTATATTACATGTTATATGCTCTATTATGAGTTTAATGTGTGAATTTGATGCCCTTATGTGTAATATTTGGCCTAATATGTTATATATGTCCTTCTACGTGCATGCATGGATCTATATGACATTTAAGTGTTTCGTTTGGTATTTTCTTGTCTCTTTTCTAGTACGCATGCATGTCTAACGTAGGATATAATGTGTTATGACTAGTATATGAATTTATAAATTTATTTAACGTGAAAAATACGTATTATGATTTAATATGATTCGTTATGGCGTCACGTAACCTAAATGGAACATCATTGCATTTCTTATGTATCATTTGCATCCATATGCATTTTTCAAGCATTTAATTGGTACATTTTAAGTCTAAGATTGTCGTTTGTTATTTTTTTTGTCCTTAGGTTCGTTCTGTGGGTGACGAGAAGGTCTCATAAAAGTGTTTGAGTCCGCTTCGTTCGGTTTGGTTGACAAGGTGAGGTTTTTCTCCCTTCTAGCTATTATAACCTATAACCCTATGTGTTTTGGAGCCCGCATGCGATTACGTATATATATACATACTTAGATATGTGTTTTAATATGTATTTTGTGGGATTTGTCCCGTTTGTTATGGAATCAATTGAAAAACGCTTTTATTTATATATATGTAATCTATTTTACGTTTGTTTGATTTAAAAAGGGTTGGTGTGTGTGAATGTTTTGAAAATAGCGAGATTATGACTTTGAAATATAAGTTGGAAAATTATGAAATTTTGAAATTATTAAAATTATGACTTATGACTTATGAAATGGGGCCCGGGAGTTTGTGCGAAGGAGCCCCGGGATGGTGTCGGGCCGTCGGGTCTACTCCTAAGCATTGCCTCCATATGTCGGAAAGGATGTATCGAAACCCACTAGGAGGTTTGGTTGGGGAATGGAGTCCGAGGGTTGGAGAAGCATTGAGCACTCCCCTCAACCGTTAGATGGTTAGGGGCCCGCGACCCCTTCTATCGGCGGAGAAGTGGTAGGTTTGTGTTATTTAATTTCTTATGAATATGAACGGAGTAAGGATGGTTAGAACTCGTTCTCGCCGAGTGGTTGTGATTTTGATTATATTTATGGTTCGTGAAACGGGAGTGGACTTCTAATTTATAAAATTGGTTAATTTTGGCCTTCGGCCTTAAACCTTTTTCCTTATATATAGTATCATAGGTTAAAATGATTGAAAATGCAAAAACCACGCCCTGGTTCATGAACTCTTTAATTTTGAATATGTTATGCTCTCTTATATATGTACGTGTGCGTGTGTTAGCCCCCTTCACCAGTCTTTAGGACTGACCCCTCCTCGTTGTTTTCTTTTTCCCCTTTTGTTCTTTGAGTTGCAGGTGTTCGTGGGGAGTTTGTGCTAAGCGGCGGTCGTTTGTCGAGTCTTAGGTTTTGTTTATTTAGTTTCATGCATCTACTTAGTTTATTCTGTACTTTTAAACTTATGGAAATTATATATATTTGATTATGAACCGAATTTGAGAAATATGTATAAGAAGAATTTGGATTTGAACTTTGATACTTGTATTTGTTGTTATTTGACGAGCATGTATGTTTGATTACTTGAATCCTGAAGCTTCCGCATGTGATTTTTTTTTTTTTTGATTGCGCACTCTGATTTAGGGTCTAGACCGCCTAGCATAGGAGAGATTTTGTTTGTCTCCCATTCGCCGTAATTTGATGTGTGTGCAGAGTTTCCATTTCGTTGCACGTGTCGGGTGTTGTGTGTAGAAATTGCATGATTTTGAGCGTTAATCAGAGTATATTTTGGTGTCATTTGATGTGTTTGTGTGTTTAGTTTGCTCCGTTCAGGTGATTTTGGAGTTGGAGTTATGAAACGGCGAAGCAAGGCGATTTCACGCATTTTTTGAGGAAAATATGGTAACTCCCGTTACCATTTAGGAGTATAAAAGAAGTAACCCCCGTTACTGGCCACAGGAGGAGAGTGTTTGGCGAGAGAGGAGGGGTAACGCCCGTTACCCCTGTGCAGAAGGAAAGTGGTAATGCCCGTTACCACTAATAAAAACGTTATGGCGATTTCAAGCAGTAACGGGCGTTAACAACAATTACACATGGATAGGTAACACCCGTTACCTAGGGCGGCGAGAATTATTTTGGGCTGCTATATTAGTGATTTTTTGAGTCTTTTCGGGAGTTTTCTTCTTCCAGGTCAAGACCTAGGGTTTGGAGAGAGGACTAAGGTTCTTCAGAGATTTTCAGAGAATTCGAGAAGATGAGAGGATTGAATTCCGAGAACGATCTTTGGTTTTATTGTTGCTTTAATTTACAAACTAATTCCTTTGAATTTAGTTTTAGCTTCGTATGTTAGATTCGTTTTTAGATACTGCTGAATGTTTATGCTTTTGTTTTGGAGACTTTGTTTAGATTTGATAACTATGATTTATTTTAATGCAATTTCCTTTAGTTTTATGAGTTTTGTTTTAATTATGAGTAGCTAATTCTCTAGGGCTAGGGGGAGTGATGATGATTGCATGATAGATGTTTGATGAGATGCTTGAATGACTTGTGTTAATTCTTAGTTTGAAAACAGGTTTGAATTGACTTGCGATGGCCTGATCACCCTTAGCATGTGTCATAATTGCCTATAGATCGAAAGATTGATGGTAATTTAGATGGTTTTCAGAACTTGTTGTAGGGTACAAAGAGATTTGGTCCTAGCTTATACAACAGTAATATTATTCCATGTCGAGCCGCTAGAATACTGAATTGCACTAGTCTTGTTCCTATGGTTTAATTAACTATTGGTGATTGCGAGAGAAACATTGAACACTAATTAAGCACTTGGTTACACCTTGAGAGAGGGTAATACAAATAGTGTTGGGAGGTGGGCCCAGAACAGTAGTGGTCCAGGACCACATTTTAAAATTTTGTTTATAGTACAAGTATTAAAATATTTTTAAAACATTTTAATACAAAGCGGAAGACTTGCCGGATCTACTCAAGTATATACATGCAATTGATAATAATATAATTTATCATGCTTAAAATAATATTACTGTAAAATTTTACCGTACTGCAAACATGGCTATCTAACGGCATTTTTCCAGCTCCTTTCCCTTTCGTGAGACCGGCAGAGCTTCCCTGCAATAACCCCAGAAAAACCCTCAGAGTGTTGGCTCCGAAAGTATTTTTCTAAATACTTAGAGAAAATAAAACTTTAAACTAGAAAACCCTTTTCCGGGTTTAATCTCCCGAAATTAGGTGTTTTACATATAAACACCTAATTAAAATTAATTCTAAAATAAATCAGAATTAACTAGGAGAAAAAGGATGTGGTTTCAAAGCTTAAACTCAGCCAAAACCATCTCCCAAAGTTGTGATTTACAAATGAGGGGTGAAGCCCTATTTATAGGCAAAATATCAAGGGTATTTTGGTAATTTCACTCTCCCACTTGTTCAACTTGCCAAATTGATGCAGTTTGAAGGAACCACGTTCAAGGTCTCATCGCCACGAGTTCAGTGCCACCAGCCACTCGCCGATCGGACCACGGACGCGCCCTCACGCGGCTCTAGGGTTTCTCGATCCAACTGAACCCGGCCCGGACCCGGTTCAATCCAATTCGCGGCCCTGGTGCTGCCACGTGTCCAGTCCGGTCCAATCGGATCGGTTTGATCCGACCCTATTCTTTTTCGACCTGACCCGTTGGCCAGTTGACTAGCCCGGTCGACCGGCCCGATCCAGATCTAATCTGGACCGTCCGTGTGTACTAACGCGGCGCCACCTGCGCCGTACACGTGGCGCGCCATCTGGCGCCCAATCAGTGCCATCTCACCTCCACCTGCTGATGTGGCGTGACACGTCAGCTACCACGTCACCCTTTTTTTTTTTTTTTAATGAAAATTTTTATTTTCTCCAAAATAAAATTTCGGGCATTTCCAACTCTTTAGAACTTGATTTATTTTCTTAAAATAAATCCCTTGGCTATTTTTCAAACACTTTGAAAAATCATTTCTCTTTCTCCTTTTAATATTTTCTCTTTGGGTTTTCAATTGCGGCTTGCAGGGGGACCTGCAAGACTAATTAATTTTAGCTCCAAACGGATTAATATATTATCATCTCATGATAGTAATTAATTACCGTTTAATAATATTTAATTCCACTAAATAAATATTGTTGCACTCTAAAATTAATTAAATTATTCACGAATTTCTCGATCTAGAATAATTTCACATTTCACTCCTCCGTGTAGATATCCATGAAAAATAAATTGTAACTACTATCATTTATTTTTCATCTCCAATCTGAAATTTATTGATTCGCCTTAAATTCAAATCCTCTGTATGTGAAACACATTCAACATACAACTTCGGTGACGTATCACGCGAAGTGCTTTGGCCAAAGTCTTAATTCGAACTTTTATAAATCTATTTCAGGGATATCTTTTACCTTCCAGCAAGGCCACAGATTCCTCGATCAATATAACTCTTTAACACATTTCATGTTGTCACCGAACGTACAAAGTATTTTGGCCACCGTTACCGAGACCTCACTTCGAGTATATTACAGTGACTAAAACTACACGCCTAAAGCCGAAATATTGTTAGGATTAAGAGTACAATGCTTCCTGAGATTTATTCATTTTAGATAGCAATATAAAATGAATAATCTCAGTGGTCCAGTTCGATGTTTCCAATTCTATTGAAAATCATCAACGTGTTATAATTGGAATCACCATTCCCTATGACGAAAGATTAATCATCTTATATAACCACGTTATAGCCTTGATAAGAACATATTCTTATCTTACCGACTAGAACTTTAATGACACGTGATTTCGGTATTCAAAGTCTTTTCCTATGAAACACATTTCATATAAGAATACCACCACACATCATTAATTATTAATATGTGAAATACTCACACCTCGCTATAAATTCAGTTTAATTAATTCAACAAATTGAATTTTCAGGGCACTATTCCCAACAATCTCCCCCTTGCCCTAAATTCAATTTGGCCACACATCTAAGTCTTATTCCTTTCACATGAGCATCAAAACTCATTTTGCACTCTTTTGCGTCAATACTTTAGTGAAGGAATCTATTAGATGTTTCTCTGAGCCAACTACTAGGAAATCATAAAACCAATACTTCTAACTGGCTGCTTCTCAAGCTACCATGTATTTGGTTTTTTTGGAGAAGTAAGCAATATGTGTCTGCTTAACATTCCCAAATTAACGATTGCTCTTTCTAGAGTAAACACGTATTCTGATGTCAAACATCTATAATACAAATCAGATTGAAAATCCAAATTTGTGTACTCTTTTGAAATGAACTCACCACTGTGGTAGACAAGCATATAATCTCATGTCCTTCTCAAGTACTCCAATATATGCTTTCACTACTACCCAGTGTCAGATTCTAGGTCCTGACTAATATCTGTTGACTTAGACCTAATTCATAATAGACATCTGGCCTTGTATATAATATGACATACATAAAGCTTCCGCTGCGAAACTCTAATCATGTCTTCTATCTCTTTAGTTGTCTCAAGACACTGATCCCGAGATAGATAAATTCCATATCTAAAAGGTAATGAACCTTTCTTGGAATTTGTCATATTATACCTTACCAGCATCTTATCTATTTATACTTCTTGTAATGAACAAATCCTTTTATTCTCATGATCACGACAAAAGTTTGATCCTTGGAATATTATTGGTCTCGCTAAGGTCTTTACTTGTCAAACGGATTTGACATCCGAATCTTGACCACTGACCAAATTCTTGCGTCATTCCCAATTAGCAGAATATCATTTATGTACAAAATGAAAATGTCACAACATTATCATGATGTTATTTGTACACTCATGATTCATCAGGCAATTGTACAAATCTAAAGGATTTAAATTGCCTCTTTAATTATGATGTTTCATGATCTAGACGCTTGCTTAAGATCATAAATTGATCTATTAAGCTTACATCATATGCACCTGATTTTTGGCTGTGAAGCTTTCAGGTTGTACCATGTATCTCTTCTTCTTGAAGATGCCCATTCAAAAACACAGTCTTTACATCCATTTATCTAATCTCATAATCGATAATGAGATAAAATGGAGAGGATAATGGACTTAAGCACTGCTATGGGTAAGAAGATCTCATAAGTGATTTCTTCTCTCTGGGAAAAATCCCTTGTCATCAGCTTTTCTCTAAAGTCTCTACTTTTTGTCCATTTCTCCTTTTATTTTCTTGTAGAACCCAATTGCATCTAATGAGCTTAATGCCTTCAGGTGCCTCTACAAGTTCAAGACTTTGTTAGAATACTAAGATTCTAACTATGATTCAATGGCTTTTGACCAAACGGTCAGCGTCTATATCATCCACAGCTTCATTACACGTAATAGGATCAGATACATTAGATTTAACCACTTGGGTTAATCTTAGGTATCTTGTCAGGTGTCCTGACAATCCTCCCACTACAATGATGCTCTCGTATACATGTCTCCACATCAAATGTTGCATTTTGTACATCACATGTATCTAATACATTTTTAGTTATAACGAGTTTATGGAAATTAGTATCAAATACTGCTATTTTCTTTTAACACTACTTTGCTTCCACCCTTTGTGGTTATCTATGTAATCATCTTTGAAATATTCACAAACATCTTTTGTGATTTCTCAAATTACAAAATATACCACCTTTTGTTCTTCTAGGATAACCTTAGAACAAGTAAACCTTTGTTCTTTATTCTAACTCGTCAGGCTCCATCCTTAACACGTGGACCAGGCTACCTTAAATCCGAAGATAAAAGATACAGGGTTTTCACTCTAGCTACAGATCCATCAGTGTTTTAGGAACTGACTTAGATAGAATAGGTTTAATGTGCATTGTCGTTTTGAGCGCAAGACCACAAAACAAACTTTGTAGGGTAGCATGACTCTTCATGAATCTTACCATCATTATCAGAGTTCTGTTTCTCATTTCTGCAATACATCCTTGCTAAGACGTATCTCATATAGATAGTTGAGATCTAATCTCATTTGAGAAATTCTATTTAACTCTGAACATAGATACTTATCACTACTTCGATCTAATCGAAGTGCCTCGATATGTTTTCTAATTTGACTCTTTGACTTCAGTCTTATATTCCTTGAACTCTTCAAAAATACAAACTTAAGTCTCATCAAATAAACATATCTGTATCTAGAGTAATCATTCAAATGAATGATGAAGTCCCAAAACTTTCTCTTGCTTGAACACTCATAATATCATATGTCCGTATGAACTAACTCAAGCAAGTTCATGGCTTAGATACCCTTTGTCTGAAAAGGCTTCTTGGTCATTTTAACTTTCTAAATAGGATTCGCAGATTGATACTATTTTCAAGTCAATAGGACTCAACAATCAGTCTTTGGATCCTATTCAGATTCAATTGACCAATAGATAGGTGCCACGTAGAAGTTTTTCCTCTCAGATGGTAAGTCAAGCTTCTTAATGTTAAACTTAAATTAGGGTTTTCATTGAGGTATAAAAGACCATCTTTTATTGTGCTAGAGCAAATAAAACTTTTATTTTGTTTAATGGTAAACCTTTATTCAAAATAAATTGGTAGACCATTAATTATTAAATACTTACAGAAATCAAATTTCTGTATATATGGCACGTATAATATTAAAACCCTATTGCCAAAATAAGACTTTGTAGTCCTTACTGTTAAGACAACTACACTTGTATTATCCCGGAGCAGTAGTTGTGTGTTAGCCGTTTTTCAAACTTCCTGGTTAGTTTGAATCTTTGCAACGAATTGCAAATATGATTAGTTGATCTCAAGTTCACACTCCAGGAGTCTGGTGAATTTTCAACTACATATTTTCAATGCGTAAGATATCTTCATATCTCATCTAAACGGCGTAACAAACAGACAGACTAAGCATTTTTGATAATTTTTTTATTTCGATACCCGTTAACACCGAAATAGAAATAATTTTCCATTGTCGGATTTGACTTTCTATTTCTGAACCTTAGATTGGAACTTTTCCTTTTCTTTCTTCCACTTACTGGCTTACTAGGCCGTGGATATTGATGTCTGATTAAAGAGAACCCTTGGCCTCTAAGTAAATGTAACAGAGCTCCGAAGGGAGGTTAATACATTACTTAGTCAAGTGTGCACCATTACCTAGAAGTCCGTACGAGTAGGTCAAGACACTCCACGGAGGCGTGGTCGAGCTGACTTTCCCGTATTTCATTCTATTCGTAGAAGTCTAATCTTGTATACCGTGAATATATACCCGCTGAAGGGAGTAGTGTACATCCACTATACTATAGACGGGTAATAGAGGCCGTGAGAATCCAACTCTTTTCATCTCGCTCCCACTTGAGTTTTTAAAAGGATGTGGATTATCTTTTGATTATCACATAATCACTTTTGGCGTCTTATTGTCGGAAGTGATTAATCTTATTAATATGCTCCCACTAGGATTACTAAATCATATTTAAAATCTCAATAATAATATTTTAAGGTAATTTAATAACTATTTATTAATTAGGCCGAAAAATATTAGTCCAATTATGCATCGCTTCTAATCTCCATTAAACAATATCATTTAATCACATTAAATAAAATATGCATAATTGTAAATAACATAATATCTCATATTACCATGATCATGCCATAAAAAAAATAATTAAGCATGTTTTCATATAATTATCACATAATTATCATGCTTTAAAATAAATGGCATAATGTAAACATGTTATAAATAAATATCTCATAATTTAAATCATGTTTACTGATTCGGTAATTTTTCAGGAAAAACAATTAAATTGTTTCCCAAAAAATACCACTCCACGTAAATTCCCAGGAAACACTGGAGGGTTCACAACGGTCCCACTTAAAAACCAGCCTCCTTTGACATAATTTACGTGCACAGTATCAGATTTAAAATTATGCATCGCATGCATCATATCAATGCATGTATATATCTAGAGCACAACTCTGATACCAGTTGCTGGGAGGTGGGCCCAGAACAGTAGCGGTCCGGGACCACATTTTAAAATTTTGTTTATAATACAAGTATTAAAATATTTCTAAAACATTTTAATACAAAACGGAAGACTTGTCGGATCTACTCAAGTATTTACATGCAATTGATAATAAATTTTAAATGACTTAAGCAAATAAATATCTAACATGCAATTAACACTTAATAGCATATAATTTATCATGCTTAAAATAATATTACTGTAAAATATTACCGTACTGCAAACATGTCTATCTAACGGTATTTTTCCAACTCCTTTCCCTTTCGTAAGACCGGAAGAGCTTCCCTGCAATAACCCCAGAGAAACCCTCGGAGTGTGGGCTCCGAAAGTATTTCTCTAAATACTTAGAGAAAATAAAACTTTAAACTAGAAAACCCTTTTCACGGTTTAATCTATCGAAATTAGGCGTTTTATATATAAACACCTAATTAAAATTAATTTCAAAATAAATCGGAATTAACTAGGAGAAAAGGGATGTGGTTTCACAGTTTAAACTCAGCCAAAACCATCTCCCAAAGTTGTGATTTACAAATGAGGGGTGAAGCCCTATTTATAGGCAAAATATCAAGGGTATTTTGGTAATTTCACTCTCCCACTTGTTCAACTTGCTAAATTGACGGAGTTTGAAGGCACCACGTTCAAGGTCTCGTCGCCACGAGTTCAGCGCCACCAGCCACGCGCCGATCGGACCACGGACGTGCCCTCACGCGCCGCGTGTGCAGCACACGCGGCTCTAGGGTTTCTCGGTCCAACTGAACCCGGCCCGGACCCGGTTCAGTCCGATTTGCGGCCCTGGTGCTGCCACGTGTCTGGTCTGGTCCAACCGGACCAGTTTGATTCGACCCTATCCTTTTTCGGCCCGATCCGTTGGCCCGTTGACTGGCTCGGTCCAGATCTAATCTGGACTGTCCTTGTACGCTGACACGGCGCCATCTGCGCCGTACACGTGGCGCGCCACCTAGCGCCCAGTCAGTGCCATCTCACCTCCACCTGCTGACGTGGCATGACACGTTAGCTGCCACGTCATCCTTTTTTTTTTTTTTTTGATGAAAAATTTTATTTTCTCCAAAATAAAATTTCGGGCATTTCCAACTCTTTGGAACTTGATTTATTTTCCCTTGGCTATTTTTCAAACACTTTGAAAAATCATTTCACTTTCTCCTTTTAAAATTTTCTCTTTGGGTTTTCAATTGCGGCTTGCAGGGGGACCTGCAGGACTAATTAATTTTAGCTCCAAACGGATTAATATATTATCATCTCGTGATAGTAATTAATTACCGTTTAACAATATTTAATTCCACTAAATAAATATTGTTGCACTCTAAAATTAATTAAATCATTCACAAATTTCTCGATCTAGAATAATTTCACATTTCACTCCTCCGTGTAGATATCCATGAAAAATAAATTGTAACTACTATCATTTATTTTTCATCTCCAATCTGAAATTTATTGATTCGCCTTAAATTCAAATACTCTGTATGTGAAACACATTCAACATACAACTTCGGTGACGTATCACGCGAAGTGATTTGGCCAAAGTCTTAATTCGAACTTTAACAAATCTATTTCAGGGATATCTTTTACCTTCCAGCAAGGCCACAGATTCCTCGATCAATATAACTCTTTAGCACATTTCATGTTGTCACCAAACGTACAAAGTATTTTGGCTACCGTTACCGAGACCTCACTTCGAGTATATTACAGTGACTAACACTACACGCCTAAAGCCGAAATATAGTTAGGATTAAGAGTACAATGCTTCCTGAGATTTTATTCATTTTAGATAGCAATATAAAATGAATAATCTTAGTGGTCCAGTCCGATGTTTCCAATCCTATTGAAAATCATCAACGTGTTATAATCGGAATCACCATTCCCTATGACTAAAGATTAATCATCTTATATAACCATGTTATAGCCTTGATAAGAATATATTCTTATCTTACCGACTAAAACTTTAATGATACGTGATTTCGGTATTCAAAGTCTTTTCCTATGAAACACATTTCATATAAGAATACCACCACACGTCATTAATTATTAATATGTGAAATACTCACAACTCGCTGTAAATTCAGTTTAATTAATTTAACAAATTAAATTTTCAGGGCACTATTCCCAACAAATATAAGTGACTAGGTTGTAGAATTACACTTGTCAGATGAGTATCACATCAGCTCTTGATTGTACGATTCATTACTTTTCCCCTGCCTGCTTAGTTTACTGAAGTTAATTTGTGTGTTTCGTTATTTGTGTTTAATTCTAGTTAATTGTTAATTTTTAGTTTAGTAGATTAATAGAAACAACAATTGCTTTTCGTCAGGTCTTTAGATTAGAGAAGAATGTAGAGTAGTGATTGATTTTCCTTCCCTGTGGGTTCGATCCTATTGTGCTACTCGTATGTTAGTGTACACTTGGACGATTGGTTTTTAACTGTAGTAAACCTTACAACATCGGGCTATGGTGCGGGGGATGTAGTGTCTTGCGCTCCGGGGTGCTACATGTTGACAGCCCTTTCCACAGATCTCGTGTTGTGGGGTAATGGATGAATTGAGACACTAGGTTCTGTTCGATTGCTTGGGTGATCCAACCGAATATTTGGAGGTCCTTCTGTTTCCAAGTTTGATACGCCTCATCTTTCTCAGCCGGTGGTGCGGGATGGCCGGTTAGATGGCTGAGTCGTCCGTACGCACCGATTGCAATTTCGAGCATCCGTGCCCATAAGGTGTAGTTGCTATTGTTTAATTTGATATCTATTGTGACTTGACTGTCGGAACTTGATTGTTGGGGTTGTGGTTTGTGTTGTTGTAGTAACTTGGCTATTTGCTCGGACAAGATGGCTGCCGCATCGAACAACGTCGGTGACGAGATTTGTAGCACCCGCAGCGGAAGCGTGGTGGGCCCATAACCCACAGGTCTCAGGATCGAAACCTGGTTCTGATACCACCTTAGGATGTAGCACCCGCAACGATAGACACCACATCCCCTGCACTACAAGTCTAGTCCACACATGAAATGGATAATCCAAGCATGAACCGGACTCATTGCGAACGGGTGACAAAATAAAAACAACTCCCTGGCTAGGCGGAATCTAACCCTGTACCAATTAATTCAACATCTTGACGAGTGCAATGCGAAAACAATTAATAATAATTAATCACAACAATAGCTCACAGGCTCAACATAAACATCAATGAGCTACAAGCCCTAAATTCATAAACATAATTAAGTTCAACATGCACCTAACAACGGGTTCAACTAAGCATGCAACCTGTCCCGAATCAGTAATTAATAAATCAATAATTCATAAATCAGACGTTGGCACACCGGCCTATTTAAATACATGATACAAGTAACATAATAAATGTAAAATGTGACTCGAGTGTACAAGTGAGACTCGAGACAACCACTAAGACTTGACTCCCACCTAGCAAAACCTGTAAAAAACTGAGAAGTGGGAAAAGAGGGGTTAGTCTCTAGAAGACTGAGTGAGCAGGAGCTGTATATATGTATAGAAACATGTACATGCAAGTCATAAATCCCGAGCAAAGGTTTATTTGAAATTAGTTCCGGTGAAGGGCAAAAGAATAGCTAATCGTTGCCAGGACTTTACGACTAATGAATTATTAAATTCATTAAGTTCATAATCCATAATAATCATTATGGCTCGGCGAGTGAGCGTGTATAATTCTCCAAACAAACTCCAACCATGTACTAACATGATTAATACTTTAAATATGTGATCATGCAATACATAATAATACATGCGAGACATAAACATGAGACATAAGCGTTTGGCAATCCGTGTCCCGGCCTTCCCCCACGGTGCATACTAACAATAACATAATCATAATCATGAAATAAGTTCCAACCTTCTCCCTCCGTAATGTTCGGGCCTGCAGATCCGAACCATTTAATAATAACAATATCGAGACAAGGGGCTCATGACTCCTACCCGCTCATTCGATGGGTTAACCATCGGCTCAAGAATATCCCGCCTTCCTGCCTCCTTTGTCGCGCGAGGATAATCTCAAAGGGTACTATATGCAATGGCTTAGCTATACGTCGGCCCGATGCCGAACCGGTCTCCATTCACACATTTCCCCAGGGCCCAATACATGTGCATGAACAGTGAGCATATTTCTCGCCAAACATTTGAGTCATGATCATAATAATCATAATTCATTTTATAATTCTTGATGAAAGATTTACTCGATAACTTTAATTTGAAATCAATATATATATATATATATATATATATATATATATATATATATATATATACTTTAGGTTTTTGACCAAAACTTATCACATAAAGGTTGTAGGGTTTGATACTTATCTAGAACGAAAACACCCTCACCTGACAAGCGACAATACAAGAACAAAAGTTATGCCGGTGCCTATTGGATCATGATATCTCCGCCCTGGAGATGAGTTGTACAAGAAAGAGAACAATGTGTACTCGTGAGATACGACTCAATATGAACCAAATAGGACGCACGACAATGTTCATGAAGTGGTGTATTATGTGATGAAATGGTACGATATGTAAGAAATTACGAAATGTCACAAAGTGTTGTGATCGTGTTCATGTGAATAGATAGAACGAGGCCAACACCTCCATAACTAAATAAGTTAGCAACCAAGTGACACTTAAACATGTATGATAATCAATTAACACCTAAGAGATGAAATTAAACACAAGGAGGTCACGTGTTCATGTCAATCAAACACTTCGAACCCAATTCATATAAAACAAGGAGTCACACGATCAAGTTGAGCAATTAAGTACCAAGAAATGTCAAATAATAACATAATTATCAAGTAATCAAGCATATACTTCATACAAGTCACATACGGGATCCAAGGAAGTGAAAGGAATGCAATATGAGGGGTTTTGGTGAAGTTTGGCAAAAACGGATAATTTTCGGAAATGCGCAAGCTGTGGTAAAACAAGAATATCTTAAGTTCTAGAAGTTAAAATTGGGTTTTGTTTATTGGATATGAAAGTAGACAACATACCTTTAAAATGATATATGGCTTAGATCTTGGTTCAAAGCGAGGAGAAAATGGCGTAAGCTCGGAGTTGGGTGAATGCAGATTTCCGGTAAAGTGGTGACACGAAATAAAAATGGTTATAACTCACAAACTAGGAATGATATTGAGGTGATTCCAATTGGAGAGTGTTTTAGACTTCAAGAGGTTTCTAACGGTTCAAAATTCGGGTCAATCGGAGTTCATTTGAGGGGATAAACGCCGTTTGAAAAATGCACTGAAAGCAGAAACGGGCGTTTGGAAACTGTCTGTCGCAATAGTGGGTACCCAAACGGGCGTTTGGGAAATGAACTGGGCGACCACACAGGCGTTTGGGAAGGCTCTGTCAAAAAAAATAGCAGCAGAAAAACAGGGGATTCGCGAGAATGGCTCCCAATCCTTCCCACACCACACCACAACAAATAAAACAACTCAAAATCAACATATAACATGCATATGAGTCATATATATCAATTAGGCATCGAAAAAACCAAGATATCATACATTAATTCATCAAAATTTCCATATGAAACCCTTATGTACACAAGTGATCACCCAAGCTCAACTTCATGTAACTCATGATTAAGATGCACAAAACCAACTCAAGATCATCATATATGATTCATATAATCTCATGGGATGCAAAGAACCACAAAACCCTAACATACTCCAAGATTTACCATCATTTTTACACATGCTCTTACCTTGAATATGGAAGAAATGAAGGGGAAAGAAAGAGATGAAGTCTTGTGGTGATTTCCTTAGAGAAGATGGAAGAATTCCTTGGCTCTTGGCTTGTTGGATGGATCGAGATTGGAAGGAGAAGAAATGGAGATGTCTTGTGTTTTGTTCTTGAATGAAAAATGAAAAGGAGGAAGGTGTATGTATATATGTGTGATATATCGTGTAAGAGATGAGGGAAAATCAGGGAAATTGCCAACAAGTCCTTCCAAAATTTAAGTTATGCAATCAAGTTCTCAATTTATGAAAGTTACAAGTAAGTCCACATCAACTAATCGATTTGGTCCAAGTTATACAAAGTTTCAATTAAGGACAATTAGGCATAGAATTCTCACAATTGCAAATAATTAAACACTTATTTATGCTCGGTGAATTAAATACACAACTCCCGTAATTAAATTCACGAAGGTTAGCGATTAAATCATATAATTCACGACAGATTACCAGTAGATAAATTAAATTGTGCAAATAAAATAACGAAAAGAAATTAAATAGCCCTAAATCTCAAAACTCACACGCGTGGCGCGCGTACCTGAACGGCTGGAAAAAAAAACTGGGGTGTTACAAGGTTTCTTCCTCATTGCCCATTGTTGCGGTTTAGGCAGATGATGATGCCGATCACGAATCTTTAGGATCGTATGGCTCTGATACCATGTTGAATTGTAAAGGTATAAACCGTAAGACTAAATTGTTCCATTATTTGTGAATGAATTCCAACCCTAGCAGAGATTAAGATAAATAATAGACTCAGGCACTTAATCTTAGGAATAAGATCCTGTAACACAAGGGAATAAAATCTTTCCTAAAATATAAGGTCAACATATGCTCTGTCGCATTTGTCGAAATTCTGGCCTCGCTAATGCTCTTAGCTCATATTAGTATTGGAATTTTAAGCCTTAGCTAATCACTAACAGTTGTTCTTAGCCTTTACTGCTGAATAGGTTGAAGTTTATTCTAAGTTTTTCTTGAAGTTTTATCCATAGAGAAAATTATCAAAATCGTCCCGTAAAGTGAGCCATATACAGGTTTCGTACCAAAAGTGGGCAGTGTCTCACTTTTGGTCCCATAAAGTGGCATTTGTCTTAATTTTGGTCCCATTGACCACTTTCCGTCCAAAAATAACGTTTGACCGTAAAAAAAGTAACTTTTTAGCCCTTTTGGTTCTTTTATATTTTCAAAACTACCCCAAACTATTTAAATTGTATATTTTCACCCCAAACAAAATATAATATATATTATATAATATATATGTATTATATATTATGATACGTATATACACATATATAATACGTGTATATATATATAATATGTTTTAACAGTAAAAGTAATTTTTTTAACGAAGTAAAAAGTAACTTTTTTAAGAAAATAGGATAAAAAATAACTTTTTTTAACGTTCAAACGTTATCTTGGACGGAAATGGGTCAATCGGACCAAAATTAATACAAATGCCATTTTATGGGACTAAAAGTGAGATATTACCCACTTTTGGGACGAAACTTGTATGGCTGTATATGGCTCACTTTACTAGATGTATCATATAATAAGCTACCGTAGTACGTGGCAAATTGTTGCGTGATGAGTTACTTCGACATCTTAACAGAGTAAGTTGTTAAGAAACAGGGTAAGTTGTTTTTACAAGTATTGGAACTTTTGTAATATGCTGAAAACTACTTTTGTTATTAGCTTAGTTTTCACGCTTTTATGATAGTTGAGAATAACGATTTTGCTAGTTAGTTGAGCTTAGGTTGTGACACGTGTCCTTTACTTTCCAGATATTTATGCGGCCTTATCTTTGTATATAAGCTGAGTATCAAGGTCTGTAACAGTGATTGATTCAATGAAAATTCAGTTTCATATTTTGTTTGTTATATTCAATATGGTATCAGTAGGTTTTCGCTTCCGTCTCCGGCGTGATTCCGGCGATCTAGTGTTTGTTTCCGACGATTTGATTTGGTATTTTGCCTCTGTTTTCTGATCTCTTCCTGATTTCAGCTTCAATTTCGCTGTTTTTCTATGGATTCTCCTGCATCTTCTTCTCTTATCGCGGTGGATGATCCGTACTTTCTTCCACATTCAGAGTCTCTCAATTCATTTCTGGTTTCTCAGAACCTCACTGGAGATAACTACAATACTTGGAGTCGCTCTGTTCTTATTGCACTTTCAGCTAAGAACAAACAGGGTTTCGTGGATGGATCCTTGGCCGCTCCTGCTGCAACAGAGCCTGAATCTCGTCGCAAAGCATGGATTCGTAATAACCACGTGGTAATCTCCTGGATTTTGCATTCTGTGTCTAAAGAGATCGCTGCTTCGATCTTATTTTCGGATTCCGCGCGTGAAATCTGGCTTGACCTTAAGGATCACTTTCAACAATCCAACGGTCCACGCATCTTTCAACTTCGTCGGGCTCTCTTATCTACACGTCAGGAATCGTCTTCAGTGAACATCTATTTCACTAAACTCAAAGCAATTTGGGAGGAACTCTCCAACTACAGACCTGTATGTACTTGCAATCGCTGCAATTGTGATGGTGTGCGTGACCTATGTTCATTCTATCATTCTGAGTATGTTATGGCGTTTTTTATGGGATTGCATGAGTCATTTGCTCCAATTCGAAGTCAAATCCTGATGATGGATCCCCTGCCGAGTATCAGTAAAGTGTTTTCATTGGTTAGCCAGGAGGAAAGGCAACGTGGCTTACGTTCCACATCATCTTCATCTCAGCCTGTTCGCATGGCGTTTGCAGCTCGCCCTAACAACTTTTATTCCACTCGTGGTGGCCGTGGTTTCTCTTTCCGTGGCAATGGCCGCGGTCTAGTTACTTCCAGAGGGCGTGGACAATTTGAGTGTACACATTGTAAAGGAAACCATACTGTGGATCGCTGTTACAAACTCCATGGATATCCTCCTGGATATTTTAACAACAGTAATAGCTCCACTTACTCTCGACAACCTCCTTCCATTCATCAACCCTCTGCTTCTACTTCAGTGATTAATCAAGTTGATGTTGCATCTTTGACCACTGGTCAACAACCTACTTCCAATTCTGTATCTAATGGCCACAATTCTCTGCACAACCTTACTGACAAACAATATAAGGATCTGCTTTCTTTGTTGTCTTCACAGGTGCAGCATTCTGCTCATGTCTCTGATGCTAGCACCCCTGGAGTACAAACTTCTCACTCAGGTATTTCCCTATCTACATCATCTCAGTTTGAGGTTAGGACATCTGTTTGGATCTTAGATTCAGGAGCTAGCAGACACATTTGTTGTGATATGTCATTACTGGATAATGTTGAAAGGATTATTAATACTCAAGTCTTACTTCCTGATGGATCCTCATTTGCTGTGACACACAAAGGGACAGCTAGGCTTCATCATTGTCTTGTGTTACTAGATATACTCTTTGTCCCTCGGTTCAAGTTCAATCTTGTTTCTATCAGTCATATGTTGAAGACCTCACATATCTCTGTCTCTTTTATGGGTGATCAGTGTTTACTTCAGGATTTCCAACTGAAGGAGATGATTGGCAGAGCTAGATTGCAGCAGGGCCTTTATGTGTGGATTCCATCAGACAGCACCCATAGTCATATAGTTGACAGTCATTTTGTTAATAAAGTCTCTGTGTCTACTTGGCATAATAGATTAGGTCATGTCTCCTCTTTGATTCTTGACCGATTAAAAACTGTACTTGGATTTGATCAGACTCCTTCTTCACACTATACAATTTGCCCTTTGGCTAAACAAAGAAGGTTATCTTTTCCTGTTAGACATAACAGATCTTCTTGTGTGTTTGATCTTATACATGCTGATGTTTGGGGACCATTTAATCATGCTCCCTCAAATCATTTCAAGTATTTTCTCACCTTAGTGGATGATCACAGCAGATTCACTTGGATATTTTTGCTTAAGCATAAATCTGATGTTCTCACTATTATTCCCCAATTCTTTACATATGTGAAGACTCAGTTTGATGCTGATATTAAAATGTTCAGATCAGACAATGCTCCAGAATTAGCATTCACTGATTTTTTCAGAGATAAAGGGGTCATACATCAATTCTCTTGTGTTGAGACTCCACAGCAGAACTCAGTGGTAGAAAGAAAGCATCAGCATCTCTTGAATGTGGCTAAAGCCCTATATTTCCAATCCAGGGTTCCTTTGTATTATTGGACTGATTGTCTCTTGACTGCTGTCTATCTCATCAACAGAACTCCTTCTGATTCATTGCAGTTCAGCACCCCTTTTGAGTTGCTTCACAATAAACCGGTTGACTACTCTGCTATGAAAGTTTTTGGTTGCCTGGATTATGCATCCACTCTTGTCTCTCACAGACACAAGTTCACACCCAGAGCAAGAACTTGTGTGTTTTTGGGATACTCTCCAGGCATAAAGGGTTATAAGCTACTGGATCTTCACTCTAAGGAAATCTTTGTCTCTAGGGATGTGGTGTTTCATGAAGGCATTTTTCCTTTTCACTTGACTTCAGCAGAATCATCTTTTCCAGATGAATTTCCTGACCTCAGCCTTCCAACTCCAGATGTCTCATATGATGTTACAGATTTGCCTTCATCTCCTCCATCTTCTGGTTCCTCTAATGTTCAAGGCTGCAGGAGATCTTCCAGAGAAATCAGATAACCTTCCTACTTACAAGATTATCACTGTCATCTCCTTGAGCATCATACATCAGCTCCTTCCACTGAGTGTTTGTACCCTATTTCCATCTATGTTTCCTATGATGGATTATCAGAACATCATAGGACCTTTTGTCTCAATACTACTTTGATCACTGAACCTCAATCATATAAAGCAGCAGCTCAGTTTCCTGCCTGGAGAGCAGCCATGAAAGCAGAACTTGATGCCATGGATTCAAACAATACTTGGACTGTGGTCCCTCTACCTTCAGGGGCACATGCTATAGGTTGTAAGTGGGTGTTTAAGAACAAGTATAAGTCTGATGGAAGTCTGGAAAGGCATAAGGCCAGACTGGTGGCCAAGGGTTACAGCCAACTGGCAGGTATAGACTTCCTTGATACTTACTCTCCAGTTGCTAAACTACCCACTGTTAAGACCATTTTAGCTCTTGCCAGTACCCAGAATTGGATTCTTGCTCAACTTGATGTCAATAATGCATTTTTGAATGGTGATCTTTTTGAGGAAGTCTACATGGAATTACCACAAGGATACAGTTTATCTTGTGATCAGTCTAACCTTTCTGGCAGACCTGTATGCAGATTAAATAAATCTATATATGGTTTGAAGCAAGCATCCAGACAGTGGTATGCTAAATTTTCTAATTCACTGGTTGCTTATGGTTTTGCTCAATCCAAATCAGACTATTCTTTATTCACTAAAGGGACTGGCTCAGTTTTCATTGTATTGTTGGTATATGTAGATGATATTCTTATAACTGGTCCTACTCCAGCATTAATTCAAGATCTTAAACAGTTCCTTCATACTCAGTTCAAGTTGAAGGATTTGGGCTCTCTTAAGTACTTTCTTGGTTTGGAAATTGCAAGATCTCAAGAAGGTATTCACTTGTGCCAAAGGAAGTATACTTTACAACTCTTGGAAGATACAGGTTTTCTAGTCTCCAAACCTGTTAACACTCCTATGGATCCCAATCTGAAACTTAACACATTTGATGGCACTCCTTTGCCTGATTCTGGTATTTACAGACAGCTTGTGGGGAGGCTTCTATATTTGACTTTGAGCAGACCTGATATTTGTTTTACTGTTAATAAGCTTAGTCAGTTTGTCTCTCAACCAAGAACTATACATTTGGATGCTGTTCATCATTTACTGCGATACCTCAAGGGAGCTCCTGGACAGGGGATATTGTTTCCAGCACAGTCAGATAAACAGCTTAGTGCCTTTGTAGATGCAGATTGGGCATCTTGTCAGGACACAAGGAGATCCACTTCTGGTTACTGTGTGTTTTTAGGGAAGTCTGTAATCTCATGGAAGTCTAAAAAGCAATCTATTGTCTCAAAATCTTCTGTAGAAGCTGAGTATAGAGCTTTGGCAAGTGTTGTTTCCGAGTTAGTCTGGCTGACTCAGTTGCTCAAGGATCTTCAAATTGAAGTTCTGAAGCCAATCCCTGTCTTTTGTGACAACTTAGCTGCCATTCATCTTGCCCAAAATCCTGTGTTTCATGAAAGAACTAAACATATTGAAGTGGATTGTCATTTTGTCAGAGATAAGGTCTCTCTTGGATTCATCAAGTTGCTTCCTGTCCGCACAAATCATCAAGTTGCAGACCTATTTACTAAGGCCCTATTTGCTCCTCAACTCAAGCTCTCATGCACAAGTTGGCTGTCAAAGACATTTTCCATCCACCTTGAGGGGGTGTTTTGTAATATGCTGAAAACTACTTTTGTTATTAGCTTAGTTTTCACGCTTTTATGATAGTTGAGAATAACGATTTTGCTAGTTAGTTGAGCTTAGGTTGTGACACGTGTCCTTTACTTTCTAGATATTTATGCGGCCTTATCTTTGTATATAAGCTGAGTATCAATTGATTCAATGAAAATTCAGTTTCATATTTTGTTTGTTATATTCAATAGGAACAAAAAACTATTTTCCACTTTGGATGTTCTCCATCATGTTGGTAAGAAACACATAATAGAGTGGGAAAGGAAACTACAGGAGTAAACATAGTGATTGATCTAAGTCGGACAATATTTTCTGGAGAGATTTGAAGGAAAGACAACTAGAACACGTAGAAATAGATTACATAATTACAATTTCGTCTCCATCTTTAATCAGAAACGGTGACGACTGACGAGTAACAAAAGGAATGAATCTGGCAATTTCAGGAAGGTTAGTTCTTATTCTCCCCATTTGTTGATGTCCCGTTTCTGTTTTTGGTAGCTTTGAGTTGATACTGTTAGAATTTCCAAGTGCCTATTACCTGTTTGTTAAAAGGCTCACAAGAAGCCTGGACAATTGTCTGCACTGCACGTGTCCATTTCCATGCACATCAAGGTACACAATCAATTAGCTAACGTTGTGCATTGTAATGGGAAGATGTCTATGGCTTTCTGTTGTTTTCAGGGCGACCCTCGGCTTATCTATCTGGTATCTACACAGTCGTACTTGTCAAAATTCTAGCCTTGCTAATGCTTTTAGCTCTAACGAAGATTGATGCTTTGAGCTTTTAGCTAATCAGGAATAGTTGGTCTTAGCCTTTACTAGAGAATAGATTGAAGTTTAGTCCATGTTTGCATTTATAATCAAGAAATGTATGAGTTGCAGCAATATTTTAACGACGTAAGTCGTTCTATGATTACTTTGGGTACAACTATTTTCCTTTTGGATCCTCTCCATCATCTGGGTAAAATAGATGGGAAAGGAAATTACAGAAGAAAACTTAGTGATCTAAGTGGGATGATATTTTCAGAAGAGATTTAAAGAAAAAACTACTAGAACACATCGAATTAGATTTACAAATTATAGTTTTGCCTCCATACTCAGCATAAAAGAACTCCAATCTCATTGAATCCCGTTTGGCAATGTTGAGGTCCTTTGCAGGTTTTCATTCATCCCAGCAAGCTGAATCTCCTGGTTTATCATCTGAGATGATTCACCATGCTGGCTCGTCATTGTATTCTCTATTGAACTCATGTTATCTACTTGAAGAATCAAATTTTGCTCTGAGAAAACAAGATTCTGAGGACCATTAGTGTGTGGCGAGGCCAATGATGAACTCGGTTCGTAATTTGCATTGGGTGATTGCATATGGCTCTCCGTGCAATTGCTACAGCTGTAATAATCTCTCTCACATAGTTTTTGTTTCTGGAAAGTGTAAGACTTGAAATCTTTGTTGTCGAACCTGTGTAGTAACTCTATTATCTTGCTCCATACTGTGGATTCGGGATGAGAGCACTCTATTACACTCCAATTTTCACGGAGGAACCTAATCACATAGATTATAAATGCTGTGACTCCAATTATTGCTACAATTGAGAATAGTCCCCAAAAGCTTGCCAGCCCAAGACTTTTGGGGGAACTTAAGGTGTCAGAATCCGGACATTTAGTCTTACCACCCAACCACTTTCTCTCAATGTCCACCATTGTCTGACCCTCTGTTACATTTAAAATTGCTCTTGTGACATCCGCTACTAGAGGAGAGCCTATGGGAAACACCTGCAAAATGGAAACAGATAGACTGGTAAGAGATAGCAAGACTAAGTTAATCCTCTTTTATGCATGTACAGAAATACCGGGATCACATACAAAGCCGAAACAATTAGCCTTTGTGGGCTCGACGGTCATGTATTTTGTGCAGTATTTTCCTAGGAACAGCTTGATATATGGGGTTTCATGGAAAGCAGCAGATATGCCTCCATTTCCACTCCCTTTGGAGAGAAGCTCATCGAGTTTCTCTGATGAGTTGAATTTCACGAGTTGTGACTCATTAAATTTCATTTGTTTAAGAAGGCCATGAACAAAAGATCCTTCCATATATCCTACATATTCCCCGTTTTTAATAAGCACATTGACATCTCTGACTGTTGGCTGCAGCTGCTGCACAGTTAACATGGATGCCAGACTGGCAGTATAGCTTTGGGTTAGTATAAGCGCCACCAAGAACCATATGATCAGCACAAGCCTGGACAAGTTGCTTATCACCCTCTCCTCTGCAGAAAGAGAGAAATTATTGGGTTAAAAATTAAAAAAAAAAAAAAAAAAAAAAAGGAAAAGAAAAGAAAAGGAGTAAATGTCATATTTGGTCCCTAAAGTTTCAGTTTTGTGTCACTTTAGTCCTCGATATTCTAAAAGTGACACTTGAGTCCCTAAAGTTAATAATTCGTCTCATTTAAGTCTTTCTGACCAAATTCTAATGAATTTTTTACCTTACTCAAGGGTATTTCGGTTATTTTAATATTTATAGTTCTAAAATGGTCCCTAAAGTTTCAACTTTGTATCATTTTAGTCCTCAATCTTTTGAAAGTGTCATTTAAGTCCCTAAAATTAATAATAAGTGTCACTTTGGTTCTTTTGATCAAAATCAATGTTTTTAGTCATTTTATTTATTTTACATGAAAAAAAATAATAATAATATTTTTGGAAAGATATGAATCGATGAGTTAAAAAAAAAAACAAAAAAAGAGTTGTTGCTGCTATACCATTTTTGTTCTTAATATAAATTTTCCACTTATTATATTTATTCAGTTTAATTTAATACAAAATCGAAAAAAATTAGAATTTTTGTTGTAAATAAATTTTAAGTTATTTATTTAATGTTTTTAAACTTTTCATGTCAAATAAATAAAATAACTAAAAGTATTGATTTTGGTCGAAAGAACCAAAGTGAGATTTATTATTAATTTTAGGGAGTTAAATGACACTTTCAAAACATTGAGAACTAAAATGATACAAAGTTGAAACTTTACGGACCATTTTAGAACTATAAATACTAAAATGACCGAAACACCCTTGAATAAGGTAAAAAATTCAATAGAATTTGGTCAAAAGGACTTAAGTGAGACGAATTATTAACTTTAGGGACTCAAGTGTCACTTTTAGAATATTGAGAACTAAAGTGATACAAAACTGAAACGTTAGGGACCAAATATGACATTTGCTCAAAGAAAAGAGAAAAGAAGCAAAGGCATCAAGGATCCTAGATATTTGCAGAAATGTTTCATTGGTGTACATGACTAGTTAAAAGTAGTGGATAGCTTACTTTGAGCAAATACCATAGTTGAGAAGGCAAAAGAGAATATCACGCCTACTTGATACCAAAAAGGCCCCCTAAAATCTTCATTTATTCGATGTTCAAGAATCCAAATCAAACATCCTATGAAAATGAATGAGCAAAAGCTTGTCAGCCACAGTTCCCAAGTCAGGGGCCTCAGAAATACCCATGCATTTCGGTTCTTATCATCTTTGATTGGTACAATCATTGCCAAACCGGACTCTGTGTAAGGCAGAGTGAAATCAACATACTCTGCCCTATTTTGTACGATTGATATATCTCCAGCGACAGCATCATACTTCTGTTCATTGATCAGATAAAAAGAATTGGAACAAGAAACATTTAGGTAGAGAACAAATCATTTCCGAGCAAGGAGGAAGATACTTACCCCAATATGTACTTGATAGGTCAAATCATTGTAATCTCCAGCTGCTTTATGGTCCGGTGTTGCAAATGGAATGTATTCATATTGCACACCATATGGTAATGCTGCCATCACTGCATCAAAAACATCTATGCAGTATCCTTCCACATTAGTAGAATTGTCAGAATTCCAAGTGACGCGAACAAAGTTAGTGTAACCAACCTTTACAGGTACTCCTACTCTCAATTTCTTCCCATTTGTTGGAATCACCCATCCCTTTGGCGGATACGATTGGCCACCTGGCCATACAATGGATCCAAGGTTGGATTTGGAAGTGGAATAAGAGTTAGCGTTTGCACTTGTGAAGTTAAGTTCTTTAATAATTCCATTCTCTTTTGTCCAATAGCCTATGGCTTCAGCTCTTGCAACTATATTGACAATCTGATAAGGAGGTTTTTTGAGTTGGCCATCAACTAGTTGGAAGTTTCCAGCAAGGCCTTTGAATGTGGTACTTGATAAAGCTTGAATGAGATTTGGTCCCGTATCTGAAACTCCTATGGCTTCTAGATCTGTAGAGTTTCTAGAAATATTTGCTTCTTTGTAATCAGGATTTCTTATTATTGCTTTCTCTACTGCCATGGCCAGTGCAATGGCTGAGTCGTAAGCCCGAAGCCCCAATATGTTGAGATCTTGAGAAATATCTCTTAAATTGTTCTTCTGCACCATTTCGTTGTATCGAATTGAAAAAATATCAAGCTCCTTCGTGGCTGGAACATACGGTCTTACACCTATTACTCCTTTCATTGACTCTAGGACATGGGTATCTTTTGAATTCAATTCTTTTGTGATTATCCAAGCATACCCTTTACTCATCATTCCTAGCTGTTTTGCTTTTATAAACAGGCGAGAAGCAAGATGACTCATCATGTGTACCACAAATACTCGAGTTTGCATGGTCATGAGCTTGTAAAGCTCTGCAACAATCTGATCATCTGTTGCTACGGGTGAAACAACACTTCTGTGAGGGACACGGGCATTAATATTTTCCAAAGCATCAGCCAGGAATGGAATTATCCCTTTTCCAAATTCACTATCCTCATATACAGTTACAACTTCTCGCCATCCGAAGGCTTTAATAATTGCAGAGATGGCTTCAGCTTGTGAAGAGTCGTCTGGAGTTGCGCGGATAAAATATGAACTTCGAAGTGATGCAAGAGAAGGGCTTCTGGCTGAGAAAGTAATGATGGGAACTTGAGCTTTGTCTCCCAGAGAAATAAGGAAGGTAGCCTGTGTTGAGAACATTGGCCTATAATTGCTTGCACTTTAACATTCTTCAGTTGGTACAGAGCTGCATTTCATTTGCAAGAAATATCAGTTGTTTGCCACATTCAGGGTGTGTAATAAGGGATTTGGAGTGCACTTTTTTCCCAGAAAAAAAAGGCACTATAATTTTCTTCTCCTTTTAAATAGAAAATCCAGGTTTCATCGAAACAAAAGGCAAAAAGAAATCCCAGCTACCATACTGCATCTGCCTTAACAGGAAATATTGACATGCATTTTCTCAATTCAGTTTTTACAAGAAAACAAGTACATATACATATTTCCTTTATTGAATGACCATCTAAAAGCTCAAGTTAGAGATGAGAATCATTAACTATTTAAACATCTCAACACCCCCGAAAGCCCGAGTTTTCAGAACGAGTCAATGCTACTAAGAGTATGTCTAACAGAATAGTTTGCAGCTTCAGCCCTACTTAAAAGAACAAGAACACAGAAATGCTTCCCAAAGTGAAGGCAGAGTAGTACCTGCTGCAGCTGCCCCAACAACATCTCCTCCAGAATCACGGCTGGTGAGAACGAGTCTCGTCCTATAATGATCATGCGTTGCATAAAAGTCCGAAAGTGCCATTGTTATGCAGTTGATTGCCATCTCTCCACCACCATCCATGTCAAGTACTACTCCCACTCTTACAGGTATAACCTGAGCCATATTGGATATGTTGGAAACCATGAAGGAGAACATGTAAAAGAAGATATACGATGTTTTCTTCTCCATAATTTCATTAGCTAAGTGAGTCGACTTTGAGCCCTTTATACCCTAGCCATATTTTGTCTTAAATTGTTGGCCTGTTATACATTATACATTATCTCTTTGCCAGTTTGAAAAATCAATGGAGTTTACTTACATATGAAGTCAACAGATATTTTGTCCATGGAGTGAGAAAGAATGGAAGGTTTTGTACTCATTTTTGCTTGTACCTCCATCTCTACTTCAATTAGTCCACTAATTCTGAAAAGGACATTCCATGAGGTTTGGAGATCCTATTCCCCAAATCTTGACCAATTTCATGTGAATTGAAACTGTTTGCTGAGGGTATAAATGACTAATTTTGAGGATTTCGAGATGTGTAAACTAATTTAAGTTCGAAAATATGAGTTTGAGCTCAACGTTCTTTAACCATAGATAAAATCAGGAACATAATTATAGGCCAAAATTAAGATTCTCGGGCTAAATGATAGTGATTTCGTCATGTTTTTCTCATATTATATATCTCATTATGTATTCAAAACAACGTGCACTTACAAATTTGAACACAATTAATATAATTCCGAACCGTCAAACTATTCGACCTATAGTAGGTTTGTGGGTCTAGAAAGGTAAATTTCTTCACATTTAATAAAATTTAATAATTGATCAAACTGAAAAAAGAAAAAGAAAAAGAAAATTGCCCCCACTTGGCACTGGCAGTTGGCAGTTGGCTTCATCCTTGTCGCAAAAAGGTTAAATCCCTAACCCTAAGGGCCCCCTACATCCCGACCCGACGAAGCAAGTGGGAGGAGGTAAATCAGGTACTCAGCGGCCCGTTAAGGGGGAGGTATGCTACTCACTAGGTCTACAAGGAGCCCACCCTCAAAGCCCAAATTGGACTCAAGAATAAAACTCCCACACTGCAGCCTGTGGGAATCGAACCTTGCACCTTGTCGCAAATCTGTCCCTCCGGAACCAACTGAGCTACGCCCTGTGGGCTTAGTTGGCTCCATCCTTGTCTTTATTCATGGTCAACGTTAACTGTAGTCAAAAACTAAAAATGGTCCAAAATAATACAATTGTTAGTCAAAGGATTATGATCCACAAGTCTTCTCCAAACTTTTCTTTGGGTGAAATTTTAATTATAGCCTACTGTTCATCCTTGTAGTTTAAAAATGGTGTATTTTCGGGAGAGAGTTTAATTTTGGTGTAAAATGCATATGGGAAAAACATCTTCTGAAGACATATTCCTGAAAAACGTCTTCATCAGATTTTCCGTTGTTCAAACTTAAGTGTACGACTGGCGTAAAACTGATGAAGAAAACGTCTTCATAAGAATACGTATTGTACAAAAAAGGTCTTCCTGGGATTTTATTTCGCCTTTTTTCCAAACGCCTTTATTTCTTCTTTATTGTATGACCTTGTGATTTTCGTTTTAGCATGTTGTGTTTATTTTCAAATAAATGTGAGAAGTTAAATTTCTTTTATTCCAACCACAAGCGTATTATGTGTTTTAGATTGTCCACTTAAGATTAGGTACGATATGAAATGTAGCATTATCCCACAACATCACAACAGGGGCAAATACGATCAACGTTTATTTTGTGACAGTAGAACAACCATAGGAAATACTAAAATACATTCAACGTCCACCATGTCTTGAAGTACTTGCTCTCGTACGAGTTTGTACACGATCCATCTCCATAGGAAATTGAGAAGTACGGCCCATACCGGCATTCCCCCTCCTCCCTCCACGTCTTCTTGGCCTTTCTTCGGTTGTATTGACGAGGACGAAAGAAGCATCTGGCGAGTAATCTTCATGCTGTATTGGGGAGAAATTGTTAGGAATAGTGCCCTAGAAAGCCGATTGTATAGCCGCTTTGTACTTTTCCTTATTGTGATCACAGACAATCTTTGAATAAAATAACGAATTGAGGCAACACTTCTTTATATGCTCTTGTTTGGTATGCGTTTACTTTAGTTGTGCATGTATGAGAACTCCCCTAATCCTGATGACTTTAGGACTCTACCATTTAGGTGAAATGATTCATGAAACGAGCCCTATATCACATAAGTCATGATTAGTAAAATACTCCAAGCCGATGAGTCCTATAGACAGTGGGAGTGTAAACCTGACTCCTCTAAGGCTTGCTTGTGGGATCAAGCCCTTAAGAAGGACCACCTTATTTCATGGAGGTGCAAAGTGTATAGTTGATACGTGCGTGATACATGAGGGTGCTTACTTCCACAAGTAAGTTCACTGAGGTGCCCGTGTGAGAGGATTCCTAAATGGGAAAGGAAGTTTCTATTCCAGGAAATGGAAACTTCCAGATTAGGAAATATCCCACGAGTCATTGATGTGATTAATTGATCCTTAGACTTGAGATTCCATGTCACTTTGTGAGTTAACTCTGTAGTCTTAGGTATAAGCTTTAAAGGGTGTCGCCTTAGACAACTGATTCAAGGCATATGCTGGGGCTGCACAAGTGACTCATGAAAGTGAATGAGAATCAAGAAAGGACCTACACTTGCATTTGCAAGGTGATCTCTTATTGTGTAAGTCATTCATATGCCATATGGAGTCCTTGGCCAAGGCAGTAGATCAAGACATCAAGAAAAGGGTTTCTTGGATTGAGATCAAATGGATATGAAATGCACTTAGCTTTAAGACCAGATTATTAGGGTTCTGATTATTCCCTTACCCTAGATCTTGGTTGAGAGATAGTAAGTAGGAGGATTGTATCTCACATGAATCAATGACTTAAAGGTTCTGTCGAATCGATACATTCCAATTCAACTAGGGGCTAAACACCTGTTGTTAGACTATGGTCGTTTAATCTGTAGACTGATTAATTACTTAGCGAATTAATTAATTAGGGTCACTGCTAATTGAATTGAGAACCTAGAGGGTCACACACAAAAACTTGGTTACATGAGTTAAGGCTTTAAAATGATTAAACGAGTTAATCGGGCCAAAGGGGTTCCACACGTGTGAAGCACACGTGTGGGGACGTCACGTGCGTGACACGTGTCCTATATGGACACTTGTGCAATGTGCGTGTATATTTATTTATGTATTAAATAATTAATGTGTTAATTATTTAATAGACTTTGGTTTAATTTTGAATTAAAATGAAAGTCTTGTTTTGGAGAAATTAATCTATTTAATTAATTATGAGTTAAGTAATTAGATAAATAAGTTATTTATTTATTAATAAATAAAGTATAATATTATCCAAAAGGGTTTGGATATTTTAGCTCTCTTAAAAGTTGATTTGAATTAGAATTCAAAGTCAAAGTTTAAAATTACTTGATGATCAAATAATAAGAGAGAGGGACCAAATCCTTAGTCCATAAGGACTAGGATCGGCTACCCCTCTCCTATATATAGGGGAGCTCGAGCTCCCCTTAGGGCTGATCGATTTTTCTTTTGGTTCATGTGTTGAACACCATCCTTTCTCCAAGTTCAAATAAACCCTAGGTCAAGCCTAAACACTAACTAGAGAACTAGCATCCTTACTAGTTAGATTGTAGTCAAGTTGGTGGACCATCTCTAGAGAGCTTCAAGTTAGAAGTTTTGAAGATTCGAGCTTTACCAAGGAGAGGGGATCAAGCCGCGAGAAGAGCGTTCTTGGGTGGCTTGAAACGCTTCAAGAAAGATTATTGAAAAGTAAGTTTCTAATCTCTACGAATTTGGATTCATGATTGCGAGTCTAAGATCCTTTTATTGGAAAATTTTTAAATTTTCGCTACTTTCTGATTCCCGTTTTCCAACAAGTGGTATCAGAGCCACCTCGTTAATCGTGTTTCTGATTCGTCTCCACTTAACTGAATTTGGTAGAAATTCTTAGGTTTGATGCGATTGAGTATTTGTAACCTTTTTAGAAAGCCTGAATTACGAAACTGTATTTTTCCTGAAAGTTTCTGAAAACTAGTTTTGAAAATTTTGTTTTTGAAAACTGTTTTAGATTTGAAACTGTATAAACTATTTTTTGGATTTCTTGGATTGGTTTTGTTTTTGAACGAAAAAACGAAACGAAAACCCGAATTACGACGAACACGCGAAACCCCGCGCTCGAAGGCGTCGCGCGCACGGGCTTCGCGCGCATGGGCATCCCGCCCAGCACCTCCCGCACACCGTGTGGGAGCCTCTCGGGCGTGCCTAGGAACGCCCGCCCACCGTCCGCCCAGGCTGGGCGAGAATCCCGCAAGACGTGCGGGATCGCTCACCCAGGCCGCCCGCAACAGCCGAGAGGGGCCGCGCGCACCAGCGCGCGGTGTGTACGCGCCTGCCGAGCGCACAACCCCTTCAAGTACGGGCCCCGTTTTTCCGTCGGAATTCGATTTTTCGTATTTCGTGCAATCCAGTCCCGATTTTAATTTTATTTTTATTATTAAAATTTATTTTATTAATATTTATTTTAATTTTGAATAAAACTTAAAATTGGGAAACTACATCTTTAATAAAATTATTAATTTTCAGAAATTAATTGAAATTTTATTGGTTTTAGTAATTTGGGATTTATTGAAAGCTTTTATAAATAAGACTCGCATCAAGTCGTGTTTTAAGTTATTAGGACTTGAAACGGGAATTTTAATTTATTGGCTAAATTTAAATTCTCGCAAAGGCATGTTAGGTGATCATGGGTACTAGTCTTTGTATGCTTTACATTTATGCACATGAATGGTTTACATTTGGGGTTGGAGCCCTATAGTTGCGTTTTTCAATTGAGGTTGGAGCCTCACTTATGTGCGTATTGTTATGTGATTTATTATGTGGCTTTCCATATTACTGTTTTTGAGACCGGGGTATGCCCCGTGTAATTGTCTAAGGCCAATATGAAGTTTGAGTCTTATTACTTTATGTCTTTTTCTTTTATTTTGAGAGTAGAGATAGGTGGTGAGGTTTTATTTTTATTTTGGAGACAATGCACCCATGGAGTAAGATGGACCACATTCAAGTAACAAGGAGGCCATAAGTGAAGACCCCTCAAAATGTTAGGGAGGGGAATCTCAATTAAAAATGTAATAGAGATAGGGCTCGTATTTTGTTACTGCTTTCCCTTATGTGATTTAAACTATTTTTGTGGGATGTATGTTAGAACTTGTGATTGTGGAGTGGCTCCCACATATCACGCATAAGATAGGTAGAACCCATGATCATCACATGTTATTATCATGCTAGGACATGTTATCTGCTAAGTGCTTGTGTGAAATGCATTTAAGTTGTGGTTGTATTAATCAAGACTAATTAAAATTGGATAACATATATGTTGGTGAGGTCGAACCGGACAACTCTCCGGTTGATTCGAAAATTCCTGTTAAATATTAAGCTAATTTCGAATAATAGGTGTTTAATTCGAGATGCAAATTTTGAATTAAATTCCTAGAATTCCATCAATAGGTTTTAAGTTTAGTAAGTGAAGCTGGTTATTGTCCGCGAGTCGTGGGATAGCTAGTGGAGCTTATTAGTTCTTAGTTACCTAATTGATCATTTTAAATGATCAATATTTCGTGGTCAATTTTGGCAAGGGCGATGTCCGCGAGTCGTGGGTCGTTCGAACTAAGTTTTGATCATGATCTTATGATTGATGGGTCTAGCTTAATGCCTAAGTAAATATGGATGTCACACGAGTCGTGGGTCCATATTGAAAGATAGGTGATGCAAAAAAAAATTACTAAGAGTTCTAAAGGTGTTAGAATTGGTAAGTTGTACCTACCTAGGGTTTTACTTAGAATGTCCACGAGTCGTGGGTTCGAGGTAAAATGCTTAAGATCTTAGTACCCATTGGGAAACGTGTTCCTCTTAGATCTTTGGGAATTATAGATCTTTGAAAAGCAGTGGGAGCTACATTAGATTAAAGACCTTATCTTTTGTATATCGTTATAATTCAGCATGCTCACTAGTTCTCTGTTTTACCATTTAGATCGTAGATTCTGTGATTCTCTACGTGTTTTGAAATGGCAACCAAAAACCCTCTTGTATCGATCCTCGAGTTAAATAAGTTGACTGGTCCCAACTATTCTGATTGGCTGAGGAATCTGAAAATCATTTTAGATTCTAAGAAGAGAACTTATGTTCTCTTTGAAGGGGAGCCTAGTCCCGAAGGGGAGGCTCCCACTCCGGCCGAGCGGGACGCGATCCAGAAGTGGAAGGATGATAATCTCCAAGCCCGTTGCCTTATGTTGGCTAATATCTCTCCGGACTTGCAAAGGCAACATGTGGCCATGGAATTTGCTTGGGAGATTTACGACCACTTAGAGCAACTTTACCACCCTCATGAACGTGTTACAAGGTATAACACTTCAAAGGAATTGTTCCATCTAAGAATGAGGGAAGGTTCAAGTGTCCATGAATATAGACTCAAGTTTCTCGCCCTTACTGAAAAACTTACTTCCATGGATATGCCACTGAAAGATGAGCTTTCAGTGGACTTGTTGCTAGCCTCGCTCCCACCATCATTCAACCCATTTGTCCTTAACTTCAATATGAATCATGCTGGTGCTACTGTAGCTGAGCTGATTAGTCAGCTTGTGACTGCTGAAAGCACGATCAAGAAGGACAATAAGGTTCTGATGGTGAATGCTCCATCTTCCTCTTCTGGGACTTCTAAAGGTAAGGGCAAGAAAGCCCAAAAGAAGAAGAAGAAACCCCTTAGGCCCACTGTTGACATTTCGAAGGGGAAGGCCCAAAAGAATAAGCGTGATCAGAAAGAGGATCTTTGCTTTCATTGTGGCAAAGCGGGACATTGGAGGAGAAACTGCCCAGAGTACAAGTCTACTCTAAAGAAAGGTATGTTTCTCGTTGAAGTAAATCTTTCTATTAATTCTAGTTCTTGGGTACTTGATACCAGTTGTGGAGCTCATATCTGTAATGATGTACAGATGCTAAATGAAGTTCAACAACTCAGAGAAGGAAAATGTGTCTTGAAGATCGGCGATGGCTCAAATGTTGAAGCTCGAGCTTTAGGCACAATTAGATTAGATTTAGGTAGTTTTGAGTTAGTTTTAAATAAAGTCCTTTATGTACCGAGCATTATTCGTAATTTAATTTCAGTTCCAATTTTAGATTGTGAAGGTTATGAAACTTATATTAAGAATGGTAAATACTTTATCAAACGGAACAACTCTTTCGTTCACATCGGTACTTTAAGTAATGGACTTTATCTAACTCAAAATATCAATATTATGAATTTACAACGAGAAAATAAACGTAAAAGAGATGGCAAAGTTTCAGCTCCCTTATGGCACGCTAGATTAGGACACATTTCCAATAACAGAATTAGCAAGATAAACACTTTAGGATCATTCTCTGAAAATGATCTCAAAGAGTTAACTTCTTGCGAGTCCTGTCTCAAAGGAAAAATGTCCAAAGTTCCTTTTAAAGGAACTGTGGAACGTGCCACTAAGGTCTTGGATTTGATCCATTCTGATGTTTGTGGACCGCTTAGTGTAAGCACAAGTAACAATCATCAGTATTTCATAACCTTTACCGATGACTTTAGTCGGTATGGTTATGTATACTTAATAAAGTATAAATCTGAAGCTTTTGAGAAATTTCTAGAATTTCAAAAGGAGGTTGAGAACCAAACTGGTCACAAGATCAAAGCACTTCGATCTGATCGAGGAGGCGAGTATCTTAGTGAAGAATTCCTTAATCATCTCAAAGATAATGGGATTATCTCTCAGTGGACTCCTCCGGGAACTCCTCAACTCAATGGAGTTTCTGAGAGAAGGAATCGAACCCTACTCGATATGGTTCGTTCCATGATGAGTTTCACTAACTTACCACCTTCTTTCTGAGGTTATGCCCTAGAAAGTGCAGCAAAGATTTTGAATCTAGTTCCCTTTAAGTCAGTCCCTAAAACGCCCTATGAAATGTGGCATGGTAAAATCCCTAGTTATTCTTACTTAAGAATTTGGGGTTGTCCTGCTTACGTGAAGAGGACAGTGGGAGATAAGTTAGAATCTCATTCTAACTTATGCTACTTTATAGGTTATCCTAAGGAATCCATAGGATACTACTTCTATGATCAATCTGAGCAAAAGGTGTTTGTTTCTAGAAATGTCACTTTTCTTGAGGAACCGTTCCTTAAAGAAAAGAAAGGCAAGATCATAGAATTAGAGGAAGTACAAAGTGACCCCACGCCACCCACTGAAGAAACATCCCCTTCTGATCAACCACAACCAATCACGAATTTCGATACACACGTAAATCCTCCTCTAAGGCATTCTGAACGCACTCCTAGACAGCCGGAGAGATGGTATGGATTCTTCCATGAGATCTCTCAAAAGGATAATGATCCACTGACATATGAGGAAGCACTTTCAGATTCTGACTCTGAACAGTGGATAGAAGCCATGAAATCCGAAATGGATTCCATGAACTCCAACCAAGTTTGTGTTGGAAATAGAAAGCAGCGGAAATTTAAAAATTTTCCAACAAAAGGATCTTAGACTCGCAATCGTGAATCCAAATTCGTAGAGATTAGAAACTTACTTTTCAATAATCTTTCTTGAAGCGTTTCAAACCACGCAAGAACGCTCTTCTCACGGCTTGATCCCCTCTCCTTGGTAAAGCTCGAATCTTCAAAAACTTCTAACTTGAAGCTCTCTAGAGATAGTCTACAAACTTGACTACAATCTAACTGGTAAGGATGTTAGTTCTCTAGTTAGAGTTTAGGCTTAACCTAGGGTTTATTTTATCTTGGAGAAAGGATGGTGTTCAACACATGAACCAAAAGAATTCGATCACTCTCTAAGGGGAGCTCGAGCTCCCCTATATATAGCCAAGAGGAGGGGCGGCCGATCCTAGTCCTTATGGACTAAGGATTTGGTCCCTCTCTCTCTTATTACTTGATCATGAAGTAATTCCAGCTTTTACTTTGAATTCTTATTCAAATCAACTTTTAAGAGAGCAAAAATATCCAATGGATATTATTATACTTTATTTATTAAATAAATAAATAACTTATTTTATCTAATTAATTAATTCTTAATTAATTAACTAGATTATTTTTCTCCAAAATAAGACTTTCTTTTTAATTCAAAATTAAACCAAAGTCTATTAAATAATTAACACATTAATTATTTAATATATATATACAATATATATATATATAAACGTGTAAGACACGTGTCCTAAGGACACGTGCTACTCACGTCACTTCTTTATATGCTCTTGTTTGGTATGCGTTTACTTTAGCTGTGCAAGTATGAGAACTCCCATAATCCTAATGACTTTAGGACTCTACCATTTAGGTGAAATGGTTCATGAAACGAGCCCTATATCACATAAGTCATGATTAGTAAAATACTCCAAGCCGATGAGTCCTACAGACAGTGGGAGTGTCAACCTGACTCCTCTAAGACTTGCTTGTGGGATCATGCCCTCAAGAAGGACCACCTTGTTTCATGGAGGTGCAAAGTGTATAGTTGATACGTGCGTGATACATGAGGGTGCTTACTTCCATAAGTAAGTTCACTGAGGTGCCCCGTATGAGAAGATTCCTAAATGGGAAAGGAAGTTTCTATTTCGGGAAATGGAAACTTCCAGATTAGGAAATATCACACGAGTCATTGATGTGATTAATTGATCCTTAGACTTGAGGTTCCATGTCACTTTGTGAGCTAACTCTGTAGTCTTAGGTATAAGCTTTAAAGGGTGTCGCCTTACACAACTGATTCAAGGCTTATGCTGGGGCTGCACAAGTGACTCATGAAAGTGAATGAGAATCAAGAAAGGACCTACACTTGCATTTGCAAGGTGATCTCATATTGTGTAAGTCATTCATATGCCATATGGAGTCCTTGGCCAAGGCAGTAGATCAAGACATCAAGAAAAGGGTTTCTTGGATTGAGATCAAATGGATATGAAATGCACTTAGCTTTAAGACCAGATTATTAGGGTTCTGATTATTCCCTTACCCTAGATCTTGGTTGAGAGATAGTAAGTAGGAGGATTGTATCTCACATGAATCAATGACTTAAAGGTTCTGTCGAATCGATACATTCCAATTCAGCTAGGGGTTAAACACCTGTTGCTAGACTATGGTCGTTTAATCCGTGGACTGATTAATTAATTAGTGAATTAGTTAATTAGGGTCACTGCTAATTGAATTGAGAACCTAGAGGGTCACACACAAAAACTTGGTTACATTAGTTAAGGTTTTAAAATGATTAAACGAGTTAATCGGGCCAAAGGGGTTCCACACGTGTGAAGCACACGTGTGGGGACGTAACGCCCCGAATTTTCAGACGTAAAGGTACGACGTATGTGTTTACCAATTTGCTCGAATTAATTATTTTTACGTGTTTTATATTTAATTTTATTATAAATTGTTATTATATTATTTTATTATATTTTATTTCAATTTTATATTATTTTAAAATACTTCGTTATTTTAAGTATATATATATATATATATATATATATATATATATTTTAATTATTATTGATTTAATGGTTAATGCTAATTAAGTTTTATGTTAATTAATCATGCTTTAATTAATTAATCACGTTGACCTTATTTTATGTTCATAATATAATTTAATCTATTTAATTAATTTTTATTATGCATGAATTTTAATGAATATGTGCATGGTTGTTTAATTTGTGCATCGTTCTTATACGAAATGATATCGAAATGTCGTGAAATTGTAGTATGTCGTAAATATGTGTGTTATGAACATGCCTATATGCTCGGTTTATGGTTTCGAATTCATTTGATATGTTAACGAATTTAATTTGAGTCGTGGAACCAAATCGGGGGCTAATGAGCAATTAGCGCACCCTTGGTTCCGTACGTGATTTCTTGACCTCGGGAACTCCGATTCGAGTTCCGTCAACTTCGTTGAACTCGTATCGAAGATTCAAGTTTAATAAACTTAGCCTTATAATTTTCCGAAATCATTTGGACCTCCGAAATCCAACCGAAAAAGGAAAAGGCATTCAAAATGACCACCTTTCACTATATTGGCCATAACTTGATCAAAACTTAACCAAATTAACTATGGTTGGTGGCATTTTAACCCTAGTGCAACCCTTTACCATTCCCTACCTGCCCCATCTCGATCTAACCCTCACACAAACCAAAAACTTCAGCCAAAACTTCTGAACCTCTGTTTTCCCGTAACAGTGCAATCCTTGAGGTTTTGAGCTCAAATCTCGATCGACCTTCATCCAATCAACGAGGTGAGTTAGGATTATGTTATATATTCTTCTCTGGTCATTTTGATCTATTCATCTCTCAATTTGAATCGGATTTCATGGGATTCTTAAGCATGTGAAGGAACAGTTAGGTTTTGAAGTATTTTGATGATTTCTTGAACTCTCTTGATCTATGACTAGCTTTAATGATATATATATGATTCTTTTACTTCATTTATTAGTATGCTTGTATTCATTGATGGTTATGAGGTTGGTGAGATATCTTTAATGAAATGAATATGTATTGAATGAGTTTCAAACTGGAATTTGCTCTGCTCACGTACTGTTCTGCTGCTAACTTTTGGGAGTTGTTTTGATGTCATATGTTGTCCCCTTTTTATCCTATTTGCAGCTGTGTTATTGATTGATTGATCATGTATTGGGTTGTTCTATTCCTTCCTTTCTTTCCCCTATTTTTTTTTCCGGCTGGAACTACTGTTATTCTTTCCCGTTTTGCTGCGTGTAATTCTTGCTGGAATTACTGAGCTTTTGTTGCCTTTTATTCCTGGTATGCTAGCTTGCCTTGGTTGTAAGTTGTATGTGAGAATTTGGCCTAGTTTCCTTTTCATTTTTTCCTCCCCTGTTTTTCCCGTAACTGGCTGTGCTGCTTCTGGGCTTATGTAACACTCTCCCCGGACGGGGAGAGTTTCCTCTTGAAAAGTGCCCGGCCGGGTACTTCTGCTGCAAAAACTTCTGTAACTCCTACCCGGCTGGGGAGTTTGGTGAAGGCTTGGCTACCCGGGCGGGTAGCCACTGCAGATTATTTCTGCCTCTTTTTCTTCTTCCTTTCTTTTTCTTTCTTCTGTTGCAACTTCATTCTTTTCTTTCTCCTCTTTTCTTCTCTCTTCTTCTTTCCTTTCTTCTTGCTGCATGTGTGTTTGATTGGTAAGGGCTTGAAGGTGTTGCTGCTGCTGTTCTTCGTGCTGCAAGAGTGTGCGTGAGTTGTGTATTTTGTGAGCATGCATGGCTGTTGTTTGGTTTGAGGTTGCATGCATGTGTGTGTTGCAGTTTATACTTATGTCTATATATATATATTTGTGTGTGCATGCATGGCTGGGTGTGTGTGCGTATATATATATATAGTTGTGTATAAATACTTATATATTTTGCATGCTTGGCTTTGTGATATTAATTACATGTATGTATGCTATATAATATATATATATATATATATATATATATATTTGTTATATATTTTAAATATTATTTGATTTAATTCAATTATAGAATTTAATTGATTTCTATTTCGCGTATTTAATTTACTGATTTTGCTTGAACGTTTTATTTATTCTATTTCTAATTGTAAACATGAATATTACGTATTTCGCTTATTAAATGAATTATGAAATTATGAATTTGAATGAAATGAATGAACGAATAGTTTGATTATGTGCTTTAAATTCCTTAATAGTGCACATGAACATTTTCATGATATAATATGATCTTTTATGCATTCATGTCATATTCACTTCATTGTCGAGCGTCTTATATGGTCATTGAGTCTCATACCTTTTCTTTTGTACAGATTCGGGTTTGGTCGGAGACGAGGACGAGCATTGAGACGTTTGTGCCTTTCTTTTGCTTGTAAAGGTGGGTTTTTCTTCTAATAGTTACGACAACCCTATATATCCCTTATGTGCAAGATTTAAGATAAATTAGTATATTATATAAAATCGAGTCATTTCGTGTAAATGGTTTCAAACGTATGACCCCTTTTATTATGAAACCCTACCTTATGTTTTTGGCGAGACATGATTATGATTGCACGGGCCCCGGGACTTAGTATATGTGGCTAACCGAGGAAGCAAGGGCTGACGGGGATCCCATATACTAGTCCCAACCAAACTACGGTGATACCGGCCCTCGCTAGGAGGTTTAGCGAGGAATGGGAGTTGAGTGCCCTTGGGGGATTCATGTACCCCCATTGGCCTATGTATGAACCGGTGGCCGGGTCTTGCAAGCCCGTCCACCACCCGGAGGAAGAAGGTGTATATGAATGATTATGATCATGATATGTATGAGCACAAAAGATATATGTATGATAATGAATGAATGAATAATTGATTATGAATACACAAGGTGTTGGTTGGAGATAGTGCACGCCCCCTCGCCAGGGCCATGAATACCTTAATAATTAATATGATAGTAGTAATCCAGATGATGCCTTCATTTGTTTCACCCACTTGGGGAAAATCACTTTCAAACCTCATTCGGGATTATTACTTGCATGTATGTGATTAATTTCTGCAATATTATATCTTATGCCCCGTTTTATACCCACCAATCTCGTATAGACTGAACCCGGTTTGTTTTCAGTTGTTTTGTGCAGGTATAGGAGTGCTAGGCGGGAATACAAGTTGTCTAGGTCTTGCATTTATGTTTAGCACTTCTTTTCAGCATTTCATACACTATTACTCTTATTTCTATTTTGTATATGATCTTAGTTTGGAGCGTTATGATTTTTTTGTAGGCCGTGTGGCCGTGGGTACTTGAATGATTTTGCATATCTATTTTGGAGCTTGGTGGCTCATTGTATATAATATATGTTGATCTTGCTTCCGCGTTTCATTATAACTCTGATTTATATTGCCTTGAGTTTGAATGGTTTAAGGGTTAGTCCCTCCTAGCATAGCGTGTGTGTTGTGTCCCCGTTCGCCGTGGATTTGGCACGTGTATGGACTTCCATTTCATATACGGGTCGGGTCTCGGTGCGGGGGATGTAGTACCTTACGCTCGGTTGCTACATGCTTATGTGGTATCAGAGCTTAGGGTTGTAAAACCCTGGCTCTCGTGTCGTGTTGAGTCAGTTAAGTCGTTCGGCTTTAGGAACAACTTGTCAATGTGTTGCATATGCATTGTTTACGTGTTTGTGTGCTTCAAAGTTCGAATTTTGATTGAATTAATTGCATTTGCATGCATGGACTAAAAATAGCATGTGTTTTAGTGTTTCTTGAACAGGATGCCTCCACGTAGACACCGTGGGAGTTCTCCTGGGCGTCGCCGTCATCATGACTGATCCCCTACGCCTCAACCACAACCACAAGCGCCACCAATGGATATGGGGAACTTCATGGAAACAGTTTTTAATTATGTTGAGCATAGGAGGGCTCAGGCTCCCCCACCACAACAAGCTCCCCCACCGAACCATAATAATAGAGACCCTCATGGGGTGTTTTTGAGCTACAACCCCCCTCGCTTTTTCGGTTCCATTGATGATGTGGTCTCGGAGGGTTGGTTGATTCGATTGGAGAGGATTTTCGGAGTCCGACAGTTCACTACGCAAGAGAGGGCTCAATTTGCCCTATTTCAATTAGATGGCGATGCGTATGAGTGGTGGGAAAGAACAAGGGAAAAACTCGAAGTGGATGGAGAGGAAGTTACTTGGGAGGTCTTCAAGAGAGAATTTCGAGAGTGTTTTGTACCGGAGGTGGTAAGAGAAAGGAGGAGCAAGAGTTTATGGACTTGAAGCAGGGCGCGCGTACGGTGACTCAATATCTCGCAGTATTTAACAGGCTTGGGAAATATGCTCTTCATGTCACCCGGGATGAGAAGAGAAAATCAAGGAAATTTATTGCGGGATTAAGACAAGATTTGAGACATGGCCAGGCGGGTCACAACTTTGTCTCCTTCGCGGATACGGTGCAAAGGGCGTTGGAACAAGAAGAAGAATTCAAGAAGAAGGATCCGGTTTTTAGAGCTCCAATGGGAAGAGGTTCCGGATCGAATCCGGGAAAGAGGCCGATGGTTCCAGTTGCTCCCCCACTTAAAGGTCCTTTCAAGAAGCCTCGGTTTGGAGGACAAGGTTCTCAGGCAGCACCGACTCGACCAAAGGCTCTACCTATGGCACCGGCATCTACCAACTCACGCCCGGATATACCTCCATGTACCTATTGTGGGGGACCGACCCATACCTACCACAATTGCCGAAGAAGGTTGAATTTGTGCCTCTTATGTGGAAAAGGTGACCATATGGCGGATACTTGTCTCGAAAAGAACCCCGGATTTCAGAAAGGAGTTCAGAGGCCAATGATCCAGGCTCGTGCTTATGCCCTCGAGAGTGAGGAGCAAGATGCAGAGATTGATCCTACCGCTGTGGTGGAAGGTACACTATGCATACATAACATGAACATTCATGCACTCTTTGATCCGGGTGCCACGCATTCCTTTATTTCTTGTGATTTAGTTACCACTCTGTGCTTGCCTGTTATTTGTTTGTCTTCGTGTTATTTGGTGAGTTCGCCACTTGGTGGGAGTCTTCAGACAGATCAGTTGGTTCGGGAGTGTTCAATTCTGATTGAGGGGAAAGAATATCCGGCTGATTTAATCGTTATGCCTATGAAGAGGTATGGAGTTATTTTGGGTATGGACTGGTTGTCCAGGCATCGGGCTAATGTTGATTGTTTTGCGAAGAAGGTGATTTTGGGTGATGAATTGGTGATTGGTAGTGGATCAAGAACGGTACCTCTCTTGTCTTACATGGAAGCTCACAAGTTGATGAGAGAAGGAGCAACGGGATTTATTGCTTACCTTCTTAATAGGCCAAAAGATCAAGTCAAGTTGGAGGATACCGCGGTTGTTAAGGATTTTTCCGATGTGTTTCCGGAGAATTTGAGTTCTTTACCACCAGACCGTGAAATTGAATTTGTTATCGACTTATATCCGGGATCCAAACCGTATTCTAAGACTCCGTATCGGATGGCACCGGCCGAATTGAAAGAGTTAAAGATTCAATTAGAGGAATTGCTTAACGTTGGATATATTCGGCCAAGTTCGTCACCTTGGGGTGCTCCGGTTCTCTTCGTTAAGAAAAAGGACGTAACCTTAAGAATGTGTATAGATTACCGGGAGCTTAATCAGATGCCCGTAAAGAACAAGTATCCTTTGCCCCATATTGAGGATTTATTCGACATGTTACAAGGTTCGGGGGTATATTCAAAATTAGACTTGAGACAAGGATACTACCAATTGAAGATCCGGGAAGAGGACATTCCGAAGACGGGATTTAACACCCGGTATAGGCACTATGAGTTTGTAGTGATGCCTTTTGGACTGACTAATGCTCCGGCTGCTTTTATGGATATGATGCATCGAATTTTCCGGCCCTATTTGGATAAATTTGTGGTAATATTCATCGATGACATTCTGGTTTATTTGAGAACTCCGGAAGATCATGCCAGGCACCTCAGAATTGTGTTGGACACCTTGAGAGAACATCGGTTGTATGCTAAGTTTAGCAAATGTGAGTACTAGATTGATCGGGTAGCTTTTCTGGGCCATATTATCTCAAGGAAAGGTTTGGAGGTAGATCCTTCTAAAATTGAGACAGTTATTCAATGGCAAAGCCCGAAAAATGCTTCAGAAGTGAGGAGTTTCTTGGGTTTGGCAGGCTATTATCGAAGATTTGTACAGGATTTTTCAAAGATTGCGGCTCCTTTAACCCGATTGACTAAGAAAGCGGTTAAGTTTGAGTGGGACGAGGCATGTGAGGCTAGCTTTCAACTTTTCAAGGAAAAGTTGACCACTGCCCCTATCTTAGCGCTTCCTGAAGGTACAGAAGGTTATACAGTTTATACGGACGCCTCAAAGGAAGGTTTGGGATGTGTATTGATGCAGAATGGAAAGGTAATCGCCTATGCCTCAAGGAAATTAAAAGATCATGATTAGAACTACCCCACTCACGATTTGGAATTAGCGGCAGTGATCTTTGCTTTGGGTAAGTGGAGACACTATCTTTATGGAATTTCGTTCGAGGTCTTCTCCGATCACAAGAGTCTCCAATACTTGTTTTCACAAAAGGAATTGAACAAGAGACAACGGCGTTGGATGGAACTTTTGGCGAATTATGAGTATACAATCTGATACCATCCCGGCAAAGCCAATTTGGTCGCGGATGCGCTTAGTAGAAAAGCTAGTGTATCCAATGTGAAGGTGGAAATTGGAGATGAGAATGAGATGTTCAAACTAAGGGCTAGCATTCGGAATATTACGGTTCAACCAGATCTGAGGCAGAGATTATTTGATGCACAGAGATTTGATCCCGAGGTACAGAAATTAGCTGAGAAAGCTCGAGCTGATTCAGAGTGTCCGTTTGGGTTTGATGATACGGGACTTCTAAGATTTAAGAATAGAATTGTTGTGCCGGAAGAATTAAAAAGGATTATTCTTGAAGAAGCCCATCGGTCAGGGTATTCGATACATCCCGGAGGAAACAAAATGTATAAGGATCTAAAACAATTCTATTGGTGGAATGGGTTGAAACGGGATGTTATCAACTTCGTGAAACATTGTATGACCTGTCAAGTGGTAAAGGCAGAACATCAAAAGCCATCGGGGCTACTTCAACCATTCCCTATCCCGGAGTGGAAATGGGAACAAATAGCCATGGATTTTGTTTCGGGATTACCAAGAGTGAGAGGAGGTTTCGATGGAATTTGGGTTATCGTGGACAGGTTAACGAAATCAGCTCATTTCCTTGCTATCAGAATGTCCAATAAAGTGAGTAAGTTGGCCAAGAGGTATAATGATGAGATTGTCAGGCTTCATGGAGTACCTGTTAGCATTGTCTCGGATCGGGATCCAAGGTTTACTTCACGGTTATGGCAAGAATTACAGAAGTGTAACAAGGCTTCAATTCAGCACAACTTTCCATCCTCAGACCGACGGACAATCATAAAGGTTGATTAAGTATCTGGAGGACATGTTGAGAGCATGTGCATTGGACTTTCAAAGCTCGTGGAATGAACAGTTGCCGTTAATCGAGTTTGCTTACAATAATAGCTATCAAGCCTTGATTGAAATGGCCCCTTACGAAGCTCTTTACGGACGTAAATGTCGATCTCCGTTGTTCTTTGATTTGGAGGAATGGAATTGGACCAAGCAAGAAGGAATTAAACGAGGGAAAAAGAAGGAAAAACCCTCTAAGGCTATACAAGAGGCTATTGACAAGGTCCAGATAATCAGACAACGGATGAAGGCCGCCCAGGATCGACAAAAGAGTTATGCCGACCTTCGGAGAAAGAACCTTAAGTTTGAGGTTGGTGATAGAGTGTTCTTAAAGGCATCTCCACGGAAAGGGTTCTCAAGGATTGGACGAGGAGGAAAATTAAACCCTCGGTATATGGGACCGTATGAGGTTCTAGAGAAAGTTGGGGATACGGCCTATCGATTGGACTTGCCTCCGAGTTTGACTGGAATTCATAACGTGTTTCATGTTTCACAACTCCGAAAATATTATCGAGACGAGTCCGAGGTTCTACCGGTTGAAGAAGTGGAATTAGAACCAGATCTCACCTTCGTTCAAAAGCCGATTAAGATATTGGATCGAAAATTTCAGGAACTTCGAAATCGGCGTATTCCACTAGTCAAGGTTCTTTGGAGAAGTGATAAAACCAAAGAGGTTACGTGGGAGACGGAGGAAAAGATGAGAAAATTTCACCCCGAATTATTTCTGAGCGAGCAATGAATCCGAGGACAGATTCTTTTAAGGGGGAGAGATTGTAACGCCCCTAATTTTCAGACGTAAAGGTACAACGTATGTGTTTACCAATTTGCGCGAATTAATTTTTTTTACGTGTTTTATATTTAATTTTATTATAAATTGTTATTATATTATTTTATTTTATTTTATTATATTTTATTTCAATTTTATATTATTTTAAAATACTTCGTTATTTTAAGCATATATATATATATTTTTTTTAATTATTATTGATTTAATGGTTAATGCTAATTAAGTGTTATGTTAATTAATCATGCTTTAATTAATTAATCACGTTGACCTTATTTTATGTTTATAATTTATTTTAATCTATTTAATTAATTTTTATTATGCATGAATTTTAATGAATATGTGCATGAATTGCATGAATATGTGCATGGTTGTTTAATTTGTGCATGGTTCTTATATGAAATGATATCGAAATGCCGTGAAATTGTAGTATGTCGTAAATATGTGTGTTATGAACATGCCTATATGCTCGGTTTATGGTTTCGAATTCATTTGATATGTTAACGAATTTAATTTGAGTCGTGGAACCAAATCGGGGGCTAATGAGCAATTAGCGCACCCTTGGTTCCGTACGTGATTTCTTGACCTCGGGAACTCGGATTCGAGTTCCGTCAACTTCGTTGAACTCGTATCGAAGATTCAAGTTTAATAAACTTAGCCTTATAATTTTCCGAAATCATTTGAACCTCCGAAATCCAACCGAAAAAGGAAACGGCATTCAAAATGACCACCTTTCACTATATTGGCCATAACTTGATCAAAACTTAACCAAATTAACTATGGTTGGTGGCATTTTAACCCTAGTGCAACCCTTTACCATTACCTACCTTCCCCATCTCGATCTAACCCTCACACAAACCAAAAACTTCAGCCAAAACTTCTGAACCTCTGTTTTCCCGTAACAGTGCAATCCTTGAGGTTTTGAGCTCAAATCTCGATCGACCTTCATCCAATCAACGAGGTGAGTTAGGATTATGTTATATATTCTTCTCTGGTCATTTTGATCTATTCATCTCTCAATTTGAATCGGATTTCATGGGATTCTTAAGCATGTGAAGGAACAGTTAGGTTTTGAAGTATTTTGATGATTTCTTGAACTCTCTTGATCTATGACTATCTTTAATGATATATATATGATTCTTTTACTTCATTTATTATAGAGTATGCTTGTATTCATTGATGGTTATGAGGTTGGTGAGATATCTTTAATGAAATGAATATGTATTGAATGAGTTTCAAACTGGAATTTGCTCTGCTCACATACTGTTCTGCTGCTAACTTTTGGGAGTTGTTTTGATGTCATATGTTGTCCCTTTTTATCCTATTTGCAGCTGTGTTATTGATTGATTGATCATGTATTGGGTTGTTCTATTCCTTCCTTTCTTTCCCCTATTTTTTTTTTCGGTTGGAACTGCTGTTATTCTTTCCCGTTTTGCTGCGTGTAATTCTTGCTGGAATTACTGAGCTTTTGTTCCCTTTTATTCCTGGTATGCTAGCTTGCCTTGGTTGTAAGTTGTATGTGAGAATTTGGCCTAGTTTCCTTTTCATTTTTTCCTCCCCTGTTTTTCCCGTAACTGGCTGTGCTGCTTCTGGGCTTCTGTAACACTCTCCACGGCCGGGGAGAGTTTCCTCTTGGAAAGTGCCCGGCCGGGTACTTCTGCTGCAAAAGCTTCTGTAACTCCTACCCGGCTGGGGAGTTTGGTGAAGGCTTGGCTACCCGGGCGGGTAGCCACTGCAGATTGTTTCTGCCTCTTTTTCTTCTTCCTTTCTTTTTCTTTCTTCTGTTGCAACTTCATTCTTTTCTTTCTCCTCTTTTCTTCTCTCTTCTTCTTTCCTTTCTTCTTGATGCATGTGTGTTTGCTTGGTAAGGGCTTGAAGGTGTTGCTGCTGCTGTTCTTCGTGCTGCAGGAGTGTGCGTGAGTTGTGTATTTTGTGAGCATGCATGGCTGTTGTTTGGTTTGAGGTTGCATGCATGTGTGTGTTGCAGTTTATACTTATGTCTATATATATATATTTGTGTGTGCATGCATGGCTGGGTGTGTGTGCGTATATATATATATAGTTGTGTATAAATACTTATATATTTTGCATGCTTGGCTTTGTGATATTAATTGCATGTATGTATGCTATATAATATATATATATATATATATATATATATAATCACACGTACACGAGCATATATATATATATATATATATATATTTGTTATATATTTTAAATATTATTTGATTTAATTCAATTATAGAATTTAATTGATTTCTATTTCGCGTATTTAATTTACTGATTTTGCTTGAACGTTTTATTTATTCTATTTCTAATTGTAAACATGAATATTACGTATTTCGCTTATTAAATGAATTATGAAATTATGAATTTGAATGAAATGAATGAACTAATAGTTTGATTATGTGCTTTAAATTCCTTAATAGTGCACATGAACATTTTCATGATATAATATGATCTTTTATGCATTCATGTCATATTCACTTCATTGTCGAGCGTCTTATATGGTCATTGAGTCTCATACCTTTTCTTTTGTACAGATTCGGGTTTGGTCGGAGACGAGGACGAGCATTGAGACGTTTGTGCCTTTCTTTTGCTTGTAAAGGTGGGTTTTTCTTCTAATAGTTACGACAACCCTATATATCCCTTATGTGCAAGATTTAAGATAAATTAGTATATTATATAAAATCGAGTCATTTCGTGTAAATGGTTTCAAACGTATGACCCCTTTTATTATGAAACCCTACCTTATGTTTTTGGCGAGACATGATTATGATTGCACGGGCCCCGGGACTTAGTATATGTGGCTAACCGAGGAAGCAAGGGCTGACGGGGATCCCATATACTAGTCCCAACCAAACTACGGTGATACCGGCCCTCGCTAGGAGGTTTAGCGAGGAATGGGAGCTGAGTGCCCTTGGGGGATTCATGTACCCCCATTGGCCTATGTATGAACCGGTGGCCGGGTCTTGCAAGCCCGTCCACCACCCGGAGGAAGAAGGTGTATATGAATGATTATGATCATGATATGTATGAGCACAAAAGATATATGTATGATAATGAATGAATGAATAATTGATTATGAATACACAAGGTGTTGGTTGGAGATAGTGCACGCCCCCTCGCCAGGGCCATGAATACCTTAATAATTAATATGATAGTAGTAATCCAGATGATGCCTTCATTTGTTTCACCCACTTGGGGAAAATCACTTTCAAACCTCATTCGGGATTATTACTTGCATGTATGTGATTAATTTCTGCAATATTATATCTTATGCCCCGTTTTATACCCACCAATCTCGTATAGACTGAACCCGGTTTGTTTTCAGTTGTTTTGTACAGGTATAGGAGTGCTAGGCGGGAATACAAGTTGTCTAGGTCTTGCATTTATGTTTAGCACTTCTTTTCAGCATTTCATACACTATTACTCTTATTTCTATTTTGTATATGATCTTAGTTTGGAGCGTTATGATTTTTTTGTAGGCCGTGTGGCCGTGGGTACTTAAATGATTTTGTATATCTATTTTGGAGCTTGGTGGCTCATTGTATATAATATATGTTGATGTTGCTTCCCCGTTTCATTATAACTCTGATTTATATTGCCTTGAGTTTGAATGGTTTAAGGGTTAGTCCCGCCTAGCATAGCGTGTGTGTTGTGTCCCCGTTCGTCGTGGATTTGGCACGTGTATGGACTTCCATTTCATATACGGGTCGGGTCTCGGTGCGGGGGATGTAGTACCTTACGCTCGGGTGCTACAAGGGACGTCAAAGTATAATTATCTATTTATTAATAAATAAAGTATAATATTATCCAAAAGGGTTTGGATATTTTAGCTCTCTTAAAAGTTGATTTGAATTAGAATTCAAAGTCAAAGTTTAAAATTACTTGATGATCAAGTAATAAGAGAGAGAGATCAAATCCTTAGTCCATAAGGTCTAGGATCGGCCGTCCCTCTCCTATATATAGGGGAGCTCGAGCTCCCTTTAGGGCTGATCGATTGTTCTTTTGGTTCATGTGTTGAACACCATCCTTTCTCCAAGTTCAAATAAACCCTAGGTCAAGCCTAAACACTAACTAGAGAACTAGCATCCTTACTAGTTAGATTGTATTCAAGTTGGTGGACTATCTCTAGAGAGCTTCAAGTTAGAAGTTTTGAAGATTCGAGCTTTACCAAGGAGAGGGGATGAAGCCGCGAGAAGAGCGTTCTTGGGTGGCTTGAAACGCTTCAAGAAAGATTATTGAAAAGTAAGTTTATATTCTCTACGAATTTGGATTCACGATTGCGAGTCTAAGATCCTTTTGTTGGAAAATTTTTAAATTTTCGCTGCTTTCTGATTCCCGTTTTCCAACAGAAACCTCCCTCATAAGGTGCTAGGTATCGGTCGATTTTGTAATACCAGGCAACGTAATTTGACGGCGTAATCCCAAATGAAATGGTTGCCTTAATGACATGTGAACAAAGGATGTCGTGTCGTTGCCAGAAACCACATGAGCATGTTTTATTGTTCAAGTGAACGACTTGTTTTGTCAGGCGACCACCTGAAGCCGGATTTTGTGTTATAACTTCAGCCCGGTATTCTCGGTGGTCAAATAGTCTTACCTCGTGGAGGCCACAATTCTCGAGATTCATCTCGTAATTTGTCTAAGTATAATCCATCCATGCGTGGCAAAGTGACTTTGTGTGCATGCCACTTTTCTGTCGGTCGACGAAGTACTGTGTCGTGCGTTTCAATGTGGCTTCCACAATTGGTACGATTGACAAACGTCGAATATTTCTAAGAACACTGTTGAAGCATTCAGACAGGTTGCAATCCATCAAACCAAGTTATGGCTCTCAAGTCACTTGTAGCAATTCTCTTCATTATTCTATTGTAAGTTGCTTGGTCCATGGCGTCTCCTGCTTGCCAACATAGATCTTTTCATTTTTTATCGTGACAGGCCTGGTAAAAGTTCGAGCATATGTGTCGTAGGCAGTACCGGTGGCACCCAGCTGGTTCATTGAATTCTGGAGTGGATCGCACCGCAGTGATGATTGCACGGTGTCTATCCAAGATTAGACAGACACGCCTCTCTCCTTGACAAAAGTTCTTTGCAACGTGAAACAGAAAGAATTTCCATGATACGTCTGTCTCGTCATCGACTAATGTGTATGCCAATGGAAGTATGTTCTGATTTCCATCTACTCCCACTACAATCAACAGCTTGTATCGGTATTTGGTGTACAGATGCGTGCCATCGACACTAATAACCGGACGCATATGTTGGAAGGCCTCAATGCACAACTTGAATGCCCAGAAGACGTGTTTCATTATGTATGTATTTGGTTCTGGAGACGTAAACTGTGTACTATACAACCACTCGACGACAGTACCTATAATGCAATAAATAGGCCTATAATCGGGAATATGCTGTATGAAATATTGTTCAAAACCTATGTTTCAGGGGGGTACCTAGATTCCATCTTTGAATGGCTTTGAAGAACCGAGGTAATTTTGGTACAGAAGTCTCCCACGTACCGTACTCTATGGCTCGTGCCTTTTTCAGTCCTTGTCATGCCTTCGAATACGAGAAGTTAATTGCGTATGTTGCGTGAGCCTGAGTTTGTACGTTGCTGACTTCGTACCTATAGTCATTCTTAACGAAAGACAAGATTAAGCTTGCTATGAATGCAGAACTCAAATTTGCATGATCGTTAGTGCACTGGTTTGGGAGACAGTAATGGCGAGGTGACAATTTCGTAATTCTCCAGTATCCCTTGTTCGCCTTCGCACTAGCACGAAGTTTCCAGTTGCAATTTAAGTCCTTGAATTTGATTTTCCACATAGATGGTCTGCTCTCCATGATCGTGTACTCGCGCTTACTCCATTTTATGTTGTGATCCTTAACAGCTGCAATTACATGTGCTTTGTCTTTAACATCATCCCCTCTAATAATACACCCGTGTTGCGTTCGTAACATAGTTCTCCCCTGAATGTTGGCACATCTACAGAGTCGGCGATAACCTCCGGGAACATAGAGGCCAGGTATAGGCTCACATTCCTGTAAATAGGGTTACTTGTTTGGCTCGCAATGTTAGGACTTGAAGGCTGATGCAATGCTTCATGTATCTCATTTATTAAATTGTCCTCCTCGTCCTCCAATTGTGGGGGATCACCTTGATGCTCGTCGTCCTCTGCCTCTTCTGAACTAGCAAGCTCTTTCAGCCATAAATGAGTTAGTAGTTGGAGCCATTAAATCTGAAGGCCTGAACGATGGTGGTTGCAACGGTTGGGCGTCAACATCAGGCAGGGAAGTATTGGCTTCGGTATGATCTCGGGGTAGTAAGCATCCACCCAATCGATACTCGCACTGTCATTACATACCACTGTTCTCCCATTAATCGGGAGGCCCCACAAAATGGCAACATCCTCGAGTGTCACTGTCGCCTCCCCTACGTTAAGATGAAAGGTGTGAGTCTCCGGCCTTCACCTTTCCACCAAAGCAGTGATCATAAAGTGGTTCACATCCATCTCCCCAACCCTGTGCAACCCGTAGAATCCCATCACATATAGAAATGCCAGGACACAATCATGCATTTCCAAATGGAAAGTACTATCATCCCTGGTGTAGAAACCTGGCTTTCCATTACGGACTTGCAAGCAATGGTCTAATGCTCTAGATTTAATATCCTTTAAACTATTGCTCCGATGCGAGGCTGCTGGTACAGGGACCCGAAATGGTACTGTTCCGGGACCGTACTTAAAATTTTTTTTCCTAATATACAGGTATCAAAATATTTCTAAAATATTTAAATACAAACAGTGGAAGACTCGCCGGAACTACTCAAGTATATACATGCAATTGATAATAAATTTTAAATCACAAAGCAGATAAATAAAGCATGTGATTAACACTTAAGAGCACCTAATTTATCAAGCTTAAAAAATATAATATAAAAATACCTTTCACCGAAGATGGCTACTGCGCCCGGAATTCACCTTCCGAGAACCCAAAACCCGATCTCTTCATGAAACCGGCAGAGCTTCCCTACAATAACCCCAGAGAAACCCTTGGAGTGTGGGCTCCGAAAGTATTTCTCTAAATACTTAGAGAAAATAAAACTTTAAACTAGAAAACCCTTTTCAGGGTTTATTCTCCCGAAATTAGGCATTTATATATAAACACCTAATTAAAATTAATTCCAAAATAAATCGAAATTAACTAAGGGATATAGTTTCAAAGCCGAGAACTCAGCCAAAATCTCTCCCAAAAGTTGTATGAAAAAATGAAATACAAGGCCCCTATTTATAGGGGAAAAACCGAGGGTAAAATAGTAATTTCACTCCCCACTTGCGTGCACAACTTGGATACGAATTCCAAGGTGACTACGTCGAAGCTCTCATCACCATGAGTCCAACGCCACCGAGAACGCGCCGGAATACCCCGCACGCGCCCTACACGCGGCTAGGGTTTCTGGCCAACGTGGCCGATTCTGATTCGGCCACGTGTCCGAGTCGGTCCAATCGGACACGGTTTGAACCGACCCTATCCATTTTCTACCCGACCCATTGACCCAGTCCGAATCTGTTGACCGGCCCGATCCAGATCTAATCTGGACCCTCCGCGATGATGACGTGGCGCAATCTCCGTCGTCCACGTATCGCACCACCTCACGCCTGTCCCACGTCATCTGCCAAGTCATCAAAATTTTATTTTTATTTTTTTTTTTATGAAAATTTTATTTTCTCCAAAATAAAATTCCGGACATTTCCAACTCTTTGGAACTTGATTTATTTTCTTAAAATAAATCTCTTGGCTATTTTCAAACACTTTGAAAATTTATTTCTTTCTTTCCTTTTAATGTTTTATCTTTGGGTTTTCGATTGGGGCTTGCAGGGGGACCTGCAGGACTAATTAATTTTAGTTCCAAACGGATTAATATATTATCATCTCATGATAATAATTAGTTACCGTTTAACAATATTTAATTCCACTAAATAAATATTATTGCACTCTAAAATTAATTAAATTATTCACGAATTTCTCGATCTAGAATAATTTTGCATTTTACTCCTCCGTGTAGATATCCATGAAAAATAAATTAATACTACTATCATTTGTTTTACACTTCTAATCTGAAAACTCCTGATTCACCTTAAGTTCAAATTTCTTGTAAGTGAAACACATTCAACATACCACTTCAGTGACGCATCACACGAAGTACTTCGGCCAAAGTTTTAATTCGAACTTTGCAAATCTATTTCAGGAATATCTTTTAACTTTCCAGCAAAGCCACAAATTCCTCCATCAATATTTCTCTTCAGCACATTTCATGTAATCACTGAACGTACAAAGGTTTCGGTCATTCGATATCGAGACCTCACTTATGAGCACATTATAATGATTAACACTACATGCCTAAAGCCGAAATACTACCAGGATTAAGAGTTCAAAGCTCCATAAGATTTGTTCATTTTAGATAGTAGTTTAAAATGAACTATCTTAGTGGTCCAATTCGATGTTTCCAAATCTATTGAAAATCATCAATGTATTATAACTGGAAACTCCATTTCCCTATGACGAAAGACTAATCATCTGATACAACACATTATAGTCTCGATAAGAACTTATTCTTATCTTACCGACTAGAACTTTAATAACACGTGATTTCGATATCCAAAGTCCTTTCCTATGAAACACATTTCATATAAGAATATCATCACACGTTATTAATTATGTTAATATACTCATAACTTGCAATAATTTCAGTTTTATTAATCCAACAAAATACGAAGTATTTACAAAGAAATTGGATTTTCAGGGCACTAATCCCAACAGAGGCTTGTGCATACAACACGCTAGGATTTCGAGGTCCATAAAAACGATCCATCCACAATCTACAAAGCACCAACAACTTAGATCAACAAAGCGTCCCTCTAAATTAAAATTTTCCCAATACAAACAACAATGCGCATAGTTAACATAAAACCCATAAATAGTTATAACAAATAATATACAAATTAAGTGCACGAGCTCAACATTATCAATGTACCCGAATCACTTACATATTATGGTTGTGTGTTAAATGTTGAGATTTGTAGGAACTTAAATTACTTATAGGCTTGAGATTAGGGATGCAAACGAGCCGAGCCGAGCTTTGGCCTGTTTTCCTGGCTCAGGCTCGGGATCGGCCATGTCCACGAGTGACTCGGCTCGGCTCGAGGCTCGCCCATGTTATTTTAATTTTGATAAAAAAAAATTAGTTTTTTTAATAATTTAATATATTTTTATATAGAATAATATATATTAAATGAATATATATAATAAATATATTACTTTTTTATTCATTTTGTATAAAAATTAATAAATACATATATAATATTATATATTAATAAAATATTTATATATATATATAAATTAAAATATTATTTTTTTTAATTAAATATATAGGCTCGTGAGCCACGAGCCAAGACTCAAAGGGCTTAAGTTCGAGCTTGGCTCGAGCTTTCTCACCAGGCTCGCGAGTCGGCTCGAATCGTTTGCATCCCTACTTGAGATGGTAGCAACTTTCTTTCTTTCTCAAATAAATCAAATATTAGGCAACCTTCACATCAAGATAGATTCCACAATAATGGTGTCAAAATTTGATTAATTGTGAGGCTACCTAGTTTGTTCACCATAATTGAAATGAAATTATGACTTCAAATTTCCCCTACTCGCAACAGTTCTGTACAATTAGAAATTAATTGCTCTCTAGCAATGTGACCAATAAAAGAGACATTATCAATATTTCGAAGCATACATACATTATCAATATTTGGAATCATACATACATCAATATATTCTTACAATTTTCCCCATTACCAACAACAATGCACATAGTTGAAAAGAAATTCTATGCTATTGTCAAGCTTTCTAAGTAGTTCATCTTATACATTAAGAACAACATCTCACATTTTTGAACATCATTGTTTCTTCAACAACATACATTTACAGTCTCAATTACACATTCCAATTCTAACACATACAACCAAATTCAAACATAAAAATCCTCTCTAGCACAATTCACGTTCCTTCGTGTTCCAAATTCAACCATAAAAATGCTTTCTAGCTCGATTTTCAAGCAACTTCAACCATAACAATGGTGTCTAGCTCAATTCAACCAAATTCAACCTCTGCAATCACGAAATTTCATGTTCCAAAACACCAAAGACTCCATTCACGATTCTTTCCCAAATTTCAAATTTCTTTCTCTAACCAAAACACAAAAAAAAAAAAAAAATGGAAGGAAGGAAAAACTAGCCTTGAATATTTGTTGAACACTTCCTTCGAACGAATCTTCACACCTCTGTCAGCTGGAATCCACTTCCTCCGCCGGAAATCGCCACCCCGCCGCCCTTGTCTCTGTTTTAGTTTGTGCTGGTAGGGGTTCTGTGAGCAGAGACTCGCGACGCTTTTCTTTTAAACGTCTTCAATAGTTTTTGGCAGTCAGCAACTTAAGTTTGGTCAACGGAAAATCTGATGAAGACGTTTTTCAGGAACACGTCTTCAGAAGACGTTTTTCCCATACTCGTTTTACACCAAAATTAAACTATCTCCCGAAAATACACCATTTTTAAACTACAAGGATGAACAGTACGCTATAATTAAAATTTCACCTTTTCTTTGGCTTTGTCTCTGTCTCTGTAGAAGGTTAGGCCTTTAGGCTATCTTGCCTACAAATTTTTAAATATATTATTTTATCGTGTCGTATTACGTGAAATTTTAATTTTAGCGTACTGTTCATGTACGTAGTGCAAAAATGGTATATTTTTTTGGAATAGTTTAATTCTAGTGTAAAATGTTTCAAAAAAACGTCTTCTGACGACGTTTTTCAAAAAAACGTCTTCACCAAATTTTCAGTTGACCAAATAAATGGGTGATTGACTAACAAATGATAAAGACGTTTTTCAAAAAAAGAACTTCTTTACCAAATTTTCAGTTGACCAATTTAAATGGTCCATTGACTAACAAATGATAAATACGTTTTTCTGAAAAACGTCGTCATAAGAAGACGTTTAAAAAAAACAGCTTCTGGGAGAAAAATATAATAGAAAAGTTGGAGTGAGGCGAGAGATCACAGAAAAGGTGTTAAGAGATATATAAAAAATAACACGTTGTATGATTAGTTGAAAAAATAATAATAGAAAAAAAGAAATGGAGAGTCCTGGAGACCAAAACAGTTTTTACTTTACTCTCTCGTATAGATAATGTGTGTGCTAAAAAATAAAATATTATTATTAAAATTAAATCTTTTATATTAATAAAAACTAAATAATTACTAAATTTATAATAAATAAATTTAATAATATCTTATTCGTAAAAGGAAAAAATCATAAGAATATGTAAAAGTTATTAAAGGAAAAAATATTAATAACTATTGGATAATTTATTAGTAATCTTTTTTCTTTTAATCTTGACAATACCAAGATTAGATAAGAATGCATTACACAATACTAACAACGTCTTAGAAAAATTATTATTATATTGAACCACCTATTCCTTGTTTTTAGATACTCTGTTTATTGAGTCTTAGCGTTTCAACACTTATTTTTGTGATTTTAGGGTTCTCTGCGCAGAGAAACCAGAAGCTGGTTTTTTTTTTAAAACGTCTTCTGCTGACAACGTTTATTAGAAAAACGTCTTTATCATTTGTTAGTCAATCGACCATTTAAATTGGTCAACTGAAATTTTGATAAAGATATTTTTTTGAAAAACGTCTTTATCATTTGTTAGTCAATCACCCATTTATTTGGTCAACTGAAAATTTGGTGAAGACGTTTTTCTGAAACACGGTTTACACTAGAATTAAACTATCACAAAAAATACACTATTTTTGCACTACGTACATGAACAGTACGCTAACAGTAAAATTTCACCGTTGTATTATATCGAATATTTAGATGAGACAGTTTGAAATAACTCCCATCAGTTTGGAATATTTTTACTTTACTCCCCATAAAATTATATAACACAATAGGATATAAATACTGCATTAGAACGTTTTACTACTACATTTTGTGAAAAATATACAACATATTTTGAGAGGTATTTTAATTACTACATTATGTGAAAATTATACGACATTTTGTCAAAATGGAGAGTTAAGTAAAAATATGATGCCCAATTGGGGATTTATCCCACATTACCCGTATTTATATTGGATATCGTATTTGATATTGTAACGCCCCGATGAGGGCATCCACGTCTATTCCGCGCTACGGGTACATAGAATTGCTATCCATATACCCGTCGGGAACGAACAAGCGGTGACAAACAGACAACCTAGTTAGGCGGTACTAGACTCACAAAGCGAGTAAACAAACACAAGTATGCGGAATCTTAAATCAAAACATAACACTTGCATAAAGTTCATTCATTCAACAATTAAGTGACCATCACAGTCCAGCACAAAATGCCCAAAGTACGGAATGTAAAATCATCCTAATGACCAACATGGTCCAAACTAGCATAGCAAAACATCATACATACTAAATCCATGAAAGCTCGAAACATAACATAAAACGTAAAGTATGCTACAAGCATAACGAGTAATAACTAGACCACTAAAACAAGACTCACAAAAGACCCCGCCTAGCTGGACTCCAAAACGCAACCTGTGGACACGAAAGGTAAAGGGAGTCAGCTCAAAAGGAACCGGTGAGGAGAAGTTTACATATATAAATAATATAAGGGGTTCAATGCATGCTCAAAACAAAGACGTTCATGCTCCAACTCCTTTATAAAGTAAATGCAAGTTTTATAAAACGAATCATGAACCAAGCACCGGATCGGCGAGTACGAGCACTCCATCCTTACTTCCCAAACCAAATGAAATCAAACCAATCCATCCTTACACCGTTGATGTCGAGGGTGTACAAACCCCGAACATCGCAAAAGAACCATGGAGAAGTGGGTCCATGAAACCGAACTTCTCCCAAGCATACCTTAACCCCGAACCCTCCTCGGAGTCTTAGTAAACTTGTCCAAAAATGGGTACTTCGTAAGGGTTTAACCATCCGCCCTTGCATTCCCGGTCTTACCACTCACTCCGCCCCGAGCGCTATCAAAAGATCCAACCAAGCAAGCGTCTTTGCAAGGTATAACATAACCTCGCTACAGAACTCACACGTACATGATATTCAAATAGAAGTTTCGGAAGCACTTTGGGTACTTATCCTATATACCAATTCAAGTTCTACTTGTAAACCGTTTTCCATAAACAAATATCCATAGTACGAGCAATGCTCACAAAATTTAGCTTATAAAGCCTACATATACGTTTTGAAAATGGAGGTTCAAATCATCAAACATGATAGGTCATATATGTCCACAGTTTTGAAAACATTTTATATTATATAACTCCTCACCTTTACCAAGAACTCCAAAAGCCAACCACGAGCAAACAAGCTACTCGTCCGGAGACTCACCACCTAACAAGACAAACATGCTGATAAAGGTAAGACACGACTCGAAACCAATTAAGACGGCGCACGGCTTCAAGATAATGCAAATATGCTCATGATGTGTAAATGATTGTCCCAAGATAACATAAGTGTAGCAATTACGATCAAACAACGTCATATAATCCATATAACAAGTTTTCAAGTCATAAGGCATGCGAAGAGCAACATATAAATAATACTTAGCATATTCTTACACATAATCGAGGTATACAAGACATTAAAATGCTCATAAACATGATTCCAAGTTATATATATCATATTAGGGGTGGGAGAAGTGCAAAGAAAGTGAAAACGAAGCAAAACGATCAAGATCACGAAAACTCAAAATTTGGACCCGAGAGTATGCAAACGGGTGTTTGGCCCTCCTGAGTAAATATCACACAGGCGTTTGGCCCTTAAAAATCGTGGCAGTAGGTTTTCACATGGGAGTTTGAGGTTTCAGTTCATTTTTCACACGGGCATTTGGAATGCTACTGTTGCAAATCGGAATTACAAACATATGCTTGAAAATGATGAATTTTAGTCTCTAAACACTCCTAAATCATGCTTCAAAGTTCAAACAACTTGAATAAACGAATTTAATCATCAAATAACATAACAAGAACATTAGGGAATGAATATGCATCAAGAAATCCAACAAATTGCACATATGAACTTCATCTTCTTCAATTATTCAAAGCTTTAAATTCAACAATGGTGAAATCTTCAATCATGCAAGAAACTCAAAGGAAATTATCACATTCTTCGTGAAATTGCTCAAGGAATAAGTATCTAACACGAAATCAAGCAAAAACATACAAGAACATGAACATGCAAGAATTTTTCAAAAAGCTTCAAAGGTCATCAATGGTGGATTTCACATAAGAGCATAAAAAGCAAGAAATTCTTATACTAAAATGTTCCCAACATCAAAATAAGCACATTTCCAACAAGAATTTCGAGTTCAATCCAACACGCAAGAACCCTAGTTCAAATTCAAGTCCAAAAGCTTCAAGAACACCAACTCAACTAAAGAGCAAATAAACCTTACCTTAGGAGTTGAGAATCGAAGAGAATAGCTTGGTCTTGAGTCTTGAATCTCTAGTTTCAATCTCCAATCTTGTCTCTTAGGAATGGTTGAAGTGTTCTTGGGAGAATATGAATGGTTTGAGAGAAAATGTAAGGGAGTGTGTGTTTCAATCTTTGAAATAACGTAATGTAAGCTTTGGAATGTTAAAATCTGATTTGGTATATTGGGCCAGCAATACGGGTCGCGAACCTGGTCAATTGGAGCGGGTTATAAGTGAAATTGGGTCTCAAATTGGGTTAAATTCGAAATTGGGTCGCGGTCAACTGATTTGGGTTTAAATGGTTGACTTTCCGTAAAATGGCCATAATTTCTTCGTCCGAACTCCAAATTGAGCGATTCTAATTATCTACTCAATTTCATTAAATTCTAATCAGTTCCTGGCTCAGAAATAAATTTATCATTTAGTCCCTAAATTTTGCTTTAATGTCCAAATAAGCACATAGTTTCAATTAATCGCGAAGCATGTTATCAAAGATCAATAGGAACAACACGAACACATAATTATCATATCAAATAATCACGCATTTCAAGCAAATCATATATTTCATATAAGCACAAAACGGTTACTCAATTAAGGCATAATTCACATAATTCATGCATAAAAGGTAAATCGTTCCCTCTCGTAACAAAACTTACCTTGGTCGAGAAACTGGGCGTCACAGATATTCTTTATATAAAAAATTTTTTAAAAAAATTATCGTTGTATTTGTACTCACATCTATATCTGTACATCATAATTTTTAGGTATAATTTGACTTTGTGCGGTGAATTAGGTTTCCAAGGCAATTAATAAATCATCGTATATATCAGCGATCGATATAAAGGGGTTCTTTTTTAATAGTACCCATGAGTTGAAAAAAATGTTTGTTTACTCCCCATTTTCAAAAAAAAAATTCGTTTGCTCCCCAGATGAGAGACAAAATGTTTGTTTACTCCCCATGTTTTGCAAACGTGGTATAAAAACTCAAGGATCACATAACTAAATCCCCAAATATTTTATATTTTTCTCAATATCATGTATATACATCATATTGCGGAAAATATACAACATTTGGGGATTTAGTTACGTGATCCTTGAATTTTTATACCACGTTTGCAAAAAATGGGGAGTGAACAAACATTTTACCTCTCATCTAGGAAGCAAACACAAATTTTTTTTTGAAAATGGGGAGCAAACAAACATTTGAGTCCCCATTTGAGGATTTTTCGGGAATTCCCAACGATATAAATTAGTAATTTAGCGTACGGTAGTTTAATTAGAAATCTTGTCTTCAAATTCTTAAGAAAGTGGTGAGAGTTTTATTCCTACTTTTTATCATATTCGAACTCAAATAAGTGCACTATACAACTAAAAAAATAAATAAATTATCATATTCTATAAACTGTCGTTGTATTCAATTTAAATGATATTGAGTTTTTTTTATATTGGAAATAATAATATATCTATACTATAATATATAGGAAGGGTGTCTTTTGACCCAATTATATTAATTTTGACAAAATTCTAATTTTCTAGAATTTTGAATTATTTTAAATGATAAAATTATTTTTATGGTAGGTCATTTAGTAATAATTGGAATCTTTAATTTTTCAAAACAATTCAAAAATCATATCAATCATCCCCCTGATTTACGAAATCTTTTAAATTGACAATTTAATTTGTATCCTTATTTATCTTTTAGGGTTTCTTATATTTATTATAAAAGTTCTAAGCATTTATCCATTATCTTCAAAGGTTATTTTTCTCTCATGCCTCCCCCATTCTCTTTTCATTCTCACACCTCCGATTCCATTCATTTTTTGTTGCCTCTATCACAGTACACACAATTATTTTTTTATTTTTGATGTTGTAAACTTCATTTCGAAAAATTACAAAGATTCAAGATTTATGTATTGATACACAAAGTTTTGTTAGTTTTTACTTTTGTTTCGATTTATTATTATTTTTATATATTTTTTGTTGTTGTCGATTTTAACATTTTTTTAGAAATCTATTTATTTATGTCTTTTATGAAATTTATTTGGAGAATTTGCACTTTTACTTTTATTGTTTTATGAATTTGATGGGTTCAGAAATGGATGGATCCGAATCCGATCACTTTACAATTTGTATTTTTGTGGAGGAAACCACCGGAGCTTCGCCGGAAATGAGAAAGGGGTTCTACCTGTTGGGACAAGCACAAGAAAAGTCAGAAGGCCAAGCTGGGGGAACTGGGGGTGATACCCAGTTTGGCTCTCCGACGCTCAAGTCAGTTCAATGTATGGAGAAATGTAAGTTCAGTCACAGTTGCAGTGATGAAGAAAGCTTACTTGTGTAGAAGATGACTTTGGCTATTTATAGTTGAGGGTCAAGGGCCCTTTGGTCATTTGCCTCAAGTGGTCCTGGCCGAATGTTGCCCTAACACGTGGCGCTGTGAGAGAGAAACCTAGGAGGAATCTTCTGCAAAAGCGGGCAAAAGTTAGTGCTGGCAACAGTGGCAGGTGCGCGGGCATGTACGTTGTGTCAGAGAGCCATTTGGGCGGTTGGTAACGAGGCCTTGAGAGCGCGCTCGTGACAACCTGGAGTACTGGAAGCCAAGATATCCGCTGAGGGGAATGAGGGCTTCAGTCCAAGTGACGAGCCAAAGGAGAGGCCACTCTGAGGGAGTGTGACGCTCGAAGAGGGCTCCCTTGGCACGTGGGCGTACCAACCGTTTAGTTTGTAGTACGCTCGTGGGAGTGACAGCGCTCGTTGGGCTTAACTCCTGAAGAATGATTGCGCTCGTTGGCGTAGCGCTCGTGGGCTGATGGGTGCAGCCTTGGGGAGACAGATGTCATCATCTCGGTGATGCCACGTGTCTTAATGTGGGACGATCGTATTTTGACCCCATCATTTTGCCCCCCAATTCTGTAGTCCTTAGTGATAAGGACTGTAGAATTTTAACACGTTCAATCTCTTGCATGCAACGCTCGTATAGGACTTGGCGTGTTGAGCAATTTTTCCTCTGATTGCGCTTTAAATGCGGTCTTTTCAACTGACCGCTCGTAACACTTCCGCATTAAATGTTTGTACTATTCTGAAGCACTCGAAACGTCAGTGCATTAAATGCGGGTGCGCGTGGGGCGCGTGAGCATTGGGAAGCATGTGCCGGTTCCATAAAGTGGGCGGTCTCCTAGACGGGAAATGATTACCATTTTGAATTTATTGCCGAAAACGGTACCAACTTCCATCCCTATAAATACGGGATTCTGAAATCTTGCTACTCTTTACGCATCCAAAACTTCCAAGTATCTTTTGCAAGAAGAATTCTCTCGCACTCCAGTTCTTAGAGCATCTTCAACCTCTTCTCCAGTTTTCTCAAAAACCTTCAAGGTAAATTTCCAGTGTAACTTTCTAACTTTGCTAACCGTAGATTCGGACTTTAGGATTTCATAACCCCTTAGACTTTCGCCTTTCTGAACCTTAATCTCTTTCCAAGAAAGCTCCCAAATCCCAGTTTCTGCCATGGCCGACCACCATATCGAGGAATTTGCCCGTGAAATCCAAGAGATGGCCACTGAGAGTTCTTCTTCCCTCGATTCCCCCAGAGATGAAGAGTTGGGGGCGGCGGTAATGGCTATGGAAGATAGAAACCCAGGCGGAATGGATCCTCTTTTTGAGGAGATGAACTTAGTGATGGAGGCAGAACGGCAAGGGTCTGTTCTCCCCATAACTCAGAGTGCCACACATCCCCACCGCCACACCGTGACCGTGGCTGTTGCAAACCCGCTTCCAGTGGCGGAAGCCGTAACCGGGCCTTCAGAAAGGGCCCGTGATAAGGGAAAAAGCAAGAAATCCCAAAAATCCAAAGGACACAACGAGGGCGAAGGGTCAGGCTACCAGGCTACCGAGCGCACGCCTGATGAAACCCCTAGCACAGTTACCGTGGGGGACGTGAAGACGATGATGGCACCCATTTACTGGGACGAGCGCTATTCGTGGAGAATTCCAGAAAGCCACGAGCGCGCTAATAATCCACCTCCTGGAGAAATGGCGGTGTACGTGGCCTCGGTCAGCTCAGGGGGTTTGAGGTTCCCCATCTCAATTTCGTTGGCTCACTTGCTGAATGATCTGGGCCTCTGCCCATCACAAATCGTGCCCAACGGCTTGGCTTTGCTGACCTGTTTTGTGATTTTGATGAGAAGCGTGGGTTACGAGCCCTACTCGCGGAATTTCAACGCCCTTTTCCAAGTGGTTAGTTCCTCACGTTCTTCTCCCGAGGCGGGTTTCTACTACGTTCAAGCGAAGGCCCATATGAAGCTGATTAACTCGCCCTCGAGCACCTATGGCCCCAACTGGAAGGAAAAGTTCATCTTCGTTAAGGCCCCAACAGAAGAGGGCTTTGGGGTGCTCACAGAATGGGGCTCGTTTGCAAAGAGCCGGCTGCAACCCGCACTCCCTAAAGATTGGGCCAAGGGCCTGGCAGCAACCCTAAGGGACGAGGGCCATCTTATTCAAGCAAAAGATTGGATAGATGACGAGGAGCTCATGTTCCTGTGCGGCCTCTTTGACAATCCTTACTTTCTTGACAACCCTCCGGCTCGTGACATAGAGAGAGACGGTTAGATTCTTAGGGCACTAACTTTAGATAGGAATAAATACTAACTTCTTTTCTGTACTTGTAACTTGTAGTCTGAGTAGATAGTTTGAGGATTTCTAACCCTCGAAATTTTCATTCTTGCAGGAGTCGCTATTTTAGAAATGGCTGGAGGAATTAGACAAGCGGCTCGTTTTGCCCACGCCAACAGGAACCAAACCCCACAAGGGGATCAACCGCGTGAGCAACAGCGCCCTCGTAACCGTAACAATCGAGGGGACGCTCGTAGTGGCGCCAGTTCGAGCGCCAATCCTGAAGTCCAGCCCCCTCGTGGCCGAGGGGAGCGTAGATTGGTCCCGAGAGAGTCCAGGGGGCGATCAGAGAGAGCGGGAGACGTTCAACCCCCCACTCCTGCAGAACAAACGAGGCCAGTAACCACCCTGGCGATAACTGAAGTTCCCCCGAGCACAAGTAGGCCTTCCCGCAAGAGGAAGAGGATGCCCGATTCAGTGGCAATCAAGGGCAAAGGGAAGCAAGTAGTTGAGGGCCCCAGGGGCGAGGGGGAAACTTCCTCTTCTGAGGAAGAACATCTGTGGGAGTTCCCCCGTCGAGGGGACAGAGACTTTACAGGCGCCACCGACGGGGGGCCGGTTTTGCTGAGGCCTGGCTCGGTCGCTCAGGCTGTCACCGAGAACCTTTTCAGCAAGGCCCAGTTCTCGGCGGACCATCGGCATCTCTTCAGCGAGTCTGTGGAGAAGGTGACCCTCGATGCGGCCCAAGCTCTAATTTCTGTAAGTAATCATTCCTTGCATTCTTTCTTTTCTTTTCTGTAAATCACCATTTTTTTTTTTTTTTTTGGCTAACACTTTTCCTCTCGATTATGCAGCAAGTTCTTCCCCGGCTCAAAAACGTGCAAATGCGAGCCTCCATCTACGCCGACCGGAAAGCTAAATATAAGAAGATGGCGCGCTCGAATGACCCGGCTCAAATCCAATCAGAACTGGATGCAGAAATTGCCAAGTATGAATCCCTCAAGGATTTGTACAACAAGACTGAGGAGGAGCTGGGAAAGCTTAAGGAGGATTTTGTGGCGGTTGATGGCGCTCGAATTGGTTTGGGCAACCAGCTGGCCCAGGCTAACGAGCGGTGCCAGAAGGCCGAGGCGGAGAGGGAAAGCTGGAAAGCGAGGGCTTTGGAGGCCGAGCGGAAATTTAATGACACCGTCAACGAGTGGCCTCGAAGCTTAGAGCGTGCGAACAAGGAGGCGCTGATCAAGTTCTGCCACTCCAAAGCCTTCAATTTTGCGGCCTCGTTACACTGCTTGGATGAGGCCCAAAATGCCTTCAACTTGGCAGTGGATCAGGGCATCCACAAAGGGCTGACGGATCCGGCAATGAAGGGAGCCGAGGGCACGGGGCTCATGTTTAATGAGCGCTGTGAAGAGGTGGCTGAGGACCCCAATGACCCCGCGGACGCCATCGCCGAAATGGAGTACGAATTCTTGGTCAAGCTGATCCAGGATGAGTACACCGACGCCCATAGGGAAGGGGGTGCAGGTTAAGATGATGATCCTGAAGACGAGCCTCAAGCGCCCCTCATGGAAGAAGCCCCAGTCCTAGCCGCTGAAAATGCCAACGCTCCTGATGCCGGCGCAGACGAGCCCAACGATCCCCAAGCTCAACAGCAAGAGCCTGAGGGCCCGTGGCTCAGAATATCCTAGTGATCGTTGATGAAGACATCGCCCCAGCCGCTTGAAGCTTTTCCCTTTATCAATTCTTCCATGTATTTTTCAGCTTTTCTGCCTTTTGTAATAGTATTTCCTGGGCCTTTGAGCCCTTTGCTTGTAAGATTTCTCTTCTGCAATGAATAATATTCCTTTTTCATGCCTTTGTTCTTCAGTTCATTTATGAGTCATATAATAAGACTGTGTAGCATACTCCTTGAATGTTTTATTTCTCTGATGCAATGAAAATTTGTGTAAGTCTTGAGCGATCGTGGGGGTCTTATTGTGAGATTGCCCCCCTACTCAAGACTTGTATAAATTTCTGCCTTTGTAAATTTGTCTAAGTCTTGAGCGATCGTGAGGGTCTTATAGTTAGATTGCCCCCTTACTCAAGACTCGTATAAATTTTTGCCTTTGACATAAGCCTTGAAAATTTGTCTAAGTCTTGAGCGATCGTGAGGGTCTTACTGTGAGATTGCCCCCCCGCTCAAGGCTTGTATAAATTTTTGCTTTGGGAGAATTGGCTAAGTCTTGAGTGTGTGCGAGGGTCTTACTGAGTGGTTGCCCTCGTTCAAGACTTGTATAAATTTCTGCTTTGTAAATTTGTCTTGAAAATTTGTCTAAGTCTTGAGCGATCGTGAGGGTCTTATGGTGAGATTGCCCCCCCGCTCAAGACTTGTATAAATTTTTGCTTTGGGGGAATTTGGCTAAGTCTTGAGTGTGTGCGAGGGCCTTACTGAGTGGTTGCCCTCGTTCAAGACTTGTGACATTCCTTCCGCCCTCGGGGGATTTTGCTACAGTCTTGAGTGTGTGCGAGGGTCTTACTGAGTGGTTGCCCTCGTTCAAGACTTATGCAATTCCTTCTGGATTCTGGGGCCATCGTTCGAGCGCTCCGGCTCTCGTCGTATTTCTGGCTCTGCAGGAAATCCCGTTTTCGAGCGCGAGGCGTTTTTAAGAAACGGCCAAGGCCTACTAGGATTTGCTTTTGTAGGAGATCCCGTTTTCGAGCACAAGGTGTTTTAAGAAACAGCCAAGGCCTACTAGGATTCGCTCTTGTAGGAGATCTTGTCTTCGAGCGCAAGGCGTTTTAAGGAACAGCCAAGGCCTACTAGGATTCGCTCTTGTAGGAGATCCCGTTTTCGAGCGCAAGGCGTTTTAAGAAACAGCCAAGGCCTACTAGGATTTCTTCGTAATCTTCTTCCGACTTGCCTAATTGGTTGTGAGCGTAACCAGTCTATCCTTATGAGGGCGTCCCCCCATGCGGAGTAGAGTGCTGGCCAGCGTAACCCATAAGAGATAACAGCATTCATATTGAAATGGGTTGCCAACCACGCTCGTAAAGACGTGAGACGTGGGACTTATCCATTCAAGCAACCAAAGAAACAGGAATATTAAAGAAATTAAAAAGATTATGTTACCTTTTACTTGTGATTGGAAGAACATAAAACCCGTCAACAAGGGTTGTTACATCAGGATTGGCAAAGAGCTTTTAAACATAAAACCGCCGGAGGTTACATGCGTTCCAAGGGCGAGGCAAGCGCTCACCTTGAAGTGTCTCCAGGGTGTAAGTGTTGTTAGCTCTGAGTTGTACGACCTTGAATGGGCCTTCCCAATTGGGGTCCAATTTCCCCACGTGTTTGGATACTTCCACCTTCTTCAAGACCAAGTCTCCCAACTGGAAAGTTCTTTCCCTCACACGCTTGTTATAGTGTTGGGCCACAGAGGCTTTATAGTGGTGGATCTTAGCCCATGCTTTGTTTCTCCTTTCATCCAGCAAATCCAACTCCAAGCTCCTGTTGCCATCGTTGAGCTGAGGCTCGAAATAGCCGACACGAGCGGATTCATTTACTATCTCCGCTGGTATCATTGCTTCTGATCCATAAACGAGCGCGTAAGGGGTTTCTCCAGTGGCCGCTCGTGGGGTGGTGCGATAAGCCCAAAGCGCTCCTTGCAGCTCCTCAGCCCATTCACTTTTCTTGCTCTCAAGCATGGTTTTCAGATGTTGCAAGATGATCCTATTGGTAACCTCTGCTTGCCCATTGGCCTGAGGATGACCTACAGAAGTAAATCGCTGCTCGATCCCCAACTCAGAACACCATTCTCGTGTGTCAGCTGCTATGAACTGGGATCCATTGTCAGAAATGAGCACCCTCGGTATGCCGTACCTGCAAATGATGTTCTTCCAAATGAAGTCCCTCACAACCCTGAAAGTGATTTTTGCAACAGCTTCGGCCTCGGCCCACTTTGTGAAGTAGTCGACGGCTAAAATGACAAACTTCTTCTGTCCCGCAGCCATGGGCAAGGGGCCCACAATGTCTATTCCCCACTGGTCAAAAGGCCAAGAGACGTCTATTGGGATCATCTGTGCGGCTGGCAATTGAGGGAGATTTGAATGAAATTGGCATTTGGGGCACTTCCTCGAAAATTCAATGGCATCTTGGAGAACTGTAGGCCAATAAAACCCACTTCTCAGAATCTTTTTTGCCAAGATGCGCCCTCCGGAATGATTCCCACAACTTCCATTGTGTATGAGTTCGAGCGTCTCCTTCGCTTGTGAGGGTCTTAGGCATCTCATTGGGGGTCCTTGAAATGATTTCTTGAACAACCTCCCCTCGGGATCCAGAGCGAAACGAGGGGCTTTACTTCTGACTTTCCTGGCTTCCACCTTGTCAGCGGGAGTGATTCCATCCCTAAGGAAAATGACAATGTCGTTAAGCCAACAGGGCTCGTTTGGATCAATCATGGCGATCATCTTGGTGGCGACCCTTTCCTTGATCAATGGTTCCTCAGTTCTAAGGAACGTAACAGAACGTTCGGAAGTGACTTCTAAAGCTGAAGCAAACTTTGACAGAGCGTCCGCACGCTCGTTTTCTCCTCGTGGCACTTGAAGTAGATGAAATTCCTTGAACTTCCCAATGATTTCTCTGGCTTTATTTAAGTACTGTACCATGGTGGTTTCTCGAGCCTCATAAGTTCCTTCAATCTGGCTCGCTATTAATTGTGAATCCACATAAGCAGTGATTCTGGAGGCTCCGTTCTGAAAAGCAATATTCAACCCTTGCACGAGGGCTTCATATTCTGCTTCGTTATTAGTGACTTGGAAATCCAGCTTGATTGCAAAGTCCAGCTCAATCCCATCGGGGTTTCTGAGGGCCACTCCTACTCCTCCCCCTTGAGAGGTTGAGGAACCAACTGTGTGCAGTACCCATAACCCCTCATTCTCCGCAACGGTGGGCTCGAAACCAAAGCGTTCAACCAACAGATCCGCCACAACTTAAGCCTGTATCGCGGTCCTGGGCTCGAAGCATAGATCAAACTGGCTCAATTCGATAGCCCACTTGATTAATCTACCAGACACGTCCGGCTTGGAAAACACTTGCTTCAAGGGTTGGTCGGTGAGAACCGTTATGGAGTGCGCTTGAAAGTAAGGCCTTAGCCTTCTTGAGGCGTTAATAAGAGCGAACGCAAATTTCTCAATCTCCAAATACTTCTTTTCGGCTCCTTGCAAGGTTTTGCTCAGATAATAAACGGGTAAGTGTTTCCGCTCCCGCACAGCGATCAGAACTGCGCTTGTGGCTTCGGGAGAAACAGAAAGATACATGAATAATCTCTCACCTTCGACGGGCTTAGTCAGCAGTGGTGCGCTCGATAAATAAGCCTTCATATCCTGCAGCGCCCTTTCGTATTCCTCTGTCCAAGCAAAATTACGCGCGTTCCTCAAAATTTTGAAGAAGGGAAGGTTCCTGTCCGCCGAGCGTGAAATAAATCTGTTCAACGAGATGATTTTGCCTACCAGGACTTGCACTTCCCGCAAATTTCGAGGGGAGGGGATTTCCAAGATGGCTTTGATCTTCTCCGGATTGGCCTCAATTCCCCTCTGACTGACCATGTACCCTAAGAACTTTCCTCCTTGTACTCCAAAGGTGCACTTCGAGGGGTTCAACTTCATCCCATACTGATGCAGGATTGAAAAAGTGCGCTTGAGATCTTCCAAATGGGAGTCCTGGCGCTCGCTTTTGACAATCATATCATCCACATAAACCTCCATGGACCTCCCAATTTCTTTTTCAAACATCTTGTTGACGAGCCGCTGATATGTAGCTCCGGCGTTCTTAAGTCCAAAGGGCATGACTAGGAAGCAATACACCCCAGATGGACAACGAACGAGGTTTTGGGGTGGTCTTCCGGGGCCATAAAGATCTGATAGTATCCCTGGAAAGCGTCCATCATGCTCATGAGCTCGCAGCCAGCGGTCGAATCCACCAATTGATCAATCCGGGGCAGCGGGTAAGGATCTTTAGGGCAAGCTTTGTTGAGATCAGTGAAATCGTTGCACATGCGCCATTTATTTGCGCTCTTGGGCACCAAGACGACGTTGCACAACCACTCCGGATACAAGATGGGCTCGATATAATGAGCCTCCAAGAGTTTATTAACTTCCTCTTCAATGACTTTTTTCCGAAAGCCATGCACATCCCGCTTTTTCTGCTTGATGGGTTTGAAAGAGGGATCCACATTAAGCCTATGGACAATGACGCTCGGGTCAATTCCTGTGAGATCAGAGGCTTTCCACGCAAATACATCCTTGTTTTCCCTTAGAAAATCAATCATCATGATCTGAGAAGGCCCGGAGAGGTTTGAACCTATCTGTGTAGTCTTATCCTTGTTTCCGGGTTCCAGCTCAATGGTAAGGAACTTTTCCGAGGGTTCGATCCTTACCTCAGGGCGAGGAAGTTCGAGCGCCCTCTTCTTTCCTATCAAACGGTCACCAGATGCTGGCTCACTCTCTCCCGGCTCGTCTCCTTCTGAGGACGATCCACCAACGGTCCCTGGGGGAACACTTTCGAGGGGATTCTCCTCGTTGTTTCCCCTCTTCTTTTTGTTCTTCTTCTTGTTCAATTTCGCCCTTTTCCGTGTTGGGCTGTCCTCGTCTAGATTGGGGAAATCCACTGACTTCTTGGTGGAGCCAATTTGGAGGGTTTTCTCCGCTTTTGGCTTTCTGAGGGACAGCATGTAACATTCCCAAGCCTCTCGCACGTTGCACAGCACTTCTCCCACGCCCTCGGAAGTAGGGAATTTAATCTTCTGGTGGTAGGTGGAGATGATGGCTTTGAAATCCACGAGGGCAGGGCGCCCAATTATGATGTTATATGGAATGTCAATCTCCACCACCGCGTACGTCACCAAGAGTGTTTTGCGTTGAGGGGCTCGGCCGAACGAAGTAGCTAGGCGTATTTGCCCTCGTGGGACAACTTCTGAGCCTCCAAAGCCAATGAGGGCTGTTTTGAGAGGCTCGAGCGGGAGATCAACCTTCATCTTTAAGAATGTAGAGTAAGGCAAAACATTAACGGAGCTTCCACTATCTACCAATACCCTTTTTACAACATGATTATGAACATCTAAACTAACCACCATGGGGAAATCTGAGGTTATACCCTCCCCATGGGGCGTTACAATATGTTCTAGATCCCTATCATCAAAGCCTATTACATCATTTTCTCTTGATCTTTGAGCGCTTGATCTCTGGATGGCGTAGATAGGTTTGGGCACTGCTGGGCGTTGGTTGTAGCTCCGGACGTACCTCTGTCGGGAGGCGTTTGAATCCCCCCCTGATGAGCCTCCTGCAATCATATTTATGACCGCGAAGGGCTCGTTTTCTTGCTCAGGGGCTTTTCCTTTATTGCCTCGGCGGCTGCTGCTTTCAGGGGGTCCCCTACCCCTCGGGCTCTTTGACCGGGACGGACTCCTTCTTCTCCTTCCGGAGCGCTCGTTGCATTGTTCATCGTAGCGCTCGAGCACCCGGACGAATTCCTTCAGGTGGCCCCCTGCGACGAGCCTCTGGATTTCAGCTTCCAACTGCCGGCACTCATCCGTGTCGTGCCCTCTCTGCTTGTGGAAGGCGCAGTATTTGTTCGAGCGCCTGAGTGAGTCTGTTTCTCTCATTTTGATGGGTCTTTTGAAGAGCTTCTTATCAGAGAGGTTATAGACTTCTGAATTTGGCCTGGTGAGCGGAATTCGCTCGAATCTACGAGGGGGTGGTGGCGACCTCCTGCGCTCTTGAGGGCGCTCCTTCTTGACGGCCACATCCCGTCCCCGCTCGTGATGAGGTTGCTCGTTCCTGGCCGGGCTGTGATACCGGGGACCATTCGTCCCATACATGTCTTCGAGCGCGAAGAACGGCTCGGCTATTTCTCTCAGGCCCATGAGGGTTCCAGGCCTTCTCTCCACAATGGCATCAGCAAATTTTTTGCTCACATATTGCTTGTGATCCACAGCCTGAAAAAGCACTGGGATCAAGAAATCCATAGAAGGCCTCTCCACCTGTAGGATCTCCTTGTTGAAGCGGGCAAAGAACGAGCGCAAAGATTCGCTCTTGCCTTGCACCACGTTGTACAGGGCAGTGGGTGCGGTGACTGGCGCTTTCAAAGAATTGAAGTGGTTGAGGAAAGCATTGGCCAGTTCTTCATATGAGTGGATCGAGCGCGGCGGCAGTCGCTTGTACCACTCTTGAGCCATTCCTACCAAGGAAGTGACAAACACTTTTGCCCAGTAGTTGCTGGAATGCTCGTAGAGGTGCATAAGATGCACAAAGTGATCCAAGTGTTCAGCTGGATCAGTTGTCCCGTCGTAGCGGTTGATGGAAGTGGGGACTTTGGCCATGCCTGCTTGGGCCATCAGAACTTCTTCTACGAGGGGTGAACCCCTCGCCAGTGGGTGGTATTCATACGTGCCGAAGTTTTCCTCCGGCTCCTTGCGACGGGGGACCCTTGGTGGAGGGTCCTTGGTGCGGGTGCTTCTGGCGTCAACCCGTTCATCCCGACTAGGGGAGATCTGAGTTGAACGCCCTCGTGAGAGCTGTCCCACAATATCCTTGAGACCCTGCAGCTGGTCTTGCACAGCCGCGAGGATGTCAGGATTTACATCTACTTGCTTGTCTCCGTGCCTGTGGGCTCGTGAGCCCCTCCTGGAGACATGAGAGTCCCCTTCATTCTCGTTCACTCGCTCCGTGGGCTCCTTATTTCTGCCCATGGAGGGACGCTCGTTGCCCTCCTGCTGGGGCACTTCTCTCGCTGGTGGTGGTGGTGGTTGTGCCCTCAGGACAGCCTGGGCTTCTCTGAGGGGAAAGTTTTGTTGTCCGCCTAATGGGGCTGCAACTTGAGTGGCCTGCCCAGAGGGAAAGTACATGGAATGGAACCTTTCCCATGCCCCCTGAGCCGCCTGAACCTCACACTGGGCGTAGAGAGCCCTCAATTGTTGGGTGGTCAGTGGAGGCAACTCCACTCCTTCAATCTCCCTGGGGACCACCACTGGGAGCTGGAGCTGTCCAGCATGATACGGCTGGACCGGCGGCATCATGACGGCCGGAGTAAGGGTATATCCTGGCGGAGGCATCATATAACTCTGTACTCCGAGATTCATCTGGGGATGGACCCAGGAGTTCTGTGCAAGCGGCGGAGGAGCTGAGAGAGAGACTCCTCCAGTGGTGGTGGGAATGGGCAGCGCTGGCGGTGCGGGTGGAGGTACGGAAGACTCTGCTTGTGGAGTCACTCCTGCGGCAAGAGGTGCTCCACCAGCGGCGACGGAAGGTGGTGGTGCTCCACCAGTAGCGGTGGAGGGAAGAATGATATTTGCATCTGGGGAGGTGTTATCTCCTCCTCCCACAGCTCCAGATCTCGTAGCAACCATGACTGTTGAAGATAGGGGTGTGCTTGCTTTTCTACCAACAGAAAGAAAGGAAGAAGATGGAGGACTGGTTTCCCACAGACGGCGCCAAAAATGATGGGTTCAGAAATGGATGGATCCGAATCCGATCACTTTACAATTTGTATTTTTGTGGAGGAAACCACCGGAGCTTCGCCGGAAATGAGAAAGGGGTTCTACCTGTTGGGACAAGCACAAGAAAAGTCAGAAGGCCAAGCTGGGGGAACTGGGGGTGATACCCAGTTTGGCTCTCCGACGCTCAAGTCAGTTCAATGTATGGAGAAATGTAAGTTCAGTCACAGTTGCAGTGATGAAGAAAGCTTACTTGTGTAGAAGATGACTTTGGCTATTTATAGTTGAGGGTCAAGGGCCCTTTGGTCATTTGCCTCAAGTGGTCCTGGCCGAATGTTGCCCTAACACGTGGCGCTGTGAGAGAGAAACCTAGGAGGAATCTTCTGCAAAAGCGGCCAAAAGTTAGTGCTGGCGACAGTGGCAGGTGCGCGGGCATGTACGTTGTGTCAGAGAGCCATTTGGGCGGTTGGTAACGAGGCCTTGAGAGCGCGCTCGTGACAACCTGGAGTACTGGAAGCCAAGATATCCGCTGAGGGGAATGAGGGCTTCAGTCCAAGTGACGAGCCAAAGGAGAGGCCACTCTGAGGGAGTGTGACGCTCGAAGAGGGCTCCCTTGGCACGTGGGCGTACCAACCGTTTAGTTTGTAGTACGCTCGTGGGAGTGACAGCGCTCGTTGGGCTTAACTCCTGAAGAATGATTGCGCTCGTTGGCGTAGCGCTCGTGGGCTGATGGGTGCAGCCTTGGGGAGACAGATGTCATCATCTCGGTGATGCCACGTGTCTTAATGTGGGACGATCGTATTTTGACCCCATCAGAATTTATCTAATTATTCTAACTTTTTATTGTTATCATTTTTAATATTTTTGTTAATTGCTTTTGTTTATTCAAAGTAATTTATTATATTTAATGGTTGGATCTAAATTAATTTTTTTATTAATTTTTTATTTGACGCATTTGAAGTATTATTGAATAATTTATTTTTGAATATTTTAATAATTATGTTTTTAATGTAAAATATATTATTTGCGGTAGTTGGTGCAATAAATTAGTATTTAACTTTATGCTAAAAACTAATCAAATTATCGAAGGATTTTTGTTTTCTTAACTTTTTGTTCTTTTGTCATTCATTTATAATTTAAGATTTTATTTAAGTTGATTTCATATTTATAATTATAGACATTTAAAGGTTTAGATTTAATAATTTCTTCACGCAATTAAGAAATATTATTTTATATTTTTTTCAATTTGAACTTTAATATTGATGGTGCAGAAATTTGTGAAGGACTTAAACACCAAACACTTTAGAATTTGTTGATAAGAAGGAAGACCATCACAGGCACAAGAGCCTCAGGAACTGGGTTTCCAATGAGTGTGGGTTCTTCCAGCTAGGATAACACCAGGAAATCGTGCAGTGAGAATGCAGAAAAGGGTGAGATTCAGGAAGCTTTTGGAGAAGTTGCAGAGGAAAAATGGTGCCCAGTTCAATACGTGGTATTTTCAGTGAGGAAGATGACTTGAGCCGGAATGCATGAGTTCTCCTATATTTATATGTTAGGGACAGGGGTAAATGGGTAAATTGACCATGTGGTCCCAAACCTGTGTTGCCCTAACACGCGTCAGCCTTTGGTGGGATGAGAATGACATTCCCGAAAAGGAGACGGCGTGTCAGGTGCACTGTGCACAGTACCTTTGTGTCAGAGGTTGTTGACGAGGGTCGTGTGGGATGAGGGACTAATGTCTTCTCCTGACGGCTAGGATCCACCGTATGAGAGATGGGGTCATCCTGAGCGTTGATGACGCTCGAGAAATCCACGGATGGGCTCCCCACGGTAGATGACCTTTGAGCGACGAGATCCCGAGCGTCAATCGTGGGACCCCCTGTAGGTGCTTCCCTATGAAGGGTAATCCTGAGGGCCGAGACACGAGCGTCAGGCTCGTCGGATTTGGACTTTTACCGGAGTAGGCGTTCGAGGCTTGACGGTCTATCCTTGTTTACAGATGACTGGGCTGGGAAGGCCCACGAGCCCTTCAAAGCGAGCGTCCGGGATTTAGTCAGCGATATGCTGACACGTGGACGGCTCTGATTTGAGAGTGTTTTTAGGCCTCATCATTTTGCCCCCCAAATTCTGTTGTATCGCTTCGAGCGTACTGTAGAATTTATAAAGAATGAACTATGAATTTCAAACATCAGAGGGCTAGGCCATTACTAGCGAGGAGACTGCTGGCCTTCCGTAACGTACACAAACTGACACCGCATTAAATGCTGTCAAATCCGCATTTAATGCTGAGTGGGAACGTGGGCGCGTGCACTCCGGGAGGCGTGTGGCGGTTACCAAAAGTGGGGGGTTTCCCAGGCGGGAAATGATTGCATTTTTGAATTTTCAACCCTAATCCATGTACCATCCTCCCTATAAATAGGGGTTTGCAGGGTTTTGGTACCTCTTTCACGCATTCAAACTCTCTCAAGCATATTCAAAGCAAGAAACCTTTGTAAGTTCTACAAGCTCCGGCGAATTTCTTCTCTTCACATCTTAGGTAAAAATTCCTTACCCTTCTTCTTATTTTCCCCGTACTAACATTAGTTTTAGGTTGTGTGAGTGAAAACCTTGAGGGAAGAGCCACTATCTACTGTTGAATCTGTTTCAAAAATCTCATCCTCCCTTGAGCTTTCTGTTAGAAATCCCGTCACCAAGAATTTGAAAATTGAACATGGCCGGAAACCAAGCTGATGATTATGTGCGGGAGATTGAGGAGATGTCAGTGGGGAGCTCCTCCCCTCATGGCGATGTCCCCGTAGCCGTTCCCCTAAATAGGGCGCACCCAGGTGAAGGTATTCCCATGGCGATATCGGTGGCCCAGGCTCCAGTTGACGCCGAGGAGGAGGAGGTAAACGCTGCCGTTCAAGGGATGAACGAGCGTACTTCCGGTGGGACGGACGATCTCTTTGAAGAGATGAACAATGTGATGGAGATGCAAAGACAAGGGGAGAGAGTATTCCCAGTTTTGAACAGCACTGTGAGACCCCAAGATCATAGGATCACAGTGGCTATGGCGGCTCCCGAGGGTGAAGCGGGACCATCCGGGCGTCCGTTCGAGGCTGAACCTTCCAGAAGGCGTCAGAGGAGAGGCAAGGAGCCTGCCACTCGAGTAAGGCAAGACAACCGCCATCAGACTGACAGATCTCCAGACGAAATTGAAAGTATTCTGACCCTCGGTGATTTGGAGGAGTTGAGGGCGAAAGCGTATTGGGATGAAGTTGTGTTTCCCATGAGACTTCCTGAGGAAGGGGAGAGGGCCAATCGACCACCGCCTGGGATGATGACGGTCTATTGGGACGCAGTTCTTGCTGGGGGTCTGAGGTTTCCAATCGCTCATGACGCCATCATCATTTACCATCATCTAGGGCTTTGCCCTTCACAAATTCTACCCAATGGCATAGCCCTAATCAACACGTTCATCATAACAATGAGGGCCTTTGGCAAATCACCCTCGATAATCAACTTTGACAGCCTGATACAAGTTGCACGTTCGCCACGCTCGTCGCCTACAGACGGATTTTACTACGCCCAGGCCAAATCAGGCTTTAAGATGATAGATTCTCCATCTTCCTCTTATGGCGAGCATTGGAAGGAAAAATACTTTTTCGTGGGGGCTCCCGGGGGGATTTTCGGAGTTCATCGGCAATGGATGATTTATGGCGAGGGTCCTTTGATTAGGGAAAGGATGAGGAACAAGGATTTTGAGGAGTGGGCGATGGGGTTAGCCCTCGAGATGAGGGCTGAAAAGAAATGGATTAAGGCGGAGACATTGGTGAAGAACGAGGGGGTGCTGTTCCGCTACGGATTATCTTGCCCCCCTGACATGATACTCAATCCTCCAACTGACATCATGGCCCTCGACGGTTAGATTCTAGGAACTAACACCTCTAACCTTTAGAATAGCTTTCTGACTTACAGTTATTAATGTTTTCTTGTTTATTCGATTCAAATCATCAATCATCTGATGCTCGTCCCCCTTTACTTGCAGGCATCCAAATTCTTTCTCAAGGCATGAATGCTGAAGCCCTTTCACGTATGCTGGGTGCCCAAGGGCCCTCAGTCGATCCTCCACAGCAGCAACAGCATCAGAACCGCCCTCCCAATGCTCCGAGGGGTAGGGTAAGCCGCCGAGGATCGGGCCGAGGACAAGGCAATGCTCGAGGGGGCGCGGGGAATGTGGCTCCTCCCACGGGCCCCATTGAGGATCTAACATTGGAAGGTGCCCACGAGGCCACTCCTCCGCCGGCGGCCCCCGTGGGCCCAATTTCACTCAGTTCAAGCGGGTCACGGAACCGCTCGGGGGAGCCCGTCCGTATTCACGAAATTCTCCGGGCCGATCGCCAGGGGAAAAGGAAAAGGATGCCGGACTCCCTCCCTATTTCAGGTAAGGGAAAAGAGGTGGTCGTGGGCCACCGTGGCGAGGGCAGCGACACTTCATCTTCCGAGGATGAAGAATTTTGGAAGATAGGCTGCAAGGGCGACTCCCGTTATAAGCGGCAGCGGACTGAAGGCCCGGTGCTCCTAAAAAAGAGCGCATACTCCGTCAACCTTGTCTCCGACATCGTTGGAAAACTCCAGTTTTCCGGCGATCATGACAAGCTGAACGAGCATGACGCCGCTCGAGTTGCTGATGATGCCTGCCATGTCCTTCTGACGGTAAGTCTGTACTCCTCTTTACCAAATTTTTCTTTTTTCTTCCACGCTCGGATTATGACCCTCGTTTACGGCTTCTAGGAGGTAATCCCGAGGCTGAAAAACTTGCAAGGGCGAGCGCAAGCATATTCTGAGCATAAAGCCAAGTACAAGAAGTTGCTGCGCGTCTCAGACCCTGTCCAACTGCAGGAGGATTACAACAACATCAGCGCTCAGCTGACTTCCGCCAACGTTGAAAACGCTCAGCTGAAGGAAAATCTGAAGAAATCTGATGACGCCTTTCTGGCCCTAAATGAGCGTCACAAGAAGCTGAAGGACGAGCGGGATCAGATGAGGACTCAAAATGCGGAGCTGGGTGAGCAACTGGCGGAGAGCACTCGCCAAAACGAGGCAGCCAACAAAGCCTTTGCTGACTTGCAAAGCAAAGTACAGGGCTTGGAAGCGAAGGTATCCTGGGAGGCGGTGAAGAAGTTCGTGCGCTCCAAAGCCTTTGTGTTCGCGGCCAACATCCAATGCTTTGACAATGCTCGGCGCTTCTTCCATAAGGCTATAGGGCAAATGGTGAGGTTGGGACTGGCCCCGGAAAGCGCTCGATCAGACGCTCGACTGCGCATGGATCTTGATGAGAATTGCGAGCCAATGGTCCAGGAGGAGGATCCCACGGACAATCTGGCGGAGCCTGAATATCAGGAGTTGGTGGAAACACTCCAAAGGGAGTTTATAGCTGCCAACAGGGTAGCTCCCGAGCCTCTCCTGATAGAAGACGAGGGCACTGTTATGGACGTCGCGGATGCCGAGGAGCCCGGTGAGGCCCAGACATCTGACGCTAATGTGCTGGCCCCGGTTCCCCTTGCAACTGCTCCTCCCGAGCCTAACGCTCCGGCCCAGTGAAACTCTTTACACTGATCCCTTTTCGTTGTTGGTTTAACTTCCGTGTCACTATTATGAACAATTTATGGTTGTACTTAATTTTCCAGTTATTCCCTTGATATTTTGAGTTTCTTTGCATACTTTAGCACTCTTTCTCTACTGTTGTGATGTCTGAATGCTTTTTCCTTTACGCTTGGATGGTGAGTGATGTTAATTTGTTGAGCTTTGCCATTTTTACATTGTCTCTCTCATTTGGAAGTTTGCGATGAGCGTGTTTTTGCACGAGGGCGCTCCTTGCGAGGGTGCCCTGGCATTCATCACAATGCGCCATTAGTTCAAGAATTGGCAGCGTCCGTCGATCCGAGGGGCGTAAATGCGGGCGCGAGGGTGTTTCCCATGGATGTCCCCGAGCCGTATTCGCAACTAGGCTAGAATTTGAACTTAGGAGATCCTTAGGGATTTGCCTAAGTATCGGCCCAATAATGCGCACCCTCGTTCCGGACGCCCCAATGAGTCATACGCACTCTAGAAATCAACAGTAGGATTTGCTGAGTGCAAGAAAGAATAGAGCGTAACCATAGGGTTAGCGTTATTTCGAGGAACCTTTGAAGGGACTGATTTGAAATCCGTTATTTTATGAGTGTATTTTTACTCAATAGGGTGAGGGTCATTCGGGTTCTTGCGAGCGCGAGCTGGAGTGGTTAGCACTCAGCTGGCTACAAATGGGCATTACGCTCCCCGTTGTCTGACACGCTCAAATTTAGGACTTTATATCACAAACTGTTCAAACTGTTATAGGTGGATGATCATCAACACCTGGACAGCGTAGTTTTGGAATGATTGAAGTTTCGCTTAGGCTTTTCGACCTGGAGGATGCTCGACACGGAGTAGGCCCCTTGTCGTTCGAATTATTAAATCAAAATAATCAAAGCAAGCAAATAATAAAAACAAAGAGTTAAATACTTACTGTTACATAAATGCATTTTTGGAAATGATTACAACACGCTTCCCGTCAAAGGGAAGCCCTTCACGCCACAAACGGGCCATTACAAAGAAACTGATGTCTACACGTAGAACCTTCTGAGGTTACATGCATTCCATGGCCTAGGGAGTCGCTCGCCTTGCAAAGTTTCCAATAAGTAGGTGTTGTTTGCTCGTATCTGGATGACTTTGAAGGGGCCTTCCCAATTAGGGTCCAACTTACCTACGTGTTTGGAGACTTCAACTTTTTTGAGGACCAAGTCCCCTAGCTGGAAAGTCCTTTCTTTAACACGTTTATTGTACTGGCGAGCAACGGTTGCTTTGTATTTGTGAATACGTGCCCAAGCAGCATTCCTTTTCTCATCCAGCAAATCTAATTCGAGCGCCCGATTGGCCTCGTTGGCGGCAGGCTCGAAATAGGCAACGCGTGCGGATTCTTGCGCAATTTCCGCAGGTATCATGGCCTCAGAGCCGTACACGAGGGAATAAGGGGTTTCCCCCGTTGCCGCTCGCGGCGTAGTACGGTACGCCCACAGAGCTCCCTGAAGTTCTTCAGCCCATTCTCCCTTCTTACTCTCGAGCATCATTTTCAGATGCTGGAGTATGGTTCGGTTGGTCACTTCAGCTTGACCATTAGCTTGGGGATGACCCACGGAAGTGAATCGTTGTTCGATCCCTAGTTCATAGCACCAATCCCGCGTGTCCGCAGCGATAAACTGGGAGCCGTTATCCGAGATGAGCACCCTCGGGATGCCGTACCTGCAGATGATATTTTTCCAAATGAAATCCCTCACAACTTTGAACGTTATCTTAGCGACCGCTTCTGCCTCAGCCCACTTGGTGAAGTAACCCATAGCAAGTATTACAAACTTCTTTTGCCCGACCGCCATGGGGAGAGGTCCCACGATATCAATGCCCCATTGATCAAAAGGCCAGGAAACATCAATAGGAATCATTTGAGCTGCCGGCAACTGAGGAGTGTTGGAGTGGAACTGGCACTTGGGACATTTCTTGGAATATTTAATGGCATCTTGCAATACCGAGGGCCAATAGAACCCACTCCTTAAGATTTTCTTTGCCAAGATTCGTCCGCCTGAGTGGTTCCCACAACTTCCACTGTGTACATGCTCTAAAACTTCTTTAGCCTGCGAGGGTCTCAAGCATCTCAACGGTGGTCCCAAGAAGGATCGCTTGAATAATCGACCCTCGGCATCCAATGAAAAGCGAGGGGCTTTGCTTCTAATCTTCCGAGCCTCAACTTTGTCGCTCGGGCAGGCTCCGTCCTGGAGGAATCTGACAATTTCATCAAGCCAACAAGGCTCGGAGGGGTCAATCATGTGCACTTCTCTTGAAGGTTCGCCTTTACTTATCAGTGGCTCCTCCGTTCTCAGAAATGTAACAGCGCGCTCACTATGGCCATCCAAGGCGGACGCAAACTTCGAAAGAGCGTCAGCATGTTCGTTTTCTGCCCTCGGAATTTGCAAAAGATGGAATTCCTTGAACTTGGCTATCTCTTCCCTGGCGCTCGATAGGTACTGTGCCATGGTGGCTTCTCGAGCCTCATAACTACCATCAATTTGACTTGCGATCAACTGCGAATCAACGTACGCTGTGACACGAGTGGCCCCATTTTGGAGTGCAATCCTGAGCCCTTGGATGAGGGCCTCATACTCGGCTTCGTTGTTGGTGACTGGAAACGCCAGCTTGATTGCGTAGTCAACTTCTGCCCCGAGGGGATCCCTGAGGGTCACCCCGGCTCCTCCCCCATGAGAGGTCGAGGAGCCATCCGTATGCAAAAGCCATAAACCCTCATCCGCCGATGGCACAGTCTCCAAATTGAAACGTTCGACCAACAAATCGGCTACTGCCTGAGCCTGTATGGCTGTACGGGGCTCGAAGGAGATATCAAACTGACTAAGCTCAATCGCCCATTTAATTAATCTTCCCGAAACATCCGGCTTAGATAACACTTGTTTGAGTGGTTGATCTGTGAGCACTGTGATGGAGTGAGCCTGAAAATATGGCCTCAGCCTTCGGGATGCGTTAACGAGCGCAAAGGCAAATTTCTCAATTTCCATGTACCTTTTCTCGGCTCCCTGTAGAGTCTTGCTCAGGTAATACACCGGCATATGCTTACGCTCGCGGATTGCTACGAGGACAGCGCTCGTGGCTTCCAAAGAAACTGATAGATAGATAAACAAGTTTTCCCCTGGGATTGGCTTGGTCAACAAAGGCGCGCTCGACAGGTACTGTTTCATGCTTTGCAAGGCCTTTTCGCAATCCTCGTTCCAGGTAAAGTTACGAGCGTTGCGCAAAATTTTAAAGAAGGGTAGATTCCGGTCCGCTGAGCGGGAGATGAACCTATTTAGTGAAATGATCTTTCCCACGAGCACCTGGACCTCTCTCAGATTGCGAGGGGAGGGTATATCCAGGATCGCTCTAATCTTCTCGGGGTTTGCCTCTATGCCACGTTGACTGACCATGTATCCAAGGAATTTACCGCCTCGAACGCCAAAGGTGCATTTTGATGGGTTCAACTTCATTCCGTAGCGACGAAGGATGTCGAAAGTCTGCTTGAGATCCTCCAGATGGGAGCGTTGGTGCTCACTCTTGACTATCATATCGTCGACATACACCTCCATAGATTTTCCAATTTCACGCTCGAACATTCTATTGACGAGGCGCTGATAAGTCGCTCCCGCGTTTTTCAGTCCGAAGGGCATAACCTTAAAGCAATAAACCCCCATATGAACCACGAATGCAGTTTTAGGACGATCCTCAAGGGCCATAAATATTTGATAATATCCCTGGAAAGCGTCCATCATGCTCATAAGTTCGCACCCAGCGGTCGAATCCACTAACTGATCAATTCTGGGTAATGGGTATGGATCTTTGGGACATGCCTTATTGAGGTCTGTGAAGTCATTACACATGCGCCACTTGTTGGCGCTTTTCGGAACGAGCACCACATTACAGAGCCACTCGGGATATTGGATTTCTTCTATATACTGAGCGTCAAGCAACTTATTGACTTCTTCTTCAATAACTTGCTTCCGGAACCCATGAGCATCTCTCTTCTTTTGCTTTACCGGTTTGAAGGCCGGGTCCACGTTCAACCGGTGAACAATAACGCTAGGGTCAATGCCAGTGAGGTCAGAAGCCCTCCAAGCAAAGACATCAATATTATCTCGCAAGAAATCAATCATCATAATCTGAGAAGGGCCGTCGAGGCTGGAACCTATCTGCGTGATCTTGTCGGGATTCCCGGGTTCTAATTCGATGGTCAGGAAGTTTTCTGTGGGCTCCACTCTCATTTCAGGCCTCGGCAATTCGAGCGTCCTTTTCTTTCCTGTGACCCTTTCGTTGGTATCTCCCGAGGGTACCTGACCCTCGTCTTCCTCGGAAGACACCCCAACCTCACCGGGGGGTGAGTTTCCAGCACCCTCGGATTTATCTGTGGCCTTCTTCTTATTCTTCTTCTTATAGAGTTTGGCCCTCTTGCGCTCGGGGCCATCTTCATCCAGCTTGGGGAAGTCAACAGACTTTTTGGTGGAGCCCGCCTGGGTGGGTTGTTTTGGCTTGTGGCTTCGAAGGGAAAGTACGTAACATTCCCAAGCTTCTTTTACATTGCACAGTACCTCACCGGTTCCCTCGGGAGTGGGAAATTTGACCTTTTGATGATAGGTGGAAATTATCGCTTTGAAGTCGACGAGGGCTGGTCGCCCAATGATGATGTTGTATGGTAGGTCCACTTCGACCACCACGTAAAGAACATTCAAAGTCTTTCGCTGTGGGGCGCGACCGAAGGAGGTGGCCAAGCGAATCTGTCCGCGAGGGACGATCTCGGAACCTCCAAACCCTACGAGGGCAGTTCTGAGAGGTTCGAGGGGGATGTTTGTTATGTTCATTTTTTGAAACGTGGAATAAGGCAAAACATTCACGGAGCTTCCACTATCAATTAGGACCCTCTTTACAACATGGTTATGAACATCTAAGCTAACCACCATGGGGCAGTCAGAGGTTTCACCGACCCCATGGGGCGTTACAATGTGCTCTAAGTCCTTCTCTGTGAAACCTACGCTTTCATCCTCACCCGAGCGCGATGCTTTATCAACAGAGAGTACTGGCTTGGACCGAGAGGATTTCTGGTCATAACTCCGGATGTAACGGCGCCGGGAGGTGTTAGAGTCACCTCCCGAGGGTCCGCCAGCAATCATGTGAATAACCGCGAAAGGCTGGTTCTCCATGTCAGATGACTTCCCTTTTCCACGGTCACTGGGCTCTGAGTGATGGGGTCGGGGACTTCGCGAGAGCGAACGACTCCTTCCCCTGGCGCGTGCTCGCTCTGCACAATGCTCATCGTAACGTTCCAACACTCTAACGAACTCTTTGAGATGGCCCCCTGCGATCAGCCTCTGAATTTCACTCTCAAGCTGCCGGCACTCGTTGGTATCGTGCCCTTTCTGTTTGTGGAAAGCGTAATATTTTCCCGAGCGCTTCTGGGCCTCGGTTTCCCTTAGTTTCGACGGCCTCTTGAACAGCTTTTTGTCCGCCATAGCATACACCTCAGCCATAGGGCGGTTGAGAGGGACTCGCTCGAATTTTCGAGGGGGAGAGGCGTTCCTCCGAGCAGCAATGGGGCTGCGGCGACGGCCCCGGCTTGAATCTCCCCTGTCTTCATTGGCTTTATTGGGGCGGTGGGCGTTCGCCATCTTCTGATCCCTCGCAAGATACATATCCTCGAGGGTGAAATACGAGTCAGCGATGTCCCTTATCTCCATCAGCGAGCGGGGCTTTTTCTTGGCCACTTCTTCCACAAATTCTTTGCTGACGTAGTGCTTCATGTTTATAGCTCCGAAAAGAACATGCCTCAAGAAATCCATCGAGGGCTTCTCCACTAACAAGATCTCCTTGTTAAACCTTCCCATGAAAGACCGAAGGGTCTCATTCGGGCCCTGGACCAAGCTGTACAGGGCTGTTGCGGCTGGAGCCGGTGCTTTTAGGGAGTTGAAGTGGCTGATGAAGGCGTCTGTTAAGTCATAATATCCCCGAATCGAGCGCGGGGGGAGCTTTTTGTACCAATCTTGGGCCATTCCAGTGAGGGAGGTGACGAACACCTTGGCCCAATAGTTGTTGGGGTGATCATATAGATGCATCAAATGTACGAAATGATCCAGATGCTCGGCTGGATCAGTGGTTCCATCGTACCTATTGACAGACGAGGGGATCTTGCCCTTCCCTGCGCGAGTCATCAGCACCTCCTCAATGAGGGGTGAATCGCCCGTCATGATTCGGTAATCTCTGTCCTCGGGATCTTCATGGCTGGCCTCTCTCCTTCGGCGGGAAATTGGTGTTGGGATTAATGCCCTGAAAATCCAATTATATTGTAAATATTTTGGATTAATAAAACTGAAATTAAAGCAAGTTATGAGTATTTTACAAATTTAATAATTAATGACGTGTGATGGTATTTTTATATGAAATGTGTTTCATAGGAAAAGATTTTAAATACCAGAAGTCACGTGTCATTAAAGTTCTAGTCAGTATGATAAGAAGATGTTCTTATCAAGACTATAATGTGTTATATAAGATGATTAGTCTTTCGTCATAGGGAAATGGAGTTTCCAATTATAACACGTTGATGATTTTCAATGAGATTGGAAACATCGAACTGGACCATTGAGATTGTTCATTTTATACTGCTATCTAAAATGAATAAAATCTCGGAAGCATTAGACTCTTAATCCTGATAGTATTTCGACTTTAGGCATGTAGTGTTAATCACTGTGATGTACTCAGAAGTGAGGTCTCAGTAACGGGTGGCCAAAATACTTTGTACGTTCGGTGATTGCATGAAATGTGCTAGAGAGAAATATTGATCAAGGAATCTGTAGCCTTGCTGGAAGGTTTAAAGATATCCCTGAAATAGATTTGCAAAAGGTTCGAATTAAAACTTTGGCCAAAGTACTTCGTGTGTGCGTCACCGAAGTTGTATGTTGAATGTGTTTCACATACAGGGAATTTGAACTTAAGGCGAATCAAGAAATTTCAGATTGGAAGTGAAAAATAAATGATAGTAGTATTGATTTATTTTTCATGGATATCTGTACAGAGGAGTAAAATGTAAAATTATTCTAGATCGAGAAATTCGTGAATAATTTAATTAATTTTAGAGTTCAACAATATTTATTTAGTGGAATTAAATATTGTTAAACGGTAATCAATTATTGTCATGGGATGATAATAGATTGACCCGTTTGGAGCTAAGATTAATTAGTCCTGCAGGTCCCCCCGCAAGCCCCAACGAAGATCAAAGAGAAAATATTAAAAGGAGAGAGAGAAAATGATTTTTCAAAGTGTTTGAAAATAGCCAAGTAATTTATTTTGAGAAAATAAATTAAATTCCAAAGAGTTGGAAATGCCCGAAATTTTATTTTGGAGAAAATAAAATTTTTCAAAAAAAAAAAAAAAAAAAAGTTTTTTGATGACGTGGCGGGGTGCTGACGTGGCAGGTGACGTGTCACGCCACGTCAGCAAGTCAGTGCCAAGTGGCGCTGACTGGGCGCCAACTGGCGCGACACATGGACGGCCAGGATTGGGCCGCGTCAGCGTAATCCAGCGGCCCAGATTTGATTTGGGCTAGGCTGGTCAACGGGTCGAAAACTGGATAGGGTCAGCGGGTCGGATCCGGTTCAGACCGGATCCGGACACGTGGCACGATCTGGTGGCGAGACGCGTGGGAAGCACGCGCCAGCAAACAGCCGCCATGTGGCGGCGCGTGGAGGCGCGTGCAGCGCCCGCTTGGCGCGTGGTCGGCGGCGGCCGACTCGTCTCGGCCTGTTCTTCCACGTGGCGTCCTTGGATTTGTCGTCTGAACTTGGAGCGCACGACTGAAACGCGGGAAAGACGGTTTTGCCCCTCCAAGCCTTGGAGTGCACTCCATTTTTGGAAAAAACTTGGGCTGCAATTTTAACATTCCGAAATTGGCAATAAGTCCCTTGTTTCATAGCTATAAATAGGGGCTGCCATATTTCATTTTAAGAATCAGAATGGGGATTCATTTTCTCACACTAAACTAGCCATCCGGCACTCTCTCTCTCTAATTAGTTAATTAATCCTAATTAAGGATTAATTAATTAATTAATTAGGTGGTTATATAATTAATATATAATCCACTTAATTATTAGAAAATAGGGATTTTCAGGTTTTAGAAAAAGGGTTTTTTCTAGAAAAATATTTTCTCCAGTATTTAGGGAAATACTGCCGGAGCCCACACTCCAATTTCTTAATCGGGGATATTGCGGGGAAGCTCTGCCGGTTTCACGAGAAGATATCGAGGTGCTGGAAAAGTGCCGTTGATAGCCAATTTTGCAGTACGGTAATACTGTTGTGCTGCCAAATTAATAATTTGCATATTGTGATTATATGCTAGTTGATTTAAAATTATGTTATCGATGCTTGTATATATTAGAGTTATGCTGCCCGATTTATTCCGCTGCTTTATTAAAATATTTTTGAAATATTTTGATAACAAGGTTATGGCGAAATTTTTGAAATGTTCCGCTGTACCGTCACTCTGACTCGGGCCCATCACGCAACATATGATGTAGGGACGAGTACACAGCAGCCTCGTCGTAGTGGGAGGATTGTCAGGGCACCTGATAGATACCTAGGATTAACCCAAGTGGTTGAATCTGACGTATCTGATCCTATCACATATGATGAAGCCATAAACGATATAGACGCTGACCGTTGGGTCAGAGCCATGGAATCTGAATTAGATTCAATGTATTCCAATAAAGTCTGGGAACTTGTAGAGGCGCCTGAGGGCATTAAACCTATTGGATGCAAATGGGTCTACAAGAGAAAAAGGGGAATAGATGGAAAGGTTGAGACCTTTAAAGCAAGGCTTGTGGCAAAGGGTTATACCCAGAAAGAAGGTATCGATTATGACGAAACCTTCTCGCCTGTAGCAATGCTTAAGTCCATAAGAATTCTCCTATCCATTGCTGCTCATTATGATTATGAGATTTGGCAAATGGATGTAAAGACTGCCTTCTTGAACGGGCACCTTCAAGAAGAGATATACATGGCTCAGCCTGAAGGCTTTATAGCCAGAAATCAGGAGCATATGGTATGCAAGCTTGATAGATCTATTTATGGTCTTAAGCAAGCGTCTAGGTCATGGAACATCAGATTTAATGAGGCAATTAAATCCTTTGGATTTATACAATTGCCTGATGAACCATGTGTGTACAAGAGACATCATGATAGTGTTGTAACATTTTTAGTTCTATATGTTGACGATATTCTGCTCATTGGGAATGACACGGGAATATTGTCAGCAGTTAAGATTTGGTTGTCAAACCAGTTTGACATGAAAGACCTAGGTGAGGCCAGTTATATTCTAGGGATCAGACTTTGTCGTGATCGTAAGAATAAGATGATTGGTTTATCACAAGCAGCATATATAGATAAGATGTTGGCAAGATATAATATGGCTAATTCCAAGAAAGGATCGTTACCTTTCAGATATGGAGTTCATCTGTCTCGGGATCAGTGTCCCAAGAATCCAGAAGAGACAGAAGAAATGAAAGATGTTCCGTATGCTTCGGCAGTCGGAAGCCTCATGTATGCCATGTTATGTACTAGGCCAGATATCTGTTATGTTGTAGGTCTAGTCAGCAGATATCAGTCAAACCCTGGACCCCAACACTGGATAGCTGTAAAGCATATATTAAAGTACTTGAGAAGGACTCGGGATTATATGCTTATCTATCGCAGTGATGAGCTTCTTCCTATAGGGTACACAGATTCGGATTTCCAATCTGATTTGGATTCTAGGCGTTCGACGTCTGGATACGTGTTCACCCTTGGAGGAGCAGCCGTAAGTTGGAGGAGTATTAAGCAATCTTGCATTGCTGACTCTACCATGGAAGCCGAATACATGGCAGCTTCGGAAGCAGCCAAAGAGGCGTATTGGTTCCGGAATTTTCTAATGGATCTAGAAGTCGTCAAGGACGGACTTATGCCAATCACATTGTACTGTGACAATGCTGGAGCGGTGGCCAACTCCAAGGAACCTCGAAGTCATAAACGTGCCAAGCACATCGAGAGGAAGTTTCACATTATACGTGATTATGTGGAACGTGGAGAAGTGGCAGTGGTGAAAATTGGCTCAGTAAATAATCTAGCAGATCCCTTCACTAAGACTTTGGCGCAAAAGAGTTTTGACACTCATGTAGAAGGGATGGGTCTTAGATATGTAGCCAATTGGATTTAGGGCAAGTGGGAGATTGTTGGGATTAATGCCCTGAAAATCCAATTATATTGTAAATATTTTGGATTAATAAAACTGAAATTAAAGCAAGTTATGAGTATTTTACAAATTTAATAATTAATGACGTGTGATGGTATTTTTATATGAAATGTGTTTCATAGGAAAAGATTTTAAATACCAGAAGTCACGTGTCATTAAAGTTCTAGTCAGTATGATAAGAAGATGTTCTTATCAAGACTATAATGTGTTATATAAGATGATTAGTCTTTCGTCATAGGGAAATGGAGTTTCCAATTATAACACGTTGATGATTTTCAATGAGATTGGAAACATCGAACTGGACCATTGAGATTGTTCATTTTATACTGCCATCTAAAATGAATAAAATCTCGGAAGCATTAGACTCTTAATCCTGATAGTATTTCGACTTTAGGCATGTAGTGTTAATCACTGTGATGTACTCAGAAGTGAGGTCTCAGTAACGGGTGGCCAAAATACTTTGTACGTTCGGTGATTGCATGAAATGTGCTAGAGAGAAATATTGATCAAGGAATCTGTAGCCTTGCTGGAAGGTTTAAAGATATCCCTGAAATAGATTTGCAAAAGGTTCGAATTAAAACTTTGGCCAAAGTACTTCGTGTGTGCGTCACCGAAGTTGTATGTTGAATGTGTTTCACATACAGGGAATTTGAACTTAAGGCGAATCAAGAAATTTCAGATTGGAAGTGAAAAATAAATGATAGTAGTATTGATTTATTTTTCATGGATATCTGTACAGAGGAGTAAAATGTAAAATTATTCTAGATCGAGAAATTCGTGAATAATTTAATTAATTTTAGAGTTCAACAATATTTATTTAGTGGAATTAAATATTGTTAAACGGTAATCAATTATTGTCATGGGATGATAATAGATTGACCCGTTTGGAGCTAAGATTAATTAGTCCTGCAGGTCCCCCCGCAAGCCCCAACGAAGATCAAAGACAAAATATTAAAAGGAGAGAGAGAAAATGATTTTTCAAAGTGTTTGAAAATAGCCAAGTAATTTATTTTGAGAAAATAAATTAAATTCCAAAGAGTTGGAAATGCCCGAAATTTTATTTTGGAGAAAATAAAATTTTTCAAAAAAAAAAAAAAAAAAAGTTTTTTGATGACATGGCGGGGTGCTGACGTGGCAGGTGACGTGTCACGCCACGTCAGCAAGTCAGTGCCAAGTGGCGCTGACTGGGCGCCAACTGGCGCGACACATGGACGGCCAGGATTGGGCCGCGTCAGCGTAATCCAGCGGCCCAGATTTGATTTGGGCTAGGCTGGTCAACGGGTCGAAAACTGGATAGGGTCAGCGGGTCGGATCCGGTTCAGACCGGATCCGGACACGTGGCACGATCTGGTGGCGAGACGCGTGGGAAGCACGCGCCAGCACACAGCCGCCATGTGGCGGCGCGTGGAGGCGCGTGCAGCGCCCGCTTGGCGCGTGGTCGGCGGCGGCCGACTCGTCTCGGCCTGTTCTTCCACGTGGCGTCCTTGGATTTGTCGTCTGAACTTGGAGCGCACGACTGAAACGCGGGAAAGACGGTTTTGCCCCTCCAAGCCTTGGAGTGCACTCCATTTTTGGAAAAAACTTGGGCTGCAATTTTAACATTCCGAAATTGGCAATAAGTCCCTTGTTTCATAGCTATAAATAGGGGCTGCCATATTTCATTTTAAGAATCAGAATGGGGATTCATTTTCTCACACTAAACTAGCCATCCGGCACTCTCTCTCTCTAATTAGTTAATTAATCCTAATTAAGGATTAATTAATTAATTAATTAGGTGGTTATATAATTAATATATAATCCACTTAATTATTAGAAAATAGGGATTTTCAGGTTTTAGAAAAAGGGTTTTTTCTAGAAAAATATTTTCTCCAGTATTTAGGGAAATACTGCCGGAGCCCACACTCCAATTTCTTAATCGGGGATATTGCGGGGAAGCTCTGCCGGTTTCACGAGAAGATATCGAGGTGCTGGAAAAGTGCCGTTGATAGCCAATTTTGCAGTACGGTAATACTGTTGTGCTGCCAAATTAATAATTTGCATATTGTGATTATATGCTAGTTGATTTAAAATTATGTTATCGATGCTTGTATATATTAGAGTTATGCTGCCCGATTTATTCCGCTGCTTTATTAAAATATTTTTGAAATATTTTGATAACAAGGTTATGGCGAAATTTTTGAAATGTTCCGCTGTACCGTCACTCTGACTCGGGCCCATCACGCAACACCAACAATTGGGCTGCGTGGTCGGCGAGCGTCTCTGGCCCTGGACCTCTCATCCCCGTCGCGGGGGACTTGAGACCTTGCTCGAGAGAGCTGCTCCACCACATTCTGGAGCCCTCGGATTTGGTCTTGGACGGCAGCCAGCTGAGGGTCACCGACATTTCTGCGGTTTGCCCTCCCTGTGGCCCTTGACTGGACCTCTTCATTATCTCCGGCCGCCTCATTTCGAGGGGCCCTTTCTTCTCCTACGACTGGCTGTTCTTGCTGGACTCTCGGTGGGGCTTCATTTCCTTGATTCGGTGGTGGGGGAGGTTACTGTGCCCTTAGCGCATTTTGGGCCATTGTCAAAGGATGCGTCGGGAGCCCGCCAAGTGGCGGGGCCAGACGAGCGCCGGCCTACGAGGGGAAATACGCGGCCATGAAATGGTCCCAGGCATTCTGAACGGCCTGGCTCTCACACTGCGCATATAGCGCCTGAAGTTGCTGGGTTGTAACTTGGGGCATCTCCACCCCTTGTATCTCTCTTGGTAACGACGTGGGGAGATTCAGAGTCCCCACCTGATAAGGCTGGATCGCCGGCATCATCCCGGACATCATCCCAGGCTGCAAGAATGGGTACCCCGGAGGGGGCATGGCCATGGGATACACCCCTGAGTAAGGGTAGGAAGCGTGGGCAGTGGGAGCCGCTGGTGGAGCAACGGCACTGGGCCCTCCTTCAGTGTTCACACCTAGTGGGAGAGTTGCCCTTATTGGCTCTGTGTTCTCGCCCCCGTTTCCGGCCGCTGGGGGGTTTGCTTCTCCGGCGGGGATGTTACCTTCCGCGTTCTCCTCGTTGACGGGGGGAAGAGAGCCTCTCTCTCTGACTGCTCCAGATCTCGTCGCAGTTACCATGATTAAGGATTCTGGTGTTACTTTTCAACTAGCTTTGGAAGGAGGAAACTGGTTATACCACAGATGGTGGTGATGGTTTCCCACAGACGGCGCCAAAAATGATGGTGCAGAAATTTGTGAAGGACTTAAACACCAAACACTTTAGAATTTGTTGATAAGAAGGAAGACCATCACAGGCACAAGAGCCTCAGGAACTGGGTTTCCAATGAGTGTGGGTTCTTCCAGCTAGGATAACACCAGGAAATCGTGCAGTGAGAATGCAGAAAAGGGTGAGATTCAGGAAGCTTTTGGAGAAGTTGCAGAGGAAAAATGGTGCCCAGTTCAATACGTGGTATTTTCAGTGAGGAAGATGACTTGAGCCGGAATGCATGAGTTCTCCTATATTTATATGTTAGGGACAGGGGTAAATGGGTAAATTGACCATGTGGTCCCAAACCTGTGTTGCCCTAACACGCGTCAGCCTTTGGTGGGATGAGAATGACATTCCCGAAAAGGAGACGGCGTGTCAGGTGCACTGTGCACAGTACCTTTGTGTCAGAGGTTGTTGACGAGGGTCGTGTGGGATGAGGGACTAATGTCTTCTCTTGACGGCTAGGATCCACCGTATGAGAGATGGGGTCATCCTGAGCGTTGATGACGCTCGAGAAATCCACGGATGGGCTCCCCACGGTAGATGACCTTTGAGCGACGAGATCCCGAGCGTCAATCGTGGGACCCCCTGTAGGTGCTTCCCTATGAAGGGTAATCCTGAGGGCCGAGACACGAGCGTCAGGCTCGTCGGATTTGGACTTTTACCGGAGTAGGCGTTCGAGGCTTGACGGTCTATCCTTGTTTACAGATGAGTGGGCTGGGAAGGCCCACGAGCCCTTCAAAGCGAGCGTCCGGGATTTAGTCAGCGATATGCTGACACGTGGACGGCTCTGATTTGAGAGTGTTTTTAGGCCTCATCAAATATGTTTTAGGATATTTTTATTTATTTATTATATTATTTTTAGTTTTTATTTTTTTATTGTTATTTTTTTCATTAATTTCTCATCTATTTTCATCATTAATATCATGTTTATCATTGATTTTTGACACGATATTGAAAATAGATGATGGTAATAAGTTTATATTTGGATTCAATGATTTTTTTTTTCAATTGCCTTTTTCTTAAATATTTAGTGTTATATATATATATATATATATATATATATATATATATATATATGCTTTGTAGTCTAACAATTTTCATTTTTTAATTATTTTATAAGTTATTTTAATTGTTGTAGATTTTGTTAATGAAATTAGTTTCTATTAACGTAGTTTTTAATTTTTTTTTTGTGCAGTACAAATTTTTTTGATTTATCCATAAATATATGTGAGATTTTAATAATTTTTCTTTCTTCATATTCTCTTATATTTCTTTTATAATCTTTATTTCATTTAATTTTTATGATTTATATAATTCTTTTGAATTTTTTGTTAATTATTGATGAACAATTTTTTTTTTCAAATTTTAATTTCATTTAATTTATGGCTACATACTTAATATAGTTATGTTTATTTTTTTTATTTATTTTAATTTTTAATTTTTTTTTTATTTTTCTTAATGATTGAGCAAATTTTCATTTCTATTAACTAATTTGCTTTCCCCAAAATTGAATACATATGTTATATTTTCATATAATTTTTATTTTTTAATATTTAATATCACTTTTTAATACCATTTACTTTTATTTTTTCTTTTTTGAGAATGTTATCTATTACTTATTTATAACTTTTTCAACTTTTTAATATTTTTTATCCGAATTTTAATTTGGTATGGTATTTTTTTATTAAAAATTTTCAAATAATTGCTTTTTTATTAAATTTATAATTATTTATAACTTTCACTATTTCTTAATAATATTTTTCGGTCCGAGAATCTTTGATGTGATTGTAAACCAAACAAATGCATTTTTCGGTTTTTTTTTTCCTTCTCATTAAGTTTAGAAGAATTAATATATTAATTATTTTATTGATTATGAATATTTCCCAAATTTTGGTACTTTAATTTATTGAAATTATGTATTTATTTGAAATATGAATGTAATTTTTTTATCTTGAATTATTATTCGTTTTCATTAAATTTAATTTACATAAATTGATTATTTACTTATTATTCTTTTTGTTACTTATTATTTTTTATATGCTTAATAATAATAATAATAATAATAATAATAATAATACCAAGTTTCGGTATAATGTATTATATCCTAATTAGGTTGATTTTTTATTTCTTATATTTTACATAAATTAACTTTCTATTCTAAAATAAATTATTTTTTAACATTATCTTAGTTTATAATATTTACGACTAATATATAATATTATAAATCAATAATTTTTATATAAAAACCGTGCATAGCACGGGGTATATGCTAGTTATTACTGATGTCATTGTATCACATGCAGTATGCACATTCAATATTTTAGGTAAAAAAATTCAATTACTTGGTATTTTGGCAAGGTTTAGATGTTGTATTAGGAAAACCGTTTTAATATTAGTAAATTGAGATTTATAGAATGAAAAAGAAAATTAATTTTAAGAGAGACAAAAACTAAAAAATTTACAATCTTTTAGGAGAAATTTTTATTCGGGAAAATTACATTTTTGGTCCCATTCGATTTAGAGTGTTGCAATATTAGTCCCCTTCTTTTCAAAAATTCAAAGAAGCATACTTTAAGAAATCATTGCGATAAGAGTCCCGTATGTTGCAATAATAGTGTCATATATTGCAATAATAGTCCCACCATTAATTAGGTAACCGAAAAATCACGCACAGATCATGTGTACCATTACAAGTTTTTTTGAAATATTTTTTTATATTCTTTTGACCGAAAATTATGTAATTATAATTAAAAAACTTGTTATGTTCATTATTTTATTAATTTTGAGGATTATATATATATATAAAAGTCGTATAAATTTACTAAAAATATATATTATATTGATTTAAATTTTTTATTTTTATTTTTATATTGAATTGTTCTCATAATATCGTGAACGCAAAATATAATAACATTATTTATAATAACTTTAAATTAAATTTGATATGAATGTACTTTATTTAAATTTGTAACATCAATTACTCTTATAAATATCTTATTTAAAATTAATTAATAAATATACATATATTTTATTTATATAAAACATAGTCGTATACTGTCCTAAATTTTTTAAAAAAATCCGTATTTTTGTGTCTGTATCGTATCATATCGTATCTGTGTCCACGCATCATAGGGTCTAATCCACAATAAATATCCAGATTTAGACTTAAAAACATATACTTTTTTCAAAAAATACACATATTTAATTAATACTTTCCTTAAAATCCTCAATTTCACTTTCTAATTTTCATGTCAGGTTAGTCTAACATTATATTTGAAATTGGTGTAACTTTTAGTGTTTAACTTTAAAAAAACTTATAAATATATTAAATTCCTAATGTCACTTTCCTCTATTATGTTGCCTAAAATTGTTGAAAATAAAACTATGAAGTAGCTGATGGTGCAGGAAAATGGGTTCCTAATATGCAACCAACACTCTAAGATTTGTTTGTGGAAAGGAAGACCATCACAGGCGTTTGAGCCTCAGGAACTGGGTTTCCTTTTGAGCGTGGGCTCTTCCAGCTACGGTAACACCAAGAGTGCAAAGTGCCGTTTGTGTGCAGCTCTGGTGAAGGGATGGCAGAGCTTGGGAAGATAAACAGAAAATGGGAAAATGTGCCCAGTTCGAGTATGTGTGTTTCTTTGGAGAAGATGACTTGGGGGAAGAAAGCATATGTTTCTCCCTATTTATATGTTAGGGGTGAGGGTGCTTTAGGTAATTTGACCAAGTGGTCTCAAACCTGTGTTGCCCTAACACGTGGTGACCTGTAACGGTATGCAAGTGATGGCCCTGAAAATGGGCGGCGTGTCAGTTATGATGTGCGCACTGCCACTGTGTCAGAGGTTGTTGGCGAGTGTCGAGCGTTTGGGGAGACTCCAGATATATCATGCAGGCGGGCGGATGCCTGTGTCCTGGTGTATACGTTACCCGAGCAATGGCGATGCTCGAAGGGACGTACGAAGGGGTTTCCTCTAGCAAATGTCCAACGAGCGTCAACGAACCGAGCGTGTACAAATCTGGGCCCTCGTGAAGTGCTTTCCTGTGGAAGGGATGGCTTTGAGGGACTGCAGCACGTGCGTCGGGTTTGACTGTTAGAACCCCGCTCGAAGAGTGGGCCGAGGCTCATGGGCTTAGGTCCGTAATCAACAAGTGAATGGGTTGGGGTTGTCCCGCGAGCCCTGTAATGCGAGCTCTAAGTCTGTAGATGGCGACACGTGGATGGCGCTGGTCCGAGCGTGATTTTGGGTCACATCATTTTGCCCCCCAAATTCTGTAGTAGCGCTTGAGCGTACTGTATAATTTCAGAGAAGCGAACCTTGAATTTTTGAATACCCGAGGGTCAAATTTCAGGAATGGAGTGACTGTCCGCCTTCAGTAACGGACACTTTCTGACATGTCCATAAATAAAGTCTCATCCGCATTTAATGCGGTGAGGTAACGTGGGCGCGTGTACTCCGGGAAGCGTGGGGCGGTTACCAAAAGTGGGAGTCTCCCAAGGCAGGGAATGATTACCTTTCAAATCCCCAAACCCTAATCAATGTAAATCACTCCCCTATAAATAGAGGATTTTGAAGACTTTTATCTCTTCTTTGCGCATTTGAATTGCTTAAGTAAAATAACAGGAACATTCTCTGCAACTTGTTGCGACTCCTCATCAAGTTTTTCTTTGATTCTTAGGTAAATCCTCAAAATTTATAGTTTTACTTGTGCTAACCCTAGATTTAGGTTGTGTTTGAGTAATACTTTTAAGTGAGGAACCTTTTTCCGTTGTTGAATTCGCACCAGAATCCCTCTTTCCCACTGATCTTTTGTTTGAAAGCCTCATCTTCAAGAGCAGAAGAACAACAATGGCGGATAACGTTGCAGATGGTTATGTGAGGGAGATAGATGAGATGTCCGTTGGGAGTTCTTCTCCCCATGACAATGTTCCCATGGCGGTTCCAGTAGCAAGGGTCCTTGAAGAGACCGGCGATGAAGATCTAAATGCCGCCTTTCATGGGATGAATGAGCGTGATCCTCAGGGGGTAGATCAGATCTTTGAAGAGATGAACCTCGTGATAGAAATGCAAAGACAGGGGGAGAGAGTACTTCCAGTGTTGAACAGCGCTGTAAGGCCCCAGGATCACCAGGTAACTGTGGCGATCGCAGCCCCAGAAGGAGATGCAGGGCCCTCTGAGCGTCGGGCGGATGGCAAACCTCCCCATAAAAGACAAAGAAAGGGGAAGGAGCCAAGGACCCGGGTTAGGCAAGACAATCCCCACCAAACAGATAGATCACCAGACGAGATTGAGAGCACCTTGACGCTCGAAGACCTGGCAGATATGAAGGCCAAGGTTTACTGGGATGAGACGGTGTTCCCAATTCGTCTCCCTGTGGAGGGAGAGAGAGCCAACCATCCGCCTCTGGGAATGATGACCGTCTACCAAGATTCGGTCTTGGATGGGGGCTTAAGATTTCCGATCCCGACCGCCATTGCCAACCTTTCCAATTATCTAACACTCAGCCCCTCTCAAATCCTCCCGAATGACATAGCCTTGATAAACGCTTTCGTGATCCTGATGAAGGTCACAGGTCATGAGCCCTCCAAAGACAATTTCAGCAGCCTGATTCAAGTGGTCCGCTCGCCCTGCTCGTCCCAGCAGATGGTTTTTACTATGCCCAGGCCAAGTCAGGTCTTAAAATGATTGATTTGCCTTCAACTTCGTACGGCGAGAACTGGAAGGAGCAGTACTTTTTTGTGGGAGCGCCTGGGGGGATTTTTGGAGCTAATCGAGGGTGGATAATTAACGGAGGGGCGACGTTGGTTAGAAATAGATCTGAAAATAAGCTTTTCGAGCGTTGGGCGAAGAATTTGGCCCTCGTGATGAAAAATGAGAGGAAGTGGATAAAGGCAAAGGAATTAATGAAGGATGAGGAGGTATTGTTCCGCTATGGGCTAGTGCATCCTCCGGAGATGGTGCTCAATCCTCCCACTCGGACTATGTTCCATGATGGTTAGATTCTAGGAACTAACAACTCTATCGCTTAAAGTAGAAATAACACTTCTTGTCCTGTGTCAGTGCATTATTTTGCTGATGCTCATTTTATTTTTCAATTGCAGGCGTAGACATACTCATGGCAGGAGTTGACGCGGAGAGTATTGCACAGATGATGCGTGCTCACCAGGCGGGCGCCAATCAGTAGCAACAACAACAACAGCAGCAGTAGCCCCAACCCTCAAATGCTCCAAGGGGGAGAGGTGCTCGCCGAGGAACAGGGCGAGGCGAGGGTGGCAGAGGCGCTCGCAGGGGTACCGAAAATGAGGGTCGTGGAGCAGGTCCTATCGAAGACCTGACCCTTGATGGCGCTCGTGGTGCCACTCCTTCCGCCGCCCCTGAAGAGCCAATAGCGCTGAGCTCAGGCAATTCCCGTAACCGTTCAGGGGATCTGGCCAGATCTCATGATGCAGTGAGGGCTGAGCGCACGGGAAAAAGGAAGAGGATGCCAGACTCCGTCCCCATTTCAGGAAAGGGAAAAGAAGTGGTCGTGGACCACCGGGGCGAGGGCAGTGATACCTCATCGTCCGAAGATGAGGATTTTTGGAAGATTGGATGCAGGGGGGACGCTCGATATAAACACCAGAGGAGGGACGGCCCGGTCCTTTTGAGGAAGAGCACAGCTACCACCAACTTGGTTGCGGAGATCGTCGGCAAACTTCAATTCTTCGGCGATCATGATAATTTGAACGAGCATGACGCTGCTCGTGTTGCGGATGATGCTTGCCATGCCCTCTTGACGGTAAACTCTCTTAAGTTATTCTGAAAAGTTCTAACTCTTGAACGAATCCGGTATTAACCTTTGTTGTTGGTCCTTCAGGAGGTGATCCCTAGGCTGAAGAATTTGCAGAGGCGAGCGCATGCTTATGCCGAGCACAAGGCCAAATACAAGAGGTTGCTGCGCATTTCTGACCACGGTCAACTGTAGGTGGACTATAACAATGCCTGCGCTCAACTGACTGCGTCTGAACTTGAGCAGGAGAAGCTGAGGGAGGCCCTGAAGAAATCCGATGACGCATATCTGGCCTTGGACGAGCGTCACAAAAAGCTCAAGGAGGAGCGTGACCAACTGAAGGTTGATAACGGGGACCTGGGCAGGCAATTGGTCGAGAGTACCCAACAAAATGAAGCAACTAAGAAGGAACTCGCCAGTTTACAGGAAAAGGTAGCCGGCTTAGAGACGAAGGTGGCATGGAAGGCAATGACGAGGTTCGTGCGCTCCAAAGCATTCGTTTTTGTGGCCAACCTCCACTGTTTTGATAATGCTAGGCGTTTCTTCTGGAAAGTGGTAGGCCTGATGGTGAAGCTGGGGATGGCTCCTAAAAGCGCTCGGACGGATGAGCGTCTGCGCATGGACTTAGATGAGAATCTAGAGCCCATTATCCGTAACGTGGACCCCTCAGAGAGCCTGACGGAGCTTGAGTATCAGGATCTGGTGATGATACTCCAGAGGGAGTTTATTGAGGCTAATCCTGTGGACCCAGCGCCCATTACTATAGAAGAGGAAGACGGTGTCACTGTAGACACCCAGAATGATGGGGACCCTCATGACGCCCAAACTTTCAATGCTCCTGCGCTAGCCTTTATTCCAATTTCGACTGCTTCTCCAGAACTAGAGAATCAACCTCAGTGATGCCTCCTACTTGCTCCTTCCAAATTCAGCCTGCTTACTTCTCTTCTTGTTAAGAACATTTAATTTTTATATTTGAACTTTGTACTTCTGATAATGCACTTTCTATTCCCTACTAATGAAGTTTGATATCCTTCCTGTTGATATCCTTACTTGTTTCTGTTGATGTTTGAATGTCTTGCAATGGGAATGTGTGGGCACGAGGGTGTTTCTTTTGAGGGTACCCTGGCTGTATTTCATCACAAATTTTAAGATTCGAACTTAGAAACGTTTGAACATTTGTGAGAGGGATATATGGGCGCGAGGATGTTCCTTACGAGGGTACCCTGGCAATACTCATAATGAGGCTCGAATTTGAACTTAAGAATCCACTAAGGATTTAGCTAAGTATTGGCCTTAAGTGTGTGATGTATACTTCTGATTTGAGCGTCCCAGTAGCTTGAGTGGACTTAGAGATCAGCCGTATGACTTGTTAAGTGTTGGATTAAAGCTAGCGTGGCTGTAATGCTAGCTTCATACTTAGGTATCTGTGAGGGGATTAGCCCAGTGTTAGCTATTTACGAGCGTACTCATACCTAAGAGGATGAGGGTCACAGGGGGTTTAGGAGCGCGAACTGGTGTGATCGGCATCCAGTTGGTGCAAATTAAGCATTTAGCAACCCGCCTTTTCGACACGCTCATTCTTAGGGTTTACACGCTTACGAGCATTAAACTATTCAGTGTGTGGGGTTCTCGACACAGATTGGGTAGTCATCAAGCCGTTCGACCTGGAGGATGCTCGACACGAAGTGCGCGTTGATGCAATTGATTACTCAAGTCATTAATTAAAGAAAAAGCAAGTAAATGACACACAATAATTGGAAAAATGCTTAATGTTATGCTTGCATTTCTGTCAAAAGAAAGTACAAAGTGCCACGAGCGGGCAATTACAAAGGTTGATGTTTACACGTAGAACCGTCTAAGGTTACATGCATTCCATGGTCTAGGAAGACGCTCGCCTTGCAAAGTCTCTAGCAGGTAGGTATTGTTCACGCGCACCTGAATGACTTTGAAGGGGCCCTCCCAGTTGGGGTCCAACTTACCCACATGTTTGGAGACTTCAACTTTTTTGAGGACCAAGTCCCCTAACTGGAAGGTCCTTTCTCTGACACGTTTGTTATATTGATGGGCTACGATCGCTTTGTACCTGTGGATACGAACCCAAGCAGTGTTTCTTCTCTCATCTAGCAAATCCAATTTGAACGTCCGACTAACCTCGTTGGTTGTAGGCTCAAAATAGGCAACGCGTGTGGATTCTTGAGCAATTTCAGCAGGTATCATAGCCTCGGAGCCGTACACAAGGGAGTAAGGGGTTTCTCCCGTTGCCGCTCACGGGGTAGTGCAGTACGCCCAGAGGGCTCCTTGAAGTTCTTCTGTCCATTCTCTCTTCTTACTTTCGAGCATTGTTTTCAGATGCTGAAGTATGGTTTGGTTGGTCACTTCAGCTTGACCGTTGACCTGAGGGTGGCCTACGAAAGTGAAGCGTTGCTCAATTCCAAGTTCGTAGCACCAATCTCGCGTGTCAGCGGTGATGAATTAGGAACCGTTATCTGAGATGAGCACCCTCGGGATGCCATATCTGCAGATGATGTTTTTGCAAATTAAGTCCCTCACAACTTTGAACGTTATCTTGGTGACCGCTTCAGCTTCGGCCCACTTGGTGAAATAGTCCACAACGAGGATTATAAATTTCTTTTGTCCGACCGCCATCGGAAGGGGTCCCACTATATCGATGCCCCACTGGTCGAAAGGCTATGAAATGTCAATAGGGATCATTTGGGCCGCCGGCAGTTGACGGGTGTTGGAATGAAACTAACACTTAGGACATTTCTTGGAGTAGCGAGGGCCAGTAGAACCCACTTTTTAATACTTTCTTATCCAGAATTCGACCGCCAGAATGATTTTCACAACTTCCGCTGTGCACATGCTCTAATAATTCTTTGGCTTGCGAGGGTCTCAGGCACTTTAATGGTGGACCCTGGAAAGACCGCTTGAAGAGTCGGCCCTCATTGTCAAGAGAGAAGCGAGGGGCCTTACTCCTAACCTTCCGTGCTTTCACTTTATCGCTCGGGCAGGTTCCATCCCTCAAAAACCTAATGATGTCATCGAGCCAACAGGGTCCCGCCTCGCGAATCAGTGGCTTCTCCGTTCTAAGGAATGTGACTGAATGCTCGCAGGAATCTTCCATAGCGGATGCAAATTTGGAAAGAGCATCCACATGCTCGTTTTCCGCTCGTGGGACCTGCAACAGATGGAATTCCTTGAATTTGGAGATCACTTCCTGAGCACTCGCCAGGTACTGCACCATAGTGGTTTCTCGAGCCTCATAAGTGCCATCAATTTGGCTTGCAATCAGCTGGGACTCAACATATGTAGTGACCCGAGTGGCACCATTTGAAGGGCGATCCTCAGCCCCTGGATGAGAGCCTCATATTCTGCCTCATTGTTGGTGACTTGGAACGCTAGTTTGATTGTATAATCTACTTCAATGCCTTGAGGGTCTCTGAGGGTCACCCCAGCTCCCTCCCCCCCCCCTTGTGAGGTCGAGGAGCCATCTGTATGTAGAAGCCATAGCCCGTCCTCAACCGAGGGCGCAGCATCCAGGTTGAAGCGTTCTACCATTAGATCTGCCACTACCTGAGCTTGCATCGCCGTACGAGGCTCGAAGGTAATGTCGAATTGGCTGAGTTCAATAGACCACTTGATTAGCCTCCCCGAGACTTCCAGTTTCGAGAGCACCTATTTGAGGGGCTGGTCTGTAATTTACCGTGATGGTGTGGGCTTAGAAATATGGTCTCAGCCTTCGGGAGGCATTAACGAGCGCAAAGGCAAATTTCTCTATCTCCATATATCTTTTCTCCGCCCCCTGCAAGGTCTTGCTTAAGTAATACACCGACAGATGCTTTCGTTCGCGTACAGCTACGAGGACAGCGCTCGTGGCTTCTGAGGAGACTGAAAGGTAAATGAACAAGTTTTTCCCTGGGTTAGGCTTGGTCAGCAGTGGTGCGCTCGAGAGATATTACTTCATGTCATATAAGGCTTTCTCACATTCCTCGCTCCAAGTGAAATTACGAGCGTTGCGCAAGATTTTGAAGAAAGGTAGGTTCCTGTCGGCCGAGTGGGAAATGAATCTGTTTAAAGAAATGATCTTGCCCACCAGCACTTGGACCTCTCTTACATTTCGAGGGGAGGGAATGTCAAGGATTGCCCTTATCTTTTCTGGATTGACCTCTATGCCCCTCTGACTGACCACGTATCCCAAAAACTTGCCACCTCGAACGCCAAATGTACACTTGGATGTGTTCAATTTCATACCATAATGACGCAGGATGTTGAATGCTCGCTTGAGATCCTCCAGATGGAAATGTTGACGCACGCTCTTGACAATCATGTCATCCACATATACTTCCATAGACTTCCCGATTTCACGCTCGAACATTCTATTGACGAGGCGTTGGTATGTCACTCCTGTGTTTTTTAGTCCAAACGGCATAACTTTGAAACAGTACACACCCACATGGACCACGAATGAGGTTTTCAGGCGATCCTCGGGCTGCATGAAAATCTGATAATACCCCTGGAAGGCATCCATCATACTCATGAGCTCGCAACCAGCGGTCGAATCTACTAACTAGTCGATCCTCGGCAAGGGGTACGGATCTTTAGGGCATGCTTTGTTGAGATCTGTGAAGTCGTTGCACATTCGCCACTTGTTGGCGCTCTTGGGCATGAGCACCACGTTGCAGAGCCACTCAGGATATAAGATCTCCTCTATGTATTGAGCCTCGAGAAGTTTGTTAACCTCCTCCTCGATGACGCCTCCTGAATCCATGAACATCCCTTTTCTTTTGCTTGATAGGTTTGAAGGCCGGGTCCACATTGAGCCTGTGAACAATGACGCTCGGATCTATTCCCGTGAGGTCAGAAGCCTTCCATGCAAACACATCAATGTTCTCTCGAAGAAAGTCAATCATCATGATCTGTGAGGGACTGTCGAGATTGGAGCCTATTTGGGTGATCTTGTCGGGGTTCCCGGGTTCCAATTCGATGGTCAGAAAGTTTTCTGTAGGTTCAATACGTACCTCAGGCCTTGGGAGTTCGAGCGCTCGTTTCTTGCCTATGATTTTTCATTGGGATTCTCCGGGGACGTATGACCCTCGTTCTCTGAGAATGATTCTCCAACAGCTCCGAGGGGTGCACTCCCGGCATCCTTGGGTACGCCCTCAGCCTTCCTTTTGTTCTTCTTTTTGTAAAGTTTGGCCCTCATACGCTCGGGGCCATCCTCATCTAATTTTGGGAAGTCGACTGACTTTTTGATGGATCCTGCCTGGATGGTTTGTTTGGGCTTGTGGCTTCGAACGGAAAGGATGTAGCATTCCCAAGCCTCTTTAACATTGCACAGTACCTCGCCCGTTCCCTCGGGGGTGGGAAACTTGACCTTCTGGTGATATGTTGAAATTACTGCTTTAAAGTCAACGAGCGCCGGACGTCCGATGATGATGTTGTAGGAGAGGTCCACTTCGACCACCGTATAAAGGAAGTCTTTCGCTGTGGGGCGCGACCAAAAGAGGTGGCCAAGTGAATTTGTCCGCTAGGGACAATCTCGGAACCCCCAAAGCCGACGAGGGCTGTTCTGAGGGGTTCGAGGGGAATGTTTGTTAGATTCATCTTTTGAAAGGTTGAGTACGGGAAGAACATTCACAGAGCTTCCACTATCAATTAAGACCCTCTTACAACATGGTTATGAACGTCTAAACTAACCACCATGGGGCAGTCAGAGGTTTCGCCGACCCCATGGGGTGTTACAATGTGCTCTAGGTCTCTCTCTGTGAACCCTACAATGTCATTCTCCTTCGAGCATGAGGTGCTGTTGACAGAAAGCACAGGCTTGAGTTGGGAAGGTCTCTGATCATAGCTTCGAACATGGAGACGCAGGGATGCATTGGAATCTCCTCCCGAGGGTCCCCCAGCAATCATGTGGATGATCGCAAAGGGTTGGTTCTCCGCATCGGCGGCCTTCTCTTTGCCCTGGTCGCTTGTCCCAGAGTGATGGTGATGGGGGCTCCTCGAGCGTAAGTGGCTTCGTCCCCTTACCCTCGCTCGCTCAGCACAGTGCTCATCGTATCTCTCCAATACTTTCACGAACTCCTTGAGTTACCCCCCATCGATAAGCCTTTGGATCTCACTCTCAAGTTGGCGGCATTCATTGGTTTTGTGCCCTTTCTACTTGTGGAAGACACAGTATTTTCCCAAGCGCTTTTGAGCCTCGGTTTCTCTCATCTGGGGCGGTCTTTTAAACAACTTCTTATCTGTCATGGAGTAGACCACTACGATGGGCCTGTTGAGAGGGATGCGCTCGAACCTGCGAGGGGGTGGAGAGTTTTTTCGAGCGGTAACTGGACTGCGGCGACGACCCTTGTGGGCCTCTCTATCTTGCTGACCTTTATCAGTGTGAGGGGCGCTGGCAAGCTTCTGGGCCCTCACGATGTACATATCCTCGAGGATGAAGTAGGAATCAGCGATGTCCCTCAGCGAACTCCTCGCTTACATAGTTCTTCGTGTTGATGGCCCCTAATAGAATGTGACTCACGAAGTCCATCGAGGGTCTCTCCACCAATAAGACCTCTTTGTTGAACCTGCCCATGAAGGACCTAAGAGTCTCGTTCGGCCTTTACACAAAGCTGTAAAGGGTTGTGGCGACCGGGGCTGGCGCCTTCAAAGAGTTGAAGTGACTTAAGAAGGCGTCGGTCAAATCATTGTACCCTCGAATTGAGCGAGGAGGAAGCTTCTTGTACCATTCCTGAGCCATTCCCACGAGGGATGTGACAAATACCTTCGTCCAGTAATGACTGGGGTGCTCATACAGGTGCATCAGGTGCACGAAGTGATCCAGATGCTCGGCCGGATCAGTTGTTCCATCATACCTGTTGACGGACGTGGGGATTTTGCCCTTCCCCGTACGTGTCATCAGGACCTCATCGATGAGGGGGGAAGCGCCTGTCAAAGGCCTGTAGTTCCTGCCCTCATAGTCGTGCTCCTCATAATCCTCCTCTCTCCAGTGGCGGGAAATCTGGCTGCGTGGGTTGCGAGTGTCTCTGGCCCTGGACCTCTCGTCCCTAGAGTGGGGGGCTAGAGACCGTGCTCGAGAGAGCTGCTCCACCAGGTTCTGGAGTCCGTTCAGTTGGTCCTGTACAGCCGCAAGTTGAGGGTCATCGTCGTCTCGACGGCCCGTCCTTCTGGTGGCTCTTGACTGGACCTCCTCATTTTCAACCCTCTCATCTTGAGGGGTTCTCTCCCTTTCTGCAAGCGGTTGTGGCTGCTGGACCCTCGGTGGGGCCTCATTCTTCTGAGCTGGCGGTGGCGGAGGCGGCTGGACCCTCAGCACGTTTTGGGCAGCCGTCGGTGGATGGACCGGGAGCCCTCCTATTGGTGCAGTGGCTCGAGCGCCTGTCGCTGAGGGGAAATAGATGGTAGTAAAGTGCTCCCAGGCATTTTGTACCGTCTACGCCTCGCATTGCGCATAGAACGCCTGAAGCTGTTGAGTAGTGATCTGGGGTATTTCCACCCCTTGTATTTCTATTGGAAGCGACATGGGAAGATGTAACGCTCCCACCTGGTAGGGCTGGACCATGGGCACCAGGTTTGGCATCGCTCCGGGCATCATTCCTGGTTGCACATAAGTGTATCCTGGTGGCGGCATGGCCATAGAGTATACGCCTGGATTGGAGACAGGAACAGTGGGGGTGAGCCCCGCGGGGGGAGGAACAAAACCAGACCCTCCTGCTACGTTCCCACTGGAAGGGAGAGTTCCAGTTGCTGCTTCTTTGTCTCTGGTCCCATTTCCAGCGGTAGGTGGGGGTACACCTCCGGCGGGGACATTGCTTTCCACGTTCTCTTCATTGAGGGGTGGCAGGGCACTTCGATTGTCCAAAACCCCAGATCTCGTTGCAGTTACCATGACGGGAGCTGCTGTTGTTACTGTTCACTAGCTCAAAGAGGAAGAATCTGAAGAAGATGAAGATGCAGATGATGGTTTCCCATAGACGGCGCCAAAAATGATGGTGCAGGAAAATGGGTTCCTAATTTGCAACCAACACTCTAAGATTTGTTTGTGGAAGGCAAGACCATCACAGGCGTTTGAGCCTCAGGAACTGGGTTTCCTTTTGAGCGTGGGTTCTTCCAGCTAGGGTAACACCAAGAGTGCAAAGTGTCGTTTGTGTGCAGCTGTGGTGAAGGGATGGCAGAGCTTGGGAAGATGAAGAGAAAATTGGGAAATGTGCCCAGTTCAAGTGTGTGTGTTTCTGTGGAGAAGATGACTTGGGGGAAGAAAGCATATGTTTCTCCCTATTTATATGTTAGGGGTGAGGGTGCTTGGGGTAATTTGATCAAGTGGTCCCAAACCTGTGTTGCCCTAACACGTGGCGACCTGTAACGGTATGAAAGTGATGGCCCTGAAAGTGGGCGGCGTGTCAGGTACGATGTGCGCACTGCCACTGTGTCAGAGGTTGTTGGCGAGTGTCAAGCGTTTGGGGAGACTCCAGATATGTAATGCAGGCGGGCGGATGCCTGTGTCCAGGTGTATACGTTACCCGAGTGTTGGCGACGCTCGAAGGGACGCACGAAGGGGTTTCCTCTGGAAAATGTCCAACGAGCATCAACGAACCGAGCGTGTGCAAATCTGGGCCCTCGCGAAGTGCTTTCCTGTGGAAGGGATGGCTTTGAGGGACTGCAGCATGTGCGTCGGGTTTGACAGTTAGAACCCCGCTCGAAGAGTGGGCCGAGGCTCATGGGCTTGGGTCCGTAATCAACAAGTGAATGGGTCGGGGTTGTCCCGCGAGCCCTGTAATGCGAGCTCTAAGTCTGTAGATGGCGACACGTGGATGGCGCTGATCCGAGCGTGATTTTGGGTCATATCAGTAGCAATATTAAAAACGCTAAATACCTGAAGAATTAATATAAGTGTTAATTAACATGTTAATTGATATTGAAATATAAATAAATTAAAGTAAAATTAGTAAAATAATGGACATAATAAGTTTTTTTAATTATAATTAATAATTTTCGGTCAAAAGAATATAAAAAAATATTTCAAAAAAATTTCTAATGGTATACATGATCTATGTGTGATTTTTCAGTTACCTAGTTAGCGGCGGGACTATTATTGCAATGTGTGGACTATTATTGCAACATACAGGACTATTATTGCAACGATTTCTTAAAGTATGTGACCTTTTTTGCATTTTTGAAACAAATGAGACTAATATTGCAACACTTCAAATCAAATGGGACCAAAAATGCAATTTTCCCTTTTTATTCTTTTATTATTATTATAATTATTATTTTGTTAACTTAAGTTGATGAGTATGTTAGATCAGTCCTGAAAATTGAAGGTCAACTTTTGAGAAGTCTAAAACTGTGACAAGTCACAAGAAGAAGAATGGAAGAATCGACTCTGGCAGTTTCATGAAGGTTGGTTCTTGTTTTTCCCGTTTGTTAATGTCGGATTCTGATACCTGAGATTAGATAATGTAAGTTTTTGCGGATACCTATTACCTGTTTGTTGAAAGGCCTATAAGAAGTCTAGACATTATTTGCACTGCAAACGTCCATTTTCATGAGCGCATTGAATTTTTCCCGTTTGTTAATGTCGGATTCTGATACCTGAGATTTGATAATGTAAGTTTTTGCGGATACCTATTACCTGTTTGTTGAAAGGCCTATTAGAAGTTTAGACATTATTTGCACTGCAAACGTCCATTTTCATGCGCGCATTGAATGTACATAATTAGCTACCCTTCTTCATTGTAATGAGACGATGTCTAAAGCTTTCTGGGCGACCCCTTTTTATGTATTTTGGTTATATATGCTCTGTTGCATTTGTCTAAATTCTGGCCTTGCTAATGCTGTTAGCTCATATTAGTATTCGTATTTTAAGCCTTAGCTAATCGCCAACAGTTGTTCTTAGCCTTTGCTGGTGAATGGGTTGAAGTTTATTCTAAGTTTTCTCGAAGTTTTATCCATATAATAAACTACCGTAGCACTTGGCAAATTGTTGCGTGATGAGTTACTTCGACATCTTAACAAAGTAAGTTGTTTTTACAAGTACCGGAACGAAAACTATTTTCCACTTTGGATGTTCTCCATCATGTTGGTAAGAAACACATAATAGAGTGGGAAAGGAAACTACAGGAGTGAACATAGTGATCTAAGTCGGACAATATTTTCAAGAGAGATTTGAAGGAAAGACAACTAGAACTCGTAGAAATAGATTACACAATTACAATTTCGTCTCCATCTTTAATCAGAAAAGAATCACTCCAATCTCATTGAATCCCATGTGCCAATGTTGAGGTCCTTTGCAAGTTTTCATTTGTCCTAGCAAGCTGAATCTCCTGGTTTATCATCTGAGATGATTCTCCATGCTGACTCATCGTTGCATTCTCTGTTGAATTCATCCGATCTTCTTGAACGTTGAAGTTTTGCTCTGAAAAAATAGGACTTGGAGGACCATTAGTGTGTGGCGAGGCCAATGTAAAATTAGATGGACTGGCTTGGTAATTTGCATGGGGTGACTGTATTTGGCTCCCCATGCAATTGCTACAGCTGTAATTATCTCTCTCCCATAGTTTTCGCTTCTTGAAAGTGTAAGACTTGAAATCTTTGTCGTTGAACCTGTGTAGTAACTCTATTATCTTGCTCCATACTGTGGATTCGGGATGAGAGCACTCTAGTACACTCCAATTTTGGCGCAGAAACCTAATAACATAGATTATAAATGCTGTGACTCCAGTTATTGCTACGATCGAAAAGAGTCCCCAAAAACTTGCCAGCCCAAGACTTTTTGGGGAACTTAGGGTGTCGGAATCCGGACATTTATTCTTATCACCAAACCACTTCCTCTCAATTTCCACCATCTTTTGACTCTCTGTCACATTTAAAATTGATCTTGTAACATCAGCTACGAGAGGAGAACCTATCGGAAATGCCTGCAAAGTGGAAGCAGAGATTAGAAGTTAGAACAAAGTAGAAAGACTAAATTAATCTTTTTATCCATATATACAGAGATGTAGAGGACCACTTACGAAGCCGAAACCATTAGCCTTATATGTGGGCTCAACCGTCATGTATTTTGCACAGTATTTTCCTAGGAACACCTTGATATATGGGATTTCATGAAAAGCAGCAGATATGCCGCCATTTCCACTCCCTCTGGAGAGAAGCTCATCTAGTTGCTCCGGTGAGTTGAATCTCACGAGTTGTGACTCATCAAATTTCATTTGTTTAAGAAGTCCATGAACAAATGATCCTTCCATGTATCCTACATATTCTCTGTTTTTAATAAGCACATTAATATCTCTGACTGTTGGCTGCAGCTGCTGTACAGTTAACATAGATGCAAGACTAGCGGTGTAGCTTTGGGTTAGTATAAGTGCCACCAAGAACCATACAATCAGCACAAGCCTGGACAAGTTGCTTATCACCCTCTCCTCTACAAAAAAGAAAAAGGGAAAGAAAAGAAAAGAAAAGAAAAAAAGGATCAGAAATATGTAATTTATTTACTGATCTATAAATTAAATAGGTTCTTGATTGCCACAAAAAATGGCCTAAAATGTGGTAAAATGCTTCACTGACAGAATAGACTATAGTTTAGGGATGATAATGGCTTACTCTGAGCAAAGACCATGGTTGAAAAGGCAAACCAGAATATCATGCCTACTTGTCGCCAAAAAGGCCCCCTGAAATCTTCATTAATTCTGTGTTCAAGGATCCAAATCAAAACCCCAATGAAGATAAATGAACAAAAGCTTGTCAACCACAGTTCCCAAGTCAGTGGCTTCACAAATACCCATGCATTTTTGCTCTTGTCATCTTTGATTGGTACAATCATCAAAATACCAGACTCTGTATAAGGCAGAGTGAAGTCAGCGTACTCTGACCTATTTCCAACAATTGTTACATCTCCAGCAACAGCATCAAATTTCTGCTCATTGATCAGCAAAAACAACATCATTATCTAAGTTGATTAAAGTGCTTCTTGTTTTTAAATTTCAGAGCAGAGAGGAAGATATATACTTACCCCGAGATATACTTGATATACCAAATCGTTGTAATCTCCAGCCATTTGTCGGTCAGGTTTTGTAAATGGAATGTACTCATACGGCACACCATATGGTAATGCTGCCATTACTGCATCAAAAACATCTGTACAGAATCCTTCAACTTTTGTGGAATTGTCAGAATTCCAAGTAACACGAACAAACTCAGTGAATCCGGCCTTTACAGGTACTCCTACTCTCAATTTCTTCCCATTTGTTGGAATTACCCAACCCTTAGGTGGAGATGATGGATTTCCAGGCCATGTAACGGATCCAAGATTGGATTTTGAAGTGGAATATGAGTTTACATTTGCACTTGTGAAGTTAAGTTCTTTGATAATTCCATTATCTTTTGTCCAGTATCCTATGGCTTGAGCTCTAGAGCCAAGAACATTGACTATCTGAAATGGAGGTGCTTGGAGTTGACCATTAACTAGTTGGAAGTTTCCAGCAAGGCCTTTGAATGTGGTACTTGATAAATCTTGAATTAGGTTTGGTCCAGATTCTGAAACTCCAATAGCTTCTAGATCTGTAGAGTTTCTAGAAATATTTGCTTCTCTATAATTGGGATTTGTTGTTATTGCTTTCTCTACTGCCATGGCTAGCGCAATGGCGGAGTCATAAGCCCATAGCCCATAAATGTCAGCATCTGCAGCTTTTGGATTGTTCTTCTGAACCCTTTCCTTGTATCGAGTTGAGAAGTCATTAAGCTCCTTTGTCTTTGGAATATACGGCTTTACCCCAATTACTCCTTGCATGACAGAGAGATCCATTATCTCCAATTCATTTGTTATGGCATCTGCTATTATCCACGTATACTCTTTACTCATCATTCCTACCTCTTTTGCTTTGGTGAAGAGACGAGAAGCAAGAGGCCGCAGCATGTGGACAATAAACACCCTAGTCTGCATCGTCATGAGCTTGTAAAGCTCTGCAACAATTTGATCATCTGTTGCTAGTGATGATATGACACTTCTGTAAGGTACACGGGCATTGACTGCTTCAAAGGCATCAGTCAGAAATGGTATGATGCCTTCTCCAAATTCATTATCCTCATAGATGGGAACAACTTCTCTCCATCCAAATGCTTTGATAATGGCACCTACGGCATCAACTTGTGATGAGTCGTCAAGAGTTGTGCGAATGAAATACGGGCTCTTGCTCGATGAGAGAGAAGGGCTTGTTGATGAGAAAGTAATGATGGGAACTTGAGCTTTGTGTCCAAGGGAAATAAGGAAGGTTGCCTGTACTGAGAACATTGGACCTATGATGGCTTGCACTTCAGAATTCTTCAGTAGGTCCAGAGCTGCATTTCAGGAAAAAAACTCATTTAGTTACTACTCTTTAAACAAAAAGTTCTACTTAAGGTAATCATTCAATGGAAACAACTGCTGAATCCAGGTCAAACCATTCTTTTTTTTTTTTTTATGTAAAAAAATTCTAGTATTTATTTTTTACTTTCTTTCTTTGATAGATAACTTACACATATGAGACAACTCTGTAAACTTTTGAGTTAGATTATACATAACTAATTTCTTGAACAAGTTTATGCATGCAATCATAAACAAACCTTACTCAAAAGGATTCTTATCTACTTATTTAGTTTTTTGAATTTTCAGTTTGTGTAATCGTAACTCGCAGGAGTAAAAGTACCTGCTGCAGCTGCCTCAACAACAGTTCCTTTGGAATCACGATTGATAAGAGCGATCCGAGTCCTATAATGACCACGTGTTGCATAGAAATCCGAGAGCGCCATTGATATGCAGTTGAGTACCATCTCTCCATAAGGATCCATGTCCAGCACCGTTCCAACTCTTACCGAAATAATCTGTGCTCCCGCCATTTTCGAGGAGGTGAAAATCATCAAGAAGCATAAGAAGAAAAGCAAAATGGGATGACTGTAAGCTTCCTTCTCCATAATATCATTTGCTGAAAATGAGTAGCTTCAAAACTTTGAGAGGATGATAATGGCTTTCTTGGCACCAAACCAATGCTTGTTTATATAAATGGGAGTATTTTGATATTACCAACTTAAATATTTGGACTAGGGCATGAAAACCGGCTGTTCTGTTTAAAAAATTGAATTTATATACGGTTATGGTACTGTGGGAGTTTCAACAATGGTGGAGTTTACTTTCTAAAGTCAATGATTGATGTTAGACATAATTGGGATGGGGGGGGGAACTAAAAAAGAAGGGGATAATTGTAATATTGCATTTCTATGAAGGGTTTGACATTTGGTTTACAATTTTCAATTTAAGTTACCTCGAAAATCATCATTTTGCATTAGATTAATTGGATTAAATGTTTCCTAAAAGCTAATTTACTTTTGGTGGTTCCGAATTTATAGGAAAAATATTTGATTCGGTCTCAGTTTGGATATAACTTTTCAATTGCTTATGGATCAAACAAAAAGCTCATCCTTGTATAAATATTATCTTCTGACTTTGACTATATGCAACCAAGAACGGCGCCTATGTTGCCAAAAAAGAAATATGTCATTTTACTATCCGGGTCATATATGTGATTGATCTTTGCTTCTATTTTATAATGCACGAATATAAATACGGACATAATATAACATTTTTTAAAAAAAAATTCACGTGAGGAATGTTGAATACGGTATTCGAACACGATACAATACGACAAAATAATATTTTTAAAAATATTGATGCATCGGAGCTTCTACTAAAAGCCAAAAGGGTATCCCATCTAAATATGAATAAATAATAATATTAATTTTGGTATGTGGTATTAAATGAAATACTTAGACAATAGGCCCAAAGAATTTCATGATTGTATGTTCCACCTACATTACCAAACTTTGGGGCACATTAACTAACAAAAAATGATGGTTCTCGTTGACATTGCCGGCTAAGAAATAAATCTACGAGATTGATCATTGATATCATAAATACGACATGAAGGCTGTATACCATGTACTATGATACCAAATAAATATCCTAACAAAACCAAGCACAGATGAAGCTCTCCAAAATTTATCAAAATATTATTTCATTAACAAGAATTACATTCTTCTTTGATTAGATGATGAAAATAATATTTGGAATTATGTGAAATATTAATGATGTGTACTCTCTGGATCAGACCTTTCTTCTCCTAGCTGACATCCCGGGACTCTTCCTTATCGCCATGTTCCCCCTCCTTGTCCTACGAGACAACTCTCCACTGAACTCCCATGAGAAGCTCGCCAATCAACGAGCTCCCGAACTGTTCAATCCCTAGGTTCAGCCACACCCTACGGGTCCTTACACAAATCTTTGAATAATAGACGTATGATTATAATCAGAGAACACTTCTTTATTGAACTCCATCACTTAAATTATTATCTTGTTTCCTATTTGTTCTCAATCCGAATAGGTTCTATCCAGTTGATTTCAATTCTGCATGCAAAATGCAGTTTCTTTGCGTTTTCCCTATCAATCATGTTACAGATTCCAAACTCTTTAACCTCAACAGACTACTTTTCCGAGCAAATTCATATCATGTAATATGTCTGAACTAAAAGAAGACCAGCAATATTTGGGAATTTGACAGATATTAAACAACTTGATGTTCAAAAGGATAACAAATACAAATTAAGGAAATATGTAACACACATTGTCAAGGACAATTAACTGAATTCGAGAGATTCCCATCAACAAAAGCTCGACGTTTCCAGTAATTTTACTTGAAGGGTTTGATGCAGATAGAGAGTGCCTCCACCAAATAAACCTTCAGACATAGCCAGATATACGTCCGATTGATATTTCTAGTCCAGCTGGTTGGTTATCACTCGTCTCTTGAAGCAGACTCTAAACCAGCAGATGGACTGTCAGCAAAGTATTCCTGATGCTTGATATTCACACCATACTGCGATCAATATGGAAAAAATATCAGGGGTACTATGATGGAAAATTAAGCCTCGTTTTAATAATGCATTGAAACAAATTTCTTCGGTATTGAAAATGAGCTCACTTGCCGATAAATATCTCACATAGAACCACATCCAAGTGAACCAACCCAACCAAAACATAAGATATTATAGCTTCATTCATAAAACAACTAATATCATGTGAAGGAGACATCATTAAAAAAAATTGTGGTTACCTCCCGCAGAGCTTTGGAAAGATCATCCATGGTCAAGATCAGACGCTTTTCCTGTTGTGAAGTAAATGTTAAATGTTAAAACCTTGACAAAGAATAGGAATCAAGATAAAAGCACAATAAGAGCACCTTTTGTTGTTTATCTCTTCTTTCCTTGATAACAGCCGACTGCCTTGCCTTGCATTGCCTGCATAGAGTACGCAAAAGAGCTTGAATACATTCTTAATTTGATCAATCAGAAACTCGAAAAGAATGTTAAACATTCTACAAGGGAAAACAGAAAGATTTGCCCTCAAAGTAGTATTAATACAGAGTGAGTACGGAAACATACTGAAGAGCATCGGTTGCAACATCGGCGATAAACTTCTGAGTGGCAACCGCTACCAGCCTCGTCCTATAAAACAAAAAATATCATCATATACCAAAATAAGATGTGTACTGATAAAAAGAGAAGAAGAGAGGAAACTGGAAAAGTAGGCAATAGGCTCAACAAGACAGTATGATGTGCCAATAATTTAACTAAATAAACTAGTAAGAATACAAGGTGCATAGTGATATGTGTACCAGAACCCCAAAGTTTGTTCTTGTGTACCACTGGTTACACTTAGTTTAAAACTTCTACAACCCCAAAATCTGTTATTTTGATGTTCTTTACTACCACAATGACCAAATCAATCTTCCGAACAAGAAACTATAATCACTCAGCAAAAGCTTCCTTGATTGGTAAAGCACGAACAAATTTCCAGTGTTATGTTACTCACCCTCCAGCTCAAGGTCATTACTCAACTGATCTTCAAAAGATGTCATTTTCAATGTCTATATCAAGTATAACTCAAATTTGTAGCAAATCCTCAGCCATGGTACCCAAGTATCTTATTAACTTTGAAGAGTTTCTAATATTGCTAAAGATTTTCATGTTTGTCGGTCTGTATATGCTCCATCAAACACACATACATATCATTGATTTTCCATGAGAACACATAAAACAATTCCACCATGAAAAATTGGTGAATTCACACCAAGAAAACACTACAAAAGTCATTCAAAATACGAGTAAAATTCCAACTACATGTTTTTCCCTCTCTTCTAGGGCAAAGTAGAGAGAGAGGGCAGAGTACCTACAGTCGTACATCGGGACACTGGAATCCACTCTTTGCCAAGTAATGCTCAACCAATTCATCAGGTATCTGTAAATTATCGAATCAATTAGAGACGAAGCAGATAAAAATCGAAATAAGAAGAAATACCAGCAAGTATACACAGGGATACTCACGGTGGGTGTGTAATCCATCAGAGAAGCAAGGAATTCAGTAAGCGCAGCATCGTCATCGTGACGGCCGTCCTTTAGCTGCTGGTGGCTACTCTGACCGTTCATTATCGGCTTCCCGGTGGTTTCAGCGACGGCGGAGGCGGTGAAGGCGGCGCGTTGCTTTTAGATGACGCGCGTTCTTCCGTGCTAGATATGATCGCAAGGTCCCGAGATTTAAAACGTTTCTTCCATTAAATAGAAGCCATTCACGAATCTTTGGGGGTAAATAGGTAAAAGCCACCACAATGCTAACTGCTATGGTAATTTCGGTATTCCAATTTCCAAGAGCAAATGAAAACGTTACGACAATTCTGCCCCTAGATTTTAAGTCTTGTCCAGTAATGCACTGATATTTTTAAAAATATCGATTTATTATATCGTCGGACACTCATATTCGACACTATATCCAACACTTTTCGTATGGAAAATTATAAAAGAATTTTATTATCGTATTCGTATCGTGTCATATTGTATCCGTATCGTTTCATGTTGTATCTGTATCCATCCATTATGGGTCTTATCCCTTGTATGAATTGTCCAACATTGGGGGGGTTTAAGATGACCAGGTTATATGCTAACAAGGATTGATCCAAATTGTTAATGGGTTCATTCTTCAGATTAATAATTCGATTTTGAATCTCATATAAGTGTACATATGCTTAAAAAAAATAAAAATAAATAAAAAAAAAAAGATAACCTTCTTATATAGACATTCCATTAATATTACTCGAATTATTTACTCAACGGGTCTTTATTTGGAAGTGATTGGCTAGATCTTTGCATTTAAGCTGATTCACAAATTCTTGTTATATTGCTCGAACCGTCATTTACTTCACTAGTTAGTAACTTGCTAAATATTCCCTACACATACGCCACTTCACTAGTTGGTAACTTACTAGCTATGATGCACGGTTACAAATATAACAATACGGATATAATATAATATGAATTTTCCCTTAAATTTTTCATAATATTTCCCATCTCATTCGCTATCAAATCCAGGCGATACTCCATTACTTATCTATCTCATCTAACCCAATCGCAAAACAAAGAACAGTGGGTGGCATGTGTAAGATGAAGCGGTATTTCTTTGGCTGGTTATGTTGAAACTTGTAACAAACGTAAACACTGCACAACCAAAACAATATCATATCCTGCAACTCATCTTCGCTATGTTGGAGAAATACAGCTCGCATGAACAGTTTCTTTATTTCAATGGACTTCGAATCATTTCGACCCTATCAAGAACAACAAAACCCAAATTCACTTTCCATATATGCCTATCTTTGCTGGCTGTATCGTAGAATTCCATAGACGTCAATAATGCCCGGAGGGAAAACAGGATCAACGGCCGCTCTTACAGCAACTTTGGCCACGGCAGTCACGTTAACCGGTGGTGTAAGAAGGGGTCCCACAAGGGGTACTTTCATCAGAGCTTTAGCATTCTGGAGCACCTGCATAACGACATTAATGCGAATCGACTTATTTTCCAGTCTATACAAAGACGGTTAACATATCAAGAATCTGCAAAGGAGAGAGACCTACCATCTCCAGTGGAGAACCAATGGCACCAAGTGGCACATTCATGCTCCCAACACGACGAGTTCCATAAATAAATCCGGGCCTCAGAATCACTCCTGAAAACAACACCAACCTTCGATTAGAATGAGAGGGAATCATCACTGCAGCGTATTGGTGCACCAAACCTAGATACTCGTAAGTGCATTTTCATTTTCTTCGGTGGTTGCATTAAACAAGATAAATCTGAAGACTTCACTAATTGAACTTCAGTTCACTTATGCTATGAGAAACTTATCTTCAAATCTTTCTCGATCAAAACTTATGGTCAAGTAAGCAGCTTAGAATTGGATAAACATAATGAGCAAAAATATATGACTAAGTCAAGTTAAAGGAAGAGTTGCCCATGCATTTGTAACAAAGAGAACCTACAAAGGGACTTCATACCAACAAGAGGTAGCTTAGATGCTGATATGATGTTCTTCTAGCACCGTGTCTCTAGATTTATTCGGGAGAGAGAGAGAGAGATTACCTCCATAAGGATACCTGGTGAGTAATTCTGTCTCAGCTGCCCTCTGTACCACAAGATAAACAAAGACATCAGGACATCTCAATAAATGTACCATCTAAAAATACGTTGACGTCAAGCTCATCCATTTTTCTCCATTTCAACTTACTCTAGGATTCTAATAATCCCCAATTAATCAGAAACTATCGTTTTTTCTTTTCTGATAGTTGCATAGTCAGACATTCAAACACTTCTGTCTTTCAATCGTTGCCACATGAAGGTATCAAGAAGAATAAGTAATGCTCCAAGACGAATTATTACTCCTTAAAATCTTCAGAAAATAAGGTGAATACATATACAAACAAAGTTGAAAAACAAGCTGAAATAGCTCTTTTGCAGAGTAACAACCGTCCAACCTGGCCACAAATAGTTTATTAAATATTTCCTAAATTTGATTAAATTCTTGTTCTGACATAATGTTTGCTAGCTACACACCAGGAAATACTAAGTGAATCATTTGATTCATTCTACAATCAGAGTATTGAATGAGGCAGATTTTTCATTGCTATTGGATTTCAACTGATTACTGTTTGCAATTTTTGTTTGTCGGATCCAATTTAAAATTGATCAAGGAATATTGCTAATAACTAATAAATGCTACAACAATCATTCTGTTTGCTCAAATTATCTAGTTATTTTATTGCTAAAACATAATTACTGAGTCAGTTAAAACTGGCAGTAGGTAATTTCTACTATGTTCACACTACCACGAATTGAACACTTCCAAAAAGAATTTGTATCTGCCTTTAAGAGAAATGATTAGGCTTTCAACAGTGAAACAATATTTTGATTAACTCTCCGTGCCGGGCTTACTTTAAGATCATGGTTCCTCTGTCCCACAATTCGAAATCAACAGTAACTTCACATCAGGTAGACGCAATTTGGAATTTCGGGTAATACCTTTCCCTCATAATATCCTCGTAGCAGATAATTCACCACACCAAAGTCTGCGGCGGAGATGTATACAAACCTCTTCACGCCTGATGAGAAAGAAAAAATAAGACTCCAAAGTGCAGTTCAAGTTAAAGTGAAAAAAGAAATAAGAAAAAGATTTTAAGAGAGGTGCCACTCTAGCCCAGGAACATAGAGCAGAAAAAGGGTTGCCAGACTATCAGTCTCGTATTTTGTTTATGTATACTATTTCGTGGCATCAACTTCAAGTCTGAGAAGATGCCTCCACTAAAGTGAAAGAGAAAAAGGAGCAATAGTAAAAGTTCATTCAGCATTCAGTAATCGCTATCTGAGAAAGACATGCGACAAAACCTCGAGGGACTTGTAAACTAACTCACAACCCCAAAAAGCTTTGTAGATTCTCACGGAAGTTCTTATCAGGAAAATTGCAAGTGCAAGTGAACTATCAAATAAAAAGATACACAACAATAGTACCTCCTTCTGAGGCAGTTCTAATAGCATTAATATTTGCAGTTCCATTGATCTTGTACATTTCTGCATTGGAACCAAAACCCCCAACGCAAGAAATCTGGACACAAATTTTCACCATTAAATATCACAACAAAGAAAAATTAAAGGAAAATAAAGCAATTTAACATTAAAGAATGACAGAATGAAACAACTTAAAGAAACACAACAACAATAGAAAAAATAGATAAATGTCTCCAGGAAAGTAAACAGAAAGATAAGAATTAACCCTCCCCCAAAAGACATTCAGATAAGAACCGGCCGGCATGCACCCAGTAATAAGTTTCGAAAACCAAATTTAACTTGTTCTCTTTTATATTCTACATTTCACAATCAAGTATTATTGGAGTAAAATAGGTAAATCGTTCTTAAATCCACAGCAGAACTACAACTGATGTGCCTTCTATCTAACAGAAGATTTAGCGGAATATTTCAAACATTGTGCAGGAGGACAAAATTTCTTATTGCAGTGCTCTTTTTATCCATGAGAGCAAGACAGAAAAAGGAATCAGCTGCAAAAAAATTAATGCATCGACCAAGCAGGTGTGATAACCAAGTACTCTCTCCCGTAAACCTGAAGATTATACAACAATAGAAGTATTCAAGGTTGAATTAGTAACGCACAATCGAGGTTACTCCTTCCAGAGCATTCTTCCATGAGTCAGTTGAGAAAAGGTTACCTTCGAGCAGCAAAAAGAGAAATACAAATCACTAAACATTTTCTAAATATACAGCAAAAAAGAAATTAGCTAAAAGTAAACAGCATAGCAACAATGAACCTTGATGCCATATCACATTGGAAACCCAGGGTTCCTGCACTGAGGGTCTGCCAGATCTGCAGAGGGCATAAATTGGTTAGTGAGCAAGTCAGTGAATCAAGTTGGGGGCAGTGAATCATCGTCTTATGCAATCAGCAAGATCAAGAAGTGCCTTAACAACAGAAAGAAAGTACCTGCTGAGGCTGGCAACCGTCAAACCTCTGTTTAGAGCTTCCTTGCAGATATGAGAACCAACAAATCCATTTCCTCCCAGCACAAGCAACTGTATTGTGAAATGGGGGCATAATAAGGTCCAATAACTGGCTAACTTTATCAAGTTACAGTAGGAGTTTTTTTTTTTTGGTGGAAAGTTACAGTAGGAGTATTTATGCCATTGCAACAACCTATGAAGTACCTTTTCTGTTGGAGGTGGAGGGACCTCTACCGTCTCCGCTTCCTCAATTTTATCAGTTTTAGCAGAATTATGGGTGCCGGTAGATTCAGAACCAGTAGACAAAAACCGTCTATTACCCGAGGCTGCTATACTGAGGTTTTCAGATGAAGCAAATAATTATGCACTGAGCTAACAACTAAGACAAATTCACCCATTTCTAAGATTCAAAATAAGCCTACAGAAGAATGCTAAACGAGAACAAAGTACGAGTTCTCCGTTACTTGGCACCAAAGATAACACAAAATTCCCATCTCAACTTCTTCCTCACATTTCAACCTAAAGCACCGCCTAAACCCATTTAGTCTGGATTAAATTACAAACTCAAGCCAACTGAAACTACAGTTATCTCCATCGTCAAACTCATAATCAGGAAACATATCAAAACTTGAAAATAGAAATTGCAACATTGGCAATTCCACCAAAACCTAAGCAGCACAGCCAAAAACCCACATGAATCGTCAAATGTCAGCAGTACCAAACATTACGAACACCTCGCGACAAGTCCCGGACATTCCTCGCTCACATTTCCCACTTCCCCAAAATAAATTCATCAAACGAAAAAGAAATCAAGAAAAACAATAGAACTTACGAGAATCTGGAAACCGAGAGCTTGCAGTGACGAATCAATCGAGACATTTCCTCTCAGACAGATGATAACCCTCCCGTGATCGAAGAGCGAATACAGTTATTTTCAATTTATATACGATAATAATACTATTGTTGCATCGGTCTCTATTTCTATTCTCATTTCGCTTTTCATTAGCTGCTGTTTATATATGATTCGGCAAAGTGTGCAAGTAGGATTTAGGGATGTGGGACACGTGGCGAGTCTACGTCTCGACGCGTAGCACAGAACATGTGGCTCGTTCTACTCCTAAAAGTACCGGAACTTTCTTCTTCAACAAGTAAGCATTAATGCAATAAATTTGCGGTATTCTATTACATTGGACACTTAGACATTTATCGTATGAAAAATTCAGACGAAAATATGTTATTTTTGTATTGTTACATCTGTATTTGTTTATTATTAGTGAGATGGCGTTCGTCTTGGAATCTAATCGTAACTTTTATGTGGATTTTATGAGTTAATAATGTAAAAGTTGATTAGTTTTGACAAGACATTAATAACATTAATAATAGAGCTAGCACAAAAAATATAATATGAGGTTAACTAACTTAACCAAATATCTATTTTTAGTTTATAGATTTTTGACATTGTATCAATTGTCTCAACGAAGGCTAAGTTTAAGGTTCTTTGCATATAGTTTTGTTATGACCTAAGGGCTAAGGTGAACTTCTCCTAGATTGGGCCTGAATTTCAAATATGTATACTAAGGCCCTTAGACTTGAGCACACATACAATATGGATTATGGAAGCTGTGATTATCCTCAAGACCTCAACATGATCAAAGCCCATTAAACATGAGTGTTTAATGTCTTTTAAGAAATAATTTTTGGGCCTATGGTCCACGAAACCAACAACTTATTAAAAGAACAATCACATATATCGATCTATGGATAATTATAAGATTACCATCATGTTTTATTGTTTCGTATCAAAACATTCGATTCTATTAAGGTTGTACCCAATCTGACCCAAAATTGGGTCCCATCTTCAGCCCAAACAAATAGGAAAAGGATTAATGTAACATCCCAACTTTTCGGTATTCCAGGTACGACGTCATGGTGTAGGGCGTATTTAATTAATTTAATGCATTATATATGATCACAAGACCTCCATAAATGTTTTTGTGTTCATAATTTAAGTGGTAGTTGAGTTTTTATGGAGTTACCATTAATGCTTCAAGCTTTATATGCAAGACATGTATATATTTGAACCTCTTGTAATTCCTCCTCATTGTGCTTCGGTTTTTGCTTGGTTTTAGGCTTTAATTTCATGACTATTTGATATCCTAACATGCCTTTATGTGTTACCTAACTTTAGCATGAGTTTTGTGGGGTTTTGAGGCTGATTTGCAGGTGTTTGCGCGAGGAAGACGAAGCAAGGGAGAACTAACAGCCGTTAGCTCTCTTGGTGGTAACGGCCGTTAGCAGCAGCTGGGAGTCCTGTCCCCACTAACGACGATTAGTGGGGGTTTGAGGGGTGGGGACTAACGGTCGTTAGTCCCTCAGTTTCCCCCGTTTGTTTGTTTTGCTCGCTTGTTTGCTTGTTTTGTTAGTTTCCCTCCCCGATCTTGATCCTTGTGTGTTGTGTGCTTATTTATATGTATGAATTGCTATGCTATGACTTGTTAATGTGTGATTTTGATATGTTTTATGTATGAACAATGTGTTACGATGTGTATGTGTTCGTTTTGGTATAATTTCGGTGCTTGAGTACGAGCTATGAACTTGTTTGACCTAACTGCTACGTGTGATGCCTCTTTGTACCTAATTGTTTTCCTTGTATGTTTTAAACTTGAGTGTGCTTGGAATATGATGCAATACGATGTAATTTGACAAATTATGTGTTGGTTTAGCGTGTTGTGTGTTTGATTCAAGTGTCGTTTATGTGATGAGTGCTAAATGCTCCGACTTTGCCTAAGTGTGAAACGGTTATGACTTGCATAGCATCATTCGCATTCATACGCATTTGCCGAGTGTCTATATGGTTCATTTTGAGTCTAAGTATATATTTGATGTTTGTCTTGTTCAGAGGAGTATCCCGTTGATGACGAGGTCACTCCGTAGGCATCGGTTTGTTCTCTTTTGCCCAGTTCATCGGTGTAAGGTTAGGTTAGGTTATACTTAAACCCGAATGATATGTGCCCAATATGTATGCATGTGAAATAAGCCTTATGGATACGTAATTGCTGGGAGGTGGGCCCAGAAACAGTAGCAGTACGGGACCACACTTTAAAATTTTTGTTTATAATACAAGTATTAAAATATTTCTAAAATATTTTAATACAGTAGCGGAAGACTAGCCGGATCTACTCAAGTATATACATGCAATTGATAATAAATTTTAAATCACTGAAGCAGATAAATATCTAACATGCAATTAACACTTAAGAGCATATAATTTATCATGCTTAAAATAATACAACTGTAAAATATTACCGTACTACAAACATGGCTATCTAACGGCATTTTTCCAGCTCCCGAATTCTCCTCCAGAACCCGATACCCGATCTCCTCGTGAAACCGACAGAGCTTCCCTGCAATAACCCCAGAGAAACTCTCGGAGTGTGGGCTCCGAAAGTATTTCTCTAAATACTTAGAGAAAACAAACTTTAAACTAGAAAACCCTTTTCAAGGTTTAATCTCCCGAAATTAGGCGTTCTATATAAACACCTAATTTAAATTAATTCCAAAATAAATCGAAATTAACTAGGAGAAAAGGGATATGGTTTCAAAGCTTAAACTCAGGCAAAACCACCTCCCAAAGTTGTGAATGAAAAATGAGGTCCCAAGGCCCTTATTTATAGGGGAAAAACCGAGGGTAAAATAGTGATTTCACACCCCACTTGCGTGTACAACTAGGACACGAAAACTGAGGTGACCACGCCGTAGATCTCAGCACCACGAGTCCAACGCCGCTGATCGCTAGCCGATCCGATGCCTCACGCGCCCTCACGTGCGGCCACAAGGTGGCGCGTGTGTTGCACCTTCGGCTAGGGTTTGCCCATGACGTGGCCGATTCTGATTCGGTCACGTGTCCGGGTCTGGTCCGACCCGGACCGGACCCGGTTTGACCCTATCCGTTTGGCCTGACCCTGACCCATTGACCGACCCGGTCCAGTCGAATCTGGACCATTGCTTCACGCTGATGTGGCGCGATCTGGGCCGTCCACGTGTCGCACACGTGGTGTCCAGTCAGCGCCACTTGGCAGCTGACCCGCTGACATGGCATGCCACGTAAAAAAAAAAAAAAAAAAATTCAATGAAAATTTTATTTTCTCCAAAATAAAATTTCAGGCATTTCCAACTCTTTGGAACTTCAATTTATTTTCTTAAAATAAATTCATTGGCTATTTTCAAACACTTTGAAAATTCATTTCTCTTTCTCCTTTTAATATTTCTCTTTGGGTTTTCAATTGGGGCTTGCAGAGGAACCTGCAGGACTAATTAATTTTAGCTCCAAACGGGTTATTAATATATTATCATCCCATGATAATAATTAATTACCGTTTAACAATATTTAATTCCACTAAATAAATATTGTTGCACTCTAAAATTAATTAAATTATTCACGAATTTCTCGAACTAGAATAATTTCGCATTTCACTCCTCCGTGTAGATATCCATGAAAAATAAATTGCAACTACTATCATTTATTTTTCATTTCTAATTTTTGAAATTTATTGATTCGCCTTAAGTTCAAATTCTTTGTATGTGAAACACATTCAAAATACAACTTTGGTGACGTATCACGCGAAGTGCTTTGGCCAAAGTCTTAATTCGAACATTTACAAATCTATTTCAAGGATATATCTTACCTTCCAGCAAGGCCACAGATTCCTCGATCAATATAACTCTTTAGGGCATTTCATGTAATCACCGAACATACAAAGTATTTTGGCCACCCGTTACCGAGACCTCACTTCGAGTATGTTACGGTGACTAACACTACATGTCTAAAGCCGAAATATTATCAGGATTAAGAGTGCAATGCTTCCTGAGATTTTATTCATTTTGGATAGTAGTATAAAATGAATAATCTCAGTGGTACAGTTCGATGTTTCCAATCATATTGAAAATCATCAACGTGTTATAACCGGAATCACCATTCCCTATGACGAAAGACTAATCATCTTATATAACCACGTTATAGTCTTGACAAGAACATATTCTTATCTTACCGACTAGAACTTTAATGACACGTGATTTCGGTATTCAAAGTCTTTTCCTATGAAACACATTTCATATAAGAATACCACCACACGCCATTAATTATCAATATGTGAAATACTCATAACTCGCTGTAAATTCAATTTAATTAATTCAACAAATTGAATTTTCAGGGCACTATTCCCAACAATCTCCCACTTGCCCTAAATTCAATTTGGCTACACATCTAAGTCTTATTCCTTTCACATGAGTGTCAAAAGTCGTTTTGCACTCTTTCGCGTCAATACTTTAGTGAAGGGATATATTAGATGTTTCTCTGAGCCAACAACTAGGAAAACATGAATCCAATACATCTAACTGGCTGCTTCTCAAGCTACCATGTATTTAACTTCTATGGTGGTGTAAGCAATACAAGTCTGCTTAAAATTCCCAAATTAATGGATGCTCTTTCTTAGAGTAAACACGTATTCTGATGTCAAATATCTAGAATACAAATCAGATTGTATATCCGAATCTGTGTACTCTATTGAAATGAGCTCACCACTGTGGTAGACAAGCATATAATCTCAAGTCCTTCTCAAGTACTCCAATATATGCTTTCACTACTACCTAGTGTCAGATTCTAGGGTTTGACTAATATCTGCTGACTTAGACCTATTTCATAATAGACATTTGGCCTTGTACATAATATGACATACATAAAGCTTCCGCTGCGGAACTCTAATCATGTCTTCTATCTCTTCAGTTGTCTCAGGACACTGATCCTGAGATAGATAAATTCCATATCCAAAAGGTAACGAACCTTTCTTGGAATTTGTCATATTTTACCTTGCCAGCATCTTATCTATATATGCTTCTTGTGATAAACCAATCTTCTTATTCCTATGATCACGACAAAAGTCTGATCCTTGGAATATTATTGGTCTCACTTAGGTCTTTATTTGTCAAAAAGATTTGATAATCGAATCTTGACTACTAACAAAATTCTTGCACCATTCCCAATGACCAGAATATTGTTTACGTACAAAATGAAAATGTTACAACGCTATCATGATGTTATTTTGTACACTCATGATTCATCGGGCAATTACATAAATCGAAAGATTTTAAATTGCCTCTTTAATTCTGATGTTTCATGATCCAGACGCTTGCTTAAAATCACAAAATGATCTATTAAACTTGCATACTATATGCACCTGATTTCTAGCTGTGAAGCCTTCAGGTTGTGCCATGTTTTTCTTCTTGAAGGTGCTCGTTCAAGAACATAGTCTTTACATCCATTTATCTAATCTCATAATTGATAATGAGATAAAATGGAGAGGACAATGGACTTAAGCATTGCTATAGGCGAGAAGGCCTCATAAATGATTTCTTCTTTCTGGGTAAAGTCCCTTGCCATAAGTTTGCTCTAAAGTCTCTACTTTTTCGTCCATTCTTTTCTTTTTATTTTCTTGTAGAACCCAACTGCATCTAATGGGTTTAATGCCTTCAGGCGCCTCTACAAGCTCAAGACTTTGTTAGAATACCAAAATTCTAATTATGATTCAATGGTTTTTGACCAAACGGCCAGCGTCTATATCTTTCACAGCTTCATTACACGTGACAGGATCAGATGCATTAGATTCAACCACTTAGGTTAATCTTAGGTATCTTGTCAGGTGTCCTGACAATCCTCCCACTACAATGATGCTCTCGTGTACACGTCTCTACATCACATGTTGTATTTGGTACATCACATGTATTTAATACATCTTTAGTTATCACGGGTTTATGGAAATCAGTATCACATACTGTTATATCTTTTAACACTACTTTGCTTCCACCCTTTGTGGTTATCTATGTAATCATCTTTGAAATATTCGCAAACATCTTTTGTGATTTCTCAAATTACAAAATATACCACCTCTCGTTCTTCTAGGATAACCTTAGAACAAGTAAACCTTTGTTTTTTATTCTAACTTGTCAGGATCCATCCTTAACATATGGTCCAGCCTACCTCAAATTCGAAAATAAGAGATAAAGGGTTTTCACTTAACTACAGATCCATCAGTGTTTTAGGAACTGACTTAGATAGAACTAGGTTTAGTGTATTTGTTGTTTTGAGCGCAAGACCCCAAAACGAACTTCGTAGGGTAGCATGACTCTTCATGAATCTTACCATCATTATCAGAGTTCTATTTCTCTTTTCTGCAATACATCTTTGCTAAGATGTATCTCATACAGATAGTTGAGATCTAATCCCATTTGAGAAATTCTATTTAACTCTGAACATAGATACTTATCGCTACTTCGATCTAATCGAAGTGCCTTGTGATGTTTTCTAATTTGACTCTTTGACTTCAGTCTTTTATTCTTTGAACTCTTCAAAACACAGACTTAAATCTCATCAAATAAACATATCTGTATCTACAGTAATCATTCAAATGAATAATGAAGTACCTAAACTTTCTCTTGCTTGAACATTCATAGGATCACATATCCATATGAACTGACACAAGTAACTTTATGGCTTAAATACCCTTTGTCTTAAAAAGGAACTTTCTTGGTCATTTTACTTTTCTAAACAGGATTCGCAGACTGACAACTGTCAAGTCGAAATGACTCGACAATCAGTCTTTGGATCTTATTCGGATAAAAGTGACCAAGACGTTGATGTCGCGTAGAAGTTTTTCCTCTTAGATGGTAAGTCAAGCTTCTTCATGTTAAACTTAAATTAGGGTTTTCTTTGAGGTATAAAAGACCATCTTTTATGGTGCCAGAGCAAATAAATCTTTTATTTTGATTAATGGTAAACTTTTGTTCAAAACAAATAGTTGAACCATTAGTTATCAAATAACTTACAAAAATCAAGTTTCTGTATACATGGCATGTATAATATAAAAACCCTATTGCCAAAATACGACTTTATAGTCCTTACTGGTAATACAATTAGACTTGTATTATCCTCGAGCAGTAGTTGTGTGTTAGCCGTTTTTCAAACTTTCTGGTTAGTTTGAATCTTCGCAACAAATTACAAATATGATTAGTTGAGCTAGAATCCACACACTAGGATTCTGGTGAATTTCCAACTAAACATACTTTCGATGAGTAAGATATCTTCATATCTTATCTAAACGGCGTAGCAAATGGACAAACTAAGTATTTTGGACAATTTCTTTCCAATACCCGTTACCACCGAAATAGAAATACTTTTTCCATTGTCGGATTTGACTTTCTATTTCTGAACCTTAGATTGGGAACTTTTCTTTTTCTTTCTTCCACTTACTGGCTTTCTAGGCCGTGGATATTGATATCTGATTAAAGAGAACTTTTCCCTTAGTCTATATCATCATTTCTGCCATATTGAGGTCGTTCATTGGTTCAGGTTGGGTTAAAAAAAATTTATTTAAAATAATCTTGAACGATCAAACGACTTAGGCAGAGAGTGTATGATCGTATCCTATCTGTTAAGATTGTCTCTTTAAGCACGGAGGCTTTCAATCTCGTTCAGATTAGTTATCATATTCATAATATGATTATGAAACAGTAATCCTTCAAACATCTTCATAACTGACAACCTTTTTATTGGCTTGTACCTACGTACGATTCTGTCTTCAAAACATATTCTTATCAGTAGACATCTCATGCGTCCGATGCTCAAGAACTTTTAAGACAGATATCAGGACATAAGACTAGCCAGATCATTACACTTGATCTGTTTGGAATAAACGTCTTTCTAATCCTGACTGGCTGTAGTTTCTGGAATTTTCGGATAAGGTTCAGTGAGTACGTAAACTTTCGTGTCTCAACACGATGTCAAGAGTCATTTCCTAGTCGGCATAGTGGAACCCTACTAGCCTATTTCCAAATAGTTTGGAGTGGGCTAAGAGAAATCGTAATTATAAAACTGAAATAAATAAATGCAAGTTATGATTATGTATTTCGCTTTCTTCTGCGTCCAACCAATAAATGAAATCCACGTAAGCATTTTGATTTACGCAATGGTGACTTAACTAACTGCAGTTGACTCCCCGGAGGCGAGGTCGAAAACCGCTTAGAAAAGCAAGAACTATTCTTAATTAACATGTCATCTAGGTAACTCATACCAAACAATGTCAATCCACCACTTCAACCCTTGGCCTCTAAGTGAATGTAACATAGCTCCGAATGGAGGTTAATACATTACTTAGTCAAGTGTGTACCATTACCTAGAAGTCCGTACGAGTAAGTCAAGACACTCCACGGAGGCGTGGTCGAGCTGACTTTCGTCGCATTTCATTCTATCCGTAGAAGTCTAATCTTGTATACCGCGAATACATACCCGCCAAAGGGAGTAGTATATATTCACTATACTATAGACGGGTAATGGAGGCCGTGAGAATCCAACTCTTTTCATCTCGCTCCCACTTGAATTTTTTTAAAAAGTGTGGATTATTTGTTGATTATTTTATAATCACTTTTGGCATCTTATTGTCGGAAGTGATTAATCTTATTAATACGCTCCCACTAGGATTACTAAATCATATTTAAAATCCCAATAATATTTTAAGGCAATTTAATAACTATTTATTAATTAGGCCGAAAAATATTAGTCCAATTATGCATCTCGTTCAATCTCTATTAAACATTATTATTTAATCACATTAAATAAAATACACATAATTGTAAATAACATAATATCTCATATTATCATGATCATGCCATAAATTAAAATAATTAAGCATGCTTTCATATAATTATCACATAATTATCATGCTTAAAATAAATGGCATAATGTAAACATGTTATAAATAAATTATCTCATAATTTAAATCATGTTTACTGATTCGGCAAATAACGAGGAAGATTATTGAAATCAATTCCCAGAAAATTATCATTCCACGTAAATTCCCAGGAAACACTGGAGGGGTCACAAACTGTCCCACTTAAAAACCAGCCTCCTTTGACAGAAATTACGTGCACAGTATCAGATTTAAAATTATGCATCACATGCATCATATCAATGCATGTATATATCTAGAGCACGACTCTGATACCAATTGCTGGGAGGTGGGCCCAGAAACAGTAGCGGTGCGGGACCACACTTTAAAAATTTTGTTTATAATACAAGTATTAAAATATTTCTAAAACATTTTAATACAATAGCAGAAGACTAGCCGGATCTACTTAAGTATATACGTGCAATTGATAATAAATTTTAAATCACTGAAGCAGATAAATATCTAACATGCAATTAACACTTAAGAGTATATAATTTATCATGCTTAAAATAATACAACTGTAAAATATTACCATACTACAAACATGGCTATCTAACGGCATTTTTCCAGCTCCCGAATTCTCCTCCAGAACCCGATACCCGATCTCCTCGTGAAACCGACAGAGCTTCCCTACAATAACCCCAGAGAAACTCTCGGAGTGTGGGCTCCGAAAGTATTTCTCTAAATACTTAGAGAAAACAAACTTTAAACTAGAAAACCCTTTTCAGGGTTTAATCTCCCGAAATTAGGCGTTTTATATAAACACCTAATTTAAATTAATTCCAAAATAAATCGGAATTAACTAGGAGAAAAGGGATATGGTTTCAAAGCTTAAACTCAGCCAAAACCACCTTCCAAAGTTGTGAATGAAAAATGATATAAGAGAAAAACCGAGGGAAAAATAGTAATTTCACACCCCACTTGCGTGTGCAACTTGGACACGAAAATCGAGGTGACCACGTCGTAGATCTCAGCACCACGAGTCCAACGCCGTCGGCCGTTCGCCGATCCAATGCCTCACACGCCCTCACGTGCGGCCACAAGGTGGCGCGTGTGTTGCACCTTTGGCTAGGGTTTGCTCATGACGTGGCCGATTCTGACTCGGCCACGTGTCGGGGTCTGGGCTGATCCGGACCGGACCCGGTTCGACCCTATCCGAATAGGATCCGACCCTATTCGTTTGGCCCGACCCGTTGACCGACCCGGTCTAGTCGAATATAGACCGTTGCTTCACGCTGACGTAACGCGATCTGGGTCGTCCACGTGTCGTACACGTGGTGCCTAATCAGCGCCACTTGGCAGCTGACCCGCTGACGTGGCATGCCACGTCAGCTGCCACGTCAAAAAAAAAAAATTCGATGAAAATTTTATTTTCTCCAAAATAAAATTCCGGGCATTTCCAACTCTTTGGAACTTCAATTTATTTTCTTGGCTATTTTCAAACAATTTGAAAATTCATTTCTCTTTCTCCTTTTAATATTTTCTCTTTGGGTTTTCAATTGGGGCTTGCAGGGGGACCTGCGGGACTAATTAATTTTAGCTCCAAACGGGTTATTAATATATTATCATCCCATGATAATAATTAATTACCATTTCACAATATTTAATTCCACTAAATAAATATTGTTGCACTCTAAAATCAATTAAATTATTCACGAATTTCTCGATCTAGAATAATTTCGCATTTCACTCCTCCGTGTAGATATCCATGAAAAATAAATTGCAACTACTATCATTTATTTTTCATTTCTAATTTTTGAAATTTATTGGTTAGCCTTAAGTTCAAATTCTCTGTATGTGAAACACATTCAACATACAACTTCGGTGACGTATCACGCGAAGTGCTTTGGCCAAAGTCTTAATTCGAACTTTTACAAATCTATTTCAAGGATATCTCTTACCTTCCAGCAAGGTCACAGATTCCTCGATCAAAATAACTCTTTAGCGCATTTCATGTAATCACCGAACATACAAAGTATTTTGGCCACCCGTTACCGAAACCTCACTTCGAGTATGTTACAGTGACTAACACTACATGCCTAAAGCCGAAATATTATCAGGATTAAGAGTGCAATGCTTCCTGAGATTTTATTCATTTTAGACAGTAGTATAAAATGAATAATCTCAGTGGTCCAGTTCGATGTTTCCAATCCTATTGAAAATCATCAACGTGTTATAACCGGAATCACCATTCCCTATGACGAAAGACTAATCATCTTATATAACCACGTTATAGTCTTGATAAGAACATATTCTTATCTTACCAACTAGAACTTTAATGACACGTGATTTCGGTATTCAAAGTCTTTTCCTATGAAACACATTTCATATAAGAATACCACCACACGCCATTAATTATCAATATGTGAAATACTCATAACTCGCTGTAAATTCAGTTTAATTAATTCAACAAATTGAATTTTCAGGACACTCTTCCCAACAGTAATATGTGTGAGCTACGAATATGTATGTTATGCTACACGTTAGGATATGTTATGCTAGGTATGATACGCGCTATGTTAGGTTCTTCTAGTAACTAGAGTTATGATTGGAACACGTAGGCTTAAGAATATGCTATGAATATGTTAAAGTTATGATTATGCTACGAACATGTTAGGAATATGATCATGTTACGAATAAGGTATGATTATACTAGGATATGAATATGTTAGATTATGAGTATGTTAGAACTATGGATACGTTATATTTATGAACCTGTTATGAATATGAATATGATGCGGATGTGAATACGAATATGGATATGGTTTTGACAGACCTCTGGATACGGTAAGACTCTGACTCTGACTCTGATTCTGAATATGGTTGGGGCTCGGTAATTATGAGTAAGGGAGACTCAGGACGCAAGGCATTACTCCTATGCATAATTATCGTGATGTGGGATAGGGAATCGGGGATGGACACTACCCCTTTGTGTGAAAGTTTGATTGTACATGATTCCGTTAAGTTAGTTTGTTAAGAAATTGTTCGTGAAACAGGAGTGGACTCATAATTACTTAAAATTTGGTTGTTTTGGCCTTCGGCCTAACTCTTTTAATCCCTATATTTATTATTACGTGAGAAAATGATTTAGAATGCAAAAACCACGCCCGGTTTATGAACTCCCTACTTTGTTTATGTGTTGTGCTCTATATACGTATGTACGTGTGCGTGTGTAGCCCCTGTCTAAAGGTCTAGACCGCTTAGCCTAGGTGTGGCTTTTGTTTGTCACCCGTTCGCTAGAGCTTGGTGCGGTACGGATTTCTCATTTCGTTACACGCATCGAGCCCTAGTGCGGGGGATGTGGTGCCCACCAGTTGGGGTGCTACAATTAAGAAGAGGAGAGTTGAATCACAACGACTGCTCCCATATAGGAGACAGGCTCGAGATCATATCACTGGGAAGAGTCCTTTGGACTAGGGTGTTGTGATTAATTGGATTGTAAAGGAATGGTAAACAAAAGAGGTCGAGGCCAAATCAAATGACCAGCTAAAATAAGGAGACTTGAAAAATATGAAAGGATATCTTATAAAATGAGACAAGATGTAAATATCTAGGGTTAATGAAAAAAAAAATAGGGAGAGACGAGCAAATAGAGATGTTTTGGAAGGGATGCATTGTAATGTCCCGTCTTTTGGAACAGGTAAAACGTGTATGAACGTTTGAGAGTTATCTTCTATTCGTTCGTTGTATTAATTTCCAAATACTTGTCCTTAATTGTCAAATTTTCAAAGTATGAATACCTAACTGAATTTTATTTGGATTTAGGTATTATTAATTCAAAAGTATGATCATCCAATTGCATAAACTTTATAACTTGAGGAATAAATTTTAAATTTGCTTCTTAAAGTCAAGGCACCTTTATGACTCATGCATTTTAATTAATGTTTGTATGCTTTTTATAAAATATCATGATCTTCCATTTCATTCCATGAACTTTAAGAATACACAAGACATTCTTCTTCTTCCTCCTTGCTTCCTTCTTGCATGATCCATCACCATACTCACACACCATCACCTCAATTCAAGTTCTTCTAAAATTCAAGGTAAGAATTAGGTGAATCAAGGTCTTTTCTCAAGCATGAACTCATCTATACCATTTAATTTTTCATGGGAATTGTATGCATGAATATGTTGCCATGGAAGCTAGGTTATGGAGAATCATATAGCAAAACTTGTTAGGAGAAAAGTGATAGAAGTAAATATGCTAGAAATCATGTACTAGGAAGAATTCAAGAAGCCATCAAGCATGATTCATAAGTTAGGAAAGCTTGAAGTTTATTAATGGAGTTGATGGGTATTGGAGATGATGATTAAGGATATTAAGCATGAGTTCTTGATATATATTTGATCCTTAAGTGTTCCTAAGTGTGCTTTTATGTGTTATGAGTTGAGTATATTTGATTCTAAGTGTATCTTTGCAAGTTTGGATGGTTGATTGAATCCTTGGCTTCCTTCCCTCTTTCTCCCCTGTTTTTTTCTCGTTCCAGACATGTTTGCACGGTCGTGCAGGTTCCCCATTCATTTCTCGCACGCCTCGCATAAACTCTAAAATTTTCAGCATATCTTTTTCTCGCTCGGCCACGCAGGTTTTTAGGCCAAAAGTCACACTGCCGTGCAGACCTCAAATGAGCTCTGATTGATCTGAATTTTTGACCACTAAAACCTCTTTGAGTGTAGAGTATTATCCAATTGGAATCTCATTAAAATCATTTCTGAGAAAGGAGATATGATCGATCCAAAATTGTGTCACCAATCAGACGAAAATCTGCATTTGACCAACTTTGCACCTATGTTATTTTTGATCCACTTTGAACTAAAATTTGAGCCATATATGGTTGGAAATCTATGTTTTTATACTTTCATTTCCAACAAACAAAACCTAATTCCGACTTCTCAAACTTAAGATATACCCAATCTTTACAGCTTGCGCGTTTGGAAAAAACTATCAGCTTTTGCTAAGTTTTGCCTAAATGCCTGTTTCTTGCCTTTTTCGTCGTTTCTTTCCTTTTATTGAACCTCATGTATGCTATATTCTTTAAGCTAAGTGTAAGTGCTCTTATATAAGTATATCGTTTTACTAAAGTTGCATGAAAGATGTCTAAACTTGCCCTAAATGATCTCCAATGTGAAATTTAATTCCTAAAGTGCCATGATTGCTCATATTGCCCATTCCTTGCATAATTATAATCTTGTAGCATATAAAGCTATACTCATATCATTTCATGACATTGTTTTGCATTGCCAAGCATCTCTAGTTGGTCCTTTTAATTCTAATGTTGATCGTAATCGTGTCTTTTGTTCAGGTAATCCTCCCGAGAACCCGGTGGTTTAGATTCGTATCTTGTTTTGGTACTCTTTTGTCGGGGTTATCAAGGTGAGGTTATTCTTTGTTGTAATCAATACTATATCAATACTATGGCCTACACGATTTGATTATTCCTCACCCGAACTATTATACATATATGTATTTGTGTATTAAATAAGTCATTGCCTACTATTTTCCCGGTCTTACCGGAAATGGTTTTCTAGTATCAAATGAATTATACATATATGTTCTCAAGCGGGTGTTTATGAATCTACCGGAAATGGTTTTCTAGTATCAAATGAGTTATACATATATGTTCTCAAGCGGGTGTTTATGAATCTCAATCGAAAATGAAAATGTATCTTCCATGCATTGCATAACGAGTGTTTGTGATTGTTGGGCCCGAGGCAATGTGGCTTAGGGGATCCGGGAAAGTATAGGGCTGACGGTGAACCTACTCTACTGGGTGTACGTGCTATCTTCGGAGGTAGTGGATATCACGTATTACCTGTAATCGGCTTCGGCCGAAGGAGCATGGTACCGAAACAGGCTATGACTTAATTGACAAATCGATGGATAGGGAGTAATTAACCCTTCCATCACCCAGAGGAAAAAGGGATTTATTTTATTGTATTGTCTTGTGGAGTAAGGTTGGAGAATGTGTATAACTTGGTGCCCATTGATTGTTTGGAAACCCTTAACCCGATATATGCCCTATTATTGTAACGAAAATGATTGTATTGTAAAATGGGCTATATTTGGTCGAGGCGAATTGTTATTGTGTATTGCATTATAATTATAACTTGTATATTGTTATCCCTCGCCAGTCACTCGACTGACCCTCTTTCTCTTTCCTTCTTGTCCCTTCGTATTGATTGCAGGTTTTGGGGAGTCGACTAGGCAGCGAGTGGTTTAGCTTTCTTTTGAGTCGAGTCCTAGTTTTTGATGCTATCATGTATGGTATTAGTTAATTATGATATTGGTTGGTGATGTAATACTAACTTATATACTGTATTACTTTTAATATGTTAGCGGAGAACCCTGTTTATGTAAATTAGTTAAATGCTGAGCTTCTGAATTATCGTTTACTTGATGAGTTTGCTTCCGTTATGCATTTAATTGTTGGTGACTGTCTGTATAGCGCCGCCTAGTTAGGAGTGGTCTTGAGTGTCTCTTGTTCGCTAGCTCTTAACACGTATATGGATTTTTCCATTTCGTATACGTGTTGGGTTCTAGTGCGGGGGATGTGATAGCTCCACGCTCGGGGCATCACTTGCATCGAGTATAAATCCAATCAAAACCTATTATACATTCAACGATTCAAATTTATCAGGTATCTCACATCCAATGATAAAAAATGTGGAGTTTAGTATATAATGGTTTGACAAGTCTCTCCTCAACAACTAACTTTTGAGAGTGAGTAAGGTTAAATACATTATTTATCAAAATTGGCTACCTTTTCAAAATTTTACTAATATGTAAAAAACTTTTAAAAGATTTAAATAAAAAGGATGCAAGTACACTCTCTAGTATGATAATGAAGTTGGGCATTTTTAATAAACCATATCGAACGTAGTGACCCTAACCAAAAGTAATGGCTTTCCCAAAAGCAAAAATATCTAATCGCAATATATAACTTTGTGTCAGCAATAATTAGCAGCACTTAATTAAAGTACCATTAAGAAATAAACTATAATTAGTCTAAGCTCCGGTCTCGTAGACGTCGAGAAATGATTGCTTTAATTAATTTGGTGCTTCCTTATCTGAAAAGAGAACCATGGCCGAGGCTATGCTTTATGTCACACATTAACCTCTTTGGGGAACAAATTCCCCATGTCTCCCCTATTTGTCACTTGTGACATGAGATTCTACTGACATTAATTTGATTAATTTTTTCCAATTTTTTTAGTGAACATTTGAGCACACAGATTTAATTTGGCCCAATACAAGTGCATTTGCCACTACTTGCATACACTTAGAAGGATAATTCTATCTGGAATCCTGTGGGCTAAAATTAATATTGCGAGTGTGCAGAAGTTGTACATATTTTATCATAGGAGTAGTAAAATTTTTTAGGAGAATAATCAACAATAGAAAGATCGAACAACAATCAATCACATAATGTGTGTGTTACTTCTATTATTTAATTAATTATTTTTTCTAAATTTTATACCAATAACGGAATAAGCGTAAAAATATTCGTTCTATCATTCGATAAAACATTCATTCTATGATTGGATCGAGGTTTAAAATTTGGCAATCGATAAAAAGTGCAGAAAGAAGAGATGCCAAAAATTAAACAAGGGGACAAAAGCAATTTGTGTGAAAGGGTAAATCATGGAGATTGGAGGTCATCAGGTCATGGTTTTAATTTATGAAGAGGAAGAAGAAGGAAAAGCAGAAGCTGTTAAAATAAGTGGAAGCTGATGAAATAGTTTGGGCCCAGGAAATGATGCACTATTGTTTGGATATGGCTTTGAGGGATCCAATTCAGACCCTGTCCTTTCACTTGATGTACGGCCATAATAATATCTATAAATAATTACGTTTTAATCATATTATCATTCTAAAATTAATGATTAAATTGTAGAATTACTCAAGATAATAATTAAGGTAAAAAAGGAGCATGCAAAGTTTTTTGTATTTTCAGAATTCCTACGCGAAATTTTTTATTAAGTTAACATAACATTGAATTGATAAACTATATCGCTCGATAGTAGAAAGAATTTTATGCTTAAGTGGAAAAAATTCTAACTTGAATCTAACTCGACTGAACCCAACTAATCATAATAGCAAGTGTATTACACTTACAATTTTATTGTCACTTTACCTAAATTTTTTACCAACCACACGGTATGTATAAAATACTCATCCTATTATTACCAATTTGGTAGAGTCAATCTTGGATTAGAATTATCCGGTAAATGGATCTGACTAAATTTGAACCAAATAAATGAGATCTATACTATTATATATTTGATAACGATGTTTGACTTTTTATTATACATTTTGATGATGTGGAATTTTGTGGGTTTTTTGAAGTTTTTAATTAGATAGAAAACTTGTGATTGGTTTATCTTTATTTTGTATATTATTTTTTTATGAAAATAAGTAAAAAAAAAAAAAGTAGTAACTAAGGAAAATAATTAATGTTGATAAGTTTGACCGAATGGAATTAATTTTGATATTTCTACTAACTAAGTAAGGTTAATATTATATGCATGTATTTGATATTTCTATATATTTATTAAATTAATTTTAATAGCTAATTACTTAAACCACCGATACAATTTCCATAAAAAATCACTATAATTTCAAATTTAAATTCAAATATTACAAAATACAGAGAATTAATTAAGTTTCTTAAATTACTCCATCAAATTAATTAGTTTTTTTTTTAATCTAAAATTAATAATTAATATATACATACATACATACATATATATATATATATATATATATATATATACACACACACACACGTATAATTGACATAAATTAATTAAATTACTCCATCAAATTAATTAATTTTTTTAAATTTAAAATTAATACTTAATAAATTTAATCTATATTTATATCTATACTATTATATATTTGATAGCGATGTTTGACTTTTGATTGTACATTTTGATGACATGAAATTTTGTGGTTTTTTTTGAAGTTTTTAATTAGACAGAAAAAATGTGATTGTCTTATCTTTATTTTGTATATTTTTTTTATTAAAATAAGTAAAAAAAAAAAGTAGTAACTAAGAAAAATAATTAATATTGGAAAGTTTTACCGAATGGAATTAATTTTGATATTTCTACTAATTAAGTACGTTAATATTATATACATGTATTTGATATTTCTATATATTTATTAAATTAATTTTAATGGCTAATTACTTAAATCACGGATACAATTTTCATAAAAAATCACTACAATTTCAAATTTAAATTCAAATATTACAAAATACAGAAAATTAATTAAGTTTCTTAAATTACTCCATCAAATTAATTAATTTTTTTAAATCTAAAATTAATAGTTAATATATATTTTAAATGATAAAATTATTTTGAATTATTTTAAATGATAAAATTATTTTTATGGTAGGTCATATAGTAATAATTGGAATCTTTAATTTTTCAAAACAATTCAAAAATCATATCAACTATCTCCCTAATTTACGAAATCTTTTAAATTGACAATTAAATTTGTATCCTTATTTATCTTTCAGGGTTTCTTATATTTATTATAAAAGTTGTAAGCATTTATCTATTATCTTCAAACCTTTTTTTTTTTGTCATGCCTCCCCTATTCTCTCTTTGTTCTCACACCTTCGATTCCATTCATATTTTTTCGCCTCTATCACGGTATACAAAATTATTTTCTTATTTTTTATGTTGCTAACTTCATCTCGAGAAATTACGAAGATTCAAGATTTATGTATTGATACACAAAGTTTTGTTAGTTTTTACTTTTGTTTCGATTTGTTATTAATTTTATATATATTTTGTTGTTGTCGATTTTAACATTTTTTAGAAATCTATTTATTTATGTTTTTTATGAAATTTATTTAGAGAATATGGACTTTTACTTTTATTGTTTTATGAATTTATCTAATTATTCTAACTTTTCATTGTTATCATTTTTAATACTTTATTTTTATTTTTTTTTCCAAAGGAATTTATTGCATTTCAATTAATTTTTGCATTAATTTTTTATTTGACACATTTGAAGTATTATTGAATAATGTATTTTTGAATATTTTAATATTTATGTTTTTAACGTAAAATATATCTTTTGCGGTAGTTAGTACAATAAAATAGTATTCAATGCTCAAAATTATCTTACCAAAAAAAAAAAAAATGCTCAAAATTAATCAAATTATCGAAGGATTTTTGCTTTTTTTACTTTTTGTTCTTTTGTCATTCATTTATGATTTAAGATTTTCTTTGAGTTGATTTCATATTTATAATCGGAGACATTAAAAGTTAGATTTAATAATTTCTTCACGCAATTAAGAAATGTTATTTCATATTTTTTTCACTTTGAATTTTAATATATTTTAGGACATTTTTATTTATTTTTTATATTATTTTTAGCTTTTATTTTTTCATTGTTATTTTTTTCATTAATTTCTCATCTATTTTCAACATTAATATCATGTTTATCATCGATTTTTGACATGAAATTGACAATAGATAATGATAATAAGTTTATATTTGAATTTAATGGTATATTTTTTTTTTCCAATTACGTTTTTCTTCAATATTTAGTTATATATATATTTTGTATTCTAACAATTTTTATTTTTTAATTGTTTTGCAAGTTACTTAATTGTTGTAGATTTTGTTAATGAAATTTTTTTCTATTTACTATGTTTAATTTTTTTTTTTATATTTTAACTATAAAAAACGTTAACATATTTCTATTTTTTTCATTTTTTTTTTAATTTCGCTTAATGTATCTATCTATAAAAGCATACACATCATATATTACATAGTTTTCAAAAAAAATTTGTGCCAAGTACAAATTTTTTTGATTTATCCATAAATTTATGTGAGATTTTAATAAATTTTTTTTTTCAGATTCTCATATATTTCTTTTATTATCTTTATTTCATTTAATTTTTATGATTTATATAATTTTTTTGTATATTTTTGTTTATTATTGATGAACATTTTTTTTTTTTAAATTTTAATTTCATTTTAATTTATGGCTACATACTTAAGATAGTTATGTTTATTTATTTTGTTAATAATTATTTTTATTTATTTTGAATTTCAATTTTTTTAATATTTTTTATTCATTTTTCTTAATGATTGAGTGATGTTTCTTTTCTATCAACTAATTTACTTTCCCCAAAATCGAAGAACAAATTTTCATATAATTTTTATTTTTTAATATTTAATATCACTTTTTAATACCATTTACTTTTAGTTTTTCTTTTTTAAGAATGTTATATATTATTTATTTATAACTTTTTCAACTTTTTAAATTTTTTTATTCGAATTTTAATTTGGTAGGTATTTTTTTATTAAAATTTTTAAAATAATTTCATTTTTTATTAAATATATAATTATTTATAATTTTCATTATTTCTTAATAATATTTTTCGGTTCGAGGGTCTTTGTTGTAATTGTAAACCAAACAAATGCATTTTTCTGTTTTTTTCCCTTCTCATTTAAGTTTAGAATAAATTAATATATTAATTATTTCATTGATTATAAATATTTCCCAAATTTGGGTACTTTAGATTATTGAAATTATGTATTTATTTGAAATATGAATGTAATTTTTTTTTATCTTGAATTATTATTCGTTTTCATTAAATTTAATTTATATAAATTGATTATTTACTTTTTATTTTTTTTGTTACTTATTATTTTTTTATATGCTTAGTTCAATAATAAAAATAATAATAACAATAATAATAATAATAATAAATAAATAAATAAATAAAATTTACCAAGTTTCAGTATAATGTATTATTCCCTAATTTGGATGATTTTCTATTTTATAGATTTTACATAAATTAACTTTCTATTCTAAAATAAACTATCTTTTAACATTATCTTAGTTTATAATATTTACGACTAATATATAATATTATAAATCAATAATTTTTATATATAAAAACCGTGCATAGCACGGGGTATATGCTAGTATAAAATATATATATAAAAAGGAGAAAATTAAAAGAGAGAAGTGAGGAAAATACATATAGAAATAACTTGGGTAATAAATTTAAAAATTCCTGGTTTTTTAATAGATAGTATATATTCAATTTTCTTCATATTTTGAATTTATTCTGTGCAAATAAAGCATAGATATTGTGCTATTATGATTATACTTTATCCCAAATAATTAAATGAAGTTAAATGCATAGTGCCAATTGGCAACGAAAACATCGGGGCCTTCACGGCGGAGACGGGGCCGTTAAAAGACATGAAAGTGGTGGTGCGCGGTGGGTCCGGCCGGCCACCAACTTTCCTTTTCTTAATCTGGCAACAACTTTTCAGATATATCGAATCTAACTGTCATTTCCTTCAGATTTAGGATTTAATGCATGATTATTATTATTTTTTGGTTACAATTTAATGCATGATTTGATATGGAATTAATGTTGACATAATGGTTAAATGTTAATTCGTTTTACTGTTTAGTTCGTTGTCGAGTTTCCAACCCAAATAGTAAAACAAAGAGAGAAATATTTCCACTAATTTGTAATTCAAACAAATAAATATTTTTTCACATCTTGATTATAACATTTTTTATAACGCGTAGAATGAGTTTTTTTTACTTGTAAATCGGCATCAAATTTTCGTATTTATGTCATATTACTATGTAAATTTCTTTTTTATTAATTTTGATTAAATAACAAGACACATGTATATATTATAGATATATCACACGTTTTGATTTTTTTAGTCAAGACTACTGGAAATGAGTTTAGATGGTGGATATATATCATAACTGCATATATCAGATGACGGTTTGCAAGTTAAAGTACTTTACTCTATGAGAGTAAGAGTTGCAAAAATATCATAATTTGAATGTTAAAAAAATATTTAACTCTAAATTACGAGAAGTAATAGCATAATTCCTGGCATAATATGTCGGGGAATAAATAAGGTGCTTGATGGTGGTAACAATTCCAGATAATGAAATGGCATACATTATATTCTAAATGCTGAGTTTATATGATAAGTTAGGAAGAGGAATTGTTGCCAAATATGTGGGAAAAGACAATTCATGGGGGAATTTGAGCCTTCCATGATCCGATTCTGGTCGTAATCTTGAGTGAAGTAACATATCATGTTGCGATCAAGCCGCAATTTGTTTGTTTGAGTTTTCAGGTTTGCAAAAGTCAGCCATGTCTTCTTGAGAATCTAGTTCTTCATGTAATAAAAAATGAAGAGTTACAAAACTCAATATTTGAGACACTCCTAAACAGTGAGATGGAAAATTGAATAACACATGAGGTACTGTATATGGAGACGGATAGCAAACGCGACGTGATACGCTTATGAAACAACAATATATATATATATATTTTTAAAATTTATCACGTGATAAGTGTCTGACAAGATACAAAATGATAAAATGATATTTGTGTATGTTAGTTCAAGAACATGATAAAAAATCCAAATGATCAATGGTCCAATCAAGCAAACAAATTAGTTTAGCAGATTAACTCATGGGATACAACGATAAGATTGAAAGAGAATATTGGATTACGATGAAAGCAAGAGATACAATAATAACGGATTTTGGTAAGATTAGCCAGGGAAAAACTTAAGTCTGATATTCTATAAATAAGGTGTTCATGAGATACGACGATCTAAGTTTTTGGTCTGATTTCTCTTGATTAATCTATTCAAAACCCTAACTTACTCCGGTAAGATCTTGAGAAAAGAGAGATTAATTTTAGGAGTTTTGGACTGAAGGCAACAATTTGGATAAACTTTCATGCATTAATTAGAAGATGGATTAGTATATTAAATATAAACAATTCCTTTTCTTCTCCTTGTATGCTTTATTATACCTCAATCACCTTCTAATATATTACATCAAAGACATGGGTCCAACTCCAAGTATGCCCCATAAAAGATGATTGTCCATTGCAACACAAAAATGAGAAATAATGGAGATAGCAGTGACAAATATAGTACATTATATTTTGGTAATTTATAGTAGCGGGGATGCATTGGGAGGGATAAAATCATAAAGGCAATGATGATAGATATGTACATAGTTGGCCACAATAATACTATTTCTACTCATGAATGTCCCTTAATCATTGCCCTTCACTTTCATAATGCTCACACCCAAATTGTAATCTGATCACAGTTCTCACGCAATAAAAACTATTGAGTGCCTTCTCCCTGTACCTGAATTTGCACTTTCAAATTCAATTGGCCAACTACATTATATTGATCACTTCTCCAATTTCATCTTTTTAATTAGTTAGTGCATCTCACTCACACACACACGCATTGTGTAAAATGATGATGATACTTCGAAATTGGAATGAGCATGCATGACGGAATGATACTTCGATTAAGATTATGTTGTTGAATTGATTACTCGAGATATTTGATATGTATTAAAATCAAATTAAGGGAATAAAATAAAAATGAGATGAATCTAATTTGAGCTCATTAAAAATAAATAGAATGTCGGTATAATCATAAATAGTCGTAATTTTTTCAGTAACTCACGTGAAAGGATGGAATTGAACTTTCGGAAAATATATATTCTAATTATTTGTAGGTAGATAAAATGAATTTTCCTTAAAGTTTGAAATAATCGTTATTTTGTTTGTGGGCCCCGCCCAACTTGTCTACAATGTGAATAAATAATTATTAATGCCAAACTTTCACGAAATTATTATTAATATCAAAATTTCAAGGATCAAGACATATCGAGATGAAATATGATTTTTTTTTAAGAAGATGAAATATGAATTAAAAAGAAATATTCTAAAGTATTTAAAATTTTTAAATCTAGATGATAGAATGCTGATATGGACACGACATGTATGGATATTGATCTGACTCAATTCTGGTCGATCTGACGTGGTCTATCTGGCTGTCAGATATGAGTCAATCAGTCAAGAATTTGTTTAAGTGGGTTCTTTATCGACCTGAAAGCACTAACACACGTGAGCTAAGTACCAGCTTGGGGAACTTGGGGTTTTACCCAAGTTTGGCACTCCGATGCTCAAGTCAGTAATGGAGCTATTTAGAGAGAGAATAAATGCAATTTAATGCGGAGTAAAGACTTACCAACTACTGTTCAAAGGGCGAGTATTTATAGTCATGGTCAGATAACGCAGTAGTGCGTGTACCGCAGGTGTGCATTAATGGCATTGCCAGTCGTCGATCTGAATGTCGGACAATGGAACCGGCTTGAGGCGGGTAGTTTGTACCTTCTTTCCCCTTTGGGTAAAAGCAGGGATTGACGGCCATTAACGCGCCGTAGTACGCCTGTTCCAGGGAATGAGAAGGATGCACGTGTCCTGACAGGAGTGCTTTACAGTATTCGGGTGTCCGGTGACGTATGTAATCGATCTAGAGATCGATATTGCCCTCCGGAATCCTTTACTGTTTGGGTTTCTTCCTAGGAGAGAGAAGATTGACCTGATGATCTGATGATCGTGCGATATGTAAATCGACCTGACGTCCTTGCGTAGATCTGATGATCTGTCCCAGAGGTCGTTTCTGGTTTATCCAGGTCTGCGTGGGGTCCACGTGGTGCCAACGTTGACGCGCCACGTGTTCCTGTATTATCGTGCCATGTCAGAGGCCCCCCAAATTACCAGTGTGAATTTTCGCAGTGGTAATTTCATCGATTTGGCAATGGGCAGGGGAACCGTCGTGGCCATTGGAGTCCAACTGCCGCCCAGATTATTAGGCGTGACTTTTGAGTCGGTTCGGTCTGACACCGTATTTAATGCGGCGCAACCTTCCATGGGATTGGCGTGTGCAGGGTAATTATGGCGTCGTTTCGTATTTCAAGGCGTTACTTTTTCAACCTCTATATATAGGAGGCCTCCCTGAGCCCCAAATTCACCATTGGCACACTCTGTGAACCGAACTGCTCCGATCTGCTCAGCTCGTTTGTGAACAGGCGCTTCCGCGATCCACTTTGGAAAGGTAAACTCCCCATCTTCTTTTAGCTTTTATGGCTCAGGACCAGGTCGCGTTTACACCTTCACCAGAACGAGAAGACGACCTGCCGACCCCCCCTTTACCAAGTGAAAGTTTTGAGTTCGCATCGGGAAGGGGCGAAGTTCTAACGGCTAATAGAGGGGGATCAGCTTCGACGTCTAGGGTGCGGCGACCTATAGGACTGTTAGACGAACCGGAAGAGGAGGAAACTGGAGGGGAAGAACAGGTCGGAGAGAGGCAGATCGATGGTGGGGAACCTGTGGTGCATATCGGGAACCCCCCAGCTCGACCTCCGCATGTTTATCGGACCCTCTCGCATGTTTCTGAGAGGTTTTCTAAGATAACTCCTCAGGAGTTCGAGGAGGTCACCAGGCTATTGGGGTGGGTCCCCAATACACAGTTCGCATGCCGCAGGAGGGGGAAACAGTTGAGAGACCGAGGGGTTTGAGATCGGTTGGTATGTACTATGCTTCCGTCAAATACGGGTTCAGGCTTCCTCTTCCCCGGGTCATTGCGGATTTTTTAGTTCGATATAACCTGTGTCCTTCCCAGCTGACCCCCAAACTCTTTCTCGCTAATGCATTGTATGATTATTACGATGAAGTGCCTCGGGTTCGAGCCAGAGATTTGGAACTTCGGGTGGGTCCCACAGATCATCAGATCTACGCAAGGACGTCAGATCGACCAGATTTGAGCCAGATCAGTTTGGCGCCGTCTGTGGGAAATCTTCCTTTCACATCGACCTAGATAAAAGCCCTTTCATCCTTTTTCCAACACCATGGTTAACACCAGGAACACCAACCGTGACGAGGACATGGAGGAGGTTGCCAAAGGCAGGATGACTACAACGCGCCGCTTGGTAACATCTCCGATGTCCTTCCGATCGGGCCTAACACTAACGTTCCCCAACCTCCGCCGGAGGCCACTCCCAGGAACACCGTCACCCAGGCGGACCTGGATGCTTTCCTCGACCAATGACGGGTCGAGATCGAGCGCGCCCAGACGGAGGGCCGCGAACCTAGGCGCCCCGAGCTACCAAGGGCCAGCTCAAACACTACCATCCCGAGCCCTGTGTTGGGCAACGCGCTGGGCCCCTCACTCCAAGCATACGGGAACCCAGTTCCCTATGTCTTCCAGCCGCTCGATGGGTGTCCCGCCCACATCATCTGGGGTCTTAGTCCCCAGATCGGAGCGGGCCAGGTCCAAGGGTTCGCTCCACCGCCACCTCCTCCCGCGATGAGTAAGGAGGTCCCGCGCGAGGGCCATGGGGAGTCTGATAACCCCAGCCGCAACAATCGTGGCAAGCGCGTTGTTGACAAAGAGCACGAGGAGTTCGACGACCTCCGGACAAGGATACCCACTCGATCTGCGAGGGAGGAGGCGGCCCGGATAGCCGCGTCTCGTGTTGAAAACGAGCCTGATCGTCACGCGGACCTGCCACGGAGATGGGTCCAAGACCGCTTGGGAGATCGAGGATCTCAGATCACCTAGAGGCAGGTCGACCTGAGAGAAGGGCTGAACCGACGCCCTCTCCATTATCGCAGCGACAGGGAGGAAGCCTCCCCCTTTTGCGAGGACATTCTCCGCACAACCTGTGATGGAGATCGCATTCCGACAGGCCTGCCCATGTATAACGGGACCACAGATCCCGAAAAACATGTGACGACCTTCGAAAATCGCATGTTGCTACACTCCCACCCACAACAGATTTGGGCCAAACTCTTCTTCACCACGTTGACGGGCCCAACTCAGGACTGGTTCATCCGCTTGCTGCTGCGGTGCATAACGACCTACAACCGGTTCGTAGATCTGTTCACAACCCACTTCTCCTCAATGACCGGGGAGAAGCTCCCGCCCTCTTATCTCAACAGCATCTCCCAGAGGGAGGGTGAGTCCTTGCGAGACTTCATGACTCGCTTTTCGAGGGAAGTAGTTCGGGTTGAGAACCCGACGATGGACACCCTGCTCTCTGTGGTCCATCGAGCTCTCCGCAACCGCCTATGGGCAGACGAGATCGTCAGGGCCGGACCTCGCAACCTGACGAAGATACAGGACATCGCCCATGGCTTCAAGCCCGTAGAGGAGATAGCCCTCGCGCACGGACCCCCGCCTCGATCTGAGCGACAGGCTATCGGGTCAGGCTCGCCCCACAACCGGAAGGGGAACGAGCAGAAGAAAATCAAGGGGAAAGTCGACCCACCGATCCAGGTCGACCGACGAAACTATGTCCCCTTGACCAAGCCCATCAACCAGATCTACGTGGTCATGGATCAGAGCCTTCTGAAGAAACCAAAGCCCATCCGGGAGGGCCCGAAGGCTGAAAAATCGGGAAAGTTCTGCGGTTACCATCAACAATGGGGCCACACCACCGCAGAATACAACGCCCTCCGTGATGAGATCAAAAGACTCATCTAAGGAGGGCACTTGAAGGATTTTGTTCGAAAAATCGACCACTACTCTGAGAGGGCGGGATGACCTAACGATCGCGATCGTTCCAGATCAAGGTCTCCCCCGAAAAGATCTAGGAAGCAGCCGCTGGAAAGAGCTGAGGACAATCCCCCCACCAACGGCAAAATCTACATGATAGCCAGGGGACACGAGGGCAGTGACTCCAATGCGGCTCGAAAGAGGAAAATCAGACGTGCGGCCCGAGAGTTCAACGGTCCACATGAAGAGGTCTTCCAGATCAATCAGGGTAGAGAGTGGGAGAGGCAGGAGGTTAGTTTTAGTGAGAGTGATAGCCGCCCAGGCCCCCATCGGGAAGGCGAGGCGCCTAGTTGTCCGATGGTGGTGACCTTAGGCGTGGCTAATTATGATGTAACCATATGCCTAGTTGATAATGGAAGCAACTTGAACATTATTTCTTACTCAACCCTTGTAAAAATGAAATTGCATAATCTAAAGCTCGATCCAGTCCGAACACCGCTCTCCGGGTTCGGTGGGTCGGAAGTTGTTCCCCTAGGGCGCCTCCGACTCCTCACCTCTATGGGAACATCCCCTAAGAGGGTGACCCAAGAAGTCGAGTACGTCATTGTTAACATGCCCTTAGCGTACAACATGATCTTCGGTCGACCCGGCCTCATACAGTTCAGGGCGATAATCTCGACGTACCATCAAAAGCTGAAAATGCCCATCCCGTACGGGGTCGGAGAGGTGACTTACGACGTCATGGATAGTTGGGCTTGCTATGCCATCGTTCTGAAAAATCCCTCGGGGAAAGAAGTAGCGGAAGATCTCGACCTGCAGACATACGCCGATGGGGAGATCGAGCTCTCCACGAAAGAGAGTGGGGCTGAGTGATCTCCCACGGCACAAAAAAGGAAAGCCAGCGAGCGGCTCGAACCCGCCGATGAGCTGAAGAAGATCGCTCTTGTCCCCGGAGACAGCAACAAGACCACCAAAATCGGGACGAACATGCACCCCCAACATGAGATCATGATGATAGAGTTCTTGAGGGACAATTCTAACATTTTCGCTTGGGCAGCCAAAGATCTGATTGGTGTCGACCCGAAAGTGATCTGCCACCGACTCGGGATCGACCCCGTCCATCAAACCCATCAAGCAAAAGTTGAGACCGCAAAGCCGGCCAAGGAACAATATTATCGAGGCCGAGGTCAATAAACTCCTCGACGCGGGATACGTTACTCCAGCTCAATATGTTGACTGGTTGTGCAACGTAGTCCTCGTGCAAAAGACAGGCGGGAAGTGGAGAATGTGAAATGACTTCACCGACCTCAACAAAGCTTACCCAAAGGATCCGTATCCGTTGCCCCGCATTGATCAGCTCGTCGACTCGATAGCTGGGTGCGAGATGCTCAGCATGATGGATGCCTTCCAAGGTTATTACCAGATCTCCATGGCCCCCGAAGATAAAAAAACACACGGCCTTCATTATGGTAAAGGGAATATACTGCTTCAAGGTCTTGCCCTTCGGATTGAAGAATGCAGGGGCCACATACCAAAGACTGGTCAACCTGATGTTCAAAGACGAGATCGGAAAGACGATGGAGGTCTACGTCGATGACATGATCGTGAAGAGTCGGTGGGCGTACCATCATCTAGATCACCTACGCACATCGTTTGAGATCTTACGGAAATACGAGATGAAGCTCAACCCCCGACAAGTGCACGTTCGGGGTCGAAGGAGGGAAGTTCTTGGGGTATATGGTGAGCCAACGGGGCATCGAAGCTAATCCTACCAAGATCAAAGCTATCCGGATCATATCTCGACCCCGGTGCATCAACCAAGTGCAATCACTCGTAGGTCGAATAATTTCTCTCAATCGGTTCATATCGCGATCGTCGGAGAGGAACCTCCCATTCTTCAAAGTTCTTAGGAACCTAAAAAAATTCGAGTGGAACGAAGAATGCGACCGAGCGCTAGATCAATTGAAAGAATACTTGGCCTCTCCGTCGTTGCTGGCAAAGCCAAATGAGGGTGAGACTTTGTACCTCTACTTATCCCTTTCTAACGAAACCTTCAGCTCAGTCTTGGTCGCCGTTCGAGATCGAAAGCATCTACCGATCTACTACCTGAGCAAGATCCTGCACGGCACAGAACGGAATTATCTCGAGATCGAGAAGTTCGTGTTCGCCCTCACACATGCAGCCCGGAAGCTACGTCCGTACTTCCAGGCTCACCCCATAGTCGTCCTAACGGATCAGCCGCTTAGGCAGGTGTTATCCAAACCCGATGTGTCGGGTCGAATGATGAAATGGGCGATCGAGTTGAGTCAGCATGACATCACCTACCAACCTCGAGCCACCCAGCAAGCTCAAGTTCTGGCTGACATTCTAGTCGAAAAGAACACCAGTTCGATGGAGATTGTTCTTACCTCACCAAGTTGGACCATGTACACGGATGGCTCATCGACCTCTCAAGGAGGGGGAGTGGGCATATCCCTTACAAGCTAGGATGGACTCCAGCTCGATTTCGCCATCAAACTCGATTTTAAAGCAACGAACAACCAGGCCGAGTACGAAGCACTTGTGGCAGGACTAAGGTACGCGACGGAAAACAAGATCGACAAGCTAGCCATAGTAACTGACTCCCAGCTCGTTGCCAGGCAAGTCAACGGCATGTATGAGGCTCGGGAAGAATCCATGGCAGCGTATCTCAAGATGGTGAAAGAGTTGACCTCGAAGCTAAAAGAGTTCAAAATCAAACAAGTCCCCGGCGAGGAGAACGGCCGAGCGGATGCCCTGTCAAAGCTAGCAAACGGATTCCAAGGGACAAAGGATGCGGCCATCTCTTTCATGGTATCGGGGGGCCGCGCGATCGACGAAGGAAAGGTCGACGTCGCCGTCATCGATCCGCCGGAACCTTGTTGGATGGACGATCTGATCGCATTCCTCAAGAACGGAGTTTTGCCCCAAAATCGAACTGAGGCCAGAAGAATAAAATATCGATCTCTGCTCTATATGATAGATCGCGAAGGCAGGTTGTTCAAAAAATCCTTCCCTGGTCCCCCTCTAAGATGCCTACGACCTAGCCAAGCCCAAGACGTCCTGGAAGAAGTCCATGAGGGATGCTGCGGAAACCATTCCGGAGGTCGAGCTCTAGCTCGAAAGATCTTAAAGAGTGGGTATTTTTGGCCGACTATGGTGTGGGATGCGAAGATCCACTCTAGGAAATGCCCCAAGTGCCAAAAGCATGGCAACCTAATCCACACTCACCCGGCATCCATGATACCGATCGATGTCTGCTGGCCCTTCGACCAATGGGGAATCGACATCATCGGTCCCTTCCCCTTGGCACCTAGACAGAAAAGGTTTGCCATAGTATGCGTCGAGTACTTCTCAAAGTGGGTTGAGGCCGAGGCGGTCCCCAAAATTATCGATGCAGTGATAAGGAACTTCCTCTGGAAAAATATAATCTGCCATTTTGGGGTTCCGAGGGTACTCATCTGTGACAATGGTCCTCAATTTCGATATGAGAATACTAAGAGCTATTTTCAAGACCTCAGGATCGACCTCAGATTCACTATTGTTGGTCATCCACAAGCAAATGGTCAAGCTGAAGTCACCAACCGGATCATTATTCAGAATCTCAAGACCCACCTTGACGCAAAACTGGGAGCGTGGGTGGACGAGCTCGACGGTGTACTATGGGCTTATCGAACTACCCCGTGGGCAGCCACGGGACAGACCCCATACTCTCTGGTTTACGGATCCGAAGCCGTCATCCCATCGGAGTTGTTACACGAAATCGCTCGTGTATCACAATACCAGCTCGACCAGAATACAGAGATCAGAGCTGAAGATCTAGATGTGATTGAAGAAAGCAGAGAACATGCCTATCAGAAGCTCAAACAGTATAAGGCAGCAGCGGCTCGATCATACAACAAATACGTGAAGCCCAGATCGTTTCAGATCGACGACCTAGTGTTAAAGAAGGTCGAGGTCTTTCTACACGTCAGAAAACTTGAGCCTAACTGGGAAGGACCCTATCGCGTCACGGAGATCGGGAAAAACATGGCCTACCGGTTTGAAGACATGGCTGGGGAACCACTACCTAGACCTTGGAATGCGCATAACCTGAAGAAGTTTTACACTTAGTTTCCCAGTTATTCCAAGAAATTGTAATGTTCACAAGAGATCGAATTCGACTGAGAATCGACCTCTTTATTAATGAATTGTTTCAGTATTCAATCAAACGACCCATAGTTGTGTTTTAACTTGTGAATAAGAGCGCTCATTCGACGTAAGGTCATGAGTCCGGGAAAGAGCAAGCCCTACCCCCCTGCATGTAATGTTTTCAAATCAGCTAGGAATCGAGATCCAATGAGGTCGTCCAACGACCCGAAGAGATCCGGAAAAATCCTGGCACACTCAATCCAGAGATCCAAAGAGACCGATTTAGGTCCAATGAGATCCAGAGATTTCCTAAAATGATCCATCTTTTAAATGATTCGATTAGGAAATAAAGATCCGAGGAGGTCGTCTTTGGACCCAAAGAGATCATAAAAATCCTAGCACCCGCAAAATCTTACTAAGATCGAGAATCTACGCATCTTTAAAGAGATCGACTTTCGATCCAGTAGGAATGACGGATAAATGATTCTTTGGTTCAGGAAATTCTCAACGAGGTCGTAGTTACGATCCGAGATCGATGTCGATCCGATGGAAACACAAACGAGATTAGCCACGTATTTCGCACACTGATCCAAGTGTGAGTAGCTATCAAAATTAATCCCAGTTCGAGCAGGCCAACGCATGCGGGATCGAATATTCCTCAACTTGTAAAAAAAAAAAAAAAAAAAAAAAGTGAAGGAAACTTAAAATTCATCCACGCATTCAGGTTAAAAAAAAAAAAGAAAAGCAAGGTCAATTACACCTAGCGTATTGAGCTCACCACGCGATGTGGCTAGATAGGCAATTGTTTAACAATAGAAGTAAAGGAAAAAGAAGCAAGTATTCACCCAGCCACAACCCGGCTGGAAGGTCGAGCTAATTGACTACAAGAAATGGGAGATTCAGTCGAGCTCAACAGGAGCCGACGTGTGTTCCGGAACGATTCGGCGGTTGGCCCTCTCGAGCTCTCTAACGGTAGGAAGGAAGCTTTCGACCGGGACCAGCATAGGCAGCTCACACGAAACTGGACGCTTCTCCTTCTTTGCTTTGGTGATCTCGATTGCGTGACCATATTTGAAGGTCGCCCAGTCGATCCGAACTGGCTCGTCGGTGGCACCTGGATCTGGGAGCAGGGGGCCAATCGTTTCAAACTTGAAGTTCGGGATGATGACATCCTGGGCTTTGAGCTGATTGATGGCGATCTGGAATCCCTCAGTGAGATCGTTCTCTCCCACTATCAAGCTCGTCTCTTCGAATCCCGGGCCCTCCATAAACTCGCGAACTGCATACCGCTCGATCTCCAGCTTGCACTTCTTCATTTCCTCAGCAGCTTTGCAGATCTTCGTCTGGGCCAGATCAAAGATCTCGTTCCGCCCCTCTTCCTTTGAAGCAGCTTTTGCAGCCTCGAGCTGCTTGGCAAACTCTTCCATCATCTGGGCCAGCTCGGCAGCATGAGCCTTCTCTGCCTTCTCAAGAGCCTCCTGCGAGCTCTTCCACTGGGCCTCCATGGTCTGCTTCTCCTTGACCCGTATCCTCTTCTCTTCTCGGGCCTCCCGGAGTTCCTGCTCGAGCTTTTCAACCTTCTCCGGGTTCACTGAAGCGAGCCGGGCCTTCATCAGTTGGTATTTTTCCTTGTATTTTTCCTTGCCCGCCTTGAAGACCTCGGCCTCATGGATCGAGTTGACCAGAACAGGCAGGATGTCCTGAGAACGGGAAAGCAGATCGAGTGAGACCGATCTCAAGGATCGATTCAAAAAAAAAAAAAAAGCTAAGAAAACTTACCCCAAAAAGACCTCTGGCAGCCTGGTACCTTTTCTGCCTCACAGATCGCCCAGAGAGCTTCCTCTGCTCGTCAATAATGCACCCAGTGTTGAAGAGGGCAGCGAGGAGATCGGGGTCTGCTTTTTCGAACGCTAGAGCTCGATCGGTACCATCCGCCTTCTTGAGCTCAAGGCCAGCAGGCCACTGGGGAGAGGGGTCTTGGGAAAATTCAAGAGCTGGGACTCCTCGTCAGACTCCTCAGAATCCTGCAGTTCGTGAACCAACTCTCTAAAGGGCCTCTTGCCTACCCCACGCCTCGCCTGAACAAACTGGAGTTGAGAATCAACATCTTCATCAAAATATAAAGGCAGATGATCTAAATTTATTACTTGTTCGGCGTCATCCTCGGCCTGCCCAGTCGGCTGTGCCGACGATCCGGTGTGCCCCTCAAACTCCTGACCGCGAAGGGGATCTCCGGCAGTCTGCTCAGCCAGATCGGCGTCCAGATCGTGTAACTCCTTCGAGCACCTCTCTTGTTGGGCTCGTTGGGCGTCCGGGAGGGAGTTGATTATGGCGCGAGCGGCCTCCGCCACTGGTCGCAGTTCGTCCGGGGTAGCATTCCTTTGGTTCATCGCCCTCATCCTCGCAGCTCGAGACATTATCAACGGACGGAGATTTGCAAGACGAAAGGAAAGTCAAATCGACGGAATAGATCAGCGAAAGACAAAAAAAATAAATAAAAGGACCTTGATCGAGTAGGGGTCCGGTCGAAGTGAGAGCATACCAAAACGGAAGTTCTTTCTACGATCCCCGGTTATACTGCCCGCTTCGACCAGATTCCCCGTCCTCATCAGGTTTGTATGGTCCAGAAGCCCCAAATTGGTTAACAGTACGAATCGTCCGTGGAGCCAGGTCGACGACTTGGTCACGAGCCGCCTTGGGCCGTTGTCCCACCAAGTAATCCGGAAGCGAGGTACGATGGGGAGATCGATGAAGAAGAACTTGGACTTCCAGTTGACCCCATGAGGCGTAGACGGGATCGATACAATCTTCCGGTTCGGCTTCGATTGGAGGTTGAAGTACCCGACCCCGGACTTGGTAGCACTGTTAAGCGTGAAAAACTCCCCGAAGTCCCAGATCTCTGGATCGAACCCGAGGCACTTCATCATAATAATCATGCAGTGCATTAGCGAGAAAGAGTTGGGGGTCAGCTGGGAAGGACACAGGTTATATCGAACTAAAAAATCCGCAATGACCCCGGGAAAGAGGAAGTCTGAACCCGTATTTGACGGAAGCATAGTACATACCAACCGATCTCAAACCCCTCGGTCTCTCAACTGTTTCCCCCTCCTGCGGCATGCGAACTGTGTATTGGGGACCCAACCCCAATAGCCTGGTGACCTCCGCGAACTCCTGAGGAGTTATCTTAGAAAACCTCTCAGAAACATGCGAGAGGGTCCGATAAACATGCGGAGGTCGAGCTGGGGGGTTCCCGATATGCACCACAGGTTCCCCACCATCGATCTGCCTTTCTCCGACCTGTTCTTCCCCTCCAGTTTCCTCCTCTTCCGGTTCGTCTAACAGTCCTATAGGTCACCGTACCCTAGACGTCGAAGCCGATCCCCCTCTATTCACCGTCAGAACTTCGCCCCTTCCCGATGCGAACTCAAAACTTTCACTTGGTAAAGGGGGGAGGGGCCGGCAGGTCGTCTTCTCGTCCTGAGCCATAAAAGCTAAAAGAAGATGGGGAGTTTACCTTTCCAAAGTGGATCGCGGAAGCGCCTGTTCACAAACGAGCTGAGCAGATCGGAGCAGTTCGGTTCATAGAGTGTGCAAATGGTGAATTTGGGGCTCAGGGAGGTCCCCTATATATAGAGGTTGAAAAAGTAACGCCTCGAAATACGAAACGACGCCATAATTACCCTGCACACGCCAATCCCATGGAAGGTCGTGTCGCATTAAATACGGTGTCAGACCGAACCGACTCGAAAGTTACGCCTAATAATCAGGGCGGCAGTTCGACTCCAACGGCCACGACGGTTCCCCTGCCCATTGCCAGATCGATGAAATTACCACTGCGAAAATTCATACTGGTAATTTGGGGGGCCTCTGACATGGCACGATAATACAGGAACACGTGGCGCGTCAACGTTGGCACCACATGGACCCCACGCCGACCTGGATAAACCAGAAACGACCTCTGGGATAGATCATCAGATCGATATCGGGCCCACAGATCATCAGATCTACGCAAGGACGTCAGATCGACCAAATTTAAGCCAGATCAGATATAACAACATCAGTTTTTATTATTATTATTTTTAATTTTCACATGAAGAGTTGTCGGACATAATATAAGATACGAACATCTAACATAATATGACATAAGAAATGATATTTTCAGAACTATTCATATATCAAGCGTTAAAGGCCTATATATGCAATTAAAGCTTGGAATAAACCAAGAATTATGGTTACCTCTTTTAACGATTAAAATTCCATATTCTTCTGATTCTTTCTTTCGGTTTGGATAAGCTATTGACATCATATTTTTAACTTTCAGATATATTCCCCCATCACGTTAGCATGTTATTTAAGTCAAATTTAAAGTGAAATGATACATGATTCTCTTCACATATCTATCATTAACATATATTCCAATTATATGTTAATTTTAAGTAAAATACAATGAATAAATTAGGCCACTATATATCCCACCTCGTGATTCTGCTAAAACCCTATCATTTTCGGACAACCTAGTTCTTTGTAGTACAAGTTATAATTCATTGAAAACTTATTTTATGGCTAAAAATTGTACTAAAATATGCTTTGAGAATTAGGCAGAACCTTAGCCAAGAATCAGAATCCTAATTTAATTAAATATTCTCAATTTCATAATCCGATTGTGGTGTTGTAGGCAGGCAAAAATACCAAGATGCCGTAACTATTGGTTATCTGCCTAATTCAATTGGGCCACTAATGAAATCAAGCTTAGATAGATGAAAAATGGACTACTAATATGACCTCCTCCACGAAAATATAATTAAAAATTTTAGAATTGTGAAAATGTATAGTAAAATTAGTGAGTCACACGTGGTTTCGAGTAACACGGTCTGTTGATTTTTCCCACATCGTTTTCGTTATTATTTAAAACTTTTAACTAGAGTGACGTCTTTTTCATGAAAGGTAAAATTTAAAAAATATGATGTAAAAATGAGTTCCTCATGTTATGGGATAAATAGATGTTTTAATGGCAGATATCTATATTTACAAACAAATAGTCGTACAGTGCAGCGGCAGGAGGTTTGATTCGGGATGCGACAGGATCTTGGGCTGCTTGGGTTCGCGCTGAAGCTGGGTCGAATGTCGATCAATGTGGCGGAACTTTTGGGGCTCTGAAAGGGCCTCGAATTGGATTGAGAAAGACGATTTCTTAAAATTGAAATTGAAATTGATTCGGAGATTGTTTTTTATTGAGTAACGAAAGATGATATCGAATATCATCCCATGAGGAATGTGATTATGGATTACCGAAAGGCTACTGTGTTTGCCTTGGGATACGAAGATCGATCACACTTTCAGAGAAGCTAACGAGATTACGGATAAACTTGCGAAGATGGGGTATGGGATCCTGATAGATTGCGTTTGCCTTGGTTTTGCCGTTTGCGGCGTCTTTCGGATTGAAAAAAAAGAAAAGAAAAGTTGGTAGCACTCCAAATGGACCAAAACCGTCTAAGATTTAGAAGACCCAACACATTCTACACCTATAAATGTTCAAATGACGGGTCAGGTAGTTAGGTTAGAGTAAGATGTCTAATGCACTAACATTTTTAAAAATATAATTTTGTCATATCATATCATGTTGTGTCGAATACCGTATTTGTAATTTTTCACGTAAAAAATTTTAAAAAAAGATCACGTCATACCAGTTCTATCATGCCTATATTCATGCATTCTCTAACCCATTGTCTAACAAAATTGCGACAATCCTTTTAAAAAATAATAACTCTCATGGGTAAAATTTTCAACTGAAAAAGGGAAAATGACATTTCAAATCAACCTTAATGAAACATAACATTAACCGAAATGGATTATCATGTTTTAACATTTGCAGCAAGCTAAATTTGAATAGTACACATAATGAATGGCCGGCAAAATTTTGGCACCAACAACAATTAACGTGCGATGGGCATAGCATAGATAGGGCAATTTGGCACATTATGAATTAAGGGGAAATTGGCATCATCAAGATTTTCGACATTGTCATAATATTCTACTTTAATTTTTGTTACTCCAACCAAGGACACCATATCCGCAACAAATGGGACCTCATTTCCCCATCTAAAACATAAAACATGCCCCTAGGGTTAAGGCCCTACCCCCACCCACTAGACTCAATGACCTAAGCAAACAATGTCCATATCTTACAAAAATAGTTTTTTTTTTTTTTTTTTTAGGTAATCATATAATAATTATATTACTCTTGTCATTTTTAAGAATGGATCAGCCAAGTATTCTTGAACGAGACCAGTAGTTGGAGACTTTTATATTTGAAAGACGGATATTTGATATTCAATGTTTAATTCAGAACTAGAATCAGGTAACATTATGATGATTAAACTAGCAAATCAACTATACATGATATTTGACTAAAAATTCCATAATTACTAAACTACATGATATTTTGGAAAATTTTATATTTAAAGAGTCTGGTGCAATACTTTTAGTTCTTCTTAAAACATAAATTGATAATATGGTCGTACAAGATATGAACTAAAATTCTCAGGTAAGGTTCCACATATGGATCAAATAGAATAATTTACACCACTTTTGCTTTAAATATTTTAAATACCCCTATGTATAATATTGCATAAATTATGATCCTATGATACATATATATTTACATTTATAAATTCCAAATTCCAAAACCCCACCAAGCAAGCCCCACCCAAGAATGACCTAAGCAAACACTCCCCAAAACCCATCCCCATTCCTCTATAAATATACACATTTCCCTTCCCTCCCTCCTCAAGCACAAACACTTTTCTGTTTTCTCTTCATTTCCTTCCATTTCCCACTAATCTCCTCTCCATTAAACTTTCCCAATAAGAAACAATATTACAAAAAACCCCACACCCAAAACCAAAATGAGAACCGGTGGCAACTTATTTCACACCACGGCGGTTTCAAAAATGACGACCGCCGCAGCCACCGCCACCACCAAGGCCACGTTCTCGCCGCCGGCCACCATCCAACGCTCGCCGTGGCACTCCCCGGTGCCGTACCTCTTCGGCGGCCTTGCCGCCATGCTCGGCCTCATCGCCTTCGCCCTCCTCATCCTCGCCTGCTCCTACTGGAAACTCTCCGGCGGAGACAACGACGGCCGGAGAGACGTCGAGGGTGGAGGCGACGGCGAGAAAGGCGAGAACAGCTCCGACGCCAAATCCGTGCCGGTTTTCGAAGAGAATTTCTTGGTCATTATGGCCGGAGAAGTGAACCCAACTTTCTTAGCCACTCCAATCTCAATGAAAGGTTGTAATTCCTCCATTGATGACAATAACGACGCCAAATCAAACGAAGAAGAAGGGAAACCTAAACAGAAAGATGAAACAGAGCATGCAAATGGAGAAGGTGCAGCAGAGGCAGAATCCCGAGTGCATCAAGAACAGAGCAGACAGTGAAATCAAAATCTTGCAAAAATATCAAGAAAAAGATAATTACTATAGTTTCTCTTCCTTTTTTTTAGACTTAATTTTGGGTTTCTGCTCAATTTTGTGATCCGGGAGACTGTAAATTTTTCTGCTGAGATGAAAATTTTTTAAGTTCAATACGAAAACTTCATCATTTTGGGACCACTAATCATTTATCTAACAGCACAGCTGACAGCACCACTAATTACCCACAAAGACTAATGTACATCGTAAAGGCCAATCAATGTACTTAGCCGTAATCATGAGTTTTATCCCTGTTTAACTTGATAAGTGCGAGGGATCAAGACAAAGAATGTGTGGGAATTGTCATCAAGGCTCAAGCACTAACCTTTGCAGGAGAATAAAGTAGAGAAAATAGTGATCAAAGTATATATTCTTAATTAATGGGAGTTCAAGTACTGTAGTATATATACACAATGATTTAAGATATTCATAATGGGGTCGCCGGCGGCGGGATGGGTCGCCGGAGAGACGGCGGGGACGTGTTGGAGTTGGACCCCACGCCACAAGGCAGGGATGCCTTGGTATTTGAGCATGGCTTTCTTTGTTGTTGCTTTTGAGCTGGAAAAATTGAGAAGTTTGAAATGTGCTTTGATTAGAGAAAGGGGCTGACGTGTATTTTGAGGTTCCCAATAATTGGCTGTAACTTGTAAGATGTCCATGAAATGCCTATCGTGAATCTGACCCGATTAAATTGCTATAATGAGAAACGAGTGTTTTAGGCTTATTGTATAATTGATAAAAAATATAGAGATGATGACAAATTTAGTGACCTTTTGATTGGTTTGATTGGATTCAATCGAACCGATGTAAGTTAGATTTTTCCAAATATATATTTGTTTTCACCTCTTAATATTAGGAGATGAGCCACATAAAGAACTTTAAATGTGGGCTTTGAAATATAATATTTTAATTAAACATTTAGCTAACCGTAAAATATCGTCTAGAAGGTATGTGTTGCTGGTGTATTTTTCGATTAATGTTGATTCGTGTATCTAAATATTAAAGTTGTAAAACTTTATTTGATGTTTCTTCTTTCTTGATAAACACATGCCAAATATTTCATATCGAATAATGAGTAAGATCAAATATATTATTCATCATTGAGAGCGGAGTTCAACCGGTTAGTGTACTTGATGGGACTAAATTGAAGAAAAGAATGGGAGTGGGGGGTGATGTCATAAAATAATAATTGTTATTTTATATTTGAAATAAATAAAATAATAAAATAGGTAATTTGTTGGGATGCAATATAGTTGGAAAGGTACGTGTGATACAGCAGATAGCCCGTGGCAGTAGGCTGCGGCGAACCGACGTCGTATGGCCTCCGCATGTACAATTCACATTTATATCTACACCCACTGTTGCCCTGCTTTTTGCTGCGCCTCGTGACTTTCACAACCCTTCAAACAATTACACATGTCTCCTTAGTTTTTTCCTTTTTCTTTTTTTACATAGTTCAAGTTGGGTTTAATCTTTTTGTATTCAGTTTATCGGCTTAGAGACTGGTTGAATTATTTCGGTCTATTAATGGTTGTTGTGTTCTTATAAAATCTGTTAAGTTACTCTACTTAGTAGTTGTCCTTATGGTGTTGTTGATGTTAGTGATATTTATAGTATTAGTGACAGAAAATTACTGTAAGAGTTATTTATACGTAGATAAGTACACATTCCGACTATATAAAAGAAATGACCCCTGAGTTAGAAACGCTAGCTCCGCGAACATGCTCCTATTATTTCCCTCGCATACACGCCATGTTTTTCTCTTTAAAATCCTAATTAATTATTTTTTATAATTATAGGATAATAAGTTCATTTTTCAGGATAAATTTGAATCTCACTTGAGTGTGTGTATTAAAAAAAAAAAATCATGCAAGAATTTGTCCTCCATATTGATATTCGAAATCCCATTGTAAACTTAGTTTCAGGGGGGGGGGAAAAAAAAAGTTAGTTGGATTTGTTCACCAACATTACATTATATATAGGAAAAAGGAAAACCCGATGTAATGTAATTCAAAATTTATACACATTCATTGCAACATTTAATAAACGTTGAGTTGGGAGTTGGCTTCACGTGAGTGTTGGACTTTCAAAAAGGAAATAAAGCTTCCAGTAATTGGCCCAAGTTCAAAAAACTAAACAAAAAGCCACATTTGATCGGCCCAAAAATATCATTATCGGGCCCAAGTATCCGCCTCATGCAGCGATCAATTTCATCTGATTATATTTAGGGCTGTCAACGGGTCGGATTCGGATCGGATCAGGAGATTCCGGATCCGAATCCGATAAGAGAATCCGAATATCGGATCCGAATCCGAATCCTATAGGATTCGGATTCATTATTTTTTAATCCATATATAATCGGGTCGGATCCGATCCGATAAAAGATCCGACCCGATTAGTAATAAATTTTATTTTTTTAAATAACAAATTTGATATAAAAAATAAATATAATTACATAATATTTAATAAATAATTATTATTTAATGAATTATTTGATAGTTTTGTTTATATTTATTTAAAATTAATTAATTTAAACTTATTAATAAAAGAAAATATATATTTTTAGAGTAAAAAATTTAAATTTTATTATTGTTTAAAATGATAAATATGTGAAAATTTTAATTTTAATCATTTTACTTAATATTATGTACTAGTAAATAATTTATTTAATTAAATATTATATATAATATCGGATTCGGATTCTTAACGGATCGGATTCCTTAAATCCATATTCGTTCCATTTATTTCGGATAACGAATATTTACAATCGGATATGATCCATCGAATATTTTTATCGGACGAATATGCTAAAATTCGGATCGGACTCTGATCGGATTCGGATTAAAATCCGACCCATTGACAGCCCTAATTATATTTATATACAAGGAAATTTTTTTATATTATTCCAACTTAACCCCTTTCTGCAATTTATCTTCTTGCATAACACCATCTAAAGCCTATGTTTTATAAATATGTAACGATTCATATATTTTAACTAAAACCATTAAAAAAAAATTGGATGACGGTATGTCATAAATACAAACATAGGGTGACGGTGTGTAACGAAAATTTGTTATGATGATAAGTTGCAAAAAACGCAAAGTTCGGATGATAAACAATCTTTTCCCCAATCAATATATTAAGTACAAAATTCAGTAATTTTGAATAAGATAATTATTTTTCCTTTTTAATCGAACTGATTATGAGTTTCAAAGTGCGGAAAGATTGACAGTTATGATGTCCGGATATTTTAAAAAAAATTATTTTATCGTGTTGTGTCTAGTCATGTATGATATTCATATTTGATACTCCTCATGTGAAGAATTCAAAAAAAAAAAGTTCATGTCATCGTATGTGACGCCCCGTCTCTTCGGCATTCCAGGTACGGCGTCACGAGAGAGTTTATTTCAGTATTTTGTGAATTATGTGATTTAGCATGCTTACGTGTCAACGTGATATTAATTTTAATTACGTGTGCTTTAGATTTAATTAAATTGTACTTGGACTCAATTGTCCAATATTTGCAATTTAGGGACCTAATTATAATTAGGACGTTTGAGCCCTCGTGGCTATTTGAGCTCGGGAATTCGAATTCGAATTCCGACCCTATCGTTGAGTTCGTTTCGATGATTCGGATTCAACGAATTAACCATTTATTTTCCAAAGCCATTTGGTAGCCCTATCGTTTTAAATCCGATCCGTTTGGACCGGATACCGGTTGACCCTACCCGTTTTAACCAACCCGTTGAACCAGCCCCAAAAGGGGCCAGCCTTTTCTTTCCCTCCTCACTTTGATCGTTAGCAGCAAGCAAGGAAGAGAGGAAGAGAAGTATTTTCCCCATTTTGGCCAAGAAGCCTTGAGCTCGGGTTTGGGAGATCCAACCGTCCGATCAACGACCTAAGGTAGGATTTGTGACCCTTTCGTTACTTGTTTTATTTTATCGTCTCTTTCGTGCCTCGGATTTGTGCCTACGTGCTTTGTTGGGGAGATGATGAATAGTAACCGGGGTGTGAGTTTCGTATGCTCTAGGCCGTTTTACGGGTTCTAATGTGGAAATATGTGTTCCATATGTTATATGTGATTTATTGTGTTAATTTTGCATGATTTTATGGTTGGTTGTGGTTGTGTTTGTGTGTTGGTAGTGTTGCCCGTCGCCATTGCTGTTTCTGCTCTGTTTTTGTGAGCAGGATGGTCCGGAACGGCCGTTTCCGTTTTGGCCTTTGGGGCCGGAACGGCCCTTCCCATCCGCGTATGGGAACGGCCGTTCCCGTTTTGCTCTTGGGGTGGGAACGGCCCTTCCCGGGCTGGCGGCTGTGCCGAGAGTGGGAACGACCGTTCCCAGTTTGTACTGGGAACGGGAACGGCCGTTCCCATGGCCGGACCCTTCTACTGGGTCAAATCCGCGAGGGTGGATTTTTCCTTTTGGAAAAATCCGCGGGGGTGGATTTGAGGCAGTAGCTCTGGAAAAATCCGCTAGGGTGGATTTTTCCCTTTGGAAAAATCCATGGGGGTGGATTTTGCCACTTTTTCACTTTGCTTTGATTATGCATTCGTATGATTTTTAAATGCTTTTCTTTTGTATATTAATTGTTATAATTTGATTGTTTTGCATAATAGATTGTGAATAAATATGTTATGCTATGATTTGTGAACTTTATGATTTAATTGTGACATTTTATATATGAACGTGATCCATGACTTCATGACAATCATGAACATAAGCCGTGCGTCTATTTGGTTCATTCTTGTGTCTAAGTCTTGTTTTGTATTCAGTTTGTTCAGGTACACCCGGGGTGGTGTTTTGTTGGCCGTGTTGATTCCGGGGTGGATCGTTTGTTGTGTCTTTGGCCTCTTCGGTGTCAGGTGAGGTTAGGATATAGTTACACCTTATTGCAATGTGCTCGGTTTTGGTTGCATGTGATTAAATAAGCCTTATATGTATGTAAATAAGTGTGAAATATGTATTTGTTGAATATGTCTCGAGTTTGCAAGTATGTTAAGCAATGTACGAGCCTATGTATGCTTGGTTTGGAATGATTTATTATGATTTGCCACGTGAAGCTATGCTTCTGACCGTATACTTCTCATGAGCCATGTTTGGCAAGGACCGAGTGGATTGAAACGGAAAGTGGTTTGTCTACGTATATATGTATAAGTTATGTCTGTCTGTCTCTGTTGTAGCGGGTTATGATATGATATGTGTTTGTTGGGCCCCGGAGCTATGGGTAAGGAACCCTCGGGACGGCATAGGGCCGTCGAGGTTAAGCCTGTGCATAGTCTCCATATGTCTGCAGAGGATCACCCCTGAACTCACCAGGAGGTTTGGTGAGGGAAGGAATCCTGAGGGTTTGAGTACTCGCAAGGCGCTCCCCTCGTTTGTATGGATGGTTTGGGCGTATACACCCTTCCATCACCCGGAGTTGAGGATGATATGATATGATATGATTTGATATGTATGTAAGTTTTCTGTTTTGATTCTGATATGATATGTTATGAGGAGTTTGGGGGAGTCAGAGCTCGTACCCGCCGAGTTCTATATGATATGATATGTATGTTCTGTTAAGGTTTATGAAACGGGGATAGATTCTAATTTAAATAAAAAGGGAGTTTTATAAGATAAGTTAAGTTTTAAATATGTTAAGACCTAATAGGTTTGGCTAAGTTGTTCGGTAAGTTAAATTGGTTTGTTTGATTTGCTAAGTAAGCCCTTTATATATATGTATTACGGGAAATGATTTAGTGTGCAAAAACTATCCCCGCGTTCATGAACATTATGAGTTTGATATGTGCCTTGCTCTTATATATATAGTGTGAGTGCGTTAACCCCTCACTCAGTCGAGTTAAGACTGACCCCTCCCCTTTTACTTTAGTTTGCAGGTTTTGCTTGGAGTTCGTGCTAGGCGGAGTGTGTCTGTATTTTGGAGTCTGTTCCGTGTCTTTGTCCAGTAGGTGGTCTTGCAATCATATTTCTCTAATTCAGCTTATGTATCAGACGTGTTTGAATATGATATTTAGAATTTATATTGATTGATATGTATATTGCGGGATTAGGTATTTATGCTAGTTGAACCAGTCAACTGTTTATGAATGTTTTGATTATTGCATGGCTTGTTTCGCTTCCGCATTTTGTTATGGTTTGAGTTTTCCTTTCAGGGTCTAAGTTCCGCCTAGCTTAGGTGTGAGTTTGTCAGTCTCCCGTTCGCCACTGTTTGGTTCATGTACGGACTTCCCATTTCGTATGTGGATCAGACTTTGGTGCGGGGGATGTGGTGACCCACCGTGCGGGTGCTACATCCTTAAGTGGTATCAGAGCCCCAGGTTGAAAAACCGGGGTTCAGTGTCAGGTCGTGTCTGTCTAAGTCGAACGGCATAGGACAATTTGATTATGTGTGCATTTGCATCACAATTTGATAAGTTATGAATTTGAAATTTCAATACTTGGTTGAATTTATATTACGTGATGCATTGCATTTCTTTGATGCTCTACTTGATTTACTACGTGACATGAGCACTTACTAATTGACATGCATATATATGTTAGTTGCTGAGTTTTTCAGGGTATCAGCGAATTAGCAACCTTGTGGTCAATTACACTCGACCAAAGTTGTGATATCAAAAGCCGTTTCTAACCAAAGTATTAGCAATGAATCCGATGGCTATGATGTACCAAGAATTCCTAGCATTCAAGCCTCCCCAATTTCGAGAAGGAAATGATGTAAAGGCTGAAGATTGGATTTCAGAGATAGAGGGAATTTTCGAAATATGGCCACGCAACTCCCAAGATATGGCTCTCCTTGCTACATTTCTTTTGCAAGGACAAGCAAGACAGTGGTGGAAAAGGGTTGCTCAACAACTAGAGACTACGAACGAAGAGTTGACTTGGGAAGTATTTATTCAAGAATTCAGAAAGAGGTTTGCACCAGCTATTCTACAGGAGCGAAGACTTGAAGAATTCCTCAATCTGAAACAAGGAGATAGATCCGTTGTGGAATACATAGAAGAATTTGAAAGGTTGGGCTTATATGTGCCTCACATTATGGGTAATGATCAGATGAAGGCCAAATACTTCATGGAAGGTCTTCGGGATGAATTTAAGGAAGCCCTAATTGCAAAGGATACGACCACGTGGGATAAAGCTACAAAGAAAGCACTAAGAGTCGAAACTTGGATCCTGACAAAGGACAAGGAAGAAGAGGTATTGGGGTCTAAGGTCGAGTCGGGTTTATGCTCAAGTTTACAAGTAGAAAAAGAATCTCCTCAACATGGAACTCGGGCTAAGAGAATTCGAGGAAAGAAACACAAGACCTGGAATACTTCAAGGTTGGGGAAAAGGCCCCAATTATGTGCTTATTGTGGAGGTACCACTCATACCTACGAAGCTTGTTGGGACAGATTGAAGAGGTGCTACAATTGCGGGTCAACGGAGCACAAGATTTCTGAGTGTGATCGACCGAGAGCTAACAAGCAAAAGGCTCGGGATCAACGACTTCAAATTGGAAACCAACAAAAACCCAAAAGTTGAGGTAATTGCATTCATGGCACGGGCATTCATCCTCCATTTTAAATATTTCAATTATTTATTTTCGTGCCGTAATTGTTAATTGCCATTAATTGCTATTCATTATTAATTGTTGTTAATTGTTGATGCCACTATGTGTTTAAGTGAAGATTAAGTGATGCATCTCATTTGCACTTTTACTCAACATGCATATTTAGTGTTTTATTTTAGGATATTTTCTTCATTCAAGTACCAAGTTGTGTTCGATGGGAATTGGAAGAGATGGTTTAGATACGGAATGAAATTGAGAAGTTACTTTGGAGTTCGGGTTGAGATATGGAGACGTGGAAAGTATGACGAAGAAGAATGATTTGGGAGGTCCCGGTACCAAGTTGAAGAATTTAGGAATTGGGGTATATTTTGAAGAGAATTAAAGATTCGAGGTAGCTTATTTCACCAAGCACAAGGCAGGATTTGTTTTGGAGTTCGGATTTAAGAATAATGAAGAAAGTTAATTCTTGAAAATAATTAGAAGAAGACATCAAGATTCTCTACCGATGGAATTTAAACAAGAATAATAAGAGTTAGAACAAGAATTGATTTGGGAGCTGGGAACGAATCTAATCAACTGCAGTTTCAGGATATGGTGACCGCTTTCCATTTAACCATGTCCTGAAGAGAAGAATTTGCTAGGAAATTCTAATCGAGCCTCGATTGAACTTTAAGAGAAGGAAATTAAAGTATAGTAGAAGGTATTGGTTCGGGAGAGCCTACGGAACATATTACTACGGGAATTGGGTTATGGGATTCACTTCACTGAGTGGAATAGATCACACAAGAAATTACCTCAGGATTTCCAAAGAAAATCAATAGCATTAATCAAGGGACGACGCACTTCCTTATATATTCAAGTGAAGGGTGCTAAGGTGAGGAGTTCGACACCAAATTTGAAGAACACTTATTGGGAAGGAACTAAGATTTCGAGGCAAGATAATTATTGGAAATTCCACAATACACAAATGGAAAAAGAATTCGGGCCATGTGATTTGGAATAAATTTGGAGCACATCAGATCTGCGGGGGAATTATAATGATTAATCAGTTTAAGGAATTCACATATATTGGAGGAACAAGGATAGTTAAGAGTGAAGGATTAAATTCGAAGAACTAGCAAGGATAATTGTCAACCGTGGGATGAAGATTGACTTGATATTTGAAGTGTAAGAGATACCGGGGAATTTCAAGATATAGTCATGAGCAAGGAGATTTGGATCAGAGTTATTTGAGCTAAACCACAACTGTGGGATTAAGATCCGGGTGGTATTCGAAGCTCGAGACACGTTGGGAATTTCAGAGCATAACCTGAAACCAAGAAATTCTGGCGTCGATCAATTCATCATAAAGATAAGATTCCAAAGCTTCGGTGAACGGTACATTAAACATACATACCACGTGCATCATCCATCTTTTGTTTTGCTTTGCTTTGGGTGTGTGTGTTGTAGTTGTAAGTTGTTGGTTACCCTTTGGGGTGACTTGAGTGTGCGAGTGTTGTTGTTTTACGGTAAGTTGAGGGTCGTGCTTTGCAACGGTCTTCTCCACAAGTTCCCGGAGTTCACGTTTGAGGTGATCAACGTTCGAATGTCAACTTCGAACCACAGGTTGAAGGTCCTTTTGGGAGGAGAGCGAGTGGTGAGAGTTCTTTAACAACACCACTCGTGGTCCCGAATTGTGGGTTGGTTTGGATTGATTCAAGCGGTGGGAGTTGAATCACTTGTGAGCCTCCTATCGTGCGAGAAGTCTGAGCTACTCCTAGTCGGGATCCAGTTCGTATGAAGCTTGAAGCAATGATCGAACCCCCTTCGTGCTTGGAAGACCTTTCTCGGGCTAACCCTTGACGGAGTGTCGCGAGCCCGAACTTGGGTGAATACGGGAGAGTTGCTCGTCGTTTTTGTTACGAGCGGTGGAACCTGGGGGCCAGGTTCTCTTAAGGGGGGGAGATTGTGACGCCCCGTCTCTTCGGCATTCCAGGTACGGCGTCACGAGAGAGTTTATTTCAGTATTTTGTGAATTATGTGATTTAGCATGCTTACGTGTCAACGTGATATTAATTTTAATTACGTGTGCTTTAGATTTAATTAAATTGTACTTGGACTCAATTGTCCAATATTTGCAATTTAGGGACCTAATTATAATTAGGACGTTTGAGCCCTCGTGGCTATTTGAGCTCGGGAATTCGAATTCGAATTCCGACCCTATCGTTGAGTTCGTTTCGATGATTCGGATTCAACGAATTAACCATTTATTTTCCAAAGCCATTTGGTAGCCCTATCGTTTTAAATCCGATCCGTTTGGACCGGATACCGGTTGACCCTACCCGTTTTAACCAACCCGTTGAACCAGCCCCAAAAGGGGCCAGCCTTTTCTTTCCCTCCTCACTTTGATCGTTAGCAGCAAGCAAGGAAGAGAGGAAGAGAAGTATTTTCCCCATTTTGGCCAAGAAGCCTTGAGCTCGGGTTTGGGAGATCCAACCGTCCGATCAACGACCTAAGGTAGGATTTGTGACCCTTTCGTTACTTGTTTTATTTTATCGTCTCTTTCGTGCCTCGGATTTGTGCCTACGTGCTTTGTTGGGGAGATGATGAATAGTAACCGGGGTGTGAGTTTCGTATGCTCTAGGCCGTTTTACGGGTTCTAATGTGGAAATATGTGTTCCATATGTTATATGTGATTTATTGTGTTAATTTTGCATGATTTTATGGTTGGTTGTGGTTGTGTTTGTGTGTTGGTAGTGTTGCCCGTCGCCATTGCTGTTTCTGCTCTGTTTTTGTGAGCAGGATGGTCCGGAACGGCCGTTTCCGTTTTGGCCTTTGGGGCCGGAACGGCCCTTCCCATCCGCGTATGGGAACGGCCGTTCCCGTTTTGCTCTTGGGGTGGGAACGGCCCTTCCCGGGCTGGCGGCTGTGCCGAGAGTGGGAACGACCGTTCCCAGTTTGTACTGGGAACGGGAACGGCCGTTCCCATGGCCGGACCCTTCTACTGGGTCAAATCCGCGAGGGTGGATTTTTCCTTTTGGAAAAATCCGCGGGGGTGGATTTGAGGCAGTAGCTCTGGAAAAATCCGCTAGGGTGGATTTTTCCCTTTGGAAAAATCCATGGGGGTGGATTTTGCCACTTTTTCACTTTGCTTTGATTATGCATTCGTATGATTTTTAAATGCTTTTCTTTTGTATATTAATTGTTATAATTTGATTGTTTTGCATAATAGATTGTGAATAAATATGTTATGCTATGATTTGTGAACTTTATGATTTAATTGTGACATTTTATATATGAACGTGATCCATGACTTCATGACAATCATGAACATAAGCCGTGCGTCTATTTGGTTCATTCTTGTGTCTAAGTCTTGTTTTGTATTCAGTTTGTTCAGGTACACCCGGGGTGGTGTTTTGTTGGCCGTGTTGATTCCGGGGTGGATCGTTTGTTGTGTCTTTGGCCTCTTCGGTGTCAGGTGAGGTTAGGATATAGTTACACCTTATTGCAATGTGCTCGGTTTTGGTTGCATGTGATTAAATAAGCCTTATATGTATGTAAATAAGTGTGAAATATGTATTTGTTGAATATGTCTCGAGTTTGCAAGTATGTTAAGCAATGTACGAGCCTATGTATGCTTGGTTTGGAATGATTTATTATGATTTGCCACGTGAAGCTATGCTTCTGACCGTATACTTCTCATGAGCCATGTTTGGCAAGGACCGAGTGGATTGAAACGGAAAGTGGTTTGTCTACGTATATATGTATAAGTTATGTCTGTCTGTCTCTGTTGTAGCGGGTTATGATATGATATGTGTTTGTTGGGCCCCGGAGCTATGGGTAAGGAACCCTCGGGACGGCATAGGGCCGTCGAGGTTAAGCCTGTGCATAGTCTCCATATGTCTGCAGAGGATCACCCCTGAACTCACCAGGAGGTTTGGTGAGGGAAGGAATCCTGAGGGTTTGAGTACTCGCAAGGCGCTCCCCTCGTTTGTATGGATGGTTTGGGCGTATACACCCTTCCATCACCCGGAGTTGAGGATGATATGATATGATATGATTTGATATGTATGTAAGTTTTCTGTTTTGATTCTGATATGATATGTTATGAGGAGTTTGGGGGAGTCAGAGCTCGTACCCGCCGAGTTCTATATGATATGATATGTATGTTCTGTTAAGGTTTATGAAACGGGGATAGATTCTAATTTAAATAAAAAGGGAGTTTTATAAGATAAGTTAAGTTTTAAATATGTTAAGACCTAATAGGTTTGGCTAAGTTGTTCGGTAAGTTAAATTGGTTTGTTTGATTTGCTAAGTAAGCCCTTTATATATATGTATTACGGGAAATGATTTAGTGTGCAAAAACTATCCCCGCGTTCATGAACATTATGAGTTTGATATGTGCCTTGCTCTTATATATATAGTGTGAGTGCGTTAACCCCTCACTCAGTCGAGTTAAGACTGACCCCTCCCCTTTTACTTTAGTTTGCAGGTTTTGCTTGGAGTTCGTGCTAGGCGGAGTGTGTCTGTATTTTGGAGTCTGTTCCGTGTCTTTGTCCAGTAGGTGGTCTTGCAATCATATTTCTCTAATTCAGCTTATGTATCAGACGTGTTTGAATATGATATTTAGAATTTATATTGATTGATATGTATATTGCGGGATTAGGTATTTATGCTAGTTGAACCAGTCAACTGTTTATGAATGTTTTGATTATTGCATGGCTTGTTTCGCTTCCGCATTTTGTTATGGTTTGAGTTTTCCTTTCAGGGTCTAAGTTCCGCCTAGCTTAGGTGTGAGTTTGTCAGTCTCCCGTTCGCCACTGTTTGGTTCATGTACGGACTTCCCATTTCGTATGTGGATCAGACTTTGGTGCGGGGGATGTGGTGACCCACCGTGCGGGTGCTACATCGTATCTGTATCGTATCGTATTCGTCTCCATATCTATACACAGTAAATTCAGTGATTTTCTACCTTTAGTGCCATTTTTTTTTGGCATATTGTAATTTTGGCATACTTTTTGGATATATTTTAATTTTGATGTTTTTCGCTTTTTGAGAAAACGGAATCATAAAGATTTTATTTTTACTTTGATTAAATCCATTTTTATAAAAAGCGGATTCACTGTAGCAAAAAATTTAATCATGCAGTGACACGCGGCAGCGTGAACGCCTTTTTTTATAAATAAATAGTGGTTCCGTTTTTTTAAAAAATGGATTTAACAATTTTTTTTTTTTTGAACATTAATTTTTTTTGAACATAATTTCTTTTTTTTTTTTAAATTAAAAAAGCAGAACCTCTATTCAATTATAAATAAACGGCGTTCACGTTGCCACGCGGTGCTGCATCATTAATTTTTTGGTTACGGTGAATTCGCTTTGGGTAAAAGCAGATTTGATGAGAATTAAAATATGTCTAAAAATTCACATTAAAACTAGAAATTTACCCAGTAAATTCACATGCTTCATGTGAACAGTAGTATAGTACTACACTTTTCTCTGTATATGCATAAAGCTTCAAAAGCAGAAGTCTGCTGTTCCGACTTCCATTCCCGTGACATAGCTCTGTTTTAAGTCTACACGAGTATGTCTACCAATTTACTATTTAGACATATTTATATATTTTTTTTTGGGTGAAATTTAGACATATTTATATGAAACTATTAAATTGTTCCAAGAAAAGTGTGACCATTATATTCAACACCAGCAACAGAAGTTCACCACAAATGTTAATAATATCCTTAGCTACTATTTTTTTAGGAAACAATAATATCATTAGCTAACAAAACCAAGCATTTTAGTTTTCGTAATCACTTCATATTCTATTTTATATAGTTATATACATTCCGAGAACAGAGTCGATACTTTGGGAACTGAATCGATTTTAAAAGCCAAAAAAAGGGTTAAACATACTTAAAATTAAATACAACAACTGTTTTGTAAACTTCGAGTCAAATATCACATCAAATTAGATTCAAATTGGTATTTTCCATATTCATTTGTTCATTAGAATAACACGAATTAGAATTCCTAGTATCACAATACGAGTAAACCCTAGCTAGCATATGCTTCCCTATCACCATCAAAACACGAATAAATTTCAAAAGCAAAGATTGTGTCCAACTCTTGGGTACCCCTTTCCACATATGATGCCTCTACAACACTTAACGAGCCACCAAAATTTCACCTTTACGGTCGCGTAAACTTACTACCACATGTAATTTCCGAACATCAACGGGCAACAAAGGTCATTATCGTATTCTTCTCCTATGTTAGTAATTTATAAACGCATCATGAGTCGAACATAAATGAAATAGTTCAATCAAATAACTTTAGGAATAATTACAATCTGCCCTAAGTAATAATTCCCTTCAATTTCCAGCAAGTATTGGACTGTGAGACTAGTTGAAATTGGACAAAGCCCAAGTTGAATTACCAACCCAAAACACCCCAGCCCCAGAATAAACTTTCTCACGTCTCTATGTGGAGCCCACCTCCAGGAAAAATTGAGCCATTTTAGGACAAAATTGAATTATTACCTTTTTCATTTGGCTAAGATTGAAACACTTGTCGAGTTGTGATTGGTGCAGGATCAGATATCCCCTACCCATTCAGCCCTTGTCTACAGTTGATACTCAGTAACCCCTCAACACAAAGAGTCTTAAAAGTTGTGGAAAACTGTTAACCTTCTCCATACAAATACAACAATTCCAATTCCTCAGTTAGAGAGAGAAATAGTGCACCGGGAACACTGAAAAAATGGGCGGCCAAACCTGGAGCTTGACGGCCAAGGTCTGCGACTCCTGCAAATCGGCGCCCGCCACCGTCTTCTGCGGCGCCGACACCGCCTTCCTCTGCGTCGGCTGCGACGCCAGGATCCACGCCGCCAACCGCCTCGCCTCCCGCCACGGCCGCGTCTGGGTCTGCGAGGTCTGCGAGCAGTCCCCCGCCGTCGTCACCTGCAAGGCCGACGCCGCCGCCCTATGCGAGGCCTGCGACCGCGACATACACTCGGCGAATCCCCTCGCCCGCCGCCACGAGCGCCTCCCCGTCGTACACTTCTACGACGCTGCCTCCGCCGCGAAATCCTCCGCCTCCGCCGAAGAACAGGAAGTTTCCGAGGAGGAGGCCGAGGCCGCCTCCTGGCTCCTCCCCGGCCCCAACAGCAAACTCGACGAGGAAACCGAATCGCCTGAGTACAAATCCGCCGAGTATTTGTTCTCCGATATGGATCCCTACCTGGATCTGGACTTAATTTCCGGCGAGCAGAAACAGCACCACCTCGCCGCCAACGAGCAGAAGCATTACTCCTCCGACGGCGTCGTGCCGGAGCAGAACAAGAACGAATACGCCTCCGGCGGACCCTACCCCGGCCCCGTTGTTGACGGATTCCCGACTTATGAAGTGAACTACACCACCGGATCTAAGCCATTTATGTACAACTTCACCTCACAATCCATAAGCCAAAGTGTACGTTTCCGAATACCGATCCCACGATTGAACACGATGATCATTCTCTTTAATTTTCACCCTATGACTAATATGTTTATCGATTACAGGTATCATCGTCGTCCCTGGATGTGGGAGTTGTGCCCGACCACACCGCCGCCATGGCCGATGTTTCCGACGCATTCTCGAAGAACGAAGCCATCCCTGTCCCGGTTTCCGGCGTCGATAGAGAGGCCAGGGTTCTGAGGTACAGAGAGAAGAGGAAGAACAGGAAGTTCGAGAAGACCATCAGGTATGCATCCCGAAAGGCTTATGCCGAAACCAGACCAAGAATCAAAGGGAGATTTGCCAAGCGCGCTGAGCTTGAGGTTGATTCCATGATTGCTGCTGATGCTTCTTATGGTGTTGTTCCATCTTTTTGATCAATTAAGAAGCTAGATGTCTATACATCTTGTTTTTAACGCAAGATGAAGATGATGATGAAGAATTTGTGTACTGTACATACTGTAGGCAGTGTTTTTGATATCCATGTATCATTAACCCTTTGATTTTGTGTTCATGTCTCTGTCTTTACGTATTAGTGTAATCAATTATCAATAAGTGTTTGTACCCCAGAAATTTTGTGCAATCTTGATTTATATTTGGTTGATGCTAATGGTTTTTGCAATTTAAGGAAATCAACACGATAATATGTACCATAACATGTGTTTTACATGTGTACTATTATCATATGATCATAGTTGTAATTTTGTTCGGAACTTGACTCGACTAAATCGAGGTAACGAGAGAGGGAATGTTTTTCACTTGTTATTATAATTAGTTATTATAATTAGTTGAGTTAGATGGACTCGTTATGGCAATGTAATTAGGTAATATTGTGTTGTATAGTTCTGGACTTGCCTGAAACCCTTCTATAATTGTATGTTTTTTTTTTTTTTTTTTTTCTATAATTGTATGCTTGGTAGTATGGACTACGGAGAAAGAGGAATATGATATTAGTTGAAGATGTGTGCAATATTGATGAATAAATTAAGTGGGGCTTATAGCCTTCGTTTTCAACTGATTGAATGATTCTGGTCCCCATAAGCATGGCAGCTACTCGAATGCCATGTGCACCTACCTCTCCTTAACTCCATTCTTTGACTATTCTCTCTTTCACGCACACATATAATGCTTTATCTTTATTCTTCGTGGGCACTACCAAATCAATGTAAGAACGGAGAATATTTTATATTTGTGGTATCGTTGATTTAAAATTTAGAAAAATCGATAAATAATTCCACTATAATATTAGATAGGTTCAATTGAGTTTGGTTTGGATGCATAAAACTAATTAAGTTATATAATTTGTAGTATAGCATAAATAGGTTTGTGCGTAAATGAGTAAATTGTGTATATAAAAAGTTAAAAAGCATGCAAGTGTTGTGGATAATGGTTTGGGCCACAGCGTATCAAATTCCGGAAGATGATTGGTTGGCAGGATTTCCAGTTGTTGTGAACCACATGCTTTTGTGGGTCCCATATCATGGGTGGGTCCAATTTTCGATGTTGTGTGATATTAGGGGTGCACAAGTATAATATAATAACTCTTTTGTCCTTGACCTCAATATCTTTTTAGTTCGAAAATCGAAATAGTTGTTGTATGATAGAGACTTAACCTATGCCTTGTTATATTGTATTTCAGAACAAAATTTATATATATGCCTTTTTAGTTTTTTATAGTACTAGTATAATATAATATTTTACGATCCGTGTTGTGCAAATAATTATTATGTTATGTTATGTTACTATAATTTATGATATTTATTAACAATTGAAATTTAAAATTATTATTTCCTTTGATTAGTCTGCCAATAAATTTGTCTTGGATTTAGGTTGAAAGTTCAAAATTCTAAATTCTAAATATTAGTTAATGACAGCTGACCTAATTGAATATGAAAATTTGTCATAAATGTTGTTTTAACATAGTCATTTAGGGAAGAAAGATTTTGCCTATTATTTATGGTTGATAATTGCATACAAATTATACCGGAGACCCTTTACATAATTCGTTAATTAGGGAGCGAATATCTTTTTCGTATACAATCGTATTTCGTAACACTCTCCCTCAAGTTAAGTAATGAAATCACCAATACTTAACTTGTCTAGTATCGTCTGAAATATCTGCCTGGTAAATACCTTAATCAGGATGTCTGCTAGTTGTTCCTCCGATCCGAAGAAGGGAAGCTGGATAGTGTCATTTTCCAATTTCTCTTTTATGAAGGGTCGATCGACTTCGACGTGTTTCGTTCTGTCATGCTGCACAGGGTTCTCCGAGATGTTGATCACGGCTTTGTTGTCGCACTTTAGCTGGCCCGAGTAGGGGTGTGCATGGTTCGGTTTTTCGACCGAACCGAAGTTTCGGTTCGGTTAACCGAAATTTGGGTTTTCAAAAAACCTAAACCGAATTTTAGAAATTAAAAAAAAAAAAGAAAAGAAAGAAAAGTCTGATTTGTGGTTCTCCACTCATACTCACGATGCAGGAATCCAGAATAATGGCAAGAACCCAACCAAAACATGGTTGCTTCTCTTTGACATCCGTTTACATAGTATCAAAAAAGTTAAAGAAATATCTATGCACTTTCAAACATAAAACATAAAAAAAAAAAAGTAAAATCTGGCAAGCCCAAACCCAAAAATTAAAGCACAGAAGGGAGGGGATCTGTGGGGTGCCGCCGCTGTGAGGAGTAGACGGATATGTGTGGTTTCGCCGTAGCGTGCCGAAGAAGGGAGGAGAAGGCGGATGAACTGCTGGGTTTTTCTGTGAGGAGGTAAGTGCTATTCATGGTTCTATGAGGAGGTAAGTGAGAAGGAAAAGATCTCACCTTAGAGACACGGACGCCTGACGGGTTGAGTGGCGTTGCCGACGCTGCATGGCGATGCGGTGTCTGGAGTAGAGAATTGGGAAAGCTAGGGCTTTTCTATTTTCAGATTTGGGGATGGGAGAAATTGCGTAAATGTGTGATTAAGAGTGCTTGAATATCTAACGTTTTCTCCAAACGTTTAATTCTCAAATACATTTTTATTTACATATAAATAAATTAATATATATAGTTTCGGTTTTCGGTTCGGTTCGGTTTAACCGGCTAACCGAACCGAAAAAATAAAAAAACCAAAATTTTAAAAAGGGCAAATCGAAAACCGAACCGAAACATGTTCGTCCGGTTCGGTTTTCGATCGGTTCGGTTATTCGGTTTTCGGTTATTTTGAACACCCCTAGGCCCGGGCCTCGTGGAGCCATACCGATCTCAATCATAAGTTTTCTCTGCCAGATGATCTCCGTTAAAGCCTTCGAAATGCCTCGAAATTCTACCTCAGTGCTGGAGAGAGCTACCACTGTTTGTTTTTTACTCCTCCAAGTTACCACATTCCCCCGACCAACGTAAAGAATCCCGAGGTGGATCTCCTGTCATTCGGGTTTTCTGCCCAGTCTGCATCTATGTATGCCTCAATATCTAAATGACCATGTCTGCTAAACATGATCCCGTTTCCTAAGAACCCTTCAAGTACCATATTATTCTCATTACTGCCTCCATGTGGTCCTTCTTAGGTTGGTGCATAAATTGACTGACTATCCTCACAACATAGGCAATGTCGGGATAGTGTCCTTGGTTGGAGTAACAAAGCAAAGATCACCGCTGCTAACTTGAGATCGTGAGTGGGATAATTCTGTTCATGCTCCTTCAACTTCCTAGAGGTGTAGGCAATCACCTTTTCATTTTGCATCAACACACAATCCAAGCCTTCTTTCGAGGCATCCGTATACACTGTATATCCTTCGGTACCTTCGAGAAGTGCTAACACTGGTGCAATCGTTAACTTCTCCTTTAAGAGTTGGAAGCTCGCCTCACATGCCTCATCCCACTCAAATGTAACCTCTCTTATAGTCAATCGGGTCAAAGGGGTAGCAATCTTCGAAAAGTCCTCCATGAATCTTCGATAATAACCTGCCAGACCCAAGAAACTTCTTACTTCTGAGGCATTCTTCAGACTTTGCCACTGGAGAACTGTCTCAATCTTCGAAGGATCTATTTCTAGACCTTTACTCGAGATAATGTGGCCTAGAAAAGTTACCCGGTCAATCCAGAATTCACACTTACTGAACTTAGCATACAATCGATGTTCCCTTAAAGTAACCAACACCACTCTAAGATGTCGAGCATGATCTTTCGGAGTTCTTGAGTACACTAGAATATCATCTATGAAGATCACCATAAACTTATCGAGGTACGAACGAAAAATTCTGTGCATCATATCCATGAAAGCTGCTGGGGCATTAGTCAATCCAAACGACATCACTACAAACTCATAATGCCCATACAGGGTGTTGAATCCCGTCTTCGGAATATCCTCTTCCCGGATTTTCATCTGATAGTATCCTTGTCTCAAATCCAACTTTGAATACACCCCTGAACCTTGCAAAAGATCAAACAAATCTTCTATGTGGGGTAAAGGATACTTGTTCTTCACAGTCATCTGATTCAACTCTCGGTAATCGATGCACATTCTCAAAGTCCCATCCTTCTTCTTGACAAAGAGAACCGGTGCACCTCAAGGTGAAGAACTCGGTCGGATATACCCAATCTTGAGAAGTTCTTTAAGCTGAATCTTCAACTCTTTCAGCCCGGCAGGAGCTATACGGTAGGGAGTCTTAGAATACGGCTCTGCTCCTGGTTACAAATCTATCACGAACTCGATCTCCCGATCTGGAGATAAGGAACCCAGATTCTCAGGGAAAACGACGGGGTAGTCCTTCACAAATGCAGTCTCCTCAAACCGTGCTTGATCCTTCGACTTATTGAGGAGGTAAACAATGTATCCCGTGGCTCCATCTTTCACTAACTTGTGAGCTTCTGTGAAAGACAAGAGTGGTACGGTCTTCGAACCAATACCCACTATCACTTCTTCACCCAAACGAATCTTCTTAGAAAAAAATCAACCACGGCCCGGTGCCTGAACAACCAATCCATTCCCAGAATAACTCCATACTTTCTCATCGGCATTACAATGTAATCCGTGGGGTAGCCTCTGCCTTCCAAACTCACCAAACATTCCTGAACAACCCAATATGTCTCAAGACTTCCCCCGAGAGGGGAACTAACCACATAACAAGAATTTATAGAAGTAATAGGCAAGCACAGCGTAGCAGCAAGTCCACACGAAATAAAGGAATGCGTGGCACCAGGATCAAAGAGTGCATGTATGTTCATGTTATGAATGCATATGGTACCTTCCATGACCGCGGTGGGATCTGCTCCTCGCCCTCAAGGGCATAGCCACGTGCTTGTATCATAGGCGTCGGTGCTCTAGATTGATAGCCAGGAATCTTATCTAGACAAGCATTGGTCATATGGTTCCCCTTCCCGCATAAGAGGCGTAGACCCAACCTCTTTCGGTAATTGAGATAAATGTGGGTTGGTCCTCCACAAAAGGTGCATTGTGGTTTATCCTTTTGGGGCCCAGATGGAGATGGTAAAGCTAGCGGTGCCTGTGGAGCGGACCCTGTAGTACGGGGCTTCTTATTCGGGCCTTTAACTGGTGGAACTGAATAATTGATAGGTTTCTTGCCCAGATTTAATCCTGTTCCCAATCCTGATCCTTGCCCGGAGCGATGAGTAATCCTCCTGCTTACGACTCCATCTTCAACCTTCAAGGCCTTAGAAGTTGTCTTCACCCAAGTGCTAGTATTAATGGCCTCATAGTTGTCTGAATATCAGGCCTAAGTCCTTGGACAAATTGCATAGCCTTGTAAGCATCATCACTAGCGATGTTTGGAGCATAACGAACCAACTGATCAAATTCAGATTTATATTCTGACACAGTCCTGTTCCCTTGTTTCAATTCCATGAATTCCTTCAATCTCCTAGATCTTGAAGACGCTGGAATAAATTTATTCTTGAACTCCCGGACCAAAACATCCCAATCTACTACTTCCCCGGTGACATCTAAGCGAATCTTGGCAGTTTCCCACCATGAGAAGACCTGTCCTTGTAATAAAGCAATAGTGCACCTAGCTTTCTCTTGAGAACCACAAGAAATAAGCTCCCATGTCCTCTCGATCTCTTTAAGCCACTGCTCGGCTTGTATATCTTTACCAGAATAGAATTTAGGGGGATTCTGATTTCTGAATTCCCAGTAGCCGCTGTAATTCCTCCCTCTTATACTCCCACATGTGCCGGTGCAGGTGGTGGTACCGGTGGAACATAATCTCGAAGCCTTTGATCAATAATATTAATCACCGAATTAACAAAAGCCTCAGCCTGTGGTGGTTGTTGTGGCTATTGTTGTTGTAGCACCCGGAACGCCGAGTGTTAGGAATAGTGCCCTAGAAAGCCGATTGTATATCCGCTTTGTGCTTTTCCTTATTGTAATCACAGACAATCTTTGAATGAAATAACGAATTGAGGCAACACTTCTTTATATGCTCTTGTTTGGTATGCGTTTACTTTAGTTGTGCAAGTATGAGAACTCCCCTAATCCTGATGACTTTAGGACTCTACCATTTAGGTGAAATGGTTCATGAAACGAGCCCTATATCACATAAGTCATGATTAGTAAAATGCTCCAAGCCGATGAGTCCTACAGACAGTGGGAGTGTCAACCTGACTCCTCTAAGGCTTGGTTGTGGGATCACACCCTTAAGAAGGACCACCTTGTTTCATGGAGGTGCAAAGTGTATAGTTGATAAGTGCGTGATACATGAGGGTGCTTACTTCAATAAGTAAGTTCACTGAGGTGCCCCGTGTGAGAACATTCCTAAATGGGAAAGGAAGTTTCTATTTCAGGAAATGGAAACTTCCAGATTAGGAAATATCTCACGAGTCATTGATGTGATTAATTGATCCTTAGACTTGAGGTTCCTTGTCACTTTATGAGTTAACTCTGTAGTCTTAGGTATAAGCTTTAAAGGGTGTCACCTTAGACAACTGATTCAAGGCTTATGTTGGGGCTGCACAAGTGATTCATGAAAGAGAATGAGAATCAAGAAAGGACCTACTCTTGCATTTGTAAGGTGATCTCTTATTGTGTAAGTCATTCATATGCCATATGGAGTCCTTGGCCAAGGCAGTAGATCAAGACATCAAGAAAAGGGTTTCTTGGATTGAGATCAAATGGATATGAAATACACTTAGCTTTAAGACTGGATTATTAGGGTTCTGATTATTCCCTTGCCCTAGATCTTGGTTGAGAGATAGTAAGTAGGAGGATTGTATCTCACATGAATCAATGACTTAAAGGTTCTGTCGAATCCGAACATTCCAATTCAGCTAGGGGTTAAACACCTGTTGCTAGACTATGGTCGTTTAATCTGTGGACTGATTAATTAATTAGTGAATTAATTAATTAGGGTCACTGCTAATTGAATTGAGAACCTAAAGGGTCACACATAACAACTTGGTTACATGAGTTGAGGCTTTAAAATGATTAAACGAGTTAATCGGGCCTAGAGGGTTCCACACGTGTGAAATCACACATGTGGGTCATGTGACTGGGACACGTGTCATTATGACACGTGTCCCACACGTGTAAATATATATATTGTATATATATATTAAATAATTAAATGTGTTAATTATTTAATAGACTTTGGTTTAATTTTGAATTAAAAAGAAAGTCTTATTTTGGAAAAAAATAATCTAGTTAATTAATTATGAATTAATTAATTAGATAAAATAAGTTATTTATTTATTAATAAATAAATTATAATATTATCCAAAAGGGTTTGGATATTTTAGCTCTCTTAAAAGTTGATTTGAATTAGAATTCAAAGTCAAAGTTCAAAATTACTTGATGATCAAGTAATAGGAGAGAGGGACCAAAATCCTTAGCCCATAAGGACTAGGGTTTCGGCCACCCCTCCCCAAGTATATATAGGGGAGCTCGAGCTCCCCTTGAGACTAATTGATTGATTTCTTTTGGTTGATGTGTTGAACACCATCCTTTCTCCAAGATAAAATAAACCCTAGGTTAATCCTAAACACTAACTAGAGAACTAGCATCCTTACTAGTTCGATTGTAGTCAAGTTGGTGGACTATCTCTAGAGAGCTTCAAGTTAGAAGTTTGAAGATTCGAGCTTTACCAAGGAGAGGGGATCAAGACGCGAGAAGAGCGTTCTTGGGTGGCTTGAAACGCTTCAAGAAAGAATAAAAGAAAAGTAAGTTTCTTATCTCTACGAATTTGGATACACGATTGCGAGTCCAAGGTCCTTTTGTTGGAAAATTTTTAAATTTCCGCTGCTTTCTGATTCGTGTTTTCCAACGAGTGGTATCAGAGCCACCTCGTTAATCGTGTTTCTGATTCGTCTCAATTATACTGAATTTGGTAGAAATTCTTAGTCTTGATGCGATTGAGTATTTGTAATTGTTTTAGAAAGCCTGAATTACGAAACTGTATTTTTTCCTGAAAGTTTCTGAAAATTGGTTTTTGCAAAATTTAATTTTTGAAAAGTATTTTAGATTTGGAATTGTATAAACTGTTTTTGGATTTCTTGGATTGGTTTTGGTTTTGAACGAAAACACGAAACGAAAAGCCTGGATTACGAACAAGCGAAACCCCGCGCGCCGCCGCCCGCCTGTCCTAGGCGCGCGCAGGCCCCAGCGCCTACTCCCTCCCGCAACCGCGCGGGAGGCGTTCCGGGACCCGCCCGCAAGCCTCACTCGCGCGGCCTTAGCCGCGCGCTGTGTGCGCACACCGCATGCGTGCGGTCTTCTTCGCGTACGGGCCCCGTTTTTCCTTCGTAATCCGTTTTCGTATTTCGTGCAATCCAGTCCCAATTTTTATTTTAATTTTAAATTTTTATTTTTGAATATTTATTTTAATTTTTGATTAAAACTTAAAATTGGGATTTTTGAGAAATAGAAACGGTTTATATTTTGGGAAAATACATCTTTGATAAAATTATTAATTTTAAGAAATTAATTGGAATTTTATTTGTTTTTGTTAATTTGGGATTTATTGAAAACTTTTATAAACAAGACTCGCATCAAGTCGTGTTTTAAGTAATTAGGACTTGAAACGGGAATTTTAATTTATTGGCTAAATTTAAATTCTCGCAAGAGCATGTTAGGTGATCATGGGTTTAGACTTATGTATGGTTTTAATTTATGCACATGGATGGTTTAAATTGGGGTTGGAGCCCTATAGTTGCGTTTTTTCAATTGAGGTTGGAGCCTCACTTATGTGCGTACTGTTATGTGATTTATTATGTGGCTTTCCATATTATTGTTTTTGAGGCCGGGGTATGCCCCGTGTAATTGTCTAAGGCCAATATGAAGATTGAGCCTTATTAATTTATGTCTTTTTCTTTTAATTGTAATTTGAGAGTAGAGATAGGTGGTGAGGTTTTATTTTCATTTTGGAGACAATGCACCCATGGAGTAAGATGGACCACATTCAAGTAACAAGGAGGCCATAAGTGAAGACCCCTCACAATGTTAGGGAGGGGAATCTCAATTGTAAAAATGTAATAGAGATAGGGCTCGTATATTGTGGACCGCTTAGTGTAAGCACAAGAAACAATCATCAGTATTTCATAACCTTTACCGATGACTTTAGTCGATATGGTTATGTATACTTAATGAAGTATAGATCTGAAGCTTTTGAGAAATTCTTAGAATTTCAAAAGGAGGTTGAGAACAAAACTGGTCACAAGATCAAAGCACTTCGATCTGATCGAGGAGACGAGTATCTTAGTGAAGAATTCCTTAATCATCTCAAAGATAATGGGATTATCTCTCAGTGGACTCCTCCGGGAACTCCTCAGCTTAATGGAGCTTCTGAGAGAAGGAATCGAACCCTACTTGATATGGTTCGTTCCATGATGAGTTTCACTGACTTATCACCTTCTTTCTGGGGTTATGCCCTAGAAAGTGCAGCAAAAATTTTGAATCTAGTTCCCTCTAAGTCAGTCCCTAAAACGCCCTATGAAATGTGGCATGGTAAAATCCCTGGTTATTCTTACTTAAGAATTTGGGGTTGTCCTGCTTACGTGAAGAGGACAGTGGGAGACAAGTTAGAATCTCGTTCTAACTTATGCTACTTTGTAGGTTATCCTAAGGAATCCATATGACACTACTTCTATGATCAATCTGAGCAAAAGGTGTTTGTTTCCAGAAATGCCACTTTTCTTGAGGAACCGTTCCTTAAAGAAAAGAAAGGGAAGATCATAGAATTAGAGGAAGTGCAAAGTGAGCCCACGCCACCCACTGAAGAGACGTCCCCTACTGATCAACCTCAACCAATCACGAATTTTGATACACACGTAAATCCTCCTCTAAGGCGTTCTGAACGCACTCCTAGACAGTCGGAGAGATGGTATGGATTCTTCCATGAAATCTCTCAAAAGGATAATGATCCTTTAACATATGAGGAGGCATTTTCAGATTCTGACTCTGAACAGTGGATAGAAGCCATGAAATCCGAAATGGATTCCATGAACTCCAACCAAGTTTGGACCTTGGTAGATTTACCTGATGGGGTCAAACCCATAGGTTGCAAATGGATCTTTAAGAGAAAGCTTGGAGTTGATGGAAGCATTGCAGCCTACAAAGCAAGACTGGTTGCAAAAGGATTCACTCAAAGACCCGGCGTGGACTTTGATGAAACCTTTTCACCAGTTGCAATGCAAAAGTCTATTCGGATCATGCTTGCCATTGCTGCGTATTATGACTACGAGATATGAAAAATGGATGTGAAAACTGTCTTTCTCAATGGTGACATTGATAAAGACATTTATATGGAGCAACCCATAGGTTTCACATTCAGTGGGAGTGAGCAAAAGGTTTGCAAACTCCAAAGATCAATCTATGGATTGAAACAGGCTTCTAGGAATTGGAACATTCGATTTGATGAATCAGTCAAACCGTTTGGCTTCATTCAAATTTCGAATGAATCATGTGTGTATAGAAAGGAATTGGAGACCTCAGTGCAATTCTTAGTACTTTATGTTGATGACATCCTTCTTATTGGGAATTCGAAGGATGACGTGAAAGTGACTAAGTTATGGTTATCGAACCAATTCTAGATGAAAGATCTGGGTGATGCGTCCTATATCCTTGGAATTAAAATCTATAGAGATAGATCTAGAAGGTTAATAGGACTATCACAGTCGATGTACATTGACAAAGTATTGAAGAGATTCAATATGGAGTCAACAAAGGTTGAGAACCTTCCTATGAGTAGGAACATGTCTTTCAAAGAAGATGTGTCCTAAGACTAACCTTGAGAAGGAAAGAATGACTCATACACCTTATGCATCAGCAATGGGTAGCATAATGTATGCAATGTTATGTACTCGACCGGATGTGGCTTATGCACTCAGTGTAATAAGTCGTTTCCATTCTGACCCTGGAGATGGTCACTGGGCTGCCGTGAAGAATATTCTCAAGTACTTGAAAAGTACTCAAGATTTATTCTTAGTTTACGGAGGCCAGAAAGATCTTACTGTCGAAGGATACTGCGATGCAAGCTTTGCATCTGACATAGATGATTTTAAGTCAATGTCAAGATACATTTTCTACCTAAACGGCGGAGCAGTGAGTTGGAAGAGTTCCAAACAAACAACCACTGCAGATTCGACCACTGAGGCCGAATACTTAGCTGTAAATGATACAGCTAAGGAAGGTGTTTGGATTAGAAACTTCATTCAAGAGTTGAATGTTGTTCCTAGCATGAAAGACCCCATTACTGTGTTTTGCGACAACACTGGGGCGGTTGCTCAAGCAAGAGAACTAAGATCTCACCAACGGACCAAACATATTATGAGAAAGTATCACCTAATCCGTGATATTATCAAAAGAGGAGATGTGAAAATTGAGAGGGTCGCATCAGCAGAGAACGTGGCAGATCCACTTACTAAACCCCTTAGTCGAGAAGCTTTCGAAGGTCATCTTAAGAAGATGGGACTTAGAGTAGCTTTAGAATGGCTTTGACGGGCAAGTGGGAGATTGTTAGGAATAGTGCCCTAGAAAGCCGATTGTGTATCCGCTTTGGACTTTTCCTTATTGTAATCTCAGACAATCTTTGAATAAAATAACGAATTCAGGCAACACTTCTTTATATGCTCTTGTTTGGTATGCGTTTACTTTAGCTGTGCATGTATGAGAACTCCCCTAATCCTGATGACTTTAGGACTCTACCATTTAGGTGAAATGGTTCATGAAACGAGCCCTATATCACATAAGTCATGATTAGTAAAATACTCTAAGCCGATGAGTCCTACAGACAGTGGGAGTGTTAACCTGACTCCTCTAAGGCTTGCTTGTGGGATCACACCCTTAAGAAGGACCACCTTGTTTCATGGAGGTGCAAAGTGTATAGTTGATACGTGCGTGATACATAAGGGTGCTTACTTCAATAAGTAAGTTCACTGGGGTGCCCCGTGTGAGAAGATTCCTAAATGGGAAAGGAAGTTTCTATTTCAGGAAATGGAAACTTTCGGATTAGGAAATATCTCACGAGTCATTGATGTGATTAATTAATCCTTAGACTTGAGGTTCCATGTCACTTTATGAATTAACTCTGTAGTCTTAGGTATAAGCTTTAAAGGGTGTCGCCTTAGATAACTGATTCAAGGCTTATGCTGGGGCTGCACAAGTGACTCATGAAAGTGAATGAGAATCAAGAAAGGACTACACTTGCATTTGCAAGGTGATCTCTTATTGTGTAAGTCATTCATATGCCATATGGAGTCCTTGGCCAAGGCAGTAGATCAAGACATCAAGAAAAGTGTTTCTTGGATTGAGATCAAATGGATATGAAATGCACTTAGCTTTAAGATCGGATTATTAGGGTTCTAATTATTCCCTTACCCTAGATCTTGGTTGAGAGATAGTAAATAGGAGGATTGTATCTCACATGAATCAATGACTTAAAGGTTCTGTGGAATCCAAACATTCCAATTCAGTTAGGGGTTAAACACCTGTTGCTAGACTATGGTCGTTTAATCTGTGGACTGATTAATTAATTAGTGAATTAATTAATTAGGGTCACTGCGAATTGAATTGAGAACCTAGAGGGTCACACACAACAACTTGGTTACACAAGTTAAGGCTTTAAAATGATTAAACGAGTTAATCGGGCCAACGGGGTTCCACACGTGTGAACCACACGTGTGGCTCACGTGAGTGACACGTGTCCTTAGGACACGTGTCTCACACGTGTGAAAATATATGTGTATATTTATTTATGTATTAAATAATTAATATGATTAAAAAATAATAGACTTTGGTTTAATTTTTGAATTAAAAAGAAAGTCTTATTTTGGAGAAATTAATCTATTTAATTAATTATTAATTAATTAATTAGATAAATAAACAAATAAGTTATTTGTTTATTAATAAATAAAGTATAATATTATCCAAAAGGGTTTGTGTATTTTAGCTCTCTTAAAAGTTGATTTGAATTAGAATTCAAAGTCAAAGTTCAAAATTACTTGATGATCAAGTAATAGGAGAGAGGGACCAAAATCCTTACCCCATAAGGACTAGGGTTTCAGCCACCCCTCCTCAAGTATATATAGGGGAGCTCGAGCTCCCCTTGAGACTAATTGATTGATTTCTTTTGGTTCATGTGTTGAACACCATCCTTTCTCCAAGATAAAATAAACCCTAGGTTAAGCCTAAACACTAACTAGAGAACTAGCATCCTTACTAGTTAGATTGTAGTCAAGTTGGTGGACTATCTCTAGAGAGCTTCAAGCAAGGGCGACGACACATGGTAGGTAGTGGGGTCAAATGACCCCACTAAATTTTAATTTTTTTTATTTTATATATGTAATTAAAATGTAATTTTTTTTTTATTTTTCTTTTATTTTAGTTGTTTCGACCCCACATAAATTGAAATATATATATATAGTCGACCCTCGAAAGTTTTTTGACCCCACTAATTCACCATTCTGGAGTCGCCCCTGGCTTCAAGTTAGAAGTTTTGAAGATTCAAGCTTTAATAAGGAGAGGGGATGACGCCACGAGAAGAGCGCTCTTGGGTGGCTTGAAACGCTTCAAGAAAGATTATTGAAAAATAAGTTTCTAATCTCTACGAATTCGGATTCACGATTGCGAGTTTCGATCCTTTTTGTTGGAAAATTTTTAAATTTCTGCTACTTTCTGATTCCTGTTTTCCAACACCACACCCCAAGAGAGATAAGGAAAAGTGCAGTAACATCAGCTCCAAGGAAGAGAAGAAGGGAAAGAAAGGGGAAACAATCCTTTGTTCAAGTTTTGAGGGATCCACACCACCATTTCATCTCCAAATCAAGAGGTAAGTCCATTTTTGGATTCTCCATGTCTTTGTGGTGCTTTTAATTCCAATTTGATGAGTTTTAACCTAGGATTGCATGAGTTATGGCTTATTGCTTGAATAGTGAGGGTTTGTAGAAATTTGATGATTCTTGCATGATTCCTTGCAATTTCTTTGAGCTTGATGCATGGTAATTGCTTCTAAGACTTCCTTTAAGAGTTATATGAACTTGGTTTGTATGTTGGATGAGGATTCATGGAAGTACCTTTGATGAATTTGAAGAACATGATCTTGTTGATGCATCTCTTCCTTTTGCTTCACTTTAGCTCGGTTTTGGCTTGAATTAGGGCATGAATCTTTGAATAATTGCTGCATAACTCTTGTATAATGAGTTGGTTTGAGTATAGATTGAGTTCTTGGTGTTTAGGGGCCAAAAACCTCGAGTTTTGATGTTGGAGAAGACCCACGACCGTGGATTTTTACACTAAAATCCACCCACGACCGTGGATTTGAAGGACAGAACTTGGGGTGTTTCTGGACTGAGATCCTCGGCCGTGGATCTCCCCTTTGTTAAAAATCCACGTCCATGGATCTGGGTATGGTCATAGCACGCTCGTACTAGTTTTCTTGTTCGTTTTGCTCGTTTTCCTCCCCGTTCTTGATCTTAATGTGATATATACTTGTTTATATGCATGATATGATATGTTATGACTTGTTAATGTGTGATTTTGATGTGCTTCATGTATGAATTATTTGTTATGACGAGTATATGTTCGTTTTGCTATGATTTCAGTGCTTGTTTACGAGTTGTGTGTTTGTTTATCCTAATTGCAATGTGTAATGTCTCTTCGCACCTAATTGCTTCTCTTATATGTCTTGTGCTTGAGTGTGCTTGGAATGTGATGTGATGTGATATGATGCTATCTGATGAATATTATGTTTGATTAGCTTGTTATGTGCTTGATTCAAGTGTTGTTTAAGTGATATGTCCTTAATGATCCGACTTTGCTTAAGAGTGAAATGATTATGACTTGTATTGCATCATTCGCACTCATACGCATGTGCCGAGCGTATATATGGTTCATTTTGAGTCTAAGGTTATCTTTCATGTCTGTCTTGTTCAGAGGAGTATCCCGTTGGTGACGAGATCGTTCCATAGACGTTGGTTTTGTCTCCGTTTGCCCGTTTTCATCGGTGTAAGGTGAGGTTAGGTTATAGATATACCCTAATAAAATATGACCGGTATGTTTGCATGCGAGTATAAGCCTTCTCTATATCTGTATGTAAGTGCGAGCTAAGAATACGTGTGATTACGTGATATGCTTTAGACTATGATTATGTTAAAATTATGATCATGTTAAGCTTCATGTTAGAATATGTTATGCTAGGTTATGCTAGTAACATGTTAGGAAAGTGTTGGAATATGAATAAGTTGAATTATGAATATGCTAGGGTTATGTAACGCTTTATGATTATGATATGTTTATGCTTATGCCTCCGCTTATGCTATGTTCTTGCGGTTGTATACCTCCGGTATGATATGCAATAGGTCGTGGACCTTGTTTTGCTCGGTTTATGGTAAGACTCTGCTTTTGTTATGTCTGTGTATGTGTTGTGAGTCCGGGACGGCTGATTTTAGGTCGATGGATATGTGTTTGGGGGTGTTATGCATCCGGGACGGCTTATTTTAGGTCGACGGGTGATGTGTGGGTTACGTTTTATTTTCGTTATGTTAGTTAGTTAAGAAATAGTTAGTGAAACGGGAGTGGATTCTTAATTAGTAAAATTTGGTTGTTTTGGCCTTCGGCTTAAATCCTTTATCCCCTATATTTAGTATCACGTGAGATAATAATTTAGAATGCAAAAACCACGCCCCGGTTCATGGACTTTCACCTATGATATGTGTTGTGCTCCTTATACGTATATATGGGTGCGTGTGTAACCCCTCACTCAGTCTTTGGACTGACCTCTCCCTTTATATTTTTAGTTTGCAGGTTCTGGTCCGATGGTTCGAGCTAGGCGGATTTTGGTTTGCTTTCCTTGGAGTCTTGTCGGTCTAGAGAAGTCTGCATTTTTGCTTTTAGTTCATTTTGCATTTGTTTATTTGAAGTTTGTAATTTGAGATTTAAGTTTGTATTTGTTGCTCTTAGTCACGTTATGACAAGTTTGTGTATAATTCGTTTTAAGTGGTTTGTAACCTCAATGTTATGTTTTGTTTAAGTTCGTTTATTGCTTCCGCTTTTGTATGATTTTGTTTTGTGCGCTCTATTTGAGGGTTTAGACCGCCTAGCTTAGGAAAGTCTTTTGTTTGTCGCTCGTTCGCTAGCGCTTGGTGCGTGTACGGATTCTCCTTTTCGTTACACGTGTCGGGCTCTAGTGCGGGGGATGTGGCGCCCTACGCTCGGGGTGTTACAGACTCGATATATAAGTATAATAATTTGGCTCAAAACTTTACACATTCGGGATATATCGGGTCAATTTATCTAATAGTAGAGAAACCCACCCACCTTTAAAAGCAAAAGAAATGGCACAAGAGCCTCAAGGACCGGCTTCGTCTCCGATTGGACCCAAATCCGTGCAAAAGAAGTGAAGTGAGACTCAAAATGACCATATACGACGCACGACAATGCAATGAACATGATATGTGATGTATAAGAGATAAAATCATGTTATGAAGATATTCATGTTCACAATTAATGCCCTAAAGACACATAATCAAACAATTCATTCAAGTACTTTCAATACGTGAAGGTATCATGTTGATTCGTTTCATATCTTCCATAATTCATGTTAAATCGAGCCATAAACTTCACACAATATTCATAACACATATATCAACATGTATACAATGCATATAAGTCATAAACGAGGCAAGAGAATAAACAAATAAATTAAAGAAACGAGAAAACAACACACTCACACATAAGGGTGGGGCTAACGGCCCCAGTCCCTTCACAAAAAGCTAACGGCCGTTAGCCAGGTCAATAGGGACTGACGTGGACGAACAGTCGTTAGTACCACACTACACACAAAGTACTAACCCCCGTTAGGGGGGTCAGAAACTCGGGTAAGGGTGTTAACGGGCGTTAACCCCCAAAATGCAAGAAAGCCCTAACGGGCATTAAGCTCATCTGGGGTTGAAATATTAAGCACTATTTAGTTTGAACCAATCGATAGGTTATCGTAATTGGATGGATTTGGTTGCGTTTGTGGATTGTTACATAACATATTTGCAATCTATATCTCGTAAGCTCGGGATTGATTTCTTGTGGTTTGGTTTCAGTTTTGATGTGGTCTAACATGTTTAGTTGTTTTGTGCAGATTTTGGCTAATTAGGGTTTCGGGAAAGGTATGGGGACTATGATGCACGCATACGGACACGATATGACACGGATACGGCGACACGAAGTTTTTCTTAAATTTTTCACGTGAGGAGTGTCGGAAACGATTGTCGGACACGATACAACACGACATGGTAAAATGACACTTTTAGAAGTGTCCGTGCATCATAGTATAGGGACGTTGATGTGTAGAGCTAGTCCCAAAAAATTTAACACTAATCTGATACCATGCTTTAAAATAGGCATGTAGGGAAGAAAGATTTTGCAAATTATTCATGGTTGATAATTACACACAGATTACACCGTGGATTTTAATTAAATAGTTAGAAACCCCTATAAGTTAGGTTTGTAATAATCCGTTAATTAGGGAAAGAACATCTTTTCTATATACAACAATATTTGTTGGAAAAAAAATTAAATTTTTAAAAAAATAAATAAATAAAATTGTTAAAGTATAGAGAAGATAAGAATTGGATGAATTCATTGTAATTGTATGATACAAGTTACAGGAGTCTCAATATTTAACCTACTAATCCCTACAAGTCAGGAATTCAATAAATCAGTTATATAAGGTAACACAATTTCCTCCTGATTACTCGTATTTCCTAACACTCCCCCTCAAGCTAAGTAATCGGATCCCCGATTCTCAGCTTGTCCAAAGTCTTCTTGAACACCTGTCCTGTAACAGCCTTCGTCAGCGTATCTGCCATCTGATCTTCAGACCTCACAAATGGGAGTTCAATAGTGCCATCTTCCAGTTTTTCTTTGATTAAGTGCCTATCTACTTCCACATGCTTCGTCCGATCGTGCTGCACGGGATTTTCAGCAATGTTGATCGCAGCCTTATTATCACACCTCAACCGCCCGGGCTCACTTGGGGTCATCCCAATCTCTATAATTAGTCTTCATAACCAGATGACTTCTGTTACTGCCTTCGCAATACCTCTGAATTCAGCTTCAGCACTTGAGAGGACCACAACTCTCTGTTTTTTGCTCCTCCAAGTTACTACATTTCCTCCAACAAGGGTGAAGAACCCTGACCTGGACCTTCTGTCGTTCGGATTCCCTGCCCAATCAGCATCTGTGTATGCTTCAATGTTCAAGTGTCCATGGTTCCCAAACATGATCCCACACCCGATAGAGCATTTTAGGTACCGAATTATTCTTATAACCGCCTCCATATGACTTTTCTGAGGTTGGTGCATAAACTGACTTACTATCCCAACGGCATAAGCGATGTCGGGCCTAGTATGAGATAGGTATATCAATTTTCCCACAAGCCATTGATACCTGTCCCTATCGGTCAGCTCCTCATCTTCTTATATCCTAAGCTTGTGGTTAACTTGGATTGGAGTGTCGACAGGCTTGGAATCTAACATCCCGGTTTCAGCCAGGAGGTCAAGAACATACTTTCGCTGTGAGATGAAGATTCCGTGCTTAGATCTCATCATCTCAATCCCTAGGAAGTACTTCAAGCCTCCTAGGTCCTTCATCTCAAATTCGTTGAACAGGTTTCTCTTGAGTTGCTCCATCTCCTCTGTATCATTTCCTGTGATGATCATATCGTCAACATAGATAATTAGGCATGTGACCAGATTACCTCTGTTCTTTAGAAACAGAGTATGGTCTGCATTGCTTTGCCTGTATCCATAGGTTCTCGTAGCTACTGTGAACCTCCCAAACCATGCTCGAGGTGACTGCTTAAGTCCATATAGCGCCTTTCGGAGTCTGCAGACCTCATTCACTCCAAAGCAATCAGAGAAGCCGGGGGCCGCCCGGGGGCGGGGGGGGGGGGGGGGCTTCCATATATACCTCTTCTGACAACTCCCCATGAAGGAAGGTATTCTTCACGTCAAATTGATGCAATGGACAATCTTGGTTGGCTGCGATGGAGAGGAGAACACGTACTGTGTCAATCTTTGCCACTGGGGAGAATGTTTCAGAGTAGTCGATCCCATATGTTTGGGTGTATCCCTTGGCTACTAGGCGTGCCTTGTATCTCTCCACTGTTCCGTCTGCCTTGTATTTGATGGTGAAAACCCATTTGCACCCTACTGGTTTGGTTCCTTGGGGCAATTCACATATCTCCCACGTATTGTTCTTTGCCAAAGCCTCCATCTCGATAAGCATGGCCTTTCTCCATTCGTCCATTTTCATGGCTTCTTGAGCTGTTCTCGGGATATGTTCTTTGTAGAGATTTCCCACAAAGGCTTTTGCCTTTTCAGTCATGCTCCCTTTCACCATATTTCCCACAGGGTATCTCGAAGCCCGTGAAGTCTGATCGGGTGAATACCGGTTTGGGGAAACTCCCCTGGTACTTCGTGGTGGCAATGTATACCTACTGCTGTCGGTGTCATCTGAAACAGGGTTAACTGCATCCGGAATATCCTCAAATTCAGAAACAGAATGAAAAGGGACAAAGGTAGTTACCTCGTTTTGGACATCATGCGGAGGAGTATGATTGGAGGAGGTACTGAGCTCGCTATTGCTTTGATTGGGATTGGATTGAGATGTGAGAATGGGATCAGTGGGATCAAGTACCGCTTCACCGAGCCAGCATAGAGAATCACCCGAATGCTCCCCCTGAGTGCTATGCTGGTTTTGAAAGAAATATTCTGTCTCAAGGAACTGATAATCGATAGTCACGTGTAAACGGCGAGTCACAGGATCGTAGCACCGATATCCTTTCTGGTGAGGTGTATACCCAACAAAGACACACTTCACAGCACAAGAGGCTAGTTTAGTTCGCTCATGTTTCGGTACATGGACAAATACGGAGCAACCAAAGACCCGGGGAGGTAAAGTCAGTGCTTGAGGGACAGACACTTGGGTTTGGAACACCGAGAGGGGCGTTTGGTGGTCAAGAATCCTGGTAGGTAATCTATTGGTAAGGTATGCTGCAGTGGAGACAGCTTCGGGCCAAAACTGATTCGAGACATGGGATTCAGTTAGGAGGGCTCGGGTCATTTCAAGGAGTGTTCTATTTTTCCTTTCGGCAACCCCATTCTGCTGAGGAGTGTTTGGGCAGGAGGTTTGATGGATTAGACCCTGTTGGTTGGCAAAGTTACTCATTTGTTGATTCACAAATTCACGCCCATTATCGGATCTCAGTACCTTAATTTTCTGATTGTATTGAGTCTGAACCATATTAAAGAAGGTAACAAAAGTGTCAAATACATCCGATTTGTGCCGAAGGAAATAAACCCAAGTCATGCGAGAATGATCATCAATAAATAGCACGAAGTACCGAAATTGATTCTGATTAGTAACGGGGCTGGTCCCCAAACGTCTGAATGAACAAGAGAAAAAACTGAAGAAACCCGAGTGTTCGTGGGTTTAAATGAAGTTCTATGACTCTTTGCAACTGAACAAGTTTGACATGACAAATTTAAATACTAATTATTCTGAAACAGAGTAGGGAACAACTTTCTAAGATACCCAATCGAGGGATGCCCAAGACGCCGATGCCAAAGCCATACTTGTGTCTCAGCCGTGCCCTTTGATAGAAATGCCCGAGAAGGTTGATCCAGCTCATCCACATAATAGAGTCCATCCCGCTCAGTACCACGCCCAATTATCTCCTTCGTATGAATGTCCTGTAACAAGCAAAAACGAGGATAAATAAGAACCACACAATTCAGTTCACTTGTCACATGACTCAAAGATAGCAGTTTGCAAGAGAGAGATGGGACATAAAGACAATTTCTCAGCTTTAAACGAGGTGATATAGTAACCGTCCCCTCCCCTTTAACTTCTACAAATTCCCCATTGGCTGTTTGTATTTGAGAATTTTTCATTTTCGTAGGTTCAAGTATATCAGAGGGGTCAAAGGTCATTGTATCTGTCGCCCCGCAGTCAAATATCCACTGTGATAATTTTTGTGGGTGTTTTTCTGAATCTTGATAAATATGAGGGTCAGAGTGCAAATTTTCGGGAGTGTGGGGCTGATTGGTAAAAAGGGATAAAGTGGGGGGTGGACTTTTAATAAAACTAGGGTTTGAGTCAAGAGACTCAAACCCTTTACCTCTTTCGCCTGACTCAAACCCTTTACCTCTTTCGCCTGTATGTGAGCCGCTGCTACTTTGAGAGGCTCCATTGATTTGAAGGTTGGCGGCTCGCCCGTTGCCCACCGGTCGTCGTCCCCGTCACCAGTGCACCACCACCGGAGTCCCTTGGCTGGGGGTTGGCTCCACCCATCTCTGCTCCTCCCCCTGTTTCAGTTCTGCCACAGCGTCCCTTAGAGACGGCGGTGTTCGCGCGCCGCTGATTTCCTCCGCCGGTCGATCGTCCCTTCTCCTTCTTATTTCCGACCCACCACTCCGAATATCCTATGAGTTCAAAGCAACCCTCTTTCGTGTGCCCTTTTCTGTCACAGTAGGAGCACTCAAGCTCCGATTTGTCCTCCGGTGGTGGAAACCGTTTGCCGGCTCCGTCGGTCCGTCTGTAACTTTCTGATCTCCGGCCATTCTTGCCGCCTCTCACAACTAGTCCAACGCCCTGTGATGAGAACTCCCCTTCGCCATCGGCGGCCGTTTTCAGGATCTGAAGGCGGGCTGCCTCCTTCCGGATAGTGGCGTAGGCGGATTCGACTGAGGGTTTGATGTCAAGTTTTAGTAAATCCCGCCTAATCGAGTCATATTTGTCATCTATTCCGGTAAGGAGTTGATAGAGTCTCTGTTCTTGTTGGATTTTGTTGAAAGCAGCAATGTCTTCGGTGCATTTCATCGGATTCGGCTGTTTACGGTCAATAGTCATCCAAATAGCCTGTAATTTTCCCTAGAATTCCTCTAGGCTGTCGGAGTTTTGTTTGAGTGTGTTTGCCCTCCGGCGTAGATCGAATAATTGAAGGGGATCAGCGCCGCTATTGTAAGTGGTGGCAAGGCCGTCCCAAAGATCTTTTGCCGTTGGGTATTGTAGAACGTTGTTTATCAGGCTTGTCTCCATGTTTTGGATTATCCATGTGAAAACCCTTTGGTCGAGTTGCTCCCACTGATCGTAGGTAGAGTCTGTAGTTTTTGGTGCCGGGGGATTACCGGTGATGTGTGGGCGGCCGCCTCTCCCTCCGATTGCCATCTTCATTATCCGGGCCCATACCGGATAGTTTTCATTATTCAGTTTGATGCCAATTGAGAGGTTCTCTGAATTGGTCATCGAGAAATTTGAGAATTGGGTGCTGAGTTCTTAGCTGGTTTCGGTTGACATGGTTTGATTGATGTCAACTTGGTTTGAGAAAGGTTTTAGGACGATGATGAGAAATCTGAGTCCCTAAGATTAACCTGGCTCTGATACCATGTTAATGTATAGAGAAGAAGATAAGAATTGGATGAATTCATTGTAATTGTATGATACAAGTTACAGGAGTCTCAATATTTACCCTACTAATCCCTACAAGTCAGGGATTCAATAAATCAGTTATATAAGGTAACACAATTTCCTCCTGATTACTCGTATTTCCTAACAAAAATAAAAAAAAAAAATCTTTACCATATATAATCGGTGGGTATATTTCGCGATCTTTGTAGTTTTCCTTTTTCTTTCATAACCGAAATATTCACCCTCGTCTATATTAATTATAACTCATCGATGATCTATATTAATTATAACTTATTAATGAATATGGTGTTACCAGAAGATTAAAAACCGTCGGTCATCGATGAATAAATACATTTGTAATGACGACACGATTAATCAGAATATTTAGAAGTGTTGCATATCTAAAATCATGGTTCGAATCTCTAGTATTTAGTTGAAAGAATAAAGGAGTCTCGTTAATTTATTTAAGCCGACCGCTACAACTTATTACACGTACGATAGTTTTCTTCTTTGCACACATCATTTTAATGAATATGTATAGTCCCCCACAAACAAAATTTAGTGCATATATATATATATATATATATATATATATCAATCAAATCTAATGTTTTTTCCAACTAAAAAAAAAAAAAAATTCTAATGTTTTGATATGTGCAACTGCAAAGTATGAGCATCTGTACATACATGTTTCTTAGGAAAATAAAATTTTCAAAACATTTCATATAGAAAATGGGCCAACACCAACCAAAACGGGTTTGGATCCCCATTCTGTTTTTATGTTTTATCTCTTATTTTACTTAGACAGACGACAAGTATATTAATTGACGGTTGATACTAGGAGAGAGAAACAACTATAACATGAAAAGTGATATCAAATAATTTACTCCTCTAATTACCATCGTCTACTAATACACTTGACGTGTGTCGGGGGCGTGAAATAATTGATGAAACACGTCAATGAAACAGAAAATCCATCGTCCCATTTCATGAGATGGCAAAAAGAGGATGGATGGCAATACCGCCATCTAATTAGCCTTTCCAATAAACTCCACATCGAACAAAAGAACTGAATCCGGTGGAATAATGCATGATCCTGCACCAACAAATTTCACACACAAAGTTTGAATCGAAGTGTTTCTTAACATAAAAACACACGACGATTGTAATTAATTAGCATCAATCTTAATTAATTAAGAAATAGTGAAAAAGAATGAAGAGAAGTGTTGAATCATGTTCACCTCCTCTGCAACCTGCCCCTCTCATGCCATAGCCAAGTGCAGGAGGGATCCTCAGCTGACGTTTTCCTCCTGAAATTACATAGCATATGAAGCACTAATTTTGAAAATTAATGTGTAAAAGGCAATTAGCGGTTTAATTAAGGAATGATGGAGTTGTTTATTACCGGCAAGCATGGCCGGAACTCCATCGCCACCAAGAATTCCTTGATCCCATCCTTTAATCACCTACAATATTATGTTCAATGACATGTATCCTAATTAAATTTCAACAAATTTATTCACTGAAATGAGTATATGTCATGGCCCTACACCAATTGCAAGATATGAGACTTTCCCCATATCGATCGTATAAGCAATTGGTGAGGAGTTTATACACCAAATGTGCTCTCTCTCCTAGTAGATTAGTCTAGTCGTAACCAACAAGGACCTTGACCCTAAAGGGATCGATCGTCATGACCCTGAACCAATTACACGGTACAAGACTTGTCCCATATTGTATAAGCAAGGGGTATATAGACCAAATGGGTCCTCTTTCCTATTAGACTAATATTTTGGAATGAGTTCTCCAGTTTGATCTATAACAGTATACGTATTAACGTACTTGCTCACTTATTTTTGAATTGGATGTTAGCCCAAACTTAAAACAGTATGGATTAACTTGAGGTTCGGAAGGTTTACGTTCAGATACCCTTCATTGTATCTGACCGACTTGGATTCGTGTGTTCAGGTCTTAGGAATCAAGGATACTATTTGACGACTTCTTTGAGGGCTACTTCTTATCTTCCCACAAATTACAAAACAACACACTTCTTTTTCATTCTATTTGATTTCAAAAATGCTCTAAAAGACTAAAACCTAAGGAAATAGGATCCGAGGACCAAATGTGATAAAAGTTGTCATAGCCGAGTCCAAAATCTTAGGACCAAGCGGAAATGGGTCTGTTCTTAGGGGTAATTTTAGTCTGAGTCTGACTCCACTAAATCGATATATCAGGGATGAGTATTTTATTTTCCGTATGATTAATAGAAAATTTAAGGAAAGTGACAAATCAAATAACAAATATAATACACGTGCCTTTTCAATTGGTTGCGTTTGACAAAGCCAAATTTGAATTAGAATTTTCCATTCTACGGACAAAACAATAACATTTTTTCCTTTCAAGAAATACTAAATTACTTTGCCAATATCAAGTCTTCTTATACTAAGAAGATCATATATAATATTTGCCTAAGAATCTAACTTCCCGCTATAAATCATAAATCTAGATAATGCAGATATATATAATTATATTATATATACCTCACCAGCACCGACACGAAAAGTAAGAGGCTTTCCTCTGTTGTAGCTGCTGTCGAAAACCTTTCCATCTTCCAATCTCCCCACATAATGCGCCTGCAATGCTAATAACCCAATGTAAATCAACATAATTTATCCAAAATTGAATACAATCTGAAACACTAACCTTAATCAGCTGTCCTTTAACGGCTTCAGGTCCGGTGCCAATAGCTTTGTCACAGTACGCCAGCCCCGACGGAGCTGTGGTGAACTCACACGCCGTTGCGCCGCCGCTCTCCGCCGCCTCCGCCGCCGGACTAACAAGCTGGAGGAAGCTGAAGCAGAGGCCGAACCCAACCGCTTCTCTTCTGCTTAAAAAAGCTGAATCTGTTGCGGAAATTTTGCTCTCATTGAATTTGACGGCGGATGATCGAACTATTTGCAGGTTCCTTTGAGAGGAAGACGGCAATCGAGTGGTGAGATGATTCGTGAGATTGTATGCCCCGATTGAAAATGGTAGCGAGTGCATTTTCAGGTTCACAAATATGAATTATCAGCAAGAGATAATCCAAAGAAATATATCTGGTAATATTCATCGTATTGGACACGTGATCTTCAACAAAAGCTGTGAATGATCGAAAGGAGATGGGCCAAGTGTTGGGCTTGGTTGTGGGCTCATACAGCCCAATAAGAATGGGCAAACAACAATTTATTTAGAGAAAAATGCACGAAATTACTTTGTGTTAGACGAAAAGAGTTGAAAAAATCCCGACATATGAAATATCATCCAAAAAATCTTATGTTTTTTAAAAGTTTGCAAAAAAAAACCCTGAACGCGTTGTTTGTCTTGCATGCGCGTTGACTGCGTGTATGAATGAGTTTTTTGGAGTGAAAAGTCACTTATGCCCTTAGTTTGTTTTGCTTTTGTCTGATCCATCGTCATTGAAGAAGCTCATTTCAATTTGCAAACCTAGGCGCTCGTTAAACACACCAATGGCTGCCTCAAGAAGCTTCACAGCAGGAGGGTCCAAGAAGATGAAGTCCGAGTTCGAAATTCAGTACTCTCCAATTCCCAACTGTTTTTGCGGTATAAAGGCTTTGATGAAGGTTGTTGAATCTTGGAACAAACCAAGCAAAGGGCTTTTGTATTATTCTTGTGCCTCATCCAAATGCTCATATTTCAGTTGGGTAAACCCGATTCGAGCTAAATGGGAGCCTATTGTGGAAGGAAACAACAATCGTTACGACGGTATAAACGAATTTGAGGATAAATCTGAAGCTCACATCATTTCTAGGGCATCTGAGGTTGGTATGTCCACATCGAAGGCTGATGAGAAGAAAGACTTTCTACCATGGGCCATATGTATAGGATTGTTCTTGTTGTTGGTGATTCTTGTTAAAATGACATGTAGTGTTTGTTTGAAATTGTATTGAATTTTCTGGGTTTCAACCATGGCTGTAAGTACTGTGTTTTGGAATGAAATTGAAGAAGATGGTGTATGGTTAAATTTGTTTATCTTTTATTATGCACCAGATACCCTGTGTTTTAATAATCATGCAAGAAAAACCCTATGATTGTAAACGGTTGCTAAAAAAACCCTGTCAAATTGTAACATGAACTGCAAATTTTACTGATCAGTATAAAACAATGCATCCACAAGAATCATAAAGTAAATTTAACATCCTGCATTAGTCATGAAAAGGTGAACATTAATGTCTGTATTCACCAACAAAAAACCCTTTCCCAATTAACAAAAGCTAAATGTCAGTGTGGGGCTACACATTCCACATATCAAAAAGTGGACCACTATTAAAAGGTTCCAACAAACATTGTTTAATAATGCAATGAACATAATAAAAGAAAGGGCATTGTTTTACAGATCCAGATCTAGATAACTTCATAGTTATGGTTTTCCAGGGCATCCTGTTTCTTCTCTTCTGTGCACATCCTCTTACGTTCCGAAAGGCTTCTTCTTCAGTTGGTCTCTTTAACCATGGCCTTCTTCCTTGACGAGGTGTACTTGGGCCAACTGTTCCAGGAAGTGGAGCTTGCATTCCAGATGTTCTAGCTGCCTAAGAGGGTGTTGATGCAGATCCAGCTGTATTGGGTGTGCGAGCTGGTGTATTTGTCCTAGTTCGCGGTGCAGATGGTGCTGGATTTGTTGTGGAAGCTTGACATGGAGTAGTTTGATTGGCAGCCTCAGTTGAAGCAACTCTGGCTCTCCGGGCAGTAGCATCCCTTTCTCTTCGTATGTTGAATACCCTCCTCCTACCTCTCTGACTTGATACCTACAAAAGGTGAGGTATTAGTTTAAATTCCAATAAATTACTAATAAGTACTTAAGTTTGAGTTAGATAAGTGTACTGTTGTAGCTCTTTTAGAGTGTGTGTCCAGGGCCGTTTATCCAACTTGTGAAATTGAAAGTCAATATCATCAATTAGATACTCAAATGTCGCATTATCAAAACAATAACCTTAAATACTTACAGTGTAATCTTGAATTGGGATGTCGAGTGTTTTTGCAACTCTTGATGTTGTGGCCAACTCCAAAGCACCTACTGCATGTATGTGTTAGGCCTACTCGGGTGCTTGGTTGTCTCCTTTCGTCGGCTCCCTTTCTTCGTTCCATTTTTTGTCTTCCAGATTTGGGTTTGTATTGAGGACCTTTGAGTGGTTCGTGGGTTGTTTTTATGTAATGTTTCTTCCCTGGAACACCATAGACCACATGCTTGTATGCCTCAATATAAGTAGGTTTTTTGTAGTAATCGTCGATGTAATCTTCAACCTGCTCCCTTCTATAAGTTATGCATGTAGCAGCATGGCAACATGGGTACCCATTCAACTGGAAAACACCACATGTACAGGTCCTCTCATCTAATTTCATCACAAATTGATTCTCATCCATCTGAACTTCAAACTCATTGTCACCAGCCTACTGAGGAACACAATTCCTTGCCCAATCTACTTGTTTGCTCACCTTTGTCAAGACATTAGGATAGATAGTACCCTGAAAACTAGACATTCCTAGTCTTTTCACGGAAATCCTATTCATTATCCTGATCCTAATCCACTCAAACATGTCTATCACTGGTTTCTCTCTTGCAGGTAAGATCATGTTATTGAAAGACTCTCATAACTTGTTGATTAAAACATCAGACTTACAACTACTTCTGAAAAAGGCTCTTGACCAACAATCAGAATGCAATGCAATTAGCCAATCATATGCTGTCATTTGACCATCTTCCTACCTTGAATTCTCCTTCTTGATACTGTCCATAGTTTCCCTCCACTCAGGTTTGTTGGCAGCAGATGCTACTTGCCAAAAAAGATTTTTCAACTTTTATCCTTTCCAACGAACACTGAAGTTCTGATATAAGTGCCTCAGACAGTACTTAATACAAAAATAGAGTTAAATAATCATAGAATGAACAAATAATTATAACCATACATAAATTTAACACATAATAAACAACAAGATAGAATGGACACTACGTACCTGTGCTCACATTCAGGAGCAACCTCATTTAGGGCATCCGAAAGTCCTTTCTGCCTATCACTTATGAAGGTCCATCTCCCTCCTTCTGTCCCCCAAAAAAAAAAAAAAATCTGCAACCAATGTATGCAAAAACCACTTCCAAGTATTGCTGTTTTCACTTTTTTCATCCTTGCCAGCTGCTGCAAGTAACTGGCCTCCATGATTTGTCTTAATGAAACATCCATCAAGACCAATCAAGGGTCTACAACCATCCAAAAATCCATTCTTCATTGCAGCAAGGCTGTAATAGAACCTGTCAAATCTTGGAGTGTCTGGATCATCTGTCCTTTGCAAGATAATTGTGCTTCGAAGGTTCTTTAGCCTCACGGTTTCACAATAATCCCAGAGTAAGGCAAACTGTTTTTCATCATCCCCTCTCAGTTTTTCCTTTACTAATTTCTTGGCCCTTAAACCCACAAAGTAAATTATTTCAACTCCAATCATCCTCTTTTGCAATATTACAGAAAATGTCAATCCTTATATCAGGATGATCCCTCACAATCTGCTCCATAAATATATGAAACACTGTCAAATATAACACATATATACCTCACACTTACATATAATTCACACATATATAAAATATACTTCTGAACATTCATGAAATTAACATATAATTAAGGACCTCTTCCATCCTTTTAACAATGTAGGCTGTATTTGCTCTTGAGTTTTTGCTTTTTCTTACACAGCTGTGTTATCCCTTCAGGGTCTTCACTTGGAATTGTGAAGAGTTCTGCATAACTGATGCATGTATTCTCCAACCGCATCCATCTGCTGCACACAATGTTGTAACCCTGGTTTTCTCACACTTATTGAAATCAAGCTCAAAGCCCTTCCTAAAGCTCCAGTCTGTGAGGACTTCCTTGTATTTGTCCACTCCTGAAAATATCAGCCCAACATGGAATTTGAGATCATCAACACTGTCACAATCTCTAAACATTGCAAATTTTGGTCCCTCATGATCTGATTCAGGAGGGACATCAAAATTTTCATCCCCCTCAGCATCACTGTACCATTCAGTTGCTCCATTTCTGCTTGGCTCTCCATCCATTCCCACAGCATCTGCCACCCTAGCTTTCCTCCTTTGCTCCATTCTTTTTTTTCTCATTTCACCTAACTTCTTTCTCTTTTCCTTCTTACTCTTTTCCCTCTGATTGAAGATATTATCTTCTTGAGAGCCTTCCACATCATCATACCAGTCAGATGGATCTTCGGATTGATTATCTGCATCACTAAGAGACTCTTCAGTGTCAGACTACTCCCAATCCCCATTGTCATTGTCTCGGGAGACTCTTCATGTAGCACCCGCAACGAAAGACACCACATCCCCCGCACTACAAGTCTAGTCCACACGTGAAATGGATAATCCAAGCATGAACCGGACTCATAGCGAACGGGAGACAAAAAAAAATGTATCCTAGCTAGGCGGAATCTAACCCTGTACCAATTAATTCAAGAATAACTAAAAGTGCAAAGCGGAAGCAATAACATATAATTCATAAATTTCAACAATGGCTACAAGCCCGACAATTCCAATACATAAGTTAAATCCATCATGCATCCTAACAACGGGTTCAACTAAGCACACAACCTGTCCCGAATTAAGTCAACAATTATTCACAATTGGCACACCGACCCACATACATAAGGAGATACAATTAAAACATAACAATATGAAATGTGACTCGAGTGTACAAGTGTGACTCGATTAAGAAATGTAAAACTTGACCTCCACCAAGCAAAACCTTTAAGAAACTGAAAGGTGGGAAAGAGGGGTCAGTCTCTAGAAGACTGAGTGAGCAGGGGCGAAACATATATATAAAAGTATGCGCATGCAAGTCATAAATCCTGAGCAATGTTTTATTTAAAGTTAGTTCCCCCAAAGGGCAAGAAAATAACTAAGCAATGCTCGGAATTTACGACTAGTTCATATTAAATTCATTAAGTTCATAATTCTTACATAATCAATATGGCTCGGTGAGTGAGCGTGCATAATCTCCAACCAAACTCCGACCGTATACGACAAATATCATTATTATATTGAATACGCGATCATGCAATACATTATGATACTCGCAAGACATATAACATAACATAAGACATAGTTGTTTGGACAATCCGTGTCCCGGCCTTCCCGCACGTGCATAACACTAACATAATCATAATCATGAAAATAAGTTCCAACCTTCTTCCTCCGGGTGGTGGACGGATTTGCAAGGTCCGACCACCTAAACATATCAATGTGGCAAGTGAGGTACATGAATCCTCACCGCCCGGTCAGCCTTTCCTCTTCAAAAACTCCTTAACAAGGTCGGTATTAGCCGTAATTGGTTGGAACTAGCACATGGGATCCCTGTCGGCCCTTGCCTCCCCGGATAGCCATATGCACAAGTCCCTGGGCCCGTGTTCATAACATGCTCTCGCCAAAACATTCAATTCATGATAAACATAATCCATATCGAATCATAAGAAAATAATTTACTCCTTTAAAAGCATTTACTCGATGGCTCCATTTTGGAAACGATATAAGGATATACATAAGGTTTTGGGCTAAAACTTATCACATAAAGGTTATAGGGTTTGATACGTAACTAGAATGAAAACACCCTCACCTGGAACATGGCGATACAAGGATAAAAGTTATACTGGGTGTCTAGTTGATCATGATATCTCCGCCCTGGAGATAAACTGTACAAGAAAGGAAATAATATGTACTCGTGATAAAATGACTAAATATGACACCACATAGACGCACAGCATGTTATGCACATGATATGAGATGCATAAGAAACAAAATGATGTCTTGAAGCCACATAGTCAAGTAATTCGTTCAAGTACTTTCAATACATGAAAGTTTCATATTCATTCATTACATATCTTTCATGAATCATATCAAATCGAGCCCAAAATCTTCAAACTATAATCATATTACACATTTTAACATGTTTACAATGCATACAATAAATATAGAGGCAAGAGGATACATGAAAGCTTCAAACGTGTCATTTAACGTCCATGCATTCAAGTCACATTTACACTTATCAATGAAACCATAAAATTAGAATAAATACTCAAACATATCGTATAATATCATTTAATCTTGCATACAAGTCATAAAATTCACATACGGGGATCAAGGGAATGAAAGGAGTGCAAGAAGAGAGGTTTAGGCAAAGTTCGGTAAAAGTTGACAATATTCGAAAATGCACAAGCTGTAGGAAAATGGAAATATCTTGAGTTGTAGAGGTTGGAATTGAGTTTTAATTATTGTAAATAAAATGACAAATAGATATTTCTAAGGATATATGTCACGAATCATGGTTCAAAACGAGGTGCAAATGGCGTAGGCCCGAAGTTGGATGAACGCAGATTGTCGAAAAACTAGCGACACCAAACAGAATTGATAATAACTCACAAATGGGAAACGATATTGAAGTGATTCCAATTGGAGAATATTTTAGACTTCAAGAGGTTTCCGTGGGTTCAAAAATCAGGTCAATTGGAGTTCTTTTGAGGGATTTGCGGCCGTGACAAAATTCAATTGAAAAGTAGTCGCGGCCGCGAAGGCAAAACAGCCAACTTTCGACTTGTTGGTCACGGCCGCGACCAAAAATGGTCACGAAACGGTCGCGGGCGCGACCTTCAACCACAGCAACTGCGATGGCGTCGGGAAAACAGGGTAGAGGAGGAAAAATGGCTCGAGAATGCCAACGGAGCTCCCAATTCACCCAAAATCAAAGAATAACAACCAAATACAACATATATACACATATCACTCATCAATTCATGAATTAAACCATCAAATTTCAGAAACCCACATATATATACACATTTATATACACACATATACATACACAATTTCTTGCTTCAAGAATTCCAACCATTAAGCAAAGAATTCATAGATTATCATATATTCATGCATATAAACACAAGATTACAAGTTATCAAGCAAGAATCACAACCCTACTTATCACCCATCATACATATCTACACACATATACCTTGGAAGAAAGGAGGAGAATGGAAGGAAGAAGATGGAGGCTTGAAGCTTGAACTTGAGGGAGAAGAATGGAGCTTGAGATCCTTGTCTTCTTGCTCCTTGCTTGACCGATCATGGAGGAAAGGAAATTTTTTTTTTTTTGGGGGTGGGGGGGGGGGGGTGTATCTCTTGTTCTTGTGTGAGAAATGAAGAAGAAAGGAATGTAAGTGTATAGATATATGTATATATCGTGTAAATGGGTGGAGGAAAGAGGGGAAATTACATTTTGGCCCCTTGAGAATTTAAGTCTATCAATTAGGGCCCCAAGGTTTGGGTAGGTGAGAAATTGGGGTCCAATTCAAAGTTCAATCGAGTCCAAGGATTTCATATAAATTCAAATGGGTACATAATTGAAATAAAACATTCAATTAACAAGTAAACAAATTAAAAACGAGTGTAAATAAAGCAATCACTTAAATCATATAAGTCATATACGTCACATAATAGCAATTAGTTTACAAAATTATTAAATTAAATAATCAATTAGCAATTAAAGCATAATTAAAATCACATAACACTTGATCTAACCCACTCGTGATGTCATACCTGTACGGCCGAAAAGTCGGGGTGTTACAACCTGTCCCCCTTAAGAGGACCTGGTCCCCAGGTCCACTGCCTTGATTTCTAAACTTTGCATGAACTTTCCCGTGTTCATCCCACGTGGGTTAGCAACTCCCCGTCAGGAATTAGTTCGGAAAAGGTCTTCAAGCAACAAGGGGTCTTCAAACGCTGTTAAGTCACGACCCTTAACTCACCAAAACCTATGCACTCGAAAGTCTAAGCAGGTAACAGGCAATGAAAGAACCCTGCCTTTCTAACAACAAGGAGAGAACCCCGTCCCTCACAAGCAACAACGAGAGAACCCCGTCTCTCAAACAACAACGAGAGAACTCCATCTCTCAACAACAACACAATCAACCCAAGAAAAAAAGAATAAACGAACAAGCACATATACCACACAAGGGACGGTTAAGAAACATCAAATAAATCAAGTATCGTGCATATATGAGCAGTTAGCACAACAAGCGATCCAAGCACTTAGCATCATAAAATTATTCGAACTAAAGTTGCATGTATGCATATGCCATGCATGCTTGATGTACCGTTCACCGATGTTCAGGAATCTTCCATTGTAGTGATCCGATTCAACACTTGATTCCTTGTTGGAGGTTCCTCTACCCATAGTGTCAGGTATTGAAATCCCCGATGTATCCAATACTTAAATAACCACCCGATCTTCATTACATAATCTTTTCTCTTATCTTTTCTAAACACCATAGTCCGAAGCTCTAATTTTTAGTGTGCACTTGATCTTAACCCAATTAGCTCATTGTCCACGTCGATTCGTATTCGACCTTCTTGGTTGTTCAAGCTAGGTTTTAATTGCTTGCGTTCTTGTCCCCAACTCGAAAACTTGAGCTAATCTTTAGTAGGAGAATGGAAGGAAGAAGATGGAGGCTTGAAGCTTGAACTTGAGGGAGAAGAATGGAGCTTGAGATCCTTGTCTTCTTGCTCCTTGCTTGACCGATCATGGAGGAAAGGAATTTTTTTTTTTTTTTTTTTTTTGGGGGGGGGGGGGGGTTGTATCTCTTGTTCTTGTGTGAGAAATGAAGAAGAAAGGAATGTAAGTGTATAGATATATGTATATATCGTGTAAATGGGTGGAGGAAAGAGGGGAAATTGCATTTTGGCCCCTTGAGAATTTAAGTCTATCAATTAGGGCCCCAAGGTTTAGGTAGGTGAGAAATTGGGGTCCAATTCAAAGTTCAATCGAGTTCAAGGATTTCATATAAATTCAAATGGGTACATAATTGAAATAAAACATTCAATTAACAAGTAAACAAATTAAAAATGAGGGTAAATAACGCAATCACTTAAATCATATAAGTCATATACGTCACATAATAGCAATTAGTTCACAAAATTATTAAATTAAATAATCACTTAGCAATTAAAGCATAATTAAAATCACATAACACTTGATCTAACCTACTGGTGATGTCATACCTGTACGGCAGAAAAGTCGGGGTGTTACACTTCAGGATCACCTAACACAATAGCAACAACACAGTTAACAAGATGAAATTAACAGTAAAATATGTCAACATACAGGAACAATAATACAAATAGGAAGATAAAATTAGTTTTAACAATGAAAAAAAAAAACTATGGTTGACCTGATGTCTGGTTCATTCTTGCTTGCTTGAACTCCTCTTCCATCTCAGGACAAGGTTCCAAGTCACTTTGATTTTCATACTCAACTGCATCTTCAATGTCCGTCTCATGACCATCACTAAAAACTTCTTCTTGTTCATGCTGATGCTCTTCAGAGATCTCTGCATCAGAAACTTATTCACTAACAACTCCTTTTTGTTCCACTTACGCAAGATCAGGATGCTCATCAAGGATGAATTCATAATCAGCAAATGGATCTTCATGTCTAGGAGATGACTGAGTTACATCAGGTATCACATTTTCTTGTGTCAATCCTTCTTGAGGCTGACTTTCAGTTGCTTGAGTTGCATTATCATCCCTCACTTTTTCTTCTTCTTCCTCTTCATTACCATCCCTCACTTCTTCCTCTTCATTAACATTCCTCATTTCTTCCTCTTCATTAACATCCCCTACTGCTTCCTTTGCATTACCTTCACTAACTTCTTCCTCTGCAATACCATCAATAACTGCTTCCTCTGCATCAGGTGTTGGAAAACACACAGAGTTTGCGCAGCGGAAGTTTAAAAATTTTCCAAAAGTAGATCTGAAAACTTGCAATGTTCATATCGTATTTTAGGGTGTTTCAAGAAACTTACGAAGATAGAAGCTTTCTTGTGATGTTGGTATCGCCTATCAAACACCCTTCAAGTGAATTGTTCCTCGAACGGCCTTCGATTAGATCCCAAAGCAGGTAATCCTCCAAAGCGTATCCACACCAGTCCTAGAACACGATCAAGCTAGTGAGAATGCTAGTTCTACAACTTGTGTTTGGCTAGGATATTTTACTTTGAAAACTTTTCTTTTATTTTTCTCAAAAACAATTAACGCTTCAAGAACGTTGGTCTAAAGAGTAAGAGAAACACCACCCCTAGTATAAATACTAGGATGGTTCGAAAATCCCTAGGGTTCCCAAACCTAGTGGAATTTGATTTCTTGCTCACTAATTAACTAATTAAATTATTAACTTTTAATTAAAAATAAGTTCTTAACTTATTCTCCAAGCCTAACAAGCGATCTTTTCTCTCTCCTACAATAGGAAGTTTGACTTTTCAACCTTTATCTAGTATAAAGTTAAGAATCAATTTATCCAATAAATAACTTAACTCATAATTAATTATTTATTGGGTTAATTATTTTGAGAATAGTCGTAACAATTAATTCATAATTAATTAGAAGACCAAAATTAATTAATTATAATTTAATTAATTAATTCTAGAAAAGAATTCACATGTGAAATAATTCACACGTTTGGAGCCACGCGTGATGCCACGTGGCAATAGTCAATGTGTGAATGCTCCATTCCAATCAACATTTTGATCCTTCGTTATTCCAATTAACATCCTACCATAACCCTCGTGATCTGGCATTTGTGTGTCACCCTTTAGGTTCATTATTCTATTAGCAGTGATACTAATTAATTAATTCTCATAATTAATTAATCAGTTCACAGATCACACTACTGTAATCTAGCAATGGGTGTGTGACCCCTAGCCGAATAACGAAATCAATCAAAGAATCTTTCAGTCAATGACAATCAGTGAAATATAATCCTCCTCCAACTCCATCTCTCAATCAAGAACTAAGGCATGGGAATAAACTTTAGAGCCTTGTTATTCTTGATCTTTAAAGTTAAGTTCGTTTTATATCCATTTAGATCTCAATCCAAGAAAACAACATTTTCTTGATGTCTTGATCTTTTATCCACCTTGGCCAAGGGTTTAATATTTCATGGACTACGAACAACTTAATCAGTTGAGATCATTCTTGTTCTTAACAAGTGTAGGTCCTTTATCTATTCTACTAATTCTACGTATGCCACTTGTGTAATCCCAACATAGGCCATGGTTCAGGAATCTATATAGCGACACCCTTTTGAGCCTATATCAAAGACTACAGTGTTAGCCCATATAAGGCATTACTGAATCTCAAGTTAAAGGATTATTAATCACGTCATTGACCTGTGAGATATTCCCTAATCTGGAAGTTTCTAGTAGACTTCTTTTCCCATTTAGGAATGTTCTCACACGGGACATCTCAGTGATGAAGTTCATGTAACAATCACCCTTATGTATTATGAACGCATCATCGTATGCACTTATCACTCCATGAAATTGAGTGATCATTCAGAAGGACATAATCACATAAGCAAGTCTCAACGGAGTCAAGGTCGACACTCCCACTGTCTGTCGAACTCATCGACTTGGAGAAGTTTCTAATCCTTGCCTAGAGAGTTAAGAACTTGTTTCATGTGCCGTTCTTATAAGGGCAAAGTTCTTAATGGCCTCTTCGGATTAGGGGAGTTCAAAACATGCAAAACACAGTTAAACCCAAACATACATAAATAAGCACTTAAAGAAGTGATTGCCTATGAACATAATCATTTCGTTTATTATTCAAAGACTGTTTGTGATTTTACAAGGAAATAGTAAAGCATAAATGCTGCTTTAAGGGAACTATTCCTAACATCAGGTTCTCCATTCTCCCTAAGGTGTAAAATAGGCTGACCTTGGTCTACTTCTATAACCTGCATGGTAATATCTTAGCCTTCTTCATCGAATGTAGCAATTGGGACTGGACCCTTTACTGAGTATATTACTGTCTCTGGCTACTCACTGTAGTGGTTTTGCATTTGTACTATGGACCAACCATCTACAATTTTTCTTAAGCCATTATCAAGAGTATAACCTGGCTCCAAGAAATAAAACTCTATAGTCATTCCTCTTCCTCCACACCTAGCATAAAAATCCCGCAGCTGAAACTCTGAAAAATAATCAAGATTGACTTTAGTGTTTCGGTGTCTTATTCCACCGAGGTATACAGGAGATCACGATTTGGAATTCTTACGAAATTTTCCCCAATCAATAAGTTAATGTGGTGTCACTGGACTCCCATTCTGTAACAAAAGGTGAAAACAAATACATTCAGTTAAACCCTAGATTTATATCATAAGTTAAACGAACATTTAAGTAACTTTCAAATCAACGAAACATTGAGCTTATATCAGAAATAAATGGAACAAAATGTTAGCATCTGAAAGCAACGCAAACCCTAGTTCATCTCAGAAAATAAAAACATTAAAATAGGTGTTCACATCCACTTGTAAATCACTGAAGCCTTAAAATCAAATATCAACCAAGGTTAAACTAGAAAATAAAAGGAGAAAAAAGATAACCACCCACTCGTACCCATGCCACATACCTTGGAATGAAAGCTTTCACGCACTGATAACGGTGGCTCCACTCACTTCTTGTGCTCAGATGTGCAATGTAACGAGATTAAGCTGAGAAGATGTCAATGGCGAAGGGATTTATGGAATCGCAACAAGGGTTTTGTGGTTTCGAAAAGGGGGAAATTTTCCCACCAATTTCTTCCTCCTCAGATAATTGCGTTTTGAAAAAAGGAAATAGATAGTCACAATGTACTTGAAACGTACTCAGGGAGTATTTTAGGTTTAACACATTTTAAATTTGACCAAATGGGGTCGAGGGGCGGTGTACAAAAATTAAAACAACGCAGGGTTTTCCAAAGTAATTTTTATAACAGATGGTTTTTTCTATAAATTGGAACTAACACAGGGGGTTAAGCGCAGTTAACTCAAATCATTTAGTTTCAGGATGACTCATTTTCTAGAACTACTAGCAAATTGCGATTTGATCTAAGGGTGACTGCTTAGATAACAAAGGGTGGGTTTTAACTAATTCTCGGAGAGATCAGAGGTTTAAAATTTATTTTTTAAAAAACTATTGGATAGAGCTTTATCTGTGTCCCTACTTGAATCCAATTAAATGAGATTTTAAAAAAAAAAAAATTCGGAGCTATTGCACACCCAAAATATACGACTAAGTGGTGCACCTTATCATTTATTCATTATGCTAATTTAACCAAATGTTACATATTTGAGTTTCAGGTATATACCAATTCTTAATAAGAGCTCGAGAGCTCTGAGTATATAACTGTCATTAATGGAAAAAGTTTGTGTTTAAGTTCGGAGTATGCAATTATTATTAATAGAGAGAATATTATATCTAGGGGTGTCAAAATCGGACCCGACCCGACCCGAAAACCCGACACGACCCACCCACCTAATATTCAGGTTAGGGTTGGGGCTTTTCGGGTCGGACCCGATTTCAACCCAGTGAGGAGAGAGAAAAAAGGGTCAGGGTTAGGGTCAACCCGGTTTGACCTGAAAAGCAAGTCGGGTGACCTTATAACCCGAACCCGACCCGACACACCCCGATAAAATAGACCATATATTAAAGCCCTAACCCTAATTCTCCATATTTTTCTTTCTTTCTTTTCTCCAAGAGAGCACAGCGGCTGCGGCGATTCTTCTTTTCTCCAAGATTCCACCATCATCGCCGTCGACCGTCGACCATCGGGCATCACTGCATCAGGTATGTTCAAGATCTTCAAGACTATTCTCCTCTCTCTTTCTCTCTCTTTTTTTTTTTTTCTAATTTCTTCAAGAGGTTGAACCAATTTTTTTCTTCGTTTCTTTTCTCCAAGAGAGCTTCCAGCGGCGATTCTTCCTTTCTCCAAGAATTCCACCACCGCGGCCAACCGTCGACTGTCGGAGCTCTAGGTACGTTGAAGATCTTCAAGCCTTTTCTCCTCTCTTCCTCTTTTTTTTTTTTTTTGATTTCTTCAAAACTCGTTGAAATATGACCTCTCAATTGAATTAATTGTAGAGCAGCAGCTAAAAACAAGATTTCGCCAACACCCAACGATCTCTTCTCGCCACTAGCACACCACTATCTTCCAACACCACGTCGCCTCCAGCACACCACCATCTTCTGCCACCTCAGCCTCCGCTGAGTTTCTCCGCTGCTTTCTTTGTTTCTCCATCTCAGGCTAGTCAGAAACTTTTAGTTTGGGAGTTCTGACATAATGTGTGTGTTCTTGGGCTAGTCGAAATCTTGTTTTTAGCTACTGCTCTTCTATTTTTCAAGTGCAATGTGAATTGGTGATCGCATGTTAGAGTCTAGAGTTTCCATTTTGTTTGTGATTGAATTTAGTAACCTTCTATGTTTCTGGGGGTTCTTGATTATTGAACTTCTCGGTTCTACTCATATTCTTAAGAGGTTTTTGATATGGATTATGTGAGTTGTTTTAAAGCTTGTTGCTAATTCTATGTATTTAGTTGGAAATTTAGACTGCATAAAAGAAGCAATATATAAAAAGAGTATTTTGTTAAATTATAAAGAAAAGGTAACTGAATTCCTCCCCATTCTCCGAATCTCTGCATGTTTTTAAGCTAGAAATATAAATGCCTGTTTAGATGATTTGTGACTAATCAACAATTTTTTATGAAGATTTCCATGAATCTTGAGTATGTTGGGAAATGGGATTTTGATGAAACTTAATCGGCACATTCGGAAGGTAAGAGGACAAATAGAATTTCAGTTTCTTTAATATATATTTGGCTGGGTAGAGGTATAGGGCTTGATGATGATGATAATGGAGCTAATAAGTGAAATCTTTCCTGCCATTGAAAGCTCAAATATTTGTTGCTCTTGGAAAAGCACTGAAATATAATGACTTTAGTAATTAAATTTTAGCATCTTATTGAATATTTCCACAAAATTGAATTCTGGAAATTGGTCATGTTTGTGAATAATTCTTGTTTATGCTAATGAAATTGTAACACCCCGACGAGGGCATCCACGCCTATCCCGCTCTATCGACCTAACTTGTATATAGAATTGCTATCCATATACCCGCCAAGACCAAAGCAAGCGGTGACAAACGGACATCCTAGCTAGGCGGTACTAGACTCACAAAGCGAGTAAATCAATCACACGTATGCAAAAGCTTAAATCAAACATAACAAGTGCATAAATTCATTCATTCATCAATTAAGTGACCATCACGATCCAGCACAAAATGCTCAAGTGCGGAATGTAAATCAACCTAATGACCAACATGATCTAAACTAACATAATTAAAGCAACATCATCTACTCCATACATAATCCATGAATCCCAAAAGCAATAACATGAAACGTAGAGTATGCTACTAGCATAACGAGTACAAACTAGACTCAAAGACAAGACTCTCAACAAGACCCCATCTAGCTTGACTCCAAAACGCAACCTGCGGACACGAAAGGTAAAGGAGATCAGTTCAAAAGGAACCGGTGAGGAGAAGCTTATATAATATAAGTGATATAAAAGTTCGATGCATGCTCAAAACAACAACGTTCATGGTTCAACTCATTTTCAAGGTTATGCAATTTTTATAAAACGAATCATGAACCAAAGCATAGGCTCGGCGAGTACGAGCACTCCATCCTTACTTCCCAAACCAAATAAATCAAACCAATCCATCCTTACACTGTTGATGTCGAGGGTGTACAGCCCCCGAACATCGCAAAAGAACCATGGAGAAGTGGGTCCATGAAACCGACCTTCTCCCAAGCTTACCCTAACCCCGAATCCTCCTCAGTGTCTTAGAAAAACTTGTCCAAAAGTGGGTACTTTATAAGGGTTTGACCGTCCACCCTTGTGTTCCCGGTCTTACCACTTACTTCGCCCCAAGCGCTATCAAAAGATCCAACTAAGCAAGCGTCCTTGCAAGGTATCATATAACCTCGCTACACAACACACACATACATAATATCCAAATGAAAGTTCTAAAGGCGTTTTGGGTATCTATCCCATGTACCAAAATTCAAGTTTTACTTGTAAACCGTTTTCCATAAGTAATAACCATACTACGAGCAATGCTCACAAAACTTGGCTTATAAAGCCTACATTTATATTTTGAAAACGGGAGTTAAAACCATCAAACATGATAGGCTATAGGTGTCCACAGTTTTGAAAACATTTTACATAATAGCTCCTCAACTTTACCAAGAACTTCGAAGGCCAACCACGAGCAAATGAGCTACTCGACCGGAGACTCACCACCTAACAAGACAACGTACCAACAAAGGTAAGACACGACTCGAGACCAAATAAAACGACGCACGACTTCAAAATGAATGCAAACATGCAAATGATGTGCCATGAAAGTCCAAGATAGCATAAGTCTAGGAATTACAATTAAACAACCTCATACGAATCATATAACAAGCTTTTAAGTCTCAAGACATGTAATTGAACTCACAAGTGATGCATACTTAGCATATTTGAAGCATAAAAGGCACGTTTATAAAGGGACGTATCATAAATTAAGTCAAATCATGAATTACGCATTATACATATTATTTTCACAATTTATAATGATTTTAGAAGCAAGAAAAACAAGTATTCGGAAAGCGTTACGCAAGAAAGGTCCAAAAATTCCCCCTCATCCCGAACCATCTCGCAAGGCCGTACGAATTTTGCTTTGGAGAGCTGCACGACCGTGCACTATTTATTTTTCAAAGTCGACAATTATGCACGGCCATGCGGTTTTCCTTCATGAAAGCCGCAAGGCCTTGTAGGGTCACCCGCACCAACGCGCAAGAGGTCCAAATGAGCTGAAATTTTCAGATTTTCAAGTCCAAAACATGCCAATACATCCATACAAGCATAATATCCCAAAAACAACATTCTAAAATACTTATGGTTCATTTAGGATCGAATTAACATCAAGAAATCTTAGAATTCTAACAATTTACACACACAAGAACTTCACCTTCTTCAAGTATTCAAGCTTCAAGTTCAAAAATGGTGAAATCCTCAATCATGCAAGAAACTCAATGAAATTAATCGCATTCTTCATGAAATTGCTCAAGGGATAAGAATCTAACATTAAATCAAGCAAAACATTCAAGAACATGAACATGCAAGAATTCTTCATGGAAGCTTCAAAGGTCAACAATGGTGGATTTCACATACAAGCACAAAAGCAAGAATTTCTCATACCAAATCGTTCCTAACATCATAAGAAACACGTTTCCATCAACAAATTTGAGTTTAAACCAACAAACAAGAACCCTAGATCAAAGCTTTAGCTCAAAACCTTTAAGAACATAAACCCAACTAAAAGAGCACATAAACCTTACCTTTGAGAGCGGAAAATAGAAGAGGAAACCTTGTTCTTCAACCTTGAATCTCCAATCTTGTCTCTTGAAATTGGCATGAAGTGTTCTTGGTGTTCTTGGGAGAATATGAATGGGTTTGAGAGGAAATATGTTTCAATCTCTTGTGAAATAACGTAACAATGGGTTTAGTGTTAAAATCTAATTTAGCAAATTGGGTCAGCTGAATAGGGTCACGAACCAGGTCAATTGGAGCGGGTTATAAGTGAAATTGGGTCTGAAATTGGGTTAGAATTGAAATTGGGTCGCAGGTCAACAATTGAGGCTTAAATGGTTGACTTTTCGTAAAATGGCCATAACTTCTTCGTCCGAACTCCAAATTGGGCGATTCAAGAACCCACGAACTCGTGATCGAATTATCTATCCAAATTCATTAAGTTCTAACCAGTTTCAGGCTCAGAAATATAAATTTACCAATTTTTCCCTAATTATACTTTAAATTCCCAAATATACACATTGTTTCGTTTAATCGCGAAGCGTGTTATCAAAGCTCAATAAGTACAATACGAGCACATAATTAACATATCAGATAATCACGTATTTCATGCAAACCATATATCTCATATAAGCACAAAACAATTACCAAATTAACGTATAATTTCACATAATTCATGCATAAAAGGTAAATCGTTCACTCACGTATCAAAACTTACCTTGATCAAGAAACGGGGTGTCACAGAATTACTAATTTCCTAGTTTAATTCATTTTATTTACATTCTAATATGCAGAATATTTTTCAGATTTGGATCTTTTGTGATCAAGTTGATTAAGGCAGAACAGAACAGGTCTGATGAAACATTGTCTTTCCTTTTGTCCAAATTTGAAAAGCTACAGAATATAATGAATTCTCCTTATGTGATTATGGTGACAGTTCTTGTGGTCCATGCAAATACCCACATATATTGTAATATTTGAATACATATATATTGTAACAAATTTGGTTTGAAAATTTTTTGGTATTAGTTGGTGAAGCTCTAAGTTAAATGGTCCAGTTTATTATCATTGGTCCAGTTTAATATCAATTCCAAATCAATCAATATTAGTTGGGGAAACTCCGATTTTAATAACATGAATTATATAATTTCAGTTTATTAATCATATTTAATTCATTTTAGTTTATTAATCACATTCCAATTAATTTCAGTTTATTAATCACATTTCTATTAATTTCAGTTTATTAGTCACATTTAACTAATTTCAGTTTATTAATCATATTTAATTAATTTCAGTTTATTAATCACATTTTTATTGTATTACTTCAGATGGATCCAGAGCATATCGATATTGATATTGATGTTATTGACGAAGAAAGGGACACTGCTAACAATATAAAAGTCGATCCCTCCGAAAGTACTCTGGGAAAATGCAAGAGGAATACCAAATCAAAAGTATGGGAGCACTTTCGGATTCTACCTAAAGTAGAAGGTCAGCCTTTACGTTGTGAATGCAAAGCTTGTGGCCAACAATATTGTACCGAAAGTAGCATGGGGACAGGTAATCTAATGAGACATATAAAAAAGTGCCCTAGAATAGATACACGTGATATTACTCAAGCTTTGATTGAACAAGGTGTAAAGGGGGTTGGTGTGAGATCTAGAAAAATTTCTCAAGAAAAATTTTGGGAGTTATTAATTGCAGCCGTTATAAAGCATGAATTGCCTTTTAAGTTTGTTGAATATGAAGGAATTAGGGCTTTGCTTACTTATTTGGAACCACGAGTGTGTCAAATTACTAGGAATATAGCGAGGGTTGATGTTATGAAACTTTATAAAGTTGAAAAGAACAAGCTTGTGCAAGAATTGCGTTCATGTAAGGGCAAAATATGTTTTACTTTGGATTTATGGTCTTCTTTAGCCACTGATGGATATATTTGTTTGACTGCTCATTATGTTGATCATGAGTGGAGATTGCAAAAGAGAAAAGAGAGGTTTTTTGCTTCTTACTTCTGTTAAACAATGTTCACTTGATTCAAGAAAAGGGTTAAGAGAAGATGTACCCACTAGATAGAATTCTACATATTTGATGCTTCATAGTTCTTTGAACTATCGTCGTGCCTTCAACCATTTGAAGTTGGTTGATTCAAATTTCATACTTTGTCTATTGGTTGTTGAGTGGGAGAAGGTTGAGAAACTTTGTAAGTTTCTAGAGGTCTTTTATGAGGCTACGAACTTATTTTCTGGGACGAAATATCCTACCGCCAACCTTTACTTTCCCAAGGTCTTTCAAGTTGAGATAACATTGTAACATCATATGACATGTGATGATGTTTTCATGAGATCGATGGTTGTGTCTATGTATGAAAATTTTGACAAGTATTGGAGTGATTACAATGTATTGTTTGTCGTTACTTTGGTGTTTAATCCGAGGTTCAAGTTGCAATTTGTGGAATTTACCTACAAAAAACTTTATGGACCTGATTGTGATTAGATACAAAAGGTTAAAAGAGAAAGTGTTTTCTTTATTCGATGAATACATGCTTAATGCCACAAAGTCATCCTCTAGCACATCTATTTCTGCTTCTTCAAGTTCTTGTGGTGGAACAATTGATGATTTGCTTCTCATACTTCTTCTAGTGGCATGTTTGATGTCTTCGAAGTAAGTATAAATTACATTTTCTTTTTTAATTTTAAAAATTATTGTTTGGTTATTATTCATATGATTTGACATATTTTTTGTATGAATTTGATTCAATTACAAGCAGTCAATCTCTCCCTCAAAAGAGTCAGTTAGAGCTTTATTTAGAGGAGCCAACGATTGATAGAAATGCCAAAATTGACATTCTTGCTTATTGGAAAGCATATCAATATAGGTATCCTGAACTTGCTCAAATAGCAAAAGATATTTTAAGCGTTCCCATCTCTACTGTGGTCTCTGAGTCGGCTTTTAGCACGGGTGGAAGGATACTTGATCAATATCGTAGTGCAATGAAGCCTAATGTTGTTGAGGCATTGATATGCTGCGAGGACTGGTATTTGGGGAACAAGGTATGATTTTTATGCCTTTAGTTAATATTTGTGTTGTTAAAATGCTTTCTTATATATATATATATATTGTAGTTTCTAATGATGTACAATTGGATGAGTTGACCGAGAATATCATGGTTATGTGTTTGAGTCAAAACGATGATCAATCTAGTACGACTACTTATGTTGATGATTGATAGGTAAGTAATCTTTTTTATATTTAATAAATGAATTCTTAATATTTATTATGAATCTAATTTTACTTGACTTGCTTATTAATTTTAGGTGGCATGGTGAAGAATTTTTTTTGGGAAGATGATGGTGATGAAAAACTAGCCTATGAATTGTATTGTTTTGGGATGTTTGGTTAATTGAACTTAGTTTGTCAGTTTTTAATGTTATGCATTAAGTTAGTTTATCAGTGTTTATGTGTAAGTTAATTTTTATGCATAAGTTAGATTTAGCTTATGAAACTCTAATTTGATTGAATGCACTTCTGTAAAGGTTTTAAATTCAGCATTACATGCACTTCTGTAAATGTTTTAAATTCAGCAAAAAAGTTCCAAAAAAAAGAGCAGAAAAGAAAAAAATAAAAAAGATACAGGTCGGGTCGGGTCGATCAGGTGGGCCGGGTTAATAGGTGACCTGAAAAAAATTAGGTCAACCCGAACCTAACCCTATTCTGATAGGTTCAGGTTCGGGTTCAGTGTTTTGGGTTCATTTCGGGTTCGGATTAATCGGTTCGGGTTAGGCCTTCTTGTGTAGTACCCCCATCCCAACCCGACCCGACCCATCCGAATTGACAACCGTAATTATATCTTAGGAGTTCAATTTTGTACGAACTTGCAATGAGATATGAAAAAAGAAAAAGCTACAAGGGATTCTTTTAAATTGATTTCATAACACGTTTTAAAAGAAATTGATTGACCATCTTTCTTTGTCCTCTCTTTTTAGTAAGATGATATATTATACTTTTGAGATGATTAAATAGTGAAATATTTTCATGCCTTACAACGAAAGGTTGAATTTCCAACTCTAAAAACTCCCAACACTCCGGCCCGAGAAAGCAAGTGGGAGGAGATCTCACCAATCCCAAATGCCTCAAGAATATACCACTTGTCCAATCATGAAATTGTTGAAGAAATAACCTGCAATAAGGATGCAAGAGCTTTGGGGGTACAAAACATTGAGGTCATTGACTTCAGAATTATTCATACAATTTAGGTTTTTTTTAGTAGATAAAATAATGATGTGAGTGTCTGGGGCGTATCAACTATTATAAATATCCAAAAACTGTTCTGAAAAAGAACATTCTTCATTCGTTCTTACTATACTTCTACACTCGAATTCTAATCTAGAGTTGCTTCTGGCAACTTAGAGCCTACTATTAAAGAGAATCATCCATCTCTACCGAGGCTCTTCTAAATCGTTTATCCCTTTAAACATAACAACTATATTTAAGACGAATCAAGCTTAAAAACAGGCATTAAATTTATTCGTATTACTAATTGTAGCATTCTTATTTTTACATTCTTACTTTATTCTTTTACTAGGTTGAGGTTAACTAAACTTACCTCCCATCAAAGGCACATCTGTAAATATGTGGAGCATCACTTGTATAAATAAGACACATGTGCAATTAATAATTCAATGAGAATTACAGATTAGCTTTCAGCTCAATTACTTTCTCTCTCTTTCAATGCGGTTAACACAGTTATCATGGTATCAAGAGATTTTTTCCAATTTTTATCACGTTCTTCCGCTTTCTTCCGATTCTTTAGTTTATTTCTTCTCTGTAATCGTCGTTTTTGTGCGAAATTCCTTGTTCTTCGTCTTCGATTGTTCATGGTGACTGCTGAAGCCATAGCTGCTGCTGAATCGAAGCTCACCGCTTCAAGCCCTTATTTTCTTCATCCTAATGAGAATCCAGCGCTGCAATTGGTGTCTCCATCTTTGGACTGTTCAAACTATCATACCTGGGCACGGGGCATGAAGATGGCACTTCAATCGAAGAACAAATATACGTTTGTCTCTGGATCTTTACCGATGCTACAGCCGTTGGATCTTCTGCTTCCTGTTTGGGAACGATGCAACACCATGGTGCTTTCTTGGAAATCTCATGTTGTGTCTCCATCAATCCATCGCTCGATTCTTTGACTTGACAAGGCGAGTGATGTCTGGATAGATCTCCGTGAACGTTTCTCTCACAGCGATGCCTTTCGCATTGCAGAACTTCAGGAAGAAATCTTCTCTGTAAGTCAGGGTGATACTTCTGTTTCTGACTATTTCACTAAATTGAAGATACTGTGGGATGAGTATTATAATTTTCGGTCATTACATTCTTGCACTTGTGTTAATCCCTGTTCTTGTGGTGTGATTGAAAATTTTAAGGGATATCAGCAAAGTGATTGTGTGATTAGGTTTCTTAATGGTTTTCATGATAAATTTTCAAAGGTTAGGTCTCATATTATGTTGTTAGATCCTCTTCCCCCTATTACTAAGGTGTTCTCTATGGTCTTGCAATAAGAACGCCAGTTTTCTATCAGTTCTGATCATAAATCGTTTGCTGTCAATTCTTTCAAACCTTCTTTCCAAAAGTCCAATTTCCATCAATCTATGGGTCCTTCAAAACCGGGTTATGGAAGGGGGTTTCAGAACTCTAAATCCTCCTTTGATTCTAATGGTCAAAAGTGTAGGCACTGTGGCAGGCCTAACCATACTGAGAAAACATGCTATAAGAAGCATGGTTTTCCTTCTAACTTCAGATTCAACAATCCTGTAGCTGCTGCTTTGTCTGCTCAAGAATCTCCTGATTCTACACTGCCTGATTCAACATCCCAGGCTTCATATGGCAATAACTTTGGCCCTGAGACAGCTCATAATGTCTCACTCACTCAAGATCAGTATCAAAGGTTGTTGTCCATGTTCAACAACTACCAGGATCTTCATTCATCTCATCAAGTGAACCAAATCTCTGTTATTCCCAATGAGCATTTGGCTTCCTCTTCAGGTATATCATATTCATTGTCTTGTGCCAGTTTCAGTCATAAATGGGTTCTTGATACAGGGGCAACAGACCATATTTGTTGTTCCCTCAATTCCTTTGATAATATTCATCAGATCCCTTCCGTCTCAGTTAAGCTTCCCAATGGTAGCCATATTAATGTTCATCAGTCTGGTACTGTCAAGCTTTCATCTGATTTGATTTTATCATATATTTTACATATTCCTGAGTTCACATTTAATCTGTTATCAGTATCCAAACTCATTAATGCTCTTCATTATGCTGTACATTTTAACAGTGCTAGTTGTTTGATTCAGGAACCAAAGACCTTGAGGACGATTGGTTCAGCTAAGCTTCAGCATGGTTTGTATGTCCTGCATACACCTCTGTTACATTCTAGTTCTTTCAATACTGCTTGTTGTGTTCAGACAGTTACTTTTGACAATCTTTGGCATTTTAGATTGGGGCATGTATCTACCCCAACTTTGGATGTAATTCATAAACTTGATTCATCAATCAAATGTAAATTTCCTTGTCAATCTTGTGATATTTGTCATTTGTCTAAGCAAAAGAAGCTTCCATTTCATTCCAGTACAACTACTTCATCATGTATCTTTGAACTTCTTCATGTAGATATCTGGGGACCATACTCCACAGCTTCTGCTCTTGGCCATAAATATTTCCTTTCTGTGGTGGATGATTTTTCTAGATTTACTTTGGTTACATTAGTTAAACAAAAGTCTGAAATCAGAACTCAACTTTAGAACTTTATAAATTTAATGGAAAATCAATTCAATGTTAAAATCAAGACCATCAGGTCTGATAATGGACCTGAGTTTGCTATGTCACAATTTTATGCCATGAAAGGTATTTCACATCAGACTTCCTGTGTTGAGACCCCACGACAGAATGGCATTGTTGAAAGAAAACACCAGCACATATTAAATGTTGCAAGGGCTGTACTTTTTCAAAGCAATTTGCCTTTAAACTTATGGTCTTTTGCTGTTGTGCATGCTATCTATATCATAAACAGATTGCCTACTCCTCTTTTACAGCAAAAATCCCCTTTTGAACTGTTGTATAACAAATCTCCTGAATATCATGCTCTTAAAGTATTTGGATGTCTGTCTTTTGCATCTACTCTGCAGCAAACAAGAGGTAAATTTGATCCAAGGGCCAGGAAAGCCATATTTTTAGGTTACAAGCCTGGTACCAAGGGCTATCTTTTGCAGGATTTGGATTCCTTTGACATCTTTGTTTCCAGAAATGTACAATTTCTTAAAAACAGATTTCCTTACAGAACTTGTGCATCCCCTTCATCACCACTTAATCTGGTTTCCCTTCCTAATGCATCAAATGTATTTTACACCACTGACACTTTTAATGAAGTTTTAGATGCAGCTTCTTCAGATCAGCAATCTACATCACCTCCAGATCCTCCAGATCCTGATGGTTCATCATCAGCACCTCAATCTGCATCTGATCACCAACAACCTGATATTTCAGTCCCGCAACTAGAAGAAGATGGCTTCGGGGGTCACTGTGGTGCCTTTCGTATAGATCGAGACTTGTAGCTTGATTCTTTACTCATTCCATACTGGAAAGAATTGCAGGAAATCGTTCGATAACACTTCTTCCTCGTTCTTTTCTTCCTTGTAATCGAAGTTTTTTCCTCCGGTGAGATTTGAGCTCTACTGCATCCCTTCCCCATCGTAGATGGTTCAGCCACGCCCGGTGCCACAAAATGATTGAGAACTATGACGGGGTCGATCTACAAATCATCCATTTTAGTTGGGCTTTTGCCATATCTATAAAGGTTGCATTCTACCAATGTTAAGTCATGCACTGGTTTCTTCAGCCCTTTTTCTATGTGTTGGTGGAAGGGTTGCTTCACCAAAGGTGATCACACACCGACCTGGGCAATCACTAGCTACAATCGATGGAATTTTGATTGAACCTATTCAGGCGGTTCTTCCAGTCCATCTCCAGGTTGCTAGTGGTCTCGGTTAGATCTTCCGGTCTGCGTGCGTGGGAGCAGTTCAAACAAAGAAGAGTTTGGACCGGCCTGAATTCAGGCACGGCCCGCCCGTCTGCTGCTAGGTCCGGGAATGGCGCCAGGCGAGGTCGCCGCTATGCCCCAACATGAATTGAAGACTGTCACGGCTTTTTATACATTTGAGCGGGGGTTTCACCCCTCATCCCTTTTTCTTCTGTACCCGCTATCCCAGCAAATTCTACTGTTCCCAACACAATATCATCTGTGCCTGCTGCATCTTCCAGACCTCAGAGAAGCAGAAATACACCATCCTACTTACAAGCTTATCACTGCAATCTTATTCAGCAAGAATCAAGTTCCAACTCAGGTGTATCTATTCCATACCCCTTATCTTCTGTGATAGATTATTCCAAACTGTCATCTCAGCATAAACACTTCACACTTGCTATTTCATCAATTCCTGAACCTAAGGCATACACTCAAGCCATTAAACACCAGGAGTGGAGAGATGCAATGGATAAAGAGATTGAAGCTCTGCAATCCACTAATACTTGGACAATAGTTGATCTTCCTCCTAATCAAAAACCCATTGGTTGTAAATGGGTGTTTAGAATAAAATACAAATCTGATGGTCTATTGAAAGATATAGAGCTAGGTTAGTTGCTAAAGGTTACACACAAATAGAAGGTTTGGATTATTTTGATACCTTTAGCCCTATTGCTAAGATTACCACCATAAGAGTATTACTTGCTTTAGCTGCTAAAAACAATTGGATTCTTGAACAATTAGATGTCAATAATGCCTTTTTACATGAGGATGTGTACATGTCTTTGCCTCAAGGCTTCACTGTAGATGGCCCTAACAAAGTATGTAAACTCACTAAGACTTTGTATGGTCTTAAGCAAGCCTCAAGGAAATGGTTTTCAAAACTGTCCTCTTCTCTCATATCTCAGGGTTATACCCAATCCTTGTCTGATTACAGTTTGTTTGCGAAACATTGCAATGATTCATTCACTACTTTACTTGTTTATGTGGATGACATAATATTAACTGGAACAAGCCAAGAAGAAATAGACAAAGTTAAATTGTTCTTAGATAATGCTTTCAAAATCAAAGATCTTAGCTCACTCAAATTCTTTTTGGGTTTGGAGATATCAAGAACAAAGGCTGGAATCACTCTAAACCAAAGAAAATATGCTCTAGAACATCTCCAAAACATTGGACTTCTAGCAGCAAAACCTTGCTCAACACCAATGGACTCCACTCTTAAACTTACAGCAGATGGAGAACCTTACACTGACATACCAAATTACAGACGTTTAATAGGCAGGCTACTCTACCTCTGCACAACAAGACCAGATATCTCTTACAGCGTACAACAACTAAGTCAATTCCTAGCAAACCAACAATTCCGCACTTTCAAGCTGCTCAACGAATACTTAAATACATCAAGTAGGCACCAGGCCAAGGTCTCTACTTTCCAGCTTCCTGCAATTCAGCTCTACGAGCATTTAGTGATCCAAATTGGGCAGGATGCTTAGATACAAAAAGATCCGTGACAGGTTTCTGCATATTCCTTGGCGATTGTTTGGTCAGTAAGAAGTCCAAGAAACAGACAACAGTTTCAAGATCATCATCTGAGGCAGAGTATAGAGCACTTGCAGCCACCACTTGTGAACTCCAATGGCTAAAATACCTTCTTCAGGACCTACACATACACCAAGAGCAACCAGCAGTTATCTACTGTCACAGCAAATCAGCTTTACATATTGCTGCAAATCCAAGCTTTCATGAGCGCACCAAGCACATAGAAATAGATTGTCATGTTGTCCGGGAAAAACTACAACAAGGCATCATTCATCTCCTTCCAATCCACACCGAACATCAAATTGCAGATATCTTCACCAAACTGTTGGCAACTTCACTATTCCAAACACATATTTCCAAACTGGGCTTGATCAACATCCTAGCACCAGTTTTTTTTTTTTTTTTTGGGAGGGGTATTACCAATTGTAACATTCTTATTTTTACATTCTTACTTTATTCTTTTACTGGGTTGAGGTTAACTAAACTTACCTCCCATCAAAGGCACATGTGTAAATACGTGGAGCCTTACTTGTATAAATAAGACACCTGTGCAATTAATAATTCAATGAGAATTACAGATTAGCTTTCAGCTCAATTATTTTCTCTCTCTTTCAATACGGTTAACACAGCTATCAATTCGTATACGAACGCTTTTATATAAATTGATTTTGTGCCCGTTCCAAATGATTATTAACAATCATAAAACTTTAGCTTTGAATATTATAGATTTTAACTCAATTGATTAAAAATCCAAAATATAATTTAAACTGTAATAAGAGAAATTATAAGTTAAATTAGATGTGGATTATATTGTTAAGATTGAAGGCGAGAGAGATCGCATAATGTGAAAATTGAATTGATATATTGTATATATCCAAATTACAGTACACAATATATATATATATATATATAAAACAAGAAATAACTAGAGAAACTTATCTAAAAGTAACTAACCATTATCGTGTATTCTAATACTCTAATACTCCCCCCTAAAGGTTGGCCCGTAAGCATCTTGAACATCCAACTTGGAGATAATTGCACTACACAGAGGAGTTGACAAGACTTTGGTGAATATATCGGTCAATTAGTGCTGAGAACGAATTGGCATGAGACAGATGACTCTAGCCATATTTTATACGTTCATGGAAGATAGAATTGAGAATAGATTGTCAAAGAACAAATACAGAGGGAATTAGAATTGAGAAGGAATAGAATCGTCAACCAGAATATGGAAGTTAAGAAGTAGTTGTAACCCAATTAGAATTGTTCAATCCTCTAAGTGTAAAATCAAAATCTAAAAGAGAAAAGAAATTGATTAAGATAGGAGCAAATTTGAAGAACTTGATTTAATTTGCAAGAGAAAAGAATTTAACTGACATAGGAGTAAATTTGAAGATCTCCCTTTAATCTGAAAGAGCAAATGAGAAGAACTTGATTTTGAAGGAGTACATTTTGAATGGAGGAATTTGATTATTGAATAGAAAATTTTGATTTTTGAATTGAGGAATTTAATTTTTGAATAGAAGAATTTGATTCGAAAAAGAAACGAGACATAGGAGCAAATTCTGAAGAAACCATGGCCTAATAAAATCATGAAGAAAGAGCAGAAGGAGGTGATAGAACAATTGTTATGAAATATTTATAACCTTGAATTGAAGGGGTAGAGACAATGACGGAGCCAGTGGCCCCGCCCCCCCCCCCCCCCCCCCCCCTTAAATTTTGAATTTTTTTAATTTTAGTATCTATATTTTTGACATATTTATATTTTTATCCCTTAATATTTTGATATTTTAATTTTTCGCCCTCCCTAATTAAATTTTTTGTCCCTTCATTTTTAATATTTTAGATTTTCGCTCCCCACAACATTAAATCTTGACTCTGTCCCAGGGTAGAGAATGGTCCCCAAATATCAAACATATTCAAAGACAAAAGAATGGAGAGATTTTGAGAGGTAAGAACCTAAGAAATCATATAATAGAAAGGAGAAAAGAAAGAGAGAGTTTGAGATGAGAGTAGTTGAAAAATCATTAAGAATAATTGAGAAAAAGGGATTTTGAAGAAAATGAATGGAGAAAAGAAATAAGTGAGAAAGATGGGGCAGTTTGAAATAAGTCCCCATCAGTTTGGAATATTTTTACTTTATTCCCCATAAAATTATACAACATAATAGGATATAAATACGGCATTAGAACGTTTTAGTACTACATTTTGTGAAAATTATACAACATATTTTGAGAGGTATTTTAAGTACTACATTATGTGAAAATTATACGATTTTTTACCAAAATGGGGAGTAAAATAAAAATATGATGCCCAATTGGGGATTTATCCCACATTACTCCGAGAAAGATGAGTGTTCGGATGGAGAAAATATGGGTTCTTATTAAGACGTGGATTAACTGCAACAGCCATGAAATTAGCGTGTGGAGGAGTCACTATAAAATTTGTGATTTTTTGAAGAAGTTGTTGTGAAACCCAAGAAAATAAGAGTCGTCATGAAATTTTTGGCTTGAAAAGATCGACATGAAACCCAAGAAAAGAAAGAGAATTGTGTAGAGAGATGGCGTAATGTGAAATTTGAATTGATATATTGTATATATCCAAATTACATACTTAATGAGAAATAACAAGAGAAATTTATCTAAAAATAATTAATCATCCTTATCTAAACCAATTAGGTAAAAGTAAATCTACCATATATTAAAATTTAAAAGGTGTTCCTAATATATATTACTCTCTAGTCTTAACTTCCATGCATGACCTTAATTAGAAAAAGTATCAACCAAGAATGGAAACCTCAACTTGTTAATATTATATTATTATACTTTTGCTAAAAGATTCAAGAAAGTTGAGACTCGAGAGAGAATCATAATTACAAATAACCCCTTATTTCTAACGATGGGGCATGGGCCTTACCATACAAAAAACGCCATTTTTGGGTGCTGTTCTCTGCGAGCATATTAGCTCAGCAACAAAAATCTAAGGCCACTGAGGAGAGATGCAGATCTTCGTCAAGACCCTCACCGGAAAGACGATCACGCTCGAGGTCGAGAGCAGCGACACCATCGACAATGTCAAGGCCAAGATTCAGGTTTTTCTGTTTTTCTTCCTCCCTCCCGCATGAATTTTGGGATAGACAAGTAAAAGTGATGGTGTTTCGGTTTTCTGATTTTGCTGTTATCGTTGTGTGAGTTAATTCTTATAGTTATCGGATTGATATTGGTTTGGATGTGGTTGTTAATTTATTATATTCACGGAGCTAGGGTTTTGATGATTTCGAAGCTGTGGGCAATGCCAATTTCATCTGTTTCTGACAAAAACAAATCGCAGATGAATGCAGTCTCGCGACTAGCTTGGTAAAATGATGTTCCAGATTGGTGAAATCTTTATGGTATATTGGAAATTTAACTACTCTGTTATATGCATATGTATTTTAGAACCAGCATTAAACTTACCTTTTGGCCTTAGCAGGCCAGCACTGTATTGGGGCACACGCATAGTGTCATGTCATCAATCCTGTTACTTTATCATGTTTATGTTTTTTTTATGCATATGTGAGTATGTGACTGTCATGCCTCCTGTTTTCTGCATATAATCAGCCATCTCGAGCTGAGAGGTTTAGTTTGCCTCGACTGTTTGTGAGGATGAATTATATTTAATTGTTATGAGGTAGTTTGAGTCCTGGTTCATCTTTGTTCGTCCCCATTTATCTTTCTAACGATGAGCTACTATGGCAACTAATATTCCAGGACAAAGAAGGCATCCCTCCTGATCAGCAGAGACTAATCTTTGCTGGTAAACAGTTGGAAGATGGCAGAACCTTGGCAGATTACAATATCCAGAAAGAGTCAACACTTCACCTTGTTTTGAGACTCAGGGGAGGTACTATGATCAAAGTCAAGACCCTAACCGGGAAAGAAATAGAAATTGATATTGAGCCGACTGATACTATTGACCGGATTAAGGAAAGGGTTGAGGAGAAAGAGGGAATTCCCCCGGTGCAGCAAAGGTTCGTAGTATTCATTTTGAAATTAGAGGTGTATTCTGCTCTCGTTTTCTCTTTGCTGCTTTTGCTTCTGCTTTGACTGATTAGGTCTGTTTGCAGTTCATCTTGTTCTGACATCGGTTTTCACCAAGTGGCCCATATCTTGACTGGATAATCGTCTTATTTAGAAATATTAGAGTCTCTTCATTCATTTACTCGTACCAAAACATTACATGTCATGCATCACAACATTTTACTGGTAATTTCTCCAAATCTTGAAGTTCTACTGATCTACCTATCCAGATCACAATCTGAAATTCTGAATTGTTTTTGCAAGAATGTTGTACACCTTGAGAGTGATTATTAGACATAATGCAGCCTGTAGTTTTGAAGAAAACTGATAAGGTGATTTTCATGATAATTTGTTATTGCTGCAGGCTTATCTATGCTGGCAAGCAGCTGGGAGATGACAAAACTGCAAAAGACTATAATATTGAGGGTGGCTCTGTTCTTCATCTTGTCCTCGCTCTAAGGGGTGGTAATCTTTAGATAACTACTATTGGCTGGATAATCTGCAATAAAAATCTATTTGAATTTGATGTACTCTTGGGGAAAACTAGAAAATATGTGCTAAAGCCCAGTTTCAATTTGTTCTGGGCGTGATGTTATTCCTATATACTTGTGCTTCTTGTGCTGTTGGTCTGCAATGATGTGCAGAAATCGGCTATTTTCAGAATTTAGCATACCTAAATCAGTATGGTAACTCAGTATACGACGTGAATGCGGTGAAAGAGATTACGGGTTTCAAGCACTTAACAATCACGGGGACAAAAATCGAATAAATTACAGAAAGATACCATGTACATCACGCAGAAGTCATCATACAAATTTTCATAAATATCCATTCAGTTGGAAATGTAGACTTACAACACACCGTTTAGTTCTAAAGAACAATGTCTTTTTAAGTAAATTGTCTTCGGCATAACTGGTCTCTATATTTCTACAATTTAGTGAAGTACAGCTTTCTTCTATGGGTGTTCCTTTTGCCATTTGTCCTTGAGAGGGGGAGAGAGAGAGAGAGGGCCTTGTTAATCAGACCTGCTATGAGAGGGTTCCTCTTGGTTATTGAGAAATCGAACGACAACAATGGTGATATTATCGCCGCTGCCCCTCTGATATGCCTCCTGCATCAATCTTTTTGCAGCTTCTTCAGGATCTTCAATCGGTTTCGTCATAGCCACAGCTTCCTGAAAAAACATAGGACGAACGAGAACTGACGATAAGTCCTTCCGAAAACATGTAAGATTGAAACCAAGTTTATGTAAACGGAGAAGTGAGTAAGAAATGTAGCACCTCATTTGTTACCACATCCCATAGCCCATCGCTTGCAAGGATGAGGAATTCGAGCGTATCATCAACTTTCTCTTCCTGTGTGTTGCATAATTAAAACAGATCAGTAAGCTCTTACTGGAATCTCAAGAAACAGCCATTGATAGCAAGCAAACACAATGATGACGCACGATGACTTGACAGACATCCACATCATTTTTTCATGAGAAGGCTGATATGATCATTTGCACGATTTTCAATTATTAGAAAACATTTTGGACATTTTGGAAAGGAACGTTAAAATGGCACCTGAATTTCTGGATCAGCGACCACATACTGCTTCAAGAGTCTATCACCAAATGCACGGGAGACAGCAAGCACACCTCCAACTCTCCAAGTTCCTATAGATATATGGAGATAAAAAGAAAAGAAGAGGCGAAATCATTAACTCTACTGCTAAATATAATTATTGTAATCGAAGTTGAAATGATCGCACAATGCTTTACCTGCCCACATGACAAAACCACCAGCATCTTCAATTCGTTGTCTCTCATCAGTCTGGTCTGGCTTGTGATCCCTAGAGACAGCAACAGCTGCAACATCCAACACAACCATAAATAAATTCAATGAAACAACAAACAACAAAGCCGTTAAAATCCAGCAAAAATCACACTTGTCTTTTTTATTCTTACCATTACCACCCCTGCAAATAACGGCTCTCGAATCCCCAACATTGGCGACCAACAAACGGTCACCAACAAGAATAGCTGTGGAAGCAGTAGATCCAGCATCCTTGTTCTGATTGTTTTCAGATTTCAGAAATTCGGAGTCCGTCTGACTGTAGGCATCAGCTGAAAAGGGATCAACACAGTTAAAAACTGGAAAAACGTAAGTTAAAATGGGAGCATAGTCTTGTAAAGGGATTTTACATACCAATAGCTGATTTGGTATCAGAGATGAACTTTGGGTGCCTGATCAGATTACTGAAAAGATTTTGTTTAACATATTCTGCAGCTCGAGCTCCTCCATGACCTAATATCGCAAATGCAGATACAGAGATAATTAGATAAATAATCCTTTCACAAATTCATATAACCAAGGGAAAAGCACGAGAGAGAGTGGTACCATCAAAAACTCCAAAGAGACCAACAACCTCTCCATCTACACCATCAATCCGAGTCTCATAGAAATCCTCCATGGAAGATCTTTTACCTGGAGAACTGGCATATCCATAGCTGAACTTTCCATTCTGACTGCACCCAAGTAATTTGATAGGATAGATGTCAAGACTCATTGAACAAAGCCATTTTTATAATCTTTGTAATTTTATGGACATTCATAGTTATCTCAAAAAGGACAATGACGGAAACAGAACTCCTATGCCAAACATTTATCTTGTCAGTCAAACAGAGTTTCAGAAAAATTTTAGAAACTCACTTTGTAAATCATCATTTTTCTTACTTAGATGTACAACAAAAAAACTAGACACGTGGAGAGCACGAAAATTACAATGTTTCGGATACGACAAAACAGCAGGTCTGAGAAGCTTTTTGCATCATACAGATATGGTAATCTCAAAAATTAACATCACGACAAATATAACTTACGAACGAACTTCCATTATAGTGTGTAAGCATTCAAACACGTAACGTGTCTGATATGAAAATCTTGCATTTGGACCAAAAGCTCTTCAAAGATTTGAAACTAACATTTTCTCCACATTTATATATGCACAGATAATCGGACAATAGCATGAAAAACTCAACACTTTGCACCATAGAATCCCGGAAACTCAAAGCGATCAACCAATACAAAATCAAGATAGACACAAGCACTTGCGTATACATAAGTGGGGGCAAAATAATATAATACATATAAAAAAATATATAAAAAGAATGGAAACTGGATAATTCACGTTCAACATCCATTTCCATCTTATTAATCTTGACCTATTTCTACCCTAACAATATCTCAAATTCCCAATACACATCTAAAGATCACACTGGATGAAAGAAGCACAGCAATTGTATTGGTAAATATAAATTTAAAACTGAGGCAATTAAATTAAAGAATGAGGATTCCAATACATTGTGCACCAAATAGAAAAAAGTAAAGAAAGAATAACGAAAGAACATGATAACAAAGAACATCCATACTGCAAAACTAGTTTATAGGTTGGGTATGGGGATCACCTAAGGCCACCACCGCTGACTGGAGCATCATCGACATGGACTTGGCTGGTAGATTGTGACAACACAGAATTCAGATAACCCATGTACCCAACTTCTCTTCAATCCTTTTCTTTTTGTTACCAAACCAAAATCCCTTTTGACCTTTCCAGAATCAATCAAAGAAATCACTCAACTCCACCCTCTATACCTTTATGCAGTAAATGTTCAAACAACCCCAAATGCAAAACTTCTTATTTTAGGAAAAATGATCACACCATCTGGATTTGTTTCAATTCCAACCCAACCTGTAAAAGGAAAAAAAGAAAATTACAATGAGATGAGCTCAAATTCACATCAAATTTCATGGTCTAGAACAGATCTAACATGCATATGCAACCAAACTCAAGCTTTAAAAAGATGAAAATAAATAGGGGGCTAACTGGGCATGTCTTTTCCAGCTGTAAAACTAAAACCCCATCATTCCTATTACAATTTAACCCAGAAAAACACATCAACAAATCTTCATTCTCTTTGTGGGGATATACCAAAGGTATGTTAAAATCGCAAAACAAAATTAAAAATTTGCCATATTTCACCCCCCTTCTTGCCCCCCAAAACCCAAGCTCGATCACATATGATTCAACAAACTTCCCCACGGAAAGTTTATCGATTTTATTATTCAACTCACACCAAAAGAGAAAAAGAAAAGATGCATGAAGATAATATACGAAACATTTTGTTATCCGTACGCACATGGAACAGAGATCCGAGAGAGACAGAGAGAGATGACCGGAAAGAGAGAGAGAGAGAGAGAGAGAGGAAAATAAAGAAAAAACAATAAGAAGAGGAAAAAGAAGGGGAGGTGTTTGTAATATCATGTAATTATTGGAGTAGTTCAATCAAAGCAAGTAACAATTATTAAATCAAGCTAAATATATATTGTCAATTAAATGGAAAAGGAAACAAATTAAGTCAATAATGGAAATCTCTTCCTTTTATTTCAGGGAGATTCCATGTTTTCTTTAAAACCAATCACATAAAAAATTATAAAATTGTTTATAACAATAAATTCAAGTTTATGTCAAAAAAAATTCTACTTAATTACACAATAAATATTTTTGTTTTTGTCTAAACTTAGGAGATGTCAATTTTAAATTGGGTTTAAAAAATAAGTTTGGAACCCTTAAAATCTAATTCGTCTCATATGATCTTATTGATTATTACTAAATTAAATGTTATTGGATAAATACAATAATATACTTATTATGAAACGACTAGTAACACACCGTATAGTAAATTATCAAATAAAAATGATGAAATTTTTGTATGTTTTTGCTTGAAATTTTCCGTAGTCCTTCAATCAACAGTCAAAATCTGAATTAAAACCTGCTTAGTTTGGGATGACGGTTGACCAAAGTCAAATTTAATTTGTACTGCAAAATTTGAGATTGCCCTACACTTGGCTTTCATGCAGCCGGGTTTTGCCAATAATAGGCAAATATATTTTAAATTACATGAAAGAAATATATATATTATAATCCACATACACAAATATGACTGATTCAATTCTTTTTCTTAAATTTTCCTAATAAGTATTTTACACGACATGTCGACAAAATATTAAAGTATATATACCACCAGGCACCAGTAGGTGGATTATATGTGTGCGCAAAAATATGTAAATTTTTGACGGCAGGACATAATGAATTTACAACACAAAACCTACAAATTACATATTACCCCACTCAAAATATGATTAGACACCAACATAAAATATTGCAAGTGACAAAAATTTGATTATTTCGTCAGTGTCATAATCAGTACATACCATGTATCAGGTGCAGGTTCACTTAGTCAACAAATTCTCATCTACCAATTGGCCTAAGCAAGGAGCAGCATGGTAGATTTCAAAAATAAAATATTCAAAATATCTGTCCTAATTCTGGAAACTGGAGAAAGAAAACAAAAACCACTTATTTCTTTGTGCTTCTAATTGCTGAAAGCTGCAGCTCAAAATTCCCTACGATGCAAGGCAAGTTTGTTGCTTCAAATTCTGCTGGATGCATCCTACCTACCAGCAGGGTTGAGGGCCTATCTTTTCCGGCAAATCGTCATGCCATCGCCAACTGGAATCTACGTATACAAATGAAAATGTGAAAAAGGAAAAGTCGAGAACTTTCCAATTGAAAGAGAAATGATAAAGAACCTACCATGCTGATGCTTACGCGCTCATCCTCGATCAAGTTCTTGTTGAAGTCTCTGATACTAACAGTCTTGGAGTCGTTTACCTGCCCAAACGAACTCGTGAGAGAAAGAGGATATTCCTAGGTTGTGAATCGAGTTAAGATTTGAAGTATAGTTTACCAGTGGATCAGCAACTCTTCCATGCCATAGGACATTGTCTATCACTATAACACTTCCAACTCTCACCTGTATATAATGGAACATTAAGTATATATGTAGACATGCTTCTTACACACACCATAAGTACTAAAGGACATATGCCTAATATATGAGGTAGTCATTAAAATATGGGAGGGTTTTTGATCAAGATAAGGCTGTTTAGGATATCGTGTTACTAACCAGTTGTAGCAGTAATTCGAAGTATTCCTGATACTTTCTCTTCTCTGCATCTAAAAAGGCAAAGTCGTAGCTGCGGGGAAAAAATGAAATCACGTGGTTAGTCCACTTGTAGAAGACAGATAAACCAAAGTAGCCTAAACATGACAGAGATTCATCTATAGAGTGGTTTGTCTGCAAGAGTCAAAAGAAAAGGGAGGTAGAACAGATTCCTCAAGTGTTATAGCTTCTCAGATATCTTCCCCGTAGACTGGTAAGAATTTGAGATTCTAAGTACCATTATGCTGGGAAAGAAACCGTGAATGCAGCTAACTTACAAAAATGCACACACGACCCATTTTCAACCTTTCTAGTTATGACCACAGATACCTGCTACTTTCGCCATTCTGAATCATAGACTTCAGGGTATCAGCTGCTAGTCCTTGTCTCACACTTACCTAAGTCACCATAATCATCACAACACATCATCAAGAATATCAGAAATAAATAAATATCGGAAAGGGCGTCTTAACCTACAGTTGATGACTATGAAAGGTAGATGCATCCATGGTACTATCACATTTTCTGTTCCTTGTACAGTCACATGATTCATCTTAGTTAATTCTTTGAAGTTTTATGGAAATGTGACTGGATAGCCACAAAATACTAATTATTTGTATTCACAATAAGTTATAACTGAAAATTCAATATTTCTCTCAAATAAATTAAGACATCCAACTCTCTCATTAAACAAGCTATCTGGAATGAAGAATATGACCAATAGCTTTGATTTTACATTTACGTCTGTATTTCTGTATAAACTTGAGGGAAAAGAGAACTTCTACAACATAATACCTTCCTTGAAACACCAGCACGTTCATAATACCTATTTGCAATTTCTAGTGACTTTGGATCCCTCTCACACGCTACCAGTTGACCTCCTTCAGGTAGGACCAGAGCCACTGCAAGAGAGGAATAACCCTAGCCAAAGAGATATATATTACATGTTTGTAATATTACATGCGCATTAGGTAACAAGGGAAGTTAGTGAGTAATATTTCCTTAGGACCCAATCACATATTTGGAATGAAAAGGAAAGCAAATTACAAGATATCATTAGACATTTCTTTTAAGGAAATATACTCAAGAATTAACATGTTCAGAATTGAAGCAATGCAGATACTGATGTACATACAGTGTAGACACCAACTTCGATACATCTCTTTGCTCCTAAAATCTGAACGAGCATTGCAAGAAGTTGGGCTTGATCGGGGGATACCTACAGACAAAATGAAAGCTTATAAACATTAGTACAAATGACTATCGAGGTCAGCACAAACATATAGCTTAACTGGATACCAGAAAATTGTTAAACTAGTCACTGGAATTAATTCCACCAAATACATTTCATAGGGGAGAACTGGCAGGCCAATAGGTAAATAGCATCACCAAACTGGCCCATAATTAACTTGTGATTACTTGCATTTGACTGCCCCGTATGGTGGCAGTTTCCTCCCTAAGCTCGCTCAATATCTGAAATGCAAAATAAGAATTAACAACTTCAAAATGAACACAACTTCTATTACTATCACAAGAACAATTGAAGTCAGGAATACTATCACAAGAACAATTGAAGTCAAGAATACAACACTGGCATTTGACCTTTGGCTCTCTGACATTGGCCAATAAGTAATCATAAAGCCTGGGATTAACACTGATAACTTCCTTCTGCCCATAACTATCATCAGTAGCGATAACCGTGTCCGAATTCACAACTGATTTCAACCCCCGGACGTTATGACAGATAGACCGGCTCACAGTCATACTCCTTGCACATTGAAGACCGGGAAGTAAATGGCTAGGCAACCGAAATGCCACCAGCGGATTCGGCCATGGATGCACAACTCCCAAGTTAACCGACATTGTAATCCACAACCCTGCCAAAATTCAAGGTTTACACAGCAGTTCCAGATAGAATACGGAGCATCGGTTCCCAATCCTCACTTAATTACCCTAAATCAATTATCTATAACAAGTAATCGCATTCATGCCTATAAAACACCTTACCCGACTCGAACAAAAATTCAGCTGCTCATCATTCTATTAACTATCATCATCACTACAGGAATAGTAGAATCCGTATATAACCAACAAATAGAACATTCCACGTTCTATCTACTAACTTCAACTTCGAGCATCAACGAATTCATACGAAGAAACAAAATCACACTTGGATGCAAAATTAAGGGAAACGAAGCGTTGAGGTTGAGATTCAGTTACCTTAAGCTCACCGGAGAATAAAAACACTCACCGGAGGTCGAGATTTAGTTACCTTAAGCTCGCCGGAGAGAGATAAGAGAGAGAATTAATTGAGTACAATTTCTAAATGGTAAATATTAATGGCGCTTATTTAAAATTTAGAAAGTAAAACAAATATTTTCTTTAAATAAAATATAATTTAAAAAGAAATATATAAGGAGCAACAAAAAACGCACAAAACACACTCAAGGGGTTTTAGACTAATACACCGTTTGGGGAAAAGGATGGCGAATTCTCAGCAAGCTTCGATCCGGCCATGGTTTCTGGAGCTCGTTCCTCTAATCGTTGTCCTTCTCATTGTTGCTCACGTCCTGGCGTTGGTGAGTATCTTCGTTTGTAAAATGGAGTACATTTGTCAGTTTTTGGTGTTTTTGTTGATGGAAATTTACTCTGCTTGCGTAGGTTTACTGGATTTACAGATTGGCGACTGAGAAGCAATCGCAGAGAACGAAGAGGAACTAGACAGAAGGGAGTGGATTGAGGAGAGGTAAAATGAATCGAAGAGGCTGTGTTGATTTTTAGAACCAATTTCCAGGAAATGTTTACCTTTTGAAGATGTGAATTGCTTAAGAAAGCGCTTTATCTGTAAGAATTGTAGCAATTTCGGTGTTGTATTTGAACTAATTCAGCAGTTTGAGCTCACAAATAGGGTAATTGTACATTCGGAGATGCTACTTCGGTCTGGCATTATAACAAACACTTGGTGGGCTCGAACTCAAAAATCTATACTCTCCAATTTTTTCCGACGTTTTCCCATATCATCCAAATTTTTTACTTCCGTTTCTTCACAAAAAGCCTCGTACATAGATGATGATTGCAGTGATTTTCTCCCATGGCTGGAACGCATGGCTGGGGTGAAAATTTCTTCCTCACTTGCGATTGGAAAATCCTCCTACGGCAGGGCATTGTATGCTGCTGAGGAGATAAAATGGGGGGACTGCTTATTTAAAGTTCCTTACAGTGTGCAATTAGCCCCAGATAATCTCCCTCCTGAATTGGTTTGTCTGTTGGGAGATGGAATTGGTAATGTTGCAAAAGTTGCCCTACTCATTCTGCTCGAGAAAAAGCTGGGACGGAGTTCCAAATGGGCACCTTATATCAGTCGCCTTCCTCAGCCTGATGATTTGCATAGCACGGTATTCTGGAGTGACGAAGAACTGGAGATGATTCGCCCGAGTGCTTTGTATGAAGAAACACTCAGACAAAAGACCCAAATTGAAAAGGACTTCCGGGCTGTTAAATTGGCTTTTGATCGGTTCCCTGATTGTTTCAAACATGTTAGTGTTACACCGAAAGACTTCACTTGTGCATACGGATTAGTTACATCTCGGGCATGGGAAAGCTCAAGGGGTGTATCCATGATTCCTTTTGCAGACTTTCTGAATCATGATGGCAGTTCGGATGCATATGTCTTGAGTGATGAAAGCAAACAGCATTCAGAGGTTATAGCCGATCGTGACTTTGCTCCAGGTGATGAGGTCCTTATCAGATATGGGAAATTTTCCAATTCCACCCTCCTGTTGGATTTTGGTTTTACTGTTTCTTGCAACGGTTATGATCAGGTCCAGGTTGAGCTTAGGATTCCTCAAGGTGACATACTTTACAAACAGAAGATGGAACTTCTGGACAAACATCGTACTCGTAGCATAAAAGATGTCAATGAATTTACCTCTTCTGAGACTTCTTTCTCAATAAAGGAGGTAAGAATTGGTAGTAAGAAAGGGAAGGGGATCCCACAATCACTTCGAGCTTTTGCGAGAATTCTAACTTGCAGTTCTCAACAAGAATTGAATGCCTTGGAGATAGAAGCTGCACGAAATGATGGCCGCCTAGCTCGGTATCCTCTAACGAACAAGAATAGAGAGATTGCTTCCCATCAGCTTCTGCTCTGTGAAATATCTCGGTTAATTGAAGAACGTGATGAATGCATCAAGTTACTGGCATCAGTTCAAACCAACAAACTAAGTAAAAAGAGTGCTCTAAGGAGGAGATTCGCTCAAGATCTCCTCACCGGTGAGCTTCGTGTCCTGAAATCTGCTTTCACATGGCTGGAGAACTATTGTTCAACACTACATATAAAACTTTGAACTGAAAGATTTTCAAACCTAGTACAGGTAAAAGATTCTCTGTTTGTTTTGTAATGATGTTAGTCTAGTATAACTCTACCGGTAAGGACATGTTTGAAATGGGAGAAGAGCTGTGATTTTCATCAAGTTTAATACTGTTTGAATTGTTCAACTCACAACTTCAGAAGAATCTTGTCTGGGGTTGGGACACAATTCTTAATGTCAAATTCAAGACATGAAAAGATTGAATACATTTCAACTAATTGTTTGCTATCAACTCAAGTTGTGAAGGGTTTTTACCTTTTAGGTAGGCTGTGATGTTATTTAGATGAAAGGGACACTTCAAATGACTGCATTTCCCTTCTCAAAGGCTAAAAAGTTGGGGTTTTTTTTGCAGTGACTATCAACTCAAGTTGTGAAGGGTTTTTACCTTTTAGGTAGGCTGTGATGTTATTTAGATGAAAGGGACACTTCAAATGACTGCATTTCCCTTCTCAAAGGCTAAAAAGTTGGGGTTTTTTTTTGCAGTGAGAACCCCCCCCCCCCCCCCCCCCCCCCCCAAGTTTGTCAAAAGTTAAAAGAAAACCTTGTAGTATAAAATATAATTTAAAAACCCCTAATATTTCTAAAACTGTGCATGTAGAACCTTGAACCCCTTGATTATACTGCATGCGCCTATATTGCGACTGGGGTTCCGTTTTTTATACCTAATTGAACGTAAAATGTCATTTTTACCCTTGTAAGACACCTTAAGTCAATTGGACTCAAATAATGTTATTTATTACCCACAAAACCCTGTGTTTTAAATAATTTGTGATAAAAACCTTACACAGCCAAAATAAATGAATGTCACCACCAACCATTACAGTCAATACACTCCAATTAATTAATTCATTGCACACATATCTCAAAACCAACTTCTGACCAACCAAAAAAAAATATCTCAAAGCCAACCATTGCAAATGGAAATTAATAGACTGGTTTGGGGGACAATGGACATTGTTTTACACAACATGGAAATCAAGAAATAAGAAAAAATAACCTAAAACCTGTTCAAGAAAACCATTTTCAACATATTTAATAAAGTTTCATAAAATGTATCAAAAGTATTCAAAAGATTCAACATTCAAATCCCTCTAGGGCTTCCATATCCTTGTCGGCCTCTTCTCCTTAGACCTGTCTCTGATGGTCCAGCTGGTACAGCTCCCTGCAATGAGCAAAGTGAGACAAATTAGATACAAATTTCATAGTGTGTGTAGTAAAATAAAATTTAATTTAATCTAACTTACTGTGTAAAATTTAGATCTTGGATGAGTGGGATTTTCACAAGAACGCTTATTGTGGCCTAAAAGAAGGCAATTGCTACATGTAGTAGTCGATCCCTTCCTTGTCCCACTACTTTCACATTCATCTGCACCCAATCTTCGTTTCTTTTTTGGGCTCCCCATTTTTCTTGTAAATTCATGTGCTTTCAAGGTTCCGAAGGAGATTTTATGTACTAGCCTCTATCCTAGAACTCCATGAATCATATGTTTATAGACAAAAATGTAGATCTCTTTTTTGTAACAATCATGGATGAAGTCCTCCATCTGCAATCTTTTTTTTTGTAACAAGAATTGATGGGATTTTCTTGTCCATCACCTTGTGGAAAATTCTGCAAATCACCCATTCATCCTAACATACAGAAGACATAATTAATATTGTTAATACAGTACTAGCAATTTATATTTATACTGTTTAAGCATTTGGAAAAGACAAAATTTATATTTCTTTGCAGGCAAATTATTGCTAATTAATATCTGCATGGTCTCAATAATGTTGAAATATCCCAAACCTGCATGCCAGATAATTGACATTAATGCTCAACATACACATATATATACTTACAAATTGGATTAAAAGAGTGTCTAAATAATTCTAATTAGAAAACTCAACTACATTATAGTAACCATAATCTTCTTTCGGTCACATTTTTGTTTTATTTCTCGCAAGAAAACTTATATCAGCTAAAGTCAAGTGATGGAAATTGTCAAATTTGCAGATCCAGGACAAACAGTTCCCAATACAGTTCCATCAATATCTTGAAAATTACACATAACCCCAAATCAACCCCATATGAATGACAATACACACACTCACAAACAAAGGGGTGTGCATGTGTGTTTATTTGTGTATGGTTGTGTACCTTAGTAGTGTGGCGGCAAGAAAAGTCTCCATCAAGAAAACAAGGGTTCTCTTCATCCCAACAAGACTTGTGCTGCTGTAAACTTCTCTATCTTTTCCTGTTGCTTTCCAGTAACCAGCTCCTGTTGCTCGGTTCGTTCTAAGACCTGTTGGGTGCTTTTTGTCTCGTAGATTGCAGGGGTTCGTTCTAAGCCTTGTTGGGTACTTTTTGTAACACAAACCCATGGCCTATACAGTGTTTTCAAAACCGGACTGGACCGGCCGGTCGAACCGGTTCAACCGGTGACCGGCGAGGGGTCCGGTCCGAACTAGCCTTCTAAACCGGCGGTAATCGGACCGGTACAGGGCCGGAAAAACCGGCCGGTTAACCGGCGGTTTTGGCCCTGAAAATCGGACCGGACCGCCGGTTGACTAAATATCCACCAAAAAAAAAAAAATTTTGCTCCTTGTGGCTTGGTGATTTTCTTCCGATTTGCATTTTCAACAATCTTTTTAACTTCTTTTCTTCTCCCAAACTTAAAACAGTAAGAAATTAAAAGTTTTTGAACCTAAATCTGGCCGGCCGTCCTTCCTCACAATCACCAGTGCGTAGCCGCCTCTATCTTCGCAATCTCCGGCCAGCATTTGTATTCTGTATTGTTCTGATGCGTGAGAAAATTTGTGGTTCTCCGGCAGTGAGAGAAAAGGCATGGGGCAGCGAGAGAAAAGGCATGAGGCAGCTATTGGGTTTGATATTGAAATGCTAGATAGGCCCATTAGGGTTTCAGTAGTGAATATTTAATATAAGTCCTTTACATATATAACGGCATTTATATCCTTTTTTTATTGAATATTTAGTATAAGTCAAAATATTTATTATCTTAATGCCTTCCATTTAACTTTTTCTGCTTTTAACTTAAAATATGGTGTAATTAAATTCTAAACTGTACATATAAAAAAAAATATTTAATGAAAGTAAAAAAGAATAAATCTATATTGTCAAATGAGACTGAGCGTACCATTAAATGTATTATATAATAGTAAGATTTCTTAAGTTTTTTCTTATTTAATTAATAATATGGTGGACATTTTTTAATATTTTTATTTGTTAAATGAAATTTCAATTAATTTATATATATATATATAGTTATAAAATTAATAAAATAATTATTATTATTTATGACGTCATACTGGTTGAACCAGTGGTTGAACCGATTGAACCGATCGAACCGGTAACCAGTAGAGCTACCGGTTTGATCTCCGGTCCGGTTTTGAAAACATTGGGCCTATATCTATACAAAATCGCAAAATAAACTCAGTTGTAACATAAACCCCTCATTTTTTCGAGGTGCTTGAATAAGATTAGCAAGAAAAATGCGAACCTGGATGGTGCGAACACTTCCTCTTCTTCAATTGGTTGTAGCGTGTGCGAAATCCTTATCTACTTCAAGCCCCAAATCTCTGGAACTCTCCTTCTTCTTCACCCGCTCACTTTGCAATAGAGGAGGTGAAATCTGATTTTGATTTTCAATAATGATTAACTTTGAGTGAAATAAGGTTAAAACAAGGCTCACTTTTTAAGAGGGCAGTTAAGGTATTTCGCCTCCAAAACGTGCCAGATTCATATCAGGGGCGGTGAGCAGGAGTTTAAAATCATGAGGTTTTATGTATGATTTTTCAAAACTCGGAATTTTCTCCGTCACTTATCAAAACCACAGGATTTTTTGTGCATATATGTAACAGCCCGTATTTCAGGGCCAAGAAGAAATAGGTAAGAAAAAGGTTAGGAAGAAGGTACTTATAGTTAGTTATTATTCATTCCTAAATGTAGGAATTCTCCGAGACACTTTTACCTATCGAATATTTGGTTTAAATGAATCCTTACGAAATTTTATGAATTATGATATCATTCCCAAACCCTAATTCTCATTATAACTTCCGTAGTAACCAAAACCGGCCAAAAACCCTACCTTAACCCTAATTTTATCAATTTTCGAATTCCGACATTTTTCCTAATAAATATTATAGTCAAAACGATCCTTGAATTATTTTATGGATTTTCATACTCATACCAAAACTTGATTCCAACCGTAGAATATTTTATAAATATTTTCCCTTTTTAAAAATTATTATTTTATTTTAAACAATTAGCTTTTATTCAATATTCAAAATTATACTTAAAACGTTTCTTGAATTTTTCTCCAAACTATGATAATATTTCCATTCCTTAGACCTCATCATAGCTTCGTTTATATAATATTATCGAGATTTTCATCATCTTTAACATTTATAACTTCCAAACGAAAAACCTAAACGTTCCATATTTACAATCATAACGAAGCTTATTTCTCACTCATTCTTTTATTATTTTTACCACTTCAAGTTCTCGTCTCTCGGCTCTTGAATAAATTTTATATTATTTTATATTTATTTTTATTTACTATGACATCATTCATGACCTAACTTTCCTAAAATAGCATTTCTAAAAATAGAAAGTTTAGAGATGTGAATTTAATTCTTCCACATCTCTTACAAGAATTCCATACAATTGTGCAATTTAGGATTTTTCCACATTTCCTCCACAATTTCACAACACTTGTGTGATTTAGAAACTCCCACATCACTAACATATTTTTAAAAATTGCACTAAGACCCCTAATTCCTACCTATAAATACCTTTGAACACTACTAGAAAAACAGGTTTTAATGACGCCCTATTATGACGCTTTTGAAAAGGCGTCATAATATATAACCTGTTGTGACGCTTTTTCTTAAAATTTCCATTTTAGATATAATTTATTTTATATACTAAATTAGTTATTAATTTGATTGATACTATAAAGACATTTTTAAAATTAGCGTCATAATAGAGTATGTTATGGGGACACTAAATTAAAAGCGTCTTAATATCTCATATGTATCATGACACTTTTAAATTAAAAGTGTCTTAATATTATTACATCCTTAATATTATTATCGGACCAAAATTGGCGGTTCGTCTAAAAAAAAAGGTGGGAATATTATTTTCCTTAACTTTCCAATTGAGAAGTACTGAAAGTCTGGAACCCTACACTTTCCAATTACGAATGCTCAGACGAAGAAGCCAAGTTCCAATTTTTACCCAAGTTCCCTCCATCGCCCATCGCTCTTGACTCTGTTATCAAATCAGTTTTCTCCCCCACCAATTCTTTTCCAGATCTGCCGAAATCGCGCTCCGATTTCACCCGGAGATATGTTTTTCCTTGATTGGTTTTACGGTGTGTTGGCGTCGCTCGGATTGTGGCAAAAGGAGGCGAAGATCTTGTTCCTCGGCCTCGATAATGCCGACAAAACCACGCTTCTCCATATGCTTAAGGATGAGGTTAGTGTGTTTGGTTTTTGTTTATCGATTTTAGTTTCGGAATCGGTTTGGTGTTTGTTTGATTGGTGGATCGTGGTGAATTAATTGGATTTGGATTTGGACTTTTGGCTTGGTTCAGAGATTAGTGCAGCATCAGCTGACACAATATCCGACCTCGGAGGAGCTCAGTATCGGCAAAATTAAGTTCATGGCTTTTGATTTGGGAGGTCATCAGATCGCTCGTAGAGTTTGGAAGGATTATTATGCCAAGGTATATTTTGATTTACGGCGGTATAATAATGTGTTTCTTAAATATGCTTTTAATTGTGAATTGATGGATTGGTATGTGGTTTGTGCATTTGAAGTTTAATGGAAGTTTTAATTTGTATGGAATTGTTGAGTGTTTGGTTTGCGGAAGAGAGCTAAACTTCGATCCTTTGTTTGTTTGCTGCACACCATCAAAGGATCTAATTGTTTTTATTGTTCTTCTACAAGTTTTAGCTGGTTTATTTATCAATATCAGAGTTTGTTCAGAAAAAGGCATTGAATGCCTCTAATGTTATAACTGTGTTGTTGGAATTGTTTTGGTTTTCTTTCCTTTAGATGTTTTTTGGCTTTTAATCATGTGAAGCACTTGGCTCCCTTAATTGTGCTAGTGATATGAAGAAAGCTGTGCTGGTTTTGCAATCTTTTATATTCTCCCTAGAAAGATAGGATGTGTAGTTGGAATCTGTAACTTCTTAACTTTCTATTGCATGTGCTGTTCTAGAGTAGTGCATTCTCGTTTATCAACTATTCTTTTATGTTGATAACTCATGCTTTTGAAGAAGTAACCGACGAAGAAACAGGTGAAAGTTGGGGGAGAAAATTGATTTGATAGCAGAGTCAAGAGCGATGGGCGATGGCTGGGAGAGAAATTGGTATACGAACATTGCAATTTTTACCCAAGTATTATTATTGTTAATCTTTCTTAGCCCTAAATAATTAAGTCGAATGGAGTGGTCCATTCTTGTATTAAGTTGTAAATTGCACCTTAAGTTAAGACCTGAATAGGTTATATAAAAGAAAAGGTGTTGTTGTGGTGGAAGGCACTGGTTGATGGAAGCAGCATATCCTAAGAATCTGGAAGATGGAGTATAATATAGTAATTGGAACTGGGAAAATGACTGGTTTTATAAATGGTGGACAAATCACAAATTCAGATCAGACCATTAACACTCATTAATTAGTTGATAAGCCAATTGTAACATATATATTTATCTTCATCATTGAGTTCAAAGTCAAATATTTCATCTCCTAAGAGAACCACAAGTCAAGAATTCAGGCTTTTCTTGATTGCACGCCTAATTCTTTGGTTCGTACTCTTTTTCTCTCCTTCAGTCATTGAAGTTCTTTGCCAATCAAACAGAGCAAGAAACCAATGAATTGAAACAAAAGCTGGTAATGTACATTTTTCTTTCTCTCTTTATGTACTTTGACACTGCACAATCTTTTAAGAAAATTCCCAACAAATTATCGATTTATGATGAAGTAGATGTGCTGAATTAGTGCATATATTTGCAGATTGAGCTTTCAGAAAAAAGAATTGATTGCTGAAGCTGATAAACCTGTAGAGATACATATTATTGTGATTTTGTGTCTATGAAGTCTTTGTGGTGTGATATAAGAAAGAGCAATGAATCCTGAAATATCTATGCAACATATGGGAAGGGTATGTGTTTATTAGATTTGTGTTTCAATGTATCTTTTACGTACAAATTTATAGCATTATTCTAATGAGCAATTTGTTCATACAGGTTTGAAAGGAATGGATGGTGGTGGACTTCCTTTTCCATCATTCAACTTTGATTGCCATTCTGTTATTTCAATAACAATTTTGAAGTAGATATCCCACAATCCCTAGTATGTTTATCTCCATCCCTTGGGATTTATTGACAGTTCATATTGTTTTAAGAAAAGACAATAAGCACAATTTATTTTTAATTTTACAGTTTTTGGTTGTCCTATATAAATGACTATTGTGTTGTAGGTATGAAAAAAAATAAGCATAGGCGACTCGGTGACCGTGGAATCCAAGGGTATCGAACACAAGCGTCTCAAGCACTCAATGCACACCATGGAGACACAGGTAAGATCTTTAGTCTTTGGTCTTGTGAGCTTAATTACTGTGCTCATGTTCCTATCATGATGCTATCAGAATTTTGAATTGCATTGGTAAAACACTGTCCGAATATTCCATTAGTCAACTGAATTCATGATTCTTGTTTAATAGATTAGTCAACTGAATTCATGATTCTTGTTTAATTAGAACCTTGAGAAATTGAGTTTTGTATCCAAACTGTAGTATGGTGCTTGATAGAAGAGAGGGGTCGTATTTAGAACGATGAATCCTGATATTGCACTAGTGGTGTTGGCGTTTGTACCTGGAAAGATTCAGATTTGGACTCGATACCAAGTTTATCTTTTAGGGGTTCTGTTCTCGTTGCTTAGTAAAACTGCTTGGTTTCTAGGTGGAGACTTGGCCATTCTATTTCTCTAGAATCCTAACTATTCACATTCTGTGAAATAAAACTAGATGTGTGTCTAAAGTAGTGTTCTATGAATGAGAAGGAATTTTGACAAGAAAATTAAGTCTCAATGTTGTTTCTGCACAAAATGAATCTCCTTTCCTATTGTATATTCGGCAGAATCAAGAAATTAATTTCTACTTTTTATCTATTTGCTACATGTTGCTTACTTGTTTTGTGGGCATTCTTGTTTGAATAATTCTTATCTGATTTTTGGATCATAAACAGTTGTATATTTACTTGACTTTGGCCGGTTATAAATGAATTGAGGGCCTTGTCAAAACCCCACGGCTCCCAACTGATTTATGGGATTGATTTAGCCTCTGAACATGAAAGAAAATTAAAAAGTGAGATCAAACTAGAGGAGGTTTTCCTTTGTCATGTTCTTGTTTAATATTTTTATATACGAATTGTGTTATCAGTTTCTGACAGCTGAACTACTTAGAATTGAACCATATAAAGTATAGACAAGGTCTCCAAATTCTTCGTTGTATGGGGCATGAATATCAGATTTGCACAATTGCACCCAACGCTCATGATTCGGTTAAAATTTTAATTTGTTTTGATATAAATAGATGGATCTGAGATATGGTGGTTGTTGAGTTCATATGTGGATTCAATGCATAGAAGGAATTTGTTTTTGTAACATTGTAGTTCGATGCATTAATCTTCAAAAATTTAATAATAAATCAACTGAGTATACTTGTTTTTGCATATAGGTATTCATGGAGGAGGAGCAGCAGTGAAGCTTGGATCCAAATGATAAGTGAGTTTTTGACGTTTGGGACTTATATATTTGTGATTTTAAGTTGGGAAAATGTGTTTTTTGAAGCTGACAGGAGATATGGGAAAGGCTAGAAGTGGCTTTTAGTTTGCTTAAGCTGCATATTTGGGTAATTTTGGGGACATCTTCAAAATGTTTCACAAGTAATTCGGGTTAAGAATTACTTGTGAAACACTTGACAGCATAAAAATGCCTTTGTCGAGGTCTGTGCATAGTTTATATGGTTATGGTACTTGTGAATTATTTTTTGTATATGAATACTTGGTTATTTACCAGCTACATATTTTTGTGGTGTTTTATGAGAAATGACAATATTACATTATGTCTTTCTATTTCATTTGTTATGTATGTGTTGCTTTTAATTTCATGCTATTGGGACAAATTCAAGCATCATAATAACCGTGTTTTGAGAAATTAATTGGGGGTACAATTAAGTTATTTGAGATGCTGAAAAGCGTCATAATAACCCATTTGGAGGTAATAACAGGCGCCGCAACAATTTAATCGAGATGCTAAAAAACGTCATAATACCCATATTTTGCGACACTAACAGGCGTCGTAACACAATCTATTGTGACGCTAGTTGGGGTCTTAATAAACATATTATGATGCTAATAAACGTCACATTAGTAGTTAGTTTCAGCGGTTAAACCGGCCTAAAAAGCTTTTTAATGACGCTTTAAAGCGTCACTATAAAGGTTATTGAGACGCTTATGACCGTCGCATTATTGGACAGTTATGGTAGTTACTAATTTATAATGACACTAAAAAGCGTCGCAACATGACACATTTAATGACACAATTAGAAGCGTCATAATATGAGCGTCACAATATCGTATTGTGACGGTGAATCAAGTGACGCTTTCATATAGCGTCACCAAAGCGAAAGCGTCACAATAACCAGTCTAACGTGACGCTTTCAGGCGTCACAAAATCCCGTTTTTCTAGTAGTGGAAGAGATCATTCCTAACTCACAATTCTCTTCATTTCCTACACACAAAACACTCCCTTCTCTCCCCTCACCACTCACGCCACAACCCCCCTTCCCAACACTCTTAAGGTTAGTTTTTCTTTATGTCTTAATTTATGCTTTAATCTATGTTTTATTTAAATTATGCAATTTAATTTATATTTTATATGCTTTACATTACAATTAGAAATTCATGTTAGGAAATTATATCATTATGTTTAGAAATTCATGATAGGAAATTATATTTTAGGAATTTATATTTCATGAATTAAAGTTAGGAATTTAAATTATAAAAATACATGTTTATTATAGGAATTTATTTAAATATGTGTTCATATGCTCATGAATATGTTCTTGAATATTAGAATGAATGCATGTAACGCCCCAGCTTTCGGCTTTTCAGGTAAGAACGCCACGTGTGAGTTTGAGTATAATAATTTAAATTTAATTTGATCATTTCTTCAATTTATATGTCATGACATAATTTTATAAAATTTTGTTCAAAGTGTTTTATGAAATTCATATCAAATTGATATTTATTGCATGAATTGAATTTGATTGGAACGTGAATTAATTCCCGAGCATGATTTAATTTCTTATATGTCCTTATTTGATCATTTTCTTGAATTTGGGGACTTAATTGCATGAATTCTTTGTGGGACTTAATTGATCATTTAGTATGGAATTGGACTTAATTGCATAACTTAATAAGTTGAGGGACTTAATAGCAATTGGAGCCTTTTCTTTTCCCTTATAGCAGCCATCACGTACCTTTGCTTCTCATTTCATACAAAACATTACATACACTTGTTCTTGCTTCCATTTTCAACCGATCCAAACCCTCATCAAGGAGAAGGAAAATTTCATCAATTCAAGTCATATTTTGTGGGTTTTGCATCCATTGAAGCATCATCAACAACATATCTTCATCTCTTCTTTCATTTCTTTCATTTAAGGTAACTTTGGAGATTTTGGTTAATTCTTGAATTGAATGTGACAGCTAGGGCTTTGGTATGAATTGTTTGTAGTGTGTTTTAGTTATTGGAAGGATGAATACTTGATCATGGCTTGAATTTGATGTATATATCTTGATGTTTATGGACTTGGAATATGAGATGATATATGGGTTTTAATTGATGATTCTTGTTGGTTTGAGCTTGATATAAGTGTTTGGATTGGATTTTATTGATCTATAAGCATGCTAGTATACATATTGCATGATTTATGGGCTTTGGAACTTGAATTATGGATCTTTTGAGTTTTGTGGTTTTGGTACGTATTGCCCTGCTGCTGTGCTCTGTTTCTATTGCATCTGCATTTTGGGAACGACCCTTCCCGTCCCAATTCATTGTGGGAACGGCCGTTCCCACCCTACCAGCTGTCCCGCGAGACTGGGAACAGCCCTTCGCAGTTTTGGCTTACAGCCGGAACGGCCGTTCCCAGCCATGAACAAAATTGAAAAACTTACAGACGCGCGGGATTTAGGTCGAGGAGCCGGGAACGACCCTTCCCAACTCCAATTGAAAACTGGAACGACCGTTCCCATGCTCCAGTGGGTTTTGTCAACTTTCTGCATAAAATGTGATTTTTAAAACCCGTTTCTAATGCCTTAATTGATCGATACGTGTTGTTTTATGCATGAAAATGATCATATCAAATTAGAAATTGTCAATGCACGTCATATTGATCATTATCATGTCGTTCGTCCTAATTGGTACATTTTGAGTCGTGTCTCACGGATAATTTTCTTTGTTGCACAGACCAGCTTCCTGGTGACGAGGAGCAGGCCTCGTGAGCTGTTTCCTTGTTTATTTTGGTCACGCAGGTGAGGTTTATTTTAGATATATAGAACCTTTATAACCCTTATGTGGATTTTAGCCAAAAATATATTATTATACTATAGATTTTCATAAACCTCAAATGATTACAAAATTCACCGAGTCTATTGTACTGAACCGACTGTTTTGGCGAGTATACTGTACTGCACTGTGGGCCCGAGGGTAGTGGCTCGAGCCAACCGGGAAAGCATGGGCTGACGGGTAACTCTAGCGCTATCCTCACTGTAGCACCCGCACGGTGGGTCACCACATCCCCCCGCACCAAAGTCCGATCCACATACGAAATGGGAAGTCCGTACATGAACCAAACAGTGGCGAACGGGAGACTGACAGACTCACACCTAAGCTAGGCGGAACTTAGACCCAAAACAGCAGAACCAAACAGACAACAAAAATGCGGAAGCGAAATAAGTCATGCAACAATCAAACATACATAAACAGTTGACGGGTTCAACTAGCATAAATACCTAATCCCGAATATCAAACATTAATCATAAAAATCCAACGGGTTCAACTAATCCGAGCAACCTGTCCTAACCTGTCCCGAAATATACATATCAATTCATATATAAATTCCAAATAGCATATACAAACATATCCTATACATAAGCCGAATTAAAGAAATGCGAATGCAAGACAACCTACTAGACACAGACTCGAGAACCAGACTCCAAAGGACAGACACACTCCGCCTAGCCCGAACTCCAAGAAGAACCTGTAAACTAAGAAGTAAAAGGGGAGGGGTCAGTCTTAACTCGACTGAGTGAGGGATTAACACACTCACACTATATATATAAGATCAAAGCACGTATCAAACTCATAATGTTCATGAATGCGGGGATAGTTTTTGCACACTAAATCATTTCCCGTGATATATATACATATAGGGTTTACTTTAGCAAACTCAAACAAACAAAAATAACTTACCGAACAAACTTAGCAAAGCTTATTAAATCTTAACATATTCAAAACCTGGCTTATCTTACAAAAACTCCCTTTTAGTTTAACTTAGAATCTATCCCCGTTTCATAAACCTTAACAGAACATACATATCATATCATATAGAACTCGGCGGGTACGAGCTCCGACTCCCCCAATCTCCTCATAACATATCATATCAGAATCAAAACAGAAAACTTACAGACATATCATATCATATCATCCTCAACTCCGGGTGATGGAAGGGTGTATACGCCCAAACCATCCAAACAAACGAGGGGAGCGCCTTGCGAGTACTCAAACCCTCAGGATTCCTTCCCTCACCAAACCTCCTGGTGAGTTCAGGGGTGATCCTCTGCAGACATATGGAGACTATGCACAGGCTTAACCTCGACGGCCCTATGCCGTCCCGAGGGCTCCTTACCCATAGCTCCGGGGCCCAACATACACAGAACATATCATAACCCGCTACAACAGAGACAGACAGACAGACAGACTTATACATATATACATATACGTACCACTTTCCGTTTCAATCCACTCTGTCCTTGCCAAACATGGCTCATGAGAAGTATACGGTTAGAAGCATAGCTTCACGTGGCAAAACATAACAAATCATTCCAAATCAAGCATACATAGGCTCGTACATTGCTTAACATACTTGCAAACTCGAAGCATATTCAACAAATACATATTTCACACTTATTTATATACATATAAGGCTTATTAAATCACATGCAATCAAAACCGAGCACATTGCAATAAGGTGTAACTATATCCTAACCTCACCTGACACCGAAGAGGTCGAAGACACAACAAATGATCCACCCCGGAATCAACATGGCCAACAAAACACCACCCCGGGTGTACCTGAACAAACTGAACACAAAAACAGGACCCAGACACAAGAATGAACCAAATAGACACACGGCGTATGCTTATGATTGGCATGAAGTCATGGGTCACGTATACAATATAAAACAAGCATGCATTAACAATAATTCACATTTCATGAGCATATTAAAGCATACGATACAATATCACCCTAAAACATGCAATTAAATTGAAGTAATAAACTAAGGATGCAGAATAAAGTCATAACAAAGCATATAAAACACAGAACACACAAAAGGCTCAAGGAACAGGCGGGAACGGCCTCGCCCAAGGCGAGAAGGGTCGTTCCCACAAACGCCCCAAAGTTACTGGACAACGGGAACGGCCGTTCCGAGCCCAAGCACAAACAGGGAACGGTCGTTCCCACACTCGGCACTGACGCCAGCCCGGGAAGGGTCGTTCCCACCACAAGGCAAAATGGGAACGGATGTTCCCACCTGGAACAGCTGAAAAACAACAGCAGTTCGAAAATGGCGTCTTGAGAGGAAGCAACAAGGCAACAGCAGCAAAACAACAACTACAACCCACGAAAATAACACAATAAAGCATGCTCGACACCTAGGTCACATATTTCCACATTAAAGCTCGTAAAACAAGCCCGAACACCCCAAACTCCTAACCCCGTCACTATTCATCATCTTCCCCAATTAGCCATATAACACATATCCGGGCACGAAAGCTCTATCAAATTAAAGCACGTAACGAAAGGGTCACGAATCTTACCTTGGGTCATTGGTCGGACGGTTGGATCTTCCAAACCCGAGCTCAAGGCTTGATGGCCAAAATGGGGAAAAAAATATCTTCTCTTCCTCTCTTCCTTGGTTTGCTGCTGAACGTAAGAGTGGAGAGGGAAGGAAAGGCTGGCCCCTTTTGGGGCTGGTCAAACGGGTCGGTTAAAACAGGTAGGGTCAAACGGTATCCGGTCCAAACGGATCGGATTTAAAACGGTAGGGCTATCAATTGGCTTTAGAAATAAAAAGGTTAATTCATTGAATTCGAATCATCGAAACGAACTCAACGATAGGGTCGGAATTCGAATTCAAATTCCCGAGCTCAAATAGCCACGAAGGCTCAAACGTCCTAATTATAATTAGATCCCTAAATTGCAAATATTGGATAATTGAGTCCAAGACATTTAATTAAATTCTAAAGCACACATAATTAAAATAAATATCACGTTGACACGTAAGCATGCTAAATCACATAATCCGCAAAATACTGAAATAAACTCTCTCGTGACGCCGTACCTGGAATGCCGAAGAGACGGGGCGTCACACTCACCATTTTGGGATGACCCCGGAACCCCCTAGGAGATTAGGAGAGGAAGGAGTTTCGGGCTTAGGGATTCATGTACCCTCTGCTCACACTGATTGGATGGTTGGGCCTTGCAAACCCACCATCACCCGGAGGAAGAAGGGATTGAAACTGCTACTGAATGTACTGCACTGTAATAACTTGTATGATCACTTAAATCATGGATAACCTAATTATTGTACACAGTCGGAGTAAGGTTGGAGAATTGCCCCACTCGCCGGGCCACTGATTGACTGAAATTGAATTAATTGTTAAACTTTATAGTTGTAACCTCGGGCGATAAACTATCTTATTTCTTAACTTATATTGTTCTTTTACAAAATATTACCCCGAGATTATAACTTGCATGTATGTGTGCATATATCTACTTATACCCCTCGCTTAGTCTGTGGTAGACTGACACCTTAACCTTTCAGTTTTGCAGGTGCGTGCGAGGCGGGAATTAGAGTCGAGTCCTGTCTTTAATTTGGGTCTAACACACTTCACCTTCATCTTACTTTCGTGTATTGATACTTATGATATTTTGTAGCATGTCTTAAGGAATTATTATGGAGATGATATTGTATTGATATGTTGATGGATAGATGACATGTTTTTTTTGGGAATACTTGCTATATATATATTATGAATAAATTATTGCTTCCGCTTTTATTGCTCTGAATTGACTGTTTGGTTTGGGGTTAGTCCCGCCTAGCTATTGTAGTTTTTTTTTATTGTCTCCCGTTCGCTATAGCTTTGGTTCATGCATGGATTGTCCATTTCATATGTGAATTGAACTATAGTATGGGGGATGTGGTGCCTAGCGTTCCGGGTGCTACATCCTAAGGTGGTATCGGAGCTCGGTTGCAAAACCGGGTTTCTAGTGTCGTGTCTTGTGAGTCTAGGTCGCACGGCATAGGAATTAATTATCAACTTGAGAGTCTTGCATCGTTACTTGAATTGCTTGAACCTATTTGAATTCTTTGAAATATTTTAACTTACTTGAATTCTGTAAATTATTTGAATTTTAGGATTTATATGCAATTTGTGAGTTATTTGAACACATTTGCACCTACTAATTGAACATGTATACTAGTGACTTGATTTCAGGATGACTCACGATAGACATCATCGTGATCATTCTCCGGGACATCGACATCATCGTCATCATCGCCGTGAGAGATCACCACCTCTTCCTCCACCTCCTCAAGCTCAGCCCCAGGAATTTATGAATGCAGTAGTTGGGCTTATTGATCAGAGGGTCCGGGAGTATGTTCCTCCAGCACCACCCGTTCCACCACCACAGCCGGGGGTATAGATTTCAGCGGTTTTCAGGGAGTTTCAGAATCAGCACCCACCAAAATTCTTTAAAGGCAATGATATTCAGGCCGAGCAGTGGCTAAGAGAGATTGAAAGGATTTAGGAGCTTATCCCGTGTGAGCCCCAAGAGAAGGCCCGTTGTACCATTTCTTTGATTCAGGACGAGGCATACTCATGGTGGGAGAGTGCCCGGATTATATCAGATGCCGCCGGTGTGGAAGTTAATTGGGAGGTTTTCACTCAGGAGTTTAGAAACAAGTTTATTCCTCCATCTTCTCGCACCCGCAGATTGAAGGAATTTACTGAACTTAAGCAGGAAAGCAGGTCTGTTTCAGAGTATATCGCCGAGTTTGAGAGATTGTCCCACTATGCCCCTAATATAGTGAGTGATGATTTCCATAAGGCGATGCAGTTTGTTCAGGGCCTTAGACCGGACATTCAGACAGCGATTGAGGCGGTCAACACGAGCACCTGGTTGAAGGCTACTACGAAGTCATTGAAGGTCGAGGATTCAGTGAATGCAAGGCGATCTACCTATCGCTCAGGTTCGGGTTCTAGTTCGGGCAAGAGGCCTATGACTTATTCTTCTCCACCACCAGCTCCGAAGGGCCCAAGGAAGAAGCCCCGACCTGCGAGACCCGTGTTTAGAGCTCCAGTTTTCCAGCTTTACCACCACCACCCGAGAGGCCTGCATGTACCTTCTGTGGATAGACTACACATATCTATGATAGCTGTAGGAGGCGTCTGGGCTTATGTTTGATTTGTGGGAGTGCCGAGCACACGGTAGATGGATGTCCAGATCGCAGGATTCCACCACCTGGGGGTCAGAGACCATTGATTAGAGCTCGTGCTTATGCTCTGGACGGAGAGCAGCAGGATGTTGAGATTGATCCATCCACGGTAGTTGAAGGTACCATTTGCATACATGGCACGAACATTCATACTTTATTTAATCCGGGAGCTACACACTCCTTTCTCTCGAGTGCTATATCTGTTTCTTTGACTTTGCCTGTTATTCACTCTCTTGCATGTTATGTGGTTAGTACTCCTTTCGGTGGTAGTATAGAATCTGATCGGGTGTTCAGAGAGGTTCCGGTGAGTATTGAGGTCCGAGTTTTCTTGACAGACTTCATTGAGATGCCGATGCCTCACTACGGATCTATTTTGGGCATGGATTGGTTTTACAGACATTGTGCCACAGTTGATTGTAGGGCTAAGAGAGTTCAATTGGGATCATATTTGATAGTGGGATGGAGTTCTGAGACAGTGCCTCTACTTTCTTTCACCGAAGCTCAGAAGTTAGTCCGAGAGGGAGCTACAGGTTTTATTGCATATATTCTCAACAAGCCCAAGGATCAGAGTAAGTTGGAAGAAACTGAAGTAGTGAAGGAGTTTCTCGAGGTCTTTTCTGAGGAATTGGATTTTTTACCTCCAGATCGGGAAATTGAGTTTGCGATTGATTTGTACCCTAATGCAGAGCCATACTCCAAGACTCCGTATCGGATGGCTCCGACCGAGTTGAAAGAGTTGAAGACTCAACTTGATGCATTGTTGGAGATTGGGTATATTAGACCAAGTTCTTCTCCCTGAGGTGCACCAGTTTTGTTCGTAAAGAAGAAGGACGGAACTTTGAGAATGTGTATAGACTATAGGGAGTTGAACCGGATGACAATCAAGAACAAGTATCCCCTTCCACATATCGAGGAGTTGTTTGATATATTTCAAGGATCTAAAGTCTATTCGAAATTGGATTTGAGACAGGGATACTACCAGCTGCGAATCCGAGCAGAAGATATTCCAAAGACAGGATTTAATACTCGGGACGGGCATTATGAGTTCGTGGTGATGCCGTTTGGTTTGACTAATGCCTCTGCAGCTTTTATGGATATGATGCACAGGATCTTCAGACCTTTTCTGGATAAGTTCGTGGTGATTTTTATCGATGACATTATGGTATTCTCTAAGTCTGGCGAGGAGCATGCAAGACATCTTCAGTTGGTATTGAGGACTTTAAAGGAGCATCAGTTATTTGCAAAATTCAGTAAGCGTGAGTTTTGGATCGACAGGGTGTCTTTCTTGGGTCACGTGATTTCGGGCAACGGTTTGGAGGTCGATCATTCAAAGATTGAGTCGGTTTTGAAATGGGAGAAACCGAAGAATACCTCAGAGATCAGAAGTTTCTTGGGTTTGACAGGTTATTACCGGAGGTTTGTAAAGGATTTCTCCAAGTTAGTAGCTCCTTTAACCCGATTGACGAAGAAGAATATGAAATTCGATGGGGATGAAGATTGTGAGAAGAGTTTCACTTTCTTGAAAGAGAAGTTAGTCTCTGCTCCGGTGTTAGCCCTTCCGGAAGGTTCAGAAGGGTATGCTGTTTATACGGATGCTTCTAAGGAAGGTTTGGGATGTGTGTTAACTCAGAAAGGGAAAGTGATTGCTTATGCATCTCGAAAGTTAAAAGAGCATGAAAAGAATTATCCGACACATGATCTTGAGCTTGCCGCCGTGGTCTTTGCACTTGGAAAGTGGAGACATTATTTATACGGGGTGTCTTTCGAGATTTTTACCGACCACAAAAGACTCCAGTATTTATTCACTCATAAGGATTTGAATATGAGGCAACGGCGTTGGATGGAACGGTTGGAAGATTATGATTGTACTATTAAATACCATCCCAGCAAAACCAATGTGGTCGCTGATGCATTTAGTAGGAAGGCGGGAATTAGAGTCGAGTCCTGTCTTTAATTTGGGTCTAGCACACTTCACCTTCATCTTACTTTCGTGTATTGATCCTTATGATATTTTGTAACATGTCTTAAGGAATTATTATGGAGATGATATTGTATTGATATGTTGATGGATAGATGACATGTTTTTTTTGGGAATACTTGCTATATATATTATGAATAAATTATTGCTTCCGCTTTTATTGCTCTGAATTGACTGTTTGGTTTGGGGTTAGTCCCGTCTAGCTATTATCGTTTTTTTTTATTGTCTCCCGTTCGCTATAGCTTTGGTTCATGTATGGATTGTCCATTTCATATGTGAATTGAACTATAGTACGGGGGATGTGGTGCCTAGCGTTCCGGGTGCTACAATGCATGCTTAGGAAATTTAATTAGAAATTATTTTTCTTGAGAAATTTATATATTTTGCTACATTATGTCTCAAATTTATGTTATGAATAAGAATATGATCTAGATGTTAATATGTCCTATGAATATTCAAATAGACTTATGAAGATGTTCTTGATGTTCTTGAAGTATGTGTGTGTACCGTGTGCCTAGTGTGTGTAAGTGTGTGTTCAATTTTGTGTTTAAGAATGTTTAATCCCTTATGATTACATAGTAACCGTTTTTCAATAGTAACTTTGACTTTTAATTTCAAATGAAGACTTTGACTCATAAAATCTTGTAGAGATTTCAAATATTAATATAAAATAATATTTTGGATTTTTTTGAAAGAACTTTTATTTAGAATTTTCAAAAACGGGGATTAAATAACAATTTTCAAAATATAACTCTAGCTTATTAGAATTTCTTGTGCATTGTTTATTTGAGTATTAAGACTTAGTCCTAAGCCGGTAGTAGTACTTTCAGGCGAGGATATAATTGAACAGTGGAATCCCAAGGATTTTATCTAGACCGTCAAGACACTCGGTGAGGGTTAAAATGTTTTCAACTGGAATCATGCCTATACATACGTATCTATATAAAAACTATTTTCAAGCCTACCTATTATTTATGATTTATTACCCTATATACATAATACTATATTATCATATCCCTTTTAAAGGGAAAATACTTTCATGCCAAAATCAACGTTTTACCAGGACATTATATACTAAGTCCACTTTATCAAACGTTGATTCTGGGTTACGCAAGTAAAATATTGTTCTTGATTCATGTTATGGGCCCCGGCTGTATCCGTAGCGAGCAATTACCCGGAAGGTATCTGGCCGAGGGTATTGTTGGTGCTGCGGGCTGTCACCTCTTGGTAGTGGTTTAACTGGAGGTTAGTTACTCCATGTCAAGTGATGAGGGAGAGATAGCTGCCTCCCGAATCGTGTTCATGGTCTATAGGGTTGGCTTCCCTATTGACACCAAGGAGTAGCGGTGATATTATCGTATTGAGTTTTATTGAAGTATCGACACCATGTACAGTGCCTGTACTATTTTACCAACATAATAAAGGAGTTACGAATGGAGAGGTCTAGCTTGCGGGCATTAATGTTCTTGTCACAAACGGTTCATATTTCTACAAATACTCCAAATTATCCTTATCCCTATTTTAACAATTATTATGAACCATTTCCTATTTGTTATATCCTATTGCTAATATTTTAGATCAAGATCTTCTTAATCATATACATATATATATATACATATACATATAAGTTATTATATTCCTTCACTTAGTCACTTTGACTAACGTCTCGCCTGGTTTCAAATGCATGATTTCAGGAATCCACGGAACGACGCCTTAGGGGTATCTTGAAGCTTTAAGGTGTCATATCTTAGCAAATCAGGATTATATATATTAAGAGTGCATGTACATCTTTCAATAAGCACTCTTAAATTGTTTTGTTTTAAATTGTTTATCTTCTGCTGCACTTTAAATTCCATGTTCTAGTATTGCATTGTCCTGTCCGTTCGCCGAAGTATTTCTCGAGTGCTAGGACTCACATCCACACGGAAAATGCTACGGTGCGGGGTTGTAGTGTTAGGGGGCACTACAATATAGCTCCTAAAAAGTTAGAAAAACAGGAGAAAACTAATGTATATGGCCGTATCTTCATCAATAGATGCCCTAATTGTTCATTTTGGACATTAAACAAGACTAGGGTTTTATATTCATTTTCTTCTACTTTTTTATTTCCTTTATTATAGATAGTTCTCGAAGCACATAAACCTTATGCGAATCGTTTCACTTAATTGTGTTTGTTAAAGATGATTTGTTACAAAGTCCAAAACGTGTCTCCTTGGGCTGCCTTCTATGTCGCCACTTCTGCGGTACCCTCATTATAGATGTTTCTTTCATTTTGGCCTATGATGCGCTTATATAGACACGGATACGACACAATAGGGATACGGTGAAACTAATTTTTTTCTTGAATTTTTCACATGAGGAGTGTCGGGATGTCTGACACGACACGATACGACGTGACAAAATGATATTTTTAGAAGTGTCCGTTCATCATAACTTTTAGCCAGTAAGAATTTGAGCTCATATGAAATTCTAGATTGATCTTGACCAATTATATAATAATTATATTTGATTGAGCTTAATTAATTATACATTTATCATTTTATTTATGATTCTCCCTAAAATTTTAATCAATTAAAATGTTTAAAGCACTTAGCTCTTTATTATGCTGATTTGATTAGCTTCAAATTAAAATTAGTTTGATTTCATTTAGTGCAAGGTGAATAAAGGGGTCCAATGTTAGGATAATCTATTGTTTTAATCCATGACAGTGAAGCAGTGCCCCTAATCATTGTAGTATTGTAATTGTTAAATGAAAGGGGTCATATGGGGCTTTTTCTAAATTACTAAGTTTTGTGGGGGCTCTTTGAATAATCGCGAGAGTAGGAGAAAGAGTCTGTAACGTAGTACGTACTACTGTTTTGACTATCGGCAAGGGTCCTTTTATTGCGGGTTTTCCCCATAGTAACTGATATGGCATAGTATGACGGGGCCACGTGGCCGCCCCCGACGAGTCCACGTGGACTTTAATGCCAGCCTGGACAACCCAGATATGGCCATTTAAACAGATCATCGGATCGATACCAAGACGGATCGCCAGATCTTCACATGGTCGTAAGATCAACAGATCGGTTTCGACGATCCAGGTCATCCGACCGATCTGCTCCCCTTGTGGAAACCCACAGGATTCAAGATTCTGGAGGGCAATATCGATCTCCAGGTCGATTACATACGTCACCGGACACCCGAATACCATAAAGCACTCCTGTCGGGGCACGTGTATCCTTTTTATTCCCTAGACCAGGCGTACTATGGCTCATTAATGACCGTCAGTCCCTGCTTTTACTCAAAGGGGAAAGAAGGTACAAACGACCCGCCTCAAGCCGGTTCCATCGTCCGACATCCAGATCGATGACTGGCAACGCCATTAATGCACACCTACAGTACGCACACTACTGTGTCATTTGGCCATGCCTATAAATACTCTCCCTTTGAACAGTAGTTGGTAAGCCTTTAATACGCATTCAATTGCATTTATTCTCTCTCTAAAGAGCCCCATTACTGACTTGAGCGTCAGAGTGGCATCCTTGGGTCAAACCCCAAGTTGGCTTCGAGCTCACGTTTGTTAGTGCTTTCAGGTCGATAAAGAACCCACTCAAATAAATTCTTGACTGATTGACCCATATCTGACAGCCAGATCGACCACGTTAGATCGACCAGATTTGAGCCATATCAGTTTGGCGCCGTCTGTGGGAAACTTTTTCACGTCGACCTAGAAAAAAAGCCCTTTCACCCTCTTTTCAACACCATGGTTAACACGAGGAACACCTACCGAGAAGAGGACATGGAGGAAGTAGCCAAAGGCAGGCATGATCACAACGCGCCGCTTGGCAACACCTCCACTGCTCCTCCAATCGGACCCAGCGCCAACGCTTCCATTCCTCAGCCGGATGCGGCTCCCCGGATCACGGTCACCCAGGCGGACCTAGATGCCTTCCTCGATCAGTGGCGGATCGAGCTCGAGAAGGCCAGACGGAGGGCCGCGAACCCAGGCGCCCCGAGCTCCCAAGGGCCAGCCCAGCCACCACCATACCTAGCCCCGTGGTGGGCAACACGTTGGCCCCCACCATCCATGCCTACGGGAACCCGGTTCACTATGTCTTCCAGCCACTAGATGGGCGACCGGCTCAAATCATCTGGGGCCTTAGTCCTCAGATCGGAGCTGGGCAGGTCCAAGAATTCGCTCCGCCACCGCCACCCCCCGCAGCGAGCAAAGAAGTCCCCCGTGAGGGCCACGGGGACTCCAACCATCCCAGCCGTAACCACCGCGGCAAACGCGTGGTCGACGAGGACAATGAAGAATTTGACGATCTCCGAGCTCGGATCCCAGCTCGATCCTCTAGGGAGGAAGCCGCCAGGATCGCCGCCGCTCGCGCTGGGAGAGAGCAGGTCCACGGTGAAGATCCACCGCGGAGACGGGTCCAAGACCGCCTGGGTGACCGTGGCTCCCACATCACCGAGAGGCAGGTCGACCTCCGAGAGGGACTGAACCGACGCCCTCTCCGTTACCGCAGCGACAGGGAGGAAGCTTCCCCCTTCTGCGAAGATATTCTCCGCACGACCTTTGATGGAGATCGAATTCCGACCGGCCTACCCATGTATAATGGGACCATCGATCCCGAAAAACATGTGACGACCTTCGAGAACCGGATGCTGCTACACTCCCACCCGCAATAGATTTGGGCCAAACTCTTCGTCACCACGCTGACGGGCCCTGCGCAAGATTGGTTCATCCGTCTGTCGCCTCGGTGCATATCGACCTACAACCGATTTGTAGATCGATTCACGGCGCACTCTCCTCGATGTCCGGGGAGAAGCTACCACCCTCCTATCTCAACAGCATCTACCAAAAGGAGGGCGAGTCCTTGCGAGATTTCATGACTCGCTTTTCGAGAGAAGTGGTTCGGGTCGAGAACCCGATGATGGATACTTTACTTTCCGTAGTCCATCGAGCCCTTCGTAACCGCCTTTGGGCCGATGAGATCGTCAGGGCTGGGCCCCGCAACCTGACAGAAATACAAGATATCGCCCACGGCTTTATGCGCGTTGAGGAGATCGCCCTCGCGCATGGACCTCCGCCCCGATCTGAGAGGCAGGTCATTGGGTCCAGCTCGCCCCAACACCGGAAAGGGAGCGAGCAAAAGAAAATCAAGGGGAAAGTCGACCGACGAAACTACGTCCCCTTGACCAAGTCCATAGACCAGATCTACGTGGTCATGGACCAAAGCCTTCTGAAGAAACCAAAGCCCATCCGAGAGGGCCCGAAGGCTGAGAAATCGGGAAAGTTCTGTGGCTACCATCAGCAATGGGGCCACACGACCGCGGAATGTAACGCCCTCCGTGATGAGATCGAAAGACTCATTCAAGGGGGGCATCTGAAGGATTTTGTTCGACGCATCGACCACTACTCTGAGAAGGCGGGGAGGTCGAGCGATCGCAACCGGTCCAGGTCTAGATCTCCCCCTAAACGATCTAGGAAGCAGCTGCTGGAAAGAGCTGAAGACAATCCCCCCACTCACGGCAAGATCTATATGATAGTCGGGGGGCACGAAGGCGGCGACTCCAGTGCAGCTCAAAAGAGGAACATCAGGCGAGCAGCTCGAGAGTTCAATGGCCCCCACGAAGAGGTCTTCCAGATTGATCAGGGTAGAGAGTGGGAAAGGCAGGAGGCTAGCTTTAGCGAGAGTGATAGCCGCCCGGGCCCCTATCGGGAAGGTGATACGCCCAGCTGTCCGATGGTGGTGACCTTAGGCGTGGCTAATTATGATGTAACCAAATGCCTAGTTGATAATGGAAGCAGCTCGAATATTATCCCTTACTCGACTCTTGTAAAAATGAAGTTGCATAACCTAAAGCTCGATCCGATCCGAACACCGCTTTCTGGGTTCGGTGGATCGGAAGTCATACCGTTAGGGCGCATCCGACTCCTCACCTCGATGGGAACATCCCCCAAGAGGGTGACCCAGGAGGTCGAGTACGTCATCGTCAATATGCCCCTAGCGTATAACATGATCTTCGGCCGACCTGGCCTTATTCAGTTCAAAGCAATCATCTCAACGTACCATCAAAAGCTGAAAATGCCCACCCCGAACTGGGTCGGAGAGGTGACTTGCGATGTCATGGACAGTTGGGCTTGTTACGCCATCGTCCTCAAAAAGCCGTCCGGAAAAGAGGCAGAGGAAGAGCTCGACCTCCAAACCTATGCTGACGGGGAGATCGAGTTACCCACGAAGGAGGGTGAGGCGGAGAGATCCCCTGCAGCTCAGAAAAGAAAAGCCAGCAAGCGGCTCGAGCCCTCCGAAGAGCTAAGAGAAATCGCCCTGGTCCCTGGAGACAGCAATAAAACCACCAAGATAGGGGCGAACATGCACCCCCAACATGAGGTCATGATGATAGAATTCCTGAGAGACAACTCGGACATTTTCGCTTGGGCAGCCAAGGATCTGATCGGCGTCGATCCGAAGGTGATTTGCCACCGGCTCGGGATCGATCCGTCTGTCAAGCCCATCAAACAAAAGTTAAGACCTCAAAGCCGAGCTCGTAACGATATCATTGAGGCGGAGGCAATAAACTCCTCGACGCTGGATACGTTACTCCAGCTCAATACGTTGACTGGTTGTGCAACGTAGTCCTCGTGCAAAAAACGGGCGGAAAATGGAGAATGTGCAACGACTTCACCGACCTCAACAAGGCATACCCGAAAGACCCGTATCCGTTGTCCCGCATCGACCAGCTCATCGACTCAACAGCTGGATGCGAGATGCTCAGCATGATGGATGCCTTCCAAGGATATTACCAGATCTCTATGGCCCCCGAAGATCGGAAGCATACAACCTTCATCGTAGTAAAGGGAATATACTGCTTCAAAGTCATGCCCTTTGGGCTAAAGAACGCGGGAGCCACGTACCAAAGGTTGGTCAACTTGATGTTTAAGGATGAGATCGGGAAAACCATGGAGGTCTACGTCGACGACATGATCATGAAGAGCCGATGGGCATACCATCATCTAGATCATCTGCGCAGATCGTTCGAGATCTTACGGCAATATGGGATGAAGCTCAACCCTGACAAGTGCACGTTTGGGGTCAAAGGAGGGAAGTTCTTGGGGTATATGGTGAGCCAACGGGGCATCGAGGCCAATCCCACCAAGATCCAGGCCATCCAGATCATACCACGACCTCGGTGCATCAACCAGGTCCAATCACTCGTAGGACGGATAATCTCCCTCAATCGGTTCATATCGCAATCGTCAGAACGAAACCTCCCGTTCTTCAAAGTTTTAAGGAATCTCAAAAAATTCGAGTGGAACGAAGAATGCGATCGAGTGTTAGACCAATTGAAAGAGTACCTGGCCTCTCCACCATTGCTGGCCAAGCCAAATGAGGGAGAGACCTTGTACATCTACCTGTCCCTGTCTAACGAGACTTTCAGCTCTGTCTTGGTCACCATTCGAAATCGAAAACACCTACCGATCTACTACCTGAGCAAGATCCTGCATGGTGCGGAACGGAACTATCTCGAGATCGAGAAATTCGTGTTCGCCCTCATGCACGCAGCCCGGAAGCTACGTCCGTACTTCCAGGCCCATCCCATAGTTGTCCTAACAGATCAGCCGCTTAGGCAGGTGTTATCCAAACCCGATGTGTCGGGTCGAATGATGAAATGGGCGGTCGAGTTGAGTCAGCATGACATCACCTACCAACCCCGGGCCGCCAAGCAAGCTCAAGTTCTGGCTGACTTTCTAGTCGAAAAGAACACCAGCTCGATGGAGATCGTTCGTACCTCGCCTAGCTGGACCATGTACACGGATGGCTCGTCGACCTCTCAAGGAGGGGGAGTGGGTATATCCCTTATAAACTCAGATGGATTACAGCTCGATTTCGCCATTAAGCTCGATTTTAAAGCGACAAACAACGAAGCTGAGTACGAAGCACTGGTGGCAGGGCTAAGGTACGCCACGGAGAACCAGATCGGCAGGTTAGCCGTTGTAACTGACTCCCAGCTCGTCGCGGGCCAAGTCAACGGCACGTACGAAGCTCGGGAAGAGTCCATGGCAGTTTATCTCAAAATGGTGAAAGAGCTGACCTCGAAGCTGAAAGAGTTCAAAATTGAACAGGTCCCCCGCGAAGAGAACGGTCGAGCTGATGCCCTATCGAAGTTGGCCAACGGATTCCAGGGAACAAAGGATGCGACCATCTCGTTCATGGTCTCGGGGGGCCATGCGATCGATGAAGGAAAGGTCGAGATCGCCACCATCGATCCGCCGGAACCTTGCTGGATGGACGATCTAATCGCTTACCTCAAAGACGGGCTTTTGCCCCAAAATCGAACTGAGGCCAGGAGAATAAAATATCGATCTCTGCTCTATATGACGGATCATGAAGGCAGGTTGTTCAAAAAATCCTTCATCGGTCCCCCGCTAAGGTGCCTACGACCTAGCCAAGCCCAAGATGTCCTGGAAGAAGTCCATGAGGGATGTTGCGGAAACCATTCCGGAGGTCGAGCTCTGGCTCGAAAGATCTTAAGGAGTGGGTATTTTTGGCAGACTATGGTGTGGGACGCGAAGATCCACTCTAGGAAATGCCCCAAGTGCTAAAAACACGGCAACCTAATCCACACTCACCCTGCGTCCATGATACCGATCGATGTGTGCTGGCCCTTCGACCAATGGGGGATCGACATCATCGGTCCCTTCCCCTTGGCACCCAGACAGAAAAAGTTTGCCATAGTATGTGTCGAATATTTCTCAAAGTGGGTTGAGGCCGAGGCAGTCCCCAAAATTACTGATGCAGTGATAAGAAATTTCCTCTGGAAGAATATAATCTGCCGTTTTGGGGTTCCGAGGGTACTCATCTGTGACAATGGCCCTCAATTTCGATCTGAGAATACCAAGAGCTATTGTCGAGACCTCGGGATCGACCTCAGATTCACTACAGTTGGTCATCCGCAAGCAAACGGCCAAGCTGAAGTCACCAACCAAATCATTATCCAAAATCTCAAGACCCGCCTTGACGCCAGACTGGGGGCATGGGCGGACGAGCTCGACGGCGTACTATGGGCATATCGAACTACCCCGCGGACAGCCACAGGACAAACACCATACTCTCTGGTTTACGGATCCGAAGCCGTCATCCCCTCGGAGTTGTTACACGAAACCGCTCGTGTATCGCAATACCAGCTCGACCGGAATACGGAGATCAGAGCTGAAGAACTAGATGTGATTGAAGAAAGCAGGGAACACGCCTATAAGAAGCTCAAACAGTACAAGGAAGCGGCGGCTTGATCATATAACAAACACGTGAAGCCCAGATCGTTCCAGATCGGTGACTTAGTGTTAAAAAAGGTCGAAGTTTTGCAGCATGTCGGGAAACTCGAGCCTAACTGGGAAGGACCCTATCGCGTCGTGGAGATCGGGAAAAACATGGCCTACCGGCTCGAAAACATGGCCGGGGAGCCATTACCCAGACCGTGGAACGCGCACAACTTGAAGAAGTTTTACACTTAGCCTTCAAATTTATCTCAAATTGTAATAGTTAAGGAGGTCGAATTCGCCTGAGGATCGATCTCTAGTCAGTTAATTAATTTACATATTTTGGGGATATCCGATTAAAGTCAGTCTGCAATCCCACAACAGGTCTCTATCCCCTCGATTAAGCTCTCATTCGACCTACGGTCATGAGTCGAGGGGGGAGTGAGCCCCCCCGCATCATCGTTAGAGATCGAGATCTAACGAGGTCGTTTTCAGACCCAAGGAGATCCTAAAAATCCTAACGTATTTAATGCTTTTTGAATCATTGGTAGAGATCGAGATCCAACGAGGTCGTTTTTAGACCCAAGGAGATCATGAAAATCCCAAATGTTCTAATCATTGATGGTTTTCAAAAAATTAATAATCCAGAGATCCAAGGAGATCGTTTTAGATCCAAAGAGGTCCAGAGATTAATGGTTTTCAAAAATTAGTAATCCAGAGATTCAAGGAGATCGTTTTAGATCCAAAGAGATCCAGAGATTAATGGTTTTCAAAAATTAATGATCCAGAGATCCAAGGAGATCGTTTTAGATCCGAAGAGATCCAGAGTAGTGGTTTTCAAAATTAATGATCCGACGAGATCGATTTAGATCAAGATGCAACAAACCGAAAAATGAAAGGTAAAACGCGCGCACTCAAGGTAGATATCCAAGTGAGGTCGAATGGAGTTGCAAACCTATCGATCCAAAAGCGATTAAAATCTGAGATTTGCAAAACCTAGATCGACAAGCAGATCGATAAATTAAACGTATGAGAGATCGAATTAGTGTTCAACTCGCAAAGTAACAAGTATGGGAAACAACTCATTCATTCAAACATCGATCTCCAAAAAATTACGAGAGATCGAATGTACCTAACGCATCGAGCTCACCACGCGACGTGGCTCGATGGGCAAAATGTTCGCGAAAAAGCAAAGCAGAAATGAAATAAGTATTCACACAGCCATAACCCGGCTGGAAGGTGGAAGTTAATAAGACCTGATCAGTCGAGCTCAACAAGAGCCGATGTGGATTCCGAAGCAGATCGACGGAGGGTTCTCTCGAGTTCTCTGACCGTAGGAAAGAAGCTATCGACCTGGACCGGCATGGGAAGCTCGCATGCAACTGGACGCTTGTTCCTCTTCGCTTGAGCGATCTCGACGGCGTGTCCATGTTTGTAAGTCGCCCAATCGATCTGGACCGGTTCCTCCTCCTCTTGCACTTCGGTGGCACCTGGGTCGGGGAGCATGGGGCCGATGGTCTCAAAGTTAAAGTTGGGGACGATAGCATCCTGGGCCTTGAGCTGATTAATGGCGATCTGGAACCCCTCAGCTACATCGTTCATCCCCACGATCAGGCTCGCCTCTTCGAAGCCTGGACCCTCCATGAACTCGCGAACGGCGTACCGCTCGATCTCCAGCTTACATTTCTTCATCTCCTCCGCGGCTTTGGCAATTTTCGCATGGACCAAGCCGAAGATCTCGTTCCGTCCCTCATCTTTCGAAGCAGCCCTAGCAGTCTCGAGCTGATTGGCAAAGTCCTCCTGCAGTTTGGCCAGCTCGTTTGCATGGGCCTTCTCCGCCTCCCCAAGGGCCTCCTGCGAACTCTTCCACTTCGCCTCCATGGTATCCTTCTCCTCGATCCGCTTTCTCTTCTCCTCGCGAGCTTCCCGGAGCTCACGCTCGAGCTGCTCCACCTTCTCTGGGTTTGCTGAGGCGAGCTGGCCCTTCATCAGCTGGTACTTCTCCTTGTATTTTTCCTTGCCAGCCTTGAAGACCTCAGCTTCGTGGATCGAGTTGATGAGTACGGGGAGGACATCCTAAGATCGATCAATCAGATCGAATTAGTCCGATCCCGGGGAGTTCAAAAAAAAAAGAAAGGGGGGAAAACTAAAACGAACACCAACTTACACCGAAAAGGCCTCTGGCAGCTTGGTACCTCTTTTGCCTGGCCGACCTCTGAGAGAGCTTCTTCTGCTCGTCAATAATACACCCGGAGTTGAAGAGAGCAGCCAGGAGTTCAGGATCGGCTTTACCAAACGCCAGAGCTCGTTTGGTCCCATCGGCTTTTTCGAGCTCCAGACCTGCAGGCCATTGGGGAAGGGGAGTCTTGGGAAAGTTCAAGAGCTGGGCCTCCTCATCGGACTCGTCGGAATCCTGCAGTTCATGAACCAGTTCTCTAAAGGGTCTCTTGCCTACCCCATGCCTTGCCTGAACAAACTGGAGTTGAGGATCAACATCTTCATCAAAATATAAAGGGAGATGATCGAGATTTATTACTTGTTCGACGTCCTCCCCGACCTGACCGCTCGGCTGTGCGGACGATCCGGCATGCCCTTCGAGCTCTTGCCCCCGAGGGGAATCTCCAGCTGGCTACCCCGCCAGATCGGCATCCAAGTCGTGCAGCTCTTTAGAGCACCTTTCCTGTTGAGCTCGTTGGGCCTCAGGGAGGGAGTTGATCAAGGCACGGGTGGCTGCCGCCACGGGTCGGAGCTCGTCCGGGGTGGCGTCCCTCTGACTCATCGCCCTCATCCTAGCCGCTCGAGACATGAACAACGGTCTTAGATCTGCAGAACGAAAAGAGTCAAATCGAAATAATAATAAAAAAAAAAAAAGCAGAATCATTTTAGACCCTGAACGAGTAAGGGTCTGGTCGAAGTGAGAGCATACCAAAACGAAAGTTCTTTCTCCGGGTTCCAAGTATAATGCCCGCTTCGACCAGATGCCCCGTCCTCGACAGGTTAGTATGATCAAGGAGCCCGATATTAGTTAACAGTTCGAAGTGGTTATGGAGCCAGGTCGACGACTTGGTCACGAGCCGTCTTGGGCCGTTATCCCCCCAAGTGATCCGGAAGCGGGGAACGACGGGAAGATCGATGAAGAAGAACTTGGACTTCCAATTGATGCCATGTGATGTAGACGGGATCGATACGATCTTCCGGTTCGGCTTTGATTGGAGATTGAAATACGCTACCCCGGATTTGGTGGCACTGTTAAGTGTGAAAAACTCCCCAAAGTCCCAGATCTCCGGCTCGAATCCCAGGCACTTCATGGTAATGATCATACAATGCATCAGAGAGAATGAGTTCGGGGTCAGCTGGGAAGGGCATAAGTTATACCGAACCAAGAAATCTGAGATGACCCGGGGAAGGGGAAGCCTGAACCCATACTTGACGGAGGCGTAATACATGCCAACCGATCTCAAACCCCTCGGTCTCTCGACGGTCTCCCCCTCCTCCGGTATTCGAACCGCGTACTGAGGACCTAACCCCAGTAGCCGCGTGACCTCCGCGAGCTCCTGAGAGGTTATCTTGGAGAACCTCTCAGAAACATGTGAGAGAGTCCTGTACACATGGGGAGGTCGTGCGGGAGGGTTCCCGACCTGCGTCATGGGTTCCCCTCCATCAACCTGTCCCTCTCCGACCTCTTCTCCAACTTCCCCTTCCAGCTCGTCTAAAAGCCCAAAGGGCCGCCGCGCCCTCGAGGTCGAAGCCTGACCCCCTCTGTTCGCCGTCGGAGCTTCGTCCCTTCCGGGAAACCGACCCGGAGTTGAGCTCAAAACTCTCATTCGGTAAAGGTGGGGCCGGCAGGTCTTCCTCTCGTTCTGGCGACGGCGTGAACGCTACCTGATTTTGAGCCATAAAGATCAGAGAAAGGAAAAACTTTTTACCTCTGAAAAGGCCGAGTTCGAAGACGAAAGTTGCTGGCGAGCTGATCACGATCAGAGCAGTTCGATTCTCAGAGTATAGTAAGTAGTGGAATGAGGCTGAGGGAGGACCCCCTATATATAAAGGGGTTGAAAAGTAACTTCTCGAAATACGAAACGACGCCATAATTACCCTGCACACGCCTATCCTATGGAAGGTCGCGTCGCATTAAATGCTTTGTCGGACCGACCTGACTTGAAAAGTCGCGCCCTTAAGTGAGGAGACGGCTCGATTCCAACGGTCATGACGAATTCCCCTACCCATTACCAGTTCGATGAAATTACCACCGTGAAAATTCACACTGGTAATTTGGGGGGCCTCTGATATGGCATAGTATGACGGGGCCACGTGGCCGCCCCCGACGGGTCCACGTGGACTTTAACGCCAGCCTGGACAACCCAGATATGGCCATTTAAACAGATCATCGGATCGATACCAAGACGGATCGCCAGATCTTCACATGGTCGCAAGATCAACAGATCGGTTTCGACGATCCAGGTCATCCGACCAATCTGCTCCCCTTGTGGAAACCCACAGGATTCAAGATTCCGGAGGGCAATATCGATCTCCAGGTCGATTACATACGTCACCGGACACCCGAATACCATAAAGCACTCCTGTCGGGGCACGTGTATCCTTCTCATTCCCTGGAACAGGCGTACTATGGCTCATTAATGACCGTCAGTCCCTGCTTTTACTCAAAGGGGAAAGAAGGTACAAACGACCCGCCTCAAGCCGGTTCCATCGTCCGACATCCAGATCGACGACTGGCAACGCCATTAATGCACACCTACAGTACACACACTACTGTGTCATTTGACCATGACTATAAATACTCGCCCTTTGAACAGTAGTTGGTAAGCCTTTAATACGCATTCAATTACATTTATTCTCTCTCTAAAGAGCCCCATTACTGACTTGAGCGTCGGAGTGCCAACCTTGGGTCAAACCCCAAGTCCCCCAAGTTGGCTTCGAGCTCACGTTTGTTAGTGCTTTCAGGTCGATAAAGAACCCACTCAAACAAATTCTTGACTGATTGACCCATATCTGACAGCCAAATCGACCAGATTTGAGCCAGATCAGTAACATACTATGCACAAATACGATCACCACGACAATTATTTTTTTAAATATTACACTTAAGAAAATTTTGAAACAGATGTTTGAGTGTTTGTATAATTATACCAATTTTACCAGTATTTACATAGCATGGCCTTATTCACTTATGTGAAATACTCGTAGTGCATAGTTATCAAGCTTCGCTCGATCAAACTTTAAATCTTGACCCTGCTCTCGAATAAGCAGTTTCACCTCTCTGTTTGTAAATACAAGTCCTCTCTCCCGAGTCCCGACCCCTAGGTTGAAAGGAGTACTTGAGGACGTCGTTCCATCCTCCTTCACCTCGAAGTGGTCACTCACAATTCTAGAAAATAGTGGCCTACTACATATTAAATACACCGGCCTAGTGAAGTAGCTGGTAGGTGGAGCACCTCCTACAGCGGACGTCACCATTTCGCAACAAGGAATATAAATACCTCTCTTCCCCTTTATTCCGGTAGGTAAGCAATATTAACTGAACCCACTCTCGACCTCACGCATTCGACCCATTAGAAGTTTGTCAATCCCATCTTGTCACGGGTAGGTCTCAAGTTCACGTTTTTATCCCCTTCCAAATATCGTCCAGGTCAAATAATTTTCTCCAAATCTACATATTTTAAGTTTTCCGGTCAATCTCCAACTCAAGTACAACACTCTGGATTTTGGCTCGATTAATATTCATATATTTTGATGATTAAATTATCTTATTTTACTCCCGACAATTATTTATTATGTTTGAATATTAATTCATAACCATGATAATTTGTTAAAATAAAAATAGAGGACATTAAAAAAAAGAAAAAAGAAAAAAGAAAAAAGAAGAGGTTTTTATAAAATTTCAAAGTCAGAGCAACTACTGAGCAAGTTTATGAGACAGTAGGGAGCTCATGCCCATTTCATGTCATACATATAAAAAGATAGGACGGCCGACCTACTCCACAATTGTTCAATTAATTTGACTCATCAATATACCTTCATTCTTTGAATAAACATCACAATAAAGGAATACAGATACCTTTTCCAAGTAAACAAAAGTAGCATTACTTGTTTCATCAAAATTGAATTAAACAACCATATTTCTTGAAATTTATAAAAAAAATTTGGTGAAAAAAAATTATAGATTAAGAGGATGGCGTCTCAATATAAGGCAGGAAACATTTTCGGGCTCAACAAACACTTACAAAAAATTTACATTATACTTCACCCCATAAAAACAAGTAGGATTTGAACATGCGATCTCGTCAAGATTAAACTCTGTTATGGGCCAAACTCATAAGATTTTTGAAACTTATAAATGCAAGTCAATATTCTCTATTTATTAATTACTAAGCCTGAAATTTCTTAAATTAATCCTTAAGGCTTAAGTAATAGAGTCTAGCATGCGCCACTTCATTAATGCACCATTTCTTGTTATTATCAAATAAATATATTCTAATCTCGGACAGTTACAATTAAAATTAAATAATTAAATTACAACTAGCTAAGAATTAATTAATTATCGGCACGAAAAATACCAAAATATATTTAGCAAGTAAATAAAACCAAAAAAGAAAAAATGAAGAAATTTCGAGATATTTTTTAAATCATTGTCAAAGATAATGGTTATTTCGTAATTTTGTGGAATGGCGAGGGCAATTATCTCGGCCATTCCTTCATTTAACGCCCCCAAACCCACAACACTCAGAAGTCCAACCTTGGGCTGGCAAAGCAGAGCAGTGTTTCATCGCGGCGGAGCTTTCAACACCGACAGCGACGGAGAGAGAGTAAACCACCGCAAATATGTGTCCCACGAAGCACAAACAGAAGCACCACCACCACCACCATCATCACCACAATAATCACCGCTCTTCCACCTCCACGGCGGAGGCCGGCGGCGGAGACGACTGGAGAGAAGAAGCGATTAGCGGAGGGTCGTTGAAGCACGTCGACCTTCATACTGGAACCAACGGCTGGGCGTCGCCTCCTGGCGACTTGTTCTCTGTCCGAGGACCTAATTACTCCACCAAAAAGGCTAAAATTCCTGCAGGCGAGTGGCTGTTGAATCCTGCTGGGGTTGATTGGCTCAGATCCAACGCGAAACTCGATCATGTCCTGGCTCGACCCGATAATCGCGTTATGAACGCGTTGCGCGGCTCTAAAAATCCTGAAAAATCGTCGAAAACTTTCATTGTTGCTGTAAATCTTCAGGTCCCCGGACGCGAGCATTACTCCGCGGTTTTTTACTTCTCCAGCAAGGTAGATGAACCGATTAACTCGAATTCTCTGCTGTATCAGTTCATCAACGGGACTGATGCTTTCCGCAGCAGTCGGTTCAAGATAGTGAACAAAATAGTTAAAGGGCCGTGGATTGTGAGGGCTGCTGTGGGGAATTATTCCGCGTGTTTGTTGGGGAAGGCGTTGAATTGCCACTACCACAGGGGACGGAATTATTTGGAAATTGATGTTGATATTGGCAGCTCGGCTATTGCCACCGCGATTTTACGCCTCGCGCTGGGTTGTGTGACGGCGGTGACGGTGGACATGGGGTTTCTGGTGGAGGCACAAAAGGAGGAAGAGTTACCGGAACGGCTTTTTGGTGCGGTGAGGATTTGTCAGATGGAGATGAGTTCGGCGACCTTCGTTGATAGCGCCACCTCCACGAGCAAGGTTCTTCCGATGAGCAGTGGCGGTGAAAGTGAAAATGAAGATGATTGATTGGAAAGTTGAGGGATTTTTCATTTATTTAGCCGCGGTAAGTTTCTGAAATTTCGTGACGATGATGGTGAAAAATTGATGAATCCATTCGTGTAGATAATCATAATTGATGAAGGTGATGTTTTAACCCATTACTCGTCTCTCTAATGTGGTAGTATTTCATTTCTTGGCCATTTATTTACTGTGATTTAAAAGGACTAAAATGGCAAAAATCCCAACTTTTTTGGTTTAATCCAATTGGCAATTTATGTCATTCACGACAATAGCTTGCAGTTCGATTGAGATGCTCAAGCTATTCCGTTGATGTGTTCCGAGTCCAGTCGAACAATTAAATCGTAAAACTATTGCTATCTAGTATCAATACCAACGGACTCGAATACGAACACGAGTACGATTGTTTTTACTTTTTATTATTGGTTAGTTATGGGTGATTTGACCTCGTATTGTGTGCATTTAATGCTTGCAATATGCAACATGCTGTAGTTGATCAAAGTGGCAATCTGCATTCTCACTTTCTGCGGAGTAAATATATGTCGATTTATCCTTGGATCCATCAAAAGTCTTGACCTTTTCAAATTTCAAACTCCAATCAAACTAGTTTTTCTAACTTCAAGATTGCCCCACCTCTGTTCCTATTCGATTTGATCCCCATTTTTATTTCAATTCTTTCATTTTCCCTGCATTTTTAGATAGTTTTCAACGCTTACCTGATGAATGTATCTAATGTTTTGTGCCAAGTTCTTTGAAGAGCTTCACCAAACAGCGCTTTAATGTACACCAACGGATAGGAAGGGAGAGTCGATGTATGGATGTTTTATTAATTGTGATGGGGTGTCTGGAAAGTGATGGCTGTTGGATTCTTCTTCGTTCTTTTTGAACGTTGAGCACTTTTGTCTTCTTCTTTCTGTGTTTGGTTGGGCTTTGAGGCAGAGAATAGGGGTGTGATTGATTGCTTCTTGTGGGTTTTCTTTCCCTTATTACCCTCCTTCGTATTGGAACAAGGGATTTCTGTTTTCACAGAATTTGAGGAGAGTCTGAAGCCTCAAATGACTAATGACCTGTTGATGGTACGATAATGTACTTGGATACCTTGTCTTGGGAGAGGCATACTCTGTCTTTGGGACATGATTGATGTACATTGCTTTAATCTGTACCGTTTCTTTGCTCAGAGAGAGAGAGAGAGAGAGAGAGAGAGAGAGCTGTAATAGGGACGCAATACGATATTGATACGACAATACGGATTTTTTTTTTTAATTTTTTATACGAGGAGTATAGGATATAATATGCGACATGAATATTTGGTATGATATGATAAAATAATATTTTTAATAGTATTTGAATATTAGAGAGAGAAAGGGGGGGTAGATGCATACATTTCTATCATGCATCTGTACTTTTCTTGTTTTTTCTTGTTTTGGAGGAGCTGTGTCTTTTTGGAAGACTTCTGCAGTACGTTCAAGACTGGTAGCTGGCTCTTCAGACAAGCCTGTCGGTTTCTTTTCTTTTTTTCATCTTTTGGTGTAAATACGAAATTTAATTTGCGTGGGGTTCGAAAGATTATAGGGATTTTTTTTATTTTACATCCGGATCATTTTATGAATATGTATTTTATGATTGGAGATTAAAATAATATCGGTACCTGCAATAACAACAGTATGATAAGAAAAGTTTTTGTAATTACCAAAACTCAAGGTATATCAGCGCAGTGCAATTACCCCTAAAATATTATGGGCAAGGAAAACTTGAGATTCGGATTGTGGCACTACGATTTAGGATGATGTGTCAAGTGAGCAAGATCAGTTTGGAGATTGTGTGTTGTGTTTCAAGTGAGCAAGAATTTAGAGATTGATTAATTCTGAAATACACGGTGGAATGCTTTATTCTTACTTTATTGAAGGAATTTTATTTTTATAAACACTCGTATCCAAGCGAAATTCGAATTTAGAATTTTATCTTACAAAATAAACCCATTAACCATTTAGATCAAATAGCTTCTTTGTTAAAGGATCTTGAGGCACGTAAAGTGTGAACTCTGTGAAGTGTGGGGCCGAGGGCCGAGACGAGTAATAAAGTCCCTGTAATAATTGAGTGTTTCTTGTCAAATTTATGGGCTTTGACAAGAAGGGCCTGGTGTCGGATATCCACATTTTGGGCCTATAGGAATAGCAACCACAATATCACTCTTTCAAATTCTTCACCCTGCAGCTGCAATTACGCATTCAACTGGTGTATGTGTATATATCAAGTCTTATATTTTGATTGACCAGGTGTTTCATATTTTAATATTTGAGCATGCAACTTTCGGTCTGATATTTGAGGATTTGGATATGCAACTACGTCTACGATCGCTGCACATTTCAAAGCCAATTTGTCTACTTCCACATTTCCTTCAAACTTTTAAAATATTACACCACACTTCACTTCTTTCTTACCTTAATTATCATATCAATAATCCTTATTTAATTATATCCCACAAACTAGCTGCATCCACCACCTCCAAATCCCAGCTTCCCTCCAGCAACATCGTACACCACCTCAAACGTCTTCTGCTGAGTATTGCCAAAGATTCCGACATCGCTAGGACCACTATTGCCGGCAAAAGCAAGACAGCCCTCTGTTGTGCTAACAGCAACGAGTATCCCTGATGCAGGCAAATCTAATTTCTGATTGCCGCCAAATGTGAAAGAAATATTTGGAATTTCTATGGTTTCGAAGTTGCTAAAATCAAAACAAGTATCGAATATGGATATCGGCGGCGGCGCACTCGGATACTTCTGCATCTGCTTCTTGAACTCATTGCTCAGCGTGCTATAGGCAGATGGGGGCAAACGTGTAATAACCGTCCCCGAGTCTATGATCGTGCCACTTTTCTGGAAAACCGATTGGCTGATCGGAAGTTGAGTCGTGCCTACGCTTATCGCGACGAGGTCGATGAAGTAGAATGATGTTTCCTTTGAACTGGCAAAAGGGATGAATTTGACATTTTGTGAAGCTCCCCCTGATTTTCCCAGTGTCAGGTGCCCTGTTGAGCTAGAAGTTGATGGAAGGCAGTAGGAGAAGTATTTGCCATACTTTATGGCCGTTTGTGACACCAGTGATGAAGCGCCTTTCCCGAGTCCTATTAGTCCTGCAATTCTACCGAAAGTCCCTTTGTTGTTTTGGCCACAGCCGAATAGGAAATCGGGGACGACTTCGGTCGATGATATGGTGAGGGTGTCTTTGCTGAAGAACCCCACTGTAAAGGACTGATCGCCATATTGTATTCCGTACAAGCATGCCGAGGAGCAAGGTCGCTTGTTGTTCGAGCCCAACAGAGAGCATTGAGGCGAACCACACGAAATGCTGGAAAACGAGCTTGAGGTAGCAGGGTCGAAAATTGGATCTTGTTGTTGGTAGCATGATCCGGCGCTGGCGCAGGGCTTGCACTGGGTCCAAGTCAAGTCACTGCCCGTGTCGAATACGAGGTGTAGTGTCTTTTTGGGCGTGCCGAGGCCGACCTCCACAATGTAGTTTCCAGATTGGAAGGCCGTCCCTGGTTGCACCGGAAGGTCGACTTTTTCCTGGTTGAGTTTGTTCGAATTCGCGTTTGAGTTGGGATTGAGTCGGGCTTGGATGGACTTAACCCTAGCTTGGTCAAACGAGAGAACCTCACTGAGGGTTGACTTCTCTTGACCGTGGCCGGAACATGGACCGTGCCGCTGAACGACTTTCATCGTTGATTGTCTCTCGCTAAAACCTGATCGATCACAATCGGTTGGTTAATGTATGATGCGGAAAGAGTGGTCAGTTATTAACCTATGGTTGATTGTCTCTCGCTAAAACCTGATATAGTTGGTTTTGTATAGATATATATATGTATGTATGTATTTTTTAATCTATTTATATGTACAATATGTTAAAAAAAGTAACGTTTTTTGAAGATGTATTAACATTTTTAGGATGCAAACTTTAGTCTTCACTCACACTCATACAATTAACACATTCACTCATTTGTGCTCATTCGGTCATTAACACAATTGTGTATTTCATGCTTGAAATTTGAAAGACTGTAGACTATACTTCTGTAGTGTGACTGCAGTGCATGTTTAATTTGGTTCTGTATATATATAGCAAGTTTAGTGCTCCAGGTTTTTCTTTATTCTTTTTAATATAGTTTTTGAGTTACGGTTTTCGGCTGAAAACCAAAACCGAACTGAACATAGTTTGGTTTGGTTTAGGTTAACCGAATTGAAATTTCGGTTCGCTAAAAAAACCAAATATTTGGTTGCTAATGATGCCTGAGGAGCTTTTCTGTAAACACGCCAAAAACGAGGGGTGGTAGATGTAATTCGACTGAGTTTTTTCGAATAAAAAAAATTGCCAATTTCCCTTTAAAACACTATAGTTAACTACCAACAGAATTCAAATCCCATCTCATGCAAGAAGAAAGGTGATGAAAAAGATGCAAACTTGCATAGTAAATCATAAATTTCTCTGAGCACACCAGAACACACAAAAAAAGCTTTACCTGTGGAGTGGCTGCAGACTGAGGCTGGTAAAAGAGAGCTGAATTCAAGTGTGTGAAAATGGGCTTCTGCTTTAGCTTTTCTGCCTTCCAAAGCTCTGCAGCTTGAAAGCAGAGCTAACAGAAGAGAACAGAGCAATACTTTGATGGCCATAATTAAGTGAGGGCTAATGTTTTTTAGCTTCTTTGTTATGGGATATGGGCATGTTGGATCCCATTCGCAAATATATATAGAACAAACATATACACTGTGCTATGCATGGCATTTGTATGTAAGTATTGGGGTCCTACCCATAAGCCCGCAATGTAAGTAGCAGCTTCAGATCAATGTGGACATTATAGGAGCATTCAGACTGATAAAGCTTCATCCCAAAAAGATCAGAGGAACAGGTTCATTCAAACAGGACGAGCCGACGACTCACAACACCAGTTTGCTAGCGAGACTTGTCCTAAGGGGTGAACTCAGTGTAGGAACTCATACGCGTAAGGAACTCTCGTAGTCGTAGTCGTAGAGTATTCCACAAAAAACAAATAAGAGACTATGACAACATGATTCATGACTAATAGACAAGCAGAAAACACGAGAAAATAAGAGAGAGACTAGGGTATTTTAGGGTAGCTGCGAAATAAGGTAACTTCAAAAAAATAAATCAAATAATTAACGCGTTTGTTTCCGTCGAATCAGTTGGTGGAAATAGAATACAAATATAGGATAGGACGACAAGAAACACATCAATCAATTTTATGACCACCTCATTTAATTAATTTAAAATAATAACAAATCGAATTATAATTGACGTGGCACGTACCCGCTGTCGATCTAAGCCAATCACCTCGCCCCACGTGGATGATCGGCGGTCAAATCTCGCTCGGAGATTACCTCTCGACCCTCCTACTCAGAGGCTCATTTACCCCGCGAGAATTACCTCACAAGAGTATCGACCCAAATGCTCGGACTAATCGCATCTGTCGAGATCGACCCACAATCTCCGACTGACCAGCGCATTATTCCACTAGCATAGTGGCCGACCGAGCATTTAATGCAAGGCCTTAATGGGGCACCTGTCAGCTCCCCACGCCGCCACGTCGATGCGGTAACTTCTCTGTCCTCTCCATATAAATACCCCCTCCTCATTTATTGCACGGTAAGTTTTCCCACCTAACACTTTTCACCACTCAATCTCTCCGATCGTCTCCACCGATCCTGACTTGAGCGTCGGAGTGCCAACCCGGGTATCACACCCACCTTCCCCGAGTTGGCCTCGGAGCTCACGTTTGTCGACCTTTGCAGAATTCGAGCAGTCAGACGGCCGTTTCCCCATCAACAAATAGAGTGACCGCGTCGGATCTCTCGATCAGTCATCAAGCAGAGATTTAGGCTCGATCATTTGGCGCCGTCTGTGGGAAACGCAACAGGAAGCCATCGAACATGACTACTCGAAACGTTGTAAGCAACCGCCTATTTGACGAAAACGGTCGGGAGGTCATTCCTCAAGTTCCCCTACAAGTCGTTATCCCCCCTTCCCTTCCGACACAGCTAGTCTACTCGACGCCCGAGATAGAAAAATATTTGAAAGCTTGTCGCGATGAGGCTGTTGCAGCAGCTGCGGAGGGGAGAGAACCTCGTATGCCAGAGTGCCCGGAGGCTCGACCGATGGAAGTCCTTCAACCCCCGATCAGTCATCCGGGATACCTGCAACCAATTCAGTACCCTCCGCCCGGAACATATTGGGCTGGAATTGGGCAGAATGTACAGCCTCAGCTTCCCCGACAACAACCATTACCCTCTCAAGGAAATGTACGCAAGTCAGTTTAGGACAGGTTATCATTTCGACCCGAGGAAGAGGTCGACTCTAGAACTCCAACTGACACCAGAATACATCGGGGCGGCAATCGTCGGGAGGAGGATGAATCGCAGCAAAAAACTCGATTGTCTCATCCCAGTGGGAGACATGGCGATCGTAGATTGTCTGGATCCCAGAGAGATCGAAGCCCCACTCAACGCAACTCACCCCCGCATGGATCGAACGGCGTCTTTAACCGACTCGGACCACACGGTCGGGTTAATCAGATCAGAAGATCGAACAGGGGTCGCATCGTGAGGTCGAACGACCTTCGAAACCAAATACCCCCACGTTCCGATCGACCGGATAACCGACAGAGGAATGACAGCCAGGGATCCTCCAGCCGATCGCCCCGCCGATCACACTCCGTCAGGCGGGAACGTTCTAGATCACCCCGACGCACACCGTCGGACCCAAGGCGTGTCCGCCCATGGAGGTATCGCAGTGAGAGAGAGGCTCAGTCCCCATTTTGTGACTCGATCATTGAGTCCACTACTGATGAGAAAATCCCTACCGGACTACCCGTATATAACGGATCGACTGACCCAGAAAAGCATGTGTCGCGCCTCGAAATGCAGCTCAGCATGTTTGGACACTCGCCTAATATCTGGGCGAAGATCTTTGTTACCACACTGGATGGCCCCGCTCTTGAATGGTTTTCGAGGCTCCCCCCTCGATCGATAACCTCCTACAAGATACTCGTCGATCGATTCAAGGCTCAATTCTCGTCCATGAAGGGAGACAAGCTTCCGCCGACCTACTTATACACCGTCAAACAAGCTCCTGGTGAATCGCTGCGAGATTTCTTCACTCGTTTCTCGCAAGCTGTGGTCAAAACGGAAGAACCAAGCATCGATCTTTTGAGACCCATTGTCCACAAGGCCCTGGTCAACATCGAAGCTGCTCGATACATCTTCCTACAGAAACCAAAGAATTTGGCAGACATCCAGGCCGCTGCCTGCGACTGGATGCAACTCGAAGAATTGGAGAGTTCTCAAAGGAGCCCGGTACCCAATCGAAAGACAGATATCCATCGACCTGTTAAGCAGGATGTCCGACCTAAGCCAGAGGGTCCGACTGGGCCTACCGCTCGAAAACATTACACCCAGCTGACGCGCCCGCTCGATGAAATCTACAATGTTATCGATCCTGCCCTGCTGAAGAAGCCTAAGCCGATGCGGGACACTCCCAAGAATCGAGAGAGCAGCAAATTTTGTAACTTCCACCAGCAGAAAGGCCACAACACTTCTGAGTGTAATGCTTTGCGAGATGAGGTCGAACGACTGATCAAAGGGGGCCTCCTCCAGGAGTTCGTGAAAAAAATGGATGACCATGCTCGAAACCGAGATCACACCGACCGGTCGCCTCCCAAACAACGGCAGGCTAAGCCACCAACAGAGAGAGACCCTCACAACCGGCCATGCCTCGGTCGGATTGACATGATTTCAGGAGGACCTTCCGGTGGAGATTCGAGGTCCGCTCGGAAAAAGACGCGGCGAGCCGCTGCTCAAGGATTCTGTAGTCCCCGAGAAGTGATGAATATTCGGCCGGAGGACGCCTGGATCAACAAAGATATAGTGTTTAACGAGAATGATGTAATAGACCTACCGGGACGCTCGAGCGAGACACCTAGTTGTCCTATGGTTGTCACGCTCGACGTCGCCAACTTTGCTGTATCTCGCACTTTAATCGATAATGGAAGCTCGAGCAATATTATCCTTTATTCGACTCTTGTTCGTATGAATTTACACGATAAATTGCTCCTAGATCCCATTCGAACCCCTCTCACAGGATTCGGAGGTGCAGAAGTATACACCAAAGGTCGAGTACGGCTAATCACATCCATGGGCACTTTGCCCCGACGGGCAACTCGCGAGATCGAATATCTTGTCGTCGAAATGCCCTCTGCATATAATATTATCTTTGGTCGACCAGGACTCATCGATTTCCGAGCGGCCATATCCACCTATCATCAAATGGTCAAGTTACCCACTCCAGCCGGAGTCGGCGAATTGAGGTGTGACATACCGACCGCCTGGAGTTGCTACTCTATCTCGTTGGACAAACCCAAGCCTTCTTCGGAGAAGCACGTCCCTCTGTTGATCGACGATCCTTTCATCGAGGATGAGTTCGAGGACCCGGGGGCCATCGACCCTGAGAATTCACGGAAGATGAGTTCTTCCCATGCGGCAAAAAGAAAGAAGCAAGAAGACAAAAAGCTCGAGCCCACAGGAGAACTCGAAGAAATTCAACTAATTCCAGGGCAAACTGAAAAAATCACTCATATTGGAGCTGGTCGGAAAGGAAAAGAACAGTGCATGCTCATTCAGTTCCTGCGTGACAATCTCGACGTTTTCGCGTGGAGTGCTTCTGATCTGGTGGGAGTGGACAGGAAAGTGATCGAACACCACTTGAATGTTGATCCCTCCTATAAACCAGTCAAGCAAAAGCTACGCTCACAAAGCGACTCCCGAAATGCCATCATCGAGGCGGAAGTCAACAAACTCCTGGACGCCCGGTACATCCTGCCGATCCAATACGTCGAATGGCTGTGCAATGTCGTCCTCGTTCCCAAACCGGGAGGAAAATGGCGAATGTGTAATGACTTCACTTATTTGAACAAGGCGTGCCCAATGGATCCCTATCCGTTACCTCGAATCGACCAACTGGTCGACTCCACGGCCGGATGCGAACGATTGAGCATGATGGACGCCTTTCAAGGATACTACCAAATCTTCATGGCCCTAGTGGATCAACCCAAAACCGCTTTCATAGTATTCAATGGCATTTACTGCTTCAAAGTTATGCCGTTCGGGCTCAAGAATGCGGGTGCTACGTACCAGAGGATGATGAACAAAGTTTTCGAGTCTGAAATCGGGGATACCATCGAAGTATACGTCGACGATATGCTGGTCAAGAGTGAAAAAGCCGCCGACCACCTGGACCACTTGAAGAGAGCTTTCAACCTCCTTCGAAAGTACAACTTGAAACTTAACCCTGCCAAATGCACCTTTGGGGTCGACGGTGGTAAGTTCCTCGGATACATGGTCAGCCAAAGAGGGATCGAGGCCAACCCCGCAAAGATAAATGCCATCCAATTTTTGCCAGTCCCCAACTCGATCCGCGACGTACAGAGACTGGTGGGTCGGATAATATCCCTTAACCGCTTCATAGCCCGATCGTCGGAAAAGAACTTGCCGTTCTTCAAAATCTTGCGCGACATCAAGAATTTCGAATGGACTCCAGAGTGCAACCAAGCTCTTGAAGACCTAAAAAAGTACCTCACCTCCCCCCCTCTGCTTGCGAAGCCCATCGACGGGGAGACCTTATATCTGTATCTAGCTGTGTCAAACGAGACCATCAGCTCGGTACTTGTCACCATTCGAGATCGCAAGCATCTCCCCGTGTATTACGTCAGTAAGGTCCTCCATGGACCGGAGATACGATACCTCGAGATCGAAAAGTTTGCTCTAGCCGTAGTTCATGCTTCCCGTAAACTCCGACCGTACTTCCAGGCGCATCCGATCGTAGTCCTCACCGATCAGCCATTAAGAACCGTTATGGACAAACCAGAAGTTTCAGGTCGACTCACAAAGTGGACAATCGAGCTCGGACAATTCGAGGTTACATATCGACCCCGGGTGGCATACCAGGCCCAGATCTTAGCCGATTTCTTGGTTGAGAAAGACCCGCACTCCACAGTAAAGGGTGACCCAACCGTTTGGACCCTCTCGGTCGATGGCTCCTCAACCTCTTCTGGGGGGGGTGCCGGGATATCCATCATTGGTACAAACGGCCAGCAGGTCGAATACGCCATCGCCCTCGAGTATCCTGCAACAAACAATGAGGCTGAGTACGAAGCTCTTTTAGCGGGTCTGAAAATTGCAAAGATGCAGAACATAAAAAAACTTCGAGCTTTAACCGATTCCCAATTGGTTGCTAGCCAAGTCAAGGGCGAATACGAGGCTCGAGAGGAGTCTATGATCAAATATCTCGCCTTGGCCAGAAAGGCAATCACTGAGTTTGAAGAGTTCGAAATCTCCCAAATCCCTCGAGAGGAAAACAGTCGAGCCGACGCCCTTTCTAGATTTGCCAGTGGTTCGCTCGGCACCCAAGATCGGACCATCACCTTCATGACCTCATCAACTCGGTCGATAGATCACATTCCATCCGAAGTCAACTCTATCGATGCGACTGAGCCGTGTTGGCTCGATAACATCGTCTTATATCTTCAATATAGCACCCTACCCGAGGATTTGACCGAAGCAAGGAGACTCAAGCAACGCTCGTTGAGCTATATGCTGGACCAGGAGGGTCGTCTGTACAAGCGTTCATTCATCGGTCCAACTAAACGGTGTCTTCGACCATCACAGGGTCGAGAAGTTCTAGCCGAAATCCATGAGGGATCCTGTGGAAATCATACTGGGGGGCGATCTCTAGCCCTAAAGGTATCTCGATCTGGATTCTTCTGGCCTAACCTACGCAAGGATGCACTCGACTTTGTGAGGAAGTGCGATCGTTGCCAGAGGCATGCCAATTTGACCCATCAGCACCCCTCACACATGATTCCGATCGAGTCATGCTGGCCCTTTGAGCAATGGGGAATCGACATAATTGGACCTTTTCCGATAGCAACCCGACAAAGGCAATTCGTCATTGTGGCGATCGATTACTTTTCTAAATGGGTCGAGGCGTTGGCAGTAGCAAAGATTACTTTCTACTCCTTACAAGACTTCCTCTGGAAACACATCATCACTAGATTTGGAGTACCTCGAATCATAATATGCGATAACGGACCACAGTTCCGAAGTTCAAGATTTAGAGCTTATTGCTCCGACTTTAAGATCGATCAAAGATTCACCTCGGTCGGACATCCCCAAGCCAACGGTCAGGTCGAGGTTACCAATCGGACCATCATACAGAATCTGTGTACGCGACTCGAAGCGAAGAAGAGCCATTGGGTCGATGAACTTGAAGGCGTCCTTTGGGCGTATCGAACAACCCCTCGAGTCCCCACGGGACAAACACCTTTCGCCATGGTATATGGCTCGGAGGCCATGATTCCGGCTGAGGTCCTGCATCAGTCTCCCCGGGTGGCTCACTTCCAGCATGGTCAGAATAATGAACTAAGGGCTTTCGATCTTGACACCATAGATGAAACTCGAAGAAAGGGAAACATGAAGATGCAACAGTATCGAGCCACGACTGCTCGGGCCTACAATAAAAACCTGAGGCCTCTCCACTTTCAAGTCGGGGATCTGGTCCTCAAAAGGGTCGAAGTTACCAAACACGTAGGAAAGCTCGATGCTAATTGGGAAGGACCCTACCGTGTCGTCGAAATAGGTAAAAATCGGGCGTATCATCTCGAGGACCTCGATGGACTCCCGCTTCCTCGATCATGGAATGCTCACAACTTGAAGAAATATTACTTGTAATTAATCGTTGTAATTTCTTTCGGTCAATTAAATACCATATGAAAACTCCATGGTCGATTAATCGATAAAGCATTCTCTTGTCTTTTAGCAACCATGTTATTCGATCACATACTTGTAATTATACGATGCCCGTACTAATTTCTTGTATACTTCGAAAGATTAAAAGCGACTTGCCTTGACATCTTCTCGATCGCTATCTTCGATTAACATGAAAAAAGTAAACGCCAAAAAGCTCGAGAGAACACATAAAACAAGAAAGAAGAGAACTTCCATAATATATTTAAAACAAGGAAGTTTACATCGATCACAACTCTTCGATCATGACCTTACAAATTTGGATTTTACAACGGGAGCAACAAACGCTCGGATTCCTACCTATTTACACATGAATCCCGAGCCAACAACTACTAAAGTCCGACCCCAACAGTCGAAACTTCGAAAAATTGGGTTCCCTTTCACCAGTCCTCCGAGTACGAAGATAGGGCTAGTCCATTCTCTCCGACTCAATCCTCGACCGCTCATGGTCCGGTCCCTTCCTCGATGGGAACAATGGCGCTCTCCCCAAAGTACTCCGGGCACATATCCTTGGGATCGAAGGAAGCGTCAAGGTCGAGCTCTTCCGTGGCTATGTTGTCCGGTTCCCCCGCCGCTCTAGACCGAGCCAACTTCACAGCAAAGCCAAATTCATCGGTGTCCCAGTTTGGCTCGGGAGTAGGGGGTCGGGTGACCGGATCAACTGGACGAGGGTCATCTTGGAATAGGCCGACCTTCTCTTGATCATAGTCGAGCGGAAGATACTTGGCCGCCTGCACCTGAGCCAAGCACAAGTTGAAGCCCTCCTCGACATCTTTGAAGCTTGCGATCGACACGGCCTTCTCGTAAGCCTTGGACTTCATAAATCTATAAACGCCTCGACGCTCGAGGTCGTTCACGGATTCAGCCAAGCCCCTCTTGCATCGCTCCAGAGCTAGCTTGGCACCCTTCCTCTCCCCCTCGATCAGGCCGCGGTTTCGCGCTTCAGCCTCTTCTTGGATCGACCTAGCCACCCGATCCTCGGCCACCTTCAGCCTTTTCTCGACCTGAGAGAGATTTGTTATGGCATCCAAGAGCTCACGGTCGAGTTTCTCCTTGTCCTTGGTGGCCTCGGCCAGCTTCTTATCTTTCTCCTCCAGCTCAACCCTCATCATCTCCACCTGTCGCTCGGCCTTCGCCCTCAACTGCCGATGGACCCACCCTCTCCGAGCCACCTGAAAGAAGTCCTGGCCCATCTGCAAGACATCATCGACCATTAAAAACTCCGACCATACACATGAAATAATTTCTACAGATATAATTTCTATCGGCGCTTACCGCAAAGTACTTCTGGACCCAAGACGCCTCGATCTCGTCGTCGGAGAGCGCCATCCTCTCCTTGTGATCGACCGTTGTCTGGATCGAGCTATACAGGGCTCCGAGCGCCTGGTAGTCTTTGGGGGCAGTCCCGACCCGTCTGGGCTCGCCCCTCTCGTTGACGCTTGCCAGGCCGCATGGGAAATGTGGCTCCTCGAGGATTGGATAGTCGAAGAATAGCTTCTTCTCTTCTTCGCTCGACTTCCATTGAACTGCGCTCGAGGGTCCCGGGCCAGGCCTTCTCACCCCCGCCAGAATGCTGGCCATATTTCGAGGCACTATTGCCCCTCGACCTTGGTTCGGAGGGGTCGAATAGTGTTAGGAATAGTGCCCTAGAAAGCCGATTGTATATCCGCTTTGTGCTTTTCCTTATTGTAATCACAGACAATCTTTGAATGAAATAACGAATTGAGGCAACACTTCTTTATATGCTCTTGTTTGGTATGCGTTTACTTTTGCTGTGCATGTATGAGAACTCCCCTAATCCTGATGACTTTTAGGACTCTACCATTTAGGTGAAATGGTTCATGAAACGAGCCCTATATCACATAAGTCATGATTAGTAAAATACTCCAAGCCGATGAGTCCTACAGACAGTGGGAGTGTCAACCTGACTCCTCTAAGGCTTGCTTGTGGGATCACGCCCTTAAGAAGGACCACCTTGTTTCATGGAGGTGCAAAGTGTATAGTTGATACGTGCGTGATACATGAGGGTGCTTACTTTAATAAGTAAGTTCACTGAGGTGCCCCGTGTGAGAACATTCCTAAATGGGAAAGGAAGTTTCTATTTCAGGAAATGGAAACTTCCAGATTAGGAAATATCTCACGAGTCATTGATGTGATTAATTGATCCTTAGACTTGAGGTTCCTTGTCACTTTATGAGTTAACTCTGTAGTCTTAGGTATAAGCTTTAAAGGGTGTCGCCTTAGACAACTGATTCAAGGCTTATGCTGGGGCTGCACAAGTGATTCATGAAAGTGAATGAGAATCAAGAAAGGACCTACACTTGCATTTGCAAGGTGATCTCTTATTGTGTAAGTCATTCATATGCCATATGGAGTCCTTGGCCAAGGCAGTGGATCAAGATATCAAGAAAAGGGTTTCTTGGATTGAGATCAAATGGATATGAAATGCACTTAGCTTTAAGACCGGATTATTAGGGTTCTGATTATTCCCTTGCCCTAGATCTTGGTTGAGAGATAGTAAGTAGGAGGATTGTATCTCACATGATTCAATGACTTAAAGGTTCTGTCGAATCCGAACATTCCAATTCAGCTAGGGGTTAAACACCTGTTGCTAGACTATGGTCGTTTAATCTGTGGACTGATTAATTAATTAGTGAATTAATTAATTGGGGTCACTGCTAATTGAATTGAGAACCTAGAGGGTCACACACAACAACTTGGTTACATGAGTTGAGGCTTGAAAATGATTAAACGAGTTAATCGGACCAAGAGGGTTCCACACGTGTGAATTCACACGTGTGGATCACGTGAGTGACACGTGTCACTGTGACACGTGTCACACACGTGTATATATATATATATATATTATATATATATTAAATAATTAATTAGTTAATTATTTAATAGACTTTGGTTTAATTTTGAATTAAAAAGAAAGTCTAATTTTGGAGAAAATAATCTAGTTAATTAATTATGAATTAATTAATTAGATAAAATAAGTTATTTATTTTATAATAAATAAAGTATAAAATTATCCAAAAATAGTTTGGATATTTTTAAGCTCTCTTCAAAGTTGACTAGAATTAGAATTCAAAGTCAAGGTTGAAAAATACTTGATCCTCAAGTAATAGGAGAGAGGGACCAAAATCCTAGCCCATAAAGGACTAGGAATTTCGGCACCCCCTTGCCTATATATAGGGGAGCTCGAGCTCCCCTTTAGAGCTAATAGACAATTCTTGGTTCATGTGTTGAACACCTTCCTTTCTCCAAGATTAAATTAAACCCTAGGTTAAGCCTAAACACTAACTAGAGAACTAGCATCCTTACTAGTTAGATTGTGATCAAGTTGGTGGACTTTCTCTAGAGACTTCAAGTTAGAAGTTTGAAGATTCGAGCTTTACCAAGGAGAGGGGATCAAGCCGCGTGAAGAGCGTTCTTGGGTGGCTTGAAACGCTTCAAGAAAGAATAATAGAAAAGTAAGTTTTCTATCTTTACGAATTTGGTTACACGATTGCGAGTTCAAGGTCCTTTTGTTGGGAAAATTTTTGAATTCCGCTGCTTTCTGATTCTGTATTTCCCAACAAGTGGTATCAGAGCCAGGTTGTTAATCGTGTTTCTGATTCGTCTCAATTATTCTGAATTTGGTAGAAATTCTTAGGCTTAGATGCGAATTAGGTATTCATGAGTTCTTTTAGAAAGCCTGAATTACGAAACTGTAATTTTTCCTGAATTTCTAAAACTGTTTTCTCAAATCGTGTTTTTGAAAAATTGTTTTAGTTGAAATTTGTTTAAATCGAATTTTTTAATTTTGGATTGAAACGGGTTTTGGAGAAACCCGGAAATACGAAACGGGACACGAAAAGAATGGGATTGGGCGTGCTAGCACGTCGCACGCCCAAACCCCATTACCGCCGCCCAGCCCTCCCGCATCCGCGCGGGAGGCCTCCCCGCCCGCCTAGGCGCCCTGCTCGCCTGTCCCGCAACCGTGCGGGACAGCCGCCTGCTCCTCCCGCAACCGCGCGGGAGCGCCCGCCCAGGGATGGGCGGGACTGCCTGCCCGCGCCGCACATCTGCGCGCAAGGGCGCGCCTGGCGCGCGCACGCTGGCGGCAATCGCTGCCGGCTGTGCGCAGCGCTGGCGCGCGCCTAGCGCGCGCTCCTGCGCGGCGGGCGGGCGATCCCGCGTCATCCCGGGCCCGTGCATTCGTGTTTTCGTGTTTCGTGTTTTTCGGTCCGAAAAATCCCGATTTAATTTTATTTTAATTTTATCTTTTAAAATCAGTTTTGGTAAAATAAAATTATTTTAAAATTTTGATTAAATTGGGATTTTTGAGAAATTAAAGCGATTTGGTTTTTGGAAAAATTATGAATATTATTTTCTGAAAATAATGAAAGAATAAAATTATTAATTTTGGAAATTAATTGGAATTTTATTAGTTTAATGTTTTTCGGGTTTTATTGAAAAGGCTCTTGAACAAGAATTGCATCTAAGTCGTGTTTTGAGTCATTAGGACTTGAAACGAGAATTTTAATTTATTGGCTAAATTTAAATTCTCGCAAAAGCATGTTAGGTGATCATGGGTTTAGATCTATGTATGGTTTTAATTTATGCACATGAATGGTTTCAATTGGGGTTGGAGCCCTATAGTTGCGTTTTTCAATTGAGGTTGGAGCCTCACTTATGTGCGTACTGTTATGTGATTTATTATGTGGCTTTCCATATTACTGTTTTTGAGGCCGGGGTATGCCCCGTGTAATTGTCTAAGGCCAATATGAAGATTGAGCCTTATTACTTTATGTCTTTTTCTTTTTATTGTAATTTGAGAGTAGAGATAGGTGGTGAGGTTTTATGTTCATTTTGGAGACAATGCACCCATGGAGTAAGATGGACCACATTCAAGTAACAAGGAGGCCATAAGTGAAGACCCCTCAAAATGTTAGGGAGGGGAATCTCAATTGTTAAATGTAATAGAGATAGGGCTCGTATTTTGTTACCGCTTTCCCTTATGTGATTTGAACTGTTTATGTGGCATGTATGTTAGAACTTGTGATTGTGGAGTGGCTCCCACATATCACGCATAAGATAGGTAGAACCCATGATCATTACATGTTAGTATCATGCTAGGACATGTTATCTGTTTATGTGCTTGTTTGAACTGCATTTAAGTGTACTTGCATTAATCAAGACTAATAAAATTGGATAACATATATGTTGGTGAGGTCGAACCGGACAACTCTCCGGTTGATTCGAAAATTCCCATTAAATATTAAGCTGATTTCGAACAAATAGGTGTTTAATTCGAGATGCAAATTTTGAATTAAATTCCTAGCATTCCATCAATAGGTTTTAAGTTTAGTAAGTAAAGCTAGTTATTGTCCGCGAGTCGTGGGATAGCTAGTGGAGCTTATTAGTTCTTAGTTACCTAATTAATCATTTCAAATGATCAATATTTCGTGGTCAATTTTAGCAAGGGCGATGTCCGCGAGTCGTGGGTCGTTCGAACTAAGTTTTGGTCATGATCTTATGATTGATGGGTCTAGCTTAACGCCTAAGTAAATATGGATGTCGCACGAGTCGTGGGTCCATATTGAAAGATAGGTGATGCAAAAAAAAAAAAAACAATTACTAAGAGTTCTAAAGGTGTTAGAATTGGTAAGTTGTACCTACCTAGGGTTCTTACTTAGAATGTCCGCGAGTCGTGGGTTCGAGGTAAAATGCCTAGGATCTTAGTACCCATTGGGAAACGTGTTCCTCTTAGATCTTTGGGAATTCTAGATCTTTGAAAAACAGTGGGAGCTACAATAGATTAAAGACCTTATCTTTTGTATATCGTTATAATTCAGCATGCTCACTAGTTCTCTGTTTTACCATTTAGGTCGTAGATTCTGTGATTCTCTACGTGTTTTGAAATGGCAACCAAAAACCCTCTTGTATCGATCCTCGAGTCAAACAAGTTGACTGGTCCCAACTATTCTGATTGGCTGAGGAATCTAAAAATCATTTTAGATTCTGAGAAGAGAACTTATGTTCTCTTCGAAGGGGAGCCTACTCCTGAAGGGGAGGCTCCCACTCGGGCCGAGCGGGACGCGATTCAGAAGTGGAAGGATGATAATCTCCAAGCCCGTTGCCTTATGTTGGCTGACATGTCTCCGGACTTGCAAAGACAACATGAGGCCATGGAATTTGCTTGGGAGATTTACGACCACTTAGAGCAACTTTACCGCCCTCATGAACGTGTTACAAGGTATAACACTTCAAAGGAATTATTCCACTTGAGAATGAGGGAAGGTTCAAGTGTCCATGAATATGGACTCAAGTTTCTTGCCCTTACTGAGAAACTTGCCTCCATGGACATGCCGCTGAAAGATGAGCTTTCAGTGGATTTGTTGCTAGCTTCGCTCCCACCATCATTCAACCCATTTGTCCTTAACTTCAACATGAATCATGCTGGTGCTACTGTAGCTGAGCTGATTAGTCAGCTTGTGACTGCTGAAAGCACGATCAAGAAGGACAATAAGGTTTTGATGGTGAATGCTCCATCTTCCTCTTCTGGGCCTTCTAAAGGTAAGGGCAAGAAAGCCCAAAAGAAGAAGAAGAAACCCCTTAGGCCCACTGGTGGCATTTCGAAGGGGAAGGCCCAAAAGAAGAAGCGTGATCAGAAAGAGGATGTTTGCTTCCATTGTGGCAAAGCGGGACATTGGAGGAGAAACTGCCCAGAGTACAAGGCTACTCTAAAGAAAGGTATCTTTCTCGTTGAAGTAAATCTGTCTATTAATTCTAGTTCTTGGGTACTTGATACCGGTTGTGGAACTCATATCTGTAATGATGTACAGATGCTAAGTGAAGTCCAACAACTCAAAGAAGGAGAATGTGTCTTGAAGATCGGCGATGGCTCAAACGTTGAAGCCCGAGCTTTAGGCACAATTAGATTAGATTTAGGTAGTTTTGAGTTAGTATTAAACAAAGTCCTTTATGTACCGAACATTATTCGTAATATAATTTCAGTTCCAATATTAGATTGTGAAGGTTATGAAACTTATATTAAGAATGGTAAATATTTTATCAAACGGAACAACTCTTCCGTTCATATCGGTACTCTAAGTAATGGACTTTACCTAACTCAAAATATCAATATTATGAATATACAACGAGAAACAAAGCGTAAGAGAGATGACCAAGTTTCAGCTCCCTTATGGCACGCTAGATTAGGACACATTTCCAAGAACAGAATTAGCAAGATAAACACTTTAGGATCATTCTCTGAAAATGATCTAAAAGAGTTGACTTCTTGCGAATCCTGTCTCAAAGGAAAAATGTCCAAAGTCCCTTTTAAAGGAACTGTGGAACGTGCCACTGAGGTTTTGGATTTGATCCATACTGATGTTTGTGGACCGCTTAGTGTAAGCACAAGAAACAATCATCAGTATTTCATAACCTTCACTGACGACTTTAGTCGGTATGGTTATGTATACTTAATGAAGTATAAATCTGAAGCTTTTGAGAAATTCTTAGAATTTCAAAAGGAGGTTGAGAACCAAACTGGTCACAAGATAAAAGCACTTCGATCTGATCGAGGAGGCGAATATCTTAGTGAAGAATTCCTTAATCATCTCAAAGGTAATGGGATTATCTCTCAGTGGACTCCTCCGGGAACTCCTCAGCTTAATGGAGTTTCTGAGAGAAGGAATCGAACCCTACTTGATATGGTTCGTTCCATGATGAGTTTCACTGACTTACCGCCTTCTTTCTGGGGTTATGCCCTAGAAAGTGCAGCAAAGATTTTGAATCTTGTTCCCTCTAAGTCAGTCCCTAAAACGCCCTATGAAATGTGGCATGGTAAAATCCCTAATTATTCTTACTTAAGAATTTGGGGTTGTCCTGCTTACGTGAAGAGGACAGTGGGAGATAAGTTAGAATCTCGTTCTAACTTATGCTACTTTGTAGGTTATCCTAAGGAATCCATAGGATACTACTTCTATGATCAATCTGAACAAAAGGTGTTTGTTTCCAGAAATGCCACTTTTCTTGAGGAACCGTTCCTTAAAGAAAAGAAAGGCAAGATCATAGAATTAGAAGAAGTACAAAGTGACCCCATACCACCCACTGAAGAAACGTCCCACTCTGATCAACTACAACCAATCACGAATTTCGATACACATGTAAATCCTCCTCTAAGGCGTTCTGAACGTACTCCTAGACAGCCGGAGAGATGGTATGGATTCTTCCATGAAATCTCTCAAAAGGATAATGATCCTTCAACATATGAGGAGGCACTTTCAGATTCTGACTCTGAACAGTGGATAGAAGCCATGAAATCCGAAATGGATTCCATGAACTCCAACCAAGTTTGGACCTTGGTAGATTTGCCTGATGGGGTCAAACCTATAGGTTGCAAATGGATCTTTAAGAGAAAGCTTGGAGTTGATGGAAGCATTGCAGCCTACAAAGCAAGACTGGTTGCAAAAGGATTCACTCAGAGACCCGGTGTGGACTTTGACGAAACCTTTTCACCAGTTGCAATGCAAAAGTCCATTCGAATCATGCTTGCCATTGCTGCATATTATGACTATGAGATATGGCAAATGGATGTGAAAACTGCCTTTCTCAATGGTGACATTGACAAAGACATTTATATGGAGCAACCCATAGGTTTCACATTCAGTGGGAGTGAGCAAAAGGTTTGCAAACTCCAAAGATCAATCTATGGATTGAAACAGGCTTCTAGGAATTGGAACATTCGATTTGATGAATCAGTCAAAGCGTTTGGCTTCATACAAATTTCGAATGAGTCATGTGTGTATAGAAAGGAATTGGAGACCTCAGTGCAATTCTTAGTACTTTATGTTGATGACATCCTTCTTATTGGGAATTCGAAGGATGACATGAAAGTGACTAAGTTGTGGTTATCGAACCAATTCGAGATGAAAGATCTTGGTGATGCGTCCTATATCCTTGGAATTAAAATCTATAGAGATAGATCTAGAAGGTTAATAGGACTATCACAGTCGATGTACATTGACAAAGTATTGAAGAGATTCAATATGGAGTCAGCAAAGGTTAAGAACCTTCCTATGAGTGTAGGAACATGTCTTTCAAAGAAGATGTGTCCTAAGACTAACCTTGAGAAGGAAAGAATGACTCATACACCTTATGCATCAGCAATAGGTAGCATAATGTATGCAATGTTATGTACTCGACCGGATGTGGCTTATGCACTTAGTGTAACAAGTCGTTTCCAATCTGACCCTGGAGATGGTCACTGGGCTGCCGTGAAGAATATTCTTAAGTACTTGAAAAGTACTAAAGATTTATTCTTAGTTTACGGAGGTCAGAAAGATCTTACTGTCGAAGGATACTGCGATGCAAGCTTTGCATCTGACTTAGATGATTTTAAGTCAATGTCAGGATACATTTTCTGCCTAAACGGCGGAGCAGTGAGTTGGAAGAGTTCCAAGCAAACAACCACTGCAGATTCGACCACTGAGGCCGAATACTTAGCTGCAAATGATGCAGCTAAGGAAGGTGTTTGGATAAGAAACTTCATTCAAGAATTGAATGTTGTTCCTAGCATGAAAGACCCCATTACTGTGTTTTGTGACAACACTGGGGCGGTTGCTCAAGCAAGAGAACCAAGATCTCACCAACGGACCAAGCACATTATGAGGAAGTATCACCTAATCCGTGATATTATCAAAAGAGGAGATGTGCAAATTGAGAGGGTCACATCAGCAGAGAACGTGGCAGATCCACTTACTAAACCCCTTAGTCGAAAAGCTTTCCAAGGTCATCTTCAGAAGATGGGACTTAGAGTAGCTTTAGAATGGCTTTGACGGGCAAGTGGGAGATTGTTAGGAATAGTGCCCTAGAAAGCCGATTGTATATCCGCTTTGTGCTTTTCCTTATTGTAATCACAGACAATCTTTGAATGAAATAACGAATTGAGGCAACACTTCTTTATATGCTCTTGTTTGGTATGCGTTTACTTTTGCTGTGCATGTATGAGAACTCCCCTAATCCTGATGACTTTTAGGACTCTACCATTTAGGTGAAATGGTTCATGAAACGAGCCCTATATCACATAAGTCATGATTAGTAAAATACTCCAAGCCGATGAGTCCTACAGACAGTGGGAGTGTCAACCTGACTCCTCTAAGGCTTGCTTGTGGGATCACGCCCTTAAGAAGGACCACCTTGTTTCATGGAGGTGCAAAGTGTATAGTTGATACGTGCGTGATACATGAGGGTGCTTACTTTAATAAGTAAGTTCACTGAGGTGCCCCGTGTGAGAACATTCCTAAATGGGAAAGGAAGTTTCTATTTCAGGAAATGGAAACTTCCAGATTAGGAAATATCTCACGAGTCATTGATGTGATTAATTGATCCTTAGACTTGAGGTTCCTTGTCACTTTATGAGTTAACTCTGTAGTCTTAGGTATAAGCTTTAAAGGGTGTCGCCTTAGACAACTGATTCAAGGCTTATGCTGGGGCTGCACAAGTGATTCATGAAAGTGAATGAGAATCAAGAAAGGACCTACACTTGCATTTGCAAGGTGATCTCTTATTGTGTAAGTCATTCATATGCCATATGGAGTCCTTGGCCAAGGCAGTGGATCAAGATATCAAGAAAAGGGTTTCTTGGATTGAGATCAAATGGATATGAAATGCACTTAGCTTTAAGACCGGATTATTAGGGTTCTGATTATTCCCTTGCCCTAGATCTTGGTTGAGAGATAGTAAGTAGGAGGATTGTATCTCACATGATTCAATGACTTAAAGGTTCTGTCGAATCCGAACATTCCAATTCAGCTAGGGGTTAAACACCTGTTGCTAGACTATGGTCGTTTAATCTGTGGACTGATTAATTAATTAGTGAATTAATTAATTGGGGTCACTGCTAATTGAATTGAGAACCTAGAGGGTCACACACAACAACTTGGTTACATGAGTTGAGGCTTGAAAATGATTAAACGAGTTAATCGGACCAAGAGGGTTCCACACGTGTGAATTCACACGTGTGGATCACGTGAGTGACACGTGTCACTGTGACACGTGTCACACACGTGTATATATATATATATATATTATATATATATTAAATAATTAATTAGTTAATTATTTAATAGACTTTGGTTTAATTTTGAATTAAAAAGAAAGTCTAATTTTGGAGAAAATAATCTAGTTAATTAATTATGAATTAATTAATTAGATAAAATAAGTTATTTATTTTATAATAAATAAAGTATAAAATTATCCAAAAATAGTTTGGATATTTTTAAGCTCTCTTCAAAGTTGACTAGAATTAGAATTCAAAGTCAAGGTTGAAAAATACTTGATCCTCAAGTAATAGGAGAGAGGGACCAAAATCCTAGCCCATAAAGGACTAGGAATTTCGGCACCCCCTTGCCTATATATAGGGGAGCTCGAGCTCCCCTTTAGAGCTAATAGACAATTCTTGGTTCATGTGTTGAACACCTTCCTTTCTCCAAGATTAAATTAAACCCTAGGTTAAGCCTAAACACTAACTAGAGAACTAGCATCCTTACTAGTTAGATTGTGATCAAGTTGGTGGACTTTCTCTAGAGACTTCAAGTTAGAAGTTTGAAGATTCGAGCTTTACCAAGGAGAGGGGATCAAGCCGCGTGAAGAGCGTTCTTGGGTGGCTTGAAACGCTTCAAGAAAGAATAATAGAAAAGTAAGTTTTCTATCTTTACGAATTTGGTTACACGATTGCGAGTTCAAGGTCCTTTTGTTGGGAAAATTTTTAAATTCCGCTGCTTTCTGATTCTGTATTTCCCAACAAATAGGCCCCTACCTGGACCTCAACGATCGGCCCAAGCGCCGGTGGCATGGGAAGCAGGGGGCTCTTCTCTCGACCCGTGTTTTTATCGACCCCGGCCCCAGACTTGGCCTGGCCTTTTGTTTTTTGCTTTTTTGATTGGGGGGCTCCATGGTCCTTGTCGGTGGAAGAGCCCCGACCTCTCTTCTCGGGAGCGTCCTTGGTCCTCAACGCCAGAACGTCCGGAAGAGCCTCGACCGTCGCATCGGTCGATGCAGACGTCTCGGCTTGGGTAGGAGGGGGCATCTTCTTCTTCTCGGCCGCCTTCTTTAGCTCGGCCATCTCCTTCCTCCTGGCATTCAATGCAGCCGACATAATGTATTGCTCTGCACAAAAGGACATTTGATTAAAAAAAAAAAAAAAAAAAAAACAACAACAAAAGCAAGCATAAAGAGAAACAACAACAAACAAATGGTCGGAATGTCTCGAGGGATTCGTTCGGAATACCAGGGTCGAAATGTTTTCTAACTCCTGGCGCGAGCCCCAGCTCGATTAATGACTGTGGAGCCACCATGTCCTCCGACTCCACACTTCCCATCTTCCTCAAGGCCGCCATCAAAGTGTTGGGCCAACCCGGATGCCCCCTCGGAAGGTCCGATCGAGCAACCCAGCTCCATCCAGGATATTTCAGGCCGGGCCACCCCTTTTCACTCTCGATGAAAACAAATCTTTGCTTCCATCCCTTGCCATTCGATGAGGTAGGCGACCTAACAATCCGATAATTACTCTTCGATTGCAGTTGAATGTATCCCGGGCCAGACTTCGAGGTCTCGGTCGTTAAGCCGGCCTGGAAGATCTCGGAAATGCAATAGATGTTGACCTTCATTCCCAAGCATCTCAACAAAGCCCTCAATCCGTTTACCATGGCGTAGGAATTGGGCATCAACTGCAATGGGCTAATCCTAAGGGTATTAAAGAAACCGACCATCTCCTCGGGAATGGGCACCCTAAACCCATTTTTGACCGCCAAATAGTTGACCGCAATACAGTTGGGCGGTGGGTCGGTCATGCGATCTCCTGATTGGGGCCTAATCACTCGATAACCCCCATACTCCGGAGCCCCCCCAAACAACCAATTCTGAACCTCTCCAAGTTTGTCCTCGGATATCGAGCAGGTAATGGCTCGAGGGTCGTTTTGTAGCCAACCTTCTGGCTCTAAATTCTCCATCTCCTCATCTTCCTCCTCCTCTAATCGACCTGAAGTCGACGTCTCCTCTCCAGACTCCCGAGGTACTGACATCACTGTTGTCTCATCCTCGGACAAAGGCTCTGAAACCTCTACAACCTCGACGAACTCATCCCTCCCCTGAGGATTCGTCGACCTCGTCTCCATGGTCTCACCGGAATCTGACGTCGAACTCGACCCTGATGTGTCCGAACTCGACCTATCACTCGCGGTCACCACTTCCTCCACTCCGGGGCCAGTCTCCACTCGATTTGTTGACATCCTACAGGACAAAAACCTCATTTTCATGGTGTAGCTCGGATACAAACAAATCGAGGGAGAGGAAGCCTTCGAAGAGGGAAGTGGTACACCTCTCCCTCGAGGCAAGCGAAAAGAAAAATAAAAGGCACAGAGAAAGAAAATCGAACAAAAGATCGGAGATGTTACCTTTTGTTTTCTGAAAATCCGAACGGTCCTCTTATAAAGCAATCGACCCCGAAATTCAACACACAAAGGACTCTTTATCGATTGAAAATGGCTCGGAACTCTCTTCAATTCTCTGTCGCAAAAGTAACAAATGGATTTACAGAGGGAACTATTTATAAGGATAAAAATGGGCGGGAATCGAGAAGGTGAAACGGCGTAATGATTACAGCGGGTCCCACTCTTGAGATTTGAAACGCCTCTGCCACGTCAGCCCTAGCAGTGACGTTTCGGGGGGCTTATGACGTGGCACGTACCCGCTGTCGATCTAAGCCAATCACCTCGCCCCACGTGGATGATCGGCGGTCAAATCTCGCTCGGAGATTACCTCTCGACCCTCCTACTCAGAGGCCCATTTACCCCGCGAGAATTACCTCACAAGAGTATCGACCCAAATGCTCGGACTAATCGCATCTGTCGAGATCGACCCACAATCTCCGACTGACCAGCGCTATAGCACCCTAGACCCCAAGGCGCCACATCCCCCGCACTGCAGCCTCATTCCACGTATGAAATGGACAGTTCATACATAAACCAAGACCACAGCGAACGGGTGACAACAAAACGACGCTCTAGGCGGGACACTCTCCCCAACATAATCAAACAAACATGAATAGAAAAGCGGAAGCAATCAAGTCATTCATATATAGATATAGGTACCATATTTATTCCATAGATACATATAGGTACCATTTACTGTCACTACATTAGGGTCTATTAATAATATACATAACCGTGAATCCAAAATACTAATATCAATCCATAACATGAAATGTCTCAAAGTACTGTACATGAAAGGTATGAAACTAGACCCGTGGGAATGCAAGACTCGACCAACTCCCGCCTAGCACAACCACGCTCAAAAGGTACCTGAAAAGTGGAGTATCAGTCTACCGAAGACTGAGTGAGGGGCAATAATATATATTACACATCACATGCAAGTTGTAGCCTCGGGTAAAGACTTTTGGAAAATAACAATTATATAGTTCAAGAAATCTCATCCTTTGCCCGAGATTACAACTATCCATTTTAACACGTTTATTCAATCATGCTTTTCAATATCATGAACATGTGGCCCCGGCGAGTAAGGGCAATCTCCAACCGAACTCCCAATCGTGAACAATACGTGATCATGCTTGCTTGCTTGATAAATAAGTGATCATGCAATTCATTTCGTGCTCAATTAGACAATTTCATTCTTGAAAACATGCAATAACCCGAGGATAACCCGACATTCCGGATTAATCCCCAGTCTCCTTCTTCCTCCGGGTGATAGCGAGTTTGCAAGGCTCGACTATCCACGACATGGTGTGTGTAGAGGACATGACCCTCTAGACACGGAACTCCTTCCACCACTAATCTCCTAGTGGCTTCGGGGGTGATCCCAACAATGTGAGGATAATTCAGGAGTTACCCGTCAGCCCTTGCTTTCCCGGTTGGCTCAAGAATTACCCTCGGGCCCACGTGCAATCATGTACTCGCCAACATGCTTGAAAATCATTACAATCAATACATTCTTGCTTGAAATGTTTATAAGTTGGAAAACGGTTATAAATATAATAGGTTTTGGCCGAAAACTAGCACGTACGGGTTGTAGGGTTCATTTTACCAAAACAAAACCTCACCTTTCTTGCAAAATAAGATAAAGTAGCGTTCTAAGGAGCTTGCTCCTCGTCCACGCCCTCGTGACCTGTGCAAATACAATGCATAACCATGAGACATGCACTAAAATGGCCAAAATGTGACGAACGGCGAAAACGTGTCGAGACGACCTCGAAAATGCAATGTGGTATTATAACTTTTGGTTTCACATCATATTAACACGTATTATAGCAATTCGGGGTCAAAGAAGTCGTTGGATCGAGGGGTCATTTTCGGAATTTTATGCAGTGAATTTTACACTGTCAGCCCCTTGGGAACGGCCGTTCCAGGCTTCCTTTGAAAACTGGGAACGGTCGTTCCCGTTGCCCAAAGAGACGCGGCAACGTTTTTTCATTTTAAAATGCGCCGATGCTGGGAACGGCCCTTCCGGTTCCAAGGCCAAAGTGGGAACGGCCGTTCCCATGGTCGGCCGCGCATATTTTGAAAAGGAATGGGAACGCCCGTTCCCGCGATGCCTTGGGGCTGGGAACGGTCGTTCCCAGTCTCTGTAAATGAAAAACAGAGGCAGAAACAGAGCATGCTCTCGGGGAAGAAGCAACAAAGCTACAAAATGTCCATCTTTGATCCCAAATGCTATAATTTCCGGAAATATGATGTATACCACCTCAATGAATGATACTATAACACTTAAACACATAAAACATGCAATACAACAAGATTTCCAAGATTTCATGTTCATGGCCAACTTTGATCAATCTTGACAATTATTCAAGAATTCATACCCTTGATCATGCTATAATCCAATATATGATCCTATAATCACACTTTGATCACCAACAACTCACTTAGCACATAAATCCTAAACCCTAGCTCATCACTTATGATCATAAATCATCCAATCATGCTCAACCAACCTTAGAAATGAAAGAAATGGAGAAGAAGAAGATGATGATGATGATGGCTCTTAATTCCTTGCTAAACTTCTTGAAATCTTGATGATTGATAGAAAATTATCTTCTTCCCTTTCCTCTTCTTGAAATACCGAGAGAGATGGATATGTTTGGCAAACTTTGGATGAAATGATCTCATGGAAGCCAAGAGATGATTAACGTGATTCATCTCTTGATTTTTGTGAATTTTGCCAAATTGCCAATTAAACCTTGAAGTCTTTAAGTTATACAATTAGATATGCCCCAATTTAAAACATGCTCCATTTGGTCCTAACAAGTGTATGCAATTGAGTCCCTAATATTTGAGAATATTTAACTAGGGACAATTTGGTAATTTTATCACTCTCGGTAATGGTTTTCATGCAAGAAATATTTTTCCGTGCCATGAAATAATTTTTCAATGATATGAAATCAAATAATTGATAAAAATAATGTTTCATGAATTCTATAAAATATGAAATGCCACGTATGAATATTATGAAATTAAAAGAAATAAAATAACCCTACGCTCAAAACGCACACGTGGCGTGCTTACCTGTTCATCCGGAAACTGGGGCGTTACAACTCTCCCCCCCTTAGAAGAATCTGGTCCCCAGATTCTCTAGTCCTGCTCGAACAACTCCGGGTGGAACCGTTTCATTTTATCCTCTTTTTCCCACGTGGCTTCCTCGGTCTTGTCGCTTCTCCACAACACCTTAACCATGGGAATTCTCCGGTTTCTCAATTCCTGAAATTTCCGATCCATAATCTTAACCGGCCTCTGAATAAATGTCAAATTCGGTTCCAGTTCAACTTCTTCCACGGGGAGAATCGTAGTCTCATCGGGGTAATATTTCCTTAGTTGCGAAACATGAAACACATTGTGAATCCCCGTAAGACTCGGTGGTAGGTCCAGTCGATAGGCTACCTCGCCTATTCTTTCAAGAATCTCGAACGGACCTAAGTAGCGAGGATTAAGCTTTCCTCCTCTCCCGATCCGGGTGAAACCTTTCCTTGGTGACACCTTCAAGAATACCCGGTCACCCACTTCAAATTCTAGGTCTCTTCGGCGCTTATCTGCATAGCTCTTCTGCCTATCTTGCGCGGCTTTCATCCGTTGTTGAATCATTTGAACCTTCTCAATCATAGCTTGGACGACTTTGGAAGGCCTTTCAAATCTTTCACCTTTCTTTACCCCTTCCTGTTTCGACCATTTCCATTCTTCCAAGTCGAAAAACAACGGAGATCGGCACTTTCTTCCATAAAGTAACTCGTAAGGAGCCATTCCGATCGAAGCCTGAAAGCTGTTATTATAAGCAAACTCGATCAAGGGAAGCTGTTCTGACCACGAGTTCTGAAAATCCATCGCGCAAGCCCGAAGAAGATCTTCCAAATACCTGATTAATCTTTCAGTCTGACCGTCTGTTTGAGGGTGGAATGCTGTACTGAACTTAAGTTTCGTTCCCAAAACAGCCTGTAATTCCTGCCACAACTTAGAAGTGAACCTCGGGTCTCGGTCTGAAACTATGCTCACCGGAATACCATGAAGTCGAATAATCTCTCTGTTATAGATTTCCGCCAACTTCGGGATCTTATAAGACATCCGGACCGGTAGAAAGTGAGCAGACTTCGTGAATCTATCCACGATTACCCAAATTCCATCAAACCCGCCTTTAACCTTCGGTAATCCAGAAACAAAGTCCATCGTTACTTGTTCCCACTTCCATTCGGGAATAGGTAACGGTTGTAGAAGTCCCGCGGGTTTTTGGTGCTCAGCTTTCACTTTCTGGCAAGTCAGGCAATGTTTCACATACTCTGCCACGTCCCTCTTCAACCCGTTCCACCAATAAAATTGCTTCAAATCCTTATACATCTTGTTTCCTCCTGGGTGGATCGAGTAGGCTGACTTGTGAGCTTCCTCGAGTAGGACCCGTCTCCATTCTTCAGGTACTACTACTCTGTTCTTAAACCGAAGCAACCCGGTCTCATCAAACCCAAACGGACTCTCCGGATCATCTTTAGCTTTACTTGCAAGTTTCTGTACTTCCGGATCCTGATTCTGAGCCTCAAATAACTGATTCTTCAATTCCGGCTGAATTGTGATATTAGAAACCCGAGCCCTTAACACAATCGGGGCAACTTCCTGACTTTCCTTTATTTCCAAACTCGATACACTCGCCTTCCTGCTAAGTGCATCGGCGACCACATTGGCTTTCCCGGGATGGTATTTAATTGTACAATCGTAATCTTCCAACTTTTCCATCCAACGCCGTTGCCTCATATTCAGATCCTTCTGTGTGAATAAGTACTGAAGGCTCTTGTGGTCGGTAAAGATCTCAAAGGAAGTCCCGTAAAGGTAATGTCTCCATTTCCCGAGCGCAAAGATCACGGCTGCAAGCTCTAGGTCGTGTGTCGGATAATTCCTTTCATATTCCTTTAGCTTACGGGAAGCATAGGCAATCACTTTTCCTTTCTGAGTCAAAACACAACCTAAGCCTTCCTTAGAAGCATCTGTATACACTGCATACTCTTCTGAACCCTCGGGAAGCGTTAACACCGGAGCTGAGACTAACTTCTCTTTCAAAAAGTTGAAGCTTTGATCACATTTCTCGTCCCAGACAAACTTAACATCCTTCTTTGTCAATCGGGTTAACGGTGCCGCAATCTTGGAGAAATCCTGAACAAACCTTCTGTAATAACCGGCCAATCCCAAGAAGCTTCTAATCTCTGAGGCGTTCTTTGGTTTCTCCCACTTGAGTACGGCCTCAATTTTCGAGGGATCGACTTCCAATCCTTTCCCTGAAATCACGTGCCCCAAGAAAGAAACCCGATCTATCCAAAATTCACACTTGCTGAACTTGGCAAATAATTGATGCTCTTTTAGTGTCTGAAGAACGAGCCTGAGATGTCTCGCATGCTCCTCAGGTGATTTTGAGAAAACCAGAATATCATCGATAAATATCACCACAAACTTATCGAGGAAAGGCCTGAATATCCGATGCATCATATCCATGAAAGCTGCAGGGGCATTAGTCAATCCAAAAGGCATAACCACGAACTCATAGTGCCCGTACCGAGTATTGAATCCTGTCTTTGGAATGTCTTCCGCTCGGATTCGCAGCTGATAGTATCCCTGCCTTAAATCCAATTTTGAATACACTTTGGAACCCTGGAGTATATCAAACAACTCCTCAATATGTGGAAGGGGATACTTGTTCTTGATAGTCATCCGGTTCAATTCCCTGTAATCGATGCACATTCTCAAAGTCCCGTCCTTCTTCTTAACAAACAACACCGGTGCTCCCCACGGCGAAGAACTCGGCCGAATGTACCCAACTTCCAATAAAGCTTCAAGCTGAACTTTTAATTCCTTCAACTCAGCTGGAGCCATCCGATAGGGAGTCTTTGAATACGGCTCGGCATTCGGAAAAAGATCAATCACGAACTCAATCTCCCGCTCAGGAGGCAAAGAATCCAATTTCTCTGGAAATACCTCGGGGAATTCCTTTACCACTTCGGTATCCTCTAATTTCACCTGATCCTTGGGCTTGTTCAGAATGTAAGCAATGAACCCTGTAGCCCCGTCTCTGACTAGTCTCTGAGCCTCTGAAAATGAAAGTAAGGGTACAGTCTTCGAAGTACTGCCCGTAACAACCTCTGAACCCAACTGAACCTTCTTAGCTCGGCAATCTACGGTAGCACAATGCCTGTATAACCATTCCATCCCCAAAATAGCCCCGTATCTTTCCATTGGCATCACAATAAAGTCTGTCAGAAATTCCCTGCCTTCAATCACAACTGGAACATCCCTGTAAACCTGATCCGTCTCTCGCCTACTACCGAAAGGAGTACTAACTATATAGCGCACAGAAGTACACATAGCAGGCAAAGACAAGGTAATAGCAATAGAATGCGCAAGAAAGGAGTGTGTAGCTCCTGGATCAAATAGTGTATGGATGTTCGTGCCATGGATGCAAATAATACCTTCAACTACTGCAGCGGGGTCAATATCAGCATCCTGCTCCTCTCCAGCAAGTGCATAAGCTCGAGCTCTCACCAATGGTCTCGGTCCTGCAGGGGGTGGATCCTGGCGATCCGGACAACCATCAACCAAGTGCTCGTTGCTCCCACAAATCAAACATAGACCTAACCGACGCCTACAGTTATCATAGGTGTGCGTAGGATGTCCACACCATGTGCATCTCGGTCTCTGAGGTGGCTGGGGTGGTGCTGGAGCTCTCGGACCTCTCAGTAACGGTCCTGCACCCTTCTGTGATGATCCTGCAGTCTTAAACTTCTTCCCAGATTCCCTTTGTGCTGGAGGTGCGGAGTAAACCATCGGCCTCTTTCCTGAGCTCGATCCCTGACCTGCTCTCGAGCCTGAAACCTGTCCTGCTCGCTGAGTAGCCCTCCTAGCACTATCAGAATCCTCAACCTTCAGGGCCTTTGCAGTAGCCTTTGCCCAAGTACTGGTATTAGTCGCTTTCAGCGCATCCTGGATGTCCGGTCTCAACCCCTGAACAAACTGCATCGCCTTGTGAAAGTCATCGTTCGCTATGTTAGGTGCATAGCGAGAAAGCCTCTCGAACTCGGCGATGTACTGGCCCACGGACCTGCCTCCCTGCTTTAGCTCTGTAAACTCCCTCAATCTGCGGGTACGGGAAGCTGGAGGAATGTACTTGTTTCTGAACTCCCGTACAAAAACCTCCCAGGTAATCTCGGTCCCTGCTGCCTGCAGAACAATCTCTGTACTCTCCCACCAGGAGTAGGCCTCGCCCTGAATAAGAGTGAGTGTACAGCGGGCCTTCTCCTGACTGTCACAGGGAATAAGCTGCCAAATCCTCTCGATCTCCTTCAACCACATCTCTGCCTGTATGTCGTCTCCCTTATAGAACTTCGGGGGACGCTGATTTTGGAACTCTCGCAAGATAGCAGAAATGGGATTCTCTGGAGGTGCTACCTGCGCTGGGGGTGGTGGTGGAGGTACCCGTTCCTGTAACCTCTGATCAATAAGCCCCACTACTGCATTCATAAAATCCTGGGGCTGTGCCTGAACAGGTGGAGGAGGTGGTGATCTCTCGCGGCGATGGTGTCGGCGGTGATGATGTCTGTGCCTCGAGGATCGGGCGCTAGACTGTCTGTCGTGCTCCATCCTGAAAGTAGATCACTAAACATGCGTGGTTTGATCAATAAATGCAAATGTGTGCATAGAATTTCCATAATATCAAATAACACATATTCAAGGAAGATCAAGTAAGGCAATTAACGCGAATAAGGGAGTAAATCAAGTAGATCAACCCAATGCAGACTCCCCAATACCACATAATCCTATGCCGTGCGACCTAGACTGACTCGACACGACTCGAGAACCTCGGTTTTGCAACCGGGCTCTGATACCACCTGTAGATGTAGCACCCTAGACCCCAAGGCGCCACATCCCCCGCACTGCAGCCTCATTCCACGTATGAAATGGACAGTTCATACATAAACCAAGACCACAGCGAACGGGTGACAACAAAACGACGCTCTAGGCGGGACACTCTCCCCAACATAATCAAACAAACATGAATAGAAAAGCGGAAGCAATCAAGTCATTCATATATAGATATAGGTACCATATTTATTCCATAGATACATATAGGTACCATTTACTGTCACTACATTAGGGTCTATTAATAATATACATAACCGTGAATCCAAAATACTAATATCAATCCATAACATGAAATGTCTCAAAGTACTGTACATGAAAGGTATGAAACTAGACCCGTGGGAATGCAAGACTCGACCAACTCCCGCCTAGCACAACCACGCTCAAAAGGTACCTGAAAAGTGGAGTATCAGTCTACCGAAGACTGAGTGAGGGGCAATAATATATATTACACATCACATGCAAGTTGTAGCCTCGGGTAAAGACTTTTGGAAAATAACAATTATATAGTTCAAGAAATCTCATCCTTTGCCCGAGATTACAACTATCCATTTTAACACGTTTATTCAATCATGCTTTTCAATATCATGAACATGTGGCCCCGGCGAGTAAGGGCAATCTCCAACCGAACTCCCAATCGTGAACAATACGTGATCATGCTTGCTTGCTTGATAAATAAGTGATCATGCAATTCATTTCGTGCTCAATTAGACAATTTCATTCTTGAAAACATGCAATAACCCGAGGATAACCCGACATTCCGGATTAATCCCCAGTCTCCTTCTTCCTCCGGGTGATAGCGAGTTTGCAAGGCTCGACTATCCACGACATGGTGTGTGTAGAGGACATGACCCTCTAGACACGGAACTCCTTCCACCACTAATCTCCTAGTGGCTTCGGGGGTGATCCCAACAATGTGAGGATAATTCAGGAGTTACCCGTCAGCCCTTGCTTTCCCGGTTGGCTCAAGAATTACCCTCGGGCCCACGTGCAATCATGTACTCGCCAACATGCTTGAAAATCATTACAATCAATACATTCTTGCTTGAAATGTTTATAAGTTGGAAAACGGTTATAAATATAATAGGTTTTGGCCGAAAACTAGCACGTACGGGTTGTAGGGTTCATTTTACCAAAACAAAACCTCACCTTTCTTGCAAAATAAGATAAAGTAGCGTTCTAAGGAGCTTGCTCCTCGTCCACGCCCTCGTGACCTGTGCAAATACAATGCATAACCATGAGACATGCACTAAAATGGCCAAAATGTGACGAACGGCGAAAACGTGTCGAGACGACCTCGAAAATGCAATGTGGTATTATAACTTTTGGTTTCACATCATATTAACACGTATTATAGCAATTCGGGGTCAAAGAAGTCGTTGGATCGAGGGGTCATTTTCGGAATTTTATGCAGTGAATTTTACACTGTCAGCCCCTTGGGAACGGCCGTTCCAGGCTTCCTTTGAAAACTGGGAACGGTCGTTCCCGTTGCCCAAAGAGACGCGGCAACGTTTTTTCATTTTAAAATGCGCCGATGCTGGGAACGGCCCTTCCGGTTCCAAGGCCAAAGTGGGAACGGCCGTTCCCATGGTCGGCCGCGCATATTTTGAAAAGGAATGGGAACGCCCGTTCCCGCGATGCCTTGGGGCTGGGAACGGTCGTTCCCAGTCTCTGTAAATGAAAAACAGAGGCAGAAACAGAGCATGCTCTCGGGGAAGAAGCAACAAAGCTACAAAATGTCCATCTTTGATCCCAAATGCTATAATTTCCGGAAATATGATGTATACCACCTCAATGAATGATACTATAACACTTAAACACATAAAACATGCAATACAACAAGATTTCCAAGATTTCATGTTCATGGCCAACTTTGATCAATCTTGACAATTATTCAAGAATTCATACCCTTGATCATGCTATAATCCAATATATGATCCTATAATCACACTTTGATCACCAACAACTCACTTAGCACATAAATCCTAAACCCTAGCTCATCACTTATGATCATAAATCATCCAATCATGCTCAACCAACCTTAGAAATGAAAGAAATGGAGAAGAAGAAGATGATGATGATGATGGCTCTTAATTCCTTGCTAAACTTCTTGAAATCTTGATGATTGATAGAAAATTATCTTCTTCCCTTTCCTCTTCTTGAAATACCGAGAGAGATGGATATGTTTGGCAAACTTTGGATGAAATGATCTCATGGAAGCCAAGAGATGATTAACGTGATTCATCTCTTGATTTTTGTGAATTTTGCCAAATTGCCAATTAAACCTTGAAGTCTTTAAGTTATACAATTAGATATGCCCCAATTTAAAACATGCTCCATTTGGTCCTAACAAGTGTATGCAATTGAGTCCCTAATATTTGAGAATATTTAACTAGGGACAATTTGGTAATTTTATCACTCTCGGTAATGGTTTTCATGCAAGAAATATTTTTCCGTGCCATGAAATAATTTTTCAATGATATGAAATCAAATAATTGATAAAAATAATGTTTCATGAATTCTATAAAATATGAAATGCCACGTATGAATATTATGAAATTAAAAGAAATAAAATAACCCTACGCTCAAAACGCACACGTGGCGTGCTTACCTGTTCATCCGGAAACTGGGGCGTTACAAGCGCATTATTCCACTAGCATAGTGGCCGACCGAGCATTTAATGCAAGGCCTTAATGGGGCACCTGTCAGCTCCCCACGCCGCCACGTCGATGCGGTAACTTCTCTGTCCTCTCCATATAAATACCCCCTCCTCATTTATTGCACGGTAAGTTTTCCCACCTAACACTTTTCACCACTCAATCTCTCCGATCGTCTCCACCGATCCTGACTTGAGCGTCGGAGTGCCAACCCGGGTATCACACCCACCTTCCCCGAGTTGGCCTCGGAGCTCACGTTTGTCGACCTTTGCAGAATTCGAGCAGTCAGACGGCCGTTTCCCCATCAACAAATAGAGTGACCGCGTCGGATCTCTCGATCAGTCATCAAGCAGAGATTTAGGCTCGATCAATAATAAAAGCTCAAATTTAATATGGACTTATAATTACAATTAATAATTAATAACTATTTTATTTGGGCCATAATTAATGACCGATTTTTCGATGCCAACAATTCTATTCTAACAAAAACCGATATAACGAGAGAGCGAGTATTTTACCTTTATCGTATGGTTAATGAAAAATATAAAAAGAATAATAAATTAAATAACAAATATATTCTAATTGCCATTATAATTGGTTTGGTTCGATCGAGACTAATTTGAACTAAAATTTTCCATTATGTAGTAATACTTGGAAGTGAGAAAATATTTTAGTTAGATCGACCTCATGACTTGCATTAAAATAAATTGACCTTCTAAGTCTACGTCTTAAATTAAATATTATTTTATTAATACAATGTGTGAATGAAAGAAATAATAAGTTATACATGGAAGTGGATAATATATTTTAGTTAAAGCGCACACATGATTTACATTAAAATAAATTTACCTTCTAAGTCTACGTCTTATTAGTAGAATATGTGAATGGAAGAGACAGTAAGTTAGGAAATGGACGACAATAATTGATCAATTGTTTGTTTTTTCAATATTTCACGGGTCCAAACTATGGAGGGCTCAGGGGTATTGTAGATATTTAATTACTTGTATGTCTAATGTTTTCAAATATCATCATATAATAAACCCAATAGGAAGGTGTAAAGAAGTATATAGGGCTAATTCCAATCACCCCCAAACCTTTGGGGGATGTGCGCTTTGCCCCCTCACCTTCTAATCGGTACCTTTAACTCCCTCACCTTTGCAAAATGTTCACTTAACCCTTGGAATATTCCGCCGGAATAGTTGAAATTTTTTTGGCGTGATTTTGTATTGCAAATCCATACAAATCAGATGTCAAATGTGTTGATATTATACATCAAATCGAAGATCTTGATGTAAGGAACACAATGATCGTTTTAAAATCAAAATCCGACAACCAACAAAGGAGGAATACCGGTCAAAAATGGCGCACCTCCGACGAAGTTTGTAGGTGAATTCCGACGCTTCTACGGCCAATAGAGTCGAACGGGATATGAGTTTTGTTCGTCGTGGAGAGAGGAATACGATGGTGATGGTCTTGACTCTTTGGTCGCCATGACGGAGAAGAAATCGACGGTCAAAGTTAATTTTGAACTGAATATTCCCAGAATATTCCACCGGAGGGGCAACGTGTTAAGTTTTGCAAAGGTGAGGGAGTTAAACGCACCGATTGGAATGTGAAGGGGCAAAGCGCACACCCCCCCAAAGGGTGGGGGAGGGGGGGGGTGACTGGAATTAACCCAAGTATGTATTTGATCTAATTTATTTCAAAAACTAATTGATGATGTGAGAAATGATAAAATTACTAAGGCATAGTACATGATTTGGTTATTACACTAAAAAAAAAAAGTTTTTAGCTACGGTACCTAAACCTTAGTGAAAAAATGCAAACCGTAGGTAATACAATATTGGCGACGATTTTGCTACGTTTTGGCAGCTGTAACAACTGCAGTCGTGGTTAATATTTCGCTACGGCTTGAAAAGCTTAGTCAAAGATTTCCTTACACTTGAGTATAGTATCAGTGACGGTATTTTAACACGTGATGGATATTCTAGGAACAATTTTTACACTTGTAAACTCGTAGTCAATAACATTATTGGCTACGATTTAACTAATTGTAATAGATATTGTAAATTATTAACTATAGTTTACATCCGTAATCAATAATTCTAGATTTTATCTACGATTCATTTATAAAATTTTAAAATATGCAATAAATATTTTTAAAAAAAAATTCTTTTAATTATAGCACAGACCATAACCATTAATATGTAATTATTTTTAAATATTTATTTATTTTATTAAAAGCAAAGAAATCTAATCCAAAATTAATATAAATATTCAACATAAATACTTTCAAATCATTATTTACATTAAACACAAACTAATTCAATAATATTTTCATATATATATAAATTCAATCATTACAAAACAAATACCAACAATTGGTTCTAAATATCAACTAAATGGTTCTGCCGAAAGCAGCAATGCCTCCCTAAAAAATGTTCTATCTATTTTGGATTATAAAAATTAAAAAATACTCTAAAATTATCACAAAACAAGTCATCTTCTTCTGTAAAAAAAAATGCAATAAATCAATTGTTCCTTTCCTTCTTTACCTCTGCCACATCCTGTAAATGAACAAAACCAATTAATTAGTTTACTAGTGTTCAATTCAGAGTTAATTGCACGGAAACCCCCTGTGTTATGCCTAATTAACACTCTAAACCCTGTGTTTCAACAATTAGCGTAGAAAACCCTGTGAATTACTTTAATTATCACTGAGAACCCTCCGTCCGCGCTTGTTGTCACACGCGCTCTAAATGCAACTGGGATTGCGAATTCTTGCACTTATTGGCTGTTAAATGACATTTATAACCCTCTCCAACCTAATAATATTAAACTCATATTTTCTAATTTTTTTTGAATTCCAAAAAATGCAATTCAAATATTATAAAAAAAATGAATTAAAAAAAGTTTAAAATATGTTTCACTGTTAAAATTTACATTACATTAAAAAAATATATAAATATATAATATATTATATAATGCATCTATATATATATATAACCCAATAACATAATATATATATATATATATATATATATATAAAATAAGATGATGATTAATAAAATATATATTTATTTTATTATTTAAAAAATAAATAAATAAATTTAAACATTATTATGTAAATTTTCATGTTTGATGTTCTTACATAAAATTATAATTAACGATTTTTTAATCATTTATTAATTATTTTTTTCATTTAATGTGGAGAGACACAAAATTCAATCAAAATTGTTTTACTTTTTTTTTTTCTTTCCCCCCCACCCTTTCTTCTTCTTCCTGCAAATGTAAACCCCATCCACCACGACCCAGCACCAGCACCAGCACCAGCACCAGCACCACAACCCAGTACCAGCACCACCGCCGCCACAGTCGCACACCACCACTACTTGCACCACCACCAGTTGCACAACCACGTCGCAGACCGCACAGCACCACCGCCACCACACATTGGCCCCCCTAAACACCATAATCCAGCTCCATTTCCAGAAAAAACAAGAGAAAAAATGCGTCATAGACCTCCAGAAAAAGGAGCTATGGCAGCTCTCCAACTGCCCAACAAAAATTCCATTTTTCTCCACCCAAAGCTAAAATAATGATTTTGATTTATATTTTCCAAAAAAAAAAAAACTGAGGCTCAGATCTGTGACATCCACGAGGCACAGAGAAAGCAACGCCGCCATGGCTGCAGAACCGCTGGCAACATGCGGTGGCGAAAACCATCACAGCCTCTTACATCAACCCACCAAGATACGGGTCGGATCTCCCCACACCCGATCCATTAGCTCAGAAAACAAGAACTGAAATCATCACAGCCTCTTACATCAACCCGTAAGGGGGATTCCAACTCGGACCTTCTGCAAATCTGCAGAAATCCCATTCCAACAAGAACATAAATCATCATGACAGCCTCTCTCACGCAACGTACATACACAAGCACACAAAATCCCAAATCTTCAAATTGGTGATGGAGGTGGTGGTAGAAGGCGGTGGTGTTTGCGGGGTCCGGATCTGGCGCGATGGTAGTGGCGGAGCCAGATCTGGCGAGCTTCGGATCTGGTGTGATGGTGGTGGCGGAAATGGTGAGGGGTTGGGGGTGGGGGTGGGGATGGGGGCGGGGCTGAGCGACGGTGGAGATGAAGGGGGGGTGGCAGAATGAATTTGGTTGTGGACAGGTGCAGGCGACCTTCGGATCTCCTGGAGAAGAAGATGATCTTTTTTCCTTGTTTTTTAAATTTCTTTGAAATGTATATATGTAAATTATGTGTGTATATATATGTATATATATTGATTGGGAAATATATATTATATATATGTATGTGTGTTTTCATTAGTGTATAATAATTTCTATACAATGCAAATTAAAATTATAATTAGTGTATAATATTTGTAATTTTTATTATAATATTATATATACTTATTAATTTATAATTTTTTTAATAAATATGATAATATAATTTAAGAATGTAAATTTTAAATTATAAAATTTTTTTATTTAAGTATTTTTTTATATATATTTTTTAATTTTTTATGAAAGTGAGTGATGGTTTAGCCTTGAGTAATTTCAAAAAGGGCAAAATAGACATTTTAAGTCCTTTATTACCGTTTAAGGGTTAAAGGGAGCAGTGAGCTACTTTAAAAATTCACAGGGTTTTTCATGCTAATTGTTGAAACACAGGGTTTTGCGTGCTAATTAGGCATAACACAGGGGGTTTCCGTGCAATTAACTCGTTCAATTCATAATGGTCGGTTTTGACAATCCTTCACTTAATAGCTAGTTTTTTTGGAGTGATTTAGGTCAAATACATTATTTATCAACTACATCTTTATACGTTTAATTCGAATGTTTATAATCAAGTGCATACAATATTCTTTTTAAATGAATTCAAATGCAAACGAATATTGGATTTTCAAATTGTCATGGTCCTGAACAAATTGTAAAGTACGAGACTTGTCAGCTATGATGCACGAATACGAACAGGGTGATATGGGCACGACACGACACGACAAGAATACGACGATACAAATTTCTTCTTGAATTTTTCGCGTGAGGAGTGTCGGACACGATGTCTGACACGAGTGTCCGACGAGACAAAATGATATTTTTAGAAGTGTTCATGCATCATAGCTTGTCACATATCGATTGTATAAGTAATTGGTGAGAGATTTATAGACCAAATGAGTTATCTCTCCTACCAAGCTAATCTTTTGAAATGAATTTTTCTCTTTAATCTATAACAATTAGTATCAGAGTCAGCTCGAAGTGGTGGCTTAAAAAAACTGGTCATTATCAACGAGGACATTGACCCTCAAGGAAAATCGATTATCATGGTCCTGAACCAATTACAAGGCATGAGACTTGTCCCACATCGATTATATAAGTAATTGGTGGAGGTTTATAAACCAAATGATCCCACCAAACTATTATTTTGAGATGAGTTCTCATATTTAATCTATATCTATAATCGAATGCATGTAATATCCTCTTTAAATAAATTCAGATGCACATGAATATTATTATTGAATATTAGGGACAAATCATTTTATTAGGAGTTTGTTCATTGTTGAAAAATTTTAAATTAAATAAATAAAATACTTATTTAATTTCTTAGATTAAAATTTATTATTGCACTCAGGTCGATTAATCTATAACTTTCAATTTGTCTTTTTACTTTTGGCATAAATCAAAAATTATATTTTCACTTATTAAGATAAGATTTCATAGTTTTATTTTTTACAAATAGATTCATTTAAATTCCTTGAACGAATATTAATTAAATTAATAAATATTAGTTATCAATTAAATCATACCTTTTATGTAATAACTAAATTTGATGATCCGTGACAATGTTAATTCAACCAAGGTTAATTATTATGTAATTTATATTTAATATTTAATTATGATTAATTATATGAATATTCAAAAACTCAATACTTGATAAATATTAAGTATTATTTACGCTATTAGTGTTAGTTTAGTGTTTTAAAAAATTATTGCTTACTGGTTTTTTTATTGCCGTAAACTTTTACAAGATTATTAATCGTGATTACATAATTGTAGATAATACTTGGATCTTTGCTTACGGTTTTAATTAGAACCGTGATTTTTTAATAAGCTTATTAACTACATTTGTACAAATGTAAGCAATAATGAAGTATTGTTTACTGTTTAACTTAAAAATATAGTCATTTAAAAATTTATTCCCTACAGTTTTAATCTTTATCGTAGTCTTTTATAAATTATTAAGACTATCCTTAAAAAACCATAGTAAAAATTTTAATCCTTATAATTTTACAAGTATAGATAAAATTGACTCAGGGAAAAGGGTTTATTTTCCTGTAGTACACTAAACAAATATCTCAATCGCTTGTTACGATAATCAACTCGAGAACTTTGTAAATTGGGCACCCTACGTCTAAATCACAAATATTCATTTTTAATTCGTATATATTTTTCACTATTTATGGAAGCTTCTTTGGAAAAAATCATATTCGTCTTCTACACATTCATGGTAGCCTGCCATTTTCTAACCCCTTTATGACTCTATGGCCTCTCACTCCGATAATTCTAACCCGAGTTTGATTCGGTTAAATTAACATAATGAATGAGCGAGCGTTTTATATTTGTATGGTTAATGGGAAATTTTAAAAAAAATGATAAATTAAATGATAAATGTAATACATGCACTTATCCTTTAATTAGTTGAGAATTAATTGAAACAAGTTTGAACTAAAATTTTCAATATATAGATAGATAGATATAGATATTGATATAAATATAGAGAGAGAACTATTAAATGATGTAGTTTAGTAATTCCGCCTTATATTAATTTAATTAGAGACATCGTATTTAAGTTTCTGAATATACACTTATCATTAATAAAATAATTTTGTACTTAATAGACTTTGACCATATAGTGCGCTACCATACAAATAGAGAGAGAGAGAGAGCGCACGCTAGACTAGCTTCCTACACAATAAAATACTTTTAATTCTGTTTAAATAAAATATAAATCCCATACTATTTATTTATGTACAAACTTTGTTTTTGGGGTGAACCCCAAAGTGGCCGAAAGCTTTAAAATTTAAAAATAGTAATGTGTGATGCATCACCAAAAATTTTTATGATCCTTATATGATTTTCTTTTTTTCCATGCCGATCATTTTTCGTGAAGGTAAATTTTATTTTAATCAAGTCTTTCTTTTTTTTTTTTTTCCTGATTCTAATAAAAAATATATTTTCTTGGTAATTTTTTACCTCTTTATATCTATAAATGCATTTCTTTTTTTATGCATGATATTTTTTTCCAAGGTAAATATTTTTTATTCCTATCAAGTGTTTTGGTTCTTTTTTTTTTTTTTTCGATTCCAAATATTTTGTTAGTTTGATAATTAATTATTTGTAGGTATTTAGTGTACATATCATTAGTATTGTGTTCTCTTGCTAATTTTCCCATCCCTTTTCATATCCAAGTAAATTGTAATTATGTTTAAATTATAATTTAGTTTTATTATTTGATTTTTTTGTGTTTTAAAACTTATATGTTTATAATATATTTTATTCATTTTTTTGTTCATTATCTTTTTAAAATTTATTAATTAATTTTGTTTTTTCATCTTTTATAATTTGATTGTAATACATGGTAGAAAAGCGATGATGTCAAAATGTGGCTGATCAGTTGGTTGTAGATGTGAACGTCCAATTACTAGAGAATTTGTTGAGTAGGGAAGATTTGAATTCTTTGCAAGGCTATAAGGATGAACAAAGATGAGTTCAAAGACACAAAAAGGAGGACTTAAGAGTTAGATTTGTTTTGGCACTCCGACGCTCAAGACAATCAGTCCGTACGATGAAAGCTCGATATGAAAGAGTTAGGTGAGAGTGACGTAAATGAGGTAATAGTAATGTACCGAAATAGTAAATAAGGGGGTATTTATAGCTAAAAAGTTTGTGCATGCTTAGTAAACGTAGTGAATATTGCATTTAATATATGGATAGTGTAGGTAAATCGCTTCATGACTCTTCTTACCTGTTGTATTAAAGAATTTGAAAGGTATAACAACAATTTAATACGTATGCAGGGAGAATGTCTTGCATTAAATATTACATCATCACTCTCGGTCCAATGGACTGTTCGCCAAGTCTTCGGTCGGGGGACCTTTCATGTGAGTTGACGTGTTTCAAGTGAGCAAGAATTTAGAGATTGATTAATTCTGAGATACGGTGAAATGCTTTATTCTTCCTTTATTGAAGAAACGTGAGGCACTTTAAGTGTGAACTCTGAGAACTCTGGGGACCTTTCAGAGCCAATTTGTCTACTTCCACATTTCCTTCAAACTTTTAAATTACTGGTAAATGGCACGACGTGCAATCCCATTTGTTATTCTTTTTCTTTTGGAAAACTTTAGTTTTATTAATTTTGTTTGTCTAATTGTTCTGGTTATTTACTTTTAATTATAATTTGATATTTTTATTATATTCTAATTGATGGTGTCCGACATGAGTGTCCGACACGACACGATATGATAAGATGATATTTTTAAAAGTATCCGTACATCATAACCTTCCATGCATATTGTAATTATGTTAAAATTATTAATTTAATTTTCAATATTTGATTTTTTTTTTTATGTTTTAACACTTATATTTTGATAATATATTTTTATTCATTATTTTTCTCATTCAGTTTCTTTTTAAAATTTATTAACTAATTTTGTTTTTTTCTCTTTTATTATTTGATTGTGATACACGATAGAGAAGTTTTATTATGTTTTAATAAAATATATTCTACTTTGGCAATTGTCAAATAAAAATATGATATATTTTGATTTAAGATGATATATTTATATTTCTATTTATATATAAATTTATTTATAAAAGTCTTTCGAATTTTATAACATATTTTATTTTTCTTTACATACGTTGAAATGTATCGTACAATTTTATAGTTTTATTTTTATTTATTTTTTAGCAAAATATACTTTTGATATTTTTTTAATATACATTTTATATTTTATTATTTTATATAATTGATAATAAATTAGTTTTCTATTTAATATTTGCTCTCTAATTTTAAAAGTATTTCTTTTATAAATTAATATTTCCACATCCTATTCAAATATCTTAAATAAAACTTTGATTTCATAGTTATTATTTTTGATTTCATAGTTATTATTTTAATAATATTGATGGGATTTAATCCGACGTGTCAACCTCCAACACTTTGTAATTTATTTGTGTGGGGAAACAGGGGTTGAGAGCTTAGGCGAAGGTCGCTGGTGACGTTGGTTCAACCTGCTAGGAACAAACACAATAAGGTCAGAAGGCCAAGCTGGCGGAATGGGGGGTGATACCCAGTTTGGCTCTCCGATGTTCAAGTCAGGCTCAAAATAGTGAGTGAAGAAGATGAAGCAAAAACAGAGCTCAGATATGGAAGCTTGCTTAAAGAGCATGTGTGAGATCCGTATATTTATAGTTGAGGGTCAGGGCCCTTTTGGTGTTGCCCTAGACACATGGCGCAATGAGAAATCTCTGAAAGGGATCTCCTGCAAAAGCCTGTGAAAAGGTTGGTGGTGGCAACAGTGGTAGGTGCACGGGCATGTACGGTTTGTCAGAGAGCCTTTTGGGGGGTTGTTACTGGGGATGCAAACGAACCGAGCAGGCTCGCGAGCCTGACGAGCAAGCTCGAGCCAAGCCCGAACCCAAACCGTTTTTAGTTAGGCTCGTGGCTCGCGAGCCAATATATTTAATTAAAAAAATAATATTTTAATTTATATATATATAAATATTTTATTATTATATAATGTTATATATATATTTATTGATGTTTATATAAAATTAATAAAAAAGTAATATATAATATATATGTATATATATTTAATAAATATATATTATTATATATAAAAATATATTAAATTATTTAAAAAAACTAATTTTTAATTAAAAATAATATAAAACCCATTTGGCTCGCGCCGAGCGAGCCTCGAGCCTTGGTCGAGTTGAGCTCAAGCCAGAAAAAAAAGGCCAAGGCTCGGCTCGTTTGCATCCCTAGTTGTTACCGAGGGCTTGGCATGCTCCGGTTTGGATAAGGGCTTTTTGGGGTCGCTTGGTCCGAGGGGACGCCTGGGCCAAAAGCATGGTTATGGAGAGAGTAGTTTTACCCTTGTAATGGGAGGGAGGAGGCGCTCTCGAGCGCCAATTCAGGAGCATTCTCGAGGGTCAGTTTGGGAACACTTTTGAGAGTTGAAAAGTGTCCACATTTGAACTATGGTTCACACGCTCGGGAGGGTCAAAGCCTCTTGTGATGATGGGATGACCATTTCCCCGAGGGGAACACCGAACCGCTGGGGGTGGATTGAAGTGTCTTTAATGTGCCATGCTATGATGCGAGGATTGAGCCACGTGTCACTTACGTGTCACGAGCGCATTTTGGGCTCATCATTTTGCCCCATAATTTTGTAGTCCATAGTGATATGGACTGTAGAATTCAAATCTTCTAAATCCCTAGAATTGTTTCTTGGCGGGGAAGTTCCGCACTCGGGAGCTTTGCTCTGAAGACGCATTTAATGCGATCCTTTTACCTTGACAGCTCGAAACGCCACGCATTTAATGATATTCAGGTGAGTGGGTGCACCTTTTCAGGAAACGGCGCGTGAATATGGGAAAGTGGGCGACGTTTCACAAAAGTGGATCATTTTCCTAGGCGGGAATGATTACCTCGTTTGAATTAATTACCTAAATCCCACCAACTTTTTCTCCTATAAATAGGGAGATACGGATCCATTTTCATTTCTTCCTTACGTAATCTTCCTTCAAAGCATTCAAGCATTCCCAGAGACATTCTAGCAACTTCCAAGTTTTTTAGAACTTTAGGTAATTCCTTGTCTCTTTCTAACTTTCTTACTTGCTAACTTTTAGACCCGTAGGTATTCCCTTCTTCTAGTCCTCCATTGTTACTTCCTTTCATCTTTCTCCTACCCGCAATGTCTAAGAGAATCATAGAAGAAACTGTGAGGGAGATTGAGGACATGGCCAGTTCTAGTTCTCCTTCCCACAATCCCACTTCTCACCACGAAACTGTGGAGGAGATGTTTGGTGACACCCGGGATGAAGACCTTGACACCGCCGTGTTGGCCATGGGGGAAAGAAACAAAGGTGGTGTTGACCACATTTTTGAAGAAATGGATTTGGTCTTGGAGGCGGAGCGACAAGGGGTTACATTACCCTTAACAGAGGGTTCTCTTAACCCTCAACGTAGTAGGGTGACTGTAGCAATTCCGGGCCCAATTCAGGAAGAAACGGTCGGTCCCTCTGAGGAACCTCGCGCCAAGCGCAGAAAAAGGACCAAGAAATCCAAGAAATCCACCGAGGCAGAAAGTTCTGGCATGTAAGCCACTGAGAGGACCTCCCGACGAGATTAAGAGCACCATATCCAAGGGCGATTTGGTTACAATGAGGGCCCCCAGATATTGGGACGAGCGGTTCACATATAGGATCTCAACCGAGCACGAGAGGGCTAACAACCCACCTCACGAAGAGAAGGTAGTTTACAGGGATGCCGTGGAAGTAGGAGGTTGAGATTCCCAATTTTCATGCCGGTGGGAAGCATTTTAAACTACTTAAACCTGAGCCCTTCCCAAATTATCCCCAACGACATAGCCCTCATCAGTGTTTTTGTAATTTTGATGAAGTACACTAAAAACGAGCCTTCAATACATAACTTTAATAGCCTTTTCCAAGTGGCTCGCTCACCATGTTCATCCCTGATGGCTGGCTTCTACTATGTTCAAGCAAAGTCAAATTTAAAATTGATAGATGCGCCCTCGACGTCGTATGAAGCTGAGTGGAAGGAGAAATTCTTCTTTGTGAGGGCTCCCGAGGGTGACGACTTTGGCATCCCACGAGAGTGGGTTATCCACGGAGAGGGGCCTCTCGTAAGGTCCGTTTAGAGCCCCTATTCCCCTTATCATGGGCTTAGGATTTGGATCTTGGCCCTCGCCATGAGAAATGCGGGTTGGCTCATTAAAGCTAAAGAACTGATGGATGATGAAGAGATCTTGTTCCTTTGCGGACTCATGAACGACCCTGACATGATTGCTAACCCACCGCTCGAAATTTGGAAAGAGATGGTTAGATTCTAGGAAGCTAACTTTTAGATTAGGGATGCTAACTTTCCCCCTTTGTATTTTCTGGAGAAGAGTCCTAACCCTTGGTTTTCTTTCTTCTCCTTGGCAGGTACCAGTATACTAATGGCAGGAAGAGGTGGTATGCGCTCTTGGGCCCTCGCCAGAATCAAGGACGCCCACAAAACCAGCAACAACAGTAGCAACAACAACAACCACGACCCGGACGCTCGGGAGGCCGTGGAGATGGTCGTGGCGGCGGCCATGGTGGAAGCAGTTCGAGCACCCCTGGAAGGGGACGAGGGGAAAGTCTATGGGCTACCCCCGACACGAGAATGGTCCCTCATCAGGGGGGATAACCTTCAATAAGGAAGCGGGGACCGGCCTCTCCAACTTGGCCCCAACGAGAATCGCGGACAACGCTCGGGCGTGATCATCCGAATGTACAGGAGGATAACACTCCTCGCTCCAGGAAAAGGAGAAGATTCCTGACTTCGTTCCTGTGATGGGGAAATGGAAAGAAGTGGTAATAGGCGAGCCTGGGGAAGGCGAGACCTCTTCCTTCGAGGGAGAGCACATATAGGCCTTTGAGCGCAATGGGGACACCTCCTACCAACGGGCCCCTTCCTCGGGCCCTACTTTTCTGGTTGACTGCCCATCAACGAGGAACTTGGTGTATGGGATCTTGCACAGATTGTAATTTACAGGAGATCACCGGAAGCTGTTCGGACAAAGCACAAACCAGGTCATAGAAGACCTCTGCCATGCCCTCATTGCGGTAGATAACTCTTCCTTTCAAAAATGTACCCTAGCTCTTGGCCCTACACTTATTCTTTCCAAATGTGACTAAGTGTTGTTCACTCATCTTTTAGGAAGGAAGTCCTCCCGAGGGTCAAGAACCTTCAGCAGCGCTCGTTGGCCTTCTCCGTGTGCAAGGCAAAATATAAGAAGATGGTCCGCGCTGCCAACCCCGCCCAGCTCCAAGAGGAGAATGATGTGCTGACGGCCAAGTTTGAGTCCCTCGAGGCTGAGCACAACCGGCTCAAGAAGGAGCTGGAGAAAAAGGAGGAGTCTCGTAAGAAAGCTTGTGCTGATGTGGCCAGATACAAGGATATCAATGAAAGCCTGGCCAAAGACCTGGATGAGAGGAACAGACAACTCACCACTGCCGAAAAAAAATTCACCGAGGCCACCAAAAGGGCCTATGAGGAAGAGTTCAACAGGGTGCTCCCCGAGTGTATAGTTGAGGCAAACCGCAAGGCTCTGCTCAAATTCTGCCACTCCAAAGCTTTCCATTTCGCTGTCAGCCTACACTGTTTTGATGAGGCTCAGAAAGCCTTCAACCTGGCTATAGGCCAGTTGATCACTCTAGGCTTGAACCCCCCTCCCCACACCGCTCGGAAGCACTAGCGTATGGGCCTGCAATATGATGAAGAGTTAAACGCTCCAGCTGCGGACGAGGGAAATCCCGAGGAGGGCTTGGCGAAACCGGAGCATGCGGAGCTTGTTACCCTTCTCTAGGAGGAGTTCATGGCGGCCCACCAGCATGTTGAGGAGCCTATCGCCGAAGAGGATGAAGAGGGGGCTACTGATGCCGTACCTGTCCCCGAGGGCCCTTTCTCTGCTGCCCCCCAATCGTCAACCGCTGTGGAGACTCCCACCCTTGCTGTTGAGAATACTGAGCCTCAAGCTCCACAAGCGCCTTCTAGTACTTCCAACCCTGAAGTGGTTGACTTAGAAGGTGGCCAAGGCCAAGACACCCAGACCAGTTGAGCATGGTTAGATTAATCTTTTTGAAAAATTTCTCAAACTTGGTCTGGAGCCTATCTTTTCGAAAAATTTCTCAAATTTGGTCTGGAGCATTACAACACATATCTCCTAGAAAGTCTTCTTGAATCTGTAGTTGTCTCTTTGTGAAAAAATCTTGTAATATTTTGTTGTTTATCCGTAGCTTGAATGCCCATCTTCTGTAATCGACCGTAAGCTCCTTTTGAATGAATGACTATCGTTTTTGCCATGGATGATTTTACCCTTTGCCTTTGTGTTTACTTTGCGTGTTTATCTCTTTTTAAATTCTCAATATGAAAAATTCGAGCGTAAAACTTAAGCAAAATTCACAAGAGTCAGCATCATTTTTACTAAGTAAAATCACACGAGGGGCCTGCTCTCGAGGGCATCCGGGTAAGATTACAAAATTACTTGGATGATTCCTTAAGGAAATTACCCTTGGAAATTTTCCTTTGAGAGGAATCGCGAGGGGCTATTCTCGAGGGCGCCCTGGTCTGTTGGGGGGATTCGTTTAAGAATTATTTCATAAAAAATTCCATCAGTGAGTTAACGCGAGGGCCCTCTCTCCGAGGGTACCCTGGTTATAAACGAAATCCATTTAGAATGTTTCCTTGAAGATGCTACCCTTAAAAATTCTTCTTCGCAAGGAATCGCGAGGGGCACGTTCTCGAGGGCGCCCTGGACCTCAGAATATTTCTTTAAAGATTGTTAATTAAGGAATCTCAACAATGTACTAACACGAGGGCCTCACTTACGGGGTGCCCTGGTTAAGCTGTGGAATCCCTTGGAAAATTGTTAATGAATTTTACCAAGTAATGGGAATCACGAGCGTGAGGTAAAATGAGCCCGAGGGACTTGCTTGTGTGGGTCCCTTGTCAAATTTCTTATAAGGAAAGTTAACAATTTAAAGAACGCGAGGGGCCAGTTATCGAGGGCACCCTGGTTTCCTAGGGTATTACTTAGAAGATTTTTTTTTCTTAAAGACTTTTCCCTTAAAAATTCTTCCTGGTGGAAAGCATGAGGGTCCCTTTCTCGAGGGCTCCCTGGTTCCTTGAGAATTTCTAGGGTGGGGTCTTATATGGGAAATATTTCTAAGTGTCCCCAAATTTCGAGCATGTGTGAGACCCTGGTCCAATTGCTCAGCTGAGGTCTCGAGCGTGAACTAGATGTAGAATCTAGTTGGTCAGCCCTCATCAAGTGAGTGATCAAGTCTTCAAGCTCGGAAGACGCTCGGTGAGAGTGATATGACCCTTGCATCAGGGATCCGCTCACCTTGGGCCTATATGGCAGTCAGCCTAGGGATCCAAGGGGGGATTGCATAGCACGTTATGAAGTAGGCTTTGTACAAAATTTTCTTATCTAAAAGAAGTAGATTCCTTTGCTTTCTTTCTTCAATAAAAAGTTACATTGAGCCTGGAATTGGGTTTTTACAGAATATGTTCTTCAAGAAATTTAAACATAAAACCGTCGAAGGTTGCATGCGTTCCAGGGTCGAGGGAGGCACTCGCCTTGAAGTGTATCAAGTAGGTAGGTGTTATTGGCTCTCACTTGGATGACCTTGAAGGGTCCTTCCCAATTTGGGTCCAATTTGCCCACATGCCTTGATACTTCTACTTTCTTCAATACCAGGTCCCCCAGCTGGAGCTTTCTCTCTTTGACATGCTTGTTCTACTGTCGAGCCACTGAGGCTTTGTACTTATGGATACGAGTCCAAGCGCTATCCCTTTTTTCTTCAAGCAAGTCTAGCTCGAACGCCCTGTTCTCCTTGTTGGTATTAGGTTCAAAATAAGCAACACGTGCGGACTTTTGAGCAATTTCTGCAGGTATCATAGCTTCAGAGCCGTATACGAGGGAATAGGGAGTTTCACCTGTGGTGGCTTGAGGTGTTGTGCGATACGCCTATAAGGCTCCTTGTACTTATTCAGCCCATTCTCCTTTCTTGCTTTCGAGCATTGTTTTTAAATGCTGTAAGATGATCCTGTTAGTAACTTTCGCTTGACCGTTGGCTTGAGGGTGCCCCACGGAAGTGAACTGCTGTTCAATGCCCAATTCCGAGCACCACTCTCGGGTATCTGTTACGATGAAATAAGACCCATTATCTGAAATCAATACATATGATGTTCTTCCAGATGAAATCCCTGACCACACGAAAAGTGATTTTGGCAACTGCCTCTACCTCGACCCATTTGGTGAAATAATCCACCGCCAAGATAACAAATTTCTTCTGTCCCACCGCGATTAGCAAGGGCCTCACGATATCAATGGCCCATTGATCAAACGGCCATGCATCGTCTATAGGGGTCATTATAGCCGCGGGCAGCTGTGGAATGTTAGAATGGAATTGGCACTTGCGCACTTTTTGGAGAAGTCAATGGCATCTTGTAGGGCCGTGGGCCAATAAAAGCTACTTCTTAGCACTTTCTTGGCAAAGATATGCCCCCCAGAGTGATTCCTGCAACTTCTAATGTGAATATGCTCGAAAATTTCCTTGGCCTGCGAGGGCCTCAAACATTTTAATGGGGGACCCTGATATGATCGTTTGAAGAGCCTTCCTTCCTGATCCAGGAAAAAACGAGGGACCTTACTCCTGATTTTCCTTGCTTCCACCTTGTCCATTGGGCAAACACCATCCCTAATGAATCTAATGATATCATCAAGCCAACAAGGCTCGGATGGGTCAATCATTGCTACCTTGCGAGCGCTGGCTCTTTCCTTTGTCAAGGGTTCCTTTGTCCTCAGAAAAGTAATGACGCGATCACACGATCCTTCGAGGGCGGAGGCGAATTTTGAGAGGGCGTCAGCACGCTCATTTTTTGCCCTCGGAATCTATGAAATTCTTTAAACTTGCCGATGACTTCCTTAGCCTTCCCCAAGTATTGCACCATGGTGGCTTCTCGAGCCTCATACGTTTCTTCAATCTGGCTCGCGATCATCTGGGAGTCAACGTAGGTGGTGATCCAAGAGGCTCCATTTTGAAGGGCAATTCTCAGCCCTTGGATGAAAGCTTCATATTCTGCCTCATTGTTGGTAATTTGAAAATCCAATCTGATCGGAAAATCTATCTCAATTTCGCGGGGATCTCTAAGGGTTACCTCTGCTCCTTCCCCCTGAGAGGTTTTCGATGAGCTATCTATCTGCAGGAACCATAAACCATTGTCTTCTGCGGGTATGGGCTCTAGGCCAAAGCGCTTGACAAGCAGGTCAATAACTATCTGTGCTTGTATGGCAGTCCTTGGTTCGTAGCTGATATCAAACTGACTTAGTTCAATAACCCACTTGATTAACCTCCCTGAAACATCAGGCTTTGATAGGACTTGCCTTAAGGTCTGGTCCGTAAGCACCGTAATGGAATGAGCCTGAAAATACGGTCTTAGCCTTCTTGACGCATTTACGAGGGCGTATGCAAACTTCTCAATCTCTAAATACTTCTTTTCTGCGCCCTGCAAAGTTTTACTCCAATAATAGATTGGCAAGTGCTTGCGCTCACGCACGGCCACAAGGAACGCGCTTGTCGTCTCTTAGGAAACCGAGAGGTAAACGAAGAGATTCTTATCTTGCTCAATAATTCACTAATTAATTGATATCTTTTAATTAGAGTAAGATCTTATCTTGCTCTCCAAGATACTCCAAGAAATCTTTCTCTCTCATACTTTAGGAAGTTTGACTATTCAATTTTATCTTTCATAAAATTAAATATCAACTTCAACAAATAATTCAATTCATAATTAATTATTTATTTGGTTAATTATTTTTGAGTTTGGACTTAACAATTAATTCATAATTAATCAAAAATCCAAAGTTAATTAACAATTTAATTAATCAAAGTTTTCGCACGTGTGGCGTGTCAGTCACGTGCGTGACACGTGGCATAGGGCCCACGTACGTGTGGCCCCATTTTGATCAACAATTTGATAACTTCGTTAATCCGATTAACTTCTTTCCAAAACCCTCATGACCTGGTATTTGTGTGTGACCCTTTAGGTTTATTATTCGATTAACAGTGACACTAATTAATTAATTCTAATATTTAATTAATTAATTCACAGACCACACTACCGTAATCTAGCAATGGGTGTGCGACCCTAGCCAAATAACGAAATAAATAGAAGAACCTTTCAATCAATGATAATCAGTGAAATACGATCCTACTACAACTCCATCTCTCAATCAAGATATTAAGCCATGGGAATAAAGTTAGAGCCTTGTTATTCTTGATTTTTAAAGTTAAGTCCATTTTATATTCATTTAGATTTCAATCCAAGAAAACCCCATTTTCTTGTCTTGATCTTTTATCCACCTTGGCCAAGGGTTTAATATTTAATGGACTACGAACAACTTAATCAGTAATAGATCATTCTTGTTCTTAACAAGTGTAGGTCCTTTTTTTATTCTAATAATTCTACATATGCCACTTGTGTAATCCCAACATAGGCCGGAATCCAGGTGTTTATATGGTGACACCCTTTTGAGCCTATATCAAAGATTACAGAGTTAGCTCATATAAGACATTACAGAATCTCAAGTGAAAGGATTATTAATCACGTCATTAACCTGTGAGATATTTCCTAATTTGGAAGTTTCTGTAAACTTCCTTTCCTATTTAGGAATGTTCTCACGCGTGACATCTCAATGATGAAGTTCTTGTAACAATCACCCTTATGTATTATGAACGCATCATCATATGCACTTATCACTCCTTGAAACTGAGTGATCCTTCTTAAGGACATAATCACATAAACAAGTCTCAACGGAGTCAAGGTTGGCACTCCCACTGTCTGTCGGACTCATTGACTTGGAGAAGTTTCAAATCCTCGCATATGGAGTTACGAACTTGTTTCATGTGTCGTTCTTATAAGGACAAAGTTCTTAACGGCCTCATCGGATTAGGAGAGTTCAAAACATGCAAAACACAATCAAACACGAACATACGTAAATAAGCACATAAAGAAGTGTTGCTTATGAACAAAATCATTTCGTTTATTATTCAAAGGTTGTTTGTGATTTTACTAGGAAAAAATAAAGCAAAATAGCTGCTTTAAGGGCACTATTCCTAACAGAAGATACCTAGCACAACATGAAATGACACAAGGCACGCGTTAGTTTTAGTTAGTTGGATTCTCGACCTCCCTCCAGACCTAAGATAGAAGGCTGCATTTATGCCTGAAGAATCGATCGGGTGACGAGGTTCTTCGACCTCCCAGTTGAGATGCAAGTCGAGGATCTTGCAAGATGTTCATTGAATGCAGATAATCTCCTGACCTATTTCACTTAAGTGCACCATACATATAACTATTAACTCTATAGATGCATTTAATGCACATTAAGTATGTGTACTTAGGCTCACACAAAGGCCCACCACCATAATACCCGTATAATTCATGTCAGTTGGTAAGCACATTTATTGCACTTTTCGAATCCTTTAATTTACTCATAAGATTTTTGAGCTAATTATTGATTTAGGTATTAGAGGGTTTACGTCATGGTTACCCGACCTAGTTCATTATTTTTTTCCCTTGTGTCATTTCTAGGCCGAGAAGACTTTCTTTCAAATAAATTGTTGAATCATCAACTGGTCGATTCAATAGCTTCATCAACCACCAAATTTCGGCATGATCATATACTATAACATTAATTATAAATAAAAAATATTTTTTTCATATTAGCAAATTATATTGACAAAATTTTAGTCTTATTATCAATTAATTAACCATAACAAAAAATTAGTAACACTAATGTGAACTAACTATCTCTTCTACGTTAAATTATTAGTCACTTCACCCTGCGACAATATTCCAATATCCATTTTTCTCGATCAAATCTTGTTCTCAACTATTTTTTGATAATTCACTTAATGTTAATATCGTCATCACTACGTTTGCTTGTGTCTATAATTTATTAACAATTAATTTTTCTTAAACATGATCATTTCTGCATTTAAAAAAGACAGTATATCTCACATGATAATAGAAATTTTATTCTTTAATATCTATATTCATTCGCTCATTAAATTTATATTGAAACAATATAATTTTAATATTATAGGGTATAAAGCATTAGGTTGTGTGCACCATTATTTACTAAATTTTTTTTTAGTTCCACGTGACGTTAATTTTGTTGATGAAAAAGATTATGCACTTCAAGTGCGCCGTTAGTACAACCCTCCAGCCACTTGTATTTTAGGTGATATGTGACCAGTTCTAGCCATATTTAGGAGTTAATTTTTTTTGGTTAGACTATTTAGGAGTTAAATTATTCGTACATTAGTTAGTAAAGTACAAGTCAATCCAAGATTTTTTTCAATAAATATAGTTAGAATTAATAATATTTCGCATAAATTATAAGCAGTAAACTCCACCAATGGCGCATATGAGGCGTTCATATTTTTTTCGTCCAAAAAGGTAATAATGAAACTTAAATTGTAACTTTTTTAAAAAATTGAGATTAAAAATTAAATAAAAATAACGGATCTACACTGTAATTTTATGCCATATGGGAACAAAATTGCATTTAAAAAAAAAAAAAATTATATTGTTAAAAGAATTTTTCAATCTCAAAATATATTATTATATAAGTCATATATGAAATTTTTATAAAATTAGAGATATATGCTTTAGCAATATTCTATTCAAAACACTCATTTGCCAAAATTTATAATACGAATTATTTTGTTGTCTTTCAATCTGTTAGACTTCTCTCATTATAATAAGCACTTCAAATTGTAGGTGTTAAAATTGAAAATTTTGGCATGTTAGTTTCACACGCTCTAGCAATATGTTCTCTTGATAATAGAAATTTTGTTCTTTAATATTTATATTTATTCGCTCTAGTACAATTTTATTAAATTTATATTGAAATAGTATAATTTTGATATTACAAGGTATAAAACATTGAGTTGTGTGCACCATTGTTTACATTAAACCTTTTTAGTCCCATATGAGGTTAATTTTGTTGATGAAAAAGATTTGTGCACTTCACTTGCACCGTTAGTAGAGCTCTCCCGCCACTTGTGTTTTAGATGATATGCGACCAGTTTTAGTCATATTTAGAAGTTATCTCTTTTTTTTTTTTTTTTTTAGTTAGGCTATTTAGGAGTTAAATTATTCGTATATTAGTTAGTAAAGTACAAGTCAATCCAAGATTTTTTTTCAATAAATATAATTAGAATTGATAACATTTCGTTTAAAACACAAGTAGTAAACTCTTCTAATGGCGCATATGAGGCGTTCATGTTTTTTCCATCCAAAAAGGTAATAATGAACTTAAGTTGTAACTTTTTTAAAAAGTTGAGACTAAAAATTAAATAGAACTAACGGACTTACACTGCAATTTTATGTCATATGAGAATAAAATTGCATTTTTAAAAGTTTTTATAGTGTTAAAGGAATTCTTCAATCCCAAAATATATTATTATTATTATTATTATATATATATATATATATATATAACTCATATATGAGATTTTTATAAAATGAGAGGTATATGTTTTAGCAATATTCAATTGAAAACACTCTGATAGTGCCAAAAAATAAGCTAAGGGACCCGTTCCCTCTTTGACACACAAACATTACGCTCCTCTTTCATGCGCTCCCCTCTAGCGCTCAAGCATAGCGTCTCCTTTTGGAGCTCAAGTCTCGCGTTCCCCTGTTTTGCGCTTAAGCACTCCCCGCTCATTCCAAAAGCGTGTTCCCTCTTATGCGAGTTCATGATAGTGCTAAAATATTTCTAAGTGTTGAGCTCCACCATTTCGAGGTCCGTAACCTTCGTGCTCAACCTTCGCGTACCATCTTCGCGCTCAACCTAAGCGCTCCACCTTTGATAGCACCTCCTAAGCGAAATGCCACCTTCGAGATACCACCTCCTAAGCGAGATACCACCTCTTAAGCGAGACGCCACCTCCTAAGCGAGGTACCACCTTCAAAATACCACCTCCTAAGCGAGGTACCACCTCCGAGATACTACCTCCTAAGCGAGATGCCACCTTCTAAGCAAGGTACCACCTACGAGATACCACCTCCTAAGCGAGATGGCACCTCCTAAGCGAGGTACCACCTTCCAGGTCCCCCGAGGTGGAGCTCAAGCGTGTTTAGTACTTGGAATGCGGTGATTACCCACGTAGACACGTCTCTCAATTGCTCAACGCATGATCCCGCGATATTCGCTCCCACTAAGCCCGCTCATGCACAACTCTGACTTCAAACCTAAGGTATAAATACTCTTTCTTCTCAGAACTGAGGTACACACACTTTTACATACCGAACCTCTACTGGGAGGCGGGCCTAGAACAATAGCGGTCCATGACCACATTTTAAATTTTTTTATTATAATACATGTATTAAAATATTTCTAAAATATTTTAATACAATAGCGGAAGACTAGCCGGATCTACTCAAGTATATACATGCAATTGATAATAAATTATAAATCACTTAAGCAGATAAACATCTAACATGCAATTAACACTTAAGAGCACATAATTTATCATGCTTAAAATAAGATAACTGAAAAATATTACCGTACTGCAAACATGGCTATCTAACGGCATTTTTCCAGCTCCGAATTCACCTCTCGTGAACCCGATACCCGATCTCCTCGTGAAACCGGCAGAGCTTCCCTGCAATAACCCCAAAGAAACCCTCGGAGTGTGGGCTCCAAAAGTATTGATACGTTGCATATTTACGAATTTATTCGGTTTAATATTGTTATATTCTTCCCCCATATTTTGGTTTAATTGTGTGTATTGAACTGATTTATGTTTTTCTTTAGGAACTCATGGGCTTGCCAAGATTTTGGAGATTTTTTTAGCAAATGGGGACAGCAGCCTTGCGTGAGGCCCATGAATCATTACAAGCAATTCATTTTCTTTTGGATCCATTGAAGGAAGAAAGCGTCTGGCCCATGAGGAACAGCTTGGAGCCCAATTTACAAGCCTAAAGCCCTGATGTCAAAGAGTTGCAGGAGTTACGCATAATTCAGCACATTCTTTTGAGGATTAATGTTGTCACTTAATACAATTAGTGGCCATAATGGTTCTTGATCGTGGAAGGGACGTGGGGAAAATAGTGGGGAAGCTTCCGCCACTTAGGGCTACAAATACAAGAAGGACGCTGCACACGGGAAAGAGGAATGGAAGCACCAAAACTAGTTTATTTCCTCTTTTCCTTATTTCGTTGAATATTATATTTTCTTATTCGTACTTGTCTTTTAATCTCGTTATGAATTTCTAATTCGTTTTTAGTTGGGATTTTCCAAGCATGCTTTAGATGTTGTGAGACAATTTCTTTGGGTTGATTAATCAAAGTTATCCGTTTTATTTCTGATTTCATGTCATTGAGTGTTGTTCAATTCTTTGGTTAGTGCACGAATCTAGAGTTATCAACACACATACAGCTAGTTAATTTATTTGGTAGAGTCTAACCGGGTAATTAACGAAGTGGCAATCAACACTAGGTTGTTAAGTTCAGCTGATTTTGTGTTGTGGAATATTACGGTCTGATTAGGCGAAGTAGGAGTTTCGACTAAGTCGGTTAGGGTTAGTGTTTCTTTAGCTCGTAAAGCAACTAACTAATTGAATCTTTGAAGGAGTTTCTGATAGGGTTATTAGCTAGTTAGGGAATAGTCTTTAGGAGTTTCTTTAGATTATTCTAAAAATACGAAGAAACGAGGGAGCCTAAGGTAATTGGTAACTATAGCTAGCCTAACGAGAAATTAATCACCCTGTCCGTGATCATAGTCTGATGCATGCGTAGGAAAATCCCGGCTATTTGATATATACTGAATTTATCCTAGTTAATTCTTAGTCTCAATTTTAGTTTAGCTAATCCGTAGTTTGTTTACTTAATTTATCTTTAGTTTAAGCATAAATCTCAAAAAAACCCCATTTTAATTATTTGTTTTCGTTCCTTGGCATATTAAGAGTCACGATATCGTCCAATCCCCGTGGATCGACCCCTTTTACCACTATTTGCAATTTAATTGTATTCTGTACTTGGGATTAATTATTGGTGGCCTCGACACCCCATCAATTTTTGGCGCCGTTGCTGGGGATTGGTTTATAATTGATTTTGTTTCTTTTTCTTATGTCTAGGAACCTTCGTACGGGACAACTTGCCACGTACGATCCCGAGATTGAAAAGACCGCTAAAAAGCTTAAGAAGTGGTCTAAACAAAGGCAGCAAGCAGCAGGTGGTGAAAGTTCGAATCTGTTTGAGCTTGATTCTGACATTGAAACTGAACAGCAGTTGGAATTTGAAGAACAGACTGTCAGTGAACCTGACAGTGATCACGGACAGGATATGGCTCAGAACAGAACACTTCGGGAGCTTGCCCGACCTACTGAGGCACAACATCCACTCTGCATAACTTTTCCAGAACTGCAAGAAGGCTTCGAACTGAAGTCGGGACTCATCCATTTGTTGCCAACTTTCCGAGGGTTGGAGAATGAGGACCCGAATAAGCATCTTAAGGAATTTCACCTTGTGTGCACGTCCATGAAGCCACACAATGTGACGGAGGATCAAATCAAGTTAAGGGCTTTTCCCTTCTCATTGCAAGATGCGGCTAAAGAGTGGCTATATTACTTACCTTCGGGTACGGTCACAACTTGGTCGGACATGTCAAGACAATTCCTTGAGAGGTACTTTCCGGCTTCTCGTGCTACAAACATTAGGCGAGAAATTTGTGGCGTGAAGCAAAGGGATTCCGAGAGCCTCTACGAATATTGGGAAAGGTTCAAGAGGTTACTAGCAAGTTGCCCTCAACATGGAATTTCGGATCAATTGGTCATTCAATACTTCTATGAAGGACTAACTCCGATGGAACGTAGAATGATGGATGCCGCGAGTGGCGGAGCAATTGTTAACAAGACACCAGTCGAAGCTAGAGAGCTCATATCGACCATGGCTGCAAATTCTCAACAATTTGAAGCTCGGCAGGACACCCCCCGAAGGATGAATGAGGTAAATACTAATTCACTTGATAAAATTGAGTCTTTGCTAACAACCTTGGCGCAGAAAATGAATGTAGGTCCTACTCCACCGACAAGAGTTTGTGGCATTTGCACTAGCCCCACTCACTTCACTGATGCATGCCCAACTCTACACGAAGAGACACCTCGGAATGTGAATACCATTGGATACGAACAAATGAAGTTTGACCCCTATTCAAACACCCACAACCTTGGATGGCGAAGTTACCCAAGCCACAGCTATGCAAACAACTAACCGATCAATCAGAACTTCCATCTGATACCACCACCACAACAGCCTTCAGGCTCAGGTACATCTCTTAGTGATATTGTCCATATGCTTGCTACTAACACTGAGAAATTTCAACAGGACACTTCGACCAGATTTCAGAAGGTGGAAGAGAGTATAAAGAGTTTGGAGATTCATGTGGTACAAATTGCATCGTCGGTCAGCAAAGTGGAGACCCAAGGCAAACTACTATCGCAAAAGCTTGACTTAAGGCACAACGTAAGTGCGATTATGGTGCAAAACAAAAAGGAATTAAAGCCTCCAATCGACAAGTGTCCCAAACATGACCAGGAACAGGGCCCTAATGCAGAAACTGAGAAGAAGGCTGAGAAGGATCCTGCCAGAGATCACAGACAGAATTCCAGTCCAGCTGAAGTCTATCAGAAGCCTCATCCACTGGTAGTTCCACCACCATTCCCTGAAAGGTTCGTTCAGAGAAAGAAGGACAAAGAAAATAAGAACATCTTGGCTCCTTTTGAAAAAGTTGAAGTGAACGTTCCACTCTTTGAGGCCATTAAACAGGTTCCACACTACGCAAAATTTCTTAAGGAATTGTGCACCAACAAGCCTAAGTTGACAGGTAATGAGAAGGTGAGTGTAGGTGAGAAGGTTTCAGCAGTTTTACAAAGAAAATTACCTCCTAAGTGTCACGACAAAGGTATGTTTTCCATCCCATGCAAGATTGGACATATTGGTATTGGTAAAGCTATGTGTGATTTAGGATCTTCTATCAATGTGATGCCTTTGTCTGCCTATAATTCTTTGGGTCTTGGTCCATTAGCTAGTACCGGAGTCATTATTCAATTAGCTGATCGATCAATTGTGTATCCTGAAGGTGTTTTAGAGGATGTCTTAGTTCAAGTTAATGAATTGATTTTTCCTGCTGATTTCTTTGTAATTGACATGGAAAATAGTTATTCATCTGAGCCCTCTGATATCTTATTTGGTAGGCCTTTCCTTAGTACAGCTAAGGCAAAGATAGATGTGCATAGCGGTTCATTAACCTTAGAGTTTGATGGTGAAGTAGTAAAATTTAATGTTTATGATTCCACTAAGCATGTTGATGATGTATCTAGTGTTTATAGTGTTGATGTCATTGAGAGTTTGACTCATGAGGATCTTGGTTTAAATAGTAACATTGAGTTGAATTCTACTATTTGTCATGACATATCTGTTGATGTTAATCTCGATAAAGTTCATACTTTAGAAGGCATTAAGACTACAAGTTCAAAATTTGTGCCTATTGAGCTATCCAGGTTTGAAATTGAAATGTTGCCTTCCATTTTGCAGGCTCCAACACTGGAATTCGAAAAGCTACCTAAGTTTTTAAAACACTCATATCTGGGTGAAAGGGAGACACTGTCAGTGATCATAGATAGCACGCTTGACAGTCTGGATGAGGAGAAATTGGTTAGAGCACTTCAAAAATGCACAGAGGCAGTTGAAAGGACTATCACAAATGTCAAGAGACTGACGCCTTTGGGGAACATGCACGATATTGTTTTGGAACGAGGATCCAAGTCCCGTAGAGTAACCCGACATAGGTTAGACCCACCTATAATGGAGACGGTGAAAATGGAGATCCTTAAGCCCCCTGATCGAATGATTGAAAAATTGGATAGTGAGGTGAAGGGGCGTGGACTAAAGCCATATTATGAAAGGTTTGCAACGAACATGGTTGAAGGGATCAATCTAGAGGATCCTCCTCTAGAAGCTTAAGTGCACAAAGATAACCCGTCGAGTCCATGACGTTAAACAAGGGCGCTAAGTGGGAGGCAACCCATATTTCTTTCTCTTGCTTTTGTTTATTTGTTTTTCGTTTTCTTCTTTTGCTCGATTTCCTCGTCCCATCGTCATATTTTCCCCTTTCGTGTTTTGCAGGCGAATGTGCAGCTAATATATTTGGATAAGTGTGGGGGAGGTAAAATTCTGATCCATTGTTGATAAATGACAGAATCACTGAAGATGGAATTTTGCTACTGTGAGGAAACTTGTCTGAGGTCACGGACAGGGAACTTGACCCATTTTCGCCAAAAAGGGGCATAAACCCACCATCCGACCCACCAACATATCCGAACCGCCCCACCTGCATCATACAATCTTACGAACCCTATATCTCAGTCAGAGCCCCCAAATTGAAACTCCATCTCTCCTATTTCAAAAAAAAAAAAAAAAAAAAATCCCCAAATTGAACATCCTAATCTTAGAATCATGGGTGGAGATGACTCCAGAATGGCCCTTGTGCATATGAGATACAACACTCGTTCCACCGCCGCAGCGCCACTCACTCCGCCGATCTGCAGCCTCCTGCAACATTCAAGGCTAATACACTGTCAGAAAAAGAAATTGGGGAAAATGGCAGAATGCTACTGACGAAGGCTGCTCGTGATCATAGACAGGGTTCTCAGTCTGAATTCCAACCATCATACCCCCGGGATCAGGGAAGTCCTCTGTTTACATTTGATTTTCATTTTATGTTGAGGACAACATGTGCTTCAAGTGTGGGGGGGTATTAGGGCTGTATGAGAAAATTTTTGCATTTTTCCATGATTTCGGGGTATTTTAGTGCTGATATTGGGCTGAAAATATGCGAATTTGATTCTATAGTTGCATGTTTATAGCTGTGAGTAGTGAATTCAGGGTTGTGCCCTCTTCATGCATGATTAGGAGATAAGATGTGGCCCAATTTGATTCTTATTTGATGAATTATTACGATTTAGGCAATGATGGATTAATTCTAAAAGGATATGAAGTATGATTGAATCTTGCATGCTAAATATTGGCTAATTGTTGGTGATATTCTCACATTTTTGGAAATTGCATGCCCGGTTTTAAATGGTTAGAAAATTAAATCGTGTGATTAAAACGACGCCATTCTTGAATAGAAACTTATGAAGCTTAGAAGTTGAATTTGGTATGCACTTGAATTTTCACTTGTTTATTGGGAAATTGTGGTGGAGTTAAGGATTTAATTTAAGTTTGGAAATTACGTGGTATGATCTATTATGTGCAACGCCAAAAATCCGTCGAAAAGATTAAATGGGGCTTAGTAACCGGGTGACATTCATCACCAATGTTTGTGCTTGCGTAAAACGGTCCCAAATGATCTCGACGAGTGAGGCAAATTTCGAATACTCCGCTGTTTACCCAACTAAATAAGTGATTTATCACAATAAAAATGGGTAATTATGAGTAAGGCAAAGCCACTTGAGGTTGTGATTGGTTGAGTAAACGGATGGCATTCATCACAAATGTTTGCGTTCGCGTCAAAACGCCTATGACAATTCAAGTAATTCCTAGCTAAAGTGTCTTAACGTATTAATTGTGAATAACCCGAATTCCCCACAACTACCATTTTCATTTGAAACTTCCTTGTGCATACCCTTCATCTAATAAGTTGAATATGATTTCTAGGATTAAATGGTTTATAATTCAACTTTGGTAAATCATGCATGTGCTTAAGATGGTGACCGGGTTTTGTGTTTTCTTATGTGAGACTCTCATTGCATTTGGTTCAATGTTTGGAAGTGTAGGGCGGAAATTATTCTTTCATTCCTAGTTTACATTGCCTATTTCGTGTTATCAGAGTCAAATTTCTCTCTTATCTTTGATCTTAGTTTATGCTTGAGGGCAAGCATTACTTAAGTGTGGGGGGAATTGATACGTTGCATATTTACGAATTTATTCGGTTTAATATTGTTATATTCTTCCCCCATATTTTGGTTTAATTGTGTGTATTGAACTGATTTATGTTTTTCTTTAGGAACTCATGGGCTTGCCAAGATTTTGGAGATTTTTTTAGCAAATGGGGACAGCAGCCTTGCGTGAGGCCCATGAATCATTACAAGCAATTCATTTTCTTTTGGATCCATTGAAGGAAGAAAGCGTCTGGCCCATGAGGAACAGCTTGGAGCCCAATTTACAAGCCTAAAGCCCTGATGTCAAAGAGTTGCAGGAGTTACGCATAATTCAGCACATTCTTTTGAGGATTAATGTTGTCACTTAATACAATTAGTGGCCATAATGGTTCTTGATCGTGGAAGGGACGTGGGGAAAATAGTGGGGAAGCTTCCGCCACTTAGGGCTACAAATACAAGAAGGACGCTGCACACGGGAAAGAGGAATGGAAGCACCAAAACTAGTTTATTTCCTCTTTTCCTTATTTCGTTGAATATTATATTTTCTTATTCGTACTTGTCTTTTAATCTCGTTATGAATTTCTAATTCGTTTTTAGTTGGGATTTTCCAAGCATGCTTTAGATGTTGTGAGACAATTTCTTTGGGTTGATTAATCAAAGTTATCCGTTTTATTTCTGATTTCATGTCATTGAGTGTTGTTCAATTCTTTGGTTAGTGCACGAATCTAGAGTTATCAACACACATACAGCTAGTTAATTTATTTGGTAGAGTCTAACCGGGTAATTAACGAAGTGGCAATCAACACTAGGTTGTTAAGTTCAGCTGATTTTGTGTTGTGGAATATTACGGTCTGATTAGGCGAAGTAGGAGTTTCGACTAAGTCGGTTAGGGTTAGTGTTTCTTTAGCTCGTAAAGCAACTAACTAATTGAATCTTTGAAGGAGTTTCTGATAGGGTTATTAGCTAGTTAGGGAATAGTCTTTAGGAGTTTCTTTAGATTATTCTAAAAATACGAAGAAACTAGGGAGCCTAAGGTAATTGGTAACTATAGCTAGCCTAACGAGAAATTAATCACCCTGTCCGTGATCATAGTCTGATGCATGCGTAGGAAAATCCCGGCTATTTGATATATACTGAATTTATCCTAGTTAATTCTTAGTCTCAATTTTAGTTTAGCTAATCCGTAGTTTGTTTACTTAATTTATCTTTAGTTTAAGCATAAATCTCAAAAAAACCCCATTTTAATTATTTGTTTTCGTTCCTTGGCATATTAAGAGTCACGATATCGTCCAATCCCCGTGGATCGACCCCTTTTACCACTATTTGCAATTTAATTGTATTCTGTACTTGGGATTAATTATTGGTGGCCTCGACACCCCATCAAGTATTTCTCTAAAAACTTAGAGAAAACAAACTTTAAACTAGGAAACCCATTTCAGGGTTTAATCTCCCGAAATTAGGCGTTTGATACAAACACCTAATTAAAATTAATTCCAAAATAAATTGGAATTAACTAGGAGAAAAGGGATATGGTTTCAAAGCTTAGACTCAGCCAAAACCACCTCCCGAAGTTGTGAATGAGAAATGAGGACCCAAGGCCCCTATTTATAGGGGAAAAACCGAGGGCAAAATAGTAATTTCACATCCCACTTGCGTGTGCAAGTTGGAAACAAAAACCGAGGACACTACGTTGAAGGTCTCGTCACCACGAGTCCAATGCCGCTGAGAACGCCCCAATCGGACATCTCACGCGCCCACACGCGCCGCCATCATGTACTTACGGCTAGGGCTTGGGGCTGACGTGGCCGATTCTCATTCGGCCACGTGTCCGGGTCTGGTCCGACCCGGAACCGGACCCGGTCCGACCCTACCCAAGATCCGAGTCGTTAGCCCGGTTAACTGACCTGTTGACCGCCTGCCCAGATCTAATCTGGATCGTTCATCCTCGTTGACGTGGCGCAATCCTAGCCGCACACGTGGCGTACCACGTTGCCACCCAGTCAGCGCCACCTGGGCCCACCCTGCTGACATGGCGTGACACGTCAGTGCCACGTCACCAGCCACGTCAGTATTTTTTTTTTTTTATTTTTAAAATTTTATTTTCTCCAAAATAAAATTCCTGGCATTTCCAACTCTTTGGAACTTGATTTATTTTCTTAAAATAAATCCCTTGGCTATTTTCAAACACTTTGAAAATTCATTTCTCTTTCTCCTTTTAATTTTTTCTCTTTAGGTTTTCAATTGGGGCTTGCAGGGGACCTGCAGGACTAATTAATTTTAGCTCCAAACGGATTAATATGTTATCATCTCATGACAATAATTAATTATCGTTTAACAATATTTAATTCCACTAAATAAATATTATTGCACTCTAAAATTAATTAAATTATTCACGAATTTCTCGATCTACAATAATTTCGCATTTTACTCCTTCGGGTAGATATCCATGAAAAATAAATTGCAACTACCACCATTTATTTTTCCATCTCTAATTTGAAATTCATTGATTCGCCTTAAGTTCAAATTCTCTGTATGTGAAACACATTCAACATATAACTTCGGTGACGTATCACACGAAGTCCTTTGGCCAAAGTATTAATTCGAACTTTTGCAAATCTATTTCAAGGATATCTCTTACCTTCCAGCAAGGCCACAGATTCCTCGATCAATATAACTCTTTAGCGCATTTCATATAATCACCGAACATACAAAGTATTTTGGCCACCCGTTACCGAGACCTCACTTCGAATATGTTACAGTGACTAACACTACATGCCTAAAGCCGAAATATTATCAAGATTAAAAGTATAATGCTTCCTGAGATTTTATTCATTTTAGATAGCAGTATAGAATGAATAATCTCAATGGTCCAGTTCGATGTTTCCAATCCTATTGAAAATCATCAACGTGTTATAATTGGAATCACCATTCCCTATGACGAAAGACTAATCTGTTAGGAATAGTGCCCTAGAAAGTCGATTGTATATCTGCTTTGTGCTTTTCCTTATTGTAATCACAGACAATCTTTGAATGAAATAAAGAATTGAGGCAACACTTCTTTATATGCTCTTGTTTGGTATGCGTTTACTTTATTTGTGCATGTATGAGAACTCCCCTAATCCTGATGACTTTAGGACTCTACCATTTAGGTGAAAAGGTTCATGAAACGAGCCCTATATCACATACGTCATGATTAGTAAAATACTCCAAGCCGATGAGTCCTACAGACAGTGGGAGGGTCAACCTGACTCCTCTAAGGCTTGTTTATGGGATCACGCCCTTAAGAAGGACCACCTTGTTTCATGGAGGTGCAAAGTGTATAGTTGATACGTGCGTGATACATGAGGGTGCTTACTTCAATAAGTAAGTTCACTGAGGTGCCCCGTGTGAAAACATTCCTAAATGGGAAAGGAAGTTTCTATTTCAGGAAATAGAAACTTCCAGATTAGGAAATATCTCACGAGTCATTGATGTGATTAATTGATCCTTAGACTTGAGGTTCCTTGTCACTTTATGAGTTAGCTCTGTAGTCTTAGGTATAAGCTTTAAAAGGTATCGCCTTAGACAACTGATTCAAGGCTTATGCTGGGGCTGCACAAGTGATTCATGAAAGTGAATGAGAATCAAGAAAGGACCTACACTTGCATTTGCAAGGTGATCTCTTATTGTGTAAGTCATTCATATTCCATATGGAGTCCTTGGCCAAGGCAGTAGATCAAGACATCAAGAAAAGGGTTTCTTGGATTGAGATCAAATGGATATGAAATGCACTTAGCTTTAAGACCGGATTATTAGGGTTCTGATTATTCCCTTACCCTAGATCTAGGTTGAGAGATAGTAAGTAGGAGGATTGTATCTCACATGAATCAACGACTTAAAGGTTCTGTCGAATCCGAACATTCCAATTCAGCTAGGGGTTAAACACCTGTTGCTAGACTATGGTCGTTTAATCTGTGAACTGATTAATTAATTAGGGTCACTGCTAGTTGAATTGAGAACCTAGAGGGTCACACACAACAACTTGGTTACATGAGTTGAGGCTTTAAAATGATTAAACGAGTTAATCGGGCCGAGAGGGTTCCACACGTGTGGGTCACGTGAGTGACACGTGTCATTATGACACGTGTCTCACGTGAATATATATATATATATATATATTATATATTAAATAATTAATTTGTTAATTATTTAATAGACTTTGGTTTAATTTTGAATTAAAAAGAAAGTCTTATTTTGGAGAAAAAATAATCTAGTTAATTAAATACGAATTAATTAATTAGATAAAAATAAGTTATTATTTTAAATAAATAAAGTATAAAATTATCCAAAATTAGTTTGGATATTTTAGCTCTCTTAAAAGTTGATTTGAATTAGAATTCAAAGTCAAAGTTGGAAAATACTTGATGATCAAGTAATAGGAGAGAGAGACCAAAACCCTAGCCCATAAGGACTAGGATTTTCGGCCACTCCCTTCTTATAAATAGGGGAGCTCGAGCTCCTCTTAGAGCTAATTGGCAATTCTTTTGGTTCATGTGTTGAACACCATCCTTCCTCCAAGATAAACGAAACCCTAGGTTAAGCCTAAATACTAACTAGAGAACTAGCATCCTTACTAGTTAGATTGTAGTCAAGTTGGTGGACTATCTCTAGAGAGCCTCAAGTTAGAAGTTTGAAGATTCGAGCTTTACCAAGGAGAGGGGATCAAGCCGCGAGAAGAGCGTTCTTGGGTGGCTTGAAACGCTTCAAGAAAGATAATTAAGAAAGTAAGTTTCTAATCCCTACGAATTTGGATACACGATTGCGAGCCTGAGATCCTTTTGTTGGAAAATTTTTAAATTTTCGCTGCTTTTCTGATTCCGTTTTCCAACAAGTGGTATCAGAGCCACCTCGTTAATCGTATTTCTGATTCGTCTCAATTATTCTGAATTTGGTAGAAATTCTTAGGCTTAGATGCGAATTAGGTATTCATGAGTTCTTTTAGAAAGCCTGAATTACGAAACTGTAATTTTTCTTGAATTTCTGAAACTGTTTTCTTAAATTGTGTTTTTGAAAAACCGTTTTGATTGAAATCCTTTTAAATCGTGTCTTTTAAATTTTGGATTGTTGTTGGTTTTGAACTGAAACACGAAACACGAAAATCGCGTTACGAAAACACGAGCCTAGGCGTGCTAGGGCGACGCACGCCCAGGCCCGCGCCGTCCCCCACATCAGTCCCGCAGCCGCGCGGGACTGCCCGCCCGTCCCTCCCGCAACCGTGCGGGAGGCCTGCCCGCTAGCGCCTAGGCGCGCCCGCCTGCTCCTCCCGCAACCGTGCGGGATCCTCCTTTCCCCCGCCTGCCTCCCCGCCCGGTAGCCTTCCTGCTGGTGTGCGCGCGCGTTTCCGCGCGATGCGTGCGGTCCGCCTGGGCTGGCATGCGGGCGAAGTCTGGCCCTCGTTTCGCGATCTTGATTTTCGTGTTTAGCCCAATCCAATCCCGATTTAATTTTTCCTGAAAATTTTTATTTTATTAAATTTGAATTATTTTTAAAATAATTGTTTAAATTGGGATTTTGAAAATTTAAGCGATTTAAATTTTGGAAAAATTATAAACTTTATTTTATGAAAATATTGAAAGAATAAAATTATTATTTTTCATAAATTAATTGGAATTTTATTAGTTCATTGTTTTTCGGGTTTTATTGAAAAGACTCTTGAACAAGAATTGCATCTAAGTCGTGTTTTAAGCTATTAGAGCTTAAAGCGAGAATTTTAATTTATTGGTTAAATTTAAATTCTTGCAATTTATGCATGTTAGGTGATCATGGGTTTAGACTTATGTATGGTTTTAATTTATGCACATGGATGGTTTAAATTGGGGTTGGAGCCCTATAGTTGCGTTTTTCAATTGAGGTTGGAGCCTCACTTATGTGCGTACTGTTATGTGATTTATTATGGGGCTTTCCATATTACTGTTTTGAGACCGGGGTATACCCCGTGTAATTGTCTAAGGCCAATATGAAGATTGAGCCTTATTACTTTATGTCTTTTTCTTTTAATTTGAGAGTAGAGATAGTTGGTGAGGTTTTATTTTCATTTTGGAGACAATGTACCCATGGAGTAAGATGGACCACATTCAAGTAACAAGGAGGTCATAAGTGAAGACCCCTCAAAATGTTAGGGAGGGGAATCTCAATTGTGAAAATGTAATAGAGATAGGGCTCGTATTTTGTTATCGCTTTCCCTTATGTGATTTAAACTGTTTATGTGGCATGTATGTTAGAACTTGTGATTGTGGAGTGGCTCCCACATATCACGCATAAGATAGGTAGAACCCATGATCATTACATGTTAGTATCATGCTAGGACATGTTATCTGTTTATGTGCTTGGTTGAAATGCATTTAAGTTGTACTTGCATTAATCAAGACTAATAAAATTGGATAACATATATGTTGGTGAGGTCGAACCGGACAACTCTCCGGTTGATTCGAAAATTCCCATTAAATATTAAGCTAATTTCGAACAAATAGGTGTTTAATTCGAGATGCAAATTTTGAATTAAATTCCTAGAATTCCATCAATAGGTTTTAAGTTTAGTAAGTGAAGCTAGTTATTGTCCGCGAGTCGTGGGATAGCTAGTGGAGCTTATTAGTTCTTAGTTACCTAATTGATCATTTTAAATGATCAATATTTCGTGATCAATTTTGGCAAGGGCGATGTCCGCGAGTCGTGGGTCGTTCGAACTAAGTTTTGATCATGATCTTATGATTGATGGGTCTAGCTTAACGCCTAAGTAAATATGGATGTTGCACGAGTCGTGGGTCCATATTGAAAGATAGGTGATGCAAAAATAATTACTAAGAGTTCTAAAGGTGTTAGAATTGGTAGGTTGTACCTACCTAGGGTTTTACTTAGAATGTCCGCGAGTCGTGGGTTCGAGGTAAAATGCCTAGGATTTTAGTACCCATTGGGAAACGTGTTCCTCTTAGATCTTTCGGAATTAAAGATCTTTGAAAAACAGTGGGAGCTACATTAGATTAAAGACCTTATCTTTTGTATATCGTTATAATTCAGCATGCTCACTAGTTCTCTGTTTTACCATTTAGGTCGTAGATTATGTGATTCTCTACGTGTTTTGAAATGGCAACCAAAAACCCTCTTATATCGATCCTCAAGTCAAACAAGTTGACTGGTCCCAACTATTCTGATTGGCTGAGAAATCTAAAAATCATTTTAGATTCTGAGAAGAGAACTTATGTTCTCTTCGAAGGGGAGCCTAGTCCCGAAGGGGAGGCTCCCACTCGGGCCGAGCGGGATGCGATCCAGAAGTGGAAGGATGATAATCTCCAAGCTCGTTACCTTATGTTGGCTAACATGTCTCCGGACTTGCAAAGGCAACATGAGGCCATGGAATTTTCTTGGGAGATTTACAACCACTTAGAGCAACTTTACCGCCCTCATGAACGTGTTACAAGGTATAACACTTCAAAGGAATTGTTCCACTTAAGAATGAGGGAAGGTTCTAGTATCCATGAGTATGGACTCAAGTTTCTCGCCCTTACTGAGAAACTTGCTTCCATGGACACGCCACTGAAAGATGAGCTTTTAGTGGACTTGTTGCTAGCCTCGCTCCCACCATTATTCAACCCTTTTGTCCTTAACTTCAACATGAATCATGCTGGTGCTACTATAGCTGAGCTGATTAGTCAACTTGTGACTGCTGAAAGCACGATCAAGAAGGACAATAAGGTTTTGATGGTGAATGCTCCATCTTCCTCTTCTGGGCCTTCTAAAGGTAAGGGCAAGAGAGCCCAAAAGAAGAAGAAGAAACCCTTAGGCCCACTAGTGGCGTTTCGAAGGGGAAGGCCCAAAAGAATAAGCGTGATCAGAAAGAGGATGTTTGCTTCCATTGTGGCAAAGCGGGACATTGGAGGAGAAACTGCCCTGAGTACAAGGCTACTCTGAAGAAAGGTTATCACAGTCGATGTACATTGACAAAGTATTGAAGAGATTCAATATGGAGTCAGCAAAGGTTAAGAACCTTCTATGAGTGTAGGAACATGTCTTTCAAAGAAGATGTGTCTTAAGACTAACCTTGAGAAGGAAAGAATGACTCATACACCTTATGCATCAGCAATAGGTAGCATAATGTATGCAATGTTATGTACTCGACCGGATGTGGCTTATGCACTTAGTGTAACAAGTCGTTTCCAATCTAACCCTGGAGATGGTCAACTGGGCTGCCGTGAAGAATATTCTTAAGTACTTGAAAAGTACTAAAGATTTATTCTTAGTTTACGGAGGTCAGAAAGATCTTACTGTCGAAGGATACTGCGATGCAAGCTTTGCATCTGACTTAGATGATTTTAAGTCAATGTCAGGATACATTTTCTGCCTAAACGGCGGAGCAGTGAGTTGGAAGAGTTCCAAGCAACCTACCACTGCAGATTCGACCACTGAGGCCGAATACTTAGCTGCAAATGATGCAACTAAGGAAGGTGTTTGGATTAGAAACTTCATTCAAGAGTTGAATGTTGTTCCTAGCATGAAAGACCCCATTACTGTATTTTATGACAACACTGGGGCGGTTGCTCAAGTAAGAGAACCAAGATCTCACCAACGGACCAAGCAGGCAAGCACATTATGAGGAAGTATCACCTAATCCGTGATATTGTCAAAAGAGGAGATGTGCAAATTGAGAGGGTCACATCAGCAGAGAACGTGGCAGATCAACTTACTAAACCCCTTAGTCGACAAGCTTTCCAAGGTCATCTTTAGAAGATGGGACTTAGAATAGCTTTAGAATGGATTTGACGGGCAAGTGGGAGATTGTTAGGAATAGTGCCCTAGAAAGCCGATTGTATATCCGCTTTGTGCTTTTCCTTATTGTAATCACAGACAATCTTTGAATGAAATAACGAATTGAGACAACACTTCTTTATATGCTCTTGTTTGGTATGCGTTTACTTTATTTGTGCATGTATGAGAACTCCCCTAATCCTGATGACTTTAGGACTCTACCATTTAGGTGAAATGGTTCATGAAACGAGCCCTATATCACATAAGTCATGATTAGTAAAATACTCCAAGCCGATGACTCCTACAGACAGTGGGAGCGTCAACCTGACTCCTCTAAGGCTTGCTTATGGGATTACGCCCTTAAGAAGGACTACATTGTTTCATGGAGGTGCAAAGTGTATAGTTGATACGTGCATGATACATGAGGGTGCTTACTTCAATAAGTAAGTTCACTGAGGTGCTCACGAGTCATTGATGTGATTAATTGATCCTTAGACTTGAGGTTCCTTGTCACTTTGTGAGTTAACTCTGTAGTCTTAGGTATAAGCTTTAAAGGGTGTCGCCTTAGACAACTGATTCAAGGCTTATGCTGGGGCTGCACAAGTGATTCATGAAAGTGAATGAGAATCAAGAAAGGACCTACACTTGCATTTGCAAGGTGATCTCTTATTGTGTAAGTCATTCATATGCCATATGGAGTCCTTGGCCAAGGCAGTAGATCAAGACATCAAGAAAAGGGTTTCTTGGATTGAGATCAAATGGATATGAAATGCACTTAGCTTTAAGACCGGATTATTAGGGTTCTGATTATTCACATACCCTAGATCTAGGTTGAGAGATAGTAAGTAGGAGGATTGTATCTCACATGAATCAATGACTTAAAGGTTCTGTCGAATCCGAACATTCCAATTCAGCTAGGGGTTAAACACCTGTTGCTAGACTATGGTCGTTTAATCTGTGAACTGATTAATTAATTAGGGTCACTGCTAATTGAATTGAGAACCTAGAGGGTCACACACAACAAATTGGTTACATGAGTTGAGGCTTTAAAATGATTAAACGAGTTAATCGGGCCGAGAGGGTTCCACACGTGTGAAACCACACGTGTGGGTCACGTGAGTGACACGTGTCATTATGACACGTGTCTCACGTGAATATATATATATATATATATATTTTTTATATATATTAAATAATTAATTTGTTAATTATTTAATAGACTTTGGTTTAATTTTGAATTAAAAAGAAAGTCTTATTTTGGAGAAAAAATAATCTAGTTAATTAATTACGAATTAATTAATTAGATAAAAATAAGTTATTTATTTTAAATAAATAAAGTATAAAATTATCCAAAATGAGTTTGTGTAGCACCCCGGACACGTGGAGGTGCCACACCCCCGCACTATAGGTCAATCCATACACGAAACGGCCAATCCGTACATGAACCAACCTATAGCGAACGGGTGACCATGCAATACACGACAAGCTAGGCGGGATTACTAATACATGCAACAAAATAAAGCGGAAGCATAAACTAGTTTCTATCAAATATTTCCATTTATCCAATCATGACATTTCTCATTTTCCAATTAAGATATATTCTAAAGTTACATATCAATACACTATCATCTTCAATTAAACAATAACAATAACTACAATTCCATAATTAACAATAATAATTAAATACACGAACCACGGATGACACGACTACATGAATTGGACTCGACTCGACTCAACTACCGCCTAGCTTACACCTGCAATAACCTGAGAGGTGGAGGCGTCAGTCTGTGAAGACCGAGTGAGGGATTTATATACATATTAGCGCAGATAACATGCAAGTCATATTCTCGGTTAAATATTTATAAAAGATAAATATACAGGTTCAATAATAATATAGCTTCGCCCGAGAATACAACTATCAATATTAGATACTTGTTCTTTTACATGCAATCAGTACAGGGCTCCGGCGAGTGAGGCCGGTCTCTAACCTAATTCCAACTGAACATGAACATGCTTGTTTGCTTGTTAATCATTAGGTGATCATGCAATTCAATTATCGTGCAATCGTGCGATAGTGTAATCATTTAGCACATTCATGGAATGGAAATCATGTAATCAATACATGGCTTGCTTGTAACACGATAGGGTTTGTTCCTCCTGTGGTTGGACGGACAACCACCAGCCCTGAGACTAGCCCAGCGCCCTCACTAAGGAGAACCTGACCAGGAGAACACAGGTACACGATAGGGCTTTGTTCTTCTTGTGGTTGGACGGACAACCACCAGCCCTGAAGACCAGCCCAGCGCCCTCACTAAGAAGGACCTGGCCAAGAGAACACACGTACACGATAGGGTATTGTTCTTCCTGTGGTTGGACGGACAACCACCAGCCCGAAGACCAGCCCAGCACCCTCACTAAGGAGAACCTGGCCAGGAGAACGCACGTACTTGCTTTCATGAACATGGCATGCTTGATTCATGAACACTAACATGCTTGAAATAATAAGTGATTTCACGAGCTTATAAATATAAATACCTTTGGCCAAAATCATGTAAAGGTTATATGGGTTCTATATAACTAGAAATTAAACCTCACCTGACAGGCGACACACGACTCGTGAATGCGTAAACGTGATCATGCTCGACAATCTCCACCCTGGAGAATAACTGGATAAGAAACGGGACAATGTACGTGCATGAGACTATAATTCAAGACTACTATTCCATATAATGACGCACGGCATGATCATACACGAGACATCGAGCAATACACAATGTAGCATGATAACATGTTGTTTCAGTACATATTGGATCATATAATAGCAATTCGGGGTCAAAGAAGTCATTGGATCGAGGGGCTAAAACTGTAATTTTATGCAGAAAGTTTCTGCACTACCAGGGGGCTGGGAACAGCCGTTCCAGGCTTTAGTGGAAAATGGGAATGGCCGTTCCCGCCTGTCGGGCTCCCCGAATATGGGAACGGCCGTTCCCCAAATACAAAGGGAACGGGAAGGGCCGTTCCCGTTTTACAGAAGCTGCAGAAAACAGGGGAGAAGAACAGGGCATGCACGAACCACTCCCAAATCTCATCAAACTCACATAATTCAATTCCACAAGCTAGAATTCTTGAAAGGAAATAAGTATCCATGCTTGAAAGACAATAATATTCAATATAAACACACAACCCAAGCTTTAATCATCATAATCTCCAACTTGAGCTCATATATGAATCTATCATATAATCTCATAATTCTCAAGAATTACACATGAAATTCAAGCTTTGAGCATATAATCATACTTCTAGCATTAATACACCAATCATCAAGCTCAAATCATGAACCCTAGCTTCATCTAATAAATTCAAGAATCATGAAATATTAATCATATACCTTGAAAGGAAGAAAGAAAGAGATGAGATGGGATAATGATGCTTTAAAGCTCCTAATTCCTTCATGATCATGCCTTAAAATGATGAAAATCTCTTTCTCCTCTTTGGAAATTTGGCTCGGTGAGAAGGGCAAGAATGGATGATGATTCTTGATGAATAAAGAATGGTAATTGTGGAAGAAATGCATATAACGATATATTTGGGGGGAAAATGTAATATTTGCAATCAAATCCTTAAAGTTTGTAAGTCATGCAATTAAGTATCAAAAGTTTGGAAATGATCAATTAAGTCCCCTAATGTTTTTCATGCAATTAGGTCCTCAAAGAAAAGAAAATGAGCAATTAAGGACAATCAAGCAATTAATACAAATTGAACAATTAATTCATGTAACAATTAAATTCCAAATAATACATAATTCCCAAGTTGGCATACATTTTATATATTTTCACGTAATCATGTTGAAACACAATTTATAAAATTAATATAACACGTATGAATTGAATAATAAAAATAATAAGTAAAATTCTAACGCTCGAAACCCACACGTGTCGAGCGTACCTGACTGTCTGAAATTCGGGGCGTTACAGTTTGGATATTTTAGCTCTCTTAAAAGTTGATTTGAATTAGAATTCAAAGTCAAAGTTGAAAAATACTTGATGATCAAGTAATAGGAGAGAGAGACCAAAACCCTAGCCCATAAGGACTAGGATTTTCGACCACTCCCTTCTTATAAATAGGGGAGCTCGAGCTCCTCTTAGAGCTAATTGGCAATTCTTTTGGTTCATGTGTTGAACACCATCCTTTCTCTAAGAGAAACGAAACCCTAGGTTAAGCCTAAACACTAACTAGAGAACTAGCATCCTTACTAGTTAGATTGTAGTCAAGTTGGTGGACTACCTCTACAGAGCTTCAAGTTAGAAGTTTGAAGATTCGAGCTTTACCAAGGAGAGGGGATCAAGCCGCGAGAAGAGCGTTCTTGGGTGGCTTGAAACGCTTCAAGAAAGATAATTAAGAAAGTAAGTTTCTAATCCCTACGAATTTGGATACACGATTGCGAGCTTAAGATCCTTTTGTTGGAAAAATTTTAATTTTCCGCTGCTTTTCTGATTCCGTTTTCCAACATAATCATCATATATAACCACGTTATAGTCTTGATAAGAACATATTCTTATCTTACCGACTAGAACTTTAATGACACGTGATTTCGGTATTCAAAGTCTTTTCCTATGAAACACATTTCATATAAGAATACCATCACATGTCATTAACTATTAATATGTGAAATACTCATAACTTGCTGTAAATTCAGTTTAAATTAATTCAATAACTTGAATTTTCAGGGCACCATTCCCAACAATCTCCCACTTGCCCTAAATTCAATTTGGCCATACATCTAAGTCTTATCCCTTCCACATGAGTGTCAAAACTCGTTTTGCACTCTTTTGCGCCAATACTTTAGTGAAGAAATCTATTAGATATTTGTTTGAGCCAACAACTAGGAAATCACGAATCCAATACATTTAACTGGCTGCTTCTCAAGCTACCATGTATTTAACTTCTATGGTGAAGTAAGCAGTGTAAGTCTTGCTTAGCATTACCTAATTAACGGTTGCTCTTTCTAGAGGAACCACGTATTCTGATGTCAAACATCTAGAATACAAATCAGATTGTAAATCCGAATTCGTGCACTCTATTGAAATGAGCTCATCACTATGGCAGATAAGCATATAATCTCAAGTCCTTCTCAAGTACTCCAATATATGCTTTCACTACTACCCAGCGTCAGATTCTAGGGTTTGACTAATATCTGCTGACTTAGACCTATTTCATAATAGACAGCTAGCCCTGTACATAATATGACATACATAAGCTTCCGCTGCGGAACTTTAATCATGTCTTCTATCTCTTCAGTTGTCTTTAGGACACTGATCCCGAGATAGATAAATTCCATACCTAAAAGGTAACGAACCTTTCTTGGAATTTGTCATATTATACCTTGCCAAAATCTTATCTACATATGCTTCTTGTGATAAACCAATCTCCTTATTCCTATGATCACGACAAAAGTCTGATCCTTGGAACATCATTGGTCTCACATAGGTCCTTTCTTGTCAAAATGATTTGACGTCCGAATCTTGACCACTTACAAAATTCTTGCATCATTCCCAATGAGCAGAATATTAATTACGTGCAAAGTGAAAATGTTACAACGCTATCATGATGTTATTTTGTACACTTATGGTTCATCAGGCAATTATGCAAATCCAATGAATTTAAATTGCCTTATAATTCTGATGCTCCATAATCTAGATGCTTGCTTAAGATCATAAATCAATCTATTAAGCTTGCATTATATGCACCTGATTTCTGGCTGTGAAGCCTTCAGGTTGTACCATGTATCTCTTCTTCTTGAAGTTGCCCATTCAAGAACATAGTCTTTACATCCATTTATCTAATCTCATAATCGATAATGAGATAAAATGGAGAGGATAATGGACTTAAGCATTGCTATAGGCGAGAAGACCTCATAAATGATTTCTTCTTTCTGGGTAAAATCCCTTGCCATAAGTTTGCTCTAAAGTCTCTACTTTTGTCCATTTCTCCTTTTATCGTCTCGTAGAACCCAATTTTATCTAATAGGGTTTAATGCCTTCAGGCGCATCTACAAGCTCAAGGCTTTGTTAGAATACTAAGATTCTAACTTAGATTTCATGGCTTTTGACTGAATGGTCAGCGTCTATATCTTCCACAACTTCATTACACGTGACAGGATCAGATACGTTAGATTCAACCACTTGGGTTAATCTTTGGTATCTTGTCAGGTGTCCTGACAGTCCTCCCACTATAATGATGCTCTTGCGTACACGTCTCTACATCACATGTTGTATTTGGTACATCACATGTATCTAATACATTTTCAGTTATCACGGGTTTATGGAAATTAGTATCTAATACTGTTATTTTCTTTTAACACTACTTTGCTTCCACCCCTTTTGTGGTTATCTATGTAATTATCTTTGATATATTCACAAACATCTTTTGTGATTTCTCAAATTACAAAAAGTACCACCTCTTGTTCTTCTAGGATAACCTTAGAACAAGTAAACCTTTGTTCTTTATTCTAACTCTTCAGGATCCATTCTTAACTCGTGGACCAGGCTACCTCAAATCAGAAGATAAGAGATACAGGGTTTTCACCCTAGCTGCAGATCCTTCAGTGTTTTAGGAACTGACTTAGATAGAACTAGGTATAATGTATTTGTTGTTTTGAGCGCAAGACCCCAAAACGAACTTTGTAGGGTAGTATGACTTTTCATAAATCTTTACCATCTCTATCACAGTTTTATTTCTCTTTTCTGTAATACATCTTTGCTAAGACGTATCTCATACAGACAGTTGAGATCTAATCTCATTTGAGAAATTCTATTTAACTCTGAACATGGATACTTATCACTACTTCAATCTAATCGAAGTGCGTTGATATGTCTTCTAATTTGACTCTTTGACTTTAGTCTTACATTCTTTGAACTCTTCAAAAATACAGACTTAAGTCTCATCAAATAAACATATATGTATCTAGAGTAATCATTCAAACGAATGATGAAATATCCAAAACTTCCTCTTGCTTGAACATTCATAGGATCACATATCCATATGAACTGACATAAGCAACTTTATGGCTTAAATGCCCTTTGTCTCCAAAAACTTCTTGGTCATTTTAACTTCATAAATAGGATTCGCAGATTGATACTGTTTTCAAGTCAATAGGACTCAACAATCAGTCTTTGGATCCTATTCAGATTCAATTGACCAATAGATAGGTTCCACGTAGAAGTTTTTCCCTTTAGATGGTAAGTCAAGCTTTTTAATGTTAAACTTAAATTAGGGTTTTTTTTTTTTTTTTGAGGTATAAAAGACCATCTTTTATTGTACCATAGCAAATAAACCTTTTATTTTGCATAACGGTAACCCTTTGTTCAAAACAAACAGTTAGACCATTAATTATCAAATAACTTACAGAAATCAAATTTCTGTATATATGGCACGAATAATATTAAAAACCTATTGCCAAAATACGACTTTATAGTCTTTACTGCTAATACAATTACACTTGTATTATCCCCGAGCAGTAGTTCTGTGTTAGCTGTTTTTTAAACTTTCTGGTTAGTTTGAATCTTCGCAACGACTTGCAAATATGATTAGTTGATCTCAAGTTCGCATACCAAGAGTCCGGTGAATTTTCAACTAAACATATTTTCAACGAGTAAGATATCTTCATATCTTATCTAAACGGCGTAACAAATAGACAGACTAAGTATTTTGGATAATTTCTTTTTCCAATACCCGTTAACACCGAAATAGAAACACTTTTCCATTGTCGGATTTGACTTTCTATTTCTGAACCTTAGATTATTGGGGACTTTTCCTTTTTCTTTCTTCCACTTACTGGCTTTCTAGGCCGTGGATATTGATGTCTGATTAAAGAGAACTTTTCCTTTAGTCTATATCATCCTTTCTGCCATATTGGGGTCGTTCATTGGTTCAGGTTGGGTTTAAAAAAAATATATATTTAAAATTAATCCCGAACGTTCAAACGACTTAGGCAGAGAGTATAGGATCGTATCCTTTCTGTTAAGATTGTTTCTTTAAGCACAAAGGCTTTCAATCTCGTTCAGATTAGTTATCATATCGTAATATGATTCAGAATCGGTGATCCTTCAAACATCTTTATAACTAACAACCTTCTTATTGGCTCGTACCTTCGTACAATTCTGTCTTCAAAACATGTTCTTATCAGTGGACATCCCATGCATTTGATACTTAAGAACATTGGAGACAAATGTCAGAATCTAAGAGTAGCCAGATCATTACACTTGATCTACTTGGCATAAGTGTCTTTCTGATCCTGATTGGTTGTAATTTTTGAAATTTTCGGATAAGGTTCAGTGAGTACGTAAACTTTCGTATCTCAACACGATGTCAAGATTCATTTCCTAGTCAGCATAGTTAAACCCTTACTAGCCTATTTCCTTATAGACATACAGTTTGGAGTGGGCTAAGAGAGATCGTAATTATAAAACTGAAATAAATAAATAAAAGCAAGTTATGATTATGTATTTCACTTTCTTCTGCGTCCAACCAATAAATGAAATCCATGTAAGCATTTTGATTTACGCAATGGTGACTTAACTAACTGCAGTTGACTCCCCAGAGGTGAGGTCGAAAACCTTTTAGAAAAGCAGGAATTATTCTTAATTAACATGTCATCCAAGTAACTCTTACCAAACAATATCAATCCACCACGTCAACCCTTGGCCTCTAAGTGAATGTAACATAGCTCCGAAGGGAGGTTAATACATTACTTAGTTAAGTGTGTACCATTACCTAGAAGTCCGTACGAGTAAGTCAAGACAATGCACGGAGGTGTGGTCGAGCTGACTTTCGTCGCATTTCATTCTATCCGTAGAAGTCTAATCTTATATACCGCGAATACATACCCTGTCGAAGGGAGTAGTATATATTCACTATACTATAGACGGGTAATGGAGGCCGTGAGAATCTAACTCTTTTCATCTCGCTCCCACTTGAATTTTCAAAAGTGTGGATTATCTGTTGATTATTTAATAATCACTTTTGTCGTCTTATTGTCGGAAGTGATTAATCTTATTAATAAGCTTTCACTAGGATTACTAAATCATATTTAAAATCCCAATAATATTTTAAGGCAATTTAATAACTATTTATTAATTAGGCCGAAAAATATTAGTCCATTTGCATCTCGTTCAATCTCTATTAAACATTATTTATTTAATCACATTAAATAAAATATGCATAATTAAAATATCATAATATCTCATATTATCATGATCATGCCATCAAAAAATAATTAAGCATGCTTTCATATAATTATCACATAATTATCATGCTTAAAATAAATGACATAAAGTAAACATGTTATAAATAAATTATCTCATAATTTAAATCATGTTTACTGATTCAGTAATTAACCAGGAAGATAATTGAAATCGATTCCCAGAAAATTACCATTCCACGTAAATTCTCAGGAAACACTGGAGGGGTCACAAACGGTCCCACTTAAAAACCAGCCTCCTTTGACAGAATTTACGTGCACAGTAGCAGATTTAAAATTATGCATCGTATGCATCATATCAATGCATGTATATATCTAGAGCACGGCTCTGATACCAGATGCTGGGAGGCGGGCCCAGAACAGTAGCGGTCCGTGACCACATTTTAAAATTTTTTTATTATAATACAAGTATTAAAATATTTCTAAAACATTTTAATACAATAGCAGAAGACTAGCCGGATCTACTCAAGTATGTACATGCAATTGATAATAAATTTTAAATCACTTAAGCAGATAAACATCTAACATGCATGCAATTAACACTTAAGAGCACATAATTTATCATGCTTAATATAAAATAACTGAAAAATATTACCGTACTGCAAACATGGCTATCTAACGGCATTTTTCCAGCTCCCGAATTCACCTCCCGTGAACCCGATACCCGATCTCCTCGTGAAACCGGCAGAGCTTCCCTGCAATAACCCCAGAGAAACCCTCGGAGTGTGGGCTCCGAAAGTATTTCTCTAAATACTTAGAGAAAACAAACTTTAAACTAGGAAACCCTTTTCAGGGTTTAATCTCCCGAAATTAGGCGTTTTATACAAACACCTAATTAAAATTAATTCCAAAATAAATCAAAATTAACTAGGAGAAAAGGGATATGGTTTCAAAGCTTAGACTCAGCCAAAACCACCTCCCAAAGTTGTGAATGAGAAATGAGGACCCAAGGCCCCTATTTATAGGGGAAAAACCGAGGGCAAAATAGTAATTTCACATCCCACTTGCGTGTACAACTTGGACACAAAAACCGAGGACACTACGTTGAAGGTCTCGTCACCACGAGTCCAACGCCGCCAAGAACGCCCCAATCGGACATCTCACGCGCCCACACGCGCCGCCGTCATGTACTTACGGCTAGGGCTTGGGGCTGACGTAGCCGATTCTCATTCGGCCACGTGTCCGGGTCTGGTCCGACCCGGTCCGACCCTACCCGAGATCCAACCCGTTAAGCCCGGTTGACTGACCCGTTGACCGCCTGCCCAGATCTAATCTGGACCGTTCATCCTCGTTGACGTGGCACGATCCTAGCCGCACACGTGGCGTACCACGCGGCCGCCCAGTCAGCGCCACCTGGGCCCACCCTGCTGACGTGGCGTGACACGTCAGTGCCACGTCAGCATTTTTTTTTTTTTTTAATAAAAATTTAAAATTTTATTTTCTCCAAAATAAAATTTCGGCCATTTCCAACTCTTTGGAACTTGATTTATTTTCTTAAAATAAATCCCTTGGCTATTTTCAAACACTTTGAAAATTCATTTCTCTTTCTCCTTTTAATTTTTTCTCTTCATGTTTTCAATTGGGGCTTGCAGGGGGACCTACAGGACTAATTAATTTTAGCTCCAAACGGATTAATATGTTATCATCTCATGAAAATAATTAATTACCGTTTAACAATATTTAATTCCACTAAATAAATATTGTTGCACTCTAAAATTAATTAAATTATTCACGAATTTCTCGATCTACAATAATTTCGCATTTTACTCCTTCGTGTAGATATCCATGAAAAATAAATTGCAACTACCACCATTTATTTTTCCATCTCTAATTTGAAATTCATTGATTCGCCTTAAGTTCAAATTCTCTGTATGTGAAACACATTCAACATACAACTTCGGTGACGTATCACACGAAGTGCCTTGGCCAAAGTCTTAATTCGAACTTTTGCAAATCTATTTCAAGGATATCTCTTACCTTCCAGCAAGGCCACAGATTCCTCGATCAATATAACTCTTTAGCGCATTTCATATAATCACCGAACATACAAAGTATTTTGGCCACCCGTTACCGGGACCTCACTTCGAGTATGTTACAGTGACTAACACTACATGCCTAAAGCCGAATATTATCAGGATTAACAGTATAATGCTTCCTGAGATTTTATTCATTTTAGATAGCAGTATAAAATGAATAATCTCAGTGGTCCAGTTCGATATTTCCAATCCTATTGAAAATCGTCAACGTGTTATAATTGTAATCACCATTCCCTATGACGAAAGACTAATCATCATATATAACCACGTTATAGTCTTGGTAAGAACATATTCTTATCTTACCTACTAGAACTTTAATGACATGTGATTTCGGTATTTAAAGTCTTTTCCTATGAAACACATTTCATATAAGAATACCATCACATGTCATTAATTATTAATATGTGAAATACTCATAACTTGCTGTAAATTCAGTTTAAATTAATTCAATAACTTGAATTTTCAGGGCACCATTCCCAACAACCTCTGCCCAAATTTCCGGTCAACTTTCTCCCAAAACAAACTCACTGTCTTGAGCATCGGAGTGCCTACGCGGGAAACACCTCCCGCCTGGTATTCTTACGTTTTGTGGATCTTAGCAGGTCGAAGAACCCACCTTTGGCTGATTTGTTGAAAGTTTGGAGTCGATTCCGTTCAAATTCCGGCGAAACCAATTTTCAGCATCATCACATCCTTTGCCAAAATTTATAATATGAATTATTTTGTTGTCTTTCAATTTGTTAGACTTCTCTCATTAATAAGAAGTACTTCAAATTGTAGGTTTTAAAATTTAAAATATTGGCATGTTAGTTTCACATGCTTTAACAATATATAATTGAAAATATTTCATTTGCCAAATTTTATAATGTGGATTAATATATTATCTTTCAACTTGCTGGACATCTTTTATTGTAACACTTTAAAATGTAGACAAATTTGATATTTTATATTACTAAATTTGAATACAATTAATTAATATTAAAATTTTAATTATACAAGTTCTTAAGAAATTAAGAAATTTTAATTCTCCTCTATGAAGAGTCATGTTTTAAGTCAATAATTAATTTTTTAATATTTTTAAGTTAATAATTTATAATATTTATTTATATAATTATCCTTAATTATTATGAGGGTATTTTAGGCGATTTAAAAAGGCAAAAACCCAAATCCTGCTTTTATAATATATATAGATTAGGCAGGGTGTGTAACTAGTTTAAAGCAAGTCAGTCGAAATATAATGGATATTTTTCTCTAACAATAAGTGCTTCTCTCAACCGTTTAACTTCTTGTTTCTATAACTAAAACCTGATTCCAGGCTCTCCTCAAAATACTACGAATTTGTATTAAAATTTCGGCTTCTACTTCCACTGATTTTTCCCCTCAAGCGTAGAAGTATTTCCAAATCCCGCTCCAGATTTTATTTTATTAGTAGACTTTATCTTCTTTTATTTGAATTTTTCTTTTGTTCGGATGAATAAGAAATTTTTTGTGAGGTTCGAGAAATTATAAACATTTTTTTGTAAAAAAAGAGAATTGTATTATGTCCGGATTGATTTATGAATATAATATAGTATCAAATTCATAGCATGCATTAGACAATTAATCAAGCATGATAGACGCTGAATAGTCCTTGAAATGCTAGAGAAATGAATGAGATCAACCGTTGTCGGATTCGCTTCACTTTGAAGCTCATTGATAATGCACGGATGGTTGGACGCCTCTATGAGAGACTAGCAGTGGATCCAATGATTGTCTCTAGTTATAGTACGAGGGGTTTATAGAGCTATATGCACCCACAACCCTGTGTTTTATGAAATGAGCCAAAAAAACCCTGTAAAAAAAAAATTAGTAAAATAAACCCTGTATTTTTTATTTTTTGCAAATCGCCCCTTTACACCATTTAGTCAAAGAACCGACGTGTTTTGTCAAAATTGCCCTTCTTTCATTACAATACATTCTTAAATAACTATATGCACCCACAACCCTGTGTTTTATGAAATGAGCCAAAAAAACCCTGTAAAAAATTAAATAGTCCAAAAATTATAATATATATATATATATATATATATGTAAATATATGCAATAAATAAAATATTAATTGTATATATATAATTATAATTAGTGTACAATACATATATATTTTCATTATAATATTATATATATTTATTTATAAGATTTTTAATAAATATATAATATAATTTATATATTTATATACATTATATATATACATATTAAATATTATTTATATGTATTGTAAAATAATTATAATTATATATATATATATATATATATGTATATTAAATAAATTTATAAATAATATTTAATACATATAGTACATTAGTAATTTTAATATTTTATACATATACAAGTATACATATAATATATTATATAATACATACATATAAAAGAAATTTCAAAAGGAAAAAAAAGACATTACATATATACATATTAAATATTATTTATATGTATAGTACAATAATTATAATTATATATATATATATATATATATATACATATATATATATATATTGTATGTATATTCAATAAATTTACAAATTTTACAAAAAAATAAATAAATAAATTTATAAATAATATTTAATATATATATATATGTATGTTCAATAAATTTACAAATTCTACCAAAAATAAATAAATAAATTTATAAATAATATTTAATACATATAGTACATTAGTAATTTTATACATATACATGTATGTATATAATATACTATATAATACATACATATATATACATATAAAAGAAATTTCAAAAAAAAAAAAAAAAAGTTGATAGGATTTCTTCCGCCGAAATTTCAAAAACGCGCCTCAGGGTTTTTTCTGCAAAAATTTGAAAACATAGGGTTTTATATGATAATTTTTTTTTTCACGGGGTCTTTTTTTATCATTTCACATGACACAAGGGGTTCCTTGCAAAAAACCCAAATATAATGTTGGGGTAAATTTGTCATTTTACGCGAAAAAGTGAAGAAAAATCCAATACCACACGCAGTAAACGCGCGTGTGATTCAAAAATGCGTCTCAGGGTTTTTTCTGCAAAAATTTGAAAACATAGGGTTTTATATGAGAATTTATTTTTCACGGGGTCTTTTTTAATCATTTCACATGACACAAGGGGTTTCCTTGCAAAAAACCCGGGGTTTATATCATTTTTTGGCCATTCCTTTTCTATTAAGGCCAATAAGATCCCGAGAATTCCTGGAGGAATTAACCCACAATATGTACTTAGTTTATTATTCCGTGAGCATTCGAATATGAAAAAGCTTATATGACACTTGAACTATGAACAATTGTATTTTCTCTTGATTCTAATCTATGAGATGGGGTTTCGGTAGAACCTTATGGCTTAGGCCGATTTCCGAGGAAAAAAAGAAAAAAAAAAAAAAAGGGAAAGTTTATGTAATTACCAAAACTCAAGGTGTACTAGTGCTAGGGCTGTCAACGGGTTGGATTCAGATCGGATCAGGAGATTACGGATCCAAATCCGATAAGGCAATCCGATAACTGGATCCGAATCTGAGTTCTATAGGATTCGGATTCATTTATTTTGAATTCATGCATAGTCGGGTCGGATCCGACCCGATTAATAATAAAATTTAATTTTTTAAATTATAAAATTAATATAAAAAAAAATGTAATTAGATAATATTTAATAAACAATTGTTATTTAATAGATTATTTGATGATTTTGTTAATATTTACTTAAGATAGGTTAATTTAAACTTATTAATAAAGAAAAATATATAGTTTTAGGGTAAACAATTCAAAATTTGTTATTATTTTAAGTGATAAATATGTAAAAATTCTAATTTTAATAATTTTACTTAGTATTATGTACTAGTAAATAATTTATTTAATTAAATATTATATATATAATCGGATTTGGATTCTTAATGAATCGGATTCCTTAATTCCATATTCAATCCATTTATTTTGGATTTCGAATATTTATAATCGGATATGATCCATCGAACATTTTTATAGGACAAATATACTAAAATTCGGATCGAATTCGGACCGAATTCAAATTAAAATTCCGATCCATTGACAGCCCCAACTAGTGCAATGTAATTATCCCTAAAATATTATTAGGGCCCAAGGCCCGAGTAGAGTGCTAGAGTCCCTGTAATAGCCCAGTCATGCTACCTAAATTACTGAGTCCCTTGCCGCTACTTTTCATCTTGTCATAGTTGTGGGCTTTGACAACAACAGCTTGGTTTTTATGAGTTTATCTACATTTTGGGCCTATGGCAACCACAATATCACTCTTTCACTCGAGAATTACACTTTCAACTTAGGGTCGCCCCCGCCGTAACTTATCAGTTCGGCGTTGTGTTAATATAACCTCAGGTCTCGAGTTTCAGTATATGAGTACGGAGCTATCATTGGATATAAAAACACGTTCAACTGCAGATTTCAAAGACAATTTGATATCACAATATTTCTTTGTCTACTTTCACATTTCCTTCAATCTTTAATTTTAAATTATTACAACACTTCTTTCTTAACTTAATTCTCATATTAATAATACAGTACTTATTTGTATCCCACAACCTTTAGTACTAAACTAGCTGCATCCACCATCTCCAAATCCCAGTTTCCCCCCTGCAAGATCATACACCACCTCAAACGTCTTCTGCTGAGTATTGCCATAGATTCCCACATCGCTAGGATCACTATTGCCGGCAAAAGCAAGGCAGGCATCTGTTGTGCTAACAGCAATGAGTATCCCTGATGCAGGCAAATCTACCTCCTGTTTGCCACCAAATGTGAAAGAAATAGTTGGAATTTGTATGCTTGTGTAGTTGCTCAAATCGAAACAAGTGTCCAATATGGAGTACGCCGGTGCACTCGGATACTTCTGCATCTGCTTCTTGAACTCCTTGCTGAGCACGCTGTAGGCCGATGGGGGCAGACGCGTGATAACCGTCCCCGAGTCTATGATCGAGCCGCTTGTCTGGAAAACGGATTGGCTGATTGATAGTTGGGTGCCGCCCACGCTTATCTGGAGGATGTCGATGAAGTAGAATGATGTTCCCTGTGAACTGGCAAAAGGGGTGAACTTGACATTTTGTGAAGCTCCTCCTGATTTTCCCAGTGTGAGGTGCCCTGTTGAGCTAGAAGTTGATGGAAGGCAGTAGGAGAAGTATTTGCCATACTTGGTGGCTGTTTGTGAGACTAGTGATAAAGCGTCTCTCCCAAGGCCTATTAGTCCTGCAGTTTTGCCGAATAGCCCTTGGTTGTTTTGGCCGCAGCCGAATAGGAAGTTGGGGACAACGTCGGTTGATGATATGGTGAGGGTGTCTTTGCTGAAGAACCCAACCGAAAAGGACTGATCGCCGTATTGGATTCCGTACACGCACGTCGAGGAGGAGCAACGGGGATTGTTGCCGGTGGCGGAGGTCAACAGAGAGCACTGAGGCGAATTGCAGGAAATGTTGGAAAACGAGCTTGAGGTTGTAGGGTCAAAGATTGGGTCTTGTTGTTGGTAGCATGATTTGGCGCAGGGCCGACACTGGGTCCATGTCAGGTCACTCCCAGTGTCGAAAATGAGGTGCAGCGTCCTTTTGGGGGTGCCGAGGCCAACCTCCACGAGGTAGTTTCCGGATTTGAAGGCCGCCCCTGGTTGCACCGGGAGGTTGGTTTTTTTTTCATTGATTTTGTTCGTATTTGAGTTGGAACTGAGTCGGGCTTGGATGGACTTAACCCTGGATTGGTCAAAGGCGAGAACCTCACTTAGGGTTGACTTCTCTTGACCGTGTTTGGAACATGGACCGTGCCGGTGAACGACTTTCATCGTTGATCGCCTCTCGCTAAAACCTAATCAATCATAATCAATCAATTATGTATGGCTAACACTTTTGTTATTTTTATTTTAAAACAGAATCTTTACATTCTGAGTTTTTTAACCTATAGTTTAAGTCAATTTTGTGACCTAAAAAGATCAAAGTTTTATTTATTACAGTAAAGGTCCCTCATTAGGGATAAAGGACAACATTAAAATAATGGAGAGAAATTAGCATAGAGCCAATTCTAAACATGCCTAATTTCTTCACGGGTTTGCAGTTGGTGGATGCATGAACCAATTGTCATCTCATTTAGCTGGAAATATATAATTATATATACTCATGGGACAACGACATGCCCACTCAAAAACATACATTTTTTACACACCGTAAGTAAACACACTCAACGTGACCAATCAACTTGTTTTCTATTTTGGATCATCTTTCTTGGCATGAATGAAGAAGAGGTCTACTCTTCAATAGAGATGTGAATTCTGATGAACTTGATGAATTACTCTCAAACAGTCAAAGTTTACCAATATCATTTTATATTTGGTACAAAACATCCCTCGGGAAGGGGTATTCTTTAGGGGCGAATATTAGGAACTCGAGAGTTGCTAATAATGCCCGGTGAGCTTTTTCATGGATACACCAAACGCGAGGGATAGTAGATGTAATTCGACCGAATCCCATTTCATGCAAGAAGAAAGGTCATGAAAAAGAAGCAAACTTGCATAGTATATCATAAGTTTCTCTTAAAACTTAGTATAAACACAAGAAAAGAAGTACCTGTGGAGTGGCTGCAGACAGAAGCTGGTAAAAGAGAGCTGAATTCAAGTGTGTGAAAATGGGCTTCTGCTTTAGCTTTTCTACCTTCCAAAGCTCTGCAGCTTGAAAGCAGAGCTAACAGAAGAGAACAGAGCAATACTTTGATGGCCATAATTAAGTGAAGCTAAAGTTCTTTTAGCTTCTTTGTTATGGGATATGGGCAGATCCCTTTCGTGAATATATATAGAAATACAATAATCCACGTCACCCAAATTGTATATTCATTTTTTATATTTAATATTAATAGTAGTTTGAAATTAATTATTGGTTAAAATAGATTCTTGATTGTATGATTGATATATGTTATGTTTAACATTTGTAATAAGAAATGTTAATAGAGCTGATTTATTTGATAATTTAGGAGGTATAGTTTCTGATGTACTCACGGCTAAATATAATTTTAGTTCGGTCGAACTTAACCAACTATACGGATAAGGATATTATAATTATTGTTTGATTCATCATTTTTCCTAAAATTTACATAAACGATAATTACATATACTACCCCTGAGCTTAACTCTAGTTATACATTATTCCTTTAGGTTTTATTAATTACAAAAAATTCTTTGTTCTTTCATTCTATTGCAAAACAGACGGACCGTAAGATTTTTTATTTTTTATTTTTTTCAATTAAAAAATGCTCATGAGGAGTGGCTTGTTACATGTTAAAGCTACAGGGAAAATTATGTTATTTTATAATATTATTAGGAACTCATTTGAAATTAAGATATAGTTGTTTGTAATAGTTGGAGGCTGTAATTTTCTCAATATATAAAATCAAATTATAAACCTAAAATATTCACTTTCTTATTATGTTAATTTAACCGAATCAAATTCGAGTAAAAATTCATGGGCATTAATGCATGTATCATGATATAGTTCAGACTACTATATAATTGCTTCAAAAACCAGGCATCAATGGAAATATGGAATAACGCGTTTTGTTTCCCGTGATTAATGTTGGGAATGGAATCGGTTATAGGATAGGAGGGCAAGAAACAAATCAGTCAATTGTATACAAATTGACATTTAAAGAAATATCTCAATCTCAGGTAACTATACCCAGTGGCCGAGCCACATGGTGTTGAAGGGGCGTACAATTGATCCCCCTCAAAAATATTTTTTTTAAAAATTATATAGATATATGTGTATGTAATTTTATGTGATTATTTATTATTGACACCCTTTACCAAAGTTAAAATGAATACTAGCGAGGGTCAATATAGTAAATTATTAATGATTAAGACCACACCAAAAAATAATTTTTATTGAATTTTCCTTTAGTATTATGCTTTGATCGACCCCCTAAATAAAATTTCTGGCTCCGCCACCGACCATACCTAACTCAAAAACATGCGCGGATACGGATACGATGATATGAACACGACACAATACGGATATGAAAATATAATTTTTTTTAAAATAAAAATTCACTTGTTGAGTATCAGACAAGATACATATGAGAAAATAATCTCTTTAAAAATATTTGTGTATTATAAAGTAATGGTATATATATATATATAATATATCCTAGTAACATAATGGGAGACCGGTAGTGCTGCACTTACTTGACCCATGGAAGCCAAGGTCATAAAAAGTGATGGAACTTTATCAATCCGTCACATTTCCACTCCTAAACAATAAAAAACTTCAAAGTCTGAGTAAATAAATAATAAATCCCTAATTATTAATTTATTGTGCAAATTTTCTTTTTTGGGGTGAGCCCCAGAATGGGCGAAAACTTTAAACTTTTTCAAATAAAAATCTAGAACCCAAAGTAGTTCAGCTTCTATTTTAAAGCAAATAAGTCGAAATAGAATATTTTATTTTACTGTTTTTCTCAACATAAATTGAAATAAGCATTTCAATTCATTGTTTCTACACCTAAAACGTGATTCCGAATTCGTATTATAATTTTCGCTCCTACTTCGATTTTATTTTACTCGAAGACAGAAGCTTTTCCAAACACCCACAAAGTTCTTGATACCCCTTTATTGACTTATTTACATTTAGACCCTAAATGAATTTTTTTTTAAAAAAAATCCATATCTTGATTTATTAATATTGGACACCCAAATGAATTTTAAAATTATAAATGACCCTCTCTCCATTAAATAAATTATTAAAAAACTATTGCATTCATTTGAGATTTAGATGTAAAAACTCATTTCTGAGGATATTTTGTGTTTTAGAAACTCATTTAGAATAAAATTTTTGACAAAATTATCAAAAATTCGAAATGGTACCAACCGTACAACATAATAGAAGAGGGGGTTATTTGTAATTTTAAAATTTATTTGGATATCTCATGTTATTTAATCTAAATATTAAAATCTTCTATTATTTAAAAACTCATTTGGATTTAGATGTAATACACTCTACGTATAGAAAAATTAATGTCAAGCACTCACAATATGTCCCCACCATTAGTCAATTTATCTTACTATCCATCGTAAATGGTTGGCTTCCCATGGAATCTGAAAGATGAGCCAACTTTGTGACAAAGCTGCACCACCAATAGAATCTTAGCTTCATTCTAGGCCACTTTGGATATTCATGGCAAATTCTGAATTTTATTATTTTTATTTGCATAAAATAATTTCGATATGACTTTCAGATATATTTTACACAGAAGTTGTTCATAACCTGTAATTAGTTGATCTCGAGACTATTCTCATGTCCATCGGGCCGAGGACAGCCAGCATGTGTGTGATTTGTTGAATAGCTCCAAGAACGTCAATCCAAAACAACCAATCATTCCATGTCTAACTCGAAAAACATTCATAATATTGATTATGAATTTAGGTATGAAAACTTAAGATTTAAGTCAAAATGATAGTGATATGATGACAGACATGGCCAAGATTCATCAAATTATCAAAAAAGAGGGAAGATGATGAAGAAGAAGCAATGATAATCTTATAGACACACAACTGCAAGTTGCCTTTCTAAACGACTCTTTGTGAATGATGTGATATTATCAACTTCAGCAGATATTATTTATGCCCAAAATTCAAATCGTTCACACTGTTACGTACCTCATTGCTTGTACAATATTGCAAGAGTTTGGACAAGATATCAACATCGGAAGATTAGACACAATAAATTACGTTAAAATGGCATAAGTAGCTTATTTTTTCAAAAAAAAAAAGAACACACCCGTCAATGGGCCAATGGGATTTGAACTCAAATAATTACTTTCATTTAACTACTTGAATCAACATCTGTTGGCAAAATAGCATAAGTAGCTTCTTAACTGTAGTGAATTTCTTTGTTACTAGAAATTTAGGATGATTATTGTTTTTGTAAGAGACATTTAGAATCAAATTACGGGTGTTAAAACGGTGAAGAACCAAGATTTGAATTGCATTTATTATACGGATAATTCTAGTTCAACCCGCCTCAAGCGAATCAGTGTAATGACCCTAAAAGGCATAACCCGACTCAGACAAATCAATGAATGAATTGGAAGAGAGTTTTATTTATACTTATTGTTTAATTGATACAAATTTAAGAGCAAATACCAATCGAATAACAAGCGTGAAACAAATATCAATATGATTCGTTAAGTTTGGCTAAAACAGGTCGTACAGCTAGTATTTTTGAAAAATTATAGCTCAAACCCAATTCGATCAAATTCAACCAATTAAAAGTACAAATGTATTACACTTACTATTTGATTTGTAGCTCTCTCTAAATTTCCCAATTCCCACCAACTACATAGCAAATATCAAACACTTATCCCCTCGTTATATCGGTTTGACCAAGTAAGACTCGGAAAGAGACAAATTAAATGAAATTAGTATTGTAAAATATCAAATCGTAACAGACATGGATATCAATGATTCATACTATACTATTCTCGACGAGACTTGAACCACAACTAACCCTAACTAATAAGCTATAATAACATCAAAATAACGACCTACGTGAAAACCGTAAGCTATAATATATGACACAAACACAGCTAAATGTTGTATGAACACGCAATTACAGCCTATATTCATTAGGAAAACCTGGAAACAGAAGATTGATGTGTAAGTGAGGCACTTTTTCTTTCTTAGACGCCAGTCACTAACCATTGCTGTCATTACCCTCGTATTCATTTCTTTTACGAGTATGAAATATCAACATATAATGTGGAAACAATCTCGTATCTTCCTTCATCCAGCAAAGTTTTGCATTTTTGTCCCTTCTTCTACGGGATAACTTCTCTTTCTCGATAGTTACCTCGAGGATTTTCTCGAGTGCAATGCAATCTTTGTTCGATTCCAAGCCCGTATCACACACAATTATACGAATCTGCCCCGACTCCCGAGGTTTGAAAAATTACAAAACCCTTTCCATCCGAAAATTTAAGTTACATATAGAAGCATTCCTAAATTTTTATGGCTACCCTGTTTTGCCACTCACATTTAACGATCAATCTTTGACTTTAAATTCGTAGCGATAACAACACGCATAGAGTATGGCGGAGAAATTTTTTGTAATGCCATATCTCAAGAAATGCTAGTGGAATTATTTGTTTTATTTAATGATATCACTACTTATTGATTTAGGAGAAAGATAATCAGTCAAAAAATATTGAGGGGTCCCCAACTTTCTTGGCTCCAGCCATTGAATTTTTTGTAACATCCACTGCCTCAGTGCTTTCTTAGATAAATAAAATGTGTGCTATTTATTATGCTAATAAATATGTATATGTGCGCGTGCTTAAGTGTGTGTTTTGTCACCCACAAATACAAGGATAGCCACATTAAGATGAAATCACAGAGTCTCAGATTCAGGGAAAATTCTAATCCAGACTAGACTCGGTCGAACCCAACCGATTAAAAGGACAAGTGTAATACAATTGCAATTTGATTGGTTACTTTTCCTAAATTTTTCACCAACCACACGGCAAGTGTAAAACACTCACCCCTCGTTACACAGATTTGGCAGAGTCAGGCTCGGACTAGAAAGTGCGAAGGTGGTTTATTCTTCCCCTTATGGGTGGGTAAGTGGGTGGTGGGATAGGTAGGTAGGTAGGGTGGGGTTACAAGCTTCCAGGAAAAGTGGTGCTCCCAAACAGTCCAAACTAGAATACATTTCAAATTACAGCATGTTCGCAGGCAAGGAGAAAAACTATCAACCATCCCAAACCAAAAAAAAGAAAAACTATCAACCATCAAAGCAACGCTAATCACGGGTTAAGCACATACAACAACACAATTGTGACAAATGCAAGACTCAACAGCTTCTGAAGATGTCTTAACGTATTATATGGTCCAACGCTGCCATTTTTCAGATTTTTTTTGCCCGAAAAATACGAATCCGTAGGCCCGAAACCATGAAAAACACAGGGTGGGGCACGGGTTGAACAATTCAGAGTATTGGAATAAGCATGACAAGATTTGTTTGGTATTGCTTGTTCTGAGGCTCAATGGGAGGACAGCAACTGATAAAAAGTATGATACCTTGTCTGGGTTGTATGACTGTAATAAGCATGAATTTGTCCTGGCTAGGCAATGGAACATGTTTGTTGAGGACCACCTTGTAATCCAATCATTAGAATCTGGGATGACCAAAATATAGGCCAGCACTTCCATCTGTGTAGGATAACACCATAGATAAGTCTAAAGAATTGTTAAATCTCAGCCATTGTTGGATCCCAACTTCTAAGTTCTGCAGAAACTGAGAAGATCAGGAGAAGATAATGTTAACAATTAAGAAGTGATGCAGATCAAAAGTAGTTCCCACAGATAATAAAGAAGATAATACTTCGAGCCTGCAATAAGAACTGTCCAGGTTACACAAGGAGGAAGGATTAAATTATTGAACTTGTGGAGAGGAGAATTGTTAATTCCTGATAATCATCAAGAATCAGTTATGCTACAAACGGGCAACAGCTCTGTTCTGCTGAGTCACACCATCAATGGTCTAAAACATTTTGAATTTCTATGTTAATCTACATGATTTACAGAAGCATTCCCCGCAAATGCTTAAATTGTAATGTTCATAATTCTGAAAAACTACAAATATAAAGAAGATGAGAGGTAGAAGTTAGGGTGATTCTTTCAGATTGAACCACCAATGCATTTTGTTGCTTAGTTATCGAGGATTGAGGTGTGCTGTCCTCTACATGTTAAACCTGCACGGTTTGAACACAACCATCATCGCCCACAACCCAATCCCCATTAGCAAGATCCAGATCATCGAGAGGAATTTCTGAGATAAAATCATTTTCAGAAACTCTTATTTCATCAATTAATTTCCCCAATTGCACATATATTTCTTGGCAATCAGGGTGTGAGTGATCATTTGCGTTAAAAGCATGAACATCAGTTCCCAACTCAATCCAACTCCAACCAGGCACCTTCTTGACTCCCTTCTCTCTCATCAGCCTCTTCACACTAGCCTTCTCATCCCACCTTTTAAGATTCCCATACAGATCAGAGAGAAGAACATAAGTGCAATGGTCTCCAGGATCCAGTTCTAGCAAGTGACCAGCTACCTGAGTAGCCAGCCGAATATCACCACATGCCCTACAAACACCCAACAGTGTTTTCCACACCATCACATCAGGTTGAAAAGGCATTTCATTAATCAGTTCTTTTGCCTCCATCAAACGGCTCCCTCTACCAAGCAAGTCAATGGCACATGCATAATTTTCCATTCGTGGTGGGACTCGGTATTCAGTTTCCATGGATCTCAGAAGGTTGAGACCTTCTTCAACCAAACCAATGTGACTACATGCAGTTAGAGCAGCAACAAAAGTGACGTGATCCAATTTGATGCGTCTTTCTGTCATCAAGTAAAATAGGTCAAGAGCAATTTTACCTTGCCCGTGTTGTGCATATGCGAAAATGATTGAGTTCCACGTCACTGAAGTTTCCTTAAGAGATGATTCAAATGATTCCCGAGCATCTTCAATAATTCCACACTTTGAGTACATAAATATTAAAGCACTAGCTACGTATTCGTTACCTTCAAAGCCTGATTTTACCACCAAGACATGAATCTGTCGGCCCAAGTGGAGTGTGGCTAAATCTGAACAAGATCTTAAGACTGCTGCAAAGGTGTATTGGTCAGTTACCAAGTGATCCAGATGAATATTCTGGAAAAGCCTCAAGGCATTTTCACTCAGCCCGTTCTGTGACAAGCCAGTCAAAATTGTATTCCAGGAAACAAGGTCCTTGATGTTTATATGTTCGAATATTTTCAATGCATCCTCCACGTTTCGGTTATTAGATTTTAAATACATTGAAACCAAGGCATTAGATATTTGTGTTACCTGATCTAATCCCTTTTTTATTGCCAAACCATGCAAGGATTTCCCGAGGCTCTGCTGTGTATCTTCAAAGCAAGCACTTATTATGCTAGATAATGTGTAGGCATCCATTTCCAACCTTTGTTTCACCATCTCTAAGAAAATGTTAAATCCATACTCTTCTAGATTATGTTCTAAGTAAGCTGCTAATATCGAGTTCCATGTCACTAAATCCCGGTACCCATCAGAACTATCAAACACTCTTTTGGCATCTTCAATACATCCACATTCTGCATATGCAGTGATTGAGGCATTGAGTACAGTGTTCTCATGCTCCAAGCCACGTTTCATAATTTTTCCATGTAGCTGCCTCATCAAGTCATATAACTCAGCATCATAAAGCAATGTCAGAAGAGGTGCAAACGTTGCATCATCAACTCTGACACCTTCCATTTCCATACCCACAAACAACATAACACAACGCTCTAAATTGCCCATTTCTGCATACCCTCCGATCAAAGCGTTCCAAGAAACTGCATTCCTCTCACGCATATACTTAAACACCTTATTTGCATCTTCAACTCTTCTGCACTTCGCGTACATATCTAAAAGCGCACTAGCAGCATACACATTATCACGAAACCCCATCTTTACAACCTCCGAATGGAGCTGTTGGCCGTACATGACACCACCAGCAACAGCAATGCCCTTGAGCATGCTTCCAAAAGTATAGCCATCGAACAAAAACCCAAGTCTTTTCATCAATACCAAAACTTCCCAGGCGTTGAAAAAGCTTCCGGAATTCACGTACCCGGTGATAACGGTGTTCCAAGAAGCAGTGTCCCTGTGAGGCATATCGTCGAACAGTTTCAGAGCATTTTTCAGTTCTCTGCATTTCGCGTAGCTGTTTATGAGATTGTTGGAGGTGTAGGTGTCGGTAATCAGTGATAATTTGATGGCTTGACAATGGGTTGCCGCAACTTCAGACAAAGTGGGAAGAGCGATTCCAGTGAGCCGTTGCAGTGGCCTCATTCATGAGCAATAACAAGATCAATTGAGGAAGAAATCGTGTTTGTTTTAACTGTCTGATGACGCGCTTTAAAACTTAATTCACAACTTTTGACTTTTTATCACCTCCACGGAAACAAGAATGCTCCTAAAACTTTGGATTAATTTGAAGGGAAAAATACTTTTTTATCATCCGAACTTTGCTATTTTTGCAATTAATTATTCCGATAAATACAACTATCAAATTACATTTGTAACATAGTGTTATCTATTTTTTTTTAGTGATTTTGATAAAAATACAACTGACGTGTATATTTTATAAACAAGTATGTCATGTTTTTTAGTTAAAACCACTAAAAAAAGTTTAGATGACAATATGACATAAATACAAACATTGAATGACGGTATATAACGAAAATTTGTTAGGATGATAAATTATAAAAAGATGCAAAGTTCGAATGATAAAATTTTTTTTTTTTTTCTTAATCTTAGTTAGGTAAATGAAATCTTTTACTTTCTTTATTAATTCAAATTCATTATTATTATTTGTTAGTAGTTGAGCAATAAATCTACAATTAAATATTTTAAATTTATAGTAATAGCACAATCCTCAAAATATTTCCCAAGAGGGACTTAAGTTTAATTTATCCGAAGTTTATCTCCACGAAAAATGAAAATGGAACTTCCCAAAATTAGCTGATGCGGTGGTGCTGCTTGCTCCATTACGAGTATACGACATTAATGAATATGTGCTTAACAAACACATGTTAAAAGGTTAATATGAGACGAGGGTTGCCCAACTTCACAAATTATATAATAGTATTCAATCCATGTGAGACGGTTGCGATAGTTAACAGCAACTTCGTAAGGAACCAAACAAATACTTCTATGTATCCATATCAACACACCATGTAAACAATTAACACAAGATCCATTACTATGAAACTCCATCAATCTCTCATCTGTTAGCAGTCGAGCACGACTGTCGAATTTCTCCCTCGTCCCCCGTCTTCACACCGATAGTCGAAAGCTTCACCAACGCCACGCTCCACCTCTCAAAGAAACTATCTTGATTGTCAGCAAACTCCATCACTAAGTTCCTCGTCCTCGCATCATTAAGAAGAGCAGAATCCGACTGGAACAAGCCCTTATGATCTAGCACCACCTTATAGTACAGATTATCGAACAGGAAAGGCGACGACGGATCATTGCTGACGGTAACAGAATCATCCGCATCAGCAGGACACTTCTTTGTCAGCGATGCTGCGTACTGTCTGTCCAATGATGGATCGATCAGTGTAAGATTTCCGTTCGAGTCGAGCTTGTAACGGTCGTTGAAGGAGTTGCAATGAGCAACTCCAATTGTGTGAGCTCCTGCATTGAACAACATTTCATACTATATGATCTTTGATGTTTGTGGCTTTGTTGTTGGGAAATAATAGAAGTCTTAAATGCTGCTAAATACTGAGTGCTGAGCATGATTAATTGAGACCAAACATTAGGCAGTATCTTAAAGTTTCATTTTTCAAATTCAAAAATTTCCTCCCTCAGGATCTGAATTCGCGTCGTATACTTGTAAAAATTCGATCTTGGCTCATGCTCGTTGAAATAGTAAATTCTGGCTTCGTCCCTAGACTGTTATTTTGCGAATAGTTACTCAAATTTGTGTACCTGAGAGGGTAACAAGGTCATCCATTGACAAACCCTTTGCAGAAAAAACCTTAGCCATTTCATCCAATGAGAAGCTTGTGTCTATAATATTTGGCCTCACATTTGCAGCCAAAGAAATCCTACCATCTCTCCTCCCCGTCGGAATCTGAATATTCGGCCCTCCCGACTGTCAAAACATAAGCATAAATCCATAAACAGTCACCAAAATTGATAAAAGAACCAAAAAAGAAGATTGTATTTACATATTCAACAGCATCTCTAGCTGCCAATGCCAGTATATCAGCACAAGAAACAGTTCCCGGGCAAAAGAATTCCAGCAATCTTTTCGCTGATTCGATCACCGGAAATCCTCCGAGCGATCTGTTTGCGGGATCACTTCTCTCAGTTGCGTTTCCTTGCAAGAGTACAGAAGCATCACAGCCCTGCCACATTACGAAAACCCGTCAATTATCGTGTTTAAGCCTTGCATATATGTATATGTATGCATACCTCGATGAAGCAGTCATGGAAAAGTAAGCGTAGGAGTTTCCCGGGAATGGTTGGATCCAAGTCGGAAGCTGATCGGACTGTGTTTCTGACAATGATTTCAGCAGAAGGGCATGTGGCTGCGTAGAAGTTGAAAGAGAGGCCTGAAGAAGTGGAAAATTGAGGAAAATGATTAATGAACAAAAGGAGCAATATCAGCAGGTTCTTGTAATGAGGAATTGCTTTGTGTGCACAAGATTGTGGCTTTTCCATTTGTGTTTCGGAAAGGAGTGACTACTTTGGGCTGAGGGCTTGTTGCATAAGTCGTTTTGGCTGTATACCTTAATATGAAGAGAGAGAGAGAAGAGAGAATGGTTATATATTAATGAATCTGCATTTATTTGGCTGTGCAGAGGATGGTAGTAATGGTTTCAACACGCTGTCGGAGTGGGACTGAGTGAAGTACTCAGTAAATGCTCTTGTTCCTCGTCTTGACTTCTATATCTCTCTCTCCCTCTCTCTCTCAGAGAGATTAGAGAAAGATTTCAGGGTGGGTGGAGGTTGGGAAGTTTATTACATTCTTTACTTCAATGTCAGAAACCTGCGTAAGCTCATGAACACCATTATACACCAAACTGGGACCGGACCTTGTGATTACTTATTGCTAATCCCATGTTTATACTGTGATTAAGGTTAAAAATCACTCTCAAAACAGTGAAACACTACAGATTTAAAACTCATAGTAATCCAACCTTGAGCACATTAACAATTTAAGGAAAAGAACACCTACTCAGGCAAGAAACTACATCTTGTTTAAAGATATAAATGTATCATATCAAACACCTTCAATCAGGTATGATCCGATCCTTAACAACTGAAAAGAGCAAAAAAAATACAATCTTTCTTTGTAAAACCTACCACTTTACAACCTAACCTCTTTCCTCACAACCTTCTGTGTGTCCTAATAAAATTCGTCGTATTCATAGCGATCGCAGTCGAACAAATGTAATAGCCAGCCAATGATAACGTAGTTGCAAACAGAAGAAGAGCCTTCCACTGCCTTCCGGATACAAGAATCGCCACCGCGGTGGATATAACAGCAGCCACGGAGAAAACATTCTTCCAAGTCTGGAAACTCTTGACAACTTTCATGCATGCCTTACAATGAACCACGTGCCTGAAATATCTATTTGCGGGATTTGGTGCGTGTAGAGTTCCGATTCCGCCCTTGGCGGGTTGAGAAGCTGAAAGATTTGCCACGAACCCTGCCGGAGCATGCTCGACTACAGCAGGCTTTTCAGGAAGAGAAATTGTGCTGTGCCCAAAGTAGTAAGGCATTCCATGTCCAACTTTATCCATCCATTTTCTATACTCAAGAACCCATACATCTGACGACTTCAAATTAATATAAAGCTGTTTTGTGGGAACCTTTTCCTTCATGAGAATTTCGTTTTGGGACGAAAGGAACCCCATATCTTGCTCAAAAACCTTACTTGCATTCTGATGAAGGTACCACTGGGGGAAGAGTTTGAGCAACAGCGGAGGCTTTCTTGTATTACCAAACCTAACTATAAGCATTGACTTTCCTTGTCCGGAAGGCCTGCATAGGAACAATCCCGAAAAGTAGTCCTTTTTCCCATTTTTATCAATGATTTCTCTGTTGTTTTGAAGAGCACATGGAGCTTCGAATCTCAAGAAGTTTGGTATGTAGTTGGGGGTAGAACGGTCTGTCTCTCTGCCCCATCGGCCTGCGAAGCCTCGGTCGGTTCTTTCCGTGATTTCAAAGAAAAGGGCTTTTGCATCTTCCCTTTTAGCAGTAAAATCTGTTCTGTCATGTGAAATGGGGACGTGGGCAGGGTCCATTAGGTTTTCCAGAAGGATGGAATGATCATAAGGGAGCTCGTGGATGGTTGAGATGTCACGAAAGCCCGGTCTATCAAAGTTCTCAAACCAGGGGATCTTTTCGGGATTTGGTGGAGTTTTGTGCGACATCCAAATCCATATTACGCCTTGAGAATCTTTGATCTCATATGGTTTCAGACAAGCCGATTGTGGGATTTTCGCACCTGCTGGAAGCTGTCTCAAGAATTCATGAGACAGAAAACCATCAAGAGAGATCGTTCTTTCATAGTAACTGATATATGATGGTGAAATTTTGGAGGAAATGGATTAGAACAACACAAACCTGGGGTATCGTCACGCATTTGCCATTTCCATCGAATTGCCAACCATGGTATAAACATTCTAATTTACCATCAAAAATTTGACCTTCAGAGAGTTTTGCTAGCCTGCACGAAAAATAGTTAACATTAAGGCTCCAAAACAACTGAAGCAACACAATAGCTTTTGTTTTTCCCCCACAAGAGACATCAAATACTGAACCTATACTTAGATCAAACATATATCATTCGAGTCTTGAACCACTTTTCTGCGTACAGAGATGAAGGTGATAATTCTCATATACTCCTCTAATGATTTCCAACCAGTCTCTTCGTCCTCAACTTTATATATCATAGTATGATACAAACTATATTTCCTCAATGTGACTGCAAAAACTTTCACCTTAAAGATCAGTTCTTTACTCGAAAACAAGAACATACCTATTTCAGAATTCATACCAACAATATATATCAGACATTTCCGTTAATTTCACTAACCACCCACATAAATTCAAGATATTTAACTAAGATTTTTCACATGCCCATCTCAAATCACTCAAACCCAAAACCACGATCAACATGTACTCAGAAATTCTTTAAAAAGGCAGGATAAAGTTACCTATGGGGGCATCGATCTTCATAACACTTAAGCTCGCCATTGCCATCTCTATACAAAACAACCTGCTTATCAAACACAGTGAGGCCAAGCGGCGCATCATCAGGCACATTCTTTGTCAAATAAAGTGGATACCATTCTTCAGTCCAATCATAGCTCACAACTTCCTTCTTCTCAACCAATTCTTCCTGAATCACGCTCTGATCACCCAACCCACTTGAGATCTCTCCTGCAACTGCACTCAACTTGTGCAAACTCAAGTTTCTCTTCAGTTGACGACGAGGGCTTATGTGTTGTTGGGCAAACAGTAGGGTTCTTGATTTCTTGGGTATTTGGTGGAACTGGGAGAAATGGGTTGTGAAAAATGTGTGTGATTGTAATAGAGCCATGGTTGTGTTCTCTGCCCCCAGAAGATGGAGGGTTGATGAGGTAGAGAGGACTAAGAGGAGAGCGTTGCTTCAGAAGTAGAGAAGAAATTAGCATTTTCTGAGGGGGAAGACAAAAAAGAAGGGAGTTGCTGTTGCTTCTTTAGTCGGTGTATTAATTCTGGCCACACACTGCAGTCATACTCATACAACAAAGTCGGATATAGGAAATTTCAAGAATCTATGAATTGGACTTGGGACCAAAATTTTTAATGTATGTCAAAATTCGCCATTTGTCATACCTCTGTATTACTGATCCAAGAATCCGACAAAATAATAGTCAAAAAATAAAGAAATAAACACTATTAACAATTCTACAATTACGGGTACTACTAGCCACCGAGAAAGATACATTTGAATCTCTATAATGTCATAGATAATTGCACCTAGTGAAGAACAAACAATCGAGGCCTTAAGCTTGTCCAAATGTTGTCCCATGTCATGCAGAATTCCGTTAAAGATCGTCGTTGCTAAGACTAATATGACGCCAGATACTGATCAAAATAGGTCGTCTAAATCAAAACGTTCATCATAGGTCTGTTCATCTGGCTTCTCCTCAGATCTGTGAGTTGAAGAATTTGTCACCATTACCGGACCTGTATCGGAATCTTGATTCTGCGAAATATAAGTTCAGAACGATGTACACATGTTTATATATATGAACTAACCTCACGGTCATGGATGTAAGTTAAAGAGAAATATTCTGCAAACAAATGCTTACCAGTTCATCATTGAGTATGTTCAAAGCATCAAAATTAATCCTTGAGCTTCGCCTCTGCAAAACCAGAATTCGTCAAAGTAAATAATAAGCATTCGAAAAGCTGTCAGTGAAGATGGCATACAAAACATTCCAGCGAAATATGTAATCATAAAGACAATGTTCAAAACAGAAAGATCTTGGTAACAATCCAAACCATTGCCTGGGACTCCACTTTCTCAGTGGCTTTATCAGCCTTTTTGACAGATGTGCTCTTCTTTGCTTCACTTGTTGTCTTCCGTTTCTTGCCCTAAAATTAATCACCCCTTAGTAAAGGAGCAAAAACACTGATACTATAGAGAGTTCGTTTCATGAAGATTAAAAAAATGAGACAAACAACAAATACAAACATGGAATGAAGAAGGAAATAAGTCGGTACTTTTGTATAATTCCCGTTCAGTAATTCCCAAATTTTCCTTTTGCGATTGAACTCCTCCATGGTGTTTAGGTATCCAGAAATCTGACGGGATAGGCATATTGTTCAGTCTATGACGACATAAGCTCAAAAATACTATATGCAGATTATGTACCTCAGCATCATCAACACCAGAAAGACTATTCGATTCGTCACACTTATTTCTTCTCCCCATTAGACTACAGAGTTCAACTACCACAAGTATCCTTGTTCATGTCTTGGTATCCAGTTGAAGGACCTGAAAAGTCCATAAATAATAATATAAGTACACAAAATTTCAACATATTTCTTTACAAAAATTGCACCTTTATCAGAAAGGAGCTTGAATTAACTTCTCATTCTTGCTGTAACAAAGTTCAAATCTTCATAAATCTGAGTGTTTTTTTTTTTTAAAAATGTTAATCTCGACATATAATTCAGTCAGCCAAAGCAAGTTTGGAGTTCGGTACAAGACAGATGCATACGCCGGAAAGCAAATTAAGAATAAAAATTTCTAATATCCCCAAAATCCACACTTTTGGCAAATATATTACTGATTAAAGCTTCAACAATGGCTTCAATAAAGGGGAGAAGCAATGGGAAAAGTTCATGAGAATTATTTCCCAAAATATAAGATGCAATAATTCGAGAGATCCATTACAACAATTATCTGGTAAAAGTATCTCATCGGAGAGATGAAAAGATACGAACTGGGCTTACCTGCTGTTCCGAATTGCCCTCGGGAATTTGCCCCACCGCCATGGCCGCTATCTCCGCCTCTCCGGAGCTTCGCTATATAAGAAACCTTGGCAATTTGAGTTCCAGGAGCATATATACCTCTGGGTTCCGTGGTTGATTACCAAAATACCCTCCCTAACTTCAGCTTCTTTTTATGTGTGAGAACTGAAATAATATTTTCATTTAAAATACTTTTAAAATATAATAATGTATTATTTTATAATATGTGAAATTGGATAACAATGATAGACTTATATATTTACACTTTCGAATTTGATCTGTATTATTTTATAATATGTGAAATTGGATAACAATGATAGACTTATATATTTACACTTTCGAATTAGATCAAATTACTTAACTGAAATTTTGTTCCCATTAAATTTAAGACCTCGAGCATAGGAATGAATGTAAAATGAAATAAACTGAATTTTAACCCTGTTGAGGTCTCTCAATGGTCCAGTTCATAGGCCCTAAGCCCAATACAGTTCGGGCATTCAGTATGGGTATTGGAGACGGTGTTCGGGGATATCAGTTCGCTTAAGGAGAACTGATGAAGGAATTGGAACCTGATAGGGAATCTATAAGAGTGTGCAGCAAGTATTAAAAGGTGAAAAGATAAGAGCATATCTAGGTAAATCTGAAAGTAAGATAAGAATAAAAGAGAGAAAGAGAGTTTCCTATAAGTAGGAGGTTCAGGAAGGAAAAGGGCAGAACTAAAAAAAGAGAAGAAATATCCGTAAGAGAGGTACTCATCACTGGCGCCGTTTGTGGGAAACATACAAAAACAACCCACAACAATCACCACTCTATAAAATTTCTTCTTTTTTTGGGCAGACAAAAGTAAGCATGTCTCGAGAGCAAATAAACAGGTTGAGGGAACGACTAGAAAGGAGGAACTTGGGTAATGACCTAGAGGAGACAATGAATAATCAAAACGATGGAGAGGGAATCAAGAGAGATTTCATCACCCCCGATCAGGCAAACAGAGCAGCAGTGGGAGCGAAACCTCTGTCTATGGGAATGACCATGGAACAATTAACAACCTTGGCCAAACTCATAACGAACCTGTGTGATGCCCCGTTTGTTGGGAATAGTGTCATAGAAAGCCGATTCGTTGTAATATGCTTTGGACTTTCCTTATGTCACAGACAATCTTTGAATAATACACGATTGATTATTATCATAGGCAAACACTTCTTTCTATGCATTACGTGTTGTGTGTTTCCATTATGTGCGCATATATTAGAACTCCCCTAATCCATAAAGGTTGTTAGGGACTTTGTCATTAGGTGAATGACATATGAAACAAGCCCTAACTCAAGGCCGGATTAGAAACCACTCTAAGTCGATGAGTCCAGCAAACAGTGGGAGTGTTGATTAGGCTCGATTGAGACTTGCTCGTGGGATTGCGTCCTTAAGAAGGAGTATCCTGTTTCATAGGGTGTAAAGTGCATAAGTTGATGCGTACGCAATAAATAAGGGTGCTCGTTATTAGAACGGGTACACTGAGGTGTCCCGCGAGAGAAGATTTCTCAACGGGAAAGGAAGTTTCCACTTCAGGAAGAGGAAACTTCCAGATTAGGAAATATCTCACAGGTCAATGGAGTGAGTAAAGTAATCCTTTGACTTGAGATTCTATTGATGCTTTGTGGGCTAACACTATAGTCTTTGGTATAAGTTTTAAAGGATGTCTCACGAGACAACTGATTCAAGGCTTATGCTGAGGCTACACAAGTGGCACATGGAAGCATATGAGAATCAACAAAGGATCTACACTTGCTTTAATGCAAGATTCTAATCTAATCTAATCTAATCTCCAAATTAGGACTTTAATATTAATTCAAAATTAAATCAAAGTCCATTAAATAATTAACACATTAATTATTTAATATATATACACTTACAACCACGTGACTTCACGTGTCCCTAAGGACACATGTCATACAGGTCTCCCATACGTGTGCTTCACACGTGTGGACCCCACCATTCACTTAATGGTTCGATCAACTCGTTTAATCGATTCAAGCCATAAGCCACGTGACCAGGTTGTTGTGTGTGACCCTCTAGGTTTTTAATTCAATTAACAGTGACCCTAATTAATTAATTCCCTAATTAATTAATCAGTCCACAGATCAAACGACCATAGTCTAGTAACAGGTGTTTGACCCCTAGCTGAATAAGAATGTCTCGATTCGACAGAACCTTTAAGTCATTGATTCATGTGAGATACAATCCTTCTACGTCCCATCTCTCAATCAAGATCTAGGGTAATGGAATAATTAGAACCCTAATAATCTTGATCTTAATGTTAAGTACATTTCATATCCATTTGATCTCAATCCAAGAAACCCTTTTCTTGATGTCTTGATCCATTGTCTTGGCCAAGGACTCCTAGATGGCATATGAATGACTTACACAATAAGAGATCATCATCTTGCTAATGTAAGCGTAGGTCCTTTATCGATTCTCATATGCTTTCATGTGCCACTTGTGCAGCCCCAACATAAGCCTTGAATCAGTTGTCTAAGGCGACACCCTTTAAAGCTTACACCTAAGACAACAGAGTTAGCTTATAAAGTATCAATGTAACCTCAAGTCTAAGGATCACTTAATCACATCAATGACTCGTGAGATATTTTCTAATCTGGAAGTTTCTATTTCTAGATATAGAAACTTCCTTTCCCATTTAGGAATCTTCTCACACGGGACACCTCAGTGTACCTACTTAGAATAAGTAAGCACCCCCATGTATCACGCACGTATCAACAATACACTTTGCACCCCATGAAACAAGGTGGTCCTTCTTAAGGGCGTGATCACACGAGCAAGCCTCGAACGAGTCAGGTTGACACTCTCACTGTCTGTAGGACTCATCGGCTTGGAGCAATTTCTAATCATGACTTATGTGATATAGGACTTGTCTCATGAACCACTTCTCCTAAATGGTTGAGTCCTATAAATCATATTGATTAGGGGAGTTCTAATGCATGCGCACATAATGGAAACACACAAAAACATGTATTGGCATATAAAGAAGTGTTTGCCTATGATATTAATCAATCGTATATTATTCAAAGATTGTATGTGATACTAGGAAAGTCCCAAAACGGATTATGACTAATCAGATTTCTAGGGCACTTTTCCAACAGATCATACCTCACAGTATTCATTGACTGAAAGGTTCTTTCGAATATATATTCATTGTTCGGGTAGAGGTCACACACCTGTTGCTAGACTATGGTCGTGTGATTTGTGAACTAATTAATTAATAAAGTGTATTAATTAATTAGGTTCACTGCTAACTGAAAATGAACCTAGGGGGTCACACACAAATGCCAGGTTCAAAGGGTATTGAAGGAAATATCAAATAGTTGATCGAAACGAAACCACAAGTATAAAGTACACATGTGACACGTGAGCATGGATTGAGCGTGTGGTCCAATTGTAAAATTAGACCATGTGTTAATTAATTGGAGAATTAATTATAAAGCCCAAATATAATTAATTAGAGAATTAATTATAAATCCCTAATATATAATTAATTGAGAGAATTAATTATATAACCCAAAGAAATTAATTAGAGAATTAATTTTAGCCCGTTAGAATTAATTAAGAATTAATTCTAAAGCCCTTCATGCAATTAATTGAGAGAATTAATTCTAAGTATTTAAGTATTTAATTATTTAGTTGTTCTAATTTGATTAGAATAAATAAATATTAAATATCTTCTATTTATTATTCTAGGAAATATTAATTCTAACATGATTAGAATAAATATTATTGGAATAAGATATTCAATTATTATTAGAATAATTAAATATTCCTTATTTGATTAGGAGCTCTTTTCTAGAAGGAATAAATATCTTATTTTGTATAAGACTCCTATTACTTGGAGAAAAAGGAAATAGAAGAAAAGTCAAAGTTGGAATCCGATTCCGATTAGACCTAGGGGTTGTTTGAACCCTAGCCTATAAATAGGCAAAGGGGTTCAAAAATTTCACTTACGCATGAAAGAGGGATCACGCCCAATCTACATGGCTTCAAGAATTTGGGAGAATTCTCTTGCTTTCTTTCTTCTCGTTTTGTTTCTTTCTTTACACTTGTCATAGTACTAGCATGCTCACTCACATGATTTGAATCTAGGACTGGTGTGGATTATTACTCTAGAGGAGACCTATCGGGGAATCTAGTAGAAAGAATCGTTTTGAGGGACGAGACGCCATTACCGCATGAAGCGCATTTGAGGGCGGTTCAAAACATGTCAAAAAAGCGTCTATTCTTATAAGTTCTTGAATCCCTAAGATTTGGAAATAAAAATTGCAAGTCCGATCTTACTTTTGGGAAAAAAAAATTAAATTTCGCTGGCTTTTTTATCATGTTTTTCCCAACACCGTTTTCCCAACAAGGCAGGTATGACGTCACGAGTGGGTTTAGGCTAAGAGTTATGTGACTTATATGTGTTTTAAATGCTAAGTGGATGTTTAATATATTTAATTTTGTGAATTAATTGTTATTACGTGACCTACATGACTTATATGACCTATGACTATGCTATTTAAATTCAAGTACTACATGTATACTTGCTAAATTAATGGCTTATTTCAATTATGTACGTATTTGATCTGATATGAAATACTTGGACTCAATAGAACTTTAAATTGGACCTGTAACGCCCCATATCTTCATTCCAGGTACGCATGCGACACGTGTGAGTTTGAGTGTTAGAAATTGTACGCATGCTTTAAGAAATTATATGTTTATTTGAATTTATATAAATTAATTGACATTTGATTCAATTTAATTTCATTTCATCTTATATCATTTTCTAACATATGCATATTTCATACATTCATTTCATAACATATTTTATATATATATATATATATATATATATATATATATATATATATATATATATATATATATATATATAATTAATTAAACTAATTTCATAAGATTAACATTGCAATTACTTCATACATTTTCATGAAACATGTAATTTACATATATATATAATTTCTCTACACTAATACTCACATTCATTATATATGTATATATTATTATAGCACTAAGATCAATTATATACTATAATATACATAATATCTCTACTTTATTACCTTTATACATATATATCATATATCTATACATATATTACTTATACTTTATATCATATTTGTAAGACATAAACACACACATAATCTCTACCACACCAATTAAACACACTCATCACGATTCTTTCTCCACCACTCACACACACATTTGATCACAAGCAAGAAGAAGAAAAAGGGAAGAATCAATCCATCAAGAAACATCATCATCTCCAACTTCATCATTTCTTCATTTCATTTCTTTCATTCCAAGGTTGGTATGGTATATTTGGGATTGATTATGAGTTGATGAACTAGGGCTCCTTGACTTAGATGTTTATTCTTGATTTAAGTTTGAATATGTGATCATATATGTGTATATCTTTGAATTATGGAATGAATACTTGAAGCTATTGGTTCATTTGGTTTCATGACTTTTATGGGATTTGTTTGATTGATCTAAGTGCTCAAATGATTGATTTATGAGTTGTTGATGAAGTATGAGATGTATATTGGTGTTATAGGTTAGTTTTGGGGTGTTTTATTGTTGTTGTTTGGTGTTGGATGCATTTGGGAGCTAATTTCCGAGCCATACCCTATTTTTTCGCCCAGCGGCATGTCAAACGCCCGTTTGGCCCCTTAGTTCATTTACCAAACGCCCGTGTGAGATGCTACTGCATCGACAGACGGTTTCCAAACGCCCGTTTTTGCTTTTAGTTCATTTTGCAAATGCCCGTTTACCCCTCAAATGAACTCCAAATAACCTGATTTTTGAACCGTTGGAAACCCCTTGAAGTCTAGAATACTCTTCAATTAGAATCACCTATATATAATTTCTAGATTGTGAGATATGATCAATTCATTTTGGTGTCGCCATTTTACTGGAAATCTACATTAACCCAACTTCGGACCTACGCCATTTTCACTCCGTTTTGAACTAGAATTTGACCATATATGCTTGGAAAGATCTATTTGTCTACGTACATATCCAACAAACAAAACTCCATTCCAAATTCTAGAACTCAAGATATTCCCAATTTTCCACAACTTGCGCGTTTCAAAAAATTGTCAACTTTTGCCAAACTTCGCCAAAACCCATCTTCTTGCATTTCTTTCACTCCCTTGGCTCCCATATGTGATTATTTGAAGTGTTATTTGTGAATGAGAATTCTCATGAATTATAATTATCATCATCCCATATCATAAGCATGCCGTTCGTCGATTATTTGGTTCATTTGTCTAGAGTCTTATGTACACTCATCTTTCTTTCACAGAGTTTGATCTGGTCAATGAGCAGGGTCCATACGCTTCTCGTATTCTTTCTCTTTTGTCAAGGTGAGGTTTTATTTTATTTAAACTAGAACCCTAATACCTTGTGTGATTATTTCAAGCCAAAACGCATAAAGTATATGTATACTTTCGAAAATGGTTTTAAGAACGAATGTTTTCAAATGTTTTCATGAAAATTCTTTTGGCGAGAATCACGAACGTATTATTGGGCCCGGGGAAATATGTGAATGGAGGTCGGTACGACATCGGGTCATCGGTTAAGCCATTTTATATAGTACCCTTTGAGAATATCCTCGCGCGACTTTGGTGGCAGGAAGGCGGGATATTCTTGAGCCGGTAGTTAATCCGCCGAAGGAGCGGGAAGGAGTCATGAGTCCCCGTCTCGAAACGTCACGAGGTGGTAGGGCCTTGCAAACCCTTTCACCGTCCCGGAAGAAGAATGATGGAAAATTATGTTTTCTCACGTCACAATCACGAATATGATTATGTTAATGATATGATTATGAATGCATGAACGCTTAATAATGTTTTCAAATACACTATGCGAGTAAGGTTGGAGATTTGCCCACTCGCTGGGCCACGTTAAGCTATGTTTAGTCAAGTAATAATTTAGTATCTATAATCTTGAGTAATGCCTTTCTTAAAGTACCCACTTGGGATTTTGTAACACTTTACTCGGGATTATGGATTGTATGCGCATGTGATATACGTACTAAGCCCCTCACTCAGTCTTAAGACTGACACCCCACGTTTTTAGTCTTTTGCAGGTTTCGAGCTAGGCGGGGACTTGGAGTCTTTTGTAGTTTTTCCTTGAGTCCTAGCTTGTATTACTCTTTAGCATTACATACTCATGTCCTATTATGAATGATTCTATTTTGGAGTATTGATGTAATTATTATGTGGTGGCCGAGATGGCCTTTGATTGTATCTTGTGAATATATGTTGATTATGGTTTATGCTTCCGCTTTATGTTATTGCATCGTTGGTTTTAATTGGTTAAGGGTTGGCCCCGCTTAGCTAGGTTTTGTTTTTATTTGTCACCCGCTCGCCACGTGTTTGGTTTGTGTATGAAAATTAATTTTATGCATGGATTGAACTAGTGGTGCGGGGGATGTGACGCCCTACGATGCGGGTGTTACACTCCTTTGGTGGTATCATAGCCTCGGTTGCAAAACCGGGTTCTTGAGTCGTGTCTTGCCAGTTTAAGTCGTACGGCTTAGGAATTACGTGTCAACTTGAAGGTCTTGCATTGATATTTGAGCATTCTTGATTGGTTATTTGGTGCATATTACTTGCATATATATCATGGATATTGTTTAATCAACATGCATCTCTTAATGTTTAATTGTAGACGGCTCGTGGTCGACCTCGTCAAGATAGAAGGACACTTCGCCTCCTAGATATCAACAACAATCTCAACAACCACCCAAATGAATATGGAAAATTTTATGGAAACGGTCTATAATTATGTTGAACAAAGGAGGGAACCGGTTCAACCTCCACCACAACCGGTTCAACCTCCACCACCTCCACCGCCGGTTAGAGATTCCCATGGGACATTTCTTAACTATAATCCTCCAAGGTTCGTGGGTACTACGGATGACGCCATAGCGGAGGATTGGATTTCATGATTGGACAGGATCTACAACATTCGTCCTTTCACCTCACTTGAAAGGGCCCAATTTGCTATCTTTCAACTAGACGGGGAAGCTTATGATTGGTGGAAGAGAACCCGTGAGAAACTTGAAGTGGTTGGGGAAGAATTGAATTGGGATGTGTTTAAAAGGGAGTTTCGGGAGGCTTTCATTCCCGAAGTGGTTCGTGAACGGAAAGAACAAGAGTTTATGGACCTCAAACAAGGAGGCGGGACGGTAGCTCAATACTTGGCGGAGTTTAATCGCCTTGGAAAGTATACTCCCCAAGTTACCCGAGATGAGAAGAAGAAAGCAAGAAAGTTCATAGCCGGTTTGAGAGAGACTCTGAGACATGGACAAGCCGGGCATAACTTTGAATCATTCACCGACACGGTTCAACGGGCCTTTGTTCAAGAGGAAGAATATAAGAAGAAAGATCCCGTGTTTCGGTCTTTTCAGTCGGGATAAGGTTTGGGGTCAGGTTCCAAGAGGCCCGCATATCCGATGCAACCTCCCGTTAAGCCTCCATTTGCAAAAGGTCCAGGAAAGTGGCAAGGCCAGCACAACCACCTCCTCAAGCTCCTTTAAACCCTCAACAAACTAAACCTTGTTCATATTGCGGGGGTCTTACACACACTTGGGAGACTTGTCGCCGCCGACTCGGAGCTTGCTTGATTTGTGGCTCGATGGAACATCAAGTCGCCGGGTGTGATCGATATATTCCGGGTCATAGGGGAGGACAGAGGCCGATGATATGGGCGAGAGCTTACGCCATTGATGGCGAGGAGCAAAACATCGAGATTGATCCCGCTGCCGTCATTGAAGGTACAATATACATTCGTGGCACAAGCATACATGCATTGTTTGACCCTGGAGCCACACATTCCTTTATTTCTTGTGGCATAGCTGCTTCCTTGTCTTTGCCTGTTGTGTGTACCTCTGCTTGTTATGTGATTAGTTTCCCGTTGGGGGGGAGCCTCGTTTCCGATCGGGTGTTTCGGCGAGTTCCGGTGAGAATTGAGGGTCGTGACTATCCAATGGACTTCATTGAGATGCCTATCAGTCGGTATGGTGCGATTTTGGGTATGGATTGGCTCTTTGAACATGATGCTAAGATTTATTGCAGAACTAAGAGAGTCCAGTTGGGTTCCGATGTTGTTGTGGGTTTAGGTTTGAAGATTCCACCGTTGTTATCTTTCACTGAGGTTTCCAAGTTAATTCGTGATGGTGCTTCGAGTTTCTTGGCCTACATTCTCAACAAGCCAAAGGATCAAGTTAAGCTTGAGGATACAGAGGTTGTGAAGGATTTTCTCGAGGTCTTTTCGGAGAGTTTGGGGTCTTTACCTCCGGAACGAGAAATAGAGCTTGTAATTGACTTGTACCCGGATGCTAAGCCGTTTTCTAAGACTCCGTATAGGATGGCTCCTGTCGAGTTAAAGGAATTAAAGAAACAATTGGAGGAATTGTTGTCAAGCGGGTATATTCGTCCGAGTTCATCACCTTGGGTTGCACTGGTCCTGTTTGTAAAGAAGAAAGACGGGACCTTGAGAATGTGCATAGATTATAGAGAATTGAATCGGATGACGGTTAAGAACAAATACCCCCTTCCATGGATTGAAGAGTTGTTTGATATACTTCAAGGTTCGACGGTTTATTCTAAGCTTGATCTTCGACAAGGGTATTATTAATTAAGGATTCGGGAAGAGGATATCCCAAAGACAGGGTTCAACACTCGGTACGGTCATTATGAGTTTGTTGTGATGCCGTTCGGATTAACTAATGCCCCCGCAACTTTCATGGATATGATGCACAGAATATTCAGGCCGTTCTTGGATAAGTTCGTGGTGATATTTATAGACAATATTCTTATGTATTCAAAGTCTACCGAGGAACATGCAAGGCACCTTAAGTTGGTTCTATAGACCCTCAAGGATAATCAGTTGTTCGCGAAGTTCAGCAAGTGTGATTTTTGGATTGATAAGGTTTCATTTCAGGGTCATGTGATTTCGGCAAAGAGAGTTGAAGTGGATTCCTCTAAGATTGAGACAGTCTCTAAGTGGGAGAGACCTAAGAACGCCTCTGAAGTTCGAAGTCTCTTGGGTTTAGTGGGATATGATAGAAGATTCCTGAAGGACTTCTCAAAAATCGCCGCTCCTTTAACCCGATTGACCAAGAAAGATGTGAAATTCGTGTGGGATGAGGCATGTGATAAGAGCTTCAATCTCTTGAAGGAGAAATTGACTATAGCCTCGGTCTTGACACTTCCCGAAGGCTCCGAAGGTTACACAGTATATACGGATGCTTCTAAGGAAGGATTGGGTTGTGTCTTGATGCAAAACGGGAAAGTTATTGCATATGCCTCTAGAAAGTTAAAGGATCATGAGAAGAACTATCCTACACACGATTTAGAACTTGGTGCCGTGGTATTTGCTCTTGGTAAGTGGAGGCACTACTTGTATGGAATTCCTTTCGAGATTTACACCGATCACAAGAGTCTTCAATATTTGTTCACCCAAAAGGATTTGAATATGAGGCAAAGAAGATGGATGGATACTCTTGAGGACTTTGATTGCAAGATCAAATATCATCCCGGTAAGGCCAATGTCGTTGCCGATGCACTTAGTAGGAAGGCTAATGTATCGGGTTTAAAAGCGGATGAAGGAAGTAAGAATGAGCCAATTGTGGTAAAGGCTCGGGTGACTATCATCACCATACGACCGGAGTTGAAGCACCGGTTATTTGAGGCTCAAACAAGGGATCCAGGAATTCAGAAGTTCGTGGCCAAGGCAAGGGATGATCCGGAATGCCCCGTTCAGGTATGATGAGACAGGCTTGTTTCAGTTTAAGAATAGAGTGGTTGTTCCCATAAAATTGAAAAGGTTGTTACTTGAGGAAGCTCACAAATCGGCATATTCGATCCACCCGGGAGGTAATAAGATGTATAAGGACTTGAAGGAATATTATTGGTGGAATGGATTGAGGAAGGATGTTGTCGAGTTTGTTAAGCATTGTTTGACTTGTCAGAAGGTGAAAGCCGAACATCAAAAGCCCGGAGGTCTTCTACAACCGTTGCCAATCCCGGAATGGAAATGGGAACAAGTAACTATGGATTTCGTTTTGGGGCTACCAAGAGTTAAGGGCAGTTATGATGGAATTTGGGTGATTGTCAACCGTTTAACTAAGTCAGCTCACTTCTTGCCGGTACGGATGTCTGATAAGATCAATAAGCTAGTCGAGCTTTATGTCAGCGAGATTGTCCGTCTTCATGGGATTCCAGTTAGCATTGTATCGGATAGAGATCCGAGGTTCACTTCGAGATTGTGGCAAGAGTTACAAGGAATGTTGGGTACGAGGCTTAAGTTCAGCACTGCTTTTCATCCGCAGACAGACGGTCAGTCCGAGAGGTTGATTCGTTATCTTGAGGATCTTCTAAGAGCTTGTGTTTTGGATTATCAAACCTCTTGGGATAGGCAATTACCTTTGATCGAGTTCTCCTACAACAATAGCTTCCAAGCTTCCATAGGTATGGCACCTTATAAGTTACTTTACGGATGGAAGTGTCGATCCCCTTTGTTTTTCGATCTCGAGGAGTGGAAATAGACAAAGCAAGAGGGTGTTAAGAAGAAGAAGGGTGAGAAAGTGGAAAAACCCTCTAAGGTTGTAAGAGATATGATCGAGAAAGTTCAGATGGTCCAACAAAGGATGAAGGCAGCTCAGGATAGACAGAAGAGCTACACCGATAATAGGAGAAGAGATCTTGAATTTGAAGTTGGAGACTGAGTGTTCTTGAAGGCGTCTCCTCGCAAAGGATTTGCTCAGATTGGAAGATGAGGGAAGCTTAACCCTCGATATTTAGTTCCATTTGAGATTCTGGAAAGAATTGGAGAAGTTGCTTACCGTTTGGATCTTCCACCGAGCTTAAAGGGAATTCATAATGTCTTCCACGTGTCACAATTGAGGAAGTATTACCTCGATGAGTCCGAGATTCTTTCCGTTGATGAGATTGAAGAATTGGATCTACAAACGGATTTAACCTTCGTTCAGAAGCCGGTAAGAATTATGGATCGCAAATTTCAAGTATTGAGAAACCGCCAATTCCTTTGGTAAAGGTCTTATGGAGAAGTGACAAAACCGAGAAAGCCACTTGGGAAACCGAGGACAAAATGAAGGGTTTGTATCCGGAGTTGTTTCAGGCCGAGTGAATCTGGGGACCAGATTCTTTTAAGGGGGGAGGGTTGTAACGCCCCGTATCTTCATTCCACGTACGCATGCGACACGTGTGAGTTTGAGTGTTAGAAATTGTACGCATGCTTTAGGAAATTATGTGTTTATTTGAATTTATATAAATTAATTGCCATTTGATTCAATTTAATTTCATTTCATCTTATATCATTTTCTAACATATGCATATTTCATGCATTCATTTCATAACATATTATATATATATATATATATATATATATATATACTTAAACTAATTTCATAAGATTAACATTTCAATTACTTCATGCATTTTCATGAAACATGTAATTTACATATATATATAATTTCTCTACACTAATACTCACATTCATTATATATGTATATATTATTATAGCACTAAGATCAATTATATACTATAATATACATAATATCTCTACTTTATTACCTTTATACATATATATCATATATCTATACATATATTACTTATACTTTATATCATATTTGCAAGACACAAACACACACATAATCTCTACCACACCAATTACACACACTCATCACGATTCTTTCTCCATCACTCACACACACATTTTATCACAAGCAAGAAGAAGAAGAAGGGAAGAATCAATCCATCAAGAAGCATCATCATCTCCATCTTCATCATTTCTTCATTTCATTTCTTTCATTCTAAGGTTGGTATGGTATATTTGGGATTGGTTATGAGTTGATGAACTAGGGCTCCTTGACTTAGATGTTTATTCTTGATTTAAGTTTGAATATGTGATCATATCATATATGTGTATATCTTTGAATTATGGCATGAATACTTGAAGCTATTGGTTCATTTGGTTTCATGACTTTTATGGGATTTGTTTGATTGATCTAAGTGCTCAAATGATTGATTTATGAGTTGTATATTGGTGTTATAGGTTAGTTTTGGGGTGTTTTATTGTTGTTGTTTGGTGTTGGATGCATTTGGGAGCTAATTTCCGAGCCATACCCTTTTTTTCCCCTGTTTTTTCGCCCTGCGGCATGCCAAACGCCCGTTTGGCCCCTTAGTTCATTTACCAAACGCCCGTGTGAGATGCTACTGCATCGACAGACGGTTTCCAAACGCCCGTTTTTGCTTTTAGTTCATTTTACAAATGCCCGTTTACCCCTCAAATGAACTCCAAATGACCTGATTTTTTAACCGTTGGAAACCCCTTGAAGTCTAGAATACTCTCCAATTAGAATCACCTCAATATCATTTCTAGATTGTGAGATATGATCAATTCTTTTTGGTGTCGCCATTTTACTGGAAATCTGCATTAACCCAACTTCGGACCTACGCCATTTTCACTCCGTTTTGAACTAGAATTTGACCATATATGCTTGGAAAGATCTATTTGTCTACGTTCATATCCAACAAACAAAACTCCATTCCAAATTCTAGAACTTAAGATATTCCCAATTTTCCACAGCTTGCGCGTTTCAAAAAATTGTCAACTTTTGCCAAATTTCGCCAAAACCCATCTTCTTGCATTTCTTTCACTCCCTTGGCTCCCATATGTGATTATTTAAAGTGTTATTTATGAATGAGAATTCTCATGACTTATAATTATCATCATCCCATATCATAAGCATGCTGTTCGTCGATTATTTGGTTCATTTGTCTAGAGTCTTATGTACACTCATCTTTCTTGCACAGAGTTTGATCCGGTCGAGGAGCAGGGTCCGTAGGCTTCTCGTATCCTTTCTCTTTTGTCAAGGTGAGGTTTTATTTTATTTAAACTAGAACCCTAATACCTTGTGTGATTATTTCAAGCCAAAACGCATAAAGTATATGTATACTTTCGAAAATGGTTTCAAGAACGAATGTTTTCAAATATTTTCATGAAAATTCTTTTGGCGAGAATCACGAACGTATTATTGGGCCCAGGGAAATATGTGAATGGAGGTCGGTACGACATCGGGTCGTCGGTTAAGCCATTTCATATAGTACCCTTTGAGAATATCCTCGCGAGACTTTGGTGGCAGGAAGGCGGGATATTCTTGAGCCGTTGGTTAATCCGCCGAAGGAGCGAGAAAGAGTCATGAGCCCCAGTCTCGAAACTTCACGAGGTGGTAGGGCCTTGCAAACCCTTCCACCGCCCTGGAGGAAGAATGATGGAAAATTATGTTTTCTCACGTCACAATCACGAATATGATTATGTTAATGATATGATTATGAATGCATGAACACTTAATAATGTTTTCAAATACACTATGCGAGTAAGGTTGGAGATTTGCCCACTCGCCGGGCCATGTTAAGCTATGTTTAGTCAAGTAATAATTTGGTATCTATAATCCTGAGTAATGCCTTTCTTAAAGTACCCACTTGGGATTTTGTAACACTTTACTCGGGATTATGGATTTCATGCGCATGTGATATACGTACTGAGCCCCTCACTCAGTCTTAGGACTGACACCCCACGTTTTTTAGTCTTTTGCAGGTTTCGAGCTAGGCGGGAACTTGGAGTCTTTTGTAGTCTTTCCTTGAGTCCTGGCTTGTATTACTCTTTACCATTACATACTCATGTCCTATTATGAATTATTCTATTTTGGAGTATCGATGTAATTATTATGTGGTGGCCGAGATGGCCTTTGATTGTATCTTGTGAATATATGTTGATTATGGTTTATTCTTCCGCTTTATGTTATTGCATCATCGGTTTTAATTGGTTAAGGGTTAGCCCCGCTTAGCTAGGTTTTGTTTTTATTTGTTACCCGTTCGCCACGTGTTTGGTTTGTGTATAGAAATTAATTTTATGCATGGATTGAACTAGTGGTGCGGGGGATGTGACACCCTACGATGCGGGTGTTACAGGACCTCAATTGCTCACCTACCAAACCTTGGGGTCCTAATTGAATCACTTAAATTCTCAAAGGACCAAAGTGCAAATTCCCTCCTCTTCCCTCCCTTAATACACGACACACACCCCTTTTTCTCCCCATTCTTCTTCCAACACACAAAGCTCCAAACCCTTTCTCCTCTTCTTCCCCAAAATCGATCCAAGCAAGAAGTAAGAAGACAAAGATCTCAAGCTCTTATCTCCTCCTACAAGCTCAAGAATCAAACTCTCCATCATCTTCTTCTTATTCTTCCACCCTTCACTCCAAGGTATAAATGTGGGTTTTGTATATATGTGATGAATATGGGATTTCTTGAGCTAAGGTTGAAAGCATGATTCCTTATCTATGTGGTGTTATAAACTTGAAATCCATGAATTTATTGCAAGAAATTTGAGGTTGTTGGAGTTTATATATATGAATGTATATATTAATATATGTATACTTATAATGTGGTTTTGTGATTTAATGAATTTCAAGCATGTTATAATGTGTAATATATGTGCTAAATCATGTATTATGATGTATTTGTGAGTTTCTTGAGTTGGGAGTGAAGGTCTAATTGATCCCGGTTGCTTCCCATCACCATTTTATGCTTTTACTTCGTCTTGACATGCCCCAGGACCCGATCCCAGCCATGATTGATTCATTCCTGGCCGGGAATGAGAACAAGGAAGTTGCTGAACCCCAATCCCGGACATGATATTTTCTTTCCCGGCCGGGATTGCCTTGCAGGAGATTTCTGCACCCGGATCCCGGCTGAGACAGTTTTGTTTCCTGGTCGGGACTGACCTACAGTGCTCCGTTTGCCTTGAAATTTGAACTTTAGATACCTTCTGAAGTATAGAACACTCTCTTTTTTACGTCTTGTCAATATCTATCTTCGTTTGTGAGTTATAACCATTTCAAATTAGTGTCGTCACTTTACCGAAAATCTGCTTTCGTCCAAATTCGAGCGTACGCCATTTTCTCATTGCTTTGAACCACAATTCGAGCCATATATCATTGGAAAGATATATTTGTCTAGTTTCAAACCCAACAAACAAAACCTAATTCCAAGTTCTAGAACTCGAGATATTTCCATTTTTCTATAGCTTGCGCGTTTCCGTAAACTGTCAACTTTTGCCAAGACTCACCCAAATCCCTCTTCTTGCGTTCTTTTCACTCCCTTGACTCCCGTATGTGATTTATATGAATTGTATGCTTGGTTTATTGATAATTATGTTATTCTTTGACACTCTATATTCCTTAATTGTTTAAACTTGATTATTAACTCCATGTTTTATATAAAATGAATTCGTTTGATTAAATGGCATGAATACGTGACCTCTTTGAGTTTAATTGGATCTCTTATAGGTTAATTGAATATCATACATGTTTAAGTGTCACTTGCTTGCTAGTTGATTTAGTTATGAAGGTGTTGTATGTATTGAGATGTTGGTATTGTTCTATGTATTTACATGACGTAATTGATTTCATTGTTAGTTATGTGGAACATTAATTGTGCACATGAACACTATCATAACATAGCATATCATTTTAGAATTCTCGCACACATGTTATATCATTTCATATCATTCCACGACACCTCATATCAATGTCGTGCGTCCTATTTGGGTTCATATTGAGTCGTATCTCGCGAGTACACATTATTTTCCTTCTTGTACAGTTCGTCTCTAGGGCGGAGATATCGTGATCAAATAGGCACCCGGTATAGCTCGTATCCTTGTATCGTCGTCTTCCAGGTGAGGGCGTTTTCCGTTCTAGTTATCTATACAAACCCTACAAACCATATGTGAATGTTTTGGCCAAAAACCTTATTGTATATCTATATTATTTTCAAAGAAACATCGAGTAAATGTTTTCAAGGAAATAAACAGTTACCAATGAATTATAATGATTTAATGACACTCTACTGTTTTAGCGAGAACTGCACTTCACTGTACTGTACTGTGGGTCCGGGAAAACTTGGGATTGGCAACTGGAACGGGATTGGGCCGTCGGAAAGAACCTTTGCACCTAGTAACATTGGGGAATATCTTCGCGCGACCTAGGAAACGGGAAGGCGAAATATTCTCGAAAGAGCGGGTAGGAGTCATGAGCCCCCGTCTCAACACTGTACTGATTGGATGGTTCAGGTCTGTAGGCCTGACCATCACCCCAGAGGAAGTAAATTGGACTGTATTGCTCTTGGTTGTTAATGAACGAAATGAACGATTGATTGATTGAGTAATTGTTTGCATGATCACGTTTTCAATAAATATTACCAAATAATTGTACACGGTCGGAGTAAGGTTAGAGAATTGTGCACGCTCACTCGCCGAGCCACTGATCACCCAACTGAATTGAAAATGTTTATAAATTGATATAGTCGTAAAGTCCGAGAATTGGACAATGTTTTCATGCCCCTTCGGGCGAACTAACTTCAATAAAACCTTACTCGGGATATATGACTTGCATGTGCATGTTCTTATATATATATATAGCTCCTGCTCACTCAGTCTTCTAGAGACTGACCCCTCTTTCCACTTCTCCAGTTTCTTGTAGGTTTCGCTAGGCGGGAGTCGAATCTTAGTGTTTGTTTGGGTCACACTTGTACACTTGAGTCACATTGGGTAGTGTTGTATTTCATTGTATTAATGTTCTGAGTTGAGTTATTGTTCAGGATTGAGAGCCGTTATTTATTGATGGATATCGATTCGGGACAGGTTGCTTGTTTAGTTGAACCCGTTGTTAGGATTGCATGCTGAATTAGTTGATGCTATTAAATTGATTCGTGATTTAATTATTGAGATTGCTTCCGCGCCGCATTGTTATAAACTCTAATTGATTGGTACAGGGTTAGATTCCGCCTAGCCAGGACTATTTTTCTTTATCACCCATTCGCTATGAGTCCGGTCCATGTATGGACTATCAATTTCTTATGTGGACTAGACTTATGGTGCAGGGGATGTGATGTCTATCGTTGTGGGTGTTACAATCTGCAAAGAGAAGAGGTAAGCCAAAATGCAACAGAAAATAGTAAGACGCACGAACAGGAGAGACATCAGAGGAGACGTTCCCGTTTGTCAATTCGCAGAATTCATATCACAGAATCCGACGACGAAGGGGACTGCTATAAGGATGACGACCACGAAGTCACCCCAGTAATCCCAAGAAATAAGGAACCATTTCGTAAAGAAACGGTGAATCTTGAAGGACAGATGCAGGACTTGGAGAAGATGGTAGAGGAGATGAAGAAAGGATGGGAAGGACAAACAATGGAAAAAAAGGGAAGCCCTTTTTCGCAAACAGTGATGGATGAGGATTTGCCGCTTGATTTCAGGCAATTACATGTGGCGAACTATGATGGAACGAGTGACCCAATGGAATATATTAATAAGTTCGAACACGCAGCAATGTTACATAAATTGTCTGATGCGATCAAATGTCGAGTTTTTCTAACCACGCTAAGAGGTCCTGCTCGAAGGTGGTTTACTCACCTACCAGGTAATGTGATCAATAATTTCGACGACTTTAGTCGACTTCTTCAAAGTCAATTCGTAAGTTCGGTATAATATAAAAGAACTTCTTTAAGTCTGTTTACAATAAAGCAGGGACCAGGAGAATCCTTACGAACTTATGTCTAAAGGTTTAACAGAGAAGCCTTAGAAGTACCTTTCGCATCGATGGAAGTAAAGGTTAGCCCCTTCACTTAAGGGCTGCGGGGAGGCGAGTTCTTTCAGTCATCAGCCCTAGATCCAGCGGTAGGTTTCGATGATCTCCTAAGGAGAGCAGGAAAATATATCAATCTAGAGGAAGCACTGGCAGCAAGAAAGCTAGCAGTTGAAGAGGTCGCACGGAAAGGAGCGATGTTAGGAACAGGACGAACCAATGAACCTCTTAGGCGAAAAGGACTAGTAGCGAGAAGGTTTGCCCGATATGACTCTTATGCTAAATTAAAAGGGTCATATGAAGACGTGCTAAGGCGTATCAAGCATGTGGCAGGTTTTAGATGGTCGCGAACTAGATCAGTCACTCCCCAGAGACCTCAATCTGACTGGTTTTGTGAATACCATAACGAGTTTAGTCATCAGACCTTGAGGTGTGGACACCTTAAAGACGAAATTGAATGATTGTCCAGAGAGGGAAAGATAGTGGATATAATCACAGGAAATACACAGGAAGAAAAAATGGAGCAAGTATAGAGGTGGACAACAGAGGAAAGTGGAAGGCGACAGAATAGGGAAGAACCACCGTTAAAAGGAGTCATACAGATGATAGTGGGAGGACCCACAGATGGAAATTCTTAGAAAGCTTGGAAGAAATATGCGCGAACAGCAGGGATGGATGAAATCTGGCAAGTGGCAACGCAGGAGGGACCCCCCATATCCTTTGGGCAAAAAGACCTCGAAGGGACACAAGTACCACACAATGATGCGTTAGTCATAACAGCGACTATAGCGCATCATCAAGTGTCCAGAATATTTGTGGATGGAGGCAGCTCGGTGGATATAATATTTTCAAATGCATTTAAGCAAATGGATTTGGGAGCAATAGAGTTAGAAGAGGTGAATACTTCATTATACGGGTTTGGAAGAGAAGTAGTTGAACCTCGCGGACAGGTTATGTTGCCCTTGACCCTGGGGAAGGGCAGTCAAGCAAAGACAAGACAAATCCGTTTTCTGATAGTGGACGCAAGTTCTGCATACAACATCATACTGGGAAGACCATCATTGGGAGTGTTCGAAGCCATAGTCTTGCCCTATCACTTAAAAGTTAAATATTCGATGGGGGGCGAAGTAGGAGAGGTCAAAGGAGATCAAGTGATGGCCACAAAATGCTATGTGGAAGCAGTACGAAAAGAAAAAATGAGAGATGTTAAAATCAGAAGACCTGATAGGAGTCCACCCAACTGTGGCCGATCATCGCTTGAACATAATTCAAGGGAGCAAGCCCGTTAAATAGAAGAAGAGAGACTTCAGATCGATCAAGGATGCTATCATATGAACATAAATTGATAAATTGTCGTTCGTAAGACATATCTAGGAAATACAATACCCAAAGTGGATATCTAACATAGTGCTCGTCCCGAAGCCCGGAGGAAGATGGCGCACTTGTGTGGATTTTAGGGATTTGAACAAGGTGTGCCCGAAAGATTGTTATCCGCTGCCACGAATAGACCAATTAGTGGACGCGATAGCAGGCTGCGAGGTCCTCAGTATGATGGATGTGGTGCAAGGGTATCACCAAATACCTTTGGCAGAGGAAGATCATCGAAAAATTGTAGGTGCAAAGATACAAAATTGGTGCAAGGCAAGAGCAATCAAACAGCAGATGGCATCAGTTGCACACCCGCAAACTAACGGACAGGTGGAAGTGATGAACAGGACAATATTAAATGGCTTAAAGACAAAGCTGGAAGAACATGGGGACAGATGGCCTGATGAATTACTCAGTGTGTTATGGGCATATCGAACTTCACCACGAAGAACCACCGGCGAATCACCGTTTAGCATGGTTTACGGAATTGAGACGGTGATACCAATCGATATAATGGAATCATCTAATCGAATAGAAACCTTCACCACAGCTGAGAATGAGCAGTTATTGGCGGAAAATCTAGACCTAATTGAGGAACACAGGGAGTTGGCATGTCTACAAGAAGCACGTTACAAAGCAAGAGTTCGAGTAGCATTTGATGGAAAGGTCAAACCCAGGGAATTTCAAGCAGGGGATTTGGTCCTCAAGCGAGCTGAAGTGTCCAGAGGCATTGGAAAGCTCGATCGTGCCTGGGATGACCCATACGTCATCACTAAGGTCTTACTTGGAGGAGCCTATAAGCTGGCAGAAGAAGACGACCAGGTTGTGCGGCACGAACTGCCAAGGTCTTGGAATGCCCAACACCTGAAGAAATTTTATGTTTAGAGTTAGTGTTGCACTCTTTTCCTTTTAGAGGTTTTTTCCCTTTAAAAGGTTTTTAATGAGGCAATAAGATACGAGTCTGTTCGGGGGCTCAAGCTATCATTTTGTTTTCATTATAATGTTTTCAATATTGTTTTTGAATTATATGGTATGCAAGTATTTTCCCAAGAAGTTATCTTTTTTTTATGAATGCACATGGGTCAAATTGTGATATGATATATTTTTTCCGAGCAAACACGTCGATGGATTTTTTATACTTTTTCCAAGCAAAAAGTAGCGAATATCTTTTTCATACTTTTTTCGAGCAAAAAATAGCTTTATTTTTATACTTTTTCCGAGCAAAAAGTAGCGTTATTTTTTATACTTTTTCCAAGCAAAAAGTAGCGTTATTTTTTGTACTTTTTTCGAGCAAAAAGTAGCCTGGTTTTTTCTCCAATTAACAATTATGGTGATTTTTTTTTTCTGAGCAGACGGTCATTTGCTGATTTTTCGAACTGCAAATACTTTACAAAAAGTGCTTTCTTAGGCTTTAAATTTCCAGAGGAATATTTACAAACGGATGAGGAAGTTTAGGAGAGTTGGTCCGCTAAGCAGCACGATTGTGCTATATCTCTTTGGTATAATCAGAACATTGCCTTGTCTTCATTTGGCTTGTCCTATGTAAATTTTAGGAGATAACACTGCCTCAACAATATTAAGTATGAGAGAGCAAGATTAAGTACCATACCATAGATAATACCTAAGTCATGTCCGAATTTAGCAAAATAATTTTCCAAAGTATATACACACATCAATATTTAAATTCGGGAAATCGGACAAAACATAATATTTCTGTAAAAGAAGATTTACACATCTGCAGGAGAGTCATCAACTACTTCTTCCTGTTGCTGGGGTGGATTGCTAGGAGTTGCAACGGCACTGTCCGTACTCTCATCTTCGGGGCTGCAAGGGCTATCCGGCGGCATGGTGACAGGAATGGGGATAAGCTCCACTTTTCCATGATGCGGTAGGAATTGCCCAAGGTTGTCTGGTGTGAGCACCTGACCACGCGCTAGTGCTGTTTGCACTTGCGACCGACACTTCAGAAACCCATGGTGGAAATAGCAGATGTTATCTGCCGCAAACCTGGATAATTTTTGCTGATAGGCTTTCTGCTTCTGCTCGCGACAGGTGCGAAGTTGTTCGGCCATTTCCTCTTGCGAGGTGGTCAGTTGAGTTTTGGCCTAGTCGCGTTCCTGTACAGCTTGTTGGAGTTTCTCTTCAGCATCAGCTAGCCCCTTTTTCAGTTCCTCAATTTCCTTCTCCAGGCTAAGTTACTTTTCCTGTTGATCGCATAACATCTTGGTCTTCTTCGCGTTTAAAGTCTGCAAGCCCTTGACCTTTTTGTTCAAATCAGCGTTGTTATTCGTCGCATCTGCTAGACTGGATAGGCAGGATACGAACTGAAGACAAGAGAGAGGATGTTAATAATCAGGACATACATAATTTAGATGTGGGTTTCATCATAATATACCTGGGCGCCGAGTTCGGTGGCTTTGTTAACGCTCATTTTCAGGGAGAGTTCGGATAGGGTCTTTTTGTCTTCTGGAGGGACAATACCGCGCAAGTACTCGCGGTGGATAGATACCTCTGGGGCATTCAAGACTGAGGTTTGTTTGAATAGCGTTCAGTGCATGTCTGATATCAGGGGTGTCTTTGAAATGGACCTCGGAGGGATTTGTTCGACATTGGCAGCTGTCTGTTCCAACTCCGCGTCAGTGGGGCGCTCTTTGCTTTATGGGTCTATTGGACCAACCAAGTGCGTGCGTTCGGTGTCCTCTGACTCAATAATTTGTATGTCTGCTTGCTCGGAAGTACCTGTTTGGGCAGATTTTCGCTTTTTCCGAAGGTTGGGTCGCACTGCCAGGTTCTGCTGCACCATGGCTTGCCGCATCTATTCTAACTCTTGCTCTTCTGCAATACAGGTTGGGGATTATGCAACAATGTTTATATATTGCGATTATATATTGTTACAATACAGGGGGCAAGGGCGCCTACCAGTTTCGGTTAACAGAGAATCGGATACTGTACTCAAGGAATATTGCTTGTAGCTCCCTTGTACAATTAAGTTAGAATATAAAAAGGGTCGTGCCAGGAGACGAGCAATTTCATGGGCATATCGATGGGTTAGATGTTCGGTATTGGGTTTGTAAATGTGGGGATTGCGATGAAGGGGTTGTATTGGCATATCCCAGATAGAAACGTAAAAGATGGTTTTGGAGAATTTTACCTGGTAACACGCACTGAATAGGGGAATTGTTGGTTGTAACTCTACCTCATTACATCTAGCTATGAAGCCTATAATGGTTCTAATGGCGTTTGGATGCATCTGGTATAGGGGGATGTTGTAGATATGGCTAAAATCGTGAATAAGGGGGTGTAATGAAAATTATAATCCGGCTACAAGTTGATCATATAATATGGGCAAATATTCATTGTCGGGTTGTCGCACGTGCTCAGGTGCACAGAAAAGCGAAGCATGTACGTGGATGGGATTCTAAATAACGCTCGAAAACCCTGTCGAAGGAGCTGTGCAGGGGAAGATGTGGGTGTTGAGGTTGCTTCTTGTTGTATTGGTGGGGTGATGGTTTCTGCCATTTCTTTGAGGGTAATGGACATGATACAATAACATCAAGCAAGCAACCAAAAATTCTAGTATAAGTTTACATGTATATGCATCGTTGCATAAGGATTAGAGCATCTGAGTAGATGGTTACCTGGAGTAAGCTGTGCCGCCATGGTTGGGTATGAAAGGCCGTGTTGCTTTTGGGGGTGATAGGGAAGATGGTGTTTTTGAATTTTGAATTTGGAGAGAAATGGGGGAATGTAGATATTTTTCTTTCACATGGCAGGCGAAAGGTTGTCGGATTTGCAGCCTTTCGGACACCTGTCGATTTATGGTTGGGAGGATTAGATATAATCATTACTTCTGGGGCGGGTGAAGAGATGTTGAGTGACGTCTGACAGGTGTGTGTTTGGAGGCGGTTGTTGTTCGGATGTCACTGTCTTGGGCTTTGGCTTTTGCGTCGCTCTTGGGCTGCAAATTGGTCTCTTTTTTTTTTCTTTTTTTTTTTTTTTTTTTTTGGGGGGGGGGGGGGGGGGGGGTCCTCTCAATGGCCCAGTTCACAGGCCCTAAGTCCAATACAGTTCGGGCATTTAGTATGGATATTGGAGATGGTGTTCGCGGATATCGGTTCGCTTAAGGCGAACTGATGAAGGAATTGGAATCTGATAGGGAATCTATAAAAGTATCTAGCAAGTATTAAAAGGTGAAAAGATAAAAAACCATATTTAGGGTAAATCTGGAAGTAAGATAAGAATAAAGGAGAGAGAGTTTCGTATAAGTAGGAGGTTCGAGAAGGAAAAGGGCAAAACCAAACTTGAGCTCTGAGTGTAATGAGTTGTACAGAATTGAGTTCAAATTTGAATAATTTGATTGGTTTGAATTTCCACTCACGTTTCAGTTGAAATTCGAAAAACTTAGTTTTGTTTCATATATTGAGTTATAAATATATATCACATAATTGTATTTAGATTTCTATATATGTAAATATATTTGATTATATATATATATATATATATTAATAAAAAGAAATATATTATTTATATTAAATGATAATATAAACATATATATAATTACTTTTGAGCCAACAAATAATATGTAATTGATGGTTGGATGATATTACTATCAGACATCGAGCTCAACATCAAATTTGTTGGATCCGTGCTCGCGAGTCAGCTCGATTCATATACAAGTAATCTAACATGAAATTTCTTATTAGTTATTACATCAATATAGATCGAACTATTAAATTATATGATAATTAAAAATTTTATGATAAGATTTATATAATTAAAAATTTTATGATAAGATTTCAAACTATATATATGAACCAGAACTTGGAAACTGGGCCTTTTCTAAAATCTTCCCACGCGTCGTGGACCTACAAAATGCCCAAAATCCATCTGGAAATTCATTCAAATTGGAAGCGCCCCTAGGAGGGAGAAAGAGAGTGAAGCAGCCTTTGTTCTGCAGTGTAAAAAAAACAAAAACTGAAAATGGAGCATAATCAAGCAGTAGATGGACTTCTCAGCTTGTTTTCTAAAGCTAATCGTGATCTCTCCGCCGTCCATAACAAGCTTCACAAGGAATTCCAGCAAGTCTACCCCGAACATGTATGTATTTCTCTCGTTCAATCCCTTTTTGGGGATTTTTTTTTGTTTTTAGTTTTAATTTGTTGAGGAAAATCGAACCCGTGAATCCAAACCATGGTTAATTTCTCCCTTTCTGCAATTCTGGGGCTAATAGTATTACGTTTTCGTAAATTTTTGGTTTTTAACAGGCAAATCCCATGAGACTGGTGGCGAGATTGAAGAAAATTGAAGAAGAAATGTCGTACTTGAAGGACCAGTGTCGTGAGCTTCTCGCTGCAAAACAGGTTCAGATTTGAAATGTTAGAAATCTCGCCTGTCTCTAAATTTCGCAATATCCGAGTACTTTGCATTTCAAATGTTGATTCTTTTACTAGGGTTCATTAAGAGGCGGATTGTCAATTGCTCGTGTAGATTGACCATTCTGTTGGAATGATAACTGCATTTTGTACTTTTTCGATATGGGTAGATGTTTTATGTGGCTTATAGATTGAATGTTTCTTCACTTTCTTGATCTACAGGATCTAATTGATCAGGCCAGAACACTCTTAGTAGGAAACAGGACACAGCTTCAAAGGCTGCAATCATGCACTGGTAGTCCTGTCACGAGTGATGAAGATGATCCTGCTTATGTTAGCTTCAATCAGGTATATTGTACTTCAATCGAGCTGGTATCAATTCCTTGATTACATACAAATGGATATGTTAATTTTGGCTGATGGAAAAAGAAAAGGATAAAACAACACAAAACCGGCATGTCTTTTATGAACTGGCAACATAGTTTCAAGGATTTTCGTTACTCCAAAGGTTGCATTTTCCATATGATGCTTCGAGACTTTGCATTGTATGCCAGCAAGCAACCGAAATTCATATAGCAAGGTTTATGTCTTTTTTGTATTGTGGCATAAAGTATTTTGCTACAGTGGTTCCGGCCTCGCCTTGCCACAAAATATAAGGTTTTGGTGGTCGTTCTTGAAGCTATTTTGGTAGAAATTCGACTCTTGTGTCATTTAAATCATTTTGTTATGTTCAGGTTATTGAGGAGTGGGCAGCTCAAGTCAAATCTAGAACAGGTAACTTGTTAATTTTGAGTAAACTTACATTTGTTGAGACTTGAGATGCTTATATAATGGCAATGTTGGTTTGCGCTATTGAAACTGAAACAAAGAAATTGTGATTATGCAGAGGATGAAGACGAACCAGGTTCTAATGATATCAACCAGATGTTATTCTCAGCAATTGTCCAAAGCAGCTGAATGATAGTATAATCCTGTGTTGAGATGATGGGGGTGCTTATAAACTGGCAAATATTTGTTTCTCCAGTTGGGAATTTCTGCTGTATAAGAGCTTGTTTCCTTCTGTGTAAGAAAAAACGAATTCTTACGTTTTAATTTGGAAATATAATCAAAATATTCTTCCTTTTTCCCGGAAATATCTGAACATTTCTTTGTTTTGCAGCTTCACATCAATCAATTTTAATGCCTTCTCCTTTGTTCAAATATTTTGCAGTTTACTCCACCATTCACTTAAAATCTCCAAAATTGCACAAAACTCATAAAACTCATAAAACTCTCTATACGACCACGAGATGTGGTGTGCTCTTTCTATCGATAATAGGTGTGCTCTTGGAAATTCTAATGGTGGTGTAATCTCTATCAATAGCAGGTTCGGGACCTCTAGTTATACTACTTGATGATAATACGATGGCCATGGAGATTGATGACTGGTAAGTGTCGACAACCGATAAGTCTCCAAAATGTCATTCTAAGTTTGACTAGCTCAACGTATTAATGCAGCAGAAACAACCGTACGACGAGTTCTTGACGCATAATTAGTACACGGTTTACGTCTAAAAAATTAGTATGTCATTTTCAAGAATTAGTAATAATTTCGATTTTAATAGCACCGATCCATCTATATATTAATCCTGCAAGCTCTTAGTCCAAATTCCAAAAATAGGAATTGGATCGAAAAAAGCAATGGAAAATCTGAAACCAGCTACCCCTTCTAATTACATAGAAGCAGATGCCGCCACCTTCAAAAACATAGTGCAGAAGCTCACCGGCGGCTCAGCCCACAAACTCCGCCCAAGACCCACCGTCTCGCGGCGGAGGAAGCACTTGGTGCGTGATCTCGCTGTAACCAGACTCGGTGTGGGATCAGCCCTGACATCGCCGGTGAAAACTCCGTCGAATGCGTTTCCTTCCCCGGTGACCCAACTCGAGTGTGACTCGGTGCTTTCAGATCGAGCAGGGACTGAGTCGCCGCCGTCCGAGGAGGAGAGGGCCATTGCGAATAAGGGTTTTTACTTGCATGCTTCGCCGGCGAAGGCGGCTCCGCCGGTGCTGTTGAATTTGTTTCCGGTGACTTCCCCGGAAACGTGTAATGTTTACCTTTAAAATTTTCGTTGATCTTTCTGAATATTATGCGTTTTATCGGACTGTGAATTGTGAAAATCCTGCAGAAGTGAAAATGTGAAATGCTAAAATGGTCTGTTAATTAAAGCCCAATGGGGCTATCAGAGTTGGGCCTCTGGAAGTAATTAAGCCCAATGGGCCTATCAGTAAAAGTCAAATGGAATTGCATCGTTATTCACACGTTCGAGCACATTAGGAATAACAGTAAAAGTCAACAATAACATAAGCAGCATAAATCTAATTTAGTTGAATACATCTAAAAAGTCAAATGCCCTAATAATACATCTTTTAAAAATTTTATTATGTCAGTATCGTATTAAATACATATAAATGGTAAATTTTAAGAAAACAATTCGATCATCCATCATATAATAAATTTATTGTGTCTGTATTGTGCATGTAAACCACCGCTCTCGTATTTCACATACCGTCCGATAGGAATAACCGAATAAGTATATTCTGACAAAAGCCACCGCCCATTCAAAAGAAATCAAAATACAAAGATATGAAATAAAGAAGAAGAAGAAGAAGAATGAAGAGAAAAGTGGAGCACTGACTTACAAAATTAGCATTGAAATCACATGTTTATTGACATTTATGGTATTGTATTATGTTACCTAGCAACTAGCATAGACCCTCATTAGGCAGCATTGGCTTGGAGACATTCAAGAGGCCACGATCGTGACCGCTCAATGAAATTCGCATCATTCTAAGTTCTATACCCCCATTCTAAATATTTGAGTAAATTTAATTATAATATATATAATTTATGTTTATTTTTTGGGTTAATTCCAGATACTCTTATACTTTGGAGGTTAGTGCACTTTGACTTTTAATTTTTGAATCTAACATTTGTAAAATGTAACACTTAACCCCTTTCGGATGGAATTTCAGGGAATATTCCGTTTAATTTTTTTTTTTGTGCAATTTATAATGTTAAATTTGTATAAATCAAATTTCAAACATGTTGATATTATATATCAAATCGAAACCCTCGATGCAAGAAACACAATGGTGGTTTTAATATGAAAATTCGATACCAACCAACCTCAGAGGAATTATGGGTCAAAAATGATGCATGACTAACGGAGCTTTGTGGGTGAATTTTGACGCTTCCGATGGCCAATAGACAGGGACGAAGCCAGGATTTCAGGTTGGGGGCGAATTTTCATATTAAAACACGGTGACAGTTGTCTTTACTCTTAAATCACGGCCGCCACCCCATGCCCCCCCCCCCCCCCCCCCCCCCCCCCCGGCTCCGCCTCTGCCAATAGAGTCAAATAGGGTAGGGGTTTTGTTCGTATTGGAGAGAGAAACACGGTGACAATTGTCTTTACTCTTAAATCACCTTGAGGGGAGATAAATTGACAGTTAAAGTTTAACTTGAATGAAATATTCTCGTCATATTCGCTAGGATTGTTTAAAAGGGGTCAAGTGGTACATTTTACAAAGATTATGGGATAATCGCACAAATTCAAAGGTTAGGGGGCAAAACGCACCAACCTCCGAACAATATGAGATGTCTGAAATTAACCCTTTATTTTTATTTAAAAAAAGCTTCATTTTAATTTTTTTTAAAAAATAATTTAAAAAAAATTTAGGACAAATAGATAGCTTAATGGTAAGCTATGTTTTAAAATTTGGATAGAACCTGCCGGTCGGATCGATTCGATCGACAATTAGTTCGATTCAGTTAATCCTTTGAAACCGGTTACCTTACAAACCAGTAATTAGTAGGGTTTTCGTTCGATGTTGGGTTTAGATTTTAAAACATAAATGGTAAATATCTGCAAATGTAAATCGATGGATTGCGAGTTCGAATCAGTTGGGACGAAAAAAAAAAAAAGGATTTATGATAATTAGGTCAAGATTCCAAATTCCACCCCTCTTTTAAGTATGGAGTGAACAAAGTTATTGGGCTATAATAAACCCACCATCCAAAACGTGTGAACAAAAACAAGTACCTAAACGCAGCACCCGACCACCGTCCACCACCCCTCTCCGCCACCACCGTCCACCGTCCAACCACCACATAGCCAATCCCGATTTGGTAACAGATAAATTCTAGTATAAAATTGAACACCACCAATCCGACTATTATATTCTAAATTTCTCAACTCCCAATCTCTCCTCTCTCTTAAAGTAGTAGCTTCAAGAGAGAGAGAGAGAGAGTGCAAAGGCTCCACCTCCACCTTATCCTCTTGTCTTGTTTCCCCTTCCTTGTTAGTGTGCTGCACTGAGGTATCAGTCCATGTCCGAGATGTGCGTAATCTCGAAAGGATTTTAATTGAATTCCTTTGGAATATACGAAGCTATTCATATAATTTTTAATAATTTTTCTGGGTTATTATTACATTACATCCCCTCACTAAATCCTATACTTGTGGTTACCAATTCCCTTCCAAATTCCCACTTCTTGCTCCGCTTCTCCACCTATAGCAGTCCTCATCATAGATATTTGTCTCTCTTCTCAGTTCTCTTCTTCTCCTTCCGCCGCTTTGCTCTCCTTCTCTCTCAGCCACAATATCAAACACTTGACGGACAAGAGTTTACTTCTTCTCTGTTTGTCTTCAACAACCAATTTTTCTTCCTGATTGGAGAGAACCCATTTGTCGAAACATAGTTACTTTGGTCCTCAACCGCATCCCGTAGAGAAAGAACGTGGGCAAAAGGGTGAGGAGAGGGGCTAAAGAATGCAGCCTTCTACTGTGAGTCAAGAAACAGCGAATCCCTTTGGTTTCGCATCCCAATTGGGTTCTTTCGTATTCAATTCTTTCAGGCTCAATCCGGACGGGAACTCCACATTTTTGTCGACAAATTGTTTATACTATGATACCAATAAGAGGCCGAAGGCTGTGGCTTCATTGAGTATGAGCACTAAAGGGGCTGCCTTCAACATTAGGAGAGCTATAAATGAATTCAATCGCGCTATTAGATTCCATTGCGAGAAAATCCCTCTTGGTTTCGCTTCAGTTGGGGTTGACTCTTCGGAGAATAATGGGTGCAGAGATGATGGGAATGGGGTTTTGGATGAAACGGAGGGTGTCACAGTCAATGCTGTTCCCCCTGATGCTCCCAAAAAAGTTTTGATCTTGATGAGCGATACTGGAGGGGGGCATAGAGCTTCTGCTGAAGCCATTAAGGCAGCTTTCGCTGAAGAGTTTGGGGAAGATTACGAGGTAATTATCTTTGATCGAGTGAGAACATGTATTTTTCTAAGTGATGATCATTATGCTCCAATTTGATTAGGAAAATATGTAAAAGACGTGTGTATTTGGTCTACTGCAATATAAGTTATATATTTGCTCTGCAATTGTGAAGATGTTTGTAGTTGGAAATGTTTTCGGTTCCCTTGTTGAACAGTTCTTTTTACAGGTTTCTATTACTGACTTGTGGACAGATCATACACCATGGCCCTTTAATCAATTACCAAAGAGTTATAACTTCCTTGTGAAACATGGGACACTCTGGAAAATGACATATTATGCTACGGCTCCACGTGCTGTTCATCGCACCAATTTTGCAGCCACCTCAACTTTCATAGCACGGTCAGTTTATTTCTTGAATTTATTTGATTTTGATTTTGTTTGTCATATTGAGGATGCAGTTAGAATCTTCTGGTTGATGGTTTTTCCTTGATATTATATTATGATCCATGTCCGGTGTATGCTTCTTACCAAACTCTTGATTTCTGTTTCTCTAGAGAGGTAGCCAAAGGATTGATGAAATACAAGCCGGATATTATTATCAGTGTACATCCTCTTATGCAGCATGTACCACTTCGTATTTTGAGGTCTAAGGGTCTATTGAAGAAAATTGTTTTTACCACAGTGGTGACTGACTTGTCCACTTGCCATCCTACATGGTATGTTGAGCTTTCACTTTGCCTATTGTTGTACTATCAATGCATAATCAATGTTAATTTGATGTATCGTTTCGTGTAGGTTTCACAAGCTTGTAACACGATGCTATTGCCCATCAGAAGAGGTTGCAAAAAGAGCATTGAGAGCTGGTCTCGAGCGTTCTCAAATCAAGGTCTATGGCCTTCCTGTGCGGCCCTCCTTTGTGAAACCTGTTCGCGCTAAGGTTGATTTATGATCCATTATCGTATCCTAGTTCTGAGTTAATTGCACCCAACCCGTGTGTAATGGCTGATGTGCATAATAGATCCCTATGATAGAAAAAATCTCGTAATGGAACTTTGAACTTTAAAATTTACCAATTTGCTGGAAGTCCTTGCTTTTGATTACCTAATAAACTTACCATTCCATAAGAGAAGAACAAATAAACAAAAATGAAAATTGATGGAAAAAGTAATTTCACCATAAAAAATGCACATATTTTTGCACATTAATACAGGGATTCGGTGCAATTAACTTTTTTTAATTTTACTTGACTAGGAGTAATAATATGAGGAAATTAATTATAAAATGATTTTGTAGGACGAACTAAGGAAGGATTTAGGAATGGATGAGAACCTCCCAGCTGTTTTGTTAATGGGCGGTGGTGAAGGTATGGGCCCTATTGAGGCCACTGCACGAGCTCTTGATGATGCATTGTATGATGAAACTCACGGGGAACCAATCGGTCAGGTTCTTGTGATTTGTGGCCGAAACAAAAAGCTAGCCGCCAAATTGCAATCAATTAACTGGAAGATCCCTGTCCAGGTAATACTTAATACGAAGTGTCCATGTTCGTAGAAATCCATACATGTGTGCCTGTTCTTGAGAGTAAAGTATATTGTTTCTGCGTATCAGGTGAAGGGCTTTATCACGAAAATGGAGGAGTGCATGGGTGCTTGTGATTGCATTATCACTAAGGTAGATCGCTTGTGGCAGTTATTTAAATTTTCTGTTTCTGAATTCTTAATCCGAAAATACAGAACTTACTAACTGAGAATTATGTGTTTTCGCAGGCCGGCCCTGGAACAATTGCAGAGGCTATGATTCGCGGACTTCCTATCATCCTAAATGATTACATTGCCGGACAGGTAATTTTTCCTTCTAGAAACTACAAGCATGAACAAGATCATTAGCTGCTTCTTGAATGCAGATCTTCTGCTGTTGTTTGTTTACAGTTGTGTACTATGGCTGGAAGGTTTGAAACATTTCACACAAAAACACACACAAACAGACACGGGAGCTAATTAAAGGTTGAAAACAATATAGATTAGAGGGACGGTCGATTGGTTTTAGAACATTTCACAACATACACCCAATGTATATAACCTTCCAGTGTAGATGAATGAGTGCTATTTTAACTGTATTTTTGTGACACCTACAATAGTTTTACGCACGGATGCATTTATATGATATAAATCTTATCGCATTGCAGGAAGCGGGGAATGTTCCATATGTTGTCCAAAATGGATGCGGGAAATTCTCAAAGTCCCCAAAAGAGATTGCCAGCATAGTCTACAAGTGGTTTGGTCCAAAACAAGACGAGCTCGTCACAATGTCACAGAACGCTCTGAGGCTCTCCAGACCCGATGCTGTCTTCAAGATTGTTCACGATCTTCATGAATTGGTTCGACAAAGAAACCTTGTACCTCAGTTATGTACGGCTTGACGGCCACAGATAATCATCATTATTCTTTCTGTCAGAAATTACTAGGATTTTGACTACTGTCAAATTCATTTGATGGTTGAAGGATATTAACAACGACTGTATAACACAGGGAAAGTACGAGGTTCCTGATCTTTTACATCTATGTTGCTCGCGCCTCGCAATTTGTCTGAGATGAACTGTAAAACAGCAATAATATTACCATAAATCGCTTACATCTGTTGTATACTGTGTATATATATATATATATATGAGAGTGTGTGGAATTATTCCCTTTTGGTGGGCAAGTTAAAAATCCCACGAGAAACTTGAAAAGTTAAAAAAAAGTGATCTTTGAACACGGCAAAACACGTTTACATTTCAAGAAAGAAATGAAGCAAAATGGCAGAACACGCATCGTCAACGTTGTATACCTATTCTTAGTCATCTTCGTTGGCCTTTTCTTGGAAAGACCGGTAGCGTAACTTCCACTAGTCAAATTAACCACGAAAACAAACTAACGTTCAATGAATCGCACGCTTGTCTTTACTGTTTGGTTCTCTCCTCTTTCAAATTTCTTGGAGGCGTAACAATGGAGTCCCTCTAGTTTTGCTCCTTACTAGCCTGAATTGTCGCCAAATATTCACATAATTTGTTCTTTTTTGAAGTTTGAAGTGATTTTTGGATCATGGGTTGGAGGTATAAAGCCGGTTTGGGGATGATTGGAGCTTTTGTGCTGATATGGGTCACTGCAGCGGAGGTTACGCAGGTGGGTTTTCAAGTTTCCACCTCCCCTAAAAGGTTTTGCGTGTGTTTACATTTTACTTGAATTGCTCATGTATTTAGGTGCTGTTTGTCTCAATTTTTTGAGTTAAATTTCCATGGCTTTGACAATTGAAGTGATCGGACCAAAGCCATGGGGTTTTTTGTTATTTTTAAGTTAAATTTCTGGAAATTTAAGGAGTCCAATTATGTGGTTGCAATTCCGAATACTCTTCATTGCCGGGGAATTAGATTGACATTGTTGAAGTTTTGCAGAAAATCTTTACAGAATACAGACAGCCTTTTGCCCTCACATATTTATGGATCTCTCTCATGGTGGTCTACCTTCCCATAGCAATATGCAGAGATTTGATGTACAAATTATTCAACAAAAATTGGATTGAAAAGATCTATGGAAGCAATAGTTTATTAAATTCTTTGGATTTCCCTATCGGACTCGATCAAACACGTGATGATCCAGAGGTAGCTTTGAAGAGCTACCTTATGACAGACATGAATATGCTTGAAACAGAAGCTGGACAGCCATTGTTGTACAAGAATGATGAAGGTGAGTTCCGAATCCTCGAAGAGGCTCAAACCGCGCATGAACTTGGCTCGTGGGAAATCATCATGTGCAGCCTTTATCTTGCACCGATATGGTTCATAACAGAGGTATACATTATATAGCCTTTTCAGCTTAATTTTTTTAAATTTCTGGCTCTTGTTCAAGTATTTGATTGAATTGTTGTGATTTGTTGTAGTATTTTTCGAACTCTGCTCTTGCGTATACCAGTGTTGCAAGCACAACAGTCTTGACTTCGACTTCAGGGCTTTTCACACTTCTCTTTGGAGCATTAATTGGAAAAGACTCTATAAATGCTGGAAAAATTGCAGCTGTTCTGATTAGTATGGCTGGTGTTGCAATGACTACTGTGGGGACTACGTGGGCCCCAGACGAAGCACTTAGCATCGCCGAGTAAGTTGGCATTCTTAGCTGTTCTATTCTTGTTTAAGGCTTAAGGGAAAGGAAATTAACAGAGATTGATATTGATTTATCCATGTTGTTTAGGACGAGAAGTCACTCCATAACTGGAGACATTTTTGGTCTGCTTTCGGCAGTATTTTATGGATTATTTACAGGTATAGTTATATGATATATTAAATTACATGTAGACCCCCTTTAGTTAAGCATATTTACACATTGACCTTCTTGGTTTCAAATTTTACACTTTCGTCTCTTATCATTTGCCAATGGAGTACAACCACTCCCTTCTTTGGGTTATATTCGTGCTTAAAACGTTATCCTTTAAGATTTTGATGTCGTACCTAAGGGGGTCTATGTGTAAATACGTCAAACCACAGGGGTCTGGATGTAATTTATGCTATACTATTTTGAATGGACACTTGATTTTATCTTAGTTTGACTTCTAAAATAATATGAATTTTTGCAGTCCTTCTCAAGAGATCTGCTGGATCGGAAGGAGACAAGGTTGATGTACAGAAGTTCTTTGGATATATAGGGTTGTTTACTTTATTTGGTCTCTGGTGGCTTGGTAAGAAAATCCGAACTTGTAATATGTTTGTTCTACTATTTCGACGAATTTATATGTTCTTTTCTTTACACCAAAATATACATAATTTGTTTGCAGTGTGGCCGCTTAATTCCCTCGGAATCGAGCCTGCATTCAAGCTTCCAAGTTCAACATCTATAACTGAAGTTATTGTGCTGAATGGCTTTGTAGGAAGTGTTCTATCAGATTATCTATGGTATTAACTCTACAAATGTTTCTGTTAGCTAATGAATATTAAAATAACAGTTAAAAATGATGATAAATGGAAAATTATGACAGGGCAATGTCTGTAGTATGGACAACTCCATTGGTGGCAACGTTAGGAATGTCATTGACAATACCCTTAGCCATGGTAGCCGACATGTTAGTCCATGGTCGTCGTTACTCTTCCGTATACATACTTGGCTGTGTTCAGGTTTGCTCTCTCTCTCTCTCTCCCCCCCCCCCCCCCCCCCCCCCCCCCCCCCCCCCCCCCTGCTATGTTTGCTGAGTTCTCGGTTTATTCAGGTTTTTGCAGGATTTATCATGGCCAATATCTCCGACAGGCTTTCTTGTAAAAGAAGATGATACATGCTTCGGATCAAATTGACCTTTAGACATAGTTACTATAACCTTTTGACACACTAGCCACATGTAGATGTTTTAGAAATTTGTATCCAGAATTCTGTAGAGTTTAGAAATATTGTTCAAAAACTTGTTCTTGTTAAGGAATTCTGTGGAAACTCTGCCTCTGTTTGTTGCAGACTTAGGAGTGGTTTACTTTAATCGATTATGTTGGGTACGTTAAAATAACACCATATAAAACTGTTTATTTCATTTGTGTTGAGAGGAGGAGCCCAATGAATATGATGGATTAAATTAAGTTTCTTTGTCACATAATTTCAGAGTTGTTAATTAGTTTATTTATTATTCCGTAATGTAATTTACATTGTTGCTCAATACAATCATTACTCAAAGAAATCTGAAGGATGCTAATGACCTTTTTAGATAATAATTGTTCCAACCAAATAATAGAAGTAAACTAATTAGTTGAGTGTCGTAATTAGAAAGGTTTGAATACACTAACATAAGCAGCAGGCCACCATGAGGGTGAGGTGCCACCATGCCGCCACCTGTTGCAGGCTAGACTTCCAGCAGCCACCCTCCGACCACCGGCAATCAATGCCCACCTCCGCCTGAGGTCGTCCCACCCCTCAACGTAGTTGTCCAGCCGTTCCATGTGGCCAGAAGGAGGAAGTAAACAGTGGTCGAGAGGATGATATTAACTCGATTATTGATAAGTTAATTGATCGTGTCCCGTGAAGAAAAGAAAGGAAAATGAAATAGATCAAAGTCAGCAAAAAGACAACCGCATTGAGGAATATTTCCAGAGTCCTGTAGAGATAACTCCAAAAAGGTCTTAGCCGAAAATTAAGTCTTGGTGTCGTTATAGGAGATGAGTTAGAGCATCCGGTTATTCTAGAAAAATGTGTTATTTATCAATTCGAACAAGTTTGGGATGTGGAAAATGATAAAGAGACAACCAAACAGAAAGATCTCTTTAGACTCTCAAATTTGGTATGGAAAAATGCAAAATTGGGACACGGACTACCTCCAACTTATATTTTTAGTAGGGGTGTCAATTCGGGTGGGTTGGGTGGGTTCGGGTCGGGTTTGATGGTGCTGGAAATCAGGTTTCCAAAAATGCAACAACACTTTAGTATTTGTATATGAATGGAAAGACCATCACAGGCGTGAGGGCCTCAGGGTCTGGGTTTCCTCTTAAGCGTGGGTTCTTCCAGCTAGGATAACACCAAGAATGCAAGCTACAAGGGTATTGTTACTGTGGTGAATGAGAAGCTTGAGAAGATCCGTGGAAAATGCTGTTAGGAATAGTGTCCTAGAAAGCCGATTAGTCATAATCCGTTTTGGTACTTTCCTAGTATCACAGACAATCTTTGAATAATATACGATTGATTAATATCATAGGCAAACACTTCTTTATATGCTCTTGTTTGGTATGCGTTTACTTTAGCTGTGCATGTATGAGAACTCCCCTAATCCTGATGACTTTAGGACTCTACCATTTAGGTGAAATGGTTCATGAAACAAGCCCTATATCACATAAGTCATGATTAGTAAAATACTCCAAGCCGATGAGTCCTACCGACAGTGGGAGTGTCAACCTGACTCCTCTAAGGCTTGCTTGTGGGATCACGCCCTTAAGAAGGACCACCTTGTTTCATGGAGGTGCAAAGTGTATAGTTGATACGTGCGTGATACATAAGGGTGCTTACTTCAATAAGTAAGTTCACTGAGGTGCCCCGTGTGAGAAGATTCCTAAATGGGAAAGGAAGTTTCTATTTCAGGAAATGGAAACTTCCAGATTAGGAAATATCTCACGAGTCATTGATGTGATTAATTGATCCTTAGACTTGAGGTTCCATGTCACTTTATGAGTTAACTCTGTAGTCTTTGGTATAAGCTTTAAAGGGTGTCGCCTTAGACAACTGATTCAAGGCTTATGCTGGGGCTGCACAAGTGACTCATGAAAGTGAATGAGAATCAAGAAAGGACCTACACTTGCATATGCAAGGTGATTTCTTACTGTGTAAGTCATTCATATACCATATGGAGTCCTTGGCCAAGGCAGTAGATCAAGACATCAAGAAAAGGGTTTCTTGGATTGAGATCAAATGGATATGAAATGCACTTAGCTTTAAGACCAGATTATTAGGGTTCTAATTATTCCCTTACCCTAGATCATGGTTGAGAGATAGTAAGTAGGAGGATTGTATCTCACATGAATCAATGACTTAAAGGTTCTGTCGAATCCGAACATTCCAATTCAACTAGGGGTTAAACACCTGTTGCTAGACTATGGTTGTTTAATCTGTGGACTGATTAATTAATTAGTGAATTAATTAATTAGGGTCACTGCTAATTGAATTGAGAACCTAGAGGGTCACACACAACAACTTGGTTACATGAGTTGAGGCTTTAAAATGATTAAACGAGTTAATCAAGCCTAGAGGGTTCCACACGTGTGAAATCACACGTGTGGCTCACGTGAATGACACGTGTCACTGTGACACGTGTCACACACGTGTGAATATATATATATTGTATATATATGTATTAAATAATTAAATGTGTTAATTATTTAATAGACTTTGGTTTAATTTTGAATTAAAAAGAAAGTCTTATTTTGGAGAAAATAATCTAGTTAATTAATTACGAATTAATTAATTAGATAAAAATAAGTTATTTATTTTATAATAAATAAAGTATAAAATTATCCAAAAATAGTTTGGATATTTTTAGCTCTCTTGAAAGTTGATTTGAATTAGAATTCAAAGTCAAAGTCAAAATTACTTGATGATCAAGTAAAAGAGAGAGAGACAAAAAATCCTAGCCCATTAAGGACTAGGAATTTCGTCCCTCCCCTTTCTTATATATAGGGGAGCTCATGCTCCCCTTTAGAGCTAATCAAATTCTTTTGGTTCATGTGTTGAACACCATCCTTTCTCCAAGATAAACGAAACCCTAGGTTAAGCCTAAACACTAACTAGAGAACTAGCATCCTTACTAGTTAGATTGTAGCCAAGTTGGTGGACTATCTCTAGAGACTTCAAGTTAGAAGTTTTGAAGATTCGAGCTTTACCAAAAGTGGGGATTAAGCAAAACGATCAGAGGGATGATGAAACGATTCTGAACCCAACAGAAAACGAGTGAAAAAATCGAACCAAAGAAGATGGCGAAAACCGTTCGTCCATATCCTGAAAGATGAGTTTTTTCACGAGGGTTTTATGGCTGGCAGATTTCTACTTTCGCAAAACTGGTTTTCGAAGGGAGTTTCAATCCTGTTTTTCTCGTTTCATGTTTCTTTCTTTATGTTATATTGTTAAGAACATCTCTAACATGAATTGAATCTAGGTTGGTATGGATTGCTATCCCGACAATGGATTCTGAAGTAGAAAGAGACTTTCGAGGGACGGGTTGTCAAGCCGCGAGAAGAGCGTTCTTGGGTGGCTTGAAACGCTTCAAGAAAGAATAAAAGAAAAGTAAGTTTTCTATCTTTACGAATTTGGATACACGATTGCGAGTCCAAGATCCTTTTGTTGGAAAATTTTTTAAATTCCGCTGCTTTCTGATTCGTGTTTTCCAACAAGTGGGATCAGAGCCACCTCGTTAATCGTGTTTCTGATTCGTCTCAATTATTCTGAATTTGGTAGAAATTCTTAGGCTTAGATGCGAATTAGGTATTCTTGAGTTCTTTTAGAAAGCCTGAATTACGAAACTGTAATTTTTCTTGAATTTCTGAAACTGTTTTCTTAAATTGTGTTTCTTGAAAACCGTTTTGATAGAAATTAATTTAAATCGTTTTTGAATTTTGGATTGTTTTGGTTTTTGAACTAAAAGTACGAAACACGAAATCGCGTTACGAAAACGCGAGCCTGACGTGCTAAGGCGTAGCACGCCAGGCCCGCGACCGCCCGCCCAGCAGTCCCGGAACCGCGCGGGACTGCCCGCCACTGACGCCCGCCAGCGCCTAGGCCCCCGCCTAGGCGCGCCCGCCCGCCTGTCCTGCAACCGCTCGGGACAGTCGCCCGCACGCTCCAGCAACCGCGTGGGAGCACCTGCCCGGCATCGCCCGCACCCGAGCAGCAGCAAGCTGCGCGCGTTGCGCGCAGGGCGTGCGCCTAGCGCGCGACGCTGCGCGGCGAGCCTGTGCTCGTTCCAGGCGGTTCCGGGCACGGTTTTGGCGTTTTCGTGTTTTCGTGTTTTCGGTCCTTGAAATCCCGATTTAATTTTTCTGAAAAATTTTATTTATTAAATTTGAATTATTTTTGAAATAATTGTTTGAATTGGGATTTTGAAAATTTAAGCGATTTAAATTTTGGAAAAATCCATTTTCTGAAAATATTGAAAGAATAAAATTATTAATTTTCAGAAATTAATTGGAATTTTATTATTTTAATGTTTTTCGGGTTTTATTGAAAAGGCTCTTGAACAAGAATTGCATCTAAGTCGTGTTTTAAGCTATTAGAGCTTAAAGCGAGAATTTTAATTTATTGGTTAAATTTAAATTCTTGCTAAAGCATGTTAGGTGATCATGGGTTTAGATCTATGTATGGTTTTAATTTATGCACATGGATGATTTAAATTGGGGTTGGAGCCCTATAGTTGCGTTTTTCAATTGAGGTTGGAGCCTCACTTATGTGCGTACTGTTATGTGATTTATTATGTGGCTTTCCATATTACTGTTTTTGAGGCCGGGTATGCCCCGTGTAGCCAATATGAAGATTGAGCCTTATTGCTTTATGTCTTTTTCTTTTTATTGTAATTTGAGAGTAGAGATAGGTGGTGAGGTTTTATTTTCATTTTGGAGACAATGCACCCATGGAGTAAGATGGACCACATTCAAGTAACAAGGAGGCCATAAGTGAAGACCCCTCAAAATGTTAGGGAGGGGAATCTCAATTGTTAAATGTAATAGAGATAGGGCTCGTATTTTGTTACCGCTTTCCCTTATGTGATTTAAACTGTTTATGTGGCATGTATGTTAGAACTTGTGATTGTGGAGTGGCTCCCACATATCACGCATAAGATAGGTAGAACCCATGATCATTACATGTTAGTATCATGCTAGGACATGTTATCTGTTTATGTGCTTGTTTGAAATGCATTTAAGTGTACTTGCATTAATCAAGACTAATAAAATTGGATAACATATATGTTGGTGAGGTCGAACCGAACAACTCTTCGGTTGATTCGAAAATTCCCATTAAATATTAAGCTCATTTCGAATAATAGGTATTTAATTCGAGATGCAAATTTTGAATTAAATTCCTAGCATTCCATCAATAGGTTTTAAGTTTAGTAAGTAAAGCTAGTTATTGTCCGCGAGTCGTGGGATAGCTAGTGGAGCTTATTAGTTCTTAGTTACCTAATTGATCATTTTAAATGATCAATATTTCGTGGTTAATTTTGGCAAGGGCGATGTCCGCGAGTCGTGGGTCGTTCGAACTAAGTTTTGATCATGATCTTATGATTGATGGGTCTAGCTTAAACGCCTAAGTAAATATGGATGTCGCACGAGTCGTGGGTCCATATTGAAAGATAGGTGATGCAAAAACAATTACTAAGAGTTCTAAAGGTGTTAGAATTGGTAAGTTGTACCTACCTAGGATTTTGCTTAGAATGTCCGCGAGTCGTGGGTTCGAGGTAAAATGCTTAGGATCTTAGTACCCATTGGGAAACGTGTTCCTCTTAGATCTTTGGGAATTATAGATCTTTGAAAAACAGTGGGAGCTACATTAGATTAAAGACCTTATCTTTTGTATATCGTTATAATTCAGCATGCCCACATTTTCTCTGCTTAGCATTTAGGTTGTAGTTCTGTGATTCTCTACAATATGAAATGCAAACCCATTCGTATCCATCCTTAAGTCAAAAAAGTTGACTAAGTCCTGACTAACTCTAAATGGCTTCGGATCCTAAAATTCATTTTAGAATCCGACTAGAGAAAGGCGTTCTCTAAAGGGCGAAGTTTTCAATTGTGAAAAGTCGACCCGGGCCAAAAGAGAAGCAATCTGAGGTGAATGGATTTTTCCAAACCACTTAAAAGCAATTGAACCACCTCATAAAAATGTTACAAGGTATAATATTATGGAATTATTCAATATTCCAAATGAGGAAACAAGTGCACACGAACAAGGTCTAAAGATCTTATTTGAAGATCTTATGGTCTCGATCATCAACTGAGAAAAGAGTTCTCAATGCACTGATTGCTTACATTGCTTCGACTATCATTCAAACCCTTTATGCTCAACTAGAATGATGCTAATGTAGCATAGTTAATCATTTAAGTTGATAATGGTTGAGAGCATCCTTAAGAAGGAATAAAAGGTTGCGATGGTTAATTCTTCTTCTAAACTCCCTAAGTTAAAGGCTTGAAGGCCTAAAGAAGAAGAAACCCTTAAGAGCCCAATGGAGGGGCATGTAAGGGGTACGCCCAAAAGACACTAGAGATCAAATAGGACGTTTGCTTCTATGGTAGCAAATAAGGACTTTGAAAGGGAACTGCAAAGAGTATGAGTACTTTGAAATGTTACCTCGTTTAGTAATTCTACTAGGAATAGAATTCACTAGTCTTAAGTCAATTCTGCATAAGCCGTTGTGCAAAGACTCATGGCACTAATGTTCTGAACATACAACGAGATAACAAAAGTAAGTGAGATGACAAAGCTTCGAATTACTTTGGAACGTTGAGATATAAAAGGATTAGCAAGTCAGACACCTTAGGATCATTCTATGAAAATGAACCTATAGTGTTGACTTCCTGTGAATCCTGTCATGAGGGAAGCATTCCTGAATCCCGTTTATAAGAAACATGGAACGTTCCAAAATTATAGTGGATTTCGATCCATGCTGATGAGTGTAAGATGCTTAATGTAAGCACTAGATACAATCGTCAGTTTAATCATTATGAATGAATGTACTTGTTAAAGTACAAATTCGAAACTTATATGAAATTCTTAGAATTTCGAAAGGAGGTTAGGAACCGAAGTAGTCATAAGTTATAGGTAAATCGATATGATCGAGATAGCCAATATCTTAGCAACTAATTCCTTACTCATCTTAGAGATAATAGGATTATCTCTCAGTAAACTAATTCGAGAACACCTTAATGTTTCCGAATGAGGGAATGAAACCTTATAGGATATGGTCCATTCCATAGCAAGCTTTACTGACTTATAATCATTCTAGGAATAAACTCCTAGAATATGCAGTTAGAGATTTTGAATTTAGTACCTTCCAAAATCAGTCCTTCAGTTGCACTATGCAAAGTGGCATACTAAATTCCCTAATTATTCTTATCCAAGAATTCAATGGAATCCTCTTACTTGAAGAGGATAGTGGGAGATAAGCTTGAAATGAGTTCAAGTTTATACAATGATATTGGATATCAGTTTTGCGATTCCCTTGCACAAAGGTTGTTTGTCTTAAAGGAATGTACCTTTCTTAAGGAATCGTTCCTATAGAAGAAGAAAGGCAAGCAAGCAGACCTCAAAGAAATTTGAAAAAAAAATATCCATGCCACATATAGAAGAAACGAGCCCATCTGATAAAACTTAGCCAAATTTTAGAGTATGTACACGTGTGAAACCCTTCTCTTAAGATGCGTTTAGAACGCGTTCCTAGATAGCCAAGGAATTACTTGAAGAGGAGACACTGTCAGATTTGGAATCTGAGTAGTGTAAGCAAGCCTTGAAATCCAATATGGATTCCATATACTTAAACCGAGTTTTAACCTTGGTTGATCCACCTGATAGGATCAAGCTCCTAGAGCTTCGAGTAAATGGAAAGCATTACAACCTTCTTGACGGTTGAAATGCAAAAGTCCATTTGGATTATGTTTACCATATCCTCATATTCTGACTATGAGATATGATAAATGAATATGAGAACTATCTTGTTCAATATGGGATTGAAAGAGACTGAAATAAGGTATTTCTATAAATCTCATATTCAGTGGGAGTATGCATAAGGTATGCAAATCCCTAAAGTCAATCTGTGGATTGATAAAGGCTTCTAGGATTAGACAATTCGATTCCATAGGATAGTCAAATCGTTTGACACAGATGGAAGTCGAATAAGTCTCAAAAGTGTACATAGGAAAGTTAGTGATGTAAGAGTCAATTTTTGGTTCTTTAGAAAACGACATCCTTCTCATTAGGAATGTCAAGGACGACGTGAAAGTTACCAATTCTTGTTTAAGAAACAATTTGACATGAAAGATCTTAGTGATTATCCTATATTCTCGACATTCAGATCTATAGAAGATAGATCTAAGAGAATAAAAGGATTATCACAAAATGAGTACATAACCACGGTACTAAAAGGAGTTTAGTATGGACAATGGAACATCTCTTTTGAAGAGTATGTGTCCTAAGATAACTTTGAGAAAGTTAGAATGTCCAAAATCCCTTTAAGTGAAAGGGTGCATAATGTATGAAAAGTTATGTACTAAATTAGATATGGCACAACACTAAGCGTAGTAGGCCGAATCTAATATGACCTCAGAGAAGGTCATTAGATCTCTGTAAAGGATGTCCTCAGAGTACTTGAGAAGAAATGAGGATATGTATTAGTTTACAAAGCCCAAAAGATCTTATTGTTAGAAGGATATTTGATGTAACCGTTCATCAAACATAGATGATTATGAAATCATTGAAAGGATACAACTTCTACCAGAATGGTAATGCAATGTGTTGGAAAGGGTTCCAAGGTCGGATATTGCAAAACTCGACTGTCGTAGTTGAGAACTTAGTCGTATTATATAACGCTAAGTTAAGTGTTTGGGTAAGAAACTCCATCTAACCAGTTAGATGAAGTTCCTAGCATGAAACAACTCCTTTATCATATTGTATGATAAAATGGATGGTTGCTCAAGTAAGAGAACCAAGACCTCACCAAGAGACTGAACACGTGATTACGAATCACTTTATAAGGAAAAGGTGTTTCCTAAGAGATGTGTAAACAAGAGGGTCACATCAGCAGATAATATAGCAGATCCACTTTGGAAACGCCCAAAGTCAATAGGCTCTCAAAGTGCATCTTGAGAAGATGGGACTTAGAATACCTAAATGGCTTTTACGGGCAAGTGGGAGATTGTTAGGAATAGTGCCCTAGAAAGCCGATTAGTCATAATCCGTTTTGGGACTTTCCTAGTATCACAGACAATCTTTGAATAATATACGATTGATTAATATCATAGGCAAACACTTCTTTATATGCTCTTGTTTGGTATGCGTTTACTTTAGCTGTGCATGTATGAGAACTCCCCTAATCCTGATGACTTTAGGACTCTACCATTTAGGTGAAATGGTTCATGAAACAAGCCCTATATCACATAAGTCATGATTAGTAAAATACTCCAAGCCGATGAGTCCTACCGACAGTGGGAGTGTCAACCTGACTCCTCTAAGGCTTGCTTGTGGGATCACGCCCTTAAGAAGGACCACCTTGTTTCATGGAGGTGCAAAGTGTATAGTTGATACGTGCGTGATACATAAGGGTGCTTACTTCAATAAGTAAGTTCACCGAGGTGCCCCGTGTGAGAAGATTCCTAAATGGGAAAGGAAGTTTCTATTTCAGGAAATGGAAACTTCCAGATTAGGAAATATCTCACGAGTCATTGATGTGATTAATTGACCCTTAGACTTGAGGTTCCATGTCACTTTATGAGTTAACTCTGTAGTCTTTGGTATAAGCTTTAAAGGGTGTCGCCTTAGACAACTGATTCAAGGCTTATGCTGGGGCTGCACAAGTGACTCATGAAAGTGAATGAGAATCAAGAAAGGACCTACACTTGCATATGCAAGGTGATCTATTACTGTGTAAGTCATTCATATACCATATGGAGTCCTTGGCCAAGGCAGTAGATCAAGACATCAAGAAAAGGGTTTCTTGGATTGAGATCAAATGGATATGAAATGCACTTAGCTTTAAGACCAGATTATTAGGGTTCTAATTATTCCCTTACCCTAGATCATGGTTGAGAGATAGTAAGTAGGAGGATTGTATCTCACATGAATCAATGACTTAAAGGTTCTGTCGAATCCGAACATTCCAATTCAGCTAGGGGTTAAACACCTGTTGCTAGACTATGGTTGTTTAATCTGTGGACTGATTAATTAATTAGTGAATTAATTAATTAGGGTCACTGCTAATTGAATTGAGAACCTAGAGGGTCACACACAACAACTTGGTTACATGAGTTGAGGCTTTAAAATGATTAAACGAGTTAATCAAGCCTAGAGGGTTCCACACGTGTGAAATCACACGTGTGGCTCACGTGAATGACACGTGTCACTGTGACACGTGTCACACACGTGTGAATATATATATATTGTATATATATGTATTAAATAATTAAATGTGTTAATTATTTAATAGACTTTGGTTTAATTTTGAATTAAAAAGAAAGTCTTATTTTGGAGAAAATAATCTAGTTAATTAATTACGAATTAATTAATTAGATAAAAATAAGTTATTTATTTTATAATAAATAAAGTAAAAAATTATCCAAAAATAGTTTGGATATTTTTAGCTCTCTTGAAAGTTAATTTGAATTAGAATTCAAAGTCAAAGTCAAAATTACTTGATGATCAAGTAAAAGAGAGAGAGACCAAAAATCCTAGCCCATTAAGGACTAGGAATTTCGTCCCTCCCCTTTCTTATATATAGGGGAGCTCATGCTCCCCTTTAGAGCTAATCGAATTCTTTTGGTTCATGTGTTGAACACCATCCTTTCTCCAAGATAAACGAAACCCTAGGTTAAGCCTAAACACTAACTAGAGAACTAGCATCCTTACTAGTTAGATTGTAGCCAAGTTGGTGGACTATCTCTAGAGACTTCAAGTTAGAAGTTTTGAAGATTCGAGCTTTACCAAAAGTGGGGATTAAGCAAAACGATCAGAAGGGATGATGAAACGATTCTGAACCCAACAGAAAACGAGTGAAAAAATCGAACCAAAGAAGATGGCGAAAACCGTTCGTCCATATCCTGAAAGATGAGTTTTTTTACGAGGGTTTTATGGCTGGCAGATTTCTACTTTCGCAAAACTGGTTTTCGAAGGGAGTTTCAATCCTGTTTTTCTCGTTTCATGTTTCTTTCTTTATGTTATATTGTTAAGAACATCTCTAACATGAATTGAATCTAGGTTGGTATGGATTGCTATCCCGACAATGGATTCTGAAGTAGAAAGAGACTTTCGAGGGACGGGTTGCCAAGCCGCGAGAAGAGCGTTCTTGGGTGGCTTGAAACGCTTCAAGAAAGAATAAAAGAAAAGTAAGTTTTCTATCTTTACGAATTTGGATACACGATTGCGAGTCCAAGATCCTTTTGTTGGAAAATTTTTTAAATTCCGCTGCTTTCTGATTCGTGTTTTCCAACAAATGCCCAGAACAATGTGTGCAATTTGTATGCGGATGATGACTTGGGGGAGAATGCATGGGCTCTCCCCTATTTATATGTTAGGGATGGGGGTAAATGGGTAAATTGACCATGTGGTCCCAAACCTGTGTTGCCCTAACACGTGGCATCCTTTGAGGGGTTGAGAAGGACATTTCTGAAAAGGGGACGGCGTGTCAGGTGCATGGTGCGCAGTACCTTTGTGTCAGAGGTTGTTGACGAGGGTCGCATGAGTGGAGGGTCCTGGATCCGTCTTATGAGGGCCCAGGTCCACCACGGCGGTGGGGGTGACCCGCGAGCGATTAGTGACGCTCGAAGAGTGCACGGATGGGTTCCTCACGGTTTATGAGTTTTGAGCACGAAAACCCGAGCGACAGGAATATGGCCCTCGTGTGGAGGATTCCTTGAGAAAGGTAACCCCGAGGGACGATACGGGAGGGCCGGGCCTGCCCGTTCGTCCTTGCCGTTTAACTGGTTGTCCGAGGCTCAAGGGCCCCTATTAGTTGGCAAGTGAGTGGGTTGGGTTGGCCCGCGAGCTCATAAATGCGAGCGTATAGTCTTCAAACTAATCGATGACGACACGTGGACGGCTCTGATGCAAGCGCGTTTCTGAGCCTCATCATTTTGCCCCCCAAATTCTGTAGTATCGCTCGAGCGTACTGTAGAATTTAAAAAGAATGGAGCTTTGAATTTTTGAATATCCGAGGGTCAAGCCCATTGCTGAGAAGTGACTGCTTGCCTTCTGTAACGGACACAGTCTGACACAACATTAATTGAAGTCATGTCCGCATTTAATGCTGAGTGGGAACGTGGGCGCGTGCACTCCGGGAGACGTGAGGCGGTTATCAAAAGTGGGGGGATTTCCTAGGCGGGAAACGATTGCCATTTGAAATCCCAAACCCTAATCAGTGTAAGTCATCCCCTATAAATAGGGATTCACAGCACTCTAGGATCTTTTTCACGCAATTCGTCTTCTCCAAGCATACACGCAGCAAGAAATCCCTGCAACTCTTAGTGATTCCGGCGAGTCTCCGTTCTTCAAACTTTTAGGTAAAATTCCCTAACATTGTTCTTATCCTCTTCGTGCTAACACTAGGTTTAGGTTAAGTGAGTGAAAACCTTGAGTGAAGAGCCAGTTCCTGCCATTGAACTTGTTTCAGAAATTTCTTTCCCTCCTTGAGTTCTCTGCTAGGAATCTCATCTTCAAAAGTCGAAAAACGAACATGGCCGGAAACCCAGCTGACGATTACGTAAGGGAGATTGAGGAGATGTCCGTGGGGAGCTCTTCCCCTCACGACGATGTCCCTACAGCGATTCCCCTGGCTAGGGCGTCCCCGGTGAGGGGTTTCCCATGGCGATTCCGGTGGCTCGGGCTCCGGCAGATGCTGGGGAAGAAGAGGTGGACGCTGCCGTTCAAGGGATGAACGAGTGTGCCCCTGGAGGGGTGAATGACCTCTTTGAGGAGATGCACAACATGATGGAGATGCAAAGACAGGGGGAGAGGGTATTCCCAGTGTTGAATAGTGCCGTGCGACCCCAAGATCACAGGATCACGGTGGCCGTGATGGCTCCTGAGGGCGAAGCGGGGCCATCCGGGCGCCCATTTGAGGCTGAACCTTCCAGAAGGCGTCAGAGGAGAGGAAGGGAGCCTGCCACTCGAGTGAGGCAGGATAACCGTCATCAGACTGACAGATCTCCGGACGAGATTGCGAGTATTCTGACGCTCGACGATTTGGAGGAGTTGAGGGAGAAAGCTTATTGGGATGAGGCGGTATTCCCCATGCGACTTCCTGAGGAGGGGGAGAGGGCCAACCGACCGCCACCTGGGATGATGACGGTCTACTGGGACGCGGTTCTGGCCGGGGGCTTGCGATTTCCCATCCCGCCCGTTACCGTCAACATCTATCAGCACTTGAGGCTTTGCCCTTCACAAATTCTGCCGAACGGCATAGCCCTGATCAACACTTTCGTGATCATGATGGTTGCTTTAGGTCGCGAACCCTCAATCGCCAACTTTGATAGCTTGATACAGGTGGCCCGTTCAACACGCTCGTCCCCCACGGACGGATTCTACTATGCCCAGGCCAAATCTGGTTTTAAGATGATAGATTCTCCATCCACCTCCTACGGCGAGCATTGGAAGGAGAAGTACTTTTTCGTGGGGGCTCCAGGGGGGATTTTTAGGGTTTTCCGTGAATGGTTGGTACATGGCGAAGGTCCTTTGATTAGGGAAAGGGTGAGGAATAAAGCCTTTGAGGATTGGGCACAGGGGTTGGCCTTCGAGATGAGAAGTGAGAAGAAATGGATTAAGGCGGAGACTTTGATGAAGAACGAGGGAATTTTGTTTCGTTATGGACTATCTTGCCCCCCAGACATGATACTTCACCCTCCAGCTGACATCATGGCCCTCGACGGTTAGATTCTAGGAACTAACTGCTCTAACTTTTAGAATAGCCTCCTAACTTGGTGTAATTGCTGTATATTTTTTTCGTCCGTGACCCTAGCAACCGACTTCTGACGCTCGGTTCTCTTTTATTTGCAGGTGTCAAAATATTATCACGAGGCATGAATGCTGAGGCTCTTTCCCGCATGTTGGGTGCTCCGGGAGTTGGTGCTAACCCTCAGCAGCAAAATCAAGAACGACCCCCAAATGCTCCGAGGGGCAGAGGAATTCGGCGCAGGCCAGGGCGAGGCGATGGAGGCAGGGGTGCCGGAAACGAGGCTCCAGCTGTTGGTCCCGTCGAGGACCTCACCCTAGATGACGCTCGGGAGGTTACCCCGACTCCTGCTGCTCCCGAGGGGCCTATAGCGCTCAGCTCCAGCACTTCCCACAATCGATCCGGGGAGTTAGTCCGCATTCAAGAAGGGATTAGGGCCGAGCGCCAAGGAAAAAGGAAGAGAATGCCGGACTCAATCCCAATCTCCGGTAAAGGGAAGGAGGTGGTTGTAGGCCACCGGGGCGAGGGTAGCGATACATCCTCCTCTGAGGACGAGGACTTCTGGAAGATTGGCTGTCGCGGGGACGCTCGGTACAAGCGCCAAAGGAAGGACGGTCCCGTCCTGCTGAAAAAGAGCGCCTTTTCTGTCAACATGGTCTCCGACATCGTCGGAAAGCTCCAGTTCTCCGCTGACCACGACAAACTGAACGAGCATGATGCCGCTCGGGTCACGGATGACGCATGCCACGCCCTCCTGACGATTAGGCCTCGATTCCCTCAGTAAGATTCCCCTTCTTTCTTTTTATTCTGATGGTGTTTTTCGCTTATGGCTTTCTAGGAAGTAATCCCGAGGCTCAAGAATCTGCAAGGGCGAGCGCAAGCCTACTCCGAGCATAAGGCCAAGTACAAGAAGTTGCTGCGCACCTCGGACCCGGGCCAATTGCAGGAGGATTACAACAATGTCAGCGCTCAACTGAATTCCGCCAACCTTGAGAACGTTCGGCTAAAGGAAAATCTGAAGAAATCCGATGACGCTTTTTTGGTCCTTAATGAGCGTCACAGGAAATTGAAGGACGAGCGGGACCAGCTGAGGGTGCAAAATGGGGAGCTGGGCGAGCAGCTGGCGGAGAGCACTCGCCAAAACGAGGAAGCTAACAAGGCCCTTGCTGACTTGCAGGGCAAAGTACAGGGCTTGGAGGTGAGGGTATCCTGGGAGGCAGTGAAGAAGTTCTTGCGCTCCAAAGCTTTCGTGTTTGCAGCCAACATCCACTGCTTTGACAATGCTCGGCGTTTCTTTCACAAAGCCATCGGGCAAATGGTGAAACTTGGTTTGGCTCCTGAAAGCGCTCGAACGGACGTGCGCCTGCGTATGGACTTGGACGAAAACTGTGAGCCTATGGTCCAAGACGAGGATCCTTCCGAGAGCTTGGCGGAACCAGAATACCAGGAGTTGGTGGAAACACTCCAGCGGGAGTTCATAGCCGCCCATACTGCAGGTCCCGAGCCTAACCAGATAGAAGATGAAGGCACCTTCATGGACACCGTGGATGTCGAGGAACCTGGTGAGGCCCAAACTTCTGACGCCAACGTGCTGGCCCCGGTTCCTCTTGCAACTGCCCCTCCGGAGCCCAACTCTCAAACCCAGTGAAGGTCCATTGGATGCTGATCCCTCTCCTTGTTGGTTCAACTTACTTGTCACATTATGAACAATTTATGTCTGTAATCAATCTTCAAACTATTTCCTTGGATGTTTTGGACTTCTCTATGCTCCTTTTCCTCATCTATTATAACTCTTCTGTTTCTTGTTGGGATGTTTGAATGCTTTATCCTTTATTTTCGAATGATGAATGATGTTATTTCACTGCGCTCGCTGCTTTTATATCGGCATATTTTGTTTGAGCGTTCGCGATGGGCGTGTGTATACACGAGGGCGTTATCTTTGAGGGTGCCCTGGCGTTTATCACAATACGCCTTCAGTTTAAAGTTTGGCAGCGTCTGGCAATTTGAGGGGCGTAGATACGGATGCGAGGGTGTTTTATGCGTATTCCCTGGCCGTATTCGCAATGAGGCTCGAATTTGAACTTAGGAAACCTCTGGAGATTTGCCTAAGTATTGGCCCAACGATGTGCACCCTTATCTCAAACGCTTCATTAGATTGTATATACTTTAGAGATCAACAACAAGACCTGCTAAGTAGGATATTAAAGCGAGCGTAACCGTGGGGTTAGCGTTATTTCGAGAAACACATGAAGGGATTGAGTTAAAATCCATTATTTTATGAGTGTGCTTTTACTCAATAAGTTGAGGGTCATTGGGGTTCTTGCGAGCACGAGCTGGAGTGGCGAGCACTCAGCTGGCGTTCATTGCGCTCCCCGTTGTTCGACACGCTCATTTTTAGGACTTTATACACTTACAAATCGTTCAAACTGTTCCGGGGGGATGGTTATCAACACCTGGACAGTGTAGCTTTGAAACGATTGATGTATCGCGTAGGCCATTCGACGTGGAGGATGCTCGACACGGAGTAGGCCTCCCGTCGCTCGAATCATTAGATCAAATAAGAAAGCAAGCAAATAATAAAAACAAAGAATTAAATACTTACTGTTACATAGATGCATTTTTGGAAATGATTACAACACGCTTTCCGTCAAAGGAAAGCACTCCATGCCGCAGACGGGCCATTACAAAGAAACTGAAGTCTACACGTAGAACCTTCTAAGGTTACATGCATTCCATGGCCTAGGGAGCCGCTCGCCTTGCAAAGTTTCCAATAGGTAGGTATTGTTTGCTCGTACCTGGATGACTTTGAAGGGGCCTTCCCAATTGGGGTCCAACATACCCACATGTTTGGAGACTTCAACTTTTTTGAGGACCAAGTCCCCCAGCTGGAAAGTCCTTTCTTTAACACGTTTGTTGTATTGGCGAGCAACGGTTGCTTTGTATTTGTGAATACGCGCCCAAGCAGCATTCCTCTTCTCATCCAGCAAATCTAACTCGAGCGCCCGATTGGCCTCGTTGGCAGCAGGCTCGAAATAGGCAACGCGTGTGGATTCTTGGACAATTTCCGCAGGTATCATGGCCTCGGAGCCATAAACAAGGGAGTAAGGGGTTTCTCCTGTTGCCGCTCGTGGGGTAGTACGGTATGCCCACAGGGCTCCTTGGAGTTCTTCTGCCCATTCTCCTTTCTTACTTTCGAGCATCGTCTTTAGATGCTGGAGTATGGTTCGATTGGTCACCTCCGCCTGACCGTTGGCTTGAGGGTGGCCTACGGAGGTGAATCGCTGTTCAATCCCTAGCTCATAGCACCAATCCCGCGTGTCGGCAGCGATGAACTGGGAGCCGTTGTCTGAGATAAGCACCCTCGGGATACCATACCTACAGATGATGTTTTTCCAGATGAAATCTCTCACAACCTTGAATGTTATCTTGGCGACCGCTTCGGCTTCCGCCCATTTAGTGAAGTAATCCACAGCGAGTATTACGAATTTCTTTTGTCCGGCCGCCATTGGGAGGGGTCCCACAATATCGATGCCCCACTGATCAAAAGGCCATGAAACATCGATGGGAATCATTTGAGCCGCTGGCAACTGGGGGGGTGTTAGAGTGAAACTGGCACTTAGGGCATTTCTTGGAGTAGCTAATGGCATCCTGTAGCACCGAGGGCCAGTAAAACCCACTCCTTAAGACTTTCTTTGCCAAGATCCGACCGGCCGAGTGGTTCCCGCAACTTCCATTGTGCACGTATTCTAGAACTTCCTTGGCCTGCGAGGGTCTCAAGCATCTCAGCGGTGGGCCTTGGAAGGATCGCTTGAATAGTCGACCCTCGTCATCCAATGAGAAGCGAGGGGCTTTACTTCTGACTTTTCGAGCCTCAACTTTGTCGCTTGGGCTGGTTCCATCTTGGAGAAATCTGATGATCTCATCGAGCCAACAAGGTTCGGAAGGATCAATCATATGCACCTGCTTCAAAGGTTCCCCTCTATTTATCAACGGTTCCTCTGTCCTAAGAAATGTAATAGCACGCTCGCTAAAACCATCCAGGGCGGATGCGAACTTTGACAGAGCATCGGCCCGTTCGTTTTCTGCCCTCGGGATTTGCAAAAGGTGGAATTCCCTGAACTTAGCTATCACCTCCTTAGCGCTTGCCAGATACTGCACCATGGTGGCTTCTCGAGCCTCATAAGAACCATCAATCTGACTCGCGATCAACTGCGAATCAACATATGCAGTGACCCCAGTGGCGCCATTTTGGAGTGCAATCCTGAGCCCCTGGATGAGGGCCTCATACTCAGCTTCGTTATTGGTGACTTGGAACGCCAACTTGATTGCATAGTCGACTTCAGCTCCTAGAGGGTCTCTGAGGGTCACCCCGGCTCCCCCCCCTTGTGAGGTCGAGGAGCCATCTGTGTGCAACAGCCATAAACCATCCTCTGTTGAGGGCACGGTATCTAAGTTGAAACGTTCCACCAATAGGTCAGCCACGGCCTGAGCCTGTATCGCCGTGCGGGGCTCAAAAGCGATGTCGAACTGACTAAGTTCAATTGACCATTTAATTAATCTCCCTGAGACGTCCGGCTTTGCAAGCACTTGTCTGAGGGGCTGATCTGTAAGAACCGTGATGGAATGCGCTTGAAAATAGGGTCTTAGCCTCCGAGAGGCATTTACGAGCGCAAATGCAAACTTTTCTATCTCCATGTATCTTTTCTCCGCTCCTTGTAGAGTCTTGCTTAAATAATACACCGGCATATGCTTAAGCTCGCGAATGGCCACCAGGACAGTACTCGTAGCCTCCAAGGAAACTGACAGATAGACAAACAAAGTCTCCCCCGGGTTAGGTTTGGTCAACAAAGGCGCGCTCGAAAGATACCGCTTCATGTCTTGCAGAGCCTTTTCGCAGTCCTCGTCCCAGGTAAAGTTGCGAGCGTTACGCAGAATTTTAAAGAAGGGTAGGTTCCTATCCGCTGAGCGAGAGATGAACCTATTCAACGAAATGATCTTACCCACAAGCACCTGGACCTCTCTCAGATTGCGAGGGGAGGGTATGTCCAGGATTGCTTGAATCTTCTCCGGGTTTGCCTCTATGCCCCGTTGGCTGACCATATACCCCAAAAATTTACCACCTCGTACGCCAAATGTACATTTGGAAGGGTTCAGTTTCATACCATAACGCCGCAGGATATTGAACGCTCGCTTGAGGTCTCCTAGATGAGAATGCTGGCGTTGGCTTTTGACGATCATGTCATCCACATATACTTCCGTGGACTTTCCGATCTCACACTCGAACATTCTGTTGACGAGGCGTTGATATGTCGCTCCTACATTTTTTAGCCCAAAGGGCATGACCTTGAAGCAATAGACACCCATATGGACTACGAACGCAGTTTTGGGACGATCCTCAAGAGCCATAAATATTTGATAATATCCTTGGAAAGCATCCATCATGCTCATAAGTTCACATCCGGCGGTCGAATCTACCAACTGATCGATTCTAGGCAGAGGGTACGGATCTTTGGGACATGCCTTGTTGAGGTCCGTGAAGTCGTTACACATACGCCACTTGTGGGCGCTCTTCGGAACGAGCACCACATTGCAAAGCCATTCAGGATATAGAATTTCTTCTATGTACTGAGCGTCAAGCAGTTTATTGACTTCTTCTTCTATGACCTGCTTTCGGAATCCATGGACATCTCTCTTTTTCTGCTTTATAGGTTTGAAGGCTGGATCCACGTTCAGCCGGTAGACAATAACGCTCGGATCTATGCCGGTGAGGTCGGAAGCCTTCCAAGCAAAGACATCAATATTTTCTCGCAAGAATTCGATCATCATAATCTGAGAGGGACCATCGAGGCTGGAACCTATTTGCGTGGTCTTATCTGGATTCCCTGGCTCCAATTCGATGGTCAGGAAGCACTCCGTGGGTTCCACTCGCACTTCAGGCCTCGGCTGCTCGAGCGCCCGTTTCTTACCTGTGACTTTTTCACTGGTATCTCCCGAGGGTATATGACCCTCGTCCTCCGAGGAAGAAGCCCCAACCTCTCCGAGGGGCGAGTTCGCAGCATCTCCGGGTCTGTCCGTGGCCTTCTTTTTATTCTTCTTTTTATAGAGCTTGGCCCTCTTGCGCTCGGGGCCATCTTCATCTAGTTTGGGGAAGTCAACTGATTTTTTGGTGGAGCCAGCCTGGATAGGTTGTTTGGGCTTGTGGCTTCGAAGGGAGAGTATGTAGCATTCCCATGCTTCCTTAACATTGCACAGTACCTCTCCCGTACCTTCGGGGGTGGGAAACTTGACTTTCTGATGATAGGTGGATATGATTGCTTTGAAGTCAACGAGGGCTGGGCGCCCAATGATGATGTTGTAAGGTAGGTCCACTTCGACCACCATGTAGAGAACATTTAAAGTTTTTCGCTGTGGGGCGCGACCAAAGGAGGTGGCCAAGCGAATTTGTCCGCGAGGGACGATCTCGGAACCCCCAAAGCCGACGAGGGCTGTTCTGAGGGGTTCGAGCGGGATGTTTGTGATGTTCATTTTCTGGAAGGTGGAGTAAGGCAAAACATTTACGGAGCTTCCACTATCAATCAAGACCCTCTTTACAACATGATTGTGAACGTCTAAGCTAACCACCATGGGGCAGTCAGAGGTTTCACCGACCCCATGGGGTGTTACAATGTGCTCCAAGTCTTTCTCTGTAAAACCTACGCTCTCATCCTTCTCCGAGCGTGATGACTTATCAATAGAGAGCACTGGGCGGGGCTGAGAGGATCTTTGATCATAACTCCGAATGTAGCGGCGTCGGGAAGCGTTAGAGTCACCCCCCGAGGGCCCGCCAGCAATCATGTGAATAACTGCGAAGGGCTGGATTTCCATGTCCGAGGCTTTCCCTTTTCCACGGTCACTGGGCTCGGTGTAACGGTAACGGGGGCTCCGAGAGCGCGAACGGCTTCTCCCTCCTACGTGCGCTCGCTCCGCGCAGTGTTCGTCGTACCTCTCCAACACCTTCACGAATTCCTTGAGATGCCCCCCAGCAATCAGCCTCTGAATCTCCCTTTCGAGTTGATGACATTCACTGGTGTCATGCCCTTTCTGCTTGTGGAAAGCACAATACTTCCCCGAGCGCTTCTGAGTCTCCGTCTCTCTCAATTTTGGCGTCCTCTTGAACAACTTCTTATCCGCCATGGCATATACTTCGGCTATAGGGCGGTTGAGTGGGATGCGCTCGAACTTTCGAGGAGGAGAGGCGTTCCTCCGAGCCAGAAGGGGGCTTCGACGGCGGCCCCTGGTTGAATCTCCTCTGTCCTCGGGGGCTTTGTTGGGGCGAGGGGCATTCGCCATTTTCTGATCCCTCGCGAGATACATATCTTCGAGGGTAAAAAACGAGTCCGCTATGTCCCTTATCTCCATCAATGAGCGGGGCTTTTTCTTGGCCACTTCTTCTACAAATTCCTTACTGACATAATGCTTCATGTTAATGGCTCCAAAGAGAACGTGCCTCAAGAAATCCATCGAGGGCTTTTCCACAAGCAGGATTTCTTTGTTGAACCTTCCCATGAATGACCGGAGGGTCTCGTTCGGCCCCTGGACCAGGCTGTAGAGAGCCGTCGCAGCGGGGGCTGGAGCCTTCAAGGAGTTGAAGTGACTGATGAAAGCGTCAGTCAGGTCATGGTATCCTCGGATTGAGCGCGGAGGAAGCTTTTTGTACCAATCTTGGGCCATTCCCACGAGGGAAGTTACAAACACCTTGGCCCAATAGTTGAGGGGATGATCATATAGATGCATCAAGTGCACGAAGTGATCCAGATGCTAGGCTGGATCTGTGGTTCCGTCATACCTGGCGACGGACGTGGGGATTTTGCCTTTTCCCGCACGAGTCATTAACACCTCCTCGATGAGGGGAGAATCGCCCATCGCGATCCGGTAATCCCTGTCCTCCGGGTCTTCTGGGCTGGCTTCCCTTCGTCGGCGAGAGATGGGACTACGTGGTCTGCGAGCGTCTCTGGCCCTGGACCTCTCGCCCCCATCACGGGAGACGTGAGACCGTGCTCGAGAGAGCTGCTCCACCACGTTCTGGAGCCCCCTAATCTGGTCCTGCACTGCTGCAAGCTGAGGGTCACCGACATTTCTGCGGTTTATCCTTTCTGTGGCCCTCGACTGGACCTCGTCATTGTCTCCGGCCCCCTCATTTCGAGGAGCCCTTTCATCTCTTACCGGCGGCGGATCTTGCTGGACCCTCGGCGGGGCCTCATTCTCTTGGCTTGGTGGTGGGGGAGGTTGCTGGGCCCTCAGCGCATTTTGGGCCATCGTCAAGGGGTGCGGGGGGAGTCCTCCCAGAGGTGGGGCCATCCGAGCGCCAGCGTGCGATGGGAAATATGCTGCAATGAAATGCTCCCAAGCATTCTGGACCGCCTGGCCCTCACACTGCGCATACAACGCCTGAAGTTGCTGGGTGGTGATTTGGGGCATCTCCACTCCTTGTATCTCTCTCGGTAATGACAGGGGGAGATTTAGAGTCCCCACTTGATACGGTTGGATCATTGGCATCATCCCGGGCATCATTCCGGGTTGTACAAAAGGGTATCCCGGTGGAGGCATGGCCATGGGATACATACCTGAATAAGGGTAGGAAGCGTTGGCGGTGTGAGTTGTAGGTGAAACAACGGAACTGGGCCCTCCCGTAGCGTTTCCTCCCGGAGGGAGAGCTGGAGCCGCCGTGTCGGGATTCTCGCTTCCATTTCTTGTAGGTGGTGGATTCACGCCCCCAGCGGGAACATTGCTCTCCGCGTTCGCTTCATTGACTGAAGGGGGAGTGTTTTTGTTTCCCACAGCTCCAGACCGGGTTGCAGTAACCATTTTCAGAGTTTAAAAGGTGTTATATCTCAACTAGCTTTCAGAGGAAGAATCAGGTAGTGGTGGTGATGGATTTCCCACAGACGGCGCCAAAAATGATGGTGCTGGAAATCAGGTTTCCAAAAATGCAACAACACTTTAGTATTTGTATATGAATGGAAAGACCATCACAGGCGTGAGGGCCTCAGGGTCTGGGTTTCCTCTTAAGCGTGGGTTCTTCCAGCTAGGATAACACCAAGAATGCAAGCTACAAGGGTAATGTTACTGTGGTGAATGAGAAGCTTGAGAAGATCCGTGGAAAATGCCCAGAACAATGTGTGCAATTTGTATGCGGATGATGACTTGGGGGAGAATGCATGGGCTCTCCCCTATTTATATGTTAGGGATGGGGGTAAATGGGTAAATTGACCATGTGGTCCCAAACCTGTGTTGCCCTAACACGTGGCATCCTTTGAGGGGGTGAGAAGGACATTCCTGAAAAGGAGATGGCGTGTCAGGTGCATGGTGCGCAGTACCTTTGTGTCAGAGGTTGTTGACGAGGGTCGCATGAGTGGAGGGTCCTGGATCCGTCTTATGAGGGCCCAGGTCCACCACGGCGGTGGGGGTGACCCGCGAGCGATTAGTGACGCTCGAAGAGTGCACGGATGGGTTCCTCACGGTTTATGAGTTTTGAGCGCGAAAACCCGAGCGACAGGAATATGGCCCTCGTGTGGAGGATTCCTTGAGAAAGGTAACCCCGAGGGACGATACGGGAGGGCCGGGCCTGCCCGTTCGTCCTTGCCGTTTAACTGGTTGTCCGAGGCTCAAGGGCCCCTATTAGTTGGCAAGTGAGTGGGCTGGGTTGGCCCGCGAGCCCATAAATGCGAGCGTATAGTCTTCAAACTAATCGATGACGACACGTGGACGGCTCTGATGCAAGCGCGTTTCTGAGCCTCATCAGGGTTGAGGTGGGGGTATTACATGAAAATTCCCAGCCTGACCCGACCCAAATTCGAACCCGAAAATCCCAACCCGAACCCGACCCGATCGGGTTCGGGTTGACCCGAATACTGTTCGGGCCACCCGATAACCCGGCCAACCCGAATAACCTGACCCGACCCGATTTTCTTTTTCCTTTTTTTTTTTTTGATTTTTTTAAAAAAATTTTTAATTCATGTTTAAAGTATTTTAAAACTTGATAACAATATATAAAAATATATAGTTTGTAAGGTTTGACATAATTGCAATTAATATAAAATAAAAAAAATTAATACATAAAGAGAGCGTTTGGTACGTATTTTTGACTTAATGTAATTTAATTTTATTCGGACTTTTTAAATGATATTAAGTTGTATTGAAGAAATTAATATAGCGTTTGGTATTGAAAATTGTCATTAATATACCTTAATTCAACTTTCATAATTTAATGTTTGGTATGACGAATTAAGTTCGATTAAAATTTAATTTCCAATTTTACCCTCATGCTTTCTATCCTTCGTCACATTTGCTAACTCTTCATATGTAATAAAACTTTACTAATAAGATATAATAGCTGATCCACTATAAAAATAAAATACAACAAAAATGACATAAAAAACAAATTAAAAATATTTATTCATTACAAACTTAAGTTCAATTACACAAACAATTGATTCTCTTAACAAATCTGTGCTATAAAAATATAAAATACATATGTTAAACAATTTTTCTTAAAATTTTCAGCCATTTTGGCAGCTTCCAAAAGGCCATTTTTGTAGCATTGCAAGTGATCAGCATATCCATGTTGCAAAACCAGGGCCCTTTAAACACAAACGTCAATCCAGTTTCGCTTAAAACCTGAGTCGTGTAATCATGCAAGAGATGCAGGTTCCGAAGAACTCCCGGCAACATCCCAACCAGAGGCAAATTTGTGGGCTCTGATCTTGTCTTTACTGTTCTATTTATCATTCTGTAAAGGAAAATCACGAATGCAGTTGTGATAATCAAGCAAAAAAAAAAAAAAAAAAAAAAAAAAAAAAAAAAACAGGATATTCCATTATCATCCTGGAAATTAATTTTCTGTTTCATTGAAATTGCTATGTCCTGTGTACATTGAAGGTACAGAACAAATCTATGAATCAGAAAAGATTGACGTGAATTTGTGAATAATGATTGATCTAAAAAGTATTAACTTACCTGAATCTCCAAGCCTCCAATATCACTGTAGTTCAGTTGGTTTCTCATCAACCACCATAGCCTTAACACGAGAATCATACTCAGATGGCAACATGTCCACGATATGACAACTGTATTTGTTCACTCGAACCATTACCAGATCACCAGGCTTCAACTTATCAGGATCAACCAGAACTACCCTAGGCAAGAAAAAGGTCTGCAATTGACATATTACGAATCAATGATACTCTTTACAAGGGTGAACAATATTCACAGGATCCATAACATCAGATTCCATAAAAAGGCAAACATGATCAGCAATAACATTCTAAAGCATATTTGCACTTTCCATTTTTCCCCTATGTACAACCAAGAATACCACATTGATTAATAAACTATATGATTAAACTGTCAAATGTCAATTAAAGTACTGAATTGGTAGACCATGAGCAACTAGAGAGATAAAATCTAGAATTCATATTAGTTCACCACACAACTAATAGATAAAATAACATATGCAAAACTTCACATTATTTCATCTTCTCTTAGAAAAGAATGAGGGAAGAGATATAAAATGCTTGGAAGATGGCACATTGATAATCCCATCAGCTGTCGTTATTTATTTCCGATAGTGAGCTACGACAACCATACTCCATTAATGGAGATATCATTAAGCAAGCTGGAAACCTACACAAGTAACTGAGAGAATTTGCTCCCAACGGACATCGAAGTCTGATAACCCTCAATTAGTATTTAGTTTTCTTTGATAACCCTCGGCTTGGACCAAATCCAAACAATCATATGAAGTGCATTTCCATCAATCTCACGACATGTGTAAACTTGGGCGATTTTCTATTTGGATGAACAATATATTAAAAGTTGAGCTGATTCAGCAAAGCCATAAAACCAAGTTTCTCTACAACCAATTAGCTATTCTCAAAAGAGAACATCAAATGACTTCTAATTTTAAAGTTTAAACCATGACAACATCCTTCCACATGAAACTCTCTTAGTGACACAAATATACATGTCCCAATTCTCAGTTCATCGAGAAACATATACCATCACACGAAACTAATAGGAAAATCCATTAACTTGATATCTTTGACCAATAACGCCAATTCCAACGCTAATCAAATGAGACAAAGAATAGCAAATACAAAAGGCATAAAATTCAACGAAACCATCACGAAAATCACATTAGTCCTCACATCTTCCATATATGTAATGAGAAAGTACCTTAGTTTCAGCGGTCCTTCTTAGCCCTTCTCTCTCATTCTTTTACCGACCATTTCCCACAAGTTCTTGTTCCTCTTTATTGTTGTAAATTCCCATTCGAGCTGAGCCCTGATTTCGATGAAATCCCTCGTCTGAATCCATGTTGTATCAAGTGAAAATCTGCATATTAAGCCTTAAGTTAACATCATTTAACACATAATCCAGTGTTTCATCTAATTAAAATGGCAAGTATAGATTGATGATGATGATGATGATTCAAATAAAAACTAAAAAACTAATTAAAATACCAGGTGTTTCACCTCTGGTATCCAGCGTCGATCGCGTTATCTTCCTCAACAACTTTCACACTCAAATAGGGCCTGGGAAAATCGCTCGGCTCGAAGCTCTTCTCCACATCGGGCTTCCTCAAAATCACGCACTTAATTGGCGGCCTGTTGCGGCGCTGATCGCGGGACAAGTACTTAATGTTGTAAACTATTTCGGGCAGAGAGAAGGGAACAATAGCCTTAGCGACGGCGGTGGCGGGGCAGAAGACGCAGGTATTCCGGGGCGGCGACGGGGCCGGTGATCTCCCATGGCTTCTTTATGTAGCGACGGAGGGTTTACATTAGGGATTTGGCAGACTTCGCCATGGGAGAATTGGGGAGCTCTGTCATCTACTAAGCTCCAATCACTATGTGGAGGGGCAGCATATGGCAATAGAAATTTGCACAGTGAAAAAGAAATCTGAATGAGAGTTAATATCGACAATTTTGAGGTATGAGCTTCTCAACTTAATTGATGAATAGTTGAGGGCTTCACCGGGCCAAATATCTACCTCTTTCAGCCCGCACCACCTAATATTTGTTACCAAACACAATATTAAATCTCCTAACTAGTATATATGAGACCTAATAAGACCTACTAATGATACCAAACACTTTCAAATACTAAGTTCTAATTCTAAGTGTAATTATAACTAAGTTCTATATCTTTTTTTTTTTTGGTCAACAAAGAAGCTCAAAACGGGGCGAAAACCAAACGAACTACTCGAACTCCGTCGGGAGAGCATCCCAGATCACACAATCAGCACTGATCTTGTGCCCCCGTTTCGCTTAGCTATCCGTAGCGCCATTTCGCTCCCGATACACATGTTTAAGCCTCGCTTCCCACGGCTTATGGAGGAGTCGGCAACAATCAAGAATGATACTCTTCAGAGGGTGGTCCTCGACGTCTCCGTCTCTCACCCAATTCACCACGATTTCTGAATCAACCTCAATGTCGATTCTTGGGAACCGTCTCTCCCAAGCGAGCATTAAACCCTTCCTAAGGCCAAGTCGTTCAGCCATGTTTATGGAGATGCGACCAAGCTGTAATGCATACCCAAGTATCCATCTCCCATCGCTGTCACGAATTGCACCTCCCGCCGAGGCATTATTCGTGTGGCTATAAAGACTCCCATCTGAATTAAGTTTAACCTAACCCTCGGCCGGACATTCCCACCTCAGTTGTTCTCTTCTCAGAGAAGCAGCTTTCTTGCGCTCCATGATCATCACCATGTCTGAAACCAAATTCTCGATACTCTGCACAGTAATGTTGCGGGGCTCTTTCACCTACTGATATTCATGCTTGTTTCTCGCCCTCCAAATACACCAAATTGTAGCCAGAGCTACACACCACCAAGGCCACTCCGGATTCAGTAGATGGTCGAAGTTAGCTCCCCCAATCTTCTCAATCCAGTTTCCTCCAACTAGATCATTGAAACGTGTTCTACATCTTTTGTGAATGACCAAATCCCACACTTTCATGGCTATCGGACACTGGAACAGCAGGTGCATACTAGATTCGCGTCCGCTCCTGCACCGATTGCATTGGTCCGAATTACCAAATCTGCGGTCATGCTTCAAAGCATTGGTCATGAGACAATCATGCTTGCACAACCAAAGGAAAAATTTGATCTTAGCTGGGGATTTGAGCTTCCAAATTAGCTCCCAACCTCTGTCACCACTCTGCTCCCCCTCCTACAACAAAGTGTACGCAGACTTCACAGTAAACTTTCCCGTCGAAGTGCCTGTCCAGATCAAGGCATCCGCATCCGGACTTTCAGGAATTGGTAATCCCTGTATTTCCTCAACCACCTCCTTAGGCAAAGGGGTCTTTAATTTGGTGAAATCCCATCGCCCCTGCTCATTAATTATGTCCTTCACCACCACCTCCCGATCCTCTTCGGCAATTCGGTTCCCCATCCTTTCTAGCAACGTTTTGGAGGTTAACCATCTATCATCCCAGAGCCAAATACTCTCCCTCGTACCAATACGCCACCTACTTCCATGCTCCACACTACGAATACTTCTCACGATGCCCCTCCAGGTCCGCGATGCGTTTTGCTTAGGCTCATGCGAGCATATCCTCCGTTTTTAAGTACTTCTCCTTAAAAACCCTGTTCCACAAAGTATTCTCCGGCTTGGTCATACGCCATCCGGTTTTGGCGAGGAAAGCAAGGTTCGTACGACGTGCTTCTTTTATTCCCAGCCCGCCAGCTTGTTTGCTCCTCACCACCTTATCCCATCGCACAAAGTGCGTGTGTTTCTTGTTAGTATCCATCGACCATAAGAAGGTGCGATTTAATCTATCCAACTTATCACACACCGAATTCCAAAACCACATCGTTTGCATATGATAGACGGGTATCGAATTCGTGACTGATTGGATCAAAGTTGTCCGCCCGGCTAAATTTAGATTTTTGGCCTTCCACCCTGATAACTTTTTCTCCACTTTCTCAATTACCGTAGACAACAACCTTTATCTAGTGCGCCCATGCGCCAGATTCACCCCCAAGTACCGCCCCAAATTTTCCGTACCAGCAATCCCGATTTTAGAGCAGATTGCATCCCGAAGAACCAGAGGCACGTTAGGTGCAAACCAAATCAGAGACTTACTGTAGTTTAGCTTTAAACTCGAAGCCCCACAGAATTTCTCAATCACTTGCTTGATGCAGCTTGCATCCCCCTCAGTAGATTTTGCTCCAAGAATGATATCATCCGCGAACAAAAGGTGTGAAATCGGTGTCCCGTTCCTGCTAGCTCTGACCGGCTTTCATTCCCGTCTGGAAACCGCCTCCTCTATCAGATATGTGAGTCGTTCCATACATAACACAAACAGGTAGGGTGACAAAGGATCGCCTTGTCGTATTCCACACTTGGGTTCGATTCCCTCCTTTGGTTTCCCATTCCATAGTATCTCCGGACGTATGCACTTAACCCCGTCCATAATGAGCTGCACCATTGTTTGAGGAAACTCAAAGAAGACCAGAGTTTCCCGTAGGAAGTCCCAGCTTATCTTGTCGTAGGCTTTCTCAAGATCCAGTTTCAGTAACATTCCCCCGTTTCTCCCCTTCGAACGGTGTAAGGTATGTAATACCTCTTGGAGCACCATAATATTGTCGTGTGTGCTTCGTCCCGGAATAAAGCTGTTCTGGTTGGGGCTGACAATATTCGAGACAAACGGCTTAAGTCGCCGTACTATCAATTTCGTCACCACCTTCATTAGCACATCGCAAAGTGTGATGGGTCAGAATTGGCTAATTTCCTCTGGTTGTGCCACTTTCGGAATTAGGCAAATGAAAGCTCTGCCCACATCCTTCGGGAACGTGCCTATCTCCAAACAATTATTGACATACTCCGTGACTGATCCACCAACGATATCCCAATACGCCTGATAGAAAAGCGCTTGAAACCCGTCCGGTCCCGGTGCTTTAAAGGGGCTCATGGACTTAACCACTTGCTGCACCTCCAAGAGAGTAGCTTTGTTTGCGAGACTCTGTTGTCCGTGTACACTCAATGTGCACTGGAAAGGACTAAGTGCCAGAGAAACCCGACTCTCCTCCATCTCGGTGTTGAAAACTGAAGTGAACTAATCCCTGACATGGTTGCGCAAACGATCAACATCCGTTTCCCATATCCCATTGATTTTAAGTGCATCAATCCTGTTCTTTCTTCTCCTGGTAATCGTAGAGATGTGAAAAAATCGTGTATTTCGGTCCCCCAACTTGAGCCAATTAACTCGCGATTTCTGATACCAAAGAATTTCCTCCCGTTTGAGTATCTCATTATACTCAGTTACAAGTTGCTGCTCAAGCTCTCTCAGCTTTGGATGTAAGCTTCTTCTGCCCAAACGCTGAATCCCATTTATCCGTGCCCTGAGGACACGTTTTTTGTGAAAAATATCCCAAAAGTACTCACATTCCAACTCTTCAAGCGTTCCGGAAGTCGTGCTAGTGTGTCTATAATTTGGTGCTCTTCCTCCCACGTTTTGGCCACAATGTCACGACACCCTGGATGTTCATTCCACGCCGCTTCAAATCTGAACGGCCGATTCTTAGGCAGTCCAGAAAGACCATGGCAATAAGTAATTAACGGTGGTGATCCGAGTGGGTTCGGGGAAGTACTAAGGCCGCCCCTTTTGGAAAGAGTACCCACCACTCCGGATTAACCAACACTCTATCGAGCCACTTCTCCACTTTCTCTCCCCCTCGAACCGTGCCACTCCAAGTGAACCGTGGCCCCAACGCCCCGATATCCATCAAATTGCACCTATCTATTTACTCCTTAAAATCCAAACACTTGTTCCAGTTTACTTCCCGTCCTCCACTCTTCTCACTCGGTCCCAAAATTTCGTTAAAATCACCCGTAAGTAGCCATGGCAGTCTCCACTCGTCCCCCAATAATTTGAGGTCCCGCCACAACTCCCCACGCCTGCTTAGAATTGGACTCGCGTATATCCCGGAGCACAACCATTCAGAATGGCTTCTCGGGCCTATTATGGCATGAATTGCTTGGTGTGTTACCTGGACAATCTCCACCTGAACGTTATTGCTATCCCAAAGCATCCATACACCTCCCTCCCTTCCGATCGTGGGTGCAATGCACGAATTGGGAAATCCAAGATTTGCTGCAATCTGTGTCGCTCTTTCCTCATCCACCTTAGTTTCTAATAGAAACACCACATCGGGTTTCTGTTCCCGCCTTATCTCCAGGAAGTTTCTCCTGAATTCCACATTCCCGGTTCCTTTGCAATTCCATGAAATAACCTTCATTGGAGTACAAGCAAGGTCTGGGAGTGTAATGGGGTCCTTAATCGAGATCCCCGACCACTCCTTGATCATCTGCTGCCATAGCAAGGCTGTCAACAGCATTGTCTCCCCATCTCCTGCTTCGTCAACTCTAACGATAGTATGCTCATCCGATGACCCGGGTTCCCATGTAAATTGACTACCATCCCCACCCGTGCTTGCCAGAATAGTGGTGTTATTGTCAAATGTCGAGCCCAGTTTATGGTCAGATCGTACGCCTCCCTCATCATCGGTTCTTCGAGGTATTCTTCTATCCAATCTATTTCCATCATCTCTTCGTCTGAATTGGAATAAGCCCTCTTGCTCTTCTGTTTTGTCCTCAATAAGATTACTGATATCAATATCTGCTAGAGGTTGTCTTAGAATCGCTCTCTGTTTTCTGGTTGTTTTCCCCCCAGTTCTCTTGGTGTGCTAGTCCTCTTAGTTTCCGTATCTTTCAAATTATTTCCTCCCGAAATCTCGGTTATCTTCCGCACATATCTCGTTCTAGCTGTATTATTTGTCTGTTTAGGACTCTTACTCGTTTGTGTTACATCTTTTCCTTTATTAAAAGCGGATGTTGTGGGATTCCAGTTGGGAAGAATCCTCTTATCCCCGCCCCTTTTGCTGCCTTCCCCTTCCATTACGGGATCTTTGGCGAAAATATCGTAACGGTTTTGGTATGCTGGTTTCCGATTTTCTTTCCCTCCATGCTTTCTGGTGATCCCTCCCCCCTGTTTCGTCAGCCTCCGTTTATCCACCATCACCCACGGTCCATAACCTGGTAATCTCTCCTCCGTTCTCCGGTCATCCTCCCTGGGTGTTGGCTCCTCCGGTACTACCATCGCCAATTCTTGGACCTGGTGCGGCTGAGTATTCGCCACATCCTCTTTGGGGTTCTCCTGCTTCTTCACCAGGTATTTCGTCTCTCTATGCCCCACCCGGCCACAATTAAAGCAAATCGAGGGCAAATTCTCATACACCACTGGTAGTAACTTGCCATCAACCTCTACTTCCCTTCTCAGAGGTTTGTCCAAATCAAGCTAGACGCAGACTCTCGCAAACCTCCCTTTCTCACCATAATATGTCTTCTTATCGATCTTAATTGGGACCCCCAAACCTGCAGCCGTGTGGTACAACAAAGTCTCTCTATAGTATTCGACAGACAGTTCTGGGATCCGCACCCATGTTATGGCCGTCCGGACTTTGTCTTTTGATGCCTGGAATTGTGGTTGCCACTTCCGGATGACCAAATAATATCCCCCGATAACCCACGGTCCTTCCGTCAAGATAAACTTTGCCTTCTCCCTATCATGGATTTTTAGAATATAGCAGCTATGCCCTAGATCAATCAATTCGTATGCTCCTTGTAGCCTCCACATATTGTTAATTCTAGCCGATAGCATGTTCGTGTTAATTGTCCGGCCGAGCAGCTTCAAGATTAGCGAGTCCTTCCACGGTTCCTGGAGGGCTTTCCGATAGTCATCTTCAATCACCACTCTCGGGTATGGGAATTTCGAGGTTGGCTCTATAACTCTGATCTTATCCATGTCCAACATGGTGGATTCTTCAAATTTCTTGTGCACCGGTTCCTTTTTCCCTATCAGCGATGAGAGATAAGATTTCGTCTGAGGTTCATCGTTCTGTTCAAGCCTCTGGTCTTCCAGATCCGTATCTAGCCCGGCGTCCTGTGCCGTCCGTATCTTTTTCTTGTTTCGCCGGAGTTGGTCGGATTCCTCCGTCGAGAGAGAAGGTCGTGTTGAGCGTCCGCTAGCCATAGTTGATTCTTTCAAATAATTAATGGACGACACATAAACATGGAAAAACAGAAATGGCGGAAGAAACCAATTACTTCTTCTGCTTCTATGATGGACTACTATGTTCTATATCAACTCTATTTAAATTCCTATTTATATAAATTCAATCAATAAGGTAATTATGTAAAATAAAAATTAGATACATAAACATTATTTAGATCGAATAATATATTTTCTACTAAACTAATCATAATGCAATTAAGTCCAAATAAATACATCTCTTTTTGTCCTTAAACTTCGTTTAATTCTAATCATATTACAGTCATATATGTCTTTCTAATGAACAAAACTATACAATTTAGACAAATTATATAATATTGACATTATAAATCACATTTTTCTCAAATAATAATCACATGTTTATAGAAAAAAATGTTTTACTAGCCCCTTTTTTTAATAGTCTATTATATTATATTATAAAAATACAAGTTGATTTTTGGATTTTTTTTGAAATTTATTGGCCGCTAAAATATCCTTACAATAATAATTTCACTAATGTTTAATTAAGTTAATCATGTAAACCAATATGTATTATAAATTATTATTGAAATTTTATAAGTACTTAATTATGGATAGGAATTTGGTTATAAGTCTAATCTTAATCGAATTCTAAATCTAAATCTTAATCGAATTCTAAATCTAACTCTAATAAACTGTACCCACATTAAAAATTTATTTATAATCTTAATTAAGATTTAATTCCAAGTTAATTATAATTAAGTTTTATATCAACTCTATTTAAATTCTTATTTATATAAATTTAATAAACTTCAATCAATAGGGCAATTATGTAAAATGTAAATTAGATACATAAAAATTATTTCGATCGAATAATATATTTTCTACTAAACTAATCATAATGCAATTCTAATTGTTTAACTTTAAATAAACACATCTCTTTTTGTCCGTAAACATTCGTTTAATTCTAATTATATTACAATCATGTATGTCTTTCTAATTAACAAAATTGTATAATTTAATTAGACAAATTATATAATATTAACATTATAAATCATGTTATTCTCAAATAATAATCACATATTTATAGAAAATAATTATTTTACTAACCATTTTTTTAATAGTCTATTATATTATATTATAAAAATACGAGTTAATTTTTGAATTTTTTTGAAATTTATTGGTCGCCAAAATATTCTTACAATAATGATTGCCCACAAATTTGTTAGAATTGCAGTCTCGAGCCTGCGTTACTTTGATTGTCCCTTTGTGGGTAAAATGGATCCAAATGTGTAAAATGGATCCAAAATGGGTAAAATATGGATAAAATTGATTAAAACGGGTAAAATGGATCCAAGTAGGTATAATGGATCCAAATGGGTAAAATGTATCTAAATGGATCCAAAATGGGTAAAATATCCATTGGATCCAAATGGATAAAATGGATCCAAACTGGGTAAAATGGATCTAAATGGGTAAAATGAGTCCAAGTAGGTAAAATAGATCAAAAATGGGTAAATTAGATCCAAATGGGTAAAATGAATCAAAGTGGGTTAAATATATCAAAGTGGTAAAATGGATCCAAATGGGTAAAATATGGATAAAATGGATTCAACTTGGTTAAATGGATTCAAGTAGGTAAAATGGATCAAAAATGGATAAAATGTGGGTAAAATGAACCCAAATGGACAAAACAGATCAAAATTGATAAAATGGATCTAAATGGATTCAAAATGGGTAAAACAGATCCAAATTGGTAAAATGGATCCAAATGGGTAAATGGATCCAAAATGGGTAAATTGGATCCAAATGGATAAAATGGATTCAAAATGGATAAATGTGGGTAAAATGGATCCAAAATGGATAAAATATGGGTAAAATGGATCCAAGTTGGTAAAATGAACCTAAATGCACAAAATAGATCCAAAATGGTTAAATGAACCCAAATGGATAAAATGGATCTAAAATGGGTAAAACAGATCCAAATTGGTAAAATGGATCCAAAAGGGTAAATGGATTCAAAATGGGTAAATTGGATCCAAATGGGTAAAATGTATTCAAAATGGGTAAAAATGGGTAAAAATGGATCTAAATGGATAAAATAAATCCAAAATGGGTAAAATGAGTTCGAGTGGATAAAATGGATCCAAAATGGGTAAATTGGATCCAAATGGGTAAAATGGATCCAAGTAGGTTAAATAGATTCAAGTGGGTTAAATGGATCCAAATGTGTAAAATGGATTCAAAATGAGTAAAATGGATCCAAAATATGTGAAATATGGATAAAATTGATTAGAATGGGTAAAATGGTTCTAACTGGGTAAAATGGATTCAAGTAAGTAAAATAGATCCAAAATGGGTAAAATGTGGGTAAAATGAATCTAAATGGATCCAAAATGGGTAAAATAGATCCAAATGGGTAAGATGGATCCGAATGGGTAAAATGGATCCAAAATGGATAAATTGGATGCAAATGGATAAAATGGATTCAAAATGGGTAAAATATGAGTAAAATGGATCTAAGTGGGTAAAGAGGTAAGAAACGAGGCTAAAACAAGTAGAACGAGTCCAAAATAGGTCGAACAGGTTGAAAAACGGGTGAGATAGGGTGAGATGGATAGGAATTTGGTTACACGTCTAATCTTAATCAAATTCTAAATCCAACTCGAATAAATTGTATCCACATTAAAAACTTGTTTTTAATCTTAATTAAGTCTAATTCTAAGTGTAATTATAATTAAGTTTTATATCAACTCTATTTAAATTCTTATTTATATAAATTTAATAAAATTCAATCAATATGACAATTATGTAAAATGTAAATTAGATACATATAATTATTTTAATCGAATAATATATTTTCTACCAAACTAATCATAATGAAATTTTAATTGTTTAACTTTAAATAAACGCATCTCTTTTTGTCCGTAAACTTTTGGTCTATGATGCACGGACACGGATACGGCGACACGGACACGACACGACACGACACGGACACGGCGACACAGATTTTTTCAAAATTTTAGGACACGACACGGCTCCGATACGGCTATATTTTATATATAAATAATATATTTTATAAATATTAATTTATCTTTTAAAACTATGTGGCCCTTTTGTAAGCCCAAAAATTTTAAATTTTTTAATAGTTATGAGTTCAATAAAACCAAAACAGCCCAATAATAAAGATGTGGCCCAATGTTTGAGTTTTGTTTTTTCCCTTTTTGATGGTGGTGTGAGGGCTAGGCCCATTCTTTAATTTCTTTTGTTTCCCTGCTTTGGCCACACGCAGAGTCGCAGAGAGAAATTAGCAGTTGCGGTTGGAGACGATGGTCAGGAGAAATTGGTGACAGTAGCGGTGGTGGCGACGGCAAACGGAGGCGTGAAGGCTGGCTTCATCTCAAAGAGAGAGAAAGGACAAAGGTGACAGTGGCGGCGAACGACTCGGACGACGATTGTGGTGTTGGGGATTTCTTCCCCTTCTTTTCTTAAGGTGAGACGATAGTGGTCATGGGGACTTCTTCCCCTTCTCTTCTCAGGCTGAAGGACACTGAGGATTAGAGGTTTCTTTCATTTTTCTTCCCCAACCGTGTCGGTAGAGTGTCGGACACTTCATGTCGCCTTTTTTTTTTTTTTTAATGTGGGACACGGATCCGGCGTGTCCGACACGTGTCGGAGCCGTGTCGGAGCCGTGTCCGTGTCCGACACGTGTTGGACACTGCACGGACCAATATTTCACCGTGTCCGTGCTTTAGAGCTTTTGGTTAATTCTAATCATATTACAATCATGTATGTCTTTCTAATTAACAAAATTGTATAATTTAGACAAATTTATATAATATTAACATTATAAATCACGTTATTCTCAAATAATAATCACATGTTTATAGAAAAAAATTTATTTTACTAACCATTTTTTTAATATTCTATTATATTATATTGTAAAAATACGAGTTAATTTTTGAATTTTTTTTGAAATTTATTGGTCGCCAAAATATCCTTACAATAATGATTTCACTAATGTCTAAATAAGTTAATTATGTAAACCAATATGTATTATAAATTATTATTGAAATTTTATAAGTACTTAATTATGGATAGAAATTTGGTTACAAGTCTAATCTTAATCAAATTCTAAATCTAACTCTAATAAATTGTACCCACATTAAAAACTTGTTTATAATCTTAATTAAGATCTAATTCTAAGTGTAATTATAAATAATTGTTATATCAACTCTATTTAAATTCTTATTTATATAAATTTAATAAAATTCAATCAATAGGGCAATTATGTAAAATATAAATTAGATACATAATAATTATTTAGATCGAATAATATATTTTTTACTAAACTAATCATAATGCAATTCTAATTGTTTAAGTTTAAATAAATACATCTCTTTTTTTACGTGATCTCCGTTTAATTCTAATCATATTACAATCATGTATGTCTTTTTAATTAACAAAATTATATAATTTAGACAAATTATATAATATTAACATTATAAATCACGTTATTCTCAAATAATAAATTAATTATTATTTTTGAAGTATATCTAATCCTAAACCAATTATCATTTCATAAATTTTTATCTAATGATAATACACCATATAATTTAAATAAATTAAATATATATTAAATTTTTTTTTTTTTAAATTTTCGGGTGGGTCGGGTGGGGTGGGTTCGGGTAGTTGGGTCACCCGCATAATTTTTCGGGTTGAATAGGGTCAACCCGAAACCCACCCGAACCCGGCCTCTCTCATTTGGGTCCATTTCGGGTCTGACCCGATTCCAACCCGACCCGGAAACCCCCAACCCGAACTTGATATTTTTCGGGTTGGGTCAGGTCGGGTCGCAATTTGACACCTCTAATTTTTAGGTCACCATTTTTTTTCCGGGACCAAATATGTCCCGTAAGTCCCAAAAAATTATATTTTCGGAACATATCTCGCCGAAAACCACCATCTATAGTCCAAAACCGGCTTACATGGCATTTTTTTTTATGTGGCAATACCACTTTGGACACATCATTTTACCACTGTCTATATGTATTTTTAAAACAAAAATTTTAAACAATTTAGCATATCCAATGAGTACACCAATATTTTATTTTAATTAATATCTATTTTATTTTTCACACACATGCATAAAATAATTTTCCCAAAAACGGAAAAAAAATGAAGAATATCGTCTTCTCCTATCGATCTAATCTGCGCTCCGCCTCCACCGATATCTCTGCCCCTGCCACTGCCACCGCCACCACCACCACTCACCAGTACGACGTTCACCAAATCTCCATCACTGCCACCACCAACACCACCAGCAACACCATCGCCAGCCGCACAAATGCATGCACCCGCACACAAATACACAGGATCAGATCTTGAGAAGACGAAGGTCCTCTACCTTCTTGCGAAACAACATCGAGCACTGAATCAATTAGTTGTGCTCCCTCATGTAATGCACCTTAGCCCAGTTATTACCCAAGTCCGATTGACCGAATATAAAGTTGTCGGGTTTGCAACACAATCCGAACGGAATCCATTGTTCCTAACTCGAGGTCTGAAAATCTGTCCCTCATTGTCCACCTTGAACGTGCAGACTTAACTTGTGGGATTCTCGATTTCAGGTCATGGAGATGGATTATTCGATCGAAGTGTGTAGATTTGGTCGGCAGTAGTGGTGGGGGAGGAAATCTGTCCTCCCAAGACACGTTTTCCAAAGGCGTTGAGATTTCCAGAAGTGTGGGTTGGGGGCTGTATGTGGGGTTATCTTTTTTTTTTTTTTTTGGACAAATGCAAATTTGGTCTTATAAGTTTATAATTTTGTCAATTTAGTCCTGTCCGTTTTAAAATTTACAATTAAGTCTTGTAAGTTTATAATTTTGACAATTTTAGTTCTGTCCGTTTCGAAATTTGCAATTAAATCCTGTAATTTCTAAAATTTTACAATTTATGTCCGAATTTAGGCAACGCGAGCCGTACTTGAATTCAGATCGAGCCAGACTCTTCTTTGTTTGAGCTGCGCCCATGCACGTAAACCGGAATATTTCATTCGTTCTAGACTGGAACAAGTACGTAGAGATCTTCGTGGAACCGTGGTCGTCTGTCTCCGGCTTGTCGGCTAATAAGATCTCTGAGATTGACCAGTTGTTTAGGTTGGTTTAACTATTCTATTTAATTGAAAAGGAGTCAGTTGTCTGAGCAAGTCACCTTTTATAGGGTTCGCTAGACGACACAACATTTTCGTTCAAATATAATTATGTTTTTTATTTAAAATTTCTTTTATTAGATATGCCACATGTATTGTAAATTTTTTATACAATTCAAATATTTTTGTCATGTCATCCCGCCAAGTCAGCAAAGAAATGAGCCATTGGCTAATTCTAGTAATTAATAAATTTTCTTGCGAAAATCGGAGATAAATTGCAAAATTTTGGAACTTATAAGATTTAATTACAAATTTCGAAACGGATAGGACCAAAATTGCCAAAATTACAAATTTATTAGATTTAATTACAAATTTTGAAACGAATAGGACTAAATTAACAAAATTACACACTTATAAGACCAAATTTATATTTTCACCTTTTTTTTTTCCTTTCAAAATGTAGGGTTATTTTTTTCTTTATAAGTTTTAATTTAATTTTATATTTTATTTGTATGATTATATATGTTTTTATTTTAATTCTAATTATATATGTTGAATATATATATATATATATATATATATATATATATATATATATATTTGATATATTATTAATCATATTATTTAAAAAAAATTTAATTTGTATAATTTTTTAAAATCAAAACATTATATATTAATTATTTGTTAATTATATAAATACATTATAATTTAAGATATTAATATGCATGTAGTATAGGAATTAATTATTAATTGTCTTATTAATTATAAATCATATACATAAGGTGCAATTCTATAGATTAATTAAACTAGCAATGGCGCACACTCGATGCGTGTACTAAATTAATATATATATATATATATATATATATATATATATATATATATATATATATATATATATTATAATTATTTTTAATATAGTGAATAAGTTATGTTAGATAAATTTGTGATGCCATATCAGTCACGATCTGGCTCAAATCTGGTCGAGCCGAGTGGCTGAACTATGTGGCAGGTTTGGGTCGATCAGTCAAGAATTTGAATACGTGGGCTATTTATCGATCTGAAAACACTAACACACGTAAACTAGAAGGCTAACTTGGGGACTTGGGGTTTAGCCCAAGTTTGGTACTCCGAGGCTCAAGTCAGTAATGGGATCTTTAGTGAGAGAAATAAATGCGAGGAATGCGAAATAAATGCTCTTCCAGGCTTACCAACTACTGTTCCGGGGAGGAGTATTTATAGCCTTGGCCAATTAATGCGGTAGTGCATGTACCACGACTGTGCATTAATTGTGCTGCCGGCGATCGCCCTGGTGGTCGGATGCACGAGCTGGCTAGGAGAAGGATGGGCGTACCTTCTTTCCCCATTTGGTATAGACAGGTACGATTGGGCATTGAATGCCTGCAGATACTCTGATACGGGGGAAGGAAAGGCCCACACGTGTCCGACAAAGGTGCTTTAAGGCACGTACTTGTCTGGTGGATCGTACTCGAACTACCGGGTCGAGGTACGGCACTTGAGGACAGTTTTTTGGGGCGGTAAGGCAGATCGACATGGGAATCGATCCGGGGAGGGTCAGATCGACATGGAATTGGCAGTTCAGTCGTATCGATCTGGTAGTCTGGCTTTGCGTGGTGGCCACGCGGCGACACGTATCGCGTTGTCAGGTCTTGTTGGTGCGAGGCAGGATGCCATGTGTCAATCTCTGATTGGCTTAGCGCCATAGAGAACACACGTGGAGCCCATTGGACGGGTCCACGTGGACCAAAGATGTTTTTCCATGTTAAGTCAATCATATGTGCTATTTGGTTTCTCAGATTGTTTCCAACAGTTTGTATCTTGTATTCATATCTTTATAAACTCCTCTTTAAAATCATAAGCATAGCAAAGTTAGGTAGTGGACTAACTTATCCAACTTGTGCTTTTCACAGTTGCGATAAGCCAATCACTATAAATCCCTTGTGTTCTTATTGTTCTTACTTGCTCAGTTCTAGACTGGTACTAATTTCACTGTAGTTCCAGTCTTGTTATCTTTACTGTCTGAGTTTGGGGGTTCTGATGTTTGGGGTTATTTGTGCAAAAATTTTCAATTAACCCCCCTCTTGACTAACAAGTGGTACCAAAGCTTGGTACTCACAAGATTTAGTTTAACAACCAGATCGATCAGGAATGGCTGCATAAAGTGACATCTATGCTGATGATGCCTCACGCACTCGTCCTCCACTTTTTGATGGCACTAACTATGCCACCTGGAAGAACAGGATTAAAGAATACTTTATCTCAATCTATTATGATCTCTGGGAGATTGTCACTGAAGGTCCAAAGGTTCCTGAGAAAACACTCAACGGCGCTGAAGTACCTAAGGAAAGAAGTGAGTTTACAGCTGAAGACAAGAAGCTTGTCTCCATGAATGCTAAAGCCAAAAACATTCTTTCCTGTTCATTGTGCAAGAGTGAATACAATCGTGTAAGAATTTGTACCACAGCCAAAAGCATGTGGGAAATGTTTCAAGTAACACATGAACACTCATCCCAAGTGAAGAAGGAAAGGATTGCTCTTGTTACCCACAAGTTTGAACTGTTTTGTATGAATGAGGGTGAAACAATCAGTCAAATATATGCAAACTTTATGGAGATTGTCAATCAAATGTTTGCTTTTAGAAAGGTCATTTCTGATGAATGTGAGTTTGCCTAAGAAGGGGGGTTGAATTAGGCCTTAAAAACCTTTTTAAGAAATTTATAAACTTTATTAAACGCAGCGGAAATATTAAGGTTTTAAGAAAACCGTTTATCAGAGTTAAGCGCGTGCTTTGCTTGAAATGGTTACTGGTATGAAATATCGAAATACCAGGCAGTGTAATGATGAAAGTATGCAAAGCAAGTAAATGACACGGTAATTTATCCAGGTTCAGCCCGAAGACCTACGTCCTGTCCCTAAGTTTTCACTTAGGATTTAAAACATGTTTCACTCAAATAGATTAGCACAAGTACAATAAAGTTCCAGGAGTAAAACAGTAAAAACCAGAGAGTTAGAAAAACTCCCTAAGAGAGTTGATACAATATAACCGATCACCAATCGTGGCAACAAGATAGTGTAACTCATTCTGGCGGTAGTATCGCAACCACTCAGCTTCCACGACCTCAGTGTAGTACGCTTAACGTCACTCACACCTAGCTGGAACTAGCTATCAACCGACTACTTCCACGATCTAGCAACCCTGCACAACTCAACTTGCTCCAAGTGATTCTTGAGCTTGAGTCTGATCTCTTCACCACCAAAGTCCCTCGAGACAACAAACAAGCAAACAAGAATTAGAAGAAAACACCAAACCGTATACGAAACTCAATATTCTCGTTTTCACTATGTTGGTTTAGCACTCTTTTCTCCCCTTTTGATTCTCACGAGATTTCTCCCTTAAATACAAGTAATACAACGGCAATAATGTGGAAAATAAGGTAGGAGCCGTTTGAGATTGATTCTGGTACAAAAGGAAAGATTTACAGTGAAGTTCCAGACGAAATTCAAAAGTACCAGGTCAATAATTTCCATACTAATAAAGATTCTAAGCATGTGACAAATATAAGTATGGAATAAATCAATTATGGGCTGCATAAAATCGTGATTTACAATCCAGGTAATTAAGGTATGATTTTATGCAATTCAAATAAACTTTCCATGCTAGAATAAAACATGTGATATAATAATATATGAAAAGATGCACAAATATCTTGGAAGCATCAAAACTTACCATTGAAGTACCAAAGAGGTCAACAATCTCCCCCCTTTTTGATGATGACAAGAGATTTGATGCGATATTTGAAGTAGAGAACTTACCTGAGCTCCCCATGAATGTGTGATGGAGATTTTAAATTCTTCCCCTGAATAAGTGCTTCCTCTTGAACATAGAGGATTAATTCCGAAATTCCAGAATAATTCCAAAATTCCAGTATAACTTCCAGTGTATCAAAACAATAAATACTCATGCATACAATCAAGAATCACGTAAGGGTTACATAAGTATGTCACATAAGCATATCAAATATTTACCTCTCCCCTTCATCATTAAAGCGGGTAAATACCAGAAGCTAAAAACTCATGCATTATGCTGAAAAATTAACTTTTTGCAAGTGTAGGACATTCAATTATACCTAATGCAGTTCTAAGCATGCAAAATCGTTCTTCACTTAATGCCTTAGTAAAAATATCAGCTAATTGATGCTCGGTATCATTGAATTCAATGCACACATCACCTTTTTGCACATGATCACAAATGAAATGATGCTTAATTTCTATGTGCTTGTGCGTGAATGGTGTACTGGATTTTTCGTAATGCAAATGGCACTTGTATTGTCACATAGAATTGGAATTTCATGCAATGTAATACCAAAATCACATAGAACTCTTTTCATCCACAACAATTGAGTGCAACAACTTTCAAGTGACATGTATTCGGCTTCAGTAGTAGATAATGCAACAACGCTTTGTTTTTTGCTTGACCAAGTAACTAAACATTTAGCAAGTAATTGACAACCTCCACTGATACTTTTTCTATCAATTCTGCAACCAGCATAGTCAGAATCAGAAAATCCAGTGAGTAAAAAATCATCAGAATAAGGATACCACAAACCATAATCAATCGTTCCTTTAAGGTATCTCAAAATTCGTTCAACGGCAGCCAGATGAGATTCTTTAGGTGAGGACTGGAATCTCGCGCATAAGCAAGTTGTAAACATAATATCAGGACGACTGGAAGTTAAATAGAGTAAACTACCAATCATAACTCTGTAGAGTTTTTCATCTACCAGTTTACCTTCCTTATCTTTGTCGAGTCTGGTATTTGGCTGCATTGGAGTAGACATTGATTTACTTTGATCCATGTTGAATTTCTTCAACAATCCCTTCGTATACTTGCTTTGAGAAATGAAAATTCCTTCACTTGTTTGTTTGAATTGTAACCCAAGGAAGAAATTTAATTCTCCCATTAGGCTCATTTCGAATTCCTGTTGTATACTTCTTACAAATTCCTCACAAAGCGAATCGTTAGTAGCACCAAATATAATATCATCAACATAAATTTTCACTATGAGTAAGTCATGCTCATGTCGTTTAATAAATAAAGTGGTGTCGATGATTCTAATGGAAAAACCAGTTTTAATGAGAAAACTACTAAGCCTTTCGTACTAAGCTCTAGGGACCTGTTTTAGTCCCTAAAATGCCTTTGACAATTTGAAAACATGATCATGCAATTCATTGTTTTCAAAACCAGGTGGTTGTTCCACATAAACTTCTTCGCTTATAAAACCATTTAAAAATGCACTTTTAATGTCCATTTGATATAAAGTGAATCGTTTATGAGATGCAAAAGCTAAAAGCATGCGTATTGACTCTAATCTAGCTATGGGAGCAAAAGTTTCATCGAAGTCAATACCTTCTTGTTGACAATATCCTTTGGCTACAAGTCGAGCTGTAATAGCCTAAGGTGCTTGTCCCACATCGGTTGGAGAGGGGAACAAAGCCTCCCTTAAAAGGGGGTGGATACCTTTCCGTTGTTGAGGCCTTTTCCTGGGTGGGCGCCTTTGGGCTTAAATTCCACCGGGAAGAACAAAACCGTGAGGGTGGTGTCGCTTAGCCCACCAAAGCGGACAATATCGACAGGCGGGTTTTCGGGCTGTTACAAGATAGCTGCTTAGGGGAAGTCTGGAATCAAATCAAGAATGGTCTACTTTGGTAAAATCCTTCCAACCCTCTCAACGTCTCCTATTTGAAATCATCAACTTCACAACTCTCTCGGGCACTCTCACCACTGATCAACAATTCTCTGAGTTCAAATACATTAGCACCTTTCTAATCTAATTTGTCTTGAAAGGAATTTTCATTAACCTTGGTCATCTCATCCTTTATCACATGCACTACTGCCTTGCCAACAGTCTTAAGCTTCCCTACTCTATGCTTCTCACTCATCTCTTGAAGAGAAATCAAAATATCCTTTTTCCTGAAAATTGGAAAGAAAAATCTGAATATCATCATGTCTTTAAATCACTCACTCTAAAAAAGCTATGTATGGAATATGATTCTGTCTCTCATCAATGGATATATACTGACAAAGATGCTGAGTTGTCAACTGCCAGAGATCGTTCTAGGAAACGACATGAGGAATTTCTCTCCACTGCCGATGACCTCTGCCTTGCTTTAAAGAGACTTATCACTGGGCTTACATGAATATCTGCAAATCTTGGTATCATGAAGAGAGAATCCAGTTCTCTTTTCGATGATAAAGGGGGAGACAATGATGACTGATGATTGGTAATTGTTTGCAATAGCAATGGGGACTGATGTTACAGTGGTGTTGTTGGTTTGAAGAACAAATTGATCTGCCATGTTATTATCTTTGTGATCAGTGAACATTATTTTGATTGAATCTCTTAACATCTTTTTGTCTCCAAAGGGGATGTGCATCCCAGGGGGAGTTACCTCTAACAATTTGTCTTGAAACATTACAAACAGGGGGAGCCAGCTTACTCATCAAGAAGGACGTTTGCAAAACGGAAGTCATTTATCATCATCAAAAAGGGGTAGATTATTAAATTACTTTGTTTTAGTTTTGATGATTAACAAGTTGTGATCTTTATTGAACTTCCTTATTGTCCAAAGTTCTTTTTGCATATCTGAAAAGACCAAAGATAGCTTAACTTGAAGTCCAAAATCTAGAAGGAAAGCTCAGGTCAAAGCCAAAAAGAAGGAGCCACAAAAGACAAGTTGAGAGTGAAGCTGACAAAGGAAGCAGTTCATCTGGTACTAAAAAATATTGAACATTCAGCTCAATCTCTCTAAATCAAAGAGGAGATCAGCAAAAGCCAAAGCCAAGTTTTCGAAGCTAAAAGAAGAAAGAAAGAAGCTGCTGCAAATTGACAGAAGCAAAATTGGTCAAGGAAGAAAAGAAGGAAAGCCAAAGGAAAGATTCAAGCTCTTTTATTAGCTGTCTTACACATAGAGGTTGATAGTTCTCATAGTATTCGTAAGCTTGTCAAATTGCTTAGGTCCTAGAACGTTTGGGTCCACAGTCATATGTGCTGTTTGATTTCTCAGATTGTTTCCAGCAGTTTGTATATTGTATTCATATCTTTATAAACTCCTCTTTAAAATCCTAAGCATAACAAATTTAGGGAGTGGACTGACTTATCCAACTCGTGCTTTTCACAGTTGTGGTAAGCCGACCACTATAAATCTCTTATGTTCTTATTGTTCTTACTTACTCAGTTCTAGACTGGTATTAATTTCACTGTGGTTCCAGTCTTGTTATCTTCACTGTCTGAGTTTAGGGGTTCTGGTGTGTGGGGTTATTTGTGCGAAGATTTTCAATTCACACCCCCTCGTCACTAAAAATAAGAATATAAAAAAGTGTATTAAAAGAAAAGAATTAAAATGATGTGAGATAAAATTAAAAGAGAATTAAGACATAATACTTTTTATAATGAAAAAAAATATAAATAAATTATAAGAAAAGAAAAAAAATTTAAGAGACAAAACAATTATTCTGGTGGCAGAAAAAAAAAGTCTAAAAATGAAAGGACAGAAAAGAATAAATCTAAGACATCAAAAATGGTTTTTATCTTTGGTTGATGCATAGTATAGATAATATACAAATATAATGTGATCTATGAAAGAAAAAACTGAATCATATATTCTAATAATTAGAAAAGTTGACGTGGTGGGTGTTAAATTATTTAAATTCTTTTTAAATACGTACGGGGTTTTCTTTGAATAGTACCAATAAGTTGAAAAAATTCCCTTTAACTCCCCACTTTCAAAAAAGTTCACGTTTGCTCCCCAGATGGCAGATCAAATTCCCTTTAACTCCCCATTATTGTATAAAAACTCAAGAATCGCTTACCAAAATCCCCAAATCACGCAACTAAATCCCCAAATGATGTATTTGGGCAAATACATCATTTGGGGATTTAGTTGCGTGATTTGGGGATTTGGGTACGCGATTCTTGAGTTTTTATACATGTCAAAAAAAATGGGGAGTAAAAAGGAAGTTTGATTTTCATTTGGAGAGTTCAGAGGAATATTTTTTAAAGTGGGGAGCAAAGAGGAATTTGAGTTTTCACGTGGGGATTTTTTGGGAATTCTCCGAAATACATATGGATAGTGGTTAAACCCATATAGATAGCGGTCAAATAAGGTGTGCAAGTAGTATTGCCACATTAGAAAAAAATGCCACGCAAGGCGGTTTCCAAATCGATAGTTTCCGGCGAGATTTGTCCTAGAAAGGCAATTTTTTGAGACTTAGGACATAATGGCTACAGGAAAAAAATGTGTCCTAAAAATACAAGTTGGAGTCCCAGTTTTGCATTTTTCCCAATCCGATTAATAAAAACATGGAATCGACATTGATTTTAAAATATAATAATAAAAGCGCTAATGTTCTAAAAAGATCATAGTATTGTTTGTAGGAGCTTGCTTTCATTGACCGTTTGACTTATAAAAATAGAAATATTGAGAATTTTGATTAAATGGATTTTAGTGGAGATATTTTTTGTGTAGTTGATCTGTTGCACGTGACATAGTACTTCCTTATTTTTGTTTTCAAGACCTTAGACTCAGCATGCTTTTTCTTAATTTAAAAAAGGAGCAATTACATCTAGGTCCCCTAGGTTTGCTCTAATTACAAATCAGTCCCTCTTGTTTCGAAAATTATATACAGATCCCTAAAAACACTGTTTCATTTGAGGTCTTTGGATGCCGTTAGGGTTCCGTTTGTTCTGACATTTGAATTTCCAAAAAATATTATAAAAAAGTCCCTGAACTATGAATTTTCTTACAAAACTTCCAAAAAATATTATAAAAAAGTCCCTGAACTATGAATTTTCTTACAAAACGACCCCTTAACTAAATCACATCAACAATGTAGTCCTGTCAAAATTAACGGAACCCTAACGGCATCCAAAGACCTCAAATGAAACAGTGTTTTTAGGGATCTGTATATAATTTTCGAAACAAGAGGGACTGATTTGTAATTAGGGCAAACCTCAGGGGAACTAAATGTAATTGCCCCTTTAAAAAAAGAAAAACAGTAAACAAGTCTAAAATTGGATATTGGACTATTTAATAAGTTTATGTATTTTCATAACTCCAAACTAATTGGATTAGTATATATCAACGTAAATTAATTACTCCTTACAGTAACTTTATTTGATCCCAAAAGGATCTTATTCTACTTAACTAAAGAAGCATGAGTCATATATCCTGTGGGCGCCGGTCTTGCCAACATTAATTTCTTTCTTCAACCTGTTGAAGTCCAATCCATTTGGACGTTTTATTTGTTGCGTTTTGCTGTTGGAGATGACCTTGCAAGAATCAGATGGAGCTGCAGTTATTTTCCATGGAGTGGATCATGGTATTCTGCACTCAAGCACAAGTTGTTCTTTCTTCCAGCCGATGCACCAAAATTCTCAGTCATGTCGAATTCCTGGGGGCTAACTCCCCCTGGAATTTTCCAATCGAAGTGGTACAACAAATGTGCAAGAGACAGTTGAACGCCAGCAAGGCCAAATGTTATACCTGGACAGATCCTTCTTCCTGCACCAAACGGTATAAGATTGAAATGGGTGCCGTTGAAATCAATGGCGGATTCTTCGAATCTTTCAGGTTCGAATTCCTCAGGCATCTTCCAGTAATCGGGGTCTCTCCCTATTGCCCATACGTTGATCATGATTATTGCGTTGATGGGAATGTCATAGCCATCGATCTTGGATTGCTCACGACAGCGTCTAGGACAGAGGAATGGACCAGGAGGATGTAATCTTAACGTTTCTTTGATCACCATTTTTAGGTACTTGAGATTTTGGATGTCACTTTCCATGAATCTTTGCTTCCCTTGGAGTGTTTGTCTCACTTCTGATTGTGCTTTGAAGAGGACTCTAGGGTTTTTCATCATTTCGGACATCGTCCATTCGATGACTAAGGATGATGTCTCTATCCCAGCTATAAACATCTCCTGCGATAACGCCAAATTGGTCAATCAATCAGATGAAAAATGTATTAACATTTGTCATGTGATTAATATTAGGGCGAATTACATCCAGGTACCCTGGCAATAGGCGAAATTACATTCCAGGCACCCTTGTTTGAAAAATTATATATTAATTCCTGTAGGACGTGTTTGGCTTGAAGTCCCTGATGAAAAATGTTTGAAAAATGTGTAAAATTTCGAAACGATTAAACCCTGTACCATGTTCTTATGTTTTTGTTTTTTGAAATTTTTGTGAAAAACCCTTGCTTGGCTTTGAAATTACACATTTTTCGTCAGGGACTTCAAGCCAAACACGTCCTACAGGGACTAATATGTAATTTTTGAAACAAGGGTGCCTGGAATGTAATTTCGCCTATTGTCAGGGTACCTGGATGTAATTCGCCCTTAATATTATTGGGACTAAAATACTTAAAATATGTATTGGATTATATTTTCAATCAGGTTCTGACTAAAATTTTTTCCGACATGTACACAACCAATCCATGAAGAATGTACTTACAAAGATATTGGCTTTGATATTATCCCTAGTTATGGGAACTTGAAGGTCCTTCCTCTCACTAAACCTCAAGAAAAGATCAACCATATCTTCCTCCTCCATTGCTTCATCATCATTCCCACTTAGTCTGTTCTTTTCATGCTGTTTTATAATCTCTTCAAGAATACAATCAACCCTCTCATGTATGTTCTCCAATCTTCGCCTCGAACCAGTCGACAGAAAATGGAGACACTTCCACGACGGGAAAACATCTGCAAAATTGAAAACCCCAGAAACAGACACAATTTCTTTTATAATCCCAATCAATGATTCCTGATTCTGCCAAAAACGTCCTACTGTAGCTCTGCAGATAATCCCACATTCAACGGATAAAATCTTTTCGGTCAGATTAACGGGCTTCCCGTCACAAAACCTGATAGAATCCACCATGCTCAGAACTTCATCTTCCATCAAATCATGAAAAGATCGAACCCTTTTGTGGCTTAGAAATTCCAGGACGCAGAATTTGCGCATCTGTCTCCAGTAGTCTCCGTATGAAGCGGATGCAATGTCTGTAGAGTTGTACAGAACTATTTTAGCGAGCATGAGCTCGACCCTATCGGCGAAGGCGACGTCGTTTGTTCTCGTGATTTCTTTTGCTATTTTGGGAGATGAAACGACTATGGTCTGGAGCTGTCCGAGCTTCAAGGACATAATGGGGCCGTGCTTTTTTGCCAGGGCTGTCAGGGCATGGTGTGGAAGTGAGCCTGAAAGCTGGTGCAAATTTCCGAGAATGGGAAATTTCCAGGGGCCTGGAGGCCATTTTCGATGCGTTGCTGATGTTTTTATGCATCTTTTTATCAAGAAGAGAAGTGTGAAGAAGAGGAAATAGTGAGTGATGGGAGGAAATGGAATCCTGACGTAGTCCATGAATTTCTGCATTCTTGTTATTTTCTGCATTCGTGGTAAGAAGTCTTAATTATTTATAGGAGTCTTGGAAAATGAACAAGTACAAGTGGAGTCCATATACAGACTACAGTAGAGGCTAGCTACTTGTTCTTTATACAGTTGGCTCGAAGAGTACTTTGAATATATGAGCATCTATATATATTATCAGCGTCATAACAGGCACTGTAGTAGAAAGTTTTCAGAACTGATAAACACGTTTGCTTGAGGTTCCTTTGTTAATAAGTGAACGTAGAAAAAAGATCAATTCAGAAACTAAAAAGATTTTGATCGACCTGAATTGAAAAATAAGTATAACATTGTCGATTTTGAGTATGTGCCCCACAACTAAGTAATTAAAATGATGTTATAATTAAAAAAAAAAAATCTTTATTTGCGTGTGCTATATCAATAATTAGCGAGGGTGTGAATGATTGAAATATATTAAGCGTGTTATAAACGGTTAGGCCTACTTATTGGCTATATCTAAGTCTCATAACAAATATACTATTTTTTGCTTGTTCTTGGTCTCCGGCTTGTATTGACTTGAAATTAACACTACTTGCTTCTTGTTCTTCATTAGAGTATAGAGCTTCAAACCCTGAATTCTTCAATTGGTGTGCACCGGTGTGAGAAGGCATGCAAATCACAACAATAAAATAGCCTCCTCTTATTTAAATTGTTTTTCTCCACCACTTTAATTGTTGTGCATGAACCACAAGTCCTCTACATCTTTTTTTTCTATATTTCAAACATTGATAATATGTATGAGATGAATTTCTTGAAGTAGTCATGTAAAATTGGCTTTAAAAAGCTAAAACCCTGACTAAATATATATAGTAGTCCAATCCCAACGACTATAAACAGCTAGTTTGAAATTTTTGGACATTCTTACAATTTAGTCCCTCAGGTATATAATTTCTTACAAAATGAACCCTGAGGTTTAACAATATAACATGACAGTCCTTGGGGGTATATTCGGAATATTTAACGGAACCCTAACGGAATTAGAAGGATCACAGACGGAATATAAATGTTAGGGGTGTATTTGTAAAAAACGAAACAATAGGTCCTTATTTGTAATTACCCCAAACCACTAGGGATGTAGATGTAATTTTCCCTATTTATTAAAAAGGGAAAATTACACCTAGGTCCCCGGAGGTTTCGGGTAATTACAATTTACACCATGCACTTTGAGAAATTACAGATTAGTCCGTAACTCTAACGGACAGTTTGAGGTCCCTTCCGTTAGGGTTCCGTCAAATTTCAAATTTGATCTTTCGAAAATGCCCTTAGGACTATATTGTTGAATGACTTGTTAGAGTGCGAAAAGTTTAGGACTGCTTTGTAAAATTAAATATGATCTGCAATAATTTAATAAATAATAATATTACTAATAATTATAAATATTTTCAATAATAATTAAATAATATTTATTTATTAATTATTTTAAACAAAATTACTATTAATTTAATGAATATAATATTACTAATTAGTATATAAATATTTCTCTGTTAGTCATTAAATGTTAAAAGATGTTTTAGCCAATAGGTGTTAGTTCAAGTGGTGAAAGGGTTAGTTCTGGAAGGCAACCTAGGTTCAAATCCTTCTAACTGCATGGGAGTGTGTGTTAAAAAAAAAATGTTAAAAGTTATTTTAATATTTATATTTTATGTGTATATATATTACGGATAATTCCTCAAAAATCCCCAAGTGTAAATTGAATTTCCTTTTCACTCCCCCATTTTGAAAAAGTTCCTGTTCACTCCCCAATTGAAAAACAAAATTTCTTTTCACTTCCCAAGGTTGTATAATAATTCAGGAATTGCGTACAATTTTTAGGGAATTGCGTATCTAAATCCCGGAATCTGGGATTTTTATACGCAATTCCCTAAAAATTGTACGCAATTCCTAAAGACAATGTACGAACATGTACTATTTGTGGGGACCTAAAAGGAATTTTGTTTTTCAATTGGGGATTGAATGGGAACTTTTTCAAAACTGGGGACCTAAAAGGAATTTTTTCAACTTTTTGATACTATTCAAAGATTTTCCCTATATATTATGTATATAATTTTTAGTTAGTCATTAAAATGCTCTTAAAAATTATATTAAAATTATTAAATATTACATATAAAATTTAAAATACAAAAATATTTTATTTACTTTTTTTTTTCTTTTTATTTCTTCTTTGATCTTTTATTTTCGCCACTTGCACCACTACAAATCGCACACCACCACCACCACCACTTGCGCTATCACTATAACACACCACCACCAACACTAGTCCAACCGTATTTCACCATCGTCCCCCATCACCAACACCAGTCCAATCGCATTTCACCACCATCGTCCACCACCACCACCACCACCACCAATTTCACCACCATCAAAATCTCAACACCACAATACATACATAAAAATCAAATTTGATCTTTATATGACGGATTTAATTTAAAAAACGACATTTGATTTGTACAAATATGAGAGAACACAAAGGGAGTTCAGGATAAGAGAAGGAAGGGAAGGGAAGAGATCGCATCGCTCCATGGCAGCTTCCTTCACCCCACCACCACCGCTCACAACAAACCGCACCAACATCGCCCAAATCTAAAATCCAGATCCATACTATTTTGCATCACCACCTTCTTCTATAATTTCTTGACTTTATTTTTCATTTTTAATTTAAATGTTACCTTTAATTTTTGTTATCTTTTATTTATTAATTAATCAATTAATTTAATATCATTAATAATGTTACATCAATTTATTAATTTAAAATTTTTTAAAATAGTAAAATATAATTTAAAGATATAAATTATAAATAATTATAATATTTCTAATTTAAATATTCTATTTTTATTTTTATTTTTTAATTTACTTAATAGAAGTGAGGAAGAAAAGATTGAATAAATAAAAAGTTATATTTTGATTTTATTATATATATAATTTTTTTTGTATTTTTATTTTTCTAAATGCCTTTTTAATATTTAATGATTAATTGGAAAATATTTATATAATAATTAGCAATATTAGTATTTATTAGCTTAGTAATAATTTTGTGAGCAAAATGCATTTTTGGTCCCATAGTATAGGGTCGGTCTCACTGTTGGTCCCATTGACAGGTGTCGAATCCGTAAAAAATAAATAAAATTCCTATTCAACAACTAAACACAGAGTATAGTGCAAACAGGGTCGATCCACAGTGACTGGTTGATTTATTTATAACAATTCCAAGTTGTTCACGAAAAGTAACAATTAAGGGGGGGGGGGGGGGTTTGCATTATTATAACTAAAGTATGCAATTAAAATAAAATAACAAGAATTAAAAGCTAATTAAAATTGTCAAACAAGATCATGTAGGATTAAATCAATCAGAGGGAAAACTACCTAGCCAGGTATATTCGATTCGAATTGTTATATTGATCACAGACTCAAGGATAAATTCAAGTTATTCAGACAGATTGACTATAGTTGATAGAAACACTCGACTCAACCTTGTTTTTACTTAATTAATCGGATAACCTAGAGACACTTGACAGTTATCTTCCCTAACAAATTCACAACCCCTAGAGACACTCGACAGAATTTAATGAATTCGCAGCATTAAGAACCATAAAAACACCAACACTAATCAACCAAGTCGTGACACACGCAAGATTTAAATTAGATTATCAAATCCCTTAGTGAACTAGGAATTCTATCCCTAAAACCCTGTCACTAATTTACCACAATTTATCAATCAACTTTACATACACTTCAAGCATCATGAATGATAATATGCAAATTAAACAACCTAGAGATCATGCACTATCCCGAAATTGCCTAATCACAATAAACACAAAACACGGAGATAAGATAAATGCCTGAATAAACATGAATTAGTAAAAACGTTTAGGTCTCACAATATCTAAATCGAATCTTAATCCCTAGCTAGATAATTAAAAATTTAGCTACTCATGTTGCAAAAATCCATCAAAATAATACTAGAGGAATTCTTTAACATGAAAAAACTAAAAAGCGAAGGAATTAAACTAAGTATGAAAAACTTTGATGAAATCTTGGTCCTCGATGCGTCTTCGGAATCTCGAACTGCTACTCCCAAGACTCGCCCCAATTCTGCTCAAGGTATTGCGTGATTTATCCCCAAAGCTACTGCCAAATATATAAGCCGCCAAGACTCCGAATCCTCATGCGTAATGGACTCCTTGACTTGCTCTCCAAGTTGGGCTTTCTATAATTAATTTTACACTACAAGAAATTCGCCGAATTCTAACGGGACCTCCCGTCAGATTTCTCTCTGAATTCCATCGGAAACAATGATTTCCGAGGGAATTCCGATGGGAATCAATCCGTAGGAAAACCCTCCCTCGGAATCCAAAAACCGATGGAATATTGACGGACTTCCGAGGGACTAAAACCTAAAAAAAAAAAAAAATTAAATTAATTCTGACGGGATTCCGAGGGAAATCCCGTCGGAAATGTCGTATGGTGATTAAAGAAAGTATATCTGAATCCCGTCGGTTTTTTATTAAAATAAAAAATTAATTAATTAATTTCGACGGGATTTCCCTCGGAATCCCATCGGATTTATTAAAAATTGAAAAAAAATTAAACAATTCCTACGGGATTACCCTCGGAATCGCGTCGAAAATTATTAAAAAAAAAATAATTTTTTTTACCACCATTCAAAACTATTATAAGAAGATATGACCTTGAGCAGCAGCACGTAAGTGAAGATGCAACATACTGATATATAAACTTCAAAATGTACAGAGGCTTAAAATTCAATGTAGAAGTAAAAAGCCATTCATACTCCAGTTCAATGAATATGCCATTAACTTCGTAATCAACATCGCAACTTCCAAACTGTACAAAAAGCCTTTAATAATATAAGATAGTTTAATTGCTCATACTCCAAACGGATGTGTACATGCTAGCTAACATCTAATACATTAGAATGTCACTGACTCACTGAAGAAACATACTGTTTATTTGATATAAACCACATTATTTCAAAAATTATTTCACCTTGACTCCAGCCCACCAATCAATGATCCACAAGAGCTCCAGCCACAAAAGCTCAGCAACCTCCCTGTCTATTCTCCTATAAGTGTTCTTCGACAGAGGTCTTTGTTGACTTTATAAAATAGGAAAGACGTATCATGGACCAATTCTAAGGGATATTTGTCTCCCGTAATCTTGGGACTCCTTTTTTGTATATTTTCCCTTCTTCCATGTAATTGGTGTAACAGAATATTCAATCAAGCAATGAATTCCACAACTCTTTTTACCTCTGTTTTTCTTTCAACTTATCATGGCATCAGAGCCACACGATCTTGAGGATCGTTGATTGGCATCATCATCTACCATACACGATGAGTGACGACGAAGTTTCGTCACCGGCGCTGTCCGAGGTAGCCACTGTTCTGTCTCAACAGATCGCCAAACTCCTGCAACAACACAAAACACAACAACCTCAGTCAAATTCTGATGGCCCTGTGTCTTTCGAATTGAAATTAAACAACAATAACTATGTGCTATGGGCAAGAATGCTCGAAATAACCATCGGTGCGCGCGGCCGTCTCAGCCATCTAACCGGACAACCAGCGCCACCAGAAGAATCCGATGAAACGTATCAATCCTGGAAGCAAAGAGGCCTCCGGGTTTTCGGGTGGATCACACAAGCAATCGAACCATCCTTAGTTACTCAGTTCATACACTATCCCACCGCGAGAGATTTGTGGAAAGGACTCTCAATAACCTATCAATCTTGAGAGGATAGCCTCCAGATCTTTGATCTAATGACCAAATCAGACAGAATAACACAAGAACACACATCCCTGGAAGAGTATTACGGTGTCAGTAAGAGCCTATGGGCTGAAATCGATAGAAGAAGGCCAAATCCCATGGAATCTCCAATTGATATCACAAAATACAATCAAATTCAGGATGAACACAGGCTCTTCAAATTCCTAGCAGGATTAAACCCAGATTATGACTCAATCATGAGAGAAATCTTACGGGAAACTCCCTTGCCCTCAGTTGACACCGCGAGGAAGGCCATATTCAGACCCACGACAGCCTCCAACGGGGCGAACACATCATCGGGCATTGGGGCCGGTATGGTGGTTCAGAGACAGGGACCCAGTTCAATCGGACAAAATCGCAAGCCGCCGCCTCCGCGCAGGTCAGAATCGGCGAAAGGAGTGCCGGATTCATCATCCCGGCAAAAATCGGAGCTTGAATGTGATTATTGTGGGAAGAAAGGCCACCTCCAGAGAGATTGCTTCGAAATCGTCGGATTTCCTGATTGGTGGGATCGACGAAGCAGTCAAGAAAAGGGGAAGGCTCGCGGTGTCACCGATGCTAAGAACACCGGCAACGGCGCCGGAGAGGATGATCGGAAGCCAGGGCTGGCGGCGACCGTAGCTAGGGCAGGAATTGGGGGAGTCGGGCGAGAGAGAAGGATCCAGGCTCAAGATCCGAATGGATCTCCAAATGACCCGGCTGCTCCCAACACAAATGGGTGGAATTCAGGTATAGGGTTAGTGGGGGTAAAATTACCCCACTGCCCCTCAGACCCCTTAACCTCTTATGGCATTTTTAATAAAACTTGTGGTTATTTAAATAATGTGCAAAGAAATGGTCAGTGGATATTCGACTGTGGTGCAACCTATACTGTTACATATGATGCTTCAGATTTAATTTCAGAACAGGTCCCCCAAAGATAGACTTTGCAAACAGCTAATGGTGAAGAAGTTTCAGTTGTTGGGGGGGGGGGGTTGTTATTGAACTTACTCCTACTTTAAAGTTGTCAAATTGTCTGCTTGTACCCACTTTGTCAAATAAATTGCTATCTATTAGCCATATCACCAAAGAACTTCATTGCACGGTTGTAATGTATCCGAGTTTCTGTGTATTGCAGGATATCCATTCGGGGGAGATAATTGGGCGTGGCACTGAACGAGATGGTTTATACTATGTTGATGAAGTGGGCTCAAGGGGACGGACATTAATGGTTCAGAATTCAGATGATAAGCAGAGTTGGTCATGACATCGGCGTCTAGGACATCCTTCTGCCGGTTATCTCAAAAAATTATTTCCTAAGTTTTCTAGTTCTAGTTTTTCTTGTGATACTTGTGTGTTAGCAAAAAGCCACAGACAATCCTATCCTTTGAATAATACTCGGGTTGATGCCCCTTTTTCATTGATTCATTCTGATGTTTGGGGCCCAGCTCCAATTATTGGTGGGGGTGGTTTTCAGTATTTTGTAACACTCATTGATGATTGCACTAGAATGTGTTGGGTTTATTTCTTAAAAGGCAAATCTGAAGTTTTTGACAAATTCACTCAGTTTTTCCGGATGGTTCAAACCCAATTTAGTGCTCAAGTTCAAATTCTTCGGTCCGACAATGGGGGGGAATTTGTGAACCGTAACATGCAGTCCTTCTTTTCTGATAATGGGCTCATCCACCAAACCACTTGTCCCTATACACCACAACAAAATGGGGTAGCTGAACGCAAAAATCGGTTTCTTTTGGAGATCACTCGGGCTTTGATGATTGAGTCCCATGTTCCCTCATCATATTGGCCTGAAGCCTTAGCCACAGCAGCCTATCTGGCCAATCGCCTTCCTACAAACATACTACGCTTCCGCACACCTTTACAAACTCTTCATGAATATAAACATGCCTTGACAATTCCCAACCTCACACCCCGGGTCTTTGGGTGCTCTGTCTTTGTCCATATCCCTACCTCAGATAACCCTGTGCTGAGAAGTGTGTCTTTGTTGGGTATGGGATTAATCAAAAGGGATACCGGTGTTATAACCCTAAGACTCGCCGAATGTTTGCCACAATGGATTGTGATTTTGTGGAAAATGAGTATTTTTTCTTGGCCTCTCGGCAACCTAGTGTCGAGGGGGAGCACTGTAAGGACCCACTAGATTGGCTCTGTCCTACGGCTTGTCTTCTGACAGTGATGGTTCGTTGTGTCCGTCCCCTGCGCATGATACAGAAGAGTTGGCCACGCCACCATTATCTCCCCCCGCCGGTATCCATGAGGTTAGTACAGTTAAAGCTAGTACAGATAATTTGGATCATACAAATTCCATATCTACTACTTCTTCTAACACTGCAGGGGAAACAGATACAAACAAGTATGTACTCCCAACTCGGAGTACCCGTGGCGTACCACCTAAAAGGTACATACCGGAGCATGAGCCCAGAATGCAGAAGTACCCAGTGGCTAACCTAGTCAGGGGGAGTCTAACCGACTCAGCAAAAGCATTTTCGACTGCTATCTATACAGTTGAGGTACCACGGAATGTGGAAGAAGCAATACAAATCCCACAGTGGAAACAGGCAATGGAGGATGAGATGAAGGCATTAAGGAAGAATAGCACTTAGGAGAAATGCCAGAAACCTCTAGAAAAGAAGCCAGTTGGGTGTATACTATTAAAAGAAAGGCTGATGGGTCTATTGAGCGATATAAGGCCCGCCTAGTTGCTAAAGGCTACACCCAGACCTATGGGGTGGATTATGCCGAGACCTTCTCTCCAGTGGCAAAGATCGACACCATTCGGGTACTTTTTTCAGTGGCTGCCAACCAGAATTGGCCTCTTCATCAGTTTGATGTGAAGAATGCCTTCCTTCATGGCGATCTTACGGAGGAAGTGTACATGGAGGTTCCGCCTAGGTTTTCTCACGAATTTGGTGCCCATGAAGTGTGTAAACTGAAAAAGGCACTGTATGGCTTGAAACAATCTCCGAGGGCATGGTTTGGTAGGTTCACCGCAGCTATGAAGCGGTACGGGTACAAGCAGAGTAATTCTGATCATACTCTGTTCCTGAAGAAAATGGGTGAAAAGATCACGTGTCTGATCATATATGTAGATGACATGATCATTACTGGAAATGACTTTGAGGAGATGAGGAATCTCAGGGAAAGTTTTTTTGGAGAGTTTGAAATGAAAGATTTGGGTTATTTGAAGTACTTCCTTGGGATCGAGGTCATGCGATCAAACCAGGGGATCTATCTGTCACAGAGAAAATATATTCTTGATTTATTGGCAGAAACAGGAATGGTGGACTGTAAGCCGAGTGATACACCCATGGTGAGCAATCATGGATTACGAATCACTGAGGGTGCTGAACCAGCTGATCGAGCAAGATACCAACATTTGGCTGGGAAACTCATATATCTCTCACACACTAGACCAGATGTTGCATATGCAGTCGGTGTAGTAAGCCAGTTTATGCATAACCCCCAAAAGGAGCATATGGAAGCAGCACTACGGATATTAAGGTATCTGAAAGGGTCTCCTGATACGGGTGTTCTTTTCAGAAACAATGGTCATTTGAAGATAGAAGCATACACGGATGCAGATTGGGCAGGTAGTCCAGTTGACAGACGATCGACCTCTGGCTACTTTACGTTTGCTGGAGGAAATTTAGTCACGTGGAGGAGCAAGAAGCAGAAGGTCGTTGCTTTGTCTAGTGCTGAGGCAGAATTCAGAGGAATTGCTAAAGGGTTGGCAGAAGTCCTCTGGTTGAGAAAGTTAATGATAGAGTTGGGATTTGCCCAAATAGGAGCTTGTCCTTTGAAATGTGACAATCAAGCGGCTGTTCATATTTCAGAGAATCCTGTGCAACATGACAGGACGAAACATGTGGAGATTGACCGTCATTTCATTAAAGAGAAGCTGGAAGAAGGGATTGTATCTCTCCCGTTTGTTCGATAGGAAGACCAGTTGGCAGATATTCTTACAAAGGCTGTTACAGGACATGCGTTCCATGATATATTGCGCAAGTTAGGCGTTGGATATCCCCCAACCTTACTTGAGGGGGAGTGTTGACTTTATAAAATAGGAAAGACGTATCATGGACCAATTCTAAGGGATATTTGTCTCCCGTAATCTTGGGACTCCTTTTCTATATATTTTCCCTTCTTCCATGTAATTGGTGTAACAGAATATTCAATCAAGCAATGAATTCCACAACTCTTTTTACCTCTGTTTTTCTTTCAACTTATCAGTCTTATCAGCAAAAAACATACCGCCTGAAAATTTTCCAGATTGAATCCATTCGATGTAGACACTCTTGAATGAACAACAACAAATGTACATGAAATAGCTAGCTTTGTAAGGATGAGACTTGGTCATCAACAAAAGTCAGAAATTTAACTCAATCACTAAATTTGACTCAAATCACTTTCTGGAAATAAACATATCAGGTTATATAAAAGGAATATCTCAGTCTCACTCTCAATAAACACTAATTAAACAGTTGATGAGAACTTGAGAAAATATTCAGTTCTACGCTCACTACACACACAACTACCCCACACATGCAGAGAGAAAAAAAATAAGAACTGGGGATTCAAGTTAACAATGACGTACAGTTTAGAGCTGGAACACGCCCCCAGTTAACAATGCTAGATTCAAGAGCCAATTCTCTGTACTCCATATCGATCTCTTCTAGTGTTTCTATGTGCTCACTCACAAAATTGAAACGAAAAGCCATAAATCATTATATAGATGCAAAACACATGCATCGCGTGTGTGTACGCGTGAGAGAGAGAGAGAGAGAGAGAGAGAGAGAGAGAGAGAGAGAGAGGTGTCAACCTTACTGGAACAGCTAGGACAGACTTGAAACCTCGTTGGCCAAGCTCAACAAGAACTTCATCTGTATATGGCTTCATCCGTATATAGGGAAATCCCGTCGGAAATATTTAATTTTTATTTTTTATTTTTAAAAATCGAAGGCTGTCGGAATACCGTCGGAATTCCCTCGGATATTCCGACAGAAGGTTTCCCTCGGAATTTTCCGTCGAAATTTGTAGGATTTCTTGTAGTGTTAAGATACGTGCGCAGCCTATTAATAATATAAAATTCATGCCACACAAATTGGCCCATTCTCAGACAAAAAACAAGGCTACGCCTACAACAGCCCAATCTCAATTAATTCCCAAAGATACATTGCATGCATGCATTCCAACATTGCTTCCCATCTTACGAACAATAACAAATTCATACAGCAAGTTAGCAACAACAATACGATCAGCTGCGGTTCGCCCGAATATCTTCATAAAATGACCAAGTTAGCACCAATATCGCATTCGAGCCCCGAATCTACAATATAAACAACAAAATATCAATTTCTTTCAAGATAGTATCAAATCAAGCATAATTCGGGGTATCATTCAATCATAAAGATGACGAGTTAAAGAGTTATCAAATCCCCCCACACTAACCCTTTGCTCATCCTCGAGGAATCATGAAAATCAAATGGAAACAATATTACCCATCAAACAGAATCACAAAGGCAATCATTGAATTCTCGCTTAAACAAGTCTAACTTATTAACACACTACTCAATTGCGCAAAATCCAACAAATTAGTATAAATAGCATACCCTCGTGTAGTGTAATGTGAATTGAACGAAAGAATGGACAAAGACTAGATTGATTAGTCTATGATTTTCGCCTAAGTACTAATTATTGACTTCGAATGCACCCTTCGCACCAATCTCCACTAATGTAGTTAACTAATGACTCGGGATGTATAGGTCTTTCGAGCTTGTAATGTAGGCTTAGGTAAAGGTTAGGAAAATTTGGAATTAGTGGCTAACACACCAAGCTTACACATTTTCATAAAAACTCGTGGTTTTTCCCTTTTCATCTACCGGACTCCCTTACTTTGCCTTATACAACTAATTCCTCCCTTTTTCACCTAACTTTTAGTAACTCAAACACACTCTCACTTTTCTTATTTTCTCTTTTTGCATTTTTTTCTTTTCCCTTTTTTTTTTGTCTGCTCATTTTTTTTTTCTTTCTTTTGACTTCTTTTCTTTTTTCCTTTTCTTGGCATCTTTTTTTTCTTTATTTTCAACATTGCTCAATCTCTCTTTTTTTTCAACTTTCAATTCAGCACAAAAGACAACAAGGAGCCCAAACATATCTAAAAATTCAAACTCAAAATGAGCAAGCAAGGTGTGATTCAAAGTAGGGTAGGGATAATAATGTTATGCCTCAGCTTGTAACGTGGCTAAGAAGAAATTTTGCACAACACTCAGGCTCAGCGGGGTCAAACGGGATAATTTTATTTGTGAAAAGATCAAGAAAAGGCTTACCACCGACAACGATCGCTTAAGTCACTTCCCAAATCAATCGTTAACTAAAAATTTCGCCTCGAAGGGAGCTAAGATGCATTCTAATCAACTTTTAGACCCGATTGAAAAACACAGACTTTTCTATCTAAGCAAAACACATTAATTCGTTCAATGTTGCGCGAGAAATGAGGGTATAAGATTATACTAATTCATCAAATTTCACACAAATTTCATGCATTTAACAAGCCTAACTCGTTCTAGCAAAAACCTAACAATCAAACCTAATTGAAAGTATTCAAAATGGGAGAAATATTTCCACAATTATCAACATCCTCAAGTCTTAAGCACAATGCCAAGCCACAATTCTTCAATTTCAGATCCTTAAAGATTAGCCTACCAAACAGCCCTAAGAATTACTATTCATAGCCCTCAAAATTTGACCAAAAAAACACCAATTCAGCTCTAAAACAGTTCTAAATCAAGTACAATATCAACACCAAAATTTCAGAAAATTTTCAGCATATATACAACCCGAAATCAGCCACTAAACCCTTTAAAATACGCCTAAATCATGCGTAAATATTGCCAATAAAGCACTAAATATCCCCCCCTCGCCCCCCGTCCCCCCCCCCCCCCCCCCCCCAAAAAAAAAAAAAAAAAAAAACACTTTAAGCATGCATTGTCCTCAAAGCATGGAAAGGAAAGGTAAGAGGACTTCCCTGATGCGCAGGGGCACGCCGAGCATCTCAGTAAGGGGGTGGATCGAGGTGTAGAAACCCGAGGATGATATCTATGCTCTTCTTGATATAAGCATTGTCTCGATCATGCGAGCACGAGGCCACGAGCTGCTGTGATGTAGTGGCTTCATTCGCAGGGGTTGGATTATTTTGTGCAAGTTTCCCTTTGAACACCTTCGAAACATTCTTTGGTAAAATACCTGCACGACACAACGAACACCTTTCACCGAATTTTGACAACATACACATATTATCAAGGCATTACAAATCCAAAGGTCGCATATCACAAGAGGCAGACAAATGTGGCTCATTCAATTTAATCAAACCATCATTCAAAGCAATTTGAGTCACAACATGTTACAAAATCATATTTCTAGAATGTGCACAAGCAGCCTGCATTTCAACAGCAACCTAAAAGCCTAAGTTAACCTTCCTACCCTAAAAAATAGCCCATAGAAAGAACAAAGTAGTTTGTGATAAAATACCCAAGCCATTTATACGTCCCGCAAAAGAATAAGAAAGTACTCTATGTATATGCCTAAGGGACGGATCAACCAAATCATAATCCTTAGAAGCACTAGGGTGATAATCAGCAATTGGTTTGTTTGTAAAAGCTCTATACACAGTAGTAGCATCAAACTCAGGCACATCAGTATTATCATACAAACAAGCCACATAATCATTAGAATCTAACTCATCCTCTGCCACAAATCCAAGCAGCACATTAAAATCATTCACCTAAAGATTAAATTGCTTCCCACATAATGAAAACTGAATAACATCAGGTGAAGATAAATCAAAATCATCAAGCAACGAGAACTGAAAGCTAGCATAAAATTCGCGCATCAAATCTCTAAACAGAGGATACCTCATCTTAAAGTAATCCATCCAGCCTATCCTATCAATATACTCATTCACAGAATCATATAATCCCAAAGCACGCAGAGTAGGAAAATCAGGATATGTACTCAAATCTGTATCTCTTGAATACCTTAACTCACATCTCTTGTCCTAAAATCATTTTCGAAAATTTAACATCAGAGTTACGATTTTATCCCCATGTTATTGTTTATCCACTAAGTCATATCCTCTTATCTCATTCGTAGAACCTTAGAGGCATGAAACTATTATTTTTCTATCGCTTACATATGCTTTCTAGGACCCGAAACTCTTTACAAAAATTATTGATCAAAATTACCACTAAGTCCCTTGATCACTATTCATTCCATAAAATTAGAAATTTACTCGGACCACTTTTTTTTTTTATCAAATATTACAGTCAAATGAATCCTTAAATCATTTTGAGAATTTTGATATCATCCACAAACCCTAATTCCTATTCTAACTCCAGTAGTATCGAAAATCACTTCAAAACCCTAGTTACTATTCTTACCGTAAACAACTTTTTATTCATTATCTTTTTACTATTCAATATTAAAGTCAAAATGATCCTTGAATTATTTTATAAATTTTCATGCTCATACCAAAACTTAATTCCAACAGTAGTTTATTTCATAAATATTTTTCCTATTAAATATCATTATTTTTACCATAAAAGTTTAACTTTCATTTAAAATTCAAAATTATACTTAAAACGTTTCTTGAATTTTTCTCTAACTATGATAATTTTCTCAACCTTTAAACTTCCTCATAGCTTCGTTTATATAATTTATCATGATTTTCATAATCTCTAACGCTTACAACTTTTAAACGAAAGACCTAAACGTCACACATTTATAATCATAACGAAACTCATTTTACACTCATTCTTTCACTACTTTTACCACTTCCAGCTCTTGTTTCTCGACTCTTAAATAAAATTTATATTATTTTATATTTATTTTTATTAAATATGACATCATCCATGATATCACCTTCCTAAAATAGAAAGGCTAGGTGTATGATATAAAATCCTCCACATTTCCTACATATTCTCTACATATTTTTGTGATTCAAAATTCTCCACATTTCTTTCTTAAAATAGAAATGATAGGTGTGTGACATAAAATTCTCCACATTTCCTACATAATTTTCATATATTTTTGTGATTTAGAATTCTCCACATTTCTTACATATTTTTAGAAATTGCTCTTAAGTCCTTAATTCCTACCTATAAATACCTATAAGAGATTCATTTCTAACTCACAAATCCCTCCATCTCTCTCTCTCTCTCACGCCATTCTTTTTATTTTTTTTATTCTTTAATTTATTCTTTATTTTCATATTTAGTCTAGGTAATTTAATTAGTATATTTTATATGCTTTAAATTATGTTAAATACTTATGTTTTTATTAGGAAATTATGATTTAGGAATTTATATCTCATGAATTAAAATTAGGAATTTAATTTATGAAAATGCATGATTATTGTATGAAATGATTTAAATATGTGTTTATATATTCATAATTATGGTCTTGAATATTTGAATAGATTCATGTTTAGGAAATTTGTTTATGAATTAATTTTCATGTAAGGTTTATATATTATGCTCATTTATGCTTTAATCTTATGTTATGAATATGAATTAATCAAGAATGCCTAGAACATCTTATGAATATTCAAGTATGATCAAGAACATGTTCTTAGTGTTCTTGAGTAGTGTGTGAATTGTGTGTGTATCGTATGTGTAGTTTGTGTTAGTGTGTGAAAGATTAGGTGTTTAAGTGTGTGTCTAATCCCCCACACTTAAATAGTAGTTGTTTTCAAATAATGATTTCAAAATAAATAAGAATAAATTGGAATTTAAATAATAATTCTTGATTAATGTTTTAATTAAATAAAATAGGGGATTAAAGTTTCAAGAATCATTTAAACGTTTCATATTTCAAATATCGTTTTGAGATTCAAAAACGTTCAAGGTTTCAAACATTAAAGAATTAGTATTTCTATTTTAAAAGAAATCCAAGATTTAACTTTTATTAAACTAAAGTGGGAATTTCAAATAAAGATATTCACTTAGGATTTTCAAATCGGATATTTTAAACTATCATTTTCAAAATAAGATTTCTTTATGGACTTCTTTTATAACATTTAATCTTATTAGATTCCTAATTTGATTAATAAATACTTGATATAATAATGGCCCTTATTTTATAAACTTTGTTTGAATGTTAAAGTTGTATTTTATCGGAATATTATTTGACCTTATTTCGTGTTATGACATGCTTTATTATGTTAAATTGTCTATGTGATTAGTTTTGGTTAAGGAATAGAAACTTATAGTTGATCACCACTCACAGGTGAAGGTTTGGACTGACTAGGACTCCGGTATTATTACATAATACCTAGTTACTGTAGGTGAGGTTAAATGTTTCCAACTGGGATCATGAGTCTATATATATATAATATTTTATGTCCTACGCTAATACAGTTTAAGTCTTACCCTTTTATAAATGATACTACCCCTTTTGGAAAAATACTTTAATATCAACTTATATTATTCTAGTATACAAAATCAATCATTTTAAAATATTCATATTATATTATCTTCTTATAAAGATCAAAGTATTTCACGTTATAATGTTCCGGTAATACATTACCATCTATCTAGTACCGTTAAATGCAAGTAAAATATCTTTCTTAATGTGGGCCCGGGGGGTATCGGTAGAAGTAATAGACCAGGAGGCGAGCGCCAATGGCTATGATTATACCAACCGCCAATTAGATCTTGGTGATGGTCTAACTGGAGGTTAGTTATTCCACATCGAGTGACGGGAAAAGGTACGTCCCTCACAAACTCATGTATATCGTCACTAGGGCTAGCTCCCTGAGATGACACCGGAGGAAAAAGGGATTATATTGTTTATTTTATTGGTAACGACATCTTGATCAATGTCGTTACGAATATTCTAGGTTTTAAGGAGTAAAGGTTGGAGAACGCCTAACTTGCGGGCATCATATTGTTCTAAAAAGGGTTCATGTTTTCTCAAAGTATAGCCTATAACCCCCTATCCCGTTATTTTAAAATAAATATGAACCCAGTATTGTTGTTGATATAATATTTACCTATTATCGGGTACCAACTAAGGAGTTTCTTGGTTAACCCCATTATGTACATTTATTTAAACATTACTCTCAAAATTATTTCTTCAATCATGTTCATTTTTCTAATAAAGATCTTTTGAATAAAATATTTTGGTCAAAACCCTAAAGTTCTATATACATATATAGTTTCAACCACCCCCTCACTTAGTTATTTTGACTAGTCACTCGCTCTTTTCAAATTCATGATTTCAGGTATTGCCATCGCTCATTAGCTGGTATCTTGAAGCATAGAGAGTCCATTATCTTGTGCATATTAGATTAGGTTCTCTCGACTGAGCCAAGTTAGACTATAATCCCTTCTAGTTATTAATTAATCTAGTATCATACTCTTAGATCATGAACAACTTTAATCTTACGGAATTGCTCCTATATTTTCATAAATTTTAAATTATTCCAATTATTTTATTCACTACCCTAAACATAAGCTGTTGATCTAAATGTTTCAAATTCCGCTGCCATGTTTTCTTACTCTGATATTGTATAGCATCGTCTGTTCGCCGGTGTGCCTCTCAGGTGCTAGGTCTCACATCCGCCTAGGAAGTGCGACGGTGCGAGGTTGTAGCGTATTTGGGGGCGCTATAGGCCCATCTCCATGAATAACCCACGCTCGAGAGACTCCAAAATCTTCACCCTCAGGAGCCCTTATGAAGAAAAACTTTTCCTTTCATTCAACACCATACGAACTCAAGGGGGAATTAATAAGCTTAAGATTGGCTTTCGATTGGACGTAATAGAATCCCGTCCTCGGAGACGAACGGGGTGAATGGGCTAGTTGGAATAGATTTATAAAATTGGGGATCGAGGGATCTTGCCTAGTACACTTCATCAGAATAATAAAAGCGTTGATGAGGGCTATCCCATTGGGGAGGATTTGCAAGGGGCTCAAGTTGAGGTAATTAAGGATACTCGTCGTGGGAACCGGAATAGGAAACCTTAATCCCCCGGATGCAATGGTGTCTTTATACACTGTCATCTCTCCGGGGGGTGGATTATTGGGTCTCTCGTGCTCCTCCTGCAGCCGGAAAGAGAATCTCTCATCCAAATGCCTTGGGGCCCTCAATGAGACCAGATCCCCCATGGTCATGGTGTTTCGAATCTCGTCAGGGGTCCTATCCGTGGCCTGCATGCCAGAACTCTCCCTTTCTGCTAGTGTTTTGGCTTTCTTACTCCTCCTCCGGCATTTGGCGCTAGGTTTTTCTGAAGGCCCGGTGGCCATCTCCTCATGTGATGAACCCCGGACCGTAACGGTTACGGAGCGGCGGTGTGGCCTAGTGGAGCCCTCCACTAAAGGAAGAACAACCCCTTGACAGTCTGCTTCTATAAGTAGATCCATCTTTTCAAAGAGATGATCTACTCCCCCTGGGTTACGCTCCCCCATGGCCGATACGGCGGCATCAAGCTCTTCGTCCTTGGATTCACCGAAAATTTCCTCCACCGTTTGGTAATGGGGTGTGAGATTATGAGATGGAGAACTAGAACTCACCATATCTTCTACTTCCCTAACTACTTAGTCAATATACTCGCCGGACATGGTAGAGAATGTTGGGCGAAATAAGAAAGATGAGATAACCTACTGTACTAAGGTTAGTAGATGAAAAAGTTAGCGGAAAAAAGGCAAAAAATACCTAAGTTTTGGAGTCCTGAAATCACTGGAGTTCACTAAAGAATGCAAAGAAAATTCTGAGTCTTAGGTGCTCTGGAAAAAGTTTTGTGCATGCGAAAGGAACAAGTGAATGGGCTTCTCCCTATTTATAGGGAAGAGTTGGTGGGATTTGGGGCAATAAATTCAAAAGTTGTAATCATTCCCACCTAGATAACTGCCCACTTTTGCGAACCGTAGCACACGTCCCCATGGTTCACGCGCCGTTTCCTGAAAAGGTGCACCCACTCGCTTAGTTGCGTTTAATGGCTTTCAGTCCGGACGGTCAAGATGAAAGGACCACATTAAATGCATCCTAAGAACAAATCTTTCGAGGGCATAACTTCCTCGCCAAAGGTGACCTTCGGAGGTTTGAAAGTATGAATTCTATAGGCCACATTACTGTGACTATAGGGCAAAATGATGAGGTCAAAATACGGTCGAGCCACGAATACGACACTCGGCCTAATCAAAGCATGACACCGTAGCATCTCAGGGCCTACATCTCAAGCTCGCCCTCGAGATTGACTGTTCCCCTCGAGGGAGTATCCTCTCCCTCATTTAAGGGAGTCCTAACTGTAGCACCCTATACGCCAAGACACCACATCCCCCGCACTATAGCTCGGTCCACATACGAAATGGATAATCCGTACATAAACCAAACATATAGAGAACAGGTGACAATACAAGAATCAATCTAGCTAGGTAGGCCTAAACCCCAATTCATTTAAAACCAATACATGAAAATTCACAAGCGAAGTATAATCAATATTATTCTTGGCACCATACTCATCATATATACATTAAAAGTATTTGTTTCCATCATACCATACATGCAAAATTTCTCCAAAATATAATAATAACCATAACATGATCAATCCATAAGTATCAAGAATATGAAAATGCGATACTAGACCCAGCTGGACGACAAGACGCGACTCTGACTCCCGTCTAGCACGTGACTGCCATTACCTGAAAAGTGAGGGTGTCAGTCTACCAAAGATTGAGTGAGGGGCATAAATAATATATATACACAATTAACATGTAAGTTATAACCTCGGGCAAAACATTTGAAAATGAAAATACTATAAGTTTAAGAATAACATATTCTTCGGCCCAAGATTACAACTATCAAGTTTAACAATTTCTTTCAATCAATTTCATTCAATCTGTGGCCCGGCGAGTGAGGTCAATCTCCAACCTTTACACCAATAGTGAAGAATACATGCTTGATTTAAGTAATCACGTGATCATGCAATTCAATTATAGTGCAATCGTGTAGTAGTTTCATGAACACTTTTCCCTCCGGGTGATGGTGGGTTTGCAAAGCCCAACCACCCATGACATGGTGTACCTCGGGAACATAACTCCCACGCACGGGACTCCTTCCTCCACCAAACCTCCTGGTGGATTCAGGGGTGATCCCAACAATATGAGGGGAGTGCAGAGTTACCCGTCAGCCCTATACTTTCCGGGTTGGCTCATACACTAACCCTCGGGCCCACAGTGAACAATACATGATTACTCACCAACATGCTTGATTCAGTACGATACATGACTTGCTTTCCATAAACATGACTTTCTTTCAATCACTTGAGAGTTTAGAAAAGATTATAGATATATGTATACCTTTTGGCCCAAAATTCACATAAGGGTTATGCGGTTTTAGATAGCTAGCAACTAAACCTCACCTTTACCGACAAAGAAAGTAAGGATACAACTATGGAGCTTGCTCCTCGTCAACGGGGAGAAAATTTGTGCAACAAGGACAAGTGTTTGTGAGACACGACTCACATGTACCATTTAAGACGCACGACAAAGTCATGATCAATATGTCATGCAATAAGAATGAAAGAATGTCAAATAAGAGTATAATTATCAATAAACCAAGTGTATAACTCATATAAGTCACATATAGGAACGCACATGGGAACTCAAATAAGAGAGGTTTTCACAAAGTTTAGCAAAAACCGATAATTTTTGGAAATGCACATGCTGTAGAAACACTGGAATATCGTGAGTTCTAAATGTTAGAATTAAGTTTTGTTTATTGGATATGAAACTAGACACCTATACCTTTCCGAGGATATATGTTCGTATTCTAGTTCAAAACGAGGAGAAAATGGCGTAAGCTTGAACTTAGGTGAATGCAGTTTGTCCGTGAAGTGGTGACACCAAAAAGAATCGATTATATCTCACAAATTAGAAAAGATATTGAGGTGATTCTGATTAGAGAATATTTTAGACTTCAAGAGGTTTCCGTTGGTTCAAAAATCAGGTTAATCGGAGCTCGGATGAGGGTTTTGCGGCCGTGACAAAATAATACTAAAAAGCAGTCACGGCTGCGAAGGAAAATGGCCAATTTCTCGACTTGTTCGTCGCGGGCACGACCAAAAATGGTCACGAAACGGTCGCGGGCGCGACCCCCAACTCCAGCAGTAGCCAAAGGCTTTGGGAAAATAGGGCAAGGTTCGAATTTTGGCTCCCAAGCCTTCCCACAACAAACCAAGGCAAGAAATCAACTCCAAACTATCATATATCATGCCTATAACTCAAGTATACCAATTAGACTTCAATTAATCCAAGAAACATGCTTAGATCATCAAGATTTTTCACTTTCAAGTTCATGTATGAATTCATCATATAAGCTCAAATTTTCCAAGAATTCATGCATCAATTCATGGTAAAATCATGTATTCATGCATCAATCACCAAATAATTCATTTATCCAAGAATTCACGAACCCTAGCTTCAAGAAATATTATCAAGAAATCACATATATAGCCATATATACCATAAGCAAGAAAGATGAAGGAAAGAGATGATGGTAAGGTGGTTGATAAGCTTCAACTTATGAAATTTCTCCGGAAAATTTGATTGAAATCAAAGAAATCTCTTCTTCTTTTCTTGATGGTTCAACCGAGAGCAACAAAGAAGCAAAGTGTTGGTGAAATTTTAGATGAAATGAAATTGGAAGAATGAAGAAAGCTTTTACGTGGTTCATCCATTTTGGAATTTGATGAAACCTTCAAATTGCAATTAAGTCCCTCAAGTGTATAAGTTATGCAATTAAGGATGAAAAGTTTAGAGGATAATCAATTAAGTCCAAGAAATAATCATGCAACTTGGTCCTTATTTTCAAATAAATGATCACTTAGGGACAAATAGACAATTAAATCAGGTTCGACAATTATTTCACGTAGTAAGCATTTCCAAATCATGCAATATTTCTCAGTTTGATATGAATTCATATATTTTCACGTAACATGTTGAAATATGATTCACAAATTATGATAAAATGTAGGAAATTAATAAATAAAAGAATTAGAATAAATCCTGACGCTCAAAACTCACACGTGACGTGCGTACCTGAATGTCTGGAAATTGGGGCATTACAATTCTCTCCCCCTTAAGAGGACCTGGTCCCCAGGTCCACTGTCTTGAGTCTATGGAATTTGGTAGCTCTACCGTGTTCATCCCACGCGGGTTAGCAACTCCCCGTCAGGGATTAGTTCAGAAGAGATCTTCAATCAACAAGATTCCTCCAATGCTGTTAAATCACGACCCCCACTTACCAGAATCTACTCACTCGAAAGAAAAGTCTAATCTGTCGCTAGAACAAGTTGACAAGTAACAAGTAATGATGAGAGTGTCCCGTCTCTCAAACACACAGTGAGGGAACCCCGTCTCTCAAACACACAAAATAAAAATCGAAAGAACAATTAAATAAACATTCACACAGTTACCACGTAAGAATCAGATAGAAACATCAACTACAACAATTACCATCCTTATAAAAGCAATTAACAAATAACAAGGAATCATGTACGACAATTATAAAATACATGGTGCACGTGATATGTATGGTTAAGTGTACCGTTCCCGTGAATTGGAATTCTTGTATTGTAACAATTCGGTTGAATACTTGAGTCCTCGGTTGAATTTTTTTTTTGACCATACTATCATGTCTAAAGTGCCCGACGTATATCTTCTGATAACCACTCAATCTTTACCCCATGCTGAAACTCTTTATCCTGCTTAATATCACAATCTGAAATTTAACTCTCAAGTGTATACTTGGTTTCAACCTAATTAACTCGTTTTTCCCCCCATTCATACTTAACATCAACATAAATTATAATCAACGTTCTCGGATGCTCGGGTATTCATGTGATAACTTAAATTCTAGTCTTTAATTTTCCTAGTTCTTCTCATTCCACAGGGAAAATCCAACGAGCTGGCAATCTCTCTCATTCATGTTGGGCTTTTCTTCCCAAATTTTACCCCTTTCAACGCTCAATGGAACGAACTCTCACTTTCATCTTGGAATATGAGAATCCGATCAAATTTCTTTACCTAATACTTTCATCTTCAATTCTTAAAAATTCTTTAAGGCTTGAAACACATTGCACCTCACTATCCTTGAACCCTCGAAAGATTAAATTTGTATGGTTCCCAAAAGAAAACCAACGATGTTGATCTTGCACCCAAAGTTACCATCACTGATTCTTCGTACCGTCTTTTCCTCCATTTACCAAGTATTCTCTAGATATCCAACTTCATCTCTTAGAATACCCATTTCTTCCTATTTCTTGAAGCACTTATCTTTTTCAAAATTATTCTCAAATTGTCCTCTCCTTTCTACCACCACGGTTCGAAGTTTCAATTCTTGACAGTTAGCTCATCTTGCTCTTCTAACACATTTCCACCTGAATATTCCATTTCCAACCTCGGTTAAATTGACTGCCACATCGCTCTCTGCAGTATATGATAATCTCATCAATCTGTTATTATCTCGCATCCTTGCAATATTGCAGCACCCTTTTGGCCATTTCGTGCAGATCTTGAATGACAGTCGCATTTCCTTGTAGGATTCCCATCTTTGATCGAAGTATGTTGAACTAACTCATAGAATCATTGTTTCTTCCATTTTCATCCACTTTCTTTTGATTTCAGTTCGGCTTAAGATATGCCTCCTTATGGCTCTAGAGGTCCTCATTTTGAAAAACTTTGGGAGTACGAAATTTAAGTTATTAAAGATTCCGTTTACATGGTTAGGATAGAGGGTTCCTAACAGAACCACTTTTCCTGGAGTTCCAACTCTCCCAAGTGAGGTCCAAACATCGGCTTTAAGTTGTTTCCGCCGACTCTCCCTCTTAAGAAAATAAAGTAAAATAAAATTTCTGTTTAACTCCTTGAACTTGTTCCACCGCTTCTCAAATCGAGGATTCTCTTCTTTCAAATTCCCTTGAAGTTCGGATTGGATTGCCCACCTGCTCAAAACTTTCCTATGACGACTGAGGGTGTAGCACCCCAAGCGGTGGGGCACCACACCCCCGCACTATGACCCGACACGTATACAAAATAGAAAGTCCGCACACGCACCAAGTCACAGCGAACGGGTGACAAACAAAAAACCAATCTAAGCTAGGCGGTACCTAAACCCTGTACAAGCGTAAATATGCAAGAACTGAATACGGAAGCGATACAAAATATGAATTCTCAAAAACCTTAGTCAGCAATCATAATTCATATATTTCAAAAGGTAACTTAACATCAATTAAACGGGTTCAACTGCCCTAGAAACCTGTCCCGATCAAACAAATAATCAAAACGGGTTCATCTAAACCGAGCACCTGTCCTAACCTGTCCCGAAAATCATAAATCCAAATCACGAGTACCAACCTGCATAACATATACATATCATATACATAGTTTCCTTCACACATCAAAACAGGAAATATAACAAATCAAACAGACTGACACAGACTCAACAGACCCGACTCAAAGCTGCCTAGCTCAATCCTGCAAGAACTGAAAAGTGGAAAAGAAGGGGGAGGGTCAGTCTCTAGAAGACTGAGTGAGCGGGAGCGATAAATATATATAAAAACATGCGCATGCAAGTCATAAATCCCGAGCAAGGTTTTATTTAAAGTTAGTTCCCAAAAGGGCAAGAGAATAACTCAGCAATGCTCGGCCTTTACGACTAATCATATTAAATTCATTAAGTTCATAATTCATACATAAACATAAAGGCTCGGCGAGTGAGCGTGCATCATCTCCAACCAAACTCCGACCGTGTACGACAAATATCATTGATACATTAAATAGGTGATCATGCAATATATCATAATACACACAAATCATATATCATATCCTAAACATATTCGTTTGGGCAATCCGTGTCCCGGCCTTCCCGCACGGTGCCTACCAATCATAAACATAATCATAATCATAATCATAAATCATAAATAAGTTCCAACCTTCTTCCTCCGGGTGGTGGACAGGTTAGCAAGACCCGACCACCTCATACATAGGCCAATGGGGTTTCATGACTCCCCCAAGGGCACTCAGCTCCCATTCCCCGCTAAACCTCCTAGCGAGGGCCGGTATCACCGTACATAAATTGGGACTAGTACAAGGGATCACCGTCGGCCCTTGCCTCCCCGGATAGACACTTGCACTAAGTCCCTGGGCCCGTGAACATAAATACATACATGCATAATCTCGCCAAAACATTTCAATTCATAAGAACATAACATATTTCATAATTCATTTGAAAAGGGTTTACTCGATCAATATTTACTCGATGACTCTACTTTAAAAGTAATATATATATAATCATAAGGTTTTGGCCAAAGCTTTTCACATAAGGGTTGTAGGGTTTGTTACATAGCTAAAACAAAAACACCCTCACCTGGTACCAGACAAAGCCAACCCAAAAGCAAATGGTCCACCCCGGAACCTGCACGACCACAAGTCACCACCCCGGGTGCACCTGTACCAACTGATCACACAAACACAGAACCAAAACTCAGACTCAGACTCAGACTCAGACAACCATATAAAGACGCACGGCACATGCTCAAATACTTAAGAAATGCAATCACATAAGCCAAGTTCATAATCATACTAATTACTTGTAAAATAAGATATCGCATACCAGGTTCATATAATGCGCATTTACAAAGCAATCAAATCAATTCACATATAACATTTCATACAATTTCACATAATATATGGCCAATTAATTCATATAACATGTTACGAGTTCTATATAGATTCACGAAGTCATTTATCAATTTCCAATTATATCATTCAACTATACAAAAATCATACATTCATAATTTATTACATGTTTTCAAATGTCATACAATGCATATTCATTAATTATCAAGCATACAAGAACAATTTACATTTTAAAACAATTAACAATTAATACAATTTCGGCATAACGGGGTTCAATATACAATTCAAAGCATCAATCCATATCACATTTCACTTAATACATGATTTTATATCCATTGGCATACATATTGATCAACAAATACAACAATACACAATTTATTGCAATTAAAACGATTAATTCCAAATATTCAAATTATACAAAATAAATCATAATAAATCAACCGGGTATCCGATTGACGAACGGAAAGCGGTGATAGACTCACCACGACGAAAGGAACACACTGTCCGGAGGTCGCCGGAATGCCGCCACCGCAGCCGGCCGAACAGTCACCGGCCGCCACCGGAACACCGCCTCCGGTGGTCGGAAAAATCCCCGGAAGGACAAAAACGTACGCCTCGGCCTGTTTGACAAAAGCCCTAAACCAATTTCAGAAAATAGCAAACACGTGGGACTTCGTTGACGAAAAACCAAACCAAATTCCAAGGACGAAAACTGAAATTAAATACAAACCGTAAAACGAAAATAAAATCCGAGCATACCGTTGGAAAGCCCGTAACGAGCCCTACAAAAGCCCCAAGTCAAATCGCCGGAAAAGTCGCCGGAGAGAGAAGCCGCCGGTCCAGGCCGGTTCACCACCGATCCACCACCGGTCCGGCGCCAACGGCCGGTTCCTGGAACGCCGCCGATGCCATCCGCTAAATTTCGTCATTCCAAGCAACTTTTGTAAAGGGAGCACCACCAAAACCGGCCGAAAAAGGTCCCAAACCGCCGGCCAAAGTCGCGCCGCGGCGTCACCGCTGGTTTCCGCCACCTACGGCCACCGGTTGCTTGAATTGACCCCGGAATCGGACTCAGGAAGCCAAAACAGGTCGAATAGGGTCAAGCTCCGCCTGCGAAACTCGCCGGAGCACAGCGAAGCCGCCGTGCTACAATGCCGGGCGTCCGCCACCACCACTACGGGCGGCGCGTACGGCCCAACGGCGGCCCGGATGGCCGCGCCGTTAAAACTGGAGTTGCGCCTGTAACAGCCCGGATTTTTGAGATCAGGATAGCACGGGTAAGTAAAGGGTTAAGAGGAAAGCGTTTATAGCCTTAGTCCATTACACATTCCATTTTATGTGAATTATGTGCATTTATGTTCTGATTTTTGATTTGTGCCTTTTTGAGAGAACCATATCACTATTCATTCACCGAACCCTAAACCTTTACCTAAACCTTGAAAAACCTTAGAAAGCTGATTTCTATATTTTCCAAACTCATATCATAGTTTTCATTGTTCCAAAATATATTTTTTAAAATTGTTTGTTGAAAATTCCATTTAGGTCGCTAGATACTATTCATCTTTAATTGTAGGAATTTTCGAAACACTTTTACCTATTCAATATTGGGCTCGATAGAATCCTTGCAAAATTTTATGAATTTTGGTATGATTTCCAAACCCTAATTCTTAACGTAGCTTCCATAGAAATCAAAACCGGCCGAAAAACCCTAATTTTGCCCTAAATTAGAAATTTCTGAATTCCAACGTTTTTCCTATGCAATATTATAACCATTATGATCCTTGGATTATTTTATGAATTTTAGGACCTTTTCCAAACTCTAGTACAAACCCTAACTCGTTTTACAAATTTTTCTTTATTTTTCCCAAAGTACTATTTCTATCGTAAAAACTAATTTTCAAACCGTCCAACATTTGGTATACAATATTACAGTCAAAATGATCCTTGAATTATTTCAAGAATCATGGACACTTTCTCGGGAATCAATTCACATTCTAGCTTCGTTTATGAATTTTATTGTATTTTTCAAAATTCCCGAACGACTACTACTTTAAATGTAGACGTTCAAACGTTAAGTATTTATACCCATTAGAAAGCTCTTTCGATTCTCTTTCTTTTGCAATTTCTCTCATTCCAAACTAAACCCTAGACGTTCTTCTACGAATTTATTACCATCTTCATCCTATTTTAGAATTATTTTTATTTGGTCATGATTACTAAAATAATTAATTATTTCTTAAACTTACACCTAAGTATACACTTAACCCTCCTAATAAATGAACCTAGCTTATTCACTACATGATTCATCTAATTAATTGCAACATAAGCCCCTAAATACCAACTATAAATAACCTTAGAAACATAACATAAAATTCACACAAAATCATCATATTTCCCTCCCAAAAGCCACGGCAATCACTCTCTCTCTCTCTAAGGTGCAATTTTATTTTATTATTTCATGCTTTATATTATGCTTTTAATATTAAAATATTAGTAGCATGCTTAGGAATAATAAAATTATGCTTTAGGAATTTATTCTTATAATATATATGCATAATTGGGAACTTTATGTGTAATGTGCCTACATTATGAAATTTTATTTAATTAAATGCATGAAATGTGATATGATATAATATGAATGTATATTTAAATAATTATGTTCTTGTTTAATTAAATTTATGATTAGAATAATTTATTTAGATTTAATTTTATGATTAAAGTGCTACATTTGAATTTAATCATGTGTTATGGACTTAGAACTTGTTGAATATGATCATGAACTAGTATGAACATCTTCATGAGCTCAAGAACACATTCATAATGTTCTTGAACAAATTCATGTGCACGTGTGATAGTGTGTGTGTGTGTGTGTGTGATCGATTTTATGTTATTAAGTGTTTAATTCACAAGAAATTGAATAGTAAATGTTTTCAATAGTAATTTTGACTTTTTGGTCAACATTTAATTAATTAATTTCGAAATTAATTTAATTTTAATTATAAAATATGATTTTGGAATTTTAAATAATTATTTTTCCAAATTAATTCAAAAGTTAATAAAATTATAAAATAATTTCAAAATCAACTTACATTGTTGAATTAAATTCCAAATTTAATTCCTAATACTCTATTTAAGGTTATAACATGATTAATAAATATTTAAGTGGTTAAAGAATTTATGAAACCTAATAAATTAATTATTTTCCCTTAAACAAATGAAATTAAATTTTACCGGGAAAATAATTTCTAAATGATTTGAGAATTCTCTAATATGTTATATTTCTTAAACCTTATGTGATTATGTGATTAGAATCATAAGAACCTAGTTCTAAGTCAATAGTAATTACTTTCAGGCGACAATTGCTCTGAACAGTGGGATCCGTTCCAACCTATTTGAATTTCTGTACTAGGTGAGGGTTAAAACATTTTCAACTGGAATCATGTCTATACCTATATCTAATTACAAAATGATTTCCAAACCTACCTATTATTTGATTTCCTACCTATACATATTAATATTATACATATTCCTCTTTATGAGGAAAATACAATTAAGTCGGAATTAGGATCTTATCCGGACAAAATATATTTCAGTCCTAGTAATACTAAGAACTGATTCCCGACTAAGCAAGTCAATCATTATCATTTATCAAAATGGGCCCGGCGTGCAGCTGTGTCGAGCAATACTCGGAAGGTAACGGGCCGAGAGTATTGTTGGTGCCACAGACCGCCACCAACTCTTGGTAGTGGTTTAGCTGGAGGTTAGTTACTCCACGCCAAGAGACTTACAAGGGAGAATAACCTCCCTGGGAGAGATAGCTTCCTCCCACATATTACATATCGTCGGTAGGGTTTGCTCCCCTACTGACACTACGGTGTTGCGGAGTTATTATCATATTTAGTTTTATTAAAGTACTGGTGCCTTGATCAGCCGGTACTATTTTACAAATATTTTAAGGAGATTGGAGGGAGACGCCTTACTTGCAGGCGGTACAAATCTTTTATTAAACGGTTCATCATTTATAAATAAACTCCAAATACCCCTATCCCGGTTTCTAACTTATGAACCGTATCATATTTGCTATATCCTATTGCTATCATTTTATATATATATATATATATCTATATATATAATCATATATATATTTAAATCTAATCTTCCTTCACTTAGTCACTTTGACTAATTCCTCGCCTGTTTCAAACACATGATTTCAGGGAGCGAGGACAACGACACCTAGAGGTATCTTGAAGCTATAGGTGTCATATTTATTAGATCAGGTTTAGATTAAGAGCATTTAATCCTGATCATGTATATATTGCTAATAAATTGCTCTCACATTAACTCCGTACACTACACTATTATATTACCCCCTTACAATATCATGCACTATTTTGTGTGTTATCATGTTGCTTGTTGCAAATTTTAAATTCTTCCATTTTCCGCTGCATTTTACCCTGCGCTCTACTTAAGTACTGTCTATACCGTTCGCCGTAGTATTTCTCGAGTGCTAGGTCTCACATTCGCTCGAGGGTAGTACGGTGCGGGGGTTGTAGTGTTAGGGGGCGCTACAGCGCCGGAAGCTCCTTGTCCAGATGGGGTGGCGCGTGCCTGAAGAAAAACGTCGAAGACCGCCGCGAAGTGGCGGCGAAGTGGCGAGTGTTCGTTCCGCCGCCGCTGCTCTGCTGTAGCGCCACCACCGTTGGTTTTCGGGCCGTGATTCTTGTACCATCGTGACGGGCTCGTAGAGCTGATAAATTTCCACTACTCAAACGTCGAATTCCGTCGAGAAACGAACGAGAACGGACATGTGTGTAATTACACCTTCGAGTGCATGAATAGTGATGGATCGCTGGAGAAGACGATGAAGGCTGAGGTCTGATCTTTTTGCACAAATTACGAGGATCCGGGGTATATATCTCGGGTCCTCTTACTCAAAAACGATCGGAAGAACGGGCTAACGAAGTCAGAATAGGGCAAACTTAGAGTCTATGGACTCGTCTCGATGCCCCGAACGTAAAAGAGGGGTTAAAGAGGTCGAACTCTCGACCGAACGAGAAATGACCGAATAACCCCTAAAAAGAGAAAGTTACAAACAGGCCCCTAAACTCTAAAAGAGTTCAAAATAGGGCCAGGCAAAACACAAAATAATATAATTAGACACATAATAAAGTTGGAATGTGGCGTACCTTATTTACAGGACGAGCGGGGTGTTACAATCTTCCCTCCTTCAAAAGGACCTGTCCTCAGGTCCTAATACTGAGTCATAAAGCTTCGAGCTGAAATACTTCAATCCATCTCCTGCAATCATGTAGAGTCAAAGCCCTGGCTGTGGAGTTTACTCCCACTAATTGCATCAACTCCCCTCAGAGTTCCGTAGCTACAGAGGTTTGTTCAACACTTGACCGTCGGTCGCTTCAAGCTCGTTCAATCTCCACTAGGCCACTGCAACCAAAGCTCAATACTGTCGCACCCTCATCGCTTACTAGTTGCTGTCGGGCCACCCGTATCTAAGCCGCAACAAACAAGAGAGAATCCCATCTCTCAGCACGCAAGAGAGAGAGCCCCGTCTCCCAGCACATCAAAAGAGAGAACCCCGTCCCTCAGACACAGAATTGAGATAACCCCGTCTCTCAACCACGTAACCGAGAGAGCCCCGTCTCTCAACCTAAGTCTGGCAGACTTCCACATCTTCCAAACATTCTAGTTTGAGAAAATCCAGCATTTCTCAAACCCCTAAATTCGAGAGAATCCAACATCTCCCAAACATCTAACTCCAAGAGAATCCAGTATCTCTTGCTCACATAATTTAGAAAGAATCCAACATCTTTCTATCACATAAATAGGGAGAATCCCACATCTCCCTAACACGCAAATAGAGAGATCTCAACAACTCTCTAGCACACAAGTTCACTTACTCAGCATTCATACATACACACATTAAAGTAGCACTTGATGTAAAACATGTGATGCATGTTTAGTGTACCTTAACACTACTGATATCGGTGTCCCTAGAGTATTGATTCAACATCCATGCTTCAACTCAAGGGGGATATCGTGATGGAACCTCTGAAAAATAAAACCACAATATGCTTGTATGTGCATGAAGGGTTAGTGAGTAACCAAAGAAATTATAAACATAGAGACACGAACAATTCACACAGTATTCCATTCAATTTACAAGAATTAACAGCAAAAACAACAAATTTTAAGTTATGAAAAATGAAAGCAGTTAGTCACGTTATTACAATCGAGCAATACCAAACATTACACGTTGTCACATACATCAAGCAAAATAAAATATAATTGCTTATAAAATGCATGGGTGCAAATGCCATGAATGCTTAAGGTACCGTTCACCGTGGAATTGAAGTCGAGGTTGGCAATTCTTTAATTTGGAAGGATAATCGAATCCTTGATTGGCAGTGGTTCCAATCCTTCGTTCAAACTTGCATTCTTTAATATTCCCTCATATTCTCGGGTACCCAAATGATCTTGGACCGCCTCACTTGATTCTCGGAGTAAAGTGATCCGTAGGGTCTCTTGAAATCCCAGTAAAATCCTTGGTAATTGGGAATTGTTATTTCTTCCAACGGTAAAATCTCTCAGGACCATCGTCGGGAAATAAATGAAGAATCTTTAAACGATCTTACTTAGTACACCGTCGTTGTAAATGATGCCCCTATCCTCAATATTTGGTGGAGTTGATCTTCAATGACCTCAGCACTAAATCCCATAGCTTACAAAATTTTCCCCCTTTTTCCTTTGTATAAGAGTAACTACTCTGGTGGTGTCTCTATAATAGTAATCCGATTCCTTCTTTGGAATTTTCTGAATTGTACAAGTGCCTTGATTCCTTCATTGACCCCTCATGCCATTCAGATTTAGAAATTCTGACTTCCTTATAAAATTTGCTAACCCCGAGTACCTCCAAGTAGTTAAGTATATATCCTGAAGGCACCTCGTTAGTTAAAAGGTCTCTTGTTTCCCTTGTATACAGACATCTTCTTTTATCCACCCCATTCCCTGAGTTTGTTAAGTCAAGTGTCCACTTTCTGATCCACTCCTATTCAGATCCCAATGCAGCTTCCACTAAAATCAGTACTCGTCGAAACAGGTAACAAAATCACCTAAATATAACCACAAAACTAATGCATGCGGGATTAGGGATGTAAATGGCAGGCACTCATTTCCAGCAAAGAAGGCAATCAAGCACGTAGAACAAATATTCAAAATAATTATGATTTAATCCAATGCATGATGCACGTGCTATGAATGCATAATACCTGTTTCCATAAGGTTAGCATCTAGATATTGTCGAATTCTTTCAGAATTCCATTTATCCTTTATTCAAGTAATCAAGGCATGGTAATTTTGAATCTTCTGTCATCAATTTATAGAAGCGGGAAATGTTGTCACGATCAATTAAAAATTTTGTCATCAAGCCAACTCCCTGTAATTCACAAATTGAATAAATATTTATGCATGCGGGTTAGTACATGGATATGTCAAGTAATAAAACAATTACGAACACTTAAGTAATGCACATACAAGACGTTATTTAATAAAATGTAAAGCATAACAGTGATAATTTTGCAAGAATCGTAATCATAGTGTGAACATAATCACATAAGCTCAAACAAATTCATGCAAAGAAGTCAAAATTTCACTTCAAACGAATGCAATGCACAAGTATTCCTATGCCGTCCGACCTAAACTGACACGACACGACTCCAGAGCACCGGTTCTGAACCTGGTAGCTCTGATACCACTTAAGATGTAGCACCCCAAGCGGTGGGGCACCACACCCCCGCACTATGACCCGACACGTATACAAAATGGAAAGTCCGCACACGCACCAAGTCACAGCGAACGGGTGACAAACAAAAAACCAATCTAAGCTAGACGGTACCTAAACCCTGTACAAGCATAAATATGCAAGAACTGAATACGGAAGCGATACAAAATATGAATTCTCAAAAAACCTTAGTCAGCAATCATAATTCATATATTTCAAAAGGTAACTTAACATCAATTAAACGGGTTCAACTGCCCTAGAAACCTGTCCCTATCAAACATATAATCAAAACGGGTTCATCTAAACCGAGCACCTGTCCTAACCTGTCCCGAAAATCATAAATCCAAATCATGAGTACCAACCTGCATAACATATACATATCATATACATAGTTTCCTTCACACATCAAAACAGGGTATATAACAAATCAAACAGACTGACACAGACTCAACAGACCCGACTCAAAGCCGCCTAGCTCAAACCTGCAAGAACTGAAAAGTGGAAAAGAAGGGGAAGGGTCAGTCTCTAGAAGACTGAGTGAGCGGGAGCGATAAATATATATAAAAACATGCGCATGCAAGTCATAAATCCCGAGCAAAGTTTTATTTAAAGTTAGTTCCCAAAAGGGCAAGAGAATAACTCAGCAATGCTCGGCCTTTACGACTAATCATATTAAATTCATTAAGTTTATAATTCATACATAAACATAAAGGCTCGGCGAGTGAGCGTGCATCATCTCCAACCAAACTCCGATCGTGTACGACAAATATCATTGATACATTAAATAGGTGATCATGCAATATATCATAATACACACAAATCATATATCATATCCTAAACATATTCGTTTGGGCAATCCGTGTCCTGGCCTTCCCGCACGGTGCCTATCAATCATAAACATAATCATAATCATAATCATAAATCATAAATAAGTTCCAACCTTCTTCCTCCGGGTGGTGGATAGGTTAGCAAGACCCGACCACCTCATACATAGGCCAATGGGGTTTCATGACTCCCCCAAGGGCACTCAGCTCCCATTCCCCGCTAAACCTCCTAGCGAGGGCCGGTATCACCGTACATAAATTGGGACTAGTACAAGGGATCACCGTCGGCCCTTGCCTCCCCGGATAGCCACTTGCACTAAGTCCCTGGGCCCGTGAACATAAATACATACATGCATAATCTCGCCAAAACATTTCAATTCATAAGAACATAACATATTTCATAATTCATTTGAAAAGGGTTTACTCGATCAATATTTACTCGATGACTCTACTTTAAAAGTAATATATATATAATCATAAGGTTTTGGCCAAAGCTTTTCACATAAGGGTTGTAGGGTTTGTTACATAGCTAAAACAAAAACACCCTCACCTGGTACCAGACAAAGCCAACCCAAAAGCAAATGGTCCACCCCGGAACCTGCACGACCACAAGTCACCACCCCGGGTGCACCTGTACCAACTGATCACACAAACACAAAACCAAAACTCAGACTCAGACTCAGACTCAGACAACCATATAAAGACGCACGGCACATGCTCAAATACTTAAGAAATGCAATCACATAAGCCAAGTTCATAATCATACTAATTACTTGTAAAATAAGATATCGCATACCAGGTTCATATAATGCGCATTTACAAAGCAATCAAATCAATTCACATATAACATTTCATACAATTTCACATAATATATGGCCAATTAATTCATATAACATGTTACGAGTTCTATATAGATTCACGAAGTCATTTATCAATTTCCAATTATATCATTCAACTATACAAAAATCATACATTCATAATTTATTACATGTTTTCAAATGTCATACAATGCATATTCATTAATTATCAAGCATACAAGAACAATTTACATTTTAAAACAATTAACAATTAATACAATTTCGGCATAACGGGGTTCAATATACAATTCAAAGCATCAATCCATATCACATTTCACTTAATACATGATTTTATTTCCATTGGCATACATATTGATCAACAAATACAACAATACACAATTTATTGCAATTAAAACGATTAATTCCAAATATTCAAATTATACAAAATAAATCATAATAAATCAACCGGGTATCCGATTGACGAACGGAAAGCGGTGATAGACTCACCACGACGAAAGGAACACACTGTCCGGAGGTCGTCGTAATGCCGCCACCGCAGCTGGCAAAACAGCCACCGGCTGCCACCGGAACACCGTCTCCAGTGGTCAGAAAAATCCCCGGAAGGACAGAAACGTGCGCCTCGGCCTGCTTGACAAAAGCCCTCAACCAATTTCAGAAAATAGCAAACACGTGGGACTTCGTTGATGAAAAACCAAACCAAATTCCAAGGACGAAAATTGAAATTAAATACAAACCGTAAAACGAAAATGAAATCCGAGCATACCGTTGGAAAGCCCGTAACGAGCCCTACAAAAGCCCCAAGTCAAATCACCGAAAAAATCACCTGAGAGAGAAGCCGCCGGTCCAGGCCGGTTCACCACCGATCCACCACCGGTCCGCCGCCAACGGTCGGTTCCTGGAACGCCGCCGATGCCATCCGCTAAGTTTCGTCATTCCAAGCAACTTTTGTAAAGGGAGCACCACCAAAACCGGTCGGAAAAGGTCCCAAACCGCCGGCCAAAGTCGCGCCGCTGCGTCACCGCCGGTTTCCGCCACCTACGGCCACCGGTTGCTTGAATTGTAACACCCCACTCGTCCTGCAAATAAGGTACGCCACATTCCAACTTTATTAAGTGTCTAATTATATTATTTTGTGTTTTGCCTGGCCCTATTTTGAACTCTTTTAGAGTTTAGGGGCCTGTTTGTAATTTTCTCTTTTTAGGGGTTATTCGGTCATTTCTCGTTCGGTAGAGAGTTCGACCTCTTTAACCCCTCTTTTACGTTCGAGGCATCGAGACGAGTCCATAGACTCTAAGTTTGGCCTATTCTGACTTCGTTAGCCCGTTCTTCCGATCGTTTTTGAGTAAGAGGACCCGAGATATATACCCCGGATCCTCGTAATTCGTGCAAAAAGATCACACCTCAGCCTTCATCGTCTTCTCCAGCGATCCATCACTATTCATGCACTCGAAGGTGTAATTACACACACATGTCCGTTCTCATTCGTTTCTCGACGGAATTCGACGTTTGAGTAGTGGAAATTTATCAGCTCGACGAGCCCGTCACGATGGTATAAGAATCACGGCCCGAAAACCAACGGTGGTGGCGTTACTGCAGAGCAGCGGCAGCGGAACGAACACCCGCCACTTCGCGGCGGTCTTCGACGTTTTTCTTCAAGCATGCGCTACCCCATCTGGACAAGGAGCTTCCGGCGCAACTCCAGTTTTAACGGCGTGGCCATCCAAGCCGCGGTTGGGCCGCACGCGCCGCCCGTAGTGGTGGTGGCGGACGCCCGGCACTGTAGCACGGCGGCTTCGCTGTGCTCCGGCGAGTTTCGCGGGCGGAGCTTGACCCTATTCGACCTGTTTTCGTCATTCCAAGCAACTTTTGACGTTTTGCTGTGTTTGTTCCTAGCAGGTAGAACCTGCTCATTCTCGAGGACCCTTACCTGAATATTGAACCTCTATTTCCCCAACATACAAATTTTAAAGTGTTGGAGTTTGACAACTCGGATCAGACCCCATCAGTACATATACTACTATACATAAATATAATAATATTATTTAATAGATACATTCGTATATTAGATCATGTTTAAATATAAATATAATAATTTATATTAAAGTTTATCATAATATAATAGATATATTATATTCTTATAAAATGATTCTATTTAATATATTATTATTTATAAATAGAATATAAATATTATAAATAAGGAATATATAAAAATAATTCAATGTTTGATTAACTATAAATAATCTTATATGAACTTATAATAATTTTTTTATATTAATATAATATTTAAATTCAAAAATAATTTAAAATATTTTAGGTGAATCAGTAATTTAATAACCGTTAGAAGCGATTATCGACTTTTTTTCTACAAACACTCAACTGATTATTTTTCTGCTTATCAATTTTTTTTGGAACTTTTTTTTTTTCCAAATACTTATTGCTTTTACTACTGCAATTTTTTACAACTACCGTTAGAAGTGATTATCAACTTTTTTCCTACAAACACTCAACTGTTTATTTTTCTATTTACCGCTTTTTTTTGGAACTTTTTTTTTTCTCAAATACTCACTACTTTTACTACTTCAATTTTTTACAACTTTCACTTCTGTTTTAACTTATCCTTACAGTTTGCACACACCCCTTTAATATATAATTATCGAAAGAACCTTTTTTATATATATAAAAAAAAAAAAAAAAAAAAACCTTTTTTATAAGATTTGACTCTTTCTATATTAATTACAGTGCAAGCTAGCTACTTGTTCTCTATACAATTGGTTCGAAGAGTACTTTGAATATATGAGCATCTATATATAGTTTCAGCACTGTAGTGGAAAGTTTTCACAACTGATAAACATGTTTGTTTGATGTTCCTGTGGACGCTGCCGGATATCTAGAGCACTAATTCACGAGTGCGTGCATATCTTGCTCGATTTCGGTACTTTTAATGCTTGATCTTATCGTAATCTGATCTTCCACCCCAAATTCATGTAATGTTTCAAAAACAAACTTAAAAGATTGACAGGCGAACATGTTTGTGCGTGATGGGAGGAAATGGAATCCTGACATAGTACATGAATTTCTGCATTCTTGTTATTTTTTGCATTCGTGGTCGGAGGCTTAATTAATTATAAGAGTTTTGGATAATGAACAAGTACCGATGAAGTCCATATACAGTACAAGCTAGCTACTTGTTCTTTATACAAATGGCTCGAAGAGTACTTTGAATATATGAGCATCTATAGTATCAGCATCATAGTAGGCACTATAGTAGAAAGTTTTTACAACTGATAAAAATGTTTGCTTGATGTTCCTGTCAATCCCACCAGATTCCTCGAGGACTAATTTCACTAATGCTTGCATATCTTGCTCGATTTCCGTACTTTTGATGTTTGATCTTATTGTAGTCTGATCTTCCACCCCAAATTCCTGTAATGTTTCAAAAACAAAACATGAAAGATTGACACTCGATCACATGTTTGTGCATAAGAAAGCATATTCATACATAAATGCACTCGCGCACGACAGAAACGACAACATCAAACTTATCTTGCCTTTTTGTTTGGAACTAAAGAAAGCTGATGACAAATTTTATTTGTGAGCTTGCAAAGATTCTTGTAGTCTTTGTTGGACAATAAATCCTCATTAAACGCAGTGTGATAATCACAAATGTTTAATGTGTTTACTAAGAGCTCTGCATCTTCCCAGCTATGGCCTTCTCCTTGCTGTTGTTGCATCAACCACACACTCCACTATACACAACACATATATGACCAAAATATGTAAGTCAGGTTTTAGAACACCCCCACCCATGGTTCACCGGAACGCCAAATCGAACAAAATTATATAGAAGGGCCTCAAACTTACAACATTTTTCAGTTGCCGACGAATGTATCTGTCAAATCCGTTCAACATTTGATGAAGGGCTCCAATGATCGCGTTGACAAATGCATTCTCCCTCTTGCTGCTGTCACCAAGATAGTAGCGGTTATAAGTTGAAAATATTTCCTTCTTTTTTTCAGCTTTTCTTTTTTACTTCTTATCAGCCTTTTCTGTTATTACCTTTGTGTTTTGTGTAGGCCATTGATGCTGATTTTGGTAAATGCTGCTACGAGTGCAGCTTTTTGCTCCCACGATGTAGTTTCTTTGTTAAGAAAAGATGTAATCATCTTAGCAATAATGTGGGACGTTGCCCATGCAATTCTCTCTTTCGCCCTCTCGGGTTCAAATATGGTGGAAGCTGACAGAAAGTAAGCGAGTAGAAGCTCTTTTCTGCTTATGCCAAACTTTTCAACTTTGTGATTTTCATACCATCTGCTCAGTTAATCACGGAATACTAGTAATTAGTACAATTATGATACAACAACGGATCATATGACAATAAGTGAGACAAACATATATAATAAATTAAATTAATATTTTAAAAATTTATTAGTAAATATATGAGCTAACAACCCCAAAAACCCTGTGTTAATCGAAATAATCATAAAAAACCTCGACAAAAAAAAAAATACTCCAAAAAACCCTGTGTTTTTTAAAATATGTTCACTGTCCCCTAATTCCAAATGGTCAACAAAAAACGTAAAATTCCTATTATACCCTTATACACTGTTTCATATAATATTATTAAAAATTATTTTTTAATCCAGAATAAATATTATATTAATAAATAACATAAAATTTAAATTATATTGTTATATTCTATTAAAAAGTGTTATAAATATATAATATATATAAATATTATTGCATCATATATATATATATATAATTACTAATATACGTAATATACATATGACGCATCATATATATATATATATATATTATATACTAATTATAATAATTAATTTAACATATATATGTAATTAATATAAATAATTACATATATATTATCATATTTACTAATAATATTAATAAATTAATAAATATATATAATTATCATGAAATTTATATATATGATATATTATACACTATTATAATAATTAATATATATATTTATAAATGTATTATATATATATGCAATATATATATATAATAATAATAATTTAACAAATTTATGGAAATAATATATATGTACATATATACATAATTCATATTAATATATATATATATATATATATATATATATATATATATATATATATATACACACACTATTATAATAATTAATATAAATATATTTGTAAATATGGAAATAATATATATGTATATATATACATAATTCATATTTTTTTTTGGTCAACAAACATAATTCATATTAATATATATATATATATATATACTGTTATAATAATTAATATAGTTATATTTGTAAATAATATATATATATATATATATATACATAATACATAATACATGTTAAATATAATATATATATATGTATATATCGATCATATCATCTTCCTTCCACCTTCACGCCATAGCCGCCGTCTCCCACCTCCAGTCACCGGCGCCGCCGCCTCTCTACCTCCAGACACCGCCGCCGACCACCGCGCGTACATAATATCGCCGCCGCCTCTCCACCTCCAAAAATACCATAACCGCCGCTTTCTAGTCCTTCCGCCGCCACCGCCAGATCTACTCTCCTCTCCACCTCCGCCGCCACACAAAATACCTCCACCACCGGATCTACTCTCCTCTCCACCTCCACTTCCAGATCTACCCACCTCCACCGCCTCATTGTCGGCCTCGACGTCGAGCGCCCCTCCTACAACCGCTACGTCTAGAATCCCGCCGCCAAGCTCCAGCTCTGCGTTGGCCGGAGATGCTTGATTTTCGAGTTGATTCAGGCCCCCTACGTCCCCAAATGCCTCGTCGATTTCCTCACGAACACTAATTGCACTTTTGATCTGGTTATGCTTCTTCGAGGTAAGTGGAATTTGGAGGATTTTGTGTGGGGGGGGTGTTCGACGAATTTTTTAGGGGTTTTCTTTGTCTGTGAATGTGAAAAAATTGCAGATGAACTTGATGATTGTTGGGTAGTGTTTTGAAGGAATTAGTGCGTGACTACTTGTTAATTGGATGGCCATGATGTTTTGTGAGTAGATGGCATTCAAGATTGTTCTGCTATATGATTTCTTGTTGTTCTTGGTTTCTGGTTGATTATGTTTATTGATATGAATGATGATATGAGTGGTGATGCTGTGTGGCTGAGGGCGCCAATGCCGGTGCCGACGGTGATGGGGCGGCGGCTTGAAATTGGGGTGTTAACTATATATTGTAATATATATATATATATATATATTACAATATATATAATTAAGGGGTAAAATAGTCTTTTTAATCGAAAAAGTGAAAAAAAACTCATTTTCAGTCGCAGTCGGCGCGAGTGAAATTCACACACTCGTTCTAGGGTTTTCTATGCATGCTTTGAAAAACATAAGGTTTTTTAAAGTACTTGTTTTTTGCCAGGGTTTTTCTTGATCATTTCGTGTTACACAGGGGAGCTGGACGACATTTTCGCGTAAATATATTGTACATACTCTTGCATATAAAACCATTCAATCTGATGTTGTGCTTGGCATCTCTTGAAATCTAGTTTTGCAAGCTCCTTGTACTCATTGTTGCTGATTTCTTCCATCCTATACATACACACATATAAGATACATCAGAATCGAATACTCTACCACCAAGTAGTTGAGTGTTATGCTAGCTTAACCATTGATTTTGTATTTGACTCTGTAAGTATGCATCTACCCTGGTTGAATTCCTGAGTATACAACTAACATTCCGAAAAAAAGTTTTGACAGGTTAACAAAGTCTTGAACAAGTTAAAATATTAACCTGTACAAAGTCTTGCCAATCCAGACGTCATGTGCGCCAGCATAATGTTGTATATAGAATCTACTCACAACGCGGGGTAGGCTTGTGTACCATGGCATCTCCAGTCCAAGCTTTATCTGTTTTTGCAACAGTTATGAAGCATATATACTGCGAAAAATAATTCGAAAAGTTAGAACTTATAGAGGAACTTTTAATAACCTCATCAGATAAATGCTTGGATATGACCCATTTATCAAGAAGCTGATTGTTGGCTAGCTTTTCTTGTAAGAAGTCATAAGCAAAGTTATTGGCTTCATCAAGAATTTGTTCTCCTGGAAATCTGAGCTGGGAAGCTCTGTAAAGGTTGTATATTGGAGATGAAGACTCTATTATTTGACCCCCATAGCAAGAGAATTTGTCGCGCTTCTTGAAGTTGCTAAATACATCTGTGAAAAAGTAAATAAATTTTACATTAATATTTTTTACCCTTACTAGCATGATCTTAACGTTAGCTCCTTCATTAGTTTTTCTCCTAAACTGAAGCCTTGAAAAGAAAAACATAGTATTTCTACGTGTATTAGTGAAATTACAGAATTATGGTGCATTTTAGTGCTGTGATTAAATGTTCATACTTGGGTCAACATCATATCCATGCAGTCTTAGAAGCCTGAAACCCATTGATGTGTCGTCAATGTCAACAAATTCAGAATCTCGTCCACTGAAAATCCCCTTGTCTGTCCAGACACTGTCATTCGAAAAAGGAGAAAAAAAAAAAAAAATGGAAAATCTCAATATGATGTTAATTTTTAATTTGTAGCTACATGTATATTTTAAAATCAACAATAATATTTAAAAATTAGTAGCATTGCGTAACGACTAATTATTAGTGGTTGTAATTTAAATTGTTAAATTATAATCCATTTTCTAGAATTTCCCAGAAATTTATCTAGAGTTTTATATATACTTATATTCTAGAATATTATAGAAGATATTTGTATAAGAAAAAAATCCTAGATACTAGTACATGGTTAAATAAAGTAAAAAACCTAGAATTAAGTATCAGTAAAAATAGTTAACCGACATTACAAGGTCGGTAATCCACCTCCTATAAATAGATGTACCCCCTTCGATTTGTAATGAAGAGAAAAATTGTTTCAAACACATTTCTACTAAACATTCCTTCTTCCCAATTATTCTCCACCACTATCATCTATTTACTTACTAAAGAATTCACTACTAGAAAACATTGATTTAGCAATCGAAAATTTGCAACTGAAAAAATTCGGTTGCAACTTAGCGGATTTAGCAACTGAATTTGCAATCGAAAACCAAAATTTGTCTATTTGGCTTTGCAACCGAATTTTCGGTTGCCAAATCGGTTGGAAACATTATGCAACCGAAATTTGGTTGCAATATCAATTGAAAAAAAAAAAAGTTGAACGGTCAACCTTTTTTATTGTCTTTGCAATAGAAAATTAGGTTGCTAAATCGATTGCAAATAATTTGTAACCGATTTTCGGTTGCTAATTCGGTTGAAAAATAATGAAAATAGTCAAATTTGGTCAAAATATTTGCAACAGAAAATTCGATTGCAAAATTGGTCGTGCAGAAATTGTAACCGAAACTTCAATTGCAAAATAATTAAGAATAATTTCAAAAATATTTTTGCAACCGAAATTTCGAACTAAACTAATTATTTTTATGTAAATTTTGCAACCAAAATACGGTTGCAAAATTCTCATGCAACCGAATTTCGGTTGCAATAATTTTTTAATTTATTATTATTTATAAAAATAAAATCAGGAATAATTTTTAAAAAATTGTGTTGCTATTCGGTTGCAAAAGTTTTTTTTACTTTTATTATATTTAATATATACATAATAATTATTAATTACTCGTCTCCGAAAAAGTTTCAAATCCTATAATCATCGTATAATATAAGTTTTTTAATTAAAATGATAATAAATACTATAATATATAATATATTTGTAGAGTGGAAACAAGTTAGTTAATTATAATTACTTCTATATGATCATATTGTATTAGTATTAATTAATAATTGTTAATAGATTGTTGTAATTACTATAAATTATGTAATAAAGTTTAAAAGGATGTTTGATAAGATGTAATATACATTATAATTCATTAAGATGTTATACTTGTATTAGTGATATGATATCATATAACATATAAGATATTTTGAATATCGATATAACGCATAATATTATATATGATGTACAGATCGAAGTAATTTCTACAAACGATAGATATAGTATAATAGATATTAAATGATTATAATTAATTATAATCATTATATGATTATGTTTTGGTAATATTAATTAATAATTATCGTATTATTGTTGTAACTACTGAAAACTATGTAATAAAATTTAAAGGTTATGTTTTATAAGATATAATATACATTATGAATAATTAATGTGTTATATTGTATAGTGATATCATATTATATGTCATGTACGACATTTAATTTTAAGAATTTTGGAGTGCTGAGCTAAAATCTCCAAGTTCACCTCATTATACTAGTAATTACTCTTAATTTTTCCAAATAAATACTGCAAAACAGTAATGAATATATGTGTTGCTCATGTATTATGATATTCAATGGAATAAATATGGTGAAATTGAGTTTTTGTGTACTTGCTTGTTGGGTGAGGTGTGTAACTGTTTTTTTTCCCCCAAGTTTACTTGTTAAGTTTTAAAAATAATTTAGGGCATATATACAGTTATACTTAACAATACTACATCGATAATGCAGGAGTTCAAGGTTATGTGTTCTTCAAGATCATGGGAGGTTGTTACAACAAAGATTTCTTCATGGCAATGACTGTTGATTTTTGTTACGTTTGTGAATTTTGGAGTTTGAAAACAATTTAATTTGGTTATGGCCGTATTTGTAGATGTTGGATTATTGCCGTAGTTGTAGATGTTAAATTATTAATGTATTTGCATATGTTTGGAATCTTTTTGTAGTGTTTTATGTTGGAAAATAATTTGGAATGGTTATTTGTGTCTTGGATATTAAATTTTAAATAATGCAACTTATAAGATTTCATTGCAATTTTGATATTATTTTGCAATTGGAAAATTTTATCTTTTGCAATAGATATTTATTGCAAATAAAAAAAAAATAAAATTAATATTTGCGATTTTTGGTTGCAAAATTGATAGCCATTTTGTAGTTAATTAAAAAAATACAAAATAATTTATTTTTGCAACCGAAATTAGTAAACATTTTAAACCAACTTTGCAACAGAGAATTGGGTTGCAAAAATTATGTGCCACGTCAACTTTACAACTAAATATTCGGTTGCACAATTAGTCATATTTTGCAACCGAATATTTGGTTGCAAAGTGACGTGGCTATGTGATGGGTCTTGGACTCGGACCCGCCTTGCGAGACCCGTGAAGGACCCGATCCAATGGGTCCTGGAGTGGGTCTGGATCCAAACAAATAGACACGTTTATTCCCGGGTTCTTAATGGGTCCGATCCAGACCCGGCCTAATATTTTTTTAAAAAAAAAAAAAATTGAAAATCAAACCTAGGTCACACGCTCCATTCATAACGTTTAAATGCAAACCTACGTCCCACGTCTACAGCTACTTGCAACCAAATATTCGGTTGCTATTTCAATTGCAAAAAATTTGGTTGCAAATTTCGGTTACTAAATTTTGCAACCAAGGTTTTTGCAACATAATTTTTCGGTTGTAATTCGGTTGCTAAACACTGTTTTGCAAATTTGATTGCTAAATGCATGTTTTCTACTAGTGATTCATCTTTTCAAATACTAAAATCTCCTCAACTATTTGCCCAACCTATTTAACATTCAGTTTCTCAAAACTATTTTCTTAAATAGTTTAATTTCCAATATTTTCTAAATTCCAAACATCAATACTAAAGTATTCCTCTAAATTCCAACATAAATATATATATATATATCACAATTTTTAATTATGCTCGTTATACTTGATTTTATGAAAGCTATCTAGCTAGTTCGAATTACATAAATCACTACCTGTAAATGTAACTTAAGCAATCCTTGATTTCCGACTCAAAGAAGCGAGAAATTCCTAAGCGTTGTAGTCTATCCACTGCCCACAGTCGTGCAAAGGTGTCCACTGGAAACGTATGTGGAACTGCAAAGATATCAATTTTGTAAATAAATTAGAAATATAATTAATTCCTTAAATATATATATATATATTGATTTTAGGTCATTTGATACATTAATAATTATAGTATACCTCCTCCATTAAATTTTTGTACAATGTTATTTATAAAATTGAAGCATTTCTCATCTTTAGTCTCCATGAAGGCGAAGGCGGTCGAGGAAGGAGAAGTGAGGAATGAGCCATCACTTGACTGCAGTTTGAGCAGTTTTTCCCAGTCTAGGTCTTCCAATCCTTCCAAGCTAAACAGTAAAGATGTTGGCTCTTTGTGCATCAACTCCATTGGTATCCTGTTAAAGAAAACATACTATATTTATAAATGAACTTATGGTATAGATGGAGTCGGAACTACACGTACGGGGCCGATGGGAAGACTTCGCCCTAATCTTTTATGGCTTTCGAAAATAGAATTGAGTCTTTTTACTATCAGAAATTCGGGTTCCCGTCTCCTGAAAAGTTGTTAAAAGAGTTACATACCAATATATTAGGCGTACCTTTTCAACTTTTTGTCCCTTGCTTTATAAATTTCTCTTACAACAGGAACATCATAAGGGATGTCATTAATATCCAATCTTCGAGCTCGTTGAAGAAGAGCAGGAAATATAACTTCAAACCCACAAGTCATGTGCTCGGTATTCGCATGTTCAAGTCTATGTACATTTTCTTTGATATATAATATTCCTGAAATTTTGAACAAGAATACAAAATCAATACAAACTAGATCAGCAAAACGCATTTCTTAAGTGAGTTAAAGCTATTTTTAACTTTCTCATATGCTGTCATTTAAGTTAACTACAATTTCCCCCAAAATGGATACTATAAAGAAGTCCCAATATAAAACCTTTCTCACTCCTGTTGGGATGAACATTCCACGATCTCAATGCGACAACACAGGCTAGTGTGTTCAATAGCCGATCACATGCGCAGAAAAAATGTTGATCGCCCCAGGAGCCGTCAGGGAGCTGATTCTCTGCAATCCACTCCAAACTTGATGGAAATTGAGGGATATTACGTCCCTTAACATCTTTAATAAGTGCAATAAATGCCGTGTCGTAAGGAGAAATGCTTATACGACCATCGTCGAACGTGCGAAGCATCATCGTAATGTCTTCGACTAGATCGTCAATTTTAACCACCTTAAATAAAGAAAAGTATATGCGATAATATAAAAATGCTAGAAATTATACGAGTCACAGGCATGAAAAAATCAATATTATTATCGATAAAAATAAAGTGACTATATGAAACAAACACTTTATATATATATTACCGGTTCACGTGCTTCACCAGTACTGGAATCACCTTCATCACGTACTTCGGGCTCATGCACGGCACTGGCAACTGTATTCATCATATTTCAAGATTCACAATATCCTCAAATTAAGAACTAATCCAGTTTTGACTTAAGATTTCTATAAATAAAAGCCTTACTTACCTCGAATCTGATCAGTTATAACTTCCGATATTTGTTTGTGGTAATATTGGTAATTCAACGAGAAGCGCTTATTACTCTTCTGCCATATACCTGTATCATAGGAAAATAACTTCAATAAGAGTGTCCTGAACGCAGCAGCGGAGCCACGTATAAACCATGGGATGCTGGTAACCGTGAAATTGAAAAGGATGTTCGACTATGTATGATTTCTTGATTTTAATATTATTTCTATATAAGTATTTTTTACTATTGAAATAGGATTTTGGAACTGACTCCTTCACTGAACGGTTCAGTTCTGTTGGGTGTATAAGTGATTTGATTTGTGTTTGGTTTTATTCTTTCGAGTTATTTAGTGGGAACGTTTTAGTGTATATTGTTTCTTTTCCTTGCGACTGTATTATGTAAATATTCTGTAAGTCGTGTTTTGGTTAGTCTGGATATTGACTATATTTAAGGCTTGGCCTTCTTTGTAGGGCGTTAAGAATGTCCAAGTGCTGCTCCTAGAAAAATCATCTACAAAAGTAATGAAATAGTAAATAGCATGTAAGACTAGGTTTCTTATTTGGACCCAACTCCATGTGAACAAGCTCGAAGGATTTACTAGAGGATATGGAGCAACTTTTTTTTTTATTTTTTTATTGGAAGGATATGGAGCAACTAGGGAAAGGCAACCTATGTTGCTTGGCTCTACAACAAGCATCACACTGACACACGTCAGAATACTCAAAAATAATTAAAGACAGGTAAAATGAGCATGCTTAATGGCATTATTGGAATCATGTCGCAACCTCTGATGCCAAAGATTGTACTGAAATTTACAGATAAGAGGTTTATTTTGAAACGGATTTACATCTAATATGTAAAGGGAATCAAGTGCCTTTGCAATGCAAGAACCTAGTTAGTTTTTTGGTTCTAGACTGAAGTTAACCTTACAAAGAAGGCCAAGCCTTATTTCTTTTTTAAAGTCCAAGGGACTGAAAGCCTTATTTCTTTTTTAAAATCACCCCATTGAGCACTTATGAACAACTTATATTTTAAGTCACCCCATTGAGATAATGGGGTTTAAACTTGTGAGTCAAACTGAAATCCTATGTGTACTTGGCGAAGGTCCCTGGTAAAGAAATAAGCCTTCAGCCTAACTCCACATTAGTCCTATCAGGCTTCACTTGGCGAAAATCAAGGCTTATTTTAGTCCTATCATGCTCCACTCGGCGAAGGCCAAGCCTTATAAAGAAATAAGCCTTCAACCTAACTCCACATTAATTTAATATTGTCCGCTTCGGGCCAAGCTCGTACAGATTTTTTCTTTTTGGCATCTCTCAAAAGGCGTATTAATGAAGTTTGGTGAACACTTATATATTGGATAAACTTCCTTTAATCTTCTGATATAGAATGAGTATGCTTCTCAACAAAATATATACTGAAATGTTCCCAACAGGTAACTCAAAAGAATTAAATTATATGTACACAAATCAAATCACTTATATACTCCAACAAGTTCATTATATTGTCCGGGACACTGTTCAAATATGTACGCGAAAAACATGATAGAACCAGAAATCTTACCGGCAAAACGTTCCGGCAGGTAAATCTTTGCCGATGGCCGAATTCTCCGGTGAACTATTGGGGAAAATTTATGATTTAGAATGTACATAGAACCCATGATGTGTACTTTTTTTTCTTTTTGGCAATAATCTTATAATGTGTGTTGGGAAAGTTGATAGCACAATTAAGAGACCCATTTCGTAGAAACGGACAACAAGCGACATATATACAATTTATATAACATGTTAGCTTCCAAACACATAGTTATTTAATGTGCACTAGCAAGAATATTTTGGAAAGAGAGAATTGGTTGTTTAACTCATACGAGGTCACTTGTTGCAAGTGCACATTAAACAACTATGTTTTTGGAAGCTAACATGTTATATAAGAAAACTGTATATATGTTAGCTCCCAAAAATAATTATTAATTGCATTTATATTTTAGCGCTCCAATCATATCTACCAAAAATAATCGTCAATTCTCATTATAATTTAAGCAACTGATGTAACGCGTTTTCATTAACGAAAGATTAGTTGATATTTTTCCAAACTCCGACGTCGTCAATATTTGTCTTTTTCGCTATATGTTGATTCCTCGACAAGGTGTCCGTATTCGGCGATTAATTAATCTAGGCTAAATAAAAGAAACAGATGGAGCCCTACAGTAGTTTAATTATTAAATATCATATATATTAATGGCAAATATTTTGTTTTATTGCAATTATGAACTTTAGAATTTAATTTGTTGTTAATTTTTCATTTTTTTAGGAGGGAAGGTATATGTCTAATTTCCGATTTATATCTATATCTATATTTATACTATCTATTTATCTATATTATAATATATTATATAGGATAGGTGTCTTTTGATCCAATTATATTGATTTGGATCAAATTCTAATTTTTTAGAATTTTAAATTATTTTAATGGTAAGTTATCTAACAATAATTGCAATCTTTAATTTTTTTTAAAAATAATTTAAAAATCATATCAATTATTTCCTTAATTTACAGGATTATCAATTATTTCCTTAATTTACAAAATCTTTTAAAATTGACAACTTAATTATGTATCCTTATTTAAAAAAAAAAAAAACAAATATCCTTATTTAACTTTTAAGGTTTCTTATTTTTTTATTATAAAAGTTCTAAACACTCATCTATTATTTCCAAATATAATAGTCTTTCTCCTCATTTCATATATTTTTTCCTCATGCCAATTTCCACCCTCTTTCTCTCTTCATTCTCACACATTCGACTTCATTCACCTTCTTCCGCCTCTTTCACCGTACACATACAATTATCTTCTTATTTTTTGTGTTGCAAATCTCATTCAGAAAATTATAGAGATTCAAATTTTATTCATTAACACATAGTTTTATTAGTTTTTACTTTTGCTTCCGTTTATTATTTTTTCTATATATATTTTGTTGTTGTCGATTTTAATATTTTTAAATTTTTTTTTTATTGTTTTAAGAATTTGTCTAATTTTTTTTTAACTTTTCATTGTTAATTGTTATTACTTTTTCTTTAACTATTTTGTTTATTCAAAGGAATTACTCTTGAATAATTTATTTTTGAATATTTTAATAATTATATTTTTGACATAAAATATATTTTTGCGGTAGTTCGTGTAGTAAAATAGTATTTGATGTTATACTTAAGTTTAATCATTATGAAGACAATTTTTGTTTTTTTAACATTTTTTTTCTTTTGTCATTTATTTATCATTTAAGATTTTCTTTGAGTTGATTTCATATTTATACCCGAATACATTTAAAAGTTAAATTTAATAATTTTTTCATGCAATTTAGAAATATTATTTAATATTTTTTTCACTTTGAACTTTAATATATTTCAATATATTTTTATTAATTATTTATATCATTTTCAATTATTATTTTTTATTTTCATTTGCATTCATTGTTGGAAAACACGAATCAAAAAGTAGCGGAAATTTAAAAATTTTCCAACAAAAGGATCTAGGACTCGCAATCGTGTAACCAAATTCGTAGGGATTAGAAACTTACTTTCTTAATTGTCTTTCTTGAAGCGTTTCAAGCCACCCAAGAACGCTCTTCTCGCGGCTTGATCCCCTCTCCTTGGTAAAACTCGAATCTTCAAACTTCTAACTTGAAGCTCTCTAGAGATAGTCCACCAACTTGACTACAATCTAACTAGTAACGATGCTAGTTCTCTAGTTAGTGTTTAGGCTTAACCTAGGGTTTCGTTTATCTTGGAGAAAGGATGGTGTTCAACACATGAACCAAAAGAATTGCCAATTAGCTCTAAGGGGAGCTCGAGCTTCCCTATTTATATTAAGGGGAGGACCGAAAATCCTAGTCCTTATGGGCTAGGGTTTTGGTCTCTCTCTCCTATTACTTGATCATCAAGTAATTTTGACTTTGACTTTGAATTCAAATTCAAATCAACTTTCAAGAGAGCTAAAAATATCCAAACTATTTTTGGATAATTTTATACTTTATTTATTTAAAATAAATAACTTATTTTATCTAATTAATTAATTCATAATTAATTAACTAGATTATTTTTCTCCAAAATAAGACTTTCTTTTTAATTCAAAATTAAACCAAAGTCTATTAAATAATTAACACATTTAATTATTTAATATATATATATATATAATATATATATTTACACGTGTGGGACACGTGTCACAAGGACACGTGTCACTTACGTGACCCACACGTGTGGTTTCACACGTGTGGAACCCTCTTGGCCCGATTAACTCGTTTAATCATTTTAAAGCCTCAACTCATGTAACCAAGTTGTTGTGTGTGACCCTCTAGGTTCTCAATTCAATTAGCAGTGACCCTAATTAATTAATTCACTAATTAATTAATCAGTCCACAGATTAAACGACCATAGTCTAGCAACAGGTGTTTAACCCCTAGCTGAATTGGAATGTTCAGATTCGACATAACCTTTAAGTCATTGATTCATGTGAGATACAGTCCTCCTACTTACTATCTCTCAACCAAGATCTAGGGCAAGAGAATAATCAGAACCCTAATAATCCGGTCTTAAAGCTAAGTGCATTTCATATCCATTTGATCTCAATCCAAGAAACCCTTTTCTTGATATCTTGATCTACTGCCTTGGCCAAGGACTCCATATGGCATATGAATGACTTACATAATAAGAGATCACCTTGCATATACAAGTGTAGGTCATTTCTTGATTCTCATTCACTTTCATGAATCACTTGTGCAGCCCCAGCATAAGCCTTGAATCAGTTGTCTAAGGCGACACCCTTTAAAGCTTATACCTAAGACTACAGAGTTAACTCATAAAGTGACAAGGAACCTCAAGTCTAAGGATCAATTAATCATATCAATGACTCGTGAGATATTTCCTAATCTGGAAGTTTCCATTTCCTGAAATAGAAACTTCCTTTCCCATTTAGGAATGTTCTCACACGGGGCACCTCAGTGAACTTACTTATTAAAGTAAGCACCCTCATGTATCACGCACGTATCAACTATACACTTTGCACCTCCATGAAACAAGGTGGTCCTTCTTAAGGGCGTGATCCCACAAGCAAGCCTTAGGAGTCAGGTTGACACTCCCACTGTCTGTAGGACTCATCGGCTTGGACTATTTTACTAATCATGACTTATGTGATATAGGGCTCGTTTCATGAACCATTTCACCTAAATGGTAGAGTCCTAAAGTCATCAGGATTAGGGGAGTTCTCATACATGCACAGATAAAGTAAACGCATACCAAACAAGAGCATATAAAGAAGTGTTGCCTCAATTCGTTATTTCATTCAAAGATTGTCTGTGATTACAATAAGGAAAAGCACAAAGCGGATATACAATCGGCTTTCTAGGGCACTATTCCTAACATTCATTTACATTAAGATTGTATAACTTGAGAGATTGTTTTCAGTTTTATTTTTATTTATTTTATTCCACTACCCTAAATTCTATAATATTCCTTTTATTTTCCTTTTCTTTTTGCTTCATTTTATTTCGATTTTGGTTATATATATATTAAATTAACTTTTCACTTTTTAATTATTTGATAGATTATTTTAATTGTTGTTTTGGTTAGTGAAAATTTTTCTATTTATTATATGTAATATCCCGATCATTTAGATTTTCAGGTAGCTAAAACATGCGCAATTTAATTATTTAATTATGTGATTACTTGATATTTTAAATGTTTATATGGTTATTTGAACTTATTTGTTTAAAGTATGAATTTGAATTTTAAACATTTACGCTTTTATACCTTGTAATTTGTTCTATTTGTATCTGAATTTAATTCCGAGTTTTTGCGAATTTTTGGTATGCGTGAATTATGTGAGTTATGAACTTGTTTTTATGCTTTTTTTATGTTTTGGAACTTGTTAGGCTTGTCTTTTGATTTTATTTTGGGCGACGGGACCTAAAAGGGGCTAAAGGGCATTTAGCGCACCTTGGGTTCCGGGGTGAAATAACTTGAGCTTGGGAATCCGGATTCGAATTCCGTCACCTTCTTTGAACTCATATTGACGATTCGGGTTCAATAAACCAAGCTTCATATTTTTCTAAGCATATTTAGACCTTCGAATTTTGACCAAAACGAGCCTCGCGTGCAATTTCGACCCTTATTCACTCTTTTAGACATAAGTTGAGTTATATTTGCCCAAATTATATAATGCTTGGACCCAAACTCTCCCAACTTAACCCCCTATCAGCCATAAGCTTCCTATTTTGTCCAAACACAAGAGAGACAAGGGTTTTGCTGCTGAAAACCGAAATACAAGGAAAAGAGAAATTACATTATTCACTTTTTCACCTTTTGAGCTCAAATCTTCACCAAATCACTTCAAATTTGAAAGGTAAGTTTAGAATTGTGATCTTCATCTTCTCGTCTTTGTTTGGATGCCTTATTTACTGAAATCCATGAATATTTGGTCATGCTATGAAAATTTTAGTGAATAGTAAGGGTTTGAACTATTTTGATGAATTTGCTTGATCTCTTGTGAATTTGTTGGGTATTTTGCATCCCATTTGATCTTCAGATACCCTTGAGTTAGTATATGAACTGATTTTTCATGGAAGTTAAGGAATTTTTGGGATATCATTTGGAATTTTGAAGTTTTTGGTATAGAGATGAATATGTTTGTATCTCTTGATCTTGTTCATGTGTATCTTCAAGTTTGGCTCAAATTTTTGCATGAAATGGATAAATTCTTATCATATTACTTTACCATTATGTGTTTACTTGAAGATGGTAGGATTCCTTTTGAGTTTTGTTGGAGTTTTTAGCCTGAAATTTTGTTTTTCCCTTGCTGTCGCACGAGGTCACGGTCGTGATCACGTTTAGTGCTTTTTTGGTAGAGGCCGCGGCCACTTTTTGGCTGAGTTTCGAGTTGTGAAGGCTACAGGTCACGACCGTGACCATTTTTAGGTCATTTGTGGTAGAGGTTGCGACCATCTTTGAGCCAAGTTGCTTGTGTTTTTCTCCTTTCGTTCGTACTTTGCTCACTTTTTATGGTTTTTTTATGACTTGTTTATTATGTTAACATGTTATATTGTGTGTTAAGCTTTATGGTATGAATTTATAGCTCGTTTTATACCCTCATTTGTGAAATATGATCTCATATATGTCCTTATATGACTTAAGTATGAATTCATTTCGTTTCATTTGCATCATTTACATGCATATGCATTTGCCGATCATCTATTTGGTACATTTTGAGTCTAAGAGTATCCGTTGTTGTTTGTTTTGTCCAGTTGACCCTCCCATTGACGAAGAGGTTGCTCTTTAGGCGTCCGATTCATTCTCTTGTGTCACCACTACACATTGGAAAGGTGAGGTTTTGTTCTTTTAGATATCATAACCTAAAACCCTACTTGTTTTGAATCCCACATGCGAGTTATGAATATTATACATTAAATACGGGTATGATATATACTTTAAGGGCTTGTCCCATTTGTTATAAGACTTCGAAAACGATTTGTATACGTATATAAGTTATTTTGCATTTGATTTGAAAACCTTTGATACGTGTGCGTGTTTAAGCGAGCTTTGGGCTTTGTAAGATAAGCTTTGTTGGAAAATATGAATTTGCAATATGATTTGGGCCCCGGAGAGTGGTATGGTATCTCAGGACGGCCGAGGGGTCACCGAGGTCTCCCATCAACACTTTCTTTAAGAGTCTCGCCTAACCTTAGGAGGTTGAGGAAGGACATTTCTCTTGAGCCGACGGAGATAATCGCCGAAGGTTTGAAGGAAGTAATTAAGCCTTTTCTCGTGTGAATTCGATCGATAGTTAGAGCCGTCAACCCTTCTGTCACTCGGAGAAAGGATGGTTTATGAATTTTATTTTGATTATGCCTTTGTTTGTGGAAGTTGGAAGAATAACTCGCACTCGCCGAGTTGTGTGAATTTGTACGATCTATAAAACGGGAATGAATTCCTAATTATTTAAAAACTTGTCATTTTGGCCCACGGCCTTAAACTTCTTTTAAGTATATATATTTATTATCATGGGAAACATTTTAGCTTACAAAAATCATTCCCGGTTCATGGATGTTTTTATGATTTTCTTAAGTTCTTTGCTATATACATATTATGGGTGTGTGTGTTAGCCCCCTCACTAGTCATTAGGACTAACCCTCGTGGTTGTTTCCCTCTTTTTCTCTTCTTTAAGTTGCAGGTACAATAAGAGTTGAGCTAGGCGTTAACTTTATCTTTTGAGTCTCACTTGTGTCTTAGATCGGGTCTTCATTTTTGCATTTGTAGTGGTTGTATTTTGCACTTATGAATTATGAAGTTATGTATTCTGAATTCTGAATTGGGAACTATGAATAACTTGATACTTAGTTTATTTTTGTCCCGGGTTGGGAATTGTATATTGGTATATTTGTATTAGCTCCTATTATGACTCTATGAAATGTTTATGTTGATCTTGGGTACTTGATATGAATTGTTTTATCGCTTCGGCTATAATTTCAATTAATTTGCGCTCTGTTTAAGGGTCTAGTCCGCCTAGCTTAAGAGTGTGTTTTGTTTGTCTCTCGTTCGCTATTGTTTGATGCGTGTACGGATTCTGTAACGCCTCCACCCGTACCAGAACAAGAGGAGAGCGGCGTCTCAACCCCCGCACTGAAGCACCTCTCAAGTAATGGTGTGAGCCATCACTCAAGAAATACTCCAGCGAACGGCTGTCTATCAGAACTATACATGTACAACGATGTGGCTATGCAGCGGAAAATCAGAGTATTTTAAAACTTTTCAAAACATGTGCGTGATGGCATGTAACAAGCAAGAACATATTGATCGTGTAAGAGAGACTCGGCATATCAGAACATATAACATATTCACATATAAGTACCGATACAACAGAGTTCAAAATATCGGTAACAGAGTAGCAGAAAGAGTATAACAAAGATACTCAAGTATTCAGAAACATATACAGAAACATTAAGTGATGCAGCCATAAAACATATGCAGGACACCAAAGAAAGTAATACTAAGTCCTGACTGAAACAAAAATGACAATCTAGAGCTTCAAGATACCTCTAGACTGCGGCTGCAAGACCTGAAACCACGAGGCAAGAAAACGGGAGAGGTATTAGTCAAAAGGACTAAGTGAGGGAATACTTTAAAGAAAGTACTGAATTAAAGAACTTGAAGTAAAGTTCGAAACTGTTAAATGCAATGCTTTAAAGAAGAACTTGAAACAAGTTCGATTGATAAAACTCTTTGAATGCGATGCTGTAAAAGGATGCACGTTATAAAACATTTTCATGAATGCTATCACACGCGCACACATATGCTGTTGATGGTTCATAGTTCTTTCATAAAACGGGATAAGGGTAAAGTGAACTTTTCCAGATATGAACCATCCTTTATGAAACAGAATTTTGCCCGCAAGCTAGGCTCCTCCATCCTTACTCCAGAAAACATGATTTGGTTGAGCATCGGACCAGGATCAACAATAATTCCACGTATAGTAGAGTATCGGACCAAGATCAACAATAACCCCACATAAAGTAGAGCATTGGACCAAGGTCAACAACAACTCCGCACACAGTAGACTATTGGACCAAGGTCAACAACAACTCTTACCAACACATACAAACATGCACCATCCTCCACCGGTTGTCACTTCGGGTAGCTAGCCCTAGGCGACCTGTAAACATGTAATGGGAACAGATTTGCTGTCCGTTCCCAGACAGATTGTCCTGACTTAACAAACCTCCTGTTAAAAGTCGGTGTCAATTGTCTAAGTGTGGCGGCCGGTATTGGTGATGTCGTTGGCGCTCACCTCCCGAGCATCACCTCCACACATAACCGCCGGGCCCAAACTGTAAACTGTATGCTTGCATTTAAGATTAGCAGTGACCAGAGTACTACTCCAGTATGCTAACTATAACATGTGAAACTGTAACTGTAACATATGATGCTGTCTGTAAAACATATGATTCTGTCTGAAAACATGTGATTCTGTCTGTAAACATATGAAACTGTCTGTAAACTGTACTTTGAAAACATATGCAAAACATGTAACTGTCTTTGAACAAGAATGCAGAACTTTGGAAAACATGTACTGTTGATCAAGGTATACTATTAAAGTATAAATGATCCTTTCAAGAGAATGTCCCGATAAAAGGGATAGTTCAAAACAAGGTTTAGCTTTGAATTTCAAAACATATGATACGATAGTATAATCGTGGTTCCAGTTGGAAATCATTTATAACTTCACCTCACCTAATAGTAACAAAAGGCAGGTAGACAGATTATGCGGTGCCCTGGGGATCCCAGTGCTCAACTTTAACTCCTGTAGGTGGTGTACTAGAGTGAGCTTAAGAACTAAGACTCACTACTAACCAAGATGCATATGAAATGCAAGAAACAATGAACAAGGAACATGTAACACAAGAGAGTAATACCATTTAAGGTATTCAAGAAAGGTAACACACAAAGGAATACGTCAAAGTGAGTTACTCTTAACGTTAGACTATGATCTTACTATAACCGAGTAAGCTTTAGTCAAATTATGAATCCTATCGCAAACCTTAGGTTAAGAAACAAGTCCACGAAAGAAAACACATTTTGAAAACACATTTTAGACCCTGGATATGGAAACCCTAGGTGCAAATGTCTATTAAGAAAGCACAAGTTTTAATTCATTTTTACTATTCAAAAGTACTATTCAAAAGTACTATTCCAGATTACTATTCACGATTACTATTCACGATTACTATTCACAGGTTACTATTCACATGTCGGGTCAAAGGGTCGGGTCAAACCCTTACTATACACACACCCACACACACACGGTACACACACACACCATGCACGAACACACACACACACACACACAGCATGCACACACATACACAACCTAATCAAATTATGATCTTGATTATAACCTATAGTTTCAAGTTCATGTTAATATAATCAAGTGTGATCTAGGTTAAAGGTATAACCTATAGTTAAGAGATCCAATTAAGGCATAAGATCAAGTTATGAAACACTATTCTATCTTAGGTTATAACATGTGACACTATTAAAGTGTATAACATGATCAAGGCACTAATCCATTAATCCAACTCATATCATAAACTCAATTCATAATTCAAGAGTCATATAACAATGTGACAACATGTCATAACATATCTCATATCATATCATATCATATATCATAAACCTTTAGGCATGTAACATGTAACAATTTAATTCCAATATCAACATGTAACAAGTTGTGACATAATTAATTGTAAATCACTATTCCATTAGCAACATGCATGAGCATAATTCAAATTCCATAATCATGCATCAATTCTCATAATATAACAATCATATTACATGATCATAGCATATACTAGAGCAATTCATAACATATTCAAGCATATACTAAACAATTAAAACATATAAACAACTATCAAAACATATCATAAAAACTATATAATAAATGCATAAAATAAAATCCTATATGGCTTAGGGAAGACCCTAAGACCCAACCTAAACATAATATAAACATACCATAACATAAAAACATAAACTAAACTAACATAACATAAAAACAAAACAAACTAACCTAGCTTCTAATGGGGGGTGCCGACGGCGGGGGAGGAGAGGGAGAGAAAGGGTGTTGTCAACACAACTTTGAGCAAGGAATGAAATGCCATGGGAGGGGTATTTATAGTTGTGAAGAAGCCCCTCACCTTGCAATTAGAGATGGCTTAAGGGTAGGAGAGCAAAACAAGAGTTCATCCTCTTGTATCTTCTAGAAGCTTTAGGGATTAAGAAGGAAAAAATGGGGCTGCTGGGGGTATTTCTGTAATTTCGTCCCCCAAGGCTCGAGGATAAGTGGCTGGAAGTATAACCATTCCGACGGCAAGAAAATTAGCTTCGAAACGCATATTCATTCATCGAAATCGGATTTACCGTTTGAAAGATACATTAGTTTTAGTGAATAAAAGTTTTGAGCTCGAAACTCGACATGAGTGAAAAACGACTTTCTAAAATGATTTTCAAGTCCGGATTGCTTCTAAAATTCAAGAAATAAATCGAGAAGCGTTTTGAGTCCAAAATCGACTATAAAACGTTTTACCGTTAAAAAGTTGAAAACGTAGAGTGAATAGTGAATTCTCACGTACGAACGTACGCTTCAAAATTTCAAGCTAGGGTTTGAATCAAGAGTTGTAAAACATCTCAAAAATCTTGAAATAGCTCAAGTAGTGCAAATCCGAAGAGAAAACATTTTTCGAATGAAAACCGTTCGTAAAAGGAATAGTAAACTAGGGTTTTCAAAAACGTTTTCAATAAAACAAAGTTCCGGAATGGATTTCCAAGCCAAGAATGATTTCAAAAGACTCGTCTCGACTCGAGGATCGATTCGACTGTAACTTGGGTAGAAAAAGGTATCAGAATCAAAAGCTCATTTTCTGATGAATAGTAACTTTGTTCGGTAAGTTCCAAAAATACCCTTATGGCTCAAGAAAGACTTTCTGAGCTCGGGAAACAAGTTCAAACGATTAGGAAACATATGTGATGAACCTCTAGGGTTCGAGTAGCAATATGAACAAGGTAGGCTCGGGTTATGAATAGTAAATTGTATCAAAGGTCAAGAATTCCCCCTTAAAGCATGTCAGAACATATACGAGCACAAAGTTCATGTAAGAATGCAATGCACGATGATTCAAAAAGTTGGATCACGGTCTATAAACGCTTTACCACTGCCTTAACTTACTGTTTTCATCCAGACCCTGTTTTGGGCTGTTACAGATTCTCTATTTCGCTACACGGGTTAGACTGTAGTGCGGGGGATGTGGTGCCCTACGCTCGGGGTGCTACATCCTAAAGTGGTATCAGAGCTCTCGGTTGTAAAACCGGAGCGATAAATGTTGGAAAACAAGAGCAGAAACGCAGCCGAAATTTAAAATTTTTCCAAAAGATTGATCATGGACTTGCAATTCTCGTATCGTATCTTAGGATGTTTAGAAACTTACATAGATTGAAGCTTTCTAGTGATGTCAGTACTGCCTACTGAACACCCTTCAAGCGGAATGTCCCTCGAACGGTTCTCGATAGATCCCAAAGCAGCGATCCTCTAAAGCGTATCCACACCAGTCCTAGAACACGATCAAGCAAGTGAGAATGCTAGTTCTATAACTTGTGTTAATGGCTAGGGTTTTGCTTTGAAAACTTTTCTTTTATTTTTCTCAAAACTTAACACTTCGTGAGTATTGGTCTAAAGAATAAGAGAAGCACTACCACTAGTATTTATACTAGTGTGGATCGAGCCCCTGAGGGTTTCCTAAACCTAATGGGCTTTGTTTTCTTGCTCACTAATTAACTAATTAATTATTTAATTTAATTGGAGAAAATAAGTTCCCAACTTGTTCTCCAAGTTTTGCAAGAATAACTTTCTCTTTCCTACAACAGGAAGTTAGACTTTTCAACTTTCCTAAAGCTAAAAGTCAAGATTCAATAAATTAATTAATTCTCAATTAATTATTTATTGGGTTAAGCTTGAGAAATAAAATCTTAATAATTAATTAAAAATTAATTAAAAGACTTAAATTAATTAATTATAATTTAATTAATTAATTCTAGAAAAGAATTCGCGTGTAGTAAAATTACAGGCTTAAAGACACATACGTGCCATGTGTGCATGACACGTGGCAGCCACGTAGTGGATACGTGTGACACGTGGCAATCACGTGCTTTTGACACGTGGCAATGCCCACATGTTGCTCTCTCTATTTCGACCAACAATTTGATCCTTCGTTAATCATATTAACATCCTACCATAACCCTCATGTCCTGGCATTTGTGTGTGACCCTATAGGTTCATTATTCGATTAGCAGTGACAGTAATTAATTAATTCACTAATTAATTAATCACTTCACAGCTCACACTATCGTAATCTAGCAATGGATATGTGACCCCTAGCCGAATAACGAAATGAATCGAAGAACCTTTCAGTCAATAACATACAGTGAAATACGATCCTCCTATAACTCCATCTCTCAATCAAGAACTAAGGCATGAGAATATTCTCAGAGCCTAAATATTCTTGATCTTTAAAGTTAAGTTCGTTTCATATCCATTTAGACCTCAATCCAAGAAAACCCCATTTTCTTGATATCTTGATCTTTCATCCACCTTGGCCAAGGGTTTAAGTTTAAAGGACTACGAACAACTCAATCAGTAAGAGATCATTCTTGTTCTTACAACAAGTGCAGGTCCTTTGTTGATTCTACTAATTCTACATATGCCACTTGTGTAATCCCAACATAGGTCTTGGTTCAGGTGTCTATATGGAGACACCCTTTTGAGCCTATATCAAAGATTACAGAGTTAGCTCATATGAGACATTACAGAATCTCAAGTCTAAGGATTAATGAATCACGTTATTGACCTGTGGGATATTTCCTAATCTGGAAGTTTCTAGGAGACTTCTTTTCTCATTTAGAAATGTTCTCACGCGGGACATCTCAGTGATGAAGTTCTAGTAACAATCACCCTCATGTATTATGAACGCATCATCGTATGCACTTGTTACTCCATGAAACTGAGTGATCCTTCAAAAGGACATAATCACATAAGCAAGTCTCAACAGAGTCAAGGTCAACACTCCCACTGTCTGTCGGACTCTCGACTTGGAGAAGTTTCTAATCCTCGCCTATGGAGTTAAGAACTTGTTTCATGTGTCGTTCCTATAACAACAAAGTTCTTAAAGGTCTCATCGGATTAGAGGAGTTCAATACATGTAAAAACACAGTCAACCCAAACAGACATAAATAAGCACATAAAGAAGTGAATGCCTATGAACAAAATCATCCCGTTTATTATTCAAAGACTGTTTGTGATACTACAAGGAAATAGTAAAACCAAAAGCTGCTTTAAGGGCACTATTCCTAACAGTCTCCCACTTGCCCGTCAAAGCCACTCAAGTGCTATTCTAAGACCCATCTTCTGAAGATGTCCTTCGAAAGCCTGTTGACTAAGGGCTTTAGTAAGCGGATCTGCCATGTTCTCTGTCGATGTGACCCTTTCAATTTGCACATCTCCTCTCTTGATGATATCACGGATTAAATGATACTTCCTCAAAATATGCTTGGTCCTTTGGTGAGATCTTGGTTCTCTTGCTTGAGCAACCGCCCCGGTGTTGTCACAAAACACTGTAACGGGGTTTTTAATGCTAGGAACTACACCCAGCTGGTGGATGAAGTTTCTTACCCAAACACCTTCCTTAGCTGCATCGTTTGCAGCTAAGTATTCGGCCTCAGTGGTCGAATCAGCAGTGGTCGCTTGCTTGGAACTTTTCCAACTCACTGCTCCGCCGTTTAGGCAGAATATGTATCCTGACATGGATTTAAAGTCATCCATGTCTGATGCAAAGCTGGCATCAGAGTATCCTCTAATGACAAGATCCTGCTGGCCTCCGTAAACCAGGAATAAATCCTTAGTTCTCCGTAAGTACTTAAGGATCAGTCCAGTGACCTTCACCAGGGTCAGATTGGAATCGGCTAGTCAAACTAAGTGCATAAGCCACATCCGGTTGAGTACATAGCATTGCATACATTATGCTTCCTATAGCTGATGCATAAGGAACTTTGGACATCCTGGACTTTTCAAGTTCAGTTTTGGGACACAGTTTCTTCGAAAGAACTGTTCCCGGGCCCATTGGAAGTATTCCACGTTTGGATTCTTCCATACTAAATCTCTTTAGTACTTTGTCTATGTAAACCGACTGTGATAATCCTAACAATCTCTTAGATCTATCCCGATAAATCTTTATACCGAGAATGTAGGATGCATCACCAAGATCCTTCATCTCAAATTGGTTTGATAACCAAGACTTTGTTACTTTCATGTCCTCCTTCGCATTCCCAATGAGGAGGATGTCATCTACATAAAGTATCAGAAATTGAATCGAGGTTTCCAATTCTTTCTTGTACACGCAGGACTCATTCGGATTTTGAATAAAGCCCAATGATTTAACTGTTCCATCAAATCAAATGTTCCAATTCCTAGAAGCTTGTTTCAATCCTTAGATTGAACGTTGAAGCTTGCAAACCTTTTGCTTGCTCCCACTGAATGTGAAACCCATGGGTTGCTCCATGTAAATGTCTTTGTCAATGTCTCCATTGAGAAAGACATTTTTCACATCCATTTGCCATATCTCATAGTCATAATATGCAGCAATGGCAAGTAGGACCCTAATGGATTTTTGCATTACAACCGGGGAGAAGGTTTCATCAAAGTTTACACCTGGTCTTTGAGTAAACCCCTTAGCAACTAATCTTGCTTTAAAGGCTGCCACACTTCCATCTACTCCAAGCTTGCGCTTATATATCCATTTACACCCTATGGGCCTGATCCCATCAGGTGGATAAACCAAGGTCCAAACTTGGTTAGAGTACATGGAATCCATTTCGGATTTCATTGCTTCTTTCCACTGTTCAGAGTCAGAATCTAAAAGTGCCTCCTCATAAGTTAATTGATCATTATCCATTTGAGATGTTTGGTGGAGAAAACCATACCATCTCTCTGGTTGTCTAGGAATGCGTTCAAAACGTCTTATTTGAGGAGGGTTATCGCGTGTATCACTCTCTTGGGTAGGGATAGGGACGTCATTCTCCAAGCTACGCGTGGGACCTTGGTCTCGAACCTCTTCGAGTTCTGCGATTATTGACTCTTTAGGATATCCTACGAAGTTACATAAGCTTGATCTAGCTTCAAGCTTATCTCTTATTGTCCTCTTCACGTAAGCAGGACAACCCCAAATTCTTAATTAAGAATAGTTAGGGATTTTGCCAAACCACATCTCATATGGGGTTTTGGGTACAGATTTGGAGGGAACAAGATTCAGAATCTTAACTGCTGATTCTAGGGCATAACCCCAGAATGATGGTGGCAATTCAGTGAAACTCATCATGGAACGAACCATATCAAGTAGGGTTCTGTTCCTTCTTTCGGAAACCCCATTCAATTGAGGAGTTCCCGGAGGAGTCCACTAAGTGATAATTCCATTATCTCTGAGATGATTAAGGAATTCATCACTTAGATACTCGCTACCTCGATCAGATCGAAGTGTCTTAATCTTGTGACCGGTTTGGTTCTCAACCTCCTTCGGAAATTCCAAGAATTTCTCAAAGGCTTCGGATTTATACTTCATTAAGTACACATAACCAAAACGGCTAAAGTCATCTATGAAGGTTATGAAATACTGATGGTTGTTTCTAGTACTTACACTAAGCGGTCCACAAATATCAGTATGGATTAAATCCAACACTTCAGTGGCACGTTCCACTTTACCTTTTAAAGGGAGTCTTGGCCATTTTTCCTTTAAGACATGATTTACAATTAGTCAACTCTTTAAGTTCATTATCATAAAATGATCCTAAATTAGTTAACTTAGCAATCCTATCTTTAGAAATATGGCCTAAACATGCGTGCCATAAAGAAGCCGAGATCTTGTTATCTCTTTTGCGGTTGTTTGATTGTTGTATATTCAAAATATTGGTGTCTTTAGTTGTATAAATTCCATTAGATAATGTACCAAGTAAAACGGAAGCTTTATTCTTCTTAAGATAAAATTTTCCATTTCTGGAGAAAGTCTCATATCCTTCACAATCTAATATTGGAATGGAAATTATGTTACGAATAATAGAAGCAAGATAAAAGACTTTATTCAAAACTAAAGTAAAGACACCTAAATCTAATCTACACGTCCCAATGGCTTGAGCTTGAACGCTTGATCCATTCCCAACCTTCAAGACGTATTATCCTTCTTCGAGCTGCCGAACCTCATTTAGCTTCTGTACATCATTACAGATATGAGCTCCACAACCGGTATCAAGTACCCAAGAATTAGAATCAATAGATAGATTTACTTCAACAATAAACACATCTTTCTTTAGAGTATCCTTGTACTCTTGGCAATTCCGCTTCCAATGCCCTTTCTTTCCACAGTGGTGGCAAACGTCCTCTCTCTGATCCCTTTTCTTCTTGGCCTTTCTCTTTTTAACCCCTCCATCGGGTTTAAGAGATCGCTTCTTCTTGGGAACTTTCTTCCCTTTGCTTTTAGAAGGTTTAGAAGAAGATGTGACCATCATTATTTTGTTATCCTTCCTTATCGTGACTTCAACAGTCACAAGCTGACTAATCAGCTCAGTGACAGTAGCATGAGCATGATTCATGTTGAAGTTCAGCACGAAATGATTGAATGATGGTGGAAGCGATGCGAGCAACAAGTCCACGGCGAGGTCCTCGCTTAGAGGCATCTCCATAGAAGTAAGCTTCTCGTTCAAAGCGAGGAACTTAAACCCATGTTCGTGGACACTTGTACCTTCTTTCATTCTGAGATGAAAGAGCTCCTTAGAGGTGTTGTACCTTAGAACACGCTCTTTGGGGCGGTACAATTGCTCAAGATGGTCATAAATCTCCCAAGTGTATTCCATAGACTCATGTTGCCTTTGCATATCCGGAGACATGTTAGCCAACATGAGGCAACGGGCTTGAAGATTGTCTTCAGACCATTTCGCAATCGCGTCTCTTTCGGCCCGAGTCGGAGTCTCACCCTCAGGGGTAGGCTCTCCCTCGAAGAGAACATATCTTCTCTTCTCAGAATCTAAAACTATCTTTAGATTCCGAAGCCAATCAGAGTAATTGGGCCCCGTCAACTTGTTTGATTCGAGGATAGATACCAAAGGGTTTTTGGTTGCCATTTTAGTTTGTAGAGAATCACAGAACTACAACCTAAATGGAAAAACGGAGAAATCGTGAGCATGCTGAATAATAACGATTGTACATATTATCAAGGTCTTTAGAAATATGTTCTCCCACTATTTTTAGAAAGTCCAGAAATCCCAACGACTTTAGAAGAAACTTATTTTCTCAGTGGGTACTAGTATCCCAAGCAATCTTAGTTTTGGACCCATGACTCGTGAGATATCCAAAGGTCTAAGATTCTTAGGTAGGTACTAATTACCAATTTGATCTCTCATTGAATTCCTAGTAATATTTTGCATCATTGATCTTTCGACTATGGACCCACGACTCGTGGGACATCCATATCTACTTCAGTGTTGAGCTAGACCCATCAATCATAAGATCTCAACCAAACTTAGTCCGGAATGACCCACGACTCGTGAGACATAGCCCATTCTAAAATGGTTAAGAGATATTAATTATAAAATAATTAATCAGGAAACTAAGAGTTAATAAGATCCACTAATTACCCCACGCCTCGTGAGATAGCAACTAGGTTCACTTATTAAGTCCTAACTCCTATTGATGGAATGCTAAGAATTCTATTACCGTGATAAAATACCTATTTATTCCAATTTAGCTCAATATTTAAAAGGGATTTTCGAATGACCTCACCAACATATAATGTTATCCAAATTTTAATTGTCTTGTTTAATGCAATTTTACGTAAAGTGCATCACAGAAGCAATTAGCAGATAACATGTAACGCCCCGAATTTCAGACAGTCAGGTACGCTCGACACGTGTGGGTTTCGAGCGTTAGGACTTTATTTTATTATTTTCATCTATTTAATTTATACGTGCTATATTAATTTCTATAAATTGTATTCCAACATGATTGCTTGAAAATATGTGAAAATGTGTTAATTCATGAATTATTGCACATATTGAATTTAATTATTACGTGAATTAAGTGCCCAATTTGTTCTAAGTGTTTAATTATCCTTAATTGATCATTTATTGAAATTAGAAGACTAAATTGCATGAAAATACTCTTGGACCAAATTGATCATTTTCCAAACTTGATATAACATGTCCTAGCATGATACTAATTATGAGATGATCATGGGTATCCTATCTTATATGTGATTTCGGGAGACACTCCAAAATCACGAGTTCTAACATTCATGCCACATAAGATAGTTCATATCACATAGGGGTACAAAATTTAATGGAAAACAGCCCTATCTATCTATTACATTAATAGAAACCCTCCTGAACATTTTGAGGGGTCTTCTTATGGCCACCGTTCTTCAAGTGCTCCTTGTGGATCCTTCGTGTTCTGTGGGTGCTTATCTCCAAAATGAAAATAAAAACCTCACTTTCTAAGTTCTACTCTCTTTACATAAAGTAATATGGCTCAATCATCATATTAGCCACAGACAAGTCCACGGGGCATACCCCGGCCCAAAAACAATAATAAGGAAAGCCACATAATAAACACATAACAGTACGCATATAAGTAGGGCTCCAACCCTAATTGAAACCGCGCAACTACGGGGCTCCGACCCCAATTGAAATCATCCATGTGCAGAATTTAAAACATACATAAGACTAACCCAAGATCACCTAAACTAGCATGATTCCGCTGAAATTTAAATTTACCAACTAAATTTAAAATTCCTTTGACTTCAAGTTACAATTAACTTAAGCAATTTGAATATAGTTCATTATTCACGAATTTATTCAAAATCGAATTCACCGGATTATGACAAAACAACAATCAATTCAAAATTAAATTTTTGTCTGATAAATCATTCAAAGTGATTTTTGTAATTTTCTCGAAAAATAAGAACTTGACTTTAATTCATAAAATCCCAAATTTTATAATTATTTCAAATAAATAATTTAATAATTTTAAAATAAAATCAAAATTTCATAATTCGGGATTTTCGAAAGCTGAAAACACGAAACGAAAACTTCGGCCTGGAACAGCCTGCGAGAGGGGCATGGGGCAGCCTGCAAGCGCGGCCGCAAGGCCGTCTCGCGCACACGGCCCTCGCGGCCGGTCTAGGCGAGAGCAGTAGCAGCGCCTCGCAGCTCCTCGCGCTCACCTGTGCACCGCCCGCACAGGCTGTCGGGCGAGGGGAAGGCAGGCAGGCGGCCGTGCTAGGTGCGCCTAGGCGCTGCGTGCACGGAAGTACGTGCGGCCTTGGCATGCCTGGCTGGTCCGCCCGTGCGGATTGCAGACGAGGCGGGGCGGCGCGGTTCGCGCAAGACCGCGCGCGTTATGCAATCCGTTCCGGTTTCGTAACGTGATTTTCCCCAAAATCCAGATTCAGTTTCGAATTAAAACAGTTCTCAACAAACCAGATTCAAACAGTTTAAAACCAGATTTATTCGGAAAATAATTTTTCGCAAAATTTCAAGAAACAGTTTTGTTCTGGCAATTTCGTATTTCAAACTAAAATCATGAATACACAACATATACTCAAATTCAAGAATTTTCAATCAAAATTCGTAAAGCTGTAACGATACAATACGAGCGTTATAAGGTGGCTCTGGTACCACTTGTTGGAAAACAAGAGTAGAAACGCAGCGGCAATTTAAAATATTTCCAAAAGATTGATCATGGACTTGCAATTCTCATATTGTATCTTAGGGTGTTTAGAAACTTACGTAGATTGAAGCTTTCTAGTGATGTCAGTACCGCCTACTGAACACCCTTCAAGCGGAATGTCCCTCGAACGGTTCTCGATAGATCCCAAAGCAGCGATCCTCTATAGCGTATCCACACCAGTCCTAGAACATGATCAAGCAAGTGAGAATGCTAGTTCTATAACTTGTGTTAATAGCTAAGGTTTTGCTTTGAAAACTCTTTTTTTATTTTTCTCAAAACTTAACACTTCGTGAGTGTTGGTCTAAAGAATAAGAGAAGCACCAACACTAGTATTTATACTAGTGTGGATCGAGCCCCTTAGGGTTTCCTAAACCTAATGGGCTTTGTTTTCTTGCTCACTAATTAACTAATTAATTATTTAATTTAATTGGAGAAAATAAGTTCCCAACTTGTTCTCCAAGTCTTGCAAGAATAACTTTGTATCTCATACAATAGGAAGTTAGGCTTTTCAACTTTCCTAAAGCTAAAAGTCAAGGTTCAATAAATTAGTTAATTCTCAATTACTTATTTCTTGGGTTAAGCTGGAGAAATAAAATCTTAATAATTAATTGAAAATTAATTAAAAGACTTAAATTAATTAATTATAATTTAATTAATTAATTCTAGAAAAGAATTCGCGTGTAATAAAATTACACGCTTAAAGACACGTACGTGCCACATGTGCATGACACGTGGTAGCCACGTAGTGGCTACGTGTGACACGTGGCAGTCACATGCTTTTAACACGTGGCAATGCCCACGTGTTGCTCTCCCTATTTCGACCAACAATTTGACCCTTAGTTAATCATATTAACATCCTACCATAACCCTCGTGTCCTGGCATTTGTGTGTGACCCTATAGGTTCTTTATTCGATTAGCAGTGACAGTAATTAATTAATTCACTAATTAATTAATCACTTCACAGATCACACTATCGTAATCTAGCAATGGATGTGTGACCCCTAGCCGAATAACGAAATGAATCGAAGAACCTTTCAGTCAATAACATACAGTGAAATACGATCCTCCTACAACTCCATCTCTCAATCAAGATCTAAGGCATGAGAATATTCTCAGAGCCTAAATATTCTTGATCTTTAAAGTTAAGTTCGTTTCATATCCATTTAGACCTCAATCCAAGAAAACCCCATTTTCTTGATATCTTGATCTTTCATCCACCTTGGCCAAGGGTTTAAGTTTAATGGACTACGAACAACTTAATCAGTAAGAGATCATTCTTGTTCTTACAACAAGTGCAGGTCCTTTGTTGATTCTACTAATTCTACATATGCCATTTGTGTAATCCCAACATAGGTCTTGGTTCAGGTGTCTATATGGAGACACCCTTTTGAGCCTATATCAAAGATTACAGAGTTAGCTCATATGAGACATTACAGAATCTCAAGTCTAAGGATTAATGAATCACGTTATTGGCCTGTGGGATATTTCCTAATCTGGAAGTTTCTAGGAGACTTCCTTTCTCATTTAGGAATGTTCTCACGCGGGACATCTCAGTGATGAAGTTCTAGTAACAATCACCCTCATGTATTATGAACGCATCATCGTATGCACTTGTCACTCCATGAAACTGAGCGATCCTTCAAAAGGACATAATCACATAAGCAAGTCTCAACAGAGTCAAGGTCAACACTCCCACTGTCTGTCGGACGCTCGACTTGGAGAAGTTTCTAATCCTCGCCTATGGAGTTAAGAACTTGTTTCATGTGTCGTTCCTATAACAACAAAGTTCTTAATGGCCTCATCGGATTAGAGGAGTTCAATATATGCAAAAACACAGTCAACCCAAACAGACATAAATAAGCACATAAAGAAGTGAATGCCTATGAATAAAATCATCTCTTTTATTATTCAAAGAATGTTTGTGATATTACAAGGAAATAGTAAAACCAAAAGCTGCTTTAAGGGCACTATTCCTAACACTAAAGTTGTGTCCGGTCTGTCTACGTTGTTTGGTTTAGGTTTATGTGATTATTTGCGTTCATCTACACAGTTATGTGATTTAATTGTTTAAATTTGTATTCATTGCTTTCATGAACATGTACTGAACCTCATGCATCAATATTTTCTTCATTTGTGGTTTTCAGGATACCTCCAGGAAGGAGAGTGGATAGAGAGCAGACCCCAAATCTTAATCATCCTCCTCCACAAGCACCACCACCACCGCCATTAAATGCTGAAAATATTGTTCAGGCTCTTCTGAACCAACTTCAACAAAATCAGCACAATCAAAACCCACATGGGGAAGGCCAAGAGAGACAGGTTACGCCCGTATATCATGAATTCCAAAACAACAATCCTCCTAAGTGGTTTGGGGGAGATGACATTAAAGTAGAGGAGTGGTTATCAGAAATTATTGGAATTTGGGAAATTTGTCCGGCTCCTTCTCAAGAAAAAGAAATATGTACCGGTCGATTCATTCAAGGTCCGGTTGCTAGATGATTGAAAGCAATGAGATCTAGGTTGGAAAGAAGTAGAGAGGAGTTCAATTGGGAAAATTTCGTGAGGGAATTCCATAACAAATATATCCCTCCAAGCGCTCGTGAAAGAAGGCTACAAGAATTTTCTGATTTAAAGCAAGGAAGTTGAACTGCTGAGGAATACATTCTTGAGTTCAAGAGGTTGGCTACTTATGCCACGCATATTACCGATGTTGACTCCTGGAAAGCTCGGAGTTTTATCCACGGTTTGAAGAGGGAGATTCAAGAAGCTCTACAAGCTGGCACTATTGATACTTGGGAGAAAGCTACCAAGAAGGCCCTGAAAGTTGAAGCTCAGAAATTAAGATTGAAGACCCCGGTTTTTCCTTCGGGGTAGGGTTCGGGTTCTAGCTCATACTTGGGTAAGAGGCCCACTAATCAAAATGGGCCTCCGGTCTTCAAACCCCAAGGTTCTATCACTTTCAACAAGAAGCCCCGACCCCTGGGACAGGTTGTCGTACCACTTCCGTATTACCGACTATAATTTAGTGTTCGTATTGTAAAGGTCCCAATCATACCGAGGTGACATGTCGGAAGAAATTGGGAAGATGCTATGGTTGTGGTGAGCCCGGTCACATGGTTAATGCTTGTCCTAAGAAGAAAGATCCGAAGCCCTTGAATGCCATCCCTCCGCGAGCTCCTATCCAAGGAAGGGCTTATGCACTTGAAGACGAAGAAGAGGATGCTGAAGTCTGTTGGAAAACACGAATCAGAAAGCAGTGGAATTTAAAAAATTTTCCCAACAAAAGGACCTTGGACTCGCAATCGTGTATCCAAATTCGTAGAGTTAAGAAACTTACTTTTCTTTTATTCTTTCTTGAAGCGTTTCAAGCCACCCAAGAACGCTCTTCTCGCGGCTTGATCCCCTCTCCTTGGTAAAGCTCGAATCTTCAAACTTCTAACTTGAAGCTCTCTAGAGATAGTCCACCAACTTGATCACAATCTAACTAGTAAGGATGCTAGTTCTCTAGTTAGTGTTTAGGCTTAACCTAGGGTTTATTTGATCTTGGAGAAAGGAAGGTGTTCAACACATGAACCAAAAGAATTGCCAATTAGCTCTAAGGGGAGCTCGAGCTCCCCTATTTATAAGAGGGGAGTGGCCGAAATTCCTAGTCCTTATGGACTAGGGTTTTGGTCCCTCTCTCTCCTATTACTTGATCATCAAGTATTTTGACTTTGACTTTGAATTCTAATTCAAATCAACTTTCAACAGAGCTAAAAATATCCAAACTATTTTTGGATAATTTTATACTTTATTTATTTAAAATAAATAACTTATTTTATCTAATTAATTAATTCATAATTAATTAACTAGATTATTTTTTCTCCAAAATAAGACGTTCTTTTTAATTCAAAATTAAACCAAAGTCTATTAAATAATTAACACATTAATTATTTAATCACCAAATAAATATCCACGCACATGCACACGTGTCCATGAAGGACACGTGTCACGCACGTGACCCACACGTGTGGTTTCACACGTGTGGAACCCTCTGGCCTGATTAACTCGTTTAATCATTTTAAAGCCTCAACTCATGTAACCAAGTTGTTGTGTGTGACCCTCTAGGTTCTCAATTCAATTAGCAGTGACCCTAATTAATTAATTCACTAATTAATTAATCAGTTCACAGATTAAACGACCATAGTCTAGCAACAGGTGTTTTAACCCCTAGCTGAATTGGAATGTTCGGATTCGACAGAACCTTTAAGTCATTGATTCATGTGAGATACAATCCTCCTACTTACTTTCTCTCAACCAAGATCTAGGGCAAGGGAATAATCAGAACCCTAATGATCCGGTCTTAAAGCTAAGTGCATTTCATATCCATTTGATCTCAATCCAAGAAACCCTTTTCTTGATGTCTTGATCTACTGCCTTGGCCAAGGACTCCATATGGCATATGAATGACTTACACAATAAGAGATCACCTTGCAAATGCAAGTGTAGGTCCTTTCTTGATTCTCAGTCACTTTCATGAATCACTTGTGCAGCCCCAGCATAAGCCTTGAATCAGTTGTCTAAGGCCACACCCTTTAAAGCTTATACCTAAGACTACAGACTTAACTCATAAAGTGACAAGGAACGTCAAGTCTAAGGATCAATTAATTACATCAATGACTCGTGAGATATTTCATAATCTGGAAGTTTCTATTTCCTGAAATAGAAACTTCCTTTCCCATTTAGGAATCTTCTCACACGGGGCACCTCAGTGAACTTACTTATTGAAGTAAGCACCCTCATGTATCACGCACGTATCAACTATACACTTTGCACCTACATGAAACAAGGTGGTCCTTCTTAAGGGCGTGATCCCACAAGCAAGCCTTAGAGGAGTCAGGTTGACACTCCCACTGTCTGTAGGACTCATTGGCTTGAAGTATTTTACTAATCATGACTTATGTGATATAGGGCTCGTTTCATGAACCATTTCACCTAAATGGTAGAGTCCTAAAGTCATCAGGATTAGGGGAGTTCTCATACATGCACAGCTAAAGTAAACGCATACCAAACAAGAGCATATAAAGAAGTGTTTGCCTATGATATTAATCAATCGTACATTATTCAAAGATTGTCTGTGATACTAGGAAAGTCCCAAAATGGATTATGACTAATCAGCTTTCTAGGGCACTATTCCTAACAAAGTCGATGCAAACACCGTCGGGGAAGGTACTATTAGCATTCATGGTATCCCATTGCATGCATTATTTGATCCGAAAGTAACTCATTCTTTTATTTCTTCCCGGTTTGTTCCTACTCTCTCTTTACCTATTACTTGCTTTGATGATTCTTTTGTGATAAATTCCCCGCTCGGGGGAAGTCTAGTGACAAACCGTGTTTTCCATGGGTGCCTGGTGGTTATGGAAGGTCAAGAGTATTCGGTAGATTTGACTGAGATGCCTATAGAGAGGTATGAGTTGATTTTAGGGATGGATTGGTTGTTTCGATACCGAGTGAAGATGGATTGTTTTCCAAAAAAGATTACTTTGGGCTTTACAGTGTTTTCGGGTCAGAGGTTAAAGACCTGTCCGTTTATTTCCTTTATGGAAGCAAGTAAATTGTTCCAGGACGGCGCGATGGGCTATGTGGCTTATCTTTTAGAATAAACCAAAAGATCAGGCCAAGCTTGAGGAGACGGAAATTGTGAAGGAATTTCCCTATGTTTTTCCAGAGAATTTGAGATCTTTACCTCCGGATCAGGGACGTTGAGTTTGTAATCGATCTCTATCCCAGGGCAGAACCTTATGCTAAATCTCCCAATAGGATGGCTCCAGCAGAGTTGAAGGAGCTGAAGATGCAACTTGATGAGCTTTTAGAGTGTGGTTACATTCACCCAAGCACTTCTCTGTGGGGTGTTCCTGTCCTATTTGTAAAGAAGAAAGATGGAGCATTATGTATGTGTATTCACTACCGTGATCTTCTTCAGGGTTCGTGTGTTTATTCCAAGTTGTATTTGAGACAAGGGTACTATCAGTTGCGTATCCGGGAGGAAGACATACCGAAGAAGGGTTTTAATACTCGTTATAGGCATTTTGAGTTCGTGGTTATGCCTTTAGGCCTTACAAATGCCCTAGTTGCATTTATGGATATGATGCACCGAATATTCCGACCTTACCTCGATAAATTTGCGGTCATCTTTATAGATGATATTTTGGTGTATTTGAGGTCCATGGAAGAACATGCGCAACATTTGAGAACAGTATTGTCAACGCTTCGAGAGCATAGACTCTTCGCCAAATTTAGCAAGTGCGAATTCTGGATAGATCGAGTTTCCTTCTTGGGTCACTTTATTTCGGGGAAAGGTATGGAAGTGGATCCGGTGAAAATAGAAACAGTCATGCTATGGAAGCAGCCAAAGAATGCCTCAAAAGTGAGAAGTTTTCTAGGGTTAGCGGGGTACTATAGGCCGTTTGTGATAGGCTTCTCGAGGATTGCCTCCCCGTTGACTCGGTTAACAAAGAACGAGGCTAAGTTTGAGTGGGATGAGGAGTGTGAGGAGAGCTTTCAAACTCTTAAGGAAAGATTGACCTCTGCACCGGTTTTAACCCTAACCGAGGGTTTTGAAGGCTAGTCAGTTTACACCGATGCATCGAAGGAAGGCCTCGGTTGTGTGTTGATGCAGAATGGCAAGGTAGTAGCCTATGCCTCTAGAAAGTTAAAGATCACGACAAGAATTATCCCACTTATGATTTGGAGGTTGCTACGGTTGTTTTCGCTTTGATGAAGTGGTGTCATTACCTCTATGGAGTTACTTTTGAGGTGTTTACCGACCACCAAAGCCTCAAGTATTTGTTTACTTAGAAATATTTAAACGTGAGGCAGAGGCATTGAGTTGAGTTACTTGAGGACTATGATTGCAGAATTCAATACCACCCGGGTAAGGCTAATGTGGTTGCAGATGCTTTGAGAAGAAAAGCTAGTGTTTCAAGTTTGGAGGCAGGTTCAAGCAAACAGAGTTCGGTGTTTTTGGTTTTAGAAGCCCGTTTGGCAAATATTTCTGTTTAACCGAACTTGAAACAAAGATTGATTGAAGCACAATCTAATGATCCGAAAATTCAGAGATTAGTGGCTAAGGCAAGGATTGATCCAGAGACTAAGTTTGGGTTTGATGATTAAGGTTTGTTTCGGTTCAAGGCTCGGGTTTGTGGTCCGAAGGAGCTTAAACAGTTGGTTCTTGACGAAGCACATAGATCAGCTTATACGGTACATCCCAGTACTACTAAGATGTATAAAGATTTAAGGACTTTGTATTGGTGGAACAACAAGAAAAGAGACGTTGCTAATTTTGTAAGAAGATGTTAAACATGCCAAGTGGTGAAGGCTGAGCACTAAAAATCGGGAGGAACTCTCCAACCACTTCCAATTTCCGAATGGAAGTCAGAGCAAGTGACAATAGACTTTGTGTCCGGCTTACCAAGGACCAAAGGAGGTTTCGATGGGATTTAGGCCATAATTGATCGGTTCTTGAAGTCGGCCCATTTCCACAAAGTCCGAATGTCCGATAAAATGCCTAAGTTAGCCAAATTGTAGCGGAAGGGATTGTGAGATTACATGGTGCACCAGTTAGTATTGTTTCTGATAGACATCCATGGTTTACAACGAGTTTCTGACAAGAATTGCAAAAGTGTATAGGTACAAAGCTCCAATTTAGCACCGCATCTCACCACAAAGGGATGGATAAACCGAGAGGTTGATAAAATATCTAGAGGACATGCTTTGTGCTTGTGCCTTAGATTATCAAGACTTGTGGGATGAGCATTTGGACTTGGTCGAGTTCGCCTATAATAATAGCTTTCACACATCGATTGGTATGACCCCGTATGAGGCATTGTATGGAAGAAAGTGCTGGCCACCTCTATTTTGGGACATTGATGAGTGGATATGGACCAAGGATGGTAAGCTCGACAGAGCTAAGAAACCAGCGGAGATTCAGTGTAACGCCCGAGCGCAAGACGTCACATCCCCCGCACCATGACCCGACCCGTATATGAAATTAATTTTCATACACGTGCCAAATCATAGCGAACGGGGACATACACACTCGCTACGCCAGGCGGGACTAACCCTTAACGTACAACCCACAAAAACCAAAATAACATAACAGCGGAAGCAATAGATTTATTTTCCATATATTGAGCTACATGCTCTATGTACCGACATATAAATCCATATATTGAGCTATATGCTCTATGTACCAACATATAAATCCATATAATCAAGTATGACCATTAGCAGTGATACAAACATGTACGCTCCAAGTTCATATACAATATCCAAAAGGTCAAAATATGCCAACATATGGGTGTAAAGGGAAAAGAAATACTAGACACTATGCATGACTCGCCCAGACTCATATCCCGCCTAGCATCTCTCACCTGCAAAAGAACTGAAATAACTCCGGGTTCAGTCTTAGACAGACTGATGGGTATAAAACAGGCTTAATATCATAATTTAGTGGAATTTAAACAGATACATGCAAGCTATAATCCTGATTCGAGGTTTTAGAAGCATTTTCCCAAATGGGAAGTAAAATGCAACGATTAGGATTATAACAATTCATTTCATTCATTAGGTTCTGTGTGGCCCGGCGAGAGGGCGTGCATTATCTCCAACCACCACCTCGTGTAATTCATTATTCATTCGTTCATTCATTCGTTCATACATTTCATTCTTTCGTGCACATTCATTAGATCATTCATTCGATCATTCATATACTCCTTCTTCCTCCGGTTAGGGACGGGTTTGCAAGACCCGAACCCTCATTCATTGGTGCTAGAGGGGTACATGAATCCCCAAAAGCGCGGTTCCCCTTCTTTCACTAATCTCCTAGTGAAGTCTAGGTTACCGTAATTGGTGGAACTAGTATATAAGGATTCCCGTCAGCCCTAGCTTCCCCGGTTCACCAAATACACTAAGTCCCGGGCCCCCATTCATTGTGAACATTCATTTCTCGCCAAAACTTTTGGTAGGATATTCAAATTAAAGGCTTAACGTTGAAAACATTGATTCATTGAAAATTCGATATATATATATATATATATATATATATATATATATATATCTTTGGCCAAAATCTTGCACATTGGGTAAATTGGGGTCATATCTTTAACTAATAGAAGAAAAACCCACCTATACATCTCTTACCGAACAATACCAAAAGGAAAAGAGACTTGAGGTAGCCTATGAACCCGGCACGTCTCCACCTTGGAGAAACTGTACAAAAGACAACATCGTGTAATCATGAGACTCAATACTCAAAATGAACCATATAAGACGCACGACAATGCATTAACATGTGAAGACATGCATGATCAATAACAATGTGCTAATAAGATGTTCAGGTCACCATTAATGCCACTTATTCATATCAACAAGCCTTTCATTCATTACACGAGTAAATCGTGTTTGTTCATTATCGTTCGTTCAATAACATTCATTCGTTCAATATCCAATTCATTATACATTATTACACAAAGAGTCATATTATAGCACTTAAACGTTTATACATATATGTCTCGTTTGTCCAATGCAAATCAAGCCATAACACTCATAAGCATCATCCAATAATCCATTAATATCATAAATACAAGTTTGAAGCACAATAGATCAATTAAAACACATACGGATGTCAAGGGGGGTGAAAGGAACGCAAGAAGATGGATTTTGGCGAAAGGTAACAGTTTTTCGGAAGTGAGCAAGCTGTAAAGAATTGATCATATCTTAAGTTGTAGAAGTTGACATTAAGTTTTGTTTGTTGGATATGAAAGTAGACAAATAGGCCTTTAAAATGGTAGGTGGCTCAAATCGTGGTTCAAAGTGACGTGAAAATGGCGTAGGTTTGAATTTGGACCAATGCAGAACTTTGGTGAAGTGGCGACACCAATTTCAAACGATCATATCTCACAAATGGGAAAATATAAGGAGATGATTCCAATTGGAGAATGTTCTAGACTTCAAGAGGTTTCCGTGGGTTTAAAAATCAGGTCAAACGGAGTTCAAACGAAGTCAGCACGTCCGTGTCAATATTGGCCTGAAAGCTGACACGGCCGTGTCGGAATAAAAAAATTCCAACTCGAGAGCTTGACACGGCCGTGTTGTAAATGAACTGAAGTTGGACACGGCCGTGTTGGGTTATCTTCTCCGAAAATCCATGGCTATGAAGCAAGGGTTCGAGTAGAAATGCTCCAAAACCACCCCATGACATATCCGGACCAAACCAAGCGCTAATATGCATCAAAATACACCACATATCATACATATATGCACATATCTTCACCAAATCACCATTCATCCAACCAGTTACACAACCCCACATTTTTCATATATATACATATATACATAAATATACATATATGCACATAAAACTTGTAAAAGAGAAGGGAAAAGAATGATTAGAGTTCAAGACCACAACAACAACACTTATTTCTCCAATTAATCCAAGTTTCATCCAAAGAATCCAAAATTTACGTAAACCCACATTATAAACATATGTATACACATATTACCTTGGAGTAGAAAGGAGAATGGAAGGAAGAAGTGGTTGTAGCTTGAATTCTTGTACAAAACTTGAAGAAATTCTCTTGTCTCCTTGCTTGCTTAATGAACCGATCAAAAGGGGGAGAAGAGGGAGGGAATGGAGGGTTCTTCTCTTTTGTGTTGGAAAGAAAATGAAGAATAAGGGGGTGTGTATGTATATACATACATATCGTGTAAACAAGGAAGAAAAAGGGGAAAAATTCCAACAAGTCCCTCAACAATTTAAGTGTTTCAATTGGGTCCCAAAAGTTTCATTGGAGAATAAATAGGGTCCAAAACAATGTTCAATTGAGTCCAAGGATTTCATATGAGTTCAAATATGTACATAATCGAAATAAAACAAATAATTAGCATGTAAACATTTTAAAACGAGTTAAGTAACAAAATCAATTAAGTCATATAAATCTCGTAATAGTAATTAATTTACGAAATTAATAAATTAAACAAAAACATAGCAATTAAAACACATAAAGATCACATAATGGCAATTAATTCACAAAATTAATAATTCAAGCGTCCACTTAGCAATTAAAACATAATTAAATCACATAACACTCGGCCTGAACTCACTCGTGACGTCATACCTGTATGGCCGAAAAGTCGGAGGGTTACATTCAGGATACCATCGAGAAAGTAAAAGTGATTCAGTAGAGATTAAAGGCGGCTCACGACTGACAGAAAAGTTATGCAGACAAAAGAAGACGACCCTTAGAAATTGAAGTGGGTGATAAGGTTTTTCTAAAAGCATCTCCTAGAAAAGGGTTTGCTCGGATTAGTAAAGGCGGGAAGCTTAACCCGCGCTACTTAGGCCCCTTTGAGATTCTTGAACGACTTGGGGAAGTAGCCTACCGGCTTGACTTACCACCGAGCTTGATCGGGATTCATAATAATTTCCATGTCTCTCAGCTTCGGAAATATTATCCCGATGAGTCTTCTATACTTCCCATTGAAGAGGTACAATTAGAGCAGGATTTGACAATTAAGAAGCACCCGGTTAAAGTCCTGGATCGGAAGATGCAAGAATTAAGAAATTGGCAAATTCCCTTGGTGAAAGCCTCATAGCGTGATTAGAAATCCAAAGAAGCCACTTGGGAGACCGAGGAGAAAATGAGACAGTTGTACCCGGAGCTTTTCAAGACCTCGCTTCGGACCTGAGGACAGGTCCTTTTGAAGGAGGGAGGTTTGTAACATCCCGATCATTCGGACTTTCAGGTACGTTAAAACATGCGTAATTTAATTATTTAATTATATGATTACTTGATATTTTAAATGTTTATGTGGTTATTTGAACTTATTTGTTCAAAGTATGAATTTGAATTTTAAACGTTTAAACTTTTATACCTTGTAATTTGCTCTATTTGTATCTGAATTTAAATCCGATTTTTTGCGAATTTTCGGTATGTGTGAATTATGTGAGTTATGAACTTGTTTTTATGCTCGTTTTATGCCTTGGAACTTGTTTCTCTTGTCTTTTGATTTTGTTTTGGGAGACGGGGGCTAAAAGGCATTTAGCGCAGCTTGGGTTCCGGGCGACACAACTTGAGTTCGGGAATTCAGATTCAAATTCCGTCACCTCCGTTGAAATCTTATCGACAATTCGGGTTTAATAAACCAAGCCTCATAATTTTCTAAGCTTATTTAGGCCTTTGAATTTTGACCGAAACGAGCCTCACGTGCAATTTCGACCCTTTTTCACTCTTTTAGACATAACTTGAGTTATATTTGCCCAAATTATATAATGCTTGGACCCAAACTCTCCCAACTTAACCCCCTATCAGCCATAAGCTTCCTATTTTGTCCAAACACAAGAGAGACAAGGGTTTTGCTGCTGAAAACCGAAATACAAGGAAGAGAGAAATTACATTATTCACTTTTTCACCTTTTGAGCTCAAATCTTCACCAAATCACTCCAAATTTGAAAGGTAAGTTTAGAATTGTGATCTTCATCTTCTCATCTTTGTTTGGACGCCTTATTTTCTGAAATCCATGAATATTTGCTCATGCTATGAAAATTTTAGTGAATAGTAAGGGTTTGAACTATTTTGATGAATTTGCTTGATCTCTTGTGAATTTGTTGGGTATTTTGCATCCCATTTGATCTTCAGATACCCTTGAGTTAGTATATGAACTGATTTTTCATGGAAGTTAAGGAATTTTTGGGATATCATTTGGAATTTTGAAGTTTTTGGTATAGAGATGAATATGTTTGTATCTCTTGATCTTGTTCATGTGTATCTTCAAGTTTGGCTCAAATTTTTGCATGAAATGGATAAATTCTTATCATATTACTTTACCATTATGTGTTTACTTGAAGATGGTAGGATTCCTTTTGAGTTTTGTTGGAGTTTTTAGCCTGAAATTTTGTTTTTCCCTTGCTGTCGCACGAGGTCACGGTCGTGATCACGTTTAGTGCTTTTTTGGTAGAGGCCGCGACCACTTTTTGGCTGAGTTTCGAGTTGTGAAGGCTACAGGTCATGGACGTTACCATTTTTAGGTCATTTGTGGTAGAGGTTGCGACCATCTTTGAGCCAAGTTTCGTGATGTTGGTCGCGGCAGCGACCACACCTCTTACGTGTTGCTTGTGTTTTTCTCCTTTCGTTCGTACTTTGCTCACGTTTTATGGTTTGTTTATGACTTGTTTATTATGTTAACATGTTATATTGTCTGTTAAGCTTTATGGTATGAATTTATAGCTCGCTTTATGCCCTCGTTTGTGAAATATGATCTCATATATGTCCTTATATGACTTAAGTATGAATTCATCTCATTTCATTTGCATCATTTACATGCATATGCATTTGCCGAGCATCTATTTGGTACATTTTGGGTCTAAGAGTATCCTTTGTTGTTTGTTTTGTCCAGTTGACCCTCCCATTGACGACGAGGTTTCTCTTTTGGCGTCCGATTCATTCTCTTTTGTTACCACTACACGTTGGAAAGGTGAGGTTTTGTTCTTTTAGATATTATAACCTAAAACCCTACTTGTTTTGAATCCCGCATGCGAGTTATGAATATTATACGTTAAATACAGGTTTGATATGTACTTTGAGGGCTTGTCCCATTTGTTATAAGACTTTGAAAACGATTTGTATACGTATATAAGTTATTTTCCGTTTGATTTGAAACCCTTTGATACGTGTGCGTGTCTAAGCGAGCTTTGGGCTTTGAAAGATAAGCTTTGTTGGAAAATATGATTTTGAAATATGATTTGGGCCTCGGAGAGTGGTATGGTATCTTGGGATGGCCGAGGGGTCGCCGAGCTCTCCCATCAAAACTTTCCTTTGAGAGTCTCGACTAACCTTAGGAGGTTGAGAAAGGGAGTTTCTCTTGAGCCAGCGGAGATAACCACCGAAGGTTTCAAGGAAGTAATTAAGCCTTGTCTAATGTGAATTTGATCGATAGTTAGGGCCGTTAACCCTTGTATCACCTGGAGAAAGGATGGTTTATGAATTTTGTTTTGATTATGCCTTTGTTTGTGGAAGTTGGAGGAATAACTCGTACTCGTCGAGTTGTGTGATTTTGTATGATCTATAAAACGGGAATGAATTCCTAATTACTTAAAAACTTGTCATTTTGGTATACGGCCTTAAACTTCTTTTAAGTATATATATTTATTATCACGAGAAACATTTTAGTTTGCAAAAATCATTCCCAGTTCATGGATCTTTTTATGATTTTCTTAAGTGCTTTGCTATATACGTATTATGGGTGCGTGTGTTAGCCCCCTCACTAGTCATTAGGGCTAACCCTCGTTGTTGTTTTCCTCTTTTTCCCTTCTTTGAGTTGCTGGTACTGTCAGAGTTGAGCTAGGCCGCAAGTTTATCTTTTGAGTCTCACTTGTGTCTTAGCTCGGATCTTCATTCTTGCATTTGTAGTGGTTATATTTAGCACTTATGAATTATGAAGTTATGTATATGAATTCAGAATTGGGAACTATGAATACCTTGATACTTAGCTTATTTTTTGCCAGGGTTGGGCATTGTATATTGGTATATTTATATTCACACCTATTATGACTCTATGAAATGTTTATGTTGATCTTGGGTACTTGATATGAATTGTTTTATCGCTTCCACTATAATTTGAATTAATTTGCGCTCTGTTTAAGGGTCTAGTCCGCCTAGCTTAGAAGTGTGTTTTGTTTGTCTCCCGTAAGCTATTGTTTGATGCGTGTACGGATTCTCCATTTCGATACACGTGTTAGACTCTAGTGCGGGGGATGTGGCGTCTTACGCTCGGGGTGCTACACTATATATTAACTTGAGCTTTAAATTTTGTTTTTCTAACAATGAAGAAGATTAACATATTTTTAGTTTATCCATTTTTATTTCATTTTATATCTATCTAGCTATCTATCTATCTATATATATATATGAGCATATGCATCATATATTATATATTTTTAAATTTTTTTGTACGGAGTACGGGGAATTCTTTTATTTATTTATTAATATATGTGAGATTCTAATAAATTTTCTTTCCGAATTCTCATATATTTCTCTTATAATTTTTATTTCATTTAATTTTTATGGTTTAAATAATTTTCTTAGATATTACTTTTTATTATCGATGAACACATTTTTTTTTGAACTATTAATTTTATTTATATTACACATCCACTCCTTACTGTAGTTATGTTTATATTTTTTTTTATTGATAATTACTTTTATTTTTATTTTATTTTAATTATCTTTTTGCTTTTCCAACATGTAAGAAATATGTTATATTTCATATAATTTTTTTTTTAATATTTAATAACACTTTTTAAGATCATTTATTTTTAATACTTATATATAATTTTTAACTTTTTAATTTTTTTTATCCGAATCATTATTTAGTTGGGTATTTTTATTAAAAGTTTTGAGCATTGTTTATTAAATTTAGAGTTATTTACAAACTTTTACTATTTCTGAATAATACTTTTCGAATGACTTGTTTTTTTTTCCTTCTTTAAGTTTAGAATAAATTAATATATTAATTATTTTAATGATTATAAATATCATAAAAAAATTTGGTACTTGAATTTATTTGTATTATGTATTTATTTGAAGTATGGATGTAATCCTTCCATTTTTTAGCATTACTTATTATTCCTTATTCTTAAATTTAGTTTACATAAACTGAATTTTTTTTTTTGTTACTTATTATCTTTTATATATTTAATTCAAATATGATATTAAGAAGAGTTCGTTTATCAGTTATTGTAGCACCCCACACGGTGGGACACCACATTCCCCGCACCAATGTCCAATCCACATACGAAATGGGAAGTCCGTACATGAATCAAGTAGTGGCGAACGAGAGACTGATAGACTCACACCTAAGCTAGGCGGAATGTAGACCCTGAACAACAAAATCCAAACAACAAGAATGCGGAAGCGAAAATAAGCCATACAAAAATTCAAACATACATAAGCAGGTGACGGGTTCAACTAGCATAAATACCTATTCCTGAATAACAAACAATAATAAAAAATCCAACGGGTTCAAATATCCGTAGAAGCCTATCCCGAAATTATTTAATATATAATACAATCCAAAACAAAGATCCGTATAAAGCTTATACAAAATCTGAATAAAGAAATGCAAACGCAAGACAACTTAACTAATACAATAGACTCCAAAGACTGACTCACTCCGCCTAGCATGAACTCCAAGCTGAACCTGCAACTAAAAACATGGGGAGGGAGAGGATCAGTCACACTGACTGAGTGAGGGTTACCCACACACAATAGATATATATATATATATATCATATCAGGCAAATGGAGACTATGCCCAAGCCGAGCCCGACAACCCGATGCCGTCCCGGGATTCCTAATCCACAGTCTCTGGGACCCAACATTCACAAAACAGTACATATCATATCAGAACTTTAACCCGCTACAGACAGACATACTTATATACATGCTTATACATATCTTACATTGCAACAACTATGCTTAACATATCTCTCCGTGTCATTCATAACTTCCCCATTCCTTGCCAAGCTTGGCTCATGAGAGGCACACGGTTTAAAGCATAGCTTGGCGTTGCGAAACATATCAAATCAATCCAAAATACGCGTACATAGGCTTTTACATTGCGTAACATACTTATAATTCCATGACATATCCGAACAAATACATATCTCACACTTATTTACATACGTATAAGGCTTATTAAACCACATACATTCAAAACCGAGCACGTTTCATTAAGGTTTAACTATATCTTAACCTCACCTTACATCGACGAGGCCAAAGACAAGACGTTTGATCCACCCCGGAATCAACACGACCAACAAAACACCACCCCGGGTGGACCTGAGAAAATTGAACACAAGAATAAGACTTAGACACATGAATGAACTACATAGACGCACGACATATGCTTATAGTTGGTATAGGAGTCATTAGCCACGTACACATGCATAGAACAATCATGCATTAATATTAAATCACATTACATGTAGAAGAAGACATTTCATAACATATCACACTCATAAATCACGTTAAGAGATGTTCATTTGCACAATTAATGTAACTAAGTATAAATGAAAAGCATACGGTGCGGGTGCATATCAAAACTAAATCAAAATTATAGAGCTTAGACATGTAAGGAAAGTCATAATATAACAAAAAGAACAAAAAAACAACACAAAAGCTAGAGTACAACCGGGAACAGCCTCGCCCTTCGCGAGAAGGGCCGTTCCCGCGAACTGTCCTTAGAATCTGGAGGACGGAATTGCCGTTCTGGGGTTTAGTGCAAAAATGGGAACGACCGTTCCCAACTACCCGATTCTCTCCCGGAGCGTTTGTAAAGAATCGCAAAAAACGTAACTTGGGAACGACCGTTCCGAGCTCAGTACAAACTAGGAATGGCCCTTCTCCTTCTCGGAAGTTGACGCCAGTAAAAACCCGCGAAGGACCGTTCCAGTTGTCAAGCTGAGATGGGAACAACCATTCCGACCTGGTTTAGCTTAAAGAAGCAATAGTTCGAAAATGGCATCTGGGGAAGGCAACAACCAAGCAACAGCAACAAGTACCGCCAAAAATGCACGAAAATTATAGAACATGCCAAGCTCGACAAGGAGACAACATAAGTACTCATTAGAGCTCGCGAAACGAGCTTCACTACACAAAAAAAAATTCTATTTAATAAATGTTAACTTGAGCTTTAAATTTTGTTTTTCTAACTATGAAGAAGATTAACATATTTTTAGTTTATCCATTTTTATTTCATTTTATATCTATCTATCTATCTATCTATATCTATATATATCTATCTATATATATATATATATATATATATGAGCATATGCATCATATATTATATAGTTTTAAATTTTTTTTGTGCAGAGTACGAGGAATTCTTTTATTTATTTACTAACATATGTGAGATTCTAATAAATTTTCTTTTCGAATTCTCATATATTTCTCTTATAATTTTTATTTCATTTAATTTTTATGGTTTAAATAATTTTCTTAAATATTACCTTTTATCATCGATTAACACATTTTTTTTAACTATTAATTTTATTTATATTACACATCCACTACTTACTATAGTTATGTTTATATTTTTTTATTGATAGTTATTTTTATTTATTTTTTATTTTAATTATCTTTTTGCTTTTTCAATATGGAAGAAATATGTTATATTTCATATAATTTTTATTTTGTAATATTTAATAACACTGTTTAAGATCATTTATTTTTAATACTTATATATAATTTTTTAAATTTTTAATTTTTTTTTATCCGAATCGTTATTTAGTAGGGTATTATTATTAAAAATTTTCAGCATTGTTTATTAAATTTAGAGTTATTTACTACTTTTACTATTTTTGAATAATACTTTTCGTTTGAGGATCTTTGATGTGATTGCAAACCTAAAAAATGCATTTTCTTGTCTTTTTTTTGCCTTCTCGTTAAGTTTAGAATAAATTAATATATTAATTATTTTATTGATTATAAATATCGTAAAAAAATTTGGTACTTCAATTTATTTGTATTATGTATTTATTTGAAGTATTGACATAATCCTTCTGTTTTTTAGCATTCCTTATTATTCCTTATTTTTAAATTTAGTTTACATAAATTGAATATTTATTATTATTTTTTTACTTTACTTATTATCTTTTATAAATTTAATTCAAATATGATATTAAGAAGAGTTCGTTTATCAGTTATTGTAGCACCCCGTACGGTGGGTCACCACATCCCTCGCACCAAAGTCCAATCCACATACGAAATGGGAAGTCCGTATATGAATCAAGTAGTGGCGAACGGGAGACTGATAGACTCACACCTAAGCTAGGCGAAACGTAGACCTTTTAACAACAAAATCCAAACAACAAGAATGTGGAAACGAAAATAAGCTATACAAAAATTCAAACATACATAATGTAACGCCCCAGTTTTCCGGTTATGCATTACATGATATTATATGAATTATATTTCTAAGTCTTTATGTGAAATTATATCAACTTGAGAATTATTGCGTCAACTGGATTCGATTGCTACGTGAATTAATTGTCGAACGTGACTTAATTTCTTATATGCCCTTAATTGGCGACTTTATTAAATTGGAGGACTTAACTGCATAACCATTTCATTGGATTAAAATGATCATTTCATGAGTTCCATTCTCAATTGCATGAACTTAAAAACCTTAAGGGCTTAATTGCAATTAATAGCATTTCATCTCTTTAACTAGATAAATCACGTAAAGCTTCCTTCTCATTCCATACATTTCATACAAAATATATCAACACTTTCCTTCTACATCTCGATCAAACCCTCAAGGAGAGAAAGGAAGGATTTCACCACTTTCAAGCTAATTTCCGGAAATTTAGTGAACCTTGAAGCATCATCATCCCCATAATTGCATCTCTTCTCTTCCCCTTTTCTTTCAAGGTATATATGGGTGATATATGTGTGATTCTTCAATTAAGCATGAAAGCTAGGGTTATGGATTTGAGTTAGATTACTTGATTATTTGATGTTAGAAACATAAATACATGTTTATATCTTGGAATTCATGCATATATTATGAGATTTGGAGAGCTAAGTGATGAGTGGAGATATGGGTTTGAGGTTTATGATGTTGAGGATCAAGGCATGATTTGGGTGTTTATGTTGTTTTTTATTGTACTTTAAGCATGTATACATGTTATTTTCTAGATTTCTTGCAATTAGAAGTTGAATTATTGGTTGTGTTGATGTTATGGTTTTGGTTCGAGCATCCCCTGTTTTTGAACCTTCTGCATAATGGGAACGACCCTTCCTGTCCCAGTTCGTTTCTGGGAATGGCCGTTCCCACCCTTTTGAATGAGCTGGCGCGAGAATGGGAACGACCCTTCCCAGTTTTGGCCTGTGACCGGAACGGTCGTTCCCAACCTCCAAAATTAGGAAATCTTTATAGACGCGTGGGATCATTTTGGGGAGCCGGGAACGACCCTTCCCATTTTACACTAAAACCCGGAACGACCGTTCCCATGCTCCAGATGGTGTTTATGAGTTTCTGCATGAATTTAACCATTCAATTCCATCCATACATGCTATTATATGCTCATTTTATGTAAGAATATGATCATGACATTCGATAATTATCCATTCTAGTCCTTTCATGTCATGTTACGCCTTTCGTCTTAATTGGTTCATACGAGTCGTGTCTCACGTACACTTGTCTTTATTGCACAGAGCAGCTTCCCAATGATGAGGAACGAGCTCCATAGGCCGTGTCTTTCACTTTATTTTGTCGGTACAGGTGAGGTTTAATTGCTAGTTACCTAGAACCCGTATAACCCTTATGTGGATTTTCGGCCAAAATGTATATATATCTATAATCTTTCTAAAATCCTCAAATGCTTGCAAACGAACTATCTTTACACACTGAATCAACCGTGTTTTGGTGAGTAGTACTGTATCGTTCACTGTGGGCCCGAGGGCTAGTGTATGAGCCAATCGGGAAAGCATGGGCTGACGGGGTAACTCTTACACTCCCCTCATACCGTGGGGATGAACCCTGAATCCACCAGGAGGTTGGTGAAGGAAGGAATCCCGTGCGTGGGAGTCATGTTCCTTCTAACGCCCCGGTTCCAGATGAACAGGTAAGCACGCCACGTGTGAGATTTTGAGCGTAGGATTTATTTTAATTCTTTAATTTTACAATATTCCTACGTGACATCACATAATTTTATAAAATTCATGATACATTATTTATGTGAATTATATGATTTCATATCATTGGAAAATTATTTCATGTCATGGAAAAATATTTATTACGTGAAATAATTACCGATAGTGCTTTAATTATCGAACTTGTCCCTACTTGATCATTTTTTTTTAACTTTAGGGACTTAAGTGCATAAATTTTCAAGGACTTAATTGATCATATTTCAAAACTATATATCCTCAATTGCATGACTTAATTTCTTGGAGGATTAATTGGCAAATTGTGGCATTTCACACATTTCAAAATGGGATGAATTGATATATCATTTTCTCCAGGCTTCTTCTTCATTTTTTTCATCCAAATCCATCGGTCCATTTGCTTCCTTTCTCACCGAACCTTAAGCCAAAAAGAAAGAAGAGATTTCAACCATTTTTCATCATCTCCATCTTTCTTCTTCATTTCTTTCATTTCAAGGTGGGTACTTGCATGGTTTGATGATTTTTGATCAAGTATGGGATTGCTAGGGTTTGAGAATTATGACATAAATGAGTTATTTGTTGATTGAAGCATGAATATGTGATTATAGCATGATTTGTTCCTTGAATTCTTGAGAAATTGATCTTGAAAGACCAAGTGGTGCATGAACTTGAAACTTTGATTTCTTGATGATTTTTCATGGTTATGGGTTTAAATGAAGTGTTATTGCCTTGTTGAACATGTATGCATATAACCTACCAGAATTCCTTGCCTTTTTATTGATCAAACTCGAGTTTTGTGGTTTTCTTGTTTATGCCGTGAGCTTCCCCTACTTCTGCTCTGTTTTTAAAACTTGCAGAAGCTGGGAACGGCCCTTCCCGCCTCAAGGCATTTTGGGAAAGGTCATTCCCACGCTTCTGATTCAAATTAGGCGGCCGAACCCGGGAACAGTCGTTCCCATTTTGGCCTGCATGCCGGAAGGGCCGTTCCCAGAAGAAGGCGCGTTTTCTAATTGTAAAATGCTGGCACATTTTAAAGGGACACGGGAACGACCCTTCCCATTTTCAAAGGGAAGCCGGAACGACCGTTCCCCCTTCGGCTGGCAGAAGAAAAGCTACTGCATAAATTTCAAATTTTGAGATGTAGATCCAATGAATTCTTTGATCCCAAATTGCTATTGTAAGATTGAATACATACTAAAATAAGATAATTTCATGCTACATTGTTCATGGCTCGTTATCTCGTTGCATTTTCTCCGTTCGTCCTATTTGGTCTATTTTGAGTCATGTCTCACGTATACACGTCGTGTTTGCACAGGTCACGAGGTCGTGGACGAGGAGCAAGCTCCCTAGAGCATATCCTTGTTTTATTTTATAGCAAAGGTGAGGTTTTGTTCTAGGTACTTAGAACCTTACAACCCTTATGTGAGATTTTCGGCCAAAATCTATTATATCTATAACCGTTTTCAAACTATAAACATTTTCAAGCAAGAAAGCCACGGTTGTTCATGATTTGAAGCATGTTTTGGCGAGTTCATGATTGCACTTGGGCCCGAGGGTAGTTCTTGAGCCAACCGAGAAAGGAAGGGCTGACGGGTAACTCTTGAGCTATCCTCACCTCATTGGGATCACCCCCGAAGCCACTAGGAGATTGGTGGTGGAAGGAGTTCCGTGCGTGGGAGTCATGTTCCTGACGGATACTATGTCATGGATAGTTGGGCCTTGCAAACCCACTATCACCCGGAGGAAGAAGGAGACTGGGGACGGATCCGGCACTATGGATTGTCCTCGGGTTATTACATGTTTCAAGCATGAATATGTTTAATTGAGCACTAAATGAAATGCATGACCACGTATTGAATTATTCAAGTAAGCACGTATTGTTCATGTTGGTGTAAAGGTTGGAGAATTGCCCTTACTCGTCGGGGCCACATGTTTCATGAAATGATCAAGTTAACATGTTAAATTGGATAGTTGTAATCTCGGGCAAAGAACAAGCTATTCTTGAACCTTATATTTATTTTATTTCCAAGTCTTCACCCGGGATTATAACTTGCATGTGTCGTGTGTTATATATATATTGCCCCTCACTCAGTCTTCGGTAGATTGATACTTCACTTTTCAGGTACTTTTGGTCGTGGTCGTGCTAGGCGGGAGTTAAGTCAGGTCTTGCATTCTACCGAGTCTAGCATTGGTCTTTCATGTTTAGAATTTTTGATATATCATGTTATGGTCATTATTACTACATTTTGGATACTTGAACATGTATAACATATAAGAGATGATAATGTATTGATAGTTAATGTTGGTAGCTACTATGTATTTATGTTGGTAAATATGGTACCTATACGTATTAATTGAAATTCTTCCGCTTTAATTTCATGTCTTGGTTTGTATATGATGGGGAGTGTCCCTCCTAGCTCGTTATTTTCTTGATGGTCACCCATTCACTATATGTTCGGTTTATGTACGGATTGTCCATTTCGTATGTGGATCGGGCTATAGTGCGGGGGATGTAGTGCCTTGGGGTTTAGGGTGCTACATCTACAGGTGGTATCAGAGCCCGGTTGCAAAACCGAGGTTCTCGAGTCGTGTCAAGTGAGTCTAGGTCGCATGGCATAGGATTACCTGTTACTTGAGAGTCTGCATTTAATTGAATTATTTGATTTACCTGAATTCATGCATTACTTGAGCTATTTGATCTTCTTTAAAGGTGTGCTTTATTGATATTATGGAATTATTTGCACACATTTGCATTTATTGATCAAACCACGCATGTGTAGTGATTTGATTTCAGGATGGATCGTGATAGACATCACCGACATCATCACCATCGCCGTCATCATCGTCGTGAGAGATCACCTTCTCCTCCACCTATTCAGGCACAGCCCCAGGATTTCATGAATGCAGTAGTGGGGCTGATTGATCAGAGATTGCAAGAACGGGTTCCTCCCGCACCCCTTGCACCTGTAGCACCCCAGGAGAACCCCATTTCAGCTATATTACGCGAGTTTCAGAATCAGCGTCCCCCGAAGTTCTATAAGGGCGATGACATACAGGCTGAGATATGGTTGAAAGAGGTTGAGAGAATTTGGCAGCTTATTCCTTGTGACACTCAGGAGAAAGCCCGCTGCACCCTTACTTTGATCCAGGGCGAGGCTTACTCCTGGTGGGAGAGCACTCAGATAGTATTGGAGGCTTCCGGGACAGCTATTACGTGGGAGGTCTTTGTATGGGAATTCAGAAACAAGTTCATTCCTCCAGCTTCCCGTACCCACAGATTGAGAGAGTTTACAGAGCTGAAACAAGGAGGGAGGTCCGTTGGTCAGTACATCGCTGAGTTTGAGAGACTTTCTCGCTATGCACCCAACATAGCAAATGATGACTTCCATAAGGCGATGCAGTTCGTGCAGGGACTCCGACCCGATATACAGGATGCTTTGAAGGCTGCAAATACTAGCACCTGGGCCTAAGCTACCACTAAAGCTTTGAAGGTCGAGGATTCAGACATTGCAAGGAGGCCCATTCCCCGCAACGGACAGGCTTCAGGTTCAAGGTCAGGACAGGAGTCGAGTTCAGGAAAGAGGCCTATGGTTTATTCTGTACCTCCAGCACCGAAGGACTCCAGGAAGAAATTTAAAGCCACAGGACCACCTCAGAAGGCTCCATGAGCTCCAGCTCCACCATAACCACCTCAGAAATTGGGTTACAGATTTTGTGGACTTCCTACACATACATATGATAACTGCAGGCGACGGTTGGGTTTGTGTTTGATTTGTGGGAGTGACGAGCATCGGGTTGACGGATGTCCAGATTTTCAGGATCCACCACCTGCAGGTTCCAGGTCACTAGTGAGAGCTCGATCTTACGCATTAGCTGGAGAGGAGCAGGGTGCTAAGATCGACCCCACTGCAGTAGTTGAAGGTACAATATGTATTCATGGCACGAACATCCGTACATTATTTGATCCAGGAGCTACACACTCCTTTCTTGCGCACTTTATTGTCTGCTATGTGCTCTTCTGTGCGCTATTTAGTTAGTTCTCCTTTCGGTAGTAGGCGAGAGATGGATCAGGTTTACAGGGATGTTCCAGTGGTGATTGAGGGTCGAGAGTTTTTGACAGATTTCATTGTTATGCCGATGGAGAGATACGGGTCTATTCTGGGGATGGATTGGTTATACAGGCATTGTGCTACAGTTGATTGCCGGACCAAGAAAGTACAGTTGGGTTCCGAGGTCACTACGGGTTAGACTTCGAAGACGGTACCTCTACTTTCCTTCTCAGAGGCTCAGAAATTGGTCAGAGACGGGGCTACAGGGTTCATTGCTTACATTCTGAATAAGCCCAAGGATCAGGTGAAGTTGGAAGACACAAAAGTGGTAAAGGAATTTCCTGAAGTTTTCCCAAAGAAATTAGATTCTTTGCCTCCTGAGCGAGAGATAGAATTCGTGATTGATCTTTATCCGAATGCAGAGCCGTATTCAAAGACTCCATATCGGATGGCTCCAGCAGAATTAAAAGAGTTAAAGGTTCAGCTCGAGGCATTGTTGGAAGTTGGGTATATCAGGCCGAGTTCTTCACCCTGGGGAGCACCGGTGTTATTTGTAAAGAAAAAGGATGGAACATTGAGAATGTGCATCGATTACCGGGAGTTGAACCGGATGACTATCAAGGACAAGTATCCCCTTCCACATATCGAGGAATTATTTGATATACTTCAGGGTTCCAAGGTCTACTCGAAATTGGATTTAAGACAGCGGTACTACCAGCTGCGAATCCGAGCAGAGGATATTCCAAAGACAGGATTCAATACTCGGTCCGGGCATTACGAGTTTGTGGTTATGCTATTTGGGTTAACTAATGCCCCTGCAACTTTTATGGATATGATGCACCGGATTTTCAGGCCTTTCCTCGACAAATTTGTGGTAATCTTCATCGATGATATTTTGGTATTCTCCAAATCTGCCGAGGATCATGCAAGGCATCTCAAGCTTGTTCTACAGACTCTAAAGGAGCATCAGTTATTTGCTAAATTCAGTAAGTGTGAATTTTGGATCGATCGGGTGGCGTTCTTGGGTCATTTGATTTCAGGTAAAGGTTTGGAAGTCGATCCCTCGAAAATTGAGGCAGTGCTTAAATGGGAAAAACCAAGGAATGCCTCAGAAGTTAGAAGCTTCTTGGGATTGGTGGGATATTACAGAAGGTTCGTTCAGGACTTTTCTAAGATCGTTGCACCGTTAACCCAATTGACAAAGAAGGATGTCAAGTTTGTCTGGGACGAGAAGTGTGATCAAAGTTTTAACTTTTTGAAAGAAAAGTTAGTCTCATCTCCGATGTTAGCACTTCCCGAGGGTTCAGAGGAGTATGCCGTGTACACCGATGCTTCTAAGGAAGGCTTAGGTTGTGTCTTGACTCAGAAGGGAAAGGTGATTGCTTATGCCTCCCGAAAGTTAAAGGAATATGAAAAGAATTACCCCACACACGACCTGGAGCTTGCAGTCGTGATCTTTGCTCTCGGGAAATGGAGACATTATCTATACGGGACTTCCTTTGAGATTTTCACCGACCACAAGAGCCTCCAGTATTTATTCACGCAGAAAGACTTGAATATGAGGCAACGGCGTTAGATGGAAAATTTGGAAGATTATGAATGTACGATCAAGTATCATCCGGGAAAAGCCAACGTGGTCCCTGATGCACTTAGCAGGAAGGCGAGTGTATCAAACTTGGAAATCAAAGAAAGTGATGAAGTTGCCCCGATTATGTTAAAGGCTTGGGTTTCCAATATCACAATTCAGCCGGAATTGAAGTATCGATTATTCGAAGCTCAGAATAATGATCCGGAAGTACAGAAATTGGTAAGTAAGGCTAGAGCTGATCCGGAGAGTACTTTTGGGTTTAATGAGACAGGTTTGCTTCGATTCAAGAACAGGGTGGTTGTACCTGAAGAGTTGAAACGGGTTCTACTTGAAGAAGCTCACAAGTCAGCATATTCGATTCACCCGGGGGGAAATAAAATGTATAAGGACTTGAAGCAATATTACTGGTGGAAATAAAATGTATAAGGACTTGAAGCAATATTACTGGTGGAATGGATTGAAAAGAGATGTCGCCGAGTATGTAAAGCACTGCTTGACTTGTCAGAGAGTGAAAGCTGAACACCAGAAACCCGTGGGACTTCTACAACCGTTACCTATCCCGAATGGAAGTGGGAACAAGTAACGATGGATTTTATATCTGGGTTACCGAAGGTAAAAGGTGGATTTGATGGTATTTGGGTAATCGTGGATAGATTTACGAAGTCTGCTCACTTTCTACCTGTCCGGATGCCTTATAAGATTCCGAAGTTGGCCGAGATCTGTAATAAAGAGATTATCCGACTTCATGGAATTCCGGTGAGTATAGTTTCAGATCGAGACCCGAGGTTCACATCTAAGTTGTGGCAAGAGTTACATGCGAGGTTGGGAACAAGAATCAAATTCAGTACGACATTTCACCCGCAAACAGACGGCCAGACAGAGAGATTAATAAGATATTTGGAAGATCTACTTCGGGCTTGCGCGATGGATTTTCAGAATTCGTGGCAAGAACAACTACCTTTAATTGAATTTGCCTACAATAGCAGCTTTCAGGCTTCGATCGGGATGGCTCCTTATGAACTTTTTTATGGAAGAAAGTGCCGATCTCCGTTGTTCTTCGACTTGGAAGAATGGAAATGGTCGAAACAGGAAGGGGTAAAGAAAGGTGAGAAATTTGAGAAACCTTCCAGGGTCGTTCAGGCTATGGTTGAGAAAGTTCAAACGATCCAATAACGGATGAAAACCGCGCAAGATAGGCAAAAGAGCTATGCCGATACACGTCGAAGAGATCTTGAATTTGAAGTTGGTGACCTGGTATTCTTGAAGGTGTCACCAAGAAAAGGTTTCACCCGGATCGGGAAAGGAGAAAATCTTAATCCTCGCTACTTAGGTCCTTTTGAGATTCTTGAAAGAATAGGCGAAGTAGCTTATCGACTGGACCTACCACCGAGTCTTATGGGGATTTACAACGTGTTTCATGTTTCTCAGTTAAGGAAATATTACCCCGATGAGACCACGATTCTCCCCATGGAAGAAGTTGAATTGGAACCGAATTTGACATTTGTGCAACGGCCGGTTAAGATCTTGGATTGAAAATTTTAGGAATTAAGAAACCGGAGAATTGCCTGTTGGAAAACACGAATCAGAAAGCAGCGGAATTTAAAAAATTTTCCCAACAAAAGGACCTTGAACTCGCAATCGTGTAACCAAATTCGTAAAGACAGAAAACTTACTTTTCTTTTATTCTTTCTTGAAGCGTTTCAAGCCACCCAAGAACGCTCTTCACGCGGCTTGATCCCCTCTCCTTGGTAAAGCTCGAATCTTCAAACTTCTAACTTGAAGTCTCTAGAGAAAGTCCACCAACTTGATCACAATCTAACTAGTAAGGATGCTAGTTCTCTAGTTAGTGTTTAGGCTTAACCTAGGGTTTAATTTAATCTTGGAGAAAGGAAGGTGTTCAACACATGAACCAAGAATTGTCAATTCCCTCTAAAGGGGAGCTCGAGCTCCCCTATATATAGGAAGGGGAGGGGCGGCCGAAACTAGTCCTTATTGGACTAGGATTTGGTTCCTCTCTCTCCTATTACTTGATGATCAAGTATTTTCCAACTTTGACTTTGAATTCTAATTCTAGTCAACTTTGAAGAGAGCTAAAAATATCCAAACTATTTTTGGATAATTTTATACTTTATTTATTATAAAATAAATAACTTATTTTTATCTAATTAATTAATTCATAATCAATTAACTAGATTATTTTCTCCAAAATTAGACTTTCTTTTTAATTCAAAATTAAACCAAAGTCTATTAAATAATTAACTAAATTAATCATTTAATATATATATAAATTCACGTGTGTGACACGTGTCACAAGGACACGTGTCACTCACGTGACCCACACGTGTGGCATCACACGTGTGGAACCCCTTAGGCTCGATTAACTGGTTTAATCATTTTCAAGCCTCAACTCATGTAACCAAGTTGTTGTGTGTGACCCTCTAGGTTCTCAATTCAATTAGTAGTGACCCCAATTAATTAATTCACTAATTAATTAATCAGTCCACAGATTAAACGACCATAGTTTAGCAACAGGTGTTTAACCCCTAGCTGAATTGGAATGTTCGGATTCGACAGAACCTTTAAGTCATTGATTCATGTGAGATACAATCCTCCTACTTACTATCTCTCAACCAAGATCTAGGGCAAGGGAATAATCAGAACCCTAATAATCCGGTCTTAAAGCTAAGTGCATTTCATATCCATTTGATCTCAATCCAAGAAACCCTTTTCTTGATGTCTTGATCTACTGCCTTGGCCAAGGACTCCATATGGCATATGAATGACTTACACAATAAGAGATCACCTTGCAAATGCAAGTGTAGGTCCTTTCTTGATTCTCATTCACTTTCATGAGTCACTTGTGCAGCCCCAGCATAAGCCTTGAATCAGTTGTCTAAGGCGACACCCTTTAAAGCTTATACCTAAGACTACAGAGTTAACTCATAAAGTGACAAGGAACCTCAAGTCTAAGGATCAATTAATCACATCAATGACTCGTGAGATATTTCCTAATCTGGAAGTTTCCATTTCCTGAAATAGAAACTTCCTTTCCCATTTAGGAATGTTCTCACACGGGGCACCTCAGTGAACTTACTTATTAAAGTAAGCACCCTCATGTATCACGCACGTATCAACTATACACTTTGCACCTCCATGAAACAAGGTGGTCCTTCTTAAGGGCGTGATCCCACAAGCAAGCCTTAGAGGAGTCAGGTTGACACTCCCACTGTCTGTAGGACTCATCGGCTTGGAGTATTTTACTAATCATGACTTATGTGATATAGGGCTCGTTTCATGAACCATTTCACCTAAATGGTAGAGTCCTAAAGTCATCAGGATTAGGGGAGTTCTCATACATGCACAGCTAAAGTAAACGCATACCAAACAAGAGCATATAAAGAAGTGTTGCCTCAATTCGTTATTTCATTCAAAGATTGTCTGTGATTACAATAAGGAAAAGCACAAAGCGGATATACAATCGGCTTTCTAGGGCACTATTCCTAACAATCTCCCACTTGCCCGTCAAAGCCATTCTAAAGCTACTCTAAGTCCCATCTTCTGAAGATGACCTTGGAAAGCTTCTCGACTAAGGGGTTTAGTAAGTGGATCTGCCACGTTCTCTGCTGATGTGACCCTCTCAATTAGCACATCTCCTCTTTTGATAATATCACGGATTAGGTGATACTTCCTCATAATGTGCTTGGTCCGTTGGTGAGATCTTGGTTCTCTTGCTTGAGCAACCGCCCCAGTGTTGTCACAAAACACAATAATGGGGTCTTTCATGCTAGGAACAACATTCAATTCTTGAATGAAGTTTCTAATCCAAACACCTTCCTTAGCTGCATCATTTGCAGCTAAGTATTCGGCCTCAGTGGTCGAATCAGCAGTGGTAGTTTGCTTGGAACTCTTCCAGCTCACTGCTCCGCCGTTTAGGCAGAAAATGTATCCTGACATTGACTTAAAATCATCTAAGTCAGATGCAAAGCTTGCATCGCAGTATCCTTCGACAGTAAGATCTTTCTGACCTCCGTAAACTAAGAATAAATCTTTAGTACTTTTCAAGTACTTAAGAATATTCTTCACGGCAGCCCAGTGACCATCTCCAGGGTCAGATTGGAAACGACTTGTTACACTAAGTGCATAAGCCACATCCGGTCGAGTACATAACATTGCATACATTATGCTACCTATTACTGATGCATAAGGTGTATGAGTCATTCTTTCCTTCTCAAGGTTAGTCTTAGGACACATCTTCTTTGAAAGACATGTTCCTACACTCATAGGAAGGTTCTTAACCTTTGCTGACTCCATATTGAATCTTTTCAATACTTTGTCAATGTACATCGACTGTGATAGTCCTATTAATCTTCTAGATCTATCTCTATAGATTTTAATTCCAAGGATATAGGACGCATCACCAAGATCTTTCATCTCGAATTGGTTCGATAACCATAACTTAGTCACTTTCATGTCATCCTTCGAATTCCCAATAAGAAGGATGTCATCAACATAAAGTACTAAGAATTGCACTGAGGTCTCCAATTCCTTTCTATACACACATGATTCATTCGAAATTTGGATGAAGCCAAACGCTTTGACCGATTCATCAAATCGAATGTTCCAATTCCTAGAAGCCTGTTTCAATCCATAGATTGATCTTTGGAGTTTGCAAACCTTTTGCTCACTCCCACTGAATGTGAAACCTATGGGTTGTTCCATATAAATGTCTTTGTCAATGTCACCATTGAGAAAGGCAGTTTTCACATCCATTTGTCATATCTCATAGTCATAATATGCAGCAATGGCAAGCATGATCCGAATAGACTTTTGCATTGCAACTGGTGAGAAGGTTTCGTCAAAGTCCACGCCGGGTCTTTGAGTGAATCCTTTTGCAACCAGTCTTGCTTTGTAGGCTACAATGCTTCCATCAACTCCAAGCTTTCTCTTAAAGATCCATTTGCAACCTATGGGTTTGACCCCATCAGGCAAATCTACCAAGGTCCAAACTTGGTTGGAGTTCATGGAATCCATTTCGGATTTCATGGCTTCTATCCACTGTTCAGAGTCAGAATCTGAAAGTGCCTCCTCATATGTTGAAGGATCATTATCCTTTTGAGAGATTTCATGGAAGAATCCATACCATCTCTCCGGCTGTCTAGGAGTGCGTTCAGAACGCCTTAGAGGAGGATTTTCATGTGTATCGAAATTCGTGATTGGTTGTGGTTGATCAGTAGGGGACGTTTCTTCAGTGGGTGGCGTGGGGTTACTTTGTACTTCTTCTAATTTTATGATCTTTCCTTTCTTTTCTTTAAGGAACGGTTCCTCAAGAAAAGTGGCATTTCTGGAAACAAACACCTTTTGCTCAGATTGATCATAGAAATAGTATCCTATGGATTCCTTAGGATAACCTACAAAGTAGCATAAGTTAGAACGAGATTCTAACTTATCTCCCACTGTCCTCTTCACGTAAGCAGGACAACCCCAAATTCTTAAGTAAGAATAACTAGGGATTTTACCATGCCACATTTCATAGGGCGTTTTAGGGACTGACTTAGAGGGAACGAGATTCAAAATCTTTGCTGCACTTTCTAGGGCATAACCCCAGAAAGAAGGTGGTAAGTCAGTGAAACTCATCATGGAACGAACCATATCAAGTAGGGTTCGATTCCTTCTCTCAGAAACTCCATTAATCTGAGGAGTTCCCGGAGGAGTCCACTGAGAGATAATCCCATTATCTTTGAGATGATTAAGGAATTCTTCACTAAGATATTCGCCTCCTCGATCAGATCGAAGTGCTTTTATCTTGTGACCAGTTTGGTTCTCAACCTCCTTCTGAAATTCTAAGAATTTCTCAAAAGCTTCAGATTTATACTTCATTAAGTATACATAACCATACCGACTAAAGTCATCAGTAAAGGTTATGAAGTACTGATGATTGTTTCTAGTGCTTACACTAAGCGGTCCACAAACATCAGTATGGATCAAATCCAAAACCTCAGTGGCACGTTCCACAGTTCCTTTAAAAGGGACTTTGGACATTTTTCCTTTGAGACAGGATTCGCAAGAAGTCAACTCTTTGAGATCATTTTCAGAGAATGATCCTAAAGTGTTTATCTTGCTAATTCTGTTCTTGGAAATGTGTCCTAATCTAGCGTGCCATAAGGGAGCTGAAACTTTGTCATCTCTCTTACGCTTTGTTTCTCGTTGTATATTCATAATATTGATATTTTGAGTTAGGTAAAGTCCATTACTTAGAGTACCGATATGAACGGAAGAGTTGTTCCGTTTGATAAAATATTTACCATTCTTAATATAAGTTTCATAACCTTCACAATCTAATATTGGAACTGAAATTATATTACGAATAATGCTCGGTACATAAAGGACTTTATTTAATACTAACTCAAAACTACCTAAATCTAATCTAATTGTGCCTAAAGCTCGAGCTTCAACATTTGAGCCATCGCCGATCTTCAAGACACATTCTCCTTCTTTTAATTGTCGAACATCACTTAGCATCTGTACATCATTACAGATATGAGTTCCACAACCGGTATCAAGTACCCAAGAACTAGAATTAATAGAAAGATTTACTTCAACGAGAAAGATACCTTTCTTTAGAGTAGCCTTGTACTCTGGGCAGTTTCTCCTCCAATGTCCCGCTTTGCCACAATGGAAGCAAACATCCTCTTTCTGATCACGCTTCTTCTTTTGGGCCTTCCCCTTCGAAATGCCACCAGCGGGCCTAAGGGGTTTCTTCTTCTTCTTTTGGGCTTTCTTGCCCTTACCTTTAGAAGGCCCAGAAGAGGAAGATGGAGCATTCACCATCAAAACCTTATTGTCCTTCTTGATCGTGCTTTCAGCAGTCACAAGCTGACTAATCAGCTCAGCTACAGTAGCACCAGCATGATTCATGTTGAAGTTAAGGACAAATGGGTTGAATGATGGTGGGAGCGAAGCTAGCAACAAATCCACTGAAAGCTCATCTTTCAGCGGCATGTCCATGGAAGCAAGTTTCTCAGTAAGGGCAAGAAACTTGAGTCCATATTCATGGACACTTGAACCTTCCCTCATTCTCAAGTGGAACAATTCCTTTGAAGTGTTATACCTTGTAACACGTTCATGAGGGCGGTAAAGTTGCTCTAAGTGGTCGTAAATCTCCCAAGCAAATTCCATGGCCTCATGTTGTCTTTGCAAGTCCGGAGACATGTTAGCCAACATAAGGCAACGGGCTTGGAGATTATCATCCTTCCACTTCTGAATCGCGTCCCGCTCGGCCCGAGTGGGAGCCTCCCCTTCGGGACTAGGCTCCCCTTCGAAGAGAACATAAGTTCTCTTCTCAGAATCTAAAATGATCTTTAGATTCCTCAGCCAATCAGAATAGTTGGGACCAGTCAACTTGTTTGACTCGAGGATCGATACAAGAGGGTTTTTGGTTGCCATTTCAAAACACGTAGAGAATCACAGAATCTACGACCTAAATGGTAAAACAGAGAACTAGTGAGCATGCTGAATTATAACGATATACAAAAGATAAGGTCTTTAATCTATTGTAGCTCCCACTGTTTTTCAAAGATCTAGAATTCCCAAAGATCTAAGAGGAACACGTTTCCCAATGGGTACTAAGATCCTAGGCATTTTACCTCGAACCCACGACTCGCGGACATTCTGAGTAAGAACCCTAGGTAGGTACAACTTACCAATTCTAACACCTTTAGAACTCTCAGTAATTGTTTTTGCATCACCTATCTTTCAATATGGACCCACGACTCGTGCGACATCCATATTTACTTAGGCGTTAAGCTAGACCCATCAATCATAAGATCATGACCAAAACTTAGTTCGAACGACCCACGACTCGCGGACATCGCTCTTGCTAAAATTGACCACGAAATATTGATCATTTGAAATGATTAATTAGGTAACTAAGAACTAATAAGCTCCACTAGCTATCCCACGACTCGCGGACAATAACTAGCTTTACTTACTAAACTTAAAACCTATTAATAGAATGCTAGGAATTTAATTCAAAATTTGCATCTCGAATTAAACACCTATTTGTTCGAAATTAGCTTAATATTTAATGGGAATTTTCGAATCAACCGGAGAGTTGTCCGGTTCGACCTCACCAACATATATGTTATCCAATTTTATTAGTCTTGATTAATGCAAGTACACTTAAATGCATTTCAAACAAGCACATAAACAGATAACATGTCCTAGCATGATACTAACATGTAATGATCATGGGTTCTACCTATCTTATGCGTGATATGTGGGAGCCACTCCACAATCACAAGTTCTAACATACATGCCACATAAACAGTTCAAATCACATAAGGGAAAGCGGTAACAAAATACGAGCCCTATCTCTATTACATTTAACAATTGAGATTCCCCTCCCTAACATTTTGAGGGGTCTTCACTTATGGCCTCCTTGTTACTTGAATGTGGTCCATCTTACTCCATGGGTGCATTGTCTCCAAAATGAAAATAAAACCTCACCACCTATCTCTACTCTCAAATTACAATAAAAAGAAAAAGACATAAAGTAATAAGGCTCAATCTTCATATTGGCCTTAGACAATTACACGGGGCATACCCCGGCCTCAAAAACAATAATATGGAAAGCCACATAATAAATCACATAACAGTACGCACATAAGTGAGGCTCCAACCTCAATTGAAAAACGCAACTATAGGGCTCCAACCCCAATTTAAACCATCCATGTGCATAAATTAAAACCATACATAGATCTAAACCCATGATCACCTAACATGCTTTTGCAAGAATTTAAATTTAACCAATAAATTAAAATTCTCGCTTTAAGCTCTAATAGCTTAAAACACGACTTGATGCGAGTCTTATTTATAAAAGTTTTCAATAAATCCCAAATTACCAAAACAAATAAAATTCCAATTAATTTCTGAAAATTAATAATTTTATCAAGATGTATTTTCCCAAAATATAAACCGTTTCAATTTCTCAAAAAAAAAATCCCAATTTTAAGTTTTTATTCAAAAATTAAAATAAGTATTCAAAAATAAAATTTTAAAATTAAAATAAAAATTGGGACTGGATTGCACGAAACACGAAAGGGGGCCGGATCACGAAAACGGGGCCCGTGCGCGAAACGGGGCACAGCGTCGCAAGCGCGCGCGGACGCGCACGGCAGGCGCGCACGGCGCCCGGCCAAGGCCAGGCGAGTGCGCGTACTGCGCGCGCATACCGCGCGCCTCGCGCGCGCGCGCCCTGCTAGGCGGTGGGCGGCCAGTCTCGGCCGCCCTGGGCGCGCCCGGGAGGCTCCCGTACAGGCGTGCGGGAGGAGCTGGGAGGCTCGCCGGTCTGTCCCGGCCAGGCCTGGGCGGCGACGGGCGGACGGCATGCGGGAGGGCCTCCCGCGCGGTTGCGGGAGGGTGGCGCGCGAAGCCCGCGCGCGCGGGGTTTCGCGTGTTCATCGTGTTCCGGGCTTTCGTTTCGTGTTTTCGTTCAAAAGCAAAACCAATCCAAGAAATCCAAAAACAGTTTATACAGTTTCAAATCTAAAATTGTTTTTCAAAATCAAATTTTATAAAAACCAATTTTCAGAAACTTTCAGGAAAAAATACAGTTTCGTAATTCAGGCTTTCTAAAACAATTACAAATACTCAATCGCATCAAGCCTAAGAATTTATACCAAATTCAGTATAATTGAGACGAATCAGAAACACGATTAACGAGGTGGCTCTGATACCACTTGTTGGAAAACACGAATCAGAAAGCAGCGGAATTTAAAAAAATTTCCCAACAAAAGGACCTTGAACTCGCAATCGTGTAACCAAATTCGTAAAGACAGAAAACTTACTTTTCTTTTATTCTTTCTTGAAGCGTTTCAAGCCACCCAAGAACGCTCTTCACGCGGCTTGATCCCCTCTCCTTGGTAAAGCTCGAATCTTCAAACTTCTAACTTGAAGTCTCTAGAGAAAGTCCACCAACTTGATCACAATCTAACTAGTAAGGATGCTAGTTCTCTAGTTAGTGTTTAGGCTTAACCTAGGGTTTAATTTAATCTTGGAGAAAGGAAGGTGTTCAACACATGAACCAAGAATTGTCAATTCCCTCTAAAGGGGAGCTCGAGCTCCCCTATATATAGGAAGGGGAGGGGCGGCCGAAACTAGTCCTTATTGGACTAGGATTTGGTTCCTCTCTCTCCTATTACTTGATGATCAAGTATTTTCCAACTTTGACTTTGAATTCTAATTCTAGTCAACTTTGAAGAGAGCTAAAAATATCCAAACTATTTTTGGATAATTTTATACTTTATTTATTATAAAATAAATAACTTATTTTTATCTAATTAATTAATTCATAATCAATTAACTAGATTATTTTCTCCAAAATTAGACTTTCTTTTTAATTCAAAATTAAACCAAAGTCTATTAAATAATTAACTAAATTAATCATTTAATATATATATAAATTCACGTGTGTGACACGTGTCACAAGGACACGTGTCACTCACGTGACCCACACGTGTGGCATCACACGTGTGGAACCCCTTAGGCTCGATTAACTGGTTTAATCATTTTCAAGCCTCAACTCATGTAACCAAGTTGTTGTGTGTGACCCTCTAGGTTCTCAATTCAATTAGTAGTGACCCCAATTAATTAATTCACTAATTAATTAATCAGTCCACAGATTAAACGACCATAGTTTAGCAACAGGTGTTTAACCCCTAGCTGAATTGGAATGTTCGGATTCGACAGAACCTTTAAGTCATTGATTCATGTGAGATACAATCCTCCTACTTACTATCTCTCAACCAAGATCTAGGGCAAGGGAATAATCAGAACCCTAATAATCCGGTCTTAAAGCTAAGTGCATTTCATATCCATTTGATCTCAATCCAAGAAACCCTTTTCTTGATGTCTTGATCTACTGCCTTGGCCAAGGACTCCATATGGCATATGAATGACTTACACAATAAGAGATCACCTTGCAAATGCAAGTGTAGGTCCTTTCTTGATTCTCATTCACTTTCATGAGTCACTTGTGCAGCCCCAGCATAAGCCTTGAATCAGTTGTCTAAGGCGACACCCTTTAAAGCTTATACCTAAGACTACAGAGTTAACTCATAAAGTGACAAGGAACCTCAAGTCTAAGGATCAATTAATCACATCAATGACTCGTGAGATATTTCCTAATCTGGAAGTTTCCATTTCCTGAAATAGAAACTTCCTTTCCCATTTAGGAATGTTCTCACACGGGGCACCTCAGTGAACTTACTTATTAAAGTAAGCACCCTCATGTATCACGCACGTATCAACTATACACTTTGCACCTCCATGAAACAAGGTGGTCCTTCTTAAGGGCGTGATCCCACAAGCAAGCCTTAGAGGAGTCAGGTTGACACTCCCACTGTCTGTAGGACTCATCGGCTTGGAGTATTTTACTAATCATGACTTATGTGATATAGGGCTCGTTTCATGAACCATTTCACCTAAATGGTAGAGTCCTAAAGTCATCAGGATTAGGGGAGTTCTCATACATGCACAGCTAAAGTAAACGCATACCAAACAAGAGCATATAAAGAAGTGTTGCCTCAATTCGTTATTTCATTCAAAGATTGTCTGTGATTACAATAAGGAAAAGCACAAAGCGGATATACAATCGGCTTTCTAGGGCACTATTCCTAACAATCTCCCACTTGCCCGTCAAAGCCATTCTAAAGCTACTCTAAGTCCCATCTTCTGAAGATGACCTTGGAAAGCTTCTCGACTAAGGGGTTTAGTAAGTGGATCTGCCACGTTCTCTGCTGATGTGACCCTCTCAATTAGCACATCTCCTCTTTTGATAATATCACGGATTAGGTGATACTTCCTCATAATGTGCTTGGTCCGTTGGTGAGATCTTGGTTCTCTTGCTTGAGCAACCGCCCCAGTGTTGTCACAAAACACAATAATGGGGTCTTTCATGCTAGGAACAACATTCAATTCTTGAATGAAGTTTCTAATCCAAACACCTTCCTTAGCTGCATCATTTGCAGCTAAGTATTCGGCCTCAGTGGTCGAATCAGCAGTGGTAGTTTGCTTGGAACTCTTCCAGCTCACTGCTCCGCCGTTTAGGCAGAAAATGTATCCTGACATTGACTTAAAATCATCTAAGTCAGATGCAAAGCTTGCATCGCAGTATCCTTCGACAGTAAGATCTTTCTGACCTCCGTAAACTAAGAATAAATCTTTAGTACTTTTCAAGTACTTAAGAATATTCTTCACGGCAGCCCAGTGACCATCTCCAGGGTCAGATTGGAAACGACTTGTTACACTAAGTGCATAAGCCACATCCGGTCGAGTACATAACATTGCATACATTATGCTACCTATTACTGATGCATAAGGTGTATGAGTCATTCTTTCCTTCTCAAGGTTAGTCTTAGGACACATCTTCTTTGAAAGACATGTTCCTACACTCATAGGAAGGTTCTTAACCTTTGCTGACTCCATATTGAATCTTTTCAATACTTTGTCAATGTACATCGACTGTGATAGTCCTATTAATCTTCTAGATCTATCTCTATAGATTTTAATTCCAAGGATATAGGACGCATCACCAAGATCTTTCATCTCGAATTGGTTCGATAACCATAACTTAGTCACTTTCATGTCATCCTTCGAATTCCCAATAAGAAGGATGTCATCAACATAAAGTACTAAGAATTGCACTGAGGTCTCCAATTCCTTTCTATACACACATGATTCATTCGAAATTTGGATGAAGCCAAACGCTTTGACCGATTCATCAAATCGAATGTTCCAATTCCTAGAAGCCTGTTTCAATCCATAGATTGATCTTTGGAGTTTGCAAACCTTTTGCTCACTCCCACTGAATGTGAAACCTATGGGTTGTTCCATATAAATGTCTTTGTCAATGTCACCATTGAGAAAGGCAGTTTTCACATCCATTTGTCATATCTCATAGTCATAATATGCAGCAATGGCAAGCATGATCCGAATAGACTTTTGCATTGCAACTGGTGAGAAGGTTTCGTCAAAGTCCACGCCGGGTCTTTGAGTGAATCCTTTTGCAACCAGTCTTGCTTTGTAGGCTACAATGCTTCCATCAACTCCAAGCTTTCTCTTAAAGATCCATTTGCAACCTATGGGTTTGACCCCATCAGGCAAATCTACCAAGGTCCAAACTTGGTTGGAGTTCATGGAATCCATTTCGGATTTCATGGCTTCTATCCACTGTTCAGAGTCAGAATCTGAAAGTGCCTCCTCATATGTTGAAGGATCATTATCCTTTTGAGAGATTTCATGGAAGAATCCATACCATCTCTCCGGCTGTCTAGGAGTGCGTTCAGAACGCCTTAGAGGAGGATTTTCATGTGTATCGAAATTCGTGATTGGTTGTGGTTGATCAGTAGGGGACGTTTCTTCAGTGGGTGGCGTGGGGTTACTTTGTACTTCTTCTAATTTTATGATCTTTCCTTTCTTTTCTTTAAGGAACGGTTCCTCAAGAAAAGTGGCATTTCTGGAAACAAACACCTTTTGCTCAGATTGATCATAGAAATAGTATCCTATGGATTCCTTAGGATAACCTACAAAGTAGCATAAGTTAGAACGAGATTCTAACTTATCTCCCACTGTCCTCTTCACGTAAGCAGGACAACCCCAAATTCTTAAGTAAGAATAACTAGGGATTTTACCATGCCACATTTCATAGGGCGTTTTAGGGACTGACTTAGAGGGAACGAGATTCAAAATCTTTGCTGCACTTTCTAGGGCATAACCCCAGAAAGAAGGTGGTAAGTCAGTGAAACTCATCATGGAACGAACCATATCAAGTAGGGTTCGATTCCTTCTCTCAGAAACTCCATTAATCTGAGGAGTTCCCGGAGGAGTCCACTGAGAGATAATCCCATTATCTTTGAGATGATTAAGGAATTCTTCACTAAGATATTCGCCTCCTCGATCAGATCGAAGTGCTTTTATCTTGTGACCAGTTTGGTTCTCAACCTCCTTCTGAAATTCTAAGAATTTCTCAAAAGCTTCAGATTTATACTTCATTAAGTATACATAACCATACCGACTAAAGTCATCAGTAAAGGTTATGAAGTACTGATGATTGTTTCTAGTGCTTACACTAAGCGGTCCACAAACATCAGTATGGATCAAATCCAAAACCTCAGTGGCACGTTCCACAGTTCCTTTAAAAGGGACTTTGGACATTTTTCCTTTGAGACAGGATTCGCAAGAAGTCAACTCTTTGAGATCATTTTCAGAGAATGATCCTAAAGTGTTTATCTTGCTAATTCTGTTCTTGGAAATGTGTCCTAATCTAGCGTGCCATAAGGGAGCTGAAACTTTGTCATCTCTCTTACGCTTTGTTTCTCGTTGTATATTCATAATATTGATATTTTGAGTTAGGTAAAGTCCATTACTTAGAGTACCGATATGAACGGAAGAGTTGTTCCGTTTGATAAAATATTTACCATTCTTAATATAAGTTTCATAACCTTCACAATCTAATATTGGAACTGAAATTATATTACGAATAATGCTCGGTACATAAAGGACTTTATTTAATACTAACTCAAAACTACCTAAATCTAATCTAATTGTGCCTAAAGCTCGAGCTTCAACATTTGAGCCATCGCCGATCTTCAAGACACATTCTCCTTCTTTTAATTGTCGAACATCACTTAGCATCTGTACATCATTACAGATATGAGTTCCACAACCGGTATCAAGTACCCAAGAACTAGAATTAATAGAAAGATTTACTTCAACGAGAAAGATACCTTTCTTTAGAGTAGCCTTGTACTCTGGGCAGTTTCTCCTCCAATGTCCCGCTTTGCCACAATGGAAGCAAACATCCTCTTTCTGATCACGCTTCTTCTTTTGGGCCTTCCCCTTCGAAATGCCACCAGCGGGCCTAAGGGGTTTCTTCTTCTTCTTTTGGGCTTTCTTGCCCTTACCTTTAGAAGGCCCAGAAGAGGAAGATGGAGCATTCACCATCAAAACCTTATTGTCCTTCTTGATCGTGCTTTCAGCAGTCACAAGCTGACTAATCAGCTCAGCTACAGTAGCACCAGCATGATTCATGTTGAAGTTAAGGACAAATGGGTTGAATGATGGTGGGAGCGAAGCTAGCAACAAATCCACTGAAAGCTCATCTTTCAGCGGCATGTCCATGGAAGCAAGTTTCTCAGTAAGGGCAAGAAACTTGAGTCCATATTCATGGACACTTGAACCTTCCCTCATTCTCAAGTGGAACAATTCCTTTGAAGTGTTATACCTTGTAACACGTTCATGAGGGCGGTAAAGTTGCTCTAAGTGGTCGTAAATCTCCCAAGCAAATTCCATGGCCTCATGTTGTCTTTGCAAGTCCGGAGACATGTTAGCCAACATAAGGCAACGGGCTTGGAGATTATCATCCTTCCACTTCTGAATCGCGTCCCGCTCGGCCCGAGTGGGAGCCTCCCCTTCGGGACTAGGCTCCCCTTCGAAGAGAACATAAGTTCTCTTCTCAGAATCTAAAATGATCTTTAGATTCCTCAGCCAATCAGAATAGTTGGGACCAGTCAACTTGTTTGACTCGAGGATCGATACAAGAGGGTTTTTGGTTGCCATTTCAAAACACGTAGAGAATCACAGAATCTACGACCTAAATGGTAAAACAGAGAACTAGTGAGCATGCTGAATTATAACGATATACAAAAGATAAGGTCTTTAATCTATTGTAGCTCCCACTGTTTTTCAAAGATCTAGAATTCCCAAAGATCTAAGAGGAACACGTTTCCCAATGGGTACTAAGATCCTAGGCATTTTACCTCGAACCCACGACTCGCGGACATTCTGAGTAAGAACCCTAGGTAGGTACAACTTACCAATTCTAACACCTTTAGAACTCTCAGTAATTGTTTTTGCATCACCTATCTTTCAATATGGACCCACGACTCGTGCGACATCCATATTTACTTAGGCGTTAAGCTAGACCCATCAATCATAAGATCATGACCAAAACTTAGTTCGAACGACCCACGACTCGCGGACATCGCTCTTGCTAAAATTGACCACGAAATATTGATCATTTGAAATGATTAATTAGGTAACTAAGAACTAATAAGCTCCACTAGCTATCCCACGACTCGCGGACAATAACTAGCTTTACTTACTAAACTTAAAACCTATTAATAGAATGCTAGGAATTTAATTCAAAATTTGCATCTCGAATTAAACACCTATTTGTTCGAAATTAGCTTAATATTTAATGGGAATTTTCGAATCAACCGGAGAGTTGTCCGGTTCGACCTCACCAACATATATGTTATCCAATTTTATTAGTCTTGATTAATGCAAGTACACTTAAATGCATTTCAAACAAGCACATAAACAGATAACATGTCCTAGCATGATACTAACATGTAATGATCATGGGTTCTACCTATCTTATGCGTGATATGTGGGAGCCACTCCACAATCACAAGTTCTAACATACATGCCACATAAACAGTTCAAATCACATAAGGGAAAGCGGTAACAAAATACGAGCCCTATCTCTATTACATTTAACAATTGAGATTCCCCTCCCTAACATTTTGAGGGGTCTTCACTTATGGCCTCCTTGTTACTTGAATGTGGTCCATCTTACTCCATGGGTGCATTGTCTCCAAAATGAAAATAAAACCTCACCACCTATCTCTACTCTCAAATTACAATAAAAAGAAAAAGACATAAAGTAATAAGGCTCAATCTTCATATTGGCCTTAGACAATTACACGGGGCATACCCCGGCCTCAAAAACAGTAATATGGAAAGCCACATAATAAATCACATAACAGTACGCACATAAGTGAGGCTCCAACCTCAATTGAAAAACGCAACTATAGGGCTCCAACCCCAATTTAAACCATCCATGTGCATAAATTAAAACCATACATAGATCTAAACCCATGATCACCTAACATGCTTTTGCAAGAATTTAAATTTAACCAATAAATTAAAATTCTCGCTTTAAGCTCTAATAGCTTAAAACACGACTTGATGCGAGTCTTATTTATAAAAGTTTTCAATAAATCCCAAATTACCAAAACAAATAAAATTCCAATTAATTTCTGAAAATTAATAATTTTATCAAGATGTATTTTCCCAAAATATAAACCGTTTCAATTTCTCAAAAAAAAAATCCCAATTTTAAGTTTTTATTCAAAAATTAAAATAAGTATTCAAAAATAAAATTTTAAAATTAAAATAAAAATTGGGACTGGATTGCACGAAACACGAAAGGGGGCCGGATCACGAAAACGGGGCCCGTGCGCGAAACGGGGCACAGCGTCGCAAGCGCGCGCGGACGCGCACGGCGCCCGGCCAAGGCCAGGCGAGTGCGCGTACTGCGCGCGCATACCGCGCGCCTCGCGCGCGCGCGCCCTGCTAGGCGGTGGGCGGCCAGTCTCGGCCGCCCTGGGCGCGCCCGGGAGGCTCCCGCACAGGCATGCGGGAGGAGCTGGGAGGCTCGCCGGTCTGTCCCGGCCAGGCCTGGGCGGCGACGGGCGGACGGCATGCGGGAGGGCCTCCCGCGCGGTTGCGGGAGGGTGGCGCGCGAAGCCCGCTCGCGCGGGGTTTCGCGTGTTCATCGTGTTCCGGGCTTTCGTTTCGTGTTTTCGTTCAAAAGCAAAACCAATCCAAGAAATCCAAAAACAGTTTATACAGTTTCAAATCTAAAATTGTTTTTCAAAATCAAATTTTATAAAAACCAATTTTCAGAAACTTTCAGGAAAAAATACAGTTTCGTAATTCAGGCTTTCTAAAACAATTACAAATACTCAATCGCATCAAGCCTAAGAATTTATACCAAATTCAGTATAATTGAGACGAATCAGAAACACGATTAACGAGGTGGCTCTGATACCACTTGTTGGAAAACACGAATCAGAAAGCAGCGGAATTTAAAAAAATTTCCCAACAAAAGGACCTTGAACTCGCAATCGTGTAACCAAATTCGTAAAGACAGAAAACTTACTTTTCTTTTATTCTTTCTTGAAGCGTTTCAAGCCACCCAAGAACGCTCTTCACGCGGCTTGATCCCCTCTCCTTGGTAAAGCTCGAATCTTCAAACTTCTAACTTGAAGTCTCTAGAGAAAGTCCACCAACTTGATCACAATCTAACTAGTAAGGATGCTAGTTCTCTAGTTAGTGTTTAGGCTTAACCTAGGGTTTAATTTAATCTTAGAGAAAGGAAGGTGTTCAACACATGAACCAAGAATTGTCAATTCCCTCTAAAGGGGAGCTCGAGCTCCCCTATATATAGGAAGGGGAGGGGCGGCCGAAACTAGTCCTTATTGGACTAGGATTTGGTTCCTCTCTCTCCTATTACTTGATGATCAAGTATTTTCCAACTTTGACTTTGAATTCTAATTCTAGTCAACTTTGAAGAGAGCTAAAAATATCCAAACTATTTTTGGATAATTTTATACTTTATTTATTATAAAATAAATAACTTATTTTTATCTAATTAATTAATTCATAATCAATTAACTAGATTATTTTCTCCAAAATTAGACTTTCTTTTTAATTCAAAATTAAACCAAAGTCTATTAAATAATTAACTAAATTAATCATTTAATATATATATAAATTCACGTGTGTGACACGTGTCACAAGGACACGTGTCACTCACGTGACCCACACGTGTGGCATCACACGTGTGGAACCCCTTAGGCTCGATTAACTGGTTTAATCATTTTCAAGCCTCAACTCATGTAACCAAGTTGTTGTGTGTGACCCTCTAGGTTCTCAATTCAATTAGTAGTGACCCCAATTAATTAATTCACTAATTAATTAATCAGTCCACAGATTAAACGACCATAGTTTAGCAACAGGTGTTTAACCCCTAGCTGAATTGGAATGTTCGGATTCGACAGAACCTTTAAGTCATTGATTCATGTGAGATACAATCCTCCTACTTACTATCTCTCAACCAAGATCTAGGGCAAGGGAATAATCAGAACCCTAATAATCCGGTCTTAAAGCTAAGTGCATTTCATATCCATTTGATCTCAATCCAAGAAACCCTTTTCTTGATGTCCTGATCTACTGCCTTGGCCAAGGACTCCATATGGCATATGAATGACTTACACTATAAGAGATCACCTTGCAAATGCAAGTGTAGGTCCTTTCTTGATTCTCATTCACTTTCATGAGTCACTTGTGCAGCCCCAGCATAAGCCTTGAATCAGTTGTCTAAGGCGACACCCTTTAAAGCTTATACCTAAGACTACATAGTTAACTCATAAAGTGACAAGGAACCTCAAGTCTAAGGATCAATTAATCACATCAATGACTCGTGAGATATTTCCTAATCTGGAAGTTTCCATTTCCTGAAATAGAAACTTCCTTTCCCATTTAGGAATGTTCTCACACGGGGCACCTCAGTGAACTTACTTATTAAAGTAAGCACCCTCATGTATCACGCACGTATCAACTATACACTTTGCACCTCCATGAAACAAGGTGGTCCTTCTTAAGGGCGTGATCCCACAAGCAAGCCTTAGAGGAGTCAGGTTGACACTCCCACTGTCTGTAGGACTCATCGGCTTAGAGTATTTTACTAATCATGACTTATGTGATATAGGGCTCGTTTCATGAACCATTTCACCTAAATGGTAGAGTCCTAAAGTCATCAGGATTAGGGGAGTTCTCATACATGCACAGCTAAAGTAAACGCATACCAAACAAGAGCATATAAAGAAGTGTTGCCTCAATTCGTTATTTCATTCAAAGATTGTCTGTGATTACAATAAGGAAAAGCACAAAGCGGATATACAATCGGCTTTCTAGGGCACTATTCCTAACATTGCCATGGTTAAAGTTTTGTGGAGAAGCGATAAAACCGAAGAAGCTACGTGGAAAACCGAGGACAAAATGAAACGGTTCCACCCGGAGTTGTTCGCTCAGGACTAGAGAATATGGGGACCAGATTCTTTTAGGGGGGGGGAGAGTTGTAACGCCCCGGTTCCGAATGAACAGGTAAGCACGCCACGTGTGAGATTTTGAGCATAGGATTTATTTTAATTCTTTAATTTTACAATATTCCTACATGACATCACATATTTTTATAAAATTTATGATACATTATTTATGTGAATTATATGATTTCATATCATTGGAAAATTATTTCATGTCATGGAAAAATATTTATTACGTGAAATAATTACCGATAGTGCTTTAATTACCGAACTTGTCCCTACTTGATCATTTTTTTTTTAACTTTAGGGACTTAAGTGCATAAATTTTCAAGGACTTAATTGATCATATTTCAAAACTATATATCCTCAATTGCATGACTTGATTTCTTGGAGGATTAAATGGCAAATTGGGGTATTTCACACATTTCAAAATGGGATGAATCGATATATCATTTTCTCCAAGCTTCTTCTTCATTTTTTTCATCCAGATCCATCGGTCCATTTGCTTCCTTTCTCACCGAACCTAAAGCCAAAAAGAAAGAAGAGATTTCAACCATTTTTCATCAAAAATTTCTAGAAATATTACAAGATTTGAAGCTTGATCATCATCTCCATTTTTCTTCTTCATTTCTTTCATTTCAAGGTGGGTACTTGCATGGTTTGATGATTTTTGATCAAGTATGGAATTGCTAGGGTTTGAGAATTATGACATAAATGAGTTATTTGTTGATTGAAGCATGAATATGTGATTATAGCATGATTTGTTCCTTGAATTCTTGAGAAATTGAGCTTGAATGATCAAGTGGTGCATGAACTTGAAACTTTGATTTCTTGATGATTTGTCATGGTTATGGGTTTAAATGAAGTGTTATTGCCTTGTTGAACATGTATGCATATAACCTACCAGAATTCCTTGCCTTTTTATTGATCAAACTTGAGTTTTGTGGTTTTCTTGTTTATGCCGTGAGCTTCCCCTACTTCTGCTCTGTTTTTAAAACTTGCAGAAGCTACGAACGGCCCTTCCTGCCTCAAGGCAATTTTGGGAACGGTCGTTCCCACGCTTCAGATTCAAATTAGGCGGCCGAACCCGGAAACGGCCATTCCCATTTTGGCCTGCATACCGGAAGGGCCGTTCCCAGAAGAAGGCACGTTTTCAAATTGTAAAATGCTGGCACGTTTTAAAAGGGCACGGGAACGGCCCTTCCCATTTTCAAAGGGAAGCCGAAACGACTGTTCCCCCTTCGGTTGGCAGAAGAAAAGCTACTGCATAAATTTCAAATTTTGAGATGTAGATCCAATCAATTCTTTGATCCCAAATTGCTATTATATGATTGAATACATACTAAAAGAAGATAATTTCATGCTACATTGTTCATGGTTCGTCATCTCGTTGCATTTTCTCCATTCGTCCTATTTGGTCCATTTTGAGTCATGTCTCACGTAAACACGTCGTGTTTGCACAGGTCACGAGGTCGTGGACGAGGAGCAAGCTCCCTAGAGCATATCCTTATTTTATTTTATAGCAAAGGTGAGGTTTTGTTCTAGGTACTTAGAACCTTACAACCTTTATGTGACATTTTCGGCTAAAATCTATTATATCTATAACCGTTTTCAAACTATAAACATTTTCAAGTAAGAAAGCCACGATTGTTCATGATTTGAAGCATGTTTTGGCGAGTTCATGATTGCACTTGGGCCCGAGGGTAGTTCTTGAGCCAACCGGGAAAGCAAGGGCTGACGGGTAACTCTTGAGCTATCCTCAGCTTATTGGGATCACCCCCGAAGCCACTAGGAGATTGGTGGTGGAAGGAGTTCCGTGCGTGGGAGTCATGTTCCCGACGTACACCATGTCATGGATAGTTGGGCCTTGCAAACTCACTATCACCCGGAGGAAGAAGGAGACTGGGGACGGATTCGGCACCACGGATTGTCCTCGGGTTATTACATGTTTCAAGCATGAATATGTTTAATTGAGCACTAAATGAAATGCATGACCACGTATTGAATTATTCAAGCAAGCACGTATTGTTCATGTTGGTGTAACTGTTGGAGAATTGCCATTACTCGCCGGGGCCACATATTTCATGAAATGATCAAGTTAACATGTTAAATTGGATAGTTGTAATCTCGGGCAAAGAACAAGCTATTCTTGAACCTTATATTTATTTTCTTTCCAAGTCTTCACCTGGGATTATAACTTGCATGGCCGTGTGTTATATGTATATTGCCCCTCACTCAGTCTTCGGTATACTGTTACTTCACTTTTCAGGTTCTTTTGGTCGTGGTCGTGCTAGGCAGGAGTTAAGTCAGGTATTGCATTCTACCAAGTCTAGCATTGGTCTTCCATGTATAGAATTTTTGATATATCATGTTATGGTCATTATTTCTACATTTTGGATACTTGAACATGTATAACATATAAGAGATGATAATGTATTGATAGTTAATGTTGGTACCTACTATGTATTTATGTTTGTAAATATGGTACCTATACGTATTAATTGAAATGCTTCTGCTTTAGTTTCATGTCTTGGTTTGTATATGATGGGGAGTGTCCCGCCTAGCTCGTTATTTTCTTGATGGTCACCCGTTCGCTATATGTTCGGTTTATGTACGGATTGTCCATTTCGTATGTGGATCGGGCTATAGTGCGGGGGATGTAGTGCCTTGGGGTTTAAGGTGCTACATTCCTGACGTACACCGTGATCGTGGATGGTTCGGGCCTTGCAAACCCACCATCACCCGGAGAAAAAAAGAGTTCGTGTTATTGATTGCTTGCACTGTAATTACTTTCATGATCACCTAACCAATTGGAAATACAATCATCGTACACTGTCGGAGTAAAGGTTGGAGACTCGCCCTCACTCACCAGACCATTGATTGACTGAAAGTGAATAAATTTTAAACTTGATAGTTGTAATCTCGGGCGATGTTTTCTGTTATTTTGGAACTTATATTGTTTTTCCTAAAACTTTACCCGAGATTATAACTTGCTTGATAATTGTGCTTATATTTACATACCCCTCACTCAGTCTTCCATAGACTAACGCCTCCACCTTTCTATGTTTTGCAGGTGCGTGCTAGGCGGGAATTAGAGTCGAGTCTTGTCTTTAATTCGAGTCTAGCATAGCACACTTTCATATTGTCATGCATATGGATACTTGTGATTTGGAGTAATATTTTAGAAATTGTAGCGCCCCTTAACACTACAACTCCCGCACCGTACTACCCTCGAGCGGATGTGAGACCTAGCACTCGAGAAATACTACGGCGAACGGTATAGACAGTACTTAAGTAGAGCGTAGGGTAAAATGCAGCGGAAAATGGAAGAATTTAAAATTCGCAACAAGCAACATGATAACACACAAAATAGTGCATGATATTGTAAGGGGGTGATAAAATAGTGTAGTGTACGGAGTTAATGTGAGAGCAATTTATTAGCAATATATACATGATCAGGATTAAATGCTCTTAATCTAAACCTGATCTAATAAATATGACACCTATAGCTTCAAGATACCTCTAGGTGTCGTTATCCTCGCTCCCTGAAATCATGTATTTAAAAACAGGCGAGGTATCAGTCAAAGTGACTAAGTGAAGGAAGCATTAGATTTAGATATATATATGGTTATATATATAGATATATATATGTATATATAAAATCATAGCAATAGGATATAGCAAATATGATACGGTTCATAAGTGAGAAACCGGGATAGGGGTATTTGGAGTTTATTTATAAATGATGAACCGTTTAATAAAAGATTTGTACCGCCTGCAAGTAAGGCATCTCCCTCCGATCTCCTTAAAATATTTGTAAAACAGTACCGGGCTGATCAAGGCACCAGTACTTTAATAAAACTAAATATGATAATAACTCCGCAACACCGTAGTGTCAGTAGGGGAGCAAACCCTACCGACGATATGTATATATGTGGGAGGAAGCTATCTCTCCCAGGGAGGTTGTCTCCCTTGTAAGTCTCTTGGCGTGGAGTAACTAACCTCCAGCTAAACCACTACCAAGAGTTGGTGGCGGTCTGTAGCACCAACAATACTCTCGGCCCGATACCTTCCGAGTATTGCTCGACACAGCTGCACGTCGGGCCCATTTTGATAAATAATAATGATTGACTTGCTTAGTCGGGAATCAGTTCTTAGTATTAATAGGACTGAAATATATAATGTCCGTATAAGATCCTGATTCCGACTTATTGATATTTTCCTCATAAAGAGGAATATATATATATAATATTAATATATATAGATAGGAAATCAAATAATAGATAGATTTGGAAATCATCTTGTAATTAGATATAGGTATAGACATGATTCCAGTTGAAAACATTTTTAACCCTCACCTAGTCTGGAAATTCAGATAGTGTGGAACGGATCCCACTGTTCAGAGCAATTGTCGCCTGAAAGTAATTACTATTGACTTAGAACTAGGTTCTTATTATTCTAATCACATAATCACATAAAGTTTAAGAAATATAACGTATTAGGAAATTCTTATAACATAGGAGTTATTTTCCCGGTAAAATTTAATTTTAACTGTTTAAGGAAAATAATTAATTTATTAGGTTTCATAAATTCTTTAATCACTTAAATATTTATAAATCATGTCATAACCTTAAATAGAGTATTAGGAATTAAATTTGGAATTTAATTCAACAATGTAAGTTGATTTTGAAATTATTTTATAATTTTATTAACTTTTGAATTAATTTGGAAAAATAATTATTTAAAATTCCAAAATCATATTTTATAATTAAAATTAAATTAATTTCGAAATTATTAAGTAAATGTTGACCAAAAAGTCAAAATTACTATTAAAAACATTTACTATTCAATTTCTTATGAATTAAACACTTTATAACACAAAATCGATCACACACACACACACACACTATCACACGTGCACATGAATTTGGTTCAAGAACATTATGAATGTGTTCTTGAGCTCATGAAGATGTTCATACTAGTTCATGATCATATTCAACAAGTTCTAAGTCCATAACACATGATTAAATTCAAATGTAACACTTTAATCATAAAATTAAATCTAAATAAATTATTCTAATCATAAATTTAATTAAACAAGAACATAATTATTTAAATATACACTCATATTATATCATATCATATTTCATGCATTTAATTAAATAAAATTTCATAATGTAGGCACATTACACATAAAACTAACAATTATGCATATATATTATAAAAATAAATTCCTAAAGCATAATTTTATTATTCCTAAGCATGCTACTAATATTATAATATTAAAAACATAATATAAAGCATGAAATAATAAAAGAAAATTGCACCTTAGAGAGAGATTGTGGTTGTGCCGTGACCTTGGGAAGCAAATGTGATGATTTTGTGTGAATTTTATGTTATAAGCTCTAGGGTATTTATAGGTATGTCTTGGGGGCTTATGTTGCAATTTTAGAGACTTAATTAGATGAATCATGTAGTGAATAAGCTAGGTTCATTTATTAGGGGGGTTTAGTTGTATACTTAGGTGTATAACTAAGATATAATTAATTAATCTAATAATCATGACAAAATAAAAATAATTCTAAAATAGGATGAAGATGGTAATAAATTCGTAGAAGAACGTCTAGGGTTTAGTTTGAAATGAGAGAAATTGCAAAATAAAGAGAATCGAAAGAGCTTTCTAATGGTTATAAATACTTAACGTTTGAACGTCTACATTTAAAGTAGTAGTCGTTCGGGAATTTTGAAAAATACAATAAAATTCATAAACGAAGCTAGAATGTGAATTGATTCCCGAGAAAATGTCCATGATTCTTGAAATAATTCAAGGATCATTTTGACTGTAATATTGTATACCAAATGTTGGACGGTTTGAAAATTAGTTTTTACGGTAGAAATAGTACTTTGGGAAAATAAAGAAAAATTTATAAATCGAGTTAGGATTTGAACTAGAGTTTGGAAAAGATCCTAAAATTCATAAAATAATCCAAGGATCGTAATGGTTATAATATTGTATAGGAAAAACGTTGAAATTCGGAAATTCCTAATTTAGGGCAAAATTAGGGTTTTTGGGCCGGTTTTGATTTCTATGGAAGCTACGTTAAGAATTAGGGTTTGGAAATCATACCAAAATTCATAAAATTTTGCAAGGATTCTATCGAGCCCAATATTGAATAGGTAAAAGTGTTTCGAAAATTCCTACACTTAAAGATGAATAGTAACTAGGGACCTAAATGGAATTTTCAACAAACAATTTTAAAAATATATTTTGGAACAATGAAAGCTATGATATGAGTTTGGAAATTATAGAAATCAGCTTTCTAAGGTTTTTCAAGGTTTAGGTAAAGGTTTAGGGTTCGGTGAATCAAAAAGGCACAAATCGTAAATCATAACATAAATGCACATAATTCACATAGAATGAAATGTATAATGGACTAAGGCTATAAACGCTTTCATCTTAACCCTTTACTTACCCGTGCTATCCTGATCTCAAAATCCGGGCTGTTACAATCTTCCCCCCTTAAAGAGAATCTGTCCTCAGATTCTATTCTTGTTTCGGAACAACTCTGGGTAATATTTCTGCATCTTTTCCTCAGTTTCCCAGGTTTGTTCTTCTGTCCCATGTCCTTTCCATAACACTTTAACAAGGGGGATTTTCCGATTCCTTAGTTCTTGGAATTTCCTATCCAAGATTTCGGTTGGTCTTACTGTATAAGTCAAGTCGGGCTTTAGAGAAACTTCTTCTATTGGCAAGATGTGGGATTCATCCGCAAAATATTTACGGAGCTGTGACACATGGAATACGTTATGTATTCCAGTGAGGTTTGCTAGTAAATCCAAGCGATAGGCTGTTGGTCCAACACGTTCTATAATTTCAAAAGGTCCTATGTATTTGGGATTCAGTTTTCCACCTTTCCCAATATGGGTGAAACCTTTTCTTGGTGATGCCTTTAAAAACACTTTGTCGCCCACTGCAAATTCTATATCCTTTCTTCGGGTATCGGCATAACTCTTTTGCCTATCTTGAGCTGCTTTCATTCTCTGACGGATAATTTCAATCTTTTCTGTAGACTCTGCTATCCATTTTCTAATGGTTTTCCTGGTATCCCCTCTTTCAGTTGCTTTAGTATCTTCTATATCCCAGTATAACGGAGACCTACATTTCCTTCCATATAAGGCTTCATAAGGTGCTGCCTTGATCGATGCCTGATAACTATTGTTGTACGCAAATTCCACAAGAGGTAAACATTCTTTCCAGTCCTCTTGAAAATCCAAGGCACAAGCTCGCAACATATCTTCTAGATATTTGATCGTCCTTTCTGATTGACCATCGGTCTGAGGATGTGCGGCTGAACTGAAATGCAGCTTAGTCCCCATTGTTTCTTGAAGACTGTGCCATAACTGTGAAGTGAATTTCGGATCTCTATCGGAGACTATACTAATGGGTACACCATGCAACCTTATAATCTCTTTCTGGTACAACTTTGCTAAAGAATTGACCTTGTCAGTAGTCTTGACCGATAAGAAATGTGCAGACTTAGTTAACCGATCAATAATAACCCATATACTATCGTATCCTCCTTTAACTTTTGGCAATCCCGTGATAAAGTCCATGGTGATTTGTTCCCATTTCCAAGTAGGAACTGGTAGTGGCTGTAACTTTCCTCCGGGTTTCTGGTGATCTACCTTGACTTGCTGGCACGTCAAACACTTCTTGACATAACTAGCAACATCTCGTTTCATTCCATTCCACCAGAAATGTTTCTTGAGATCATGATACATTTTTGTTCCTCCTGGATGTATCGTGTATCGAGTCTTATGTGCTTCATCCAATATTTCTTTTCGAGTTGTAGGAGGTACACAGACTCGTTCTTTATATCTCAAGATCCCATGATCATCTGTTGTGAATTTAGTCTCAATATCCTTTTCCTTGGAATTGAGACATTTCTTGATCCACTCATCCTGTGCTTGGGCTTCCTTTAGTCTTTCTTTTAATGGCGAAGATATCACTATATTGGCCAGTCGGGATTTCGAAAGGACAGTTATGGGTTTGCTTCTTCCGTCTAATGCTGATAGACTAGATTTTCGGCTTAAGGCGTCTGCCACTACGTTAGGTTTTCCTGGATGGTACTGTATTTTACAGTCGTAGTCTTCCAGAAATTCCATCCATCTTCTTTGCCTCATATTCAACTCCTTTTGAGTGAATAAATATCTCAAACTTTTATGATCAGTAAAGACTTCAAAAGTTACCCCGTACAGATAATGCCTCCATTTAGCTAAAGCGAATACAATCGCAGCTAATTCTAAATCATGTGTGGGGTAATCCTCTTCATAAGGTTTAAGTTTCCTTGAGGCATAGGCTATAACCTTACCATTTTGCATTAGGACACACCCTAATCCTTCTTTAGATGCATCTGTATAAACCACATAACCTTCTTTTCCTTCTGGTAAGGTTAATACTGGGGCAGATGTTAATCTTTGTTTCAGTTCTTGAAAACTCCGTTCACACCTTTCTGTCCATTCAAATTTTCCTTGTTTCTTGGTTAACTGAGTAAGAGGTGCTGCTACCGTGGAGAAATCTTTTACAAATCTCCTGCAATATCCAGCAAGTCCTAGAAAACTTCTCACTTCTGATGGGTTCTTTGGCGCTTGCCAATTCATTACTGTTTCAACCTTTGAAGGGTCTACTTCTATGCCAGAACCGGATATTATATGTCCAAGGAAGGACACTCTTTCTAACCAAAATTCACACTTGCTGAACTTCGCGTATAACTTATGATCTCTTAAAGCTCTTAACACTTTACGAAGGTGTTCAACATGTTCTTCTGGGGTTCTTGAGAACACCAGAATGTCGTCAATAAAGATGACCACGAACTGATCCAAATACGGTCGGAACGTTCGGTGCATTAAATCCATGAATGCAGCAGGGGCATTGGTCAACCCAAAAGGCATTACTACGAATTCGAAGTGGCCGTAGCGGGTATTAAAAGCAGTCTTTGGAATATCCTCCTTTTTAATCCTCAGCTGATAAAACCCTTGCCTTAAATCCAATTTAGAATACACTCGTGATCCTTGAAGAATGTCGAATAGTTCTTCAATATGGGGAAGAGGGTATTTGTTCTTGATAGTCATACAATTGAGTTCTCGATAATCGATACACAATCGCAATGATCCGTCTTTCTTTTTGACAAATAACACAGGTGCTCCCCATGGGGATGTGCTAGGATGGATGTATCCTGAAGTTAACAACTCATCAAGTTGTTTTCTCAACTCTTGGAGCTCGGTTAGAGCCATTCGATAAGGTGTTTTAGAGAATGGCTCAGCTCCAGGGACTAAATCAATTACAAATTCTAGTTCCCTGTCAGGAGGTAATGAATTCAGATGCTCAGGAAAGACATCAGTGAATTCTTTTACTACCTCTACTTCTTCAATTTTCAGCTGATCTTTGGGCCTATTTAACAAATAAGCAATGAATCCAGTAGCTCCATTACTCACTAACTTCTTAGCTTCGGCAGCTGTAACCAATGGCATCGACTCATATTTTCCTTTCGATCCAGAGCTATCACCTTTCCCTAAGGTGACCTCTTTTTTGAAGCAATCCAACTTAGCACGGTACTTACTAAGCCAATCCATTCCCAGAATAATTCCATATCTTGACATCGGTAATTCTATAAGATCTATCGGGTAGTATTGGGTACCAATCCTTATAGGACAGCGTTTATATCCTCTATCCGTAGTAAAACAAGCTCCCAAAGGAGAACTTATTTCGAGCATATAAGACAATGATTCAAGTGGAAAATTGAAATGCACACATAATTCAGATGCAATAAATGAATGCGTGGCGCCAGGGTCATATAAAGCAATAACTGGCGTGTTTAGAATGTGTACCGTACCATCAACAACCTTGGTAGGATCGGGATCCTCACTGCCCTCTATTGCATATGCACGTCCCTTAATTACTGGTCTTCCTGGAGTCTTAGCTGGAACCTTTCCATTATTCCATTGTTTTGGTCTCTTTGGGCATTCTGGGTACTGATGTTCAGGGCTTCCACACCATGTACAGACTCCAGCTTTCTTACGACAATCCTTCTCAGTATGTCCGCACTTCTGACAATATTCACAGGCAATCTCTTCTTGAGGTTTTGGGAATGTCGGTTGAGGTCGGGACCATGATTGCATCAGTTTCTTTCCTGGATTTGGCTTTGCTGGTCCAGCAGGTCGTTTAGATCCCTGAGTTGGCTTGTAGAAGGATCCAGGACGGCTATTAGCTATACGAACCTCTTTATGTGTAGCCTCTGTTTTCATAGCCGTTTCCACAGCCTTAGTATAGATTTCCAACTCAAATGGAGCCAAAGCCCACCTAAGATCCGACTTAAGTCCCTTAATGAATCGCTGCGTTTTCCGACGTTCATCATGGAGGATGTGTGGGGCATATTGGATCAATCGGATGAACTTGGCTTCGTACTCAGCTACCGACATATTGCCTTGTACTAATTCCATGAATTCTGCCTCTCGAGCATCCCTAACTATCTGAGGGATGTATTTGTTTTGAAATACTTTGACAAAGTCTACCCACCTATAATTAACTTGATCTTCTGCCCAAACACGCTTGATATAATTCCACCAACTTAATGCTGCTCCTTCTAACATAAAAACTACAAACTGGATTCTTTCTGGTTCTTCTGGAGAAATACCCATGGCTTCGAAGATCTTTTCTATGCTAGCTATCCAATTTTCAGCTTTTACATCACTGGGTTCTCCAAAGAACTTTGGCGGGTTCATTCGTAGAAATTTCTCCAGAGTCTTTTCATTATTCCCCTTTGTCCCATTAGCACAAGTTTGCACTATCTCTTTCAAAGCATCTACTAATTCAGAGTTTCCTCCTGCCGAGGATGCACCTTCTTGTGGGGAAGTGTTGTCTTGGGCAACTCTTCGAGGAGACATATTGATTTGCAGTTGCTTTATGAAGAATATAATGCATGATGGTTAAGAATGTGTTGCATATAATCACATAAATACATGTTTCAGACAATATCAAGCAGTAGATATCATATCACACGGATTTAGTAAAGTAATGCGCAAAATTAAACAGAATAACATTTAAAAGAGTGCAAAATATAATAACAAGTAAAGGTGCAGGAAAATAAAATACTCACTCACGGTCCTGCTGGTATCTTGAAGCAGTTCTAACTCATAATGCAATAAATATGAAAGCAGTAAATGTGAGACGAAAATATAACTGCAAAAGTGGGTTATATATATGCATCAAGTTTGAGAGCTATAGCTACAACTACAAAAAGGCAAAATGGGGTGGACCTGATCTATGTCAAGTTACACCCTACAAAGCTCTCAACTCTCTCATCTCCGTCAGGCTAGCTGCGTCAGCTGCTACGTCAAAAAGGGAAGGTCCTCTACTGACTGATCTGTACAACCTCCCACTGATACTACTCCTATATATATACCAAGCTCCAGAATAATCTCTGCCTAATCATGCTGATCACTATCCACAACCTCACCTCGAATAGGGCTCCAACCGTCACCCTGCTGCTCCTCCTCTGAACCCTGCTCATCCTCCTCAGGCTCCTGCTCAGCCTCTGCCTCACCTCTGGGCTCCTCTTCCTCAGGCTCAGCTGCTGCATCCTCTGCCTGATCCATCATCTCCTCAACAGCCTGTACACCAGACAGATGATAGGCACCGGTCAGGCGGCTCCAAATACAAGAGCGGTAACGCTGATATAAAGTCCGAGAGGCATTCCTAGAAAGAGTCATAGTAGCTAGATCCTTCTGTAGAGTTGCCACCTGCGCCACCAGATCGGCGTTCTCCTGCTCCAAGGTAGAGGTCTGCTGCTGAGCAAAATTCCTACTCACCGCATTCTGTAAGGCTAAATCAAGATATCTAGCAGACTCTAGCTGATACTCGCGAGCCATCTGAGCCTCCATATAATATGCATCTCGCTCTGACTCAAGTATGTGCACTAAACGGTTCGGATAAGCATGCCCAACTCTACCTGCTCTACCTCCCCGAACTACATGTCTCGCCCTCTGCCAAGTGTAATAACGTATAGGACTCTCACGACGAGATACTGCTATAGTGTGTGGGGCCTCGTACTCCTCAAGCCAGGTATGATGTGCGTTCCCGGGTTCCTGATTCTCCATTGCTATATAAAGAAACACTTAAAGTGAATTCTAAAGTTCAAGTACAAAACGAGCATTCTCCCAGCATTTATAGGTTAAGTCTCTTCTTAACCAAACCTAATGCTCTGATACCACCTTAAGCTATAGCGCCCCTTAACACTACAACTCCCGCACCGTACTACCCTCGAGCGGATGTGAGACCTAGCACTCGAGAAATACTACGGCGAACGGTATAGACAGTACTTAAGTAGAGCGTAGGGTAAAATGCAGCGGAAAATGGAAGGATTTAAAATTCGCAACAAGCAACATGATAACACACAAAATAGTGCATGATATTGTAAGGGGGTGATAAAATAGTGTAGTGTACGGAGTTAATGTGAGAGCAATTTATTAGCAATATATACATGATCAGGATTAAATGCTCTTAATCTAAACCTGATCTAATAAATATGACACCTATAGCTTCAAGATACCTCTAGGTGTCGTTATCCTCGCTCCCTGAAATCATGTATTTAAAAACAGGCGAGGAATTAGTCAAAGTGACTAAGTGAAGGAAGTATTAGATTTAGATATATATATGGTTATATATATAGATATATATGTATATATAAAATCATAGCAATAGGATATAGCAAATATGATACGGTTCATAAGTGAGAAACCGGGATAGGGGTATTTGGAGTTTATTTATAAATGATGAACCGTTTAATAAAAGATTTGTACAGCCTGCAAGTAAGGCGTCTCCCTCCGATCTCCTTAAAATATTTGTAAAACAGTACCAGGCTGATCAAGGCACCAGTACTTTAATAAAACTAAATATGATAATAACTCCGCAACACCGTAGTGTCAGTAGGGGAGCAAATCCTACCGACGATATGTATATATGTGGGAGGAAGCTATCTCTCCCAAGGAGGTTGTCTCCCTTGTAAGTCTCTTGGCGTGGAGTAACTAACCTCCAGCTAAACCACTACCAAGAGTTGGTGGCGGTCTGTGGCACCAACAATACTCTCGGCCCGATACCTTCCGAGTATTGCTCGACACAGCTGCACGTCGGGCCCATTTTGATAAATAATAATGATTGACTTGCTTAGTCGGGAATCAGTTCTTAGTATTAATAGGACTGAAATATATAATGTCCGTATAAGATCCTGATTCCGACTTATTGATATTTTCCTCATAAAGAGGAATATATATATATAATATTAATATATATAGATAGGAAATCAAATAATAGATAGATTTGGAAATCATCTTGTAATTAGATATAGGTATAGACATGATTCCAGTTGAAAACATTTTTAACCCTCACCTAGTCTGGAAATTCAGATAGTGTGGAACGGATCCCACTGTTCAGAGCAATTGTCGCCTGAAAGTAATTACTATTGACTTAGAACTAGGTTCTTATTATTCTAATCACATAATCACATAAAGTTTAAGAAATATAACATATTAGAAAATTCTTATAACATAGGAGTTATTTTCCCGGTAAAATTTAATTTTAACTGTTTAAGGAAAATAATTAATTTATTAGGTTTCATAAATTCTTTAATCACTTAAATATTTATAAATCATGTCATAACCTTAAATAGAGTATTAGGAATTAAATTTGGAATTTAATTCAACAATGTAAGTTGATTTTGAAATTATTTTATAATTTTATTAACTTTTGAATTAATTTGGAAAAATAATTATTTAAAATTCCAAAATCATATTTTATAATTAAAATTAAATTAATTTCGAAATTATTAAGTAAATGTTGACCAAAAAGTCAAAATTACTATTAAAAACATTTACTATTCAATTTCTTATGAATTAAACACTTTATAACACAAAATCGATCACACACACACACACACACACTATCACACGTGCACATGAATTTGGTTCAAGAACATTATGAATGTGTTCTTGAGCTCATGAAGATGTTCATACTAGTTCATGATCATATTCAACAAGTTCTAAGTCCATAACACATGATTAAATTCAAATGTAGCACTTTAATCATAAAATTAAATCTAAATAAATTATTCTAATCATAAATTTAATTAAACAATAACATAATTTTTTAAATAGACACTCATATTATATCATATCACATTTTATGCATTTAATTAAATAAAATTTCATAATGTAGGCACATTACACATAAAACTAACAATTATGCATATATATTATAAAAATAAATTCCTAAAGCATAATTTTATTATTCCTAAGCATGCTACTAATATTATAATATTAAAAACATAATATAAAGCATGAAATAATAAAAGAAAATTGCACCTTAGAGAGAGATTGTGGTTGTGCCGTGACCTTGGGAAGCAAATGTGATGATTTTGTGTGAATTTTATGTTATAAGCTCTAGGGTATTTATAGGTATGTCTTGGGGGCTTATGTTGCAATTTTAGAGACTTAATTAGATGAATCATGTAGTGAATAAGCTAGGTTCATTTATTAGGGGGGTTTAGTTGTATACTTAGGTGTATAACTAAGATATAATTAATTAATCTAATAATCATGACAAAATAAAAATAATTCTAAAATAGGATGAAGATGGTAATAAATTCGTAGAAGAACGTCTAGGGTTTAGTTTGAAATGAGAGAAATTGCAAAAGAAAGAGAATCGAAAGAGCTTTCTAATGGTTATAAATACTTAACGTTTGAACGTCTACATTTAAAGTAGTAGTCGTTCGGGAATTTTGAAAAATACAATAAAATTCATAAACGAAGCTAGAATGTGAATTGATTCCCGAGAAAATGTCCATGATTCTTGAAATAATTCAAGGATCATTTTGACTGTAATATTGTATACCAAATGTTGGACGGTTTGAAAATTAGTTTTTACGGTAGAAATAGTACTTTGGGAAAATAAAGAAAAATTTATAAATCGAGTTAGGATTTGAACTAGAGTTTGGAAAAGATCCTAAAATTCATAAAATAATCCAAGGATCGTAATGGTTATAATATTGTATAGGAAAAACGTTGAAATTCGGAAATTCCTAATTTAGGGCAAAATTAGGGTTTTTGGGCCGGTTTTGATTTCTATGGAAGCTACGTTAAGAATTAGGGTTTGGAAATCATACCAAAATTCATAAAAGTTTGCAAGGATTCTATCGAGCCCAATATTGAATAGGTAAAAGTGTTTCGAAAATTCCTACACTTAAAGATGAATAGTAACTAGGGACCTAAATGGAATTTTCAACAAACAATTTTAAAAATATATTTTGGAACAATGAAAGCTATGATATGAGTTTGGAAAATATAGAAATCAGCTTTCTAAGGTTTTTCAAGGTTTAGGTAAAGGTTTAGGGTTTGGTGAATGAATAGTGATATGATTCTCTCAAAAAGGCACAAATCGTAAATCATAACATAAATGCATATAATTCACATAGAATGAAATGTATAATGGACTAAGGCTATAAACGCTTTCCTCTTAACCCTTTACTTACCCGTGCTATCCTGATCTCAAAATCCGGGCTGTTACAGAAATGGCATGTATTATATTGTTATACACGTATGAAGGCATGAATACTTTTGGTTGTAAATGTTTTGATTGATGATAATGATTATGCTTCCGCTCAATTTGTCATGAAGTGATTTATTTGGTTTGGGGTTAGTCCCGCCTAGCTATTGTCGTTTTTTATTTTTTATTTAGTGTCTCCCGTTGGCTTTAGCTTTAGTTCATGTATGGATTGTCCATTTCATATGTGGACTGAGCTATGGTGCGGGGGATGTGCCATCTTGCGCTTCGGGTGCTACACATAAGCAGGTGACGGGGTTCAACTAGCATAAATACCTAATCCCGAATAACAAACAATAATAAAAAATCCAACGGGTTCAAATATCCCTAGAAGCCTATCCCGAAATAATTTAATACATAATACAATCCAAAACAAACATCTGTATAAAGCTTATACAAAATCCGAATAAAGAAATGTTAATGCAAGACAACTTAACTAATACAACAGACTCCAAAGGCTGACTCACTTCGCCTAGCATGAACTCCAAGCTGAACCTACAACTAAAAACATGGGGAGGGTGTGACACCCCGCTCGCCCGACGTATTAGGTACGTTACTTTTCAACCTTCTAATGTGTTTAATTATGTGATTTTATATTTTCCGTGGCCCTATTTTGAACTCTTTTAGAGTTTAGGGGCCCTTTGTAATTTTCTCTATTTAGGGGTTTTCTGGTCACTTCTCGTTCGGTCGAGATTTTGACCTCTTTGACCCCTTCAACGCGTCCGGGTCGGCGAAACGAGTCCGTAGACTCTAAGTTTGCCCAATTTGGATGTCGTTAGCTCGTTCGTTTGATCGTTTTGCGTACGAGGACCCGAGATATATACCCCGGATCCTCGTTTTGCGTGCAAAAGATCAGACCTGAGCCCAGCGTCTTCTTCTCCAGCGATCAGCACTATTCACACGTAGTGGAGGTGTGTTTACACACACTTGTCCGTTCAAACTCGTTTCTCAACGGAATTCGACGAATGAATAGTCAAAATTTATCAACTCGACGAGCCCATCACGATGATACAAGAATCGAGACCCGGAACTCAGCGGTGGTAGCATTACGGCACAACAGCGATGGCGAAACGAACACCCGCCACTTCGCTGCCTTCTTGCGGCGGTTTCCGGTGACATTCCGAAGACACGCGCCACCCCATTTGTTAGAGGACGTCCCGGCGCAATTCCAGTTCAAACGGCGTGGCCAACGGTGGCCGGACGGTGGCGCATGCGCCGACTGAAGACCGGCGGCGGTGGCGCGTGCACTGTAGCACCTCGCTCCGCCGTGTTCCGGCGAGATTCGCGACAGGCCTTTGGTGGTTTCCGACGTGTTTTGGCCTCCTGAGTCCGATTCCGGGGTCAAATCAAGCAATCGGTGGCCTTAGGTGGCGGAAACCGGCGGTGACGCAGCGGCGCGACTTTGGCCGGTGGTTTGGGACCTTTTCCGGCCGGTTTTGGTGGTGCTTCCTTTACAAAAGTTGCTTGGAATGACGAAACATAGCGGATGGCATCGGCGGAGTTTCAGGAACCGGCCGTTGGCGGTGGACCGGTGGTGAACCGGCCTGGACCGGCGGCTTCTCTCTCCGGCGGTTTTTCCGGCGTTTTGACTTGGGGCTTTCGTAGGGCTCATTGCAAGCTTTCCAACGTTATGCCCGGATTTCATTTTCGTTTTGCGGTTTGCAGTTAATTTCAGTTTCCGTCATTGGGATTTGGTTCGATTTTTCTTCAACGAAGTCCCGTGTGTTTAGCTTTTTCTGGAATTGATTGAGGGCTTTTGTCAAGCAGGCCGAGGCGTACGTTTCTGTCCTTCCGGAGATTTTTCCGACCACCGGAGGTGGCATTCCGGTGGCGGCCGGTGGCTGTTCGGCCGGCTACTGTGGCGGCTTTCCGACGCCCTTCGGACAGCAAGTTCCTTTCGTCGTGGTGAGTCCATCGCCACTTTCCGTTCGTCAATCGGATGTCCGGTTGATTTTATATGAATTTTTGAAGTTATTGTATTTTATTTGTTAATTGATTTTAATTGCGCAATTTGATCCCGTATGTGCTATAAATTGAAATTATGAGTTGTATGATACGTGGGAGTATGCTATGATGTATGAATATTTGATTCTTGATTTATCGAATTTATTTGTCTCGTTCTACGTCCATCTATTTGAGAATAATTATTGTCTGAGGGGGTGTTAGTGTAATTTTGGAAACTAAATTGATTATGAAATTTTATAAAACATAAGAAATGAATTATGAAAAGATACGTTGTATTTAATTTGAATAAATTGATCAAGTATGCCAATGTGTAATTTATATAAAAATTGTTATGTAATTAATGTTATGAATTTTATAAGTTATGCATCTTTTGATATGGAATATGAATTATAATATGCTCTGAATGACTTGATTGAATAGATATGGATTAGATGTGCATCAATTGTATTCGTGAGCATGGTCGTGCGTCTTTGTGGTTGTGTTTGGAGTCTGAGTCTTGTGTTCTGTGTGTGTTCAGTCGTTCAGGGTTTCTTCAGGGAGTGTCTGTCAGCTGTTTGGGATCCAGTGGGACGTCTTGGCTTGTGTTTTTCGTTCTCGTCGGTGTAAGGTGAGGTTTTAGGATTTTTGTTTTAGTTACAGCGACCTACAACATTCTGTGCTCGTTTTCAAGCCTGCATGCGATTATTCTATTATATTTATATAATAGATACGTGTTTATATGATATGTTTATGAATTTGTCATACGATTAAAGGTTTTCGAACTGTATATGTACGAGCATATGTAAGCTTGAAATGTTTTGCAACGAGGCTATGCTCCAAACCGTGTGTCTTCATACCAGCTGCGGATTAGGATGACACGGAGAGGTACGTTTATAGCATATGCTAAGTTGCAAAGTATGGTATGCTCCGATAAGGTACGTAAGTATGATTTTGATTCGATATGATAAGTTTGATATGTAGCGAGTTATGATATGATCTGTCTGATATGCTCTGTTTTGATATGTTGGGCCCCGAGACGTGGGTAAGGGGGACCCGGGACGACCATGGGGCCGCCGGTTATGACCCCTGTGCACGTTCTCATTTGAGATATTCACGTGCGAACTAGGGAGGTTGGGAAGGCGTGGTATCTTGAGCCCTCGGTGGATAACCGGGGAAGGCACAGTGTGGGTTCGCTACCCCGTGTGTGTTTGTATCTGTATGAGTAGTGAGGGTTTGCTCCCCGAACTACATGGTGTTGGGGTTGGATTGTTTATGATATTTGTTTGTTTTCTGTTATGATACGTTTGATTCGATATGGAAGTAAGGTGGGAGACCCGTACTCGCCGGGTATATGATTATGATCTGTTATGTTGATTATGAAACAGGATAGGAGCTTTCTCTTTTAATAAAACGTGAGTTTGCTCAGTTTGTTAAGTTATGAATAAGATACGTATAAGTTTGATAAGTTAAGATTTGTATAAGTTTGATTTGATAGGATATATGTAAGTTCGATTTGAAAATGGTTTTGGTATGCAAAACCCTACTCCCGGTTCATAATCTCTCTTTTGATACGTGCTCTGCTCCTTATTATGTATAGTGTGTGTGAGTTCAGCCCCCTCGCTCAGTCAGTGGACTGACCCTCGCCCCACCTATGTTTTTAGTTTGCAGGTGCAAGTTGTTGGAGTTCGAGCTAGGCGGCTTTGAGTCGGGTCTGTCGAGTCTGTGTCTGTCCGTTTGATTTTGTTAATTACTTTGTTCCGATTTATGTATGAAAATTATGTATAAAGTATGTTCTGTACAAGTTGACGTTTATGCTTTGATCATATGAATTTTCGGGACAGGTTAGGACAGGGTGTGGATTAGTTGAACCCGTCTTTGTTGTATGTTTGAATTCGGGACAGGTTAGGACAGGCTCGTGGAATTAGTTGAACCTGTTTATTTATGTTCGTTGATTAAAGTTTTAGTTAGTTCATATTTTGCATCGCTTCCGCATTCGGGTTTTGCTTATTTTACTTGTACAGGGTTTAGTTACCGCCTAGCTTTGGTTGGTTTTTTCGTTTGTCACCCGTTCGCTGTGACTTGGTGCGTGTGCGGACTTTCCATTTCGTACCACGTGTCGGGTCATAGTGCGGGGGTGTGGTGCCCCACCGCTTGGGGTGCTACGTCTTAAGTGGTATCAGAGCTACCAGGTTCAGAACCGGTGCTTTGGAGTCGTGTCGTGTCAGTTTAGGTCGTACGGCATAGGAATACTTGTGCATTGCATTCGTCTGATGTGAAATTTTGACTTCTCTGTATGAATTTGACTGAGCTTATGTGATTGTGTGCACACTATGATTATGATTTTTGCAAAATTATCATTGTTTTGCTTTAAATTTTATTAAATTACGTATTGCTTCTGCATTACTTATGTGTTCTTAATTGCTCTTATTACTTGACATATCCATGTACTAACCCGCATGCATAGATATTTTTTCAATTTGTGAATTACAGTGTGTTGCCTCGACGCCAAAATTGTAAATTGATCATGACAACACTTCCCACTTCTACAAAATTATGAAGGAAGATTTGAAACTTCCATCTTCTGACTACTTGGACGAAAAGCAAATGGACCTCTACAAGAATTTATAACAAGGAATCAATGCTACTGCTATGAAAACGGGTATTATGCATACATGGCACGTGCATCATGTATTGGAGTAAATTTTAATTATTTCGGATATTTGTTCTACGTGTTTGACTGCTTTCTTTGTTGGATATAAGTGCACGCCACTCACATCCCTAACCCCACATGCATTAGCTTCGTGATTATATTTAGGTGACTTCCTTACCTGTTCCAACGAGGATCGATTTCAGTGGAAGCTGCATTGGGATCTGAATAAGGGTGGATCAGAAAATGTACAGTTGATTTAACAAACTAACGGTATAGGATGGATAAAAGAAGATGTTTGTATACAAGGGAAACAAGAGACCTTCTAATTAACGAGGTGCCTTCAGGATATATACTTAACTACTTGGAGGTACTCGGGGTTAGCAAATTTTATAAGAAAGTCAGAATTTCTAACTCTGGATGGCGTGAGGTGACTATAAAGAAATCGAGACACTTGAACCATTCGGAGATTCTCAAATGGAGGTCAGGTTATTGTGAAGACACCAATGAGAGCAACTCATCGGTGGGAGTGTAGTTGGTGGATGCTCGATGAAGAAGAGAAGTAGGGTGACGTCTACAACTTGCAAGGTCAACATTCACCCAGCTACATTACAAACTCCTTTCAACTGGATTCCATAGAATTTCTCAAATAAAGGAAGAGTGAAGAAAAGGTCGAGGATGTTTTGGATTCGATGTTATATCAACACAAAGGTGAGAACCTTCAAGAGAATTAAAGTAAAGGAGGTTCGTGGTAATCAGCAACAAAGCTTAACTTACGTGGAAAAGAAGCAAAGGAAAGTATGGAAAATGGTATGGCTTAAGATTTCGATCGCGGAAGGAATAAAAGAAGTCAATCAATCCGGTGGATATAAATCTTGGAAGACAATAATGTTAAAGGTTTTATCTAGTTGAGGTATTTTCTAGATCCAATCTGAATTGTCATGTTGTGGGATTACGTTGAAAGACAGGAAACAACAAATGGGAACGATAAAGAAAAGTAAAGAAGTTCTGGGTGGATTTCGGGCGATCAAGTATAAACAATTGGAAAAGGGGGTTCATTTAATTATACGAACTCCTAAAGAGTGAACCAAGGAAGTTTTGATCAAAGTGACAACCATGAAGAAGACTCGGGAAGCAATCGGAGAGTAATTACTAAAGAAAAGGCAAAATGTTAATTCCATGAGCGTAGAAGGCTTCAGGTTTTAGAAATCGCACTTCCAAGCCGTGGAAATGTCCAAGTGATGCTAGATAATTCTGAAGATAAGAAGACCGTGATCAACAGAAACAAACAAACAAACAAGAAATGATCAACAGTTCGGGACAAGCTTATAATTCAGCAAACAAGGAACTACGTGCCAAGACAAAGCTTACCATTACTACGGTGAACGGTACCTTAAGCATTCATGGCATTTGCACCCATGCATTTCATAAGTAATTATATTTATCTTTGCTTGACATATGTGACAACGTGTAATGTTTGATGTTGCTCGATTGTAATAACGTGACTAACTGCTTTAATTTTCATAACTTAAAATTTGTTGCTGTTGTGAATTTTTGTAAACTGAATGGATTACCTGCTTGCTTGAACTATCTGTGCTTCGGTGCTTATAATTTCTTTGGTTACTCACTAACCCTTCATGCACATACAAGCATATTGTGATTTTATTTTATAGAGATTCCATCGCGATATCCCCCTTGAGTTGAGCATGGATGATGAGTCTATACTCTAGGGACACCGATATCAGTTGTGATCAGGTACACCAAACATGCATCACATGTTTTGCATCCAGTGCTACTTTAATGTGTGTATGTATGAATGCTGTGTAAGTGAACTTGTATTCTAGAGAGTTGTTGAGATCTCTCTATTTGCGTGTTAGGGAGATATGGGATTCTCCCTATTTATGTGATAGAAAGATGTTGGATTCTTTCTAATTATGTGAGCAAGAGATGCTGGATTCTCTTGGAGTTAGATATTTGGGAGATGCTGGATTCTCTCGAATTTAGGGGTTTGAGAAATGCTGGATTTTCTCAAACTAGAATGTTTGGAAGATGTGGAAGTCTGCCAGACCTAGGTTGAGAGATGGGGCTCTCTCAATTCTGTGCCTGAGAGACGGGGTTCTCTCCTTTGATGTGCTGGGAGACGGGGTTCTCTCTTTCTTGTGTGCTGAGAGATGTGATTCTCTCTTGTTTGTCGCGGCTGAGTTTCGCGTGGCCTGTTGTTGGTTTGCAACCGGTGAAGAAGCGACAGTTTCGAGCTTTGGGTGCAGTGGCCTAGTGGGGGATCGAACAAGTTTGAAGCGACCAACGGTCAACTGTTTGAACAAACTTCTGTGACTACGGAACTCTGAAGGAAGTTGATGTAAACAATGGGAGTAAACTTCACAGCCAGGGCTATGACTCTACACGATTTCAGGAGATGGATTGAAGTATTCCAGTTTGAAGCTTTACGACTCCGTAATAGGACCTGAGGACAGGTCCTTTTGAAGGAGGGGAGATTGTGACACCCCGCTCGCCCGACGTATTAGGTACGTTACTTTTCAACCTTTTAATGTGTTTAATTATGTGATTTTATATTTTCCGTGGCCCTATTTTGAACTCTTTTAGAGTTTAGGGGCCCTTTGTAATTTTCTCTTTTTAGGGGTTTTCTGGTCACTTCTCGTTCGGTCGAGATTTTGACCTCTTTGACCCCTTCAACGCGTCCGGGTCGGCGAAACGAGTCCGTAGACTCTAAGTTTGCCCAATTTGGATGTCGTTAGCTCGTTCGTTTGATCGTTTTGCGTACGAGGACCCGAGATATATACCCCGGATCCTCGTTTTGCTTGCAAAAGATCAGACCTCAGCCCAGCGTCGTCTTCTCCAGCGATCAGCACTATTCACATGCAGTGGAGGTGTGTTTACACACACTTGTCCGTTCTCGCTCGTTTCTCGACGGAATTCGACGAATGAATAGTCAAAATTTATCAACTCGACGAGCCCGTCACGATGATACAAGAATCGAGACCCGAAACTCAGCGGTGGTGGCGTTACGACACAACAGCGACGGCGAAACGGACACCCGCCACTTCGCCGCCTTCTTGCGGCGGTTTCCGGTGACATTCCGACGACACGCGCCACCCCATTTGTTAGAGGAGGTCCCGGCGCAATTCCAGTTCAAACGGCGTGGCCAACGGTGGCCGGACGGTGGCGCACGCGCCGACTGAAGACCGGCGGCGGTGGCGCGTGCACTGTAGCACCTCGCTCCGCCGTGTTCCGGCGAGATTCGCGACCGGCCTTTGGTGGTTTCCGACGTGTTTTGGCCTCCTGAGTCCGATTCCGGGGTCAAATCAAGCAACCGGTGGCCGTAGGTGGCGGAAACCGGCGGTGACGTAGCGGCCCGACTTTGGCCGGTGGTTTGGGACCTTTCCGGCCGATTTTGGTGGTGCTTCCTTTACAAAAGTTGCTTGGAATGACGAAACATAGCGGATGGCATCGACGGAGTTCCAGGAACCGGCCGTTGGCGGTGGACCGGTGGTGGACCGGCGGCTTCTCTCTCCGGCGGTTTTTCCGGCGTTTTGACTTGGGGCTTTCGTAGGGCTCGTTGCAAGCTTTCCAACGGTATGCCCGGATTTCATTTTCGTTTTGCGGCTTGCAGTTAATTTCAGTTTCCGTCGTTGGGATTTGGTTCGGTTTTTCTTCAACGAAGTCCCGTGTGTTTAGCTTTTTCTGGAATTGATTGAGGGCTTTTGTCAAGCAGGCCGAGGCGTACGTTTCTGTCCTTCCGGGGATTTTTCCGACCACCGGAGGTGGTATTCCGGTGGCGGCCGGTGGCTGTTCGGCCGGCTACTGTGGCAGTTTTCCGACGCCCTTCGGACAGCAAGTTCCTTTCGTTGTGGTGAGTCCATCGCCACTTTCCGTTCGTCAATCGGATGTCCGGTTGATTTTATATGAATTTTTGAAGTTATTGTATTTTATTTGTTAATTGATTTTAATTGCGCAATTTGATCCCGTATGTGCTATAAATTGAAATTATGAGTTGTATGATACGTGGGAGTATGCTATGATGTATGAATATTTGATTCTTGATTTATCGAATTTATTTGTCTCATTCTACGTCCATCTATTTGAGAATAATTATTGTCTGAGGGGGTGTTAGTGTAATTTTGGAAACTAAATTGATTATGAAATTTTATAAAACATAAGAAATGAATTATGAAAATATACGTTGTATTTAATTTGAATAAATTGATCAAGTATGCCAATGTGTAATTTATATAAAAATTGTTATGTAATTAATGTTATGAATTTTATAAGTTATGCATCTTTTGATATGGAATATGAATTATAATATGCTCTGAATGACTTGATTGAATAGATATGGATTAGATGTGCATCAATTGTATTCGTGAGCATGGTCGTGCGTCTTTGTGGTTGTGTTTGGAGTCTGAGTCTTGTGTTCTGTGTGTGTTCAGTTGTTCAGGGTTTCTTCAGGGAGTGTCTGTCAGCTGTTTGGGATCCAGTGGGACGTCTTGGCTTGTGTTTTTCGTTCTCGTCGGTGTAAGGTGAGGTTTTAGGATTTTTGTTTTAGTTACAGCGACCTACAACATTCTGTGCTCGTTTTCAAGCCTGCATGCGATTATTCTATTATATTTATATAATAGATACGTGTTTATATGATATGTTTATGAATTTGTCATACGATTAAAGGTTTTCGAACTGTATATGTACGAGCATATGTAAGCTTGAAATGTTTTGCAACGAGGCTATGCTCCAAACCGTGTGTCTTCATACCAGCTGCGGATTAGGATGACACGGAGAGGTACGTTTATAGCATATGCTAAGTTGCAAGGTATGGTATGCTCCGATAAGGTACGTAAGTATGATTTTGATTCGATATGATAAGTTTGATATGTAGCGAGTTATGATATGATCTGTCTGATATGCTCTGTTTTGATATGTTGGGCCCCGAGACGTGGGTAAGGGGGACCCGGGACGACCATGGGGCCGCCGGTTATGACCCCTGTGCACGTTCTCATTTGAGATATTCACGTGCGACCTAGGGAGTTTGGGAAGGCGTGGTATCTTGAGCCCTCGGTGGATAACCGGGGAAGGCACAGTGTGGGTTCGCTACCCCGTGTGTGTTTGTATCTGTATGAGTAGTGAGGGTTTGCTCCCCGAACTACATGGTGTTGGGGTTGGATTGTTTATGATATTTGTTTGTTTTCTGTTATGATACGTTTGATTCGATATGGAAGTAAGGTGGGAGACCCGTACTCGCCGGGTATATGATTATGATCTGTTATGTTGATTATGAAACGGGATAGGAGCTTTCTCTTTTAATAAAACGTGAGTTTGCTCAGTTTGTTAAGTTATGAATAAGATACGTATAAGTTTGATAAGTTAAGATTTGTATAAGTTTGATTTGATAGGATATGTGTAAGTTCGATTTGAAAATGGTTTTGGTATGCAAAACCCTACTCCCGGTTCATAATCTCTCTTTTGATACGTGCTCTGCTCCTTATTATGTATAGTGTGTGTGAGTTCAGCCCCCTCGCTCAGTCAGTGGACTGACCCTCGCCCCACCTATGTTTTTAGTTTGCAGGTGCAAGTTGTTGGAGTTCGAGCTAGGCGGCTTTGAGTCGGGTCTATCGAGTCTGTGTCTGTCCGTTTGATTTTGTTAATTACTTTGTTCCGATTTATGTATGAAAATTATGTATATAGTATGTTCTGTACAAGTTGACGTTTATGCTTTGATCATATGAATTTTCGGGACAGGTTAGGACAGGGTGTGGATTAGTTGAACCCGTCTTTGTTGTATGTTTGAATTCGGGACAGGTTAGGACAGGTTCGTGGAATTAGTTGAACCCGTTTATTTATGTTCGTTGATTAAAGTTTTAGTTAGTTCATATTTTGCATCGCTTTCGCATTCGGGTTTTGCTTATTTTACTTGTACAGGGTTTAGTTACCGCCTAGCTTTGGTTGGTTTTTTCGTTTGTCACCCGTTCGCTGTGACTTGGTGCGTGTGCGGACTTTCCATTTCGTACCACGTGTCGGGTCATAGTGCGGGGGTGTGGTGCCCCACCGCTTGGGGTGCTACAGAGGGAGAGGATCAGTCACACTGACTGAGTGAGGGGTTACCCACACACAATACATATATATATATATAAGAGCAAAGCAAGTACAAAGTCATAATGTTCATGAACTCGGGGATAGTTTTTGCACACCAAAACATTTTCCAGTGATATATACTTATAGGGGTTACTTAAGAAAACAAACAGGACCAACTTATCTTATACATAGCTTATATACATTCATAACTTAGCATAACAAACGTTTCTTATCAAAACTTATCAATTCTTAACGTATTTCAGAACTTAGCTTAACTTTTTAAAACATTACCAAGTTTTAACTTAATTTAGAATCAATCCCCGTTTCACAAACTTAACAGAACAGATAGAATAGAATGCTCGGCGGGTACGAGCTCAAACTCCCCCAATCTCCTTAGAACATAACAGAACAGAACTTAAAACATAATACTTACATGTACAACATATCAGAACAACCTCAACTCCGGGTGATGGAAGGGTGTATACGCCCTAAACATCCATTCAAACGAGAGGAGCGCAAGCACTCAGACCCTCACGATTCCATCCCCTACCTACCTTATGGTGGGTTCAGGGGTGATCCTCTTCAGACAGATAAAGACTATGCCTAGGCCGAGCCCGATGGCCCAATGTCGTTCCGGGATTCCTAACCCACAGTTTCTGGGACCCAACATTCACAGAAGAGTACATATCATATCAGAACTTTAACCCGCTACAGACCGACATACTTATACATATGTACATGCTTATACAAATCTTAAATTGCAACAACTATGCTTCACATATCTCTCCGTGTCATTCATAACTTCACCATTCGTTGCTAAGCTTGGCTCAAGAGAGGCACATGGCTTGAAGCATAGCTTGGCGTTGCAAAACATATCAAATCAATCCAAAATAAGCATACATATGCTTGTACATTGTGTAACATACTTGCAATTCAATGACATATTCGAACAAATACATATCTCACACTTATTTAGATACGTATAAGGTTTATTAAACCACATGCATTCAAAACCGAGCACGTTTCATTAAGGTTTAACTATATCCTAACCTCACCTTACACCGACGAGACCAAAGACAAGACATTTGATCCATCCTGGAATCAACACGACCAACAAAACACCACCCCGGGTGCACCTGAGAAAACTGAACACAAGAATAAGACTTAAACACACGAATGAACCACATAGACGCACGACAAATGCTTATAGTTGGTATAGGAGTCATTAGCCACGTACACATGCATAGAACAATCATGCATTAACATTAAATCACATTACATGTAGAAGAAGGGATTTCATAACATATCACACTGATAAATCACGTTAAGAGATGTTCATGTGCACAATTAATGTATCTAAGTATAAATAAAAAGCATACGGTGCTAGAGCATATCAAAACATGCAACTAAATCAAAGTTATAGAGCTTAGACATGTAAGGAAAGTCATAATATAATAAAAAGAGCACAAAAACACCACAAAAGCTAGAGTACAGTCAGGAACAGCCTCGCCCTTGGCGAGAAGGGCCGTTCCCACGAACGCTCCTAAGAATCTGGAGGACGGGAATGGCCATTCTGTGGTTTAGTGCAAAAATAGGAACGACCGTTCCCAACTACCCGGTTCTCTCCCCAAGCGTCTGTAAATAATCGCAAAAAAACGCAACTTGGGAACCACCGTTCCGAGCTCAGTGCAAACTTGGAATGACCCTTCCCGTTCTTGGAAGCTGACGCCATTAAAAACTAGCGAAGGACTGTTCCAGCTGTCAAGCTGAGATGGGAACGGCCGTTCCGACCTGGTTCAGCTGAAAAGAAGTAACAGTTTGGAAATGGCATCTGGGGAAGGCAACAACTAAGCAACAACAACAATTAACGCAAAAAATACACGAAAATAATAGAACATGCCAAGCTCGACAAGGAGAACACATAAGTACATATTAGAGCTCGCGAAATGAGCTTAAACACACAAAAAAATTTTCTATTTACTATATATCAACTGGAGCTTTAAATTTTGTTTTTCTAACTATGAAGAAGATTAACACATTTTTAGTTTATCCATTTTTATTTCATTTTATATTTATCAATCTATCTATATATATATATATGAGCATATGCATCATATATTATATAGTTTTAAATTTTTTTGTACGGAGTAAGGGGAATTCTTTTATTTATTTATTAACATATGTGAGATTCTAATAAATTTTCTTTCCGAATTCTCATATATTTCTCTGATAATTTTTATTTCATTTAATTTTTATGGTTTAAATAATTTTCTTAGATATTACTTTTTATCATCGATGAACACATTTTTTTTTTGAACTATTAGTTTTATTTATATTACACATCCACTACTTACTATAGTTATGTTTATATTTTTAATTGATAATTATTTTTATTTATTTTTTATTTTTATTATCTTTTTTCTTGTCCAACATGAAAGAAATATGTTATATTTCATATAATTTTTATTTTGTAATATTTATTTTTAAGATCATTTATTTTTAATACTTATATATAATTTTTTAACTTTTTAATTTTTTCTGTCCGAATCGTTATTTAACAGGGTATTATTATTAAAAGTTTTCCGCATTGTTTATTAAATTTAGAGTTATTTACAATTTTACTATTTTTGAATAATACTTTTCGTCTGAGGATCTTTGATGTGATTGCAAACTTAAAAAATGCATTTTCTTGTCTTTTTTTTTTTTTTTTCCTTCTCGTTAAGTTTAGAATAAATTAATATATTAATTATTTTATTGATTATAAATATCATAAAAAAATTTGGTACTTCAATTTATTTGTATTATGTATTTGATGGTGCAGAAACTTGGAGGGTTGTTTAGACACTAAACACTTTAAGATTTGTTTGTGAAAGGGAAGACCGTCACAGGCGTTAGAGCCTCAGGAACTGGGTTTCCTTTGTAGCGTGGGTTTTTCCAGCTAGGATAACACCAAGAAATCGTGTAGCAAGGGAGTTGAGAATGGTGTGTTGCGTGAGCTTGGAGAAGGAGGAAGAATGGAGGGGAGAGTCCCAGTTCAGGTGCAGGTGATTTTGTGAAGAAAATGACTTAGGGAAGTGTGTACGTAAATCCCTTATTTATATGTTAGGGGTAGGGGCGATTTGGTAAAAATGACCGTGTGGTCCCAAATCCGTGTAGCCCTAGGCACGTGGCAGCGTGTGATGGTATGAAAGTGACCTTCCTGACTCATTCCCTTGTACGGGGTCGGCGGGTGTCAGGAATGGATGTGCGCACTACCTGCAGGTTTCAGTGGCAGTTGCACAGCAGTGGTATGAGCGCTAGGAGGCTCAAGGACTGCCATGTGGGCGCAAGGAGGCTTGGGAGTGTGTCCAAGAGATGAGCCTACTCGAGCGTTAGTGATGCTAGACGGGGATGGTTCCCCGGATCGGCGTGGCTGGGCACCGTGGCGCTCGGGCTGAGCTTCGACCGCTAGGTTGTAGGTACCCTCGAGGGGCCTTTCGACCCGCTGGGGTGGACCCAGGTGGATGACCACGTGAGCGCGGCGATGGACTCGAGCGTCAGGACGCCATCGAGTGTAGAGCACGTAAGGGAACATCCCGGGCCGATGATATGAGTTGGGTTGGCTTCACCCTGCGAGGCGAGATTATGAACGTCGGATGGGCCCTCGAGGGGTGTGCTTTGTGCTTGTTAGTAGGCAAGCCGATGGGCCGGATCCGCTGTCTCGAGCCCATCATCTCGGGCGTCTAAGCCCAAGTTCTTCCAGTTGATATGAATGAACCGTCGTGATCCCGATACGTGTATGGGGATGGTCCAAGCGTGATTTAGCCCTATCAGTATTTATTTGAAGTATGGAAGTAATCCTTTTGTTTTTTAGCATTACTTATTATTCCTTATTTTTAAATTTAGTTTACATAAATTGAATATTCATTTTTTTTGTTACTTTACTTATTATCTTTTATATATTTAATTCAAATATGATATTAAGAAGAGTTCATTTATCAGTTATGGTAGCACCCTGCACGGTGGGTCACCATATCCCCCTCACCAAAGTCCAATCCACATACGAAATGGGAAGTCCGTATATGAATCAAATAGTGGCGAACGGGAGACTGACAGACTCACACCTAAGCTAGGCGGAACGTAGACCTTGAACAACAAAATCCAAATAACAAGAAAGCGGAAGCGAAAATAAGACATACAAAAATTCAAACATACATAGGCAGGTGACGGGGTTTAACTAACATAAATACCTAATCCCGAGTAACAAATAATAATAAAAAATCCAACTGCGGTTCAACTATCCCTAGAAGCCTATCCCGAAATAATTCAATACATAATACAATCCAAAACAAATATCCGTATAAAGCTTATACAAAATCCGAATAAAGAAATTCAAATGAAAGATAACTTAACTATTACAACAGACTCCAAAGACTGACTCACTCTGCCTAGCATGAACTCCAAGCTGAACCTGAAACTAAAAAAATGGGGAGAGGGAGGATCAATCACACTGACTGAGTGAGGGGCTACCCACACACACAATATATATATATATATATATATATATATATATAATAGCAAAGCAAGTACAAAGTCATAATGTTCATGAACTCAGGGATAGTTTTTGCACACCAAACCATTTTCCAGTGATATATACTTATGGGGGTTACTTAAGAAAACAAACAGGATCGACTTATCTTATACATAGCTTATATATGTTCATAACTTAGCATAACAAACATTTCTTATCAAAACTTATCAATTCTTAACGTATTTCAAAACTTAGCTTAACTTATTAAAACATTATGAAGTTTTAACTTAATTTAGAATCTATCCCCGTTTCAAAAACTTAATAGAACAGACAAAATAGAAAGCTCGGCGGGTACAAGCTCAGACTCCCCCAATCTCCTCAGAATATAACAGAACAGAACTCAAAACAGAAAACTTACATACAAAACATATCAGACCAACCTCAACTCCAGTGATGGAAAGGTGTATACGCCCTAAACATCCATTCAAACGAGAGGAGCACAAGCACTAAGACCCTCAAGATTCTATCCTCCACCAACCTCCTGGTGGGTTCAGGGGTGATCCTCTTCAGACTAATAAAGACTATGCCTAGGCCTAGCCCGATGGCCCGATGCCATCCTCGGATTCCTAACCTACAGTCTCTGGGACCTAACATTCACAGAAGAGTACATATCATATCAGAACTTTAACCCGCTACAGACCGACATACTTATACATATATACATGCTTATACATATCTTAAATTGCAACAACTATGCTTCACATATCTCTCCGTGTCATTCATAACTTCCCCATTCCTTGCCAAGCTTGGCTCATGAGAGGCACACGGTTTAAAGCATAGCTTGGCGTTGCAAAACATATCAAATCAATTCAAAATAAGCGTACATAGGCTTGTATATTGCGTAACATACTTGAAATTCCATGATATATCCGAACAAATACATATCTCACACTTATTTACATACGCATAAGACTTATTAAATCACATGCATTCAAAATCGAACACGTTTCATTAAGGTTTAACTATATCCTAACCTCACCTTACACCGACGAGGCCAAAGACAACATGTTTGATCCACCCCGCAATCAACACGACCAACAGAACACCACCTTGGGTGCACCTGAGAAAACTGAACACAAGAACAAGACTTAGACACACGAATGAACCACATAGACGCATGACATATGCTTATAGTTAGCATAGGAGTCATTAGACACGTACACATGCATAAAACAATCATGCATTAACATTAAATCACAATACATGTAGAAGAAGACATTTCATAACATATCACACTCATAAATCACGTTAAGAGATGTTCATTTGCACAATTAATGTAACTAAGTATAAATGAAAAGCATACGGTGCGAGTGCGTATCAAAACGTGCAACTAAATCAAAGTTATAGAACTTAGACATGAAAGGAAAGTCATAATATAACAAAAAGAACATAAAAACACCACAAAAGCTAGAGTACAGCCGGGAATGGCCTGGCCCTTGGCGAGAAGGGCTGTTCTCGCGAACGCTCCTAAGAATCTGGAGGACGGGAACGATCATTTTACGGTTTAGTGCAAAAACGTGAACGACCATTCCCAACTATCTGATTCTCTCCCCGAGCGTCTGTAAAGAATTGCCAAAAACGCCACTTGGGAACGACCGTTTAGAGCTCATTGCAAACTGGGAATGTCCCTTCCCGTTCTAGGAAGCTGACGCCAGCAAAAACCCGCGAAGGACCGTTCCAGTTGTCAAGCTGAGATGGGAACATCCGTTTTGACCTGGTTCGGCTGAAAAAAAGCAACAATTAGAAAATGGCGTCTGGGGAAGGTAACAACCAAGCAACAGCAAAAAATGCACGAAAATAATAGAACATGCCATGCTCGATAAGGAGAACACATAAGTACACATTAGAGCTCGCGAAATGAGCTTAAACACACAAAACTCCCCACCTGGAACTATTCATCATTTTCTCCAACAAAGCATGTAGGCACATAACCAAGGCACGAAAGAGGTATTAAAACGAAGCAGTTAACGAGGGGAATACAAATCTTACCTTGGATCGTCTATTGAACGGTTAGATATCGTAAGCTCAAGCTCCGAAGCTTAAAGGCTAATTAGGGAAAATTCTCTTCTTCTCCCTCGTTCTCTTCTTGTCACTTGAGAAATGGGAAAGCAAGAAATGGATGGGCCCTCCCTTTTTCGGGCCGGTCAAATGGGACGGTTAAATAGGGGTTCTGTCAGTTCGGATCAAATTTTAAAACAGTTGGGCAATCAAATGGCTTTAGAAAAATATAAGGTTAATTCCATTGAATTTGAATCGTCGAAATAAATCAAATGGTAAGGTTGAAATTCGAATTTGAATTCCCAAAGCTCAGATAGCTACGAACGCCCCAAACACCCTAATTATAATTAGGTCCTTAATTTTCAAATATTGGACAATTGAGTCCAAGTACATTTAATTAAATTCTAGGGCACACATAATTAAAATTAAATTCACGTTGACACGTAGGCATGCAAGTCACATAATTCTCAAATATACGAAATTAAACTCTCTAGTGACGCCGTACCTGGATTCCCGATGATATGGGGCGTCACAGTTATGCTTCTTTATATTTTATAAATTTAAATGTGATATGTGTTAGGAATAGTGCTCTTAAAGCCGATTTGTAATGTTCGCTTTATCTATTTTCTTGTAAAACACAGACAATCTTTGAATGATGATAAATGATTTGATGAAAGATAATCACTTATTTATATGTGCTCTTATATTTTTTGGGTGTTTACTTTATGTGCACATGTATTAGAACTCCATAATCTGTAAACCTTTTAGGGTTTTCTTATTACGGAGTAATGACATACGAAATAAACCCTAATCTTAGCTAGACTAGAAATTACTCCAAGTCGATGAGTCCAACAAACAATGGGAGTGTTGATTAGACTCTATTGAGACTTGCTTGTGAGATCACGTTTCTTAAGAAGAAATCGTCCTATTTCATTGCATGATGAAGTGCATGGTGAATGCGTACGCAATACACGAGAGTGCTCATTAATAGAATGAGTACACTGAGATGCCCCACTTGAGAATATTCCTCAATGAGAAAGGAAGTTTCCATTTCTAGAAATAGAGACTTCCAGATTAGAAAACATCTCACAAGTCAATGGCGTGTTTCATTAATCCTTAGACTGGAGATTCTATAGTTTTCTTATATGAGTTAGCGCTGCTGTAACGCCCCAATCTCCGGGAGTTCAGGTAAGCACGCCACGAGCGGGTCTTCGGGAGTTGGGAGGTTTAATTTCGTTACTTCATTCGTTTATTTACAACTTTCATCATACTATATGCACTACATCTCCATGTATTTATATGAATTGTTACTAACATGAATTATATGAACTAATTGTTATAAGTGATTTAATTGTATTCTATGTCCTCAAGTGACCCTTTGTGTAAACTTATATATTTAATTGTATAACATAAAATGGATTTAAGTGATCTTTTGTGTAGAGATGAAACTTGTTTGTATGAATTCAAATATTAGGAGGACTTATGTGCAAATTGTGGGGAAACACACATATTCATGCAAGACTTTGATATATCATCTCTTTTCTTCCATCATATTCCATTTTCATCCAAATCTCTCTCACTCTCACACATACACACACACCATCTACTGATCAAAACACTAAGAAAGAGAAGGGAAGGAGTTCATTAAAAATTAAAGCTACACTTTGAGGAATTTTGGAGCTAAGATCATTAACATCATCATATCTTCATTTCATCTCATAATTCTTTCATTTCAAGGTATGACTTGGGATTTATATGAATTTCTTGAATTGGATATGAGTAGGGTTTAATGATTAAATGATGAATTCTTACATGTTTGGAGCTAGAAGCATGTTTGGGATTAATAAGGAGTGAAGCATGCATGAAAATATTAAGTTTTATGGGAGTTGGAAGCATGAGTTTATATGGGGTTTTGGAGATGAATTCTTGATGAGTTGATGCATGTTTCATGGTTAGTTTGATGTATAAGTGAAGTATAATGTGTTTGTGATGTGTTGGATTAATTGTTATGGAGTGAATTTGCTTTGGTTGTTGAATTTGTGGTGTTATGGTATGGACTCCCCTGTTTTTCTGCTGCTGCGTAGCAGGTCGCGGCCACGACCGAAAACAGAACAAAAATGGTTGCGCCCGCGACTCACTCACAGTTTGGGCAGGATTTCAGGTCGCGGCCACGACCGAAATGATGTGTAATTTTGGTCGCGCCTTCGACCCGTTTTTGGCCAAGTTTCGAGATTTGAAAAATTGGACGAAAAATACCTGAAAAATTAGGTCGCGCCCACGACCCCTGCCTTTTCTGCAAGAAAATGTGAATTTCGAACTTCTTTTGCATGGCTTTCTTGGCTTGTTTCTGGCACGAATACTTCATTGATATGTCGTATAATGCATGGTATTATGTGTATCAATTGTATTATGAGATTTCATGTTTAAGTTCCATAGGGGAGGTTTGTGTAATATTTACATACCTTGATTTACACATTAAATACTTGATCCTTGCTACCTTATTTGATAAAGTGAATGTCCTTATGACATTTATTGATTGTAATTGCATGATTGACATTATTGGAACATGCCGTTCGTCTTAATTGGTTCATGCGAGTCGAGTCTTATGTATACTTGTCCTTGTTACACAGATCAGGGTCCGGGATACGAGGAGCACGCTCCCTAGGGTGTTTTCTTATTGCGTCTGGTTGGTAAAGGTGAGGTTACTTCTATATATATATCGAACCCTACAACCCTATGTGAATTTTGGACCAAAATGTATACTTATATCTATAATTTTCCGAAAACTCAATTGTCTTCCACTGAATTGAAACCAATGTTATTGTATTGAATCATTGTCACTGAATTAAACTGAATTGATTGTTTTGGCGAGTATATTGTTTACTGTGGGCCTGAGGGTAGTGTATTGAGCCAACTGGGAAAGCGTGGGCTGACGGGCAACTCTTGCACTATCCTCACATTGTTGGGATGACCCCTAAATCCACTAGGAGATTAGTGGAGGAAGGAGTTCCGAGTATAGGGAATCATGAACCCTATGCTCATACTGATTGGATGGCGGGGCCTTGCAATCCCCTATCAACCGGAGGAAGAAGGATGGACTATTGAAATTGCTAATTATGCACCGAATTGTATTGCTTGATCACTTAATTAAAATTGAATTATTGTACACGGTTGAAGAAAGGTTGGAGAATTGCCCCACTCGCCGGGCCACTGATTGACTGAACCAAATTGTACCGAATTGATTGAATTATAAATTGATTAGTTGTAATCTCGGGCGAGTATTGTATTATTATTTGAACCTATATTGCGTCCTATTATAAAATTCTTACCCGGGATTACAGCTTGCATGGTAATTGCCCCTTTAAATTATAAACCCCTCACTCAGTCTTTCATAGACTCACACCTCACAATTTCAGGTATTGCAGGTCGAGTGCTAGACGGGATTGAGTCGAGTTTTGCTTCTTTCGGGTCTAGCTTTTGTCCTCATCATATTTCATGTATATTATGGATACATTAAAAGCTCATATGAGGTGTTTTGCGTATCTGTGTATATATTATGATATACTTGGAAAATATTGGCATGTTTATGGAAATTTTGAAAGATGATAATGTATTGATATGTATAGGGAATTATGGTTTTGGAATTAACGATTGATAATGAATTGTATGTATACTACTATGCTTCCGTTCTATTGCATTTGTGTTGGTATTTAATTGAGGGTTAGCCCGCCTAGCTAGTGAGTATAGTCTTTAGTGTCTCCTGTCCGCTATAGGCTTGATTCATGTATGTGTATTCGTTCCATATGTGGATTGAACTATAGTGCGGGGGACGTGGCTACCTAGCATTCCGGGTGCTACATCCTAAGGTGGTATCAGAGCCCGGTTGCAAAACCGCGGTTCTAGTGTCTTGTCTTGTGAGTCTAAGTCTTACGACATAAGATTATTTGATTAATTGCGAGTCTTGCATTTATTTGAATTTATTTAAATTTACTTGGATTTATTTGAGCCTACTTGAATTACTTGAATTATGTAATTTATGCGGGTTATGAGCTTTATTGCACTTATTTGCACTTGTTAATTGAACATGCATGTGCAGTGTTTTGAATTTCAGGATACCACGTAGTCGCCCTCGTGGCATCATTGCCATGACCATTCTCCTCCACCTCCACCTCCACCTCCTCAGGCTCAACCTCAGGATTTTTTAAATTCCATGGTTCAGTTAATAGATCAGAGGTTGCGAGATTATGTGCCTCTAGTACCACCAGTTCCTCCACCACAACCGACCTCGATTTCAGCTATTTTACGGCAGTTTCAGAATCAACATCCACTGAGGTTTTTCAAAGGGAACGATATACAAGCTGAGCACTGGCTTAAAGAAGTTGAAAGGATTTGGAATCTCATCCCTTATGAATCTAGAGAGAAGGCTCAGTGCACACTCACTTCAATCCAAGGGGAAGCTTATTCTTGGTGGGAAAGTACTAAAATTGTTTTGGATGCCACCGGGGAGGAAGTCACGTGGGAAGTATTTATAAGGGAATTTAAGAATAAATTTATTCCACCATCTTCTCGTACCCGAAGACTTAAGGAATTCACAAAGCTTAAACAAGGAGGAAGATCAGTTGCCGAGTGTATAGCCTAGTTCGAAAGGTTGTCTAAGTATGCACCCAATATTGCAAGCGATGATTTTCATAAAGCTATGCAATTTGTGCAAGGGTTGAGGCCGGATATTCAAGTAGCAATTGAAGCCGTCAATACTAGTACTTGGAAGAAAGCTATTTCAAAGGCTTTAAAGGTCGAAGACTCGGTTAATGTACAGAGATCTACTTATCGGGCCGGACAGGGCTCCGGATCGGGATCGAGAGCAGGTTATAATACGGGTAAGAGGCCAATTACTTATGAGACAGCTCCTCCATAACCGAAGGGCCCGATAAAGAAGTTTAAACAAGTGGGACCAATCCAGAAGGCTCATCAGCCTCCTACTTTGCCGCCACCATCCGAGAAACCTAAGTGTTCATTCTGCGGGCAACCAACTCATCATTATGACAATTGCAGAAGACATCTCAGGTTATGTTTGATATATGGGAGTGCCTATCACAAGGTGGATACGTGTCCGGATCGTCGGGATCATCCTGTCGCGGGTCAGAGGCTGTTGATTAAAGCCCATGCTTATGCTTTGGAAGGGGAAGAAGTGGATGCAGATGTGGACCCCCCAGCCGTCATTGAAGGTACCATTTGCATTCATGGCATAGACATACATACTTTATTTGATCCTAGAGCTACCCACTCCTTTATTTCTCGCGATATATCTGTGAAATTACCCTTGTGTGTTACTTTGTCTTCTGCATTCTATGTTGTTAGTACTCCTTTTGGTGGTAGTGTAGAAACTAATCGGGTTTTTAGAGAGGTGTCGGTGAGTATTAACGGTCGAATTTTGTCGACGGATTTCATTGAACTACCGATGTCTCGCTATGGTTGTATCTTGGGAATGGATTGGTTATTCAAGCACTGTGCTACCGTGGATTATCGGGCTAAGAGGGTTCAACTGGGTTCAGAAATTGTTACGGGTTAGAGTTTTAAATCGGTGCCTTTATTATCTTTCTCAGAAGCTCAGAAATTGGTTCGTGATGGGGCTACGGGATTCATAGCCTATATTCTTAATCAACCCAAGGATCAGATGAAATTAGAAGAAACAGAAGTGGTTAAGGAATTTCCCGAAGTGTTTCCGGAAAAATTGGATTCGTTGCTACAGGAGAGGGAAATAGAATTTGTGATTGATTTGTATCCGAATGCAGAGCCGGATTCTAAGACTCCGTATCGGATGGCTCCGGCAGAATTGAAAGAATTAAAGGTGCAGCTTAATGGTCTATTGGAAGTCTGGGTATATTAGACCGAGCTCGTCGCCGTGGGGTACGCCGGTGTTGTTAGTGAAAAAGAAAAACGGTACTCTACGGATGTGTATTGATTACCGGGAGCTAAATCAGATGACTATCAAGAATAAATATCCTCTACCACACATCGAAGAGTTATTTGATATACTCCAAGGATCCAAGGTATATTCGAAACTTGATCTACGACAAGGATATTATCAATTACGGAACCGAGCCGAGGATATTCCGAAAACGGGTTTCAACACGAGGTATGGGCATTATGAATTTGTGGTTATGCCGTTTGGTTTGACAAATGCTCCCGCCGCTTTTATGGATGTGATGCATAGAATTTTCCAACCCTTTCTTGATAAGTTAGTTGCTAAGGCAAGAAAGGATCCTGAAAGTCCATTCGGGTTCGAAGAAATTGGTCTTCTTCGTTTCAAGAACCGAGTGGTAGTGCCCGAGGAATTGAAAAGGGTATTGCTTGAAGAAGCTCACAAGTCAGCTTGTACATTCGGGAGGAAATAAAATGTATAAGGATTTAAAGAAATATTATTGGTGGTATGGATTAAAAAAAGATGTAGCCGAGTTTGTAAAACATTATTTGACATGTCAGAAAGTTAAGGCCGAACATCAAAAGCCGGGAGGTCTTCTACAGCCGTTACCTATTCCCGAGTGGAAATGGGAACAAGTGACTATGGATTTTATATCCGGATTACCAAGAGTGAAAACTGGCTATGATGGTATTTGGGTAATTATGGATCGGTTAACTAAGTCTGCACACTTTTTACCGGTTCGAATGTCCTACAAAATTCGAAAGTTAACCGAGATCTATAATAGAGAAATTATCCGACTTCATGGGATTCCGGTGAGTATTGTTTCTGATAGAGATCCTGGATTTACTTCAAAATTATGGCAAGAATTTCAAGGTATTTTGGGCACAAAACTTCAATTTAGCACGACTTTTCATTCTCAAATTGATGGTCAGTCTGAGAGGGTTATAAGATATTTGGAGAATTTGCTTCGATCTTGTGCTTTGGATTTTCAAAATTCGTGGCATGATCAACTTCCGTTGATTGAGTTTACATATAATAATGGTTATCAAACTTTCATCGGTATGGCTCCATTCGAGTTACTTTATGGTCGGAAGTGTCGGCCACCATTATTCTTTGATTTAGAGGAGTGGAAATGGACTAAACAAGAAGGAATAAAGAAAGGCGAGAAACTTGAGAAACCTTCCAAGGCCGTGAGAGCTATGATCGGGAAAGTTCAACAGATACAACAACAGACGAGAGTTGCACAAGATAGACAGAAGAGTTATGCCGATATTCGCCGAAGGGATCTTAAATTTGAAGTGGGAGACTGGGTTTTCTTGAAGGTATCTCCACGGAAAGGGTTTTCTCGGATTGGAAAGGGAGGAAAGTTAAATCCCCGATATTTGGGTCCATTTGATATTCTTGAAAGAATTGGGGAAGTAGCTTACAGATTGGATCTACCACCAAATCTTACCGGAATTCACAATGTTTTTCACGTATCTCAGCTAAGAAAGTATTATCCGGATGAAACTGAAATTCTCTCCGTTGAAGAAGTTGAATTGAAATCGAATTTGTCATTTGTTCAGCAGCCAGTTAGAATTTTTGACAGAAAGTATCAAGAGTTGAGAAATCGGAATATTCCTATGGTCAAGGTGTTGTGGCGAAGTGATAAAACCGAAGAAATGACTTGGGATCCGGAAGAGAAAATGAAGAGGTTCCACCTAGAGTTATTTATTTTCGATCAGTGAATCTGGGGACCAGATTCTTCTAGGGGGGGGGGGGGGGGAAGAGTTGTAACGCCCCAATTTCCAGAAGTTCAGGTAAGCACGCCACGAGCGGGTCTTCGGGAGTTGGGAGGTTTAATTTAGTTACTTCATTCGTTTATTTACGACTTTCTTCATACTATGTGCATTACATCTCCATATATTTATATGAATTGTTACTAACATGAATTATATGAACTAGTTGATATAAGTGATTTAATTGTATTCAATGTCCTCAAGTGACCCTTTGTGTAAACTTATATACTTAATTGTATAACATAAAATGGATTTAAGTGATCTTTTGTGTAGAGATGAAACTTGTTTGTATGAATTCAAACATTAGGAGGACTTATGTGCAAATTGTGGGGAAACACACATATTCATGCAAGACTTTGATATATCATCTCATTTCTTCCATCATATTCCATTTTCATCCAAATCTCTCTCTCTCTCGCACACACACACACACACACACACCATATACCGATCAAAACACCAAGAAAGAGAAGGGAAGGAGTTCATTAAAAATTCAAGCTATACTTTGAGGAATTTTGGAGCTAATATCATCAACATCATCATATCTTCATTTCATCTCATAATTCTTTCATTTCAAGGTATGACTTGGGATTTATATGAATTTCTTGAATAGGATATGATAGGGTTTAATGATTAAATGATGAATTCTTGCATGTTTGGAGCTAGAAGCATTTTTGGGATTAATAAGGAGTGACGCTTGCATGAAAATATTAAGTTTTATGGGAGTTGGAAGCATGAGTTTATATGGGGTTTTGGAGATGAATTCTTGATGAGTTGATGCATGTTTCATGGTTAGTTTGATGTATAAGTGAAGTATAATGTGTTTGTGATGTGTTGGATTAATTGTTATGGAGTGAATTTGCTTTGGTTGTTGAATTTGTGGTGTTATGGTATGGACTCCCCTGTTTTCCTGCTGCTGTGTAGCAGGTCGCGGCCACGACCGAAAACAGAACAAAATTGGTTGCGCCCGCGACCCACTCACAGTTTGGGCAGGATTTCAGGTCGCGGCCATGACCGGAATGATGTGTAATTTTGGTCGCGCCCTCGACCCGTTTTTGGCCAAGTTTCGAGATTTAAAAAATTGGATGAAAAATACCTGAAAAATTAGGTCGTGCCCGTGACCCCTGCCTTTTTTGCATGAAAATGAGAATTTCGAACTTTTTTTGCATGGCTTTCTTGGCTTGTTTCCAGCATGAATACTTCATTGATATGTCATATAATGCGATATTATGTGTATCAATTGTATTATGAGATTTCATGTTTAAGTTCTATAGGGGAGGTTTGTGTAATATTTTCATACCTTGATTTACACATTAAATACTTGATCCTTGCTACCTTATTTGATAAAGTGAATATGCTTATGACATTTATTGATTGTAATTGCATGATTGACATTATTGGAACATGTCGTTCGTCTTAATTGGTTCATGCGAGTCGAGTCTTATGTACACTTGTCCTTGTTACACAGATCACGGTCTGGGAGACGAGGAGCACGCTCCTTAGGGTGTTTTCTTATTGCTTTTGGTTGGTAAAGGTGAGGTTACTTCTATATATATATATCGAACCCTACAACCCTATGTGAATTTTGGACCAAAATGTATACTTATATCTATAGTTTTCCGAAAACTCAATTGTCTTCCACTGAATTGAAACCATTGTTATTGTATTGAATCATTGTCACTGAATTGAACTGAATTGATTGTTTTGGCGAGTATATTGTTCACTGTGGGTCCGAGGGTAGTGTATTGAGCCAACCGGGAAAGCGTGGGCTGACGGGCGACTCTTGCACTATCCTCACATTGTTGGGATGAACCCTGAATCCACTAGGAGATTAGTGGAGGAAGGAGTTCCGAGTATAGGGAATCGTGAACCATATGCTCACACTGATTGGATGGCGGGGCCTTGCAATCCCCCATCACCCGGAGGAAGAAGGATGGACTATTGAAATTGCTAATTGTGCACCGAATTGTATTGCTTGATCACTTAATTAAAATTGAATTATTGTACACGGTCGAAGAAAGGTTGGAGAATTACCCCACTCACCGGGCCACTGATTGACTGAACCAAATTGTACCGAATTGATTGAATTATAAATTGATTAGTTGTAATCTCGGGCGAGTATTGTATTATTATTTGAACCTATATTACTTCCTATTATAAAATTCTTACCCGGGATTACAACTTGCGTGGTAATTGCGCCTTTAAATTATAAACCCCTCACTCAGTCTTTCATAGACTGACACCTCACAATTTCAGGTATTACAGGTCGAGTGCTAGGCGGGATTGAGTCGAGTTTTGCTTCTTTCGGGTCTAGCTTTTGTCCTCATCATATTTCATGTATATTATGGATACATTAAAAGCTCATATGAGGTGTTTTGGGTATCTATGTATATATTATGATATACTTGGAAAATATTGGCATGTTTATGGAAATTTTGAAAGATGATAATGTATTGATATGTACAGGGAATTATGGTTTTGGAATTAACGATGGATAATGAATTGTATGTATACTACTATTCTTCCGTTCTATTGTATTTGTGTTGGTATTGAATTGAGGGTTAGCCCGCCTAGCTAGTGAGTATTGTCTTTAGTGTCTCCCGTCCGTTATAGACTTGATTCATGTATAGTTATTCGTTCCATATGTGGATTGAACTATAGTGCGGGGGATGTAGCTACCTAGCATTCCGGGTGCTACATCTGCAATCTTAGATGTGGGTCTAAAAGGGTGTCGCCCGAGACGTTTGAATTATGGCTTATGTCAAGATTACAAAAATAACACGTCAAAGCATGTGATAATCACGAAAGGAACTACGCTTGCCTTGAGTAAGAAGATCTCTTATTGCATAAGTTATTCGTATTCCATATTGTAGTTCTTGGCCTAGGCAGTTAGATAGAGATCAAGAAAGGAGTTTCTTGGATCGAGATCATATGGATATGTAATGAATTTAGCTTTAAATTTAATATTATTAGGGTTCTAATTATTCTTGTGGCCTAGATATTAATCGAGAGAAAGAAATAGTAGGAGGATCGTATTTCATGAGTTGTCATTGACTGAAAGGTTCTTTTGATTAATTCATTATTCGGCTAGGGGTAACACACCTGTTGCTAGACTATAGTTATGTGATCGGTGAGATAATTGATTAATAAGGGTATTAATTAATTAGGTTCACTGCTAATCGAATAATAATCCTAGAGAGTCACACATAAAAGCCCGTTCACGAGGGTATAGGCTCGATTGATTAATTGAATTGATCGAACTGGCTAAATGTAGCCGGATAGGGCCACACGTTCGTGGCACGTGTGGAGTAGGAGTCACACATGTGACATGTGTCACACATGTGCATGCTTTCTATTAATTATATGGTATAATTAATTTTTAGTTTTAATTAATTAGGAATTAATTTTAAAGCCCAAAGCGGAATAAAGAATTCCAATAAAGAATTAATTATGAATTAATTATTAATTGAAAATTGACATTATTTATTTATAAAATAAATATGACATCATCCAACTTTATTTATTCAAGAAATAAATAAATGATATTATTATCCTTGCTTGAGAAATAAAGGAGTTAATGTTATCTTACGTTATTTAAGAAACAAGTGCTAAGATAATATTAACACTTATTTTTGTTTATAAAATAAATAAGTAAGATAATATTTAAGTTGTTATTATTGTAAGTATTTATTCATGAAATAAATACCAAGATAATAACAAGTTGTTATTATCATAAATATTTATCTATGAAACAAATATAAAGATAATAACATAAAATATTTATTTATGAAATCAATAAAGAATAATGTCACAAATTATTTATTTAAGAAATAAATAATTATGATATAATATCTTCAAGTTGTTAAGATAATTATCTTTAATTTATAATATGATTATTAATTAATTATAATGTATTATCTCATTAATTAAGAAAAGATAGGACTTTTTTCCTAACAGAAAAAGAATCGAAAACTTTTCTTAGTTAGATAAAAGGAGAGAGACCTATCTCATTCTCTTTAGACCGGCATTCGTGAAGTACCTTGAATTCTCTCTATTATGGAGATACGAAAAGTCAATTCTTGAGAAAAGAACAAATCCAAACCTTTACACAAAATACAGAACTAGCATTCTCCCTATTTTGATCGTGATCGAGGCGGGTGTGGATACTTCTAGAGGGCTTCAACGTTGGAGTCTTGAAGAAGGAGAAAGAATCATCCCGGAGTGGATTTATGATGCTTGAAGGTTGTTCAATATGAACATCCCAAGAAAGAATTAAACATAACCGTAAGTTTCGAATCCTCTCCCCATTTTGGAGTAGAAATTGCAAGTCCCGGTTCCTCGTTCGAAAAAAAAAATTATATTTTCGTTGCTTTACACTCGTGTTTTCCAACAGTGGTATCAGAGCCACCTTGCAACGCTTACTCTAAAATTGTTTTATTTTAAAATTTTGGAGAAATTCTTTAATTTGATAATAGCTGAGTATTCTTGAATTATCCCTGAAATACTATAATCTGAGTTACTGTGTTTTTTCACGAAACGTTCTGAAACTCAACTTTTCTAAAAACTAATTAAAAATTATTTTTAATTTGAGTTTTTTAAATTGCAGTTATAATTCATGGATATGATTGTGAAATTTTTCTAAAAATTTTGGACAAAAAATGAACCGAAGCAACGGGACCTATTCATAGATGTCTCATCGCTCGCGGCCACTAAGATGGAGACAGTAGCAGGTACGCACCGCTTCGCGGCTGCAAGCTTGCACACTACCACCAATTCACGGCTGCGAATACATGATTTATGTTTGCGAGATGCTGCGCGTCGTGGCCGAGAACATGTAGATAACGCCGCCTTGCGGCTATGACCTTACATGTTCAGGCTGCGCATTGTAGCCGTCTCGCGGCCACGATCCCGCATGTTGGTTTCGCGTCGCGGTTGCGATCCTACACAGGCGTGCACTATTGTGCGTGACACATGTGGTTGAGAGCAGCCGTGACCCGTTTTTCAATCCCGATCAATCCAATCCCAATTTTAATTTTAAATATTTTATTTTTGAAATAAATATTAATTTTGGGATCATGTGAATTAAAATTGGATTTAATTTTTAGGAAACTTTATATTATTGTTTTTGAAATAATAAATGGGTAAAATTATTAATTTTGTCCTAACTTGGATTTATTTTTGGGTACACTTTTGAACAAAGAACTATTATTGAATTGGGGCTTTGAATTATTAGAACTCAAAGTCATAGAATTTTAAATTTATTGGTAAATTTAAATTCTTGCGGAATGTGTGATAGATGATCATGGGTTTTAGTCTTGTGGATGGTTTTAAATTTATGCACATGGATGGTTTTTAATTTGGGTTTATGAGCCCTTATTTGCGTTTTTTCAATTGGGGTTGGAGCCCCCACTTATTTGCGCACCTTACTTGCTTTATTATATGGCTTTCCATATTACTATTGTTTTTGAGTCGGGTATGCCCCGTGTACTTCTCTAAGGCCAATATGAAGACTGAGCCTTATTAATTTTAAGTTTATTTTTCTTATTAATGTAATTTGAGAGTAGAACTTAGGTGGTAAGGTTTTTATTTTCATTTTGGAAGACAAGTACCCATGGAGTAAGATGGATTCACGAAGGAATGAGTTTGGTGGCAATAAGTGAAGACCCTTCAAATTGTTAGGAAATGGTAATTCTATTAATGTATTAGAATAGAGCTCCATTAAATTTTTATCATTCCCTTATGTGATATAACTGTTCTTTGTGATATGTATGTTTAGAACTAGTGATTATGGAGTGCCTCCCACAATTACATATAAGATAGGAAACTCATGATCATCTTATATTAATATCGTGTTAGGACACGTTATCTGCTAAGTGCTTGTATGATGCATTTTATTAGAAACTGCATTAATCCAGACTTTTAAAAATGGATAACTTTATATATGTTGGTGAGGTTAAATCCGGACAACTCTCCGGAATCCGAAAATCCCATTAAATATTAAGCAATTTCGATAAATAGGTATTTTTTATCGAAAGTGAAAACTAAGATAAAAATTCCTAGCATATAGGATTTAAGTTTAGTAAGTTGGTGATTCCGCGAGTCGTGGGGCAACTTATTAGTTCTTAATCCTGATCAATAACTTTAATTAGTAATTGATATTTCATGATTATTTTAAGGAGCATGATGATTTCACGAGTCGTGGCTCATGTGAACTAAGTTTAATTATGATCTAATGATTGATGTGTTCTGCTTAACGCCGAAGGAAATTTGGATGTCGCACGGGTCATGGGTTCATGTTGAGAGAATAGTGATCTGAAATAACACTGAGAATTTTATAGAAGATAGAATTGGTAAGTAGTACCTACCTAAAGGTTTTATTGAGGATATCTCACGAGTCGTGGGGCCGAGGTAAAATGCTTGAGATCTTAGTACCCACTGGGAAAATAAGTTTCCTATAAGATTGTTGGGATTTTAAAATCTTATATAAACAGTGGGAGGTAACATGTAATGAAAGACCTTATTATATGTATAATGTTATTATTCAGCATGCTCATGGTTTTCTCTGCTTTCTCCATTTAGGTTGTAGTTTCTGTAATTTTCTGCAATAGTTGAAATGGCAACCAAAACCTCACTCATATCAATCCTCGAGTCAAATAATTTGACCGGTTCTAATTATTCTGATTGGTTTAGGAATCTGAAAATTATTCTTGATTTCGAAAAGAGAAGGTATGTTCTCTTTGAGAAGGAGCCCCTTCCTGAAGGAAATGCTCTGACTCGGGCCAAGCGGGATGTGATTTCAAAGCGGAATGATGACAATCTTCAGACCCCGTTATCTTATGATTGCCAACATGTCTTCGGACATGATGTAACGCCCGAGCGCGAGACGTCACATCCCCAGTACCATAACCCGACCCTTATATGAAATTGAATTTCCATACACGTGCCAAATCATAGCGGACGGGGACATACACACTCACTATTCCAGGCGGGACTAACCCTTAACTTACAATCAATACAATATAGCAGAGTAGCAGAAAAGCGGAAGATGTACCAACAAAATAATCAAGTGCTACCATCAACGGCCTCCACGGCCTAACGAGTTATGAACGCTCCATATTCATATACAATAACCCATAAATATAAAATGTAAGTGTAACGGAAAAGAAATGCTAAACACTATGCAAGACTCTCCCAAGACTCGTATCCCGCCTAGCATCTCTCACCTGCAAAAGAACTGAAAACAACTCCGGGTTCAGTCTTTGACAGACTGGTGGGTATAAAAGAGGCGTAATATTATAATAATACGATATTTAAACACATACATGCAAGCTATAATCCCGTAGGAGGTTTTAGGACAATTTCCCAAATGGGTGAACTATAAATACAACGAATGGGATTATAACAATTCATTTTCGTTCATTAGGTCATTCGTAAGCCCTGCGAGTGGGCTAAATCCCCAACCTTCACCTTGTGTATCATTAGCATTCATTAGTTCGTGACCATGCATTCAATCTTTTGTGCTCATTCATTCGATTGTTCATTGGATCATTCATTTACACTTTCTTCCTCCGGTTGGTGGACGAGTTTGCAAGGCCCGAACACCCATTCATTGTAGCTAATGGGGTACATGAATCCCCAAAAGCCCGGCTCCCATCCTTCACTAATCTCCTAGTGAAATCTGATATCACCGTAGTTTGGTGGAACTAGTATATATGGATTCCCGTAGCCCAAGCTTTCCCGGTTCACCAAATACAGTAAGTCCCGGGGCCCCATTCATTGTGATCATTAATTCTCGCCAAAACATTTGATAAGACTCATAAAATAAGGCTTTACATTTAATATCTTTGACCTTGAAACACTAATTATAAGTATAGGTATACTTTTGGGCTGAAACTTTACACATTAGGCTTGGTCGGGATATATTTAACTAATAGAAGAAAACCCACCTGGTAGACAAAAAGAACGAACAAAGACCTCACTGACTGGCCTCGCCTCCCACTGGATCAAGATTTGTGTGATAAAAGTAGTGTGAGACTCAATATGACCACTCTTGATGCTCGGCAATGCGATGACATGATATGAAATGCATACAAGGTTACAAAATGTACTAAATATGATCATGAATTCCGTGAAATTCAATGAAACACATAAATTGTCAAGTTTATTCAATATACGGAAAAACCGTATTCATTCACGTTCATTACGCTCATAGTTGCTTTAATTCAATTTATAGAGTCATATCATGATCATAATGCATAGATTGATGAATTCACATTGCATATAATTTATGAATACGAACAATACCCGTAATATAACAATAAAAGAGTTTCCCTAAAGCTGCCAATTCAAGTGACACGGCCGTGTTACATTTTCAAAGGATTTGGATACGGCCGTGTCCGAATTTTGAAAAATAAATTTCCCAAGTCGAACATGTGACACGGCCGTGTTAAGTTTTCAAAGCATATGGATACGGTCGTGTCCGATTTTTGGAAAAATATTCTTCATATGTCGAACTCCCAACATGGCCGTGTCCGTTTTCAGTTTAATCCTGACAAGGCCGTGTCAAGTCGTCTTGTTCGAAATACAGGAACAGAGCATGCTCTGTTTCTACGTGGGAAAAGCTTTGCAAAACAGAGTCGCCCCAAGAAAGCTCTTATACCATACTTAGACCCAAATTTAATCCATAAAACTCATACACATCATATAATCCAAACTCAAACACAAGAATTCATGCTCAAAGCTAGAAAAATCATCACCTAATCTTCATAATTTCATGCATGGAACTTCAAGCTCCTTCAATGGCAACTCATGCTCCAATCCTCAAACTTTAAATTTAAATATGTAGAAATGATAAGAAGCTTACAAGAATCATTTTTCATGCATCAATTCTCACTTTAAACCATGGAAACTAATGATCAAGAAGCAAACCCTAACCAAGCTATTCTACTCTTATTCAAACAACATGCAATTTCTGTTAGGAATAGTGCCCTAGAAAGCCGATTCGACGTAATCTGCTTTGGGACTTTTCTTGTATCACAGACAATCTTTGAATAATATACGATTGATTATAGGCAAACACTTCTTTATATGCCAATACGTGTTTTGTGTGTTTCCATTATGTGCGCATGTATGAGAACTCCCCTAATCCTGATGACTTTAGGACTCTACCATTTAGGTGAAATGGTTCATGAAACGAGCCCTATATCATATAAGTCATGATTAGTAAAATACTCCAAGCCGATGAGTCCTACAGACAGTGGGAGTGTCAATCTGACTCCTCTAAGACTTGCTTGTGGGATCACGCCCTTAAGAAGGACCACCTTGTTTCATGGAGGTGCAAAGTGTATAGTTGATACGTGCGTGATACATGAGGGTGCTTACTTTAATAAGTAAGTTCACTGAGGTGCCCCGTGTGAGAACATTCCTAAATGGGAAAGGAAGTTTCTATTTCAGGAAATGGAAACTTCCAGATTAGGAAATATCTCACGAGTCATTGATGTGATTAATTGATCCTTAGACTTGAGGTTCCATGTTACTTTATGAGTTAACTCTGTAGTCTTTGGTATAAGCTTTAAAGGGTGTCGCCTTAGACAACTGATTCAAGGCTTATGCTGGGGCTGCACAAGTGACTCATGAAAGTGAATGAGAATCAAGAAAGGACCTACACTTGCATATGCAAGGTGATCTCTTATTGTGTAAGTCATTCATATGCCATATGGAGTCCTTGGCCAAGGCAGTAGATCAAGACATCAAGAAAAGGGTTTCTTGGATTGAGATCAAATGGATATGAAATGCACTTAGCTTTAAGACCGGATTATTAGGGTTCTAATTATTCCCTTACCCTAGATCATGGTTGAGAGATAGTAAGTAAGAGGATTGTATCTCACATGAATCAATGACTTAAAGGTTCTGTCGAATCCGAACATTCCAATTCAGCTAGGGGTTAAACACCTGTTGCTAGACTATGGTCGTTTAATCTGTGGACTGATTAATTAATTAGTGAATTAATTAATTAGGGTCACTGCTAATTGAATTGAGAACCTAGAGGGTCACACACAACAACTTGGTTACATGAGTTGAGGCTTTAAAATGATTAAACGAGTTAATCAAGCCAAGAGGGTTCCACACGTGTGAAACCACACGTGTGGCTCACGTGAGTGATACGTGTCACACACGTGTATAAATATATGTGTATATTTATTTATGTATTAAATAATTAATGTGATTAATTATTTAATAGACTTTGGTTTAATTTTGAATTAAAAAGAAAGTCTTATTTTGGAGAAAAATAATCTAGTTAATTAATTATGAATTAATTAATTAGATAAAATAAGTTATTTATTTTAAATAAATAAAGTATAAAATTATCCAAAAATAGTTTGGATATTTTTAGCTCTCTTGAAAGTTGATTTGAATTAGAATTCAAAGTCAAAGTCAAATTACTTGATGATCAAGTAATAGGAGAGAGAGAGAGAGACCAAAATCCTAGCCCATAAAGGACTAGGAATTTTCGGTCCTCCCCTCTTATAAATAGGGGAGATCGAGCTCCCCATAGAGGGAATTGACAATTCTTTTGGTTCATGTGTTGAACACCATCCTTTCTCCAAGATAAACGAAACCCTAGGTTAAGCCTAAACACTAACTAAAGAACTAGCATCCTTACTAGTTAGATTGTAGCCAAGTTGGTGGACTATCTCTAGAGAGCTTCAAGTTAGAAGTTTTGAAGATTCGAGCTTTACCAAAAAGTGGGGATCAAGCAAAACGATCAGAAGGGATGATGAAACGATTCTGAACCCGACATGAAACGAATGAAAAAATCGAACCAAAGAAGATGGCGAAAACCGTTCGTCCATATCCTGAAGGATGAATTTTTTCACGAGGGTTTTGTGACTGGCAGTTTTCTACTTTCACGAAACTGGTTTTCGAAGGGAGTTTCAATCCTGTTTTTCTCGTTTCATGTTTCTTTCTTTATGTTATATTGTTAAGAACTTCCCTAACATGAATTGAATCTAGGTTGGTTTGGATTGCTATCCCGACAATGGATTCTGAAGTAGAAAGAGACTTTCGAGGGACGGGTTGTCAAGCCGCGAGAAGAGCGTTCTTGGGTGGCTTGAAACGCTTCAAGAAAGAATAAAAGAAAAGTAAGTTTTCTATCTCTACGAATTTGGTTACACGATTGCGAGTCCAAGGTCCTTTTGTTGGGAAAATTTTTTAAATTCCGCTGCTTTCTGATTCGTGTTTTCCAACCAGTGGTATCAGAGCCACCTCGTTAATCGTGTTTCTGATTCGTCTCAATTATTCTGAATTTGGTAGAAATTCTTAGGCTTGATGCGATTGAGTATTTGTAATTGTTTTAGAAAGCCTGAATTACGAAACTGTATTTTTTCCTGAAAGTTTCTGAAAATTGGTTTTTGCAAAATTTAATTTTTGAAAACTATTTTAGATTTGAAACTGTATAAACTGTTTTTGGATTTCTTGGATTGGTTTTGCTTTTGAACGAAAACACGAAACGAAAATACGGAATACGACGAACACGCGAAACCCCGCACGCGAAGGAGTCGCGCGCGCGGGCTTCGCGCAGCACCGCCCGCCTGTCCTAGGCGCGCGCAGGCCGTGCGCCTACTCCCTCCCGCAACCGCGCGGGAGGTGTTCCGGGAGCGCCTAGGCGCCCCGCCCAGGCTGGGCAACGATCCCGCAAGGCGTGCGGGATCAGTCGCCCAGCCCGCCCGCACACGCCCGGAAGGGACACGCCCAGCAGGCGCGCAAGCATGCGCGCGCAGTGCGCGCACTAGCGCGGCCTTGGCCGCGCGATGTGCGCGCCTGTCGCGTGCGCGCGCACGCGCTTGCAACTGGCGTGACCCTTTTTCGTGTACGGGCCCCGTTTTCGTGATCCGGCTTTTTCGTGTTTCGTGCAATCCAGTCCCAATTTTTATTTTAATTTTAAAATTTTTATTTTTGAATATTTATTTTTAATTTTGAATAAAACTTAAAATTGGGAATTTTTTTGAGAAATTGAAACGGTTTATATTTTGGGAAAATACATCTTGATAAAATTATTAATTTTCAGAAATTAATTGGAATTTTATTTGTTTTGGTAATTTGGGATTTATTGAAAACTTTTATAAATAAGACTCGCATCAAGTCGTGTTTTAAGCTATTAGAGCTTAAAGCGAGAATTTTAATTTATTGGCTAAATTTAAATTCTTGCAAAAACATGTTAGGTGATCATGGGTTTAGATCTATGTATGGTTTTAATTTATGCACATGGATGGTTTAAATTGGGGTTGGAGCCCTATAGTTGCGTTTTTCAATTGAGGTTGGAGCCTCACTTATGTGCGTACTGTTATGTGATTTATTATGTGGCTTTCCATATTACTGTTTTTGAGGCCGGGGTATGCCCCGTGTAATTGTCTAAGGCCAATATGAAGATTGAGCCTTATTACTTTATGTCTTTTTCTTTTTATTGTAATTTGAGAGTAGAGATAGGTGGTGAGGTTTTATTTTCATTTTGGAGACAATGCACCCATGGAGTAAGATGGACCACATTCAAGTAACAAGGAGGCCATAAGTGAAGACCCCTCAAAATGTTAGGGAGGGGAATCTCAATTGTTAAATGTAATAGAGATAGGGCTCGTATTTTGTTACCGCTTTCCCTTATGTGATTTGAACTGTTTATGTGGCATGTATGTTAGAACTTGTGATTGTGGAGTGGCTCCCACATATCACGCATAAGATAGGTAGAACCCATGATCATTACATGTTAGTATCATGCTAGGACATGTTATCTGTTTATGTGCTTGTTTGAAATGCATTTAAGTGTACTTGCATTAATCAAGACTAATAAAATTGGATAACATATATGTTGGTGAGGTCGAACCGGACAACTCTCCGGTTGATTCGAAAATTCCCATTAAATATTAAGCTAATTTCGAACAAATAGGTGTTTAATTCTAGATGCAAATTTTGAATTAAATTCCTAGCATTCCATCAATAGGTTTTAAGTTTAGTAAGTAAAGCTAGTTATTGTCCGCGAGTCGTGGGATAGCTAGTGGAGCTTATTAGTTCTTAGTTACCTAATTAATCATTTTAGATGGTCAATATTTCATGGTCAATTTTAGCAAGGGCGATGTCCGCGAGTCGTGGGTCGTTCGAACTAAGTTTTGGTCATGATCTTATGATTGATGGGTCTAGCTTAACGCCTAAGTAAATATGGATGTCGCACGAGTCGTGGGTCGTTCGAACTAAGTTTTGGTCATGATCTTATGATTGATGGGTCTAGCTTAACGCCTAAGTAAATATGGATGTCGCACGAGTCGTGGGTCCATATTGAAAGATAGGTGATGCAAAAACAATTACTAAGAGTTCTAAAGGTGTTAGAATTGGTAAGTTGTACCTACCTAGGATTTTGCTTAGAATGTCCACGAGTCGTGGGTTCGAGGTAAAATGCTTAGGATCTTAGTACCCATTGGGAAACGTGTTCCTCTTAGATCTTTGGGAATTATAGATATTTGAAAAACAGTGGGAGCTACATTAGATTAAAGACCTTATCTTTTGTATATCGTTATAATTCAGCATGCCCACATTTTCTCTGCTTAGCATTTAGGTTGTAGTTCTGTGATTCTCTACAATATGAAATGCAAACCCATTCGTATCCATCCTTAAGTCAAATAAGTTGACCAAGTCCTGACTAACTCTAAATGGCTTCGGATCCTAAAATTCATTTTAGAATCCGACTAGAGAAAGGCGTTCTCTAAAGGGCGAAGTTTTCAATTGTGAAAAGTCGACCCGGGCCAAAAGAGAAGCAATCTGAGGTGAATGGATTTTTCCAAACCACTTAAAAGCAATTGAACCACCTCATAAAAATGTTACAAGGTATAACATTATGGAATTATTCAATATTCCAAATGAGGAAACAAGTGCACGCGAACAAGGTCTAAAGATCTTATTTGAAGATCTTATGGTCTCGATCATCAACTGAGAAAAGAGTTCTCAATGCACTGATTGCTTACATTGCTTCGACTATCATTTAAACCCTTTGTGCTCAACTAGAATGATGCTAATGTAGCATAGTTAATCATTTAAGTTGATAATGGTTGAGAGCATCCTTAAGAAGGAATAAAAGGTTGAGATGGTTAATTCTTCTTCTAAAACTCCCTAAGTTAAAGGCTTGAAGGCCTAAAGAAGAAGAAACCCTTAAGAGCCCAATGGAGGGGCATGTAAGGGGTACGCCCAAAAGACACTAGAGATCAAATAGGACGTTTGCTTCTATGGTAGCAAATAAGGACTTTGAAAGGGAACTGCAAAGAGTATGAGTACTTTGAAATGTTACCTCGTTTAGTAATTCTACTAGGAATAGAATTTACTAGTCTTAAGTCAATTCTGCATAAGCCGTTGTGCAAAGACTCAAGGCACTAATGTTCTGAACATACAACGAGATAACAAAAGTAAGTGAGATGACAAAGCTTCGAATTACTTTGGAACGTTGAGATATAAAAGGATTAGCAAGTCAGACACCTTAGGATCATTCTATGAAAATGAACCTATAGTGTTGACTTCCTGTGAATCCTGTCATGAGGGAAGCGTTCCTGAATCCCTTTTATAAGAAACATGGAACGTTCCAAAATTATAGTGGATTTCGATCCATGCTGATGAGTGTAAGATGCTTAATGTAAGCACTAGATACAATCGTCAGTTTAATCATTATGAATGAGTGTACTTGTTAAAGTACAAATTCGAAACTTATATGAAATTCTTAGAATTTCAAAAAGGAGGTTAGGAACCAAAGTAGTCATAAGTTATAGGCAAATCGATATGATCGAGATAGCCAATATCTTATCAACTAATTCCTTAGTCATCTTAGAGATAATAGGATTATCTCTCAATAAACTAATTCGAGAACACCTTAGTGTTTCCGAATGAGGGAATGAAACCTAATGCAACATGGTCCATTCCATAGCAAGCTTTACTGACTTATAATCATTCTAGGAATAAACTCCCAGAATATGCAGTTAGAGATTTTGAATTTGGTACCTTCCAAAATCAGTCCTTTAGTTGCACTATGCAATGTGGCATATTAAATTCCCTAATTATTCTTATCCAAGAATTTAGTAGAATCCTCTTAAGTGAAGAGGATAGTGGGAGATAAGTTTGAAATGAGTTCAAGTTTATACAACGATATTGAATATCGTTTCTGCAATTCCCTTAGACAAAGGTTGTTTGTCTCAAGGAATGTATCTTTCTTAAGGAATCGTTCCTGTAGAAGAAGAAAGACAAGCAAGCAGACCTCAAAGAAATTTGAGGATAAATATCCACGCCACATATAGAAGAAACGAGCCCATCTGATAAAACTTAGCCAAATTTTAGAGCATGTACACGTGTGAAACTCTTCTCTTAAGACGTGTTTAGAACGCGTTCCTAGATAGCCAAGGAATTACTTGAAGAGGAGACACTGTCAGATTTGGAATCTGAGTAGTGTAAGCAAGCCTTGAAATCCAATATGTATTCCATATACTCGAACCAAGTTTTGACCTTGGTTGATCCACCTGATAGGATCAAGCTCGTGCAGCTTCGAGTGAATGAAAGCATTAAAACCTTCTTGACGGTTGAAATGCAAAAGTCCATTTGGATTGTGTTTATCACATCCTCATATTCTGACTATGAGATATGATAAATGAATATGAGAACTATCTTGTTCAATATGAGATTGAAAGAGACTGAAATAAGGTATTTCTATAAATCTCATATTCAGTGGGAGTATGCATAAGGTATGCAAATCCCTAAAGTCAATCTGTGGATTGATAAAGCCTTCTAGGATTAGACAATTCGATTCCATAGGATAGTCAAATCGTTTGACACAGATGGAAGTCGAATAAGTCTCAAAGTTTACATAAGAAAGTTAGTGATGTAAGAGTCATTTTTTGGTTCTTTAGAAAACGACATCCTTCTCATTAGGAATGTCAAGGATGACATGAAAGTTACCAATTCTTGTTTAAGAAACAATTTGACATGAAAGATCTTAGTGATTATCCTATATTCTCGACATTCAGATTTATAGAAGATAGATCTAAGAGAATAAAAGGATTATCACAAAATGAGTACATAACCACGGTACTAAAAGGAGTTTAGTATGGACAATGGAACATCTCTTTTGAAGAGTATGTGTCCTAAGATAATTTTAAGAAAGTTAGAATGTCCAAAATCCCTTTAAGTGAAAGGGTGCATAATGTATGAAAGGTTATGTACTAAATTAGATATGGCGCAACACTAAGCGTAGTAGGCCGAATCTAATATGACCTCAGAGAAGGTCATTAGATCTCTGTAAAGGATGTCCTCAGAGTACTTGAGAAGAAATGAGGATATGTATTAATTTACAGAGCCCAAAAGATCTTGTTGTTAGAAGGATATTTGATGTAACCGTTCATCAAACATAGATGATTATGAAATCATTGAAAGGATACGACTTCTACCAGAATGGTAATGCAATGTGTTGGAAAGGGGTTCCAAGGACGGACATTGCAAAACTCGACTATCGTAGTTGAGAACTTAGTCGTATTATATAACGCTAAGTTAAGTGTTTGGGTAAGAAACACCATCTAACTGGTTAGATGAAGTTCCTAGCATGAAACAACTCCTTTATCATATTGTATGATAAAATGGATGGTTGCTCAAGTAAGAGAACCAAGACCTCACCAAGAGACTGAACACGTGATTACGTATCACTTTATAAGGAAAAGGTGTTTCCTAAGAGATGTGTAAACAAGAGGGTCACATTAGCAGAGAATATGGCAGATCCACTTTGGAAACGCCCAAAGTCAATAGGCTCTCAAAGTACATCTTGAGAAGATGGGACTTAGAATACCTAAAAGGCTTTTACGGGCAAGTGGGAGATTGTTAGGAATAGTGCCCTAGAAAGCCGATTCGACGTAATCTGCTTTGGGACTTTTCTTGTATCACAGACAATCTTTGAATAATATACGATTGATTATAGGCAAACACTTCTTTATATGCCAATACTTGTTTTGTGTGTTTCCATTACGTGCGCATGTATGTGAACTCCCCTAATCCTGATGACTTTAGGACTCTACCATTTAGGTGAAATGGTTCATGAAACGAGCCCTATATCACATAAGTCATGATTAGTAAAATACTCCAAGCCGTTGAGTCCTACAGACAGTGGGAGTGTCAATCTGACTCCTCTAAGGCTTGCTTGTGGGATCACGCCCTTAAGGAGGACCACCTTGTTTCATGGAGGTGCAAAGTGTATAGTTGACACGTGCGTGATACATGAGGGTGCTTACTTTAATAAGTAAGTTCACTGAGGTGCCCCGTGTGAGAACATTCCTAAATGGGAAAGGAAGTTTCTATTTTAGGAAATGGAAACTTCCAGATTAGGAAATATCTCACGAGTCATTGATGTGATTAATTGATCCTTAGACTTGAGGTTCCATGTTACTTTATGAGTTAACTCTGTAGTCTTTGGTATAAGCTTTAAAGGGTGTCGCCTTAGACAACTGATTCAAGGCTTATGCTGGGGCTGCACAAGTGACTCATGAAAGTGAATGAGAATCAAGAAAGGACCTACACTTGCATATGCAAGGTGATCTCTTATTGTGTAAGTCATTCATATGCCATATGGAGTCCTTGGCCAAGGCAGTAGATCAAGACATCAAGAAAAGGGTTTCTTGGATTGAGATCAAACGGATATGAAATGCACTTAGCTTTAAGACCGGATTATTAGGGTTCTAATTATTCCCTTACCCTAGATCATGGTTGAGAGATAGTAAGTAGGAGGATTGTATCTCACATGAATCAATGACTTAAAGGTTCTGTCGAATCCGAACATTCCAATTCAGCTAGGGGTTAAACACCTGTTGCTAGACTATGGTCGTTTAATCTGTGGACTGATTAATTAATTAGTGAATTAATTAATTAGGGTCACTGCTAATTGAATTGAGAACCTAGAGGGTCACACACAACAACTTGGTTACATGAGTTGAGGCTTTAAAATGATTAAACGAGTTAATCAAGCCAAGAGGGTTCCACACGTGTGAAACCACACGTGTGGCTCACGTGAGTGATACGTGTCATTGTGACACGTGTCACACACGTGTATAAATATATGTGTATATTTATTTATGTATTAAATAATTAATGTGATTAATTATTTAATAGACTTTGGTTTAATTTTGAATTAAAAAGAAAGTCTTATTTTGGAGAAAAATAATCTAGTTAATTAATTATGAATTAATTAATTAGATAAAATAAGTTATTTATTTTAAATAAATAAAGTATAAAATTATCCAAAAATAGTTTGGATATTTTTAGCTCTCTTGAAAGTTGATTTAAATTAGAATTCAAAGTCAAAGTCAAATTACTTAATGATCAAGTAATAGGAGAGAGAGAGAGACCAAAATCCTAGCCCATAAAGGACTAGGAATTTTCGGTCCTCCCCTCTTATAAATAGGGGAGCTCGAGCTCCCCTTAGAGGGAATTGACAATTCTTTTGGTTCATGTGTTGAACACCATCCTTTCTCCAAGATAAACGAAACCCTAGGTTAAGCCTAAACACTAACTAAAGAACTAGCATCCTTACTAGTTAGATTGTAGCCAAGTTGGTGGACTATCTCTAGAGAGCTTCAAGTTAGAAGTTTTGAAGATTCGAGCTTTACCAAAAAGTGGGGATCAAGCAAAACGATTAGAAGGGATGATGAAACGATTCTGAACCCGACATGAAACGAATGAAAAAATCGAACCAAAGAAGATGGCGAAAACCGTTCGTCCATATCCTGAAGGATGAATTTTTTCACGAGGGTTTTGTGACTGGTAGTTTTCTACTTTCACGAAACTGGTTTTCGAAGGGAGTTTCAATCCTGTTTTTCTCGTTTCATGTTTCTTTCTTTATGTTATATTGTTAAGAACTTCCCTAACATGAATTGAATCTAGGTTGGTTTGGATTGCTATCCCGACAATCGATTCTGAAGTAGAAAGAGACTTTCGAGGGACGGGTTGTCAAGCCGCGAGAAGAGCGTTCTTGGGTGGCTTGAAACGCTTCAAGAAAGAATAAAAGAAAAGTAAGTTTTCTATCTCTACGAATTTGGTTACACGATTGCGAGTCCAAGGTCCTTTTGTTGGGAAAATTTTTTAAATTCCGCTGCTTTCTGATTCGTGTTTTCCAACAATTTCAACTTCTATCAAGCTTTATATGGATGAAAAGATAAAGGGGAAGATGAAGATTACAAATCATAAATTACCTTGGAAGAAGATGGAAGATTAGTTGGTCTTGAGCTCAAAGTTTGATGATAAAAAATGGAGTTTTCCTTGGGAGCTTCTCTTGCTTCTTGGAGAGGATGAATTGATCGATCAAATGGAAACAAGAAGAAAGAAATGGAAGAATGCTGATATTTAGAAGCATTAGGGTAAGGTTCGGGTCGATCCAAGTCCGGTTTGTTTAAAAAACGGTTAGAATCAAGTTATAAGAAACGAGTTGATTGAAATGCTCGTCATCGAGAGTTCAAACTACATCGAAAAGATACTAGGTCAAGTTCATAGGTTAGGAATCATCAAAACAAGTTCAACGTCAAAGACGGATCTCGATTTCGAGGTCCAGAGCTCAAGATATTCGAAAAACCGTTCAGGGTTACCTATTATTCAAGTAGGTCCCTAAACTTTCAAAAAGTGGCAATTAAGCCCAAATTCAATTTCCAATTGAGTCCAAACCATTCAAATAAGTTACAATTAAGCCCTCGGATCACACGAATCACATAATTTCATTCAATTAACACCAAATTCACAAAATTCACATTTATTCAAGTCCGTCTATATATTCATTGTTCAAATATAGCATCGAACCGAATTTAAAGATATTATTTAAAACTCAAAATTTTCAAATATATATATAGAATTTAAATTAAATAAGGAATTGAAATAGCGCACACCACACTTACCTGCTCGTATGAAAATGCGGGGTGTTACAATCTCTCCCCCTTAAAGATAATTCGTCCTCGGATTCACTGCTCGATCGGAAATAGCTCGGGGTAAAACCGTTTCATCTTGTCCTCAGTCTCCTACGTAGCTTCTTCGGTTTTATCACTTCTCCATAACACTTGATACGTTTATTTCGAAGCTCTTGAAATTTTCGATCCAAAATCTTAACCGGATTTTGAATAAAAGTGAGATTCGGTTCAAGTTTCGCTTCTTCTACCGGTAAGACTGCTGATTCATCTGAAAAATACTTCCGGAGCTGTGAGACATGAAATACATTATGGATTCCGGTTAAACTCGAAGGCAAGTCCAATCTATAAGCTGTATCCCCAATTTTTTCGAGAATTTCATACGGTCCCAAATATCGAGGATTCAGCTTTCCTCCTTTCCCGATCCATGCAAACCCTTTACGCGGGGAGGCTTTCAGAAATACCCTATCTCCAACCTCAAATGCAAGATTCTTTCTGCGAATATCAACATAACTTTTCTGGCGATCTTGAGCCATTTTTATCCGTTGTTGGATTATCTGAACTTTATCAATGACATCTTCGATAGCCTTAGAGGGTTTCTCTTTCTTCTCCCCTCTCTTTATACCTTCCTGTTTAGTCCATTTCCACTCTTTGAGATCGAAAAACAACGGATACCGGCATTTCCGTCCATAAACTGCTTCATATGGTGCCATCCCGATCGAAGACTGATAACTATTGTTATATGCAAACTCGATCAACGGTAACTGTTCACTCCAAGAATTCTAAAAATCCAAAGCACAAGCCCTCAACATATTTTCGAGGTATCTAATCAATCTTTCGAATTGCCCGTCACTCTGTGGATAAAAAACTGTACTGAAGTGAAGTTTAGTTCCCAAACACTTCTGGAGTTCCTGCCAAAACCTCGAAGTAAACGTGGATCTCGATCCGACACAATACTAACTGGCACCCCATAGAGCCGAACATTTTTATCACAGTACTTCTTAGATAATTTGTTTATCTTATCGGACATCTGAATAACAAGAAAATGTGTTGACTTGGTTAATCTATCCACGATGACCCAAATTCTGTCAAAGCCACCTTTCATCCGTGGTAAACCCGTACAAAATCCATAGTTACCTGTTCCCACTTCCATTCCGGGATAGGCAATGGTTGTAGTAGCCCTAATGGCTTCTGATGTTCGGCTTTCACCAACTAACAAGTTAAACACTGCTTCACATAATTCACCACATCTCTTTTCAATCCGTTCCACCAATAATACTGCTTAAGATCTTGATACATCTTGTTTCCTCCAGGATGTACTGAATAAGCAGTTTTGTGAGCGTCATCCAGAATAACCCGTTTTACCTCTGTCGGAACTGCAACTCTGTTCTTGAACAGAAGAATTCCCGTATCATCAAATCCAAATGGACATTCAGAGTCTGCTCGAGCCTTCTCTACCAGCTTCTGTATTTCAATATCATTCCTCTGTGCTTCAAATATCCCTTATCTCAAATCCAGCTGTACCGAGATATTAGAGATGAGCTTTTATCTTGATCAGCTCTACTGGCTCTTCAATATTTTTACTTAAGTTAGATACACTAGCCTTCCTTCTTAGCTCATCTGCGACCACATTAGCATTACCTGGATGATACTTAATTACGCAGTCATAATCTTCAAGAGTTTCCATCCAACGTCGCTGCCTTCTATTCAAATCTTTATGAGAAAACAAGTACTGAAGGCTTTTGTGATCGGTAAGAATCTCGAATGAAACACCATAGAGATAATGCCACCACTTCATCAAGGCAAAAATCACGGCTGCTAACTCGAGATCGTGGGTGGGATAAGTTTTCTCATGCTCTTTCAATTTCCTAGAGGCATAAGCAATTACTTTCCCGTTTTGCATCAGAACACACCACAATCCTTCTTTAGAAGCATCGGTATACACAACGAATCCTTCTATACCCTCTGGAAGCGCCAAAACCGGTGCAGAAGTTAACTTTTTTTTCAAAAGCTGAAAATTGACTTCACACTTCTCATCCCATTTAAATTGAACCTCTTTCTTGGTTAACCGAATCAACGGTGCTGCAAGCTTAGAAAAGTCTTTCACAAATCTTCGATAATAACCGACCAAACCCAAGAAACTTCGAACTTCGGAGGCATTCTTAGGACTCTGCCACTATGAAACTGTCTCTACTTTCGAAGGATCTACTTCTAAACCTCTGCTTGAAATAATGTGCCCCAAGAAAGTCACCCTGTCAATCCAAAATGCACATTTACTGAACTTTGCATAAAGCCGGTTTTCTCTCAAAGTCTCTAACACCAACCTAAGGTGGCGAGCATGATCCTCTTCCGACCTCGAATACACCAATATATCATCTATGAAGATTACCACAAATTTGTCGAGATATGGCCGAAAAATTCGATACATCATATCCATGAAGGCGGCTGGAGCATTAGTTAACCCAAATGGCATCACAACAAACTTGTAGTGCCCGTATCGAGTGTTAAATCATGTCTTAAGAATATCCGATTCCCGAATCTTCAACTGATAATATCTTTGCCTTAAATCAAGTTTAGAATATACCTTTGATCCTTGTAACATATCAAACAAATCTTCTATATGAGGCAAAAGATATTTATTCTTTACCATCATCCAATTCAACTCCCGGTAGTCGATACACATTCTCAAAGTTCCATCCTTCTTTTTAACAAAGAGAACTGGTACACCCCAGGGCGAAGAACTTGGTCGAATATACCCATTCTTAAGTAATTCTTCAAGTTGAATTTTCAACTCTTTTAAATCTGCCGGTGCCATTCGGTAGGGAGTCTTGGAATAAAGCTCAGATCCCGGATATAAGTCTATTACAAACTCAATCTCTCTATCCGGTGGTAAGGAGTCCAAGATCTCTGGAAATATATCGGGATAGTCCTTTATTACTTCTGTCTCTTCAACTTTTGCTTGATCTTTCAGCTTATTCAAGATGTAGGCAATATATCCCGTAGCTCCCTTCCTTACTAGCTTATGGGCTTCAGAGAAAGATAAGAGAGGCACTGTCCTCGATTCCTTCCCCACAGTTACTTGTTCTCCCAACTTGACCTTCTTGGCGAAACAATCAATTATAGCATGGTGTCGAAATAACCAATCCATTCCCAAAATTACCCCATACCTGTTCATCGGCATCACAACTGTAACGCCCGGAACGGTGGGCCACCACATCCCCCGCACCCAAACCCGAACCCACATATGAAATGGATTTCCATACATGAGTCCGAGTCCAAGCGAACGGGAACCTACACTCACACGCTAGGCTAAGCGGGGCTAAACTCGAACAGAGCGCGCAAACAAACAAAACAGATATGCGGAAGCAGTAAACAGGATCCAAACGAGGTTATGCAAAAGTAACAATATCTATAACTCGTGGCTTAACAGCCCAAAATAGATACAAAATTCCAGTTCCAAAGTTATAATTCATACAAGATGCCAAAAGCAAAAGATATACAATACTACTCGACCTAAACGACTAAGTACGACTCGACTCGACGTACTTCCCCGCCTAGCTCGGCACACTTGAAAGGGAAAGGAGAGGGTCAGTCTCAAAACTCGACTGAGTGAGGGGCTTAACACACCCACACCTTAAATACGTATAGAGCATAGCACAAATCAAAAGTGATAGTCATGAATCAAGGCTAGGGTTTTGCACACCAAAACCACTTCCCAAAACTAACATATAGTAAGAAAAGAACCTATCTCGATCCATAATCTATCAGTCAAACAAAACAAAAGCCCGGCGAGAACGGACTATCCCTTACTCCTTCAAACATACATATCAAATCACAAATCCACCCTTGCATCCATGGTGTATCGGGAATCAAACCCTAGCACCTACATTACCAAAAACATACGGGGTAGCTAACCCACGATATGCCTTCCTGGTTATCCACCGAGGGCTCAAGATATCACGCCTTCCCAACCTTCATGTCGCACGTGAATATCTCAAATGAGAGCGTGCATAGGGGCCAAACCCGACGACCCCGTGGTCGCCCCGGGCCTTCCTTACCCACGTCTCCAACGCCCACAAACCATATCAAACCAAAATCCCATCTTTCAGGGCACACTCACTCAACATAACAAAATGTACCAAAAAGGGATTAAAAACTCAAGCTTATATATGCTCTTGCTTATATCATTTCCATAAAGGTCAAATCTTCCACAAGATCATAGACATAATTTAAGCACTCATATTCGAATATGTATAACATATCCGCATGCGAGTGAGAAATTATCACATTATAGGCCATAGGTTAGTAGCTAATAATTCCTAACCTCACCTTAACAAAAGAGACAAAAGGTAGGATCGAACGGCAACCAACCACCTAAGCTTCGGGCTCTTGCGCGACCGGAAGAGGCTCTGAAATGCAAAAGAGAACAAGACCCGAGACTTAGACTCCACTATGAACCAGATAGACGCTCGGCAATGCTTGTGAATGCAAGGAATGCAAATGGAATGCATAAACATGCTAAATAAATCCTACCAATTCTTATTCACACAATTCATATAAAATAAGGTCATAAGTTCAAAACAAGGCACATAACACATAATATAACAAGCTAACAATGCATACAAGTTATAAATGAAGAAAGAAAATACAAAGAAAAACAACGAAGCGATAAAACGAGCAAATGCCGCCGCCATATTTTCAAATGACACGACCATGTTAGGTTTTAGTTCAAAATGGACACGGCCGTGTCCGATTAAAATTAATTCAGGAGCTTAATCCGAGACGCTGACACGGCCGTGTCCGATTTTATAAAAATAATTTGCTCCAAGTCGAGAGGCTGACACGGCCGTGTTGGCCCTTCGTCTTCGAAAAAAAATAACAGCAGCAACAGTAACTCTGTGCAAAAAAAACAGGGGAAGAGGCAGCGCAAACACGCAGCACCATCAAGCAACCATATCAAGCTACAAAACTCATGCAAACCAAAGCAAATCACTTCATGATCAACATATATTCACCCAATCACAACAAAAGCTTAAGAATCATCATATATCTCAAGGATTCCCATTCAAGAATTTAAATTTCATCAATGGCAACTTCCACCATGCTCAACCATAATCAAAAGGGGAGTCATATAATCAAATTAGAGTCAAAAGGGATCATATATATAACTTCAAATCAAAGCTTAACTCTAAGAAGCATAAGAGATCATCAAACCCTCAAGATACATGCCATGATCCATAAATACACCAAACATAGCTCAAAGCATGGAATTAATAGCTCAAAATGATCATATAATCATGTACATATCAAATACTAACTTACCCCTTGAAGAAGTTGGAAGAAAATGAAGATTAGAGCTCAATCTCTCCCTGGTGTGAATAGTGACGGGTTAAAGGGTTTAGCTCCAAAGTTGCTACACCTTTCTCTTTTTCCTTGTATGTACCGATATGGAGAGAGGGAGGGATGAATATGCTGATTTTTGGTGGGTTGTGGGGCCAAGCTTGAGGGTAATATGTCAAGAATTGAGGGACTAAAGTGCAAATAGGTGAAAGGTAGTCATATAAGAGCGACGTAAGTTTCCGATCGAATTTCGGAATATCAAATGGTCTTAAAAGGTTATGAGGCTTAGTCCATCAAACCCGAATCATCGAAACGAGCTCAACGGTAGTGACGGAATTCGAATCCGAATTCCCGAGCCCAAGTTACACATATCGAAACCCAAGGTGCGCTAAAAACGTTTTAGCCTCCCTTAGGTTCCAAACGAAACAAATAATTCAAAAGCTCAACGAATAAACTCGAGAACATATAACGAGCATAAATCAGAGTTCAAAACACGTAAATCTCCAACATACTAAAACAACGGAAAAAATTCTGAATTCAATTCAAGCACAAACGAATCAATCCATACCAAATTGCGTACATATTCAAATAAGAATCATTCAAATCCATAAGAATATTGAAAATAAGAATTAAAAGAGTAAAGAATATGAATTTAAATAATGTAAATCGCGCACATACGTCATACCAGTACGGTCTGAAAGTCGGGGCTGTCACAATCCTTCCCCCTTAAAAAGGACTTATCCTCAAGTACGAACCGAGTTCTTAAATAAATCCGGATATAAACTCTTCATCTTTTCCTCGGTTTCCCAAGTGGACTCTTCTGATTTCTGATCCCTCCAGAGTACCCTGACTAACGGAATCTGCCGGTTTCTCAATTCTTGCATTTTTCGATCCTGAATTGCCACTGGATGTTTCTCAATTGTCAAATCCGGCTCTAACTGAACCTCTTCAACTGGGAGAATTGTTGCCTCATCGGGATAATACTTACGAAGTTGGGAAACGTGAAACACGTTGTGTATCCCGGTCAAATTTGGCGGTAAATCCAATCTGTACGCTGCTTCTCCAATCCTTTCTAAAATCTCAAACGGTCCAAGGTATCGAGGACTGAGTTTCCCACCTTTACCTATTCGAGTGAAACCCTTTCTAGGAGATGCTTTTAAAAAGACTCTATCTCCCACCTCGCACTGTAAAGGCCTTCTTCTTCTGTCGGCATAACTCTTCTGCCGAGACTGAGCCGCCTTCATTCTTTGCCTAATCTGATGAACCTTCTCAAATGTAGCAGTAATATTTTCCTTAGGTTCGGCTCTCTTGAGTTTATGCTCTTCAGTCCATCTCCAATCCGCAATATCCCAAAATAGAGGAGATTTACATTTTCTCCCATATAAAGCCTCATAAGGAGCCATTCCAATTAAACCCTGATAGCTGTTATTATAAGCAAATTCAACTAGAGCCAAATGCTCGTCCCACTTGTCTTGGAAATCCAAAGCACACGCCCTAAGCATATCCTCCAAATACTGAATCAACCTTTCCGACTGACCGTCTATCTGAGGATGCGAAGCAGTACTGAACTTGAGCCTGGTACCCAAACATCTCTAAAGATTCTGCCAAAAGATCGAAGTGAACCTCGGATCGCGATCCGAAACTATACTGACTGGAATTCCGTGTAGTCTTATAATTTCCCGCACATACAACTCTGCTAGTTTCGGTACCTAATCAGACATCCGAACTTTAAGAAAATGGGCAGACTTAGTCAACCTATCGATAATAACCCAAATTCCATCGAACCCTCCTTTAGCTCTAGGCAAGACTGACACGAAGTCCATGGTCACTTGCTCCCACTTCCACTCAGGAATAGGAAGTGGTTGGAGAGTTCCTCCCGATTTCTGGTGCTCTGCCTTCACCTTTTGACATGTTAGACTTCGCTTCACGAAGTTCGCGATGTCCCTTTTCATGCCATTCTACCAGAACTTCTCTTTCAGGTCTCGGTACATCTTAGTACCTCCCGGATGAATCAAGTACCCCGAGCGATGCGCTTCTTCCAAAATCAACCTCCTAAGCTCGGTTGGAACACAGACTCTTGATTCGAACCTTAACAAACCTGAATCATCTAATCCAAACTTAGAATCCTGATTCTCTTGCAAACGAGATAACAATTTCTGAATCTCAACAACTGAGGCCTGAGCTTCTAGTAACTGCTGTTTCAAATCTGGTATAATGGTGAGATTAGCCAACCAAGTCCCTGAAACCAGAATTTCTGAACTCAAACTTGAAAAACTTGTCCCCAAACTAGTCAACCCTGCCTTTCTACTCAAGGCATCAGCTACCACGTTTGCTTTACCCGGATGATATTGGATCTTACAGTCATAATCCTCAAGTAATTCCATCCAACGTCTCTGCCTGACATTTAAATCCTTCTGAGAGAAGAGATATTTAAGACTCTGATGAACTATAAATACCTCGAACGTAGTACCGTAAAGATAGTGTCGCCACTTCATCAAAGCAAACACAACCGCAGCTAATTCCAAGCCATGGGTAGGGTAATTCTTCTCATGCTCCTTCAATTTCCTTGAAGCATAAGCTACCACTCTACCGTGCTGCATTAAAACACAACCCAGACCTTCCTTAGATGCATCGTGTAAACTGCATAGCCCTCGGTACCCTCGGGTAGGGTAAGAACTGGTGCTGAAGTCAGTTTCACCTCAGAGTCTGAAAACTTGCTTCACACTTATCATCCCACTTGAATTTCACTTCTTTCTTGGTCAGATGAGTCAATGGAGTAGCAATCTTGGAAAAGTCTTTAATAAACCTTCTGTAGTAACCGGCTAACCCAAGAAAACTTCGAATTTCTGATGCATTCCTCGGTCCTTCCCAACGAAGCACGGATTCAATCTTAGACGGATCCACTTCAATTCCATTACCTGAAATAATATGACCCAAAAATATAACCCTGTCGATCCAAAACTCACATTTGCTAAACTTGGTATATAACTTATGCTCCCTTAAGGTTTCCAAAACAATCCGAAGATGGTGAGCGTGCTCTTCAGCCGACTTAGAATACACCAGGATCTCGTCTGTAAAAATTACCACAAACTTGTCAAGGAACTGCCTAAACACTCGGTGCATCATATCCATGAATACGGCTGGAGCGTTAGTTAACCCGAAAGGTATTACAACGAACTCAAAATGACCATAGCGAGTGTTAAATCCAGTCTTAGGAATATCCTCCTCCCTAATCCGCAGCTGGTAGTAACCTTGCCTCAAATCTAACTTAGAATAGACCTTAGAACCTTGTAAGATATCAAACAACTCCTCAATGTGAGGCAACGGATACTTATTCTTCACCGTCATCTGATTCAGCTCGCGATAATCTATACACATCCGTAACGTGCCATCTTTCTTCTTTACAAATAGAACGGGAGCACCCCACGGAGAAGTGCTCGGGCGAATGTACCCGCAAGCTAGAAGTTCATCAAGCTGCGACTTTAATTCCTTTAACTCTGCAGGAGCCATTCTGTAGGGGGTCTTCGAAAAAGGCTCTGCTCTGGGATAGAGGTCAATTACAAATTCGATGTCCCTATCAGGCGGTAAAGAACCCAGAGTCTCAGGGAAAACATCGATATACTCTCATACGACCTCCGTCTCTTCAAGTTTGGCCTGATCCTTCGGTCTATTCAAAAGATAGGCCACAAAACATGTTGCACCGTCCCGGACCAGTCTACTAGCCTCGACAAAAGAAATAAACGGGCTTGACTTAACCTTCTCGCCCTTAAACACCACTGAACCGAAGGAAACTTTCTTCTCCCGACAATCCATCTGAGCCCCATACTTATACAACCAATCCATCCCCAAAATAACATCATACCTCTGCATAGGCATCTCAATCAATTCTTCCAGAAAGACTCGGCCTTCAAAGCTAATTGGACAACCCCGAAAAACCCTGTAAGATACCAAGCTACCACCAAGAGGGGAACTAACCACGTAATCATGCGCACATAAAGAAACAGGCAAGCACATAGTAGCAGCAATGTCCCAAGAAATAATTGAATGAGTATCCCCGGGATCAAATAATGCATGTAATGTAGTGCCATGGATGCTTATAGTAGCTTCGATCACAGCGTTTGGGTTGATATCCACAGCTTGCTCCTCCTCAGCTCCCAACGCATATGCCCTAGCTGGAATTGCAGGCCTCAGATTGTCTTTCTTTTTCTGGCACGTGTTCACCATATGATCCGGTGCTCCACAAATGAAACACCTTTTATGAAGTCTGAAGCAATTATCCAAGTTGTGAGGACCCTTGCAAAAGGTACATTGCACTTTAGGTGGCGCCGGAAGTGCTAAAGGTTGCTTGGCTTGAGTTGGTCCCGCTGGTCTGAATGGTTTGTTCTGAGGCTTAGCCTGTTGAAAAGTTGGAAAGGCTGGCCTCTTTCCAAATTTATTCAAAGTCCCTGAACTGGACCCTTGCCCTGAATGTGCAGTCTTCCTCTTCAAAACCACTCTATCTTCGACCCTTAGAGCCTTATCAACTACTTTCGCCCACGTGCTCGTATTGGCTACTTCCAAAGCATCTTTCATGTCTTCACGTAATCCTTGGAGAAACCGAGAGGCCTTCGTTTCATCATCATTGGCTATATTAGGGGCATAGCGGGAGAGTCTCTCAAATTCGTTGATATACTCAGTCAAAGACATACTCCCTTGTTTGAGATCCATAAATTCCCTTGAGCGCTGATTCCTTGTAGCTTTGGTAATATATTTGGTTTTGAATTCCTGAACAAATACCTCCCACGTGATCTCTTCTCCGGAGGCTTCCAACTTCCCTTGCACACTCGACCACCAACTGTAGGCCTGACCCTGGATCATGGTAAGTGTACATCGTAGCTTCTCCATAGGGCCACACGGTATGAGATTCCACACCCGGTTGGTTTGCACTAGCCATTCTTCCGCTTGAACGTCATTTCCACCAATGAAAACCGGTGGATTCTGATTTTTAAATTCCCGAACAAGAGCAGTAATAGCATTCCCTCCATGATTCCCAGCCTGAGGTGAATTATTCCTCTCCTGAGCTCTTTGATCCAAATATACCGCTAATCTCTCCATAAAATTTTCGGGGTCCATTTGCAGTGGTGGTGGAGGGTTATTTTCATGTTGTGGAGAATGATCCCGGTGATGTCGATGTTCCGAAGATCTATCTCGACGAGGGTGTCGTCGTGGAGGCATATTCTCTGTAAATCAGAAGATTCCAATTAATATGCGTGCGAGTCAGTACATGTCCATGTACACTATTAACAAGAAATAAGCAAATAATCACATAAATGCACATAACCACGTTGTCCTAAGCCGTACGACCTAGACTCACCCGACTCGACTCTAGAGCTCCGGTGTTGCAACCGAGAGCTCTGATACCACTTTAAGATATAGCGCCCGGAACGGTGGGCCACCACATCCCTCGCACCCAAACCCGAACCCACATATGAAATGGATTTCCATACATGAGTCCGAGTCTAAGCGAACGGGAACCTACACTTACACGCTAGGCTAAGCGGGGCTAAACTCGAACAGAGCGCGCAAACAAACAAAACAGATATGCGGAAGCAGTAAACAGGATCTAAACGAGCTCATGCAAAAGAAACAATATCTATAACCCGTGGCTTAACAGCCCAAAATAGATACAAAATTCCAGTTCCAAAGTTATAATTCATACAAGATGCCAAAAGCAAAAGATATGTAATGCTACTCGACATAAACGGCTAAGTACGACTCGACTCGACGTACTTCCCCGCCTAGCTCGGCACACCTGAAAGGGAAAGGAGAGGGTCAGTCTCACAACTCGACTGAGTGAGGGGCTTAACACACCCACACCTTAAATACGTATAGAGCATAGCACAAATCAAAAGCGATAGTCATGAATCGAGGCTAGGGTTTTGCACACCAAAACCACTTCCCAAAACTAACATATAGTAAGAAAAGAACCTATCTCGATCCATAATCTATCAGTCAAAAAAAACAAAAGCCCGGCGAGAACGGACTATCCCTTACTCCTTTAAACATACATATCAAATCACAAATCCACCCTTGCATCCATGGTGTATCGGGAATCAAACCCTAGCACCTACATTACCAAAAACATACGGGGTAGCTAACCCACGATATGCCTTCCCTGGTTATCCACCGAGGGCTCAAGATATCACACCTTCCCAACCTTCCTATCGCACGTGAATATCTCAAATGAGAGCGTGTACAGAGGTCAAACCCGGCGACCCCGTGGTCGTCCCGGGCCTTCCTTACCCACATCTCCAGGACCCACAAACCATATCAAACCAAAATCCCATCTTTCAGGGCACACTCGCTCAACATAACAAAACGTACCAAAAAGGGATTCAAAACTCAAGCTTATATATGCTCTTGCTTATATCGTTTCCATAAAGTTCAAATCTTCCACAAGATCACATACATAATTTAAGCACTCATATTTGAATATGTATAACATATCCGCATGCGAGTGAGAAATCATCACATTATAGGCCATAGGTTAATAGCTAATAATTCCTAACCTCACCTTAACAAAAGAGACAAAAGGTAGGATCGAACGGCAACCAACCACCTAAGCTTCGGGCTCTTGCGCGACCGGAAGAGGCTCTGAAACGCAAAAGAGAACAAGACCCGAGACTTAGACTCCAATATGAACCAGATAGACGCTCGGCAATGCTTGTGAATGCAAGGAATGCAAATGGAATGCATAAACATGCTAAATAAATCCTACCAATTCTTATTCACACAATTCATATAAAATAAGGTTATAAGTTCAAAACAAGGCACATAACACATAATATAACAAGCTAACAATGCATACAAGTTATAAATGAAGAAAGAAAATACAAAGAAAAACAACGAAGCGATAAAACGAGCAAATGCCGCCGCCATATTTTCAAATGACACGGCCGTGTTGGGTTTTAGTTCAAAATGGACATGGCCGTGTCCGATTAAAATTAATTCAGGAGCTTAATCCGAGACGCTGACACGGCCGTGTCCTATTTTATAAAAATAATTTGATCCAAGTCGAGAGGCTGACACGGCCGTGTTGGCCCTTCGTCTTTGAAAAAAAATAACAGCAACAACAGTAACTCTGTGCAAAAAAAACAGGGGAAGTGGTAGAGCAAACACGCAGCACCATCAAGCAACCATATCAAGCTACAAAACTCATGCAAACCAAAGAAAATCACTTCATGATCAACATATATTCACCCAATCACTACAAAAGCTCAATAATCATCATAAATCTCAAGGATTCCTATGCAAGAATTTAAATTTCATCAATGGAAACTTCCACCATGCTCAACCATAATCAAAAGGGGAGTCATATAATCAAATTAGAGTCAAAAGGGATCATATATATAACTTCAAATCAAAGCTTAACTCTAAGAAGCACAAGAGATCATCAAACCCTCAAGATACATGCCATGCTCCATAAATACACCAAACATAGCTCAAAGCATGGAATTAATAGCTCAAAATGATCATATAATCATGTACATATCAAATACTAACTTACCCCTTGAAGAAGTTGGAAGAAAATGGAGATTAGATCTCAATCTCTCCTTGGTGTGAATAGTGACGGGTTGAAGGGTTTAGCTCCAAAGTTGCTACACCTTTCTCTCTTTCCTTGTATGTACTGATATGGAGAGAGGGAGGGATGAATATGCTGAGTTTTGGTGGGTTGTGGGGCCAAGCTTGAGGGTAATATGTCAAGAATTGAGGGACTAAAGCGCAAATGGGTAAAAGGTAGTCATATAAGAGCGACGTAAGTTTCCGATCGAATTTCGGAGTATCAAATGGTCTTAAAAGGTTATGAGGCTTAGTCCATCAAACCTGAATCATCGAAACGAGCTCAACGGTAGTGACGGAATTCGAATCCGAATTCCCGAGCCCAAGTTACACATATCGGAACCTAAGGTGCGCATAAAACGTTTTAGCCTCCTTTAGGTTCCAAACGAAACAAATAATTCAAAAGCTCAACGAATAAACTCGAGAACATATAACGAGCATAAATCAGAGTTCAAAACACGTAAATCTCCAACATAGTAAAAAAACGAAAAAAATTCTGAATTTAATTCAAGCACAAACGAATCGATCCATAACAAATTGCGTACATATTCAAATAAGAATCATTCAAATCCATAAGAATATTTAAAATAAGAATTAAAAGAGTAAAGAATATGAATTTAAATAATGTAAATCGCGCACATACGTCATACCTGTACGGTCTGAAAGTCGGGGTGTCACAACAACTAAATCTGCTAGGTACTCTTTACCTTCAAACCCCACCAAACAATCTCTGACAACCTGATCCGTCTCAAGACTTCCACCCAAAGGTGAACTCACCACATAACAGGCAAACACAAAATATCAATTAATCCACAGGAAGTAAATGAATGCGTAGCTCCAGGATCAAATAATGCATGTATGTTCATGTTATGAATGCAGATAGTACCTTCCACCACGGCGTTCGAGTCAGCTTCTGTTGGAAAACACGAATCAGAAAGCAGCGGAATTTAAAAAATTTTCCCAACAAAAGGACCTTGAACTCGCAATCGTGTAACCAAATTCGTAAAGATAGAAAACTTACTTTTCTTTTATTCTTTCTTGAATCGTTTCAAGCCACCCAAGAACGCTCTTCACGCGGCTTGATCCCCTCTCCTTGGTAAAGCTCGAATCTTCAAACTTCTAACTTGAAGTCTCTAGAGAAAGTCCACCAACTTGATCACAATCTAACTAGTAAGGATGCTAGTTCTCTAGTTAGTGTTTAGGCTTAACCTAGGGTTTAATTTAATCTTGGAGAAAGGAAGGTGTTCAACACATGAACCAAGAATTGTCAATTAGCTCTAAAGGGGAGCATGAGCTCCCCTATATATAGGAAAGGGGAGGGGCGGCCGAACCTAGTCCTAATGGACAAAGGATTTGGTCCCTCTCTCTCCTATTACTTGATGATCAAGTATTTTCCAACTTTGACTTTGAATTCTAATTCAAGTCAACTTTTAAGAGAGCTTAAAAAAATATCCAAACTATTTTTGGATAATTTTATACTTTATTTATTATAAAATAAATAACTTATTTTTATCTAATTAATTAATTCGTAATTAATTAACTAGATTATTTTCTCCAAAATTAGACTTTCTTTTTAATTCAAAATTAAACCAAAGTCTATTAAATAATTAACTAAATTAATCATTTAATATATATATAAATTCACGTGTGTGACACGTGTCACAAGGACACGTGTCACTCACGTGACCCACACGTGTGGCTTCACACGTGTGGAACCCTCTAGGCTCGATTAACTCGTTTAATCATTTTCAAGCCTCAACTCATGTAACCAAGTTGTTGTGTGTGACCCTCTAGGTTCTCAATTCAATTAGCAGTGACCCTAATTAATTAATTCACTAATTAATTAATCAGTCCACAGATTAAACGACCATAGTCTAGCAACAGGTGTTTAACCCCTAGCTGAATTGGAATGTTCGGATTCGACAAAACCTTTAAGTCATTGATTCATGTGAGATACAATCCTCCTACTTACTATCTCTCAACCAAGATCTAGGGTAAGGGAAAAATTAGAACCCTAATAATCCGGTCTTAAAGCTAAGTGCATTTCATATCCATTTGATCTCAATCTAAGAAACCCTTTTCTTGATGTCTTGATCTACTGCCTTGGCCAAGGACTCCATATGGCATATGAATGACTTACACAATAAGAGATCACCTTGCAAATGCAAGTGTAGGTCCTTTCTTGATTCTCATTCACTTTCATGAATCACTTGTGCAGCCCCAGCATAAGCCTTGAATCAGTTGTCTAAGGCGACACCCTTTAAAGCTTATACCTAAGACTACAGAGTTAACTCATAAAGTGACAAGGAACCTCAAGTCTAAGGATCAATTAATCACATCAATGACTCGTGAGATATTTCCTAATCTGGAAGTTTCCATTTCCTGAAATAGAAACTTCCTTTCCCATTTAGGAATGTTCTCACACGGGGCACCTCAGTGAACTTACTTATTAAAGTAAGCACCCTCATGTATCACGCACGTATCAACTATACACTTTGCACCTCCATGAAACAAGGTGGTCCTTCTTAAGGGCGTGATCCCACAAGCAAGCCTTAGAGGAGTCAGGTTGACACTCCCACTGTCTGTAGGACTCATCGGCTTGGAGTATTTTACTAATCATGACTTATGTGATATAGGGCTCGTTTCATGAACCATTTCACCTAAATGGTAGAGTCCTAAAGCCATCAGGATTAGGGGAGTTCTCATACATGCACAGCTAAAGTAAACGCATACCAAACAAGAGCATATAAAGAAGTGTTGCCTCAATTCGTTATTTTATTCAAAGATTGTCTGTGATTACAATAAGGAAAAGCACAAAGCGGATATACAATCGGCTTTCTAGGGCACTATTCCTAACAGCTTCCACATCCTGCTCTTCACCCGCGAGGGCATAAGCACGAGTTGGTATCATTGGTTTTTGAACTCCTGGTTGATATCCTGGAGTCTTATCGGGGTAGGCATTAGCCATGTGAGTTCCTTTCCCACAAATCAAACACTGACCCAACCTCTTGCGATAATTATTGTAGGAATGCGTGGGTCCTCCACAATACATGCATGGTGGCCTATCTTGTCGGGGTTCAGAAGGAGTCGGAGGTGCTCGTGTCTTAGATGGCGCAGTTCCCACAGCTCGAGGTTTCTTATTTTTCCCCTGGAATGACTGAGGAGTAGATGACATAGGCCTTTTTCCTTGTCTAAACCCGGATCCCTGGCCCATTTTCAGTCGAGGAATGGAATCCTTCTTCTTACATTCTTCTTCCTGCACCAACGCTCTTTGCACCGTGTCGGCGAAGGATTCAAAGTTATGGCCTGCATGTCCATGTCGGAGATCTTGTCTCAATCCAGCTATGACCTTCTTTGCCTTTCTCTTTTCATCCCATGTGATGTGGGGTGCATACTTGCCAAGCCGATTGAAAAGAGAAAGATATTGGACGACCGTTCTATTTCCCTGTTTGAGAACCATAAACTCCTATTCCTTTCTCTTCTGAACATCCTCAGGCACAAAAGATTCTCTAAACTCTCGGGTAAAGACTTCCCAAGTAACCGCTTCTCCTTCCACTTTAAGTTTCTCCCTTGTGCGTTCCCACCTTGTGCGTTCCCACCAATCATAAGCCTCTCCGTCCAGCTGAAAGATAGCGAATTGAGCTTTCTCTTGGGATGTAAACTGCCGGACATTATAAATCCTCTCAATTCTAGTCAGCCATCCCTCTGATACCGCATCATCTACAGAACCGGAGAACCTTGGAGGGTTATAGCTTAAAAACAGCCCATGATGATCCCGGGGATTATGAGGAGGGGGAGCTTGCTGCTCGGCTGGTGGGTGTGGGGTAGCCTGAGCCCTTCTATGTTCCACATAATTTTATACTGCTTCCATGAAATGTTCCATATTCATAGGTGGTTGTTGTGGATTAGGAGATTGATTCGATGATGATGTCTCGGAGATCTTTCCCGATGTCTTCTTAGAGGTATCCTGTCAATTGGAACACTAGAATGCATGCTGGGTTTAGTCTATGCATGAGAGTGTAAATAAATCTATCCATAATCAAAACCACGACTCACAGCACATATTCAAACAAAGGATGCAATTAGAACACGTTAACAGGTAGTTCCTAAAGCCGAACGATATAAACTGACTCAACACGACACTAGAGCCCGGGTTTGGCAACCCTAGGCTCTGATACCACTTAAGGATGTAACGCCCGAGCTCGAGACGTCACATTCCCCGCGCCATAACCCGACCCGTATATGAAATTGAATTTTCATACACGTATCAAATCATAGCGGACAGGGATATACACACTCACTACGCCAGGCGGGACTAACCCTTAACTTACAATCAACACAATATAGCAGAGTAGTATAAAAGCGGAAGCAGATAAATCATATTTCATATATTTGAGCTAAGCTCTATGTACCAACAAAATAATCAAGTGCTACCATCAACGGCCTCCACGGCCTAACGAGTCATGAACGCTCCATATTCATATACAATAACCCATAAATATAAAATATAAGTGTAACGGAAAAGAAATGCTAGACATTATGCAAGACTCTCCCAAGACTCGTATCCCTCCTAGCATCTCTCACGGGCCAAAGAACTGAAAACAACTCCAGGTTCAGTCTTAGATAAACTGGTGGGTATAAAAGAGGCATAATATTATAATAATGCGGTATTTAAACACATACATGCAAGCTATAATCACGTACGAGGTTTTAGGATAATTTCCCAAATGGGTGGATTCTAAATACAACGAATGGGATTATAACAATTCATTTTCATTCATTAGGTCATTCGTGAGCCCGACGAGGGGGCAAAATCTCCAACCTTCACCTTGCGTATCATTAACATTCATTAGTTGGTGATCATGCATTCAATCTGTTGTGCTCATTCATTCGATCGTTCATTGGATCATTCATTTACACATTCTTCCTCCGGTTGGTGGACGGGTTTACAAGGCCCCGAACACCCATTCATTGTGGGTAGTGGGGTACATGAATCCCCAAAAGCCCGGTTCCCATCCTTCACTAATCTCCTAGTGAAGTCTGTTGACCTCTTTGGTACTTCAATGGTAAGTTTTGATGCTTGCAAGATATTTGTGCATCTTTCTATATATTATTATATCACATGTTTTATTCTAGCATGGAAAGTTTATTTGAATTGCATAAAATCATACCTTAATTACCTTGATTGTAAATCACGATTTTATGCAGCCCATAATTGATTTATTCCATACTTATATTTGTCACATGCTTAGAATCTTTATTAGTATGGAAAGTATTGACCTGGTACTTTTGAATTTCGTCTGGAACTTCGCTGTAAATCTTTATTGTACTTGTGCTAATCTATTTGAGTGAAACAAGTTTTAAATCCTAAGTGAAAACTTGGGGACAGAATGTAGGTCTTCGGACTGAACCTGGATAAATTACCTTGTCATTTACTTGCTTTGCATACTTTCATCATTACACTACCTGGTACTTCGATATTTCGTACCAGTAACTATTCCAAGCAAAGCACGCGCTTAACTCTGATAAACGGTTTTCTTAAAACCTTAATATTTCCGTAGCGTTTAATAAAGTTTATAAATTTCTTAAAAAGGTTTTAAGGCCTAATTCAATCCCCCTTCTTAGGCAAACTCACATTCATCAATTGGTATCAGAGCCTCGTGCTCTATATATCTGGTTTAACGACCTTGAGTTAAAGATCTAATGCCTTCTTCAAGTTTTGGCATGTTTGCAGAAGGAATGTCAAATACCAGGCCGCCACTCTTTGATGGAACCAACTATGCATCATGGAAACATCGGATGCAAGAGTTCATTATATCATTGGATTATGCTAGATGATTGTAGAAGATGGACCGTTAGTTCCAATGAAAGGAGAAGGTGATAAGCAAGTACCAAAGATGAAAAATGAGTATACCGTGGAGGATATGAAATCTCTCACCATGAATGCCAAAGCAAAGAACGTGATAGCATGTGCATTGGTGAAAGAGGAATACAATCGAGTAAGTACTTGTGAATCGGCCAAAGATATGTAGGACACATTACAAGTCACCCACAAAGGTACCAGTCAAGTCCGTGAGGAAAGAATTGCTTTGTTGCTGCACCAACTCGAATTGTTCACCATGAAACCTGATGAGAACATTAGTCAAATGAATGCACGGTTCATGGAGATTGTGAACACGCTTCATGCTCTTGGGCATCCGATTTCGGAGAAAGGAAAGGTGAGGAAGATCCATAGATCACTTCCTCAAGAATGGACACCAAAGGTGACTGCAATCCATGAAGCGAAAGACATCAACAACATGAACATGGGAGAACTCATTGGTTCTCTCACTGCCCACGAACTGGTACTTCTCAATAAACAAGTTACTTCCGGATCAAAAACCAAAAAGGATATTGCATTTAGTTCTAATCAAGAAGAGGATGATGATGATCTAGAAGAATAAAAGATTGATGATGAGATGGCCATGATGGTTCGAAGAATGAATAGACTTGCTGGTTTCAAAATGAAGTTCCAGAAAAATAAAAATCAACAAAGAACCAGCCAAGAAACAAGTAAGCTAATTATATGCTTTGAATGTGGTGAAATTGGACACAAAAAACCAGACTGTCCTAAACTCAAAAAGGCATCCAAATCCAACAAATCCACAAAGATCAAAGGCTTGAAAGTCAGCTTTGAAGATTCAGATAGCGATCCCTTTGATGAAGAGGAGCTATGTCTTATGGCAAACAATGAGGTACATTTAAATTCTGATATTGATTCTGAAAATGAATTAAGTAAAGTTCTTGATGAAAAGAGAAAATTGGAAGAATAAATCAATTTTTTGAAGGAATCAAGTAAAAAGGATAAAATTGCTTTTGAGAACAAAATTGAATACCTTCAAAATGAAAAGACAATTATTGAAAGGAAAAGATAGTTTGTGAAAAGGAAGTTTTTAATTTAAAAAGACAAGTCAAAGGCAAATATACTATGAATGATTCTTCAACTAGTAGAAAATCTATTTCTGGTATTAAGAATCTCAAACTAGAATTTCGTCCCCCTTTCAAAAAATCAGTCACTGGAACTGCACCAAAGAATACTGGAACTTTTCATAAAACGTGTTTCTTATGTGGTAGATCTGGTCATACTAATATGAAATGCCCTGCTAAGAAACATATTGGTACAAAGTTTGTTTGGGTACGTAAACCTCCTGCTACTAACCATGAAGGACCCAATAAAAGTTGGGTACCTAAGTCAAACTAATGATTTTTGCAGGAAATGCCTAAGGAACACTCCTGAAATCAGAAGTGGTGCTTGGACAGTGGATGTTCCAGGCACATGACGGGTGATACCACTATATTCACGGGTACTAGGGATAGAAATATTTATTGCATCACTCTTGATGTTTTATCTAACCGAAATGTTGAGTGCCTAGCTGTGATAGATGAAGAACCTTGGACATGGCACCCGAGGTTAGGCCATGTAAATATGGAACTTATCTCTCACATCACAAAGAAGGATTTGGTTAGAGGAGTACCAAAGTTGAACTTTACAAAGGATAGAATCTGTGATGCATGTCAAAAAGGTAAGCAAATCAGATCTTCATTCAAATCAAAGAAGGAAGTCACAAGTTCCAGCCCACTGGAACTTCTGCATATTGACCTCTTTGGTCCCATGAGAACCGCAACCTTGGGAGGTAAAAAGTATTGCTTTGTTATTGTTGATGATTATACTAGATTTACATGGGTGTTGTTTTTGGCTCATAAAAATGATGCATTATGAGCTTTCGTTCCTCTTACCAAGCATTTGCAAAATGAGAAAAATGTTTTCATAAAGAAAATTAGGAGTGATCATGGTACTGAATTTGATGAGATTAACTTTACTTTATTTTGTGAAGAAAATGGTTATATTCATGATTTTTCTGCTCCTAAAACTCCCCAACAAAATGGCGTGGTAGAATGTAAAATCCGGATTTTACAAGAAATTGCTAGAACCATGCTTAATGAATATGATCTTCCAAAATCTTTTTGGGGTGAAGCTGTTAATACCGCATGTTATGTTGCAAATCGTGTCGTTTTGAGACCCTTTCTTAAAAAGACCCCTTATGAATTGTGGTATGATAAGACTCCCAATATTTCATACTTTCGTATTTTTGGATGCAAGTGTTTTATCTTAAATGATCGTGATAATCTTTCAAAATTTGATTCAAAATCTGATGAAGGCATTTTTGTTGGTTATTCAAGTCATAGTAAGGCCTATCGTGTTTTTAATAAAAGAAAAAAGACAATCCAAGAATCCATGCATGTTGTCTTTGATGAAACTAACCCTTTTAAAGCCAAGGAACTCTTGAGCAATGAAATTGCTGGATTTGATAGACTTACTTTAGTTCCTGGAACTGGAACTGGAATTGGAGGAGAAGCTAGAACTGGAATTGGAATTGGAACTGGAATTGGAATTGGAACTGGAACTGAAACAGAAGCCAACTCAGAAGTTCCAGAGTCTGCAAAGAATACCAACATAAATACCAATCAAGATTCCAACACCAATGAGGAAGAATCGAGGCTAAGAAAGTTTAAACATGCCTCCAGCCATCCAACAGACTTAATCATTGGTGATATGCAAACTGGAATAACTACCAGATCAAAGACGAGACAAACTACCACAGAAAGTTCCAACTGTGTATTCTTATCTGTTATTGAATCAAAAGACGTTAAGGAAGCTCTAGATGATCTAGCCTGGATAATAGCTATGCAGGAAGAGCTAGCCTAATTCGAAAAGAATCAAGTTTGGACTTTAGTAGAAAGACCACCTAACCGTCCAGTCATTGGAACCAGGTGGGTATTTCGAAATAAACTTGATGAATCAGGTAAGATCACAAGAAATAAGGCTCGACTTGTACCCAAAGCTTATTGTCAACAAGAAGGTATTAACTTCGATTAAACTTTTGCTCCCTTAGCTAGATTAGAGTCAATACGCATGCTTTTAGCTTTTACATCTCATAAACGATTCACTTTATATCAAATGGACGTTAAAAGTGCATTTTTAAATGGTTTTATAAGCGAAGAAGTTTATGTGGAACAACCACCTGGTTTTGAAAACAAAGAATTGCATGATCATGTTTTCAAATTGTCAAAGGCACTTTATGGACTAAAACAGGCCCCTAGTGCCTGGTACGAAAGGCTTAGTAGTTTTCTCATTAAAACTGGTTTTTCCATTGGAATCATCGACATCACTTTATTTACTAAACGACATGAGCATGACTTACTCATAGTGCAAATTTATGTTGATGATATTATATTTGGTGCTACTAACGATTCGCTTTGTGAGGAATTTGCAAGAAGTATCCAACAGGAATTCGAAATGAGCCTAATGGGAGAATTAAATTTCTTCCTTGGGTTACAATTCAAATAAGCAAGTGAAGGAATTTTCATTTCTCAAAGCAAGTATACGAAGGAATTGCTGAAGAAATTCAACATGGATCAAAGTAAATCAATGTCTACTCCAATGCAGCCAAATACCAGACTCGACAAAGATGAGGAAGGTAAACTGGTAGATGAAAAACTCTACAGATGTATGATTGGTAGTTTACTCTATTTAACTTCCAGTCGTCCTGATATTATGTTTACAACTTGCTTATGCGCAAGATTCCAGTCCTCACCTAAAGAATCTCATCTGGCTGCTGTTAAACGAATTTTGAGATACCTTAAAGGAACGATTGATTATGGTTTGTGGTATCCTTATTCTGATGATTTTTTACTCACTGGTTTTTCTGATGCTGACTATGCTGGTTGCAGAATTGATAGAAAAAGTACCAGTGGAGGTTGTCAATTACATGCTAAATGTTTGGTTACTTGGTCAAGCAAAAAACAAAGCGTTGTTGTATTATCTACTACTGAAGCCGAATACATGTAACTTGGAAGTTGTTGCACTCAATTGTTGTGGATGAAAAGTGTTCTATGTGATTTTTGTATTACATTGCATGAAATTCCAATTCTATGTGACAATACAAGTGCCATTTGCATTACGAAAAATCCAATACACCATTCACGCACAAAGCACATAGAAATTAAGCATCATTTCATTCGTGATCATGTGCAAAAAGGTGATGTGTGCATTGAATTCATTGATACCGAGCATCAATTAGCTGATATTTTTACTAAGGCATTAAGTGAAGAACGATTTTGCATGCTTAGAACTGCATTAGGGATAATTGAATGTCGTACACTTGCAAAAAGTTAATTTTTCAGCATGACGCATGAGTTTTTAGCTTCGGGTATTTACCCTCTTTGATGACGAAGGGGGAGAGGTAAAGATTTGATATGCTTATGTGACATACTTATGTAACCCTTACGTGATTCTTGATTGTATGCATGAGTATTTATTATTTTGATACACTGGAAGTTATACTGGAATTTTGGAATTAATCCTCTATGTTCAAGAGGAAGCACTTATTCAGGGGGAGAATTTCAAAAATCTCCATCACACATTTAGGGGGAGCTCAGGTAAGTTCTCTATTTCAAATATCGTATCAAAGCTCTTGTCATCATCAAAAAGGGGGAGATTGTTGACCTCTTTGGTACTTCAATGGTAAGTTGTGATGCTTCCAAGATATTTGTGCATCTTTCCATATATTATTATATCACATGTTTTATTCTAGCATGGAAAGTTTATTTGAATTACATAAAGTCCTACCTTAATTACCTTGATTGTAAATCACGATTTTATGCGGCCCATAATTGATTTATTCCATACTTATATTTATCACATGCTTAGAATCTTTACTAGTATGGAAAGTATTGACCTGGTACTTTTGAATTTCGTCTGGAACTTCGCTGTAAATCTTTCCTTTTGTACCAGAATCAATCTCAAACGGCTCCTACCGTATTTTCCACACTATAGCCATTATGTTACATGTATTTAAGAGAGAAATCTCATGAGAAATCGAAAAGGGAGAAAAGAGTGCTAAACCAACATAGTGAAAACGAGAATATTGAGTTTCATATACGGTTTGGTGTTTTCTTCTAATTCTTGTTTGCTTGTTTGTTGTCTCGGGGGACTTTGGTAGTGAAGAGATCAGACTCAAGCTCAAGAATCACTTGGAGCAAGTTGAGTTGTGCAGGGTTTCTGGGTCATGAAAGTAGTCGGTCGATAGCTAGTTCCAGCTAGGTGTGAGTGACGTTAAGCGTACTACACTGAGGTCGTGGAAGCTGAGTGGTTGTGATACTACCGCCAGAGCGAGTCACACTATCTTGTTACCAAGATTGGTGATCGGTTATATTGTATCAACTCTCTTAGGGAGTTTTTCTAACTCTCTGGTTTTTACTGTTTTACTCCTGGAACTTTATTGTACTTGTGCTAATCTATTTGAGAACAGGTTTTAAATCCTAAGTGACAACTTGGGGACAGGACGTAGGTCCTCAGACTGAACCTGGATAAATTACCATGTCATTTACTTGCTTTGCATACTTTCATCATTACACTGCCTGGTACTTCCATATTTCGTACCAATAACTATTTCAAGCAAAGCACGCACTTAACTCTGATAAACGGTTTTCTTAAAACCTTAATATTTCCGCTGTGTTTAATAAAGTTTATAAATTTCTTAAAAGGTTTAAAGGCCTAATTCAACCCCCCCTTCTTAGGCAAACTCACATTCATCAAAGTCCAGTATCACCGTAGTTTGGTGGAACTAGTATATATGGATTCCCGTGAACCCAAGCTTTCCCGGTTCACCAAATACACTAAGTCCCAGGGCCCCATTAATTGTGATCATTAATTCTCGCCAAAACATTTGATAAGACTCGTAAAATAAGGCTTTACATTTAAAACCTTTGACCTTAAAAGACTAATTATAAGTATAGGTATACTTTTGGGCTGAAACTTTACACATTAGGCTTGGTCGGGACATATTTAACTAATAGAAGAAAACCCACCTGGTAGACAAAAAGAACGAACAAAGACCCCACTGACTGGCCTCGCCTCCCACTGGATCAAGATCTGTGTGACAAAAGTAGTGTGAGACTCAATATGACCACTCTTGACGCTCGGCCATGTGATGACTTGATATGAAATGCATACAAGGTTATAAAATGTGCTAAATATGATCATGAATGTCGTGAAATTCAATTAAACACATAACTTGTCACGTTTATTCAATATACGGAAAAACCATATTCATTCACGTTCATTACGCTCATAATTGCATTAATTCAATTTATAAAGTCATATCATGATCATAATGCATAGATTGATGAATTCACATTACATATAATTCACGAATACGAGCAATACCCGTAATATAACAATAAAAGAGTGTCCCCAAAGCTGCCAATTCAAGTGACACGAGCTTGTTACATTTTTAAAGGATTTGGACACGGCCGTGTCCGAATTTTGAAAAATAAAATTCCCAAGTTGAACATGTGACACGGCCTTGTGGAGTTTTCAAAGCATATGGACACGGCCGTGTCCGATTTTTGGAAAAATATTCTTCATATGTCGAACTCCCAACACGGCCGTGTCCATTTTCAGTTCAATCCTGACACGGCCGTGTCAAGTCGTCTTGTTCGCTCTGTTTCTGCATGGGAAAAGCTTTGCAAAACAGAGTCGCCCCAAGAAAGCTCTTATACCATACTAGACCCAAATTTAATCCATAAAACTCATACACATCATATAATCCAAGCTCAAACACAAGAATTCATGCTCCAAGCTAGAAAAATCATCACCTAATCTTCATAATTTCATGCGTGGAGCTTCAAGCTCCTTCAATGGCAACTCATGCTCCAATCCTCAAACTTTAAATTTAAATATGTAGAAATGATAAGAAGCTTAAAAGAATCATCTTTCATGCATCAATTCTCACTTTAAACCATGGAAACTAATGATCAAGAAGCAAACCCCAACCAAGCTATTCATACTCTTATTCAAACAACATGAAATCTCAACTTCTATCAAGCCTCACATGGGTGAAAAGATAGAGGGGAAAATGGAGATTAAAAATCATAAATTACCTTGGAAGAAGATGGAAGATTAGTTGGTTTTAAGCTCAAAGTTTGATGATCAAAAATGAAGTTTTCCTTAGGAGCTTCTCTTGCTTCTTGGAGAGGATGAATTGATTGATCAAATGGAAACAAGAAGAAAGAAATGGAAGAATGCTGATATTTAGAAGCATTAGGGTAGGGTTCGGGTCGATCCATGTCCGGTTTGTTTAAGAAACGGTTAGAATCAAGTTATAAGAAACGAGTTGATTGAAATGCTCGTCGTCGAGGGTTCAAACGACATCGAAAAGATACTAGGTCAAGTCCATAGGTTAGGAATCGTTGAAACAAGTTCAACGTCGAAGACGGATCTCGATTTCGAGGTCCGCTGCTCAAGATATTCGAAAAACCGTTCAGGGTTACCTATTATTCAAACAGGTCCCTAAACTTTCAAAAAGTGGCAATTAAGCCCAAACCCAATTTCCAATTGAGTCCAAAACATTCAAATAAGTTGCAATTAAGCCCTCGGATCACACGAATCACATAATTTCATTCAATTAACACCAAATTCACAAAATTCACATTTATTCAAGTTCGTCCATATATTCATAGTTCAAATATAGCATCGAACCAAATCTAAAGAAATTATTTAAAACGCAAGATTTTTAAATATATATATAGAATTTAAATCAAATAAGGGAACGTACCAGTGTTCACGGGTATGGTCTGAAGTTTCTTAGTTTAACCAAGAAGCTTGAAGTCATTGACATGCCACTTAGAGAGGAGCTCTCTGTGGATTTGTTACTCGCTTCGCTCCCACCATCATTCAATCCCTTCGTGCTCAACTTCAGCATGAATCACGTAAATGCTACTGTAGCTAAGTTGATTAGTCAACTCATGACTACTAAGAGCACACTTAAGAAGGATCAAAAGGTTATGGTGGTCATGACTCTATCTTCCTCTATGTCCAAAAAGGGCAAGGGTAAGAAAACCCGTAAGAAGGAGAAATCCCTTAAGCCCACTAGAGGGGTTAAGAAGAGAAATGCCTCTAAGAAGAAGAATGATCAGAAAGAGGACGTTTGCTTCCATTGTGAAAAAGTCGGGGCACTGGAAGAGAAATTGTCGGGAGTATAAAGATACCCTCAAAGGTCTGTTTCTCGTTGAAGTAAATTTATCTATCAATTCAAACTCTTGGGTATTTGATACTAGTTGTGGATGTCATATCTATAATGATTTGCAGACGTTAAATGAGGTGAAGCAGATGAGAAGAGGAGAATGTGTTCTGAAAGTTGGAAATGAGTTAATGGTTGAAGCTCAAGCTTTCGAAACAATTAGATTAAATTTAGGCATTTTTGTTCTAGTTTTGAATAAGGTCCTTTGTAACGCCCCAGTTTTTCAGCCGTTCAGGTACACGCGCCATGCGTGTGAGTTTTCAAGAGATAGGATTTATTTTAATTCTTTTATTTCTTAAGTGTCTATTTCATGATATTATATGAATTATGGTCCTACATGTTATGTGAAAATATGTGAAAATTGTATCAACTTGAGAATTATCGCATGAGTGTATTTAATTGGTACGTGAATTAAATTACCAAACATGATTTATTTGTTTACATGGCCTTAAGTGATCATTTCCATAAATTGAGGACCTAATTGCATGAAATTTAATTGGATTTAAGTGATAACATTTCATGAGTTTAGAAGCTAATTGCATCACTTATCAATTTGGGGGACTTAATTGCAATTTGTGGCGTATCATCTCTTATAAGAGATGAATCACGTAATTCACCTCATACACAACATACATACACTTTCTCCTTTGCTCCCTCTCTCCATTGAAACTCAAGGAAGAAGAAAGAAGGGAATTCATCATTTTTAAGCTATTTTCGGTCAAAATTGGAACTTTGAAGCTCAATCATCCTCATTATCTCTTCTCTTTTCTTCTCTTTCTCATTCAAGGTATATTTGAGTTGTATGAGTGACTTCTTGAAATTATAAATTAAAGCTAAGGTTAGTATTTAAGTGGAATAACTTGTGTATTTGGTGTTGGAAGATTGATTCTATGCTTTGAACTTGAATTTCATGAATATATCTTGAAGCTTATGAAGTTAGTTGATGAGTTCATATATAGGTTTGATGATGAAGTTCTTGATGATTAAAGTTTGATATGAGTGGTGATATTGGATTTTATTGAACTATAAGTACCTAAGTATGAAGTTCATGATTTAAATGCATTTGGGAGTGTTACATGGTCATTTGATAATTTTTGGTTATGGTTCAACCATCCCCTATTCGGATACTCTGTCTCTGTATCTTCTGCATTGCGGGAACGACCCTTCCCATCCCAGTTCATTTTCCAGAATGGTCGTTCCCAACCTTCTGAGCATCCTGGCAAGAGACTGGGAACAGCCGTTCCCAAGTGCCAAAAATGCCATTTTCTTACAGACGCGCGGGACCAGTTCGGGGAGCCGGGAACGACCCTTCCCATTTTACATTGAAACCCGGAACGGCCGTTCTTGTGATTTCTTACTTCATTTCATGCAATTTAATTCCATTTCTAAGCCTTTAAATGATCGATACATGCTATTACATACTCATTTTATATATGAATATGCTCATGAGATTTTGTAATTGTCAATACACATCATATCATTTCATGACTACGCCGTGCATCATATTTGGTAACATTATTGAGTTTCCTCTCACAAGTACACATTGTATCCTTTCTTGTCCAGTTCTTCTCCAGGGTGGAGATCATCGATCAAGTAAACACTGCCTTGCACACTTGTCTTGTCCCATCGCTTGTCAAGTGAGGGTGAGGGTGTTTTAGTTCTAGTTACGTACATAACCCTAAAACTTGCATGAATGGAATTTGGCCTAAAACCATATTTATACTTATATTGTTTCCAAAATGGTAATCGAGTAAACATCTACTGAAACTGAACCTATTATTATTTTTATTTACTGACCCTTCCTGTTTTGGCGGGATATTATACTGCACATTGATTGGGGCCCAGGGTTGAGTATATTGAGTAATCCGGGGAGGTATCGGACCGATGGCGATCTCTTGCACTCCCCATACTGTTGAGATAAACCCAGAATCCGCTAGGAGGTTAGTGGAGGATGGAGTGTCGGTCCTTGGGGATTCATGCACCCATTGACCACACTGACTGGATAGCGAGGGCTAGCTACTCGGACCATCACTGGAGGAAGAAGGATGGAACTGATTGTGCACTGTTGCTGAATTGACTATATTGAATGATTGGAACCTATTAATTGCATGATCGCCTTAAATTGAAATTTAATCATTGTACACTGTCCGAGTTTGGTTGGAGATTGTGCATGCTCACTCATCGAGCCACTGATAGCCTAAAATTGGAACTAATGGTATAAATTGGTAGTTGTAAAGTCCGAGCATTGATTAGTTGACTTCTTGCCCATCACGGGAACTACTTTACCTAAAACATTGCTCGGGATTTACAACTTGCATATGCATGTTTCTATATATATACGTATACCTCCTGCTCACTTAGTCTTCTAGAGACTGGTCTCTCTTACCCCTTTCTTCTAGGTTCTTTACAGGTGGTTGCTAGGCGGAATTGAGTTTTCAGTCTTTGCTTGAGTCTTGCACTTGTACACTCACTGCATATTGTATTTATTTACTGTATTGATCTATCCCTTGAATTAAATTGAACTCGAGACAGGTTTCTAGGACTTTAGTGGAACCCGTATTTATTTTCTCGTTGAAGTTGAAATTTTGACTTGATATTGGATAGCTAATACAGTGAGTTTGGTTTATGTATGGATTAGACCATTTCATATGTGGACCAAGCTCATAGTGCGGGGGATGTGGTGTTCTCGTCGCTGGTGCTACATCCTTTATATACCAAACATTATTAGAAACATTATTTCCATTCCAATGCTAGATTATGAAGGTTTTGAAATGTTTATTAATAATGGTTGTTTTTACATAAAGAAGAATGACTCTTCTTTTATACTTGGTACATTATCTAACAGACTTTATCTAACTAAAACCGTTAATATTCTGAATATACAATGAGAAAACAAACGTAAGAGAGACTTCGAAGTTTCAGCAAAGCTTTGGCACGCTAAGCTTGGACATATTTCCAAGGATAGGATGAGTAAGTTAACCAACTTAGGATCATTCTTTGAAAATGAACTTCAGGAGTTAACTTCTTGTGAGTCTTGTCTTAAAGGAAAAATGCCCAAAGCCATGTTTAAAGGAAACGTGGAACGCGCCAATGACTTATTGGATTTGATCTATTCAAATGTATGCGGTTCGCTTAGCATATGCTCAAGGAACAATTAGCAGTATTTCATAACATTCACAGACGACTTTAGTCGTTATGGTTATGTGTACTTAATGAAGTACAAGTTTGAAACTTTTGAGAAATTCTTAGAATTTCAAAAGGAGGTTGAGAACCAAACGGGTCATAAGATCAAGGCACTTCGATCTGATTGAGGTAGCGAGTATGACAAATTCCAAAGTCATCTCAGAGATAATGGAATTATCTCTCAGTGGACTCCTCCGGGAACTATTGAGTTGAATGGAGTTTCTAAAAGAAGGAACAGAACTTGATTAGATATGGTTCGTTCTATGATGAGTTTCACTGATTTACCACTTTCATTCTGGGGATATGCCCTAGAGTGCGCAACGAAGATTCTGAATCTTGTTCCTTCTAAATCAGTCCCCAAAATGCCTTATGAACAATGGCATAATCAAATCCCTAGTTACTCCTACTTAAGAGTTTAGAGTTGTCCTGCTTACATGAAGAGGATAGTGGGAGATAAACATGAACCTCATTCAAGATAATGCAACTTCATAGGATGTCCTACAGAGTCTATAGGAGATTATGTAGCACCCCGAAGCGAAGGGCACCACATCCCCCGCACCATAGCCCGACACGTGTAATGAAATGGGAACTCCGCACACGTCCTAAGCCATGGTGAACGGGTGACAAACAAAATACATACCCTAGCTAGGCGGTCTAGACCCTAATACAGAGCGCGCACTAAACATAAATCACGGAAGCGATAAATTTTCAAGTCATAACATGCTAGCAATTATCATATTATGTCCATGATATACAACTTATACAAATCAAGTTCAAGTCAAGTATACAAATCTTATCCCAGGCCAGAGTCAAAGTGTCAAATTATACACATTTCAAATTGAGGCAAAATGCATAAAGTGAAAGAAATACAATGCATATGACTCAAGCTATCCGTAAACAACGACACAAGGACAACCGCCTAGCTCGAACCTCCAAAAGCACCTGTAACTTAAACAAAAGGGGAAAAAGAGAAACAAAAAATGAGGGTCAGTCCTAAAGACTGGTGAGGGGGCTAACAAACGAACACGTATATATACGTAAGAGCATAACATATTCAAAATTAAAGAGCTCATGAACCGGGGCATGGTTTTTGCATTCAAAATCATTTTATCTCGTGATATTATATAGAAGGAAAAAGGTTTAAGGCCAAAGGCCAAAATCAACCAATTTTATAAATTTGTATTCCACTCCCGTTTCACGAACCATATTCATAATCAAAATCATAACAACTCAGCTAAAACGAGTTCAAACCCACTTACTCCCTTCATAATCATAATCAAAACGAAAACATACAATTCATAATCAACCCATCTTCTGCAGTTGGAGATGAGGAAGGACTTCCTCAACCCCGTTCTCTCATCATAATGGTTAAGTCGGGGGATCCTACCCGCTCCCTGACGGGGTTAACCATCGGTTCTCAAGAAACCGCCTTCCCCTCGACCTCCCGAGGTTGGGCAAATCTCTCTACTTAAATGGAGTCGTGTTTATGAGAGAGCTCAGCGACACCACGGTCGACCCGAGATCACATACCACTTCCCCAGGCCCATTTTATAATTCATAAGTTATAATTTTCGAAATTTCATAATTTTTCCGACTTATATTTCAAAGTCATAATCTCGCTATTTCAAAATATTCACACACCCCAACCCTTTTCAAATCAAACAAACATAAAAGTAGGTTGCGTATATAAATAAAAGCGTTTTTCAAATGATTTCATAACAAAATGGGACAAATCCCTCAAAATACGTATCATACACATATCTAAGTGTGTATATATATATATATATACGTAAGTCACATGCGGGCTTAAAATATAGGTAGGGTTGTGGTCGTTTTAACTAAAATGAAGAAAACCTCACCTTGTCGACCAAACCGAACGAAACGAACTCAAAACACTTCTAAGAGACCTCCTCGTCACCCACGAAACGAACCTAAGGACAAAACAAACAACAAAAGACAACCTTAGACACAAAATGTACTAATTAGACACTCAGCAAATATATATGAATGCAAATGATGCACAAAGAATGCAATGAGATAGCATTTAGGTCCATTTACACCATATTTAATGATATCGAGTTATGGTTCACATATTTCACGTTAAATAAACTTATAATCTTCATGCAACTTTCATAACATGTCATATAACACAACAGGCATGCATGCACATAAGAAAGAAACAAAGGCAAATAAACATCACATTAATCCATATATTCACATTTAAGCGTATATAAATCATGTTAAGGCACATATCACGTATAAAATCATCGAAGTCACGTAATAAATTTATAATAAAAAAATGTAACACATAATACAACAAGTAAGCCATGCATGCACTTCATAAAATTTCAAATAAGTAACATGCAAGGCAAACAAACACATTATGAAGTCATGCATGCACATTTAAGCACATATGAAGCACGTAGATATAACATAATATAACATGTTACTAAAGCATACAAGGTGAGATAAATTTATAATAAAACACTTAACACATAATATAACATGTTACTAAAGCATACAAGGTGAGAAAGAAGTAAGAAGATATCACACGAGGCAAGGAATCGAAGTATGAATTCATTTATACACACAAGAGAGCATGTAACGCATATCTGGTCATATATTGCGTATAAAAGCAATGAAAGCACATCATAAATTCATAATAAATCATATAATACATAATTCAACAAGTAAACAATGCCTAAGATATGATAAAGGATCAAGAAGTTCATGCATAATGCAAACGAAACGGAAAAAAACTTGAAATGGATCACAACACGTAGCAGCAATAGCAGCAACTCGAAAGTCCTCAAAAATGGGGTCGTGGCCGCGACCAGAAATAGGCATAATCTGGTAGAGGCCGTAACCACCTCCTGTAGTAGGAAAAAAATCAAAACAACCCCAAAAACTGCTAGCGGCCGTGACCGCACTGTGCAGTCACGAAATGGTGGAGTTCCAGCCCTGTTTCTTCATCTCCAAGCCCAGCAACAACAGTATCATGAAAGGGTAAAGAAAAGGTAAGAAATATGCAGCAAAAACAAGCACATAATAGCAGCAAACAAGGAAGAACGAATCAAGGAAGCAAGGATGTACACATATGTTCTTATTCTTTAAATTTCATGTAAATTCATCAATGGTGATTCTATTTTTGGCCAAATTCCATGAAGTTTCAGTTGATATAATCATATTAGAAGGTTAAGAGATCATATATCATTCATAAATTCAAAATTTAAAGCAAGTTTGGCATGATTGTCCCAAGAAAAAGTAATTAACCTAACTATTCATCAAATAATTCAATGCAAATTCAGAAAAAGAAGTCTTGAAAGAAATCTAAGAGGATGGAGAACAAGTTCACGGACTTACCTTTCGAATTTGAGACGAGATGATGGAGTATTGGCTTGAAATGGCCAAAGTGAATAGTGCTTCTCTTCCTTCTCTTAGGGTTATGGTTTGCAGCTCTTTTTCCTCCTCTCTTGAAGCTGGAACGAAATGGGCCTGATGGAGGTTGAAAGAGGGATGAGTTAATGAAATGTGGGTCCAAGATTGGGGTGTTTTGGTCAAATATTGAATAAGTTATGGGCAAAATGGTAGAATGTGGCAAATCTATCACACTAGGCACGTTTCGGGCAAAATACGGGGGTCCAAACGGGCTTAGAAAAATAAGAGGTCAAATTCTATAGCTTTCATTCTTCGTTACGAGACCGACGTTGCTTCCGGAATTCGAATCCGAATTCTCGATCTCGAGTTACGCCTTCCGGAACCCAAGGTGAGCTAAAACAAGTTAGGCCCTCAAGTCCCTAACAAATAAAACGGTTCGAAAACCATATCAAACGAACACAAACACATGTAACGAATATAAAAACACATTCATAATACATACAATTAATGCATAACATGAAATCACAAAAATTGAAAACGAGAACGAAGGCATACGGATCGAAAACTAGGCAAAAAGGGCAAATATGTTCAAATAGTTCATATAAGGCTCATATAAAATTGAAATATTAAATCACATAATTCAAGTATTTCACATAAAAAATAAAATAAACACGTAAGTCGCGTAATTAAAATAATTTAAATGCGCACTTAGCACTCTCGAACCGCGTACCTGTACGTTCAGACGAGCGGGATGTTACAAACTCCCCTCCTTCAAAAGGACATGTCCTCAGGTCCTAAAGCGGAGTCCTAATTGAACTTGGAAGGAAGTGCAACTCCAACTTCCTTTGAGCTACTTTGATCGATCTCCTAAAGCAATCACCAACACCTATGGTAACACCGCACCTTAACTCGGCGTCTTCAAAGAAACCGTCGGGTAAGCTCGGCCCTCACAACTCACCAAGCACTCGAGCTCTCAACTCACTAACTCTCTTCTCCCCACAAGAAAAGCAACAACAAACACGAAGAGCACTACGCAAGCAATGAGAAAGTACCAAGGAGCAACAAAAAAAGAAAGGTAACACAAAAGTGGGTTCCCCCAAAATTAAATATGCATGGATGAGATGTCATGAATGTTTTAGTGTACCGTTCACCAAGGTGGTAATGTTAAATTCGGTATCAACTTCCTTGTTTTCCAAGATGTCACCTTGCACTTGAATCGGGATCTTGAAGTCACGGCGCTTTGAAGGTTTCAAATTCTTGTTCTTCAGGCAGCTATCATCATGTCTTCAAATTCCTCCAACTGTCGGCACTTGAAGCAATCCCCAAATTTTTCTTCAATATTTTTTCCATCTTCGGCCTTGAAATCTTCTTTTGTTTAGCATTAAGGACACTTTGAAGTTCTTGAGACTTCTCTTGTATTTCGGCCTCTACTTTGACCAACTTGAGACTTCTTCTCTTATAAATGACAGACAATCTTTGAAAAATAAACGAACTAAGGCAACACTTCTTTATATGCTCTTGTTTGATTGTATGTTTACTTTTTGTGCATATATAAGAACTCCCTAATCAATATGACTTATAGGACTCAACCATTTAGGTGAAGTGGTTTATAAAACGAGCCCTAAATCACTTAAGTCATGGTTAGAAATCACTCCAAGCCGATGAGTCCAAAAGATAGTGGGAGTGTCGATATGACTCGTTCGGGACTTACTCTTGTGATCACGCCCTTAAGAAGGGCCACCTTGTTTCATGGGGTGTAAAGTGTATTGATGATACGTACGTGATACATAGGGGTGCTTACTTATTCTAAGTAGGTACACTAAGGTGTCCCGTGTGAGAAGATTCCTAAATAGGAAAGGAAGTTTCTATTTCTGGAAATGGAAACTTCCAGATTAGGAAATATCTCATGAGTCATTGATGTGATTAAGCAGTCCTTAGACTTGAGATTCCATCGATTCTTTGTGGGCTAACTCTGCAGTCTTGAGTATAAGCTTTAAAGGATGTCGCGCAAGATAACCGACTCAAAGTTCATGTTGGGGCTGCACAAGTGGCACGTGAAAGCATATGAGAATCGATAAAGGACCTACACTTGCGTAAGCGAGTTGATCTCTTATTGGGCAAGTCATTCATATGCCATAAAGGAGTCATTGGCCAAGGTAGTGGATCAAGATCAAGAAATGGGTTTCTTGGATCGAGATCAAATGGATATGAAATACACTTTAAGAGCGAGATTATTAGGGTTCTAATTATTCCCTTACCCTAGATCTTGATTGAGAGATGGGATGTAGGAGGATTTTATCTCACATATGTCAATGAATTAAACGTTCTTTCGAATTGAGACATTCTATTTAGCTAGGGGTCACACACCTGTTGCTAGACTATGATAGTATGATCTGTGGACTGATTAATTAATTGGGAATTAACTAATTAGGGTCACTCCTAATTGAATTAAGAACCTAGACGGTCATACACAAATGCCCGGTCACAAGGGTTATGGCTTGAATCGATTAAACGAGTTGGTCAAACCAACAGTGTTGGAAAGGGGCTGCACGTGTCCTACGTGTCACATTGTGATATGTTAAATAATTAATGTTGATTAATTATTTAATGGACTTTAATTAAATTATGAATTATTATTAAAGTTATAATTTGGAGATATTGAGTCTAATAAATGATTAATCATGAATTAATTAATTATTAGCATCAAGTTATTTATTATGAATAAATAAATAATTAATTAAATAAAATATTTAAAAGAGTTAGATATTAATTCTTGATAGACAAGTTGGTCAGAGTAGAGAGTCTTTCTCTCCAAGTAAGAAATCCCTTAGCTAGAAGGTTGAGAATCCTACTCCCATAAGGAATAGGGGTTCGAACCCCTAAAGCTATATACACATGGGGTTCAAACCCCATAAGGGATTGATAGCAAAATCTCCTTCTCCAAATTATATCATACAAACCCTAGAGCCTATACACTAAAAATAGAACTAGCATCCTCCCTGTTTAGATCGTGATCGAGGTTGGTGTGGATTATTACTCTAGAGGGCTGCTTTCGTGGAGTTTTGAAAGATTCGAAGGAGCTTGGGGATTTGCCCCTTGAAGAGCGTTTGTGGGCGGCTCAAACGTGTCAAGAAAGCGTCGATTTAAGTGAGTTCTTGAATCCCTACGAATTGGGAATAGGAATTGCAACTCTAGATTCTACCTTTTGGAAAAAAATTTAAATTTCCGCTGCGTTTACTTCGTTGCTTTTCCCAACAGGGGCCACACGTGTGGAGTAGGAGTCACACGTGTGACATGTGTCACACATCTACATGTTTTCTTTTAATTATATGGTATAATTAAATTTGGATTTTAATTAATAAGGAATTAATTATAAAGCCCAAACCGGAATAAAGAATTTAATAAATAATTAATTATGAATTAATTATTAATTGGAAATTGGCATTATTTATTTATGAAATAAATATGACGTCATCTAACTTTATTTATTCAAGAAATAAATAAAAGATATTATTATCCTTGTTTAAGAAATAAATGAGTTAACGTTATCTTACGTTATTTGAAAAATAAGTACTAAGATAATATTAACACATATTTATTTATAGAATAAATAAGTAAGATAATATCTAAGTTTTTATTATTGTTAGTATTTATTTATGAAATAAATATTAAGATAATAACAAGTTTTTATTATCATAAATATTAGATTAAATAAATAAAAGATATTATTATCCTTGTTTAAGAAATAAAGGAGTTAACATTATCTTACATTATTTGAAAAGTAAGTACTAAGATAATATTAACACATATTTATTTATAGAATAAATAAGTAAGATAATATCTAAGTTGTTATTATTGTTAGTATTTATTTATGAAATAAATATAAAGATAATAACATAAAATATTTATTTATGAAATAAATAAAGGATAACGTCATAAATTATTAATTTAAGAAATAAATAATTATGAGATAATATCTTCAAGTTGTTAAAATAATTATCTTTAATTAATAATATGATTATTAATTAATTAAGTAATTAAGAAAAGATAAGACTCTTTTCCTAACAGAAAAAGAATCGTAAACTTTTCTTAGTTAGATAAAAGGAGAGAGACCTCTCTCATTCTCCTTAGACCGGCATTTAAGAAGTGCCTTGAATTCTCTCTATTCCGGAGATACGAAAAATCAGTTCTTGATCTTGAGAAAAGAACAAACCCCAGCCTTTACCCAAAATACAGAACTAGCATTCTCCCTATTTTGATCGTGATCGAGGCGGGTGTGGATACTTCTAAAGGACTTCAACGTTGGGGTCCTGAAGAACGAGAAAGAACAATCTCGGGGTGGATTCATGCTGCTTGAAGGTTGTTCAATATAGGCGATTGAACATCTCAAGAAAGAATTAAACATAACCGTAAGTTTCGAATCCCCTCTTGTTTTGGAGTAAAAATTACAAGTTCCCGATCCCTTAATCGAAAAAAAATTTATATTTCCGCTGCTTTACACTCGTGTTTTCCAACAATATGGACTCATAAAAAATAATAATAATAATAATAATATTTTTTTTTTTTACCAAGTCTCGATATAGTGAATTATACCCAAATTAATATATACTTTAAAAATAAATATATAAAAATAATATATGTTATATTCCAATAACTAGATACATATTGGAAGATTTTCTATTTCATATATTTTACATAAACTAACTTTCTATTTTAGAATAAATTACTTTTTAATGGTATTTTAATTTACAATAATTACTATTAATACGTAATATTATAATTCACACTATAATTTTTATATAAAACTCGTGTATAGCATAGGATACATGCTAGTAATAATATATAGGAAGCATCTCTTTTGACACAATGGTATCAATTTTGATCAAATTCTAATTTATAGTGTTTTTGAATTATTTTATAAAATTAAAAAATTATGATTAGTTGATGGTTATTAAGTTTTATTAATTAGATATTTACTTTTTAAGTTGATGTATCTTTTTGTTTTTAGAAATTTTCTTGGATTAAGTTATTAATTTATGGTAAAATTCTTTTTGAATGCATAAATTTAGAAAAATGTATATTAAATTAAATTAAAAAATATGGTGTACTTTAGATTTAGGGTAATTTAAATCTGGACCCTTCGAAAATTTTAAAATAATAAATGACACCCATATTGAGTTTTATTTACATAGACCACCTCATTGAATTTTTATATTACGAAGGAACCCCATACCGTTAGGTTTTGAAGAATTGCGGTTAATTTAAATATAAAATTACATTTTTACCTTTACATTAAAAGACATTTTGTTTTGCCCAAGGTTGCCCTTTGTAATTTATGAAATAGTAATGGTGCTATATGTAATATATTTTATCATTATTTTTATCTATTTTTTCCTATGTGAATAGAAGTAGTTTTCTTGTAGGCTATAAAAATGCACGTGAATAGATACAAATTTCCTTTTCCTATGTGAATAGAAGTAGTTTTCTTGTAGGCTATAAAAATGCACGTGAATAGATACAAATTTCCTGTATATAGATAATAGTTTGAGTTGAAGGAAAATAGCAATTTCACAACAAAAAAGAAATGATTAAAATCATGAAATTCCATATATTCATTAAGCATCAAAAGACAACAATCATCCTGTCCAACACTTCTCGTGCCATGTACACTTATCGAAATATAACTATTTAACACATCTCCACAACTAAATATCCACAACAGACAAAAAAAGAATCTAAAAAACTTCATATTCAACAAACTTGATATTCATATTCCAAAAGACACAAAATTGATCAAACGTCAATGTTCAAAGTATCTAATTTGCAGTGCCAAAATGATAATTCAAAAAACACCAAAAACAAGTACCAAAAGACCAAACTCAAACTAAAAGCTTAATTCTAATATTCGTTATGGGAATTTTGAGTTGGGACATAATTTGTTGGTCTTCCACCTCTTGTTGATCTTATTTGAGAAGTTGATTCCACCTCCTACAATATTTATTCAATAATTAAATTCAAACAACTGATTTATAATTCGATATAAACTAAAATAGAGTAACTATAGAAACCTGATTAGTAGCATTTGTTACAGAGCTTCTTGCAATAACTCTTGGTGTTCTTAATCTTTGATGGTTATTGTTGCTTGTATCTAGACCTATTGTACAAGTTCTTTGGTTATGTCCAGATTGATGACAAATAGTACATTTCACATTAGGCCTTTTTCATAATGGAACTACTCTTGGCTCTTCTCCAACTTCCCTTCTTTTGTGTTTTTTAGGCCTACCCGATTGTCTTTTTTCTATTATGTCCCTCATTTTTGCTCTAAGACCATCTAGTAATTTGCGAATGGGTTTCCAACCTAATGATTCAACCTCTCACTGATGTTGTTGGTAAAGTGATCATTCTTCACAATAGTTGGAAAGGCATGTCTTGCCCACAAAGATGAATCACTAATACCAATGACATACTGAAATCCTCAAGGCTTACACTCTCTCATTCTATTCATCACCTTGTTAAACTTAGTCATCGTGTATGCATTTGATGAACCCCAAAAAAGATGTTTCACTAGTAACCCAGGATGTGATAATCTTAAATTAGCATACACATAACTACAACACTTTCTGTTTATAGCAGTTGGAACAATAATTGATAGAGCTTCCACCAAACCCTACAATTTATGTAAAACATAAGTATTTGAAATCAGAAAAGTTATAAAGAAATTGTACTAAATGAATTACCTTATAACGGTCAATCATAAAAGTCCAAGGTTTGCCATTTTTCAAACGGACCTATCATTTCATCCAAACATTCCATGTAGCGCCCGGAAAGCAAGGCAGCCACATCCCCTGCACTATAGCTCAGACCACATACGAAATGGATAATCCGTACATGAATCAAGACTATAGCGAATGGGTGACACCAAAAGAAACAACTAGCGAGGCGGGACTAACCATCAAATAGTAACAACAATGCATAACGAATAAAGCCAGAAGCATAATATATACATATCATAAGCATTTCAATCTGTTTCAACATATCCAATTACAACTTCCAAAAGTATTAAACGAGTTATACACAATACATATGCATCAAATACGGAACTGGACACGTGCTAGACCCGAAACGAAAGACTATATTCGACTCCAGTCCCGCCTAGCACACATCCGACAAAACCTGAAAAGTGAGGTGTCAGTCCATGAAAGACCGAGTGAGGGGCATAAATAAATATAAGCGCAGATAACATGCAAGTCATAATCCCGGGTGAAGGTTTTATAAAAGAAAGAAAAATAATTTTAACAACACAATAATCATCATCCGAGATTACAACTATTCAATTTAACGATTCAGTCAGTTTCAGTCAATCAGTGGCCCAGCGAGTGAGGGAAAGTCTCCAACCTTTACTCCGACAGTGAACAATACAATAGTTAAGTTTCAATTCAATGGTGATCATGCAATTTATTATAGTGCACAATTAGTAATCCACGAACTGCTTTTCCCTCCGGGTGATGGTAGGATTGCAAGGCCCCACCACCCAGTTACGGTGTACGTCAGGTTCATGACTCCCATGTACATGATTCCTTCCTCCACCAAACCTCTTGGTGGATTCAGGGTTCATCCCCACGATGTGAAGGGAGTACAGAGTTACCCGTCAGCCCATGCTTTCCCGGTTGGCTCATACACTAACCCTCGGGCCCACAGTGCACGATACACGATTACTCGCCAAAACACGATCAATTCACAATCAGTTCAATGTGTCACGATAACGATTTGCAATCATTTGAGGTTTTGGAAAGATTATATATATATATATATATATATATATATATATATATATATATATAAGTTTTGGCCCAAAAGTCACATAGGGTTGTACGGGTTCTATATATCTAGCAATTAAACCTCACCTTTACCGACGAAAAAAGTAAGGAAACACCCTATGGGGCATGCTCCTCGTCACCGGGAATGTGATCTGTGTAACAAGGACAAGTGTACGTGAGACTTGACTCGCATGAACCATTTAACATGAACTGCAAAGTCATGAAATGCTATAATATGCCCAATAACCATAAAATATCATAAATATGTTCATATAATCAATTAGAGTATCAAGAATCGAACAAACAATACATAGGCACAAAGTATGAAAAATTACACAAACATCCCCTCCTACAAGCAGTCTCGGCCGGGATTGATTTTAAAGGAAGAGGTGTCCCGGCCAGGACAATTTTAACGAAGGCAATATTTCAGAGGGTCCCGGCCGGGATTGATTTTACACTGAAAATGGTCCCGGCCGGGATGTTTTTAATGTAGCCAAATATTCAGGGTATCCCGGCCGGGATTGAATTTACACTAAAAAGGGGTCCCTGTCGGGATCCCCTGTTCGAGAAACAGAGCAGAACAAGGCAATTTTCAAGCTATGCAAAACCAATCATAAATCCAATTTCAGTCCAATACAAATGCTCAATATCAACACATACACATAATACTTCATTTTGGTATCAAATAATCCATTATATCATGCTTAGATCATCAAGAAATCACCATACAAACCCCATAAAATTTTATGCCATCCAAAGTCCCTCTCGTACAAGAATTCATGCAAGTTTTGAAATATAAAAGTCCTAAACATGCCTCTAACCATTTACACACAAGAAAGCATCATATAAACATCAAACCCTACTCATAAAAGATTCAAGAAATTCATATAATTCTTCATTCTACCTTAAAAATGGAAGAAAGATGAGATGAAATAATGATATGATGATGATGCTTCCACTTATGCACTCCTTCCTTGAATTCTAGCATGAAAAGTGATGAAATCTCCTTCCTTTCTTCTTAGTTTTTTGATCGTGAAAAGGGTGTGTGAATTTGTGTATTTCTCTAGATGAAATATGATGAATGAAATGAGAGAGAGATGAATGATATTTACCAAAGTCTTCCACTAATATGCATGAGTCACTATAATTTGCACTTAAGTCCTTGGAATAATTAAAGCCATGCAATCAAGTTCCATCTCATGGCAAATGATCATTTGAATCCAAAGAATTTTATGCAATTAAGTCCACCAATTCAAGAAACAATCACTTAGGGACAATTAGACAATTAAATCATGTTCGGCAATTAATTCACGTAATTTCTCACGTTGACAATTATTTTATGGAAGTTCATGTAAATAGAATGCATCTAATGTTATGAAATCCATATAATATCACATAATGCATAGATTGAAAAACCGGGAAACTTTTGAAATATAATATTACGTTCGGCATAGAATGCATATAATATCACATAATGCATCCAAGAAAACGCTCCAACTTTCCTTATTTTCTATTTCTACCACTGCAAATGCTACAGTAAATAATCCATTGTTTTCATCCAAAGACATAGCTGAAAGTAGGATACCTCCAAATCTTCCCTTCAAATAACATCCATCCAAGTCTATAAAAGGTTGAAACCCTTCCAAAAACCCCCATTTTTTTAGCATGCAAAACCATAAAATCTCTCTTGAAAGTAGGTTTTGCTGGTATTGGTTCACCTTCTTTACGATCATATTAGAACTTGATCGTATTTACAGGATTAGTTTTCAAAATCATAGTTGTAAACTTGGGCAACAATTGATATGATTCTGCATGATTTCCTTGTATTGTGTCCAAAGCTTTACATTTCGCTCTATGCATCTTTATGTAAGTTGGAGAAACTCCCATTTTTTTCTATTTCAATTTTCAAATCTCTTATTTTCATGTTAGAATGATCTCTTAGTATTGGGACCATCTTCTCTACAAGCCATGATGTTGTTACTTCCTGGATTTTGTCTACCCTAATGCATGTATGGTCTGGACCAATTTTCTTGATTGAAAAAGAGCTATTATTTGGAAGGAGTGAAGCATTCAATCTCCACTCACAATTCCTAGCAACATACTTCACAGTCACTCGTGTGCGTCCATTATGTAGTATTTTGATTTTAATACCTTTGTGGATGATAAATTCTTGTAACATACTTCAGAACTCATATACATCCAAAATAACATCCTTGTCCTTTGAAGTTATGGGGTCATTAGGATTATCATGGATATTTGGTCCAGTTTTATTAGACTAGGTAATTCTTCATCACTGTCATTGTAGGTCTCACAATCATCATTGGACTCGTATCCTTATAAATCAGGATAACTCTCGGATGGAAGTTCCATAATCACTCACTGGAAGATCATCTACACCTAAGGAGGAATCTGACTCTCCATCCTCATGTTTACCATTATTTGCACTACTGCAAGCACATTTTAACATGCTTCAATTTCATTTTGAATTTCTTCATTCTCATTTTGGTACTCATCATCTGTGCTTTCATCAAGAAAGTCCTCTCTGACATGAAAGTCAATATGAAACTCCTCATTTGCACCTTGTTCAACTTGCCTCTCTTTCATATTATTCACGAATATACTAATTTGCTTATGACTCTTTGCAAACATATTCGTTAAATCTTCTTCTGTCCAATCCTAATCCTTTCAATTCTTTCTTCACCAAAATAACCATAACTTAAAAACATCACTACATTCTTCAACTCAGGTTTATTAGGAAATGCAACTTCCCTAATATCAATTTCAAGCATTCTCAAAGTGTAATTATTCGGATTTACCCCTTTTAACAATAGCTTCTCACCACTGTAAAGTACTAAGATATTATGAGTGTTCAATAATTTCTTATGACCCTAAACAAAAAAAAAGTAAACAATTCATCAATAAAAGTTTGAGACACAAATACACACATACACACAGCAGAAAAATCGACCAACTGCAAAATCTGCACAAATCCCATGTCTTATTTATTACCTTAAAAATCAATAAATTACAGAAAAATGACCAAATAACTCCAAAATTGAAGAAAATCAATACTCTGTAAAAAAAGATAGAGCAAAATGCATTTTTAGTCTCATACTAATGGGCCATTATCACTTTTGGCCCCGTGGTTTTCAAAATTGATTTTTTTTTAGTCCCGTAGTATTTTATTTTTATTTTTTTTGTCACTTTGAGGACTTCCGTTAATTTTTTTTACTTTTTATTTTTTTTGGTCCATATTCGTTAATTTTATATATTATATATTTATTATATATAATATATGTATTATATTTTATATAATATGTAATACACGTATATATTATATATTTTAATTTATAATATGAATTTTGTTTTATGTATTTTAATATATAGGCATATTATATATTATTTATTATATACACTAGTATTAATAATATATTATATATTATATATAATATATATTATACATTATACATAATAAAATATGTGTAATACATATATATAATATATGTATTTAAGTGTATTATATGTATATATATATATATATGTGTGTGTGTGTGTATATATTATAAAATATAATATACCTATATATATATATTATAAAACATAATATACATGTATAATATACGTGTATAGATTATATATATACACGTACATATATTATTGTAATACATATATTATATATAATATAAAATACACGTATATATATTATATATAATGCATATATACATGTTTATATTATAAAATATAGTATACGTGTATACATAATGTATACATAGTTACATGTATATTATAAGTTATATATTATACAGACGTATTAACAGTATCTATTGTTACATATTATATATTATATTATATATATATATACACGTATACTATATATTTTATAATATGAACACGTATATATACATTATATATAATATATATATACGTGTATTTATATTTTATATAATATATGTATTACAATAATATATATATATATATATATATTATATTTTATAAAACACACACACACACATATATGTAATAACGGTAAATACATATATTATATATATGTATTACACATATCTTATTAAATATAAGATATAACAAAATATATATTATTAATACAAGTGTACACAATATATAATACATAATAGGCATACATATTAAAATACATATAACAAAATGCATATTATAACAATGACTTCCGTCAATTATTTGACGGAAGTCCTCAAAGTGACAAAAAAAAAAAAAAAAACAAAATTACTACGGGACTAAAAAAATCAATTTTGAAAATTATGGGACCAAAAATGATAATGACCTATTAGTATAAGACTAAATATGCATTTTGCTCAAAAAGATAACTAAAAACAAAATTGCATCTCTCATTTTTTTACCTAAAAAATAAATGCAATGCAGAAAAACGACCAACTAACAACAAAATTTGCATACTGGTCGTCACGATGATCATATAACACAATAATTTCAAATTATTCTTCTAAAAATAAAATTTCCTCCAAAAAATCCTATTTTTTTCGAAACTTCAAACGATAATGCGATTTCATTACCTGGATAGAAGTAAAACTACAAAATTAAAAAAATAGCTTCTACAACAAAATTATCCCAAAAAAAAAAAAAAGAACCTCATCGTAATCCCTAGAAGAAGGTGATATCCCTCCAGCATCTTCGAATGCAGTGGTGGAAAGCCCAATATCCAAGCCTATTGATGTTATTCAAGTGATTTGGGGTTTCGATCCATGATTTTTTTCAAGAATTTTTGGTGGACTTTTTCTATTGAAGTGAAGAAGAAAAGAAGAAAGAAGATAAGGCGGGAGACGTGGAGATGGAGTAAGAATTTTTTGTTTGGACTCTTGATATTCTTAGGATAGCAAAAGAGTCAATTAAAAATAAATCTATTATTGTTTTGTTTTAACATTTTAAAATAAAGGGTAAATTTGGTGTTTGAAAAAAAAAATACTAACACAATTAGGTTTTTATAAATGGAACCCTAAAGGTATGGGTGTTTCATCGCCATTCTTAACCGAGACTCAGGTTAAGCTCCGTCTCGGAACCTTGTCGGGTTAGGAGTAAAGCGTCCCGAGGTTGACGCATCCCGTTGAGCGTGGAGAAGCATTGGGAACCCCAATTTCTTTCTTTGGAGCCGTTTCTTTTCCCATCCCCCCACCCCAGCATAGCGCTTTGCTTCCGATTCTTTGGAAGAATCCACTTAAGTCTCCCTTCTTCATTGATATGGGGGGAAAGGAAAGGTCTACCAGTTGGGAAGCTACCGGCGAGGTTCACCGGACAGCGTGGGATCTACTTTGTAGGCACAAACAAAAGCAAAACGTGAGAAGAACAAGCTGGGGAAATGGGGGGTGAGACCCACTTTGGCTCTGCAATGCTCAAGTCAGTGAAAACAATTTCAAGTGAGTGTGGAGAACAAAGCAAAATTAGAGCTCAAGTATGGAAGCTTGCTTACAGATGTGTGTTTCCCTAGACACGCGGCCCAATGAGGGGTGTCTGGCAAAGAGTACATGCAAGCCTACAAAAATGTGGACGAAAAGCAACAGTGGCAGGTGCGCACCTTTTGTACTAGGTGTCAGAGAGCACTACTGGGTTGTTATCGAGGGCGAGGCACGCTCGATTCATGGGGGAACTGGACTCCCCCACGAGGCCATAATGTGTGAATCCAAGGGGACCACACAAAAGGGGAAAATCTGCCTCTAGGTTGATCCTATCGAGGGCGATCTCGAGGGTCCAAGATCTGCTGTTGGTCTCAGCCTTTGGAGGGGGGAAGACTGAAGTTTCCGCTCGAGGAAAAGGCTGGGACCCCCCGGGAGTAGAGACAACCAACTTCGAGGGGGCTCTGGGGTGCCAAGATGTCCAGTCTTGAATGGCCTGACGTGGCTTGGTTATATTTTGACCTCATCATTGGTATTTATTTATTATTTTTTTATTAATGTTTTGATTATTTATTATTGATTTTGTTTATTGTAATATATTTTTATTTTATTATTATTTTTATTTAATAATTATTTTGTTAATTTTTTTCTCTAACTTATTAGTTACTTTTTATTATTTGAATGGATTTATTTTGTGTTAATATTTATTGAAAAATATTTATTTATTTAAATATATTTGAATTATTATTTAATTTATTATTTAATTATTTTCTTTTATTTTGTAATTTTTAAACAACGTAATTTAACAGGGAGTTTCGGAGCCCCTACCGACAATAGTTATAGTGTCAGGAACCGACATATAAAATGATGTGTCTTATTTGTATACAGATGTTATGTTGAATTACCCAGAATCAGATCGGGTGGAATTGGCAACTCAGGAAATCTAGACAACATGAACTTTGTGAAAAAGTTGTCATTTAAGAACCAATTATTGAGATTCATATGCATTTGATATATGTTCCCTACTTGAATTCTATCAATGTGGTGGTAAGAAAATCTCTTTCTATGTTACACATACTTGTACTTTAAATAACATTATTGAGTTTAAATTTCAATAATATATTTGAAGTTTTTTATTTATATGTTATTAATTATCTTTTTTAAGATTTATGTTTAACTTAAATTAAAAATGACAAAATTCTTCATCTTTGAATTATCTGCATTTATGTCAATTTTAATTTTTAATATTTGAATTTTTGTTAAATGTGTAATTGAATTATTATATAAATAGAGGTATTTAAAAGTTAGATTAATAACTTTTTGAATTTTAAAATTTATGAAAATCGTTATTGGTTTGTGCTTCTTTTTAAAGTTTTTATATATTTTTATACTTTTGTTAGTTATTTATCATTTTAAAATAGTAATTTGTGTTGTTCTTTTAAATTTTTGCTTCTCTATCAAATGTTACTTTTATATTATATGATGATAGATGTTTATTACGATTAATTTCTTTTATATATATATATATATATATATAATATTTTCAACTCATCAAAATTTAATAATTTTTTTCAATGTTACCTTAGTTTTATCTCTCTTTGGTTATGTTTCTCGAACGGTTAACTTTATTGTATTTGTATAGTTTGTAACTTATTTTAGTTATGTTATTTATTATCATACAATGCAACATATAAGATATTTAAATGAAATAATTTTATATTTTTATGTTTCTTTTCATTAAAATTGTTGTAATTTTTTTTGACAATATAAATAATATTGCATATGTATATTTTAACCTCCACAATTTTATTTTTTTTATGATGACAATTTTTTTATGTATAAATTATTTTCATTCTTTTTGTTTCTAAAGTTTTGTACTTCTTTTGAAAAAATGAATATAATATTTTTCTTTATTTATTTTAGTTTGTAACAAACTAACACTTAATATCGTATTACTTAAATTATCAGTTCTGTTAAATTAAAATTTGAACTATTTATTTTTAAATTTCATGTATAGCATTTCTTCCTTTTCGTTATTTTTTATTTTACCCACTCCGGTAAATATACTCCTTCATTTTTTATTGATTTAAATATTTTCATGTTTCTTTTTTTTTTCGTTGTTTTTTAGTCTTTTATATTAATTATTTGATGTTTTTTTTTTCAATTTTATTAATTTATTTTTCTTACTATTTATGTTATAACATTTATGATTATTTTATTTATTTGATATATTTAATTTTTTTTTTTTTTTCAAATATAATTCTTTGTATTTTTTTATTTTTTATTATTCACTTATAAATATTTATATGTTATTAATTAATCAATCGGCGCCCCAGCATGGGCATTTATGCTTGTAGCTATAATCTGAACGCAGACATTTCATTATTAAATTAATAATTTGACAAGGTGCCAAAAGGTTATTTAATTTCGTTATTGATGATACTAATTTTGGCATTATCAACTAATATTTTGTTACTATATTATTATAACTAGCATCGATTCCCATGCTCAGCGCGAAAAAATATAAAACTATATATATATATAAAATACGTTAAGCTTTTAGATAGTTAAAAACAGAAGGAAAAAAATATAAATTTTAAAACTTAAGCTAAAATATAGTAATAAAAAAAAAAAAAAAAACTCATTAACAAGAACTACAAGGACTAAATTAACAGACTAAGGACGAGTTTACTTTACAAGAATAAATGAGTTTGGTAAAATAAAGACCCATAATTTTCGCTTTACTTTGATAGAAAAGAAATATGTCTTTTTCTCGGAGCCTCGGGTTTTTAACAGAATATGCACGCCTAAATAGTCACGTTTTGAAATCTTTGCTAAATAACCGACATTTCTGGCAGTGGAGAAATTTACTTTTTTATCCTGACTTCTCGCTCTATCTCTTCACTTATAATTATTTAGGTATATTTTTTCTCTTTCTCCTTATTCTATATTTCTTTTTTTATTTTTGTCGAAAGAACTTAATTGCAAATTTTTTATTCAAGTTCAGTTTATTTCTACTTCAAATTTCTGTTTTTTAATTTTTGAGAGTTGTATTGGATAAATTTTAGATTTTTTTTTTTCCTTATTTATCCTTTTGTTTTTAATTAATTTTACATGAATTTGATGTTTTTACGAATTTATTAGTCGATTGATTTCGCAGTTTAAAGGTTTATGGACTCTTGGTATTTTCTGGTGTCTTTAACTCTCATTTTCCGAATTTTAGCAGAAATTGGGTCTCCTTGATTAATGAGTTTTAGCGGAAATTGGATCTCCTTGCTAAATAAATTGTGATCTCTGAATAAAAATGAAAAACAAGGGGAGGGGCAAAAATGAAAATATGCTCTTAGCAGATGGTTTTTAATATTGAAAAGTAAAGAGATTATCAAAAAAAAGCTTATATAACAAAAGTGCTTTCTATTAAAGTAAAAAGAAAAGTTGGTATTTTAGCCAAAATAATTACGGTTAATAACAAAGATTTGATGGATTGCTATCCATTAGAGTAAACTCGCCCTAAGTGTAACGCCCCGTTTTCCATTATGCATTATGGGATATATTAAATTTCGTAGCATTATATGCCTTATATTCTCATGTATTTATATGAACTTCCATTAACGTGAAATTTACGTGAATTAATTGATAACGTGCTTAATTGTTATTATGTGATTCTAATTGATTATTTCATAAAAATGTGAACTTAATTGCATAAATTCTTTGGAGTTACTTGATCATATTCCATGAGACAATACTTGGTTGCATGAATTCAAATTATAGAGGGACTTGTTTGCAAAGTTTGATGATTCATCCATTTTGTTGGAAGACTTTGAAATATATGTATATCTCTTATTTCATTCATTCATCATTTTTAACAAAACCTCACACACACACACACTAATACACGATCAAAACACCATGGAAGAGAAGAAGGAGATTTCATCATTTCAAGCTTGAATCAAGGAAGTTAATTGCATAAGTTGGAGCATCTTCATCATCTCATCCCTTCTTTCTTTCACTTTAAGGTATAGATGGAGTATTTATATGAATCTCTTGAACTTATTTGAAGTAGGGTTTGTTGATTATGATATGATTCCTTGGTTATAAGTGTTTAGGAGCATGTTTAGGATCATCATAATTGAAGACTTGCATGAATTCTTGATTTATATAAGTGTAGAGATCATGGAATTAAATGGGGATTGTGTGATTGTTTCTTGATGAATCAAAGCATGATCCTTGGTTTATATGATATCTAATTGATGTATTTAAGTCTTATACATGTTATGTGTTAGTTTTAAGTTGATTCCTTGCATTTGTTTGGGAGTGGGAATGATTTTGGAGCTTTTCCCGATATGCCCTGTTTTTCTTCTGCCGCGCAGCAGGTCGCGGCCGCGACCGAAAATACACACAAAACAGGTCGCGCCCGTGACCCCATTTTGGCTAACTTTCGACTATTGGAAAATTGCATGAAAAATTCGGAAAAACACTTGGTCGCGGCCGCGACCATTTTGTGAAGGTTTTTGGTCGCGCCCACGACCCCTCCAGAAACTGCATTTCGTCCAACTTCAAACCCACACCATTTTCACCTCGATTTGAATTAGAAAACGTGCCATATACCTTTGGAAAGGTATTTGTGTCTAGTTTCAAACCCAACAAACAAAACTCAATTCACATTTCTAGAATTAAAGATATTCTAGTTTTCCCTCAACATGTACATTTTCTAAAATTGTCAGTTTTTTTGCTAAACTTCAACAAAACCTTTCATATGGCATTCTTTTCACTTCTTTGGCTCTTGTATGTGACCTATATGAGTTATAAACTTGGTTTAGTGATAATTATTTTCATAATTAACATTGCTTGATTGTTATTGCGTGACATATTGATTAGGACATTGTCGTGCGTCTTAAGTGGTTCATTTAAGTCGTGTCTCACGAACCCTTGTCCTTATTGCATAGATTTCCTTCCCGTTGACGAGGAGCACGCATCGTAGTTATATCTTTATTTTGGTCGTCACATGTGAGGTTTAATTTCTAGATATATAGAACCCTTACAACCCTATGTGATCTTTCGGCCAAAATGTATATACATATATCTATATATCTTTCTCAAAACCTTTATAGATTGTAAATGATTTATCGTGACATATTGAACTTTTCGTGATTGATTGATTGATTGTTTTGGCGAGTAAAACATGTTCACTTTGGGCCCGAGGGTAGTGTATTGAGTAATCCGGGGAGGCATCGGGCCGACGGTGATCTCTTGCACTATCCTCACTTATTGTTGGGGGCACCCCTGAATCCACCAGGAGGTTTGGTGGAGGAAGGAGCCCGCCGGGCGTAGGGACTCATGAATCCTATGCCCAGATTGATTGGGTGGTGGGGCCTTCCAATCCCACCATCACCCGGAGGAAGAAGGAGTGATTGAAATTGCTAATTGTGCTCTAAAATTGATTGCTTCGTCACCTAATCATTGAATAACTGAATTATTGTACACAGTCGGAGAAAGGTTGGAGAATTGCCCTCACTCGCCGGACCACTGATTGAAATGAATTGAAATTGATTATATTGTTAAATTGAATAGTTGTAATTTCGGGCGAAGATATTTCCTTTATTAAACCTATATTATTTCATTTGTAAAAGCTTTACCCGAGATTATAACTTGCATGTTAAATTGCGCTAATATTTATTCATAAACCCCTCACTCAGTCTTTCATAGACTGACACCTCACATTTTCAGGTATTACAAGTTGAGCGCTAGGCGAGAATCGAGTGGAGTCTATTCCTTGCATTCGATCGAGCACGGTGCATTTATTTATTGTTTCAAAGGGGATTATTGTTAACGTTATTTGTTATGTATTTTAGGAGATGATAATGTATTGATATATGAGACGTGGACGGAAATAACATGTTTTAATAATGGTCATTTGACCTTGAATATGTTATGCTTCCGCTTTAATTCTTGTTGCATGTATGAGTGAGTCCCGCCTAGCTTGTCGTTTAATTACATTGTCACCCGTTCGCTATAGGTTGGCTCATGTATAGACTTCCTATTTTGTATGTGGATCGACCTATAGTGCGGGGGTGTGGCACCCTCACGAATAGGGGTGCTACATCTTAAGTGGTATCAGAGCCCGGTTGCAAAATCGCGGTTCTAGTGTCGTGTCGTGTCGAGTCTAAGTCGAACGGCATAGGAATTACTTGATAACTTGTGCATTGCATTGATTCCTGTCACTACTTGTGGATTAATTGAACTTATATGGCTTGCAATTTATATGCTCAACATGTTTAATTAAACTTTGCTGGAATTACTTGTTACATTTTGCATTCTAAATTGTTTATAAATGAGATACGTGCATTATCAATTGAACCGGCATGCATTATTTAGTGATTAGTGTTTGTAGGTTACCTCCATTTGTTGCCACAACCATCAATCTAGTTGCCGAAATTGAGGAGAGTTTTGAGCCATTGGACGTCCAATCTAGTCCTCAAAAGGCTTAAGAAAGAAAATTTTCATTTTCTTTCTTAAGGGGGAGAGTCGGCCAAAGGAATAATTTAAACCTTAGGGGTATGCTCGCATGAAGATGGAAGTATCAATTGAAGAATTAAGCGTTTAACCGAGTTATTTTAATACAAGAATCCCAATCCACGGTGAATGGTACACTTAATCATGCATAACACGTGCATCATGAATTTTATTATTCTTGTTAGTTGCCATTTGGTTGTATATAAGTTTTAGTTATGTGCTTAACGTGATTCCACTAGCTCTATGTGACATTTATGTGAGTGTTTTACAAATTGTTCTCTTGAATTGTTATCTTGCTTGTTTGAGAAACGGGGTTTTCTCATTGCTTGTTGAGAGACGGGGTTCTCTCATTACTTGTTGAGCGACGGGGTTCTCTCATTTCTTGTTGGAGAGACGGGGTGCTCTCATTTTGTGTTAAGGAGACGGGGCTCTCTCATTACTTGTCTAAGAGACGGGGCTCTCTTATTACTTGTGCATCATTTTAAAACTCGATAGTGGACCTGGGGACCAGGTCCTTTTAGGGGGGGGGGGGGGGGAGAATTGTAACGCCCCGTTTTCCATTATGCATTATGGGATATATTAAATTTCGTAGCATTATATGCCTTATATTCTCATGTATTTATATGAACTTCCATTAACGTGAAATTTACGTGAATTAATTGATAATGTGCTTAATTGCTATTATGTGATTCTAATTGATTATTTTATAAAAATGTGAACTTAATTGCATAAATTCTTTGGAGTTACTTGATCATATTCCATGAGACAATACTTGGTTGCTTGAATTCAAATTATAGAGGGACTTCTTTGCAAAGTTTGATGATTCATCCATTTTGTTGGAAGACTTTGGAATATATGTATATCTCTTATGTCATTCATTCATCATTTTTAACAAAACCTCACACACACACACACTAATATACGATCAAATCACCATGGAAGAGAAGAAGGAGATTTCATCATTTCAAGCTTGAATCAAGGAAGTTAATTGCATAAGTTGGAACATCTTCATCATCTCATCCCTTCTTTCTTTCACTTTAAGGTATAGATGGAGTATTTATATGAATCTCTTGAACTTATTTGAAGTAGGGTTTGTTGATTATGATATGATTCCTTGGTTATAAGTGTTTAGGAGCATGTTTAGGATCATCATAATTGAAGACTTGCATGAATTCTTGATTTATATAAGTGTAGAGATCATGGAATTAAATGGGGATTGTGTGATTGTTTCTTGATGAATCAAAGCATGTTCCTTGGTTTATATGATATCTAATTGATGTATTTAAGTCTTATACATGTTATGTGTTAGTTTTAAGTTGATTCCTTGCATTTGTTTGGGAGTGGGAATGATTTTGGAGCTTTTCCCGATATGCCCTGTTTTTCTTCTACCGCGCAGCAGGTCGCGGCCGCGACCGAAAATACACACAAAACAGGTTGCGCCCGTGACCCCATTTTGGCCAATTTTCGACTTTTGGAAATTGCATGAAAAATTCGGAAAAACACTTGGTCGCGGCCGCGACCATTTTTTGAAGGTTTTTGGTTGCGCCCGCGACCCCTACAGAAACTGCATTTCGTCCAACTTCGAACCCACGCCATTTTCACCTCGGTTTGAATTACAAAACGTGCCATATACTGTTGGAAAGGTCTTTGTGTCTAGTTTCACACCCAACAAACAAAGCTCAATTCCCATTTCTAGAATTAAATATACTCTAGTTTTCCCTCAACATGTATATTTTCTAAAATTGTCCGTTTTTTGCTAAACTTCACCAAAAGCTTTCATATTGCATTCTTTTCACTTCTTTGGCTCTCGTATGTGACCTATATGAGTTATAAACTTGGTTTAGTGATAATTATTCTCATAATTAACATTGCTTGATTGTTATTGCGTGACATATTGATTTGGACATTGTCGTGCGTCTTAAGAGGTTCATTTGAGTCGTGTCTCACGGACCCTTGTCCTTATTGCACAGATTTTCTTCCCGTTGATGAGGAGCACACATCTTAGTTATATCTTTGTTTTGGTCATCACAGGTGAGGTTTAATTTCTAGATATATAGAACCCTTACAACCCTGTGTGATCTTTCGGCCAAAATGTATATACATATATCTATATATCTTTCTCAAAACCTTTATAGATTGTAAATGATTTATCGTGACATATTGAACTTTTCGTGATTGATTGATTGATTGTTTTGGCGAGCAAAGCATGTTCACTTTGGGCCCGAGGGTAGTGTATTGAGTAATCCAGGGAGGCATCGGGCCGACGGTGATCTCTTGCACTATCCTCACTTATTGTTGGCATCACCCCTGAATCCACCCGGAGGTTTGGTGGAGGAAGGAGCCCGCCGGGCATAGGGACTCATGAACCCTATGCCCAGATTGATTGGGTGGTAGGGCCTTCCAATCCCACCATCACTCCGAGGAAGAAGGAGTGATTGGAATTGCTAATTGTGCACTATAATTGATTGCTTGGTCACCTAATCATTGAATAACTGAATTATTGTACACAGTCGGAGAAAGGTTGGAGAATTGCCCTCACTCGTCGGGCCACTGATTGAAATGAATTGAAATTGATTATATTGTTAAATTGAATAGTTGTAATCTCAGGCGAAGATATTTCCTTTATTAAACCTATATTATTTCATTTGTAAAAGCTTTACCCGGGATTACAAATTGCATGTTAATTGCGCTAATATTTATTCATAAACCCCTCACTCAGTCTTTCATAGACTGACACCTCACATTTTCAGGTATTACAGGTTGAGCGCTAGGCGGGAATCGAGTCGAGTCTAGTCCTTGCATTCGAGTCGAGCACGGTGCATTTATTTATTGTTTCAAAAGGGATTATTGTTAACGTTATTTGTTATGTATTATAGGAGATGATAATGTATTGATATATGAGACGTGGACGGAAATAACATGCTTTAATAATGGTGATTTGACCTTGAATATGTTATGCTTCTGCTTTAATTCCTGTTGCATGTATGAGTGAGTCCCGCCTAGCTTGTCATTTAATTGTATTGTCACCCGTTCGCTATAGGTTGGCTCATGTATAGACTTCCCATTTTGTATGTGGATCGACCTATAGTGCGGGGGTGTGGCATCCTCACGAATAGGGGTGCTACACTAAGTTTTATTTTATAATAGAGAAAATTATATTTTTAGTCCCATAGGATTAATCATTTTGCAAATTTAGTCCCATATATTTGAAATTAGACGTATTTGGTCCCATTATTTTCAAAAAGTTAACAATTTTGGTCTCATCAGTCAAATGACCGACGAAAAATGTATTTTTTTGCCGTTTAGTGTAATTTGGGGGAAAATTATTGATCATTATGTTGTTTTTGTGGGAGTTTGCTTATTAATACCTCATTTTAGAACCATATGAACTTAACGAGAGTGGTTCAGAATAATACTTTAAAGTTGATTCAGGGTGCTAAAATAGGGTATTTTTGCCACGACCCTTGTAAGGGCCGCCCCAGACTGGTTCTCAAGGTTGGCCCCAAGATGCATCAAGACGTATGACGCTTGTCAACTGCTTTATAGCCCATTTCTCATCCATGAAGGGCGACAAGCTACCCGCGACCTACCTTTACAACATTGTACAGAAGGAAGATGAAACACTTAGGTATTTCTTCACTCGATTCTCCTAAGCCGCAGTCCAAGTTCAAGCGCTTAGCATGAACATGCTGATTCCAACCCTCCATACGACACTTTGAGATAAGGAGTATGCCCGACATATCGTTCAAAAGAACCCCGACTCGATCTCTAAACTACTCGAGCTCGGGGGGGATTCGATGAGGGTGGAGGAAGTGGAGATGGCCTAGAGGAGTGGCCCCGGAAAGAAAGCGGAAGCCTTTCAACCACAACTGACCGAGTCAAGACGAGATAGCAAGGGCAGAGTTGATCAGGGTTCCGAAAGCGGCATGAAGAAGCACTATATCTCCCCCAACCGGCCAATCAAGGAAATCTATAATGTCTCCAACAAGAAGTTGTTCAAAAATCCCAAGCCGATCAAGGAGACAACAAAAACTAGAGATTGGGGGAAATATTGCCACTTCCATTGGCAGACTGGCCACAATACGTCCAAATGTTTTGCTCTGAGAGAGGAGGTCGAGTGTCTGATCCAGGGTGGCCAGCTTGAGGAGTTTATCAAGAAACTCGATGAACTTGCCCTCCGGGCGGAGGAGTGAAGCCCATCCCCGACACCTGGAAGCTAAGCAACCGACTGAGAGGGATGGCTATAATCTTTCTTACCTCGATCGAATCGACATGATAGTCGGTGGAGACACGAAGACCGCCGGCAAATGCACTCAAAGAGAGGCTCAAAGGAATTATTTCGGGCCAAGGGAAGTGCTTCAGGTCGAGCAAGGGGGGAAAGATGATTGGATCGATGCGGAGGTCACTTTTGGCGATAGGGATTTAATCAACGGGCCACCACGGGAGGGCAATGAGCCTAGTTATCCGATGGTGGTCACATTAGATGTAGCCAACTTGGATGTATCCAAGACTCTTGTTGATAATGGAAGCTCGACCAATATTATCTTGTACTCTACTCTTATTAAAATGAATTTGGCTAAGAATTTGAGGCTTGAACCAATTAAGACTCCACTAATAGGCTTCAGAGGGGCCGAGGTTTATCCCAAAGGTTGAGTCTACCTAGTCACCTCCATAGAAACACTTCCTAAGAGGGCGACTATGGAAATCGAGTATCTTGTGGTCGAGCAACCCTCCACTTATAACATCATCTTTGGTCGACCAGGGTTGATTGACTTCCGCGCCATTAGCTCGACCTATCATCAGATGATCAAGCTTTCCACCCCGTACAGCATCGGGGAACCCAGATGCGACATACCCATGGTCTAGTCCTGCTACTCGATCTCAATGGAGAAAGTGAAGCTCCCTAGTAAGAGCGTGGTCCCAGTTTTACAGATCCCAAATTTCTATGAAGAAGACTTGGTCGACAGAGATATTCAGGATCCCGAGAGATCCTATAAAATCACCTCCAAACTCATGGCAAAGAGGAGAAAAGTGGCCAACAGCCGAGTCAAGGCATCGAGCCAAACGGAGGAGGTCGAACTCATCCCGGGACAGGCAGAAAAGATAACGCATGTCGGTGTTTTGCGATCCAGCAAGCACGCCAAGCACTACATGCTGATCCAATTCTTACAAGAAAAATATAAATATCTTCACCTGGAGCGCCTCTGATCTGGTGGGGATCGACCCGAGCGAATGCACCACTTGAATGTCGATCCCACTTTCAAGCCAGTTAAGCAGAAGTTAAGGAACCAAAGTGTGGCAAGAAATGAGATCATCAAGGCGGAGATAAATAAATTGCTCGATGCCGGGTACATCACCCCTGCCAAGTACGTAGATTGGCTTTGCAATGTGGTTTTAGTGGCCAAAACCGGAGGAAAGTGGAGAATGTGTAATGATTTCACCGACCTCAACAAAGCATGCCCTAAAGACCCATATTCGCTACCTCGAATCGACCAGTTAATCGACTCGACGGTTGGTTGTGAACTAATGAGTATGATGGATGTGTTCCAAGGATATTATTAGATTTTCATGGCCCTCAAGGATGAGAAGAAAATGGCTTTCGTAATCGTTAAGGGCATTTATTGCTTCAAGGTGATGCCTTTCGGGCTAAAAAATGCGGGGGCTACTTATCAAATGTTGGTGAATCGAGTCTTCGAGAGTGAAATTGGGAAAATTATGGAGGTCTAGGTCGATGACATGATCGTCCGAAGTAAAAAATCGTATGACCATCTCAAAGACTTGGGTCGCTCTTTCGACCTCCTGAGGAAATATCACTTGAAGCTTAACCCTAACAAATGCCCTCTCGGCCTCTTGCGGGTGATCCCGTCAGCCCAAGGCGCGCCCGGAACTCCTCCCGCGCGGTTACGGGGGAGACTAGGCGCAAGGCCTGCGCACTCCTAGGTCAGGCGGGCGGCGGCGCGCGAGGGCCTCGCGAGGGACCCCTTCTCACGCGGGGTTTCGCGTGTTCGTCGTAATCCGGGTTTTCGTCTCGTGTTTTCGTTCAAAAGCAAAACTAATCCAAGAAATCCATAAACAGTTTATACAGTTTCAAATCTAAAACAGTTTTCAAAAACAAATTTTTACAAAACAGTTTTCAGAAACTTTCAGGAAAAATACAGTTTCGTAATTCAGGCTTTCTAAAACAGTTACAAATACTCAATCGCATCAAGCCTAAGAATTTCTACCAAATTCAGTTAAGTGGAGACGAATTAGAAACACGATTAACGAGGTGGCTCTGATACCACTTGTTGGAAAACAGGAATCAAAAAGCAGCGGAAATTTAAAAATTTTCCAACAAAAGGATCGAAAACTCGCAATCATTAATCCAAATTCGTAAGGTAAAGAAACTTACTTTTCAATAATCTAACTTGAAGCTCTCTAGAGATAGTCCACCAACTTGACTACAATCTAACTAGTAAGGATGCTAGTTATCTAGTTAGTGTTTAGGCTTAACCTAGGGTTTATTTGATCTTGGAGAAAGGATGGTGTTCAACACATGAACCAAAAGAATTGTCAATTACCCTCTAAGGGGAGCTCGATATAGCCAAGGGAGGGGCGGCTGAAACTTAGTCCTATTGGACTAAGGATTTGGTTCCTCTCTCTTATTACTTGATCATCAAGTAATTCCAAACTTTGACTTTGAATTCTAATTCAAATCAACTTTTAAGAGAGCTAAAAATATCCAAACTCCTTTTGGATAATATTATACTTTATTTATTAATAAATAAATAACTTATTTATCTAATTAATTAATTCATAATTAATTAAATAGATTAATTTCTCCAAAATAAGACTTTCATTTTAATTCAAAATTAAACGGAAGTCTATTAAATAATTAACACATTCATTATTTAGTAAACAAATAATTATACACGTGTGGTGCACACGTGTCCATGTATGACATGTGTCACTCACGTGACCCACACGTGTGTTTCACACGTGTGGAACCCACTTGGTATGATCAACTCGTTTAATCATTTTAAATCCTTAACTTATGTAACCAAGTTGTTGTGTGTGACCCTCTAGGTTCTCAATTCAATTAGCAGTGACCCTAATTAATTAATTCACTAATTAATTAATTAGTCCACAGATTAAACGATCATAGTCTAGCAACAGGTGTTTAACCCCTAGCTGAATTGAAATGTCTCGATTCGACAGAACCTTTAAGTCATTGATTCATGTGTGATACAATCCTCCTACTTACTATCTCTCAACCAAGATCTAGGGTAAGGGAATAATCAGAACCTTAATAATATGGTCTTAAAGCTAAGTGCATTTCATATCCATTTGATCTCAATCCAAGAAACCATTTTCTTGATGTCTTGATCTACTGCCTTGGCCAAGGACTCCATATGGCATATGAATGACTTACACAATAAGAGATCACCTTGCAAAAGCAAGTGTAGGTCCTTTCTTGATTCTCATTCACTTTCTTGAATCACTTGTGCAGCCCCAGCATAAGCCTTGAATCAGTTGTCTAAGGCGACACCCTTTAAAGCTTATACCTAAGACTATAGAGTTAACTCATAAAGCGACATGGAACCTCAAGTCTAAGGATCAATTAATCACATCAATGACTCGTGAGATATTTCCTAATCTGGAAGTTTCCATTTCCTGAAATAGAAACTTCCTTTCCCATTTAGGAATCTTCTCACACAGGGCACCTCAGTGAACTTACTTATGGAAATAAGCACTATAGCACCCCGCACGTGAGGCACCACATCCCCCGCACTATGGCTCAACATGAGTAACGAAACAATAAATCCGTACTCGTATCGAACCATAGCGAACGGGAGACAAACAGAAAACCCTCCTAAGCTAGGCGGAACTTAGACCCTGCAATAACAACCAATCAACAAAATATAGTGCCTCAGAAAACTAAAACTCAAACATACAAACCATAAGCAGACTTGGGCTCTTCAGGCCTCTTTTAAACTCAAACATACAAACCATAAGCAGACTTGGGCTCTTCAGGCCTCTTTTAAACTCATAATCCAAGCCCAACAAAAGCAATTCAATAGCAATTATACAAGAATCAATTCCATGATCTTACAAGGTCGAATCAAACACAATTTAAATGCATAAGGTGAAAACATAGACGCTTCTAACTTAACTTGACCGACTCAACCTCAACACAACTCCGCCTAGCCCGGGACTCCAAAGCCAAACCTGCACGCTAAAGTGTTGGGGAGGGAGAGGGTCAGTCTCTAGAAGACTGAGTGAGCAGGAGCGATACATATATATGTAAAACATGCACATGCAAGTCATAAATCCCGAGCAAGGTTTTATTTAGAATTATTTCCCAAAAAGGGCAAGAGAATGACCAAGCAATACTCGGATTTTACGACTAATCCTATTAATTCATAACATTTATAAATCATACATAAACATAAGGCTCGTCGAGTGAGCGTGCATCATCTCAAACCAAACTCCGACCATGTACGGCAAATATCAATAATATTTTAAGTAGGTGATCATGCAATACATCATAATACACACAAATCATATATCATATCCTAAACATATTCGTTTGGGCAATCCGTGTCCCGGCCTTCCTGCACGGTGCCTATCAATCGTAACATAATCATAATCATAATCATAGTCATAAATAAGTTCCAACCTTCTTCCTCCGGGTGGTGGACGGGTTTGCAAGGCCCGACCACCCAATCATATCAATGCGGCTATGAGGTTCATGAGGCCTCAAAGCCCGGTTAGCGTTTCCCCGTCAAAAACTCCTTGACGAAGTCCGTTTCGCCGTAATTGGTTGGAACTAGTATATGGGATCCCCGTCAGCCCTTGCCTCCTCGGTTAGCCACATATACTAAGTCCCGGGGCCCGTACAATCATAAATCATAAATGTGTCTCGCCAAACATATCAATTCATACGAACATAACATAATTCATAAGTCATTTGAAAAGGGTTTACTCGATCAGTATTTACTCGATGACTTTACTTTAAAAGTACATATATATAATCATAAGGTTTTGGCCAAAGCTTTTCACATAAGGGTTGTAGGGTTTGTTACATAACTAGAACGAAAACACCCTCACCTGAACCGTGACGATACAAGGAACGAGTACCAAGTGCCTGAACGATCAAGATCTCTCCACCCTGGAGATAAACTGTACAAAAGACAACATGACGTGTTCGTGAGACTCGAGACTCCAATGAACCATATGAGACGCACGGCATGCCCTGAACATGATATGAATGCGTAACAAATGATATTATGTCATAAAATGTTCATGTGCACTATTAAAGAATTTAAAACATATAATCAAATCATTCGTTCATATATTTCATTCAATTTCATAAATTCATAAATTCATAACATTCATAATGCATATCAATTAATCCAAGAATTCATTTAATAATCATAATACATAATATTCATATTCACATTTAGGAATAAAATAAATAAATAAAACGTTCAATCAATAGTCGGTAAATTAAATACGCGAAATAAAAATCAATTAATTTCAAGAATTGAATTAAATCAAATAATATTGAAAATATATAATAAATATAATAAACATATATAATATAATAACATATATAACTATTATATAATATCATAGGTGTATATAATATATATATGTATACGTAGGTCACCATACATGCATATATATATTTATAATATTAACATATACATTAATATATTACCTATACATTACCATGCATGCACACACTATATATAGAATATATATTCATGCATGCAAACATTCCATGCACACTCAACTTCATGCATAATTACACAGCCATGCACACACAAAAATACATAGCCATGCATGCACAATAACACACTCACTGCACATATATACACAGTAGCAAACACACACAAGCAAACGCGGGCAACAGAAAACGCAGGTAAAGTTCAAAAGAAACGGGGTGACACCCCCGTGTCACCTTCCAAGCCCAGACCGAGACACCCCCGTGTCTCGATACAGCAATTCTAGGCCAACAAAGCACCCCCGTTCCCGCTGGAAAGGAAGAAAACTGACACACCCGTGTCTCACCCGCACAGTCCCTGTTTTGATAGCAATTAACTCAGAAACAGGGCAGCCATTCCAGCAAGAAAAGCAGGCAACATAAGCAACATTACAAGGTATAAAATGCAGCAAGAACTCAGCCACTACACACACCAAGAAGCCACAAAAATGGACAGCAAAAGAGAGAAGGTATCACAACAGTTTTTGACAGCAAATATTCACGCCAAAACAGAGCAAGGCTTACGGTAAAAACAGGGCAAGAACGATCCTCAACAACTCCACACATCCATACCAGTTTAGAACAATAAATACTCATCTAAGAAACACCATTTCAACATATATATCAGTTCCAAAAGAGTACAACCAAGAGGAGAAAGCATACGTGACATTCATGTGAATTTTTCTCAAAGTGTCATAAATGATAACTCATCAATACTTCAACCACCAAGAAATCAATGATCATAAATGATATAAGGATGTCAAAATAATCATTCTCAAGCTTGGAATCAATCAAAACCATTAAAAATCGAATGAGATCAACTATTTGCCCAAAACTCCCCATTTTCGGAAACAGCCCAGTAATCCACGAATCTATGCTCAAATTTGGAAATAAGAGGATGAAAATGAACAGAAATGAACATATATTACAACCCTAAACTTACCTTGTTGATTGGATGAAGTTTGGATGAGATTTGAGCTCCAAAATCTCTAAGGAATGAAAGGTTATGGGACTGCTTGAATTTCCAGAGACTTTGGCTGAGTTTTGGGGATTGTGTGAGGATTGGTTTGGTTAGAGAATGATATATCCGGTTAGGGGGTTGAGTTAGGGTTCAAGAGAATCAAACCATGGTTAATTTGGTTAAAGTTTGGATAAGATATGGCTATATTTGTACAACAAGGTCAGTTTAGTCTCCGTTTCGTTTTTCGGTTGGATTTCGAAGGTTCAAGTGACTTTGGAAAAATATAAGGCTAAGTTTACTAAACTCGAATTTTCGTTACGAGTTCAGCGGAGTTGACGGAACTCGAATCCGAGTTCCCGAGCTCAAGATATTAAATTCGGAACCAAGGCTACTCTAAGTGCTCGTTAGCCCCCGATTTGGTTCCTCGAATCAAATTAAATTCGTTGACATATCAAATAAATTCGAAAACATAAACCGAGCATATAAGCATGTTCATAACACATATATTTACGACATACTACAAATTCGTGGCATTTCGATATCATTTCATATAAGAACGAATCACAAAAAAAACAACCAAGCTCATTCATGCAATTCATGCACAAATATAAATTCCATGCAAAAATTTAAATCAAAGTTCATGCAATTCATGCACAAATATTTTAATTAAATAAATCAAATTAATTTATAAACATAAATTAAAGTAACGTAATTAATTAATTAAAGCATGATTAATTAACATAATACATAATTAGCAACATAATTAACATTAATTATTAAATTAACAATAATTAAAGAAATATATATATATGTATATATATATATATATATATATATATATATAGATACTTAATATACGAAATATTTAAAATAATATTGAATTAAAATAAAATATAATAAAATAAAATTATAGCGATTTATAATAAAATTAAATATGAAACACGTAAAAATAATTAATCACATAATTAAATAATTAAATTGAGCAATTTAGAAACAAATATGACATATTAATAAAATTGAAAAACCGGGGCGTTACAATCTCTGCCCCTTAAAAGAATCCGTCCTCGGATTCACTGCACGCTTAAAACCACCAATGAGAGATTCCCCGTCTCTCGCAAGCAACAAGGAGAGAGCCCCGTCTCTCGAGCAACAATGAGAGAACCCCGTCTCTCGCAAGCAAAGAGAGTACCCCGTCTCTCAAACAAAAATTAAAAGAATCCCCGTCTCTTAGAAACAACAAGAGCACCCCGTCTCTCAAACAAAAATAAATAAATCAAGGAAGTCTCCGATACTCCCAAGCAACACACGCAAAACCAAATTCAAAATCACACAAGCCACCCCAAGGCAAGTAACAGATATCATCCACGTTAATCATCAATTACTTCACGTAGTTTAACTTGGTAAGAAAATAAAGCACATAACAAAGAAATTATTAAATTGAATTTGCATGAATGTATGCTTCATGAATGCTATAAATACCGTTCACCGTAGTCACGAAATTTTAAAATTGTGAGTTGTCGTTGATCAGTGTATCATCTGTCTCGAAGATAGATTCAGTGCTCAGTTTGTCTTTAACCTCTTCAGGGTACCCCGATGAAACAATTGATGAATCCGTCAGGGGTTATACTTCTTAGATCCCTTCTGCCTGGTACTGCTTCCAATCTTCATCATTTCTCTTAATCTTCATTCAACTGACTCTTTTTAATTAACCGAGTTTGACCTCCCGAATACCCTTAGACCATTCGTCTTGAATTTAGGTCCATAGCTACTATTTTACCCATATCGGGGTTTAAAATACTCACGAGAATAACTACCCCTGACAACCTTGACGATTCAATCCTTACCTTGAGGTATTTGTCATTAGGATCTACCTTAACACGATTCCTTTTCCATCTTCCGTTCATGTTATCCATTCATTCCCTTTAACCCCTTAAGGTTATATTCGGCGTCTAGCTCCACATTTCTTGAATCGAAGATAGAATGTCCTTGATGATTCTTGACGTTTGATGTAAATCCTCCAATGATCATCTTTTCCGGTTTGGTTTCTTCTTAAATTTCCTTCTGAATTATCGTGGAAATAACCGAAGACTTGATAATATTGTCATTATTGAACCCCCTTTTTACTCTATTGGATTACTCTTGATTGCCATCCTTCCATTCTATGCTAGCTTGATTCGACTCTCTCTCTCCCGTCAATTCTGACTTAGGGTTTACAGAAGCTCCCTTATAATTTTGTTATCCCCAGATCTATGTTCTATACATAGGAATATTCTCCAAGCCATTTCCGTTATACCTAGTGAGGGACTTCAACCCGAATTTAATAACTTAGTTCTCCTCTTAACAACTTAACCATCCAAGCCGCCTTAGTTATCTCTGATCATCACTAATAGGACTTCCAGGTCTTCCTTAATTTGCAATTTCGTTATTCCCACTAAATATTTCTTCGAGCACCCCTTCAATTGTCCAATTTGTTCCTCGGTCGTACTCTCCCCCTTAAATTTCTATTGTCACAAGTTGAACTCCATTGATTCTTCTTTTGTCAAAATTCTTGATGAGTAATTCCCATTAGGTGAAGTTTAACTGATATAGAAATCAAGGATTTGGCCTTTCAACTCCTTCCCAAGTTCTCTTGATGTCCGAAACTCCTTTCTTATTCTTGTCCGGAACTCTAGTCTCACTTCTCCTTCTGAATTCTTGTTTCCGTTAACCTATCCCTTAATGGAAGTTCCTATTTCCCAAATTCACCTTCCTTATAAAGTGTCATCCTATTATTTCTCTTCCTCATAACTCAGATGCTGGTCGGTTGAACTAATACTTGATAGTTGAGGCGAAAGAACTTCCTATCAATTAAACACTAAACTGTATGTCGGGTGAAAATAACGATGCATGTGTCACGTTTACATCAAGCAATTATACAACACATTAGCGCAACGAAACCACTTAGAAACGTACGGATAAACAGAAGGTCAAAAGAATAAATAATTAATGCAAAATATGATGCACGTGCTATGAATGTTTTGGAACCTGTCACCAATGTGGTAAGTTATTAGCTCAGTAGCTTTTCTTCGTTCCTCCAATCCCGAGGTTACTTTGACTTGGTGATTATTCCTTGCCTTTCCCATGATCTTCAAGTTTTCCATGAGTCTTTTTGCATCACTTGTATCTTCCACTATCCGAAATTGAAATTTCACGATCCCTGATTTCTTCGACATCCACTGAATTAGCCTTTGCATTTACCCCCGAGATTCGCCCTTCAACCAGTCTTCGCCTTTCTTTATAGTTCCCATTTGTTGCTCCATATCTTCCAATTTAACCTCACAACATGACAATTCAGCTTGGGTTTGGAAAAATGAACTCAAGTCCTGTCCTTAGCATTATCACCCTCCATGGATTGTAGTTATCCTATTACTTATCTTTCTCTAACTCCTTCTCGACTTGTTTCCCATCTTACCTCGACTCCTCTTAATTATTGATACCTCTTTCCAATCTTGACTTCTAAAACTCGATTTCTAATTACCAGTTTTATTTAGAAGCCTTTTGACAACCCTTGGGCTTAATTCCCTCCAGATCCATTTTACCTGAACCCTGAACTAAAATACCTTCAAGGTTGATATACCCCACTCCTCAGGTTGGGCAATCCCCTGAATCCAAGTGAAGTACCCTAAGTCGTGGATTCACATAGATTGATCTTCTGAGTTACAACCATCCCGTGATTAACTCCTATCCTCCATGCCTCCGAAAGAATTGTAATAGATTGTTGTGATCATAGAACTTGGTCGTGGTTTGATATTATCTTTATAACCTGAAAATCATAACTCCTTTCGAGAATATATGCATGCGATTAGTGCATGCTCATGGCAGGTATTCAGTACGAAAGGCAAGAGTCCATATAAAATGCAACAAGTAATTCAACAAAATTCTTAAAGAAACCAAATTCCATATTCAAGATCAATGCAATGCACACAATATCACATAGTCCCTATGCCGTTCAACTTAGACTGACTCCAACACGACTCGAGAACACCGGTTTTGCAACCGGGCTCTGATACCACTTAAGGATGTAGCACCCCGCACGTGAGGCACCACATCCCCCGCACTATGGCTCAACACGAGTAACGAAACAATAAATCCGCACTCGTATCGAACCATAGCGAACGGGAGACAAACAGAAAACCCTCCTAAGCTAGGCAGAACTTAGACCCTGCAATAACAACCAATCAACAAAATATAGTGCCTCAGAAAACTAAAACTCAAACATACAAACCATAAGCAAACTTGGGCTCTTCAGGCCTCTTTTAAACTCAAACATGCAAACCATAAGCAGACTTGGGCTCTTCAGGCCTCTTTTAAACTCATAATCCAAGCCCAACAAAAGCAATTCAATAGCAATTATACAAGAATCAATTCCATGATCTTACAAGGTCGAATCAAACACAATTTAAATGCATAAGGTGAAAACATAGACGCTTCTAACTTAACTTGACCGACTCAACCTCAACACAACTCCACCTAGCCCGGGACTCCAAAGCCAAACCTGCACGCTAAAGTGTTGGGGAGGGAGAGGGCCAGTCTCTAGAAGACTGAGTGAGCAGGAGCGATACATATATATGTAAAACATGCACATGCAAGTCATAAATCCCGAGCAAGGTTTTATTTAGAATTAGTTCCAAAAAAGGGCAAGAGAATGACCAAGCAATACTCGGATTTTACGACTAATCCTATTAATTCATAACATTTATAAATCATACATAAACATAAGGCTCGTCGAGTGAGCGTACACCATCTCCAACCAAACTCCGACCGTGTACGGCAAATATCAATAATATTTTAAGTAGGTGATCATGTAATACATCATAATACACACAAATCATATATCATATCCTAAACATATTCGTTTGGGCAATCCGTGTCCCGGCCTTCCCGCACGGTGCCTATCAATCGTAACATAATCATAATCATAATCATAGTCATAAATAAGTTCCAACCTTCTTCCTCCGGGTGGTGGACGGGTTTGCCAGGCCCGACCACCCAATCATATCAATGCGGTTATGAGGTTCATGAGGCCTCAAAGCCCGGTTAGCGTTTTCCCGTCAAAAACTCCTTGACGAAGTCTGTTTCGCCGTACTTGGTTGGAACTAGTATATGGGATCCCCGTCAGCCCTTGCCTCCTCGGTTAGCCACATATACTAAGTCCCGGGGCCCGTACAATCATAAATCATAAATGTGTCTCGCCAAACATATCAATTCATACGAACATAACATAATTCATAAGTCATTTGAAAAGGGTTTACTCGATCAGTATTTACTGATGACTTTACTTTAAAAGTACATATATATAATCATAAGGTTTTGGCCAAAGCTTTTCACATAAGGGTTGTAGGGTTTGTTACATAACTAGAACGAAAACACCCTCACCTGAACCGTGACGATACAAGGAACGAGTACCAAGTGCCTGAACGATCAAGATCTCTCCACCCTGGAGATAAACTGTACAAAAGATAACATGACGTGTTCGTGAGACTCGAGACTCCAATGAACCACATGAGACGCACGGCATGCCATGAAAATGATATGAATGCGTAACAAATGATATTATGTCATAAAATGTTCATGTGCACTATTAAAGAATTTAAAACATATAATCAAATCATTCATTCATATATTTCATTCAATTTCATAAATTCATAAATTCATAACATTCATAATGCATATCAATTAATCCAAGAATTCATTTAATAATCATAATACATAATATTCATATTCACATTTAGGAATAAAATAAATAAATAAAACGTTCAATCAATAGTCGGTAAATTAAATACGCGAAATAAAAATCAATTAATTTCAAGAATTGAATTAAATCAAATAATATTGAAAATATATAATAAATATAATAAACATATATAATATAATAACATATATAACTATTATATAATATCATAGGTGTATATAATATATATATGTATACGTAGGTCACCATACATGCATATATATATTTATAATATTAACATATACATTAATATATTACCTATACATTACCATGCATGCACACACTATATATAGAATATATATTCATGCATGCAAACATTCCATGCACACTCAACTTCATGCATAATTACACAGCCATGCACACACAAAAATACATAGCCATGCATGCACAATAACACACTCACTGCACATATATACACAGTAGCAAACACACACAAGCAAACGCGGGCAACAGAAAACGCAGGTAAAGTTCAAAAGAAACGGGGTGACACCCCCGTGTCACCTTCCAAGCCCAGACCGAGACACCCCCGTGTCTCGATACAGCAATTCTAGGCCAACAAAGCACCCCCGTTCCCGCTGGAAAGGAAGAAAACTGACACACCCGTGTCTCGCCCGCACAGTCCCTGTTTTGATAGCAATTAACGCAGAAACAGGGCAGCCATTCCAGCAAGAAAAGCAGGCAACATAAGCAACATTACAAGGTATAAAATGCAGCAAGAACTCAGCCACTACACACACCAAGAAGCCACAAAAATGGACAGCAAAAGAGAGAAGGTATCACAACAGTTTTTGACAGCAAATATTCACGCCAAAACAGAGCAAGGCTTACGGTAAAAACAGGGCAAGAACGATCCTCAACAACTCCACACATCCATACCAGTTTAGAACAATAAATACTCATCTAAGAAACACCATTTCAACATATATATCAGTTCCAAAAGAGTACAACCAAGAGGAGAAAGCATACGTGACATTCATGTGAATTTTTCTCAAAGTGTCATAAATGATAACTCATCAATACTTCAACCACCAAGAAATCAATGATCATAAATGATATAAGGATGTCAAAATAATCATTCTCAAGCTTGGAATCAATCAAAACCATTAAAAATCGAATGAGATCAACTATTTGCCCAAAACTCCCCATTTTCGGAAACAGCCCAGTAATCCACGAATCTATGCTCAAATTTGGAAATAAGAGGATGAAAATGAACAGAAATGAACATATATTACAACCCTAAACTTACCTTGTTGATTGGATGAAGTTTGGATGAGATTTGAGCTCCAAAATCTCTAAGGAATGAAAGGTTATGGGACTGCTTGAATTTCCAGAGACTTTGGCTGAGTTTTGGGGATTGTGTGAGGATTGGTTTGGTTAGGGCATGATATATCCGGTTAGGGGGTTGAGTTAGGGTTCAAGAGAATCAAACCATGGTTAATTTGGTTAAAGTTTGGATAAGATATGGCTATATTTGTACAACAAGGTCAGTTTAGTCTCCGTTTCGTTTTTCGGTTGGATTTCGGAGGTTCAAGTGACTTTGGAAAAATATAAGGCTAAGTTTACTAAACTCGAATTTTCGTTACGAGTTCAGCGGAGTTGACGGAACTCGAATCCAAGTTCCCGAGCTCAAGATATTAAATTCGGAACCAAGGGTACGTTAAGTGCTCGTTAGCCCCCGATTTGGTTCCTCGAATCAAATTAAATTCGTTGACATATCAAATAAATTCGAAAACATAAACCGAGCATATAAGCATGTTCATAACACATATATTTACGACATACTAAAAATTCGTGGCATTTCGATATCATTTCATATAAGAACGAATCACAAAATAAACAACCAAGCTCATTCATGCAATTCATGCACAAATATAAATTCCATGCAAAAATTTAAATCAAAGTTCATGCAATTCATGCACAAATATTTTAATTAAATAAATTAAATTAATTTATAAACATAAATTAAAGTCACGTAATTAATTAATTAAAGCATGATGAATTAACATAATATTTAATTAGCATAATCATTACATTATTAATATGGTTAAGCATGATTAATTAACATAATACATAATTAGCAACATAATTAACATTAATCATTAAATTAACAATAATTAAAGAAATATATATATACTTAATATACGAAATATTTAAAATAATATTGAATTAAAATAAAATATAATAAAATAAAATTATAACGATTTATAATAAAATTAAATATGAAACACGTAAAAATAATTAATCACATAATTAAATAATTAAATTGCGCAATTTAGAAACAAATATGACATATTAATAAAATTGAAAAACCGGGGCGTTACAAGCACCCTCATGTATCACGCATGTATCAACTATACACTTTGCACCTCCATGAAACAAGGTGGTCCTTCTTAAGGGCGTGATCCCACAAGCAAGCCTTAGAGGAGTCAGGTTGACACTCCCACTGTGTGTAGGACTCACCGGCTTGGAGTATTTTACTAATCATGACTTATGTGATATAGGGCTCGTTTCATGAACCATTTCACCTAAATGGTAGAGTCCTAAAGTCATTAGGATTAGAGGAGTTCTCATACATGCACAGCTAAAGTAAACGCATACCAAACAAGAGCATATAAAGAAGTGTTGCCTCAATTCCTTATTTTATTCAAAGATTGTCTGTGATTATAGTAAGGAAAAGTACAAAGTGGATATACAATCGGCTTTCGAGGGCACTATTCCTAACAATATCTGTAACACCCCAAATGGAGGATGCTACATCCCCCGCACTAGGACCCCGACCCGATCATGAAATAGAATGTAAATGCCCGAATCCGAATCATAGCGAACGGGAGACCAACTCACGCACTAGGCTAGGCGGATCTAACTTGACAAACTCAGAGTGCGGAAGCAAATAAAACCAACAACAATAGATAGCGGAAGCATTTAAAACAAAACATGTAAAGCAGGTGACGGGTTCAACTAGCATAAATACCTAATCCCGAATATCCATTCATAATCCAACATAATAAACAGCATAAGTATCATCAATATCTAATAACATCTAAATACTAGCTTACTAACCCCACACGGGTTTAGGTCTAAGTAGAACATAAACATAATCTGCAAGTGTGAAACATAAATACATAATATAAGTAAAGTATGCGACAAATGCATCCTAACACCTACTAGACTGACAAGTGTGACTCCGAAGACTCACTTCCGCCTAGCTCAAGCCAAAAGAATCCTGCAAACTAAAAGATAAAATGAGGTGTCAGTCAACTGACAGAGTGAGGGGGCTAACGGACACCCACAATATATATATATAAAGAGCACAACACAGAATAAAAGGATGGACTCATGAACCGAGGGTAGGTGTTGCATACCAAAACATTTCAGAACAACCCAAATGAATATAGATATAAGTTTAGAAACCATTTTCAGAAAGACTCTATCCCGGTTCATAATTCCATAACATAACATAATCAACTGCTCGGCGAGTACGAGCTTCCAACCTCAACTCCTCATAACATAAATCAAAATCAATCCAACCTCTACTCCAATGATGGAAGAGCCACGCGTTGGCCCAAACCATCTATAATAAACCGTCTAAAAATAGACTCACCCTCAAGGGGTAGCGAACCCACAAGAGTCCTCCCCGGCCTTAGGCAAAGGATCAAGATACCACACCTTCCCTACAGCACGGGTTGCGTGAAGATATCTCAAAAGGAACTACGAAATAGATGAATACCCCGACGACCCTAACCGCTCCGGGGATCCATTACCCGCAGCTCACCAGGATCAGATCCACACACAGATCACAACGGATCACAACAGAACAGATCACAACGGATCACATACGCTAATCTTTCATGGCAATCTCGCTACATAATCACAACACAACTATTTTTCCAAAATAGCTTACATATGCTTCAAAAAATGGTTTTTATATATATTCCTACGATGCAGGGATAGCCCGCCCACGCAGGACTCACACACTTACATTCCCACGCTGCAGGGATAGCCCGCCCACGGAGAAGTGCAAGCATAAGATCATAAAAATATCATATTCAACACATACATAACTATTGTAAGGTATACTCGCATGCAGGGGTAGAAATCAGCATGTAAAGGCCATAGGTCGCATAACTATACAAAATCCTAAACCTCACCTCGTGAAAGTAGAGTCTGAGAGTGTGAAGGGCCAAACACTCAAAACCTCGGGCCTACCGGCACCACCAAACTCTGTGACAAGACATACAGAAGCCCAGACTTAGACTCTATATGAACCAAACAAGACACACGGCGTTGCTCAACATGATTGTGGTTATGCATAAGTGTTCATGTTGTGCTTGGATGAGGTGTCGTGGTCATTCAAGGCATATCAATGCTCAACAAGGTCATATTTACAAGCAACCATCATGCAATTCCATATCCAAAGATGCAAGATCAATTTAGGAAGTCAATGTATTCACAAAATGCATATTAAATCATCCAATGTTACAGGGTTCAATTATAATATTATAATTAAGCATCAAGTTCATGTCGAGTTATAAAGTGCATAAGTAAGAGCAACTTGATCATATAAACATACAAGGTTGTTGTACGTAGATGGCATGCTTGATACAAATAAAGAGTGCATTTGATTCACTTAAGATCATACTTTACAACTTCACAACATGTTTGGTACACAAGCTCAAGTCACATTCATAGTTTCATAAATATTATACTTACATCCCCTAAGTCATTTATAAAAGTTTAGAATTATTACACATATATCCCCTTAGTTGATTACTAAGCATAATTGTTCATTTAAAGTGTTTATACCATTATTCAACTAGGAATTAATCACTTACAAGCATGAAAATTATCAATTCACCATAATTCATAATTTATCATCTTCGAGTAGTGAGAGTAAATCAAAATATTACAATTCTAACTCCTATCATGCATCAAGTCTCAAGTTGTTCAAGCATCCTTCATGTATCTCAATTTTATATTTGAAACACAATTTACAATAAACATAACATTGAGAACGTCTCAAATTCATATAGAGAAATCACAACATGTTCGTTCTTCAAAAATATCATTCAAGTTCATTTAGTCATATAAAAGATTAGTTTCTAAACATTACACTAACACCCCTTCATATCTAAACACATAGCATAAATTCATCACATCGATATTCAAATTGTAAATCGAAACATTCATGCATATCACAATCCATTCAATACATGTTTTCGTATACGATTAGAATACATCTCGATCAACAAACCAACAATAACCAATTTATTTGCACTTAAAACAATTAATTCAAATAATCACAATTACGCAAAATAATTCGTAATAAATAGATCGAGTGTCCGATTAACGAACGGAAAGTAGCGTTGAACCCACCACAACGAGAAGAACATTCTGACCAAACGTCGCCGGAAGGCCACCACTGTAGCTGCCGGAATTTGGCCGGACCACCTCCGGGCCGCCGCCGAAGGTCGCCGAAAAAATCCCGAAAAATCAGTCCTGAATGAAGTCTTCGTGCCCGTTCCGAATCCTCGATCAATGTCTGGGAATTCCAAGTCAATGTCCTCTAATTTCAGATCTAAGAACACGAAAACCCTAAAATCTTCAAACTCAAATTACTTCCAAACCGGTGAACCAAAATGCGATCCGTAAAAGGCATTGTCTTACCCATGACGAGCTCTTCGAAAGCCCTAAGGTAGCTCGCCGGAAAAATCCTCGGAGCTAGTGCTGCCGTTGTGCCGCCGCTGCACAGCCGCGATCCGCCGCCAAACCGCCAAATCTGGAGTCGCGTGATCAATGGCCACTAGTTCTCGTTGTTCCAAACAACTTTCGTGAAGAGCCCGAGACCAAAAGATGGCCAGAAAAGGCCCCCGTTGGCCGCCGAATATTCTGCCACTGCACACGTCACCGGAACCACCACCTACGGCCAAAATCTGGTGAAATTGATGCCGGAAATGAACTCAGAGGGTCGAAAAACCTTGGAAACCATCAAGACCCGTTGAAAACCACCGCCGGAAGCGGCGGAATTGCGCCGCTACAGTGACGGGCGCCGTAGCCGTGAGCTTCAGGCGGCGCGTGCGGCACCGTCGCGGCCCGGATGGCCGCGCCGCCGACGTCTAACGATGCGCCAGGAAGTCTACTTTCTGGGCATGGGGCGCGTGCATCAAGGAGGTGGCCGGAAACCGCCGCGAAAGGCCGACGAAGTGGCGGTGGTCTGACACATCCGCCGCTGCTACTGAAATCTGGCGATAACTCTGGCACCGTTCTTCGTTAGGCCGTGAAATTGGTACTCTTGCGTACATCTCTCCGAGATCATCGAAATGGTCTATTCGTTTGTTGAATTCCGTCGAGAAACGAATGAGTTATGGGCTCGTAACCGAAGCTGCGCATAGTGACCGCGGGAGAGAGAGAGTGGGAGAGGAGAGAGAGAGAATAAAGAGAGCGAGAAAGGAGATTTGGGAGAAATGTGTCTTGTGCACAAGCTATATACAACCGGGTATCCTTATCGCGTAGCAAAGAGTAATAGCGCGTACAAATAATCGTAAATAAAATTGGTAAAGTTACGATTAAACATTCAAGCTTCGAATTAATTTTATAAATTAAAATGAAATAGAGATTTACGAATTAGAGTTTAATTCAATTTAATTTTTAGAAACCTTTCGTACAATTTAACGACACTTCGTAAACATATGATTGATAATTAATCTCAAGGAATTCAAGTAAACCGAAATTAAACAAGTTAAGTAACATGATAGATTTAAAATCAACTTGACAATTAATCTTAGGATAATCCGAATGATCACATATTAAATTGGTTTTACATTAAATCTCATAATTCAAGAACTCTTAAATTACACACACACAAGTGTAGAGACTTACTTGTTAATACCGTCAGGACGCCCTTCGAGAATACGGGGCGTCACAATCTCCCACTTGCCCGTCAAAGCCATTCTAAAGCTGCTCTAAGTCCCATCTTCTGAAGATGACCTTGGAAAGCTTCTTGACTAAGGGGTCTAGTAAGTGGATCTGCCACGTTCTCTGCTGATGTGACCCTCTCAATTTGCACATCTCCTCTTTTGATAATATCACGGATTAGGTGATACTTCATCATAATGTGCTTGGTCCGTTGGTGAGATCTTGGTTCTCTTGCTTGAGCAACCGCCCCAGTGTTATCACAAAACACAGTAATGGGGTCTTTCATGCTAGGAACAACATTCAACTCTTGAATGAAGTTTCTAATCCAAACACCTTCCTTAGCTGCATCATTTGCAGCTAAGTATTCGGCCTCAGTGGTCGAATCTGCACTGGTTGTTTGCTTGGAACTCTTCCAACTCACTGCTCTGCCGTTCAGGTAGAAAATGTATCCTGACATTGGCTTAAAATCATCTAAGTCAGATGCAAAGCTTGCATCGTAGTATCCTTCGATAGTAAGATCTTTCTGACCTCCGTAAACTAAGAATAAATCTTTAGTACTTTTCAAGTACTTAATAATATTCTTCACGGTAGCCCAGTGACCATCTCCAGGGTCAGATTGGAAACGACTTGTTACACTAAGTGCATAAGCCACATCCGGTCGAGTACATAACATTGCATACATTATGCTACCTATTGCTGTCGCATAAGGTGTATGAGTCATTCTTCCCTTCTCAATGTTAGTCTTAGGACACATCTTCTTAGAAAGACATGTTCCTACACTCACAGGAAGGTTCTTAACCTTTGTTGACTCCATATTGAATCTCTTCAATACTTTGTCAATGTACATCGACTGTGATAGTCCTATTAACCTTCTAGATCTATCTCGATAGATTTTAATTCCAAGGATATAGGACGCATCACCAAGATCTTTCATCTCGAATTGGTTCGATAACCATAACTTAGTTACTTTCATGTCATCCTTCAAATTCCCAATAAGAAGGATGTCATCAACATAAAGTACTAAGAATTGCACTGAGGTCTCCAATTCTTTTCTATACACACATGATTCATTCGAAATTTGAATGAAGCCAAACGCTTTGACTGTTTTATCAAATCGAATGTTCCAATTCCTAGAAGCCTATTTCAATCCATAGATTGACCTTTGGAGTTTCCAAACCTTTTGCTCACTCCCACTGAATATGAAACCTATAGGTTGCTCCATATAAATGTCTTTATCAATGTCACCATTGAGAAAGACAGTTTTCACATCCATTTGCCATATCTCATAGTCATAATATGCAGCAGTGGCAAGCATGATCCGAATAGACTTTTGCATTGCAACTGGTGAAAAGGTTTCATCAAAGTTCACGCCGGGTCTTTGAGTGAATCCTTTTGCAGCCAGTCTTGCTTTATAGGTTGCAATGCTTCCATCAACTCCAAGCTTTCTCTTAAAGATCCATTTGCAACCTATGGGTTTGACCCCATCAGGCAAATCTACCAAGGTCCAAACTTGGCTGGAGTTCATGGAATCCATTTCGGATTTCATGGCTTCTATCCACTGTTCAGAGTCAGAATTTGAAAGCGCCTCCCCATATGTTAGAGGATCATTATCCTTTTGAGAGATCTCATGGAAGAATTCATACCATCTCTCCGGCTGTCTAGGAGTGCGTTCATAATGCCTTAGAGGAGGATTTACGTGTGTATCCAAATTCGTGATTGGTTGTGGTTGATCAAAAGGGGATGTTTCTTCAGTGGGTGGCGTGGGGTCACTTTGTACTTCCTCTTAATTCTATGATCTTGCCTTTCTTTTAAGGAATGATTCCTCAAGAAAAGTGGCATTTCTGGAAACAAACACTTTTTGCTCAGATTGATCATAGAAGTAGTATCCTATGGATTCCTTAGGATAACCTACAAAGTAGCATAAGTTAGAACGAGATTCTAACTTATCTCCCACTGTCCTTTTAACGTAAGCAGGAAAACCCCAAATTCTTAAGTAAGAATAACTAGGGATTTTACCATGCCACATTTCATAGGGCGTTTTAGGGACTGACTTAGAGGGAACTAGATTCAAAATCTTTGCTGCACTTTCTAGGGTATAACCCCAGAAAGAAGGTGGTAAGTCAGTGAAGCTCATCATGGAACAAACCATATCGAGTAGAGTTTGATTCCTTCTCTCAGAAACTCCATTTAGTTGAGGAGTTCCCGGAGGTGTCCACTGAGAGATAATCCCATTATCTTTGAGATGATTAAGGAATTCTTCACTAAGATACTCGCCTCCTCGATCAGATCGAAGTGCTTTGATCTTGTGACCAGTTTGGTTCTCAACCTCCTTTTGAAATTCTAGGAATTTCTCAAAAGCTTCAGATTTATACTTCATTAAGTATACATAACCATACCGACTAAAGTCATCGGTAAAGGTCATGAAATACTGATGATTATTTCTTGTGCTTACACTAAGCGGTCCACAAACATCAGAATGGATCAAATCCAAGACCTTAGTGGCACGTTCCACAGTTCCTTTAAAAGGAACTTTGGACATCTTTCCTTTGAGACAGGACTCGCAAGAAGTTAACTCTTTGAGATCATTTTCAGAGAATGATCCTAAAGTGTTTATCTTGCTAATTCTGTTCTTGGAAATTTGTCCTAATCTAGCGTGACATAAGGGAGCTGAAACTTTGTCATCTCTCTTACGTTTAGTTTCTCATTGTATATTCATAATATTAATATTTTGAGTTAGATAAAGTCCATTACTTAGAGTACCGATGTGAACGGAAGAGTTGTTCCGTTTGATAAAGTATTTACCATTCTTAATATAAGTTTCATAACCTTCACAATCTAAAATTGGAACTGAAATTGTATTACGAATAATGCTCGGTACATAAAGGGCTTTATTTAAAAGTAACTCAAAACTACTTAAATCTAATCTAATTGTGCCTAAAGCTCGAGCTTCAACGTTTGAGCCATCGCCGATCTTCAAGACACATTCTCCTTCTCTATGTTATTGGACTTCATTTAGCATATGTACATCATTACAAATATGTGCTCCAAAACCGGTATCAAGTACCCAAGAACCAGAATCAATAGAAAGATTTACTTCAACGAGAAACATACCTTTCTTTAGAGTAGCCTTGTACTCCGGGAAGTTTCTCCTCCAATGTCCCGCTTTGCCACAATGGAAGCAAACATCCTCTTTCTGATCACGCTTCTTCTTTTGGGCCTTCCCCTTCGAAATGCCACCAGTGGGCCTAAGGGGTTTCTTCTTCTTCTTTTGGGCTTTCTTGCCCTTACCTTTAGAAGGCCCAGAAGAGGAAGATGGACCATTCACCATCAGAACCTTATTGTCCTTCTTGATCGTGCTTTCAGCAGTCACAAGCTGACTAATCAGCTCAGCTACAGTAGCACCAGCATGATTCATATTAAAGTTAAGGACAAATGGGTTGAATGATGGTGGGAGCGAGGCTAGCAACAAATCCACTGAAAGCTCATCTTTCAGTGGCATGTACATGGAAGCAAGTTTCTCAGTATGGGCGAGAAACTTGAGTCCATATTCATGGACACTTGAACCTTCCCTCATTCTCAAGTGGAACAATTCCTTTGAAGTGTTATACCTTGTAACACGTTCATGAGGGCGGTAAAGCTGCTCTAAGTGGTCGTAAATCTCCCAAGAAAATTCCATGGCCTCATGTTGCCTTTGCAAGTCCGGAGACATGTTAGCCAACATAAAGCAACGGGCTTGGAGATTATCATCCTTCCACTTCTGGATCGCGTCCCGCTCGGCCCGAGTGGGAGCGTCCCCTTTGGGACTAGGCTCCCCTTCGAAGAGAACATAAGTTCTCTTCTCATAATCTAAAATGATTTTCAGACTCCTCAGCCAATCAGAATAGTTGGGACCAGTCAACTTGTTTGACTCGAGGATCGATACAAGAGGGTTTTTGGTTGCCATTTCAAAACACGTAGAGAATCACAGAATCTACAACCTAAATGGTAAAACAGAGAACTAGTAAGCATGTTGAATTATAACGATATACAAAAGATAAGGTCTTTAATCTAATGTAGCTCCCACTGTTTTTCAAAGATTTATAATTCCCAAAGATCTAAGAGGAACACGTTTCCCAATGGGTACTAAGATCCTAAGCATTTTACCTCGAACCCACCACTCGCGGACATTCCAAGTAAAACCCTAGGTAGGTACAACTTACCAATTCTAACACCTTTAGAACTCTTAGTAATTATTTTTGCATCACATATCTTTCAATATGGACCCACGACTCGTGCGACATCCATATTTACTTAGGCGTTAAGCTAGACCCATTAATCATAAGATCATGATCAAAACTTAGTTCGAACGACACACGACTCGCGGGCATCGCCCTTGCCAAAATTGACCACGAAATATTGACCATTTAAGATGATCAATTAGGTAACTAAGAACTAATAAGCTCCACTAGCTATCCCACGACTCGCGGACAATAACTAGCTTCACTTACTAAACTTAAAACCTATTGATGGAATGCTAGGAATTTAATTCAAAATTTGCACCTCGAATTAAAAACCTATTATTCGAAATTAGCTTAATATTTAACGGGAATTTTCGAATCAACCGGAGAGTTGTCCGGTTCGACCTCACCAACATATATGTTATCCAATTTTAATTAGTCTTGATTAATGTAAGTACAAATTAAATGCATTTCACATAAGCACTTAGCGGATAACATGTCCTAGCATGATACTAACATGTGATGATCATGGGTTCTACCTATCTTATGCGTGATATGTGGAAGTCACTCCACAATCACAAGTTCTATCATACATGCCACATAAACAGTTTAAATCACACAAGGGAAAGTAGTAACAAAATACGAGCCCTATCTCTATTACATCTTCAATTGAGATTCCCCTCCATAACATTTTGAGGGGTCTTCACTTATGGCCTTCTTGTTACTTGAATGTGGTCCATCTTACTCCATGGGTGCATTGTCTCCAAAATGAAAATAAAACCTCACCACCTATTCTACTCTCAAAAAATGAAAAAGTAATAAGGCTCAATCTTCATATTGACCTTAGATAAATACACGGGGCATACCCCGGCCTCAAAACAGTAATATGGAAAGCCAAATAATAAATCACATAACAGTACGCACATAAGTGAGGCTCCAACCTCAATTGAAAAACGCAACTATAGGGCTCCAACCCCAATTTAAACCATCCATGTGCATAAATTAAAACCATAAGTCTAAACCTATGATCACTTAACATGCTTCTTGCGAAAATTTAAATTTAACCAATAAATTAAAATTCCCGTTTCAAGTCCTAATGACTTAAAACACGACTTGATGCAAGTCTTGTTCATAAAAGTTTTCAATAAATCCCAAATTACTAAAACTAATAAAATTCCAATTAATTTTCGAAAATTAATAATTTTATCAAAGATGTAGATTCCCAAAATTATAAACCGTTTCTATTTCTCAAAAAATCCCAATTTTAAATTCTATTAAAATAAATATTAATAAAACAAAATTTTTAATAATAAAAATAAAATTAAAATCGGGACTGGATTGCACGAAATATAAAAACGGATTACGAGGGAAAAAAAACGAGGCCTGTACGCGAAGAGGGCTGCACGCGTCACGCGAGTGGGCACGCCGCCCACGCACGCTGCACGCTACTGCGCGCAGCCCTCCCGGCCTCTTGCGGGCGATCCAGGCAGCCCATGGCGGGCTCGCCTAGAACGCCTTCCGCGCGGTTGCGGGAGGGACTAGGCGCAAGGCCTGCGCACGCCTAGGTCAGGCGGGCGGCGACGCGCGAGGCCCTCGCATGCGACGCCTTCGCGCGCGAGGTTTTGCGTGTTCGTCGTAATCCGGGTTTTCGTCTCGTGTTTTCGTTCAAAAGCAAAACCAATCCAAGAAATCCAAAAACAGTTTATACAGTTTCAAATCTAAAACAGTTTTCAAAAATAAATTTTTACAAAACAGTTTTCAGAAACTTTCAGGAAAAATACAGTTTCGTAATTCAGGATTTTTAAAATAGTTACAAATACTCAAACGCATCAAGCCTAAGAATTTCTAACAAATTCAGTTAAGTGGAGAAGAATCAGAAACACGATTAACGAGGTGGCTCTGATACCACTTGTTGGAAAACAGGAATCAGAAAGCAACGGAAATTTAAAAAATTTCCAACAAAACGATCAAAAACTCGGAATCATGAATCCAAATTCGTAAGGTAAAGAAACTTGCTTTTCAATAATCTTTCTTGAAGCGTTTCAAGCCACCTAAGAACGCTCTTCTCGCGGCTTGATCCCTTCTCCTTGGTAAAGCTCGAATCTTTAAAACTTCTAACTTGAAGCTCTCCTGATACCACTTGTTGGAAAACAGGAATCAGAAAGCAGCGGAAATTTAAAAATTTTTCCAACAAAAGGATCTTGGACTCGCAATCGTGTATCCAAATTCGTAGAGATCAAGAAACTCACTTGGGTAGTAGCTTTCTTGACACGTTTTGAGCCGCCCTCAAACGCGCTTCATGCGGTAATGGCAACCCGTTCCTCGAAAGTCTCTTTCTACTTCAGAATCCATTGCAGGGATAACAATCCACACCAACCTAGATTCAATTCATGTTAGGGAAGTTCTTAACAATATAACATAAAGAAAGAAACATGAAACGAGAAAAGCAGGATTGAAACTCCCTTCGAAAACCAGTTTTGTGAAAGTAGAAAACTGCCAGTCACAAAACCCTCGTGAAAAAATTCATCCTCCAGGATATGGACGAATGGTTTTCGCCATCTTCTTTGGTTCGATTTTTTCATTCGTTTCATGTCGGGTTCAGAATCGTTTCATCATCCCTTCTGATCGTTTTGCTTGATCCCCACTTTTTGGTAAAGCTCGAATCTTCAAAACTTCTAACTTGAAGTTCTCTAGAGATAGTCCACCAACTTGGCTACAATCTAACTAGTAAGGATGCTAGTTCTCTAGTTAGTGTTTAGGCTTAACCTAGGGTTTCGTTTATCTTGGAGAAAGGATGGTGTTCAACACATGAACCAAAAGAATTCTCGATTAGCTCTAAGGGGAGCTCGAGCTCCCCTATATATAGGAGGGAAGTGGCCGAAAATCCTTAATCCTTATGGGCTTAGGATTTTGGTCCCTCTCTCCTATTACTTGATCATCAAGTAATTTTGATTTTGACCTTGAATTCAAATTCAAATCAACTTTCAAGAGAGCTAAAAATATCCAAACTATTTTTGGATAATTTTATACTTTATTTATTTTTATAAATAACTTATTTTTATCTAATTAATTAATTCACAATTAATTAACTAGATTATTTTTCTCCAAAATAAGACTTTCTTTTTAATTCAAAATTAAACCAAAGTCTATTAAATAATTAATCACATTAATTATTTAACACATAAATAAATATACACATATATTTACACACGTGTGAGACACGTGTCACAAGGACACGTGTCACTCACGTGAGCCACACGTGTGGTTCACACGTGTGGAACCCTCTTGGCCCGATTAACTCGTTTAATCATTTTTAAGCCTCAACTCATGTAACCAAGTTGTTGTGTGTGACCCTCTAGGTTCTCAATTCAATTAGCAGTGACCCTAATTAATTAATTCACTAATTAATTAATCAGTCCACAGATTAAACGACCATAGTCTAACAACAGGTGTTTAACCCCTAGCTGAATTGGAATGTTCGGATTCGACAGAACCTTTAAGTCATTGATTCATGTGAGATACAATCCTCCTACTTACTATCTCTGAACCATGATCTAGGGTAAGGGAATAATTAGAACCCTAATAATATGGTCTTAAAGCTAAGTACATTTCATATCCATTTGATCTCAATCCAAGAAACCCTTTTCTTGATGTCTTGATCTACTGCCTTGGCCAAGGACTCCATATGGCATATGAATTACTTACACAATAAGAGATCACCTTGCAAACGCAAGTGTAGGTCCTTTCTTGATTCTCATTCACTTTCATGAATCACTTGTGCAGCCCCAGCATAAGCCTTGAATCAGTTGTCTAAGGCGACACCCTTTAAAGCTTATACCTAAGACTACAGAGTTAACTCATAAAGTGACAAGAAACCTCAAGTCTAAGGATCAATTAATCACATCAATGACTCGTGAGATATTTCCTAATCTGGAAGTTTCCATTTCCTGAAATAGAAACTTCCTTTCCCATTTAGGAATCTTCTCACACGGGGCACCTCAGTGAACTTACTTATTGAAGTAAGCACCCTCATGTATCACGCACGTATCAACTATACACTTTGCACCTCCATGAAACAAGGTGGTCCTTCTTAAGGGCGTGATCCCACAAGCAAGCCTTAGAGGAGTCAGGTTGACACTCCCACTGTCTGTAGGACTCATCGGCTTGGAGTATTTTACTAATCATGACTTATGTGATATAGGGCTCGTTTCATGAACCATTTCACCTAAATGGTAGAGTCCTAAAGTCATCAGGATTAGGGGAGTTCTCATACATGCGCACATAATGGAAACACTCAAAACACGTATTGGCATATAAAGAAGTGTTTGCCTATGATCAATCGTATATTATTCAAAGATTGTCTGTGATACAAGAAAAGTCCCAAAGCAGATTACGTCGAATCGGCTTTCTAGGGCACTATTCCTAACAGATAGTGCGCCAACTTGACTACAATCTAACTAGTAAGGATGCTAGTTCTTTAATTAGTGTTTAGGCTTAACCTAGGGTTTATTTGATCTAGGAGAAAGGATGATGTTCAACACATGAACCAAAAGAATTGTCAATTACCCTCTAAGGGGAGCTCGAGCTCCCCTATATATAGCCAAGGGAGGGGCGGCCGAAACTTAGTCCTATTGGACTAAGGATTTGGTCCCTCTCTCTTATTACTTGATCATCAAGTAATTCCAAACTTTGCCTTTGAATTCTAATTCAAATCAACTTTTAAGAGAGTTAAAAATATCCAAAATCTTTTTGGATAATATTATACTTTATTATTTAATAAATAAATAACTTATTTATCTAATTAATTAATTCATAATTAATTAAATAGATTAATTTCTCCAAAATAAGACTTTAATTTTAATTTAAAATTAAACCAAAGTCTATTAAATAAGTAACACATTAATTATTTAATACACAAATAATTATACACGTGTGGTGCACACGTGTCGAAGTATGACACGTGTCACTCACGTGACCCACACATGTGTTTCACACGTGTGGAACCCTCTTGGTATGATCAACTCGTTTAATCATTTTAAAGCCTTAACTCATGTAACCAAGTTGTTGTGTGTGACCCTCTAGGTTCTCAATTCAATTAGCAGTGACCCTAATTAATTAATTCACTAATTAATTAATCAGTCCACAGATTAAACGACCATAGTCTAGCAACAGGTGTTTAACCCCTAGCTAAATTGGAATGTCTCGATTCGACAGAACCTTTAAGTCATTGATTCATGTGAGATACAATCCTCCTACTTACTATCTCTCAACCAAGATCTAGGGTAAGGGAATAATCAGAACCCTAATAATCTGGTCTTAAAGCTAAGTGCATTTCATATCCATTTGATCTCAATCCAAGAAACCCTTTTCTTGGTGTCTTGATCTACTGCCTTGGCCAAGGACTCCATATGGTATATGAATGACTTACACAATAAGAGATCGCCTTGCAAATACAAGTGTAGGTCCTTTCTTGATTCTCATTCACTTTCATGAATCACTTGTGCAGCCCCAGCATAAGCCTTGAATCAGTTGTCTAAGGCGACACCCTTTAAAGCTTATACCTAAGACTACAGAGTTAACTCATAAAGCGACATGGAACCTCAAGTCTAAGGATCAATTAATCACATCAATGACTCGTGAGATATTTCCTAATCTGGAAGTTTCCATTTCCTGAAATAGAAACATCCTTTCCCATTTAGGAATCTTCTCACACGGGGCACCTCAATGAACTTACTTATGGAAGTAAGCACCCTCATGTATCACGCACGTATCAACTATACACTTTGCACCTCCATGAAACAAGGTGGTCCTTCTTAAGGGCGTGATCCCACAAGCAAGCCTTAGGGGAGTCAGGTTGACACTCCCACTGTGTGTAGGACTCATCGGCTTGGAGTATTTTACTAATCATGACTTATGTGATATAGGGATCATTTCATGAACTATTTCAGCTAAATAGTAGTGTCCTAAAGTCATCAGGATTAGGGGAGTTCTCATACATGCACAACTAAAGTAAACGCATACCAAAAAAGAGCATATAAAGAAGTGTTGCCTCAATTCGTTATTTTATTCAAAGATTGTCTGTGATTACAATAAGAAAAAGTACAAAGTGGATATACAATCGGCTTTCTAGGACACTATTCCTAACAATTCACCCCCTTTATTGGCAAAGATCGAGCTGGGGGAAAGACTGTATCTTTACCGGGCCATCTCGAATGAAGCTATCAGCTTAGTTCTAGTGGTCGTCCGAGAAAACAACATATGCCGGTGTATTATGTAAGAAAGATATTGCATGGAGCAGAGACTCGATACCTCGAGATCGAGAAATTTGCCCTGGCCCTTGTGCATACGGCTCGAAAGTTGAAACCCTATTTCCAAGAGCGCTCGATTACCGTCCTCAGAGACCAAGCTCTTCGACAGGTACTAGAGAAGCCCGATGTGTCTGGAAGGTTGATAAAGTGGGCGATCGAGTTATGGTAGTTTAACTTATCATATCAACCTCGACTGGCCTACCAGGCTCAAGTACTAGCAGATTTTCTAATCGACAAAGACGCAACCCCAAGCTCGAACGATGCAAACCACTGGATCCTTTCAGTCGATGGCTCATAGACCACCTCAAGGGGGGGAGGTGCGGGAGTATCCCTGAGGAATCCTGATGGAGACGAGCTCAATTTCGCCATCTGCCTAGGATTTTTGACGACTAACAATGAAGCCGAGTACGAGGCCCTCATAGCAGGAATGAAAATTGCCAAGGAGCAGAGAATCGAAAATTTGACGGCCTTCACTGACTCATAGCCCATGGCAAGCCAGTTCGAGGGAACCTATGAGGCTAGAGGGGATACGATGATGAAATACTTGGCGAGAGTTAAGTGCTTAGGCGAAGAATTCAAGAGCTTCAAACTTGAGCAGATCCCTCGAGAAGAAAATGAAAGGGCCGATGTACTATCAAAAGTTACGAATGGCTTGAGAGGAACAATCGATAGATCAATTACCTTTCTGACGAACTCAAGTAGGTCGATTGACACTACGACAGAAAGCATACTGAGCATCGACCAGGCAGAGCCTTGTTTGCTTGACAAATTGGTTTTATTCTTATGAGATAGAGTCATTCCAGAAAATAAGGCGAACAGACGTCGGCTCATACCCAGATCCTTAAGCTATGCGCTCGACCCAGATGGAAAGTTGTTCAAGAGATCGTATCGGAAACCCGCCAAGAGGTGTCTTCGACCCTCCCAAGCTAAGGAAGTTCTCGAGGAAATCCATGGAGGATCATGTGGCAACCATGCAGGAGGCAAGTCCCTGGCCAAGAAAATTGCTCGAGACGGATACTATTGGCCGACCATGATAAGAGACTAGATGAATTTTGTCAAAAAATGCCCAAATTATCAGAGCCACGCGAATATCACCCATCAACATCCAAGAAACATGATACCAGTCGACATCGCTTGGCCCTTTGACTAATGGGGAATCGACATAGTAGGGCCTTTCCCTTTGGCTCCGAGATAACATTAATTTGCTATCGTGTGTGTCGAGTACTTCTCGAAATGGGTAGAGACGGCATCCATTCCGTCGATCACGTTCTAGGTTGTGATATGATTTCTGTGGAATAACGTCATTTGCTGATTTGGAGTGCCAAGTGACCTGATTTACGATAACAACCCCCAATTCAGGAGCGAACATTTCAAGAAATATTGTGTCGACATGGGAATCAACCTAAGATTCACCTCAATCAGACATTCCTAGGCTAACGACTAAACTGAGGTCACCAATTGGATTATAGTTCAGAATTTGAAGACCAGGCTCGACGCGAAGAAAGGGGTTTGGGCAAAAGAGCTCGATGGGATATTATGGGCGTATCGGATGACACCTCGAATGGCCACCGGAGAGACCCCCTTTTCGATGGTCTATGGGTCCGAGGCAGTTACACTGGCTCCGATTGGATCAAAACAACAAAAATAGACAGTTCGAGCTAGACACAATTGAAGAAAAAAGAGAGCAAGGGTTTCTTCGGATGCAGCAATATCGAGCCTCCGTTACCTGAAGCTATAACAAGAAAGTTTTGTCTCGGTAATTTATGGTTGGAAATTTGGTCTTGAAATGGGTCAAAGTTACCAAACATGTTGGGAAACTCGATCCCAACTGGGATGGCCCGTATCGAATTGCTAAAATTGGGAAAAACCAAGCGTACCACCTCGAGGAAATAAATTGCGGCCCAGTGCTTCGATCTTGGAACGCTCATAATTTACGGAGGTTTTATGTGTAAATTTATTTGTAAAAGTCCTAAGTTGACTCGGTTCATTTAATAAAATCTCATTTGAAGTTCATCTATCATATCCTTTGCGAGGTTCGCCTTCTCGACTTCGGACTCCTTTTCCCTTCTTTGTTTTTGCTGGGGAGGGTCTGCCTCATGAGCCGCCTCGAGGGCGGGGAGAATGGCAACGATCGTTTTGTGCTGGGTGATGGTCGGTAAGTCGTTCTCAATTGCGGACTTAGCCTAGCTTCTTGCTGCTCGGCCATCACCCTCTCGGCCTCTACCATGTCTCCCAGCATCTCAGCTAGTCCGGAGCCCAGTATAGTTTGGTCTACAAAAGAAACAGTTTATCTTAGTGATGGGTCGAGCAAAGACTTCAAAACTAAATTGCAATAAACAAAGCGATAATAATTAAAGGGAGAGCGGCCTCGAGTCGATCCCCTTCTCTGTAGCCGAGTCAAAGTTTCTACTAGGGACCCCGGGGGCTAAGCTAAAATCCACCAAGTTTTGAGGTTGGATCAAGTACTTGTAGTCGAGCATCCCGAATCTTTTCATGTCCCTTAGAAAGGTGCTCGACCACTTAGTTCCACAAACCGACAGATTCGACTCGGGCTTCTAGTACCACACCCTATTCACTAGGCCCGGCCAACCTGATTCGCTTCAAACGAATACAAACTGCTCTTTCCAACCCTGGTCGTTCGAGGAAGTCGGAGAAGTAACCAACTTGTGGTTGTTCTCAACGGCAAGGGAAATGAAACCCGGATCGGAGCCTGACTTTTCGGTCGATACAGAGGCTCTGAAAAGGTCGTCTATTACCCCCCTCAAGGGGTACCCAAAATATATCATCAAAACCCTAATGGCGTTGAGCATCGCGTACGCGTTGGGCATCAGTTGAATCGCCGAAATGTTGAAGTTGTTTAGGATATCGAGTAGGTCGCTGTCAAGAGGAACCCTGAAGCTCGAGGTCACCATCTTGTAAGTTACCGAGATGCAGCCCGGAGATGGGTCGATCAGTCTCTGCCCCGTCCTGGGTCGGGTAATACAGTAGCCCCCATACTTGGGGGCTCCGCCGAACAAAAGATGCCGGTTGATCTCGAACATCTTGGGCGATATCTTACTCTTAACCCCCCTGGGATCTCTTTCCAACTCCCTTACCAGGGAATTTGCGCCCTCGGGGAAATACTCTTCCTCCTAGTCTATCTCATCACACAGGCCGTACCGATCGGAGGAGGATACTCCGGCCCCTACTGCACCCCTCCGGGGGCCCGGTGCGACTCTCATGCCAACCGGAGGAATCACTGAAATCAGCTCTGCAGCGATGATCGGGGAGGTCGAATGTTCATCTCGGGAGCCATCCGAATGTTCTATTATCTCGACCTCATCGTCGGTCGCCCGCTGGAAGGATGTTGCCTCCTCATTGGTGCTGGAAAAACTGGGACCCGGAGCCCCAACTCGACACTCCAGAACTGGATAAGTCTGAAGAAGTCATCCCTACATTCGGAACTTAGAACTTCGACAGAATCCCTTCCTTTAGCAGCCTTTTCCTTGAAATAAGGAATAAGGGTTTGTCACTCAGGGAGTCGAGTATAGTTCGAGATGGGTTTCTTCTCACTCGAGACCAAACTCTCACGAAACAAAGAAAAACTAAAAGCTTGCAAAATAAAAGATCGAGTCGAGATGGGACTTACCGTAAAAGGAGAGTGAAAACTACAAAAAGTCGACCTCCTTGAAGCTCTACTTCGACTCGAAATGCTAGCCTTCTCGAGAAGCTCTAAATGCTGGTGTTTGCGGAAAGTGACAAATGAAAGAGGTTCCGGGTTTATATAGGGGGTATTTTGGGCGGGAAAATCTAAGGCAAATAGTCACCATGATTACCCCCCGGCCCACCTAGGGAACTCGAAAGGTTACCGCCACGTCTCCCTCTCCGCCAACCTTTCTGGGGGTTTGTGACGTGGGCCACATTCGGCCCAACACATGGCCCACTGATCATCCGACACGTGGCTAGTAAGTCAGCATGGGGCCCTCCAAACTAGGTCAGAGAAGTCACTCGGACCCTTCGACAGCCGAGTCGGACCTCTAGGATTAGTCGATTATGTCTCGACCACTATGAGATAGGTCGATATCTCGCCGACCTAGGACGGAACAGGTTGATGCTTCGATTCTTTTGAGCCGAGGTAGTCGCTGACCACCGTGCCAAATAGGTCCCTCCCGCCATCACCAATATTTAATGCAGAATGTACTTCTGTACCGTACCTGTAAGCATTAAATTCGCCTGCAGAAAGTACTCACTGTCACCATTAGCTCCAATGTTATAGATACCCCCTCATAAATGTCATTTGGTAAGCTCCTTAACTGCACCTTAAGTCAACTCGATACTCTTTCCTTTGAATCGACCATTGACTTGAGCGTCAGAGAGCCGACATTGGGTCTAACTCCATCTGTCCCAGGTCGGCATTTGAGCTCACTCTGCTTTCTTTTAACATATCTACTCAACTTTGAAGACTTCCCTAATCTATAAATTCTAAGTGATCGGGTTGACGCCTGCTCAAGCTAACCTAAATTCGACTCAATCATATTTTAAAAGATATTTTTGAATATCTAGCTTCTATTTAAATTTATATTTTCAAATATAAGTAATAAAAATAGTTTGCTCCAATTAACTCTAATACTTGTATCCACGTTAAAATAAAAAGAAACAAAGTAATTATCTTGTAGTCAATAAAGAACCACCATGGTGTCATGAATTATGAAAAAAAGAATTACTTGGAAACTATGTCGGAATATCAAGTTATTGCAAAAAAAAAAAAAAAGTGAGATGAAGAAGAAGGCAAGACACACGCACAAAAAGACACAAAAAATCTTGAGAAAAGAGTAAAAAATGAGAAAAATCAGAATTTAGTTTTCTAAATTACAGGTGTTAGAACATAGTATTCGGAGAAGACTTTGATTATTTTATTCATTGTGTATGGTTTTCTATGTTACAATATTCTTACAAGTAACAGAGATACATAGGGCCTATACACAATCCCTACAAATCTGGACTAATTATAATAGATTAAGAATCAAATCCGGTAAGTCAACCATACCAAAGATATGGTATTCTAACAACAGGATTCTTCGAATCGAATGGTTCAAGTGACCCGAAAACGGTGACCAATTCACCGCAGTTTTTATCAATTTTTACAAAATATCACGATTTTAAAGTATGTTTTTTTTTTTTTTTTTTGATCTCTTTAACGAAAAGGGGTGCAACACGAGGACTTCCCAAGGGGTTACCCATCCTAGTACTACTCTTGCCCAAGTACGCTTAACTTCGGAGTTCTGGTTTTAAAGTATGTCTGATTTTGGGGGCTTGACCTGATTGTTTATTGAACCAATTGACAATTCTGACGTTTGGACCGTCCCATTCGACCGGGTCCGGTCTAGTCCAAAAAACACTTCTTACCCAATTTAAAGCCATATATAAAACCCTAATCATTCCTGCACAATAAATTCTTTAGTCAATGACTTCTTTATAGAAATTGGTAAGTTGGCATAACGAGAATCATTTAGGCAAAGTGTTATCTCATACATGTGTAAGTTGAAGAAATGAGTAAGTTGAAGAAGCGTACATTCTTTTGCAAAGTGAACGACCCAGGGTTTTATTGGAAATGAGTGTGTTATATTGCAAATAAAATGAGACGTTAATTTACCCATTTATAATACAATTACCCTTCTACCCCTGAATGCAGAAATGTAAACTATTTGCCAGCTCAATTTTTATGGGATATGAAAAGTTAGTCAGGGATCATTATGGTTTTCCACCTATTACTGATGGATAATAATAGAATAATGCAAACAAAATAAGAAAAATAACACAATAAATATGTTAGAAGATTGACTAGAATAGTGGGATTAATTTACTTTCCTTAGATAGCGTTGATCTTCCCTTAATTTGTTAGGAACTCTCACTACTAGAAAAAAGGGATTTTGTGACACTGAAAAGCATCACTAAAATAGGGTTTTTGTGACGCTTTTCTTTTTATGACGATAACTAAAAGCGTCACTTGAGTAACCGTAGCAATAGGTTTTTTGTGACGCTTCTATTATGACGTTTAAAAAGTGTCATTAAAGACACTATATTGTGACGCTTTTGGGTGTCATATCTGATATGTAACTACCATAACTGACACACTAATACGACACCAAAAAGCGTCACGATATCATGTATTACGACGCAGGAAAGCGTCATTATAAATGATGTCATGATGGGTATTTTAGTGTCACTGTAGACGTTATAATGACGGATAAGGCGTCACGATAAACGGTATTATGATGGAATAAAGCGTCACAATAAATGGTATTATGACGGAAAAAAGCGTCATCAAAATGTTGTTATGATGGAATATAGCGTCGCGATATGGTGTATTAAGACGAGTTAATAGCGTCATAATAGGTGATATTATGACACGTTTAATAGCGTCATAATAGGGGATGTTATGACGCTTTTTAGCGTCATAATAATACCTATTATAACGCTGTTAAGCGTAATAATATCACCTATAATGACGCTTTTTAGCGTCATTAATACATATTTTGGACGAAACAATACTGCATGGTAGAATATATTATGACGGGAAAAAGCGTCATAATAAAATATATTATGACGGATTAAAGTGTCATGATAAGATAAATATAAATAATATTATGTAATTAATATTTACATTAAAATGATATTTTCCCTAATAATTGTAAATCTTTTCGAGTAATTTAGTCTCTACAAACAAAATATAAGTAACAACATAATTAAAAAAACCGAAGCAAATAACTTAATATTAGTATGTTCGTAAAAGTTTAAATCCAAAATAATATTAGTTACAAAGGGTACCGAATACATAATAATAATGGCGTTGCCCAACCAAAATGACAAATAGATAAAATTGTCGATAACACTTACAATTCTTAGTGTAATTGTCTATTGAATTACTAAAATAAAGTAAGTCACACAAATGGCGTGTGTCAATCTTAAGCTATAGCAACCTATATAAAAATTCCCTTGTAGTCAATATTAAAAATACGTCGAAAGAAATTTTGTTACAACAAATGAACTATACTTACCATATTTTTTGGCCATGGAATAACCTCCCCAATCGCCTCACCAATAGTTTTGAAATGTGATGTAGGACGAATTAACTCTTCATCAACTTCCACTGCAACATTGATGACCACCTCACACCAATTGTTTCCCAAAGATACTTGTCCAACTCTTTCCAAAGGATCTAAACTTCGAAGACAACCAATTGCCACAGTTTTCGATGAATCAAACGCACTCTTTAATAATACTTTCGACCCAACCTATATCAGTTCCACAAAATGTAAGCAAATTCGAAAACATACTAGCTGATACATAGGGCCAAAATGCCAAAATATCAAGAGATGCCAAAATCATAAGGTAATGTGCAACTTGCTGTTAACATATTTAGAGTAAGTCACCAACAAAACAATAAAAGGATGCCGCCATTTGAGGATGCTCTTTTTGCTAACACCTGCCAAGTTGTGGCCAAAACGTCAAAGCACCTTTTCCCAGCTTTAATAATAATATATAAATAATTGAAAATAAAACTGGAGAAATGGAGATGTGGGTCAACCCTACCCAGAGATGGTAAGGAACTAGGAAGATTCATAGAAGGAGATTGGGTGTCTTAACTATAGTTTAAAGTAGTATTTTGTGTTATGTAATGAAAGCAAGTTGGATGGGAATTCACATGAGTGTGGACCGGGCATGAGTAAGTTCATCCCCCTGAGTTTTGCTACTACCGCTCAATATCAGCATCATCCATATTCTTTTACCATAAATTATCATTACATGTATATATACTTTGAAAATACATATATGATTATTATTGCTATGTATTTTTGGAAAGTTTTGCTTCAAATAGTCTTGGTCAAAAACTACTCTTAATTGTTTGTGTGTGTATATTTCTAGACTTTGTCACATGATTCATATTTATTCATCAAGACAACAATTAATTTCTCCCATAATTTCTTACCTGGCCTGATTTGATTCGTCCTCTCCATATTTCTTTTGTCTTATTCCCCACATTCATTTTCATTTCTTCTTTTTATTACCCAAACTCACAATTTCAATCTAAATCAAAGAGTTTTTATATACATATTCCTAATGTACTACAGATAGTTGCACTCAAGTGAAGTGTGCCCCAATTTAAATCCAAGTCTGAGCAAGTGGGCCGTAGCGCATAAAAGTTTTAAAACCTTCCATAATTCAAATTTTAAGAAACAAACAACTCATAAAAATAGCTACCAAACAGCAGAAAAATTGCAACTGAAATGTACAATAGTTCAAATAATTAATTACCTGAAGAGGCAAGTTGTTCATTGACGATGTTGTGGATGGCCGAATTGTTGTGGGATGAAATCGAGATGATGACGATGAAGGGACTCTTGTTTCTTGTGGAGGAGAGTTATGCAGTGATCGTTGCATGTTCACTTTCAACAGTTCTTGTATTTGTCTATTCTGTTCTAGTATAATCTGCTTCAATCCATCAATATCTTTCATGTAACTCACATGCATCCGAGAAGATTTACCTCTAACAGCGGTGTCACCATATACATCACAGGTAGAAATACCATAGCCATATATCCGGACTCGTCCCCATTTGTCTTCTCCAACAACCTGAGAAAATATATCATTTGGCCTAACATCTTTTGAGTTGGGAGAAAGGTCTTTTACTTTGTCTTGCATTTTTTTCTGTTCAAAGCAACATAAAAAGTGTTTTAATTTCAATGTTAAGGAAAACATACTACACTCATGTAATAAACATTTAAGTGCAATAAAACATCTTACAAAATATAACATATTTTACCCACGTTTCTGCTACAGTAGGATTACTACTCTCCCCATCTTTCGTATAACATTTCTCGAATAAGGCCACCCTAGTCGGGTCCTTACCATCTTCATTCTCCCCAGTTTCATCACCAACATGATTCTCTGCATTACTTGATCCCTGTGCTTCTTTCTGAGGAGTAACGTAATTATGCGACTTAATTAATGATATGCATATTTAACGAAACACCAGAATTTAAGTATCCAATTTCTTTCCATATTGTTCACATGTAGCTTAAACCAAATGTATGTCAAATGTACAAGTGAGTAATATTAAATCACTAAAAAAAACATGCGAATGTAATTTGCTAATACTTTGACAAGGCAAGAAGTATCTAAAGAACTCGTTAACTAACTGCTAAAAAAACCCAAACTTTACATGGCCCCAAATATAACCTTCAAACAAACTGCACCTGTTCGTTTGACTTATACAAAATCATAGTTTACACTATTTAATTAATTAAATGACAGGCAGTTTGACTAGTGTATATATCCCCTCGGCCTTGGAACACACAATAAAAAAGAATGGCTTCAAACCAGAAAATGTTCAGACCTATATATGTATATATATAACATGTATTTGTTGATGAAGTAGTTAGGTAGCTAATTTGGAATTGGGTATCACCATCATATACATGTGTTGTGTAACAAGAATGCGTTTAAATAAATACACCTATAAATTCCGGCCAATCCATAACGCTGACCAACTTAAAACTAATCACTTGCCATCATTTATCAATAAAACAAACAAACAAAGTCTACATCAATTTGTTGCTAGCCATTCATTCTACAGGGAATGAATTTTCTCTTCTCAATCTTAATCAAATGCTTCCTTCACTTCAAAGCACAAAAGAAAGAGTTTAATTAAAAATCTTCTGCCAATTAATTAATTGTTAAGTTCCTTTAAAGCTACTCAAGGAATGTCCTCCTATCCTAGCCTTACCAATGGAACAAACTGGCGTGGCATTCATCTTAACTCAATCAAATTAAAGCATTGAGTAATATATATATAAAATATGAGCACAATTGAATTAAGAGTTAAAAAGAGGGTCTGGTCATAGTCATGCATGTGCTTAAGCCGCAGTGGGCTGGCTTGAAACTTGAAACAAGGGTTTCTGGCACGCAATCAGCATACTTGTTCTTTAAGACAACAATATGATATTTTAAAGAAACAACTAAACCAAACCTTCAATTGATCTCTGATTTGAGAGAAACTTCTTTTTCCGGTGACATGCATCATTTTCTTTTGTGCCCTATTCTCCTTATTTTGTGCACTAATTTTCTGAAAAGTAGGCAAGAGAGGATATAAGTTAGATTGATATGGAAGTATGAACCATAGCTATTATTCATTTAGTAAAATCTTACCCGAGCTTTGTCACCGCTCCAGTGGATAACAAGATTCTTCCATTGATCAGGGAGAACTCTTTCGTCATCCGTATCAGGCCGCTTGCGCAAGTTTTCTTCTATTGACGAGTTTGGGTCAAAATATTTATTCTTAACTCTATTCTTCCAAGCTCTCTAATTTTTTGATAAGGTATCCCAAGCTACATTCTCAAGGTCAAATGATCCACAAAATTTCTCCTACAAAATAGAAGTCAGATTAGCTACGTGACCACAAAATACAGAAATAATGTATGTTAATCGCAATATGCAAACTCACCTTTATCAGACCGATCAAATTCTTCTTAATAGACATTGGCACTTTATGCCAATCTTCATAGTCAAGTGGAATCAAGGAACCATTTCTAACTAAAGTACTGATAAACTCCACGTACTCACTTTTGTTGGGACCTATAGGCTTTCCAAGATTATCAAACATCACTTCTACTTGTTCTTTTCTAGCCCAAACACGTAGCATGTTAGTACATCCTCGAGTCTTTGCCTTAACCATATTTACTACAAAAATGTTACAAAAGAGAAAGAAGAAAAAATTAAAAGGGCAATCACCTGGTAGCAAATACAGGTTCCACACAATTGGTGAGGCAAATATTTCTAAGAATGTGGTTCAAGGCAGTTATTGCTTGGAAAATTAACCAAAAATACCATAAGCATAAAAGATGTCAAAGTTCACCAAATTCTTTCCACTTTCCTTATATTAAGAAGTTTGTATAGGTATTCCACATTCTGGCGTACATATGTATGAATACCAGAAAAGTACAGCCACCATTTTCAAGGTTAAACTAAAACCAACCATGTTTTACACAAACTGGATTCAATAAATTGATAAAGGCTTTCACCGTAGCATTTAATCAATTTTTAGAGAACCATATACTACGACCATACTTTCACTATCAGCCACGTTAACTTCCGTATTATTTAAATGGATAGCTGTGGAAGAGCTTTCAACACCAGCTCGGCCTCATGTAGTACGTGTAGCAGCATCTAGTATTGTATATAACAGTCAATATTTGAAAAGTTGCTATTGAAATTGCATGTAACGATGAAAGCATAAACTTATTTCACCTGTATTTTCTTCTCCTTCATCAAGCAATCTTGATGGCTATGTTGGAAAATACGAATCAGAAAGCAGCGGAATTTAAAAATTTTCCCAACAAAAGGACCTATGACTCGCAATCGTGTATCCAAATTCGTAGAGTTAAGGAACTTACTTTTCTTTTGTTCTTTCTTGAAGCGTTTCAAGCCACCCAAGAACGCTCTTCTCGCGGCTTGATCCCTTCTCCTTGGTAAAGCTCGAATCTTCAAACTTCTAACTTGAAGCTCTCTAGAGATAGTCCACCAACTTGATCACAATCTAACTAGTAAGGATGCTAGTTCTCTAGTTAGTGTTTAGGCTTAACCTAGGGTTTAATTTATCTTGGAGAAAGGATGGTGTTCAACACATGAACCAGAAGAAGATCATCAATTAGCCTCAAGGGGAGCTCGAGCTCCCCTATATATAGGAAGGAGGGTTGGCCGAAAATCCTAGTCCTTATGGGCTAGGGTTTTGGTCTCTCTCTCCTATTACTTGATCATCAAGTATTTTCCAACTTTGACTTTGAATTCTATTTCAAGTCAACTTTTAAGAGAGCTAAAATATCCAAACTATTTTTGGATAATTTTATACTTTATTTATTTAAAATAAATAACTTATTTTATCTAATTAATTAATTCATAATTAATTAACTAGATTATTTTTCTCCAAAATAAGACTTTCTTTTTAATTCAAAATTAAACCAAAGTCTATTAAATAATTAACAACTTAATTATTTAATATCCAATTAAATAGTCACGTGTGGCACACGTGTCATAATGACACGTGTCCAGTCACGTGACCCATACGTGTGACTTCACACGTGTGGAACCCTCTAGGCCCGATTAACTCGTTTAATCATTTTAAAGCCTCAACTCATGTAACCAAGTTGTTGTGTGTGACCCTCTAGGTTCTCAATTCAATTAGCAGTGACCCTAATTAATTAATTCACTAATTAATTAATCAGTCCACAGATTAAACGACCATAGTCTAGCAACAGGTGTTTAACCCCTAGCTGAATTGGAATGTTCGGATTCGACAGAACCTTTAAGTCATTGATTCATGTGAGATACAATCCTCCTACTTACTATCTCTCAACCAAGATCTAGGGTAAGGGAATAATCAGAACCCTAATAATCCGGTCTTATAGCTAAGTGCATTTCATATCCATTTGATCTCAATCCAAGAAACCCTTTTCTTGATGTCTTGATCTACTGCCTTGACCAAAGACTCCATATGGCATATGAATGACTTACACAATAAAAGATCACCTTGCAAATGCAAGTGTAGGTCCTTTCTTGACTCTCATTCACTTTCATGAATCACTTGTGCAGCCCCAGCATAAGCCTTGAATAAGTTGTCTAAGGCGACACCCTTTAAAGCTTATACCTAAGACTACAGAGTTAACTCATAAAGTGACAAGGAACCTCAAGTCTTAAGGATCAATTAATCACATCAATGACTCGTGAGATATTTCCTAATCTGGAAGTTTCCATTTCCTGAAATAGAAACTTCCTTTCCCATTTAGGAATGTTCTCACACGGGGCACCTCAGTGAACTTACTTATTGAAGTAAGCACCCTCATGTATCACGCACGTATCAACTATACACTTTGCACCTCCATGAAATAAGGTGGTCCTTCTTAAGGGCATGATCCCATAAGCAAGCCTTAGAGGAGTCAGGTTGATACTCCCACTGTCGGTAGGACTCATCGGCTTGGAGTATTTTACTAATCATGACTTATGTGATATAGGGCTCATTTCATGAACCATTTCACCTAAATGGTAGAGTCCTAAAGTCATCAGGATTAGGGGAGTTCTCATACATGCACAGCTAAAGTAAACGCATACCAAACAAGAGCATATAAAGAAGTGTTGCCTCAATTCGTTATTTCATTCAAAGATTGTCTGTGATTACAATAAGGAAAAGCACAAAGCGGATATACATTCGGATTTCTAGGGCACTATTCCTAACAGGCTGGGCCTGAGATTCGCGGCCACTATTTTGGACTATCCCTCGGCCACGTCTAGGTCGTCTCATAACTACCAATATAAATATAACCTGACCTAATATAGAAAAAGCATAATACTATAGCTGAATAACCATATAAAAGAGCAGGAATTAAGAAATTAACAAATAAGAACCTTTTTCCCACATATGTTCACTCTAAATTTCCTGAAAATCATCGTTATCTAAATCATCTACACAAATTCTTGGGGCTCCTTCACGAATCAAATCAAATGCTTCTTCTTCTTCAAGTGGAAGATTACGACTAGACGTGCTCTGTAATATAGTGTCAATATCGTCAGTCGACAAGTGGCTGCCATCTTCAAACCTATCCCTAGCTTTTGTTTTAATCACAACCTTCCAATTCTTTTCGTTGGGATCATCCACATAAAACACTTGTCCAACCTGAGCTGCAAGAGCAAAAGGCTCATTTTGGCGCTTGACATTTGCAAAATTGGCTAACGTAAATCCATCATTATCTTCTTTGAGTTTGCTTCCCTTAGAGACCCAATCACAATCAAATAACACTACTTTTCTCCGACCCGTGTAATCTAGTTTGATTATATCCTTTACGATTCCATAATACGCCATCTCTTCATGGATAGGGCTCATATCCTTCTTGCTCGCAAAACTTGTTGTACTTGCTTTGACCATCACTCCACTATTTTGAGTTTTTCTCCTTCTCTCTACTTCCTTCGTATGAAAGCGAAATCCGTTCACTTTGAAGCCCTTATATTGTGTTCCAACGGGGATAGGTCCCCTTGCAAGCATTCTGATATCGTTAAATTTGGGTCATTTTCATCGGAATTTAGTACTTCAACCTACAATAACAAATAACCATGAATATACAAAATAAAATTAACTAAGAAATGTTAATTATACAATTCTTTAGATATCACTAACCTGACCCTTAAACCAGGCAGCAAAGTCATCACTATGGATTCTTTTGATTTCATGTTCCCTCGACCGATGCTTCTTACGTCTGACCTGAGCTTCTTGTTCCGTACAGAATTAACAGAAATCTTACACTATTAACATCTAATTCACGAATCTGTAATGAACAATATTATAGAATTACAAAGAAGATTTTTTGCTCAGGTGACTTACTCTCTAAATTGTTGAATGTCATCGCAATTGAATAAGACATACCGGTGCGCCTTCGTTAGTTGATCATTATTCAAAACAATCGGCTTTCCTTTCCACAATGAAGCTCCAGTAATTGTGAAAATACCAATACCTGTCGTGCTTGTATCAGCCCCATCATCATCATTACGACTTGGTCGATTGTGCCTTGTTTCAACATTCTCATCAAAGTACAAAGAACAGAAAGATAAACACTCCTCTGCTAAGTATCCCTCTGCAATTGAGCCTTCTGGACGACTTCTGTTACGCACATATGACTTCAAAGTACTCAAATACCTGAAGAGATCAATGTACGAATAATTACATGAGTCAAAATATCTACTAAAACAGTCCAGCTTTCACATTAAAAGTACCCTGGTAATTATTAAAATATAAACATACCTTTCAATGGGATACATCCAACGATAATGGACTGGGCCAGCCAACTTTGCCTCAGTGACCAAGTGTACGGTCAAATGTACCATGATATCAAAGAACGAATGTGGAAAAATTTTCTCCAACTGGCAGAGTATGATAGCAGTATCTTTTTCCAATCGGGATAAATCATTAGGATTAAGTGTATTAGAACACAAATCTTTAAAATAACGACACAAATTAATCAAGGATTTGCGTATTGGGCTCGGTAGAAGTTTACGCAACGCAAGCGGTAGCAATTGTTGCATCAACACATGGCTGTCATGGCTTTTCAATCCAAATATCTTGGGAGGTTTAATGTGAACACACCGTGAGATATTTCAAGCATAGCCGTCCGGAACTTTAATGCTTTTCAATAGTTTGCAAAATCTGTCCTTCTCACTCTTATCCAGCACAAAGGATGCTTCTGGTAGCCATTCCTGTCCAAGCTCATCAAGAAAAGGATGGAGTTTTGATCTAATCCCCATAATTTGCAAATCCAAACGAGCATTGTAATTAGCTTTTGACTTGTCCGAGTCCAACAATGTATATAACACCTTGTCGTATACGTTCTTCTCAATGTGCATAACATCAAGATTGTGTCTCACTAAATTCGTTTCCCAATACGGTAGATCAAAGAAAATACTCTTCTTCTTCCAATTATATGGCAGCTTCTGGTCACCGACCTTTTTCCCAAATTTGTTCTCAATGTCCTTTACTTCATCAAATGCTACAGATCCTTTCAAATATGGGGCTACTGTTCGGTGCTCTACAGTTCCATCAAATGAACTTTTATCCCTCCGATAAGGATGATCTTCAGGTAAGAATATACTATGGCACATATAACAGAACTTACGGGGTCTATCCAACCAAACTGAATTTGTGTACTTATGACAAACCGGGCATGCGTATTCTTCTTTAGTACTCCACCCCGATACAGCTGCATGGCCTGGGAAATCACTTATGGTCCATAATAGAGCCGCACGTAGTTGAAAATTTCCTTAGTTGACGCATCATACGTATTTATTCCCTCTTCCCACATCTCTTTTATCTCTGCAACAGCCGGTTGTAGATATATATCAATGTTATTACCTGGTCCAGAGGGCCCAGGTATAAGCAAGGACAACATCAAGTATGTCTTTTTCATACAGTCTCCAGGCGGTAAATTGTACGGAATCAAGATCACTGGCCATATACTATGAACGACACTCATGGTTCTAAATGGATTGAAACCATCAGTAGCTAAGCCTAACCTTACATTTCGAGGATCTTTTGAAAACTCTGGATGTTGGAAGTCGAAGGTTTTCCAAGTTGGAGAATCTGCTGGATGTCTTATTACCCCATCTTTGATGCGTTCTGTATCATGCCACCTCATGAGGGATGCAGTTTCTTTATTCATAAAAAGTCTTTGTAACCTTGGCTTCAGCGGGAAGTGTCATACCATCTTCGCACGTATTTTCTTGTTCCCTTTGGATATTTTAGAGGTATCAGCCCCATCACCCACACTAGCTTCAGGTGCAGCCATTAGCCACAAAGGCTCATCACATGTGTCACACTTTGTTTTGCCTTCATTCAAACCCCAATACAGCATACAATCATTCCGGCAAGCATCAATTTTTTTATTATTCAACCCTAGATCCTTTAATATCTTCTTAGTTTCGTAGTAGTTTTTCGGAAGTTGAACACCTTCGGGAAATTACTCTTTTAATAATTCAAGCATCATGGTGAAGGAACTATCACTCCAGTTCCCAAGACACTTGATTTGGAGCATTCGAACAATAAAATAAAGCTTGGAAAAAAATTTACAGCCCGGGTAAAGTTCTTGTTCTGCATCTTCCATGAGTTTATAAAAATTTTCAGCTTCTATACAAGGTCTATCATGTTCAAGAACTCCTGATGTTCCTTTAATATTATCCATATTATCTTGCATTCCAAATGCATCATTTAACATTTCTCGCATATTGTTGGAAGAATTTTGGTCATCATAAACATAGACTGTCGGCCTACCGTTAGATGACAACTCACAATGTAAAACCCATTTACTGTACCCAGCTAAAAAACCATGCCAAAGAAGATGTTCTTCCACAATGCTCCTTTTTTTTAATAAGGTATTTTTACATTTCTTGCAAGGGCATAAGATTGGAGCTCCATTCGAATTTGAAATGGCAATATCCAAAAAATATTTCAACCCATTTCGATATTCATTACTAGCCCTATGTAGGTTCATCCATGTCCTATCCATAATATTGTTCAATGACAAAATGTAGTTACCTTCCAAATGCCGACAATTTCAAAGCTGGAGCCTCAACAGAAACAAGAATTGGATTTATCTACAAACACCAAAAAAAAAGAATACAATAACTTTAAGCAAAATTCAGGCAATATCTATATATGCAAGTTGTGACTGGAGAAGTCATGATTGCAACAGCCAACTTAAGGAGTTTATGATTGGAATTGGTGTGATGTTAGGAACAAAACTATGGTCACCAAGATAGCTGCTCCGCAATATCCTTTTAGAGGTAAGGAACCTATGTTTTCAAAAGTTGGAATTGTGCCTTCTAGCTTTTTGCTTTTTGCATTTTTAACAGACGAGTTAACAGTCAAGCTCTAATGCATGAATTTAAATTTATTATCTTTTTTTTTTTTTTTGGGTTCTCACATAAGAATTCAAGAATCTCACAACCGTATACGAATCGTGTCCGTGCATACTTTGAAGAAACAAAATGCTTTTGAGTTTTTTATATTTTCTGTAAGTTTCGGAAATGTTTGGAGACACTTCAAGAATAATTTTTGGTTTCCAAGCTGAACACACCCTAAATCTCTCTCTTAATATATTTGTACCAAAATAACTAACTACCAACTATTTCATGGATAAAAATGCAGGAGCAGGTTATGCAGAAACTCATCCACATAAAGTGCTTTTCCATCCCATGACAGGCCTCTGTGTCGAGAGAATCTCACTCTTAGAACCCTTAGTTTTAGCTCCATGCTCCGAGGCCGAAGCCTGGACCTACACACCCCAGCAAACGCTAACTATAAAAGGAACATATTTCTGCCTAAAAGTGAACGAGTTAGGACATCCGGCAAAACTAAGTATATTCTGCACAGATAATTCTTCAAAATGGGTAGCTATTTCAGACTCCAAAATGCATCTATCGTCAAATCTTGAAGATGGTATAAACGTGTGTTTGGACGTAGATTCAGAAAACAATGTTGTCACAAGTAACTGCAAATGTCTGGAAAATAACAACTGTGATCCGGAAGTCAGTGGTTCAAAATCATTGACAATACAGGTTCTATAGGCATTTTTCAATACATGGCTAAAGGAAAGGGTTTGCTACAAGCAGGAATAATAATGAAGGCAGATGACTAAGATACATGGATGTTTACAGAATACTCTAATTGCTTATCAACTATGACAATTTATATTCTGGTCTGAAATAAGGTCAAATTTGTTTTGCTAAATTCAGGTAGGCTCTATATATGGTTGATTATACCATGTTGATGTTACAAGTATAAGCTAAATTCATATTATCTGTAATTCAGATAGTGCAAGGACACATGTTCAAATAGATACAAGAAAGAAATAGTAATGAAGCAACATCAGAAGATTACCTCGTAGTTTTTAATTTTTGGTTTGACAGAAGCCCCTGTAGCTTTGACAAATGCACTGATAGAGATTTTCCTTCATCAACAAACTTGTTTTTATGGTGAGTTGTTCTGAAGAAAACACACAACATATAAGTACATCAGCAGAATAAAGCCTTATTTAAGATTCAATGGCTTATAAGTATTTACCCCACCTAACCTAATTAATATGCAGCATAAATTCTATGGAGAAAGTTGGTGTAATCATAAGTTTTTCCAGAGTCATTCTTCCATGCATTGCTGAAAGTAAAAAGAAGTTCATCCAAATTGAAACGACTAAGCTCAAATGGTATCGCGCTTCAAATTAACGACATGAGATACAAAAACATCATGACATATTTATTCAACATTTCTGGTTATAAGTAAAACTAATTTACAAACATTTCTGATTTATTCAGTTTTCTCCCAGGATTTATATCCTTATTTATAAGCAAATCAGTAGAATAAATGCTTGTAAGTTCTTCCTCTTCTTTGCATTCTAAATAAATCCTTATAAGCACATCATGAAATACAAAAACATGAGAAAGTTGGCACAATCTTCTTCCAACAGGAGACCATTTACTCCCAGGTCAGCCATTAAATCAGTTTGCATGTACAGTTTCATTCAACTTTTCTTCGATATAAGTTGCTTATATAAACTTGCAGCATGAAAAACATTTAGCTAAGGTCCAATTTGTTTTGCTAAATTCAGGTAGGCTCTATATATGATCGATTACACCATGTTGATGTTACAAGTATAAACTAAATTCATATTATATGTAATTCAAAGAGTGCAAGGACACAGTTTCAAATAGATACAAGAAAGAAATAGTATGAAGCAACTTCAGAAAATTACCTCGAGTATTAATTTTTGATTTTACAGAAGTCCCTGTAGCTTTGACAAATGCACTGACACAGATTTTCCTTCATCAAGAAACTTGTTTTCCTGAAAAAAACACTCGGTTCTTATATGCCACGAAACCACTACAAAATAAGACATGAACATATGACACAAGTTTACAACCTCCAGTGATGTTAAATTTCTGACACTTACATCCAGTATAGCATCTGCTTGCTAGTAACTGAACTTGAATCCTGAAACAGAAGTTAAAGGTTCACTGGTTGACAATGAAAAAACAAGGATAATTTACATAGTCAAATTATTCGCAGTTCAAATTTCTTCTTAGGACAAAACAATTAATAAAGTACATTTATAAAATTACCATTTAAGCAATTAAGGAAAATCATGCATAATCACGTATCTTGTTTGGGTCTTATTGAAGGCCATCTGTTATAAAAGCCTAAACTCTTTGAAAGCAGTATCATGAAATATATAAACATCTCTAACACACCCTCTTACGTGCAGTGGGGTATACTTTGGTCTATCCTTACACGTGAATTTTACTTCTTTTTTTTTTAAACGGGTGACAGTTAGGATTGAATCACTGTATCAACTTGTTGTGGTCCCGTGATAAAGACATTTTGCCAATCAAACATAAGGTCTAAAAACTAAGTCAGCTATTGCTAGTGCTACGGTGCAGGAGAAAAAGATTTGATCAAAAAATGCAGAGAATACTTATAAGTTAGCAAGATTCCAAACTATTCGTTTCAAAAAACCTATTGTTTTTTAGGTTATTTCATGGTTCATGCAAGGAAAGCAAATAGCAAAACGCTGCCCATTATAAAGTTTTTACAGCTAAACGTAATCTAAGCTATTTGTACAACAATTGTACACAAAATACAAAAAAACAAAGGCAGGGTGCATGTGTTTGTGCTATCAGTTATATATGTAAGGTACCTGAAGCTGGCACTGATGCAGAAGCCAATAATGTTTTATTTCACTAGACAAGAGCCATTGAGTCACAACCACGGCATGCCTTAGCTGAAGCCTGAAAGCAATTTCACACTGTCATCGTGTCTGACTCAGAAACTACTTTTTAAAAACAATGCCTGTCCATAGCTTTAAACATACTGACAGAATGAAAGGTCTATTACAATAAATACACTGATCCTAAGGTAACTAAGAGACTATTGATTCAGCAAGGAAATGCAGTAATAACAAACTGAAAGCTGAAAGGACAAGTTTCCCACTGAAGACATAAAAACAAACCAACCCAATTGGCACATCTCCATTACAGTGTTAGGAGTGAAAAAGTCATAAGCTTACTTCAGCAATTAAGGAGACGAGAAATTCAAAAGACGTGCTTTTTTTAAGCAAGGAAACCTGAACAATAATTACAACGAAGAACCTTTGCGTAGAACCCACATCAAAAACAGTAGCTCAAGGTAATATTTGTTTGTAAATCCAGAAATACAAAAGTTATGGCGCCCATGAGAGCATGTTCAAGACAAATTCAAGAAAACCATATTTTTCAGATTTGGGTGAAAAGAGGATCCTCACAGAGATCTTTCAAACAAAGCAACACCATTATCGAAAGTACCAAACCAAAGACGGCTTTATCGTAGCCCACCGCCACCAAAATTGAAAAGATAATAGGAAAAAGAAAAGGGAGAGCAAAGCTAATCCCTTTCCCCAAATTTAAAAAGGAAAAGGCCATTTTCAAAGAAAATACATTACTATCCAGTGTACACATAGAAAGCAGAGATGAGGCCAGAAAAATTCAATGTCTGTGTTTTTCTTTTGCTAACTATCATATCCCCTTTTCATGGAACCAAAAACCGATAACTACAAAGCAAGTAAATACAGAAGAATTGTCAACTTCCACCTTCCATCTTCTGAAAATATTCAAAAAGAGAAGTAAAAATAAGGCAGGAAGACGAAATAGTGAAACTTTACCAGACTCAAACCTCTGAAATACTCAAGCAATTTAAATAGGTGAAAACAACATAAAAATATCAATCAACACAGCACTTTGAGTGAACATACGGTACCTTCCCCAAGCTTGGCAGTCCAAATTATCTTCCACAAAAAAGGCTTCAATTCTCCAATTCTGATCTTCAATCGAACCCGAATTCACACCAGTTCAAAAAAACTCTCCATCAGTTCTAATTTCCCGGTCTTCTCCCCGACAGTTAGTAATTTCCCCAGTCAAACTGCATCAAAAGTTTCTTCGCATCAGAAAGCCGACAGATTTTGACAGAACAACATATTTTTTGTTAAACATTTGTATCAACTATTGCAATATTAGGTTGGGTATGAACTTCTCACAAAATCAATCATGTAACTAACAGCCTAACACAACACACAAAATTTTTCATATCTAACCCCACCAAAATTTTGAGCTAAAAATTTATTAAAAAGAACTATGAAAGAAGATTGACCAAGGAAAACAATCAGTTCCTCCATATGCGGAAACCAAAAGGGGGAAATCTACTCTTGGTTTCTGATTGAACGGAGAAGGAGAAGACTAGTGGTCAGTTCTTACTTTCAAGAGGAGGAGGCCGGCGGTGGAGGTGAAGACGGGTCTCGAAACGATGTCGACGGACAAAGATGGTGGAAGCAAAGCCAGGGTATGAATCGTTGGCTGCTCCGCTGTGGTGTCTTCTCCAATTTCTTCTGTTCAGTGCAGTGTCAAAAGTTGAAGTTCTCAATCTTCCATTTCAATCTGAGCATTGGTAATAGGAAATTGAGGTTAAAGCACTTTCAATCTTCGATATTTGTTCCCTCCTATTTTTTAGTTGGAAGCGCCAATTTTGGGCTGAAAACAACGAGATTACTTTAAGCTATTAAGACGCTTTTAATTGATAATGTCATGATAAATATACTCTATTATGACGCTTTTAATTTAGCGCCCCGAGAACACTACCATATTATGACGCTCATTACAAAAATGTCTTAATACTATCGATATAATTAATAAGTAATTTAATACATAAAATAAATTATATAAAATTGGACAATTCTACATAAAGCGTCACTATATGTTGTTTATTGTGACGCCTTTTTAAAAGCGTCACAATAGGGCATCACGACAACCCCTTTTTCTAGTAGTGTCTATCTATTTAACTAAGTGGCGTTGTAATCCCTTCTTAAATCAATGAAACCTATGATAATCTTTACAGTTTAACATGGTATCAAGAGCAGAGTTTCGATCCTTGAGACTCAGCAAAACAACATCATCGTCTCCAAACCTTTCCCAAACCAAATCAGCCTAACACCAAGAACAGAACGCTGCCAGAAAAACCATGGCAGAAGAACACGAAACCAAACCTGAAACTGACCTCTCAATCCAAATCGCAAACCTGTTAAAAAACAACCCCCAATCTCAAACAAACCTTTCCAGCTTCAAGAATCTATCGATTGGATTCAAGTTGAACAACGATAATTACCCAATATGGTCAAGATTAATGAAGATGGCAATCGGCGGGAGGGGATACCGGTCACATATAACCGGAATACCCCTGGCTCCAAACGAAACGGATCCAACATATGACCAATGGGAACAAACAGATCAGAATGTATTCACGTGGATTATACAAAACATTGAAGTAAATCTCGTGAATAATATCTTACATTATCCAACGGCGAAGGCGCTATGGGACGGCTTGGCAACAACATACGGGAGTGGTTCGGACCCGTTACAGCTCTTTGATCTCCATCGAAGGGTAAATACGCAGAAAGAAGGGCAAGATAGCCTATAAGACTTCTGGAATAAACTCCAATCGATTTGGACAGCCATCGATCGGAAGCAACCCAACCCAATGAAGTGTCCCGAGGACATCACCACCTTCAATCGGCTCACCCAAGAACAACGCCTCTACCAATTTCTCACCGGGGTCGATGAGAAATTCGACCACATCAGAAACGATCTCTTGAAGCAAGAGACGAAGCCATCATCGGAATCTGCCTACGCCACCATTAGATGAGAGGTCGCGCGTCTCCATATTCTGAAAACGGCGACTGGTGGTGACGGAGACTCCAACACAAACGGCATAGGGTCCGGCCTCGTAGCAAGAAGAGATAAACCGGGGTAGACTGGGAAATCGATGGGCTCAGAACTTGCCGGAGATGTCGGTCGGTGGTCATCATCGCGTAATAATAGGGAAAATCTAGTGTGCAGGCACTGTGGGAAGCCCAAACACACAGCGGAGGAATGCTTTGAGATCGTGGGCTATCCCGATTGGTGGCCGACAACCCGAAAAACCACCACCGGAACGGCAAAGGTTAGCGGTGGTAGCAGAAGGGCAAACGCGGCTATCACCGATAACCACCCAGAGGCAGCGGTCGCGGGCGGCGACAGGATTCAAGGCAGCGCTGCCACCGCAGGCACCGTCGGGAGAGATACCGGTGGGATGGATGGCGGAATCCAGTGGGCGAATGTGGCTTTTACCGAGAAAAGTGGGCGCACAGACATGGGAAGCAGTGGCGAAGGTAATGGGTTTGGGAGTAATGACCCAAACCCTAGTTCTTTTACTCTTAAGAACTCATATGTTCCTATAATTGCAAACAGCCACCCCAAGAATTTGAAATGTTATTATGCCCCGGATTTCCAAGTTTCTGACAAACAGGCCCAATGGATAATTGATTATGGTGCAACCAACACTACGACTTTTGATCATCGTGATATTCACGACCCTATTACTCCGGAATAATCTTTTATTCAAATGGCTAATGGGGCCCGAATGAAAGTTAAAAAAGAAGGGGAAATCTCTCTCACCCCAAAGAAAAAATTGAACAATTGCCTCTACATGCCTTCATTATCTTGCAAGCTCTTATCTGTTAGTCATCTGAAAAATGAGTTGAACTGCACTGTTCTGATATATCCTCGTTTTTGTCTTGTACAGGACATTCATACGAAGGAGATAGTTGGGCGTGGTACTGAGTGAGACAGACTCTACTACATTGATGAGGTGGATATCCCATCCAAAGCATTCTTAACCAGAGGCACCGAGACACTCAAACTTGGTTATGGCATCGTCGTCTAGGTCACCCTTCCATTGGGTATCTTCGGTTATTATTTCCTAGCTTGTTTCATAATAATGTGCATGTTAGTCTTTCTTGTTAAACATGCTTAGTTAGTAAAAGTCATAGAACTACTTTTAAACCCACAGATACTCGGGTTCAGACAGCTTTTTCCTTAGTACATTCTGATGTTTGGGGCCCCACCCCCGTTACGAGTCATAATCGATTTCAGTATTTTGTGCTTTTTATTGATGACTTTACTCGAATTACTTGGGTTAACTTTCTGAAGCATAAATCTGAAGTTTTTGATACCTTTGTCAAATTCTTTAACATGGTCCAAACCCAATTCAATCGAAAGATTCAAGTTCTTAGGTCAGACAATGGGCGGGAATATGTTAATAAAAAAATGGGGGATTTTTTCCATACAAATGGCCTTATCCATCAAACCAGTTGCCCAAATACACCACAACAAAACGGTGTTGCCGAGATAAAAAACCGAACCCTTCTTTAGATTTCTAGAGCCTTCATGACAGAATCTCAAGTCCCTAAATATTTTTGGCCTGAAGCGGTTGCCACTGCCACTTACCTCACCAACAGACTACCCACCAGAATTCTGAATCACCAGACTCCCTTATCCGTTCTTGAAACACAAACACAAATCCCCCCCCCCCCCCACCTCACTATGCCACCTCGGATTTTTGGGTGTTCGGTGTTTGTCCATATTCTTAAACATGAACGGTCCAAACTTGATCCCTATGCAGTTAGGTGTGTCTTTGTGGAATATGTCCCCAACCAAAAGGGGTATCGGCGCTATGACCCTGTGACGCGCCGTATTCATATTACTATGGACTGTGAATTCTTGGAAACCGAATATTACTATCAGCACTCTCAAAAGGCTCAGGGGGAGATCCGGGGAAGATCCTTTTATTTGTGCAGAACCAGAATCCACCACAGGTGCCTTGCAAGTTGAGCTCAGTATCACCCCCCAATGAACCTCCTCTGGATGATGTCCTACCTGAGGTAACTATATCTGAAATTCATCCTTCTGGTTCAGATAATATTGATGATAACTCAGGTGTTGTTAATCCTATTTCTGATGATACAGAAAGTCACATGTACATTTTGCCCCACCGGAGTAACCGGGGAATGCCCCCAAACAGATATTCACCTAATCGGGTGTCTCGGAATTCCAGATATCAAATGGGGAACTTGTTCAGGGGGAGTAAGTCAGAAACAGCAAAGACATTCATGGGGTATCTCTGCACTGAGGAGATTCCCAAGACAGTGACAAAAGCTATGGAAAAAAGGGAGTGGTCTGAAGCTATGGAAACCGAAATGAGTGCTCTAGTGAAAAACGGGACATGGGAAAAATGTGAACTACCACTAGAAAAGAAAACCAGTCGAGTGTAAGTGGGTGTTCACCATTAAGCACAAGGCAGAAGGAACAGTCGAATGGTACAAGGCTCGACTAGTGGCAAAGGGATATACTCAGACATACGGGATTGACTACTCAGAAACCTTCTCTCATGTGGCCAAGATTGATACATTCCGGGTTCTTCTATCTGTTGCAGCGAATAAGGATTAGCCTCTTCACCAGTTCGATGTGAAAAACACCTTCTTGCACGGAGATCTGACTGAAGAAGTGTATATGGAGGCCCCACCTGGCTTCACTGATGGGTTTAAGGGAACTGAAGTCTGCAGACTTCGGAAAGCCCTTTATGGACTCAAGCAGTCCCCACGGGCATGGTTTCGGGAGGTTCACTGTAGCTATGCAACAGTATGGGTATAAACAGAGCAACTCTGATCATACCTTATTTCTGAAGAAGAGAGGAGGTTTGATCACGTGCTTAGTCATCTACGTGAATGATATGATCATAACCGGGAGTGACAAGGAGAAGATCGGAACACTCAAACAGAATTTGTTCCAAGAGTTTGAGATGAAGGACTTAGGGGGACTAAAATACTTCCTTGGGATAGAGGTTCTGAGATCAAGCTGGGGATCTTCATTTCCCAGAAGAAATATGTACTTGACTTGCTTGCTAAAATAGGAATGGTGGACTGCAAGCTCTTTGATACTCTGATTCAAGTAAATCACCAGCTCAAATTGGACGAAGGTGGAGAGTTAGCAGACAAAGGGAAGTATCAACGGTTGGTGGGGAAATTAATCTACCTATCCCACACGCGGCCCGACATTGCCTATGCTGTAGGGGTAGTTAGCCAATTTATGCATCAACCGTAGAAGAATCATATGGAAGCAGTGGTGAGAATACTGCGATATCTGAAAAGCACGGTTGGAACTGGGATCATGTTTGGGCGACATGGTCATTTGGATATTAAAGCCTATACAGATGCAGATTGGGCCGGTAATCCGAACGACAGAAGGTCAACCTCAGGTTACTTTACATTAATTGGGGGAAACGTGTTAACTTGGAAAAGTAAGAAGCAAAAAGTGGTTGCCTTCTCAAGTGCAGAAGCTGAGTTTAGGGGCATCGCTAAGGCTGTAACATAGATCATTTGGCTCAGGAAGTTGATGAGTGAGATTGGGATGAGTCCAAGAGGCCCTGGGTGCCTAAGGTGCGACAACAGAACTACAATCAGTATCTCTGAGAATCCCGTACAGCATGACAAAACCAAACATGTGGAGGTTGATCACCATTTTATAAAAGAGAAGCTTGAAGATGGCACGGTAGAAATTCCCTTTGTGAAATCAGAAGACCAGCTTGCAGACATCCTAACTAAAGTTGTTTCAGTTCAAGTGTTTCAAACAGCGTTGAACAAGTTAAGAATCGGCGACACCATTGCTTAACTTGAGGGGGAGTGTTAGAAGATTGATTAGAATATTGGGATTGATTTAGTTTCCTTAGATAGCGTTGATCTTCCCCTAATTTGTTGGGAACTCTATCTATTTAACTAAGAGGCGTTGTAATCCCTTCTTTAATCAATGAAACCTATTACAATCTTTACAGTTTAACAAAATAGTTCATCAAATATGTCGGTAAACACTAGACATGGAGTAGCAAAAATTTAATCCATCAATCTAATCCAATTAGATTAAACTAGCTCTAAATGGATTAAATTAGATCAATATCTTATAACTATAGGACCAAAATCAGTCGGTGGCTTATATTATACGAATATTTATAAAAATATTATTTTATTATGCGAGTGTCCGACACTTTTTATGTGAAAAGTTCAAGAAAATATTTATATTATTATATTCGTATTGTGTCGTATACATATCATCAAATCTCTATCCATACATGATAGACGATATATTTGTTGGACTAAAAGAGAAATTTTTAAACGCCCGCAAAAATGACAAACAAAAACAAGTTATTTCTAACCTAGACGCTTTAATTTTCTAATTAATGACAGCCATAGGACACCTTAAATTATACATATACAAAATACAAATAGATGTTAATTTTAATGAGAAATTAAAAGCGCACTGATTATTTATATACTGAATTTGGTCTATCATTGAATGAGACAATCTTACGCCTATTAAAAAACAAAAGATTCCTGCTTATCCAATCATATTTTATTATGCAATTTTTTAAGTAAGTTCTAGTAAACAAAGCATTTTAGGAAAAGCCAAAACAACAAACGAATAAGAATCATTTGTAGTTAGCATCAAAAAAAAAAAAAAAAAAGAATCATTTGTAATTCCTTAATATCATACTTTCTTCATCTCAAAATGTCTCAATTACTGTTCAAGAAGATGTCATCTTCATACCACACTGGATTTCATTTTAAAACAAACTTACAGATAGCATTTTTTTTTAAATAATTGGTAAAATTATTGAAATTTTAAGAAGCTTAATTGTTTTATTTTTTATTTTATTTTATTTTATTTTAACATACACACCCCAAGTAACCAGATAGATTTGAACCCGGGTCATTACCTTCGAGAATCAACCCTCAAACCACTTGAAGAAGAAAGAAGCAGAAGAAGCAGCAGCAGCAGCAGCAGCAGCTTAACTGTTATTAACTTAGGGTTGTTTAAAATAAAGTATTTATTCCCAATTCTCTGAATTTTTTGTTTTTTAACTAAAATGTCATCTGTGTGTATACTGAGAGTTGTACATTTCTCAAACCATGCTCTCTGTGGTAAGCATATACAGAATTAATATCTAATTTTGAAGCATTTCAAATTTTCAAGTATGTTTAAATTACATGAATACTTAAAATTAATGTGGACATACATTTCGATTTTCAACTTGTTTTTCCAGCCGATGCAAGCTCCAGTAGACCAACCGTCAAAACCAAATGCTGCCTCGGTGTATCAGGAGTAAGTTCTGCTAACCAACACGTTTAGAATATGTTTACGTTGATGGTTGGAAGGAAACATGAGGATGAGTGAGAATTAATGGTGGAATGTTGTAATAGACCGTCTATCCCATGTTGATAAATCAACTTTATAATTTTGGATCGAGAATCAATCCCGATCTTGTAAAAGTACGGATAAAGCATATGTTTAAGTGTGTGTATATGTATTGGCAGGACAATCAAAAGTTGATTGAGAAAGTTAGAAGGAAGATAACTAATGGGAAGGTTGAGGTTTCGCCGTCAGCGTACGATACCGCGTGGGTGGCGATGGTGCCGTCAAGAGACTATTCCGGCGGTAAGCAGCCGTGTTTCCCACAGTGCTTGGATTGGATAATGGTAAATCAGAATCCAGATGGGTCGTGGCGTTCGGGTCCGGGCCACCCGTTTCTGGTTAAAGACTCTCTTGCTTGCACATTGGCATGCGTGATTGCCCTCACCAAATGGAATGTCGGCCGGAAACTAGTCCAGAAAGGTAAGTTATTGTGAAGAAGCTATCTATCCATGTTAGCCTAAATTTGATTGAATTCAAAATAATCATCATAACTTGTTTTCCAGGCCTGGACTTCATAAGATCAAATGCATGGGCTGTTAAGGACAAGGATCAGATTGCTTCGGTTGCATTCTACATTATTTTCCTCAGAATGATCAACTATGCTAATCAACTGGGTTTAACTCTCGCTGTCAGTCAAGATCTACTTGAATCCATGTTACGCAATCGAGACTCGCAGACAATGAGGTTCGTAAGCAACAAAAGAGGATTTGGTACAAGCGTTTATAATATCTGTCTAATCATCATAGTCTCCAAACTCTATGCCATTCTAAATGTTATTTTTTCCTGAAATTCTTAAAGAAACCGAAATACGGACTGCGTTGCTGAGATACTTGGAGAATCTATCAATTGGAACAAGTTGTTGACACAGCAAAGGAGCAATGGTTCACTTTTCAATTCACCTGCTGCTACTGCTGCTGCTTTAGTTCAATATCAAGACAATACTAAGTACGAATACTTAGACTCGGTTCTCAAGGGTTTTGAGAAATGGGGTACTTCGCTCTTGAATCCTGCAAACATGCTCAGCAGTTAGGCTGTGTTTGAATTTTGCATGACCAAAATAGTTCATTAATTTTTGTTTAATTCTTCGCCAGCCCCTGCTATTTATCCTGTCGATATATGGAATGGCCTCTGCATGGTCGATACCATTCAAAGGATGGGAGTGGATAGATGTTTTCAATCTGAAATCAAGAATATTTTAGAAGGAACATACAGGATTTGGAAGAAAACCGAAGGAGAAAATTTTGGAGACATAACTTCTTGTGCTAGGGCGTTTCGACTTTTGAGAATGGAAGGATATGAAGTCTCATCAGTTGCAAACTTTTCTGAGATGTGTGTTTTTATTTGTCTGGGATAGTTACAGTGACATGTGCTTATGTTTTAGTTTTAGTAACATCATTACACAAACATCCCACAAACGTTTTGGAAATTACGAAAAAGTCCCCTGTCAAAGAATTTATGTATATCTTGATCCACTCATCTTGATAGTTCCATCTATAATTTTTTTGGAATGCCTTATTTTGTGTTCACTCTACTGAATTTGACTTTAATTTAGGACTGCAACTCTGCAAGTAATGACATGTGTTAGGCAAAATTTTAAAGTATGTTAGGGGAAGTTCTTGTAATTTATCAAATCCTATGGGAAGTTTTGTAATTACAACTGAACCACAGGGTATGCCAGTGTAATTTTTCCTATGTCTTTTCTTAAGGAATGTGGTTCTTGATTGTCTAGATGGGTTGGCTCCATATGCTGACGAAGAGTATTTCTTTGATACGGCGAGCCTACAAATGAGCGGGCTGATTACGGTTCTAGAGCTTTATAGAGCATCACATGTTAGAATACACGAAGATGAAAGCACTCTTGAGAAACTGCATGATTGGACCATCGCCTTTCTGAAACGGCAGTTGCTAGATAAAGCTATTGTTGACAAGAAATTGGAGAAACAGGTGAGCTTTTCTTCTTTTTTGTGGTAAATAAACTTCCTTTACATCAACCAAGTTTTTACTCTTCTGATCTCAAAGGTGGAATATGAGTTGAAGAACTTTCATGGGATACTGGACCGAGTTCAACATAGACGAACCCTTGTTCTGTATGACGTAGATCACTATCAAATTCCAAAATCTGCATATAGGTAGTCAACGTACATTTCATAATCCAATAACTCTCTCAGTCTCTCATATTTGGTTCGAAAACATATCTTCCTTTTATATTTTAGGTTCCCTACCGTTAATATCGAAGACCTTGTTCTATTTGCAAAGCAAGATTTTAACATTTGCCAAGCTCAAAACCGTAAAGAACTTGAGGAACTGGAAAGGTATATATCAGAAGATAGCTTATGAAAAATATTTCTTAATTTGAAAGACATCATAAATTGTATGTTAAAGTGAAATGTGCACAGCTGGTATGCAGATTGTAGGTTGGACAGCTTTTAGTATGGAAGAAACGTGACACGCATTTCTCATTTTCTGAATTCTGCTACTATTGGTGATCATCAGCTGTCAGAAGCTCGTGTCGCGTTTGCTAAAACCATTGTTTTGGTTACACGTTTTGATGACTTTTTTGATCACCATGGTTCTAGAGAAGAATCGCTCAAGATCATAGAATTAATAAAGGAGTATGTTCCTTTTAAAAAGATCATAGAATTTACTTATATGAGCTCTAAACTCATCCTCTGTTTAAATTTATTTCCTTGAAGGAATCTGATAGAATTCATTTATAGGTGGAATGAGCCGTCGGCCATAACTTATGACTCTGAAGAAGTCAAAATCCTCTATACAGGATTATACAAAACTGTCACTGATTTAGCAGCAGAGGTCTACATCCTGCAAGGTCGTTGCATTAAAAATCTTCTAGTTAACCTGGTACTGATTCTTGATTCTCGCGGTTGAACTAAAATACGAGTGCTTTTCTTCTTCTTCATCTTGTTCTTCTAACTAACTCATGTTTTTTAAAGAGTAGTGGGTTGAAATTCTAACGAGTTTCATGAGCGAAATGGACTCAGCCACCGATCAAAGTCCACCGAGCATGGAGGCATACTTGTCTTTTGCATGGGTGTCTATCGGTTGCAGAATTTGCATTCTCACAGCAATTCATTTCTTGGGTGTAAAATTATCTGAAGAGGTGGTTATGAGTCCAGAGTGCACTAGTTTGTGCATGCATGTCTCTAAGGTCGCAAGGCTTCTCAATGATATTCAAACTTATAAGGTAACACAAAATTATCCACTCATGTTAGAGATATTAAAGGTAAGGGTCCTGAAAACTCCAATCTATTTGATGAAATTAAAATTTGGACCCTTGACCTTTGCTTCCGCTTACAAACATGACCATCTGATGGTTACTAGTGAGAGGGGGGTTAATTGTAATCTTCAATAGATGAAGGAGGTTCTTTTGTATTCGATGCAAACCTGAGGGGATTGTCGAAATTCTAGGAATGTTTCTTATGAACTTTACGTGAATTGCACTTTGACAGAAAGAACAAGAAGAAAGGAAGCTAAACAGTGTGATCATAGAGCAATTAGCTCATAAAGGAGCCATTTCAGAAGAGGAAGGTATTAGGAACATAGAGAAAATGGTGGAATATAACAGGAGAAAACTGCTGCAGTTAGTCCTTCAAACAAAAGGGAGCCTGGTTCCTAGAGAGTGTAAAAGAGTGTTCTGGATGTCAAGCAACATCAGCTACTATTTATACTCACGCACTGACGAATTCACCTCTCCACAACAAATGAAGGATGATATGAAGATACTGATTCATGAACCCCTTACTCTTCCTCCTCGAGTGAACTAACGATAGCGGTGAAAATCCGAATATTGTTAAGAAGTTGTAAATCATGATTAAGGAGCATTGAGATTTTCAACAAACTGTTGTATAAATTGCTGCTTTCAACAGTTAACCTTATTATTGGAGTGTGATATACTTAAACAATTGGATCAAAGAGTACTTTGAACACATGAGCATCCATAGTATCAGCATCATAATAGGCACTGTAGTAGAAAGTTCTTACAACTGATAAAGATGATTGCTTGATGTTCCTGTCAATGCCACCGGATTCCTCGAGGACTAATTTCATGAATTCCTGCATATCTTGCTCGATTTCCATACTTTTGATGATTGATCTTGTAGTGTTCAAATCTTCCTCTCCCAATTCCTATGATGTGAAAAACAAACATAAAACATTCATGTTAATAAAATACGCACGCACACAGACATATACAGGAAACATACTTATTATACCTTCTTCTTTCGGATTTGAGAAAGTTGGAGACAAATTTTATTGGTAAGCTGGGAGAGATTGTTGTAGTCTTGGAGGGACAATATATCCTCATCAAAAGCAATATGGCCACCACAAATGTTTAATGTTGTCACTAAGAGCTCCGCTTCTTCCCAGAAATTGCTCTCTCTCTGTTGCAGCTTCAACAACCATGTACACCACTACATATGACATATATATAAGCAAAACAAGTAAAACCACAAAAACAAAGAAAACATGTTGAGAATAGGGCGAATTACTTCTATTATCCTTGAGGTTTGAGTTGATTACAAAATAATCCTTCACGTATCATTAATAACGCTGGCTTCCCCAGGGATAATTTTGCACCAAAAATGACATTTCACATTAAGGTTTGAGTATTCAACTTACAGCATTATTCAGTTGCTGGCTAATGCGTTCGCCAAATGCATCAAAGAGATCGTTGAGAACTCCTCCTATAACCTTGGCAAGTCCATGATCTCTCTCAATACTGCCACCAGTAAAAAAGGACTAGATAGAATCGAAATGAAGTACAAAAACATATCTTTTTCTTTTGTAAGCGGTTTAAGAACCTTTGCATTTTGTGCAGGCCATTGAGGTTGTTTGCTACTGCTGCCACAAGTTCATTGTTTTGCTCCATTGATGCACTTTCTTGGTTAAGGAAAAATGTAATCATTTTAATGATAATCTGCGCTTTTGCCCACACGATTCTCTCATTTGCCCTCTCGGGTTCGAATGTATTCGAAGCCGCCAAAAAGTAAGCAAGAAGAAGCTCTTTTACGTTTATCCCAAATTTATTAACATTGTGATTTTCATACCACCTGCTCAATTAATAAGATAATATGCATGAATAAAGTACAATTAATTCAGCTTGTGAAACAAAAAATCATATGATGCAATGTAAGTATATATATTTATGCATACTCTTGCATATAAAACCACTCAATCTGATGTTGTGTCTGGCATCTTTTGAAATCTAGTTTTGCAAGCTCCTTGTACTCATTGTTGCTGATTTCTTCCATCCTATACATACACACATATAAGATAAATAAAAAAACGATATGTTAGTTTAACTAGAGGTCTTGTGTTCGAGTCTTTGAGTATGCAAGTACCATTGGTAGTTAGAAATAGCTTTAACTAGGTAAAAAATTAACCTGTACAAATTCTTGCCAATCCAGACCTCATCAGCGCCAGCATAATGTTGTATATAGAATCTACTCAAAATGCGAGGTAGGCTCGCGTACCATGGCATCTCCAGTCCAAGCTTTATCTGTTTTCGTGACGATTATCAAGTAAATTTATGGTGACAAAATCATTTTGAAAAGTTACGAGAGGTACTTTTAACAGTAACCTCATCAGGTAAGTGCTTGGATATAACCCATTTATCTAGAAGCTGATTGTTGGCCAGCTTTTCTTGTAAGAAGTCATAAGCAAAGTTATTGGCATCATCAAGAATTTGTTCTCCTGGAAATCTGAGCTGAGAAGCTCTGTAAAGATTGTACATTGGAGATGAAGACTCCATCATTTGACCATCAAAGCAAGAAAATCTGTCACCGTTCTTGAAGTTCTTCAATACATCTGTGTGCAAAATCAAGCGCTGCACTTATTTCCAGGGCTTGAATTATATATATAAGTTGTCATATTGCCCCCTTCAAAGAAACTTACTTGGATCAATATTATATCCTTGCAATCTTAAAAGCCTGAAACCCATGGATGTGTCATCAATGTCACAGAATTCCTGATCTTGACAACTGAAAATTCCCTTGTCTGTCCAAACTCTGGTGATGAAGTATAATTTTGTAAGTAACAAACCAAATTACTTCGACTTATCGCGAACTTATATATTTATTAACAAAATATATATCTGACACAACTTGTTAGAGATCATATGAGTGAATCATTATCGTTTTCTTTTTCAAACCTATAAATGTAACTTAAGAAGTCCGCAATCTCCGACTCAAAGAAACGAGAAATTCCCAGGCGTTGTAGCCTGTCAACTGCCCAAAGACACGCAAAATTGTCCACCGGATACGTAAAGGGAGCTGCAAAAAGGATTAATCATGTATATATATGTAACAGAGTGTGCTATGTTTAGATACATTAAATACATCTCAACGTATTATACCTCCTCCATTAAATTTTGCTACAGTGTTCTTTATAAAACTGAAGCATTTCTCATCTTTGGTCTTCATGAAGGCGAAGGCCGTTGAGGATGGAGAAGTGAGGAAAGAACCGCTCCTCGACTGCAGTTTGAGAAGTCTTTTCCAGTCTAAGTCTTCGAAGCCCTCCAAGCTAAACAGTAAAGACGTTGGCTCTTTGTGCAATAACTCCATCGGTATCCTGTTGGGTAAATGTTTCATGTATTTAACGCACACAGATTCTTTTCAGAATTACATTTACCACCCTTGAGGTTAGAAAGCGTGCAGCGAGTGAATATATAGTTGTATGGTGAAAATAGCCATTTTAAATGGACGAATTTTTGAAAGTTTTACACGGTCATTGCAAATGTCAAGAATCACATATGTAGCAATTTATTTAACGTAATTTTACCTAATTTCCAGAATAGTAAATGTATTTCGGTTGGCCATCTTTCTATTCCAACATCTGACACGGTATTGCAGTTGTATAATTAACTAATTGTGGACACTTCGTTACCTTGTCAACTTTTCCTCCCTCGCTTTATAAAGCCCTTTTATGACGGGGGCATCATAAGGGATGTCGCGGATGCCTAAGTATCGGGCTCTTTGAAGAAGGGCGGGAAATATAATTTCAAACCCGCTCGGCATGTGCTCGGCGTTCGCATTTTCAAGTCTACGCACATTTTGCTTGATGTAGCATATTCCTAATTATTGAATAAAAATACACAAATGAAGAAAGAGCGGAAGAAAGTTGAACTATTTTATTGTCATATCATTCATTACTTTTCTACTAAATTCAAACAGTAGATCCTTTCATATTCTATAATATAACTAATTACGTTTAGGGATATTATTTATAGTGGGGTAAATTTGCGGAAACTAAAAAATTTATTATTTGTAAAGTAGACGAGTACTGTCAAAACTAAGTCCCTCCTGCCAGTGTTTTGAAAATCGAACCGGATCTTCCTATTCAACCGGGACCTATCTTGGTACAGAAGACACACTGGATCGGACTGAATGTGAACCCGAAAATTTAATATTGATTCACAGCCTGGATCCGGACCGCCGGTTTGTTAATATTTGTTTGTTTTTGTAAAAACATTGCTCATACCATTTTCAGTCTTGTCAGCATGAAGGTCCCATGATCTCAACACCACCACACAGGCCAGTGTATTGAGTAGCCGATCATACGGACAGAAGAAATGTTGATCGCCCCAGGAGCCGTCAGGGAGTTGATTCTCTGCAATCCATCCGAGACTCGACGGAAATTGAGGGATATTACGTCCCTCAACATCTTTAATAAGAGCAATAAATGCTGTGTCGTATGGCGACACACTTATTCGTCCATCATCGAATGTTCTCAACATAGTTCCGATGTGGTTGATTAAATCCTCAATTTTTTTCCCCTATTAGAAATAAAATAAAATCATACGAAATCAAGAATGTTTAATTGCATGACAATCAATAAGTAAAGGGAAAATTGGAGAACTACATCGGTCGAAATTGATATAGACCGGTTGATGGGCTGTTAGAATTTTTAACTTGTAACTTTACCTATTGATTCTTTATTATTAATTAGGGATAATTACAAACATCTCCTGAAATATGATACGAATACAAACTCTTTCCTTAGGTTTGAGAAATTACAAACACTCCCTGACCTTTCAACTTCTACGTTAAATTTAACGGAATTTATAATTTTAATTAATTTAAATATATTGCAAGCGATATTTGTAATGTTTTCCTAAAAATGGGAATATATAATAAAGAGTCTAATTAAAGATACAGAGTTACTGTAAGTACTAAAATTCTCGAGAGGTATGATGTAGATACATGATTTTTTTCTACCATTGAAGATGAATAAAAATTTGATAGATGAATTTTGTATTTCCTAATATTTTTTCCTTGGGCTTTGTAAAAAACGTTACTTAATTATGTTTTAATTTTTTTTATAATGAACTAATTTAATTTGAGAGTCATGATGTGTGATATATTTTTATAGATATAAGACATGCATGTTTGTATTTAAACGCTACTATATATGTTTAAGAGAGATGCATCACAGATCATTAATTGGAAGTATTTATTTACGTATTCTTATGAATATTCCGGATGAAATTTTTGTTATAATGTCAAGTGAACAAATTCGAAATGGACCTTTGTAAAATTTACATAAAATTAAAACGTAAATATAATAGGAGATTTTGTAAATTTTTACCATACTATGTAGGAATATATATACATGAAATATCTATTTTAATTTTATAACAATAGATAATATATATATATATATATATATATATATATATGTATATATTTAAATTATAGGATTAATTTTAGACACTCCCTTGTCCTTTGGCCCTTAGTGCGTTTTGCCCCCCCAATCTTTGCATTAGTGTGATAATTGTTCCCAAACTTTTGAAAAATATCACACTTAACCCATTTAATCAAAGCAGATCTATATTAAATAGATTTGTCGATATTATATATCAAATCGAAACTCTCGACACAAAAAATATAACGGTGGTCTCAAGACCAAAATCCAATAACCGATGAAATAGAAATCACCGGTTAAAAACGATACACAATGGGAGGAGCTTTGTTGTGGTTTCAAGCGGCCAATAGGGATGACTAGGGTGTTTTCACAAGGGCAAAACGTTTTCACTCAAAAAAAAGGAAAAAAACGTTATTTCGTAATTTATTTTAGAATTAAAAAATGTATTTATTTATAGTTCATGATTGAAATAGTTTTAAAAAATATTTTATTTAATTGTATGTTAAGGAAGAAAATGTAAATTTGATATACCAACTAACCCATTTTAACAATTTTGGTACAAATTTTTTTCCAATGAAAAATATAGCACACAACTTCAAGAATTTATAATTTAAACCCACAAGTCCAATGATTTGTAATTTAATGCAACTTTATGTTTTCCGGTGGGGATTGGTGGTTTCTGATCAAAAGTTGTATTAAATTGGAAATTTTTGGACTTATGGGTCACATTTTTCACCGAAAAAAGCTTGTACCAAAATTGCTAAAATGAGTCAGCTCGTATACCAAAATTGCATTTTCCACATAAGTTGAGATACAATAATTATATATTAGTAATTCCGCACACTCAATACTTGTATAAATTAAAATTACCATTATTTAAATATATATTAAGGTAAATTGTTAATGTTAATATTTATTTTTATAAATTTATGATAAACAAGTAAATAAACAAAATAAAATAATATCAAATTAGTAAAAAATAATAGTTAAAATAAAAATTAAAAAAATATGAAAAAAAGAAAAATATAATAGAAAGAGGTGAAGTGAGAGAAAAAACAAGTTAAAAATAAATAAAAAATAATACTTTGTGGGAGTGGTGGATAATATAAATTAAAAAAAAAAAAGAATTTGAGAGTTTTAAAGACCAAAGGGGGTTTCTACGTTAGTTCTGACTTAATATAATAGTATAAATATCTAATTTTCTTTTATACTGACAACCTTTAATGTACAAATATTTTTGGGATCAACAATTTGTTGTGTGGTGTAGAACACTTAGTACATGAAAAATTCAAACAAAAAAAAAAAATTGTTTCATAATATTATATCGTGCCCGTCTATATAATTGTGTTTGTGCATCATAGCTCATAATTCAGTATTTGTTCATATGAAAACGTTTTTATTTTTGTTTCAATTTCACTCATTAGTCATTTCCTTACTTTTATTTTTTAGTTTAGTTAAAAAAAAAAAAATTTATATAGATGTTATTAAATTTTTATATATCTAATATAAGTAGATTTGTTAAACATGTAATTTGATTTGATTTATAACTACAATATCTTTATAAAATATTTCATTCTTTATATATATATATATATATATATATTTGACCTGGCAAAATAAATTTGACACAGTTATCCGCATAAGCACGTAGACGAATAATTTTAAATTGTAATATAAAAAGATTTGAATACTACCTTTTCAAGGATTTGAAAATTGGAAACATCGGGTCCCTTTGACAAATCTGTAACAAATAAGTTCCAATAAATTAATTTAAACACGCTTGATGTGGTTCCGTCATTTAAACTTACGAGTAATACTACCGGAACTTGATTCGATTAAATTGGTATAACGAGTGGATGAATATCTTATACTTACCTTGTAGTGGATAGAAAGTTTAGAAAAAATAACGTATCAAATAACAAGTATAATATACCTATCATTATAATTGATCGAGTTTGGCCAAACCGAGTTTTGTGTTAAGAATTTTTCTAAATTTACAATGAAGCTTTACATACATCGAGTGGCAGTTATTCGCGTTGCCTTGTTGGGATGATATTGACAATTCAACGGTATATGCCGCCACCGCCGTATGCCTCCCTTATGACAGTTGCTATTACTGTTGCAAATTCTGGTTTATCATTCAGTCATGGACAAATTATGCTTGATATTCATTGACACATTATATTTCAAGAGCACATATGAAATAAAAAACAAGAATTCTCACCGTTCAAGCATTCCCGTTCCGGCAGGTAAAGTCTGGCAGATGGAACCCATCAAAAGGCAAATAAATCTTGGTAGAGATACATTCGAGTGAACTATAAATATTGAGGGATATACTTTGGAGTGTTGGAGAACGTAACCCGTATATATTGTTTCATTCAAATTGTTGGTGGGGTCTACTGTATACCAGAGGTATGTGCAAAATATATTTCGAAATTGTTTGCAAATTCTAAAAATAAGTTAACAATAATTTTAACTTTTAACTTCTCATAAGTAGAAAATTTTGAAAACACTTCCTTTGTCTTCTTAAGCCATTCCATCTTCAGATAATTTTAGTTTAAAACTGATTTTGACGAGTCGATGCTACGTGTTGTGGGGTTGATGCAAATTGAGTTTGGTCGAATACTGTAAATGTTCATTTTTGTTCCCCGCAACAAAATATGTAAACTTTAACTATATTTAAGTTCAACTTATTATTAAAATTTGAAACTATCATGTATAAATCAAGTACTAAAAAGCCATCCAAAATTAGAATAATAAATTGTAAACGAGTTTCTCAACACGGATGAATTTGTTTTTCATCAACTTCAACTTATATATTCTACTCTCAAAATTAAGCAAAAATCCTAGACTTGTTCATTCCTACCCAAGGACATTTGTGTAAATAATTGTGTTTTAAATAATAATTAGCAACATATCGTACAATGTTAAACTTAAGATACTGAAATATCTTATATCTATATTTCTTACAAACAATAATCAAACAAGTACGAAAGTGTTGGTTATGGATTTGTCCACTTTTATCTCACCTAATATGATATTAGTTACGTGAGATTAGCTATTTCGTGCCCAACCAAAGTTAATCTCGCCTTAAATTCTGAACTGTTCACCGATGGCACCGTTTTTGAATTGGGGCATGTGGGGCGCGATTAAATCAGATAAGGAATTTATCTGAATTCCTTCTCGAAGGCAAGGTCTCCAGTTCGAATCCCTTGGACCATTTGGGGTGTGTGTGTTAAAAAAAAAAAAAAAAAAATCAGATAAGGAATTTTTTGTACTGTTCCAAATTTTCTGTCTCAAATTTACCCTCGCTACTTGGCCTTCTCTTGTAACGAAGACCGAGTTTTGGCCATTCAAACACCTGCATTCTAGGTTTGATTGTTCCTCTTCGCCAGCTGAAGGTAGAGATAAACAGATAATTTAATAGTAAGTATTTGCACCAATGAACATATAGATTACTAGTTCGAATCTTATTAAGGGTAATTGGAGAACCTGTTCTACAGTGGACGACCTCCCCAATCGTTCAAATTATCTGACAAATAATTATATTTGATTATCTTGCATTTAGGCCTAATTACAACGTAATTCATCTAAATCGAGAAATTACATTTTAGTCTCTAACTTTTGAGAACCATTTGTGGTCCCTGAAGTCCGTTAGGGTTCCTTTGTTATTCCAAAAATATCCTTGATTTGTTGTTAAATTCATAATTTGTAGAGATCATTTTGTTTATATTTGTAAACTTTAGGGATGATTTGATAATTTTGGTCATATATTTAATATAACACTCATACAACCATCAGGGATATAAGTGTACTTTGACAAATTCCGTTAGCGATCTCAAACCAAATAAAATTTGTGGGGACTAAAATATAATTTTTCATTTTAAATGGACTATGTTGTAATTAAACATAAATGTAGAGTAATCATATATAAATGACCCTTATCTGACTCCTGCTGAAATTTGTTTTGTTTGATATTGGGTAATTTTTGTGTTACGCAACCTCTTATGCTTGTAAGTATACACAGAAATTGATTATTGTTGCATAGAGTACCAATTCTCGTTAAATGCAATGACTTTCATTTTGATGCTCGTAAGTATACATAGAAATTGATTATTGTTACATAGAGTACCAATTCTCGTTAAATGCAATGACTTTCATTTTGATGCTTGTAAGTATACACAGAAATTGATTATTGTTGCATAGATTACCAATTCTCGTTAAATGCAATGACTTTCATTTTTCCGATATTGTACTGCTCTTTTGCGTTTGTTTGTGTATGTTTCTTATGTGGTGCAGCAGACCTTTTTGTAAACGTAATATTATAGAATATTACGTTATAGTAAATATTTGTATATCTTGTATATTTGTATATCTTGTAGAGTTTGTTATCTCTCTAATATCTTTAAAGATATCCTGTTAGAGTTATATTTAGTATATAATTAATTGTAATTATCTTATAGAATTATCTAAAATATTTGTATTGGTTGTTAGGATTTTCTGTATCCTATATATTCTTCTGTACTTGATATTTGTAAATGGACAAAACAAATTTACACTTTCACTTTTCTCTCTAACATGCATATGCTAAAAAATGTTGGTTGTTCTCCCATTTTAATCGAAAAGTAGTGAATGTTTGTTTTCTATCATGCTATCACTGTTTGGTTATGACTTATGTGTTTATTAGTTTATAGTTTTGGAACAATTGTTTTGTATTCAAAATATGTTGTGTGGAACTATGTTGACAAAGGGAAGTTATAAATCAGGGATTTTGTAAAATCTGTATAGTTAACTTTCCTTTCGTAAACTAGTCATTGTATATCGGAAGAGGCAAGAGCAGGCAACTAGTTATTGTATATTATATAGACTGAACTCTTGTACATTGTATATAGACAGAATTACAGTAATAAAGAAAATCCTCCCCCAGACCACGGTGTATGTAGCACCCTAAGCAGTGGGCATCACATTCCCCGCATTAGAGCTCGACACGTGTAACGAAATGGAGAATTCATACACGCACCAAGCACTAGCTAACGAGAGACAAACAAAAGCCACACCTAAGCTAGGTGGTCTAGACCCTCAAACAGAGCGCACAAAAATTAAACATACAGGAGCCGAAGCATTCAAACAAAGTTAAACAAGGCATAAAGTCAAGGTGATACAGCACTTAGAACAATTTGTATACAAACTTGGCCACCACGGCCAAATAAAAATCGTATACAACTTCCAAGTCTCAAACTACAAAAGTATCAAAGTACAAAATGTGAATCAAGCTAATGAATGAGATGCAGACTCGAACTAATCTACAGAAGACTAAAGAGACCACAAACCGCCTAGCTCGAACCAGAAGACCGGTACTTGCAAACTTAAAACATAAAGAGGGAGGGATCACACTGACTAAGTGAGGGGCTACCCACGCACTTGTATACATATATACGGAGCAAAGCACATATCAGAGTTGGAAGTTCATGAACCGGGGCGTGGTTTTTGCAAATTAAAACTATTTCTCATGTGGTACTATACATATAGGGTGAGAGAGTTTAGGGCAGAAGGCCAAAACAACCAAGTTTAGTAATTAAGAATCCACTCCTGTTTCATGAACAATTTCATAACAATCTAACATAACAGAAACGAACAGAAATCAAACTGACTAGCATGCAAACCTTCACGAAAAAGGGAAATGTACATAGGGATAATGTCCTGGATTCCCTATCTCATATCCTGATGATTATGCACGAAATTAATACCCGGCGTCCCGAGTCTCCCTTAACCATAATCACCGAGCCCCAAACATATTCAGAATCAAAGTTATATCATAAACAAGGGCATATCCAGATCAAGTTCATATTCAAGATCATATTCTTATTCGTATTCATATTCATGTTCAAAATCATATTCATAATCGTAACATAACCTTATGCATAACATATTCATATTCATAACCATTTCAGAACAAACTTGCTTACCATACCGTACCATTCACACATACGTACCAAACTTCGGTATCCTCATACTTTGCTTACCTCTCTGTGTGGTTGCATTGCACGCCCTCATAACTCGGGGCAGGGCTTATGATGGTTACACGGTTGGTACAATTCACACATACGTGCCAAACTTCACTATCCTCATACTTTGCTTACCTCTCCGTGTGGTTGCATTACACGCCCTCATAACCTGGGGCAGGGCTTATGATGGTTACACAGTTGGAAGGCCCTCATAACTGTTAGGAATAGTGCCCTAGAAAGCCGATTGTATATCCGCTTTGTGCTTTTCCTTATTGTAATCACAAACAATCTTTGAATGAAATAACGAATTGAGGCAACACTTCTTTATATGCTCTTGTTTGGTATGCGTTTACTTTATCTGTGCATGTATGAGAACTCCCCTAATCCTGATGACTTTAGGACTCTGCCATTTAGGTGAAATGGTTCATGAAACGAGCCCTATATCACATAAGTCATGATTAGTAAAATACTCCAAGCCGATGAGTCCTACAGACAGTGGGAGTGTCAACCTGACTCCTCTAAGGCTTGCTTGTGGGATCACGCCCTTAAGAAGGACCACCTTGTTTCATGGAGGTGGAAAGTGTATAGTTGATACGTGCGTGATACATGAGGGTGCTTACTTTAATAAGTGAGTTCACTGAGGCGCCCCGTGTGAGAACATTCCTAAATGGGAAAGGAAGTTTCTATTTCAGGAAATGGAAACTTCCAGATTAGGAAATATCTCACAAGTCATTGATGTGATTAATTGATCCTTAGACTTGAGGTTCCTTGTCACTTTATGAGTTAACTCTGTAGTCTTAGGTATAAGCTTTAAAGGGTGTCGCCTTAGACAACTGATTCAAGGCTTATGATGGGACTGCACAAGTGACTCATGAAAGTGAATGAGAATCAAGATAGGACCTACACTTGCATTTGCAAGGTGATCTCTTATGGTGTAAGTCATTCATATGCCATATGGAGTCCTTGGCCAAGGCAGTAGATCAAGACATCAAGAAAAGGGTTTCTTGGATTGAGATCAAATGGATATGAAATGCACTTAGCTTTAAGACCGGATTATTAGGGTTCTGATTATTCCCTTGCCCTAGATCTTGGTTGAGAGATAGTAAGTAGGAGGATTGTATCTCACATGAATCAACGATTTAAAGGTTCTGTCGAATCCGAACATTCCAATTCAGCTAGGGGTTAAACACCTGTTGCTAGACTATGGTCGTTTAATCTGTGGACTGATTAATTAATTAGTGAATTAATTAATTAGGGTCACTGCTAATTGAATTGAGAACCTAGAGGGTCACACACAACAACTTGGTTACATGAGTTGAGGCTTGAAAATGATTAAACGAGTTAATCGGGCCTAGAGGGTTCCACACGTGTGAAATCACACGTGTGGGTCACGTGAGGAGCACGTGACCTCGGGACACGTGCCTCACACGTGTATATGTATATATATGATATATATTAAATAATTAAATGTGTTAATTATTTAATAGACTTTGGTTTAATTTTGAATTAAAAAGAAAGTCTAATTTTGGAGAAAATCTAGTTAATTAATTATGAATTAATTAATTAGATAAAAATAAGTTATTTATTTTATAATAAATAAAGTATAAAATTATCCAAAAATAGTTTGGATATTTTTAGCTCTCTTAAAAGTTGACTAGAATTAGAATTCAAAGTCAAAGTTGGAAAATACTTGATGATCAAGTAATAGGAGAGAGAGGAACCAAATCCTTTCCCAACTAGGATTTGGATCGGCACCCTCTCTCTATAAATAGGGGAGCTCGAGCTCCTTATGGAGTGAATAGACAATTCTTGGTTCATGTGTTGAACACCTTCCTTTCTCCAAGATTAAATTAAACCCTAGGTTAAGCCTAAACACTAACTAGAGAACTAGCATCCTTACTAGTTAGATTGTGATCAAGTTGGTGGACTTTCTCTAGAGACTTCAAGTTAGAAGTTTGAAGATTCGAGCTTTACCAAAGGAGAGGGGATCAAGCCGCGAGAAGAGCGTTCTTGGGTGGCTTGAAACGCTTCAAGAAAGAATAAAAGAAAAGTAAGTTTTCTATCTTTACGAATTTGGTTACACGATTGCGAGTTCAAGATCCTTTTGTTGGGAAAATTTTTTAAATTCCGCTGCTTTCTGATTCGTGTTTTCCAACAAGTGGTATCAGAGCCACCTCGTTAATCGTGTTTCTGATTCGTCTAAATTATACTGAATTTGGTAGAAATTCTTAGGCTTGATGCGATTGAGTATTTGTAATTGTTTTAGAAAGCCTGAATTACGAAACTGTATTTTTTCCTGAAAGTTTCTGAAAATTGGTTTTTGCAAAATTTAATTTTTGAAAACTATTTTAGATTTGAAACTGTATAAACTGTTTTGGATTTCTTGGATTGGTTTTGTTTTTTGAACGAAAACACGAAATGAAAACCCGGATTACGACGAACACGCGAAACCCCGCGCGCGAAGGAGTCGCGGGCGAGGGCTTCGCGCGCCGCCGCTTGCCTGTGCTAGGCGTGCGCAAGGGCAACCGCCCAGGCCTGGCCGGGACAGACCGGCCAGCCGCCCAGCTCCTCCCGCACGCCTGTGCGGGACGCGCCCGCCCAGGGCGGCCGAGACTGGCCGCCCACCGCCCGGCAGGGCGCGCGAGCCAGGCGCGCGGCATGCGCGCGCACTCGCCTGGCCTTGGCCGGGCGCTGTGCGCGCCTGCCGTGCGCGTCCGCGCGCACTTGCAACGCTGCGCCCCGTTTCGCGTATGGGCCCCGTTTTCGTAATCCGTTTTCGTGTTTCGTGCAATCCAGTCCCAATTTTTATTTTAATTTTAAAAATTTTATTTTTGAATATTTATTTTTAATTTTGAATAAAACTTAAAATTGGGATTTTTTGAGAAATTGAAACGGTTTATATTTTGGGAAAATACATCTTGATAAAATTATTAATTTTCAGAAATTAATTGGAATTTTATTTGTTTTGGTAATTTGGGATTTATTGAAAACTTTTATAAATAAGACTCGCATCAAGTCGTGTTTTAAGCTATTAGAGCTTAAAGCGAGAATTTTAATTTATTGGTTAAATTTAAATTCTTGCAAAAGCATGTTAGGTGATCATGGGTTTAGATCTATGTATGGTTTTAATTTATGCACATGGATGGTTTAAATTGGGGTTGGAGCCCTATAGTTGCGTTTTTCAATTGAGGTTGGAGCCTCACTTATGTGCGTACTGTTATGTGATTTATTATGTGGCTTTCCATATTACTGTTTTTGAGGCCGGGGTATGCCCCGTGTAATTGTCTAAGGCCAATATGAAGATTGAGCCTTATTACTTTATGTCTTTTTCTTTTTATTGTAATTTGAGAGTAGAGATAGGTGGTGAGGTTTTATTTTCATTTTGGAGACAATGCACCCATGGAGTAAGATGGACCACATTCAAGTAACAAGGAGGCCATAAGTGAAGACCCCTCAAAATGTTAGGGAGGGGAATCTCAATTGTTAAATGTAATAGAGATAGGGCTCGTATTTTGGTACCGCTTTCCCTTATGTGATTTGAACTGTTTATGTGGCATGTATGTTAGAACTTGTGATTGTGGAGTGGCTCCCACATATCACGCATAAGATAGGTAGAACCCATTATCATTACATGTTAGTATCATGCTAGGACATGTTATCTGTTTATGTGCTTGTTTGAAATGCATTTAAGTGTACTTGCATTAATCAAGACTAATAAAATTGGATAACATATATGTTGGTGAGGTCGAACCGGACAACTCTCCGGTTGATTCGAAAATTCCCATTAAATATTAAGCTAATTTCGAACAAATAGGTGTTTAATTCGAGATGCAAATTTTGAATTAAATTCCTAGCATTCCATCAATAGGTTTTAAGTTTAGTAAGTAAAGCTAGTTATTGTCCGCGAGTCGTGGGATAGCTAGTAGAGCTTATTAGTTCTTAGTTACCTAATTGATCATTTTAAATGATCAATATTTCGTGGTCAATTTTAGCAAGGGCGATGTCCGCGAGTCGTGGGTCGTTCGAACTAAGTTTTGGTCATGATCTTATGATTGATGGGTCTAGCTTAACGCCTAAGTAAATATGGATGTCGCACGAGTCGTGGGTCCATATTGAAAGATAGGTGATGCAAAAACAACTACTAAGAATTCTAAAAGTGTTAGAATTGGTAAGTTGTACCTACCTAGGGTTCTTACTTAGAATGTCCGCGAGTCGTGGGTTCGAGGTAAAATGCCTAGGATCTTAGTACCCATTGGGAAACGTGTTCCTCTTAGATCTTTGGGAATTATAGATCTTTGAAAAAACAGTGGGAGCTACAATAGATTAAAGACCTTATCTTTTGTATATCGTTATAATTCAGCATGCTCACTAGTTCTCTGTATTACCATTTAGGTCGTAGATTCTGTGATTCTCTATGTGTTTTGAAATGGCAACCAAAAACCCTCTTGTATCGATCCTCGAGTCAAACAAGTTGACTGGTCCCAACTATTCTGATTGGCTGAGGAATCTAAAAATCATTTTAGATTCTGAGAAGAGAACTTATGTTCTCTTCGAAGGGGAGCCTAGTCCCGAAGGGGACGCTCCCACTCGGGCCGAGCGGGACGCGATTCAGAAGTGGAAGGATGATAATCTCCAAGCCCGTTGCCTTATGTTGGCTAACATGTCTCCGGACTTGCAAAGACAACATGAGGCCATGGAATTTGCTTGGGAGATTTACGACCACTTAGAGGAACTTTACCGCCCTCATGAACGTGTTACAAGGTATAACACTTCAAAGGAATTGTTCCACTTGAGAATGAGGGAAGGTTCAAGTGTCCATGAATATGGACTCAAGTTTCTTGCCCTTACTGAGAAACTTGCTTCCATGGACATGCCACTGAAAGATGAGCTTTCAGTGGATTTGTTGCTAGCTTCGCTCCCACCATCATTCAACCCATTTGTCCTTAACTTCAACATGAATCATGCTGGTGCTACTGTAGCTGAGCTGATTAGTCAGCTTGTGACTGCTGAAAGCACGATCAAGAAGGACAATAAGGTTTTGATGGTGAATGCTCCATCTTCCTCTTCTGGGCCTTCTAAAGGTAAGGGCAAGAAAGCCCAAAAGAAGAAGAAGAAACCCCTTAGGCCCACTGGTGGCATATCGAAGGGGAAGGCCCAAAAGAAGAAGTGTGATCAGAAAGAGGATGTTTGCTTCCATTGTGGCAAAGCGGGACATTGGAGGAGAAACTGCCGAGAGTACAAGGCTACTCTAAAGAAAGGTATCTTTCTCGTTGAAGTAAATCTGTCTATTAATTCTAGTTCTTGGGTACTTGATACCGGTTGTGGAACTCATATCTGTAATGATGTACAGATGCTAAGTAATGTTCAACAACTAAAAGAAGGAGAATGTGTCTTGAAGATCGGCGATGGCTCAAACGTTGAAGCTCAAGCTTTAGGCACAATTAGATTAGATTTAGGTAGTTTTGAGTTAGTATTAAATAAAGTCCTTTATGTACCGAGCATTATTCGTAATATAATTTCAGTTCCAATATTAGATTGTGAAGGTTATGAAACTTATATTAAGAATGGTAAATATTTTATCAAACGAAACAACTCTTCCGTTCATATCGGTACTCTAAGTAATGGACTTTACCTAACTCAAAATATCAATATTATGAATATACAACGAGAAACAAAGCGTAAGAGAGATGACAAAGTTTCAGCTCCCTTATGGCACGCTAGATTAGGACACATTTCCAAGAACAGAATTAGCAAGATAAACACTTTAGGATCATTCTCTGAAAATGATCTCAAAGAGTTGACTTCCTGCGAATCCTGTCTCAAAGGAAAGATGTCCAAAGTTCCTTTTAAAGGAACTGTGGAACGTGCCACTAAGGTTTTGGATTTGATCCATACTGATGTTTGTGGACCGCTTAATGTAAGCACTAGAAACAATCATCAGTATTTCATAACCTTTACTGATGACTTTAGTCGGTATGGTTATGTATACTTAATGAAGTATAAATCTGAAGCTTTTGAGAAATTCTTAGAATTTCAAAAGGAGGTTGAGAACCAAACTGGTCACAAGATCAAAGCACTTCGATCTGATCGAGGAGGCGAATATCTTAGTGAAGAATTCCTTAATCATCTCAAAGATAATGGGATTATCTCTTAGTGGACTCCACCGGGAACTCCTCAGCTTAATGGAGTTTCTGAGAGAAGGAATCGAACCCTACTTGATATGGTTCGTTCCATGATGAGTTTCACTGACTTACCACCTTCTTTCTGGGGTTATGCCCTAGAAAGTGCAGCAAAGATTTTGAATCTAGTTCCCTCTAAGTCAGTCCCTAAAACGCCCTATGAAATGTGGCATGGTAAAATCCCTAGTTATTCTTACTTAAGAATTTGGGGTTGTCCTGCTTACGTGAAGAGGACAGTGGGAGATAAGTTAGAATCTCGTTCTAACTTATGCTACTTTGTAGGTTATCCTAAGGAATCCATAGGATACTACTTCTATGATCAATCTGAACAAAAGGTGTTTGTTTCCAGAAATGTTACTTTTCTGGAGGAACCGTTCCTTAAAGAAAAGCAAGGCAAGATCATAGAATTAGAAGAAGTACAAAATGACCCCACATCACCCACTGAAGAAACGTCCCACTCTGATCAACCACAACCAATCACGAATTTCGATACACATGAAAATCCTCCTCTAAGGCGTTCTGAACGCAATCCTAGACAGCCGGAGAGATGGTATGGATTCTTCCATGAAATCTCTCAAAAGGATAATGATCCTTCAACATATGAGGAGGCACTTTCAGATTCTGACTCTGAACAGTGGATAGAAGCCATGAAATCCGAAATGGATTCCATGAACTCCAACCAAGTTTGGACCTTGGTAGATTTGCCTGATGGGGTCAAACCCATAGGTTGCAAATGGATCTTTAAGAGAAAGCTTGGAGTTGATGGAAGCATTGCAGCCTACAAAGCAAGACTGGTTGCAAAAGGATTCACTCAAAGACCCGGCGTGGACTTTGACGAAACCTTTTCACCAGTTGCAATGCAAAAGTCTATTCGGATCATGCTTGCCATTGCTGCATATTATGACTATGAGATATGGCAAATGGATGTGAAAACTGCCTTTCTCAATGGTGACATTGACAAAGAAATTTATATGGAGCAACCCATAGGTTTCACATTCAGTGGGAGTGAGCAAAAGGTTTGCAAACTCCAAAGATCAATCTATGGATTGAAACAGGCTTCTAGGAATCGGAACATTCGATTTGATGAATCGGTCAAAGCGTTTGGCTTCATCCAAATTTCGAATGAATCATGTGTGTATAGAAAGGAATTGGAGACCTCAGTGCAATTCTTAGTACTTTATGTTGATGACATCCTTCTTATTGGGAATTCGAAGGATGACATGAAAGTGACTAAGTTATGGTTATCGAATCAATTCGAGATGAAAGATCTTGGTGATGCGTCCTATATCCTTGGAATCAAAATCTATAGAGATAGATCTAGAAGGTTAATAGGACTATCACAATCGATGTACATTGACAAAGTATTGAAGAGATTCAATATGGAGTCAGCAAAGGTTAAGAACCTTCCTATGAGTGTAGGAACATGTCTTTCAAAGAAGATGTGTCCTAAGACTAACCTTGAGAAGGAAGGAATGACTCATACACCTTATGCATCAGCAATAGGTAGCATAATGTATGCAATGTTATGTACTCGACCGGATGTGGCTTATGCACTTAGTGTAACAAGTCATTTCCAATCTGACCCTGGAGATGGTCACTGGGCTGCCGTGAAGAATATTCTTAAGTACTTGAAAAGTACTAAAGATTTATTCTTAGTTTACGGAGGTCAGAAAGATCTTACTGTCGAAGGATACTGCGATGCAAGCTTTGCGTCTGACTTAGATGATTTTAAGTCAATGTCAGGATACATTTTCTGCCTAAACGGCGGAGCAGTGAGTTGGAAGAGTTCCAAGCAAACAACCACTGCAGATTCGACCACTGAGGCCGAATACTTAGCTGCAAATGATGCAGCTAAGGAAGGTGTTTGGATTAGAAACTTCATTCAAGAGTTGAATGTTGTTCCTAGCATGAAAGACCCCATTACTGTGTTTTGTGACAACACTGGGGCGGTTGCTCAAGCAAGAGAACCAAGATCTCACCAACGGACCAAGCACATTATGAGGAAGTATCACCTAATCCGTGATATTATCAAAAGAGGAGATGTGCTAATTGAGAGGGTCACATCAGCAGAGAACGTGGCAGATCCACTTACTAAACCCCTTAGTCGAGAAGCTTTCCAAGGTCATCTTCAGAAGATGGGACTTAGAGTAGCTTTAGAATGGCTTTGACGGGCAAGTGGGAGATTGTTAGGAATAGTGCCCTAGAAAGCCGATTGTATATCCGCTTTGTGCTTTTCCTTATTGTAATCACAGACAATCTTTGAATGAAATAACGAATTGAGGCAACACTTCTTTATATGCTCTTGTTTGGTATGCGTTTACTTTATCTGTGCATGTATGAGAACTCCCCTAATCCTGATGACTTTAGGACTCTGCCATTTAGGTTAAATGGTTCATGAAACGAGCCCTATATCACATAAGTCATGATTAGTAAAATACTCCAAGCCGATGAGTCCTACAGACAGTGGGAGTGTCAACCTGACTTCTCTAAGGCTTGCTTGTGGGATCCTGCCCTTAAGAAGGACCACCTTGTTTCATGGAGGTGGAAAGTGTATAGTTGATACGTGCGTGATACATGAGGGTGCTTACTTTAATAAGTGAGTTCACTGAGGCGCCCCGTGTGAGAACATTCCTAAATGGGAAAGGAAGTTTCTATTTCAGGAAATGGAAACTTCCAGATTAGGAAATATCTCACAAGTCATTGATGTGATTAATTGATCCTTAGACTTGAGGTTCCTTGTCACTTTATGAGTTAACTCTGTAGTCTTAGGTATAAGCTTTAAAGGGTGTCGCCTTAGACAACTGATTCAAGGCTTATGCTGGGACTGCACAAGTGACTCATGAAAGTGAATGAGAATCAAGATAGGACCTACACTTGCATTTGCAAGGTGATCTCTTATGGTGTAAGTCATTCATATGCCATATGGAGTCCTTGGCCAAGGCAGTAGATCAAGACATCAAGAAAAGGGTTTCTTGGATTGAGATCAAATGGATATGAAATGCACTTAGCTTTAAGACCGGATTATTAGGGTTCTGATTATTCCCTTGCCCTAGATCTTGGTTGAGAGATAGTAAGTAGGAGGATTGTATCTCACATGGATCAATGATTTAAAGGTTCTGTCGAATCCGAACATTCCAATTCAGCTAGGGGTTAAACACCTGTTGCTAGACTATGGTCGTTTAATCTGTGGACTGATTAATTAATTAGTGAATTAATTAATTAGGGTCACTGCTAATTGAATTGAGAACCTAGAGGGTCACACACAACAACTTGGTTACATGAGTTGAGGCTTGAAAATGATTAAACGAGTTAATCGGGCCTAGAGGGTTCCACACGTGTGAAATCACACGTGTGGGTCACGTGAGGAGCACGTGACCTTGGGACACGTGCCTCACACGTGTATATGTATATATATGATATATATTAAATAATTAAATGTGTTAATTATTTAATAGACTTTGGTTTAATTTTGAATTAAAAAGAAAGTATAATTTTGGAGAAAATAATCTAGTTAATTAATTATGAATTAATTAATTAGATAAAAATAAGTTATTTATTTTATAATAAATAAAGTATAAAATTATCCAAAAATAGTTTGGATATTTTTAGCTCTCTTAAAAGTTGACTAGAATTAGAATTCAAAGTCAAAGTTGGAAAATACTTGATGATCAAGTAATAGGAGAGAGAGGAACCAAATCCTTTCCCAACTAGGATTTGGATCGGCACCCTCTCTCTATAAATAGGGGAGCTCGAGCTCCTTATGGAGTGAATAGACAATTCTTGGTTCATGTGTTGAACACCTTCCTTTCTCCAAGATTAAATTAAACCCTAGGTTAAGCCTAAACACTAACTAGAGAACTATCATCCTTACTAGTTAGATTGTGATCAAGTTGGTGGACTTTCTCTAGAGACTTCAAGTTAGAAGTTTGAAGATTCGAGCTTTACCAAAGGAGAGGGGATCAAGCCGCGAGAAGAGCGTTCTTGGGTGGCTTGAAACGCTTCAAGAAAGAATAAAAGAAAAGTAAGTTTTCTATCTTTACGAATTTGGTTACACGATTGCGAGTTCAAGATCCTTTTGTTGGGAAAATTTTTTAAATTCCGCTGCTTTCTGATTCGTGTTTTCCAACAATAACGTGGGGCAGGGCTCATGGTAGGCACACGGTTTGAAGCATGAGGTAGCAACACCCATAAATCATAACAAAACCGAAAACAAGCTTATATATGCTCATACATAGCGTTTCATATTTCAAAACATATATCGTAGTCATACGCATACATATCTCACACATACTTACGTATACTTAAGGCTTATAACCACACGCATACATAGTGGGCACATTTCAGTAGGGTTTAACTATAACCTAACCTCACCTTACACCGACGAAACCGAGCAAAAGGAAACAAAACCAACGCCTATGGAGCGACCTCGTCACCAACAGGATACTCCTCTGAACAAGACAAACATTACAAGACATACTTAGACTCAAAATAAACCATATAAACGCACGGCAAATGCGTATGAATGCAAATGGTGCAAATGCAAATCACATACGTTCAAACTTAGGCATATCGAGGCAATTAGCATATTATCACATAAGCGACACTTAATTAAAACACACAACACATTAAATAAACACATAATACATCCTATTACATCATATTAGAAGCATGCGCAAGTTTAGAACATATAAAGAATGTAATAGGTGCAAAGAAGTGTCACACGTAGCACTTAGGGCAAACAGGATCATAGTTCATATACGAGCATCGAAATCACATCATAATTGCAAAACTTAAGGCATATTAGATCCATTACACACATATATACATGATATAATAAGTTATAAGTTGGAAAGGTACAAGAAAAACAGAAGAAAACCACGAGGAGTGGCTCCAGGCAAAAATGGGCCAAAAGCTAGAAATTTTCAAAACGTACAAGCTGTAGTAAAACAGAAATATATTGAGGTTCAGAAGTTGGAATTGAGTTTTATTTGCGAGATAATAAACTAGAAAAACAGGCCTTTCCAACGGTATGTGGCTCGAATTTTGGTTCACAACGGGCCGAAAATGGCTTATGTTTGAAGTTGAACAAAAGCAGAATTCTGGCGAAGTGGCGATACAATTTTCAAATGGTTCTATCTCAAAAATCAGAATGAATTTTAAGGTGATTCTAATTGGAGAATACTCTAAACTCAAAAAGGTTTCTACAATTCAAATTTTAGGCCAATCAAAGAACACATTAAGTCTGCACGGCCATGAAAAAATTGGCCTGAGAAGCTGCACGACCGTGCTGGACAAAAATCTAAAATTCGAAAGTTACGCACGGCCGTGCGCCTTCAAGGCTGATGTGCTACACGGCAGGAAAAAAAGAGTAACGCAGGAGCCAAAACAGGGGAAAGGCAAGGCAAATGAAGGGTAACAACGGGGCAGATCCTTAGGCAATGATTTAGGCAAGAAAGATGCACAAAACACAAATAAATAGTGCACAACAACCACCGGCAAGGAGAGAGTTGAAATTCAACCATAAAAGCTTCAAGAAATCCCAAGGTTCATCAATGGTGGATCACTCCACACTACACATACGTTAAATACAAGTCTAGAAATAGATCAGGGAAGCTTCAAGGATCACAAAACACTTCTCGAATAAAAAATCGGAGCAAGGATGAGCAAGTTATTCACAAATTTCATCAAAACCCTTACTATTCACACTCATGCTCATATGATGCTTAAAACTCAATGAAAACTTTCAAATTATGGCTTAAAACAACCACAAGGAGATGGGGAACAAGAATATGTGCTTACCTCTTGACTCGGAGAAGAAACGAAGGAGTTATGAGCTCAAAACTCTCAAGGTGTGAATAGTGCCGGGTCTTCTTTCTTCTCTTGCTTTGGAGCTGAATTTCCTCTTCTTTCTTGGTGGGGGTTCAAAATAGGGCATAAAAATCAGATAGAGGGGTGTGTTGGGGTGATATGGGTTCAAGTCATGAGTCATTTGGAGTTAAAACGGGTCGGATATGGCCAAAACGGGTAGGATAGTGCATACCTGTTCAAGCTGTGCGGTTCGGTGAAGATTCGGAGGTCCAACGGGTTTAAAAAGTTATGAGGCTTTTTTTGTTGGATCCGAATCATTGAAAAGAGTCCAACAGTGGTGTCAGAATTCAAATCCGAATTCCCGAGCTCAAGTTACGCCACCTGAACCCAAGGTGCGCTAAATGGTCTTTAGCCCCTTTAAGTTCCATTCCACCAAAACGGTTAAAAACCAAAACAAACCAGCTCTAAAACATATATAAAGAACATAAACACATTCATAATTCATATATTTCATGCATATTAAGTTATCACAAAAATCAAAATTTAAAAACCAGGGTTAAACGGATTGAAAACAAGTTCAAAAGGTGCAAAAAAGTTTAAAATTTAAACATATAACATATGATAATTATTCAATTATCAAATAAATCACATAATTTCATACTTAAATAATTTAAATGCGCACATAGCACACTCGTGATGTCATACCTGTACGACCGAAAAGTCGGGGTGTTACAGTGTATTCAATAGTTAACATGGTATTAGAGTGGGTTTCAATTATATAGAGATTCGATTCCTTGCTCATCATCTACCTTAACCAATCTCGACCATGACCAAACACAACAACACTCAGTTTAGCACCATCAAGGAATCTTAGCACATCGATTCCTTGGCCACGCAGTTAGCAAGCATAATTCAAAACCTACAACCCCAAACCGAAACAAGTCAATCCCACATACCACAAACATAAAATTAAATCAATTCAACTACTTTCTATGAGCTAGGCTAATGAAGATGGCAATCGGAGGTAGAGGAAAGCTGAGTCACCTTACAAGAGTGCCGGTACCACCGGTGATAGATCATTCGACTTATCCCAGGTGGGAGCAAATAGATCTTATTGTTTGCTCGTGGCTCCTAGACAATATGGAACAAGAATTGATTACAAATTTCTCTAAATACCCGACAATGAAGGCACTATGGGACGGACTGAAATCCACATACAACCAAACTTCGGATTTTCGACCTTACAATCAAAGTAAATAATTTGAAATAGGGAACCGATAGCATCTAGAAGTACTACAACAATCTCCAATGAATTTGGAAGGAGATCGAAATCCGGCAACCATAACCGATGACTCGTGAAGAGGATATCACGATCTTCAATTGCCTCAAATTCGAAACTCAATTCTTCCAATTCCTCGCCAGTATAAATGATATATACAATGTGAAATGGTATAGAAGAAATACAAGTGAAATCATGGGGGACAATCGAAGCTCATCATCGGTGAGTGATTCCGATGACATAGGGACGGGACTTGTCGCTGGAAATCAGGGGCATCTGGGGTGAGATATAGCACAAGCGGTGTAGGGGAGCAACATCAAACCCCAGCTTGGGCCGTTAAGGCAGATGGCGATGACTCCACACCAGAGCACAAGAAGCCGGCCCAACAAGTGCAGCCATCTTAAACGGATCGGCCATAACAAGGATAGATGTTTTGAGTTGATTGCGTGGACGGAGGGATAGAGTAGCTAATGGTGAGAGAGCGCGACACCGGGCTACGGTGCGGCGACAGTGGCAGCTGGAGAAGAAAGAGGGACGGCGGAGATGGCGACTAGAAGAGAAGAAGATGGGGAGGAGAAGTCAGCCGCAGCATCGGACGAAAGAGGCAAGAATTGAGGGCCTTTTAGGTATATGGTTTGAGAATAAGCCAAAACATATTGGGTTGTCTGATGATCCTTGTGGGGTGATTTTACCATTAGAGGCCTTTAAGTCTATGAATAGGGATGTTCTTATTCTTGATGTGCCTAATGCTTTAACTGAACTAAATTCCTTCGTGTTTCAGGTACCTATTTTGAAACTCAAGAACTTTTTGGACAATCTGAAGCATTCCTTCAAAGGAGGAGGAAAAATTGCAGGTTCAGGGCCTACCCAAGATGATTTCTGGAACGAACAACTTTTCAACGGGTATGACCTTAAGGTTTTGCCATACCGCTGGTATGCCGATATTCTTGACTATTTAACCACTATTTTCCTCATATCTCACATATTTTTCGAGTTCAGGAACCTAAGAGCCATTGTGAGGGGTTGTGAAAATTTTTTTTATAAGAGATTGACGGAGTCTGTGCTGAGAAAGTGTCGAATTGTGTTGAAAATGTAACGCCCCGATATTTTCGGTGTATAGGTATGATGTATGTATTTACCAATTTACGCGAATTAATTGTTTATACGTATTTTATATATTTAAATTTATAATTAATTATAATTAAGTTTTTAATTGTTATTAATTTATTTTATTATATTTCGTTTAATTGAATTATTTTATTTTATAAATATTTGAATTATTTGAATTTTAATTTAATTGAATTCTTGAACTATATGTGCATGCGTGACATGTTTGTGTGTTGTTTCTATATGAGTTGAATTTAGAATTTCATGAAAATTTAGTATGTTGTAGATTTATGTGTAATGAACATGTCCATATGCTCGTTTCATGTTTTCAGTCTCGTTTGGCCTGGTAACAAATTTATTTTGAGTTGTGAAACCAAATCGGGGGCTAACAGGCAATTAGCGCACCCTTGGTTCCGTATGTGATATCTTGAGCTCGGGAACTCGGAATCGAGTTTCGTCAACTTCGTTGGACTCGTATCGACGATTCGGGTTCAATGAATCAGGCCTTGTATTTTTCTAAGCCTATTTGAACCCCCGAAACTCAACCGGAAAATGAATCGGCCGCCAAACTGCCACATTTTGCCATTTAATCATAACTCTTACCATACTTAACCAAATTAACCATGGTTGGACTTTTTGGAAACCTAACTCAACCCTCTATCATCTACCACTCACCCCATATCGAACCACACTCCCACCAAAGAGGAAAAACTCATCCAATCTTCTGCATTCCAGTTCCATTTTCGCCACTCTACAAACCTTGAGATTTTTTAGCTCAAATCTCTTCCAACCTTCAACCAATTCAAGAGGTGAGTTTAGGATTGTAATATACATTCCATTGTCTTCATTTTGAGCCATGCATCCCTAATTTTGAGCCAGTATTCATGGAGTTTGAAGAAGATGTATGAATAGTTAGTTTATAACATGATTTCTTGATCTCATGAATTCCTTGATGATTTTGATGGTTTTAAAGCATGAAAGTGATCATCTTAGCTCCCTTATTTCATTTATGGACATGTATTTTGTGGTAGTTGAAGATTTAATGAGTTACCACTAATGAATTTTGAATGAAAATGGAGTTTTTCCCCCTTCTTCCCTCGTGTTGCTGCTACTGCTGCATTTTGAGGATTGTTTGGGGCCTGATTATGCTGAGTTTTACTGCATATTTAGAGCTGCTACGTACCTGATTATGTTGGGAGAAGAATGGACTTGGTTGCTGCTCTATTTCACCTTGTTCTGCTGCGTTTTTTTTTTCTGCTGTGCTTGCAGGTCGCGGCCGCATCAAGCTTATTCTCAGTCGCGGCCGCGGATGCAAGCTCGTTTTGCTTCTGTAATGGCGTCACGGCCGCGCCTGTGTGTTTCCATGCATGCTGCTGTGTTTTTTTTTCTTTTCCGCCATGCATTTCCTTGAGCTTTGATTTGTATGTTGCGTTGCATGCATACCTACGTATGTATATATATATGTGTTGTATGCATGACTGTTGGTTTTGATTTGTTTTATTGTTAATTGCATGCAAGTTGTATATATATATATATATATATATATATATATAATATTTGCATGAATGATTCATACGTGTATATATATATTTAATATATATATTATGTATTGTTTAATTTATTTCAATTATAGAATTTAATTGTTATCTATTTCGTGTTATTTAATTTTCGATCATGACTTGAATGTTTTTGTTTGTCTATTTTCTAATTGTAAATGTGATATAGTACCTGTTATGACCGTTATATGAAATTCTTGGGTTGATTTGATATGAAATGTGAAGATTATGAACTTGAATGAATATGAACGTTTCCTTGTATGAATGATTTGCTTGTTTGTATGCCTTAAAGGCATTAATCGTGCATATGAACGTTTCCATGATATAATATCATCTCTTATGCACTCATATCATATTAATGCATTGTCGTGCATCATATATGGTTTATATGGAGTCTTGAGTCTCACATATACATTATGTTGTCTTTGTACGGTCTTCTCCAGGGCGGAGACGTGCCGGGCTCTTGATTACCTTCAAGTCTTTCTTTCTTTTGGTATTGTTCGGTAAGAGGTGTACAAGTGGATTTCTCTTCTATTAGTTACGATGACCCGATATATCCCTTATATGAAAGATTTGAGCCAAAATATTATAATTATATATATATCGAGTCTTTTCAAAAGAGTCAATGATTTCCAACGTAAAGCCCTTCTTTTATGTATTCCCACCTTACGATTTTTGGAGTGGACATAATTGAACACACGGGTCCAGGGACTTAGTGCAAGTGGCGATCCGGGGAGGCAAGGACCGATGGTGATCCCTTGTACTAGTCCCACCACATATACGATGATGCCGGCCCTCGCTAGGAGATTAGCGAGGAATGGGAGCTGAGTGCCCTTGGGTGTATGGACCGGTGGTCGGGTCTTGCTAACCCGTACACCACTCGGAGGCAAAAGGTGTAAGTGTTTATGTTTTTGAATGATAATGATTATGTTTGTTTATGAACGAATATGGACGAATATGTATGAATGTGTATGATCACTAATGTAAAGATTGAATTGATATGCACACACGAGGAGTAGGTTGGAGAAATTCGCCCACCCGTCAGGGCTCACGTAATGACCTCATGAATGATTATGAACTAGAAAATTGATCGTTGTAATCCCGAGCGTTGTTTTCCTTTGTTTTTACACAGTTGGGTAATATCTCAAAAACCTCGCACGGGATTATAGCTTGCATGCGTGTATGTTTAAATTCTGCAATACTATTATGTTATGCCCTGTTTTATACCCACCGGTCTTCTATCGACTGAACCCGACTTTGTTTTCAGTTTTCTTCTGCAGGCTTGGAGTGCTAGGAGGGAGTTCGAGTCTGTCGAGTCTTGTGGTCTAGTCCGAGTCAAACCACCGTATATTGTAATTGATTAAATTACCATGAATTGTATTGATTTTATGTTAATGATTCGGGACAGGCTTCTAGGGATAGATTAAACCCGTATTTATGATTTATGTTATGTATGAATTTTCGGGACTAGGTAACTATGTTAGTCGAACCCGTGATTTGATGCTTGTATTAATATTTGTTTTCATGCTCTGCTTCTGCTATATGATTTCTCTTTGATCTTTATTATTTGGTTTCGAAGGTTTAGTTCCCACCTAGCCTAGTGAGTGAGTGAGTCCCTGTTCGCCGTGATTCGGCTCGTGTATGGACTCTCTCTTTTATATGTGGGTCGGGTCTCGGTGTGGGGGATGTGGGGCCTTCCGTTGGGGTGCTACATCCTTAAGTGGTATCAGAGCCTCCAGGTTTCAAAACCGGGGTTCTCGTGTCGTGATTGAGTCAGTTTAGGTTGTACGACATAGGAACAACTTGTCAACGTGTGCATTGCATTGAATTTTCATGGTTAAATTGTTACTAATTGCTCGAAATTTCTTGTTATATGTGATCTACTTTCAATTTCGTTGCTTTAAGTGTTGCATTTGCATTTTATATGTGTTGTTTGATCTAAATATGTGCCATAAGCATATGTTAACCCACATGCATCTATATTTGAGTGGAATCTTTGGTTATAGGTTGTTGTCATGTTAATAAAGCTATTATCAACCTCCACAACGAGTTCCTTTCTCCAAACTAATGAAGAGGTTATGGAATTAAGGGATTGAGAGTCGGGTGTTGAATTTTCAAGGCTATCAACATGGAGCTATATTTAATTACCCAACATCATGATAAAAGGCGGGGTTACTTACAAAGATCCGGGGATTGTAGTTTTTTCTAAATGGAGCCATATTCTTTGGTGTCCTTACCTCAGTGCACTAAAGCTCTCTCATTGTTTCAAAGAGCCTCATTGAAAGAGAAGTCAGAATAGAACCACAAGAAAGGATGTCGGTTCTTAATAGTGTTTGGAAGATCAACAATTATGATGCACCATCTATGCTTCGCTTTTGTGAGATTTCTATTGGTAGTAGCTTTACTGAGGTTGAAGACCATGCTTTGCTAATTCCTAAGCTTAAAGTCAAGAGATAATATCTCTTCGCTAGGAGTGGAAGGTAGGATTCGGAGTAGAAGACTGATTTGTGGAATAGTCCCCAAGTTTTGTAGTGGTTGGAGAAGGTTTGTTAAGGTAGTGGATCATTCATTCAAGGGAGAAGTGAAGAAAATCTTGAAGGTGTTTTAGATTCGAAGTTTCTATCTACAAGTAGGCGATGACCTTAAAGAGAATTCAAGGCAAAGTAAGTTCGTGGGTGATAATAACAAAGATTATCTAACTGGATGATGGGATCATCTAATTCAAGCTATTTGAGACCAAGTTTGGGCAAGAGGGAGAGAAAGAAGTAAATTGGGACACATTAGATTTCGGGTAAGAAAGAAGTCGGATTGGAAGGAGTTAGTGAGAACCGATCGAGATGGCGATTTCAAGTTCATAGAAAGCCAAGATTCCAAAGGTTCTATCTTCTGTCGGATTGAAGTTTAATTTCCAGACTCAAGCTGAATTGGCGTGTTTTGGGGTCGAATTGGGAGATATGGAGCAACAAATGAAAACGGTAAAGAGAGCCAAATAGCTATTGGCGGAAATTATGTGCTCAAGTGTAAGCAATTGGAAGATGAGTTCATCTAATCATTGAACTCATAAAGAATAGTCAAGGGAACTTTGAGTAGAGTGACAACTAAGAGTAGGGCTTGGAACATCATTTGGGATCAATCCTTGAAGGGAGTCAAGATGCCGATTCTATGGGTATAGAAGAAGTTGGGTTCGAGGGACTTCAGTTTCGGATCACGGGAACACATAAGTTAATACAAGGAAACTTTGAAGATTTAGAAGACCGTGGGTAAGCAAGCCATGATCAATAAATCCGAGGTAAGCCTGTACTTAAGGAAATGAAGAACAAGTTGCCGAGCCAAAGTTTACCATTACGGTGCCAGGTGTATTGCATTCATGGCATAGGCATCATACGTCGTATTTAAATTCTTTAATCTCTTTTATATATATTTACGTGCATCTCTACCTGATAAATGCTCAAATGTGTTGCATATTAATATGTTCGAAAGTTTGCTATGTGCATGGGCTTCTTAATCTAACATGCATGGTTTAGTGTTTAATTGATAAGGAATTTTCTCCACTTCATTCATCATCGAGTCATACCCAAATATCGACAAGAAGAATAATGGATTGCAAAGTGTATGAAACAAAGGGGAAGAGAGAATACAGAGGTCCGAGAAAGTAGAATTGGATTTTGGAATGAAAGAAGTAGGTGGTTGTCCCCACCACACACTTCAAAGTGAATGTGAGCGAGATCGCCGAACACGTAGCTTGGATAGAATCACCGGGAGAGAGCCGACTGGGAGATGACTTAGAAATTACGGTTTTACTCGAACGGGTTACTTCTATTAGGAACAATGAAAATGCAAGAATCAATAAGTAACGAGACTTTGCAAGAGTGAAAAGAGATAAAATAGCAGTTTTAGTATTCGAGATAATTTCCAAATCGAGATGGATGAAGTTTCGAGAATAACATCGAAAGAAATAGGTACATCGAGAGATGCGGATATGGATTCAAGGAACGCTTGAAAATTGGAACGATAGGATTAGGTACAAAATGATCGAGGGTAAATTGGGTTGAAACATTGCTAAGGGGTGTTTATAGTACGAGATTTGAATTTTTGAAGACGATAGAATTACGAGGGAGCTTTTGGGAACTCCTAATTTAGTGTTGGCAAAAGAAAATTGGATCAAGCTACCATATAATAGGTTATCGCGTCACTAAGGGTTAATTCAATTATGTATTGAATGGGTTATTAATGAAGGACTTATGTCAAATTTCAAGAAGCATTGAGAATGTTTTATCTTCAATTAGGGAATTGGATGGGTCGGAACCGAGTGCACGCCTACAGGCTTGAAGAGAATGAAGGAATAATTTAAATAAGAGATGAGAAAGGATCCATGAGAAGATTGATCTAACTTTAGCAACCGATGGTCTCAACATAGTTGGGGAAGAATTGGTGATAACAATCGTAAGATGGGAAACTGAACCTTAAAAAGGTCTTGCAAGTAATTAGCCTTGGGTATAGTAGATTTAGTTATTGACAAGGATAGAAGATTCGAATTCTAAGAACTTCACCAAATAGGAGATGGTAAGAAGGGGTCAAGAGTGGGAATAGAGGTTTATCATCTTTTCTCCGGGCACACTAAACAAATTGGAGACAAGTCAAGCACCGAGCCAACCTTTGGGCAGATCATGCATTGGACAACGAAACTGACAATTCTAAATTTTCCTACTACGGTGAATGGTACATGAAGCATTCATGGCATATACATACATACAATTTAATTTTAAATAATTTCTTAATGCTATATGATTTGCTAAGTGATTATTTTTATTATTCCTTGATATGGTTGTAATCGATATTTATTATCTACCTTGCGTGACCTAAGTGATTAGTAATTGTCTTAATTGGTGTCTTGACATCTTATTCTTAGCATTTCCTTTTGATTTAATTGCTCTGTGCTTTGGGCCTTTTTGCATTGTTGTTCGAGAGAGTGGGTTCTCTCATTGTTGTTCGAGAGACGGGGTTCTCTCCATGTTGCTTGTGAGAGATGGAGTTCTCTCATTGTTTGTTTCCAGGCGAACAGTGAATCCGAGGACGGATTCTTTTAAGGGGGAGAGATTGTAACGCCCCGATATTTCCGCTGTATAGGTATGACGTATGTGTTTACCAATTTGCGCGAATTAATTGTTTATAAGTATTTTATATATTTAAATTTATAATTAATTGTAATTAAGTTTTTAATTGTTATTAATTTATTTTATTATATTTCGTTTAATTGAATTATTTTATTTTATAAATATTTGAATTATTTGAATTTTAATTTAATTGAATTCTTGAACTATATGTGCATGCGTGATATGTTTGTGTGTTGTTTCTATATGAGTTGAATTCGAAATTTCGTGAAAATTTAGTATAATATAGATTTATGTGTTATGAACATGTCCATATTATCGTTTCATGTTTTTGGTCTCGTTTGTCCTGGTAACAAATTTATTTTGAGTTGTGGAACCAAATCGGGGGCTAACGGGCAATTAGCGCACCCTTGAATCCGTATGTGATATCTTGAGCTCGGGAACTCGAAATCGAGTTCCGTCAACTTCGTTGGACTCGTATCGATAATTCGGGTTCAATGAATCAAGTCTCGTATTTTTATAAGCCTATTTGAACCCCCGAAACTCAACCGAAAAATGAATCGGCCACCAAACTGCCACATTTTGCCATTTTAATCATAACTCTTACCATACTTAACCAAATTAACCATGGTTGGACGTTTTGGAAACCTAACTCAACCCTCTATCATATCCCACTCACCCCATACCGAACCATACTCCCACCAAAGAGGAAAATCTCATCCAATCTTCTGTATTCCAGTTCCATTTTCGCCACTCTACAAACCTTGAGATTTTTGAGCTCAAATCTCTTCCAACCTTCAACCAATTCAAGAGGTGAGTTTAGGATTGTAATATACATTCCATTGTCTTCATTTTGAGCCATGCATCCCTAATTTTAAGCCAGTATTCATGGAGTTTGAAGAAGATGTATGAATAGTTAGTTTATAACATGATTTCTTGATCTTATGAATTCCTTGATGATTTTGATGGTTTTAAAGCATGAAACTAATCATCTTAGCTCTCTTATTTCATTTATGGACATGTATTTTGTAGTAGTTGAAGATTTAATGAGTTACCATTAATGACTTTTGAATGAAAATGGAGTTTTTCCCCTTCTTCCCTCGTGTTGCTGCTGCTGCGTTTTGAGGATTGTTTGGGGCCTGATTTTACTGAGTTTTACTGCATATTTAGAGCTGCTACTTACCTGATTTTGTTGGGAGAAGAATGGACTTGGTTGCTGCTCTGTTTCACCTTGTTCTGCTGCGTTTTTTTCTTTCTGCTCTGCATGCAAGCTCGTTTTGCTTCTGTAATGGCGTCGCAACCGCGCCATTCTTGTGAAGGTTGAGGTCACGGCCGCACCTGTGTGTTTCCATGCATGCTGCTGTGTTTTTTTTTTTTTTTTTTTTTTTTTTTTCCGCCATGCATTTCCTTGAGCTTTGATTTGTATGTTGCATTGCATGCATGCCTACGTATATATATATATGTGTTGTATGCATGTCTATTGATTTTGATTTGTTTTATTGTTAATTGCATGCATGTTGTATATATATATGTATATATATATATATAGTATTTGCATGCATGATTCATACGTGTATATATATATTATGTATTTTTTAATTTATTTCAATTATAGAATTTAATTGTTATCTATTTCGTGTTATTTAATTTCCGATCATGACTTGAATGTTTTTATTTGTCTATTTTCTAATTGTAAATGTGATATAGTACGTGTTATGATCGTTATATGAAATTCTTGGGTTGATTTGATATGAAATGTGAAGATTATGAACTTGAATGAATATGAACGTTTCCTTGTATGAACGAATTGCTTGTTTATATACCTTAAAGGCATTAATCGTGCATATGAACGTTTCCATGATATAATATCATCTCTTATGCACTCATGTCATATTATAATCTATTGTCGTGCGTCATATATGGTTCATATGGAGTCTTGAGTCTCACGTATACATTATGTTATCTTTGTACAGTCTTCTCCAGGCCGGAGACGTGTCCGGTTCTTGATTACCTTCAAGTCTTTCTTTCTTTTGGTATTGTTCGGTAAGAGGTGCACAGGTGGGTTTCTCTTGTATTAGTTACGATGACCCGTTATATGCCTTATATGAAAGATTTGACCCAAAATATTATAATTATATATATATCGAGTCTTTTCAAAAGAGTCAATGATTTCCAACGTAAAACCCTTCTTTTATGTATTCCCACCTTATGATTTTTGGCGCGGACATGATTGAACACACAGGCCCAGGGACTTAGTGCAAGTGGCGATCCGGGGAGGCAAGGGCCGACGGTGATCCCTTGTACTAGTCCCACCACATTTACGGTGATACCGGCCCTCGCTAGGAGATTAGCGAGAAATTGGAGCTGAGTGCCCTTGGGGGATTCATGTACCCCCATTGGCCCATGCATGGACCGGTGGTCAGGTCTTGCTAACCCGTCCTCCACTCGGAGGCAAAAGGTGTAAGTGTTTATGTTTATGAATGATAATGATTATGATTGTTTATGAACGAATATGGACGAATATGTATGAATGTGTATGATCACTTATGTAAAGATTGAATTGATATGCAACACGAGGAGTAGGTTGGAGATATTCGCCCACCCGCTAGGGCTCACGTAATGACCTCATGAATGATTATGAACTATGAAATTGATTGTTGTAATCCCGAGTGTTGTTTTCCTTTGTTTTTACCTAGTTGGGAAATATCTCAAAAACCTCGCACGGGATTATAACTTGCATGCGTGTATGTTTAAATTCTGTAATACTATTATGTTATGCCCTGTTTTATACCCACCGGTCTCCTATAGACTGAACCCGACTTTGTTTTCAGTTTTCTTCTGCAGGCTTGGAGCGCTAGGTGGGAGTTCGAGCCCGTCGAGTCTTGTGGTCTAGTCCGAGTCACACCACTGCATATTGTAATTGATTAAATTACCATGAATTGTATTGATTTTATGTTAATGATTCGGGACAGGCTTCTAGGGATAGATTGAACCCGTATTTATGATTTATGTTGTGTATGAATTTTTGGGACTAGGTAACTATGTTAGTTGAACCTGTGATTTGATGCTTACGTTGGTATTTGTTTTCATGCTCTGCTTCCGCTATATGATTTCTCTTTGATCTTTGTTATTTAGTTTCTAAGGTTTAGTTCCCGCCTAGCCTAGTGAGTGAGTGAGTCCCTGTTCGCCGTGATTCGGTTGGTGTATGGACTCTCCCTTTCATATGGGGGTCGGGTCTCGGTGCGGGGGATTTGGGGCCTTCCGTTGGTGCGCTACAGAAAACCTCTATGAGTTATCATCCTCAATCTAGAGGGCACAATGGATTAGAAGATTCATCACCACATAGTCGAAGGGACCTCCTTGCCTCCATTTGTGTTGATTGTTGCTCCTTTCTGTCGTTGCACGCGCCATTTGTTTGCCCAAATTATACTGATTTGTTGCTGTTAAACTGCTGATACATCTGTAATGGTTTGACTCTTAGGTTTGGCCATACCTTGCAACCATACCATTTTAGCTAAAAAAGAAAAAAAAAAGTCCCCAGATTTGCACTTCAGGGAAATCCTCTTTTCTCTTGATTTTTCTTATGCCTTGAGGACAATGCATGATTTAATTGGGGGGTAGGGGGAGGGGGGAGGGGAGGGATAAGCCTGTTTACTGTTTGGGCTTAGGTGCTTGAATTTGATTTTTTTTTTCCTACATTAACTGTTTTTACTTATTGTTTACTTGAATTCGAGGATGTTAGAAATTATTAATGATCTACTCCCATTTTGAATGTGTTTGCTTAAGCTTGAGCTTTGAATTTTTGCTAGAACTTATTAGGCAATTGGATACATGAAAGATTGTGCGAAATTCGAATAATTAGTATGTTATTATGCCCTTATTTCTCGCGCACTAATTGAACAGTTTATGTACTTTGCTTAGATAGGTTGGTTATATTTTTCAACAAAGGGCTGAAAATTGATGAGAATACACTTCAACTCCCTTCGAGGCGAAATAGATTGGTTGATGAGTAGTTCGGGAAGTGACTTAGGCATTTGTTGTCGGTGTTCTGGCCTTTTATTTGATTTTCACTAATTAACATCGTCCGATTGACCCCGCTGAGCCTTAGTATTGTGCAGAAATTTCTTTCTTAGCCACGTTACAAGCCTAATGCATAATACAATTTCCTACCCTCATCTTATTCACACCTTGTTTACTCATTTTCTTTTCGGGATTGCTCCTTTTCTTTGGTTTGAAGTGTGAAAGTTTCATTGTATTGAAAGAAAAAAATGAGACTGATGAAACAAAAGAAGAAAAAAAAAAAGAGAAAAGAGCAGAAAAAAAAGATTGAGCTGAAAAACAAAAAAAGAAGAAGAAAAAGAAAAGAAAAAGAGAATAAGAAAAACGAGAGATTAAGTATTGTTGAAAATTTAATAAAAGGGTTGGGATTTCGTTGTGAAAGAGTCTTTTTGGGAAGAATAAAAAGGGAAACACTTGGGATTAATTCTAAATGTGTAAGCTTGGTGTTAGCCTTTGATTTACTTTTTCCTACCTTAACCAAGCCTACATTACAAGCTCGAAAGACCTATCGATCCCGAGTTTTGAGTTGGTCAAATTAGTGGAGATTGGGGTGAAGGGTGGATTCGAAATTGATGCTCGTATCTTATGCAAAAAATATTAACTCATTTGCCTAATCTTTGTACATTCTTTTATTCGATTCACACAACTCACGAGGGTATGATTTTTGTACTAATTAGTTGAATTTCGTGCGAATAAGTAATGTGTTTAAATTTCTAGATTCGTTTAGACGAAGATTCGAGGTTCGCTTTGGTGAATATGTTTGATGGGACTGATGATGTTTCATTGATTTTTATTTCCCTCGAGGACGAGTGAATGGACTGATGATGTTTCATTGATTTTTATTTCCCTTGATAACGTGCTAAACCTCGTATTTTTAGTACATTTGTAACTGCACTTTAGAGTTTAATTTGTGTATATATTGATGCATTTGATGAGTTTCTTGTTTGAGAAGTGCAGGGTGCTTTGGAGGTAATTTTGGGCTAATTAATGCCAATTTGGGTTGAGGAATTTGAGCTAGAAAATCTGGAGCTACGCATGATAACGTGTTTGCGTGGGTAAGGGTTGAAGCTGCTGGATTTGGAGTTTAATCAAAGTGGTCGAATTGTTCTTGATTTGGGCCGAGTTATTGGGCTGAACGTGTGCATGCATGTGAAAGCCTTTCTTGGAGTCTTATTCTAGTGGCTGAATTGTTTTAATTTGAGAAGTGGGCCGGTGAGTGGAAGGTTGGAATTAGTACTTGGGAGGCCCACTTGGGAATTGTCTTGTCAGCTAATTTTGATTAAATTGGGCAGCAAGTGTGCGTGGGGAATTATTATCCAAATTGGACAAGGATTATTGGATTTTGGAAGCAATATATTTATCGGGAAATTCCCGAAAAATCCCCATATGGGAACTCAAATTCCTCTTTACTCCCCACTTTCAAAAAAGTTCTTCTGAACTCCCCAGATGAAAATCAAAGTTCCTCTTTACTCCCCGTTTTTTTTGAAGGTTGTATAAAAATTCAAGAATCGCGTACCCGAACCCCGAAATCACGTACCTAAATGCCCAAATGATGTATTTGGGGGCAAATACATCATTTGAGCATTTAAGTACGTGATTTCGGGGTTCAGGTACGCGATTCTTGAATTTTTATACAACTATGGGGAGTTAAAAGGAATTTGGCCTGTCATTTAGGGAGCAAATGAGAACTTTTTTTAAAATGGGGAGTTAAAGGAAATTTTTTCAACTTTTAGGTACTATTCATAGAAAACCCCTATATTTATCGCGCCTGGAGCAGATTTGGGGAACAATCTTTCATACACTCTTCACGTACAACAGTAAGACGAGGTTGAAGTCAGAGCGAGCTCGAAGATTCTTCCGATAGCAAAATCCTTCCTCTTCAATTTTCCTTTAGCATAGTTAACATATGTTTTTACTTTATTTCTTGCTTTTGAGCACCATGAACATGATTGGCTAATTTTCTTAGTACTTAGCTAGGAATTTATGATTTAGATTTGACATCGTGAGACCGAATTTGTTCTTATAATTCAATTTAATTTCAAGTATTTGTTAACTCTCCATGTGTCGTCTTATTGTGGTTAATTTACTTAGTTGATTAGGGCCCAATTTTCTAGGTAATTTAATTCCTATGTACTCGACCTGATGTAACTTATGCACTTAGAGTGACTAGCCGATTCCAATCTGACCCTGGAGAAGGTCACTGGACTGCTGTAAAGAACATCCTTAAGTACTTGAGAAGAACTAAGGATTTGTTCTTGGTTTACGGAGGCTAGCAAGATCTTTTCATTAGAGGATACTGTGATGGAAGCTTTTCATCGGACATGGATGACTTTAAATCAATGTCAGCATACATATTCTACTTGAACGGCTGAGCAGTGAGTTGGAAAAGTTCCAAGCAAGCAACCATTGCAGATTCGACCATTGAGGCCGACTACTTAGCTGCAAACGACGCAGCTAAGGAAGGTGTTTGGGTAAGAAACTTCATTCAAGAGTTGGGTGTAGTTCCTAGCATTAAAGACCCCATTATAGTGTTTTGTGACAACACTGGAACGGTTGCTCAAGCAAGAGAACCAAGATCTCACCAAAGGACCAAACACATTTTAAGGAAGTATCACTTGATTCGTGATATCGTCAAGAGAGGAGATGTGCAAATTGAAAGGGTCACATCGGCAGAGAACATGGCAGATCCACTTAGTAAAGCCCTTAGTCAATAGGTTTTCGAAGGACATCTTCAGAAGACGGGACTTAGATTAGCACCTGAGTGGCTTTGATGGGCAAGTGGGAGATTGTTAGGAATAGTGCCCTTAAAGCAGATGTTTGCTTTACTATTTCCTTGTAAAATCACGAACAGGCTTTGAATAATAAACGAAATGATTTTGTTCATAGGCAATCACTTCTTTATGTGCTTATTTATGTCTGTTTGGGTTTGACTGTGTTTGCATGTACTGAACTCCCCTAATCCGATGAGGCCGTTAAGAATTTTATCGTTATGGGAACGACACATGAAACAAGTTCTTAACTCCATAGGCAAGGATTAGAAACTTCTCCATATCAATGAGTCCGACAGACAGTGGGAGTGTCGACCTTGACTCTACTGAGACTTGCTTATGTGATTATGTCCTTTTGAAGGATCACTCAGTTTCATGGAGTGATAACTGCATACGTTGATGCGTTCATAATACATAAGGGTGATTGTTACAAGAACTTCATCATTGAGATGTCCCGCCCGAGAACACTCCTAAATGGGAAAGGAAATTTCCAGAAACTTCCTGATTAGGAAATATCTCACAGGTCAATGACGTGATTCATTAATCCTTAGACTTGAGATTCTGTAATATCTCATATGAGCTAACTCTGTAATCTTTGATATAGGCTCAAAAGGGTGTTGCCATATAGACACCTGAACCACGGCCTATATTGGGATTACACAAGTGCCATATGAAGAATTAGTAGAATCGATAAATGACCTACACTTGTTAAGAACAAGAATGATCTCTTACTGATTAAGTTGTTCATAGTCCATTAAACATTAAACCCTTGGCCAAGGTGGATAAAAGATCAAGACATCTAGAAAATGGGGTTTTCTAAGATTGATATCGAAATGGATATGAAACGAATTTAACTTTAAAGATCAAGAATATTTAGGCTCTGAGAATATTCTCATGCCTTAGTTCTTGATTGAAAGATGGAGTTGTAGGAGGAATGTATTTCACTAATTGTCATTGACTGAAAGGTTCTTCGATTCATTTCGTTGTTCGGCTAGGGGTCACACAACCATTGCTAGATTACGGTAGTGTGATATGTGAAGTGATTAATTAATTAGGGAATTAATTAATTGTTGTCACTGCTAATCGAATAATGAACCTAAAGGGTCACACACCAATGCCAGAATACGAGGGTTATGGTAGGATGTTAAATGATTAACGAAGGATCAAATTGTTGATCGGAAAAGGAGCTACAACACGTGAGCATCGCCACGTGTCATGCACACGTAGCTGATGCGTGGCTCCGGCGTGTGGTTTATTCCACACGTGAATTCTTTTCTAGAAGATTAATTGATTAAATTATAATTAATTAATTTTATTCTTTTAATTAATTATTGAATTAATTATTAAGACTCTTCTCAAATAAGCTTAACCCAATAAATAATTAGTTGGGAATTAAATTATTTATTGAATATTGACTTTTGACTTTAAGAAAGTGGAAAAGTCAAACTTCCTATTGTAGGAGAGAGAGAAGATTATTCTTGAAAGACTTGGAGAACAAGTTGGGAACTTATTCTTCCAATTAAATTAATAATTAATTAGTTAATTAGTGAGCAAGAAACTAAAATCCAATTTGGTCTTGGAAACCCTAATAGGATCGAACCAACCTAGTATATATACTAGGGATGGTGCCTCTCTTATTCTTCAGACCAACACTCGAGAAGTGTTAAGTTTTTGAGAAAATACACAAGAAAAGTTTTCAAAGTAAATCCTAGCCTAACGCAAGCCATAGAACTAGCATTCTCACTCGCTTGATCGTGTTCTAGGACTGGTGTGGATACGCTTTGGAGGGCTTCTAATTTGGAGTCTAATTCGAAGGCCGTTCGAGGGATTTCGCTTGAAGGGTGTTTGTTAGGCGGTAACGACATCACTGGAAAGCTTCTACCATTGTAAGTTTCTAAAACACCCTACGATATGCTACGAAAATTGCAAGACAACGAATAAACTTTTGGAAAATTTTAAACTTCTGCTGCTCAACTCTGTCGTGTTTTCCAACAAGTGGTATAGGAGCCAGGTTGCAACGTTCGTATTGTGTCTTTACTGCTTTACGAATTTTGACTAAAAATTCTTGAATTTGGATATTGGCTATGTATTCTTGGTTTTTGTTTAAAAATGAATCTGTCGGATCAATACTGTTTCTTGAAAATTTTGGAAAAATTATTTTCGAATAAATCTGGTTTTAAGCTGTTTTAATTCGGATTGTGTTGAATTGTTTTAATTCGAAATTGGATTGCTTGAATTTGTTTAAATTATGATACGAAATCAGAACGAGGGCATAACTGCGCGCGGCTTGCGCGATTAGCGCATGGGGCGGCAGGAGCCGCCCCGCCATGTCTGCCCTCATGCGGCGTCGTGCCGGGACAGCCAGGATCGTGCGCGCCATGCGTGCGCAATGCGCAGGCGTCCCAGCGTTAACGTCGCATCGTTCCACCTCATCCGACCATGCGAGATGCGCACGTGACACATAGCCGCTGTCTTGCGCGTGAGCTGTGCGAGCAGCTGCTGCCCTGCCTGGTTTCCACCGCACGCCCGCACGGGCTGTGTACATGAAACTGCGCGACGGACGCGTGCCTTGTGCGTATGGCTGCGCGTGGCTTCGTGCGCCTCGCGCGGTGTCCGGTTTGATCCCGGGACTTTGTATCGTGTTTCTAAGTTTCGTTAAAATCCCGTTTTGTAATTATTTATTTTTGAAATAATTATAAAATTTGGGATTTTTATGAATTAAAGTCAAGTTCTTTTTTTTCGAGAAAATAATGACTATATCACTTTGAATGATATATTTGACAAAATTTTAATTTTAAATTAATTGAGATTTTGTCAATTGATCCGGGTTCGATTTTGAATAAATTCTTGAATAATGAACTAATATTCAAATTACTTAAGTTAGTTGTAACTTGAAGTCAAGAGAATTTTAAATTAAATTGATAAATTTAAATTAATTCAAGCGGAAGCATGCTAATTTAGGTGATCATGGGTTAGTCTTATGTATGTTTTAAATTCTGCACATGGATGATTTCAATTGGGGTCGGAGCCCCATAGTTGCACGTTTTCGATTGGGGTTGGAGCCCTACTTATGTGCGTACTCTTATGTGTTTATTATGTAGCTTTCCTTATTATTATTTTTGGGCCGGGGTATGCCCCGTGTATTTGTCTATGGCCAATATGAAAATTGAGCCATATTACTTTACGTAAAGAGAGTAGAACTTAGGATGTGAGGTTTTATTTTTATTTTGGAGACAAGCACCGATGGAATAAGAAGGATCCACAAGGAGCACTTGAAGAACGGTGGCCATAAGAAGACCCCTCAAATTGTTTAGGAGCGTTTCTATTAAATATAATAGATAGGGTATTTTTCTATTAAATTATGTATCCCTATGTGATATGAACTGTCTTATGTGGCATGAATGTTAGAACTAGTGATTTTGGAGTGGCTCCAAAAATCACATATAAGATAGGATACCCATGATCATCTCATAATTAGTATCATGCTAGGACATGTTATTTGCTAATTGCTTCTGTGATGCACTTTATGTGAAACTGCATTAAACAAGACAATTAAAATTTGGATAACATTATATGTTAGTGAGGTAATTTCGGACAACCCTTCGGAAATCCGAAAATCCCACTTAAATATTGAGCAATTCGAATAAATAGATATTTTATCACGGTAGCATTCCATCAATAGGATTTAGGACTTAATAAGTGAGACTAATTGTTGTCTTACGAGTCGTGGGGTAATTAGTCTAGCTTATTAATTCTAGTTTCCTAATTAATCATTTTAAGTAATTAATATTTCTTGACCTTTTTAGAATGGGCGATGTCTCACGAGTCATGGGTCATTCCGGACCAAGTTTGGTGGAGATCTTATGATTGATGGGTCTTGCTCAACACTAAAGTAGATATGGATGTCTCCCGAGTCGTGGGTTTATGATTGAAAGATTAGTGATGCAAAAATATTACTAGGAATTTCATGGGGATGGAATCGGCAATTAGTACCTACCTAAAGATTCTTAGACCTTTGGATGTCTCACGAGTCGTGGGTCCAAAACTAAGAATGCTTGGGATCCTAGTACCCATTGAGAAAACAAGTTTCTTCTAAGGTCGTAGGGATTTATAGACCTTCTAAAAACAGTGGGAGAACATATTTCTAAATACCTTGATAATATGTAATTGTTATTATTCAACATGCTCATGGTTTCTCTATTTTTCCATTTAGGTTGTAGTTCTGTGATTCTCTACATTCTTAAATGGCAACCAAAAACCCTTTGGTATCCATCCTTGAATCAAACACGTTGACGGGGCCCAATTACTCTGATTGGCTTCGGAATCTAAAGATAGTTTTAGATTCTGAAAAGAGAAGATATGTTCTCTTCGAGGGAGAGCCTATTGCTGAAGGCGAGGCTCCGACTCGGACCGAAAGAGAGGCGATCACGAAAAGGTCTGAAGATAATCTTCAAGCCCGTTGACTCATGTTGGCCAACATGTCACCGGATATGCAAAGGCAACATGAGTCTATGGAAAACGCTTGGGAGATTTATGACCATCTCGAGAAATTGTACCGCCCCAAAGAGCATGTTCTTGTTGGTACAGTGTAGCGCCCCTTAACACTACAACCCCGCACCGTTGTACTTCCCGAGTGGATGTGAGACCTAGCACTCGAGAAATACTCCAGCGAACGTACAAGACTATACAATACCAGAGTATGAAATTTAAATGCAACGGAAAAAAAATAAACATGAGCAATTAAAGGGGGACAATATATATAACGAAACATATATTATTAAGCTGAGTAAGTATTTACAGCGATAGATCTAACTTCACAGGAGAGTGTTTATTGAAAGATGTACATGCACTCGTGATCACCGTAAGTAACTGAAATGTGACACCTTAAAGCTTCAAGATACCTCTAAGGCGTCGATGTGCAGATTCCTGAAATCATGAATTAAAAGAGTAGGAGGGTTAGTCGAAATGACTAAGTGACGGGGGTTTGAGGTTTATGATTATAAGTAAGGTTTTCTTTTGAAATCTTTTGACCAAGAAAATCTTGGTTTAAAAATATACTATATAGTAACAAATAATTATATGACAATAATATCCGGTTCATTTTAGTTTGAAACAATAGGAGTAGGGGTAATATAAGTTATACTCTAGAAAACTTATGAACCGTTTTGAAGAAATGATTTTGATGCCCGCAAGCTTGGCTTCTCCAACCTTAACTCCTTAAAATCCGGGAAAATAGTAACGACACTGATCAAGGTGTCGGTACTTAATAAAACAAATACGAGAATACCAGCCTTCACCCCTTAGTGTCACGTAGGGGAGCAAACCCTAGTGATGATGAACAAGATTGTGGGAGGGACGTACCTTTTCCCGTCACTTGATGTGGAATAACCAACCTCCGGTTAAACCATCATCAAGATCTAGTTGGCGGTTGGTATAATAGTAGACCTCGGCCCGTGCCTCCCGGACTACTACTTCTACTAAGACCACCGGGCCCATAAGAAAATAATAATTTTACTTGCAAGACGAGAATATTTACCAGGAGAAAGTACAAAGTACTTTCGGGTAAATATATGAATTTTGGACAACATTATAATTATTTTCCCATAAAAGGGATAATAGTTTGAAAGGAAATTCAAGGAAATAAATTGAAATATTTTATCATGATTTCAGTTGAAAGGATTTAAAACCCTCACCGAGTACCAAGATTTAGGTGGAATTGTGAGGATTCCACTCTTCGATCCTATCGTCGCCTGAAAGTAATAACTACTACTGACTTAGAACTAGGCCCTTAGTCTCTAACTAATTAACCACACACCATATCATAATTAAATAATTACACAATTTACCGATTTTTGGGAAATTCGGGGAAAATCTTTCTTTAAAAATTCCAAAACCTATTTTATAATTATTTTTAAATTAATTTCGAAATTAATTGAATTTAAGTTGACCAAAAAGTCAAAATTACTATTGAAAACATTTACTATTCAATTTCTTATGAATTAAACACTTTATAACATAAAATCAAACTCACACACACACACACACATCACGCCACACACACACACACACACACACACATCCAAGAACATTAAGAACATGTTCTTGAGCCTATTTGAATATTCAAAGAGGGTGTGTAACATGCTTAATCATATTCATATTTATAACATAGAATTGAAGCATAATGTAGCAAAATATATAAATTCTCTATGAAAATAATTCTAAATAAATTATTCTAGGTATGAATTTAATCAAACAAGATCATAATTATTTAAATACATACTCACATTATATCATATCATAATTCATGCATTTAATTAAATAAAATTCCATAATGTACACACAATGTATTTAAAATTAACAATTGTGCACATATATCATAAAATAAAATTCCTAAAGCATAATTTAATTAAATCTAAGCATGCTACTATTATTATTATACTAAGAGCATAATATAAAACAAGAAATAATAAAAGAAAAACTCACCTTGTAGAGAGAGGAAGAGAATGCCGTGAGGTTTGGGGAGAGAGGGAGTGATTTTGTGTGTTGATTTGTGAGTTATAAATGATGCTTGAGAGGGGTATTTATAGGTAGTCATGAGGGGTCTTAGAGCAATTTCTAAGAGTTTAGGGGAGATGTGGATGTCTCTTAATTCAAACAAATGCTTGGTAATTAATTAAGAGATGTGGTTGTCTTATAACTTAAACATATGCTTGGTAATAATATAAGAAATGTGGAGAAATTATATTCATTTATTTAAACTTTCTAGAAGGCTATGTTGTCATGAATGATGTCATGTTGAATAAAAATAAATATAAAATGATATTAAATTTATTTAAGAATCGAGAGTCGAGAACTTGAAGTAGTAACTTAATGAAAGAACGAGTGAAAAATAAGCTTCGTTATGATTATAAATGTGGAATATTTAGAGTTTTCGTTTATAAATTATGAACATTAAAGATGATGAAAATCATGAGAAAATTATATAAACGAAGCTACGATAAAGTTTAAAGGTTGTAAAATTTATCATAGTTTAGAGAAAAATTCAAGAAACATTTTAAGTAAAATTCCGAATATTGAATGAAAGCTAATTGTTTAAAATAAAATGACAATTTTGAAAAATGAAAATATTTATAAAATATGCTATGGACGGAATCGATCTTTGGTAAATGTATGAAAATTCATAAAATAATTCAAGGATCGTTTTGACTATAATATCGGATAGGAAAAGTATTTCTGAGAATGTAGGAAAATTCTAGGGCTTTAGGGTTATTTTTGTAGTTTCTAACCTAAAATTGTAGAAATGGGTTTTGAAGCATATGAAGGGATTTTAGGTGCTAGAAAGGAATGAATACGAGATTTCTAGGATTCTATGAGAAGAGCTTCGAGGTACAAGCTAAATAGAGGAAAGAATTAAATTTATGAACATTTAATTAAATTATAGCACATAAGAGCACATAAGGCACATAAAATGCAATGCACGAAGAGAATTAATAGGGATCGAGGTTATAAACGCTTCTTGAGTAACCCTTTACTTACCTCTCTTGACTCGGCCCTGAGTACGGCTGTTACAATCTTCCCCCCTTTAAAAGAATCTGTCCTCAGATTCTATTACTGTCCTTGAACAGTCCTGGATAATGTTTTAACATCTTTTCCTCTGTTTTCCAAGTTTGTTCTTCTGTACCATTCCTTTTCCATAGAATTCTAACGAGAGGAATCCTTCGGTGTCTCAATTGTTGGAATTTCCTATCTAAGATTCTGACTGGTTTCACTTCATAAGTGAGGTCGGGTTCTAGTGGTACTTCTTCAATTGGCAGAATGTGTGAATCATCAGCAAAGTACTTTCGGAGTTGGGACACATGGAATACGTTATGTATCCCAGTAAGATTTGCTAGTAAGTCTAGGCGGTAGGCTATTGGACCGATACGTTCTAGTATCTCAAAAGGTCCAATATATCGAGGGTTTAACTTTCCTCCTTTCCCAATTCGTATAAACCCTTTTCTTGGAGATGCTTTCAAGAATACCTTCTCGCCTACTGCAAATTCTATATCCCTTCTTCGATTATCAGCATAGCTTTTCTGCCTATCTTGGGCAGCTTTCGTTCTTTGCTTGATGATTTCAACTTTTTCTGTTGCTTCTTCTACCCAATTCTTAGCAGTTTTCTCTTGAGGTTTCTGCTTCCTAATTCCTTTGGTTTCATCCATATCCCAATATAATGGGGATCTGCATTTCCTTCCATATAAGGCTTCGTAAGGTGCAGCTTGGATAGAAGCCTGATAACTGTTGTTGTATGCAAACTCCACAAGGGGTAGGCAATCCTTCCAGTTATCTTGGAAGTCTAAGGCACAAGCCCTCAACATGTCTTCCAGGTATCTGATGGTTCTTTCAGATTGTCCATTAGTTTGAGGATGTGCTGCTGTGCTGAAGTTTAGCTTAGTACCCATCATTTCTTGAATGTTCTGCCAAAGTTGTGAGGTGAAATTTGGATCCCTGTCTGATACTATACTAATGGGTATTCCATGTAACCGAATAATCTCCTTTTGATAGAGCTTGGCTAGCGAGTTAACTTTATCAGTTGTTTTGATAGGTAAGAAATGTGCGGATTTTGTTAGTCTATCAATGATAACCCAAATACCATCAAATCTTCCTTTAACCTTGGGTAATCCATAAACAAAATCCAGGGTTACCTGATCCCGTTTCCAGGTAGGGATAGGTAATGGTTGCAACAATCCTCCAGGTCTTTGATGTTCTGCCTTAACTCGTTGACAAGTTAGACATTTCTTGATGTAATTGGCTATGTCTCTTTTCATACCGTTCCACCAAAAATACCTCTTGAGGTCTTGATACATCTTAGTTCCTCCAGGATGTATCGAATAACGAGTTTTGTGTGCCTCGTCCAATATTTCTTTTCGAATTATACCAGGCACGCAGACCCGATCCTTGTATCTCAAAATCCCTTGATCATCGGTTTTGAATTTTTCCTCAAGATCCCTTTCTTTGGATTCGAAACATTTCTGAATCCATTCATCCTGAACTTAAGTTTCTTTTATCTTCTCCTTTAGTGGTGGTAATACCACTAAGTTTGCTAATCAGGCTCTTGAGACTACTTTCACAGATTTTCGTAGGTTACCTGAAGGCTTTCCTGAGAGTGATGCTAAGCTTGACTTTCGACTTAAAGCGTCAGCCACTACGTTAGCCTTTCCTAGATGGTACTGGATTATACAGTCGTAATCCTCTAGAAATTCCATCCACCTTCTTTGCCTCATGTTCAACTCCTTTTGAGTAAAAAGGTACCGTAGGCTTTTGTGATCAGTGAAAACTTCAAAAGTAACTCCGTAGAGATAGTGTCTCCACTTGGAAAGAGCAAACACAATTGCTGCTAATTCCAAGTCATGAGTAGGGTAATTTTCCTCATGAGGTTTGAGCTTTCGTGAGGCATAGGCTATAACTTTCCCCTGTTGCATCAGTACACAACCTAGTCCTTCTTTAGAGGCATCGGTATAAACCGTATAACTTTCTTTTCCTTTTGGTAATGTTAGTACTGGTGCAGATGTCAACCGTTGCTTTAATCCTTGAAAACTTTGTTTGCACCGTTCGGTCCATTCAAATTTTCGTTCCTTCTTTGTTAACCTTGTGAGAGGTGCAGCTATCTTGGAGAAGTCCTTTACAAACCTTCGATAATAGCCTGAAAGTCATAGGAAGCTTCTAACTTCTGATGGATTTCTTGGTATTTTCCAGTTTATAATTGCTTCAATCTTCGAAGGATCTACCTCAACACCTGATCCCGAGATTACATGTCCGAGGAATGCAACCTTTTCTATCCATAACTCACACTTACTGAACTTAGCATATAACTTATGATCTCGCAAAGTGCTTAACACTATGCGAAGATGTTCAGCATGTTCCTCAAGCGTTTTTGAAAATACCAAAATGTCATCGACGAAGATGACCACAAATTTATCTAGACATAGTCGGAATATCCGATGCATCATATCCATGAATGCAGCAGGTGCATTAGTCAATCCAAAAGGCATTACTATGAACTCAAAGTGTCCATAGCGGGTATTGAAAGCTGTTTTAGGGATATCCTCCTTCCTAATCTTTAATTGATAATACCCTTCCATAAATCTAACTTGGAATAGACTCGAGATCCTTGAAGGACATCAAATAACTCCTCTATGTGAGGTAGAGGGTATTTGTTCTTTATGGTCATTCGGTTAAGTTCTCGATAGTCGATGCACATCCGTAATGACCCATCTTTCTTCTTTACAAACAACACTGGTGCTCCCCAGGGTGATGTACTGGGACGGATATATCTTGATTCAATCAAATCATCTAGTTGTTTTCTCAACTCTTGAAGTTCGGCTGGGGCCATCCGATAAGGGGTTTTAGAGAAAGGCTCTGCCCCCGGAATTGTATCGATTATGAATTCTAAATCGCGATCTGGAGGTAGTGAGTTTAACTGTTCTGGAAATACGTCGAGAAACTCATTTACTACTTCTACCTCCTCAACCTTGAGTTGCTCCTTTGGCCTATTTAGGAGATAGGCAACGAATTCTGTAGCTCCCTTCAGAACCAACTTCTTAGCTTCTGTCATAGAAATCATTGCCACTGATCTTTTGTCTTCAGACATCTAATTTTCATCTTGTCCTAAGATGATTTCTTTCTTGAAACAATCCAATTTAGCATGATATTTGTAGAGCCAATCCATTCCCAGAATGATTTCGTATCTTGTAATCGGGAGTTCGATGAGGTCCATAGGGTAGTATTGGTCCCGGATTTGTATAGGGCCGCGTTTATATACTCAATCTGTTATGAAAAAAGCTCCCAAAGGGGAACTTACTTCAAAATTATATAATGAACATTCAAGTGGATAATTTAAACGCGCACATAAATTTAATGCAATGAATGAATGCGTCGCACCAGGGTCATACAAGACTTTAACTGGCGTGTTTAGAATGTGTACCGTACCTTCGACAACATTCGAAGGGTCTGGATCCTTGTTTCCATCCAATGCATAGGCTTTACCTTTGACAAGTGGCTTTTCTGGTTTTCCCACAACTTTTCCTTTTTCCTTGGGTCCTGGTATCTTTGGGCATGAATTAAACTAGTGATCAGGGTTTCCACACCATAAACATGTGCCAGCTTTCTTTCGGCATTCTTTTTCAGTGTGTCCCGGCTTGTGACAGTATTCACAAGTGATCTCTTCTTGTGGATTGGACGGGACTGACTTAGGCTTTTGCTGGGCTGGTGTGGGTCTTTTCCCAAATTTTTGACTAGGTGGTCCAGCGGGACGCTTTATCCCTTGAGAAGGCTTCTTTTGAGGGGGACCAGGGCGATTGGCTACCAAGCGAATATTCTTATGTGCTGCTTCAGTTTTCAGGGCTTTGTCTACTGCCTTGTTATAAGATTCAATATCCAAGGAAGCTAAAGCCCATCGCAGATCTGGCTTGAGTCCATCAATGAAGCGCTTGGTCCTTCACCGTTCATCATTCAAAATATGCGGAGCATACTGAATTAACCTTACAAATTTCGCCTCGTACTCTGCTACTAACATGTACCCTTGAATTAAACTCATGAACTCAGTCTCTCGAGTATCTCTTATCACTTGAGGGATATATTTATTCTGAAACTCCTTTACGAACTCCATCCAATTGTAATTAGTCTGGTCTTCCATCTAGGTCTGCTTGACGTGTTTCCACCAACTCAAAGCGGGTCCTTCTAAGAGAAAGGCCGCATACTGTACTCGTTCCTATTCCTCGGGAAATATATCCATAGCTTCATAAATTTTCTCTAAGTTGGCTATCCAGTTTTCAGCCTTCAAATCGTTAGGTTCTCCGAAGAATTTTGGGGGATTCATTTGAAGAAACCTTTCTAATGATCGTTCATTAGTAAGATTATGTCCAGGTGTATAGGTACGAATGAAATGTCTTAAGGCTTCTACAAGTTCTGGATGTCCTGGTGGGTCTTGTGGTGATGGTGAATTGTTTCGTGGAGTTCTTCGTAGAGGCATTTTGAAGCTGAAATCACAATCACATAGGAAATATAATGCATGTGGGGTAAAAGTGTTTCAGAGATTATCACAGAACAATAATCTTCAAATAATATGAATCATCAAACATAAAGTGCAAAAGGAAATAACATGAGTACTCACGGTCCTACTAGTATCTTGAAGCGACTCTAAGACTCTTGATGCAAGAAATGTAAAACAACATGAAATAACAGTGTAAAATGATCAAAATGTGTCATATATATATGCATCAAGATTAATAAGCTTCAAGAGCTACAAAAGTAAAAGCAAAAATAGGGGGTGGACCCGATCTACCTCGAGTTACACCCTACAAGTACTGTCACCACTAGTAAGTCAAAGCTGCTACTGTCCGCTGCTGCTACTATGTACTGCTGCAAAAATGGGGAGTGTCTCCACTGGTTGCTATATGCATACCCCCAGGTAACTATCCTATATACCGTATCCCATGATCAAACCTCAGTCCCTATCGCCGGTCTCTGCCTCGAGATCAACTGTATCATCCAAATCCGGAACCCTAATAGGACTCCACTCCTCGCTGGGCTCAACACTGTCCTCCTCCTCGGGAACAACCTGCAATCCGTCAGCACCCTCGCCAATCTCACCAACCTGCTCAGGCTCCTTCTCGTCATCAGAATGGGCTATAGCCTCTGAAGCCTCACTATCTCCTCCGGGCTGAGCGGGTCCGGGCTGCATTTCCAGAACCTCCTCCATGATCTGTGTGTCATTCAGGTGAAGTGCATCCTCTAAACGGCTCCTCATCTGGGCTCGGTACTGATCATGGATCACAATAGAAGCCTCTCGATCCAAAGTCAAACTAACTACATCCTCTTCGAGCTCAGCTATAGGTGATGCCATCTGGGAAATAACAATCTGAGATGCTACTAACTGGTCTCGAGCATGATCACGATCCACTGTCGTCTGTCTAGCCATCTCTCTGTTCCTGTTAGCTTCCAGTCGGTACTCACCAGTCTGCTGATACTCATAGAAGTAAGCATCTCTCTTTGCCTCTAATCGATGGACTGCTCGATTCGGGTAAGCATACCCAGGAAAGGCCTCCTGATGCGGATCCTGACTAAGCTGTCTAAGCCTCTGCCAGGGATAATACCTAGGGCCCCTACTACGAGTAACAACTAAGGTCCTGGGAGGCTCATACTGATCAAGCCACTCTACGCTGTCGGGATGTGGAATCTCACCTCGGCCGGCCATTTTTACTATAAGAAGAACACTTTAAGAATTATTAAAGAGATTATGGTAAAATACTTTCTCTACTCAATATTTTAAGTTAAGTTCTCTCTAACTAAACCTGGCGCTCTGATACCACCTTAGCTGTAGAACCCTTAACACTACAACCCCGCACCGTTGTACTTCCCGAGTGGATGTGAGACCTAGCACTCGAGAAATACTCCGGCGAACGGACAAGACTATACAATACCAGAGTATGAAATTTAAATGCAACGGAAAAAAAATAAACATGAGCAATTAAAGGGGGACAATATATATAACGAAACATATATTATTAAGTTGAGTAAGTATTTACAGTGATAGATCTAACTCCTTAGGAGAGTGTTTATTGAAAGATGTACATGCACTCGTGATCACCCTAAGTAACTGAAATGTGACACCTTAAAGCTTCAAGATACCTCTAAGGCGTCGATGTGTAGATTCCTGAAATCATGAACTAAAAGAGTAGGAGGGTTAGTCAAAATGACTAAATGATGGGGGTTTGATGTTTATGATTATAAGTAAGGTTTTCTTTTGAAATCTTTTGACCAAGAAAATCTTGGTTTAAAAATATACTATATAGTAACAAATAATTATATGACAATAATATCCGGCTCATATTAATTTGAAACAATAGGAGTAGGGGTAATATAAGTTATACTCTAGAAAACTTATGAACCGTTTCGAAGAAATGATTTTGATGCCCGCAAGCTAGGCTTCTCCAACCTTAACTCCTTAAAATCCGGGAAAATAGTAATGACACTGATCAAGGTGTCGGTACTTAATAAAACAAATAAGAGAATACCAGCCTTCACCCCATACTGTCATGTAGGGGAGCAAACCGTAGTGACGATGAACAAGATTGTGGGAGGGACGTACCTTTTCCCGTCACTTGATGTGGAATAACCAACCTCTGGTTAAATCATCATCAAGATCTAGTTGGCGGTTGCTATAATAGTAGACCTCGGCCCGTACCTCCTAAACTACTACTTCTACCAAGACCACCGGGCCCATAGGAAAATAATAATTTTACTTGCAAGACGAGAATATTTACCGGGAGAAAGTACTAAGTACTTTCGGGTAAATATATGAATTTTGGACAACATTATAATTATTTTCCCTTAAAAGGGATAATAGTTTGAAAGGAAATTCAAGGAAATAAATTGAAATATTTTATCATGATTTCAGTTGAAAGGATTTAAAACCCTCACTGAGTACTGAGATTTAGGTGGAATTGTGAGGATTCCACTCTTCGATCCTATCGTCGCCTGAAAGTAATAACTACTACTGACTTAGAACTAGGTCCTTAGTCTCTAACTAATTAACCACACACCATATCATAATTAAATAATTACACAATTTACCGATTTTTGGAAAATTCGGGGAAAATCTTTCTTTAAAAATTCTAAAACCTATTTTATAATTATTTTTAAATTAATTTCGAAATTAATTGAATTTAAGTTGACCAAAAAGTCAAAATTACTATTGAAAACATTTACTATTCAATTTCTTATGAATTAAACACTTTATAACATAAAATCAAACTCTCTCACACACACACACACATCACGACACACACACACACACACACACACACACATCCAAGAACATTAAGAACATGTTCTTGAGCCTATTTGAATATTCAAAGAGGGTGTGTAACATGCTTAATCATATTCATGTTTATAACATAGAATTGAAGCATAATGTTGCAAAATATATAAATTCTCTATGAAAATAATTCTAAATAAATTATTCTAGGTATGAATTTAATCAAACAAGATCATAATTATTTAAATACATACTCACATTATATCATATCATAATTCATACATTTAATTAAATAAAATTCCATAATGTACACACATTGTATTTAAAATTAACAATTGTGCACATATATCTTAAAATAAAATTCCTAAAGCATAATTTAATTAAATCTAAGCATGCTACTATTATTATTATACTAAGAACATAATATAAAACAAGAAATAATAAAAGAGAAACTCACCTTGTAGAGAGAGGAAGAGAATGCCGTGAGGTTTGGGGAGAGAGGGAGTGATTTTGTGTGTTGATTTGTGAGTTATAAATGATGCTTTAGAGGGGTATTTATAGGTAGTCATGAGGGGTCTTAGAGCAATTTCTAAGAATTTAGGGGAGATGTGGATGTCTCTTAATTCAAACAAATGCTTGGTAATTATTTAAGAGATGTGGTTGTCTTATAACTTAAACATATGCTTGGTAATAATATAAGAAATGTGGAGAAATTATATTCATTTATTTAAACTTTCTAGAAGGCTATGTTGTCATGAATGATGTCATGTTGAATAAAAATAAATATAAAATGATATGAAATTTATTTAAGAGTCGAGAGTCAAGAACTTGAAGTAGTAAATTAATGAAAGAACGAGTGAAAAATAAGCTTCGTTATGATTATAAATGTGGAATATTTAGAGTTTTCGTTTATAAATTATGAACGTTAAAGATGATGAAAATCATGAGAAAATTATATAAACGAAGCTACGATAAAGTTTAAAGGTTGTAAAATTTATCATAGTTTAGAGAAAAATTCAAGAAACGTTTTAAGTAAAATTTCTAATATTGAATGAAAGCTAATTGTTTAAAATAAAATGACAATTTTGACAAAAGGAAAATATTTATAAAATATGCTATGGGTGGAATCGAGCTTTGGTAAATGTATGGAAATTCATAAAATAATTCAAGGATAGTTTTGACTATAATATCGGATAGGAAAAGTATTTCGGAGAATGTAGGAAAATTCTAGGGCTTTAGGGGTATTTTTGTAATTTCTAACCTAAAATTGTAGAAATGGGTTTTGAAGCATATGAAGGGATTTTAGGTGCTAGAAAGCAATAAATACGAGAGTTCGAGGATTCTATGAGAAGAGCTTCGAGGTACAAGCTAAATAGAGGAAAGAATTAAATTTAAGAACATTTAATTAAATTATAGCACATAAGTCACATAAAATGCAATGCATGAAGAGAATTAATAGGGATCGAGGTTATAAACGCTTCTTGAGTAACCCTTTACTTACCTCTCTCGACTTGGCCCTGAGTACGGCTGTTACATACAGGGACCCGAAATAGTACTGTTCCGGGACCGTACTTTAAAAAAATTTCCCTTATATACAGGTATCAAAATATTTCTAAAATATTTAAATACAATAGCGGAAGACTAGCCGGATCTACTCAAGTATGTACATGCAATTGATAATAAATTTTAAATCACAAAGCAGATAAATAAAGCATGCAATTAACACTTAAGAGCACCTAATTTATCATGTTTAAACAAAATATAATATAAAAATACCTTTCACCGAAGATGGCTACTGAGCCCCGAATTCACCTCCGGAGAACCCGATACCCGATCTCATCGTGAAACCGGTAGTGCTTCCCTGCAATATCCCCAGAGAAACCTTCGGAGTGTGGGCTCCGAAAGAATTTCTCTAAATACTTAGAGAAAATAAAACTTTAAACTAGAAAACCCTTTACAGAGTTTATTCTCCCGAAATTAAGTGTTTTATATATTAAATATCTAAACACCTAATTAAAATTAATTCCAAAATAATAAGGAATTAATTAGGAGAAGAAGGATATGGCTTTAAAGCCGATAACTCATCCAAAACCTCTCCCAAAAGTTATAAGAAAAAATGAGGAGCCAAGCCCCCTATTTATAGGGGAAAGCCGAGGGTAAAATGGTAATTTTACACCCCACTTGCGTACACAACTTGGACATAAATTCCGAGGTAACCATGTCGTAGCTCTCTTCACCGCGAGTCCAATGCCGCCAAGAACTCGCTGGAACCCCACCGCATGCGCCCACACGCGCGGCCTGAAGGTGGCGCATGTGTGACACACGCGGCCACCTAGGGCTTTTGTGCTGACGTGTGCTGCTGCGCTGGCGCTGAGTCAGCGCGACCTCACCCTCATTCGCTGACGTGGCCTGACATGTTAGCTGCCACGTCATCAATTTTTTATTATTAATTTCTCCAAAATAAAATTTCGGGCATTTCCAACACTTTGGAATTTCAATTTATTTTCTTAAAAGATACTTTGAAAATTTATTTCTCTCTTTCCTTTTAATGTTTTATCTTCGGGTTTTCAATTGGGGCTTGCAGGGGGACCTGCAGGACTAATTAATTTTTGTTTCAAGCGGGTTAATATATTATCATCCCATGATAATAATTAATTACCGTTTAACAATATTTAATTCCACTAAATAAATATTTTTGCACTCTAAAATTAATTAAATTATTCACGAATTTCTCGATCTAGAATAATTACGCATTTCATTCCTCCGTGTAGATATCCATGAAAAATAAATTGCAACTACTATCATTTATTTTTCATCTCTAATCTGAAATTTGTTGATTCTGCTTAAATTCAAATTCTCTGTATGTGAACACACATTCATCACACAAATTCGGGGACGTATCACGCGAAGTGCTTTGGCCAAAGTCTTAATTTGAACTTTTGCAAATCTATTTCAGGGATATCTTTTACCTTCCAGCAAGGCCACAGATTCCTCGATTAATATAACTCTTTAGCACATTTCATGTAGTCACCGAACGTACAAAGTATTTTGGCCACCCGTTACTGAGACCTCACTTCGAGTATATTACGTTGACTAACACTACATGCCTAAAGCCAAAATATTATCAGGATTAAGAGTACCATGTTACTTGATATTTTATTCATTTTAGTTAGTAGTATAAAATGAATAATCTCAGTGGTCCAGTTCGATGTTTCCAATCCTTTTGAAAATCATCAACGTGTTATAACCGGAATCACCATTCCCTATGACGAAAGACTAATCATCTTATATGTAACGCCCCGACTTTTGGACCGTACAGGTATGACGTCACGAGTGGGTTTAGACCGAGAGTTATGTGACTTATATGTGTTTTAATTGCTAAGTGATTATTTAATTTATTAATTTCTTGAACTAATTGCTACTATGTGATTTTTATGTACTTATTTCAAATTATATGAAATCCTTGGACTCAAATAAACTTTAAATTGGACCCAATTACTCAACTAACAACAATTGGGGGGCCTAATTCAAGCACTTAACTTCTTGAAGGACCAAAATGCAATTTTCTCCCTTTCCCCTCTCCTATTACACGATCCACACCCCCTTTCCACTACCTCATTCTTTTTCTTTCATTAGCTCCTAACAAACAAGGGTTCCCAACCCCTCATTTCTTCCCTCTTTGATCGAGCCATCAAGCAAGCAAGGAGCTAAGGAGATTTCTTCCATTTTCAAGCAAGAATTCAAGCTCCATCCTCTCCCTTCATCTTCTCCTCCTTCTTTTCCAAGGTTTGTGTGTATATATGTATGTATATATTTATATATATGTGAGTTGGTATATATATGATTCTTGCTTTATAACTTGGATCTTTGGGTATATATGCTTGAATACATGAAGATTTATGAATCCTATGTTTGATTGTTTGGATTCTTGAAGCATGAGTATGTGTATATATGTGTATGTATATATGTGTAGATGTGTGGGTTTGTGAATTAATGTGTTTTAATTTGTTATAAACTTGCATTTGACATTCCTACATGATATATTACATGTTTTAAGTGAATTGGGTTGAGTTTTGGTTGGGATTTTAGCCCCCTTTCTTCCCTCCACGCATAAACCCCTATTTTGCTTCTTCTTCTCGGCCAGGAGGACTACCCGGGCGGGTAGTTTTGTACAGAGGAGTTTCGGCACTCCTTTCTCCCCGGCCGGGTAGATTTTGCCTTGTATTTTCCCCGGCCGGGTACTCCCTCATCTGAACTCTGATTGACCTGATTTTTGAGCCGTTAGAATCCTCTTGAAGTCTACTAACACCTCCAATTAGAATAACCTTAATATATTTTCTCATTTATGAGTTATGATCATTTGAAAATGGTGTCGCCACTTCTTCGGACCACTACACTCACCCAACTTCGGACCCTCGCCATTTCCTCATCGCTTTGAACCACGTTCCGGGCCATATATCATTTGAAAGGTCTATGTGTCTAGTTTCTTTATCAATAAACAAAAATCCATTCCAAATTCTATAACGCAATATATGTTTAACTCTTTGCAGCTCGTGCATTCCCGAAAACTGTCAGCTCTCACTAAAAGCTTGCCCAATCAGTTTTCTTGCTTTCCCTCCACTTCCTCGGACTCCATACTTGGTTTGAATGAATTTTATGCTTGTTTAATTGATTATTTGTGATATATCTTGAGACGATTATGAATTTTATGCTATGAATTCAATGTATAAACGTGAAATGACAACATGAACGTTTATGTGCTACTTTTATGCATGCGTGAATGGTTTGCTTCGTTTAATTGTTTGGTATGTTGTGAATAGTTTCTTCCATAACTTATATACTTTGTTAATATGTTATATTATGTGTTAACTTGTATATTATGAAATCATAATATGATATGATATATGAAAACTCGAATTCTTAACTCATTGATTTTATGGGGCTCGTTTATGTCGATTACTTGCCTTAATTGATTTAATTGTGAATTGTTTGAATATATTTGAGTTCGCATAATTATTCCACATCCTTAGTTAATGTAAAATACGAACTTAACGTTCATGAATTATACGTGTAACTTTACTTGTATGTTTAATTGTTATTTGGAATCTTAAATGCACACCCGAACATTTCATGACTTTTATAATTTATTATATATTGAATCATTGCATAACTTATTGATACCATTTCGTGAACATTGCCGTGCATCTTATTTGGTTCATATTGAGTCTCCTTTCACTGGTACACATTGTCCCCTTTTATTTTACAGTTCTTCTCCAGGGTGGAGACTTCTAGATCGAACAGGAAACCGTAGTGCTCCTGTTCTTGTTCTTGTCTCGTGGTATTCCAGGTGAGGTTTAATTCTAGATACTTAGAACCCCTACAACCCTATGTGTTGTTTTCGGCCAAAAGTATATATCTAATTATAGTTTTCAAATCTTATTGATTTACAATGGGTTTCAAGAAATGAACGGATTGATTGATTGATTGATTGATTGTTTTGGCGAGTAACTATTGTTCACGTTGGGCCCCGAGGGTAGTGTATTGAGCCAACCGGGAAAGCAAGGGCTGACGGGTAACTCTTGCACTATCCTCACCATTGTGGGATCACCTCTGAATCCACCAGGAGGTTTGGTGGAGGAAGAAATCCCGTGCGTAGGAGTCATGTTCCCGATGTACACCATGATTGGATGGTGGGGCCTTGCAATCCCACCATCACCCGGAGGAAGAAGGAGTTATTGAAACTGCTAATTGTGCACAGTAATTGATTGCTTGATCACCTAATCATTGAATAATTGAATTATTGTACACAGTCGGAGAAAGGTTGGAGATTTGCCCTCACTCGCCGGGCCACTGATTGAATTGATTGAATTATAAATTGGATAGTTGTAATCTCGGGCGATATTATCTCTTATTTCTTGAACCGTGTTACTTTCCTTTATAAAATATTACCCGAGATTATGATTTGCATAGTAATTTCGCTAATACTTATTTATAAACCCCTCACTCAGTCTGTGGTAGACTGACACCTCCTTTCCTTCCCTTCCAGTTTCTTTTGCAGGTGTTGGTTACTAGGCGGAGTTAGAATTGTCGAGTCTTTGTCCAAGTCTCACTCACTTACACTCACTGTATACTATATTGTTTCTAAATATTGTATTGACTTATTGTTGGCCGGTGTGCCACTTATTGAATTGATATTATTTTGGGATAGGTTAGGATAGGTTCTGGAGTTAGTTGAACCCGTTGTTATGTTGTTGCCTTGATTTGATTTGGGACAGGTTAGGACAGGTGTATTGATTAGCGGAACCCGTATTTAAATTCTTGTTGGATTTCATTTATTTCTTTGATATTACATGAATGATTTCCTTGCTTCCGCATTTTGGTTATTGTTAATTGTTCCAGGGTTAGTTTCAGCCTAGTCAGGACTGTCATTTTGTTTATCACCCGTTCGCTGTGAGTCCGATTCATGTATGGGCTGCCTATTTCATATGTGGATTAGACTCATAGTGCGGGGGATGTGGTGCCTATCGTTGAGGGTGCTACATCTTTAAGTGGTATCAGAGCCCCAGGTTGCAAAACCGGGGTTCCTTGTGTCGTGTCTTGTCGAGTATAGGTAGAACGGCTTAGGAACAACATGTCAACGTGTGCACCGCATTGATCATGAGCATTGTTATTGAAATTTGACATCGAAAAATTTATTATTAAATGTGTTCAACTTAAATTTTGTTAATTTACGTGTTGCATTTTGCATTAATGTGTGCTTTTGATGTTAATTATGTGTCATATGCACTCACTAACCGACATGCATTTATATTGGAGATGAGTTGTGATTGTAGGATAGTGCAACCTCGAACCACGTCCAATTCTCACAACTACAACAATTGTTATGGGTTTTCTTTCAAGTGTGGGTGATTGAAGAAAACTTCGGGGTCTTAGAAGAACTAGGGTAATTGGTGATCCTTATAACAAGATTATAGGTGGAAAGTTTGGGCTCGGGATAGGAGCTAAATTTTAGGAGAAGACTTGGCACGGATAAAGCGTCATACTCATTAAGGCAAGGAAGTGATTTAGACATTGTGGAGAAGTCAAGAGAGATGGATTGAGCATTATTCTTCAAGGCACAATATACTGTTGGATGGTGATGGAGACTTTTCCATTTCGCTCGGATCAACATGGGCTTTTGGTTCTAAAACTAAGATTGTTACTACTTTACTTGATACCTATGATAAATTAATCAGAAAATACACTTATACAATGGCCAATTGGGACCACCTAATTCACTAAAGAAGTAAAGGAAAACCTTGAAGGTACTTTAGTTTGAGGTTCGAATAAACGAAGAGGTGATGATAATCAAGAGGACTCGAAGTAGAATTGATTGTCGAGAGATAAGCAGCAAAGGTGATCGAGAATGAGTTTCCAAGTGAACCAAGCTAATTGGTTTCAAGTTCGAGGTAGAAGGTCGACATGTACCAAGGTATGTGAATGGCGAGCGAGGCAAATCGGCAAAGCAGAACTTCCAAATAAATCAAGTTTGGAAGCCAAGTTCGGGAAGAAGCTGGATTTGAAAAGAGTTAAAGGAATCAATCCAAAATGGTGAATGCAAACCTATGGGAGGATAAATTGTGAGAGATAGAACAACAAATGGAAACGATAAAGAAAGGCACACAATCCTTAGAAGGAAATCCTATGATCAAGTGTAAATAATTAAACGACAAAGATCTACAACTGATTCGAATTATAACCGAAATGAAGGGGACTTCATTCAAGGTGAACACTAGGAGAAGGATTTGGGATAATCATGGAGAAGATTCGGGCAACAATTGGAGACCCAATCTTGGGAAGTATTCGAAATACCCAACGCCAGGAATTTAGAAGACTTTGGGTTCAAGAATTGTAATCTCGGCCACTGAGACACACAAATTGATACCAAGGAGACTTTGAAGATTTAGAAGATCGTGGGTAAATAAGGAAAAGAACAACAAGTTCAAAGCAAGCCGTAAGTAAAGAAGTGAAGAATAAGTTGCTGAGCTAAAAGCTTACCACCACGTTGACAGGTTTAATATATTCATGGCACGTGCATCATGCATTGCTTTAAATTATTTAATTTCTTTTATCTATATGTGCTTGCATCCTTAATTGATTTAATTTCTCCAATGTGTTACATCTTCAATTACTTGCTACGTGCATTGGCATCTTAGTTCCATATGCATGTCTTAGTGCTTAATTGACAGGGAATTTCTCCCACTTCGTTTATCGAGTGTTACTCCAACCGGGTCCTATTTGAATCAAGAAAAGACGGACAATGAGGATCCGAAAAGTAGAACTGGAAATTAAAATAAAGGAAGTAGGTTGTTATCCCTACCAATCATTTCAAATTGAGTGTAAGTGAGATCACCGGACTTGTAACTTGGTTAGAACCACCGAGATCGAGGAGGCCAAATTGAAATGGTCGAGAATCTTTGATCCGAGAGGCGGTAGAACAAGTTCAAAAAAGTAGAATTGAAATTCTTAAGGGGGAGAGCCTACCCGGAAGATGATTTAAATCCAAGGTTAGGTTTGAACAGGTCACTACAAAAAGAAACAATGGAAATGTAAGAATCAAGAAGTAACGAAACTCTACCAAAGCAATGCCACGGGATGAATTGAGAGATTTTAACATCTGAGAGAATTCGAGACCAAGGGGGGACAAGATTTTGAGAATAATATGGAAGAGGCACTATTTCAAGGAATGAAGAGATGTATTCAAAGATTATTTGGGAATTAAAATAACAAGAAAGGGAAAAGGTTGATCGACAATAGTCTGGAGTGCAAAAGCAACACCGTTAGTACTCTTACTACAAGACATGCTTGAACTCAATCCCCTAAGATCGGAAAGATCATGTCTATATCACGTGTATACCTTGAATATGATAGGACTGTGAAGTGTAACAGCCCTACTCAGGGCCAAGTCGAGAAGGAAAGTAAAGGGTTAATCCAAAAGCATTTATAGCCTCGATCCTTATTAATTCTCTTTATGCATTGCATTTTATGTGACTTATGTGCTTTTATGTGTTACACTTTAATTAAATGTTCGTAGATTTAATTATTTTCTCTATTTAACTCGTACCTTGAAACTCTTTTCATAAAAACTTAGAATTCTAATATTCATTCCCTTCTAGCACCTAAAACCCCTTAAAACCCATTCCTATAGTTTTAGGTTGGAAATTACGAAAATACCCCTATAGCTAAAAAACATTCCTACATTTTCCGAAGCACTTTCACTACCCAATATTGTAACCAAAAGAATCCTCACATTATTTCGAGGATCGTGATACCCTCTGTGAACCATAATTCCCATTCTAACTCTAGTAGTATCAAAAACCGGTGAAAACCCTAGCTTATGATTCGATCATCAATAAATCCCTTCTCATCTACGTTTTGATATTCAAAATTATAACCAAAACGACCCTTAAATTATTTTATGAATTTTCATGCATTTACTAAAAACTCGATTTCACCATAACATATTTTATAAATATTTTCCTTTCTAAAAATCATCATTTTATTTTGAACAAATTAGCTTTTATTCAATAGTCGAAATTATACTTGAAACGATCCTTGAATTTTCCTCGACATTATAATGATTTTTCCAAACTTTAAACTTTATCATAGCTTCGTTTACATAATTTTCCTAAGATTTTCGTCATCTTTAATATTCATAATTTATAAACGAAAACTCTAAATATTCCACATTTATAATCAAAACAAAGCTCATTTTTCACTCATTCTTTCATCAATTCACTACTTCAAGTTTTTACCTCTCGACTCTTGAATAAATTTTATATTATTTTACATTTATTTTTATTCAAAATGACATCATCCATGACCACATGATCTTCTAGAAGGATTAATTAAATGAGCATAATTTCTCCACATTTCCTAAGTTATTACCAAGCATTTGTTCATAATATAATTTAATCACATCTCCTAATTAATCACCAAGCATTTGTATGAATTAGGAGACATCCACATCTCCCTTAAACTCTTAGAAATTGCTCTAAAACCCCTCATGACTACCTATAAATACCCCCCTTAAGCCTCATTTATACCTCACAAATCAACACACAAAATCACTCTCTTCTCTCCCCAACCTCACGCCATTCCCTCTCCATCTCTCTAAGGTATGTTTTTCTTTTATTATTTCATGCTTTATATAATGTTCTTAGTATAATAATAATAGTAGCATGCCTAGGATTAATTAAATTATGCCTTAGGAATTTATTTTATGAAATAAGTGCATAGTTGTTAGTTTAAATACAATGTGTGTACATTATGGAATTTTATTTAATTAAATGCATGAATTATGATATAAATTGATGTGAATATGTATTTAAATTCTTATGATATTGTTTGATTAAATTCATGCCTAAAGTAATTTATTTAGAATTATTTTTCATAGAAAGTTCATATATTTTGCTATATAATGCTTTAATCTTATGTTATGAATATGAATGTGATAGAACATGTTACACACCCTCTTTGAATATTCAAATAAGCTCAAGAACATGTTCATAATGTTCTTGGATGTGTGTGTGTGCATGTGTGTGCCCTGACTAGTGTGTGTATGTGTGTGAGTTTGATTTTGTGTTATAAAGTGTTTAATTCATATGAAATTGAATAGTAAATGTTTTCAATAGTAATTTTGACTTTTTGGTCAACCAAAATTAAATTAATTTCGAAATTAATAACAAACTAATTATAAAAAATAGTTTTGGAATTTTAAAGAAAGATTTTTCCCCTAATTTTCCAAAAATCGGTAAACTATGTAATATTTTCAAAGATAACCTACATTGTCAAATTTAACCATAAATCTTATTTCAAATCTTATAATTATAATTATCATATGGTATATATATATTTGATTAGCTAAAGATCCCATAAACCCTAAATTATTAATCAAATTCCCTTAAACGGGTAAATTTAGGGTTTACCGGGAAATCTTTAACATATTACATGATGTGTACCTTATGGTGTGTATGATTGATTAATTTGAATATTAGAACCTAGTTCTAAGCCAGTAGTAGTTATTACTTTCAGGCGAGGATATAATTGAACAGTGGAATCCCAAGGTTTTTGTCTAGACCATCAAGACACTCGGTGAGGGTTAAAATGTTTTCAACTGGAATCATGCCTATACATATGTATCTATATAAAAACTATTTTCAAGCCTACCTACTATTTTGATTTATTACCCTATATACATATTACTCTACTACAATGTCCCTCTTAAGGGAAAAATACTCTCATGCCGGAATCAACATTTTACTAGAACATTATATATTTCAAGTCCATTTTATCGAAACATTGATTCCGGGTTATGCAAGCAAAATATTGTTCTTGATTCATGTTATGGGCCCCAGCTGTATCCGTAGCGAGCAATTACCCGGAAGGTATCGGGCCGAGGGTATTGTTGGTGCTGCGGACTGCCACCACCTCTTGGTAGTGGTTTAACTGGAGGTTAGTTACTCCACGCCAAGGGATGAGGGAGAGATAGCTGCCTCCCGAATCTAGTTCATGGTCTCTAGGGTTGGCTCCCCTATTGACACCAAGGAGTAGCGGAGTTATTATCATATTGGTTTTACTGAAGTATCGGTGTCTTGATCAACGCCGTTACTATTTTATCATGATTTAAGGAGTTACGGATGGAGAAGCCTAGCTTGCGGGCATTAAAGTTCTTGTTACAAACGGTTCATATTTCTACAAAGATTCCCAATTACCCCTATCCCTTTTTTACAATTACTATGAACCGTTCCCTAGTTGCTATATCCTATTGCTAATATTTTGATCAAGATCTTCTTGATTATATAAATATATATACATATACTTATACTTATAATTTATTACACCCCCTTCACTTAGTCACTTTGACTAACCCTCTCGCCTGGTTTCAAATGCATGATTTCAGGAATCCACGGAGCGACGCCTTAGAGGTATCTTGAAGCTTTAAGGTGTCATATCTTAGCCAATCAGGGTTATACTAAGAGTGCACGTACATATTTCAATAAGCACTCTCGTTGTGGCCTTAGACTTATCTCTGTAATTATCTTACTTCTTAACCTAGTAATATAAATTTCGGTTGACTTGAGATATCAAATCCTTCTGTTTTAAATTGTTTATCTTCTGCTGCATTTAATTTCCATGTTCTGGTATTGCATTGTCTTGTCCGTTCGCCGAAGTATTTCTCGAGTGCTAGGACTCACATCCACTCGAGAAGTGCTACGGTGCGGGGTTGTAGTGTTAGGGGGCGCTACAACTAAAGTGGTATCAGAGCCCGGTTAAGTTAAGAAGAGACTTAACTGAAAGGGTGCTCTATTCTCTTATCTGTTGCATTATATGTTAAGATTGCTTCAAGATACCAGTAGGACCGTAAGTTAACATGTTATTCTTCTGTGCCTTATCTCTGGTACGATTTATGTGATATTACGTGTATTGATTGTCACTATTTGGAAAATTTCTACCTAAGTGATTATCTGCAAGTCATTTTTAACCATCATGCATCATATTCTTTCTAAAGTTCATTACAGCCCATAATGTCTCCCCGAAGAACCGCCCAAGAAAGCACTCCACCAAGAGAAGATATGTCCTCGGCCGGAGGAAATTCTGAGCTAGTAGATGCTTTAAAGGAAATAGTGCAAACCTGCGCTAATGGATCAAAAGGTAACAATGAGAAGTCCTTAGAAAAGTTTCTACGGATGGATCCACCTAAGTTCTTCGGAGAACCCAATGATGTGAAGGCAGAAAACTGGATAGCAAGTCTTGAGAAAATCTTTGAAGCAATGGGTATTAGTCCTGAAGAACCTGAAAGAGTTCAGTATGATGTCTTCATGCTAGAAGAAGCGGCCCTAAGTTGGTGGAAATATACAAAACGAGTCTGGGCAGAAAATCAGGTGAATCATGGGTGGAATGACTTTGTGAGAGTGTTCTATGACAAGTATATTCCCCAAGTGACTAGGGATGCCCGAGAAGAAGAGTTTATGAATATAGTTCAAGGCAAAACATCGGTGGCCGAATATGAAGCTCAGTTTGTTAGGCTAATCCAGTATGCCCCACATATCCTACAAGATGAACGCCGCAAAATTAAACGGTTTATTGACGGTCTTAGATCCAATCTTCGATGGGCCTTAGCTCCATTTGAATTGGAAACCTACACTAAGGCTGTAGAAACGGCTATGAAAACGGAGGCCACACATAAGGAAGTCCATCTGGCAAACAATCGTTCCGAGCCACCTTATAAGTCATCCCAGGAATCTAAACGTCCCGCTGAACCATTTAAGTCAACCTCCGGAAAGAAACAAGTACAATCCTGGCCCAAGCCTCAACAAGTACCACCAAAACTTCAGGAAGAGATTATTTCTGAGTATTGTCAGAGGCGAGGGCATACTGAGGAGGAATGTCGAAGGAAGGCTGGAACATGTTTATGGTGCGGAAACCCTGATCATCAAATAGAAAATTGTCCGAAAAGACCAAAACCAAAGAATAAAGGGAAGGCTACGGAAGGAACATCTGGGAAACCGACGGTCAAAGGACGAGCTTATGCTGTGGAAGGAAACATGAAACCAAATCTTGCCAATAATGAGGGTACGGTACACATTCTAAACACGCCAGTTACTACTTAATATGGTGCTGGCGCCACGCATTCATTGCATCACTTATGTGTGCATTTAAACTTCTTACCTGAACAATTGCCATATGTGTTCAAAGTAAGTTCTCCTTTGGAAACTTGTTTATCATGGGTAGAGGATACAAACATTATCTAAAGCTATTATGAAACATGAGTAGAATCTGAGGACAGATTCTTTTAAAGGGGGGAAGATTGTAACAGCCCTACTCAGGGCCAAGTCAAGAAAGGAAAGTAAAGGGTTAATCCAAAAGCATTTATAGCCTCGATCCTTATTAATTCTCTTTATGCATTGCATTTTATGTGACTTATGTGCTTTTATGTGTTACACTTTAATTAAATGTTCGTAGATTTAATTATTTTCTCTATTTAACTCGTACCTTGAAACTCTTTTCATAAAAACTTAGAATTCTAATATTCATTCCCTTCTAGCACCTAAAACCCCTTCATATGCTTCAAAACCCATACCTATAGTTTTAGGTTGGAAATTACGAAAATACCCCTATAGCTAAAAAATATTCCTATATTTTCCGAAGCACTTTCACTACCCAATATTGTAACCAAAAGAATCCTCACATTATTTCGAGGATCGTGATACCCTCTGTGAACCATAATTCCCATTCTAACTCTAGTAGTATCAAAAACCGGTGAAAACCCTAGCTTATGATTCGATCATCAATAAATCCCTTCTCATCTACGTTTTGATATTCAAAATTATAACCAAAACGACCCTTAAATTATTTTATGAATTTTCATGCATTTACTAAAAACTCGATTTCACCATAGCATATTTTATAAATATTTTCCTTTCTAAAAATCATCATTTTATTTTGAACAAATTAGCTTTTATTCAATAGTCGAAATTATACTTGAAACTAGGGCTGTAAATGGATATTCGAAAATCCGATATCCGTCCGCATCCGAATTCGTTTACAGAGGATATTATCTGAATCCGTCTCAAGAGGATATTATCCGTATTCGATTATAGACATCCGAATTATAAACGTGATGAGGCCTAAAATCATTCTCGAATCAGAGCCGTCCACGTGGCAGCACACCGCTGACTAAAGCCCAGACGCTCGCCTTGAAGGGCTCATGGGCCTTCCCAGCCGCTCATTTGCCAGCTAATATAATCCGTCAATCAGCGGATGACAATTCAGGCCAAGGGCCAGAACCGACGAGTTTGACGCTCGCATCACGGCCCTCAAGGTTACCCTTCTCAGGGAAGCACCCACATGGGGGCCCCCCATTAATACGCTCGGTATTTCGGCGCTCAAGGGTCATCTATCGTGAGGAGGCCATCCATACATTCTTCGAGCGTCACCAACGCTCGGCAGGACCATGCCCCGTTTCGTTGGATCCGAACCTCGGCAGAGAGAATCTTAGGCCCATCCCCCGCGTCACCCTCGCCAACGACTTCTGACACAAAGGTAGTGCGCACTACGCATCTGACACGCCGCCTCCTTTTCAGAAACGTCCTTCTCATACCTTCACGGGCCGCCACGTGTTAGGGCAACACAGGTTTGGGACCACACGGTCAATTTACTCTTCTACCCTCACCCCTAACATATAAATAGGGAGAACTCATGCGCTCTCCCTTAAGTCATCTTCTACAGACATACTCTATCGTTCTGGGCATTCCCTCTGATCTTCTCAAGCTTTCCATTAACCTCACCACAGTAGCATTACATTTCGCACTCTTGGTGTTATCCTAGCTGGAAGAACCCACGCTCAAAAGGAAACCCAGATCCTGAGGCTCTCACGCCTGTGATGGTCTTTCCCTTTTCATACAAATCTTAAAGTGTTGTTGCATTTAGGAAACTCAGATTCCTGCACCATCATTTTTGGCGCCGTCTATGGGAAACCATCACCACCATCTTAGGTATTACCAGTTTCTTCCTTCAAAAGCTAGTTGAAAAGTGACATCAAAGTCTTTAATCATGGTAACTGCGACGAGATCTGGAGCAGTCGGAGAGAAAGGCGCTCTTCCCCCCGTCAACGAGGAGAACACGGAAGGCAACATCCCCGCCGGAGAAGCAAACCCCCCAGCAGCCGAAAACGGGGACGAGAACACAGAGCCGGTGGGGACAACTCTCCCACTAGGTGGGAACGTTGCGGGAGGGCCCAGCGCCGTTGCTCCACCTGCAGCTCACACCGCCCACGCTTCCTACCCTTACTCAGGGGTGTATCCCATGGCCATGCCCCCTCCGGGATACCCATTTGTGCAGCATGGAATGATGCCCGGGATGATGCCGGTGATCCAACCTTATCAGGTGGGGACCCTGAATCTCCCCACGTCGTTACCAAGAGAAATACAAGGGGTGGAGATGCCCCAAGTTACAACTCAGCAACTTCAGGCGCTGTATGCGCAGTGCGAGAGCCAGGCCGTCCAGAACGCCTGGGAGCATTTCATGGCAACGTATTTCCCCTCGCAGGCTAGCGCTCGTCTGGCCCCGCCTCTTGGAGGGCTCCCGACGCATCCCTTGGTGATGGCCCAAAATGCGCTAAGGGCACAGCAACCTCCCCCACCAGCACCGAATCAAGAAAATGAAGCCCCACCGAGGGTCCAGCAAGAACGACCAGTTGTAGGAGAGGAAAGGGCCCCTCGAAATGAGGCGGCCGGAGATAACGAAGAGGTCCAATCGAGGGCCACAGGGAGGGCAAACCGCAGAAATGTCGGTGACCCTCAGCTAGCAGCAGTACAAGACCAAATTCGAGGGCTCCAGAACGTGGTAGAGCAGCTCTCTCGAGCACGGTCTCACGCTTCCCGCGATGGGGGCGAGAGGTCCAAGGCCAGAGACGCTCGCCGACCACGTAGCCCCATTTCTCGACGCAGGAGGGAAGCCAGTTACGAAGATCCCGACGAGCGAGACTACAGGATCATGGCGGGCGATTCCCCCCTCATAGAGGAGGTTCTAATGACTCGCGCAGGGAAGGGTAAAATTCCCTCGTCCGTCAACAGATATGACGGAACCACGGATCCAGCCGAGCATCTGGATCATGTTGTGCACCTAATGCACCTGTATGACCATCCGAACAACTACTGGGCCAAGGTGTTTGTCACTTCCCTCACCGGAATGGCCCAAGAATGGTACAAAAAGCTCCCCCCGCGCTCAATACGAGGGTACTATGACCTGACGGATGCTTTTGTCAGCCACTTCAACTCGCTGAAGGCACCAGCTCCGGCTGCGACTGCTCTTTACAGCCTGGTCCAAGGGCCGAACGAGACTCTCAGATCCTTCATGGGGAGGTTCAATAAAGAAATTTTGTTGGTAGAAAAGCCCTCGATGGACTTTTTGAGGCACGTTCTATTTGGGGCCATCAATATGAAGCATTACGTCAGCAAGGAGTTTGTGGAGGAAGTGGCCAAGAAGAAGCCGCGCTCGTTGATGGAAATTAGGGAGATTGCCGATTCTTTCTTTACCCTCGAGGATATGTACATAGCGAGGGATCAGAAGATGGCAAATGCCCCTCGCCCCAACAGAACCCACGAGGACAAAGTGGAGCCCAACCGGAATCACCGCCGCAGCCCAATACCCGCTCGCCGTCATTCCTCTCCTCCGCGGAGGCTCGAGCGTGTCCCTCTCAACCGCCCAATTGCCGAAGTTTATTCCCTGGCAGACCAGAAGCTGTTTAAGAGACCGCCCAAGCCGAGAGAAACCGAGGCACAGAAGCACTCGGGGAAGTACTGCGCTTTCCATAAGCAGAAGGGGCATGACACTAATGAATGCCGCCACCTGGAGAAGGAAATTCACCGGCTGATTGCTGGGGGGCACCTCAAAGAGTTTGTGAAAGTACTAGAGGGGTACGATGAACATTGTGCGGAACGAGCGATCGGGAGGAGAAGAAGCCATTCACGCTCTCGAAGTCCTCGTCGCCAGCGCCCTGAGACCAGCGAACGCGGCAAAGGGAAAGGGGTGGATATGGAAAATCAGCCCTTTGCGGTCATTCACATGATCGCGGGAGGACCCTCAGGAGGCGATTCCAATGCTTCTCGCCGTCGCCATGTTCGGAGCTATAACCAAAGAGCGTCGCTCCCTCGCCCAGTGCTCTCCGTGGACAGCTCGTCGCGCTCGAAGGAGGATGATGTCATAGGGTTTACTGAGAAAGATCTTGAACATATTGTAACACCCCATGGGATAGGAAAAACCTCTGACTGTCCCATGGTGGTTAGTTTAGACGTTCATAACCACACTGTAAAGAGGGTTTTATTTGATAGTGGAAGCTCTGTGAACGTTCTCCCGTACTCAACGTTTCAACAAATGAACATAACAAACATCCCCCTCGAACCTCTCAGAACTGCCCTCGTAGGGTTTGGAGGTTCCGAGATCGTCCCTCGCGGACAGATTCGCTTGGCCACCTCTTTTGGTCGCGCCCCACAGCGAAAAACTTTGAGCGTCCTCTACACCATCGTTGAGGTGAATCTTCCTTACAATATCATCATTGGGCGCCCAGCCCTCGTGGATTTCAAGGCCGTAATTTCCACCTATCATCAAAAAGTCAAGTTTCCAACCCCCGAGGGTACCGGAGAAATTCTGTGTAACGTCAAAGAAGCTTGGGAATGTTACATACTTTCGCTTCGAAGCCACAAGCCCAAGCAGTCCATTCAACCTGGGTCTACTAAGAAGTCCGTGGACTTCCCCGAATTAGACGAAGATGGCCCCGAGCGCAAAAGAGCTAAGCTGTACAGGAAGAAGAATAAAAAGAGGACCCCTGGAGATGTTCAGTGTTCAGAGAATAGGCCACCGGGGGCCGTCGAGGGTTCTTCTTCAGAAAACGAGGGTGATGAGCCCAAGGGTATGCTCACCGGGAAAAAGCGAGTGTTAGAGGCGCCGAGGCCGGAGGTTCGGATTGAGCCCACCGAGGAGTTTTTGACCGTTGAATTGGAGCCTGGGAACCCGGATAAAACTACCCAGATTGGCTCGGGCCTGGATGGGCCCTCGCAAGTTTTGATGATCGACTTCCTACGGGAGAACCTAGACGTTTTTGCGTGGAAAGCTTCTGATCTCACCGGAATAGATCCGAGCGTCATTGTCCACAGACTGAACGTGGATCCAACCTTCAAACCCATCAAACAGAAGAAGAGGGACATTCATGGCTTTAGGAAACGGGTTATCGAAGAAGAGGTTAGTAAGTTCCTTGATGCTCAGTAGATCGAGGAAATCTTGTACCCAGAATGGCTTTGCAATGTGGTGCTCGTCCCAAAGAGCGCCAATAAGTGGCGTATGTGCAACGACTTCACGGACCTTAACAAAGCGTGCCCCAAAGACCATTACCCACTACCGAGGATCGATCAGTTGGTAGATTCTACAGCCGGGTGTGAACTCATGAGTATGATGGACGCCTTTCAGGGATATTATCAAATCTTTATGGCGCCCGAAGATCGCCCCAAAACTTCGTTTATTGTGTATTTGGGTGTTTACTGTTTCAAAGTCATGCCATTTGGGCTCAAAAACGCGGGAGCGACCTATCAGCGCCTCGTCAATAGAATGTTCGAGCGTGAAATTGGAAAATCTATGGAGGTATATGTAGACGACATGATAGTCAAGAGTGAGCGCCAACGCTCCCATCTGGAGGATCTCAAGCAGACTTTCGACATCCTTCGTCGCTACGGAATGAAGTTGAACCCATCAAAATGCACCTTTGGTGTTCGAGGCGGTAAATTCCTGGGATACATGGTCAGTCAGCGTGGCATAGAGGCAAACCCCGAGAAGATTAGAGCAATCCTGGACATACCCTCCCCTCGCAATCTGAGAGAGGTCCAGGTGCTCGTGGGTAAGATCATTTCGCTAAATAGGTTCATCTCCCGCTCAGCGGACCGGAATCTACCCTTCTTTAAAATTTTGGGCAATGCTCGCAACTTTACCTGGGACGAGGATTGCGAAAAGGCCCTGCAGAACATGAAACAGTACCTATCGAGCGCGCCTTTGTTGACCAAGCCAAACCCCGGGGAGAACTTGTTTATCTATCTATCAGTTTCTTTGGAAGCCACGAGCGCTGTCCTCGTAGCAATCCACGAGCGTAAGCATATGCCAGTGTATTACCTGAGCAAGACTCTACAGGGAGCAGAGAAAAGGTACATGGAAATTGAGAAATTTGCCTTTGCGCTCGTTAACGCATCGCGAAGGCTGAGGCCATATTTTCAGGCTCACTCCATCACAGTGCTTACAGATCAACCACTCAAACAAGTGTTGTCTAAGCCGGATGTTTCGGGAAGGTTAATTAAATGGGCGATTGAACTCAGTCAGTTTGATATCTCCTTCGAGCCTCGTACAGCCATACAGGCTCAGGCAGTGGCCGATTTGTTGGTAGAACGTTTCAATTTGGAGACTGTGCCATCGGCGGATGAGGGTTTATGGCTTTTGCATACGGATGGCTCCTCGACCTCTCAGGGGGGAGGAGCCGGGGTGACCCTCAGGGATCCCCTCGGAGCAGAAGTTGATTACGCAATCAAGCTGGCGTTTCAAGTCACCAACAACGAAGCTGAGTATGAGGCCCTCATCCAAGGGCTCAGGATTGCGCTCCAAAATGGGGCCACTCGTGTCACAGCATACGTTGATTCGCAGTTGATCGCAAGTCAAATTGATGGTAGTTATGAGGCTCGAGAAGCCACCATGGCACAGTACCTATCGAGCGCCAAGGAGGAGATAGCCAAGTTCAAGGAATTCCATCTTTTGCAGGTTCCGAGGGCAGAAAACGGACATGCTGACGCTCTTTCGAAATTCGCGTCCGCTCTGGACGGCCACAGCGAACGCGCTGTTACATTTATGAGAACGGAGGAACCACTGATAAGTAAAGGCGAACCTTCGAAAGAAGTGCACATGATTGACCCCTCCGAGCCTTGTTGGCTTGACGAAATTGTCAGATTCCTCCTGGACGGAACCAGCCCGAGCGATAAAGTTGAGGCTCGGAAGATCAAAAGCAAGGCCCCTCGCTTCTCATTGGATGCCGAGGGTCGATTACTCAAGCGATCCTTCCTGGGCCCACCTTTGAGATGTTTGAGACCCTCGCAGGCTAAAGAAGTTTTAGAGCATGTACACAGTGGAAGTTGTGGGAACCACTCGGGCGGACGAATCTTGGCAAAGAAAATCTTAAGGAGTGGGTTCTATTGGCCCTCGGTATTGCAAGATGCCATTAGATATTCCAAGAAATGTCCCAAGTGCCAGTTCCATTCCAACACTCCTCAGTTGCCGGCAGCTCAAATGATTCCTATTGATGTTTCATGGCCTTTTGATCAATGGGGCATTGATATCGTGGGACCTCTCCCAATGGCGGTCGGGCAAAAGAAGTTCGTAATACTTGTTGTGGATTATTTCACCAAGTGGGCAGAGGCAGAAGCGGTCGCTAAGATAACGTTCAAGGTTGTGAGGGATTTCATTTGGAAAAATATCATCTGCAGATACGGCATCCCGAGGGTGCTCATCTCGGATAACGGTTCCCAGTTTATCGCTGCTGACACACGAGATTGGTGCTATGAACTAGGGATCGAACAACGATTCACTTCCGTGGGTCACCCTCAAGCTAATGGTCAAGCTGAAGTGACCAACCGAACCATACTCCAGCATCTGAAAACGATGCTCGAGAGTAAGAAGGGAGAATGGGCTGAAGAACTTCAGGGAGCTTTGTGGGCGTACCGTACTACTCCGCGAGCGGCAACGGGGGAAACCCCTTATTCCCTCGTGTACGGCTCCGAGGCCATGATACCTGCGGAAATTGCTCAAGAATCCGCACGCGTTGCCTATTTCGAGCCTGCCGCCAACGAGGCCAATCGGGCGCTCGAGTTAGATTTGCTGGATTAGAAGAGGAATGCTGCTTGGGCACGTATCCACAAATACAAAGCAACCGTTGCTCGCCATTACAATAAACGTGTTAAGGAAAGGACTTTCCAGCTAAGGGACTTGGTCCTCAAAAAAGTTGAAGTCTCCAAACACGTAGGTAAGTTGGACCCCAATTGGGAAGGCCCCTTCAAAGTCATTCAAGTACGAGCAAATAACACCTACTTGTTAAAGACTTTGCAAGGCGAGCGTCTCCCTAGGCCATGGAATGCATGTCACCTTAGAAGGTTCTACGTGTAAACTTCAACTTCTTTGTAATGACCCGTTTGCGGCATGAAATATTTTCCTTTGACAGAAAGCGTGTTGTAATCATTTCCAAAAAATGCATCTATGTAACAGTAAGTATTTAATTCTTTGTTTTTATTATTTACTTGCTTTCTTATTTGATCTAATGATTCGAGCGACAAGAGGCCTACTCCGTGTCGAGCATCCTCCACGTCAAAAAGCCTACGCGATACTTCAATCGTTCCAAAGCTACACTGTCCAGGTGTTGATAACCATCCACCTATAACAGTTCGAGCTATTTGTAAGAATAAATCCTAAAAATGAGCGCGTCGAACAACGGGGAGCACAATGCTCAACTTACGCCAGCTGAGTGCTCGCCACTCCAGCTCGTGCTCGTAAGAACCCCAATGACCCTCAACTTATTGAGTAAAAGTCCGCTCATAGAGTATTGGATCCTGGGCTAACTCTTTCATTGGTCCCTCGTATCGACGCTAACCCTATGGTTACGCTCTATCCTCTCCCACACTTAGCAAATCCTATTGGTGATTTCTAAAGCGCGTATAACTTCTCGATGTCTCCGAGACAAGGGTGCACGATCGCTGGGCCAATACTTAGGCAAATCTCCAAAAGTTTCCTAAGTTCAAATTCGAGCCTCATTACGAGTACGGCCAGGGAGTACGCATAAAACACCCTAGCGCCCGTATCTATGCCCCTCAAATTACCTGATGCTGTCAAACTTTAAACTGGAGGCGCGTTGTGATAAACGCCAGGGTACCCTCAAAGGTAACGCCCTCGTGCATATACACACTTATCGCAAATGGTCAAACAGCAGATATCGGTATAAAAGCGGCGAGCACCATGAAATAACATCATTCATCATTCCAAAGTAAAGGACAACGCATTCAAACATCCCAGCAGAAAGAGAAGAATTATAATATATGAGGGAAAAGAGCATAGAGAAATCCAAAACATCCAAGGAAGTAATCCGAAGATTAATTACAGACAATGATTGTTCATAAATATGACAAGGAATTTAAACCAAAAGGAAAGGGATCAATATAAGGAGTTTCACGGGGCTGGAGCATCGGGCTCGGGAGGGGCGGTTGCGAGGGGAACTGGAGCCAACACATTAGCATCAGAAGTTTGGGCCTCGCCAGGTTCCTCAGCATCCACTAGGTCCATGATGGTGCCCTCGTCTTCTATCAGGAGGGGCTCGGGACCTACCCTGTTGGCAGCTATAAACTCCCTTTGGAGTGTTTCCACCAACTCCTGGTATTCGGGCTCTGCCAGATTCTCAGTAGGATCCTCATCCTAGACCATTGGCTCGCAATTCTCATCCAGGTCCATGCGTAGACGAGCGTCGGATCGAGCGCTTTCAGGGGCCAGTCCCAACTTCACCATTTGCCCGATCGCTTTATGGAAGAAGCGTCGAGCGTTGTCAAAGAACTGGATGTTGGCCGCAAACACAAAGGCTTTGGAGCGCACGAACTTCTTCACCGCCTCCCAGGATACCTTCGCTTCCAAGCCCTGTACTTTGCCTCGCAAGTCAGCGAGGGCCTTGTTGGCCGCCTCATTCTGGCGAGTGCTCTCCGCCAGCTGCTCACCCAGCTCCCCATTTTGTGCCCTCAACTGGTCCCGCTCATCCTTCAATTTCCTGTGACGCTCATTTAGGACCAGAAAGGCGTCATCGGATTTCCTCAGGTTTTCCTTCAGCTGAGCGTTTTCAAGGGTGACGGAATTCAGCTGAGCGCTGATATTGTTGTAATCCTCCTGCAGTTGAATAGGGTCTGAAATGCGCAGCAACTTCTTGTACTTGGCTTTATGCTCAGAATAGGCTTGCGCTCGCCCTTGCAAGTTTTTCAGCCTCGGGATTACCTCCTGGGAAGCCGTAAACGAGGGTCACAATCCGAACATGGAAGGAAGAAGAGGAGAATTTTGTAAAGGGGAGTATAGACTTACCGTCAGAAGGGCATGGCAGGCATCATCAGCAACGCGAGTGGCGTCATGCTCGTTCAGCTTGTCATGATCGCCGGAAAATTGGAGTTTCCCAACGATGTCGGAGACAAGGTTGACGGAGTAGGCGCTCTTTTTGAGGAGCACCGGGCCTTCAGTCCGCTGGCGCTTATAACGGGAGTCGCCCTTGCAGCCTATCTTCCAAAATTCTTCATCCTCAGAAGATGAAATATCGCTGCCCTCGCCACGGTGGCCCACGACCACCTCTTTTCCCTTGCCTGAAATAGGGAGGGAGTCCGGCATCCTTTTCCTTTTCCCCTGACGATCGGCCCGGATAGTTTCGTGAATGCGGATAGGCTCCCCCGAGCGGTTCCGTGACCCGCTCGAACTCAGTGAAATGGGACCTTCAGGGGCCGCCGGCGGAGGGGTGGCCCCACGGGCTCCGTCAACCGTCAAATCTTCAATAGGGCCCCTCTGGGCCTCGTTCGCGGCACCACCGCGGGCGCCATTGTGTCCCCGTCTGGCCGCTCGCCTGACCCCTCTCCCCCTCGGAACGTTGGGCGGACGGTTTTGTTGTTGTTGTGTGGGCTGAGGGTCAGCGGCGGGTCCCTGAACGCCCAACATACGGGAAAGAGCTTCAGCATTCATCCCTCGGGATAGTATTTGAACACCTACAAACAAGAAGAAACGAGCATCAGAAATTGGTTGATTGAATCGAAAAAAAAAAAAAAAAACAAACAAACAAACAAACAAACAAAACACAGCAATCACACCAAGTTAGAGGGCTATTCTAGGAGTCAGAGCAGTTAGTTCCTAGGATCTAACCATCGAGGGCCATGATGTCGGCTGGAGGGTTGAGAATCATATCTGGGGGGGCAAGACAGGCCATAACGAAACAGTATTCCCTCGTTCTTCACCAGATTTTCAGCCTTAATCCATTTTTTCTCACTTCTCATCACGAAGGCTAATCCCTGTGCCCAATCCTCAAAAGCCTTATTCCTTGTTCTCTCCCTAACCAGAGGACGCTCGCCGTGAATCATCCACTGACGGTGAACCCCAAAGATCCCCCCAGGTGCCCCCACGAAGAAATACTTCTCCTTCCAATGTTCGCCGTAGGAAGAGGATGGAGAGTCTATCATTTTAAAGCCTGATTTGGCCTGGGCGTAATAAAACCCATCCGTAGGCGATGAGCGTTGCGAGCGGGCAACTTGTATCAAACTGTCAAAGTTGACGATCGAGGGAGCATGGCCTAGCGCTCTCATCGCTATTATGAAGGTGTTGATTAGAGCTATGCCGTTGGGCAGAATTTGTGAAGGGCAAAGCGCTAGATGGTGGTAAATGGTAGCAGCGGAGTGAGCGATGGGGAACCTTAAGCCCCCAGCCAAAACTGCATCCCAATAGACCATCATCATTCCCAGTGGTGGTTGGTTTGCCCTCTCTCCCTCCTCAGGAAGTCGCATGGGAAATACTGTTTCGTCCCAGTAAGCTTTCGCCCTCAAATCCTCCAAATCTTCGAGCGTCAGAATACTCTCAATCTCATCCGGAGATCTGTCAGTTTGATGGCGGTTATCCTGCCTCACACGAGTGGCAGGCTCCTTTCCTCTCCTCTGGCGCCTTCTGGAAGGTTCAGCCTCGAATGGGCGCCCGGATGGCCCTGCTTCACCCTCGGGAGCCATCACGGCCACCGTGATCCTGTGATCTTGGGGTCGCACGGCACTATTCAGTACTGGGAATACCCTCTCCCCCTGTCTTTGCATCTCCATCACATTGTTCATCTCTTCGTAGAGGTCATCCAACCTTCCAGGGGCACGCTCGTTCATCCCTTGAACGGCGGCTTCCACCTCTTCTTCCCCAGCGTCTGCCGGAGCCCGCGCCACCGGAATAGCCACGGGAACCCCCTCACCTGGTGATGCCCTAGCCAAGGGAACCGCTGTAGGGACATTGTCGTGAGGGGAAGAGCTCCCCACGGACATCTCCTCAATCTCCCTCACGTAATCGTCAGCAGGGTGTCCGGCCATGGTAGCTTTACGATTTTCGAAGATGGGGTTTTTCTCAGAAAATTCAATTGAGAAGGGGAGGAGCTTCTGGAGAAAATTCAGTAGCGGAAAGTGGCTCTTCACTCAAGGATTTCACTCACTCAACCTAAATCTAAGAGTTAGTATCAGAATATCAAAATTTGTGGAGCTTTACCTAGAGTTCGAAGAACAGAAGCTCGCCGGAGTCTGTAAAGGTTGCAGAAAATTCTTTGCTGCTTAAAGGCTGGAAGAAATCAGAGTGCGTGAAAGAGAGTCCAAAGCTCTATCGGACTCTATTTAAAGGGGATAATGCACGTGATTTAAGGCTGGAAATTCAAAAACGCAATCATTTCCCGCCTAGGAAACCCCCCACTTTTGGTAACCGCCTCACGTCTCCCGGAGTGCACGCGCCCACGTACCCACTCAGCATTAAATGCGGACTTGACAGCATTTAATGCGGTGTCAGTTTGTGTCCGTTACAGAAGGCCAGCAGTCTCCTCGCTGGTAATGGCCTGGCCCTCGGATATTCAAAATTCAGGGTTCCTCCTTTATAAATTCTACAGTACGCTCGAAGCGATACTACAGAATTTGGGGGGCAAAATGATGAGGCCTAAAATCATTCTCGAATCAGAGCCATCCACGTGGCAGCACACCGCTGACTAAAGCCCAGACGCTCGCCTTGAAGGGCTCGTGGGCCTTCCCAGCCGCTCATTTGCCAGCTAATATAATCCGTCAATCAGCGGATGACAATTCAGGCCAAGGGCCAGAACCGACGAGTTTGACGCTCGCATCACGGCCCTCAAGGTTACCCTTCTCAGGGAAGCACCCACATGGGGGGCCCCCATTAATACGCTCGGTATTTCGGCGCTCAAGGGTCATCTATCGTGAGGAGGCCATCCATACATTCTTCGAGCGTCACCAATGCTCGGGCAGGACCATGCCCTGTTTCGTTGGATCCGAACCTCGGCAGAGAGAATCTTAGGCCCATCCCCCGCGTCACCCTCGCCAACGACTTCTGACACAAAGGTAGTGCGCACTACGCATCTGACACGCCGCCTCCTTTTCAGAAACGTCCTTCTCATACCTTCACGGGCCGCCACGTGTTAGGGCAACACAGGTTTGGGACCACACGGTCAATTTACTCTTCTACCCTCACCCCTAACATATAAATAGGGAGAACTCATGCACTCTCCCTTAAGTCATGTTCTACAGACATACTCTATCGTTCTGGGCATTCCCTCTGATCTTCTCAAGCTTTCCATTAACCTCACCACAGTAGCATTACATTTCGCACTCTTGGTGTTATCCTAGCTGGAAGAACCCACGCTCAAAAGGAAACCCAGATCCTGAGGCTCTCACGCCTGTGATGGTCTTTCCCTTTTCATACAAATCTTAAAGTGCTGTTGCATTTAGGAAACTCAGATTCCTGCACCATCAAAACGGATAAGGATATGGTGATAAGGCATCCGATCTGTTTAACATCCAATCCGTTTCATTAACCGTTAGATATATCAGTTATCCGATTTATCCGTAATCCGTATCCGATAAATAATGTATTATATTAAAATATATACACAAAACAGTGTATGTATGATAGATTATTAGTATTAAATAAATTTTTTAGCGCATTTATTAAAGAAAAACCTTAAGTTTTATTAGTAACTATATGTTCACGTCAATATTCATATAGAGATAATATAATTAACATATATTATGTTATTAATAAAAGTATTATATTTCAAATTAATTATATGATAAAATTTATAATTTCACCACAATTATACATTCGCTAAAACATAAAAATGATCTATATAGATATACTTATTATTTCTCTATTCGTCTAAAATATATATATTCAAAGTTATATAATTATTAAATAATTTATCTATAAATGAATAGTTGATAATTTTATTAAAAGTTCGAAGTTATATAAATAAATAATTTATGTCAAATTTTGAATAGTTGAAAATCCGATTAAAATCCGAATCCGTCTGAATCCGCCTTGTATCCGTATAAAAAGGATATTATCCGAATTCGATTTAAAAGGATATTATACGTATCCGTCCGAATCATAAACGGATAAGGATATGGTAATCATACATCCGATCCGTTTATTATCCGTTTACACCCCTACTTGAGACGATCCTTGAATTTTCCTCGACATTATAATGATTTTTCCAAACTTTAAACTTTATCATAGCTTCGTTTACATAATTTTCCTATGATTTTCGTCATCTTTAATATTCATAATTTATAAACGAAAACTCTAAATATTCCACATTTATAATCAAAACAAAGCTCATTTTTCACTCATTCTTTCATCAATTCACTACTTCAAGTTTTTACCTCTCGACTCTTGAATAAATTTTATATTATTTTACATTTATTTTTATTCAAAATGACATCATCCATGACCACATGATCTTCTAGAAGGATTAATTAAATGAGCATAATTTCTCCACATTTCCTAAGTTATTACTAAGCATTTGTTCATAATATAATTTAACCACATCTCCTAATTAATCACTAAGCATTTGTATGAATTAGGAGACATCCACATCTCCCTTAAACTCTTAGAAATTGCTCTAAAACCCCTCATGACTACCTATAAATACCCCCCTTAAGCCTCATTTATACCTCACAAATCAACACACAAAATAACTCTCTTCTCTCCCCAACCTCACGCCATTCCCTCTCCATCTCTCTAAGGTATGTTTTTCTTTTATTATTTCATGCTTTATATAATGTTCTTAGTATAATAATAATAGTAGCATGCCTAGGATTAATTAAATTATGCCTTGGGAATTTATTTTATGAAATAAGTGCATAGTTGTTAGTTTAAATACAATGTGTGTACATTATGGAATTTTATTTAATTAAATCCATGAATTATGATATGAAGTGATGTGAATATGTATTTAAATTCTTATGATATTGTTTGATTAAATTCATGCCTAAAGTAATTTATTTAGAATTATTTTTCATAGAAAGTTCATATATTTTGCTATATAATGCTTTAATCTTATGTTATGAATATGAATGTGATAGAACATGTTACACACCCTCTTTGAATATTCAAATAAGCTCAAGAACAAGTTCATAATGTTCTTGGATGTGTGTGTGTGTGCATGTGTGTGCCCTGACTAGTGTGTGTATGTGTGTGAGTTTGATTTTGTGTTATAAAGTGTTTAATTCATATGAAATTGAATAGTAAATGTTTTCAATAGTAATTTTGACTTTTTGGTCAACCAAAATTAAATTAATTTCGAAATTAATAACAAACTAATTATAAAAATTAGTTTTGGAATTTTAAAGAAAGATTTTTCCCTGAATTTTCCAAAAATCGGTAAACTATGTAATATTTTCAAAGATAACCTACATTGTCAAATTTAACCATAAATCTTATTTCAAATCTTATAATTATAATTATCATATGGTATATATATATTTGATTAGCTAAAGATCCCATAAACCCTAAATTATTAATCAAATTCCCTTAAACGGGTAAATTTAGGGTTTACCGGGAAATCTTTAACATATTACATGATGTGTACCTTATGGTGTGTATGATTGATTAATTTGAATATTAGAACCTAGTTCTAAGCCAGTAGTAGTTATTACTTTCAGGCGAGGATATAATTGAACAGTGGAATCCCAAGGATTTTGTCTAGACCATCAAGACACTCGGTGAGGGTTAAAATGTTTTCAACTGGAATCATGCCTATACATATGTATCTATATAAAAACTATTTTCAAGCCTACCTACTATTTTGATTTATTACCCTATATACATATTACTCTACTACAATGTCCCTCTTAAGGGAAAAATACTTTCATGCCGAAATCAACGTTTTACTAGAACATTATATATTTCAAGTCCATTTTATCGAAACATTGATTCCGGGTTATGCAAGCAAAATATTGTTCTTGATTCATGTTATGGGCCCCGACTGTATCCGTAGCGAGCAATTACCCAGAAGGTATCGGGCCGAGGGTATTATTGGTGCTGCAGACTGCCACCACCTCTTGGTAGTGGTTTAACTGGAGGTTAGTTACTCCACGCCAAGGGATGAGGGAGAGATAGCTGCCTCCCGAATCTAGTTCATGGTCTCTAGGGTTGGCTCCCCTATTGACACCAAGGAGTAGCGGAGTTATTATCATATTGGTTTTACTGAAATATCGGTGTCTTGATCAACGCCGTTACTATTTTATCATGATTTAAGGAGTTAGGGATGGAGAAGCCTAGCTTGCGGGCATTAAAGTTCTTGTTACAAACGGTTCATATTTCTACAAAGATTCCCAATTACCCCTATCCCTTTTTTACAATTACTATGAACCGTTCCCTATTTGCTATATCTTGTTGCTAATATTTTGATCAAGATCTTCTTGATTATATAAATATATATACATATACTTATACTTATAATTTATTACACCCCCTTCATTTAGTCACTTTGACTAACCCTCTCGCCTGGTTTCAAATGCATGATTTCAGGAATCCACGGAGCGACGCCTTAGAGGTATCTTGAAGCTTTAAGGTGTCATATCTTAGCTAATCAGGATTATACTAAGAGTGCACGTACATATTTCAATAAGCACTCTCGTTGTGGCCTTAGACTTATCTCTGTAATTATCTTACTTCTTAACCTAGTAATATAAATTTCGGTTGACTTGAGATATCAAATCCTTCTGTTTTAAATTGTTTATCTTCTGCTGCATTTAATTTCCATGTTCTGGTATTGCATTGTCTTGTCCGTTCGCCGAAGTATTTCTTGAGTACTAGGACTCACATCCACTCGAGAAGTACTACGGTGCGGGGTTGTAGTGTTAGGGGGCGCTACATGAAGGAATTTCTAGAATTGGTAAGGAGGATAAAGGGTAAAGAGGCCCGATCGATTCGTCATATTCTATGATAGACGAAATTAGAATCAACTCAAGTGTCGAAATAAGAGTTAATTTGGGAAGAGGAATACTTAGAAGGAAAACACATAACATAAAAGATGAGTTACCAACTCGTCAAGCGTTTTTCCATGATTAACCGGGGATGTTATTAGGATTTGAGAATGGAAATTTGAGCTACTAAAGATTAGCTCAAGTATTCAGGTTGGGGACTACAACTCAAGCATTTAAAGGCTAACTGGAACAACCAAGAAGGTCGAATACGAATTGAGGTGGACAACGAGTTAATTGGGTTAATTTCAAGTGCACACTAAAAATTGGAGCTTCGGACCGTGGTGATTAGAAACGAAAAGAGAAAAGATTATGGAACGAGTGTCGGGTGGCTATTTAAGTATTGGATACATCGGGGATTTCAATGCCTTACACTATGGAAGGAATCAAGTGTTGAATCGGATCACTATAATAGAAGATTCCCAAACATCGGTGAAAGGTATATCAAGCATCCATGGCATATGCATACATACAACTTTAGTTTGAATAATTTCATGATGCTAAGTACTTGGATGACTTGTTGTGTTAACTGCTGTCATATGAACAATACTTGATTTACTTGATATTTCTTTCTTGTTCCTTGTGTGGTATTTACGTACTTGTTTATTTATCTTTTCTTAGGTTGTTGTGTTGTTATTTGAGAAACGGGGTTCTCTCGTTGTTGCTTGTGAGAGACGGGGTTCTCTCCTTGTTGTTCGAAAGACGGGGTTCTTTCATTACTTGCTACCTGCTTAGATTTTCGAGTGCTTAGGATTTGGGATATTTAGGGTCGTGACTTAACCGCAATTGAAGACCCTTGTCTCTTGAAGACCTTTTCCGAACTAATTCCTGACGGGGAGTTGCTAACCCGCGTGGGATGAACACGGGAAAATTTGTGCGAAGTTCAGAATTCAAGGCAGTGGACCTGGGGACCAGGTCCTCTTAAGGGGGGAGAGGTTGTAACGCCCCGACTTTTGGACCGTACAGGTATGACGTCACGAGTGGGTTTAGACCGAGAGTTATGTGACTTATATGTGTGTTTTAATTGCTAAGTGATTATTTAATTTATTAATTTCTTGAACTAATTGCTACTATGTGATTTTTATGTACTTGTTTGAGATTATATGAAATCCTTAGACTCAAATAAACTTTAAATTGGACCCAATTACTCAACTAACAACAATTGGGGGCCTAATTCAAGCACTTAACTTCTTGAAGGACCAAAATGCAATTTCCTCCCTTTCCTCTCTCCAATTACACGATCCACACCCCCTTTCCACTACCTCATTCTTTTTCTTTCATTAGCTCCTAACAAACAAGGGTTCCCAACCCCTCATTTCTTCCCCCTTTGATCGAGCCATCAAGCAAGCAAGGAGCTAAGGAGATTTCTTCCATTTTCAAGCAAGAATTCAAGCTCCATCCTCTCCCTTCATCTTCTCCTCCTTCTTTTCCAAGGTTTGTGTGTATATATGTATGTATATATTTATATATATGTGAGTTTTGGTATATATATGATTCTTGCTTTATAACTTGGATCTTTGGGTATATATGCTTGAATACATGAAGATTTATGAATCCTATGTTTGATTGTTTGGATTCTTGAAGCAAGAGTATGTGTATATATGTGTATGTATATATATGTGTAGATGTGTGGGTTTGTGAATTAATGTGTTTTAATTTGTTATAAACTTGCATTTGACATTCCTACATGATATATTACATGTTTTAAGTGAATTGGGTTGAGTTTTGGTTGGGATTTTAGCCCCCTTTCTTCCCTCCACGCATAAACCCCTGTTTTGCTTCTTTTTCTCGGCCAGGAGGACTACCCGGGCGGGTAGTTTTGTACAGAGGAGTTTCGGCACTCCTTTCTCCCCGGCCGGGTAGATTTTGCCTTGTATTTTCCCCGGTCGGGTACTCCATCATCCGAACTCTGATTGACCTGATATTTGATCCGTTACAATCCTCTTGAAGTCTAATAACACCTCCAATTGGAATCACCTTAATATCTTTTGTCATTTATGAGTTATGATCGTTTGAAAATGGTGTCGTCACTTCTTCGGAACACTGCACTCATCCAACTTTGGACCCTCGCCATTTCCTCATCGCTTTGAACCACGTTTCGGGCCATATATCATTTGAAAGTTCTATGTGTATAGTTTCTTTATCAACAAACAAAACTCCATTCCAAATTCTATAGCTCAAGATATGTTCAACTCTTTACAGCTCGTGCATTCCCGAAAACTGTCAGCTCTCACTAAAAGCTTGCCCAATCAGTTTTCTTGCTTTCCCTCCACTTCCTCGGACTCCATACTTGGTCTGAATGAATGTATGCTTGTTTAATTGATTATATGTGATATATCTTGAGATGATAATGAATTTTATGCTATGAATTCAATGTATAAACGTGAAATGACAACATGAACGTTTATGTGCTACTTTTATGCATGCGTGAATGGTTTGCTTCGTTTAATTGTTTGGTATGTTGTGAATAGCTTCTTCCATAAATTATATACTTTCTTAATATGTTATATTATGTGTTAACTTGTATATTATGAAATCATAATATGATATGATATATGAAAACTTAAATTCTTAACTCATTGATTTTATGGGGCTCGTTCATGTCGATTACTTGCCTTAATTGATTTAATTGTGAATTGTTTGAATATATTTGAGTTCGCATAATTATTCCACATGCTTAGTTAATGTAAAATACGAACTTAATGTTCATGAATTATACGTGTAACTTTAATTGTATGTTTAATTGTTATTTGGAATCTTAAATGCACACCCGAACATTTCATGACTTTTATAATTTATTATATATTGAATCATTGCATAACTTATTGATAACATTTCGTGAACATTGCCGTGCGTCTTATTTGGTTCATATTAAGTCTCCTCTCACTGGTACACATTGTCCCCTTTTATTTTACAGTTCTTCTCCAGGGTGGAGACTTCTGGATCGAACAGGAAACCGTAGTGCTCTTGTTCTTGTTCTTGTCTCGTGGTATTCCAGGTGAGGTTTAATTCTAGATACTTAGAACCCCTACATCCCTATGTGTTGTTTTTGGCCAAAAGTATATATCTAATTATAGTTTTCAAATCTTATTGATTTACAACGGGTTTCATGAAATGAACGGATTGATTGATTGATTGTTTTGGCGAGTAACTATTGTTCACGTTGGGCCCCGAGGGTAGTGTATTGAGCCAACCAGGAAAGCAAGGGCTGACGGGTAACTCTTGCACTATTCTCACCATTGTGGGATCACCTCTGAATCCACCAAGAGGTTTGGTGGAGGAAGAAATCCCGTGTGTGGGAGTCATGTTCCCGATGTACACCATGATTGGATGGTGGGGCCTTGTAATCCCACCATCACCCGGAGGAAGAAGGAGTTATTGAAACTGCTAATTGTGCACTGTAATTGATTGCTTGATCACCTAATCATTGAATAATTGAATTATTGTACACAGTCGGAGAAGGGTGGAGATTTGCCCTCACTCGCCGGGCCACTGATTGAATTGATTGAATTGTAAATTGGATAGTTGAAATCTCGGGCGATATTATCTCTTATTTCTTGAACCGTGTTGCTTTCCTTTATAAAATATTACCCGAGATTATGACTTGCATAGTAATTGCGCTAATACTTATTTATAAACCCCTCACTCAGTCTGTGGTAGACTGACGCCTCCTTTCCTTCCCTTCTAGTTTCTTTTGCAGGTGTTGGTTACTAGGCGGAGTTAGAATTGTCGAGTCTTTGTCCAAGTCTCACTCACTTACACTCACTGTATACTATATTGTTTCTAAGTATTGTATTGACTTATTGTTGGCCGGTGTGCCACTTATTGAATTGATATTATTTTGGGATAGGTTAGGATAGGTTCTGGAGTTAGTTGAACCCGTTGTTATGTTGTTGCCTTGATTTGATTCGGGACAGGTTAGGACAGGTGTATTGATTAGCGGAACCCGTATTTAAATTCTTGTTGGATTTCATTTATTTCTTTGATATTACATGAATGATTTCCTTGCTTCCGCATTTTGGTTATTGTTAATTGTTCCAGGGTTAGTTTCCGCCTAACAGGACTGTCATTTTGTTTATCACCCGTTCGCTGTGAGTCCGATTCATGTATGGGCTGCCTATTTCATATGTGGATTAGACTCATAGTGCGGGGGATGTGGTGCCTATCGTTGAGGGTGCTACATTATATAACCACGTTATAGTCTTGATAAGAACATATTTTTATCTTACTGACTAGAACTTTAATGACACGTGATTTCGGTATTCAAAGTCTTTTCCTATGAAACACATTTCATATGAGAATAGCACCACACGCCATTAATTATCAATATGTGAAATATTCACAACTCGCTATAAATTCAGTTTAATTAATTCAACAAATTAAATTTTTAGGACACTAATCCCAGCATTCTCCCACTTACCCTAAATTCAATTTGGCCACACATCTAAGTCTTATTCCTTTCACATGAGTGTCAAAACTCGTTTTGCCCTCTTTTGCGTCAATACTTTAGTGAAGGAATCTTTTAGATGTTTCTCTAAGCCAACAACTAGCAAATCATAAAGCCAATATTTCTAACTGGTTGCTTCTCAAGGTACCATGTATTTGGCTTTTATGGCGAAGTAAGCAATGTGAGTTTGCTTAATACTCCTCCAATTTGTAGCTGCACTTTCTAGAGTAAACGTGTATTCATACGTCTAACGTTTAGAATAGAAATCAGATTCAAAATCCGAATTCACGTGCTCTATAGAAACAAACTCACCACTGTGGTAGACTAGCATATAATCTCATGTCCTGCTTAAGTACTCCAATATATGCTTTCACTACTACCCAGTATCAGATTCTAGGGTTTGACTAATATCTGCTGACTTGGACCTATTTCAAAATAGACAGCTAGCCTTGTACATAATATGACATACATAAAGCTTCCGCTGTGGAACTCTAATCATGTCTTCTATCTCTTCAGTTGTCTCAGGACACTGATCCCGAGATAGATAAATTCCATATCCAAAAGGCAACGAACGTTTCTTGGAATTCGCCATATTATACCTTACCAACAGCTTATCTATACATACTATTTGTGATAAACCAATCATCTTATTCCTATGATCACGACAAAAGTCTGATCCTTGGAATATTATTGGTCTCACTTAGGTATTTACTTGTCAAATTGATTTTTGAAAATCGAATCTTGACTGCTAACAATTTTTTTGCATCATTCCTAATGAACAGAATATTGTTTACGTACAAAATGAAAATGTTATAACATTATCATGATGTTATTTTGTACACTCATGATTCATCGGGCAATTACACAAATCGAAAGAATTTAAATTGCCTCTTTAATTCTGATGTTTCATGATTCAGACGCTTGGTTAAGATCACAAAATGATCTATTAAATTTGCATATGATTTCTAGTTGTGAAGCCTTCAGGTTATGCCATGTTTTTCTTCTTGAAGGTGTCTGTTCAAGAACATAGTCTTTACATCCATTTGTCAAATCTCATAATCAAAATGAGAAACAATGGAGAGGAGAATCTTATGGACTTGTGCATTACTATAGGCGAGAAGTTCTCATTAATGATTTCTTCTTTTCTGAGTAAAACCCTTTGCCATAAGCCTTGCTCTAGAGTCTCTACTTTTTTGTCCATTTCTCCTTTTATTTTCTTGTAGAACCCAATTGCATCTAATGGGTTTAATGCCTTCAGGCGCCTCCACAAGTTCAAGGCTTTGTTAGAATACTAAGATTCTAACTAAGATTCCATGGATTTTGACCAAACGGTCAGTGTCTGTATCTTCTACAGCTTCATTACATATGACAGGATCAGATACGTCAGATTCTACCACTTAGGTTAATCTTACGTGTCTTGTCAGGTGTTCTGACAATCCTCCCACTACAATGATGCTCTCGTGTACACGTCTCTATCAGTGTTTTAGGAACTAACTTAGATAGAACTAGGTTTAATGTGCATTGTTGTTTTGAGCGCAAGACCCCAAAACGAACTTTGTAGGGTAGCATGACTCTTCATGAATCTTACCATCATTATCAGAGTTCTATTTCTCCTTTCTGCAATACATCCTTGCTAAGACATATTTCATACAGATAGTTGAGATCGAATCTCATTTGAGAAATTCTATTTATCTCTGAACATTGATACTTATCACTACTTCGATCTAACCGAAGTGCCTTGATATGTTTTCTAACTTGACTTTTTGACTTCAGTCTTATATTCCTTGAACTCTTCAAAATTACAGATTTAAGTCTCATCAAATAAACGTATTTGTATCTAGAGTAATCATTCAAATGAATGATGAAGTACCCAAAACTTTCTCTTGCTTGAACACTCATAATATCATACATCCATATGAACTAACTCAAGCAAGTTCATGGCTTAAATACCCTTTGTCTCAAAAAGGCTTCTTGGTCATTTTAACTTGCTAAATAGGGTTCACATATTGATACTAGTTTCAAGTCAATAGGACTCAACAATCAGTCTTTGGATCCTATTCAGATTCAATTGACCAATAGATAGGTGCCACTTAGAAGTTTTTCCTCTTAGATGGTAAGTCAAGCTTCTTAATGTTAAACTTAAATTAGGGTTTTCATTAAGGTATAAAAGACCATCTTTTATTATGCCAGAGCAAATAAACCTTTTATTTTGTTTAATGGTAAACCTTTATTCAAAATAAACTGTTAGACCATTAATTATCAAATAACTCACAGAAATCAAATTTCTGCATATGTGGCACGTATAATATTAAAACCCTATTGCCAAAATACGACTTTATAGTCCTTACTGCTAATATAATTAGACTTGTATTATCCTCGAGCAGTAGTTGTGTGTTTGCCGTTTTTCAAACTTCCTGGTTAGTTTGAATCTTCGCAACGAATTGCAAATATGATTAGTTGAGCTCGACTCCACACACCAAGAGTCTGGTGAATTTCCAACTAAACATACTTTCAACGAGTAAGATATCTTCATATCTTATCTAAACGATATAACAAATAGACAAACTAAGTATTTTGGATAATTTCTTTTCCAATACTCGTTGCCACCGAAATAGAAACACTTTTCGATTGTCGGATTTGACTTTCTATTTCTGAAACTTAAGATTGGGAATCATTCATTTTCCTTTTCTTCCATGCACTGCCTTTCTAGGCCGTGGATATTAATGTCTGATTTAAGAGAACTTTTCCCTTAATCTATATAACCCTTTCTGCCATATTGAGGTCGTTCATTGGTTCAGGTTGGGTTTTAAAAAAAATATTTAAAATTAATCTTCAACGTTCAAACGACTTAGGCAGAGAGTATAGGATCGTATCCTATGTGTTAAGATTATCTCTTTAAGTACAGAGGCTTTCAATCTCGTTCAGATTAGTTATCATATTCATAATATGATTCTGAACCAGTGATCCTTCAAACATCTTTAACAAACAACCTTTTTCATTAACTCGTACATTCGTACAATCCTGTTTTCAAATTATGTTAGTATCAGTAGGCATCTCATGCATTTGATACTCAAGAATATCTAAAACAGATGTCAGGATATAAGACTAGCCAGATCATCACACTTGATCCATTTGTAATAAGCGTCTTTCTAATCCCTGACTGGCTGTAGTTTTCGAAATTTTCGGATAAGGTTCAGTGAGTACGTAAACTTTCGTGTCTCAACACGATGTCATGATTCATTTCCTAGTCAGCATAGTTTAACCCTTACTAGCCTATTTCCTTATAGACATATAGTTTGGAGTGGGCTAAGAGAGATCGTAAACATACAGGGACCCGAAATAGTACTGTTCCGGGACTGTACTTTAAAAATTTTTCCTTAATATACAGGTATCAAAATATTTCTAAAATATTTAAATACAATAGCGGAAGACTAGCCGGATCTACTCAAGTATATACATGCAATTGATAATAAATTTTAAATCACAAAGCAGATAAATAAAGCATGCAATTAACACTTAATAGCACCTAATTTATCATACTTAAACAAAATATAATATAAAAATACCTTTCAGCAAAGATGGCTACTGAGCCCCGAATTCACCTCCCGAGAACCCGATACCCGATCTCCTCATGAAACCGGCAGAGCTTCCCTGCAATATCCCCAGAGAAACCCTCGGAGTGTGGGCTCCGAAAGTATTTCTCTAAATACTTAGAGAAAATAAAACTTTAAACTAGAAAACCCTTTTCAGGGTTTATTCTCCCGAAATTAAGTGTTTTATATATTAAATATATAAACACCTAATTAAAATTAATTTCAAAATAAAAAGGAATTAATTAGGAGAAAAGGGATATGGTTTTAAAGCCAAGAACTCAGCCAAAACCTCTCCCAAAAGTTGTAAGAAAAAATGAGGAGCCAAGCCCCCTATTTATAGGGGGAAAATCGAGAGTAAAATGGTAATTTCACACACCACTTGCATACACAACTTGGACACAAATTCTGAGGTGACCACGTCGTAGCTCTCTTCACCACGAGTCCAACGCCGCCAAGAACTCGCCGAAACCCCGCCGCACGCGCCCACACGCGTGGCCTGAAGGTGGCGCGTGTGTGACACACGCGGCCACCTAGGGCTTCTGTACTACCACGTCATCAATTTTTTTTTATTTTTTTTTATTTTCTCCAAAATAAAATTTCGGGCATTTCCAACACTTTGGAATTTCAATTTATTTTCTCAAAATAAATTCCTTGGCTATTTTCAAACACTTTGAAAATTTATTTCTCTCTTTCCTTTTAATGTTTTATCTTCGGGTTTTCAATTGGGGCTTGCAGGGGGACCTGCAGGACTAATTAATTTTAGCTTCAAACGGGTTAATATATTATAATCCCATGATAATAATTAATTACCGTTTAACAATATTTAATTCCACTAAATAAATATTATTGCACTCTAAAATTAATTAAATTATTCACGAATTTCTCGATCTAGAATAATTACGCATTTCACTCCTCCGTGTAGATATCCATGAAAAATAAATTGCAACTACTATCATTTATTTTTCATCTCTAATCTGAAATTTATTGATTCGCCTTAAATTCAAATTCTCTATATGTGAAACACATTCATCATACAAATTCGGTGACGTATCACGCGAAATGCTTTGGCCAAAGACTTAATTTGAACTTTTGCAAATCTATTTCAGGGATATCTTTTACCTTCCAGTAAGGCCACAGATTCCTCGATTAATATAACTCTTTAGCACATTTCATGTTGTCACCGAACGTACAAAGTATTTTGGCCACCCGTTACCGAGACCTCACTTCGAGTATATTACATTGACTAACACTACATGCCTAAAGCTGAAATATTATCAGGATTAAGAGTACAATGCTTCTTGAGATTTTATTCATTTTAGATAGCAATATAAAATGAATAATCTCACTGGTCCAGTTCGATGTTTCCAATCCTTTTGAAAATCATCAACGTGTTATAACCGGAATCACCATTCCCTATGAAGAAAGACTAATCATCTTATATAACCACGTTATAGTCTTGATAAGAACATATTTTTATCTTACCGACTAGAACTTTAATGACACGTGATTTCGGTATTCAAAGTCTTTTCCTATGAAACACATTTCATATGAGAATGCCACCACACGCCATTAATTATCAATATGTGAAATACTCACAACTCGCCGTAAATTCAGTTTAATTAATTCAACAAATTGAAATTTCAGGGCACTATTCCCAACAGTTCTAAGGTACAACACCTTTAAGGAGCTCTTTCATCTCAGAATGAAAGAAGGCACAAGTGTCCATGAGCACGGTCTAAAGTCTCTTGCTTTGAATGAGAAATAGACCTACATAGAAATGCCACTGAGTGAAGAACTCGCTGTGGATTTGTTGCTCGCGTCGCTTCCACCATCATTCAATCCTTTCGTGTTAAACTTCAACATTAATCATCCTCATGATATTGTAGCCGAGTTGATTAGTCAACTTGTGACTGCTGCAGACATGATAAAAAAGGATCATAAGGTAATGATAGTCACTTCCTCTTCTAGCCCTTCTAAAGGCAAAGGGGAGAAAGTTCCCAAGAAGAAGGGATCTCTTAAACCTGAAGGAGGGGTTAAAAAGAGAAAGGCCAAGAAGAAAAGGGATCAAAGAGAGGACGTTTGCCACCATTTGGCAAGAAAGGGCATTGGAAGAGGAATTGCCAAGAGTACAAGGATACTCTAAATTCCTTTGAGTTTAGTTTTAATTATTTTCGTATGTTAGATTCGTTTTTTAGATATTACTGAATGTTTATGAGTTTGATGTTAGGAATAGTGCCCTAGAAAGCTGGTTTGGCGTAATCTGCATTGGGACTTTCCATATATCACAGACAATCTTTGAATAATATACGATTGATTACAATCATAGGCAAACACTTCTTTATATGCCTATACGTGTTTTGTGTGTTTCCATTACGTGCGCATATATGAGAACTCCTCTAATCCTGATGACTTTAGGACTCTACCATTTAGGTGAAATGGTTCATGAAACGAGCCCTATATCACATAAGTCATGATCAATGAAATACTCCAAGCCGATGAGTCCTACAGACAGTGGGAGTGTCAACCTGACTCCTCTAAGGCTTGCTTGTGGGATCACGCCCTTAAGAAGGACCACCTTGTTTCATATAGGTGCAAAGTGTATAGTTGATACGTGCATGATACATGAGGGTGCTTACTTCAATAAGTAAGTTCACTGAGGTGCCCCGTGTGAGAAGATTCCTAAATGGGAAAGGAAGTTTCTATTTCAGGAAATGGAAACTTCCAGATTAGGAAATATCTCACGAGTCATTGATATGATTAATTGATCCTTAGACTTGACGTTCCTTGTCACTTTATGAGTTAACTTTGTAGTCTTAGGTATAAGCTTTAAAGGGTGTCGCCTTAGACAACTGATTCAAGGCTTATGCTGGGGCTGCACAAGTGATTCATGAAAGTGAATGAGAATCAAGAAAGGACCTACACTTGCATTTACAAGGTGATCTCTTATTGTGTAAGTCATTCATACGCCATATGGAGTCCTTGGCCAAGGCAATAGATCAAGACATCAAGAAAAGGGTTTCTTGGATTGAGATCAAATGGATATGAAATGCACTTAGCTTTAAGACCAGATTATTAGGGTTCTAATTATTCCCTTACCCTAGATCTTGGTTGAGAGATAGTAAGTAGGAGGATTGTATCTCACATGAATCAATGACTTAAAGGTTCTGTCGAATCCGAACATTCCAATTCAGCTAGGGGTTAAACACCTGTTGCTAGACTATGGTCGTTTAATCTGTGGACTGATTAATTAATTAGTGAATTAATTAATTAGGGTCACTGCTAATTGAATTGAGAACCTAGAGGGTCACACACAACAACTTGGTTACATGAGTTGAGGCTTTAAAATGATTAAACGAGTTAATCGGGCCTAGAGGGTTCCACACGTGTGAAACCACACGTGTGGGTCACGTGACTGGACACGTGTCATAGGGACACGTGTGCCACACGTGTTTATTTGATTGAATATTAAATAATTAATTTATTAATTATTTAATAGACTTTGGTTTAATTTTGAATTAAAAAGAAAGTCTTATTTTGGAGAAAAAATAATCTAGTTAATTAATTATGAATTAATTAATTAGATAAAATAAGTTATTTATTTTAAATAAATAAGGTATAAAATTATCCAAAAATAGTTTGGATATTTTAGCTCTCTTGAAAGTTGATTTGAATTTGAATTCAAAGTCAAAGTCAAAATTACTTGATGATCAAGTAATAGGAGAGAGGGACCAAATCCTTGGTCCATAAGGACTAGGATTTTCGGTCCTCCCTTCCTATATATAGGGGAGCTCGAGCTCCCCTTAGAGCTAATCGAGAATTCTTTTGGTTCATGTGTTGAACACCATCCTTTCTCCAAGATAAACGAAACCCTAGGTTAAGCCTAAACACTAACTAGAAAACTAGCATCCTTACTAGTTAGATTGTAGCCAAGTTGGTGGACTATCTCTAGAGAGCTTCAAGTTAGAAGTTTTGAAGATTCGAGATTTACCAAAAAGTGGGGATCAAGCAAAACGATCAGAAGGGATGATGAAACGATTCTGAACCCAACATAAAACGAATGAAAAAAACGAACCAAAGAAGATGGCGAAAACCGTTCGGCCATATCCTGAAGGATGAATTTTTTCACGAGGGTTTTGTGACTGGCAGTTTTCTACTTTCGCAAAACTGATTTTCGAAGGGAGTTTCAATCATCTCTTTCTCGTTTCATGTTTCTTTCTTTATGTTGTATTGTTAAGAACTTCCATAACATGATTTGAATCCAGGTTGGTGTGGATTGTTATCCCTACAATGGATTCTGAAGTGGAAAGAGATTTCGAGGAACGGTTGCCATTACCGCATGAAGCGCGTTTGAGGGCGGCTCAAAACGTGTCAAGAAAGCTACTACCCAAGTGAGTTTCTTGATCTCTACGAATTTGGATACACGATTGCGAGTCCAAGATCTTTTTGTTGGAAAAATTTTTAAATTTTCGCTGCTTTCTGATTCCTGTTTTCCAACATTTGATTCTTAGACTTTGTTTAGATTTGATGAATATAAATTCGATTAATGCAAATTTCTTTAGTTTTATGAGTTTTGCTTTAATTATGAGTAGCTAATTCTCTAGGGCTAGGGGAGTGATGATGAATGCATGATAAGTGTTTAATTATGAGTAGCTAATTCTCTAGGGCTAGGGGAGTGATGCTTGAATGACTTGTGTTAATTCTTAGTTTGAAAACAGGTTTGAATTGACTTGCGATGACCTGATCACCCTTAGCATGTGTCATAATTGCCTATAGATCGAGAGATTGATGGTAATTTAGATGGTTTTCATAACTTGTAAGTTATAGAATACAAAGAGATTTGGTTCTAGCTTATACAACAGTAATCTTATTCCATGTCGAGCCGCTAGAATATTGAATTGCACTAGTCTAGTTCCTATGGTTTAATTAACCCATGTGCATTTCTCGTTAACGCCCCGTTACAGCTTGAAATCGCCATAAAGCTTTTATAAGTGGTAACGGGCGTTACCACTTTTCTTCTACCCAGGGGTAAGCGTTAACCCTCCTATCTCGCCAAAGCTTAGCTCTTATGCCTGGTAACGGGGGTTACTTAATTTGTTCTTCCAAGGGGTAACGGGAGTTACTCCTTTTATCCTCCAAAAGTGCGTAAATTTGCTTTGCTTCACCATTTCGTAACTCCAACTCTAGAAACACCTGAAGGGAGCAAAATAAACACATAAACGCATCAAATGACACAAAAATATAATCTAATCAATGCTTAAAACCATGCAAATTCTACACTCAACAAAATCCCCGGCACTTGACTATTGCTTGTCCTCGAGTAATACGGAAAGAAAGAAAACACATCCTCATCAAACCATCTCCTCAAAGAAATCATCGAACCATTACCTAAACAAGTCTAGCTTATCAAATCAAGTACTCATAAACATAAGATCATCAAAACTTAGTATGAAAAACATACCCTTGTGTTTTGTGTGAATCAAAAGGAACAATGTACAAAGATTACAATGACAAATTCAGAATTTGTTCCTAAGTTCTAATCATCAACTTCGGAATACACTCTTCGCACCTATCTCCACTAATGGAATTAAATCAAGACTTAGGATCGGTAAGTCTTTCGAGCTTGTAATGTAGCCTTAGGGTAAGGTTATGGAAATTTGGACCAAGTGACTACTCACCAAGCTTACATCATTCAATCTTTAAACTCACAGCACTTCAATTCCGCCATTAAACACAAAGAAAAACCCCAAATTCTTCAACAGTTGTATACCACACTCTCAGTTTCACACTTGCATAATTTTTTCTTTCTTTTTCTTGTCTTTTGCTCTTTCTTCTCTTTCCTTCATATCTTTTCTTTTTCACACTTTTCTCATTCTTTTCTTTTTCTTTACATACTTCTCTCAAATTCAAGCATAAGAACAATCAAAAGGGGTCAAAAGATAGACATTCACTATAAAAATCAAACGAGCAAGCCTTGGTGTAAAATTGACAAGGTAGGTATTCTTATGTTGTGCATTAGGCTTATAATGTGGCCACAAAAATCTTTGCACAACAATTAGGCTCATCAGGGTCAATAAGATTACGCAATTTAGAGAAAAACGACTAAAAAAAATAAAAATTTAAAGGCTTAATATCCTGCGACAACGAATGCCTACTTCACTTCCTTAATCTTTCATTAACTCAAAATTTCGCCTCAATAGCACTAAAATGCATCCTAATCAAGTCTTAGACTCATTTGGAAATCATCAATTTACCTTTCTAAGCAAAGTACATTATCTCATTCAAAAATGCTCAAAATATAAGGGCATACTAACTCACTAAATCATAAAATCTCATGCAAATTTTCCTCAATTCAAAAAGCCTAACTTATTCTAGCAAAATCTCAACAATCAAACTTCAAACAAAAAGTTCAAAACAAGGGAAAATTTTCAAAAATTTCAAATTACTCGATTCTTAGCAAATCATAAGTGTAACTACATCTAATCATGCAAATATTCAATAAAACTCATAACAAGCATGCACTTCCTCCCCCACATTTAATCTTTGTAATGTCCTCATGCAAACTAAAGAGTTAAAGTTCAAGAAAACTCCCTGATCGAATGAAGAACCGGCAACGTGCTAACAAAGCTTTCAAAACCTGAATAAGTGACTAGAAAACACGAATCAAGTGCACCGGCAATTGACAATCAATATGCATTCAACAATCAACACATAAGTCACAAATTCACGTAAAGAATAGCACCACTGCATAAACAAAATTCACGGAGTTCAAACATATGCAAAAGTCTAAGTGTGGCAAAAAAATAATAATATCCAACATATCAACGAACATGCCTAGAAAGAATGTCTAGAAATTAGGGGAGAAAAAAAAATTAAAATAACAGAATCAGGATGATGGGGGTCCTCCAAAATACTGATCAACACGAGCACAGAACACTTCAAACTGAGCCTCTAACCGAGCCTCCCACGCATCAAATCGCTCATCTACATAATGCGCTAAATCCTCAACTCTCGCGATCACGTGGTCAGATCAGCCCTTAATCCTGCCAACTCTGCACGCAATCCTCTCACAGTAACAGGAGCTCCATCACTAGCTTCATCAACAACAGGCGCGGCACTGCGAAGAATCCCAAATTCGTCATCCGGCCTATCAGGAATCCGAGCTAAAAGCTTCTTCTGCATCTCTGAAAGCTCATCAAACCGGACCTTAACCCAGCTATACATCTGCCAGAGCCAATCTCTATCCCGTATTGGCCACCATGGCAAATTGCACTCCTTTAGTTGTCCACTCTCCCAAGCAATAGCCAGGCCTACATTCTCTAAGCACTGTGGACCAATATCATAGCCAAAGTCAACGGGCAATAACCCCCGAGGGCTCCAATTCATCTCTCGAGCAAACATAGTCACATATGCACTGTCAGCAATCATACCAGTGACACTCCCAGCAATCTCCTGAAGCTTCCATAAAAACTTAGTCGGCCGTCATCTCGGCGTACGTTAAATCCTTCCTAGTAAGGAACGGCAACCAACCTATGTTGTCAAACAGTCTCCTTACTTCCACCCAAGCCTCAAACTTCTCCATCCACACGTCTTTGAGAAACCTAGTAGATACAATGTTCCTTGTCAAATTCCTTTGAAAAGGATTACCCATAGCATTCACTGTTATATTGACTGATTCCAATGGTTGATGATCCAACCGGGATGAAGTCGTGAAGGGCTCCGGAACTCTAGGGCGCTTAGTGCGACCCATAGTACCTTAAATTAAATGAAAATAGCAAGACAAAACACACAAGTTACTTAGAAAATTCATCAAACACCTTATGTGCATAGGCCTAGGGTGTGAGTTCTAACTTAAAGTTCTTCAATCTACCCAACTCAAATTCACACTAGCCTATAATCTACAACTTAAGCTCAAAATTCTCTACCTTCAACTTCATAATTCGGACTCAAGACTAATTAGAAGTTAGGATTATTCAAAAATTCAACCCAATTCAAGTTAAATTCACTTCAAGGCATTAATCCTAATTCTAGCATGCATAATCTCTCAAAATTTATCAATTCAATCTCAAAGTGTCTCCTAATATGCAAATTCAATCCTAGGTTTCCTTTTTAGATCAAAAAAATTAACTCTAACAATTCACCCTAAGAAAGGGGTATTGACTTAACTTGATTCAAGAAGAAAGAGAGAGAGTGTAAACTTGGTGGTGATGCTTCTTGGTTGCAAGTTGACAATGGTGGGCCAAGGGGAACTATTGAATCTCTCCTAAGGTAGAATGAGTATGGGCAAGTGTATTTATAGGTTTGGGAGAGAGAAATCCAAAATTGGGCAGGAAAAGAATTAATTTTAGGGTTAATTACACGAACCCCCCTGTCCTTTGGGCCATTTGGCGGATTGGCCCCTATCCTCTCATTTTGGGCGATTTGCCCCCTAACCTTTGAAAAATCGCTCACTTTACCCCTTTGAAAAAAATTTAACAAAGCATATTTGTACGATGCGGATATCAAATGTGTTGATATGATATATCAAATTGAAGCTCTCGACGCAAGGAACACAACAATGGTCTCAAAATCAAAATCCGACAATTGACGAAGAAGAAATCATCGGTCAAAGGTGACGCACGACAAACGAAGTGTTTGACGGCTAATAGGGTCGGATAGGGTATGGGTTTTGTTCTCCTTGGAGAGACGAGTACGATGACAGTGGTCTTGGAACTTGGATCTTCATATCGGAGGAGAAATCGATAGTCAAACTTGGTCGAAGGGGTCAAGTGAGCGATTTTTTAAAGGTTAGGGGGCAAATCGCCCAAAATGAAAGGATAGGGGGCAATCCGCCAAATGGCCCAAAGGACAGGGGGGTTCGTATAATTAACCCTTAATTTTAACATTAAAAACATATTTCCCAACCCTAATAATTGCGTAATCGTCTCGGTAACGGGCATTACCGAATTTCCTCTTGCACGAGGTAACGGTCGTTACCCTTAATGCCCTAGACGTCTGACTCTGTTAACGGGCGTTACTGAAAAACAACTACGAGGATGTAACGCCCGTTACTAATAATGCGTGGGACGCCTGACCTCCTTAACGGGCGTTACCAAAAGATAACTGAGATGGTGTAACACCCATTACCCATATTCCGCCCAAAACACAATTATAACACAATTACAAACCGGAAGGTGCTTAATCGCGTTAATTACCCGAAATTAACTCACAAAATTCAATCAAACCATAGTGCACCCATCACAGAACACACAAACATTACTCAACACATAAACAATGATTCTTATCAATTCATTCTTCACATAGACAAACTAATCTCATGCACACCATACGAGCATAGTAAATGGACCTCAATATTGACATTAAAGCTCAAATCACGGTCCTTGTTCCATCTAGAATTCGACTTCCTAGCAAAACATCAAGTGACCTACAAAATGAGAGAGACAACTCTATTAACGAGATAGAGAACTCTATTAACGAAAGAAAAGAAAACAACAAAAACAAAAGGAAAAGAAACAAAAAAGAAAAATTTAGTTCAAGTTATAGTCGTTAGCTTGACTTTGAAAACCGGATTAGAGATTAGCAATGCCCAAACAACGAGTCACAAGGAGTGACCTCGTTCTTGTTACTCACAAAATCGGAGCTTGATCTCCAAGTATCTAATTCCAAAACATCCTTTATTCTCGATTTTCGGGACTTCGGTTCTCCTTCCCAATCAACTGCATCTCTTTTCTCTATGAATAGTATCGTTCCATCTGAGGTCTCACTTATAACCTTAATCATGCAACACTTGTCCGGAATCGGTGATGGTGGTATGGAACCAAAATTCCTAAACTCCATTCTTTCATCTCCTATTTTGAACGTAAGACGTCCATTCTAAAAATCTATGTCCGCTTCAACCGTCGCTAAAAACGGTCTTCCAAGGATCAATGGCATCCTCTCCTCACTCTCAATATCAAAAACTACAAAATCATTAGGAATGTGAAATCTTCCAACTTTTGCCAAAACATCTTCAAGAATTCTGATCGGGTGTTTCACCGATCTGTCAACTAGTTGGAGTGTCATGTTAGTCAGTTTGAGCTCCTTCACAACTAATTTCATGCAAGTAGATAAAGGAATTATACTCACACTAGCTCTTAAATCACATAAAACATTATGAAATTGCAAAGAACCAATAGTGAGAGGAATTGAAAAACTCCCTGGATCTTTAAGTTTCGGGGGAAACTTATGCTGAATAATAGCATCGCACTCCTCAGTAAGTATAACAGTGGTGAAACTTATCCGACTTCCCTTGGCTTGAAATCACTTCTTTCTCTAAATTCTCCTTCTGAAAATCATCTTACTCTTCAACTTTCTCAAGTACAACTTTCTCAACATCCGAACCTGCAAGTATCTTCGGAGCTTCATTCTCTCTATTATCTCCTACAACTATGGCCTGACAATGCTCCTTAGGATTATTTTCGGTTTGACTTGGGAGCATTCCCGAGCCTCTCATATTCAAAGATTGGGCAATCTGACCAATCTGACCAATCTGAGTCTCCAAAGTTCTGGTCTGATTTACCACTTTATCTAATTGAGATTCCAACTTCTGAAGTCGACCCGTAGACACGGTTATGAACTTCTCAAGTACAACCTCCCATCCTTGCTTTTGCTCCTGTTGAGGGGGCACAGCATTGTAGGGGGCTGGCGGTCTTGGTTGAAATTGCTGCCTAGGCTGAAACTGTGGCCTAGGTTGAGATGGTTGTTGAACATTCTGATTATTCGACCAAGAAAAATGAGGGTGGTTCTTCCATCCTGGATTGTAGGTGTTTAAGTAGGGATCATTTGCTGGTTTGGAATTGTTTGCATAATTCAGCTGCTCTTGCACCTGTTCTCCTGCATTGGTATGAGGACACATATTAAACGCATGTGGACCACTACAAATTTCACAAGTTACCTGAACTGGTTGGGATGGTATCCCAACTACATTGACAGAAAGTTGATCCAATTTCTTGTTAAGGGCTTCAAATTTGGCATTGATGACGGTTAGGCCATCTAACTCTATGACCCCTGCTTGCACCTTAACTGGTTGTACATGGCTCTTCTCGTGCACAAAAACATAGTTTTGTGATATATTATCTAACAACTCAGTAGCAACTGCTTCAGATTTTGACAAGAAAGCTCCGCCAGCTACGGCATCCATCACTCCTCTAAAAGTTGGGGATATCCCATTGTAAAAAGTCTAAATCAATAACCAACCGAGAATCTTGTGATGTGGACACTTCATCTGCAAATCCTTGAATCTCTCCCAAGCTTCATAGAAAGACTCTCCATCTAACTGTCTGAAACCTTGAATATCATTCCTGTACTTCGTGGTCTTGCTAAGAATGCCTGAGATAGTGCTGCCAAAGTCTGAAAAGATTCGTTTGGGACAGTACTCAACTATGTTTTAGCTCGTTCCCTAAGTGAAAAGGGAAAAAGCCTAAATCGGATAGCATCAGTAGTGACATTGTGAATTTTGAAGGTATCACACACTTCAAGAAAATACTCAAGATGTGATGTTGGATCCTCCAATGGTAATCCTGAAAACGGATTACTCTGCAGCAAATTTATGATAGCTGGTTTGATCTCAAAGTTGTTTGCTTCGATCAGGGGATAGCCTGCAGTCTGAATTGCTCCAGCTTACGGCACGTTATAATCTCTTATGGCTAGTGGTAGTGGGTCTTGAGGTGGGTTGGCCATTGGTAAAGTATTAGGTTTTTTCTTCTTCTTACGCCTCCTCCTAATAACACTTAGTGTTCTCTCGATCTCCGCATCGTATGGTACCAATTCCGGATCTTGAGATCTTCGCATGCAGCGTAACCCTGCACAAAGGAAAAAGAGATCCTCAGTCCAATTCCACAGTGACCAAAGATAATGAACACAAAGTAAAGTAATAGTCTAAAGCACTAGATCAAAATATTCAAGTAATATTGATTTAAAACGCCTTCCTCGGCAACGGCGCCAAAAAACTTGTTGTTGTGTTCTACTTCAGTTAAAACCAATCGTGCAAGTGTACACTAACATACGCGTAGCACAATAGGATCGTACCCACAGGGAAGGGAAATCAATCACTACTCTATACTTCTTTCTAATCTAAATACCGAACGACTTTGAGGGGTTGTTGTTTATTAATCTACTAAAAATAGAAATTAAGCAAATAACTAGAAATACGTGCAAGTAATAACTAAACAAACGAATTAGAAATCAGTAGACTAAGCAGGCAGGGGAAAGTAATGAATCATACATTCAAGAGTTGATGTGATACTCGTCTGACAAGTGTAATTCTACAACCTAGTCACTTATATTTGTATTACCCTCTCTCAAGGTGTAACCAAGTTCTTAATTAGTGTTCAATGTTGCTCTCGTAATCACCAATAGTTAATTAAACCATAGGAATAAGACTAGTGAAATTCAATATTCTAGCGGCTCGGCATGGAATAAGATTACTGTTGTATAAGCTAGAACCAAATCTCTTTGTATTCTACAACTCACAAGTTATGAAAACCATCTAAATTACCATCAATCTCTCGATCTATAGGCAATTATGACACATGCTAAGGGTGATAAGGCCATCGCAAGTCAATTCAAACCTGTTTTCAAACTAAGAATTAAAACAAGTCGTTCAAGCATCAAATCAAACACTTATCATGCATTCATCATCAATCCGCTAGCCCTAGAGAATTAGCTACTCATAATTAAAGAAAAACTCATAAAACTAAAGAAATTTGCAATAAACGAATTCATATTCATCAAATCTAAACAAAGTCTAAGAATCAAACTTATAAACATTCAGTAATATCTAAAAAACGAATCTAACATACGAAAACTAATTAAAACCAAACTCAAAGGAATTAGTTTGATAATTAAAGTAACAATAAAACCGGAAATCATTCTAAGAATTCAATCCTTTCGTCTTCTCGAATTCTCTGAAACTCCTCTGAAACTCCTTGTCTTCTCTCCAAAACCCTAGGTCACGACCCGGAAGAAAAGCTCTCTAAAAAAGACTCCAAAACGCTCTTAAATAGCAGCCCTAATTGTTTCTCGCCGACACTGGTAACGGGAATTACCACTCCATGTGCATTTCTTGTTAACGTCCGTTACAGCTTGAAATCGCCATAACACTTTTATAAGTGGTAACGGGCGTTACCACTTTTCTACTGCCTAGGGGTAATGGGCGTTACCACTCCTATCTCGCCAAAGCTTAGCTCTTGTGCCTGGCAACGGGGGTTAGTTAATTTGTTCTTCCAAGGGGTAACGGGAGTTACTCCTTTTATCCTCCAAAAGTGCGTAAATTTGCTTTGCTTTGCCATTTCGTAACTCCAACTCTAAAAACACCTGAAGGGAGCAAAATAAACTCATAAACGCATCAAATGACACAAAAATATAATCTAATCAATGCTTAAAACCATGTAAATTCTACAGTCAACAGTCAATAGGATATTATTTCTACGATCCTCTTGAATAAAAGGTCTTTGTGTCAAGAAACATCACTTTTCTTGAGGACTCGTTCCTTAAATAAAAAAAAGGCAAGATTGCAGAACTCGAAGAAGTTTGAGACCAAGGTCCCACGCCAAGTTTGGAGACTAACATCCCTCAGCCATTCCAAGAGAGTGATACACGTGAAAATCCTCATCTAGTAAGACGTTCTGAACGAATTCCTAGACAACCAGAGAGATGGTATGGTTTTCTCCACCAAACATCTCAAATGGATAATGATCCATTAACTTATGAGGAGACACTGTTAGATTCGGACTCTGAATAGTGGAAAGAAGCAATGAAATCCGAAATGGATTCCATGTACTCTAACCAGGTTTGGACCTTGGTTGATCCACCTGATGGGATCAGTTCCTTAGGGTATAAATGGATATATAAGTGCAAGCTTGGAGTAGATGGAAGCGTAGCAGCCATTAAAACAAGATTAGTTGCTAAAGGTTTCACTCAAAGACCAAGTGTAGACTTTGATGAAACCTTCTCCCCGGTTGCAATACAAAAGTCCATTAGGATATTGCTTACCATTGCAGCGTATTATGACTACGAAATATGGCAAATGGATGTGAAAACTGCCTTTCTCAATGGAGATATTTACATGGAGCAACCCATGGGTTTCACATTCAGTGGGAGTGAACAAAAGGTTTGTAAACTCCAACGTTCAATCTATGGATTGAAACAAGCATTTAGGAATTGGAATATTCAGTTTGATAAAGCAGTCAAAACGTTTGGCTTTATTCAAAATTCGAATGAATCCTGCATGTACAAGAAAGAATTGGAAACCTCGGTTCAATTTTTTAAACTTTATGTAGATGACATCCTTCTCATTGGGAATGCGAAGGATGACATGAAAGCAACAAAGTCTTGGTTATCGAACCAATTTGAGATGAAGGATCTTGGTGATGCATCCCACATGCTCGGAATAAAGATCTATCAGGATAGATCTAGAAGATTGTTAGGATTATCACAGTTGATTTACATAGACAAAATACTATAGAGGTTTAGTATGGAAGAATCCAAACGTGGAAAACTTCCAATGGGCCGGGAACAGTTCTTTCGAAGAAGCTGTGTCCAAACACTGAACTTGAAAAGTCCAGGATGTCTAGAATTCCTTATGCATCAGCTATAGGAAGCATAATGTATGTGATGCTATGTACTCGACCGGATGTGGCTTATGCACTTAGCGTGACTAGCCGATTCCAATCTAACCCTGGTGAAGGTCACTGGACTGCTGTAAAGAACATCCTTAAGTACTGGAGAAGAACTAAGGATTTGTTCTTGGTTTACGGAGGCCAGCAAGATCTTTCCATTAGAGGATATTGTGATGCAAGCTTTGCATCGGACATGGATGACTTTAAATCCATGTCACGATACATATTCTGCCTAAATGGCAGAGAAGTTAGTTGGAAAATTTCCAAGCAAGCGACCACTGCAGATTCGACCACTGAGGCCGAATACTTTGCTGCAAACGACGCAGCTAAGGAAGGTGTTTGGGTAAGAAACTTCATCCAAGAGTTGGGTGTAGTTCCTAGCATTAAAGACCCCGTTACAGTGTTTTGTGACAACACCGGGGCGGTTTCTCAAGCAAGAGAACCAAGATCTCACCAAATGACCAAGCACATTTTAAGGAAGTATCACTTTTTTTAGTGATATCGTCAAGAGAGGAGATGTGCAAATTGAAAGGGTCACATCGGCAGAGAACATGGCAGATCTACTTACTAAAGCCCTTAGTCAATAGGCTTTTGAAGGACATCTTCAGAAGATGGGACTTAGATTAGCACCTTAGTGGCTTTGACGGGTAAGTGGGAGATTGTTAGGAATAGTGCCCTTAAAGCATATGTTTGCTTTACTATTTCCTTGTAAAATCACGAACAGTCTTTCAATAATAAACGAAATGATTTTGTTCATAGGCAATCACTTCTTTATGTGCTTATTTATGTCTATTTGGGTTTGACTGTGTTTTGCATGTACTGAACTCCCCTAATCCGATGAGGTCGTTAAGAATTTTATCGACATGGGAACGACACATGAAACAAGTTCTTAACTCCATAGGCAAGGATTAGAAACTTCTCCAAGTCAATGAGTCCGACAGATAGTGGGAGTGTCGACCTTGACTCTGCTGAGACTTGCTTATGTGATTATGTCCTTTTGAAGGATCATTCAGTTTCATGGAGTTATAAGTACATACATTGATGCGTTCATAATACATAAGGGTGATTGTTACAATAACTTCATCACTGAGATGTCCCGCATGAGAACATTCCTAAATGGGAAAGGAAGTTTCCAGAATCTTCCAGATTAGGAAATATCTCACAGGTCAATGACGTGATTAATTAATCCTTAGACTTAAGATTCTGTAATGTCTCATATGAGCTAACTCTGTAATCTTTGATATAGGCTCAAAAGGATGGTGCATATAGACATCTAAACCACGGCCTATGTTGGGATTACACAAGTGAATATGAAGAATTAGTAGAATCGATAAAAGACCTACACTTGTTAAGAACAAGAATGATCTCTTACTGATTAAGTTATTCGTAGTCCATTAAACATTAAACCCTTGGCCAAGGTGGATAAAAGATCAAGACATCTAGAAAATGGGGTTTTCTAGGATTGAGATCGAAATGGATATGAAACGAACTTAACTTTAAAGATCAAGAATATTTAGGCTCTGAGAATATTCCCATGCCTTAGTTCTTGATTGAGAAATGAAGTTGTAGGAGGATTGTATTTCACTGATCGTCATTGACTGAAAGGTTCTTTGATTCATTTTGTTGTTCGGCTAGGGGTCACACACCCATTGCTAGATTACGGTAGTGTGATCTGTGGGGTGATTAATTAATTAGGGAATTAATGAATTACTGTCACTGCTAATCGAATAATGAACCTAAAGGGTCACACACAAATGCCAGAATACAAGGGTTACGATAGGATGTTAATATGATTAACGAAGGATCAAATTGTTGGTCGGAAAAGGAGCTACAATACGTGAGCATTACCAAGTGTCACGCATGCCGGCGTGGTTGCCACGTGTCATGCACACGTGGCTGATGCGTGGCTCCGACGTGTGGTTTATTCCACACATGAATTCTTTTCTAGAAAATTAATTGATTAAATTGTAATTAATTAATTTTATTCTTTTAATTAATTATTGAATTAATTATTAAGGCTCTTCTTAAATAAACTTAACCCAATAACTAATTAATTGGGAATTAAATTATTTATTGAATATTGACTTTTGACTTTAAGAAAGTGGAAAAGTCAAACTTCCTATTGTAGGAGAGAGAGAAGATTATTCTTGCAAGACTTGGAGAACAAGTTGAGAACTTATTCTTTCAATTAAATTAATAATTAATTAGTTAATTAGTGAGCAAGAAAACAAAATCCAATTGGGTCTTGGAAACCCTAATAGGATCGAACCAACCTAGTATATAAAACATGGTATCAGAGCGGGTGATGATCCGTAGAAATGGATCTGAACCTTGCTCATCACTTTCCCATACCTTTCTCGGCCATGGCCGAACACAAAAGCAATCAATCCAACACCGGCAAGGAATCGGAACAACCCATCGATTCCTTAGCCATTAAATTAGCCCGGATTATCAAAAATCGACAAACACCAAATTCAACAACAGCAAAGATCCCTCGACTTCCCAGAAACAACCCAGATTCAGAAACAAGAGAACTAAAATCAGCCTTCCAATTCGCTTCAAATTCCCAACCCCCATCGGTGAAACTCACCGTAGAATTCGAAAATAATGGCTGGAAGTTTTTGTTGACGTCGCGCGATGTACAACCTGATACCTAGCACTCCAGATCTAGCCTCTCAAGAGTGGGACGGAGAAGTCCAGATCTAACCTCAAAGTCGCCAAAAATCTCAAACCCAGAGATGGAAATCCCGAACCCAGCGCCTTGTTGCTCTCGCGCGTCGATGTGTGCTTACGCCACCGGCTTATGTGAACGGGAATGCAGCCATGGAGACGAAAATCGGGAGGGAATAATCTGGTGCAACATAGCCCGAATCGAAGGCGAAGAGGAGAAGTTTGAAATTGGCAAGCCATGTGATGAAGAGAGCGGTGAGTGCTATGGAGAAGAAAAGAGAGAAGAAAAAGAATTAAAAAAAAAAATAAGAAAGGAAAAAACTCCACTCTCTCTCTCTCTCTCTCATCATTACAAAAGTAAAACCAAAGGAAAAAGGTTGGAAAGTGGGTCGAAAGTGGACTTGTCTCCACTTTGTGAAAATAAAAATGGTTATGATTTTGAAAAGTGGCTGATAATAGACTTGGGGCCATTTTTATGAAAATAAAATAAGAATTGGAAAAAAAAAAAAAAAGGAGAACAGCAGCGACGAAATCGAGAATTCGAAGACGCCAAGAAAAACTTGTTGAATCAAACTCATCTGAAGTTCAGTTGAGGAAAACAAGCCTGAGAATGAGAGGCAACACGGCAAGAGTCCGAAAGACGCCGCCAAGAAAAAAGGGCACAACAGCCCCAAACAAATCAAAACTCATTGATACGAGCATAAACTGTCAAAAAAATTCAAATCATGGCTCCTCGATACGAGCATAAACTATCCAAAGCATGGCTCCTTGATACGAGCATAAACTGTCAACAAAATGAAGGCTCCCTGATATGAGCATAAACTGTCTACGAGAAAAGCAGATCCGTTCGCACCAAGAATCGCGAGGACCGGGTCGCCAGCGACAAGAAAGCAATCTCCAAAAATCAACAATAATAACGGAGAGAAGATATCCAGCGAAGTCTTGAGCAAGTTGTATATCGGGGATCCGATGATTCAACTTGAGGGGGAGTGTTGGAATAGTTGACTATTAGTTATGGGCTAAATATGAAACGGAAGATTGTATTCCTAATAAGTAAAAGATAGGCCAGATTTGTTGGTATTTCTTTGACCAACTTTTCCTTGATTAGTGGCTTTATTTATGGCTTAATTTAGGATAGTGATTAGGGTATCTCTATTATAAATTGTAATCCTTGTTTAGTCCAAAATACAACACAAGTAATAGAAATGTAGTCCATAATTTCTAACATGGTACTTCTCTTATTCTTTAGACGAATACTCGAGAAGTGTTAAGTTTTTGAGAAAATCCAAAAGAAAAGTTTTCAAAGTAAATCCTAGCCTAACACAAGTCATCGAACTAGCATTCTCTCTCGCTTGATCGTGTTCTAGGACTGGTGTGGATACGCTTTGGAGGGCTTCTAATTCGGAGTCTAATTCGAAGGTCGTTCGAGGGATTCCGCTTGAAGGGTGTTCGTTAGGCGGTAACGACATAACTAGAAAGCTTCTACCTTTGTAAGTTTCTAAAACACCCTACGATACGTTACAAAAATTACAAGACAACGATTTAACTTTTGAAAAATTTTAAACTTCCGCCGCTCAACTCTTTCGTGTTTTCTAACAGTGTGTTCATGACTTTAATTGTGAAAATGGAAAGTTTCTCACATGCATTATATAAACAAGTGCTTGTTCTGGAAAATCCCCATTTGCATGTATCGGTAAGGGCCCGAGGCAACGTGGGAAGAGGAGCCAGGAAAGCATGGGCTGACGGTAAATCTATCTCGCGACCTCTACGGGGGACTGTGCTATCATCAAAGGTAGTTGATACCACATGTCGCCTGTGACCGGCAATGGATGCCGAAGGAGCATATTACCAAAATGGGCTATGACTCGAGTGTAATTGGATGGTTAAGGATTAGCTACCTCTTCCATCACCCAAAGGAAAAAGGGATTTATTGTTTTTGTTCTTGTCTTGTAGAGTAAAGGTTGGAGAAAGGGTATAACTTGGTACCTACTGATTGCTTGAAAACCTTAATCCGGTATATGCCATCGTTCTTGAAAATAAATGATTGTCTTGTTCTTGAAAATTGAGGCTATATCGGATTGAGGCAGCTTGTTATTGCATTGCATATCTCTACCTATTGCATCGTGTATATATCTACTATATTCTTTCCGCACCAGTCGCTCGACTGACCCTCTCTTGTTCTATTTTTTATTACCTTATTGGCTACATATTGGAGTCAGTTGGGCAGCGTGCGAGTCATGTTTTACTTCTGGAGTCGAGTCTATTTAGGATTGCTTCAAGCTTGTCTTTACTTTCGTTAACATAGGATAACTCATGTTCTTATTTAATGTTTTAGATATTGATATGTCATTGTGGCCTGTAAGCCTAGTGTAGTTAATTTTGTTTGGCCCGTGCACCTTATTTGAGCATATTTTGTTATTAAAATTGAATTACATGTTTTAATTAATATTGGCCCGTGGCCATTGCATGTTGAATGCTTACTTTTGCTTCCGCTACCGCTACAACATACTTCTTTGACAACTGTCCATTTAGAGTCGGCCAGCTAGGTGTTAATCTTGCGTGTTTCCCGTTCGCTATAGTTTGGTGTGCATACGGATTGCCCATTTCGTATGTAAGTCGGGCTATGGTGCAGAGGATGTGGTGGCTCCATGCTCGGGGCACTATAGCTACCACCAAGGACTAATCATGGGGTACCACTAAAGAGATTTGGGCCAGAACATACGAGTAAACCACCTAGATATCCTATAGCTAACTTGGTGAAGGGGGAGTCTATCACCACAAGCCCGTGCCTATGCCACTTCAGTTTATTCCACTAGTGCTCCAAGTAAGGTGGAGGAGGCACTTACAAATGAGAGATACGTTCGGGCCATGGAAATACAGATGGAAGCACTTGAAAAAAACATAACTTGGGAAAAATGCAGTCTTTCCAGTGGAAAGAAAGTAGTTGGATGTCGATAGGGTTTTACTTTAAAGCATTGAATAGATGGGAGTATTGAGAGGTATAAGGCCAAGTTAGTGGCAAAAGGGTACACACAGACCTACGACATTGACTACTCAGAGATGTTCTCTCCAGTGGAGAAAATTGATACGATCAGAGTCCTATTTTCCATATAGCAGCTAATCGCGACTGACCGTTGCACCATTTTGATGTCAAGAATGCGTTCTTACATGGCAACCTCGAGGAAGAAGTGTATATGGAACCTCCACAAGGATTCATCGAGGAATATAGCAAAAGGGAAGTGTGCAGGTTAAGGAAAGCATTGTATGGTTTGAAACAGTCACCTCGGGCTTGGTTTGGAAGATTCACAGTTGCCATGAGAAAGTATGGCTACTGACAGAGTAACTTAGATCAAAGTCTGTACCTCAAGAGAATGGATGGGATGACAACATGTCTCATAATTTACGTGTATAACATGATCATTACCGGAGATGACTCAGAGGAAATTTCTCAACTATGGGAAAACTTAATTCAGGAATCAAAATGAAGGATTTAGGGGAACTGAAATACTTCCTTGGAATTGATGTGTTAAGATCTAAACGAGATATTTGTATCTCACAACGAAAGTTTGTTCTTGATTTGCTAGCTGAGACCGAATTGTTGGAGTGTAAGCCAGTCGACACTCCAATGGTTGTTAACCACGGATTGCAGATAATAAAAGGGGCAAAAGAGACTGATAAAGGACAGTATCAATGTTTGGTTGGCAAAAAATGATCTACCTTTCTCATACTCGACCTGATGTAGCTAACGCAACTGGAGTTTTGAGTCAATTCATGCATCGGCCTTAGAGAGAGCATATGGATGCAGCACTTAAGGTATGTCAGTATCTGAAGCAGCATCCTGGAAGAGGTGTCCTATTCCAGAAACATGGACACCTAAACATAGAAGCCTACACAGATGTAGATGGGCTAGAAATCCAATCAATAGACGATCGACCTCTGGGTAGTTTACACTAGTTGCGGAAAACCTAGTGACTTGGAGATACAAAAAACAGAAGGTAGTGGCACTCTCGAGCGTGGAAGCAGAGTTTCGAGGCATTACTCGGGGGGTAACATAAGTTTTTTGACTTAGGAAATTGCTCGTAAAGATTGGATTTCTGGTGACAGGAGCCTATAAACTGAGATGTGACAATCGAGTAGCCATCAGCATATCAAAAAACTCAATATAACATGACCGCGCAAAACATGTAGAAGTGGATAGACATTTGATTAGGGAGAAACTGGAAGAGGGGATTGTTGACCTTCCATTTGTACGATCAGAGGATCAGCTAGTTGATATCTTGACAACGGTCATGAAAGGAAGGCTATTTAGCAAAATCTTGAGCAAATTGAGAATTGGAGACTCGACACTCGACTTGAAGGGGAGTGTTGATAAAGGAAAACTAAAAATAAGAGATTTTGTAAAATTTGTGTAGTTGACTTTTCTTTCGTAACCTAGTTATTGTATATTATATAGACCGGTCTCTTGTACATTGTATATAAACAGAATTACATTACTAAAGAAAATCTTCTCCCAAACCATGGCTTGTTCAATAGTTAACAAGCTGAACATTAATCTTGTGAATGGCCTTAGTGGGCATTTGGATCTAAATACTTGTTTCATGCGTAGTCATTGAAAGGAGCACCTCAATTTGCTTATTGCATATAGTGTGTATATCCTTTCGTCATCATATATTGGAAGTTTCTGATAAATACAGTGAATGGTATGCGATTATACTCCAATATGATACGATAAAAGATGAAGAGAAACGAGGAATCAAATTGTAGTAATAAAAATTATGAAGATGGATATATACATATCCATATATATATATATGTATGTTTTATTTCTTCACCACGAGACAATATTACACGAATTAAGTCTCTTATTTTCTCATACTAAGCCTAATTGTTGGAGTGTGAGATACCTAAACAACTGGTTCAAAAAGTACTTTGAACATATGAGAATCTATGGTATCAGCATCATAATAGGCACTATAGTAGAAAGTCCTTACAACTGATAAAAATGTTTGTTTTATGTTCCTATCGATGCCACCGGATTCCTCGAGGACTAATTTCACTAAGGCTTGCATATCTTGCTCAATTTCCATACTTTTCAGGCTTGATCTCACTGTATTCAAATCTTCCTCCCCCAGTTCCTGTAATGTGAAAAACAGACAAAAAAAATATTTACCATTATAGATACGGGCGCACAGACACATACATGAAAACATGCTTATTTTATACCTTCGTATTTCGGATTTGAGAGAGTTGGTGACAAATTTTATTGGTAAGCTGGGAGAGATTGTTGTAGTCTTCGTGGGACAATATATCCTCATCAAAAGCAATATGGGCACCACAAATGTTTAATGTTGTCACTAAGAGCTCTGCTTCTTTCAGGTAATTGCTCTCTCTTTGTTGTTGCTTCAACAACCATGCACCCCACTACACATGACGTATATATACTTATAGTTTTTTTTTTTTTTTTTAACACACACACCACAAGTGGTCAGAGGGATTTTAACTCGGGTCATTGCCTTCGAGAATCAACCCTCAAACCACTTGATCAACCCTGTTATTATAACCAAATCAAGTAAAACCACAAGAATAAAGAAAAAAATGTTAAAAAGTAAGACGAATTACACTATAATATATATATATATATAGTGATGACAAAATAATCCGTCACTTATCATTAATGATACGAACGTTCTAAGGGATAATTGCACCGAAAATGACATTTCAGGTATTTATCGTAATTTTTGATAGCCACAAGAATTGTTTTTTGGTAAATACACGAAACTTGAGGTCATAAATGTAATTTGCCTAGAAAATAATATTGAGATTTGAATACTCCAACTCACAGCACTTTTCAGTTGGTGGCTAATGCGTTTGCCAAATCCATCAAAAAAATCGCTGAGAACTCCTTCAATAACGTTGACAAGTCCATGATCTTTCATGCTACAGCCACCAAGAAAATAGATCTAGTTAGAATCGGAATTAAGAACAGAAAATTCTTTTTTTTTTCTTTTTTAAGTGGCTTAAGAACCTTTGCTTTATCTGTAGGCCATTGAGGAGGTTATTCGCAACTGCTGCTAAAAGTTCATTCTTTTGCTCCACTAATGCACTTTCTTGGTCAAGGAAAGATGTAATCATCTTAATAATAATCTGCGCTTTTGCCCATGCTATTCTCTCCGTTGCCCTCTCGGGTTCGAATATAGTCGAAACCGCGAAAAAGTAAGCAAGAAGAAGCTCTTTTCTGCTAATCCCAAATTTATGAACATTGTGCTTTTCATACGATCTGCTCAATTAATAAGACAATATGAATGAGTTAAGTACAATTAATTCAACTTGTGACGCAAAAAAAGTACGATGCAATGCAAGTGTATATAATTTTGCATACTCTTGCATATAAAACCACTCAATCTGATGCTGTCTTTGGCATCTCTTGAAATCTAGTTTTGCAAGCTCCTTGTACTCATTGTTGCTGATTTCTTCCATCCTATATATACACACGTATAACTTATATCAAAACCAGATGCTCGATATGTCACCAGCTAGTGTTAGTTTAACAAGAAATTTCATGTTCAAGTCCTTGAGTATGCTGGTATAATAACTTTAAAACATGGTAAAGGATTAACCTGTATAAATTCTTGCCAATCCAGACATCATCAGCGCCAGCATAATGCTGTATATAGAATCTACTCACAACGCGAGCTAGGCTCGCGTACCAGGGCATCTCCAGTCCAAGCTTTATCTGTTTTTGCAAAGATTTTCAAGCATATATACAGCGAAAAATAATTCTAAAAGTTTGAACATAGAGAGGAACTTCTAATACTAGTAACCTCATCAGGTAAGTGCTTGGATATAACCCATTTATCTAGAAGCTGATTGTTGGCCAGCTTTTCTCGTAAGAAGTCATAGGCAAAGTTATTGGCCTCATCAAGAATTTGTTCTCCTGGAAATTTGAGCTGAGAAGCTCTGTAAAGATTGTATATTGGAGATGAAGACTCTATCATTTGACCATCAAAGCAAGAAAATCCGTCACCGTTCTTGAAGTTCTTCAATACATCTGTGCAAAATCAAGCACTTCCGTTATTATTCCAGGGCTTGTATTATATGTATAAATGGTCATATTGCCCTCTTCAAATAAACTTACTTGGATCAATATTATATCCTTGCAATCTTAAAAGCCTGAAACCCATGGATGTGTCATCAATGTCACAAAATTCCTCATCTCGACAACTGAAAATTCCCTTGTCTGTCCAAACTCTGATGATTAATTATTATTTTTATAAGTAACAAACCAAATTACTTCGACTTATCACGAACTTATATATTAACAAATATTTATCAGATATGTAACTTGTTAGATATTATATGCATAAATCATTATTGTTTTCCTTTATTCAAACCTATAAATGTAACTTAAGCAGTCCTCAATCTCCGACTCAAAGAAACGAGAAATTCCTAGCCGTTGTAGCCTGTCAACTGCCCAAAGACGGGCAAAATTGTCCACCGGATACGTATGGGGAACTGCAAAGGAACAATTCATTAACTTGACACAACCTTTTTGCAACTCTCTCTCTTTCTCTCTCTCTCTCTATATATATACCTCCCCCATCAAACTTTTGTACAGTGTTGTTGATAAAATTGAAGCATTTCTCACCTTTAGTCTCCAGGAAGGCAAAGGCAGTGGAGGACGGAGAAGTGAGGAATGAGCCATTAATGGATTGTAATTTGAGCAGCTTTTGCCAGCCTAAATTCTCCAATCCTTCCAAACTATAGAGTAGAGATGTGCGCTCGTTGTGCACCCTCTCCATTGGTATCCTGTTGAGATTTTTTATGCATGCATGTATTCAATTAACATTCAATATAATTTATATATATATATATATGCATTCCAGCAGCCAGTCTTCGTATATATTTGTTACCTTTTCAACTTTTTCTCCCTGGCCGTGTAAAGCTTTTTTATGACGAGAGCATCATAAGGAATATTATTGATGCCCAAGTCTTGGGCTCTCTGAAGAAAGGCGGGAAATATAACTTCAAACCCACCGGGCATGTGCTCGGCATTCGCACCTTCAAGTCTATGCACATTTTCCTTGATGTAGGATATTCCTAATTATTGAATAAAAATACACAAATGAAGAAAGAGTGAGAGCATAGTTGAACTATTTTATTGGAGTTAATTCCATACACAATCCTGTATTAGACATAAGTATAACAAAAAACCCTATCTTACAAAAATTAGTTGATAAACCCTATGTTAGCGCATAATTAGCACACCGTCCCCCAAGATTATTTGTTAGTATTTTAAATCTGTTTTTCCTAAATTACCACAATCGAATTGGGAATCACCACAATTATTGGCTCTTTGTCATGCTCCGTAAGAACAAATAAATTCAAATTGAGATGTTTGAGAAGGCATAGAAACAAATTTGAAAGAGACGAAAGAAAAAAGAATTCTCAAAATTTAGGGCTAAATGAAAAAATAAAACCATACTTGTGTTTAAAAATCAATAAAGGAGAGTAAAAATTATATTTCACATAGAAAAACACATATTCAACCGCATTTACGCGCGAGTAACTCAAACAATCAAATTAAGGTTTTTTTATGTAATAATTTATAAAACACAAGGTTCGTCAAACCAATTTTTGTAACATAGCGTTTTTCATAAAACTTATTCCTAACACAGGGGTGCTCCACGAAAATAATATTTTCTACTAAATTGGGACCTTAGATTCTTTCATTCTTTAATAATATAATTAATTAGTTTTGGGAGAATGTCAATATAATATAATATAAAGTAGGGTAAATCTATCCAAACCAAAAAAATTTATATGTAAATAGGGTGAGAATTGCCAAAACTAAGTCCCTCCAGCACCATGTTTTGAAAATCGGACCGAACTGAACCATTGAACCTGCTGGGACCTATCCTAATACAGATGACTTTAACAAAACACACACCGGATCAAACCGGATGTGAACCGGAAAAATGGATATCGAATCACAACCCCGGAGCTTAACCTTTGTTTTTGTGTGTTACTTTAGTCTTTGAATTTCCTATTTCAATTAGGTGTTTCTATTTACTATTCACTCATCCACACACCAATTGTATTAATAGACGGTTTGACGTTTCTATATCACATATTTTTCACTTTTCTAATCTTAACTTCTTTTTTATGTATATATATTAAATTTTTTTTTTTTTTCGGTACAAGCGTACATATATAAGTGAAACAAGAGATAAATCACAAAATTCATAAAACAGGAAATCCAAACCTGTTCTTTCCCAAGGGAATCAACAACTCTTTTTCTTTTGTTTATATGTAGCAAACATTTTCATCACACGTTTATCTTTTTGTTTTTATGATGTTGTATATACATCAATATTATCTATTCATTATGTCATACCAATCCGACCGATAAAACATTAAAACTACCAGTTCAACCTATGGTCCGATATGTCGTAAAAGCATTGCTCATACCAGTTTCAGTCTTGTCAGCATGAAGGTCCCATGATCTCAACACTACGACACAGGCCAGTGTATTGAGTAGCCGATCATAGGGACAGAAGAAATGTTGATCACCCCAGGAGCCGTCAGGGAGTTGATTCTCTGCAATCCATCTGAGACTCGACGGAAATTGAGGGATATTACGTCCCTCAACATCTTTAATAAGAGCAATAAATGCTGTGTCGTAGGGCGACACACTTATTCGTCCATCATCGAATGTTCTCAACATAGTTCTAATGTTGTTGATTAAATACTCAACTTTCTTCACCTTTTAGAGAAAATAAAATCAAATAAAACGAAATTAAGAATGTTTCAGTGCATGACAATCAATTAGTAAAAACCGGTTGATGGGCTGTTAGAAATTTTAACTTGTGAATTTACCTACTGACCCTTATTAATTATATTACTAAATAGAGATAATTACGAACTTTCCTGAAGTATGAGGAAAATAAGAACTCTTTTTTTAGATTTGTGAAATTACAAACACCCTCTAGCTCTTTAACTCATCTTTAATTGAATATGTAATTTCAATTTTTTACCTTTAATGTGTTGTAGGAGTATTTGTAATGTTCCTGAAACGAAGGGATATGTAATAGAGTCTAAAGACAGAGAGGTTAGTGTAAATATTAAAATTCTTAAGGAATTTGATAGTGGTGACGTGAAAAAGGTAGTGGTGGTGGCATGAAAATGACGGTGGAAGACTGCAATAGCGGTGGTAGCGTGAAGAAGAAAATAGTAGAAATATATATTTTTTTAAATTAATTTACAATTTGGTTTCTGATCTAAATTAGGAATTTAAGTAATTTGGTTTTTACTTTTTAGTTTAAACTAGAAATTTAATTTTCTTTTAAATTTAAATTTTCAAAAAAAAATATGTGAAAATACAGATACTTAAATGAGTTGGACAATTCAGATATGCCACCTAGGATTTTAGGGCCACATACCCATTTTTTAGGTGGTATTCTGGCAGCACTTGAGCACACGTGTGGTATTATGAGGAAAAAATAAGGTTTTGGTGGTGTTGGGGTTAAAATTGCAAAAAATCTGTAATAAATCTTATGAAAATATAAATTGTCAAATTAAAGTCTATAAAATCAAAATGAGGTCGATTAGTGTCCCAAATTTGTAATTTTGCCCTTCAACAAATATATAGAGGAAAGTATAAATGTTATTGTTACCTCTTCAAGGACTTCAACATTGGAATCATCTTTCACAATCACTTCTGACGCACCCAAAGTTGCACCTTTGACAAACAACGTCCAAGTTATTTAATTCCTTACTTGAATTAATAAGTTACTAAAAAGCTTTACATACATCGGGTGGCAGTTAGTCTTAGTGACTGCTTGAGATCATGATATCTGCAATCCAACCATACATGCTTATGGCGGCTCAGCCGCCGCGCGCCTCCCATAAGACCGCTGCTAATGGACGGCTTGCAATTACTGTTTCAAATTCTATTTGTTCAGCCATTGACAATTAAGCTTGATCTAATGATCTTCATTAAGGCTCTCTGAATGTAAGTGATTCTTTCATTTCCAAATATATATATATATTCAAGAATACTCACCGTTGAAGCATTCCGGCCGGTGAAGTCCTGGTGGTGGAAGCCATCGGAAAAATAATTATAAAATAGAAGTCTTGCTACTGGCATGGCTATATAATGTTTCCATATATTTATGGGGTCTGGCTAGCTACTGTATACATATGGGGAAAGTACAACTTATACAGTTACCGAACTCAAATGTCTCATTCAGCTACCTAAATTAAATAACATTTACTCTCTCGGGAAATATTTAGGCCAAACTATCATTAAGGGTTTAGAATAAATATATGTTTGCTTAGATAGTGTCATTTTTCATACATTTTAGGCATTGTCATTATTTTTTTATTATATCCCATTTGTTTGGATTTGAATCGGGTCATGCCACTTAAGTATAAAACTTATTAATTGTAGTTGTGTTTCTAAAGGCTCGAATATAAAACTTCTGATTAAGTTAACAAAACGTCAAACCACTAAATTATACCATTTGATGGTGACATTGTCATTAAATGTTAGGAGAAAATTGCACATTCATCCCAAAGGTTGGATTCAGGGACATATTTTTTTTATTTTGCAAAATCAATCTCGAAGGTCTCAAAATCAGGAATTTTGGAGACAATTTTGATCCGAAACTTTTTTCTGGACCGAAATTTAAGTATTATTATTTTCAATCTTAATACTACTCAATCATATATGTTTATTTTCATTTGAAAATGAATACACAAAAGTAAAACAGGAAACATCTTTTTCATTATTAGGGTAGTGGCGAAAAGAGTAAAGTACGTTATTGGAACTTCCACACGCAATGACGCAACGCAATATTGTTAAAATTGTTGCGTTACTTTATTTGTAGATTGGGATAATTACCAACTCCAGAGATATTAGGAAAATACGAATATCCCCCATGAAATCTAAGAAATTACGAGCAACCCTGTGAAGTATATATTATCTCTCACAAATTATCTCAATTATTAGTAATGATGTTAACTTTTGCTAACATCAGCAATGTTATTTTTAAAAATTTCAATCATACCCTTGGGAGTATATTGTAATAATATTGAAAGTAATGACATATTTGTAATGTTGGTTAAATTTGCATGTTTCAATTTGAAAATTTGTAAGTTAATTAATATTTATATTTTATCTATAAGTATAAATCGGAATAAATATTTTATGCGTATGCATTCCAATAAAGTACAATAAAAAAAATCCAAAGATGCATTTAACGTTTATTTCTAACTAAATATATATTTTATTCATACACTACAATTATAGATTATACAGAAAAAATTTATATTAATTAATAAAATATATTTAAATGAGAGAACTCTACACCTCCCGTACTGGTTCACAACCATTGATTCACCACCACACCTTTTGTCGCGTTCACACTAACCCAAAGGTCAATCGCGTAACAGTCTCAACAATCTCGCCACCAGCGCCGTTGTTGAAGGCGAAGGTGATAGAGAGGGGTGAGGGGTGTGTCCACTGACCGCGAGATTGTTGAAACTGTGGTGCAGCTGACCTTTAGGTTTGTGCAAAGCCAGCGACAGGTGTGTTGGTGCTTTGGAGGACTGATGGTGACCACGTCACACGGGGCACCGAGTAGGTTGCTAGGAAATGTGCACCATGTGGCTAGTAGCGATCTTCTTGCACGCTACGTCCGCTTAACTCCCTTCATACGCACGTTGTACGTTACAGTCACGCCCACCCTAGTGGGACGCTTTCAAGGGACTACAATATTGAATGGAAATTCACTTACATTAAATTGACAAAGAATATTACAATGTTGTGGGTGTCCACAAAGGACCGGGAAATTCCCAAGATTACAATAGACACTACTTTAACTTTGCTTCGACTCACTGCTCCCCCTATAATACTTGTGACACCTCGTTTCTTCGGCAAGCCAGGTATGATGTCACGAGAGGGTATTCGACGTTCTAATTTCTCTTTTGATTCTATTTATACGTTGAATTAATTGTTAGTGTCCTTTGTGCCCTAATTGTTTAAGTTTTAGGTTTTAACTTTCGTTTTTAATTTCTAATACTTGAAGTTATTTTCCCAAACTACGTGAATACGTGATATACTTGAATTATATGGTTCATGAACTTGTTTACATGTTTATCTTATTCGTTTATACTTGTTCGAATTGGTCGGAGACCATTTCTTTATTTTGGGGATTTGAGGGCCTAACGAGTTTTAGCGTGCCTCGGATTCCGGAGGCTATATCTTGAGCTCGGGAATTCGGATTCAAATTCCGAAAGTGACGCCGGACTCGTAACAAGATTTTCAAACTGAGAAACCGATCCTTTTATTTTTCTAAGCCCATTTAAATCCCCGTATTTCATCCGAAACAAACAGTACACGCAGATTTGCCACCTTGGGGTATTTTGCGCATAACTCTTTCAATATTCAACCTTTTGACTTGATTCTTAGCCCCACATCACCCCAACACAATACACTACCACCCCCTCCACCCTCATTCTCGGTCAAGACAAGGAAAGGGAGGAAATTTGCAGCTTCTTTGAAGAGAAGAAACCATTCCCGTCACTATTCATCAAGAGGGAATTTTCAGCTCAAGACACCTTCATTTCTTCTCCAAGTTGAAAGGTAACTATATGATCTTGTTCTCCTCATTCTTGTGGTTATTTAGAGCTATGTTATGCTCATTTTCCTAGACTTTTGAGCATGATTGGAACTAGGATGTGAATAGTAAGGGTTTCATGAACTTTGGATGATTTCTTGCAATTATTTGGAGCTTTTCTTGATTTGAAGCTATGTTCTTGATCTATATAACTTCTCTAATGCATGAGTGTTGAGGTATCTCATGGTAATTGCTTAGAAATCGATCCTCCATGGCTGACCTCTTGTAGAACTTGAAGCTTATGTGAAATCTTTTGCCTCCTTGCTCTTGATTCGGTTTGTTACGGTTTTCTTGCTTGATTGAGGAGTATTTTATGGTTGTTCTTGGACCTTTCTTTGCCCTTTTGATGCTGCTTCGATGCCTCCATGTTGCTGTTGTTGTTGAGATGGTGAAAACAGGGGAGAACAGGGCTTTGTCTCGCGAAGAAGATGGTACCTGGTGCGAGTAACGCCCGTTAAGGCGTTCCCCTTTTGAGAAGGTAACACCCGTTAGCTCCTCCAGCCTTAAATAGCTTTCTCACCTGCCTTGAGTAACGGGGGTTACTGCCTGTGATCATGGGCAGCGGTAACGGCCGTTAACTATGCAGGAAATGCACTTGTACCAGTTAACGGGCGTTAAACAGTTTTATGCATGCTTGGGGCTAACGGCCTTGTATGTGCATGTGATTTTTTCTTCTTTCTTTGCTTCTTATACTCGTTTCTTTTGCATTTCTATTACCGATACGCATTGTATACGTGTTCTACTATATGTTATGTGCAATATATTAAGTTTATGGCTTCGTTTATTAAGTGCAATTGTGATTTGAATTCATGACCATTATATGAAACGTTTAACGCTTTCTTGCATCTCATGCTATTTCCTTGAACTTCGAGCTTAGAATGCATATGGTATGTTAATATATGATACCTTATGAGTTTATTTGATATGATATGAGTTTAATTCTTGAATTCCTTAAATGATATTCCGTTAATTGCTCCAATATGTCTAAATATGAATCTATATGATATGTATTGCATCTATTTGCATTCATATGAGTCGTCGTGCGTCTAATTGGTTCATGGTCGAGCCTAAGCCTTGAGTGTGTATTTGTTTGTCCCAGATTTGAGTTCGGGAGGTATTGGTTCCACCATTTGGCTTCTTGGTTCTCAACGCTCATCCGTGGGACTTTTGGTAAAAGTTGAGGTTTAGGTTTGTTTTCTTTTTAGTTAATACGACCTACAACCCTATGTGCTCGTTTTCAAGCCCGCATGTGACCATATTAGGATATTTATATAATAGATATCCGCTTATAATATATGTTTATGACTTTATCCTTCTATTAAATGTTTTGAAGTATATGTACGAGCATACATGAGCTTGAAATGTTTTGCAACAAGGCTATGCTCCAAACCGTGTGTCTTCGTGCAAGCTATGCTTGTCTTTATCATGCTATGATTTAGGATGACACAGAGAGGTACGTTAAAAGCATAAGCCGATTTGCAAGGTAAGGTATGCTAAGGTATTTAAGTTTGTTACATTCTAAGTAATTTATGTTGCGAGTTATGGTATGTTAAGTTATGTTCAAGTATGTCGGGCCCAGGGAATTGTGGGTAAGGACGCCCGGGACGGTAAGGGCCGTTGGGTTAAGCCTGTGCGCGATTCCCATTTGAAGTACTTATGCGCGACTCTTGGAGGTTGAGGAGGCGTGGTGCTTCAAACACAATATGGGTTAGCTACCCCTTGTGCATTGGTAAGAGTAGTGAGGGTTTGCTCCCCGAGCTATATGTTGTTAGGGTTGGATTGATTTACGATTTATGTTTTTTATTTTAATACGTATGTTAATAATTGAGGAGTTAGAGTAAGACCCATACTCGCCGGGTATAAGAATTCGATAAGTAATGTTGATTATGAAATAGGATAGGAGCTTTCCCTTATGTTATGATACGATCACGTTAAGTTTACTTTGTTTTGTTAAGTATAAGTTTGATTCGAAAATGACTTTGGTATGTAAAACCCTATCCCGGTTCATAGTCTCTTGTTTATTATGTGTTTTGCTCTATATGTATACTTGTGTGGGTGTGCGTTAGCCCCTTCACTCAGTCGGTGGACTAACCCTCTCCTTTCAACTTTTCAGTTTGTAGGTCGTGTTTCGTGCTAGGCGGAGTCGTGGGTCGGTCGAGTTCTAGTCACCTAGTTCGAGTTACATTTTCATTCACATTCAGTTATACTTTATATATGATTTGGATTTGATATTTGAATTATGTATATTTTCGGGACAGACTTCTAGGGCTAGTTGAACCCGTTTTGTGGATTTATCTTCTTGGATTTTATTATATGCTTCCGTTTTCTTATTGTTTTACGAGCTCTGGTCCTGTCTTAGCTCCGTCTAGCTTAGCGAGTGTGTGTAGGTTCCCGTTCGCTTTGTCTTGGGCTCATGTATGGATTTCTATTTCATATGTGGGTTCGGGGTTAGGTGCGGGGGATGTGGTGGCTCACCGCTCCGGGCGCTACATCTTAAAGTGGTATCAGAGCTCTGGGTTGCAAAACTGGAGTTCTAGTGTCGTGTTGTGTCAAGTATAGGTCGTACGGCATAGGAACAATGTGCTAATGTGTGCATTACATCGAAATACGTGAATTTTCTTGCGTATGTGCTTGAAAATTTCTACTTTCTTTTCATTAATTGTTTTGTTGCATACTTTACATGCGCTAGTTATTCCATTTACATGTCATAAGCACTCACTAACCGTATGCATCATATTCGCATCCCTTGTATATTGTAGGTTAGTACCTTTCAACGATTAACCACTCATCTCAACGTCTATGGCCCCTAAGCTGAAATTGGGATCAAGCAGAGATGAAGGCCCTTCACGATCATTGAATCATCGCACCGATAATCAATCCATCAAGATGAAAGGAAAAATGGCTCGATTTGTTTGATGGGATCTTATGTTCTTGTCGAGCACGTCATCTTCTGAAGAACAAAAACCATGCAGCCATTGTGGAGGACCCAACCATAGTTATAAGAAGTGTTGGAAAAGGTTGGGTAAGTGTACTAGATGGGGTTCCTCCGAACACAAGATCAATGCATGCCCTCGTATCTATCTAAAGAGACCGAATGAGTCCGAAAGAGTGGCCCAATTTATGGATAGAATTAGGGCCGACCTACGGGAAATGGAGACCGACATCGAATCTAAAGCTTGAATCGAGAGTACCCGAGAAGCTCTTCGAGTTAAGTCCAAGAAGCTAAAAGAAAAGAGTCGAGTAGGGAGAATTAGATCGGGAAGTAGGATGGGATCAGGATCAAAGAGGAATCGAGAGGACTCTCAACCGGGGCCGAAAGGAAAGAAAAAAACGAAAAAACTTCCAACCTTGGAGCAACCACCGTGTGCTCATGGTAGAAGGAGTTCTCATACTTATGAGAATTGTTAGAAGAGATTGGGGCGATGCTTTGGATGTGGATCACCAAAGCACAAGTTAGAAGAATGTGAACGGCGAAGGCCAAAGAAACACCCCAGAGGTAATTGCATCCATTGCACGAGCATCCATCCCACATTGTATTTTATAATTATTTGGAATGTGTGTAGCATATTGTTATTTCTTGTTGCTTTCTTGCTTGAGTTGCTGATAACGTGACGCATAGCATATGCAAACTTAACCCGACATGCATGAGTTTACTGTTTTCATGATAGCTTGTAATTGAGAGAAGTTCCCCTTCGTGATAGGAAAACCGCGGTAAGAAGAAAATGGTGACTTTGAAGATTCGGTTGAAGTTATAGCAAGAAGTTAGGGGCTTAATCAAAGGAAGAAGATGATGGAAAACACGAATCAGAAAGCAGCGGAATTTAAAAAAAAATTCCAACAAAAGGATCTTGGACTCGCAATCGTGTATCCAAATTCGTAGAGTTAAGAAACTTACTTTTCTTTTATTCTTTCTTGAAGCGTTTCAAGCCACCCAAGAACGCTCTTCTCGCGGCTTGATCCCCTCTCCTTGGTAAATCTCGAATCTTCAAACTTCTAACTTGAAGCTCTCTAGAGATAGTCCGCCAACTTGACTACAATCTAACTAGTAAGGATGCTAGTTCTCTAGTTAGTGTTTAGGCTTAACCTAGGTTTTCGTATATCTTGGAGAAAGGATGGTGTTCAACACATGAACCAAAAGAATTGTCAATTAGCTCCATAAGGAGCTCGAGCTCTCCTATATATAGAAAAGGGAGAGGGACGCCGAAATCCCTAGTCCTTATTGGGCAAGGATTTGTTCCCCTCTCTCCTATTACTTGATCATCAAGTAATTTCCAACTTTTACTTTGAATTCAAGTTCAAATCAACTTTCAAGAGAGCTAAAAATATCCAAACTATTTTTGGATAATTTTATACTTTATTTAGTTAAAATAAATAACTTATTTTATCTAATTAATTAATTCATAATTAATTAACTAGATTATTTTTCTCCAAAATAAGACTTTCTTTTTAATTCAAAAATTAAACCAAAGTCTATTAAATAATTAACAACTTAATTATTAATATATATATATATATATATATATATATATATATACAATATATATATTCACACGTGTGGGACACGTGTCACAAGGACACGTGTCACTCACGTGAGCCACACGTGTGGTTTCACACGTGCGGAACCCTCTTGGCTCGATTAACTCGTTTAATCATTTTAAAGCCTCAACTCATGTAACCAAGTTGTTGTGTGTTACCCTCTAGGTTCTCAATTCAATTAGTAGTGACCCTAATTAATTAATCAGTCCACAGATTAAACGACCATAGTCTAGCAACAGGTGTTTAACCCCTAGCTGAATCGGAATGTTCGGATTCGACAGAACCTTTAAGTCATTGATTCATGTGAGCTACAATCCTCCTACTTACTATCTCTCAACCTAGATCTAGGGTAAGGGAATAATCAGAACCCTAATAATCCGGTCTTAAAGCTAAGTGCATTTCATATCCATTTGATCTCAATCCAAGAAACCCTTTTCTTGATGTCTTGATCTACTGCCTTGGCCAAGGACTCCATATGGCATATGAATGACTTACACAATAAGAGATCACCTTGCAAATGCAAGTGTACGTCCTTTCTTGATTCTTATTCACTTTCATGAATCACTTGTGCAGCCCCAGCATAAGCCTTGAATCAGTTGTCTAAGGCGACAACCTTTAAAGCTTATACCTAAGACTACAGAGTTAACTCATAAAGTGACAAGGAACCTCAAGTCTAAGGATCAATTAATCACATCAATGACTCGTGAGATATTTCCTAATCTGGTAGTTTCTATTTCCTGAAATAGAAACTTCCTTTCCCATTTAGGAATGTTCTCACACGGGGCACCTCAGTAAACTTACTTATTAAAGTAAGCACCCTCATGTATCACGCACGTATCAACTATACACTTTGTACCTCCATGAAAGAAGGTGGTCCTTCTTAAGGGCGTGATCCCACAAGCAAGCCTTAGAGGAGTCAGGTTGACACTCCCACTGTCTGTAGGACTCATCGGCTTGGAGTATTTTACTAATCATGACTTATGTGATATAGGGCTCGTTTTATGAACCATTTCACCTAAATGGTAAAGTCCTAAAGTCATCAGGATTAGGGGAGTTCTCATACATGCACAGATAAAGTAAATGCATACCAAACAAGAGCATATAAAGAAGTGTTGCCTCAATTCGTTATTTCATTCAAAGATTGTCTGTGATTACAATAAGGAAAAGCACAAAGCGGATATACAATCGTCTTTCTAGGGCACTATTCCTAACAATCTCCCACTTGCCCGTCAAAGCCATTCTAAAGCTACTCTAAGTCCCATCTTCTGAAGTTGACCTTGGAAAGCTTCTCGACTAAGGGGTTTAGTAAGTGGATCTGCCACGTTCTCTGCTGATGTGACCCTCTCAATTTGCACATCTCCTCTTTTGATAATATCAGGGATTAGGTGATACTTCCTCATAATGTGCTTGGTCCGTTGGAGATCTTGGTTCTCTTGCTTGAGCAACCGCCCCCGTGTTGTCACAAAACACATAAATGGGGTCTTTCATGCTAGGAACAACATTCAACTCTTGAATGAAGTTTCTAATCCAAACACCTTCCTTAGCTGCATCATTTGCAGCTAAGTATTCGGCCTCAATGGTCGAATCTGCAGTGGTTGTTTGCTTGGAACTCTTCCAACTCACTGCTCCGCCGTTTAGACAGAAAATGTATCCTGACATTGACTTAAAATCATCTAAGTCAGATGCAAAGCTTGCATCGCAGTATCCTTCGATTGTAAGATCTTTCTGACCTCCGTAAACTAAGAATATATCTTTAGTACTTTTCAAGTACTTAAGAATATTCTTCACGGCAGCCCAGTGACCATCTCCAGGGTCAGATTGGAAACAACTTGTTACACTAAGTGCGTAAGCCACATCCGGTCGAGTACATAACATTGCATACATTATGCTACCTATTGCTGATGCATAAGGCGTATGAGTCATTCTTTCCTTCTCAAGGTTAGTCTTAGGACACATCTTCTTTGAAAGAAATGTTCCTACACTCATAGGAAGGTTCTTAACCTTCGCTGACTCCATATTGAATCTCTTCAATACTTTGTCAATGTACATCGACTGTGATAGTCCTATTAACCTTCTAGATCTATCTCGATAGATTTTAATTCCAAGGATATAGGACGCATCACCCAGATCTTTCATCTCAAATTGGTTTGATAACCATAACTTAGTCACTTTCATGTCATCCTTCGAATTCCCAATAAGAAGGATGTCATCAACATAAAGTACTAAGAATTGCACTGAGGTCTCCAATTCCTTTCTATACACACAAGACTCATTTGAAATTTGGATGAAGCCAAACGCTTTGACTGGTTCATCAAATCGAATGTTCCAATTCCTAGAAGCCTGTTTCAATCCATAGATTGATCTTTGGAGTTTGCAAACCTTTTGCTCACTCCCACTGAATGTGAAACCTATGGGTTGCACCATATAAATGTCTTTGTCAATGTCACCATTGAGAAAGGCAGTTTTCACATCCATTTGCCATATCTCATAGTCATAATATGCAGCAATGGCAAGCATGATCCGAATAGACTTTTGCATTGCAATTGGTGAAAAGATTTCATCAAAGTCCACGCCGGGTCTTTGAGTGAATCCTTTTGCAACCAGTCTTGCTTTGTAGGCTGCAATGCTTCCATCAACTCCAAGCTTTCTCTTAAAGATCCATTTGCAACCTATGGGTTTGACCCCATCAGGCAAATCTACCAAGGTCCAAACTTGGTTGGATTTCATGGAGTCCATTTCGGATTTCATGGCTTCTATCCATTGTTCAGAGTCAGAATCTGAAAGTACCTCCTCATATGTTAAAGGATCATTATCCTTTTGAGAGATTTCATGGAAGAATCCATAGCATCTCTCCGGCTGTCTAGGAGTGCGTTCAGAATGCCTTAGAAGAGGATTTTCATGTGTATCAAAATTCGTGATTGGTTGTGGTTGATCAGTAGGGGACATTTCTTCAGTAGGGTACTTCCTCTAATTCTATGATCTTACCTTTCTTTTCTTTAAGGAACGGTTCCTCAAGAAAAGTGGCATTTCTGGAAACAAACACCTTTTGCTCAGATTGATCATAGAAGTAGTATCCTATCGATTCCTTAGGATAACCTACAAAGTAGCATAAGTTAGAACGAGATTCTAACTTATCTCCCACTGTCCTCTTCACATAAGCAGGACAACCCCAAATTCTTAAGTAAGAATAGCTAGGGGTTTTACCATGCCACATTTCATAGGGCGTTTTAGGGACTGACTTAGAGGGAACTAGATTCAAAATCTTTGCTGCACTTTCTAGGGCATAACCCCAGAAAGAAGGTGGTAAGTCAGTGAAACTCATCATGGAACGAACCATATCAAGTAAGGTTCGATTCCTTCTCTCAGAAACTCCATTAAGCTGAGGAGTTCCCGGAGGAGTCCACTGAGAGATAATCTCATTATCTTTGAGATGATTAAGGAATTCTTCACTAAGATACTCGCCTCCTCGATCAGATTGAAGTGCTTTGATCTTGTGACCAGTTTGGTTCTCAACCTCCTTTTGAAATTCTAAGAATTTCTCAAAAGCTTCAGATTTATACTTCATCAAGTATACATAACCATACCGACTGAAGTCATCAGTAAAGGTTATGAAATACTGATGATTGTTTCTTGTGCTTACACTAAGCGGTCCACAAACATCAGTATGGATCAAATCCAAAACCTTAGTGGCACGTTCCACATTTCCTTTAAAAGGAATTTTGGACATTTTTCCTTTGAGACAGGATTCGCAAGAAGTTAACTCCTTAAGATCATTTTCAGAGAATGATCCTAAAGTGTTTATCTTGCTAATTCTGTTCTTGGAAATGTGTCCTAATCTAGCGTGCCATAAAGGAGCTGAAACTTTGTCATCTCTCTTACACTTCGTTTCTCGTTATATATTCATAATATTGATATTCTGAGTTAGGTAAAGTCCATTACTTAGAGTACCGATATGAACGGAAGAGTTGTTCCGTTTGACAAAATATTTACCATTCTTAATATAAGTTTCATAACCTTCACAATCTAATATTGGAACTGAAATTATATTACGAATAATGCTCGGTACATAAAGGACTTTATTTAATACTAACTCAAAACTACCTAAATCTAATCTAATTGTGCCTAAAGCTCGAGCTTCAACGTTTGAGCCAAATTCATAGAGTTAAGAAACTTGCTTTTCTTTTATTCTTTCTTGAAGCGTTTCAAGCAACCCAAGAACGCTCTTCTCGCGGCTTGATCCCCTCTCCTTGGTAAAGCTCGAATCTTCAAACTTCTAACTTGAAGCTCTCTAGAGATAGTGCACCAACTTGACTACAATCTAACTAGTAAGGATGCTAGTTCTCTAGTTAGTGTTTAGGCTTAACCTAGGGTTTCGTATATCTTGGAGAAAGGATGGTGTTCAACACATGAACCAAAAGAATTGTCAATTAGCTCTATAAGGAGCTCGAGCTCTCCTATATATAGAAGAGGGAGAGGGATGCCGAAATCCCTAGTCCTTATTGGGCAAGGATTTGTTCCCCTCTCTCCTATTACTTGATCATCAAGTAATTTCCAACTTTGACTTTGAATTCAAATTCAAATCAACTTTCAAGAGAGCTAAAAATATCCAAACTATTTTGGATAATTTTATACTTTATTTATTTAAAATAAATAACTTATTTTATCTAATTAATTAATTCATAATTAATTAACTAGATTATTTTTCTCCAAAATAAGACTTTCTTTTTAATTCAAAATTAAACCAAAGTCTATTAAATAATTAATCACATTAATTATTTAACACATAAATAAATATACATATATATTTACACATGTGTGAGACACGTGTCACTCACGTGAGCCACACGTGTGGAACCCTCTGGGCTCGATTAACTCATTTAATCATTTTAAAACCTCAACTCATGTAATCAAGTTGTTGTGTGTGACCCTCTAGGTTCTCAATTCAATTAGCAGTGGCCCTAATTAATTAATTCACTAATTAATTAATCAGTCCACAGATTAAACGACCATAGTCTAGCAACAGGTGTTTAACCCCTAGCTGAATCGGAATGTTCGGATTCGACAGAACCTTTAAGTCATTGATTCATGTGAGATACAATCCTCCTACTTACTATCTCTCAACCTAGATCTAGGGTAAGGGAATAATCAGAACCCTAATAATCCGGTCTTAAAGCTAAGTGCATTTCATATCCATTTGATCTCAATCCAAGAAACCCTTTTCTTGATGTCTTGATCTACTGCCTTGGCCAAGGACTCCATATGGCATATGAATGACTTACACAATAAGAGATCACCTTGCAAATGCAAGTGTACTTCCTTTCTTGATTCTCATTCACTTTCATGAATCACTTGTGCAGCCCCAGCATAAGCCCTGAATCAGTTGTCTAAGGCGACAACCTTTAAAGCTTATACCTAAGACTACAGAGTTAACTCATAAAGTGACAAGGAACCTCAAGTCTAAGGATCAATTAATCACATCAATGACTCGTGAGATATTTCCTAATCTGGTAGTTTCTATTTCCTGAAATAGAAACTTCCTTTCCCATTTAGGAATGTTCTCACACGGGGCACCTCAGTGAACTTACTTATTAAAGTAAGCACCCTCATGTATCACGCACGTATCAACTATACACTTTGCACCTCCATGAAACAAGGTGGTCCTTAAGGGCATGATCCCACAAGCAAGCCTTAGAGGAGTCAGGTTGACACTCCCACTGTCTGTAGGACTCATCGGCTTGGAGTATTTTACTAATCATGACTTATGTGATATAGGGCTCGTTTCATGAACCATTTCACCTAAATGGTAGAGTCCTAAAGTCATCAGGATTAGGGGAGTTCTCATACATGCACAGATAAAGTAAACGCATACCAAACAAGAGCATATAAAGAAGTGTTGCCTCAATTCGTTATTTCATTCAAAGATTGTCTGTGATTACAATAAGGAAAAGCACAAAGCGAATATACAATCGGCTTTCTAGGGCACTATTCCTAACAGAAGATTGGAACCATATTACACAAACTTCGCCCTTATGTATTCGATGTATCGGGGTTGGATTTCGAGAAGGAAGATCTCTTAAATGATGGCTAACTCTGAAGATTCGATTGAGGATATATCAAAGGAATGGGATTTGGTGAAGAGCTAGGAAGTTGGAAGTTCAAATTTTTCAAAAAACTAAGATGGTCGATTTTATTCGCGAATATTAAAAGGGAAAAGAAGGATGACGTAGAGTATGGGAACTCAGGGTAAAAGTTTCTTGAAGATGCAAAAGGGGGAAATGAAAGAGCTCTAAGGGATCGAAGAATGGTGGAGATTATGAAGGTGTATCCTCTAGGGTATACTACTCAATAGTGTCGAAGCGCATCTCTTTACCGGGACATAAAATATAAGAGAACGTTGTCGGGAAGCTGAGGTTTAGATTAGATAAAGTTAAGGATATTCTAGAAGAAGTGGGTTGAGAGACATCAAGACAACCGGATACCGTGACGCGATGATTGTCGATCGAGTTTAGAATGGTTCAAGATTAAAAGGTGTTTGAAAGACTTCGGAGGAAAAGAATTGAAACAATCCCTCATGACAATTAGGGGATTTGTAAACGAGAAAAGAAAATTGCTTGGGGTTAAGTATGGCCAATTAGAGATGAAGTTAGGAAGAAGGAATGAAATTTCCAAGCTTGGGATTCGTTCAAGGAAACCTAGGTCAAGAGATTCGTGTCCCGAACATTACGACATCAACTTTGACACGTCACTCCATCTTATCAATATGAAGGACTCCAAGAAAGGGTGAACGGTACATACATCATTCATGGCACGTGCATCATGCATCTTTAATTGTTATATAATTGTCGTGTGCTTTACTTGTGCGTGTGTGTGTTTGTTGTGTGTTTTGCTAGTATGTGTGGTTTTCACGGTAAGTTTAGGGTCGTGTTTGCAACGGTCTTGCGGAGCGAGTAAGGAGTGGTGATTTAGCTCTTGAGAAAAAGGACTTCTTGAGTTAGAAGGTGCAAGTGGTGGAGGTTCGATAACCACGCCATTCGTGTAACATCGAGCTCTTGAGTAGTTGAAATGAATCAAACGATGGGTGATGAATCAATTTGGACCCTCCTATCGTGCGAAAAATTTTAGTTGCTCCTAGCACGGATCAAGCGGTGAGGATTTTCTCTATCAAGATTTCAAGAAGTGATCACCCCTTTTTCATGAAGACCTTACAGGACTAATCCTTGTCGGGACGTCATGACCCTCGAACATGGGATGAATACGGGAAGTTGCTTGAGCTTGAAACTCGAGCGGAGAACCTGGGGACCAGGTTCTTTTAAGGGGGGAGGATTGTGACACCCCGTTTCTTCGGCAAGCCAGGTATGATGTCACGAGAGGGTTTTCGATGTTCTAATTTCTCTTTTGATTCTATTTATACGTTGAATTAATTGTTAGTGTCTTTTGTGCCCTAATTGTTTAAGTTTTACGTTTTAACTTTCGTTTTTAATTTCTAATACTTGAAGTTATTTTCCCAAACTAGTTGAATACGTGATATATTTGAATTATATGATTCATGAACTTGTTTACGTGTTTATCTTATTCGTTTATACTTGTTCGAATTGGTCGAAGACCATTTCTTTATTTTTGGGATTTGAGGGCTAACGAGTTTTAGCGCGCCTCGGATTCCAGAGACCATATCTTGAGCTCGGGAATTCGGATTTGAATTCCGGAAGTGACACCGGACTCGTAACGAGATTTTCAAACTAAGAACCTATCATTATATTTTTCTAAGCCCATTTGAATCCCCGTGTTTCATCCGAATCAAACAGCACATGCAGATTTGCCACCTTCGGGTATTTTGGGCATAACTCTTTCAATATTCAACCTTTTGACTTGATTCTTGGCCCCACATCACCCCAACTCAATACACTACCACCACGTCCACCTCATTCTTAGTCAATACAAGGAAAGGGAGAAAATTTGCAGCTTCTTTGGAGAGAAGAAACCATTCCGGTCACTATTCATCAAGAGGGAATTTTCAGCTCAAGACACCTTCATTTCTTCTCCAAGTTGAAAGGTAACTCTATGATCTTGTTCTCCTCATTCTTGTGGTTATTTAGAGCTATGTTATGCTCATTTTCCTAGAGTTTTGAGCATGATTGGAACTAGGATGTGAATAGTAAGGGTTTCATGAACTTTGGATGATTTCTTGCAATTATTTGGAGCTTTTCTTGATTTGAAGTTGTGTTCTTGGTCTATATAACTTCTCTAATGCATGAGTGTTGAGGTATCTCATGGTAATTGCTTAGAAATCGATCCTCCATGGCTGACCTCTTGTAGAACTTGAAGCTTATGTGAAATCTTTTGCCTCCTTGCTCTTGATTCGTTTTGTTACGGTTTTCTTGCTTCATTGAGGAGTATTTTATGGTTGTTCTTGGACCTTTCTTTACCCTTTTGATGCTGCTTCGATGCCTCTATGTTACTGTTGTTGGTGAGATGGTGAAAACAGGGGAGAACAGGGCTTTGTCTCGCGAAGAAGATGGTACCTGGTGCGAGTAACGCCCGTTAAGGCGTTCCCCTTTTGAGAAGGTAACACCCGTTACCTCCTACAGCCTTAAATAGCTTTCTCTCCTGCCTTGAGTAATGGGGGTTACTGCCTGTGATTATGGGAAGCGGTAACGGCCGTTAACTGTGCAGGAAATGCACTTTTACCAGTTAACGGACGATAACAGTTTTATGCATGCTTGGGGCTAACGGCCTTGTATGTGCATGTGATTTTTTCTTCTTTCTTTGCTTCTAATACTCGTTTCTTTTGCATTGTTATGACTGTTACGCATTGTATACGTGTTCTACTATATGTTATGTGCAATATATTAAGTTTATGGCTTCGTTTATTAAGTGCAATTGTGATTTGAATTCATGACCATTATATGAAACGTTTAACGCTTTCTTGCATCTCATGCTATTTCCTTGAACTTCGAGCTTAGAATGCATATGGTATGTTAATATATGATACCTTATGAGTTTATTTGATATGATATGAGTTTAATTCTTGAATTCCTTAAATGATATTCCGTTAATTGCTCCAATATGTCTAAATATGAATCTATATGATATGCATTGCATCTATTTGCATTCATATGAGTCGCTGTGCGTCTAATTGGTTCATGATCGAGCCTAAGCCTTGAGTGTGCATTTGTTTGTCCCAGATTTGAGTTCGGGAGGTATTGGTTCCACCATTTGGCTTCTTCTTGGTTCTCAACGCTCATCCATGGGACTTTTGGTAAAAGCTGAGGTTTAGGTTTGTTTTCTTTTTAGTTAATACGACCTACAACCCTATGTGCTCGTTTTCAAGCCCGTATGTGACCATATTAGGATATTTATATAATAGATATGTGCTTATAATATATGTTTATGACTTTATCCTCCTATTAAATGTTTTCAAGTATATGTACGAGCATACATGAGCTTGAAATGTTTTGCAACAAGGCTATGCTCCAAACCGTGTGTCTTCGTGCAAGTTATGCTCGTCTTCATCATGCTATGATTTAGGATGACACAGAGAGGTACGTAAAAAGCATAAGCCGAGTTGCAAGGTAACGTATGCTAAGGTATTTAAGTTTGTTACATTCTAAGTAATTTATGTTGCGAGTTATGGTATGTTAAGTTATGTTCAAGTATGTCGGGCCCAGGGAATTGTGGTTAAGGACGCCCGGGACGGTAAGGGCAGTCGGATTAAGCCTGTGTGGGATTCCCATTTGAAGTACTTACGCGCGACTCTTGGAGGTTGAGGAGGCTTGGTGCTTCAAGCACAATGTGGGTTAGCTACCCCTTGTGCATTAGTAAGAGTAGTGAGGGTTTGCTCCCCAAGCTACATGTTGTTGGGGTTGGATTGATTTACGATTTATGTTTTCCGTTTTAATATGTATGTTAATAATTAAGGAGTTAGAGTAAGACCCGTACTCGCCGGGTATAAGAATTCGATAAGTTATGTTGATTATGAAACGGGATAGGAGCATTCCCTTATGTTATGATACGATCACGTTAAGCTTACTTTGTTTTGTTAAGTATAAGTATGATTCAAAAATGACTTTGGTATGTAAAACCCTAGCCCGGTTCATAGTCTCTTGTTTATTATGTGTTTTGCTCTATATGTATACGTGTGTGGGTATGCATTAGCCCCCTCACTTCGTCGGTGGACTGGCCATCTCCTTTCAACTTTTCAGTTTGCAGGTCGTGGTTCGTGCTAGGCGGAGTCATGGGTTAGTCGAGTTCTAGACACCTAGTTCGAGCTGCATTTTCATTCGAATTCAGTTATACTTCGTATATGATTTGGATTTGATATTTGAACTATGTATATTTTCGGGACAGGCTTCTAGGGTTAGTTGAACCCGTTTTGTGGATTTATCTTCTTGGATTTTGTTATATGCTTCCGCTTTCTTATTGTTTTACGCGGTCTGGTGACTCTGGTCCTTTCTTAGCTCCGCCTAGCTTAGCGAGTGTGTGTAGCTTCCCATTCGCTTAGTCTTGGGCTCATGTATGGATTTCTAATTCATATGTGGGTGTGAGGCTAGGTGCGGGGGATGTGATGGCTCATCGCTCCGGGCGCTACAATACTTTCAAAAAAAATATCGGATCAGCCAGCTATTACAAGGGTTGTACAATGCGACAAAACGGATGAAATGGCAGCAACCTGCCTACTATCAACCCTCTAATTTACATGTGCAAAGACCTAACACGTAAAACTCGATAGCAGCTTGTCATATTATCGGTGCGTCTTACTTGCCGGGTGGCGCGGCGCCAACGATGAATAGCGAGCTAAGGGGGCCTGTAGCGAGGGCGACCCTTGAAATCCTCCCCCCACCTGAGATGGTAATGTCTTTGGCATCATTGAGGCATGGTACACTTCTCAGGTACTCGTCATGCATCTTATTCGCAGTACGCACAACTCTGTGGTTAAGGATAGCTTCAGCAGCATGCTTCTCTATTTTTTTTAGATCCAGTTGCTGACGATTTGGTTGGTTTCGGGCTTCATCATCCATATCTGCAAAATAAGGTTTGAGTTGGTTTACATGTAAGACATTATGCATTTTCCACTAAGGGTATAGCTCCAACTTGTAAGCCACCTTCCCAATGCGTTTGATAATAGGTATAGGTCCGATGTATTTTCGCATCAAGCGAGGATCCCTCCCCCTTGAAGATTTAGAGTGTCTTGGATTAGGGACCTTGACCATAATTTTATCACCTGTTTGAAATTCCAAGAAGCATCGATTCAAATCTGCATACTTTTTTATACTTTTCTGAGCTTCCTCTAGGTAGTTTTGAGTAATTTCCATATTTTATTTTCATTCCTGAGAGAAACTCCATCGGAGAGAAGATTTCACACACTGTGGGGAGTCAATGGTGTGAGGGAGTAGCGGTTGTTGCCCAATAACAATCTCAAAAGCACTCTTACTTGTGGAAGAGCTTTTCTCAGTGTTGAAGTACACTTAGCAACATCCAGGAGCTTCAGCCAATCCTTCTAAGTACCCCGAACAAAGTTTCGAAGATACTCTTCCAATATAGAATTAAAATGCTCAGTCTGGCCATCGGACTATAGGTAATTGCTCGAGCTCATATTCAGTTTGGAACCGAAAAGTTTGGTCTAAAAGGCCCCAGTAAATCGAGAGTCCCGATCACTGACAATATCTTTCGACAGTTCCTAGTATTTCACTATATGCTTCAAGAAGATATGAATTGTCTCCTCTGTCATCACATATTTGGGTGCTACGATAAAGTCCCCCACCCTGATTTACAATCCATGGATATACGTTCCCACGGTCTTGTGGGCACCAACAATGGTTCCAGTAATCTCGCTTTCTTTTGATGGCCCGTCTTGTCTTGCTGGCACACTAGGCAAGTGTGGACAGACGTCTCGACATCATCCCTCATTTGCGACCAGTAACAAGCCTTGTTCAGTAAGGCCCATGTGCCTTCCACTCCCGGATGGCCTGCCCATAAGGTATTGTGACATTCCGAGATAAGTGATTTTCTCAATTTTTCGCCCTTAGGAATATATATAAGGTTTCTTTTGGTCCTTAGTAAACCGTCTTCCATCCAAAATTGTCTAGTCTTACCTTGCTTGACCAATTTCATCAGAGACTGCGCAGCATCATCTTTCGGTAACATGTACTGTATTTGGTCCAATACTGAGGTAGCAACCTTGCTAAATCCACCCTCTAACTTAGGGCATCCGCCACATGATTGTTGACCCCAATACGGTACTCGATCATGAAATTGAACTCCGATAACAACTCCTACCAACATGTCTGGTTGCTGGTAAGCTTCGATTAAGACATGAAATGGCTTACCGTAGTATTATCCGTTCTTATCACGAAAGGAGACCCTAGGAGATAATGACGCCATGACCTCAGGAAATAGACCACAACCAATAACCCCTTCGCATATGTTGAGTAGCGCCTTCTTACATCATTCAACTTTCTACTTTCGAACACCATGGGTAAAGCTGTAAATGGATATCCGAAAATCCGATATTCGTTCGAATTCGAATCCATTTAAAGAGAATATTATCCGAATTCTCTTAAAGAAGATATTATCCATATTCGATTAGAGACATCCGAATAATAAACGGATAAGGATATAGTAATCACACATCCGATCCGTTTAACATCCGATCAGTGTAAATATCCGTATAAATATCCGTTATCCATTTTATCCATAATTCATATCCAATAAATAATATATTATATTAAAAATATATATAATCACACATGTTTTTTCTTAATATATATACACATATGTGTGTATACAAGTATATTATAATATTATTTTTCTCTCTATTTAACAAAATAATATAAGTTACATATAGTATATTATTGATTAAAATATTATATTTTAAATTAATTATGTTAAAAAAATTTATAATTAATTACACGACATCTTTATATTCACTAAGAAAAATGAAAATGATATATATAGAGAGACATAGTTATTATTTCTCCATCTGTCTAAAATGCATACATCTAATGTTATATAACTATTAAATAATTTATGCTATAAATGACTTGTTGAAAATCCGATTAAAATCCGATATTCTTCCGAATCTGCCTTATATTCGGGATATTATGTGAATCCGCTTAGAGAGGATATTATCCAAATCCGTTCAATTCATAAACGGATAAGGATATTGTAACCATACATCTGATCCGTTTAAAATCCGTTTACACTCTTAGTCATGGGTGCTTGTCTTGGATCAACACCCTCTTACTGCAAAATCTGACGCATCCATCTCCACCTCGAAGGATTTTGATAAATTAGGAAGCGCCAAAACCGATTCCGCACCATAGCTCTCTTTAGCTCTTCAAATGTCGACTGACATTGAGAGGACCAAATCTAAGTCCCCGTCTTCTTCGTTAAGTCAGTGAGAGGGCGGGCTATTTTAGAGTACCCTTTCAAGAATCTTTTGTAGAAGTTTGCCAGTCCAAGGAATGACCCACGGCGTGCACATCTCCAGGTTGCCAATCCTTGATGGACATGATCTTGTTCAGATCTATCCTGATCCTACCCCTCTCCACAATATAGCCCAAGAAATTTATCTTCTCTTGAGCAAAAGAGCACTTTGACGGTTTTTCATAGAGTTTGTACTCTCAAAGCCTCATCAGGACCCTTCACAGATGTTCTGCATGATCTGATAAGGTCTCTCTATAAACCACGATGTCATCCAAATATACTACCACAAACTCATCGAGATACCCATGTAGTACTTGGTTCGTTAGAGTACAAAACGTCGGCGGGGCATTCATTAGGCCGAATGGCATGATTAGGAAGTCATATGCCCTATACCTTATGACCACCATTGTTTTCTGTTCGTCTCCCTCCTTGATCTTTACCTGCCAATAACCCGATCGCAAGTCAATCTTTGAAAAGCATTGTGCCCGACTTAAGTGATCGAAGCAATCCGCCCCTAGAGGAATTGGATACGTATTTTTTATCGTAATCTTGTTCAAGGCCCGATAGTCACAACACATTCGTAAGGATCCATCTGACTTCTTTTGAAATAGTACAAAAGCTCCGTATGGCGATTTAGCGGGTTTGATGATGCCAGATTCCAACATCTCCTTCAACTGCTTCCTAAGCTCTCCAAGCTCAGGTTGCGTTATACGATATAGATGTTAGGAATAGTGCACTTAAAGTAGTGTTTGTGCTTTACTATTTCCTTGTAAAATGACAAACAGTCTTTGAATAATAAATGAAATGATTTTGCTCATAAGGCAACACTTCTTTATGTGCTACTTTATGTCTATTTGGGTTTGAATGTGTTTTACATTTTTGAACTCCCCTAATCCGATGAGGCCATTAAGAACTTTGTCCTTATAAGAACGGCACATGAAATAAGTTCTTAACTCCATAGGCGAAGAAACTTCTATAAATCGATGAGTCCAATAGATAGTGGGAGTGTCGACCTTCACTCCGTTGAGACTTACTTATGTGATTACGTCCTTGAGAAGGGTCACCAGGTTTCATGGGGTGAGAAGTGCATATGATGATGCGTTTGTAATACATAAGGGTGATTGCTATAAGAATTGTATCACTAAGATTTCCCGCGTGAGAACATTTTTAAATGGGAAAGGATGTTTCCAGAAACCTCCAGATTATGAAATATCTCACAGGTCAATGATGTGATTAGTAATCCTTTGGCTTGAGATTCTGTAATGTGCCATATGAGCTAACTTTGTAATCTTCGATATGGACTCAAAAGGATGTCGATTTTAGGCAACTGAATTCCGGCCCATATTGGGATTACACAAGTGGCATACGTAGAATTAGTAGAATCAATAAAGGACCTACACTTGTTAAGAACAAGAATGATCTCTTACTGATGAAGTTGTGCATAGTCCATTAAATATTAAACCCTTGGCCAAGGTGGATAAAAGATCAAGACATCAAGAAAATAGGGTTTTCTTAGATTGAGATCTAAATGGGTATGAAACGAACTTAACTTAAAGATTAAGAATAACAAGGCTCTAAGTTTATTCCCATGCCTTAATGTCTTGATTGAGAGTTGGAGTTGTAGGAGGATCGTATTTCATTGATTGTCATTGACTGAATGGTTCTTCGATTCATTTTGTTATTCGGCTAGGGGTCATACACCCATTGTTAGATTACGGTAGGGTGATCTGTGAACTAATTAATTAAATATGAGAATTGTTGAGCGTAGAATTCGCATGAATTTGAGGGTTAATTTGAGTATCTTTTATGTCATTTCAAGAGCTTAAGTGTTTATTTTGCTCCATTTAGGTACTTGTTGCATTGGAGTTAAGAAAAGGGAGAGAATGTGAATTCGGAGCTAAGTTTAGGAAAAAGTTAACTTTTGGCGGATTTAAAGGGACACGCCCGTGTCCCCCCACAAGGAAAAACCAAGACACCCCCATATCTTGGTACAGAACTCCAAGGATGATAGGAGAAACACCCGTGTCTTCTGGCAAGAAGAAATCGAGACACCCCGTGTCTTGGTACAGGCGATTAAGGATCCGCGAGATAGGGGAGACACTCCCGTGTATCCCAGCATGAAGAAAAGGTGACACGCCCGTGTCACCTAACAAAAGCGCCAACACGATTTTGGTGAGACACGGGCGTGTGCGAGATTTGTGAAGAAAAGAGACACGCCGGTGTCTCTTGTCGGCTGAAGATTTCCTACAGTATCTATTTATTGTGCGAGAGTCATTTTTTTAGGGTTTTTTTTTTGGAGATCCCTAACCTAGCATCTTGGGAGCGAGATGGAGCTAAGAGAAGAGGTTTCGAACATATTCGAGAAGACAAAAGGATTGATTTTCTTCAAACAATTCCATTAATTCCTGTTTATTTATTGCTTTTTATATAAAACTAATTCCTCCTAGCATAGAATTTAGTCGTTTTGAATATTTAATTGTTTTTTTGAATTTCATGAATGTTTAGGGTTTGGATTTTGAACAATTGTTTGATTTCGTTGAACATGAGTTTCTTTAATAAGATTCCTTTTATGTTTATGATTTTTGAATCGATTATGCGTAGCTAAATTCCTAGGGCTACAGGAGTGATGAATTGTGCATGCTAAGTGTTCGATATAATGTTTGAATGACTTGTGCTAATTATTAGTTTTGAAAACTTGGTTTAAGTTGATTGCAACGGATTGGCCATCCTTAGCATAACCTAGAATTGCCTAATTGTCGAAAGATTAATGGTAATTGAGACGTTTTCTTAACTTGTAGATTTAGAACTTAAAGAGATTTAATTCTTAATCTATAGAACTTGTGATTTTTGTTCCATGCGAAGCAGCTAGAATTTAAATTACACTGATCTTGATCAATTGGTTAACTTTGTTTTTATTGATTGTGAGAACAACCTTAAGGCTATTTTAACACTCAGCTATACCTCGAAAGAGGATAGTGCGAATCTAAGTGACTAGGTTGAAGAATTGCACTTGTCAAACGAGTATTATATTGAATTATGTGAGCCTAGTTGTTACTCCCCGGCCTTGCTTGTCTCTTGGTTTTAATCAGTGTGTTTAAGTCATTTATTTGTACTTTTCTTTAATTAATTGTTTGAATTTCTCACTAGTAATGTAGATAACCAACTTGATATTCGATCGGTCTTTAGATTAGAGATAAATATAGAGTAGTGATTGGTTTCCATTCCCTGTGGGTACGATCCTATTGTGCTACGCGTATATTTAAAGTGTACACTTGCACGATTGGTTTTAATAAAATAGAACAACAAGTTTTTGGCACCGTTGTCGGGGAAGGCCTGTTAAATCAATATTACTTAAATAACTAAATCTAGTGCTTTAGACTATTTATTTTATTTGTGCTTTTCGTCACTTGTCATTGTTGAATTGAACTAAGGATTGTCTTTCCTTTGTGCAGGTATACAGTGTATGCGGTAATCTCAAGGTTTGGAACTAATATCATACTGTAACGCAATTTTTGTGAATATTAAATAATTAAATGCGAAAAATTATCAGAAATGAATTTTTATTAATTTATTCAATATGTGGGTATAATCTCTATTTTCAATCCTCTAATTCTCCCTACAAGATTTGTTAAAGTTTGGAAGGTTTGAAATGTCTTCATTGACTTTGGAGCTTCGTTCTTCCTTGACTTCGATTTGTCTCTTTGAAAACGTTAATTGCGGTCTTTTGACTTAATCGCGAATTAAACTCCTTGATTTTGGCGAACGTCGAGGAACACCGATGAACACCGTTGAGGTTAACTTGAAGAAAACGACAAACTCGGGGGCTTGATACCTTGTTGCGGATCGAACGCCTCAATTTGTTGATCTTTGCGAAGAACGCCTTGAATCTTGCCTTGATCGATTTGAGTTTGACTTGGATTTGTTAAGGAGCAACACCGAAATCTGGATTTGATGCTTTGATTGCGGCTTGAACACCTCGATTTGTTAACTTTCTCGAAGAATGCTTCGATTTGAGAAGAACGCCGGATTCGCGGACTTGACGCCTTGCTACGGATCAGACGCTTTTATTTTTTTGACTTCCACGAAGAATGTGAAGAACGCTTTGAATCTCACTTCGATCAACTTGAATTTGACTTGAGTTCGTTGAAGAGAGCAACACTGAAACACTACTTCGATGCTTCGATGCCGGATTGAATGTCGAAGATGCTGACTTCCCTGAAGAACGCCGTCAAAGATGCCGAAGAATGCCGAGGATATTGAAGGACACCGTAAAACTTCTTTCTCCTTGCTTTATGGCTTGCTTCTTCATATCTCCGAGTTGTGTGAGTTGTGATTTTTTGCTTGTAGAAGGCCTCTATTTATAGGTGTGGGAGGGGAAATCTTTTCCGTAATCATCGAAAGATACTTCGTTCTGATTGGTCCTCGTCGATTTCGTCATATCTTCTAGAAATCAAAAGATATGATTTGATTTCTAGAATATTACATTTGACTTTTTTTATTTGGCTTAATTTGATTTTATTGCCAAATATGAATTTTGACACATTTAAATACATATCAAAAATATCAATTAATTGACTATTTAATTCTAGGAATATTATTTGTTTAAATTCCTAAAATTAAAATAGAAAATATTTTATTTTTGATATTTAATATATATTTACTTTCACTTGTCATGTTTTAATTGGCCATAAATTTTAGCCTTGTACAAATGCCCCCTCGAGACTTGTTCACGTTCAATTACTTTGAGTAAGTGAACGAGTCTCGAAATTAATCATCAAGAAGATAGATAGTTTAAACTCATATCAAGGAGTCTTGATTGGTACTTGGTAGTTAGTTTAAACTCATATCAAGGAGTAATGATTTGGGACTTTAATGGATAGTTTATGCTCATATCAGGGAGCCTAGACTTGGAACTTGATGGATAGTTTATGGTCGTATCGAGGAGCCTTAATTTGGACTTGATGTTTTATTTATGCTCATATCGAGGAGCCTTGATTTGGAACTTGATGGATAGTTTATGCTCATATCGAGGAGCCTTGATTTGAATTCAATGGATAGTTTATACTCGTATCAAGGAGCCTTCATTTTGAATTTGTAGATAGCTTATGCTCATATCAAGGAGCCATGATGACAGTTAATTCTCTTACCAAGGAGAATTTGACGACAACTTAATTTGAAGAGTTTAGATAGTTTATGCTTTTATCTAGGAGCACTTGGGAGTCAAAATTAGTGGTTATGACACTTGTGGCAACTTCTCCGCTTTCACCATCACTGTCATCACTTGTTTGTTCGTCCGACTTTAAGCTTATCTCAAGGTTATAGTCACGAGTTGCTAATTCTTCAAAGGTTCTTGGTCTGATTCCCTGATGAATATAAGCGAAACTCAATTGCAATCCTTGAATGCACATTTCGATAGATGAAGCCTCCCACAAGCGATCTTTGCAATTAAGACTCAAATTTCTCCAACGGTTAATGTAGTAGATGACTGGCTCTTCGTCGTGCTGACGGGAATTGGTGAGTTCAACCATGCTGATCGTTCTTCTAGTACTATAAAAACGAGTGAGGAATTCACCTCCAAGTCGGCATAACAATCAAAAGCATTTCCTTTCAGTGATCGAACAAAGTGTCTAACTAGTTGATCCTCGTAAGTTCCAGTTTCGTTGCACGTCTCGATGAAGTGAGCTATGTGTTGTTTAAGATTGCCTTTGTCGTCAAACTATTGAAATTTTGAAGGTTGGTAACCAATCGGCATCTTCAAATTATCGATTCTTTGGGTGTAGGGTTTAAAGTAGACCAAGGATGATTTGGAGCCTCCCTCGATTTTGTCCTTGATCGTTCCCATTATGAACTTCTTCAATTTCTCCACCGGGATGAGTTCGTCCGATGAAACTTGGAATTCCTTAGCTGAAGGCTTCTCAATTCCACTTGATTGCTCTTTTGCACAAGTTTCAGATTCTTCTTGCTCATCCAAACTCTTCCCCTTTACTTGGCTAGCATTTTCACTGTCCCCCTTATCCATAATGCGAGAATATTGCTCTTGAACGTGCTTAGAGAGTCCCTCGATGACCTTTGTTAGAGTTGCAAGTTGTTCTTCTAGAGTTGTTGCACTTATCGTCATGGCTGACGTAAAACCTGAAGAACTTGAGGTCGAACGAGGCGTGGATGATGCTGAATTGTCTTCTTAGTCTTCACTTTTGTGGGTGAGAAGTAGCATATTCTTCCCGTCACTTTGGAGAGAGCGAGCTTCCTCGAAAGACGTTTTCCCCCTCTTTAACATGTTTCTTATTGTGGCGAAGCTTTCGGTAGCAAGTATGGAAATGGCAACCTCAATGCTGAAGATCTCGTTGTTGGCTACTGGATGCTTCACATTTGTTGAGTAGGAAGAGATGAGAGGTAGAGATATCCCACCGGGTGTGCCAGAAATTTGTAACGTGATTTCCATGAATATTAAATAATTAAACGCGAAAAATTATCGAAAATGAATTTTTATTGATTTATTGAATATGTGGGTACATTCTCTATTTTCGATCCTCTGATTCTCCCAACAAGATTTGTTGAAGTTTGTAAGGTTTGAAATGCCTTCGTTGACTTTGGAGCTTTGATCTTCATTGACTTCGATTTGTCTTTTTGAAAACGTTAAGTGCGGGTCTTTCAACTTAATTGCAAATTAAACGCCTTGATTTTGGTGAACGTCAAGGAACGCCGATGAACACCGTTGAGGTTGACTTGAACAAAACGCCGAACTCGCGGGTTTGATGCCTTGTTGCAGATTGAACGCCTCAATTTGTTGATCTCTGTGAAGAACGCCTTGAATCTTGCCTTGATCGATTTGAGTTTGACATGGATTTGTTGAGGAGCAACATAGAAATCTGGATTTGATGCTTTGATTGCGGCTTGAACACCTCGATTTGTTAACTTTCTCGAAGAACGCTAAAGAAACTCTTGGAGCACATTCAAAGTCGATTTGAGAAGAACACCGGATTCGTGGACTTGACGCCTTGCTGCGGATCAGACGCTTCGATTTTGTTGACTTCCACGAAGAACGTGAAGAACGCTTTGAATCTTGATTCGATCAACTTGAATTTGACTTGAGTTCGTTGAGGAGAGCAATGTCGAAACACTACTTTGATGCTTCGATGCCGGATTGAATGCCGAAGATGCTGACTTCCGCGAAGAACGTTGTCGAAGATGCCGAAGAACGCCGAGGATGATGAAAGACACCAAAAAACTTCTTTCTCCTTACTTTGTGGCTTGCTCCTTCGTATCTCCGAGTTGTGTGAGTTGTGATTTTTGGCTTATAGAAGGCCTCTATTTATAGGTTTATGAGGAGCAATCCTTTCCATAATCATCAAAAGAAGACTTCGTTCTGATTGGTACTTGTCGATTTTGTAATATCTTCTATAAATCAAAAGATATGATTTGATTTCTAGAATATTACATTTGACTTTCTTTATTTGGCTTGATTTGATTTTATTGTCAAAAATGAATTTAGACACATTTAAATATATATTAAAAATATCAATTAATTAACTATTTAATTCTAGGAATATTATTTGTTTAAATTCCTAAAATAAAAATAGAAAATCTTTTATTTTTTATATTTAATATATATTTATTTTCACGTGTCGTGTTTTAATTGGCCATAGATTTTAGCCTTCTACACATACGATCCGGAGATTGAAAGGACACTCTGTATCGTTAGATGAAGACGCAGAGAATACAGACATTCAGGCCCAGAACCAATGGCTGAAAATCCTAATAATGGAAGAGAGGGGGTAATTCAAGACTTCAACCCCCACCTCCTCCTGTACTTAGAGACTACAACTGACCAAATGCTGGAGTGATTCAGAACAATGTAGTCCACCCTCCAATTTCAGCAAATGACTTCGAAATCAGACCTGCTACAATTAACTTGCTGCAGCAAAACCCATTTGGGAGGTTAGCATCTGAGGATCCCACGGCACACCTCGCTCATTTTCTCGAAGTGTGTGATACTTTTAAGATCCATAATATCTCTAGTGATGCCATCAGAGTCAGGCTATTTCCCTTCTCTTTGAGGGATAAAGCTCGTGAGTTCCTTTAGACTTGGGAGGTTCTTTCTCAAGCATTCCTGGCAAAAAAAAAATTCACCTAGTAAGACTGCGAAATAAAGGAATGACATCACAACCTTCCGACAGTTTGATGGAGAGTCTCTATATGAGGCTTGGGATAGATACAAAGAGATGCAGAGAAAATGCCCACATCACGATATTCCGGGTTGGCTCTTAGTGTAGACATTCTACAACGGGATGTCTCAAAATATGAAAGGAGTGATTGATACAGCAGCTGGCAGGGCATTAATGGCAAAATCTGAAGCAGTTGCCATTGAACTTCTAGAAAATATAGCCATCAATGATAGCTATGTTCACGAGAGGAGTAATCCTCAACCGGTCAAAGGCATAGCTGGAGTTCTTGAGTTAGATTGATTAACGGCTATCAATGCTAAATTTGTTGAACTCAATAAAAAGTTGGAACAATTGACCGTGAATGCAGTTGTCACACCTCCTCCACCAGCACCTTTGGTGCAGGTGGTTGCCGGTCAAGAGCAGGTGAATTATGTGGGAAATCAAAAACCAGTGAACAACCTCTACTCTAACATCTACAACCCAGGTTGGAGAAACCATCCCCATTTTTCTTGGTCTAATAACCAAGGAATTTCCCAACCTCAACAACATCAAGCTCCACCCCAACAAAACTTCCAACCGAGACCACCAGGCTAATACCAAATGCCACCACAAAACCCATTTTTCCCTCCCCAAAACCAACCTCAACCAAATCAAAAGCAGGGTTGGAAAACAGCTCTTGAGAAATTCATTGTTGTATCTACGAAGAGATATCAGAAATTGGAGACTCAAGTGGAACAGGTGGTAAATCAGAATACGAATTTGGAGGTTCAAATTGGTTAGATTGCTAACTCCTTGAATATGAGAGCCCAAGGTATGCTGCCGAGCAAAACGGAGATAAATCCCAAAGAGCAGTGTAAGGCAATCACCTTGAGGAGTGGTAAGGAATATGAGAGACTGTCTATGCCTAAGGAGAAAGAAACTGAAATTGAAATTGGGAAGAAAGTGGGTGAAGAGGAGGAAACTACGGAAGTGAAGAATGATTAGCTCTCTTCAAAGCCAAATAAGAAGGTGGTACCAAATCCGTATGTGTCAGTGGTACCTTTCCCGCAGAGGTTGCAGAAATAGAAACTTGAGAAGCACTTTGAGAAGTTCCTTAGCATCTTCAAGGAGCTTCATATCAATATCCCGTTTGCAGAGGCATTAGCTCAGATGCCCACATATGTCAAGTTTCTGAAGGAGATCCTTTCTAACAAGAGGAAATTGGAAGAATAAGCCACTATTGCACTTACTAAGGAGTGCAGTGCGATTATATAGCATAAGCTTCCCCCAAAGCTTAAAGATCAAGGGAGTTTTTCTATCCCTTGTACTATTGACAATTTGACTTTCAATATATCTTTATGTGATCTTGGTACTTATGTCAGTCTAATGCCTTTGTCTATTTACAGGAAATTAGGATTGGATGCTCTGAAACCGACTACTATTTTCTTGCAGTTAGCTGACCAATCTGTCAAATATCCGACCGGAGTATTGGAGAATTCTCTAGTAAGAGTGGGCAAGTTCTACCTTCCGGTAGACTTCATTGTGCTTGATATGGAGAAAGACAGAGAGATGCCATTGATCCTAGGAAGACCTTTCCTAGCCGCAGTCGGAGCCTTGATCAATGTTAAGAATGGATTGCTGACTCTTCGAGTAAGAGATGAACAAGTGGAATTCAACTTGTCCAAAGTTGTGAAGGGCCCGGTGTTAGAAGAAAAGTGTTTCATGGTGGATGTAAAGCATGATCAAACATTGATTACCACACCACACAATGACCCTCTTGAGCTATGTTTGAGAGGATTGGAAGATCGAATTGATGGGGAAGAATTGCTTGAAGAACTTGCCGCCTACACAAAGGCACTTGAGGCAACCCCATTCGTACCGTTTCGATAAAGGTTTGTTTATGAGGAGTTGGTTACAGGTAAGCCCAGTCCTGCTCCTTCGATTGTGAAAGCTCCTAATCTTGAATTGAAACCCCTCCCCAATCATTTGAAGTATGCTTATTTGGGTGAATTTGAAACTTTGCCTGTTGTTGTTGCTTCTGATTTATCTGATTCACAATTAGATGCTTTGTTGAGAGTGTTAAGGGACCATAAAAAGGTTATTGGATGGACGATTTCTGATATAAAAGGGATTAGTCCATCTATTTGTATACATAAAATTCTGATGGAAGATGAGCATAAGCCTTCTGTAGAACACCAACGCAGGTTAAACCCGAATATGAAGAAAGTTGTTAGGGCTGAAGTTCATAAATTGCTAAATGATGGGATTATTTATCCTATCTCAGATAGTAAGTGGGTTAGCCCTGTTCAGGTTGTGCCTAAGAAAGGCGGGATGACTGTAGTTAAGAATGAAAACAATGGATTGATTCCTACTAGGACAGTCATGGGGTGGAGAGTTTGCATAGATTATAGGAAGCTGAATACTGCAACACGAAAAGATCACTTTCCCCTTCTCTTCCTTGATCAGATGTTAGAGAGATTAGCTGGGCATGCTTATTACTGTTTTCTGGGTGGGTATTCGGGTTATAATCAGATAGCTATAGCTCCAGAAGATCAGGAAAAATGCACTTTCACGTGCCCCTATGGCACTTTTGCCTTTAGGAGAATGTCGTTTGGACTTTGTAATGCCCCAGCTACTTTTCAGAGATGCATGATGGTTATTTTTTCTGATTTCATTGAGCGTACCATGGAGATATTTATGGATGACTTTTTTATATTTGGCTCTTCATTTTTCTTGCTTGCATAATCTAACCCAAGTTTTGCAGAGATGTGAAGAAACTAATTTTGTTTTGAATTGGGAAAAATACCATTTCATGGTAAAAGATGGGATTGTACTTGGTCACAGGATATCAAAAAATGGGGGATCGAGGTCGACAAGGCCAAAATTAAAGTGATAGCTAAATTGCCACCACCGACAAACACAAAGGGAGTTAGGAGTTTCCTTGGTCATACCGGATTTTATCGCCTGTTTATCAAGGATTTCTCCAAGATTACTCTACCTCTTTGCAAGCTATTACAAAAAGATGTTGAATTTGTGTTTGATGATGATTGTTTGCTTGCTTTTGATAGGTTAAAGAAGAAGCTTACCTCAGCATCGATCATGGTGGCACCAGATTGGAATTTACCGTTCGGGCTAATGTGCGATGCGAGTGATTTGACCACATGAGTTGTACTTGGCCAAAAAAGGGAGAAACATTTACATGTTATCGCATATTCTATCAAAACACTTAATGAAGCACAATTGAATTATGCTACCCCTGAGAAAGAATTGTTAGCAATTGTGTATGCTTTTGACAAATTTCGTTCTTACTTGATAGGTTTGAAGACAGTGGTGTACACGGATCATGCAGCCATTAAATACTTGCTTTCAAAGAAGGACTCAAAACCTCGGCTGATTAGATGGATCCTGCTTCTTCAGGAATTTGATTTGGAGATCCAAGATAAAAATGGGACAGAAAATGTGGTAGAAAACCACTTGTCTCGATTGGAATTTCAGGAGAAGGCTGAGGATCGAGAGGAAGCCATTATTGATAAGTTCCCAAACGAGCAACTATTTAAGGTGGCTTCTGCAGCACCGTGGTTCACAAAGTTTGTGAATTATTTGGTTAGTAGAGTTGTACCTCCTGACTTGAGCTTCCACCGAAAGAGAAAATTTCTTTCAGATGCGAAGTATTACTTCTGGGAGGAACCGTTGTTGTTCAAACACTGTTCAGATGGATTGGTGAGGAGATGTATACCTCAAGATGAGTTTGAAAAGATTCTGGACCAGTGTCATGCTAGCCCGTATAGAGGTCACTCTAGTGCGAGAAAGACTGCTGCAAAGGTATTACAGTCTAGATTTTGGTGGCCATCACTGTTTAAGAATGCACACGAGTTTGTATCAAGGTGTGATCCATGTCAGAGGATGGGAAAAATAGGAAAAAGGGATGAGATGCCCTTGAGGTACATTTTGGAGATCGAGCTTTTCAATGTATTGGGCATTGATTTCATGGGACCTTTCCCATCGTCCTATGGAAATCAATATATCTTAGTGGGTGTCGACTATGTTTCAAAATAGGTGGAGGCCATGGAAAGTCCTACTAATGATTCGAAGGTTGTACTGAAATTTCTGAAGAAGAACATCTTTAGTAGATTCGGGGTTCCACGAGCACTCATAAGTGATGGAGGATCCCATTTTTGCAATAGGCCTCTTGAAATTCTTTTGAAGAAATATGGAGTTCATCACCGGGTGGCAACTCCGTATCATCCCCAATCGTGTGGGCAAGTAGAGATTTCCAATAGGGAAATCAAGCAGATTCTAGAGAAGACCCTGAGTAGCTCGAGGAAGGATTGGGTAGCTAAGTTGGATGATGCGTTGTGGGCCTACAGAACAACTTTCAAGACACCTATAGGAACGTCCCCTTATGTTTTGGTTTATGGTAAGACGTGCCGTCTTCTGATCGAGATTGAACATAAGGCGTATTGGGCCATTAAGGCTATTAATTTTGATCTCAAGCAAGCCGGGGAGAATAAGACCGTGCAATTACATGAATTAGAAGAATTTCGGTTGAATGCATACGAGAATGCCAAGGTTTATAAGGAGATGATGAAGAAATGGCATGATAAATATATACGGGTGAAGGAGTTTGAAGTGGGACAATTGGTATTATTGTTCAACTTTGTGTTGAAGCTGTTTCCCGAGAAACTGAAGTCTCGTCGGTCCAGTTCGTATCTTATGGGCGAGCCCATCGAAAAGCACACCCCGTGTGTGTTAACAAATCCTACAAACTAATCCGGGTTCCAAACTCAAGCTAACGACAATAACTAAGAACTACTTTCTTTCTCTCTTTTCTCTCTCTTTATTTGTTTTCTATTCTATCGTTCTTGTTTTCTTTCATTGATCTTGTGTTTCGTCTCCCGTGATGTAGGTTAGTTGATGCTGTTGTTGGATATTGGATATAATGAATGCAAGGACAGTGATTTGAGCCAAAATGTCATATTTGAGGTCCATTTTGTTTATGTCTATGAAAGTGCATATGCGTATAGTTTGTGTGATGTTTTGTGGGAAGAACTAATGTGTTGAATTGCAAAATTGTGATATTTGACTGCTAATATGTGATGTTGTTCGGTGCACTATGGGTGTGTTGCAAAATCTGAGTTAATTGTGGTTGTATTAACATGATTGCACCAAGAATTGTGTGGGATAGGTTACCCTTTCGTATAGTTAAAACTTGGAAATTTATAGGGGACACGGGAGTGTCTCTTCCCAAGTACAAACTGAGACACGGGGTGAGGCAGACACGGGCGTGTCTCCCAGCTAGATAAATTTGAGACACGGTCGTGTCTCGTTAAAAATGTTAGTGCATTTTTGTAAGTCTGAAGGGAATTCGAGATTTTTACCTCCTTTTAACCTATTTCTCCACAAACTTTGGAACACTTCATTGCACATAACCTTTACCCGTGTCTTTCCTTTCCGTTCGAAGAACACAAACCCTGCCACCCTGCGTGAATTACAGCGGCGTAGCAACCATTTTTCTGGCGAGGTCACGACACACACACGCACATTCTTCTTCTTCTCTACACTTGGTAAGTTCTCCCCTTCCCTTCAAGTTTGATTTTGGGCAAATTTTTCCTACATCTTAAAACTGAAACCCTAGGCTAATGTGATGAAATTTGGGGCAAATTTCAGTTAGATTTATGAAGAAATTTCAAGTTTTGAGCATGCTAGAGTTAGGGTGTTAGTTTGAGATAATTTTGACTTGAATTTAGTGAATTTTTACAAATTCTAGCTTTGGTTTCCCCTTTTGCCTTTTGAGTCCGAATTTTGGAGTATTGGCAGGTTAGTTGTGCTTGAAAGATGATAATGTAGAGGTAGGTTAGCATTGAGTTGGGTTGGTTGGAGAAAACTTAGAAAAACTCACACCCTAGAGTCACGCCCGCCAAGTGTTCCATGAAATGATTCTATGAACTTTTCTTGATATATGCTTGCTTGGTTCTTGCTTTTTGCTTTGCGCTATATGGGGAGAAATAAGCGTCTGAGAATCGAGGGGACCTCATCTTCATCTGCTCCAAATAGACGTCAACCGAGAGATTCGGCTAATATTACTTTGGAGGGTTTGGGCAACCCTTATAACAAGAATCTCATGAGTAATATCATGCCAACACGGTTTTTCAAGCAAGATGTGTTGGAAAGATTGGGGATTTGGGAAGAACTCAAGGTGTTGTTTGATAACATGGGTTGGATGCCTTTTTTAACAACGGTGGCGAACAACTATCCAGAGTTGACTACAACATTTTTCACAACAATGAACTATGATCCGGTAGATGAGTTGCTCTTCTTCTCACTTGAAGGAACGATGACTCACTCTTTGAGCTAGAGTGATGTTAGGGGAGTTTTGCGATTTCCTGTTAGGGCCGAATCCACATTACCAGACTGGGATCATGCACAACGAGAAGCAGTTTGGAGATCCTTTTCTCTCAAGGAGGGTGCTCCGAATTATTCAGGAAAGAACACGAAGGATAGCTATTTGACCTCCTTGACTTAGAAAATAGTGCATCGGATCCTGGTGGCATGTTTTTGTGCCCGGCACGAGAGTGATAGCCACATTAATGTGGTGGAGTTGGCCATCATGTCTATGATGAAGGACGACACAAAATTTGATAAGACCCATGAGTTACTTTGGAAGTTGAGAGAAGTTGCAGGAAGAGCTCGAGGAACTATAGGCCATGGGGGTTATGTAACGTTGTTTGCTCAAAAGGTGGGATGGCGACCTAGGAAGGCGGTACCTATGACCAACTACCCGTTTATTGATAAGTGTGATTTCTTGAATAGGTAGGTTGTCATCAAGTGGAAGTCTGGACTGCTTGTGGGTAGGGTGTTGCCATGGTGGCCGGAGAAGGATAGAAATAGGTTCACTCAAATGTACAATTGGGGCATCACGAAGTATGTTGATCTCTTGAACCAGCAAAGGGTTGTTGTTGATAGACTAGCTGATATCCCTGATGCTGAACCTACCGCCCCCAGACATGTGCTCGTGATTGGGGATGAGGATATGTTGGAGTATGTGAGAGGTCTTAGCATGGGTTTGGCTGAGATGAGAGTTGATATGGCCGCCATGAATACTCGGCTACGGGGTTTGGAGGCTCATGTGGATGCTACGATGGATGCATGGCAGACTCACGTGGATGCCCAGTTTAATAGTCTCTAGAACATACTCGATCAGTACTTACAAGGCCCCCAGGATCCCCCCCCCCCCCCCCAGCTTTGATTATGATGCTTTTGTTTCTTTTTTACTTGAATTTGGGTCTGTAATAATTGCTATACTTGAATTTCTTGCTACTCAATTCTATGTTGATGTCCTTAGGAACTACCCTATTTCTATGCTAATGTGCTAATGATTTGACTTGAAAATTGTAACTTGTGTTTATGCTTGAGTATGCATGTTGATTGTCATTTGCTATTTTTGCACTTGATCCGTGTTTCTAATCACTTATTTCAGGTTTTGGAAGCTTTGCTAGTATATTGTCGGGTCTACATTTGATTAAGGAAGTTTTCTTATGCCTTAACTTTTTGTTTGCATGAGGACATTGCAAAGAATAAGTGTGGGGGGAGTGCATATATGATAGTGTTACAATTTTGAATTGCATGTTACATTTTGCATTTTGCGATGCTTGGGGGTACTATTTTAAAACTTGTGAATTGCTTAGGAATTGAGAAATTTTGATGTTATGAGAATTTTCCCCCCTTTTGAACTTTTTCTTTGAGGTTTTAGCATTGAGCTTTTGCTAGAATGAGTTAGGCTATTTGAATTGATGAAAATTTGCATGAGATTAGATAATTTAGTGTGTTAGTATGCCCTTACTTCTTGAGCACATTTGAACGTGATGATGTACTTTGCTTAGAAAGAATAATTGATGGGTTTCAAATGAGTCTGAAAGTTGATTAGGGTGCATTTTAGTCCTATCGAGGCGAAATTTTTGAGTTGATGGTAGATTAGGGAAGTGAAGTAGGCATTCGTTGTCGGAGGATATAAGCCGTTCTTTGAGCTGTTTCACTAAATAATGTTATCTAATTGACCCCGCTGGGCCTAATTGTTGTGCAAAAATTTTTGTAGCCATATTATAAGACGAATGCACAACAAGTATAACCCACCTTGATAGTTTTCACACCAAGGCTTGCTCGTTTAACCGTATATTGAGTGTCTTTTAACCCCCTTTTGATTATTCTTGTGTTAAAATTGAGAGATATATGAAAATAAAGAAAGAATGAGAAAAGGTTGTGGAAAAAAGAAAGGGAAAAAAAACCAGAAAAAAAAAAGAAAAAAGAGGAAGAAAAAGAGCAAAAGAAAAGAAAAAGAAAAATTATGCAAAGTGCGAAATTGAAGAATAGTGGTTATATGAAAATGTCTAAGTGTGTGTGTGTGGGGGGGGGGGGGGGTTTAGTGGCCAAATGAAAGTGTCGTGTTTTGTAATGGTTGAACGATGTAAGCTTGGTGAGTAGTCACTTGATTCAAAAATTCCATAACCTTACCCGAAGCCTACAATACAAGCTCAAAAGGCCTACCGATCCCGTCTTGAGTAACTCCAATAGTGGACATAGGTGCGGAGAGTGTATTCCGAAATTGATGATTGAAACTTAGGCGAACATCTTGAATTATTCATTCTAGTCTTTGTACATTGTTTCGTTCGAATTCATACACTACACAAGGGTATACTATTCATACTAATTTTGATGATCTTGTGCATATGAGTAATTGATTTGATAAGTTAGACTTGTTTAGGCGAAGGTTTGATGATTACCTTAGAGATTAGGTTTGATGGGGACGTGTTTTCATGATTTTTCTATTTCTCGAGGACAAGCAATAAGAAAGTGTGGGCGAGTTTGTTGAGTGTAGAATTCGCATGAATTTGAGTATTAATTTGAGTATATTCAATGTCGTTTCAAGAGCCTAAGTGTTTATTTTGCTCCATTTAGGTACTTATTACATTGGAGTTAAGAAACGAGAGAGAATGTGAATTCGAAGCTAAGTTTAGGAAAAAGTTAACTTTTGGCGGATTTAAGGGGACACTCCCGTGTCCTTCCATATGAAGAAACCAAGACACCCCCGTGTCTCGGTACAGAACTCCAAAGATGGTAGGAGATACGTCCGTTACACTTGCACAATTGGTTTTAATAAAATAGAACAACAAGAATTAATTAATTAGTGTCACTGTTAATCGAATAATAAACCTAAAGGGTCACACATGAAATGTCCCACATCAGTTGGGAAGGAGAACGAAGCCCTCCTTATAAGGTGTGGTGGAAACCTTTCCTCCCAGACGCATTTTGAGTGAGTGGGCTACACCACTACTCAGGAACAAAACAGTGAAGGTGTTTCGATTAAGGGCACCAAAGCATAGAATATCTGGGTACAGGGCCGATCCTGTTACGCATCTAGCTTCACAGTTGGTATCAGAGCCGGTGCCCAGAAGCTGGTGTGCTAGCGAAGACGCTGGTTTCTCCTGGAGGGGGGGTGGATGTAATATCCCACATCGGTTGGGAAGGAGAACGAAGCCCTCCTTATAAGGTGTGGTGGAAACCTTTCCTCCCAGACGCGTTTTGAGTGAGTGGGCTACACCACTGCTTAGGAACAAAATCGTGAGGGTGTTTCGATTTAGGGTACCAAAGCAGATAATATCTGGGTACGGGGCCAATCCTATTATGCATCTGTTACAACACACAAATGCCAGGTCACAAGGGTTTTGGTAGGAAGTTAATCGGATTAACAAAATGATCAAATTGTTGATCAAATGGGGCCACACGTGCGTGGGCCCCATCTTACGTGTTAAACACATGACTGACACGTGTGGCATGAGCCACACTCGTGAAAACTTTTATTAATTAAATTATTTAATTAATTTTGGACTTTTAATTAATTATGAATTGATTGTTAAGTCCAAACTCAAAAATAATTAACCAAGTAAATATTTAATTATGAATTAAATTATTTATTAAATTTGATATTTAATTTTATATTAGATAAAGTTGAATAGTCAAACTCCTAAAGTAGGAAAGAGATTTCTTGAGATGTCTTGGAGAATAAAATAAGAACTTATTTTAAATAAAAGATATTAATTAATTCGTGAATTATTGAGCAAGAAATCAAAACCCACATGGTTGAGGAAACCTCTTAGGGTTCGAACCATCCTTGTATAAATACAAGAGGCAGGACTCTTTCTTGGGTTAGACCAATGTTCTTGAAGAGTTAATTGATTTTGAGAAAAATAAAAAGAAAAGTTTTCAAAGAAATTTCCTAGCTAAAGAACAAGCCACAGAACTAGCATTCTAAATAGCTTGATTGGGATCTAGGACTGGTGTGGATACGTTTTGGAGGATTACCTACTTTGGGATCTTTTCGAGAACCGTTCGAGAAACAATCCGCACGAAGGGTGTTTGATAGGCGAGATCAAACATCACTAGAAAGCTTCTATTAACCGTAAGTTACTTGAAACTTTTTTGTTTCGAAATGAACATTGCAAGAACACGATTCGCTTTTGGAATTTTTTTTTCAAAATTCCTCTGCTTCAACTCTGTGTTTTCCAACAATGGGGCCCTAGCAGGAGGTTTCATGCCATGCACTATTTCAATCTCATGATCAACCGCCTTTCTCAATGGTAGCTTTTGAGGCAGTTCGTCAGGTATGACATCTTCGAACTAGCTCAAAATTCCCTTGATCAGATCAGGGATTGGCCCTGACGTTTCTTCCATCTCCTCTAATTTCAGAGTGCACAGAAAGAAGGGTTCATTTCTTTTCCATGTCTATTGGAATTGTATGGCAGAGATACCCTTCTCCATTGTTTTCTCTGATAATGTAGGGATAATGCAAGGTTTACTCCCCATCATCATCAGGGAGTCTACGTGGGGCATAACCGCCATACTTGTATCCTTGAAAAATTCAAGCTCAAGAATGAGCTAGAAATCATCCATTGTCACCACTAAAAGGTTGGTTCTTCCTTCAAATCAACCAACCTTGATAAATACAGATCTAGCTACATCCGCAACAGGTTGAGCGGCCGAGTTTATTGCCTTCACCCGACCAACTCCCTTTTCTAGCACCAATCCCAATCTTTCAACTTTAGTGCTCGACAAGTAGTTGTGAGTAGCAGCAGAATCGAGCGTCGCCCTTATGGTCTTCCCATTAACCTTTACATCAACATACATTAGTCCTTTCTTCTTTGTGGGCTTACCCTTTTTCTCAGTTTTGTTTCCCAACAGAGCCCGTGCATGCTTTATCGTATTCGTTGGCACTCTTTGTTGTGCCACAACTTGATCAATCAAGGGGTTACATCGGTGAGGTATGGCGCCTAAATTCTCTTCTACATTATCATCATATGTTTCACCTTCATTATCAGCCACAATCTGTGGTCCATCTCTCGCCTATTCCGTCGATTTCTCGGCAAGTTTTGACAAGCTCGCCAGGGTGTTCACCAATTGCTTATTCTGTGGGCAGTTTTTCATGTAATACCCTTCGCTTCAAAGGAAGCATCTCCGTTGTCGGATAGTGAATGATCTACTCTCCATAGGTTTATTCCTATTAAAGCTTGCATGAGAGCTTGATGTGCTGGGGATTGTCTCTCCCCCCCCCCCCCCTATAGTTGTAACTACTTTGAAAGGGTCTTGGCCCTCCGCTTACCCCTCCTTATGTCGGTGTCGAGTTTGTTATTGGCGGCACCCGCTAAGGTTTGGGGTTGTAATCCGTCAGTCTCTCGGTCGCTCCCATTGCAGCATTTAGGTCCACCACTCTTTGGCATTAGTGTTCACTTCTCACATATGGTTTTAAGCCCTCCATGAACGTGAAGAGCTTATCCTTCTCTGATATATCCGTGATGCTCAGTATATGCGTCGATAAAGCCTTCACGTAGTCTCTTATTGATCCCATCTACTTTAGTTCGCGCAATGCCTTTCGAGCAATGTATTTGAAGTTTTAAGGGAAGAATTGTTGTCTGATTGCTTTCCGGAGATGATCCCATGTGTCCAAACGCACCATCCCCGCTTGGATTTCAGCATGTTTCCTTCACCACCAAAGTTTGGCATCCCCAGCCAAATACATTGTGGTAGTCGTCAACCTTCTTGCCTCATCTTCTATATGCACGGCAAGGAAATAATATTCCACATCAAAGAGAAAGTTCTCGACTTTCTTCGCATCTCTTATCCCTTCATAGGTTTTCGATTCGAGAACGTGGAGACTTGAAATCGGATCGTGGTTCATAGCCTCTCCGTTCCCCATAGCTCTTCGGAGTATGCCCAACTATAATCTTATTTCCTCCATCTCGCGCCTCAACCCTACGAGGTCGCTTGATCTCAATATTTCTGCAAAACCTTGGCAGGCTTCCCTGCTCTCGCCAAGTTGTACATGGAGGTCCACGACCTCCGCCTGCAATGTTTCAGCTCGTTCCTCCAGCCCTCAACAACAAATGAGAGCCTGAAATTTTCTTGTTCTAGGTCATCAATAATCCGCAATTTCAAGCTTCTCTTTACGGGCTCCCCGACCCCTGATGTTTTCGCCATGATACTTGTCTCAATCCTGTGGATCAAGAGTCGAGACTCTGATACCCTTTTCATGGGGCACCGAGCAGGTTGCTACTAAATGTGCACCTTGTGGCTAGTAGCGAGCTTCTTGCACACTACGTCCACCAACTCACTATGTACTCACACTGTATATTACAATCACGCCCACCCTAGAGGGACGCTTTTGAGGGACAACAACATTGAGGGGAAATTCACTTTCATTGTATTCACAAAGAATATTACAGTGTTGTGGGCGTCCACAAAGGACCAGGGGAAAATTCCCAAGATTACAATAGATACTGGCATACTGCTTTAACTTTGCTTTGACTCACTGCTCCCCCCCCCCCCCCCCCCTATAATACTTTTAGGAAAAATTTATGTTCTGCCCTCACTAGCTATTGCAGGGGTTGTACAATGCGATAAAACGGCAGCAACCTGCCTACGACCAACTATCTAACTATTTACATGTATAAAGACCTAACACCTAAAACTCGATAGCAACTTGTCTTGTCGTCGGTACGCTCTTACTTGTGGGGTGTTTGGCAGCCACGATGAATAGCGAGTAAGGTCGCCTATAGTGAGGGCAACCCTTGACACAACAGTAGTGGTGAATTAGTGGAGAAGGTATATGATTTTCTCGTTTAAATATATTTTATTAATTAATATAATTTATACTATTTATTAAACGAAAGAGACAGAAAAAATTCACATTTTATTGTCTTGGACTCTTGGATTATATATATATATATATATATATCCTTTTATCTTAACTTCTGTTTTTCTCAAACTTCACTTCAATTCTTCTTCTTTTTTCTTTTTTATATAATTTCTATCTTTGTCTCCTAAATATTTTTAAACTCTTTTAATTAATATGACATTACATGATCTTATGCAATTTATTAATTTATTTATCATAATCTAATAATTATATTAAAAATAATTATAGAATATATATTAATGTGAAAATTAATTTTAATATAATTAAATAATAATATTTTGGTGTATGAACAAAATATGCATATTTAGCTAGAAATAAACGTTCAATACATTTAATGAATTTTTTTTGTGTGTTTGTATAAAAGATAAAAGAAGAAACAATATAAATTAGAGTTAACGGTTAAAATACCTATTTCTGTCAAAAAATTAATGGAAGGACCAACATTGCAAAAAAAAAAAAAAGAAGGACTGAATATGCCTATTTTTAAAAATGTGGGACTAAAATTCAGAACGATCAAATTGTATGAGACCAAAAGTGTAATTTACTTATTATGACTTAACGGTTTCCGTTCATTATTTGAGGAGGTACCAAAATTGTAAAAAATTGAAAATAGTGGGGCTAAATTTGCCTAATTTTGAAAATATGACACTAAAATTGCAAAAGGCCTAACTTTATGGGACCAGAAATATAATTTGCTCTATTACATAATATACCTCCTAAGTTTTAGGATATGAGGGGTAAAATAGTAAAATCACAAATTCTGTTAACTTTAACAAAAGAGATAACATTTCAAGGAGAATCCATAATTTCTCAACTTTTAGGGTAAATCCGTATTTTCGCCAAATCTTGGGGGCGTTCGTATTTGATGGGGTCAAGATCCGCTCGTTCCGCGTTTGGACACGTGGCCCTTCTTAAAGAATAGCATTTGCTCAGTTGATTATAGTTGTCCTGAACGAGCGATGAACCCATTAAAGCGCCAGCATCCTCCAAGAACACGTGTTGTCCCTGCCACCCTCGCACGTGACCATTGTCACCGCTCTCCTACGAGCGCCTTCTTCACGCGACATGACTGGTATTCCAATCCATCAGAAGGAGCCTTCTTCGAGCGCTACGTTCCCTCAGAAAGGCTCCCCCTGCAACCCGCTACACGAGCCTGGGCCCTCGTCCCCCCCGGCGGATTTCTTGGCCTCCAAGGCTTTTGGTTGTCACGAGCGTGCTCCCAAGCCCTCGTCACCAACCCTCCAAACGGCTCTCTGACACACCGTACCTGCCCGCGCACCTGCCACTGTTGCCAACACTAACTCCCGGCAGCTTTTGCAGAAGATTCCTCCTAGGTTTCTCTCTCACAGCGCCACGTGTTAGGGCAACATTCGGCCAGGACCACATGTGGCAAATGACCAAAGGGTCCCTGACCCTCAACTATAAATAAACAAAGTCATCTCTTTCACGGTAAGCGATCTCCATTGCTACAGCTTCTACTAAGCTTACTTCTTCTCTTTCAGATCTGTATCTGACTTGAGCGTCGGAGAGCCAAACTGGGTACCACCCCCAGTTTCCCCTAGCTTGGCCTTCTAACTTTTCTGTGTGTTTGTCCTAGCAGGTAGAACCCCCTTTTTTCCGGCAACTCCTGGTGATCTCCCCCTTCAAACAAATTCTAAAGTGATCGGATTCTGAACAACCCCTTTTGGAACCCATCATTTTTTGCGCCGTCTGTGGGAAACCATCTCTTCGCCTCTTCCATCTTTTCTGCTAGTTGAAAAGGAAACACCCCCGAAATCTTCACAACTATGGTTGCTACCAGGTCCAGCGCTGCGGGAGGAGGAGATAACACTTCTCCGGACGTCAACCCCATCGTACCCACCATCCCTGTAGGTGGAGGCCCGCCCCCTACCGTCGCTGAAGGTGGAGTGCCCCTCACCGGGGCGGCCGTGCAGGCCGAATCTTCCGTTCTCCCACCGGCCCCACCAGCACTACCAGCTTCCGGCGCCGCAGGAGGATTTTCTCACTTTGCTCTTTCACACCCTCCCCAAACTCAAGGGGTACATGCCCTTGCAAATCCAGGAGGTCAGGGATATATGATGCCGCCGCCGGGGTACACGCTTGCTCCCGCTGTTATGATGCCGCCGGTTCAACCGTACCTCGCCGGCCAAATACAGCTCCCCGTGGTGATTCCTAGGGAGGTTGAAGGAGTAGAGTTACCTCCCCTAACTACGCAGCAATTGAGGGCTTTGTATACCCAATGTGAGGTTCAGGCGGCTCAGGGGGCGTGGGAAAATTTTCATTCTATGTACTTCCCCTCTGGGCAGGCCACTCAAATCGCAGCACCTTTGGGCGGATTGCAAGCTTTCCCTGTTAGGGAAACCCAGGCCGTCCCCAGGGTGCCACCACTACCACCAGTTAATGAGGCGCCCCGCCAGGGCGAAAACGAGCGGCCCTCTGTAGACGGAAACAGGGAGCCCACTGAGAGGGTTAACGAGAATGAGAGGGACTCCCACGTTTCCAGGAGGGTTTCCCGCGCGGGCAGACAAGGAGACCGGGACGGTGAGGTGAACCCTAACATCCTCGCGGCTGTGCAAGACCAGCTGCAGGGTTTGAAAGACATGGTTGGACAGCTCTCTCGTGCACGGTCTCAGATCTCCCACAGTAGGGATGAACGAGCCGATGACAGAGATGCTCATCACAAAGACCGACAGCCGCAGGTCCCTCGCCGGAGAGAGCCAGAAGAGAACTTCGGCACTTATGATTATCACCCATTGGCAAGGGGCTCTCCCCTCGTGGAAGAAGTTTTAATGGCCCAAGCCGGGATGGCCAAAATTCCCACTTCCATTAACCGATACGACGGGATGACCGATCCAGCCGAGCATTTGGATCATTTTTTACATCTGATGCACCTTTACGAGCATTCCAGCAACTATTGGGCCAAGGTTTTTGTCACTTCCTTGGTGGGAATGGCGCAAGAATGGTACAAGCGATTGCCACCGCGCTCGATTCACTCATACAAAGAGTTGGCCGATGCCTTCCTCAACCACTTCAATTCCCTGAAAGCTCCAGTCACTGCACCCACTGCCCTCTATAACGTGGTGCAGGGCAAGAGTGAGTCTCTTCGCTCGTTCTTCGCCCGCTTCAACAAGGAGATACTGCAAGTGGAGAGGCCGTCCATGGATTTCTTGATCCCAGTGCTATTTCAGGCTGTGGATCACAAACAGTATGTGAGCAAGAAATTTGCTGATGCCATCGTGGAGAGAAGGTCAGGGACACTTATGGCCTTAAGAGAGGTTGCCGAGCTGTTTTTTGCGCTCGAGGATATGTATGGGACGAATGGTCCCCGGCATCATAGCCCCATAAGAAATGAGCGCCACCCTGAAAGAGGACGCGAGATCGCAGTTAAGAAGGAGCGCCCTCAGGAGCGCAAGAGGTCGTCGTTGCCCCCTCGACGTTTCGAGCGTATCCCACTTACTCGACCGAACTCCGAGGTCTATAACCTCTCCGACAAAAAGCTCTTCAGGAGACCCATCAAGATGAGAGAGACCGAGTCTCTGAAACGTTCCAGCAAGTACTGTGCCTTCCACAAGCAGAAAGGGCACGACACGGATGAATGTCGCCAGCTGGAGGCTGAGATCCAAAGGCTTGTTGCGGTGGGGCATTTAAAGGAATTTGTGAAGGTGCTGGAGTGCTTTGATGAGCACTGTCGGGGTCGTTTCAGGGAGGAGAGAAGGAGCCCATCCCGATCAAGAAGTCCATGAGGAAAGGGTCCCCCTGAGACCAGTAGCCGTCGGAGCAACAAAGGAAAGGCCCCTGATCTGGAGAATACGCCTTTTGCGGTTATCAACATGATAGCGGGAGGCCCTTCAGGGGGAGATTCGAATGCCGCTCGGCGGAGATATGTCCGGAGTTACGACCAGCGCTCATCCGTGCCCAAGTCTGTTTATGCTATACAAAAAGCCAAGGATCAGCACTCCCGAGAGAACGATGTGATAGGCTTTGATGATAGGGATTTAGGGCACATTGTAACACCCCATGGGGAAAGTGAAACTTCTGACTGCCCCATGGTGGTTAGTGTAGATGTCCACAATCATATTGTAAGAAGAGTATTAGTGGATAGTGGAAGCTCCGTTAATGTTTTTCCTTACGCCACATTTTTAAAGATGAATGCTAACCTCCCACTAGAACCTCTTAAAACAGCCCTCATTGGCTTTGGAGGATCAGAGGTTATCCCACGAGGGCAAGTGCGCTTAGCCACCACATTTGGCCGAGCCCCTCAACGTAAGACGCTCACAATTACTTACGTTGTGGTAGAGATTGATATTCCATACAATATCATAATTGGGCGCCCCGCCCTCGTCGATTTCAAAGCAATCATCTCCATTTGCCACCAGAAGATCAAATTTCCCACATCCGAGGGTGTTGGGGAGGTATTGTGTAACGTGCGTGAGGCGTAGGAATGCTACATGTTATCTCTCCGAAAGCCTAAGGCGGAGAAAACTTTCCAAATTGGGTCCACTAAGAAATCCGTTGATTTCGCCAACCTAGATAAGGATGGTCCTTTGCGGAAAAGGGCAAAGTTGAACAAAAAGAAAAATAAGAAGAAGAAGAATACCAACACACAAGACCCCCCCGAAAATGCTCCGCCAGGGTCCGTCGAGGAGTCTTCCTCAGAAGCAGACGAGCAGGAGGGGGAGGATCCTACTCGCGAGGGGCGTTTGGTAGGGAAAAAGAGGGCGCTCGAACTTCCTCGCCCTGAGGTAAGGATCGAGCCCTCAGAAAAATTCCTTACTATTGAGCTAGAGCCTGGAAACAAGGATAAGACTACTCAGATAGGGTCAAACCTCTCAGGACCCTCGCAGATCATGATGATTGACTTCCTCAGAGAGAACCTTGACGTATTTGCGTGGAAAGCGTCTGACCTTACCGGAATCGACCCAAGCATCATCGTCCACAGGCTTAATGTAGACCCCTCCTTCAAGCCCATCAAACAGAAAAAACGAGATGTTCACGGCTTTCGAAAGAGGGTTGTCGAAGAAGAAGTTAATAAACTCCTGGAAGCTCAGTACATCGAGCCTATCTTATACCCAGAGTAGTTGTGTAATGTGGTTTTGGTGCCTAAAAATGCAAACAAGTGGCGAATGTGCAATGATTTTACTGATCTTAATAAGGCTTGCCCTAAGGATCATTACCCGTTGCCTCGGATAGACCAGCTGGTGGATTCAACTGCTGGATGCGAACTAATGAGCATGATGGACGCCTTTCAAGGGTACTATCAAATCTTTATGGCTCCTGAAGACTGCCCCAAAACTTCATTTGTCTTTCATTTAGGGGTGTATTGCTTCCTGGTCATGCCTTTTGGGTTGAAGAACGCGGGAGCTACATATCAGCGGCTCGTTAACAAAATGTTTGAGAGTGAACTGGGAGGGTCCATGGAAGTTTACGTGGACGATATGATTGTCAAAAGCGAGTATCAAGACTCGCATTTAGAGGATCTCCGGCGTGCCTTTTCAATTTTGCGTCACTATGGGATGAAATTGAACCCTTCAAAGTGCACCTTCGGAGTGCAAGGAGGAAAGTTCTTAGGGTACATGGTCAGTCAGAGGGGAATTGAGGCCAATCCTGAGAAAATCAGAGCTATATTGGAAATCCCCTCCCCTCGAAATCTCCGGGAAGTGCAAGTACTGGTAGGAAAGATCATCTCCTTGAACAGATTCATTTCGCGCTCGGCCGACCGAAATCTCCCTTTTTTCAAGATTTTGAGGAATGCCCGGAACTTCGCTTGGACGGAGGAATGTGAAAAGGCTTTGCAAGATATGAAGGCTTATCTATCGAGCGCTCCTTTACTGACTAAACCCATAGGTGGCGAGAAGCTATTCCTATATCTTTCTGTCTCGGCCGATGCCACGAGCGCTGTATTGGTAGCTATGCGAGAACGGAAGCATTTGCCCGTTTATTATTTAAGCAAGACATTGCAAGGAGCAGAGAAAAAATATTTGGAAATCGAGAAGTTTGCGTTTGCCCTCATTAATGCATCAAGGCGCCTGAGGCCTTACTTTCAGGCACATTCAATAACGGTACTTACTGATCAACCTTTGAAGCAGGTTTTGTCCAAACCAGACGTATCAGGAAGGCTGATAAAATGGGCCATTGAATTAAGTCAGTTTGATCTATGTTTCGAGCCTAGAGCTGCCATGCACGCCCAGGTTGTAGCTGATTTATTGGTGGAACGCTTTGGGTTAGAATCTGCCGTTCCTGAGAACGAAGGATTATAGGTCCTGCACAAGGACGGTTCCTCAACCTCCCAAGGGGGAGGAGCAGGGGTAGCCCTCCGGGACCCCAGTGGGATTGAGTTAGATTTCGCAACTAGGTTGGATTTCCAAGTCACGAATAACGAAGCAGAGTATGAAGCCCTTGTGCAGGGGTTAGAAATTGCTTCTCAGAATAGAGCCTCCAGAATTACGGCGTATGTAGATTCACAGTTAATTGCGAGCCAGATTGAAGGAACTTATGAGGCTAGAGAAACCACCATGGTGCAGTACTTGAGCAAGGCTCGAGAAATCATTGGAAAGTTCAAAGAATTTCATCTGCTTCAAGTCCCGCGGGCCGAGAACGAGCGCTGATGCTCTCTCAAAATTTGCTTCGGCGTTGGAAGGTACTTCTGAGCGCTCTGTAACGTTCCTTAGGATGGAGGAACCTTTGATCAAGGAGAGAGTTGCCAAAGAGGCGGTCGTTATGATTGATCCACTTGAACCATGTTGGCTGGATGACATCGTCAGGTTCCTTAGAGATGGTATTTACCCCGCTGATAAGGTGGAGGTACTGAAAATGAGGAACAAGGCCCCTCGATTCTCTTTAGACTTTGAGGGAAGACTGTTCAAGAAGTCGTTTCAAGGGCCTCCTTTGAGGTGTTTAAGGCCCTCGCAAGCGAAAGAAACGCTCGAACTCATTCACAATGGGAGCTGTGGAAATCACTCAGGAGGGCGTATTCTGGCTAAGAAGATTTTAAGGAGTGGGTTTTATTGGCCCACAGTTCTGCATGACTCCCTCGAATTCTCCAGAAAGTGTCCAAAGTGTCAATTCCATTCCAATCTCCCTCAACTGCCGGCCGCTCAAATGATCCCAGTAGATGTTTCCTGGCCCTTCGACCAGTGGGGAATAGACATTGTGGGCCCTTTGCCCATCGCTGTTGGACAGAAGAAGTTTGTCATTTTGGCCGTCGATTATTTTACCAAATGGGCCTAGGCCGAGGCAGTGGCGAAGATCACCTTTCGGGTTGTGAGGGATTTCATTTGGAAAAGCATCATATGTAGGTACGGCATTCCGAGGGTGCTTATCTCTGATAATGGATCCCAGTTCATAGCCGCTGACACACGAGAATGGTGCTCGGAATTGGGGATTGAACAGCGTTTCACCTCCGTAGGCCATCCCCAAGCCAACGGACAAGCAGAAGTCACCAACAGAATCATTTTGCAGCACTTAAAAACAATGTTGGAAAGTAAAAAGGGTGAATGGGCAGAAGAGCTACAAGGAGCGCTTTGGGCTTATCGCACTACTCCCCGAGCCTCCACGGGCGAGTCACCTTTCGCGCTCGTGTATGGGTCAGAAGCAATGATACCGGCGGAAATTGCAAATGAATCCGCTCGTGTAGCTTATTTCGAGCCTCAATTTAACGAAAGTAACAGGCGCCTGGAGTTGGACCTGTTGGATGAGAAAAGAAACCAAGCTTGGGCTAAGATACACAAGTATAAGGCAACTGTGGCTCAACAGTACAACAAGCGTGTGAAGGAAAGAACCTTCCATGTGGGAGACTTGGTTCTAAAGAAAGTTGAAATATCCAGGCATGTGGGGAAGTTAGACCCCAACTGGGAAGGACCGTTCAAAGTAGTACAAATCAGAGCTAACAACACGTACACCCTGGAGACACTTCAAGGAGAGCGTTTGCCTCGCCCTTGGAACGCATGCAACCTCCGGCGGTTTTACGTTTAAAAGCTTTCTAGAAACTATGATGTAACAATCCCGCTAACAAGTTCTATGTACTTCGAATCACAAGTAAGTTACGGCGAATTCTTTCCAAATATCTTTATGCTTACACTTTCTAAATTGCATGAATACATAAGACCCACGCCCCCCGTCTTTACGAGCGTGGTTGGTCACTATTACTTCACATGGGTTACGCTTGCCTGCACTCTAACCCGTGCGGGGGGACGCCCTCGTAAGGGTAGACCGGTAACACTTAAAACCAACTTAATAAAATGGAAGAGAAATACAATGAAAATCCCTAGTAGACCTTGATCATCTGTCACGACGTCTTGCGCTCGAATCCAAAAATGGAGGCCAATACGAGCAAGATAATCCGACAACAACGTCGTTAGAGGAAAATTCCGCCAAGTCTTGAATGGGGGGGGGGGCAATCACTCAGTAAGACCCTCGCAAATACTCAAGACTTAGCAAAAATTCCAAGATTAAGAAGGAATTTCACAAGTCTTGAACGAGGGCAACCGCTCAGTAAGACCCTCAATACTCAAGACTTAGCAAAATTTCCAAGATTAAGAAGAAATTTCACAAGATCTTGAACAAGGGCATTTTCTCAGTAAGACCCTTGCAAATGCCCAAGACTAAGCTAAATTTCCCCAGATTAAGAATGAATTTTGCAAATTGTGAACGAGGGCAGTCTCTTGGTAAGACCCTCACGATCACTCAAGACTTAGTGAAAATTTTCAAAGTTTTGCAAGATTTGACAAAATCTCCTAAGCATCAAAAGCCTGTATGAAACATGCAAATTACACACAATCTTATAACTACAAGATTTGTTCGCATTAAAGGCAAAGTGAAAGTTCTCAATCAAGGAAAAGGTAGAGACAGTATCATGGAAATGAGAAATTCTATTCATTAAGGCCTTCGCCTAAGTTACAAAGTATAGGCTTGAAGGCCCAGGAGCATCATTACAAAAGGAGTAAGCGTTAAAACAAGTAAAAAAAGAAAAAAGGGCTGCAGAGATGGAATTTCAAGCCGCAGGAGCGATGTCTTCATCAAGAACCACAAGGATGTTCTGAGCCACTGGACCATAAACTGGGCCTTCTGGCTCTTGAGGTTGGGCAACGGGTGGCTCGGGCACTTGGGGATCGTTGGGCTCATTGGCAGCGGGAACAAGCGCGTTAGCATCCTCAGCAACCCGAGCATGGGCATCCTCCCCGACAGGCCCTTGAGGCTCATCTTCAGGCGGGTCATTTTGTGCGGCTTGAGGAGCATTTTCTATGGGATGGGCATCCATGTATTCATCCTGGAGGAGTTTGACCAAGAACTCATACTCGGGCTCAGAAATTGAGTCTGAGGGATCATTCGAGTCATCGCCATCCTCCTCGCACTGCTCATTGAACATGAGCCCCATCCCTTCCGCTCTCGAATGGCTGGGTCTGTCAGCCCTTTGTGGATTCCCTGATCGATGGCCAAGTTGAAGGCCTTTTGAGCCTCATCCAGGCAGTGCAGAGAGGCTGTGAAGTTGAAGGCCTTAGAGTGACAAAACTTAATGAGGGCCTCCTTGTTTGCTCGCGCAAGGCTCCGAGGCCATTCGTTCACAGTGTCATTAAGCTTCCTTTCAGCCTCCAAAGCTCTCGTTCTCCAGCTGTCGCGCTCAGCCTCTGCCTTCTTAAAGCCCTCACCCACGCGGGCCAACTCTCCGCTCAAGCCATTTCGAGCGCTCTCCACCGCCACAAAATCCTCCTTCAACTTCTTCAGCTCCCCCTCCGTCTTTTTGTATAAGCCTTTGAGAGACTCATACTTGGCAATTGCAGTGTCCAGCTCCGCTTGAATTTGAGCCGGATCGTTAGAGCATGCCATCTTCTTGTATTTCGCTTTGCGATCAGCATAGACGGAAGCCCGCTTTTGAATATTCTTGAGCCGAGGAAGTACTTGCTGTATGAATTCAAGAGGAAGGAAAAAAAATTTTCAGCAAAAAAGTATTGGAGAAACGCGATACTGCAAAAGTATAGAGACTTACGGAGATCAGGGCGTGCGCTGCATCCAAGGCTACCATCTCCACAGGCTCGTTGTACAAGTGTTTGTGGTCCGCCGAGAATTGGGCCCTGCCATAGAGGTCCTCGCTGACGGATTGGGCTAGCGTACCGGGCCGTAACAGAACTGGCCCGCCATCGGAGGCACCGGAGATATTCCTATCCCCTCGCCGGTTGAACGCCCATAAGTGTTCCTCTTCTGAGGAGGTGGTCTCTCCATCACCCTTAGGGCCTTCAACCACTTGTTTGCCCTTGCCCTTGATTGCTACAGTGTCGGGCATCATCTTCCTCTTACGAGAGGGTATACTGGCGCTTGGTTGTGCCTCGCTTATGGCCAAAGGAGGCATGGTTTGGTCAACAGCGGGAAGCTCAGACACCCTTGAATCTGCTGGAGGGGGAGGTGGTCGAACCATTATTCCGCCAGCAGAGTTGGCCGCACGGTTTTCCTCCCTACCACGAGGGGGTTGTACGTTCGAAGAGGAACTTGCGCCTCGAGCGTCCCTCCTGCTACCCCTGTTTCGGGGGCGTTGTTGCTCCCCTTGTGGGGCCTGGTTCCTGTTGGCATGAGCAAAACGAGCGGCATTTCTAATTCCTCCTGCCATCTCTAAGATATATGCTCCTACAAGAAAATCAAGCACCAGAATCAAAACTCCCTGAAATAAATTAACATTTATGCAAAATTGAGGAAAGATAAAGGCAGTTAGTGTCCCTATCTAAAGGTTAGTGCCCTAAGAATCTAACCATCTCTCTCCATGTCACGAGCTGGGGGGTTGTCAAGATAATAAGGGTCGTTGGACAGGTCACACAGGAACATAAGCTCTGCGTCGTCTATCCAATCTTTCGCTTCAATAAGGTGGCCCTCGTCCCTTAGAGCTTCAACCAGGCTCTTGACCCAGTCCTTGGGAAGAGCAGGTTCCAAACGGATCTTTGAAACTGAGCCCCAGCTTGAGGGCACCCCAAAGCCTTCTTCTGGGGGAGCCTTGACAAAAACAAACTTTTCTTTCCAGTCAGGACCGTATGTGCTGGAGGGGGAATTGATTAATTTGGTATGAGCCTTCGCTTGGATATAATAAAAACCCGCCTCAGGAGAGGAGCGTGATGAGGAAACTACTTGGAAGAGTGTTGTAAAGTTTCGCGTGAAGGGCTCGTAACCAACGCTTCTCATTAGAATCACAAAGCTTGTTAATAGAGCTAGGCCATTGGGCACAATTTGGGAAGGACAGAGGTGCAGGTCATTCAGTAAACGTGCCATCGGGGCCGAAATAGGGAACCTCAAGCCTCCAGAGCTGACGGCATCTACATAAACGGCCATCTCACCAGGAGGAGGATGATTGGCGCGCTCGTGCTCAGCAGGGATTCTCCATATGTAACGCTCGTCCCAGAAGATAGGCGCCAGCATTGTTTTCACCTCTCCTAGAGTAACCGTGCTAGGAGTTTCGTCTGGGGTGCGCTCGGTAGCCTGGTAGCCTGAGCTTCCACCCTCCTTGGATCCTTTGGGCTTTCTGGTTTTCTTGGGCTTCTGAGGATTCTTGCCCTTTCCTTTGTCACGGGCTCTTTCAGAAGGCCCTGCTGTTTCCTCGGCATCCGACACCGGCGCCGCCATCGCTACTGTCACGGTATGGCGATGGGGGTGAGTAGCACTTGCAGTGATAGGAAGAGTACCCCCCTGTCTCTCTGCCTCCATCACCAAGTTCATCTCTTCGAAAAGGGGTTCCACCCCTTCTGGGTCCCTTACATCTATAACGGTCATGGCCCCTTCCAACCCTCCATCCCTGGATGATTCCGATAGAGATGAATTTTGGGTGGCCATCTCCCCTACTTCCCGGGCTAACTCTTCAACGCATTGATTGGCCATGGTAAGGGGGAAGTTAGGAAAAGTTTTAGAGAAACTGGAAGAGGGGGTTTTTCTAAAAAGGACAGGGATTCTTGGAGAAATCAAGACGGGAAGTCACTCAATCCTAGTTTATGATCCTAAAATTGACAGAGCTAGAAAAGTTCACCGAATTTTACCTTAAAATTTCTGGGAAGAACTTGAAGGAAGGAGAGAGTGCTTTGAGACTGGTCTTCGGAGAAATTTTGTAGAAGGGTGCTTGAGAGTTGTGTTCGCGAAAGAAGTGGAATGGATACGAGATCCCTCATTTATAGGGATGGGAGTTGGTACGTTTCTGGCAAGGAATTCAAAATGGGTAATCATTTCTCGCCTGGGAAACCGTTCACTTTATGGAAATGTCGCACACTTTTCAAGTCTCACGCGCCCCACGCGCATCAGCATTTAATTCTTGTATGCTCTAAAGGGTCAGAAGAAAGGACAGCATTTAATGCTTGGACACGACAAGCAATCAGATGAAAGGACCGCATTAATGGTGCAGTCGGAAAGAATATTAAACAACACGCCAAAAACCCTCCCGAGCGCCACGATCGGAGGATTGCGCTTGATGAATTCTACAGCCCTTATTACAAAGGACTGCAGAATTGAGGGGGCAAAATGATAGGGTCAAGATCCGCTCGTTCCGCGTTTGGACACGTGGCCCTTCTTAAAGAACAGCATTTGCTCAGTTGATTATAGTTGTCCTAAACGAGCGATGAACCCATTAAAGCGCCAGCATCCTCCAAGAACACGTGTTGTCCCTGCCACCCTCGCACGTGACCGTTGTCACCGCTCTCCTACGAGCGCCTTCTTCACGCGACATGACTGGTATTCCAATCCATCAGAAGGAGCCTTCTTCGAGCGCTACGTTCCCTCAGAAAGGCTCCCCCTGCAACCCGCTACACGAGCCTGGGCCCTCGTCCCCCCCGGCGGATTTCTTGGCCTCCAAGGCTTTTGGTTGTCACGAGCGTGCTCCCAAGCCCTCGTCACCAACCCTCCAAACGGCTCTCTGACACACCGTACCTGCCCGCGCACCTGCCACTGTTGCCAACACTAACTCCCGGCAGCTTTTGCAGAAGATTCCTCCTAGGTTTCTCTCTCACAGCGCCACGTGTTAGGGCAACATTCGGCCAGGACCACATGTGGCAAATGACCAAAGGGTCTCTGACCCTCAACTATAAATAAACAAAGTCATCTCTTTCACGGTAAGCGATCTCCATTGCTACAGCTTCTACTAAGCTTACTTCTTCTCTTTCAGATCTGTATCTGACTTGAGCGTCGGAGAGCCAAACTGGGTACCACCCCCAGTTTCCCCCAGTTTGGCCTTCTGACTTTTCTGTGTGTTTGTCCTAGCAGGTAGAACCCCCTTTTTTCCGGCAACTCCTGGTGATCTCCCCCTTCAAACAAATTCTAAAGTGATCGGATTCTGAACCACCCCTTTTGGAACCCATCAGTATTCATCCTTTGTAGATTAGGAATTACTTACTTTTAAAAAAATCACCCCAATAATACCAAATAAACATAACAAGTACACTAATTAGTAATTAATGATAATTAATTAGACGTCACAATAGTGTATTTGCCTATTTAGAAATTCGGGACACTTCAAGTGGAATTAAATCGAACTCCACGCATTTCTCAGTGCTATAAGCTGTCTATAATAATATATAGTTTATATATATTTATTATGTAATTTGTCTATAAGTATATTTGAACTTTAATTCTTTACTGTCTCTTATAGCGATTCCTATAATGCACATATATTTTTATAACTATTGTTTTATTGTATAGTATTGTGTCGGACACTCATATGTGACACGATGTTACGTGTATTTAGTGAGAATCTAAATTAGATTTTAGAAATTTAAGTTCCATAAATATATTAAATTAGAATTATATGAAATAATAAAAATAAAAAATTATAGATAACATTTGTTAATTCACATGACATTAAACACGCGGGACGGAGTAAATTAATCTTCAAGTTACATGTGCACTATCGTTTTCAACTCCTCTCCAGTGGTTGTCCGTACACATGTTCAAGTTGTCAATAATTTAGATTCCAGGGATCCAATCAAAGGTAAAAATACCTTACTTTTATTAATTCAAATTAAAGGCAGCCCTTTAAAAGTAAAATCATCGTATTCTTCAGCTTTTAGCTCCCATTCTTGTAACTTTAATTACAGATTTACGGTTAACAACATAGTACGTAGCCTAAAAGCTTAAGAAATAAGAATACGATGGCTGTACTTATGATCCCTGGAATTTAAGTTAATAAAGAAAACTCCAACTTGAAGGATGGCCATTACCTTTTCAACTCACCTAAAAAAGTTAACTAATTAGTTTGGTATCCCGTTGACATGGATGGATGACAATATTTGTAGTTAATATAATAAAGATAACTGTCGGAAAATCATGTGAAATACCGAAATGTGAAATAAGTCTTATATTTCAAAAATTAGCATAAAAAATCTTATGTTGTCTAATAATGAGCAACAAAAAATTTATTTTCAAATATGAAAATTACATTCTTACTTTTTTTTACGAAAATAAAAGTAAAAATTAGACAACAAATATTTATAAATCAAAATTTTCAAAGAATTATGAAAGAATTTAAAACAAAATATTAAAAATGATATATAAAAGAGACGAATGAAGAATATAAATATCACGAAAGTTCTATTGGAAAGAAAAAAATGAAAGATCAAGGTTTATGATGAAATATCGCCATGAATGAATAATATACTACCCAAAACAAATACAAAAATTTACTCTATTAACGCGTGAGGGTTGTTGTAGCTCATTTTTATAAAACATAAGGTTTTTTATGCTAATTTTTTAAAGATATGGTTTTATTTCGTATTTTCGGTATTTCATAGTTTTTTCAGCAATTATCTATACTATTATATTAAGCGTCAGAGCCGATTGTGGTGTCATGGACTCTTGGTCTCTTTTCTCTTTTATTTATTTAATTTATTTCATAACTCTCACGTCTTTCTAATTTCTTTTTTCTCTCTCATCACTTCAACTCCTTGAATATATATTAATAAAAAAAAAACAGAAATTTAGAGTTAACTCATCAAATGATGCTTGAATTTTGAGTATACACCCCAAGCCAGAAAATTTTTTAGTGTACTTCCTATTTTAAATTTTAATTTTTACTTAATTCACTATTTATTCTAAAATGACTTAATTATCCTTCATTTAACCATATTGCTGAATAACACAATAATTCCTCAAATTTTAGATATAGTTCTACAAAAACATAATTTTATACTTCATTTTCAAAGAAAGATTCTTCATTTAATAATTATGTAATATTATAATTTCTCAATGTTCGTATATAGTGCTCAAAATTTAAAATTAAATGCTTCATATCTAGATAAAAGTTCTTAATTCAATATCTGATTGTCGTAACACAATAATTCTTCAATATTTTTAGATATAATTCTACAAATCCAAATATTAATATTTCATATTAAGAGAAAAGTACTCCATTAAGTTATTTTATTCTGTATAACACGACAATTCCTCAAAATTCAAATATTCTTATACAAACATAAATGTAAATACTTCATATTTAGAATAACATTTTTTATTTAACTCCTCATTGCTAAATAACCCAATAGTTCCTTAAAATTTAAATATAATTCCACAAATGCACAAGAGAATATTTCTAAGTAATATAAAAGTCTTTCATCCAACTACAACTGTTGTGTAACACAATAGTTCTTCAAATTTTAGATATAGTTCTTCAAATTCAAATTTAAGTGCATCATATTAAGATAATTAAGGATAAAATAGATAATTTATTTTAGTAGGTAGTTTATAAAAAATGGAATCTCAATTTAGGAAGTAAACTAAAAATTTATTTGTTGGGGATTGAACTAAATTTTTTTGGTAAAATAGGAAGATTTTTCAAAAAATCCCAAAAAAAATTATTTTAATATATTTAAATAGGGAAATTTACATCTGACTACCCTCTATTTAGGCATAATTACAACGCAGGACCTCCTGTTTCGGTTTTTTACATATTAGTCCCCTAACTTTTACATTCCATTTCAGGTTCCTCTATTCCGTTAGGGTTCCGTTAAGTTTGAACACTGTACTTCCCATAATACCCTTTGTATTATTTTATTATTTATGAAATTACTAAAATACTCTCGGGGACTATTTTGTTATATACAATATATATAGGGCTCGTTTTATAAGAAGATGTGACAATGAGGGATTTATTTGTAAAAATATTGTATATTTTACATTATAGTCATTTATAGCCGTTAGGTTTCATTTTATATGTAGTTTTGTTGGCTTTGGCATGCCTCTAACACAAATAATAACAAGGAGAATTGAAATTAATATACTCGCAAATAAATAAAGATTCATTTTCATAGGACAACAAAAAAGAATAGGAGGAAGGAGCCTGGTGAAGGTCAGATCATACCAAGGGCTGCTGTTGTTAAATGTAAAATCTGTATGACAATTGGTCACAACAGAAGGACTTGTCCATTGAGGGTTCAGGTAGCATGTGTTTTATGTTAGTTATGTATATAATTTCAATCTTAATTGTTGGATTTACATAGTATTCATTCATTTATTTGTGAGCATATTAATTTCATTTCTCTTTGTTATTATTTGTGTTGGATGCATGCCAAAGTCAACAAAACTACATATAAAATGAAACCTAACGGCTATAAACGACTATAATGTAAAATATGTAACATTTTTACAAATAAATCCCTCATTGTTATATCTTCTTATAAAACGAGTCTTATATATATTGTATATAACAAAATAGTCCCTGAGGGTATTTTAGTAATTTCATAAAGGGTATTATGGGAAGTACAGTGGTCAAATTTAACGGAACCCTAACGGAATAAAGGGACCTCAAACGGAAAGTAAAGGTTAGGGACTAATATAGAAAAAACGAAACAAGAGGTCCTGCGTTGTACTTGTGCCTAAATAGAGGGTAGTCAAATGTAAATTTTTCTATTTAAATACTAATAATTTTTTATTCGCACATGAATCGAATGTGCGGAGTTGCTAGTCACTAATATAAATATATGAACTTTTGTAATTGAAACAACAGAGAATTTGGGAAATCAAATGGTGCGTTGTTGTTAAACAGGCGAGTGCCTGAGTTTCAAAAAATGTCCGCAGGATACATGCTCAGTGTTGTCCCTTTCTCTTCTCGGCCGAACCTGAAAACAAAATGCAGCATTAGCGTTCCAACTGTAAGTTATGTTATTTTTCTTTTTTTTTCCATTCCATTTTCGCGGAGTATTCCCTCAATAAAGAAGGCAATATTTCTGTTTGCTTCCTTGGTAGACCAATCAAAAGTTGATTGAAAAAGTTAGAGGGACAATAACTAATGGCAAGGTCGAACTGTCGCCGTCGGCATACGACACTGCATGGGTGGCGATGGTGCCGCCGAAAGGATATTCCGGCAATAAGCAGCCGTGTTTTCCACAGTGCTTGGGTTGGATACTGGAAAATCAGAATTCAAACGGGTCGTGGGGTTTGGATCCTTGTCACCCCGACCTTGTTCAAGACTCCCTTTCAGGGACCTTGGCATGCATCCTTGCCCTCCACCAATGGGATATGGGCCACCAACAAGTTCAAAGGGGTATACGTATATAAAGCCTATTCTTTATGGTTTTTTCTCTTTTTACTTGAAATTAGTTTATGGTATAAATGAAATTGGAACTATGTTATGGATATCGAGATGTGGAAAATTTTAGCACAAATTCAGTTGGATTGAACTTCATTAAACAATCATAAAATCAAGTATATTACACTGAGATTGGGTGTAAAGAATTTATTAGTATTATAACCTTTATCTTGTTTAATGTTTTGTAGTACTCATGACCATATTCATCACAGTGGTGAGTGGTGAGCATAGTTGTTTCTAATTTATGCATTTGTTCATTAGTATATTGTAATTTTTAGGACAATAATTTTAGAAAGCGTAGTTATGCAATGTTATTTTGTGGGAGCTAATCTCTATCATATTTATTAGTTATAATTTATAATTGGGGCAAATTACATCTGACTACCCTCGTAATAGGCGAAATTACAACGTAAGAACTCTAGTTTGAAAAATTACATATTAGTCCCTAACCTTTATGTTCCGTTTGAGGTCCCTTCATTCCGTTAGGTTCCGTCAAATTTGACCCCTGTAATGACCAAAATACCCTTGGGGATTGTTTTGTAATAAACATAAAATGAGGGTTCATTTTGCTTCTAGAAAATTTGACCCCAGGGACTATTTTGTTATATATTAAATATTAAGGGATCGATTTAGTTAAAATTTATAAATTTTAAGTATTATTATGTACTTTTTTTTGTGTTTAAATTATATTTTAAAAAATAATATTTATAATTTATGTATAATATAATTAATAAATTTATTGTTATTGAATTAAAGAAATTTAAAAAAATAATTCCAACAAAGAATATCATTGTCATAATATTTATAATTGTAAATATATACATAAAAATAAGATTCTACTATTTATCATATATAATACAATATAATTTTATTTTTATTCTAATCAAATGTAATATTTTTATTCATAAATATGTATATTTTTTATACATACTTTTATACTGCATACATGCATACATAAGAAAAAGAAAAAAAGACATGTTGCATAATTAAATATAATATCAAAAAAAATTAGAAAAAAATCCTATTATTTAATTTTAGAAAATAGACATTTAAAACTAATTGAAATATAATATTTTAATAGGTGTAAATTTTATATTATTAAAATTTCATTTTATTCTTAAGCCTAATTAATCAAACCTTACATTTTCTAACAAAACGAACCCTCACTTTTATGTATATTACAAAACAATCCCCAAGGGTATTTTGGTCATTACATGGGTCAAATTTGACAAAACCCTAACGGAACGGAGGGACCTCAAACGGAACATAAAGGTTAGAGAATAATATGTAATTTTTTAAACTAGAGGACTTGCGTTGTAATTTCGCCTATTGTGAGGGTAGTCAAATCTAATTCTCCCTTTAAAATTAATAAATATGGTGGAGATTAGCTCCCACAAAATAATATTGCATAACTAACGCTTCCTTATTATATTAGATAAAGATTATATTAGTGTATATAATGTTTCTATAATTTTTTGTATTTCATGTATAAAATTGGAAAAAATTCAAAATCGGGACACCAACTACTCTCAACTTGCATTCTTGGGACAAATTTTTTTTCGAGCGGCAAAATCAAAAAGTTGCATTTCTGGGACAATTTTCGCTGGAAAAATGACATTTAAGCTGCAAATTACATATGATTGACACATATCATGTGTCATACTTCATTCACATGAATAATTTAATTATCTAATATAGAACCACATAAACTCTATTTTATACAAAAAAATTATTTAAAAATATATATCACTCGTATATTTAAATAAATATAATATGTATATCAATTAATAAAATGAAGAAATCAAAATATATGCATTTCAAAATTAAACAAATTAAAAATATATTTACTGAATATATAGATAAATTAAGAAAATCAAATATTAAATAAAAATAAGCAATCAAATTACAGACGTACATTACAAATTAAAATAATAAAAAAAGTTATTCCTAAGTATATATTCATATAAATTAGAAAAACAAAAATAAAATTTAACAAATAAAATAATAAATCCCCCGCCCAACACCCCCTTTTCTTAAAGCTTTGTCCCATAGGTGAAGTGGTTAATGGGTTATGGAGATAGGAGTGATTTTATTTTTTATTTAGTAATGATTAAATTATTTTTTTTTCTTTTATGTTTAAATATTCAAATTAATTATAAAATAAATATTTTTAATTTTTCAAACTAATACCCCACATTTTAAAAATAATTACATATTAAATAATATTTTGTAATAATAAAGTATTTAATTATATATATTTACTCATATTGACAAGTAATTACTTTTAAAAATTTTATTTTATTGTTTGAGTAAATAATATTTTTCTGATGTGGCTAAAGTGGTTAGCCACATCATATAAAAATAAGAAGTATATAATATATGAGTTTCATACGCGTCATCCGCATGTGTTGTAGACGCCATTTTTTTGGCGAAAATTGTCCTAAAAATACAACTTTTTTTGAGTTATGGGTCGATTGCTGTTGGAAAAAAAAATATATATCCAAAAAATAAAAATTGAGGGAAGTTGGTGTCCTGATTTTACATTTTTCCCTATAAAATTCATGTTGATGCTAATATATTTATTTTAGTTATTTATTCATTATACCAACAAATTATTTTATTTTATTTTTATTATTATACCAACAAATTACTTTATTATTCTTAATAACATTTCATATAATTCTATACTATTTTGATTCGATATATATATTTGGTATATTTTTAAGTGTATTTTCTATTGTTTTGTTAATTTTTTTAATATTCTTAAAATATTTTTTTGATGTAATAAAGTGTTTTTATAATATTTTGGGTTAATTATACGAATCCCCCTGTCCTTTGGGCCATTTGGCGGATTGCCCCATATCCTTTCATTTTGGGCGATTTGTCCCTAACCTTTGAAAAATCGCTCACTTGACCCTTTTGACCAAGTTTGACTATCGATTTCTCCTTCGACATGAAGATCCAAGTTCCAAGAGCACCATCATCGTACTCGTCTCTCCAAGGAGAACAAAATCCATACCCCATCCGACCCTATTAGCCGTCAAACACTTCGTTTGTCGTGCATCACCTTTGACCGATGATTTCTTCTTCGTCGATTGTCGGATTTTCATTTCTAGACCATTATTGTGTTCTTTGAGTCGAGAGCTTCAATTTGATATATCATATCAACACATTTGATATCAGCATCGTACAAATATGCTTTGTTAAAGTTTTTTCAAAGGAGTCAAGTGAGCAATTTTTCCAAGGTTAGGGGACAAATCGCCCAAAATGAAAGGATAGGGGGCAATCCGCCAAATGGCCCAAAGGACAGGGGGGTTCGTATAATTAACCCTGATATTTTCGATCGTTCATAAGGTTCTTTTCTCTTATTTCGATCTTTTAAGTATATACTTCTTCTTGTGTTTTATATTTGACTGGATTATGTATCTCACTTAATGTTTCTATTTCTTGTTTTATTAGTTTTCCTACTGTTCTTAATTCTTGTCAGTTTCGTTGTTTTTTATATTGATCCATTTTATCTCTTAATTTCTCTTTAAATGTTTTTTATTTAATTTTTGTTCTAATTTTCGTAAAATGGGCAAAAATATAGTTTTTTATATGTAAATTGAACTTTTTGGCGCGTGAGGTTCAATAAAACGTGAGGGTTTTTGTTGTTCATTTTTATAAAATAAAAGGTTTTTATAATAATTTTTAAAATATAAAATTTATCTTGCTTGTATTTTCAATATTTTATAGGATTTTCCCCGTAATTATCTCATATTACCCTTGATACCTTTTCCTAAAATTTATACCAATTGTACAGTAAATGTAAAACCAAGTGCTGATAGGATTATCCCCGGAATGTGGTTGAATAACATCTTCTCATTAATTTGGTACATTGGGTGGCCTTTTCTAGGCTTGGACTTTATTGCATCTAATGGTTGGGCTGCAACTCGCAACGATCAGTTTTCTCCCATTGGATTCAATATCATATTTCCTGGGATGGTTACCTATGCCAAGGAACTGGATTTGACTCTGCCCTTAAGTCCTTCTTTAGTTGATTCATTGCTTCAACTTCGAGATTCAGAAATTAGGTAATTACTACTTTGTGCCTCCTCTTATAGTGTTTCATTGATTGATAACTCGTTATTTCATCATCTTTATAATTGAGTTTTACCCCGAATTGTACTTTAATTGATATTACTTTGAAATAAATTGATACCTTGTTGTCTTTATTGTAGAATTTGGGCCTTGATACGAAATGAAGCAAATTCGGTTAATTTATGAAGAAATCCATGCAAAAGGCGAGCCCTCGTGTATCTTGGAGCGTAGCAGTGGCAGAAGAGTGATGTGCGCGAGGAATTTGGGATCTCTGGAACTAGGCATACATGAACATAATTAATTGAGAGGTTGTATGGATATGGAACGGAAATGAGCTTGGATCAATGCAAGTGGGCCAAGGTGATGTTGTTTTGAAGTTGTTGACTTAATTTGGAATTGGAATGAATATTAATGATGATAGGGCTGCACATGTTGGAATTGCTGAATTGTTTGTGGGATGGACTTGTGGTGCTCGAGGGGGCCGCGTGAGTGGAGTGTGTTGGGCTAACTTGGAGAAACAGTTTGCTTTGTGTTGGGGCTGCATATCGTGAATGTAATATTAAGCTTTAAATTAGTGGGCCACGTATGGAATTTGATTTGGAGGGCCATTTAGCTTGGCTTGACTTTATTGTTGGGCCGGCTTGGGGAACAAGAAATTAATCCAAAGTTGATTGGAATTAGGACTTTTTTATTGGAAAAGGCTGGGAACGTATTTAATCATAGGGGTACAGCAGCTTTGAGAAGGAGGTAAAAAATTCGGAGGCAGCTTTTGGGGGAGTGGAGACGCGAGCAACACGAAGCGACTTCGGGAGTTTTTCTTGTTTTTAATTTCTTTCTTCTTTAGACAATTTAGTTTATTTACGTTAAAAAATTCTTTATTTATTTTTATGAATTTTAGTAGTTAAGTTTTTAATTATCTAACTAGGGATTAAGATTCGATTTTGGATATTGTGAGACCTAAACGTTTTTATCAATTCATGTTTATTTAGGCATTTATCTTATCTCCGTGTTTTTGTGTTTATTGTGATTAGGCAATTTCGGGATAGTGCACGATCTCTAGGTTGTTTAATTTGCATATAGCCATTCATGATACTTGAAGTGTATGTAAAGTTGATTGATAAATTGTGGTAAATTAGTGACAGGGTTTTAGCGATAGAATTCCTCGTTCAGTAAGAGATTTGATAATCTAATTTAAATCTTGCGTGTGTCACGACTTGGTTGATTAGGTTTGGTGTTTTTATGGTTCTTAATGCTGTGAATTCATTAAATCCTGTCGAGTGTCTCTAGGGGTTGTGAATTTGTTAGGAAAGATAACTGTCGAGTGTCTCTAGGTTATCCAATTAATTAAGTAAAAACGAGGTTGAGTCGAGTGTCTCTATCAACTATAGCCAATCTGTCTGAATAACTTGAATGTATCCTTGAGTCGATGATCAATATAACAATTCGAATCGAATATCCCTGGCTAGTTAATTTTCCCTTTGATTGATTTAATCCTACGTGATTTTACTTGTTTAGTTTTAGTTAGCTTTTTAATTCTTGTTATTTATTTTAATCGCATACTTTAGTTATAATAATTCTAAAAACCCCCTCCTTAATTGTTTCTTTTCGTGAATAACTTGGAATTGTTAGAAATAAATCAACCAGTCTCTGTGGATCGACTCTGTTTGCACTATACTCTGTGTTTAGTCGTTAAATAGGTATTTTAATTATTTTTGACGGATTCGACACCTGTCATTGATTTATTCAAAAATTTGTTTCTTGAACTGAACCTGTCAGAAGAAATAGAAACCTGGAATATTTAGCAGAAGGGCTTGGGAATTCCTGCAATTGGAAGGAGCTAATAACGACGCATCAAAGAAGAAATGGTTCGTTGTTCAACTCGCCGGCGACTACAGCAGCTGCTTTGATCCATTCTCATGATGATAAATGTTATGAATACTTGATCTCTCTTCACAAAGCTTGCAGTAGCTGTGGTATTTCAACACTTGTTATTATGTTCAATTCTTTAGAATTGGGTATTTCGTTTGTGCATTCCTCATCGTTGTCGATTGTTGTCACTCAGTGCCTACGATATATCCCATGGATGCCTACGCTCGTCTCGGCATGGTTGACACCTTGGAAAGGTTGGGGGTAAAACGTTATTTTGAAAATGAACTCAGCACCATTCTTGATGAGGTGTACAGGCGTTGGCAAGAGAAGGAAGAAGACATTTTTCATGACATTACTTGCCGGGCCATGGCATCTCGGCTTCTACGAATGAACGGATACGAGGTAGCATCAGGCAATTTATCATCCGAGGCGAAATAAGTTTCATATTTTACTGAAATTTACGATATACTCTGCGAGCAATTGAGTTAACTGTGTTCTTCGTGATCCAAGAGGAACTAGCAGAATTTGTCGACCGAGAACATTTCTTCAATACGGTTAGCATACATTACAAAGGCATAAGTACAGTGCTCGAGCTTTACAGAGCTTCACAGGTACGAGTTAATGAGAAGGAAGGCATTCATGAGAAAATCCATGCTTGGACTAATTTATATCTGAAGCAGAAGTTGCTGAATCAAAGTATTCTTGACAAACAGCTACAGAGAGAGGTAATGGGAATTGTTTGAGGAAATCCCTGTTGTTACCCCTTTCTAACAGCTTAAGCTTTTAGATCAGATGGTCCTGTAAAACTAACAGCTAAGTATATAATTCATGACTGACTTGAATTGCCGTTGTTTTGAAAATTATAAGGTGGAATATGACTTAAAGAATTTCCACGGCACAATAGAACGGGTAGGAAATAAACGAAGCATTGAAATATAGGACGCTCAAGGTTTTCAAATTCTGAAAACAGCATATAGGTAAAAAAGTTGAGGTTTATATAACTGATCTATCACAATCTCGTAATCGGCCTCATATACGACTGATCAGGGTTGTCGTTACTGATTTTTTCCTTTAGGTGCCCCACATTCCATAATCAAGACTTTATTACGTTCTCTGTGCAAGATTTTAGAAGCTCCCAAGATCAATACCAGAAAGAGTTTCAACAACTGGAAAGGTATCACAGTGATAGTCCTTGTGCAAAAGATGTATTTCTTTTTTTTTTTTTTTTTTTTTTTATGGACATAAACTAATTACTTATTGGAAAAAAAACAACGAAAATAGGTGGTACACTGATTGTAGGTTGGATGGCTTAACTCAAGGAAGGAAAGTATTACGAACTTGTTACAGCTTTACTGCTGCAGTTATCGTTGATCCTGAGTTATCTCTGGCTCGAATATCCTTTGTTCAATCTGCAGTTCTGATAGTTTGCCTGGATGACTTTTTGGATCATTATGGGTCTACGGAAGAATCTTTGTGTATCATCAAATTAGTAAGCGAGTATGTTACCTTTTACCCAAACTTGTTCAATCTGCTGTTCTGATGCTTGAACCCAACAAATGCTCTGATAATCATGAATTTCGAAGAAAGTATTGACCATCATGTGCCCACAGTAAAATAAGGCATTAACAGAAAAAAGAATTAGCGGTTTCATCTATTCGAATACAACGTCAATTCTTTGGCATGGGAACTTTTTGTAATTTCTCAAACCTGAGGAATTGTCTCCTGTTGTTGTTATCATTTGTTTCTTGCATGTACATTTATTTATGAATTTTCTCTACTTATCGCGAAATCTATTTTTTTCTTTTTGTTTTATTATTATAGGTGGAATCCAGCAAAAACTTACTACTCCAAAGAAGTGGAAATTATATTTACTGCGATATACAATACAGTAAATGAAATCGCAGCAAAGGCCAGTGCAATGCAAGACCGTTGTGTCAAACATGATCTAATTAGCTTGGTAATGGTTCTTAATTCAGATGGTTTTAAGATTGTTACTTAAGTTTTAATGTACTCAATTTCTAATTTTTCTTGTCCTCTCAGTGGGTCGAGCAAGTGACAGCTTCAGTTCAATCAATGGATTCTAATTTGAGTGAAAATGATATACCAACCCTGAATGAGTACTTGTCTTCTGCATGGAAAAGTATCGGTTTCGGGCCAACTTTTCTTTCTTCTATTCATTTTCTCGGAATTAAATTATCTGTTGGCATGTATAAAAGCAGAGAGTTCACTAGTTTGTGCTACCATACTTGTATGGTCTGTAGACTACTCAACGATCTCAGTTCTTTCGAGGTATTAATTGAGTTTTTTTTTTCCCCTCACCACGTATATATGCATATTGCATGACACGGATCTACACAATTTGATGACTGAGAGAACAAGAAGAAAGAACGTTGAACAGCGTGAGCTTGCTAACGGCCAAAAGAGGCATTTCGGAGGAAGAGGCCATCTCGAAGGTACGGCAAATGGCTGAATACCATAGGAGAAAAGTGGTGAAGTTAGTTTGTGAAAGGAATGGAAGTGTTATTCAGTTTGTGAAAGGAATGGAAGTGTTATTCACAGGGAATGTAAAGATCACATTTGGAAATCGTGCAAAATTGTTAATTACATATACCCCCATGATGGGGGCGATGAGTTGTCCTCCCCACAGGAAACTATCAAGGATTTGAATGCAGTCGTATGGGAGCCTCTTGAGCTTACATTTCGGACATGATGTTTGACTGTTCATCCCACATCGGTTGTATTACATGGACAAAGGTGGGCACTTGCCCCTATTGGTGTGAGGGGCGTTAGTTGTAATTTCAATAGATAAAGAAGGTTCATTCCACCTCGTTGATGATTGATATTTGTAATGTTGTTATATATGATGCAGCCTATTTATCTAGAAAAAGACATCAATTATAACATTACTGTATCTTGATCAAACTATTGTAACCGGAGATAAAAAATGACCAATTAAATAGTAAATATATTATACTTATCCCTCAAAATTCATTATTTTCTCATTTTTCAACTATATTCTCACTGAAGATATAATTGTTTCTACACTTTTCTTAATTTAATTGATATAAAAAATTAGATTAGCATAATTTATTAAGGTTAAATTATTAATTTTTGACCCACCTAACCTACAAATTAAATAGTTAAATAAATAAAATGGTACAAGGGCAAATTAAATTGTGTAAGGATAATTTAGTTAATTCACAATCATAATCTTGCCATCCACACTTTTATATAGGTATAGGTATAGATTTATTAGGGTTAGATTATTAATTTTTGACCCACCTAACCTACAAAATTAAATAGTTAAATAAATAAAATGGTATAAGGGCAAACTAAATTGTATAAGGGTAATGTAGTCAATTCACAATCATAATCTTGTTATCCACACTTTTATATAGATAGATAGATATTATCCAAAAAAATCAACTTTAACTTTAACACTCACCGTTAAAGTGATTTTTTGGATATCAACCCGAGTTTTGCACGAAGGAACTCAAAGGAAGCCTTAGAAAGTGACTTTGTGAAAACGTCAGCATATTTTCCTCATGTCGCACTTTCAATGCATCGATGGTGCCCTCAAGAACCTTTTCTCTAATAAAGTGATGCTCGATATCAATATGTTTGGTTCTTGCATAAAATACTGAATTATTTGTGAGTTTGAGAGCAGTCTGATTATCTCCAAAAAGTGCAATTGGTTTAGTTATAAGATGATGTAGATCGTCAGCAGGTTTTTGAATTGCAAATGCATTCTTGAGCAGCTTTGTATTCTGCCTCCGTAGTTGAGAAGGAAACTGAATTTTGTTTCTTACTACACCAAGAAATACTTGTACCACCACTAAGTAAAACGTATCCTGAAGTGGACCTCTGATCATCCAAGTCTCCGCCAAAATCAGCATTTGTGAAACCAACTAGAGAGGGCGATAGCTTTCTTCTTGAAAAATAGGTCCATATCTAGAGTTGAAGTTGATATATTTTAAATTCTTTTTGATACTTCTAAGTGAGGCTTTGTCAGTGATTGTATAAACCTGCTAACCAAACCAACTGAAAAGATAATATCGGGTCTTGTGATAGTTAAGTATAAAAGACTATCGACAAGAGCACGATAAGGCTGCGAATTTTCGAGTATGTTTGCCTCCAGTGGAGTTGGACATTTTTTACTTTGATTCATTCCAAACTATTTAACTAATTTTTTGGCATAACTTTTTTGAGAAAGAAAGATATTTGTTAGTGTGTAATTAGTGCTTTAATTGCTTTGATTTTCCCCTTGTATTTAACTAGGAATTTGCTTAATTTTGCTTAAACGTGTCTTTGTAGGTCTAATTACATTGTAATGAAGGATTATACAAAATCTGGACTAAAAGAAGCGATAAGTGATGAAAAAGACCTGGGCCATTGTTAGGAAAAACATGAAACAAGGCGCAGCGGAATTTAAATTTTTTCCCCAAAAGCAAGATCTAGACTTACAATTCATATTCCCAATTTGTAGGGTTATCAAGAACTTACGAAGATTGTAGCTTTCTTGACACGTTTGAGCCGCCCACAAACGTGCTTCAAGTGGCAAGTCCCTCGAACTTCTTCGAATCTTCAAGACTCCAAAATTGCAGTCCTCTAGAGCAATAATCCACACCAACCTAGATCACGATCTAAATAGTGAGGATGCTAGTACTATATTTAGTGTTTAGGCTTTGTGAGATTTGTATGATGTAATTTGGAGAATTTTTTGCTATCATCTCTCTCATGGGGTTCGAACCCCACGCTTATATAGGCTAGGGGGTTTGAACCCCTTGTCTTCTTGGAGAGGGTTTCCTTAACCCTCAAAACTTAGGCTTACTTGCTAGGTAATTAAGAAAGGTTTTCTACTTTGACCAAAAGTCCACTTTGATCAACTTGCCTTGTAAGAAATCTTATCTAACTCTTTTAGATATTTTTATGAGATATTTTATTTATTCATAATAAATAAATTAATGCAAATAATTAATCAATTCATAATTAATTATTTATTAGACTTTACATCTCCAAATTAGGACTTAATAATAAATCATAGTTAAATTAAAGTCTATTAAATAATTAATCAAATTAATTATTTAATTATCATCACACGTGACACGTGTCCTCTCGAGACACATGCCCCACGCATGCCTTGTGCACGTGTTGTTAGGAATAGTGCCCTAGAAAGCCGATTGTATATCCGCTTTGTGCTTTTCCTTATTGTAATCACAGACAATCTTTGAATGAAATAACGAATTGAGGCAACACTTCTTTACATGCTCTTGTTTGGTATGCGTTTACTTTAGCTGTGCATGTAGGAGAACTCCCCTAATCCTGATGACTTTAGGACTCTACCATTTAGGTGAAATGGTTCATGAAACGAGCCCTATATCACATAAGTCATGATTAGTAAAATACTCCAAGCCGATGAGTCCTACAGACAGTGGGAGTGTCAACCTGACTCTTCTAAGGCTTGCTTGTGGGATCACTCCCTTAAGAAGGACCACCTTGTTTCATGGAGGTGCAAAGTGTATAGTTGATACGTGCGTGATACATGAGGGTGCTTACTTTAATAAGTAAGTTCACTGAGGTGCCCCGTGTGAGAACATTCCTAAATGGGAAAGGAAGTTTCTGTTTCAGGAAATGGAAACTTCCAGATTAGGAAATATCTCACGAGTCATTGATGTGATTAATTGATCCTTAGACTTGAGGTTCCTTGTCACTTTATGAGTTAACTCTGTAGTCTTAGGTATAAGCTTTAAAGGGTGTCGCCTTAGACAACTGATTCAAGGCTTATGCTGGGGCTGCACAAGTGACTCATGAAAGTGAATGAGAATCAAGAAAGGACCTACACTTGCATTTGCAAGGTGATCTCTTATTGTGTAAGTCATTCATATGCCATATGGAGTCCTTGGCCAAGGCAGTAGATCAAGACATCAAGAAAAGGGTTTCTTGGATTGAGATCAAATGGATATGAAATGCACTTAGCTTTAAGACCGGATTATTAGGGTTCTGATTATTCCCTTGCCCTAGATCTTGGTTGAGAGATAGTAAGTAGGAGGATTGTATCTCACATGAATCAATGACTTAAAGGTTCTGTCGAATCCGAACATTCCAATTCAGCTAGGGGTTAAACACCTGTTGCTAGACTATGGTCGTTTAATCTGTGGACTGATTAATTAATTAGTGAATTAATTAATTGGGGTCACTGCTAATTGAATTGAGAACCTAGAGGGTCACACACAACAACTTGGTTACATGAGTTGAGGCTTAAAAATGATTAAACGAGTTAATCGGGCCAAGAGGGTTCCACACGTGTGAAGTCACACGTGTGGCTCACGTGAGTGACACGTGTCACTGTGACACGTGTCACACACGTGTGTATATATATATATATATATATTATATATATATTAAATAATTAATTAGTTAATTATTTAATAGACTTTGGTTTAATTTTGAATTAAAAAGAAAGTCTAATTTTGGAGAAAATAATCTAGTTAATTAATTACGAATTAATTAATTAGATAAAAATAAGTTATTTATTTTATAATAAATAAAGTATAAAATTATCCAAAAATAGTTTGGATATTTTTAGCTCTCTTAAAAGTTGACTTGAATTAGAATTCAAAGTCAAAGTTGGAAAATACTTGATGAACAAGTAATAGGAGAGAGGGACCAAAATCCTAGCCCATAAAGGACTAGGAATTTCGGCACCCCCCTCCCTATAAATAGGGGAGCTCGAGCTCCTTATGGAGCTAATAGACAATTCTTGGTTCATGTGTTGAACACCTTCCTTTCTCCAAGATTAAATTAAACCCTAGGTTAAGCCTAAACACTAACTAGAGAACTAGCATCCTTACAAGTTAGATTGTGATCAAGTTGGTGGACTTTCTCTAGAGACTTCAAGTTAGAAGTTTGAAGATTCGAGCTTTACCAAGGAGAGGGGATCAAGCCGCGAGAAGAGCGTTCTTGGGTGGCTTGAAACGCTTCAAGAAAGAATAAAAGAAAAGTAAGTTTTCTATCTTTACGAATTTGGTTACACGATTGCGAGTTCTAGGTCCTTTTGTTGGGAAAATTTTTTAAATTCCGCTGCTTTCTGTTTCGTGTTTTCCAACAAGTGGTATCAGAGCCACCTCGTTAATCGTGTTTCTGATTCGTCTCAATTACTCTGAATTTGGTAGAAATTCTTAGGCTTAGATGCGAATTAGGTATTCATGAGTTCTTTTAGAAAGCCTGAAATACGAAACTGTAATTCTTCCTGAATTTCTGAAACTGTTTTCTTAAATTGTGATTTTGAAAACCGTTTTGATTGAAATATGTTTAAATCGAATTTTTTAATTTTGGATTGTTTTGGTTTTTGAACTAAAAGTATGAAACACGAAATCGCGTTACGAAAACGCGAGCCTGACGTGCTAAGGCGTAGCACGCTAGGCCCGCGACCGCCCGCCCAGCAGTCCCGCAACCGCGCGGGACTGCCCGCCACTGACGCCCGCCAGCGCCTAGGCGCGCCTGCCCGCCTGTCCCGCAACCGCGCGGGACAGCCGCCCGCACGCTCCCGCAACCGCGCGGGAGCACCCGCCCGGCATCGCCCGCACGCAAGCAGCAGCAAGCTGCACGCAGGGCATGCGCCTAGCGCGCGCGCTTAGCGCGCGACGCTGCGCGGCGAGCCTGTGCTCGTTCCGGGCGATTCCGGGCACAGTTTTGGCGTTTTCGTGTTTTCGGTCCTTGAAATCCCGATTTAATTTTTCTGAAAAATTTTATTTATTAAATTTGAATTATTTTTGAAATAATTGTTTGAATTGGGATTTTGAAAATTTAAGCGATTTAAATTTGGAAAAATTACAATCTTTATTTTCTGAAAATAATGAAAGAATAAAATTATTAATTTTGGAAATTAATTGGAATTTTATTGGTTTATTGTTTTTCGGGTTTTATTGAAAAGGCTCTTGAACAAGAATTGCATCTAAGTCGTGTTTTAAGTCATTAGGACTTGAAACGAGAATTTTAATTTATTGGTTAAATTTAAATTCTTGCAAAAGCATGTTAGGTGATCATGGGTTTAGATCTATGTATGGTTTTAATTTATGCACATGGATGGTTTAAATTGGGGTTGGAGCCCTATAGTTGCGTTTTTCAATTGAGGTTGGAGCCTCACTTATGTGCGTACTGTTATGTGATTTATTATGTGGCTTTCCATATTACTGTTTTTGAGGCCAGGGTATGCCCCGTGTAATTGTCTAAGGCCAATATGAAGATTGAGCCTTATTACTTTATGTCATTTTCCTTTTATTGTAATTTGAGAGTAGAGATAGGTGGTGATGTTTTATTTTCATTTTGGAGACAATGCACCCATGGAGTAAGATGGACCACATTCAAGTAACAAGGAGGCCATAAGTGAAGACCCCTCAAAATGTTAGGGAGGGGAATCTCAATTGTTAAATGTAATAGAGATAGGGCTCGTATTTTGTTACCGCTTTCCCTTATGTGATTTAAACTGTTTATGTGGCATGTATGTTAGAACTTGTGATTGTGGAGTGGATCCCACATATCACGCATAAGATAGGTAGAACCCATGATCATTACATGTTAGTATCATGCTAGGACATGTTATCTGTTTATGTGCTTGTTTGATATGCATTTAAGTGTACTTGCATTAATCAAGACTAATAAAATTGGATAACATATATGTTGGTGAGGTCGAATCGGACAACTCTCCGGTTGATTCGAAAATTCCCATTAAATATTAAGCTAATTTCGAACAAATAGGTGTTTAATTCGAGATGCAAATTTTGAATTAAATTCCTAGCATTCCATCAATAGGTTTTAAGTTTAGTAAGTAAAGCTAGTTATTGTCCGCGAGTCGTGGGATAGCTAGTGGAGCTTATTAGTTCTTAGTTACCTAATTAATCATTTTAAATGGTCAATATTTCGTGGTCAATTTTGAGCAAGGGCGATGTCCGCGAGTCGTGGGTCGTTCGAACTAAGTTTTGGTCATGATCTTATGATTGATGGGTTTAGCTTAACGCCTAAGTAAATATGGATGTCGCACGAGTCGTGGGTCCATATTGAAAGATAGGTGATGCAAAAACAATTACTAAGAGTTCTAAAGGTGTTAGAATTGGTAAGTTGTACCTACCTAGGGTTCTTACTTAGAATGTCCGCGAGTCGTGGGTTCGAGGTAAAATGCCTAGGATCTTAGTACCCATTGGGAAACGTATTCCTCTTAGATCTTTGGGAATTCTAGATCTTTGAAAAACAGTGGGAGCTACATTAGATTAAAGACCTTATCTTTTGTATATCGTTATAAATTCAGCATGCTCACTAGTTCTCTGTTTTACCATTTAGGTCGTAGATTCTGTGATTCTCTACGTGTTTTGAAATGGCAACCAAAACCCTCTTGTATCGATCCTCGAGTCAAACAAGTTGACTGGTCCCAACTATTCTGATTGGCTGAGGAATCTAAAAATCATTTTAGATTCTGAGAAGAGAACTTATGTTCTCTTTGAAGGGGAGCCTAGTCCCGAAGGGGAGGCTCCCACTCGGGCCGAGCGGGACGCGATTCAGAAGTGGAAGGATGATAATCTCCAAGCCCGTTGCCTTATGTTGGCTAACATGTCTCCGGACTTGCAAAGGCAACATGAGGCCATGGAATTTGCTTGGGAGATTTACGACCACTTAGAGCAACTTTACCGCCCTCATGAACGTGTTACAAGGTATAACACTTCAAAGGAATTGTTCCACTTGAGAATGAGGGAAGGTTCAAGTGTCCATGAATTTGGACTCAAGTTTCTTGCCCTTACTGAGAAACTTGCTTCCATGGACATGCCACTGAAAGATGAGCTTTCAGTGGATTTGTTGCTAGCTTCGCTCCCACCATCATTCAACCCATTTGTCCTTAACTTCAACATGAATCATGCTGGTGCTACTGTAGCTGAGCTGATTAGTCAGCTTGTGACTGCTGAAAGCACGATCAAGAAGGACAATAAGGTTTTGATGGTGAATGCTCCATCTTCCTCTTCTGGGCCTTCTAAAGGTAAGGGCAAGAAAGCCCAAAAGAAGAAGAAGAAACCCCTTAGGCCCACTGGTGGCATTTCGAAGGGGAAGGCCCAAAAGAAGAAGCGTGATCAGAAAGAGGATGTTTGCTTCCATTGTGGCAAAGCGGGACATTGGAGGAGAAACTGCCCAGAGTACAAGGCTACTCTAAAGAAAGGTATCTTTCTCGTTGAAGTAAATCTTTCTATTAATTCTAGTTCTTGGGTACTTGATACCGGTTGTGGAACTCATATCTATAATGATGTACAGATGCTAAGTGAAGTCCAACAACTCAAAGAAGGAGAATGTGTCTTGAAGATCGGCGATGGCTCAAACGTTGAAGCTCGAGCTTTAGGCACAATTAGATTAGATTTAGGTAGTTTTGAGTTAGTATTAAATAAAGTCCTTTATGTACCGAGCATTATTCGTAATATAATTTCAGTTCCAATATTAGATTGTGAAGGTTATGAAACTTATATTAAGAATGGTAAATATTTTGTCAAACGGAACAACTCTTCCGTTCATATCGGTACTCTAAGTAATGGACTTTACCTAACTCAAAATATCAATATTATGAATATACAACGAGAAACAAAGCGTAAGAGAGATGACAAAGTTTCAGCTCCCTTATGGCACGCTAGATTAGGACACATTTCCAAGAACAGAATTAGCAAGATAAACACTTTAGGATCATTCTCTGAAAATGATCTCAAAGAGTTGACTTCTTGCGAATCCTATCTCAAAGGAAAGATGTCCAAAGTTCCTTTTAAAGGAACTGTGGAACGTGCCACTAAGGTTTTGGATTTGATCCATACTGATGTTTGTGGACCGCTTAGTGTAAGCACTAGAAGCAATCATCAGTATTTCATAACCTTTACTGATGACTTTAGTAGGTATGGTTATGTATACTTAATGAAGTATAAATTTGAAGCTTTTGAGAAATTCTTAGAATTTCAAAAGGAGATTGAGAACCAAACTGGTCACAAGATCGATCTGATCGAGGAGGCGAGTATCTTAGTAAAGAATTCCTTAATCATCTCAAGGATAATGGGATTATCTCTCAGTGGACTCCTCCGGGAACTCCTCAGCTTAATGGAGTTTCTGAGAGAAGGAATCGAACCCTACTTGATATGGTTCGTTCCATGATGAGTTTCACTGACTTACCACCTTCTTTCTGGGGTTATGCCCTAGAAAGTGCAGCAAAGATTCTGAATCTAGTTCCCTCTAAATCAGTCCCCAAAACGCCCTATGAAATGTGGCATGGTAAAATCCCTAGTTATTCTTACTTAAGAATTTGGGGTTGTCCTGCTTACGTGAAGAGGACAGTGGGAGATAAGTTAGAATCTCATTCTAACTTATGCTACTTTGTAGGTTATCCTAAGGAATCCATAGGATACTACTTCTATGATCAATCTGAGCAAAAGGTGTTTGTTTCCAGAAATGCTACTTTTCTGGAGGAACCGTTCCTTAATGAAAAGAAAGGCAAGATCATAGAATTAGAAGAAGTACAAAGTGACCCCATACCACCCACTGAAGAAACGTCCCACTCTGATCAACCACAACCAATCACGAATTTCGATACACACGAAAACCCTCCTCAAAGGCGTTCTGAACTCACTCCTAGACAGCCGGAGAGATGGTATGGATTCTTCCATGAAATCTCTCAAAAGGATAATGATCCTTTAACATATGAGGAGGCACTTTCAGATTCTGACTCTGAACAGTGGATAGAAGCCATGAAATCCGAAATGGACTCCATGAACTCCAACCAAGTTTGGACCTTGGTAGATTTGCCTGATGGGGTCAAACCCATAGGTTGCAAATGGATCTTTAAGAGAAAGCTTGGAGTTGATGGAAGCATTGCAGCCTACAAAGCAAGACTGGTTGCAAAAGGATTCACTCAGAGACCCGGCGTGGATTTTGATGAAACCTTTTCACCAGTTGCAATGCAAAAGTCTATTCGGATCATGCTTGCCATTGCTGCATATTATGACTATGAGATATGGCAAATGGATGTGAAAACTGCCTTTCTCAATGGTGACATTGACAAAGACATTTATATGGAGCAACCCATAGGTTTCACATTCAGTGGGAGTGAGCAAAAGGTTTGCAAACTCCAAAGATCAATCTATGGATTGAAACAGGCTTCTAGGAATTGGAACATTCGATTTGATGAATCGGTCAAAGCGTTTGGCTTCATCCAAATTTCGAATGAATCATGTGTGTATAGAAAGGAATTGGAGACCTCAGTGCAATTCTTAGTACTTTATGTTGATGACATCCTTCTTATTGGGAATTCGAAGGATGACATGAAAGTGACTAAGTTATGGTTATCGAACCAATTCGAGATGAAAGATCTTGGTGATGCGTCCTATATCCTTGGAATTAAAATCTATAGAGATAGATCTAGAAGGTTAATAGGACTATCACAATCGATGTACATTGACAAAGTATTGAAAAGATTCAATATGGAGTCAGCAAAGGTTAAGAACCTTCCTATGAGTGTAGGAACATGTCTTTCAAAGAAGATGTGTCCTAAGACTAACCTTGAGAAGGAAAGAATGACTCATACACCTTATGCATCAGCAATAGGTAGCATAATGTATGCAATGTTATGTACTCGACCGGATGTGGCTTATGCACTTAGTGTAACGAGTCGTTTCCAATCTGACCCTGGAGATGGTCACTGGGCTGCCGTGAAGAATATTCTTAAGTACTTGAAAAGTACTAAAGATTTATTCTTAGTTTACGGAGGTCAGAAAGATCTTACTGTCAAAGGATACTGTGATGCAAGCTTTGCATCTGACTTAGATGATTTTAAGTCAATGTCAGGATACATTTTCTGCCTAAACGGCGGAGCAGTGAGTTGGAAGAGTTCCAAGCAAACTACCACTGCAGATTCGACCACTGAGGCCGAATACTTAGCTGCAAATGATGCAGCTAAGGAAGGTGTTTGGATTAGAAACTTCATTCAAGAGTTGAATGTTGTTCCTAGCATGAAAGACCCCATTACTGTGTTTTGTGACAACACTGGGGCGGTTGCTCAAGCAAGAGAACCAAGATCTCACCAACGGACCAAGCACATTATGAGGAAGTATCACCTAATCCGTGATATTATCAAAAGAGGAGATGTGCTAATTGAGAGGGTCACATCAGCAGAGAACGTGGCAGATCCACTTACTAAACCCCTTAGTCGAGAAGCTTTCCAAGGTCATCTTCAGAAGATGGGACTTAGAGTAGCTTTAGAATGGCTTTGACGGGCAAGTGGAAGATTGTTAGGAATAGTGCCCTAGAAAGCCGATTGTATATCCGCTTTGTGCTTTTCCTTATTGTAATCACAGACAATCTTTGAATGAAATAACGAATTGAGGCAACACTTCTTTATATGCTCTTGTTTGGTATGCGTTTACTTTAGCTGTGCATGTAGGAGAACTCCACTAATCCTGATGACTTTAGGACTCTACCATTTAGGTGAAATGGTTCATGAAACGAGCCCTATATGACATAAGTCATGATTAGTAAAATACTCCAAGCCGATGAGTCCTACAGACAGTGGGAGTGTCAACCTGACTCCTCTAAGGCTTGCTTGTGGGATCACGCCCTTAAGAAGGACCACCTTGTTTCATGGAGGTGCAAAGTGTATAGTTGATACGTGCGTGATACATGAGGGTGCTTACTTTAATAAGTAAGTTCACTGAGGTGCCCCATGTGAGAAGATTCCTAAATGGGAAAGGAATTTTCTTTTTCAGGAAATAGAAACTTCCAGATTAGGAAATATCTCACGAGTCATTGATGTGATTAATTGATCCTTAGACTTGAGGTTCCTTGTCACTTTATGAGTTAACTCTGTAGTCTTAGGTATAAGCTTTAAAGGGTGTCGCCTTAGACAACTGATTCAAGGCTTATGCTGGGGCTGCACAAGTGATTCATGAAAGTGAATGAGAATCAAGAAAGGACCTACACTTGCATTTGCAAGGTGATCTCTTATTGTGTAAGTCATTCATATGCCATATGGAGTCCTTGGCCAAAGCAGTAGATCAAGACATCAAGAAAAGGGTTTCTTGGATTGAGATCAAATGGATATGAAATGCACTTAGCTTTAAGACCGGATTATTAGGGTTCTGATTATTCCCTTGCCCTAGATCTTGGTTGAGAGATAGTAAGTAGGAGGATTGTATCTCACATGAATCAATGACTTAAAGGTTCTGTCGAATCCGAACATTCCAATTTAGCTAGGGGTTAAACACCTGTTGCTAGACTATGGTCGTTTAATCTGTGGACTGATTAATTAATTAGTGAATTAATTAATTGGGGTCACTGCTAATTGAATTGAGAACCTAGAGGGTCACACACAACAACTTGGTTACATGAGTTGAGGCTTAAAAATGATTAAACGAGTTAATCGGGCCAAGAGGGTTCCACACGTGTGAAGTCACACGTGTGGCTCACGTGAGTGACACGTGTCACTGTGACACGTGTCACACACGTGTGTATATATATATATATATATATTATATATATATTAAATAATTAATTAGTTAATTATTTAATAGACTTTGGTTTAATTTTGAATTAAAAAGAAAGTCTAATTTTGGAGAAAATAATCTAGTTAATTAATTACGAATTAATTAATTAGATAAAAATAAGTTATTTATTTTATAATAAATAAAGTATAAAATTATCCAAAAATAGTTTGGATATTTTTAGCTCTCTTAAAAGTTGACTTGAATTAGAATTCAAAGTCAAAGTTGGAAAATACTTGATGAACAAGTAATAGGAGAGAGGGACCAAAATCCTAGCCCATAAAGGACTAGGAATTTCGGCACCCCCCTCCCTATAAATAGGGGAGCTCGAGCTCCTTATGGAGCTAATAGACAATTCTTGGTTCATGTGTTGAACACCTTCCTTTCTCCAAGATTAAATTAAACCCTAGGTTAAGCCTAAACACTAACTAGAGAACTAGCATCCTTACAAGTTAGATTGTGATCAAGTTGGTGGACTTTCTCTAGAGACTTCAAGTTAGAAGTTTGAAGATTCGAGCTTTACCAAGGAGAGGGGATCAAGCCGCGAGAAGAGCGTTCTTGGGTGGCTTGAAACGCTTCAAGAAAGAATAAAAGAAAAGTAAGTTTTCTATCTTTACGAATTTGGTTACACGATTGCGAGTTCTAGGTCCTTTTGTTGGGAAAATTTTTTAAATTCCGCTGCTTTCTGTTTCGTGTTTTCCAACAAGTGGTATCAGAGCCACCTCGTTAATCGTGTTTCTGATTCGTCTCAATTACTCTGAATTTGGTAGAAATTCTTAGGCTTAGATGCGAATTAGGTATTCATGAGTTCTTTTAGAAAGCCTGAAATACGAAACTGTAATTCTTCCTGAATTTCTGAAACTGTTTTCTTAAATTGTGATTTTGAAAACCGTTTTGATTGAAATATGTTTAAATCGAATTTTTTAATTTTGGATTGTTTTGGTTTTTGAACTAAAAGTATGAAACACGAAATCGCGTTACGAAAACGCGAGCCTGACGTGCTAAGGCGTAGCACGCTAGGCCCGCGACCGCCCGCCCAGCAGTCCCGCAACCGCGCGGGACTGCCCGCCACTGACGCCCGCCAGCGCCTAGGCGCGCCTGCCCGCCTGTCCCGCAACCGCGCGGGACAGCCGCCCGCACGCTCCCGCAACCGCGCGGGAGCACCCGCCCGGCATCGCCCGCACGCAAGCAGCAGCAAGCTGCACGCAGGGCGTGCGCCTAGCGCGCGCTTAGCGCGCGACGCTGCGCGGCGAGCCTGTGCTCGTTCCGGGCGATTCCGGGCACAGTTTTGGCGTTTTCGTGTTTTCGGTCCTTGAAATCCCGATTTAATTTTTCTGAAAAATTTTATTTATTAAATTTGAATTATTTTTGAAATAATTGTTTGAATTGGGATTTTGAAAATTTAAGCGATTTAAATTTGGAAAAATTACAATCTTTATTTTCTGAAAATAATGAAAGAATAAAATTATTAATTTTGGAAATTAATTGGAATTTTATTGGTTTATTGTTTTTCGGGTTTTATTGAAAAGGCTCTTGAACAAGAATTGCATCTAAGTCGTGTTTTAAGTCATTAGGACTTGAAACGAGAATTTTAATTTATTGGTTAAATTTAAATTCTTGCAAAAGCATGTTAGGTGATCATGGGTTTAGATCTATGTATGGTTTTAATTTATGCACATGGATGGTTTAAATTGGGGTTGGAGCCCTATAGTTGCGTTTTTCAATTGAGGTTGGAGCCTCACTTATGTGCATACTGTTATGTGATTTATTATGTGGCTTTCCATATTACTGTTTTTGAGGCCAGGGTATGCCCCGTGTAATTGTCTAAGGCCAATATGAAGATTGAGCCTTATTACTTTATGTCCTTTTCCTTTTATTGTAATTTGAGAGTAGAGATAGGTGGTGAGGTTTTATTTTCATTTTGGAGACAATGCACCCATGGAGTAAGATGGACCACATTCAAGTAACAAGGAGGCCATAAGTGAAGACCCCTCAAAATGTTAGGGAGGGGAATCTCAATTGTTAAATGTAATAGAGATAGGGCTCGTATTTTGTTACCGCTTTCCCTTATGTGATTTAAACTGTTTATGTGGCATGTATGTTAGAACTTGTGATTGTGGAGTGGATCCCACATATCACGCATAAGATAGGTAGAACCCATGATCATTACATGTTAGTATCATGCTAGGACATGTTATCTGTTTATGTGCTTGTTTGATATGCATTTAAGTGTACTTGCATTAATCAAGACTAATAAAATTGGATAACATATATGTTGGTGAGGTCGAATCGGACAACTCTCCGGTTGATTCGAAAATTCCCATTAAATATTAAGCTAATTTCGAACAAATAGGTGTTTAATTCGAGATGCAAATTTTGAATTAAATTCCTAGCATTCCATCAATAGGTTTTAAGTTTAGTAAGTAAAGCTAGTTATTGTCCGCGAGTCGTGGGATAGCTAGTGGAGCTTATTAGTTCTTAGTTACCTAATTAATCATTTTAAATGGTCAATATTTCGTGGTCAATTTTGAGCAAGGGCGATGTCCGCGAGTCTTGGGTCGTTCGAACTAAGTTTTGGTCATGATCTTATGATTGATGGGTTTAGCTTAACGCCTAAGTAAATATGGATGTCGCACGAGTCGTGGGTCCATATTGAAAGATAGGTGATGCAAAAACAATTACTAAGAGTTCTAAAGGTGTTAGAATTGGTAAGTTGTACCTACCTAGGGTTCTTACTTAGAATGTCCGCGAGTCGTGGGTTCGAGGTAAAATGCCTAGGATCTTAGTACCCATTGGGAAACGTATTCCTCTTAGATCTTTGGGAATTCTAGATCTTTGAAAAACAGTGGGAGCTACATTAGATTAAAGACCTTATCTTTTGTATATCGTTATAAATTCAGCATGCTCACTAGTTCTCTGTTTTACCATTTAGGTCGTAGATTCTGTGATTCTCTACGTGTTTTGAAATGGCAACCAAAACCCTCTTGTATCGATCCTCGAGTCAAACAAGTTGACTGGTCCCAACTATTCTGATTGGCTGAGGAATCTAAAAATCATTTTAGATTCTGAGAAGAGAACTTATGTTCTCTTTGAAGGGGAGCCTAGTCCCGAAGGGGAGGCTCCCACTCGGGCCGAGCGGGACGCGATTCAGAAGTGGAAGGATGATAATCTCCAAGCCCGTTGCCTTATGTTGGCTAACATGTCTCCGGACTTGCAAAGGCAACATGAGGCCATGGAATTTGCTTGGGAGATTTACGACCACTTAGAGCAACTTTACCGCCCTCATGAACGTGTTACAAGGTATAACACTTCAAAGGAATTGTTCCACTTGAGAATGAGGGAAGGTTCAAGTGTCCATGAATTTGGACTCAAGTTTCTTGCCCTTACTGAGAAACTTGCTTCCATGGACATGCCACTGAAAGATGAGCTTTCAGTGGATTTGTTGCTAGCTTCGCTCCCACCATCATTCAACCCATTTGTCCTTAACTTCAACATGAATCATGCTGGTGCTACTGTAGCTGAGCTGATTAGTCAGCTTGTGACTGCTGAAAGCACGATCAAGAAGGACAATAAGGTTTTGATGGTGAATGCTCCATCTTCCTCTTCTGGGCCTTCTAAAGGTAAGGGCAAGAAAGCCCAAAAGAAGAAGAAGAAACCCCTTAGGCCCACTGGTGGCATTTCGAAGGGGAAGGCCCAAAAGAAGAAGCGTGATCAGAAAGAGGATGTTTGCTTCCATTGTGGCAAAGCGGGACATTGGAGGAGAAACTGCCCAGAGTACAAGGCTACTCTAAAGAAAGGTATCTTTCTCGTTGAAGTAAATCTTTCTATTAATTCTAGTTCTTGGGTACTTGATACCGGTTGTGGAACTCATATCTATAATGATGTACAGATGCTAAGTGAAGTCCAACAACTCAAAGAAGGAGAATGTGTCTTGAAGATCGGCGATGGCTCAAACGTTGAAGCTCGAGCTTTAGGCACAATTAGATTAGATTTAGGTAGTTTTGAGTTAGTATTAAATAAAGTCCTTTATGTACCGAGCATTATTCGTAATATAATTTCAGTTCCAATATTAGATTGTGAAGGTTATGAAACTTATATTAAGAATGGTAAATATTTTGTCAAACGGAACAACTCTTCCGTTCATATCGGTACTCTAAGTAATGGACTTTACCTAACTCAAAATATCAATATTATGAATATACAACGAGAAACAAAGCGTAAGAGAGATGACAAAGTTTCAGCTCCCTTATGGCACGCTAGATTAGGACACATTTCCAAGAACAGAATTAGCAAGATAAACACTTTAGGATCATTCTCTGAAAATGATCTCAAAGAGTTGACTTCTTGCGAATCCTATCTCAAAGGAAAGATGTCCAAAGTTCCTTTTAAAGGAACTGTGGAACGTGCCACTAAGGTTTTGGATTTGATCCATACTGATGTTTGTGGACCGCTTAGTGTAAGCACTAGAAGCAATCATCAGTATTTCATAACCTTTACTGATGACTTTAGTCGGTATGGTTATGTATACTTAATGAAGTATAAATTTGAAGCTTTTGAGAAATTCTTAGAATTTCAAAAGGAGATTGAGAACCAAACTGGTCACAAGATCGATCTGATCGAGGAGGCGAGTATCTTAGTAAAGAATTCCTTAATCATCTCAAGGATAATGGGATTATCTCTCAGTGGACTCCTCCGGGAACTCCTCAGCTTAATGGAGTTTCTGAGAGAAGGAATCGAACCCTACTTGATATGGTTCGTTCCATGATGAGTTTCACTGACTTACCACCTTCTTTCTGGGGTTATGCCCTAGAAAGTGCAGCAAAGATTATGAATCTAGTTCCCTCTAAATCAGTCCCCAAAACGCCCTATGAAATGTGGCATGGTAAAATCCCTAGTTATTCTTACTTAAGAATTTGGGGTTGTCCTGCTTACGTGAAGAGGACAGTGGGAGATAAGTTAGAATCTCATTCTAACTTATGCTACTTTGTAGGTTATCCTAAGGAATCCATAGGATACTACTTCTATGATCAATCTGAGCAAAAGGTGTTTGTTTCCAGAAATGCTACTTTTCTGGAGGAACCGTTCCTTAATGAAAAGAAAGGCAAGATCATAGAATTAGAAGAAGTACAAAGTGACCCCATACCACCCACTGAAGAAACGTCCCACTCTGATCAACCACAACCAATCACGAATTTCGATACACACGAAAACCCTCCTCTAAGGCGTTCTGAACGCACTCCTAGACAGCCGGAGAGATGGTATGGATTCTTCCATGAAATCTCTCAAAAGGATAATGATCCTTTAACATATGAGGAGGCACTTTCAGATTCTGACTCTGAACAGTGGATAGAAGCCATGAAATCCGAAATGGACTCCATGAACTCCAACCAAGTTTGGACCTTGGTAGATTTGCCTGATGGGGTCAAACCCATAGGTTGCAAATGGATCTTTAAGAGAAAGCTTGGAGTTGATGGAAGCATTGCAGCCTACAAAGCAAGACTGGTTGCAAAAGGATTCACTCAGAGACCCGGCGTGGATTTTGATGAAACCTTTTCACCAGTTGCAATGCAAAAGTCTATTCGGATCATGCTTGCCATTGCTGCATATTATGACTATGAGATATGGCAAATGGATGTGAAAACTGCCTTTCTCAATGGTGACATTGACAAAGACATTTATATGGAGCAACCCATAGGTTTCACATTCAGTGGGAGTGAGCAAAAGGTTTGCAAACTCCAAAGATCAATCTATGGATTGAAACAGGCTTCTAGGAATTGGAACATTCGATTTGATGAATCGGTCAAAGCGTTTGGCTTCATCCAAATTTTGAATGAATCATGTGTGTATAGAAAGGAATTGGAGACCTCAGTGCAATTCTTAGTACTTTATGTTGATGACATCCTTCTTATTGGGAATTCGAAGGATGACATGAAAGTGACTAAGTTATGGTTATCGAACCAATTCGAGATGAAAGATCTTGGTGATGCGTCCTATATCCTTGGAATTAAAATCTATAGAGATAGATCTAGAAGGTTAATAGGACTATCACAATCGATGTACATTGACAAAGTATTGAAAAGATTCAATATGGAGTCAGCAAAGGTTAAGAACCTTCCTATGAGTGTAGGAACATGTCTTTCAAAGAAGATGTGTCCTAAGACTAACCTTGAGAAGGAAAGAATGACTCATACACCTTATGCATCAGCAATAGGTAGCATAATGTATGCAATGTTATGTACTCGACCGGATGTGGCTTATGCACTTAGTGTAACGAGTCGTTTCCAATCTGACCCTGGAGATGGTCACTGGGCTGCCGTGAAGAATATTCTTAAGTACTTGAAAAGTACTAAAGATTTATTCTTAGTTTACGGAGGTCAGAAAGATCTTACTGTCAAAGGATACTGTGATGCAAGCTTTGCATCTGACTTAGATGATTTTAAGTCAATGTCAGGATACATTTTCTGCCTAAACGGCGGAGCAGTGAGTTGGAAGAGTTCCAAGCAAACTACCACTGCAGATTCGACCACTGAGGCCGAATACTTAGCTGCAAATGATGCAGCTAAGGAAGGTGTTTGGATTAGAAACTTCATTCAAGAGTTGAATGTTGTTCCTAGCATGAAAGACCCCATTACTGTGTTTTGTGACAACACTGGGGCGGTTGCTCAAGCAAGAGAACCAAGATCTCACCAACGGACCAAGCACATTATGAGGAAGTATCACCTAATCCGTGATATTATCAAAAGAGGAGATGTGCTAATTGAGAGGGTCACATCAGCAGAGAACGTGGCAGATCCACTTACTAAACCCCTTAGTCGAGAAGCTTTCCAAGGTCATCTTCAGAAGATGGGACTTAGAGTAGCTTTAGAATGGCTTTGACGGGCAAGTGGGAGATTGTTAGGAATAGTGCCCTAGAAAGCCGATTGTATATCCGCTTTGTGCTTTTCCTTATTGTAATCACAGACAATCTTTGAATGAAATAACGAATTGAGGCAACACTTATTTATATGCTCTTGTTTGGTATGCGTTTACTTTAGCTGTGCATGTAGGAGAACTCCCCTAATCCTGATGACTTTAGGACTCTACCATTTAGGTGAAATGGTTCATGAAACGAGCCCTATATCACATAAGTCATGATTAGTAAAATACTCCAAGCCGATGAGTCCTACAGACAGTGGGAGTGTCAACCTGACTCCTCTAAGGCTTGCTTGTGGGATCACGCCCTTAAGAAGGACCACCTTGTTTCATGGAGGTGCAAAGTGTATAGTTGATACGTGCGTGATACATGAGGGTGCTTACTTTAATAAGTAAGTTCACTGAGGTGCCCCATGTGAGAAGATTCCTAAATGGGAAAGGAATTTTCTTTTTCAGGAAATAGAAACTTCCAGATTAGGAAATATCTCACGAGTCATTGATGTGATTAATTGATCCTTAGACTTGAGGTTCCTTGTCACTTTATGAGTTAACTCTGTAGTCTTAGGTATAAGCTTTAAAGGGTGTCGCCTTAGACAACTGATTCAAGGCTTATGCTGGGGCTGCACAAGTGATTCATGAAAGTGAATGAGAATCAAGAAAGGACCTACACTTGCATTTGCAAGGTGATCTCTTATTGTGTAAGTCATTCATATGCCATATGGAGTCCTTGGCCAAAGCAGTAGATCAAGACATCAAGAAAAGGGTTTCTTGGATTGAGATCAAATGGATATGAAATGCACTTAGCTTTAAGACCGGATTATTAGGGTTCTGATTATTCCCTTGCCCTAGATCTTGGTTGAGAGATAGTAAGTAGGAGAATTGTATCTCACATGAATCAATGACTTAAAGGTTCTGTCGAATCCGAACATTCCAATTTAGCTAGGGGTTAAACACCTGTTGCTAGACTATGGTCGTTTAATCTGTGGACTGATTAATTAATTAGTGAATTAATTAATTGGGGTCACTGCTAATTGAATTGAGAACCTAGAGGGTCACACACAACAACTTGGTTACATGAGTTGAGGCTTAAAAATGATTAAACGAGTTAATCGGGCCAAGAGGGTTCCACACGTGTGAAGTCACACGTGTGGCTCACGTGAGTGACACGTGTCACTGTGACACGTGTCACACACGTGTGTGTATATATATATATTATATATATATTAAATAATTAATTAGTTAATTATTTAATAGACTTTGGTTTAATTTTGAATTAAAAAGAAAGTCTAATTTTGGAGAAAATAATCTAGTTAATTAATTACGAATTAATTAATTAGATAAAAATAAGTTATTTATTTTATAATAAATAAAGTATAAAATTATCCAAAAATAGTTTGGATATTTTTAGCTCTCTTAAAAGTTGACTTGAATTAGAATTCAAAGTCAAAGTTGGAAAATACTTGATGAACAAGTAATAGGAGAGAGGGACCAAAATCCTAGCCCATAAAGGACTAGGAATTTCGGCACCCCCCTCCCTATAAATAGGGGAGCTCGAGCTCCTTATGGAGCTAATAGACAATTCTTGGTTCATGTGTTGAACACCTTCCTTTCTCCAAGATTAAATTAAACCCTAGGTTAAGCCTAAACACTAACTAGAGAACTAGCATCCTTACTAGTTAAATTGTGATCAAGTTGGTGGACTTTCTCTAGAGACTTCAAGTTAGAAGTTTGAAGATTCGAGCTTTACCAAGGAGAGGGGATCAAGCCGCGAGAAGAGCGTTCTTGGGTGGCTTGAAACGCTTCAAGAAAGAATAAAAGAAAAGTAAGTTTTCTATCTTTACGAATTTGGTTACACGATTGCGAGTTCTAGGTCCTTTTGTTGGGAAAATTTTTTAAATTCCGCTGCTTTCTGTTTCGTGTTTTCCAACAAGTGGTGACCCTTTAGGTGACCGGACATTTGTGTGTGACCCTTTAGGTTCTTTATTCAATTAGCAGTGACCCCGATTAATTAATTCCTAATTAATTAATCAGTCAATAGATCAACTATCATATTAAATAAGAATATATCAATTCGAAAGAACTGTTAAGTCATTGACATATGTGAAATAAGGTCCTCCTACATCTTATCTCTCAATCAAGTTCTAAGGCAAGGGGATAAACAGAACCCTAATAATCTTGATCTTAAATTTAAGTTCATTTCATATCCATTTGATTTCGATCCACTACCTTGGCCAAGGACTCTGAGATAGCATATGAATGACTTACACAATAAGAGATCAACTTGCTAAAGGAAGTGCATGTACTTTATTGATTCTCATTTACTTTCATGTGCCACTTTTACAGTCCCAATATAAGCCATAATTTAGCTGTCTCGAGCGACATTCTTTAGCCTTATTTCTAAGACGACAGAGTAAGCTCACACAAAACATCGATGGAATCTCAAATCTAAGGACTAATCAATCACATCAATGACTCGTGAGATATTTCCTAATTTGGAAGTTTCTATTTCCCGAAATAGAAACTGCATTTCCCATTTAGGAATCTTCTCACACGGGACACCCCAGTGTACTCGTTTAAATCAAGCGGGCACCCTCATGTATCACGCACGTATCGATTATACACTTTACACCTTATGAAATAAGGTGATCCTTTGTAAGGGCGTGATGTAGCACCCCGAACACAGGGCCACCACATCCCCCGCACCTAAGCCTAATTCACATACAAGATGGAGAGCTCGTACATGAATCAAGCCTAGGCGAACGGAAGACAAACAAACACACTCCTGGCTAGGCGGAACGTAGACCCCAAGAACAATAGCTCAATCATACATGAATGCGGAAGCTTAAAAGTGGCATATCAAATTCAATCAAAATCAATTACCGGGTTCCACTATCTCCGAGTACCTGTCCTAACCTGTCCCGGTTCCATCCATTCAAAACATAATCACACGGGTTCAATCTGCTCCTAGAAGCCTGTCCCAAATCTTAAATACAAAATTGAGCAATGCATACATAACATAAGTTCATAATTATACATAATTCAAATTAAATGAAATGCAACGGACTCAAACAATACAAGGACTCTACGATTCCAAGGACTCGACACTCCACCTAACTCGAACTCCACGTGACACCTGCACTCTAAAACAAAGGGGAGAGAGGTCAGTCACACGGACTGAGTGAGGAGCTACCCACACATGCTATATATATATATATATATATATATATATATAAGGAGCAAAGCACATTCAGCACGCATAGTTCATAAACTCAGGTAGGCATGGCAACGAGCCGAGCCGAGCCGAGCCTTGACGATTTTTAGAGGTTCGGGCTCGGGGCTCGCAGGAAATGTATAGGTATCGAACCTGGTTCGCGAGCCAGCGATCCAGGCTTTTCTGGCTAGGGCTTGGCTCGAGACCTGGCTCGCGAGGGCTCGGCTCGGCTCGGCTCGGCTCGCGAACCAGGGGTTGGTTGTATGAATGTGCAGAAGAGCATAAATGTATGAAAAAATCCCCAACATTCATTCCAGAAGTGCAACAACAGTCATTCATTGAAATAAAAAAAGTGCAGTCCATACAAAATTCAACAAGATTCATCCAATTAAACATCCATAAATTGCAGCAACATTCTTTCAAATAAACCATAAAAATGTAACAACATTCATTCAAATGAAAAATAAGAACAATGAACAACTCCTTGTTGACATCTCTCCCCATCTCTCTTGCAATCCTGCATAAATTAAATTAGAGAAGTTTAGAACAGCAGCCCCATTAAAACTAAAAGAACCACCATTTTTCCAAAGTCCAAACACCCATCTAACCATTAACGGAAAAGAAATGCTGAGAAACAATTAAAAAAAAAGAAATGCTGAGATTCCATTTAAATCTACTGATTAAACCATAGAAGTTGTAGAATTAGAAGACCAACACATAGAAATTCAATTTTTCAAAAAATATAAAGAGACAAGATGAATCTTTTGTACCTCAATGCAGAAGATTGACGGAAAAAGAGCAGTCTTCGAACAGAGAGAGCGTCGGCGGCAGGCGTGAGGCTACGGCGGAACGAGAGAGTCGTGCATAGGTGCGTGGAGGGCGTGCGTCCAGCGGTGGAGTGCGGCGTGCGGATGGCGGTGGCGTACGGCGGACGTGCGACGGCAGGCGACCGGCAATGGAGTGGTCAGTGGTGTGGATCTGGAGCGTGGACTGTGGAGAGAGAGCAGGGGTGGCGGATGAGTTTATGAAATTGAAAATAGGGTTAGGGTTTTGGGAAGTTCAGTTTAAGTCCTTTAAATTATTAATATAGGTATATAAATTATAATTTTTATAACGTATAATAAGGTATAATATATGTGTATAGTCTATATATACATATATATATTTATTTATTTAAACAAACCTATGGTTCGAGAGCCAACGAACAGAAATATGTGGGCTCGGGCTTGGCTTGAAAGAGACACGAGCCGAGCCAGGGCTCGGCTTGGCTCGTGAAGTTCGAACCCAAACCCGAGCTACCAACGAGCCAGCTTGTCAGGCTCGCGAGCTGGCTTGGCTCATTGTCATCCCTAAACTCAGGGATAGTTTTTGCACTCTAAAACAGTTGCCCATGATACATATATATAGAGGTTTCTAATCAAAATGGGAAAAAGACCAAATACCAAATTCATGCATAACAAACATTCGAAACATTACTTATCATTTCAAATCATTTCATACATTAAATCATACTTTCAAATGATTCATATTTTATCTTGATTAATAATCTATCCCCGTTTCACAAACTTAACTAAACATACATACAAAACTCGGCGGGTACGAGTACCTAGTCCCATCCTGGGCTTCTCCAACTAATCAAACAAGCAAATACATTAAACGTAAAATATACTTACACATTAACCTCTTTCTTCGGCGATGGAAGGGTTGCACGACCCTAACCATCCACTACAGTTGAGGGGAGTGCAAGCTTCTCAACTCTCAGGATATCCATCCCTCACTAAACCTCCTGGTGAGTTCAGGGGTAATCCTATCAGAGTGGAGACTATGCCCAGGACTACACCCAGGCTTAACCCGACGGCCCGCTGCCGTACGGGGTGTCCTGGCTCACAGGCTCCGGGGCCCAACATTACCAATACATTACATTCATTACATTACATTACTTAACCCGCTACATTAAAATTAATATTACCAGACATTAACTTACGTTTAAAGCATTAACTAGCAACAACCACGCTATTCATAACTCTCCGTGTCAAATCCTTTACTCGGTTCTCCCGGCTCATAAGAGGTACACGGTTTGAAGCGTGGTTTAATGTTGCAACACTGAACGAATGCAGTAACAAATCGGAACAAGCGTACATAGGCTTGTACATAGCTCATTATACTTGCAAAGGCTTAACAAATGCATAAACTTACATATTTCGCAAGTATTTACTTATACATAAGGTTATAGTTCTCATGCATAGAAAACGAGCACGTTACATAGGGTTTAACTATAACCTAACCTCACCTTACACCAAAGGAACCAAGAATGAGACAAATGATCCACCCCGGAATCAACACGGCCAACGAGACACCACCCCGGGTACACCTGAGCAAACTGAAGACAAATGTACAAAACTTAGACTCAAGAATGAACCACATAGACGCACGGCATATGCATTAACACTTAAGAGATGCAAATACGTAGGTAAAGTTCACATTCAAACCCATTTCGTGTAAGGAAATGCATTTCATAACTTAACATATGCTTAAAACACATCAAGGCATGTTCATGTGCGCAATTAATGCAAACAAAGGTAAACGAAAGGCATATAAAAGCAAATACATACACATAAACATGATAAAACAAGTTAGGAATAATTTCGGAGGTGGGGAGATACGAGAAAAACGGAATAAGAACACAAAAAGGGGTTCCGAGTGAAATTGGGCCAAAGCTGACAGTTTTACTGAAACGGACAAGATGTACGAAAACAGGAATATCTTGAGATTGAGGAATGATAATTGAGTTTTGCTTGTTGTAAATGAAACTAGACACATAGATATTTCCGATGATATATGGCACAAATCGTGGTTCAAAGGGATCCAAAAATGGCGGAGGTTTGAAGTTGAACGAATGCAGAATTTTGGCGAAGTGGAGACACCAAATTTAAAGGTTTATAACTCACAATCTAGAACGAATATTGGGGTGATTCCAATTGAAGATTGTTCTAGACTCAAAAAGGTTGATTGTGTCCGAAAATTAGCTCAATCGGAGGTCGTATGAGGGGGTACCCGGCCGGGGAAAAACAGTGCAGAAACTCTTCTCTACTAAAGTACCCGCCCGGGTACTTTTTAGTTCAAAAACTCCCCGACCGGGGAGTCATTCTGGGCAGCAAAAACATAGCAGAAAAAGGGGTGTTCGGGGAAGGAACCAAATTTTGCAAAATCCACCTCCAAACTCAACCAAATCAAGCAAGAATTGAGGTATAACATCACAAACACATGCTCTATCATATATCTCAAGTTTAAGGCATGAAATCAAGTATAGAGACATTAGAAGCAAAATTTCATATTATCACACTATTCATCATCTTCAACCAAGGCAAGAATTCAAACAATAAAAACAAGATTCAATTGGGAGAAAACGAAGCACTCGAAGAGAGGAACACATTGTAACAGCCCTAACCTGGGCCGAGTTGGAAAAGGTAAAGTAAAGGGGTTATTCAAGTAGCATTTACAATATCGACACTTATTTACTCTTTCATGCATTGTCTTCTTATGTGACTTATGTGCTATAGTTTTAATTAAAAGTTCGTAATTTAATTATTTCCTTTATCAAGCATGTACCTTGAAACCCTTCTCATAGAATCTTAGAACTCTAGTATTTATCCCTTCTAGCACCTAAAACCCCTTCATATGCTTCAAAACCCATTCCTACAGTTTTAGGTTAAAAATTACGAAAATACCCCTACAGCTCAAAAATATTCCTACATCTCCCGAAGCACTTTCACTACCCAATATTGTAACCAAAAGAATCCTCACATTATTTCGAGGATCGTGATACTCTCCGTGAACCATAATTCCCATCCTAACTCTAGTAGTATCAAAAACCGGCAAAAACCCTAGCTTATAATTTGATCATAAATAAGTCCTTACCCATCTACTTTTTGATATTCAATATTATAACCAAAACGATCCTTAAACTATTTTATGGATTTTCATGCATTTGCCAAAAACTCGATTCCACCCATAGCATCTTTTATAAATATTTTCCTTTTTAAAAATCATCATTTTATTTTAAACAATTAGCTTTTATTCAATACTCGAAATTATACTTAAAACGATTCTTGAATTTTTCTCTACATTATAATGATTTTTCCAAACTCTAAACTTTATCATAGCTTCGTTTACATAATTTGCTCATGATTTTCATCATCTTTAATATTCATAATTTATAAACAAAAACTCTAAATATTCCACATTTATAATCAAAACGAAGCTCATTTTTCACTCATTCTTTCATTAATTCACTACTTCAAGCTTTTATCTCTCGACTCTTGAATAAATTTTATATTATTTTACATTTATTTTTATTCAAGATGACATCATTCATGACCACATGAACTTCTAGAAGATTTAATTAAATGAATGTAATTTCTCCACATTACTTAGTTAATTACCAAGCATTTGTTCAAAATATAATTTAACCACATCTCTTAATTAATTACCAAGCATTTGTTGAAATAATAAGCAACCACATCTCCCTTAAACTTTCATAAATTGCTCAAAGACCCCTCATGACTACCTATAAATACCCCCCTCAAGCCTCATTTATACCTCACAAATCAACACACAAAAATCACTCTCTCTCTCCCCTAAACCTCACGCCACTCACTCTCTCTCTCTCTCTAAGGTATGTTTTTCTTCTATTATTTCATGTTTTATATTATGTTCTTAGTATAATAATAATAGTAGCATGTCTAGGATTAATTAAATTATGCTTTAGGAATTTTATTTTATGAAAAATGTGCATAATTGTTAGTTTTAAATACAATGTGTGTACATTATGAAAATTTATTTAATTAAATGCAAGAATTATGATATGATATAATGTGAGTATGTATTTAAATGATTATGATCTTGTTTGATTAAATTCATGCCTAGAATAATTTAGTTAGAATTATTTTTCATAGAGAATTTATATATTTTGCTATATTATGCTTCAAATCTTATGTTATGAATATGAATATAATCAAGCATGTGTAGAACATTTTATGAATACTTGAAGATTTGAATAAATTCATGTTTAGGAATTTATTTATGAATCATATTTCATGAAAAGTTTATATATTATGCTCATTTATTCTTTAATCTTATGTTATGACTATGAATTTGATCAAGAATGCCTAGAACATCTTATGAATATTCAAACATGATGAAGAACATGTTCTTGATGTTCTTCAAATATGTGTGTACCGTGTGCTAGTGTGTGTAAGTGTGTGTTTGATTTTATGTTTAAAAGTATTTAATCCCCTATATTTAAATAGTAACCGTTTTTCACTAGTAACCTTGACTTTTGACTTTAAATATGAATTTTGACCAATAATATCATGTAATTATTTTAAGAATTAATATAAAATAAAATTAGGATTTTTATGAAAGGACTTTTATCTAACGATTTTAAAATTGGGGATTAAATAACGTTTTCAAAATCGGGTTCACCTTTATTAAAAATAAACCTTAAATTTGGATTTATAAATTGAATAAGAATTTCTTGGTTAATTCAGTTGTACGACTTTGGTATCAGTATGTTTTCAATTCTAGATTACCAAATTTCCTGTACCTTACTGTTACTCCTTGTTACAACATGCCTTAATTGTACTCATTCATGTGTCACATTAGTATAGAAAGAACCTAGTTCTCTAAGTCAGTAGTAGTTCACTACTTTCAGGAACTAGGTCTGGACAGTGGAACCCCGAATACTTTACTTGATTTCGTATCATAGCAGGTGAGGTTAAAATATTTTCAATTGGGATCATGAGTCTACATATAAAATATTTTATTATTTATCCTAATAAAGATTCAGTCTTATTTTCCCTAATTATAATATTATCCCTTTTCTGGGAAAATATCTGATATACGGATGCCTATTATCCTATTATATAAAATAAAATCCTTGTTTAAGTATAAGTTACAAACATATCATACTCAAGTCCGTTTTGGCGAGTATTGATATAATGTAACTCTATTCTGTATTTAAAATGCAAGATCTGTATATGTTGGGCCCGGTGGTACGGTAGAACTAATAGCCGGGTGGCAAGGGCCATCGTCTATTACTATACCTGTCGCCAAATCTGATCTTAATGTTGGTTTAACTGGAGGTTAGTTATTCCACATTAAGTGACGGGAAAGGTACGTCCCTCCATCTGTCTGTATCTGGATCTCGAGGGGTTGCTCCCGACAGATCATGGAGGAAGAAGGCTGGATTGATTCTGTTATTTCTGATTTTGTTCTGTTTAAGGAGTAAAGGATGGAGAACGCCTACTTGCAGGGCATTAACACTTTATTATCTTACGATTCATATTTTCAAGAATCTGATACCCAGTCCCTTAATTCCCTTTTTCTCAAAATAAATATGAACCAAATATTTGTATTGATTATTATTTTATTGATTTCCGGTATAATACTATTAATCTATTATTTTATTAACAGTATCAAACTCCAACTTTTATAGTCAAACACTTTTCAAATATACCTATACGTATATATGTAGTTCCAACTACCCCCTCACTTAGTCACTTTGACTAACCCTCGCACTTTACAAATCATGGTTTCAGGTTCAACGGACGCTTACTAGAAGGTATCTTGAAGCCTAGTGTGTCTTCTCGTTAGCATGATAGTTCAAGGTTCTTTAGAATAAGTTATGCTTCTGAGCTTGTAATTATCTATTACGGCATGGTCACTACTTTTGATATCTATACTATGTCATTACTGGCTTATTTATTGCATTCCCCTATCATAGTTTTAAAAAGATTTTAAATTATAAAATTTTCGCTGCAGTGTTCTAATACTCTGATATTGTATAGCACTGTTTGTTCGCCGGAGTGTTTCTCGAGTGCTAGGCCTCACATCCACTCGGGAGATACTTTGGTGCGGGGTTGTAGTGTATAGGGGCGCTACACACATTGCCTACCTTGGATCGTTGATCGGATGAGGGATAAAGTCGGAACTTGAGCTCAAAGGGGTGGGGTTTGGAGTTTCTTCTTTCACTTCTCCCTTCCTTGCTCTAACATGAAAAAAGTGGGAGAAAGGGCTGATATTAAGGGGCTAAAATGGGTCGGTCTTGAGAGAAAACGGGTCGGGCCAAAGATCCAATCCAAACGGATTGGATTTTAAAACGGTATGACAATCAAACGACTTTAGAAAATAAAAAGGTTAATCCATCGAGTCCGAATCATCGAAACGAACTCAATGACAAGGTCAAAATTTGCATTCGAGTTCCTGAGCTTAAGGTAGCCACGAGGGCTAAAAACACACTAATTATAATTAGGTCATTACGTTGCAAATATTGGACGATTGAGTCTAAGTATAATTAATTAAATTCTAATGCGCATATAATTAAATAAAATTTCAAATTGACACGTAAGGCATGCGAATCACATAATTATTGAATTAAACTCTCCCGAGACGTCGTACCTGGATTGCCGAGAAGACAGGGTGTCACACGTGATTAAACAAGCAAGCCTCAAGTGAGTCAATTCGACACTCACATTGTCTTTTGGACTCATCGGCTTTGAGTAGTTTCTAATCTTAACTTATGTCATTTATGGCTCGTTTCATAAATCACTTCTTCTAAATGGTTGAGTCCTATAAGTTAATTTGATTAGGGGAGTTCTTATACATGCGCAGTTAAAGTAAGCATATAATCAAACAAGAGCATATAAAGAAATATTGCCTTATGATCGAATCAGTTCGTTTATTACTCAAAAATTGTCTGTGATTTACAAAGGAAAAGTACTAAGTGGATTACAAGATCGACTTTTAGGGCACTATTCCTAACAGCTATGACCTTCAAGCCATGACCATAGCCAAAGCTAAGCGTGAGGTAGCAGACAGCTCACCCAGGTCAACAATTGCAGTTGACTTCTCATTTTTGACGAATTGACCCACCTGCAGCAGCTTTACTCAGTGTTTTGCGTCTCAAGGCTGGTAATCATGATTCTTAGACTTTCTAAAAGTATCTTTGCCTTGAATTGTATGATCAAGTAGGGATTATGAAGCATATAAGCTAAGTTAAGGAGGGGAGAAACATACATTCAGTTATGACCTTCAAGCCATGACCATAGCTAAAGTTAAGCATGACGTAGCAGACAGCTCACCCAGGTCAACAATTGCGGTTGACTTCTCATTTTTGACAAATTGACCCACTTGCAGTAGCTTTACTCAGTGTTTTGCGTCTCAAGGCTGGTAATCATGATTCTTAGACTTTCTAAAAGCATCTTTGCCTTGAATTGTGTAATCAAGTAGGGATTATGAAGCATATAAGCTAAGTTAAGGAGGGGAGAAGCATACATTCAGTTATGACCTTGAAGCCATGACCATAGCCAAAGCTAAGCGTGACGTAGCAGACAGCTCACCCAGGTCAACAATTGCGGTTGACTTCTCCTTTTTACGAATTGACCCACTTGCAGCAGCTTTACTCAGTGTTTTGCGTCTCAAGGTTGGTAATCATGATTCTTAGACTTTCTAAAAGCATCTTTGCCTTGAATTGTGTGATCAAGTAGGGATTATGAAGCATATAAGCTAGGTTAAGGATGGGAGAAGCATACATTCAAATTTTCCTTGGAGAAGCAGGGCAGGCAGCAGCTGTAGCAGCTGGAAACATAGCAGAAAATAGGGGTTTAATCCCCTGTTATGATCAACAAAATCCTTCTTTTCCCTTCTTCTTTTTTTTAGCTAAAGTTTATGATTAGATTGCGAAGTTTATGAACATACTTTTTTAGATAATCCTTGTTAGTTCAATTTCAGTTCTCAAACAGTTTATTAGTTGAATATTTTGTAAGAATATACAACAACTAAGTCTTTTATATCCTAGTTAAGTTGTTTATTGATTCATGCCTTGGATTTGTGAGGTCTAATTGATCTTATGCAGCTTTAATTTCCTTTTTATGTGCATGCTTCTTGGTTGAATGATATGGACCTATTTTTGGGATAATTTTCTGATCAATTATTGTTTTGATACTTGTTCTTCTTAACTGCACAAATAGCTTGATATGTAATTGTCATCCTAGACGTGCTTAAGAGTTAAACATCATTGAAAGCTTACTATTTGTTTGCTTTATAGTGATGAGATGTATGCATAGTAACTTAAACAAACCAAGCTTGCATGTTTGTTGGTTAAGATCGGTATCCTTTTCGTATTTAATGCTATTGCAAGGTTAAATCTTTGGACTGTGTCTTTAAGACTGCTTTGTGATAAGAGAATGATTAGTGATAGTATCATAATCATAATAAAAATAAGAAAAGATTAAGTATGTAGAGCTTGTTACCACCGTAGCCGATCTATCAAGGAGATTAAAGTTGATTGTTGCACCAATGATAGAATCAATGGCATGAATTGTATGAACAACTTGGCTAGGATAATCTACCTCTTAAATTGTTAACTACAGTTTCTAAATATCAGATTTCACTTGCTTGTTATACTTTGTTTATTGTTTAAACTTTATAGTTTGGTTAATTACTCAACTCACCCCACTCCCCCACCCCCACCCCCAAGCACCGTTTGAACATTTCTTGTGAGTCAATTACTTGGCCATTTTGCGAAACCTAAAACCTGCATGTCCTTTGGGTTCGACCCTTCTCTACTATACTCAATTTATTATCTATTTGGAAGTGAAGGTTTTTATTTGGTGGATTCGACAACCATCAATACTACTTGCCAAGTTTGTCACCTCTAAGCTAAGAAAGTGATGCAGCTTCCCCAACTTCTTGATATCAAATCTGATGGCAAGCTCACCTTGAAACTTTTCAACCTCCATTGCATCGTTACCTGTTATTATCATACAACAACACACCCAGATGCAAGCCTCCTTGTTTTTTTGACAAACAAGCTAGAATCTGAATTCGAAGCACGATAGCCACAAAATTGTAAATATTGAAAAATTTTACTATACCATGCTCGTGGAGCTTGCTTGAGTACGTACAGAGCCTTTTTAAGCTTACACAAATAATTAGGATGAGAATTAGAAACATAATCTGGAGGTTGCTACATGTAAATGTCTTTATCCAACTCCCCGTATAAAAAGGTATTCTTTACGTCAAGCTGCCATATCGAATGTATTACATGGACAAGGTGGCCAGTTGCCCCTATTGGTGTGAAGGGGGTCAGTTGTAATTTCAATAGATAAAGAAGGTCCGTTTGTGATAGACAAATTCCACCTCGTCGATGATTGATATTCATAATGTTGTTATATATGATGTAGCGTATTTATCTAGAAAAAGACATCAATTATAACATTACAGTATCTTCATCAAACTATTATAACGAAGGATAACTATTTTTTATTTGTCGTATGATATTCCAAAAATCTAAGAAAAATAAACAATTAAATAGCAAATATATTATACTTATAGATGATTACCTCAAAATTCATTATTTTCTCATTTTTCAACCATATTTCTCACCGAAGGTATAATTGTTTCTACACTTTTCTTTTTTGGATATTGTTTCTCTCATTTGCGAACATTAATCCTTATATTATCTAATTAACTTAACATAAACAAAATATCATTTTGGATTTGATTCTCACTATCTCCTTTAAATATTATCTAGTGGGATGATCAAACTCCCACTACCCCATTTAAAATGTAAAATCTCACGTCTAACTTAATAATTTAAGTCCCATAAGTTTCCACTATACATTTAACTATTTAAGTATTACTGTTTTCAATCTCTATACTACTCAATCATATTTTAATTTTCATTTAGAAATAAAGGCACAAAAGTGAAACAAATAAAAATTCTTTTCACTTAAAATAGAAACTGAGATTGACCACTTTAGGTTATTGGGGTGTATTGAATAAAGTACATTATTGGATCTTGTACACGTAATATTGTTAAAGTCATTATTGTTAAAATTAGAAGTATTAGTTTTGTTTTTATTTTTTTTTTGAATACACACGCTCAAATGAAATTCAAATTTAAAATATAGTTTTAAAAAATATATTCGTTAACAGTATGTATCAATGCCGTTGACTAAATTAGGAGTATTAGTTGATGCACTCATTATAGTTAATCTTTCACTTTCTTTTAAGACTTCAGCTCCATCTATTATAAATTTTGGTGCTTAATCTTGTGCAGATGATAATATATATATAAAAAATTAAATAATCTTGATATTCAAGGTGCTAACATGAGATTACCTCATAAACTACTCCAAATTAATGCGAAGATATAATAATTAAGTAAAATGATCTCATTTTGCAAGACAAAGCAAGGCCGCCTCTCACTCTCAGCTACCTGCTGCCTTGAAAGTCCCTCCTCCTACACATGCTGCGAAGACAGACAGACTGACTGAAAGAGGGGAGAGAGAGAGAGAGAGAAAAGAGGGAAAATCTTGAATACCTTCTGACCCAATGAGCATTTGAGGCATTGTCTTCCCAAATCACCTATAAGATCGTATTGTTCTGGTATCTGTTTAAGATTTGGCCATGAAAAAGGGATAAAAGTCCTTTGTTTTTTTTTTTCTTCATACAGCTTCAACGGCCATTCCTCTTGAGATTCTGTTTTTTTTTGTTATGATAGTTATCCGTGGGATTTGGATTCAGTATATTTCTACCAGAAACGAAAAACCCATTACCCACTTCGAATTCAGATTGTAGTTGAAGAGAAATCAAGATCCCATCTGTCTTGAAGTTGACTTTTCGAACAATCCTTCATAAATCTGGTCAAGAACTGGATATTTGAGCTGGGTTTTTGTTGTTATCGATTGTAGATGATGGGGGAGGAAGAAAGACTCCCAACCCATGGCGATGAAGAGCAGCCCAAGAATGGGGAAAGAAGCTGCTTTTGTAATCCAGTTCATTGGTTTAAAATGCTTTCAGATGAACTGCATTGGAGTTTTGTATTTGGTGTGATAATTGTGTACGGTGTGAGTCAAGGACTAGGGGGAGCTCTTGCAAGGGTAGGAACAGAGTATTACATGAAAGATGTGCAGAAAGTGCAGCCTTCTGAAGCTCAGGTTTATTCTGGAATTACCTCAATTCCTTGGATTGTCAAACCTCTTTGGGGCCTTCTCACTGATGTCGTTCCCATTGCGGGATATCAAAGGAGACCGTATTTTGTTTTTGCTGGTAAAAATTCGCCTAATAGCTTCGATTTATTTTGGTTGTGTTCGTGTTCTTTAATGCTTTTGTTCTTCGTCTTGCATATCTGAAGCTCGTTGTTCTATATAGTCGTCTTGCATATGTTAATTTAAAGTTACTTAGATTGCTATATTTAGGTGATAGAACTTTCAGTTTAATTAGTTAGTGATTGACATAGTGAAACAGATTTCTATAGTTGGCTTTCTCCCGTGTTTTCGTGCACTAATTACATATCAATGGTACTTAAATTTGCAAGATACTAATGAAATATTAACTGGCGTTCTCGTCTGGTACCTAATTACCCAAGAAATGTAATTTAGAAACGGGAAAAGTATATCTCCATACACTTTATGTAGAAGCATATAGTGTAATGGCAATGTAAGTGGTGTAGCTAGGATCAAGAATTTATTTCCCTGTAAAGTGTCCTTATATGCAGTTTCTGCCATGATATTTCTTATACAGGATTCCTGGGAATAATTTCGATGCTATTCTTATCGCTACACAAGGGGCTGCATATAGCATTAGCGTTGCTTTCATTGACATCAGCAAGTGCAAGCGTAGCAATTGCTGATGTAACTGTGGATGCATGTGTTGCACAGAAAAGTGGCAGTCATCCTTCTCTAGCACCCGACATGCAAAGCTTATGCGCCTTAAGCTCTTCAATAGGGGCACTTGTTGGATTTTCTTTCAGTGGTATCTTTGTCCACTTAATCGGTCCCCAGGTTGGAAAAAGATCCTCAGATTTCGTTTTAGAAAGTTACAAATACTCAAATTTAACTTTTCATTGATTCGCATTTTCTTGTATTAAAGGGGGTGTATGGCTTGTTGACGCTGCCTGCTGGCCTCGTGTTCTTGGTTGGTGTTTTGATCAAGGAGCCCCGAACATCCAGCTTTGCTTATGAACAGGTATCACACCTTCGTATTACATTGTTGGAATAATCAAGGACAAAAGTCTAATTTTTATTTCTGGAATTAGATCAACCAGAACTTTGTGAATGCCGGTAAAGCTATGTGGAAGACATTGAAATGCCCGGAAGTGTGGAGGCCGTGCTTGTATATGTATCTGTCATTTTCTTTGAGTCTAAATATATCTGAGGGAATGTTTTACTGGGTCACAGATTCACCAGATGGTCCTTCCTTTTCTAAGGTACATTTGTTCGTAGATCTCAGCTGATTTTCTCTTATCATAGATCAAGAATCAATTTTGGAAACCATACCCAGCATCTGGAGGTTCATCCAAACATATTTTGAATCTTGCCGTCTAAAATTTATGTTAGCATGAATCTTTTTTCCTTTTTATGAGGTCTTCATTAACTTGTTTCTGTAAGCATGCATACAAAATCGGATAGATAGGGGAATTTTTTTAAACTGCAAAATGAAAATAGTGTATAATGACCTTTTCAGGGATAATTGCATTGGCATAACGTAAGTTTGGCATAATTACACACATTCCCCCAAGGTTTGAGAAATTACAAAAAGTTCACCTAACATACCTTGAGTTTTGGCGTAACGCATGTGATTCTAGTCAAGAATTTAAAGTCATATACTTGCCGGTAAGTTCGAATGGAAAAAGTGTGTTTGGCAAAAAATTAGAGGCGACATCGTTAAAATTTATCAATCCAAATGTAATGTAAACTCTTTGAAGTTTTGTAATTTCTAAAACCTCAGTGGAGGATAGTGTTATTGGGTCAAACCTCATGATATAACTCAGGGAGTTGGGTGCATAATTATCCCTTTTTGGTATGTTTCTTTTTCTATGTTCATTAACTCAGGGAGTTGGGTGCAATTAACTCCAAATTTTACTCCCTTCCAAACTCTTTGTTGTCTTTTCTCATATATACTGACTTCATTTAATCGATTAACACAGGAAATAATTGGTTACGTAATGGCAATTGGTTCGGTGGGGTCTCTTCTAGGTGCTATATTATACCAATCCAAGCTAAAAAACTACCCTTTTCGTGATCTTCTCTTCTGGGCTCAAGTACTATCTTCTCTCTCTGGAATGCTTGATTTAGCCATGGTACTACGTTGGAACTTAAAACTCGGAATACCCGATTATTTCTTCGTGGTCGTTGATTCGAGCGTTTCCCAATTGATTGGACGGCTCAAATGGATGCCACTTCTTGTTCTCAGTTCAAAACTCTGCCCACCAGGGATCGAGGGCACCTTTTTCGCTTTGCTAATGTCCATTGATAATGCCGGTCTTCTCACTTCATCATGGTTAGGAGGATTATTGCTCCATGTTTTGAATGTTACTAGGACAAAATTTAGTAATTTGTGGTTGGCTATTTTGATAAGAAATGTGTTGAGGATCAGCCCTCTTTTCTTGTTGTTCTTGATTCCAAGAGCCGATTCCAACACCGCTATTCTTCCGGATGATGTTTTGAGCTCGAAAGATGTCGACGAAAATCAGGGCTCTGACGATGTTGAGCTCATCGCCCTCGTTGACAGGACGGACGGCAGATAGAAAGGCCTCAGAAGATGGGGGCCGTATAGTGTTGAAGAAACAAGCAAAATTTTACAGATTTTCCTTGAGGTGTTGTATTCTTTCATTAGCTTTTATACAATTTTGAAGCCTCTGCAACTTTTTCTGCATGGGAGTTTAGCCTTTTGTACTTGGAAAATTGTTGTATTACTTGTGAATTCTGATCAAGATTTAATGATACAAAAGTTTATGCTCATTCTTGTTTTGCATATATTTGTAAATAAACAATCGAATAATCTTGGTATTTATGGTGTTAGTTTTAGATTAGGGATTATTACGAACGACCTTCTGAGGTATGGCGAAATTACAGATTACCTCCTGAGGTTTGAGAAATTACGAACACCCCCCCGAGGTTTACATTCTCTCTCACAAATTCCTCCAACCGTTAATAACAGTGTTTTGATGACGTCAGTAATATTATTTTTAAAAATTCCAATTCTATCCTTGGGGGGTATATTATAATAATATTGAAAATTTGGGAGGTAGATTGTAATAATATTGGGGGGGGGGGGGGGGGGGGGGGGGGGGGGGGGGGCAGGAATATTGTAATAATATATAAACTTTGAGAGGTACATTGTAATAATCTGAAAATTGTAAGGATATATTTGTAATGTTAGTTAAATTTGTATTTTCTTATTTGAAAATTTGTAATTTAAGCTAATATTTATATTTTGCCTATAAATATAACATTATGTTTATCTCTTTAGTCTAAAGTATATTTTGCATAAATTCATTTAAAATTTTTTTGTCTGAAATAACAAATTTTCGCTACTAAATCGAAAACCATAAGAAATATATCAACATCAATCATTGCATTAATAAATATTTCAAATATCGGTGATCTATAATGCATTTCTTTAAATATAATAAATAGTATTTCAATATAAACATACATCCCTAATATCTACAAAAAAAAAAAAAAAAAAAAAAAATAGACATTCATAAACTCTAAATATGAAATTAGTTCCTCATAAAAATATCAAAATGTCATTAAATATCATTCTTTGTAAAACCAAAAAAAAAAAAAAAGCTAGGTGTGTATAAAACTCAAACACTTACCTCACACCCCCCTAAGAATTTCAGTATTTACATTAACCCCCTTGAGTTTCGACATATAAAGGGTAGAATAGTAATATTACACATTTAGTTAAATTTAACGGTTGAGATAACGGCCCAGAAGAGAATTCGTAATTTCTCAAACCTCATGAGGGAATCTGTAATTTCGCCATATCTCAGGGATCGTTCGTAATTATCCCTAATCTAAAACTAACACCATAAATACCAAGATTATTCGATTGTTGTATTACTTGTGAATTCTGATCATTTGTAAATAAACAATCGAATAATCTTGGTATTTATGGTGTTGGTTTTAGATTATAACACATAATTCAGTCCAAATTTTCATTTAAAGCTATAGCACATAAGATTTTTATTTCAAAAAAATTACAAATATCCCCCGAACTACAACCAATTATATAAAAAATAATAATAATAAAATAAATTTATAATTGAAAATAAATAAAGAAAAAACCCTTCTAAACAGAGTTTTTCATGGTGTTTATTTATTTAAAAAAATACCTCATAGTCTTTTTTTTTTTTTTTCTTTTTGTGTAATTTCTCAACTAAGTATCTGGATTATGCCTTTTATTTTGTTCATGCAATAACAATATATAGCCATATGAAATTAGATTAAATAAGGGATAAACATAAGCAAAAAATGCAATCAATTAAATATTTTTCCCTTTATTGCTATTTTCTCCCAAAATTTTGATACGTTATTCGGGAGTATTTACTATTTCCCATAAAAAAATTTTTAGAAAATAAAAAAAAAAGAAAAAGGGGGGGGGAAAATAAATTGGGATTATTGCTAGGATAATAGATCATAGATTTATAGATCTGTAACCAAACGGATTTGACAAACTTACCCTTATTCCGGAGTAGGGTTTCTCCCTTAACCAATCGCTCCCCTATCCGCATTCGTCTCCAAGAACCTTCTGTTTTATGCTCCAAACCAAACACCAGGTAATTCTCTTAAATTTCTATTTATTTATATATTAATATTCCACTCGTTCGAACAATGCTTTTCCATGAACTATTCCTTCATTATACTGCGAGTTCCCAAGAACTTAATTTCAATTCATCCCGTAGAATTAACTGGGGAATCGATAATGGGGAAAGTTTGGTGCTTTTTGTGTGAATTCATGTAAAAACATTGCAGAACGGCAAGGAAATGAGAAACCTTGGAACCCATCTGAAACTTCGTCTGCATTTGTGGGGTTGCTTTAATCTTAGTGAAAAAGATACGATTTTTCTGATTTTGAACGCCCTTAGCTGTGGTTTCTCTGCTTCAGACATTAATCTAGTTTTGTTTAATTCTTTGGCGACATTATGAATAATGAAATACAAACGATGGAGATTATGAGTTCTCTTGTAATTGTAATTTTGAAGATTATGATTCTGTACTAGCTACTGAGCACGGACAATACTGGCATATAATGTCATCGAAGTTATATATACATGCAGTTTCTGAAACACTAACATTTTGAGACGTCCAAGGTTGTATTTTCTTTCACATTCTGCTCATGTTTCCTAACTTGATGTTGTTTACATAATCTTTAGTCTGCAGAGTAAGATGAGTGGTGTAAATCCTACCAACAGTCATTGTTCTAGAACTTATTGGACACCAACAATGGAACGGTACTTTGTTGATCTCATGTTAGAGCATATTCATCGAGGGAATCGAATTGGACACACCTTTAACAAACAAGCTTGGACAGACATGCTTGCTGTGTTTAATGTAAAGTTTGGATCTCAATACGATAAAGATGTGTTAAAAGGCCGTTACACGAATTTGTGGAAATTATTTAATGATGTCAAAATTCTTCTTAGCCAGGACGGGTTTTCTTGGGACGAAACTCGGCAAATGGTGGTTGCTGATGACTATTTATGGGAGGCATATATCAAGGTGAATTGATGCTGTCATGCAGTGTCTATGCTATGGTGCTTATTTAAACTGTTTTCGTTGATGTGTTCTTGCATGCAGAGTCATCCAGAAGCAAGGCCTTATAGAACTAAATCTGTGCACAATTTTGATGATTTGTGCTTGATATATGGATACACGGTCGCCGACGGAAGATATAGCCGTTCAAGTCATGATGTGGATGTAGCTGATGATGTCCAGGGAATGAAATTTGGTGAGTAAACACTCGGTGGATAAACCCTGAGTTTTGGACTAATTACACAAACTACCCCTCCCGCCATGTTTTAGAAATTACAAAATCTTCCCTCGACATACCTTTTTTTATTTATTTTTATTTTTTATAACACACACCCCAAGTGGTCAGTGGGATTTGGACCCGGGTCATTACAAAAAACTTCCCTCGGCATACCTTGAGCTTTGCCTAATGCATGCTATTATAGTCATAAACCAATTCAAATATTGATCGGTAAGTATAAGGACAAAATAGACTATTGATAAAACAATTAGATGATATCATCGTTCCAGATGTAATGTAAATCTTGTGAAGGAGAAAAAAGGTTTTGCAATTTCTCAAACCTTAAGGGGATGTTAATCTCAGGGTATGCCGGTCAATTTATCCCAAAAATTAATCATAAAAATTTGTCTTGACAGGTGATTCTAACAATAGCGTAGCCCCTTCAAGTAGTTCTAGAATGGAGTGGAGACCAGATATGGACCAGTACTTCATCGAATTAATGCTTAAACAGCAAGAAATAGGCAATAAGGTCGGCAATACTTTCACAAAACAAGCCTGGACAGATATGCTGGCGTTGTTTAATGCAAGGTTCAGCTTCGAATACAACAAAAGAGTTTTGAGACACAGATACAAAAAACTGCCCAAGTATTATACTGATTTGATGACTTTAGCTAAACAAAATGGTTTCTGCTGGGACCAGAAACAGGAAATGGTGGTAGCTGATGATGATGTTTGGGATTCCTACACCAAGGTATATTACTTAAACCTCAAATGTAGCAAGTTTCTCTTATTTATTGTTCAAAGGCGTTTACATGATGAATGTAGGCACATCCATATGCTCGTTCATATAGAGGCAAAGTCTTTCCGGGATACAACAATCTGGCGTTGATATTTGGAGAAATTCTCAGTACCGGAAACCTGAGTGATTCCCATCAAGTCATTAAAAATGAAGCCATGGTTGCAAAAGGTGGTCCTTTTCAGTATACCATAATCTTTGATTCTGAAGTTGTATTCAAAGATTATAGCTTTGTTATAATATGCAGGCAGTGAACGTTCTCGAACATATTGGACTCCACCTATGGACCATTTTCTTATTGACTTGATGCTGGAGCAAGTGCGTAGAGGAAATCGTATTGGACAGTCATTTATCACCCAAGCCTGGAACGATATGGCTGAATCATTCAACGCAAAATTTAATTCAAATCACGACAGGGAAATCTTGAAAAATAGATTCAAGCACTTTAGGAAGCAGTACAATGATGTAAGAACCTTGCTACTGCATGGCGGTTTTTCATGGGACAGTGGCCGTGAGATGGTGACTGCTGAGGATCACGTTTGGGATTCTTATATCAAGGTTACTTCCATTCTTATGAGTGATGTTCTTTTCTAGTTTTTAGTTCCTTCTTATAACATATAGTTTGAAGCAGGAACACCCAGATGCAAGATTATACAGAGTTAAAACCATACCTTGTTATGACAAATTATGTCTCATATATGGAGTGATTAAGTCCGATGGATTGCATAGCTGTCTCGTCCACAGCATTGAGCCAGCTGTTGCAAGTTCCTGTATGAAAATAGCTGAACTTCCTTATTTCTTTGTGATAAAAATAGTCTGTTGTCCAAACTCACTTGACCTACTGAACCTTCACATTTTTGCCCTTCAATAGGTGAGGGGAAGGAAGACGAGTCTCATGTCAGCGCAGAACCTGTACCAGATTGGACGCCTTCTATGGACCGTTGTTTTCTTGATCTTATGTTGGAGCAGGTGCACCATGGTCATAAAATCGGTAACACTTTTTTCGAGCAAGCGTGGTCTCACATGCCCCCATCATTCAAAGAGAAATTTGGTGCGCAATATAAGCAGCACGTTCTCGAAAACCGATATTTAACTCTGATGAAACAGTATAATGAGATCAGAGACCTCCTCAATCAAGAAGGATTCTCATTGCATGTATCTTCAAACACAACAATAATAGCTGAAGAAGATACATGGGAGTTGTATGCTAAGGTACATAACGTGGATTTGTTTGTAGAATCCAACATTTATATCTTATTTGGCAGCTCATGGAACTGTTTTTCTGCAGGAGCACCCTGAGGCCATATCTTACAAAAATAAAATCATTGAGCATTATACTGAACTGTGTGCTATATTTGGAAGAACTGAATTAGATTACAGAAATGATGTGGAGATGGATTTGGAGCAGCATCCTGTTGACATCAAGATTGACGAATGTTGTGGAGATTTTTCAGGTCCATTTTTGGAAACTGAGATGTATGATCAAGGGAAGAAACGACCACCATCAACGTCTATAGACTCAGAAAAGGTCGGTAAAACTTGGAAGAAAAGGTTACACGGGGATCTTACCAACTATCTTGCAATGGAGAGTGCCATTGATGCACTTCAAGCCATTCCTGACATAGATGATGAACTCTTATTGGACGGTTGTGATCTGTTGGAGGATGAGAGGAAAGCAAAGACGTTTTTGGCATTGGATGCGTCTCTCAGGAAGAAATGGTTGCTCAGAAAGCTTAGACACTCATGAATATTCTTCTCTGTAGTTTTGATTCTTGAACAACTTTTTTGATGTTGAATCAGCAAATACTGCAAAATTTGTTCCCCAGATGAAAGGGAAGTGCTGCAGGGAAACACTGGGGCTATTAACTCAAAAGTTCATCATGGGCAGTTACTTGATCCAAAGGGCACAATTGTATCCACACTCACTTCAGCCTCCTCTCTCATCCTTCCTCTCTCTCATACTCATCCCTCCCTGTAGATAATTTCCTTTGATGGCTTTCACTACCGTTTTGGCCATGGTGACGTTTCTTTAAAGGCTTGTGTGAATCATCCCGTTTGTCCCTTCTCTCAGAAGATATTTCTGCAGTTTCACAATATATAATATCAAAATGTGCCAAAATCACAGATTGGATGAGTTGCAATCTGTATTAAAGAATGGCATTTACTTCTGCCGGAAGCATCTGCTTTTGAGGCCAGTAAGTCATATGCGCAGCTTGAAGTTGAACCCTATGGATGGCACGACTTTTCTCTCGATTTCCTCTGTGCTTTTTATGCCACGTTCTTCAAGGGATTCATGGTATTCCATCAAAGCAATCTCAAGTCGCCTCAATTTTTGTCTGCATATCATTATGAAAAGGTGACAGTTTCCGAAAGGAGCAACAACAAATTAAAATCTTCTGGAATCCACATAATTTGACTAGATTCAACCAAGGATGATCACTTCATGTAACGGCCCGACTCTTCGGCCGTACAGATATGATGTCACTAGTGCGTTTCTTACGTTTTTAATTATTTATTCTGCGCACTTATATGTTTATTTTAATGTTTAATTGCTATAATTGTTTATTTGAATTATTTGATATACTTTGAACTTGAAATATATGAACTATATGCTCGTTTCCTTGGTATTTGCTCCATACGTGCTCGATTTTGATTCCGATTTTCATGCCAACTTGCCATGCATGAGTTATACGTGTTATGAATATGTTAGCATGCTCGTTTTACGTTCTTGAGTTCGTTTGTTCGTGTTTTGGTACGTTTGTTTTGTAAGGAACCGAAAAGGGCCTAAAACGTTTTTAGCGCACCTTGGGTTCCGGGCAGCATATCTTGAAATCGGGAATTCGGATTCGAATTCCATCACCTCCATTGGACTCGTTTCGACGATTCGGAGCTAATGGAACAAGCCTTGTATTTTTCTAAGCCGAAACTTCGTCGAATTGAGCCCCTCGTACGAAATTGCCACCTTTGACTAAATTAATCACCTTTGACTCCACACTTAACCAAATGAAGCCAAACTTGATTCTAATTAACCATAGTTCAGCCTATTTTCTCCTCCCTAACCCCTTCATTTCGGACTTAAGCTTAAGAGAAGGAAAAAGGAGCTGAAAATCGAAGGAAAAAGAGAAGCACCTCGGCACTATTCATCCCTCACTTTTGAGAGCTCATAACTTGATCAATTCTCCACCATTTCAAGAGGTATGTATATGGATTTGATCCCCTGGTCCTTGTGGTTCTTTTAAGTCCTCTTTTGTGCATTTTCATGGAGATTTGAATAGGTTATGGTTCAAGGCATGAATAGGAAGGGTTTGGAGTCATTTTTGAATTTAATGTGTTAGCATGACTTTGGGGCTGCATTGATGCATTATTCTTGATCATTTGAACTCCTTGACTTCATTTAATTCATCCTAATTCGTGGTAGTTGAGTATAGCATGAGATACCATTAATGCATCCATGAAAACTTAAGTTTTGGGCATGAAACTTGATAATATGACTTCCTCCTTGTTGCATTCGAATTTGACAGCTTTCTTGGCATGGAAATTGGGAGATTTTGCATGTTTATTGTGTACCTTAGTTGTTGTATCCTTGCTCCCCTTGTTCCCCTGTATATTAGCCATGTTTATGCACATTTTCAGATTGTTTCACCCAGTGGCAAAACTGCAGCAGTAGTGCGGCCGCGATCGCGATCGCGTGAGGAGTAAACCTCGCTGCAGCCGCGATGTTGCGGCAGTTTTGGGCCTGGAAGGATAGCGCGGCAGCGCCAATTTCGGTCGCAGCCGCGACGTGCACGCAAAGACATCCCCTGGAAGGGTGTTGCAGCCGCGACGCTTCTTGGCGTGGACGCGACCTTGCTACAATTTTGTTTCTGCTCCTCCGGCGCAGCCGTGACGGTTTTTACCGGGACCGCGACGTCCCCTGCCCCCTTGTGCGTGTGTTTTCTTGCTTTCTTCCGTGTTAAATGCTCTTATTACTTTGATTACGTTCTATATGCTTCGTTAACTATATGTTTTACGTGTTATTTCCTCCATTATGAGCATGTTATGTAAATTAGATGCATGCATAGGTTAAATGGTTTCATGCAACGTGTTATGACTTCAATTCTTGTTTCCTTGTTTGTTATTTGATACCATTGCCTCGTTTATGACTTAAAATGATATGTTAACTTTATGTTTATGGACTTATGCACTTAATTATGCGTTATAATGTGAATCTTGATGATTATATGCAATCTATATCATAATATGAACTAAGTGCATTCCATATGCATCATAAACATTCAATTACATTGCCGAGCATCTATTTGGTACATTTTGAGTCTAAGAGTACCTCTTGTTGTTTGTTTTGTTCAGCTGACTCTCCCGTGGACGAAGAGGTTGCACCTTAGGCTTTCTTTGCTCTCTCGCTTACTCTTTTCCGACGTTAAGGTGAGGTTTTGTTTCTTTTAGCTAATTCGACCTAAAACCTTATGTGTTTTGAATCCCCGCATGTGAAGTATATGTGTTATATGATAAATATGTGTTTGATACGTACTTTAAGGGCTTGTCCCGCTTGTGAAAGACTTTGAAAACGCTTTTATACGTATACATACGATATTTTGCTTTATTTTCGAAAAGCTTGTGGTACGTTGGTCTTGTAGCGAGAAATGGTCTTGAAAGATAGACTCTTGTACTTGAACTTGTTCTTGAATTGTTTGGGCCCTGGGAATATGGGTAAGGAGCATCCAGGATGGCCGTGGGGTCGCCGGACACACCTCCTGTTCATATTTCCATTCGAGAGGATTCACTTAACCTTGGGAGGTCGAGGGGAAAGTGAATTCTCTTGAGCCGGCGGTTACCACCGTCGAAGGAGCGGGTAGGAGTAATTAGCCCCCGTCTCAGCACGTACTTGACACGGGATTGGAGGGAACGCGTCTCTCTTTTCCACTTGAAGCTTGGTTGGACTTGTTCTTGTTTTGGTTTTGATCTTGTCATGTCTTGGAAGTTTGGAATAACTCGTACTCGCCAAGTTCTTGTCTAGTCTCGAGTTTATGAAACGAGAATGGATTCCTAACACTTAAAATTGGTTGCTTTGGCCTCCGGCCAACTTCTTTTAAGTACTTATACCTAGTATCACGGGAAATGACTTGGATTGTAAAAACCATTCTCGGTTCATGGACTATCTCTTATTTTGTAAATGATTTGCTCTATACGTATATGGGTGCGTGTGTTAGCCCCTCACTAGTCACTAGGACTAATCCTCGTTGTTGTTCTTATTTTTCCCCTTCTTTTGAGTTGTAGGTACTTTTTGGGAGTCTTGAGCTAGGCGGCAAGTGGTCTAGTCGTCGAGTCTCATGCATATGCTTTACTTTGTTATGTACCTTTGATACTTATGGACATGTATTGATATACTCTTGTTAGATACTTATGTTTAAGCTAGATATTTGTTGTTTTTGGCCGGGGATGGGCATGTGAAGTTGTAAATTGTTATGATTCGATTTCGATGCCTATGTTATATATGTTGCTAGTTTGGAATAACTTGTTTTAAATCGCTTCCGCTTATACTTGTTCTTATGCCCACTTTGAGCCTAGCTTAGGAAAGTTTTTTATTGGTCACATGTTCGCTATGGTTTGATATGTGTGCGGAGTTCTATTTCGTTACATGTGTTGGACTCTAGTGCGGGAGATGTGGTGCGCACCGCTCGGGGTGCGACACTTCAGTTAGACACATAATACAGGACGAGATAAAACACCATATTTCATAGCATGAATCACATGAAGAATTCGCAAGGACAGTCAAGTACCTTTGTTTTTTATTCATTCCACCATCAAGATGTGCTGAATTACTGGCACTGCTACTCACTTTCACTACCTTAGTTTTTCCGACACCGTCACCTCCATTTTCACTTCCAGAAGACGAAGAACCCAAACCTCAACTCCTTTCTACCTTCGTCATTGCCATCATCATCCAATCCACTTTTTAACTTCACGACTATTCCATTTGGCCGGTGAGGCAAGATCTGTTGCATGCATCTTTATCAATCCTCTCTCTTGATTGCATATCATCTATTTCAAACTTTGACTCCTTCCATTTTGACTTCAATTCAACCTCAAAGCACCTTTGTTTTTCTTTCAGCCTCTGCCAAATAGAGTAGTCTTGCTACCATCATTTCCCTTCCACCAACCAGACATAATTCATTGTGTCTGCACCGCCTGTCCAGTTCCATAATAGGCAAACTTAGTAGCTCCTTTCCTAATTGCTAAAGCGACATCTTGGTTACTACTTTCTCCATCCCCTCTTCCAGGAGAACCAAAATTTCTTCCTAGCTCTGGTGCATCACCACATATGGAATGAAAAGCGATCTCTGGAACTATCAGAACGAAGAAAGGTAGCTCGTAAACCATTCACATATGCCTCAGAAAACAGAAACCAATCAGCCCATACCTGAAGAACTTTTGTCACCCATTCCTGGGAAAATGCCAACAAAGGATGAAGCATGAAATTGAATCAAAATTGACAGATTTGAAAAAAGGTGTACATGGCTTTACGTTAAGGGTTTCTTCTGTGATTCGTCCAGTTTGTACTACGACATAAGTCATTGAAGCTTTTGATAATGTCGGGTAAAGTTGTTTCGAATTTGGTAAGATAAGCAGATGCATTCTTCACTGGAGATATATGATTTATCAGAAAGGAGAGATATGTGAAGCAAACCTGCATATTTTAGTTGATGTAACCAAGTTTAAGAGAACACTAACCACAGAGTTGTCGGCGTAACATGGATCACGCCAATTTTTACAATCATGATTCCGTCTCTCCCACTTTTCCTGTCCTTGTTCTTGTTTTATTTCCTCCATTAAATGATCAATATTCCAAGACTTTCCTTTTTCTTTCTCTTTTGGCTTACCTGCCTTCTGCAGATTGTTAATCTAAGTCGAAACAACTGCACAAGGTTTAGTTTCTTTGTTTTTCCCGAATATCTTCACAGAATCACAGTAAACATAACAAATATAATATCTAATTTTTGAATAACATTTTGATTTTATCGAAGTGCAGATCAACTCAAAACCGTGATAAGTTTGATAGAAAGTTCATATTCAATACTTTTAATAGAAGTAAAAGGCTCAAGATAGAAAACTATAAGATGTAACAACTTAACTTGGACCAGAAAATTGAAAATATATATGAAATCAGCATAGGAAGTATTGAATAATGTGCTTTTGGGGTGAGTAAGGTCAAAACACATTATTCAATACGGTATCAGAGCCAGGTCCACAGATGTTCGATTCCTGTGCCTGTATCTTCTTTCCACCCGGCCAGATGTTTCGATTCCTGGCTTGCAGATGTTCATTCCTGCAATGTTCAGCACCAGTTTGGGCATGACGGGGGTGTGTTAAATGTCCCACATCGAATAATTAATGATGTGATATTCAATATATAATGGCTTGACAACCCTCCCCTCAACAGCTAGTTTTTTGGGATGAGTAAGGCCAAAACACATTATTCAATAGGAAGATTAAAACAAGTACAGTTTATAGATAAATACTAACATAATTACAGGTAGCACACCAGCCATATCATTACCCCAGAAAGACATGATCCTCCATGTGTTTTCTGATGCTGCACTCAAACTTGCACCACATGACCACAATTTCTATTTATACGCCGATAGTTGCTGGGGCATCATTGGCTTGAAATGTCTCTAAAAATTCTTGATACAATCTTGCAGTTTCATCCTCCTCCCTCTGTAAACATCAAGAAAAAGATTCGACAATAGTTGGCATAGCAGCAGGCTATCAAGCTAATTAAACAAGCATGTTAGCGAAAAGACATGCCTTTTTCTTCACCACTTCCTCTTCTCTATGCTTCTGTAATGGTGTCTTCTTCCGGGCACTCAAATTTCTTGAAGTAACTGTGGAATTACAGAACATAATAGTTAGTGCCCCTCAATCCTCATACACATTCAACAACGAGTTTTTTCTATAAAGTTGATTAATATTATCTTGTTATTTATTATTAATAATTGCTAGTGATTTCTTTCCTTTTATGATTTGTTTCACCATTATATATTCAATATTTGCTAGTGATTTCTTCCTTTTATTATTTATTTTACCCGTTACAACATAAATTTTTCTATAATTAATCCTCCAAATAAAATAAACTAGATATAATAAACTTGATTTTGTACTTTAATATTTTATATAAAATAATGGCATAATTCGTACGGATAATTCCTCAAAACTCCCCAAGTGATAAGTGAAATTCCCTTTCACTCCCCAGTTTTGAAAAAGTTCCCTTTCACTCCCCAATTGAAAAACACAATCTTTCTTTACTCCCAATTTTTTCAGAATGTTGTACCCGAACTCAGGAATCGCATACCTAAATCACCAAATGGGGAGTAAAGAAAGATTGTGTTTTTCAACTGGGGAGTGAAAATGAACTTTTTCAAAACTGGGGAGTGAAAGGGAATTTGAAAAAATTTTTGGTACTATTCAAAGATTGTCCCTAATTCATATTAGTTGTTATTAATTAAAAAGGATTCTTGTTTTTTTTTTTTTTTTTTAATTTATTTTTAACTCGCTACTCATGTTTCTTGTTATATTTATCAGAATAAAATAAGTAATAAACGTATTTCTTTTCCGTCATGCCACTTAGGAGGGAATTTGGTCCCAAGGGACGTCAAACTCTTTTTTTAGGGAGATAACCCTCAATTTCTTTTCTTTTTTTTTTATTCTCTATTAGTTTACGTGGACTCTTTATTTTATTTTTTTATTTTCTTTTTTTTATATTATCTCGATAAACATGTTGAGATTCAAATTTCAGATCTAAATCTACTTTTTCTTCTTCTCACCTTCTCTCTCATTAATCTTTTCTCCTTCTCTCTTTCTCTCAACGCCGATTTGTCTTCTCTCCTTCTCACCTTCTCTCGCCGTCCGTCTTCATAGCCTCCGATTCATTTTCTGCAATTGTCACCGCCGATTTGCCTTCTCTCATTCTCTCACCGTCTGCCTCCATCACCTCCGATTCGTTCTCTGCAATAGTCATCGCAGATTCGTTCTCTGCAATGGTCTACGGCATATTTCTTAACTACAATCGGTTCTGCATCTACAACCGATTCTGCAATCGTGTTTGAAGGTCAAGAAATCTTATTCACTTCTTCTGCATGTACGATCGGTTCTGCAATCGTGTTTGAAGATCAAGAAATCTTATTGACTTCTTCTATTCTTCTTCTTTTTTTTGTTTCTTCTTTTATTTTGGTTTGAATATTTTGAAGATTTGCAGCTTTGCAGCGATCTAGTGAATATTTTGAAGATTTGCAGCTTTGCAGCGATCTAGTGCTAGACCGCTGCGATCTAGTGCTAGATAGTTGCGATCTAGTGCTAGATCGAGCACTAGATCGCAGCAGTCTAGCACTAGATCGCGCAATCTAGTACTAGATCCCTGGAAGAAATATGGATCTTCAAAAAAAAAAAAAAAAAAGAAAAACAAATAAACAAAAATAAAAAATGTGAAGATATCTTCAAAATTCTATGAAGATCGAACACAGAGAGTTGAAGATCTAATATGACTAAAAATAATAATTGAAAATAAAGAAAAAATAAAGAATAAAAGAAAATAAAGAAAAAAAAAATTATAACGATCTAGTGCTGGATTGCAGTGATCTAGTGGTAGAATTGAACACGTGAAAAATAATTATATTTAATATTTATTTTATTAGATATAATTGAGAAAAGAGTTATATACCCAATTCTTTTGAAACTAGGGGTTATATAACGGAAAAAAGACTTATGAGGGTTATACAGTGAACTATCTCAGTTTATGAAAATATGGCAAATATAAGTTTATTCATCTTAGTTTATACTAAGTGGTAGGGATAGTTCACTGTATAACCCTCATAAGTCTTTTTTCTGTTATGTAACCCCTAGTTTCAAAAGAATTGGGTATATAACCATTTTCTCAATTATATCTAATAAAATAAATATTAAATATAATTATTTTTCACGTGTTCAATTCTACCACTAGATCACTGCAATCTAGCACTAGATCGTTATAATTTTTTTTTTCTTTATTTTCTTTTATTTTTTATTTTTTCTTTATTTTCATTTATTATTTTTAGTCATAATAGATCTTCAAATCTCTGTGTTCGATCTTCATAGAATTTTGAAGATATCATCACATTTTTTATTTTTGTTTATTCATTTTTCTTTTTTTTTTAATTTTTGTGAAGATCCATATTTCTTTCAGGGATCTAGCACTAGATGGCTGCAATCTAGTGCTAGATCACTGTGATCTAGCGCTAGATCGCAGTGATCTAGTGCAGCGGTCTAGCACTAGATCGCAGCGGTCTAGCACTAGATCGCTGCAAAGCTGCAAATCTTCAAAATATTCACTAGATCGCTGCAAAGGTGCAAATCTTCAAAATATTCAAACCAAAATAAGAGAAGAAACAAAAAAAAGAAGAAGAATAGAAGAAGTCAATAAGATTTCTTGATCTTCAAACACGATTGCAGAACCGATCGTACATGCAAAAGAAGTGAATAAGATTTCTTGACCTTCAAACACGATTGCAGAACCGGTCGTAGATGCAGACCCGATTGTAGTTAAGAAATATGTCGTAGACTATTGCAGAGAACGAATCTGCGATGACTATTGCAGAGAACGAATCGGAGATGATGGAGGCAGACGGTGAGAGAATGAGAGAAGGCAAATCGGCAATGACAATTGCAGAAAACGAATCGGAGGCGATGAAAACGGACGGCGAGAGAAGGTGAGAAGGAGAGAAGACAAATCGGCGTTGAGAGAAAGAGAGAAGGAAAAAAGATGAATGAGAGAGAAGGTGAGAAGAAGAAAAAGTAGATCTAAATCTGAAATTTGAATCTCAAAATCGAGATAATATAAAAAAAAAAATAAAAAAATAAAATAATGGGTCCACGTAAACTAATAGAGAATAAAAAAAAAAAAGAGAAAAGAAATTGAGGGTTATCTCCCTAAAAAAAGAGTTTGGCATCCCTTGGGACCAAATTCCCTCTAAATTCTTAAACTTACCACGTGGTAAAAGAATATTTTGAACTTATCATGCTTCTGATAATAACATTAGTTCTAAACAATTCTATGCATACTATATATTATATCGATTACTCATATTATGAGTATTTATAACATAACACTATAATATAAACACTCATAATAATGTGCAGTATGTTACAAATTTCAACAACAGAATGCAATTCTGCTACAAACATACATACTTCTTTGATTACTTGAATTTGAGTTCCAACCATGCACTTTTCAATGTTCACTATTACAGCCAGTTACTAGAGAATCATGTGCAACTAGTGGGACTTCATTGAGCCAATCTCTTCAAGTGCTGCAACGTCTTCTGCTTGATCCACTGCCGATCACACGGTTGGTAAGCCTGAATTGAGTGATCATACCTGTGAAATTATAACAGCCCAGTTAGCATGATATGTGTGTGAGGGAGAGGGGCAGAGAGAGAGAGAGGATTTACACTAATGCACTCAAATCAGCAAGCCCATCAATAAAATTGTAAAGATCAGAAATATCGTAAGTGATGTTTCTTATGGCTGGATTTAGTTCCTTCAGCTTCCTTTCATAGAGTCCACAGATTCCTGGGGAAACAGCATTGAAGACATTTCAGGCTTTTCAGACACAATAGTCCGCATGAAAAGATAAACAAAGCTAACAATTCATTGAGGTTCCCTTTAAAGTTTAAAGGGAATGTTTCTCAACGAATCAAGAAAACTTAGAACCAAAGGCCGAAACAGAGAGGATCCACTGTACTTGATTCACAGCCAATGTGAAATAATTTATCAAAGGAAGCAATAAGATGCAATAAGATGAAGCGATGTATACCATCCATTGCTTGGCTGATTGAATCATAATCCATGAAAGTACGAGTCGCCCTGTGTGGCGATGTTTGCATGAGAATAATGGTGTGCCTGTTAGACTGTACAGAACTGAGCAAAGTTAAGAAGAAATCTACAGACCAAAAAGTGTACTGATTAACACAAAAATATAATCAGAAATTCCAATCTGCCTCGCATCAATTATATTCAACAGGAGAAAACATCACATTCACGACCCACTTGAAGGCTCATACAAACAATAAACGTTAATTTGGTGAAATTTCATAAGCAGTGCAACGAATAATGCTTCCTATCCTGTATTACTCAGGGGAATACAAGAACAACTAAAACATCTGAAACACAACGCTATGAATGCAGGGATACGTTTATCCAAGAATATATCCATGGAAGCCAACACCAATTACAGAGTAGAGCAGCTGTCATGGTGAGTGAAACAATGCAGTATTGTGATAAGAGATAGGAAAAGGTTTAAGTGTCCCTTCATCTTCTTCAAAAGACAATTACAAATAACAACAAATTAACACTTTCAGGAACCAGTCAATTGGTCTAAGATCAAGCCATAATTCACAATCTCTAAATCCATTTGTTTTCAGATTAAACGAAGCTTAAAAGTGTATAAGCAAACCAGAACGAAGCTTTCAAGAAGCAAAACTGATGATGAAGCTATACCTACCCCTAACTGGCCCCCACCTACCCAGAAACCAAAAAGAAAGGAAAATGATAACAATAGTAGAGAAAAAGTAACACCAAGATAAGTACACATAATAATAATCCCAGAAATTACGGAGCTTGAAACTCCACAACTTCATACCATCAGCTGTATAAACCAATCCAGACGCGATTATGAAAGAACAAGATACAATCCACCCTTAATGGAAGCATAAACTGAAATTCCAATACATTTAATACTAAATAGAAAACACCATCAATCAGCTGCGGTAAGAAAATGAAAAGGGAAAATTTGAAAGATTCTTAAATCCCTTAACTTACCCTAACAAACAAAGGGGTAAAGGTCAGAAATTCATCGACACACTCATACAATCTGCATAATACAGAGAGAGACAAAGAAAGCAATACCATTTTCCAGAAGGAATGAAGAAACTCAAAATCGGAGGGAGGTGAAGAGAATTTCGAGAATTTCTTGGTCGCCGCAGAGTGTGTATGCGAACTGAGAAGAAGCAACAAGGGTAAAATCTCTGCCTGGAAGAAAGTGTGTGATACGGCTACAATTTGGGTCCCACTATAATAATATATCACCAAATTATTTTATTTTCTTAATTTTATCGAAATGATTTTTTTTTCTTTTTCCTTTTTCCCTTATTTTATCAATTTCGAATCCAGTCAGCCCTGTTCAAATTTTCCATTTTTATTTTTTAAGGTCAATGACTTGCATGTTCGAATTTAGATCATATTATCTTTTTGTTATAATTAACGCATCCACGCTTAATTCTCCATATTAACCGATTTGTACGTATTGCACGCTTTAACAAATTTGTATGCATTTCTCGTCCTAAGATGATTTATAATTTTTTAATTCATGTATTTAATAATATAAAGAATTTTAATTTTTTTAAGTTAACGTATAATTATTTTAAAATGATGGAATTAAATTGTTATTAGTCATATTTAAATAAAATCAAATTTTGTCTTATGTTACTTTTTAAATTATATTTAAAATTATATATATAATTATTTAAAATATGTTTTTATTAAACGTTTTAAGGTATTTTCCCACTTAATTTTTTAAATTTTTTTTACATCGGGGGCATTCGTGTCAAATAGTATCAGAAAGACATTGGTTTGGCTGGATGAATCCATTTTCTTATCATTCAATTTCTGTTGTGTTACAATACATACAGAGATTACAAGTTATATAAGATACAACTCCCAACCCTGCGTCTAAATTACAGCTATTATATAAGCAAGGGAAATCAATTCCCAAGATAACGGGGATCTTCTAACACTCCCCCTCAAGTTGGATCATGGGGTTCGAACATATTCAACTTGGATAAAGACGAGTGGAAGTTTTGACTGCTCACTGCCTTGGTGAGGATATCTACGAGCTAGTCCTCGGATTTTACAAAAGGAAGTTTGACTATCCCGGACTCGATCTTCTCCTTAATGAAGTTACGGTCGATTTCCACATGTTTGGTCCGATCATGCTGTACTAGATTGCACGAGATGCTAATCGCTGCCTTGTTATCGCAATATAGGTCAATGCTTCCGTCTGGAGGAAAGCCAATTTCAGTAAGCAGCTTCCGAATCCATAAGACTTCAGTGATCCCTCGAGCTATTCTTCGGAACTCCTCTTCGGCACTAGAGAGTGCCACCACTTTCCGTTTCTTACTCTGCCAGGTGACCAAGTTACCGCCCACAAAGGTAAAGTATCCAGACATGGACCTTTTGTCTGTGATGCTTCCAGCCCAGTCCGCAACGGTATAGGCTGTGACTCGGGTGTGCCCATTCTTGGCAAATATAAGCCCCTTTCCTGGGGAAGACTTCAAGCATCTCAGAGTTCTCGTGACAGCCTCCATATGCTCCTTGCTTAGGTTTTGCATGAACTGGCTCACTATTCCAACAACATACACGATGTTACGCCTAGTGTGAGTTAAGTAGATTAGTTTTCCTACCAATCTTTGGTATCTTTCTCTTTCGGTCGGCGTTTGATCCGGGAAGATCCCCAACTGGTGGTTCTGAGCCATCGGAGTTTCAGCTGGTTTACTGTCCAGTAGCCCAACTTCTGCCAGGAGATCAAGTATATACTTCTTCTGTGCGATAAAGATGCCTCTGTCTGATCTCATTACTTCAATGCTCAGGAAGTATCTCAGTCCCCCTAGGTCTTTCATTTCGAACTCCCATGACAGATTCTCGTGAAGATTGGCTATCTCCTCACTGTCGTTTCCAGTTATTACCATATTGTCGACATAAATAACCAATAGAGTAATGAGATGTTCCTTCATTTTAATGAACAGGGAGTGATCCGAGTTACTCTGGTTGTACCCGTACTTCTTCATCACTAGAGTGAACTTCCCGAACCACGCTCGTGGTGATTGTTTGAGCCCATAAACAGATCGTCTCAATCTACACACCATTGACCGGTCCCTATAGTCCTCAAATCCAGGTGTGAGGTCCATATAAACTTCTTCTTCGAGATCCCCATGCAGAAATACGTTCTTGACATCGAATTGGTGTAGGGACCATTCATAGTTGACAGTTATAGATAGAAGAATCGGGATGGTGTCAAGTTTTGCTACTAGTGAGAAGGTCTCCGTGTAGTCTATCCCATAGGTCTGGGAATATCCTTTGGCCGCCAGTCTAGCTTTGTACCTTTCAATTGACCCATCCATCTTGTACTTGATACTGTAGACCCATTTGCATCCCACTGAATGTTTCCCTGTTGGAAGTGGACATACTTCCCATGTACCATTCTTTGCAAGTGCTTTCATCTCCTCTTCCATTACCTATCTCCTTAGAGGGTTTTCCTGTGCTTCTCTGGTGCTCTTGGGAATATCATGGGAATATAGAGCATGTCTATAGGCCTGTAGTTGTGGTGCACAACTAGAAGACACATGATGTGTCACCGGGTACCTAGATCTGCTTATCCGTTCTAGACTGTACCTGTTTGGCGGAATGCCCCTGTTCTGTCTTGGAGGTAAAGTATATGTACTATGTATGGAAACAGGGGGTTCAGAACTACTAACCTCAGGAATATTCGATGTCGGGGTTCCTCTGAGGTGGATGAGAGAGATGGATGTGAATCTTCAGATTGTGAAGTGTACTCGTGTAGTGGCTCCAGCCATTCGCACATCCAATTCATTCCCTCACTTGTGTCTTTCTCCCCCTGAGGGGATGTAGTGGGTTGTGCCTGGAAGTAGTATTCGGTTTTCAGGAAGTTAACATCCATGGTAATGTAATGACGATTGTTGGCAAGATCATAGCAATGGTAACCTTTCTGAGTAGGATTAAAGCCCAGGAAGACACATCGGACCGTGCAGGGGTCAAGCTTGGTCCGTAGATGTCATGGAGTGTGGACAAAGGCGACACATCCAAAAATCCAGGGAGTCAGCTACAAAATCGAGAGAATCAAATGAAACTGTCTGAGGGTATCCAAAGGAGTCTCATACTTCAGTGCTTGTGTAGGTAACCGATTCATAACATATACTATAGTGGAGACCGCCTCAGCCCAGTAAGAGTTGGGCACGTGGGATTCAAATAAGAAGGCTCGAGCACTCTCGAGGATGTAGCGGTTTTTCCGTTCGGCCACCCCATTCTGTTGAGGGGTGTGAGGATAGGTGGTCTCATGGATTACCCCGTGTTGGGAGAAGAAGCCCTATAGATTCTGTTTGATGCATTCTCTCCCATTATCGGTGCGGAAGACTTTGATTGAAGTGAAGAATTGTGTTTTGATCATTTGGAAGAAGTCCTTAATTGTGTTCGGTGCATCAGACTTCTATTTGAGAAAATATACATATGTGAATCGAGTGTGATCATCAATAAATAGAATAAACCAACAAAATCTAGAATGAACATGACTCGGGATGGGGCCCCACACATCAGAATATACCAACTCAAAAGGAGAATTCAGCTCCTTAGTAATTTGACTGACAGAGAGTAACTTGGAAGTGAGAGAAGGAACCACGAGACAATGTGACAAATTTAATTTTTCTGACGAAGAAATATTCCCCGACCCCACCACAGAATAAGAAAGCCCATTAGCATTAGTCATCCCTGTTTTCCTAGGAATAGTTGAAGTCCGAATGTCTTGGGCCGCGTTGGTCATATGATCAGTGGCTCTAAAGTCAAGGAGCCACTCATCATCCTGTTCTTTTTGTTCTGAGCTGCTGATATGGGCTTGAGTAATTAAATTTTCCCTTGGCCCACTTAAGCCCAATTTTCGGCCATTTTGGAGAGGAGCATCAAGTGGCCCAACTGGCCCACTCTCCCCATTTATTGCATAATTGAACCCATCATGTACCAAATCCCTAATCACGCTTGTAGGGACACCCATTTCCGTCGTCAATCTGTTATCAAGGGTTTTGGGTTGAGAGATCTTACAACGCTGCTGTGGGGTTGACTGTCGCCGTCTCCGTGGTTTGTTTCTGGTACAGGCTGCCTCAGTGTGTTGCCCAGACCATCCAGTGTTCCCATGGTGACCGTCACTTTGCCGGTTGTCTGATTTGTTCCTCCTGCGAGGGGCACGCTGCCGCCGCCGATGTGGCGTTGCCCGGTAGCGTTGCTGCCTGTTCCTGGAGTCTCCTTGCCGGACAGTGGCCTAGGTGTCTTGCCTCTACTGGGGTTCCCTGTTCCCCGTTTCTTAGCTTGGTAATCTGCCCATTATTCTGGGTAACCGATTACTTCGAAACACGTTTCTTTCGTATGCTTAGTCCCCTCACACACTGAACATTTTTGGTCCGAGGACCCAAGTTTCTTCATCTGAGGTCTCCTGTTGCCTCGGGATGATGAGTTAACCTCTGACTGCATCTTAACCGTCATGGCGATTCCACAGCAGCGGGGGGGGGGGGGGGGGGAAGGTTCTATCATCTCCGTGAGGCCCCGATCTTCTCGCTAGATGGAGTTGTAGGCTTCTTGCAGGGTGGGCAATTGTTGTGTTTTGAGCAGATCTCGTTTCACGGGATCAAATTTGTCATCCAAGCCCCACAGAAACGCGAAGACTCTGTCTTCTTGTTTTTCCCGATTATGGGCTTTCCGGTCGTCAGCGCATTTCATCGATTGTGGTTGTCGAAAATCGATTTCTCTCCATAATCCTTGTATGGTTCGACAATATTGATCCACGGTCATCTCGCCTTGTTTTGTTTGATAGGCGCGTTGTTTCAGTTCATACAGCTTCAATTTGTCTCCTCCGTCATGGTAAGTCGCCTCAATCTCGTCCCACAGTTCTTTCGCATTCGGGCAACGGATGAACTGTGCGGCAATTTCAGGCTCCATCGAGTTAAGGATGAGGCTTCGGACAGATCCGTCCATCTGTTCCCAAGCCTCATATCCAGCATCGTCTGGATCGGGGGACACCGTTTTTCCGGTAATGTAACCCAATCTTCCTTGGTCAAGTAACACAAGTTGTACGGTTCTTGACCAGAGAGCATAATTGTTATCGTTTAATTTCACATTGATGGTGGTGATGTTGGTTGTTTCAGGTTGTTTTTGTCTGAGGAACTCCGCCATCTGGGCGAAGAAATCCTGTGAGGCGGGGGCAAGGTCAGTTGTGTTTGGTTCCATGGTAAGGGTAGATGATGAAGCAGGATTTTACTGCTCTGATACCATGTCAAATAGTATCAGAAAGGCATTGGTTTGGCTGGATGAATCCATTTTCTTATCGTTCAATTTCTGTTGTGTTACGATACATATAGAGATTACAAGTTATATAAGATACAACTCCCAATCCTATGCCTAAATTACATCTATTATATAAGGAAGGGAAATCAATTCCCAAGATACCGGGATCTTCTAACAATTCGCACCCACATTCAGATAATATGGACTAGGTTTTAAATTTTTTTTGTAAGATGTTCGTAGCTTGCAAGCCGCCTCGACTTGCATGCTATCACTTACCCACACAATTATGATAGTTAGACACTTAACTAAGTTTTATTCAAACCTGTCTTTAATTTGGGGCCGGGTTAATATCATACGTTTGATACATATATAAATTTTGGTAAAAATTTGGAAACGAATATCAATAAAATTATGTAGAACATATATAATATTATAATGCAAAAGATCAAAACTCATATCTAGACTGAACATACGAATGTGTAATATAAGAATTATATTTTTATATACCTTGTTAAATAATTGTTAATTTCTTCTACATGCATGTAACCTCGTTACATACGTGAACAGTATACATAGCATGACAAATGAAGTTGTAAAATTATACGTTCAACGAAATCCCCCAAAAAGGACCTCGGATGATAACGAACGATCAGCAAGTGAATACGCGGAGGGGTTTCTCGATGTAGACCCTCCTATCATCAAACGGACCCCCTTTTTTGTACTTTAAATCTTCCCTTTTTCGACGAGTTCATCAACGGAGCAATCGAGCATTTCGATATTAACATGCGGCATTACTACAACATGGGCCATATTTTCCAGACAGGAGATGCCAGCTGTCTACGAAGTCCTGGTCCTGCGGCCACTCGAACACAACAATGATGCTCATCTCATTGAGCAATGGCCTTATCCCCGCCTTTTGAAGACGATCTCTCAAGTAGCGAGCGTTTCTAAGACACTCTTGAACCTCGCCTCGAAGTCCTTGCGACCTTTCAAGTTTAAGAGATACCATAGGATCATTGGTGTGTGTGCATTCCGGCTACCAACAATGGTGTTGTCAGTGCCCCCTACGTACTCGATGCTACGTGTGAAAATGTCGGCATGTTTCTTTCTTGTTAGAAGCACGCCGCAAGGCATAGGGCAGCTCAGGAATTTGTGGCCTGAAATGCTTAAGCTTCCAATGGGCTTGTTGAAGGTGTGATTCGGTGCCTGTATATTCAGGGCAAGAGAATGTGTCAATGAGATTGATGAGAGAGAGAGAGAGAATTTTCAGTTATTTCTTGAATGAACACCCTAGTGTGAATTAAGATTGAATAAGGGAACTATTGATTGACAACCTGCTCAAGGAAAGGGATAACAAGGCCTAATAATGCAGCATCACAATGAATTTAAAAGTGATTCTTTGAGAAGCCGCAATCTTCAAGAGTCTGTATAACAAGATCAAGATCGTCGAGAGCTCCCTTGAAAGTAGTCCCTGCAATTTATTTGAAATATGTAAATGTAAAGGGTTTCAATTTATTTAAGGAATGATCATGCATGTAATATATAGGGATTCTAAGAGGGCATCATCAAAACTTCTATTTCATGTTTTGTATAGCACTGCTAAAATGAATATACACCTAGAGTAACATTGATGATAGCTGGTTTATCCTTGTTGACGAGCAATTTGTCTCTAAGGTCGCCGCAATCCATCTCCCCATTAGCTAAGGTTGCTATTGCTTCACACTGCATTCTGTACATTCTTACTATCTTGAATCATGAGTAGTGTGATTCTCGAGATGTATATAGAATCCCATTTGGTAGTAATTCTCTCCTGTCACAAATATATTCAAATTTGAGCTAATTTGAATCAGATTATATATGTATATTGTGTGTATGTGAAGATATATAGTAAAATAATAGAGTACCCCAGCAGAAGGCATTGAAGATTGCCTTCAGTGCCTCCATTGGTGACATAGCCCCAATATTCATCCTTTTCAATTCCCCATAATTGGGCAAACCAATCTAATACGCCCACCTCAAACTTTTTGGAATGAAAGCCATTGTAATTCGTGAATGGATCACCAACATTGTTCATGTTGAACTGCAGAAACGTATATATGGCATCCAGATAATCACCGCAGTTTTGATTAGCCGCATAACCTACAAAACCAACAAGTGATTCACAAACCAAGAATTCATGTATATATGTTGGGAAAAGAACGTTAAGTCTGATGAAGATGGATGGATTCAGGATTTTGGATTGAGAATCATGATGAGATTAATTCTATCAATAATTTTGCATGTGATATGAAGTTCTGTGAGTAGGTTAGACAGGATTGCGTAAAAGGGCACGGGATCCCCTGTTACAAAAGCCTGTTACATGTTGCTTTCGATTTATGCCATGTGGCAATCAAAACAAAACGCCTACAATATTGGATAAAATTCTGAATTTTAATTAACGCCGCTTATTTTACCGTTTCTCTCTCTCTCTCTCCTTTTTGCGATTCTTCCCCTGTTCAGTGTTCACAGAAATGTCAGAACCCATAAATCTATTTTCCCCCATTTCACAAAACTTCCATAGAAATTTTCTTCTCTAACCTCACAAAACTCTCGACCGAAAACGATTCTTTTCTTTAATCTCAACTTTTCCCACCTTGCTCTCCAAGCAAATTGTTATTAAACCCAGATCAATCATTCATAAGAAATAGCTAAAATCCTTCGTCCAACAAAAATATGCTGAAATCTATCACATAAAAGAAATCTGCTTCCCAAATTTCACAGATTACAAAGACGTTGCCAATTTTTGTTGGGGAATGTGGTGCTGTTTTGGCTGTGGAAATAAGCTTAAGTTGGCTCTTCGAGTTGGTTTTGAGTCTATGTGGTATTCTTTATCGAATATTTTCGTTCAATGCTATAAAATTATTATAGTTCTTTATCTTTTTAATTTGTAATATTACATTTCATGATTTCCTAAATAACACTAAGCTTGAAAACATGAGCAGTAAGTGTTTGTTATTTTGCCCCAAAGAGATTATCCAAATATTGTTCCTTTCCGGCTGTAATGGGTAGTTTCAGTAGATTGCAAAAATACATGCCCTCTCCCTCCAAATTTGTAAGTCTTAATTGGCAGCAAGAGAGATTCATGATAATACGTGTACAACCTAGTTTCTAAAATCCATTTGTAATCTGTTTATCGAATGCAAAACTATTCTATCATGTCAGTGCTTTGTGACACATTGTTGTATTGTTCAAACTTCAGATAGTTTGACACCGAAGTTGGCCATTAAGTAATCTATATGTTCTATTTACTTTACCTCTGTACTAGCTGCAACTAACTTCATAGAAAGTGATTGTATTCACATCTTCGATAATCGAATGTTGCTATTGCTCAATAAGTTAACGGGAACACAAAGCTTGAGAACATAAGCTCTAAGTGTTTGTCATTTTGATTTTTGCCCCAAGCAAATCTAACTTGAAGTTGCATTAATGTTGGGACACCAACCAGCTGCATACAGACAATGATAATGGGGATGATGCTCTAATGGTAGAGCGCTCACTTTGCAAGTGAGAGACACGGGGTTCGATTCCCCGCATCTCTATTCAAATTATACATGTTCAACATATAATTGAGATAAAAAACATTACCCCTGTGTTAAGATCCAAAAATACAATTTGCAGAGATAAATAATTTGCCAAGTCTACTAAGTAATAACAAAGCAAGAGAGAATACAGCAGCATTCCTTAGGGAAAGTAAACGATTTAATCATTTCATCTCCTTCTCAAAGAATCACCTTTCAATCACATCTTTATATGCATTATTAGCTCTTATTTTGTCCTTGAGGTGTGAAAGCTATATCATATCTTTGAGGTGTGAAAAACCAAATAAATAATCTGCCAAGTCTAATATCAAAACTAATTTTTCTTACATTATATGTGGTCTTACTTCATAATATTATAATACTGAATAATCAATACCGCAAATATATTAGACGGAGGAACTAAAGTTATAATTTACTCATACCTTGAAAGTTTAAACTTGTCACAATATGTATGTGATCGCTGTGGGGATACAAACTTGTCAAAATATGTATGTGATCACTGTGGGGATGCAAACGTATTTTTCTGAATTTCTCTATTATTAATTTTGTGTGTTTCTGTGAATTTCTCTATTATTAATTTTGTGTGTTTCTGAAAGCTGGAAAGTTACTAAAGTGAATTTGTCTGACTGTTTTCTGTGTTTGTGTCGCTGTTTAGAATTTTTTTTTGTTTTTTCTTTAACTAATTATCTCTTTGATTATCCATGTTTGAAGAGATTTAGAGAATGTTTGTGTCGCTGTTTAGAATCTTTTTTGGTTTCTTTTAGAGAATGTTCTTATCGATCATGGATCCTGTGAAATTGATAGGATGAATTCTGTGAAATTTGGAAATAGATCTCTGTTGAGCACAATAACAATTTGCTTGGAGAGAGAAAGGTGAGAAAGATATGGGATAAGCACGATTTATTTATTAGATAGAGAAAGGTGAGAGTTAACTTTTGGTGTTAAACGGAGTTAACTTTCTCCAATAGAAATGTGTGTCCCAGTTTCGGCTTTCTCCTTTCTAATTGCCACGTGTCATCCATCCATCCCTATAACAGGAGATTAAACAGGGTTTTATAATAGGGGATCCTGTGCCGCGTAAAAGTGAGACACACGTGGTCTTTTTTGGAGTGATCACAATAAGTTTGGCATAATTACGAACAACCCCTTTATATATAACGAAAATAACAAATTCTTTCCTGAGATTTGCAAAATTATGAACACCCCCTAAGGTTTACACTCTCTCACAAATTGCCCAAATCATTAATTACGGTGTTAAATTTTGATGACGTTAGTGAAATGATTTTTAAAAAATTTTAGTTATACCCTTAGAGGGTATATTATAATAATTCTGAAAATAGGATGATATATTTGTAATGTTAGTTAAGTTTGTATCTTTTAATTTGAAAATTTATAATTTAATATAATATTTATATTTTATCTACAAGTATAAGTCGAACTAGATATTTCATGCATATTTATTCCTAAAAAGTATGATAGAAAAGTAAAATTTCTACCTTATGTTTATGTTTTAGTTTTATGTATATTTTGCATAAGTTTATTTAAACTTATCCGCTTGAAATAACAAATTTTTCCTCCGGAATAGAAAACTATAATGAGCACATCAATATCAATCAATGCATTAGTAAATTTACAAAAATATCCCTAAGAGTTATTTAAACAAATATTTCAAGCATTGGTGATCCCTAATGCATCTACCTTCCATACAAAGAATGACATCTCAATATAAACATACATGCCCAATATAAAAAGGAAAAATATCATTTTCGTCCTCTAAAGATGCCCTTTTTCGATTTTGGTCATAATCTCTTAACTTTTCTCATATTGCATCCTTTTTTATTCCACATTTCTCAATTTCAGGCCTTTAGCTAACGGACGTTAAAAAATTGGAGGAAAAAGTCACATGCGACTCACGCCATATATATTGAGATTTATTCAGACCACGTAAGTGACACGTGACTTTTTTTGTCAATTTTTTAACGTTCGTTAGCTAAAGGACTGAAATTGAGAAATGTGAAATAAAAAAGGATGCAAGTGAGAAAAGTTAAAAGATCAGAACCAAAATCGAAAAAGGACATTTTTAGAGGACGAAAAATGATATTTTCTCATATAAAAATTTATAAAACTTAAGTACTTATATCAAACCCCCTAAGAATATAATTTCAATACTTGCATTAAGCCCCTTGTTTTTGGAGTTTTATTACATATACCCCCTTGAGTTTCGGGATATGAGGGGTAAAAAACACATTGTGTTAAATTTAACGGAGGAAATAACGGGCCAGAGGGGAATTCGTAATTTCTCAAACCTTAGCTAGGGAGAAATCCGTAATTTCGTCATATCTCAAGGGGTTGTTCGTAATTATCCCCAATAAATTTTAATAAAACTGAGTAGGGAAAATATCAACCTAGTTAGAAAAAATGAAGTATTTTTTTCTCGTATAAGTTCAGAAATATATATACATCATCTCTAGCTAATTTGCACAAGTATCCAATGAATAAATATAAGGATAATTGCTGAAAAAGTCTTGTGAAATATCGAAAATGCAAGATAAATTCTATATTTTAAAAATTAATATAAAAAACCCTGTATTTTATAAAAATAAGAATAGAAAACCTCAAGCGTTGTTTGAGCCACACGTACTTGAAAACTCAATTTTTAAATATTAAAATTACAAAAAAAATATACAAAAACATTTATAAATCAAAACTTTCAAAGGATTATGAAAGAATATAAAAGAAAATATTGGAAAGGATATATGAAAGAAATAAATGAAGAATATAAATACCATGTAAATTCTTATTAGAAGCAAAAAATAAAAAACGATAGTTTACAAAGATCGAAGAAATATCACTAAGAATGGACATTATACTATCAAAAATAAAAACGAAGATTACATATTGAAATAAAATATGTTAAAACCTATTTGAGAAATTTTATAAATAATGGGTAAAAACTGAAATTGTAGAAATTAAAAGATTATGCGTATGAATACAAAAACAACCTATATTCTAAAGAAAATTCGCACAAACCGCGCGTAAAATACAATTGCAGACGGTAAGGTTTTTTGTGCAAAGTTTAGAAAACACAACATTTTTATGAAATTTTTTATAACACAAGGTTTTTTTACGTTCATTTCAAATAAAACAAAGGGGGTGCATATAACTCAGTAAATATATGTAGTTTCTTTAACCCTAGTTTATGCCCACAAGGAGAAGATCTTCTAATTACCTAGAAAATGATGGACTCTTCCTCCGAAATGTTGTTGAGATTCTTTCAATATTTCTGCTGAACAATTCATTCTATCGACAACAGACAACTGACTGTTCATTGTCCCCCTCCACAACAATATAAGCCTCTCTCTTCTTCGCTTTCTTGCAATTATCATTTCCCGTATTAACATCTCTACGTGGACCCATAGAAGTGGACATTGTCGCAAACTCGAAAATCTGCAAAAAGGAAAATAGAAAGAATTACCATGAAAGATTAACAAATAAAAACAAAAAGGGAAAAAGCCCCTTTTGTGTGCCATTCTTGTATTATAATGCTATTTCTCCTTGTTTGATTACCTCGTAACTTAATAAGAGGCCTGAAATTGCAATGTTTTGAATTCATCTTGAACTAGTTCCTTTTTATAGTCCACAAACTATGCACATTTGTGAGCACTGTGGTTGTGCATGCTGTTCTTTAATTTGCACATTTCTTTTTATTTCCACTTTAATTCAAGGTAAGATATATCTAACTACTTCATAGGTTTTTATTAATGAGTGATTGTAAACAATGTAACGCCCCAATTTTCAGACAGTCAGGTACGCTCGACACGTGTGAGTTTCGAGCGTTAGGATTTTATTTTATTATTTTCGTTTATTCAATTGATACGTGTTATATTAATTTTTATAAATTGTGTTCAACATGATTATGTGAAAATTATATGATATTCATTTCAAATTGAGAATTCTTGTATGAATAGAATTTAATTATTACATGAATTAATTGTCCAATTTGATTTAATTGCCAAATTGTCTTTAATTGCTCATTTCCTTTTCTTTAAGGACCCAATTGCATGAAAATCTTTTGGACCTAATTGATCATTTTCCAAACTTGATATACTCAATTGCATGACTTGTGAAGTTGGAGGGTTTAATCACAAATACTACATATTTTTCCCAAATATAACGATATATGCATCTCCTCGTTGCTCTTCATTTCATTTCACCTAGAATCATCATTCATTCTTGCTCCTTTCTACCGAGCCCAAACATATCAAGAAGGCAAAGGAAGATTTCATTAACTCTTTCCAAGAAAATTAGGAGTTTTGGAGCTTGATCATCCATATTCATCATCTTCTTCCATTATTTTCATTTCAAGGTATATGTGATGAAATATGTGATATCTTGAATATAGTTCTTGGAGCTAGGGTTTATGATTTGAGTTTGATGATTGGTATATTAGTGCTAGAAGTATGATTACATGTTCAAAGCTTGAATTTCATGTGTAATTCTTGAGAATTATGGAGTTATATGCCAAGTTAATATATAAGCTTGATATGATTGTTTTGATGATTAGACATGAATTATGTGGTTATATTGAATGTATTGTCTCTCAAGCATGTATACTTATTTCCTTTCATGAATTCTAGCTTGTGGAATTGAATTATGGGAGTTTGATGAGATTTGGGAGTGGTTCGTGCATGCCCTGTTCTTCTCCCCTGTTTTCTGCAGCTTCTGTAAAACGGGAACGGCCCTTCCCGTTCCCTTTGTATTTGGGAAACGACCGTTCCCATATTTTGAATATTGTGCTTGGTGGCGAGGATGGGAACGACCGTTCCCATTTTGGTTTGCGAGCCGGAACGGCCGTTCCCATCTTCGGGGAGCCCGACAGGCGGGAACGGCCATTCCCATTTTTAACTAAAGCCTGGAACGGCCGTTCCCAGCCCCCTTGTAGTGCAGAAATTTTCTGCATAAAATTACATTTTTAGCCCCTCGATCCAATGGCTTATTTGACCCTAAATTGCTATTATATGATTGATTATGTGTCAAAACAAGATGTTATCATGCTACATTGTGTATTGCTCGATGTCTCGTGTATGATCATGCCGTGCGTCGTATATGAAGTAATTGTCTTGAATTATGGTCTCATGCACGTACATTGTCCCATTTCTTGACCAGTTATTCTCCAGGGCGGAGATTATCAAGCATGAGTACGTTCACGTAATCACGAGTCGTGTGTCGCCTGTCAGGTGAGGTTTAATTTCTAATTATATAGAACCCGTATAACCTTTACGTGATTTTTGGCCAAGGGTATTTATATTTATAATTTCATGAAATCACTTATTATTTCAAGTATGTTAGTGTTCACGAATCCAGCATGCCATGTTCATGAAAGTAAGTAAATGCGTTCTCTAGGCCAGGTCCTCCTTAGTGAGGGCGTTGGGCTGGTCTTCGGGCTGGTGGTTGTCCGTCCAACCACAAGAAGAACAATACCCTATCGTGTACGTGTGTTCTCCTGGCCAGGTCCTCCTTAGTGAGGGCGCTGGGCTGGTCTTCAGGCTGGTGGTTGTCCGTCCAACCACAAGAAGAACAAAGCCTTATCGTGTACCTGTGTTCCCCTGGCCAGGTTCTCCTTAGTGAGGGCGCTGGGCTGGTCTTAGAGCTAGTGGTTGTCCGTCCAACCACAGGAGGAACAAACCTTATCGTGTTACAAGCAAGCCATGTGTTGATTGCATAATTTCCATCCCATGAATGAGCTAAGTGAGTACACTACCGCACGATTGCACGGTAATTGAATTGCGTGATCACCTATTACTTTATAATCAAGCACGCATGTTTCATGTACACTTGGACACCGCCCGCACTCGCCGGAACTATGTATTGATTGCATGAAAAGAACAAGTATTTAATACTGATAGTTGTATTCTCGGGCGAAGCTATATTGTTATTGAACTCGTATATTTATCTTTTATAAACCTTTACCCGAGAATATAACTTGCATGTTATCTGCGCAAATATATATATGTAAACCCCTCACTCGGTCTTCACAGACTGACACCTCCACCTTTCAGGTATTGCAGGTGCATGCTAGGCGGGAAGTGAGTCAAGTCCAGTCTTGGTAGTCGAGTCGTGCACGGTGCATTTCATTTAATTGTTTATTTATTGTTCAAGGGATTTATGCTTTATGTTAACGGTTATTGTTATTGTTTTAATTGGAGATGATAATGTATTGATATGTAAAGTAAGACATGTTTAAATGGATAAATGAGAAACACCGTGACTTGATAAATGGAAATATTTGATAGAAACTAGTCTATGCTTCCGCTTTATCTTGTTGCATGTATAAGTAGTCCCGCCTAGCTTGTCGCGTATTGCATTGTCACCCGTTCGCTATAGGTTGGTTCATGTACGGATTGCCCGTTTCGTATGTGGATTGACCTATAGTGCGGGGGTGTGATACCACCACGTGTTAAGGGGTGCTACAAACAATGCCACGTATATTAATTCGTAACTCTCGCAGTTAATTGTAGCTAACTACCAGAATGGGGTTAAGACCAATCGATAAACGTGAGTTTGCCTACAAATGGTTGAATTAGGCTTTAAAACTTTTTTAACATTTTGAATATTGTGCTTGGCGGCGAGGACGGGAACGACCGTTCCCATTTTGGCTTGCGAGCCGGAACAGCCGTTCCCATCTTCGGGGAGCCCGACAGGCAGGAACGGCCATTCCCATTTTTAACTAAAGCCTGGAACGGCCGTTCCCGGCCCCCTAGTAGTGCAGAAACTTTCTGTATAAAATTACATTTTTAGCCCCTCGATCCAATGGCTTATTTGACCCCAAATTGCTATTATATGATTGATTATGTGTCAAAACAAGATGTTATCATGCTACATTATGTATTGCTCGATGTCTCGTGTATGATCATGCCGTGCGTCGTATATGAAGTAATTATCTTGAATTATGGTCTCATGCACGTACATTGTCCCATTTCTTGACCAGTTATTCTCCAGGGCGGAGATTATCAAGCATGAGTACGTTCACGCAATCACGAGTCGTGTGTCGCCTGTCAGGTGAGGTTTAATTTCTAGTTATATAGAACCCGTATAACCTTTACGTGATTTTTGGCCAAAGGTATTTATATTTATAATTTCATGAAATCACTTATTATTTCAAGTATGTTAGTGTTCACGAATCCAGCATGTCATGTTCATGAAAGCAAGTAAATGCGTTCTCTTGGCCAGGTCCTCCTTAGTGAGGGCGTTGGGCTGGTCTTCGGGCTGGTGGTTGTCCGTCCAACCACAAGAAGAACAATACCCTATCGTCTACGTGTGTTCTCTTGGCCAGGTCCTCCTTAGTGAGGGCACTAGGCTGGTTTTCAGGCTGGTGGTTGTCCGTCCAACTACAAGAAGAACAAAGCCTTATCGTGTACCTGTGTTCCCCTGGCCAGGTTCTCCTTAGTGAGGGCGCTGAGCTGGTCTTAGAGCTAGTGGTTGTCTGTCCAACCACAGGAGGAACAAACCCTATCGTGTTACAAGCAAGCCATGTATTGATTGCATAATTTCCATCCCATGAATGTGCTAAGTGAGTACACTACCGCACGATTGCATGGTAATTGAATTGCGTGATCACCTATTACTTTATAATCAAGCACGCATGTTTCATATACACTTGGACACCGCCCGCACTCGCCGGAACTATGTATTGATTGCATGAAAAGAACAAGTATTTAATACTGATAGTTGTATTCTCGGGCGAAGCTATATTGTTATGGAACTCGTATATTTATCTTTTATAAACCTTTACCCGAGAATATAACTTGCATGTTATCTGCGCAAATATATATATGTAAACCTCTCACTCGGTCTTCACAGACTGACACCTCCACCTTTCAGGTATTGCAGGTGCACGCTAGGCGGGAAGTGAGTCGAGTCCAGTCTTGGTAGTTGAGTCATGCATGGTGCATTTTAATTAATTGTTTATTTATTGTTCAAGGGATTTATGCTTTATGTTAACGGTTATTGTTATTGTTTTAATTGGAGATGATAATGTATTGATATGTAAAGTAAGACATGTTTAAATGGATAAATGAGAAACACCGTGACTTGATAAATGGAAATATTTGATAGAAACTAGTCTATGCTTCCGCTTTATCTTGTTGCATGTATAAGTAGCCCCGCCTAGCTTATCGCGTATTGCATTGTCACCCGTTCGCTATAGGTTGGTTCATGTACGGATTGCCCGTTTCGTATGTGGATTGACCAATAGTGCGGGGGTGTGGTACCTCCACGTGTTAAGGGGTGCTACATCTAAGGTGGTATTAGAGTCCGGTTGCAAAACCGAGGTTCTAGTGTCGTGTCGTGTCGAGTCTAGGTCATACGGCATAGGAATTACTTGACAAATTGAGAGTCTTACATATTATTTGAATGTCGTGATCTACTTGAACTCTTTAAATTGATTGAAATACTTGAAAACTTGTGCTCTTGTATTGATTTTCACTATTAATTGCCTATTAAGTGATCTTGAATTGTTTGGAAATTTAGGTGATCGACGTGTTTAGTTAGACATTGATTAATTATTGTTGCATTTTATATTAAATTCTCGCCGGTATTGATTATGTGACAACTATATGACATGAACACGTTTCACCCACATGCATTTATTTGCAAAGTAAGCTGTGAGTGTCAGGTTTTGGAAATATATAAATCAAGACCGGAGGATTTTGAAGATTTAAGAGACTGATCAACCGTTCGAACCGAGTTGCAATTTGGTCAACCAGGAAGGGACACCGGATTTGAGCCCAACATTTCTACGGTGCCAGGTTCTTCAATGCATTCACAAGCACGTGCATCAAAGCCACGGATTAACTGCTTCTCATTTATAAATGTCGTTCTAATTGTATTTGGAAATTTCTACTTGATGCCTTGGACACGTGCTCAAATTATTTACCTTATTTACATTGCTTTACTTATAAGTATATGCTCAAGTTGATATAATCGCCCCAACGTGTTGCATTTTAATCGTTGGTAGGTATACTATGTACATGGACATTGTAACCATCATGCATTAGTTAATGTTTATTGTGAATAGGCTCTCCTATACTCTGCACAATCCTTGCTCCTGTTTCTACAACTTGAATTTTAAAGAGGAGATTTCTGAATCATTGGGTATCGTGTTGGGAATCGGGTCATTTGATTTCGCTTGAAGATTAAAAATATTTGGGACTGTGAGAATTTATCGATCCAGGATTAGTAGAAGTGGGTGTGATATAATATTTGAAAAAATTTTGGAACGGGGAAAGGTTGATAAGTTCAAGCAGATAAATGTTCAGTGGGTCCTTCAACCTTCAGAAATTAATCAGTAGTTTGGAGATGCATTGGGATTAAGAGAGTAACTTCCTTGTTTCGGATTATAGTGTTGAACTTGTAAATGCCAACTCTCTGGAAAGCATTAGGTGAGTGTAGAATGTTGAAGAATTTTAATATCAAATCAAAGTGGTGACAGTCAGGGAGCTTCAAGTTGAGTATGTTGATACTAGAAAGAATTAGAAAAGAATCATCAATCAAAATTTTGATTAACGGCTAGTGGAACGAGGAAAGGTTATGGGATTTGAATCAGCAGAGAAGCTTGCAAGTGGAAAAGGGACGGAATAAATGTAGAGAATAAGAAAATCTCTATTTTCTTAAGGGGGAGAGTCGGCCTAAAAATAAAATTAAGTTGAAGGTAAATAGTGCTCGGGAGAGTTGGAAATTTAAGCAAACCGATTCTTCTTGGAATCCTCTATCAGAACCATGTGAAAGAAGTTTTTAACAACCTAAACTTTTCCCCCTCTTACACTAAGAAAAGTCCCATCATCGACAGTATCTTGGTTCTGTTATCGTTTTCAAGAAAGTGGGTACACCATTTGCAATTCTCCGACAACCTCAGGATATCATTTGACTCAGTAAATAGGAGAAGGGATCCGATCTGGCAAAATTTGGATAGTAAATCTTGATTCTTAATCCCTCTTGCTCTTGAAATGTCTACGGGAAACGGAAGGGAAGAAAGTGGGAAATAGAATTACAAAGGTTATTAATTTTAGATCACGGGTTAATAAAGGTAATGGGAGAGACAACGACTTGTATGAAATGATAGAGCATGCTTTGATCAAAGACGAGAATCCTACAAGGAAAACATTTCACTAGGACCGGATTTCTTCGGCTTTTACGCAAGTGTGTTTGCTGAATTGCTCTCACGGGATGATAACCTTGATTCTTCTATATTAAGCATCCGCCGTGTTCTTGATTAAGGGAATAAGAGCTCAACTTTTAGATTGCAAAAAAGGAGTCAAGAATATTGCTTCGGGAAAATGGTTACTTTAATTACTGAGGTCGAGGAAATGGTAACACCTGTTCTCTCTGTTGGTTGGACAAGGACTTGCTTGAAACACAAAGTCGGTCCTTAAGCTTGAAGGTACAATTAATCCCTAACCAGAAAACCATGGTTATTTTCAATTCCAAAACCGGAAGGTGAATGTGAGAATCAGTGCGAGAAGGGGTACAACCGGGGGATCTGGGATTAAAAAGGGTCTGAAGATGTGGTGATTAACGATGATTTTCGGATTATGTTAGAAAATAGCACAAGGGCAGAGATGGTTATCAGGAATGGGAATATCGAACCGTAGTGGTACAAAGCGGGAAAATCTCAACTAGAAGAATCAAGGGTTCAGTCGAGTTATTTCAATACCAGAACTTTGATCCCCGGTGAACGGTACACTTAATCATGCATATCACGTGCATCATTATTTTATCATTATCATTATTTGGTTATTCTGTACATGACCTCTTGTTTGTTATTAATTGTTTATTATTAATTTGTTAGTCTTGTAAATGATTCCTTGGTTATCATTAATTGTTATGTGAACAATTAGTTGCATAAATGATGATTTTTATTTGATCCTTATGTGCTAATTGTAACTATCTACCTAAGTGCTCGCCTGAATTTTATTTCGTGTGCGTGAGAGACGGGGATTCTCTCGGGGTTGTCAAGAGACGGGGTTCTCTTGTTCTTTGCTCAAGAGACGGGGTTCTCTTGCCACTTGTTCGAGAGACAGGGGTTTTCTCGTTAATTGTTTGAGAGACGGGGCACTCTCATTATTTCAATTATTTGTCAACCTGTATTAGTGAAAGGTTAGATTTTCTTACAAGTGTTTAAGCTCTGGAAAGTGGAGGGTCGTGATGTCACAGCTTGGCGGACCTTGTGGATTAAAGACCTCTTTCGAACTAATCCCTGAAGGGGAGTAGCTAACCCGCGTGGGATGAAAACGTAAGAGCCAATTAAATTCCAGGAATCCAGGACATGGAATCCGAGGACGGATTCTCTTAAGGGGGAGAGAATTGTAACGCCCCGATTTTCAGACAGTCAAGTACGCTCGACACGTGTGAGTTTCGAGCGTTAGGATTTTATTTTATTATTTTCGTTTATTCAATTGATACGTGTTATATTAATTTTTATAAATTGTGTTCAACATGATTATGTGAAAATTATATGATATTCATTTCAAATTGAGAATTCTTGTATGAATAGAATTTAATTATTACATGAATTAATTGTCCAATTTGATTTAATTGCCAAATTGTCCTTAATTGCTCATTTCCTTTTCTTTAAGGACCCAATTGCATGAAAATCTTTTGGACCTAATTGATCATTTTCCAAACTTGATATACTCAATTGCATGACTTGTGAAGTTGGAGGGTTTAATCACAAATACTACATATTTTTCCCAAATATAACGATATATGCATCTCCTCCTTGCTCTTCATTTCATTTCACCTAGAATCATCATTCATTCTTGCTCCTTTCTACCGAGCCCAAACATATCAAGAAGGTAAAGGAAGCTTTCATTAACTCTTTCCAAGAAAATTAGGAGTTTTGGATCTTGATCATCCATATTCATCATCTTCTTCCATTATTTTCATTTCAAGGTATATGTGATGAAATATGTGATATCTTGAATATAGTTCTTGGAGCTAGGGTTTATGATTTGAGTTTGATGATTGGTATATTAGTGCTAGAAGTATGATTACATGTTCAAAGCTTGAATTTCATGTGTAATTCTTGAGAATTATGGAGTTATATGCCAAGTTAATATATAAGCTTGATATGATTGTTTTGATGATTAGACATGAATTATGTGGTTATATTGAATGTATTGTCTCTCAAGCATGTATACTTATTTCCTTTCATGAATTCTAGCTTGTGGAATTGAATTATGGGAGTTTGATGAGATTTGGGAGTGGTTCGTGCATGCCCTGTTCTTCTCCCCTGTTTTCTGCAGCTTCTGTAAAACGGGAACGGCCCTTCCCGTTCCCTTTGTATTTGGGAAACGACCGTTCCCATATTTTGAATATTGTGCTTGGTGGCGAGGATGGGAACGACCGTTCCCATTTTGGTTTGCGAGCCGGAACGGCCGTTCCCATCTTCGGGGAGCCCGACAGGCGGGAACGGCCATTCCCATTTTTAACTAAAGCCTGGAACGGCCGTTCCCAGCCCCCTTGTAGTGCAGAAATTTTCTGCATAAAATTACATTTTTAGCCCCTCGATCCAATGGCTTATTTGACCCTAAATTGCTATTATATGATTGATTATGTGTCAAAACAAGATGTTATCATGCTACATTGTGTATTGCTCGATGTCTCGTGTATGATCATGCCGTGCGTCGTATATGAAGTAATTGTCTTGAATTATGGTCTCATGCACGTACATTGTCCCATTTCTTGACCAGTTATTCTCCAGGGCGGAGATTATCAAGCATGAGTACGTTCACGTAATCACGAGTCGTGTGTCGCCTGTCAGGTGAGGTTTAATTTCTAATTATATAGAACCCGTATAACCTTTACGTGATTTTTGGCCAAGGGTATTTATATTTATAATTTCATGAAATCACTTATTATTTCAAGTATGTTAGTGTTCACGAATCCAGCATGCCATGTTCATGAAAGTAAGTAAATGCGTTCTCTAGGCCAGGTCCTCCTTAGTGAGGGCGTTGGGCTGGTCTTCGGGCTGGTGGTTGTCCGTCCAACCACAAGAAGAACAATACCCTATCGTGTACGTGTGTTCTCCTGGCCAGGTCCTCCTTAGTGAGGGCGCTGGGCTGGTCTTCAGGCTGGTGGTTGTCCGTCCAACCACAAGAAGAACAAAGCCTTATCGTGTACCTGTGTTCCCCTGGCCAGGTTCTCCTTAGTGAGGGCGCTGGGCTGGTCTTAGAGCTAGTGGTTGTCCGTCCAACCACAGGAGGAACAAACCTTATCGTGTTACAAGCAAGCCATGTGTTGATTGCATAATTTCCATCCCATGAATGAGCTAAGTGAGTACACTACCGCACGATTGCACGGTAATTGAATTGCGTGATCACCTATTACTTTATAATCAAGCACGCATGTTTCATGTACACTTGGACACCGCCCGCACTCGCCGGAACTATGTATTGATTGCATGAAAAGAACAAGTATTTAATATTGATAGTTGTATTCTCGGGCGAAGCTATATTGTTATTGAACTCGTATATTTATCTTTTATAAACCTTTACCCGAGAATATAACTTGCATGTTATCTGCGCAAATATATATATGTAAACCCCTCACTCGGTCTTCACAGACTGACACCTCCACCTTTCAGGTATTGCAGGTGCATGCTAGGCGGGAAGTGAGTCAAGTCCAGTCTTGGTAGTCGAGTCGTGCACGGTGCATTTCATTTAATTGTTTATTTATTGTTCAAGGGATTTATGCTTTATGTTAACGGTTATTGTTATTGTTTTAATTGGAGATGATAATGTATTGATATGTAAAGTAAGACATGTTTAAATGGATAAATGAGAAACACCGTGACTTGATAAATGGAAATATTTGATAGAAACTAGTCTATGCTTCCGCTTTATCTTGTTGCATGTATAAGTAGTACCGCCTAGCTTGTCGCGTATTGCATTGTCACCCGTTCGCTATAGGTTGGTTCATGTACGGATTGCCCGTTTCGTATGTGGATTGACCTATAGTGCGGGGGTGTGATACCACCACGTGTTAAGGGGTGCTACAAACAATGCCACGTATATTAATTCGTAACTCTCGCAGTTAATTGTAGCTAACTACCAGAATGGGGTTAAGACCAATCGATAAACGTGAGTTTGCCTACAAATGGTTGAATTAGGCTTTAAAACTTTTTTAACATTTTATAAAACTTTATGAAACGTAGTAAAAATTATTAAGGTTTTAAGAACACCATTTATTTGAGTTAAGTGTCCGCTTTTTTTGAAATGATTACTGGTACAAAATAACGAAGTACCTGACAGTGCGATAATGAAATTATGCAAAGCAAGTAAAATACACGACATTTTATCTAGGTTCAGTCCGAAAATCTACGTCCTATCTCCAAATTTTCATTTAGAATTTAAAACCTGTTTCGGTCAAATATATTAATTTGTACAAGTACAATAAAGTTCCAAGAGTAAAACAGTAAGAACCAGAGAGTTAAAAAAACTCCCTATGAGAGTTGATACAATATTAATTTTTCTTGTTTTTTTCCTTATTTTATTAATTTCAGCTCAACTTTTTTTTTTCTTTGTTTTTTAATGTCAATGGCCTGCAAACTTGATTCTTTTTGTATGATGTTCGTAGCTTGCAAGACGTCTCAACTCGATTAGTTTGTATGCCTACCACTTAGTGTAGCACCAGAGTCGATAAGCAGTACATCCCCTGCACCAAAAGTCCAATCCACATATGAAATAGGAATCCATACATGAACTAAACAAATGGCGAACGGGTGACAAATAAAAGAATCGTAGCTAAGCGGGGCTAACCCTTAAACCAATGAACAATTAAGGGACAATGCAATGGGTTAAAGTGGAAGCATTAGTAATAATTTCAAGTATCGAGCAGGATATACAAATATGGCCACCACGGCCTACAATTATCGAACCCAAAGTAGGTCATAATGTACAATCCCAAAATAGTAAAAGTGTCAATATGTAACATCAAAATATGCTCAAGTTAGGCTACAACATAAAGACTAGACAGACTTTATTTCCCCGCCTAGCGAGACTTGCAAAAGTTGAAAGTGAGGAGGGGTTAGCCCGTGAAGACTAAGTGAGGGGTTTATATATATATATATATATATATAACACATAACATGCAACCTATAACCCCAAGTATAGTTTTGAGAATCATCCAAGTGGATAAGTTAGGAAATAATGCAATACTCTGAAATATAAGTATCATTTTAATTACAATTAAGCAATTGGCAGTCGTGACTCGGTGAGAGGGTAAATCTCCAACCATACTCCCATTGTGTAAACATTTCATTTCATGTGATAAGTGATCATGAAATTCATTATAATCATTTCATGTCATTCATGTCCATCCTTTTCCCCGCAGTTCGATGGTCGAGTTTGCAAGGCTCGAGCCATCTCATGAAAATGTTGAGACAGGGGCTCATGACTCCTACCCGCTCTTTCGATGGTTTGAGAACCATCGACTCAAGAATAACCCGCCTCACGGTCTACTCGTTCTCGCAAAGGGTACTACGTGTTATGGGTTGCCCGACGGCCTAATGCCGTACCGGTATCCAAGCCCACGTTTCCCCGGGCCCAATTCATGTGCGTGCATTTTCTCGTCAAAACGGTTGTCATGAAATCATTTCATTTTGAAAAAGCTTCTTTATGAAAACATTTGCATTTTAAAGATTATAGATATATAGTAAGGTTTTGGCCGAAATCCTTCACATTGGATATTACGGGCTTTAAATACATAAAGAAAACCTCACCTTGAAAAGAAGAGAGGAAAGCGAACTAAGGAGCCTGATCCTCGAACTCTGGACCGAACTCCGTACAAAAAAAGGAATAACTAACGTAAGACTCGACTCCAGGAACCAAGCATTCATCGAACGACATAATCATAAGATTATATGAAATGAAATAATGATGATAATAATTATTATGAATGTTCATGTGCACAATTAATGTCCAAAGGACCAAGTAAACGAGCTAAATAACGAAAAGTATGAAAAACACACAATGCATGCTTCCAGCGGCCAGTCCCGGCGGGATTTATTTTAGTTGAAAATAGGTCACGGCTGGGACACCCTAGTCAGCAGCGTCCCTGCATAGCTATCCCGACTGGGATTGATTTTAGTTTGAAAAGGATCACGGCTGGGACAGCCCAATAGCGGCACCCCCTGTATAGTGAGCCCGGTCGGGATTGATTTTATGCTGAAAATGGTCCCGGCCGGGATCAGTGCTCAGCTGATCCCCTGATATTGGTTCCATGCCAGGATGGTTTTTGCATTAAAAGATGTCCCGGTCGGGACCCTGTAGCACCCCTTCACGTGGAGATGCTACACCACCACACTACAGATCGATCCACGCACGAAATGGATGGTCCGTACATGAACCAACCTGCAGCGAACGGGTGACAATGAAATAAAATGACCGGCTAGGCGGGACTACTCGCAATTTAAATACCATAATGTAAAAAGTAATAAGCGGAAGCATGACTTGAAGAACATTTAACAAGTAAGCCAAAATTCAAATTTACATGTCAATACATTATCATCTCCTAAAATATATAACAAATAACATTAAGCGTAATTCCTTTGAACAATAAATAAACAATTAAATAAAATGCACCGTGCTTGACTCGACTAGAAGGACTGGACTCGACTCACTTCCTGCCTAGCGTGCACCTGCAATAACCTGAAAAGTGGAGGCGTCAGTCTGTGAAGACCGAGTGAGGGGTTTAAATAGATGTTTGCGCAGTTAACATGCAAGTTATATTCTCGGGTAAAGTTTTATAAAAGGTAAATGTATAAGTTCAATAATAAGATATCTTCGCCCCGAGAATACAACTATAAATCTTAAATACTTGATCTTTTCATGCATTCAATATATGGCCCCGACGAGTGAGGGCGGTCTCCAACCTTACTCCAAATGTACATGAAACATGCTTGTTTTGTTAATCAATAGGTGATCATGCAATTCAATTATCGTGCAATCGTGCGATAGTGTAATCAAGTAACACATTCATGGAATGGAAATCATGCAATAACCCGAGGACAATCCGTGGTGCCGGACCCGTCCCCAGTCTCCTTCTCCCTCCAATGATGGGAAGGTAGCTAGCCTTCACCATCCACGACGTGTTGACCAGAGGGTACATGAATCCCTAAGCCCGGAACTCCTTCCTCCACTAATCTCCTAGCGGATTCAGGGGTCATCCCAATGTGGTGAGGATAGTGCCAGAGTTACCCGTCAGCCCATGCTTTCCCTGGTTGGCTCCAGCCACTACCCTCGGGCCCAATGTGAACAATCCTGCTTACTCGCCTAAAACATGCACGATACATGGCTTGCTTGATTTTCATGAACATGACTTGCTTGCATTAAACGTGACGTGCTTGTAATCATGAGTATTTCATGGAAAATTATAAATATAAATACCTTTTTGGCCGAAAGTTCACGTAAGGGTTGTATAGGTTCTATATAACTAGAAATTAAACCTCACCTGACAGGCGACACAACGACTCGTGAATGCGTGAACGTGCTCACTGATCATACTCTCCGCCCTGGAGAAGATCTGGACAAGAAACAGGACAATGTACTTGCATGAGACCACAATTCAAGAATATTACCATATAAGACGCACGGCGTGATCAAGTAATGAGACATCAAGCAATGAACAATGTAGCATGTAAATATCATGTTTTGGCATGTAATTAATCATATAATAACAATTTGGGGTCAATTAAGGGTAAAGAAAAGGAATTGGAAATCTCATTTTTATGCAGAATGTTTCTGCCTCTCCAGAGGCCTGGGAACGGCCGTTCTGGCCCTTAGTTCAAAATGGGAAGGGCCGTTCCGGCTTACAAGCTAAAACGGGAAGGGCCGTTCCCGTCCTCGCTGCCATGCACATCATTCAAAATATGGGAACGGCCGTTCCCCAAATACAAAGGGAACGGGAAGGGCCGTTCCCGTTACGCAGGAGATACAGAACAGAGCAGCAGAAACAGGGGAAGCACGAACCCATCCCCCAATCTCCCCAAACACTTATAATTCACTCTCATATGTTATAATCCATGAAAGGAAACACACATACATGCTTGGAGTGCAATAAATCCCAACATAAACACTTATTTCATGCTTGATCATCTCAAATCATAAATTTCAAGTTCATAACACCACTCATCATATAACTTCAAATTTCCCAAGAATTCATGCATGATTTCAAGATATGATCACATATTCATGTTTCTAACAACAATTAATCCATTTATCTCAAGAATTCCTAACCCTAGCTTCACCTAATAAATTCAAGAATCATGAAATATCAATCATATACCTTGGAAGGAGGAAAGAAAGAAAAGAGATGAGATGATGATGCCTCAAAACTATCAAATTCTGCAAAAATCATGGCTTGAAATGATGGAATTCTCTTTCTCCTCCTTGGAGGTGTAGCTCGGTGAGAAGAGAGCAAATATGGAAGATGATTTTTGATGAAATGAAATGAAATTTGTGGAAAGAATGCATATACCGTGATATATCAAGGAAAAATATGATATTTGCAACTAATCCTCCAAGTATATAAGTCATGCAATTAAGGATGCAAAGTTTGCAAAATTGATCAATTAAACCCAAGAATTAATTATGGAATTTATTCGTCACATTTACAAGAATAATCATTTAGGGACAATTAAGCAATTAATACAAGTTGGGCACTTAATTGATGTAATAATTAAATTCAATAATTTCCAAGTTGACACATATTTCACATAATCACGTTAAGATACAAATTATACAATTAATGTAACACATATAAATTGAATAAAAGAAAATAATAAGATAAAATCCTAACGCTCGAAACTCACAAGCGTCGAGCGTACCTGGCTGTTTGGTAATCGGGGCGTTACAGACCCTCTGCTCGTGAAACAGGGCAACAGCAGGTCCATGCAAATACCAAAGAAAACCAACATATAAACAATCCCAAATATACCCCAAGACTTGTAGCATGTATACACACATAATAATTCAATTAGACATCAAAAGAACTATCAAAACGTATCTAGATCAACATGTATTCAACATTTAAACCCTCATTTAATACATATAACCATTTCCAACCAACCAACCATGATCTCCATCAAGGATTCCACAAATGCTCATATTTTCATGCATATACACACTAGGGAGAAAGAAATCAAACTCTAATTCATAAAATTCCAACGTACGCAATATTCACACGCATATAAATATATTCAAATACACAAAATACGCACCTAGATCAAGAAATGGAGAAAGGAGAATGATGATGCAATGTGCTCCGAGTGAAGTTACGACGAATCCTCCTCTTCTTTTCTTGAAATCGAACCAAGGGGGTGCGTAGAGATGTGTGTTCTTGTGTATGAGTATGAAATGTGGAAGATAAATGAATGAAATGTGTATATAATGTATGTAATGTATATGATGCAAAAGTCTTGTATAATTTAATTAATTACATATAAGTCCTTGCCTCTTAATTAATTGTATGTTAGAGCTGAGTGTATAAGGGATGCATGTGTAATTACATAATGTAGATGTCAAGTGGAAGAATATATAGGTATAATATATGTATCGTAGAAATATATAGTTAAGTATAATATGATATGCATGTTACAATTAAACACTTATTTTTAATGCAATCAAGTTCAATTGTAATTAGTTGGATAATTAAAATTACAATTTACATAATAAGGTGGAAATAAAATAAGTAAATAATCCTACCTCTTCGAAAATCACCCACGTGACGAGTGTACTTGGAAGACGAACACACGGGGCGTCACCATCCTTCCCCCCATAAAAGAATCTGGTCCCCAGATTCACTGCTCCGTTCCGGATGAAACTTCCTCATTTTGTCCTCGGTTTCCCAAGTGGCTTCCTCGGTCTTATCACTTCGCCACAAAACCTTAACCAAGGGAATTTGTCGGTTCCTTAACACTTGAAACTTGTGATCTAAAATCTTCACCGACTTTTGGACAAAAGTAAAATCCGGTTACAAGTCAGCCTCTTCAACTTCTTCAACGGGAAGAATCTCGACCTCATCGGGATAATACTTGCTTAGTTAAGAAACATGGAAGACATTGTGAATCCCGGTCAAGCTCGGTGGTAGGTCCACACGATACGCTACTTCTCCAATCTTCTCAAGTATCACAAAGGGGCCCAAGTAAAGAGGGTTAAGCTTCCCTCCTCTCCCAATCCGAGGAAATCCTTTGCACGTGGACGCCTTCAAGAACACAGGGTCCCCAACCTCAAACTTGAGATCTCTTCTACAAAGGTCAGTGTAGCTCTTCTGTCAATTTTGAGCTACTTTCATCCGTTGTTGTATTAGTTGGACTTTCTCAATCATATCCCGTATGGCTTTATAGGGTTTCTCCAACTTCTCACCCTTCATAACACCTTTTTATTTAGTCCATTTCCATTCTTCTAGATTGAAGAACAACGGAGATCTACACTTTCGTCCATAGAGCAACTCATACGGTGCCATACCGATTGAAGCTTGGTAACTGTTATTGTAGGAGAACTCAATGAGAGGTAGTTGTTGATCCCAAGAAGTCTAAAAATCCAAAACACAAGCCCGAAGCAAGTCCTCGAGATACTTGGTTAATCTCTCGGATTGGCCATCAGTCTGAGGGTGTGAAGCGGTACTAAACTTGAGCTTCGTACCCAAAATACCTTGTAACTCTTGCCACAACCTAGAAATAAACCTCAGATCTCTATCCGATACTATGCTGACCGGAATACCATGAAGCCGAACAATCTCTCTATTGTACAACTCAACTAGCTTGCTGATCTTAAAAGACATCCGAACTGGTAGAAAATCCATCGTCACCTAAATACCATCATAACCATCCTTTACTCTCGGCAATCCGGATACAAAATCCATCGTCACCTGCTCCCATTTCCACTCTGGAATAGGTAACGACTGTAGAAGACCTCCAGGTTTCTGATACTCAAGTTTAACCTTCTGACAGGTCATATAATGCTTCACGTACTCAGCCACATCCTTCTTCAACCCATTCCACCAATAATATTGTTTAAGATCTTTGTACATCTTATTACCTCCGGGGTGGATAAAGTAAGCTGATTTGTGAGCCTCTTTGAGCAACACCCGTTTTAACTCTTCGGGCACAACCACACGGTTCTTGAAACGAAGAAGACCAGTTTCATCGAACCCAAACGGACACTCCGGGTCTGCTCTAGCCTTAGCAACCAACTTTTGAATTTCCGGATCACTAGTCTGAGCTTCAAACAAATGGTGCTTCAAATCCGATTGTATGGTGATGTTGGCAACACGAGCCTTCACGACAATTGGCTAAACTCCACTACCTTCTCCCACTTTCAAATTCGACACACTAGCCTTCCTACTAAGTGCATCGGCGAACACGTTAGCTTTACCGGGATGGTACTTGATCGTACACTCGTAGTCTTCATGTAACTCCATCCAATGACCTTGTCTCATATTTAAATCCTTCGGAGTGAACAAATACTGGAGGCTCTTATGGTCTGTAAAGATCTCAAAAGGCACACCGTACAAGTAATGTCTCCACTTTCCAAGTGCAAAGATCACAACGGCTAACTCCGAATCGTGAGTGGGATAATTCTTCTCATGCTCCTTTAGCTTCCTAGAAGCATAAGCAACCACTTTCCCGTTCTGCATCAGAACACAACCCAATGCTTCATTAGATGCGTCTGTAGAAACGACATAGTTCTCGGAGCCTTCGGGTAGTGTTAAGACCGGGGCGGTAGTCAGTTTCTCTTTCAAGAGATTGAAGCTTTTCTTACATGCTCCATCCCACTCGAACCTCATCTCTTTCTTCATCAATCGGGTCAATGGAGCGGCAATCTTCGAGAAGTCCTTTACAAATCTTCTATAATATGACACTAGGCCCAAGAAACTTCGAACTTTCGAGGCACTCTTCGGTGATTCCCACTTCATCATGGGCTCAATCTTAGCAGGGTCAACTTCGACACCCTTCTTAGAAGTAACATGACCCAAGAAAGAAGCCTTATTAATCCAAAAGTCACACTTATTGAACTTGGCAAACAGTTGATGGTCCTTCAGAGTTTGCAACACGAATTTAAGGTGTCTCGCGTGCTCTTCAGCAGACCTCGAAAACATAAGGATGTCATCAATAAAGATTACCACAAACTTGTCAAGAAAAGGCCGAAAGATCCTGTGCATCATATCCATAAAGGCTGCGGGGGCATTCGTCAATCCAAACGGAATCACAACAAACTCACAATGCCCATACCGAGTACTAAATCCCATCTTCAGAATATAATCTTCTCGGTTTCACAGGTGCTAATATCCCTGGCGTAGGTCAAGCTTAGAACAGACCTTAGATCCCCGAAGTATATCGAATAGCTCCTCGATATATGGGAGGGGATATTTATTCTTGATCGTCATCTGTTGTGATTTTAAGTTAAACCAATCGTGCAAGTGTACACAGAAAATATACAAGTAGCACAACAGAATCGTACCCACAGGGAAGAGAAATCTATCACCACTCAATATCTCTTCCTAATCTGAAGACCGGACGAATTCAAGTTGGTTATTAATCTACTAAAACGAGAATTAAACAATTAACTAGAATAAAACACAATTAACTAATTAACAAACGTGGATTAAATTCAACAAACTAATTAGGCTGGGGAGTAATAACTATGCATTCACGATTCAATATAATACTCGTTTGACAAGTGCAATTCGACAACCTAGTCACTTAGATTCATATTATCCTCCTTCAAGGTATAAACAAGTGTTCAACTAATTTCAACGTTGTTCTCACAATCATTAATAATTAATTAAACCAATATGATCAAGACTAGTGCAATTCAAACTCTAGCGGCTTGGCATAGAATAAGATTTACAAGTTGTATAGATGAAGAAACAAATCTCTTTGAAATCTAAATCTACTAGTTATGAAAACAATCTCAATTACCTTTAATCTTCCGATACTTAGGCAATCCTAGGTTATGCTAAGGTCGGCCAGACCGTTGCAATTTAATTCAAACAAGCTTTCAAAACTAAGGATTAACACAAGTCATTCAAGCATTATATCAAACACTTAGCATGTATTCATCATCACTCCCCTAGCCCTAGGGGTTTAGCTACTCATAATTAACTCAAAACTCATAAAACTAAAGGAAATTGCATTAAAGAAATTCATGTTCATCAAGTCGAAACAAACTCTCAAAAACAAAATCCTAAACATTCATAAATTCTGGAAAACGAATCTGAACATGCAAAACGAATTAAAACGAAACTTAGAGGAATTAGTTTGATGATTAAAGTAATAAATAAAATCGAAAAAACTGAAATTGTTTGAAGAATTCGATCCTTTCGTCTTGTCGAAATTCTCTGTAAAACTCTTTCCGAAGCTCCTTATCTTTCTCTCAATGGTAGGTCACGAACTCCAGAAGCCACCCTAAAAAATACTCCAAATCGCGCATATATAGTCGAACAAAAACTCTCTCGCCGCCTTAAGTAACGGGCGTTACCATTCCAAGCACATCTTTCATTAACGCCCGTTACTAGCCAAAAATCGTGTCTGCGCTTTTATTAGTGGTAACGGGCGTTACCACTTTTACACTACCCAAGGGTAACAGGCGTTACCCCTTATGTTCCAAAGTTCCTCGCCTACTGCCTCTGGTAACGGGCTTTACCAGAGTTGCTCTTCTAGGAAGTAACGGACGTTACTCCCTTAATTCGCCAAAAGGTGACCCCCTGCCTCCGTTAACGGGGGTCAACGAAAATGTTCTTCCAAAGAGTAAGGGGGGTTACTCCTATTTCGTCCGAAAATTAGTGAATTTGCCTCGTTTCGCCGTTTTTCAACTCCAAGTTCCTAAACACCTAAATGGAGCAAAATAAATACATAAACGCATAAAACGACACAAAAATATACTCTAATGAACGCTCAAATTCATAAGAATTTTACACTCAACAAACTCCCCACACTTGCTTATTGCTCGTTCTCGAGAAATACGAAAATAAAGAAAACACATCCCCATCAAATCTCGCTTCAAAGCAATTATCGAACCTTCACTTAAACAAGTCTAGCTCATCAAATCAAGTACTTAAAAACATAATATCATCAAAAATAGTATGAAAAGTATACCCTCGTGTAGTGTGTGATTTCGAACGAAACAATGTACAAAGACTAGAATGAAAAATTCGCAACTTCCGCCTAAGTTCCAATCATCAACTTCGGAATACACTCTTCTCACCTATCTCCACTAATAGAGTTAAATCAAGACCCAGGATCGGTAGGTCTTTCAGGCTTGTAGTGTAGGCTTTGGGTAAGGTTATGGAGTTTTTGGATCAAGTGACTACTTACCAAGCTTACATCATTCAATCTTTACATACGCGGCACTTTCATTCGCCACTAAACACATTCCCCACACTTAGACATTTACATCCTACTCTTTCAATTTCACACTTCGCATAATTTTCTCTTTTCTTTTCTTTTGCTCTTTGCTCTTTTTTTTTTTTTTTTTTTTTCATATCTTTTCTGTCCTTTCTTTTTTTCACAGCTTCCTCTCGTTCTTTTTCTCTTTTTACATAAATCTCTCAATTTCAATCACAAGAACAATCAAAAAGGAGTTCAAAGATAGATATGCACTATAAATCAAAGGAGCAAGCGTTAGTGTAAAATTATAAGGTGGGTTATATTTTTGTTGTGCATTTGGCTTATAATGTGGCTACAAAAATCTTTGGACAATATTTAGGCTCAGAGGGGTCAATAAGATCACGTTATTTACTGAAGAGCGGTTAAAAGAAAGGCTTATAATCCTCCGACAACGAATGCCTACTTCACTTCCCTAATCTTTCATCAACTCAAAATTTTGACTCAATAGGACTAAAATGCACCCTAATCAATTCTTAGACTTATTTGAAAATCATCAATTCACCTTTCTAAGAAAAGTACATTATCACGTTCAAAAGTGCTCAGAATGTAAGGGCATACTAACACACTAAGTTATCCAATCTCATGCAAATTTCCCTTAATTCAAATAGCGTAACTCATTCTAGTGAAAGCTTAACGATCAAACTTCGAAGAAAAAGTTCAAAACGGGGGAAAATTTTCAAAATTCTCACAATTTCTCATTTCCTAACAATTCACAAGGTTTCTCGTATCAAGGTTCCCCATACACAACACAAGCATCTAAACAAAACAAGTATCCAATGCAAGCTCACAATCATAACCATATCACACAAGCACTCCCTCCCCCCCCCTCCCCTCCCCCTCAGTTTTTGCAATGTCCTCATGCAAACGAAAGAGTTAAAGATCAAGAAAATTCCCTTAACAATGGAAGACCTGACAACATGCTAGCAAAGCTTCCAAAGCTTGAACAAGTCACTAGAAAAACACGGATCAAGTGCAAAAGCAAATGACAATCAACATGCATCCAACAAGCAACAAACAAATCACAAACTCAAGTAAAGAAAGGGCACAATTGCATCATCATTAAAGGAGTTTAAAAGACAATAGCACAGAACTAAGTAGCAAAAGTATCAGAATATATCAATATGTACAGGCTCAGATATAAAGTCAAGTATGCAAAAGGAAACAAGATGGCGGAATCAAGGCTCAGGGAAAGCTGGGGGCCTCGAAAATACTGATCAAGACGGGTGTAGAGCCCCTCAAACTGTGCATCGACATGCGTTTGTCATGCATCAAATCTCTCATCCACATGAGCTTGAAGATCACCCATTTCAGCCCTCCAATCCATCATCCCCGTCTCAATCCTCCCCAAGCGAGCATTAGAAGCTGCCAAATCCATCATCATCTCTGCCAAACTGATATTCAGAGCGCGCACAGACATAGTTTCATCACCCTCCTCCTGGGGAACATGTCGGGGGCATCATTCCCTCGCTCAGGTACGTCCGAAATTTGATCAAGAGAAGCCTTAAGCTGATCGGGGAGCTCATCATACGTCGCGAAACCCCATGTGTACATCTGAGAAAACCTATCTCTCGCTCTCGCCCTCGCCGGCCACCATGGCAACAACCGACCTTTCAGAGGCCCTTCGCACCACTCAGTAATCAATTGCATTTGCTTCCAATTAGCCTCATAAAAAAACGGGTACTTAGTCAATGGCTCAACCTTCCTGGGCTTCCAACCCACACTCTTGGCAATCATAGTGACATAAGCCCCATGGCCTATGTCACCCTTGGTTCGGTTAGCTACATCCTGCATCCTCTCAATCAGGTCCCTTGTTCCATCAAACAACTTCCTCTCCTTCATCATCCACATTATTCCCAATTCAGTGGCTTGGATGTTACCTTCACTCTCATTCCGCGCACAGAAGCTTACACTCAAATCTTGTGCACTATTCTCCACACCTAACTGTCCAAATGAGTAGCCTTCGTATTCCGCACGTGATAATTGGGTGCATTGGGTTTCAACGGGAATGACCTCCAAATGGTCTCTCTAACCTCAGGGCTCCAAGTAGGAAGCCGGTCATCACAGTCACTAGGAAAACCAAACACTCTCCTTAATGAATGCCCACGAAAAGTGTATTTCCTTGTACCATCCAGAGCAAAGGAGAGGGGCTTATTCAAACCGAGATCCCACTTCATTGTGGTGAAGAACGCAGCGATAAGTTCCGGATATGTGTACTCGTCTTCCTCCAAGAACCTTAACCACCCAATGTTGTTAAACAACCTCTCTATCTCATCCCACACTCCCATTCGCACCAGCACATCCCGTTTGAAGAATTTGGTCGAAAAGATTATTCTAGAGAGGGCCTGATCATACGGATTTCCAACTCCTTCTACAACCACTTTCCGAGTTTCACTTTGTGGGTGGGACTTAGAAACTCCTGAACCTGAGGCTCCATCGGTTCGAGCACACTTAGAATGCCCCATTGTACCTGAAATATACAAATATACCAAAGCAAAGCACACAAATATCAATCACAATTCACTCAGATAAAATATCAAACACCTTGTGGGCATAGTCCTAAGGTATGAGTTTTGTCTAAAATTCTTCAACCTACCCAACTCAAATCAACACTACCCTACATTATCTCAATTCAAGCTCAAAATTCTCCATATTCGGCCCTAAGTTCAGATTCAATTAACAAGGGACAATTAGAGACTAGGGTTCTCCAAAACAACCACTAAATTCAAGTTAGAATCACTTCATATCACCCACCCTAACTCTGGCATGCATAATACTCGAAAATTCCCAAGGTATCACCCAAAAATCGCCCATAAATTTCAACTTTAAAGCCTAGGGTTCAAATCCTAAATTGGAAGAATTAATGACAAACTACTCAAAGGGGAAAATTCACTTACCAATTGACAAGATAACAGAGTGTGTGTATGTTTGTGGGGTGGTAATCTCGCCGAAAAAACGAAGACGGCGGCGGCGCTTGTGGTGGCGGAGTGGTGGTGTCAACGAGGAGAAAAGCTACTGCTGCTCCTTTCTTGTGTCTTGTGTGTTTTGTGTTTGTGAGGGGGAAGACTGATTTTTAAAAATTAAGAATATTAAAGCTTAAAAACGTGTTAACCAAACCCTCTCAACATCTCGTTTTAAATAGGTAACGGGGGTTAATGGGTTCAGCATTCCTAGGAGTAACACCCGTTACTCCCACTCCCCATTCTTTTGACTCGATTAACGGGCGTTACCAAAATTGACTGGTAAGGGTGTAATGCCCGTTACCATACCTGCCTTGGGAGTCTACCTCTATTAACGGACGTTACCAAAATTTGCCTACAAGGGGTTAACACCGGTTACTAACTTAATGTGACTCCTATTTCTAAAGGCTCATCCAAAGTCAAACTTGTAACATAAACACAATTCGGACAGTGCTTAATCACGTTAATTAACGTAAATTAACTCATAAAATTCAATCAAACCGTAGTGCACCAATCTCGAAGACACATAAACGTCTCATAACACATATCGTAATAAATCGCATCAATGCATTCTCCACACAAGCAAATCAATCTCATGCACACGTACAAGAATAAATTAAATGGACCTCAACGTCGACTTTAAAGCTCAAATCGAGGTCTTTGCATCCATTCCAAACTGCAACCTCCTAACAACGCTTCAGCTAATCTGCAAAACGAGAGAGATAACCAAAATTAACACGAGACAGACGAGAACGAAAGAAAAGAAAACAAAAAAAGAAGAGAGAGGAAAGAGAAAATAGTTCTAAGTTATAGTTGTCAGCTTGACTTTAGAACCCAGATTAGTTTGTAGGAGTTGTTAACACACACGAGGTGTGTTTTTCGATGGGTTCGCGAACTAGATACGACTTCAACCTCTGCCCATTCACAACAAACGTGCCCGTAGTCTCGTTTTGTAATGCCCCATGTTTTCATCGTACAGGTACGCGCACCACACGTGTGATTTTCTGAGAGTTAGGTTAATTATTTATTTAATCTCGTACTCGCATATGTTATTATTTGATAACCTTACTTGAATTATTTGGTTTAATTTAATTATGTGAAATATATGAATTTTGTTCGCAAGCCACTTCATAACATATAAGTATTTTATAATATTCATTCATAATCATTTCATAAATTTTCTTCTAACTTATGCATATTCCATTTCATTTCATAAGTATATCATATTTTCTATATACTTATATATATATATATATATATATATATATATATATATATATATATATATATATATATATATATATATATATATATGAAACTAATTTCATAAAATAAGTGATATCATATATATGCATTTCATGCCTACATTTGTGAGACATGCATATTTATATATATTTTATATCAAATATCTTCATTACACTTTATACATACATATACATACAAATATATATCTTTGACTATTATAACATATATACAATATATTACATACATTATATCTTATATACATAGATTTACAAGAACTCACACATACATACACACACACACACTAAATCTCTAATACACCATAAACACACACTTGCTCTCAATCTCTTCACACACACACTCCATTTGATTCAAGCAAGAGGAAGAGGAGGGGAAGCCAAGCAATCATCATCATCTTTATCACCTCATCATCATTCCATCTCTTCCTTCTTCTTTTCTCTCAAGTTCATCTCCAGGGTGGAGACTTTCGGATCGAATAGGCACCCATATTACGCATGTTCCTTGTATTATCGTCTTCCAGGTGAGGGTGTTTTCCATTCTAGTTATGTATTAAACCCTACCACCTATATGTGAATGTTTTGGCCAAAAACCTTACTGTATATCTATATTATTTTTCAAAGGATCATCGAGTACATATTTAAAAGATTTGAATCATTTCCAACGAAATGAACTGAATTACTGATTCCTCGTTTCATACTGTACTGATGATCTCCCGTGACTGGGCTACCCCTGGCGGGGAGAAAGAATTGGATTGTCTCCCGCGACTGGGCTACCCCTGGCGGGGAGAAAGTATTGGATTGTCTCCCGCGACTGGGCCACCCCTGGCGGGGAGAAAGAGTTGGATTGTATTGTTCCTGTTTATTCTTGAACCTGTTAATTAACTGACTGATTGAATGATTGATTGCATGATCAGGATTTAATAGTTATACCCTATTGATTGTACACAGTCGGAGTAAGGATGGAGATTATGCACGCTCACTTGCCGAGCCCGTGATCACCCTACTGAATTGACAATATTTATAAATTGATATACTTGTAAAATCCAAGCATTGATAACTGTTTTATGCCTCTTTAAAGGAACTAACTTCCATAAAACCTTGCTCGAGATTTATGGCTTGCATGTGCTTGTTTATATATACGTATTGCTCCTGCTCACTCAGTCTTCTAGAGACTGACCCCTCTTTCCCACTCTTCCAGGTTCTTGCAGGTTTTGCTAGGCGGGAGTCAAGTCTTAGCTTTCTTTCGAGTCTCACTTGTACACTCGAGTCACATTCCATCATTTTTATGATTTAATTGTATCACATTATGTATATTGGGGCCTGTGTGCCAATTATTGATTATTGATTCTTGATTCGGGACAGGTTGCATGATAGTTGAACCCGTTGTTAGGATGCATGATGGAATTAATTATGTTATGGAATTGTTGGGCTTATGGCCATTTTGATATTCATACTTAGTGATTGCTTCCGCATTGTACTCGTACTGTTTTTGGTTGTTTGGTACAGGGTTAGATTCTGCCTAGCTAGGAAAGTTTTTATTTTGTCACCTGTTCGCTATGAGTCCGGTTCATGCTGGATCATCAATTTCATGTGTGGACTAGACTTATAGTGCGGGGGATGTGGTGCCTATCGTTGTGGGTGCTAAACGTTTCCTATCTCCACAGCCCCAATTGGCATCACCTTAATAACTCAAAACGGACTGGACCAACGGGACTTCAATTTCCCGGGAAACAACCTCAACCGAGAGTTGAACAACAAAACCAATTGTCCCACTTCGAACTCCTTAACCCGGATGTGCTTATCATGCCATCTCTTAGTTCTCTCCTTATAAACTTTGGCTTTTTCGTACACATTGAGTTAGAATTTCTCTAACTCATGTAATTGCAAAGCTCTCTTCTCGCCGGCTTGCTTAAGATCAAAATTTATGGCCCTAATGGCCCAATACACCTTATGCTTAAGCTCAAGCGGAAGATGGAAAGCCTTCCCATAAACTAGCTTATATGGGGATGCTCCGATAGGCGTCTTAAAAGCAGTTCTATACGCCCACAACGCATCATCTAACTTGGATGCCCAATCTTTTCTTGATCTACTCACCGTCTTCTCTAGAATCTGCTGAATTTCCCTATTAGAAATTTTAACTTACTTACTAGACTGGGGATGATACGTCTTCGCGACTCGATGATGGACTCCATACTTTTTCAAAAGAATCACAAGAGGTTTATTGCAAAAGTGAGAACCTCCATCAATGATAAGAGCTCGTAGAACTCTGAATCGACTAAAAATATTCTTCTTCAGAAATTCAACACAACCTTGGAATCATTTATAGGCGTTGCTATGGCTTCAACCCACTTAGGTATGTAATCAACTCCCACCAAGATGTACTTATTTCCAAGGGATAACGGGAATGGACCCATGAAATCAATGCCCCATACGTCAAAAATCTCAACCTCCAGAATGTATCTTAAGGGCATCTCATCTCTCTTCCCTATATTTCCCGTCCCCTGACACGAATCACACTTAGTTACAAACTCATGTGCATCCTTAAATAGCGAAGGCCACCAAAATCCAGATTGTGACGCCTTTGCAGCAGTCTTACTCGCACTCGCGTGGCCTCCATAAGGGCTAGCATGACATTGATATACCACTTTCTCTATCTCGTCTTGAGGTACACATCTCCTCACCAAATCATCTGAATAGTGTTTGTAAAGCAACGGTTCCTCTCAATACTAATACTTCACATTTGAAAGGAACTTCCTCTTACGGTGGAAACTTAGGTTGGGAGGTACAACTCTACTTACCAACTAGTTCACAAAATCTGCATACCATGGTATTCCAGAATCCACCTTAAACAGTTGCTTATCCGGGAAAGTTCTCCACAATAGCTTCCTCATTATCCTCAGATTTGTTCTCAAATTCTAACCTAGACAAGTGGTCAGCTACCATATTCTCAGTCCCTTTCTTGTCTCGAATTTCCAAATTAAACTCCTGAAGCAATAAAATCCACCTTATGAGGTGTGGTTTGCTATCTTTCTTGGACAAGAGGTACTTGATGGCGGCGTGATCCGTGTATACCACAGTTTTAGAACCTATCAAGTTGGAACGAAACTTGTCAAAAGCATGCATAATAGCTAATAGTTCGTTTTCAGTGGTAGCATAACTAAGTTGTGCATCATTAAGTGTTTTGCTAGAATATGCGATAACATGTAAACGTTTCTCCCTTCTTTGACCAAGGACTGCCCCTATGGCTAAGTCACTAGCATCACACATGAGCTCAAACGCTAAATTCCAATCTGGTACTACCATGATGGGTGCTGACGTAAGCTCCTTCTTCAACTTATCAAAAGTAATCAAACAATCATTATCAAAGACAAACTCAGCATCCTTTTGTAAAAGCTTGCAAAGAGGTAAAGTAATTTTGGAGAAATCCTTGATAAACCGGCGATAAAATCCGGCATGACCAAGGAAACTCCTAACTCCATTAATGTTAGTTGGCGGTGACAGCTTCGTAATCACTTCAATGTTGGCTTTGTCAACCTCAATTCCCTTTTCCGAAATTCTGTGGCTAAGTACAATCCCTTCTTTCACCATGAAATGGCATTTTTCCCAATTCAATACTAGATTAGTCTCTTCACATCTCTGCAAAACTTGGGTTAAATTCTACAAACAAGAATCAAAAGAAGAACTAAACATAGAAAAATCTTCCATAAATATTTCCATGGTACGCTCAATGAAATCAGAAAAAATAGCTATCATGCATCTCTAAAACGTAGCTGGGGCATTACACAATCCAAATGGCATTCTCCTAAACACGAAAGTACCATAAGGACAAGTGAAAGTGCATTTTTCCTGGTCTTCCGGAGCTATAGCTATCAGATTATAACCCGAATACCCATCCAGAAAGTAGTAATATGCATGCCTAGCTAACCTCTCTAGCATCTGGTCAATGAAGGAAAGGGGAAAGTGGTCCTTTCGTGTTGCAGTATTAAGCTTCCTATAATCAATGCAAACTCTCCACCCCGTGACTGTCCTAGTAGGAATCAATTCATTATTTTCATTCTTAACCACAGTCATCCCCCTTTTCTTAGGTACAACCTGAACAGGACTAACCCACTTACTATCTAAGATGGGATAAATGATCCCGACATCTAGCTATTTAATTACCTCAGCTCTAGCAACTTATTTATATTTGGGTTTAACCTGCGTTGGTGTTCTACAGAGGGTTTATGCTCATCTTCCATCAAAATTTTATGCATGCAAATAGTTGGGCTGATCCCCTTAATGTCAGAAATAGTCCACCCTATTGCTCTTTTATGATCTCTCAAAACCCTCAGTAACGTATCTAATTGTATTTCAGACAAGTCAACAGAAACAACAACAACAAGCAATGTATGAGATTCACCTAAGAATGCATATTTCAAATGATTGGGGAGGGGTTTCAATTCCAAACTAGGAGCTTTAACAATCGAAGGAGGAGGAGTGGGCTTACTTGTACCCAACTCCTCATAAACAAACCTTTGTTGGAACGGTACAAATGGGGTTGCCTCAAGTGCCTTTGAATAGGCAGCAATTTCTTCAAGCAATTCCTCCCCCTCTATTCTCTCTTCTATTCCCTGTAAATATAATTCAAGAAGGTCATCTTGCATTGTTGAAATTGAAGCAAGATCTTCTACCATGAAACACTTTGCTTCCATAACTGGTCCCTTCATCGAATTGAACAAGTTAAACTCCACTTATTCTTCCCCCACTCTTAGAGTTAGCACTCCATTCTTCACATCAATCAATGCCCCGGCTGTAACATCCCAACTTTTCGGCCTTTTAGGCACGACGTCACGAGTGTGCTAAGTGCGTATTTAATTATTTAAATATGCAATTATATAATTTATTTGAATATTTGAGTATTTGTTATATGCTTTACGTTTAAGTTTTTAAACATTTTTGAACCTTTTGGACCCGTTTTTAATTCGTTTAACCTCTTTTTCAACCCCGATTTTCGTGACAACTTGCCATACATGAATTATGTGATTTATAATTTATTTTCATGCTCGTTTATTATTTTTGAGTTTGTTTGATACGGCTTTGATGCCGTTTTATTTTTGAGGGACTCAAGGGCTTAACTTGTTTTAGCGCGCCTTGGGTTCTGGAAGGCGTATCTTGGGCTCGGGAATTCGGATTCGAATTCCGGAACTGGCACCGGACTCGTAGCGAAGAAAGGAAACCAAAGAACTTACTTTCATATATTTCTAAGCCCATTTGGTCATCTGAATTTCACCCGAAACGAACAGCTCGCACAGATTTGCCACCCTTCACTTAAATGGCCATAACTCACTCAATTCTTAACGAAATACCTTGATTCTTGAGCCATTTTAACCATGGTTTAACCCTCTAACCATCTTTAATTCTTTCATTTTTAGACACAGTAGAGAGAGAGAGAGAGAAGCCTGGAAACCGAGACCAAAGGAAGAAAGAAAATGGGAGAGCAACCACTATTCACCAAAGGCGATTTTGAGCTCGTTCGACCTCCAATCTTCATCAAATCAAGAGCTAAGCCCATATTCTTGTATTTCATCTTCTTGCCTTTCTTTTGAGTGCTTATTTTCTGAATTCCATGAAGATTTGGGCATGCTATGAATTTATCGATGAATAGTTAGGTTAATGTGATGATTTGATGAATTCTTTCCTTCCTTTGATGTAATGTTTGGATTAGAGCTGATTTTATGATCTCCTTGACTTCCTTAATGCATGAATGATGAGTTATTTCATGGATTTTGTGTGAAAATCGAACCACAATGGCTGCTACTTGAAGAAACTTGAGCTTGAAGATGATATATCTTTGCTTCCTTCCTTGATTGCTGTTCGGTTTTGGGTTGTTTGGGTGTGAGTTTGGTGTGTTTTTGTTACCTTATTACTGCTCTTGGTGTTGCCTTTCATCTTGAGCTGCTGCTGCTTCGTGGGAGAGGAAAAACAGGGGCATTGCTACGGTATTTCCGCCTGCGTGTAGCAGTCGCGACCGCGACCGTATGGAGGCCATTTTGGGTCGCGCCCGCAACCCTGAATTAGCCAAGTTTCGACCTGTTATGTGCTGGAGCTGCTGCTGGTGTGTTGGACGTGGCCACGACCAGTTTTGAACTGAAATTGGTCGAGGCTATGACCTCTTTTTTGGGCCAGTTTCGACTTCCTTTTGACTGCAGCTCCGTGTTTGTTCGTTTTTCATTTCGTTCATGTTTTGCATGGTTTTCCTTGCTCTTATATGATTAGTATATGATGTTAAAATGTTATATTTCATGATATGCTATTTTATTATGAATTATTATGTGATTTCGATGCATATTTACGCGATATATGACAAGATATGTGTTATATGCTCTCATATGAACATGCATGAACTAATTCGTCATTTCTTTGCCTCGCATGTTACTTCTTTGATCTTTTATTGATGCGTATGTATTGTTTTCTCATTATATGATATATTAGGTTCATTGCATGAGACTTACGAATCCGTTTGACTTGAATTATGTGAGATATGGTTTTGTATGAAATTATATGACTTAAACGCTTCCTTGTTTGCATGTATGCATTGTGACCTCATTTATTTGCCTTGTGTCATTTATCTTAGCTCCTTTATGACTTATGTGCTTTGTTAACATGCTATATGACGTGTTATGTTCATTGTATGAAATTTATGAATTTATTTGACGTGAAATATGTGACTTATGATGAGAAATGAGTTTGTATGCCTTAAGTGCCACTTTATTTCACTTTCTATGCATCTGTTGTCTCTTATATGGACTTTAAATTTATGAATTCTCATGGTATGCTATTGTATGACTTAGTATGAATTTATTTGACATGTAATGAGTTTGTTTCTTGGATTATGTGATATTTCGATATTTGCTCCGATATGCCTAAGTGTGGAATTTATATGAATTGCATTGCATCATTTGCATTCATAAGAACATGCCGAGCATATATATGGTTCATTTTGAGTCTAAGTTTATCTTGTAATGTTTGTTTTGTTCAGAGGAGTTTCCCGTTGGAGATGAGGTTGTTCCGTAGGCGTCGGTTTGGTTTTTTTGGCCCGGTTCATTGGTGTAAGGTGAGGTTAGGTTATAGTTATACCCTAACGATATGTGCCTATATGTTTGCATGCGAAATAAGCCTATGTATACATAATACATGCGAATTATGATTATGTATGATATGAATTAGGCTATAGAATATGTTATGCTAGGTATGATTATGATATGAACTTAGGGTTGGCATGTGAGTATGAATATGTATGAACACGAATACGTTAGAATATGTTTATGCTAGGGTATGAGTATGATATGACTAGGTTGGAATTAGAAGTATGTAGGATTATGTTTATGCTAAGTACGTAATTATGAACCCGAGTTTGAATACGTTATGATTATGATATTATGGATATGCTATATATATGATATGTTGTGGAATGGTGCTGATATGAATGAGGTATGTTTCTGAATAAGGTAGGACTCCGATTTCTGATTCTGATTCTGATTCCGATTCCGAATATGTCTGAGCGGGTGTGTGTTCTGAATCCGAGATGGCTCATTTTAGGCCGATGGATGTGTGTGTGTGTTCTGAATCTGGGACGGCTCATTTTAGGTCAACGGATGGTGTGTGGTAGTTATGTTTGATTTCCATTATGTTAGTCTGTTAAGAAATCAATCGTGAAACGGGAGTGGGTTTCCAATTAATACAATATGGTTGTTTTTAGCCTTCGGCCTAACTCTTTTATTCCCTATATCTAGTATCACGTGTGAAAATGATTTAGATTGCAAAAACCACGCCCCCGTTCATGAACTCCCCTCTATAATATATGTTATGCTTTATATACATATGTACGCGTGCGTGTGTAGCCCCTCACTTAGTCAGTGTGACTGACCCCTCCCTCTTATGTTTTAGTTTGCAAGTACCTGTCTGTCGGTTCGAGCTAGGCGGTTTGCTGTCCGTCGGAGTCTTGTCAGTCTAGTTGAGTCTGCATTTTCGTATTTAGTTCATTCTGCATTTGTACTTTTGAAGTTTGTATTTTGAGAGTTATTTTTGTATTTGTAACTCTTGGTCCCGTTTTGTTAAGTTTGTAATAATCCAGTGGAAGTGGTTGGTAACCTTTACAATATGCCTTGTTTAAGTTCTTTTAATGCTTCCGCTTTTGTATGTTTGGTTTTTGTGAGTTCTATTTGAGGGTTTAGACCGCCTAGCTTAGGAAGGCCTTTTGTTTGTCACCCGTTCGCTAGTGCTTGGTGCGTGCATGGATTCTCTGTTTCGTTACACGTGTCGGGTTCTAGTGCGGAGGATGTGGCGCCTTGCGCTCGGGGTGCTACACCGACTGTGGCTAGGAAAGATCTTCCTAGAATCAATGGCATATCTCGATTCTCTTGCATATCGAGCACGAGAAAGTCTACCGGAAGATAAAACTTCTGAACCCTAGCAAGGGCGTTTTCCAAGATTCCCGTGGGGTATGTGATGGACCGATCAACTAATTACTGTGAAACTGTGGTCGGCTTCAGAGCATCCAAACCTAATTTCCTGCAAATAGATAAAGGCATTAAACTTACACTGGCACCAAGATCACATAAAGCCTTATTGAAAGTTAAATTTCCAGTAGTACAAGGGATAGAAAAACTCCCTGGATCTTTAAGCTTCGGGGGAAGCTTATGTTGGATAATGGCACTGCACTCCTCAGTAAGAGCAATCGTGGCATATTCCTTCAATTTCCTCTTATTAGAGATTATCTCCTTCAAAAACTTGACATAAGTCGGCATTTTTGCTAGGGCCTCTGCAAAAGGAATGTTGATGTGTAACTGTTGTAAGGTTTACTACAGTTAAAAACCAATCGTGCAAGTGTATACTAATATACGCGTAGCACAATAGGATCGAACCCACAGGGAAGGGAAATCAATCACTACTCTATATTCTTCTCTAATCTAAAGACCTGACGAAAAGCAATTGTTGTGTTTATATATAGATCTTCTAAAACAGAAATTAACAATTAAATAGAATTAACCAAAAATAATAACTTGACCACACGAATTAATTTCAGTAAACTAAATAGGCAGGGGAAAACAATGAATCATGCAATCAAGAGCTGATAGTATACTCGTCTGACAAGTGTAATTCTACAACCTAGTCACTTATATTTGTATTACCCTCTCTCAAGGTGTAACCAAGTGCTTAATTAGTGTTCAATGTTGCTCTCGCAATCACCAATAGTCAATTAAACCATATGAACAAGACTAGTGCAATTCAGTATTCTAGCGGCTCGGCGTGGAATAAGATTACTGTTGTATAAGCTAGGACCAAATCACTTTGTACCCTACAACTTAGAAGTTATGAAAACCATCTAAATTACCATCACTCTTTCGATATATAGGCAATTCTGGGACATGCTAAGGTTGGCCAGACCGTTGCAATTCAAATTAAGTCCGCTTTCAAAACTAAGAATCACACAAGTCATTCAAGCATTATATCAAACATCTATCATGCATTCATCATCACCCCCTAGCCCTAGAGAATTAACTACTCATAATTAAAGGAAAACTCATAAAACTAAAGGAAATTGCATTAAAATAAACCAGATTCATCGAATCTAAACAATGTCTAAAAATTAAACTCATAAACATTCTCGCAATTCTTGAAAATTAAATCTACTTAAGAAAACTGAATTTAGGAGGAATTAGTTTAAATAATAAAGCAACAATAAAACCAGAAAAACGGAATTAGTCTCAATCGATCCATCTGAATTCTCTGAAAAAACGCTTGAAAACTTCCTGCAGCAACTGTCTCCCAGCTCCCCTGAACTACTCTGAAGAACTCTCCCAAAAATAAGACTCTAAACGCACATAAATATCAGCCCTAAAATCTCTCGCTGACAAAGGTAACGGGCGTTACCTATCCCCATGCATTTCTTGTTAACGCCCGTTACAAGGCTAAATCGTGCCTACGCTTTTATAAGTGGTAACGGGTGTTACCACATCTCTTCAGTCCAAGGGTAACAGGCGTTACCCTTCCCACACTAGAAATCATCCCCTCCTGCCTCTAATAACGGGCGTTCCCAGATCTGTACTGCCATGGAGTAACGGGCCTTACTCCTTTCTTTCGCCTCAAGTGATGCTCCTGTATCTATTAACGGGAGTTGCGGAAATTGCCCTCTTACTTGGTAATGGGGGTTACCCTATTTTCCTCCAAAAATACGTGAAATTGCTTTGCTTCGCCGTTTCGTAACTCCAACTCTAAAAATCACCTAAATAAAGCAAAATAAACACATAAACGTATCAAACAACACCAAAATATAATCTAATTAACGCTCAAAATCATGCAATTTCTATACACAATAAAATCCCCCACACTTGAATATTGCTCGTCCTCGAGTAATACGGTAATCAAGAAAACACATCCTCATCAAACCATTTCCTCAAAGAAATCATCAAACCTTCGCCTAACAAGTCTAGCTAATCAAATCAAATACTCGTAAACATAAGATCCTCAAAACTTAGTATGCAAAGTATACCCTTGTGTAGTGTGTGAATCAAACGAAACAATGTACAAAAATTAGAATGACAAATTCACAATTCCCTCCTAACCCTAATCATCAACTTCGGAATACACTCTTCACACCTATCTCCACTAATGGAATTAAATCATGACTTAGGATCAGTGGTCTTTCGGGCTTGTAATGTAGGTTTAGGGTAAGGTTATGAAAATTTGGATCAAGTGACTACACACCAAGCTTACATCATTCAATCTATTTAAAACACGAAACACTTCCATTCTCCATTAATACGAAAATCGCCCCAACTCTTCAATTGAATCCTACACTCTCAAATTCACACTTTGTATAGTTTTCTTTTCTTTTCTCTTTTGGTCTTTCTTTTTTCTTTTCTTTTTTTTTCTATCATTCTTTGTTTCGTACTTTTCTCATTTTTTTTCTTTACAATATCCTCTCAATTTCAATCACAAGAACAATAAAAAGGGGTCAAGAGATAGATAATTCCCATACAAATCAAACGAGCAAGCCTTGGTGTAAAAATTATCAAGGTAGGTACTTCTATGTTGTGCATTGGCTTATAATGCAGCTACAAAAATTCTTTGCACAACAATTAGGCTCAGTGGGGTCAATAAGATTACGTTATTTAGTGAAAAACGGCTAAACAGTAAAAGGCTTATAATCCTCCGACAACGAATGCCTACTTCACTTCCTTAATCTTTCATTAGCTCAAAATTTTGCCTCAATAGGACTAAAATGCATCCTAATCGAATCTTAGACTCATTCAGAAATTATCAACTCATCTTTCTAAGCAAGGTACATTATCTCGTTCAAAAGTGCTCTAAATATAAGGGCATACTCACACACTAAATCATCAAATCTCATGCAATTTTCCTCAATTCAATAACTTATTCTAGCATAAGCTCAACAATCAAACTTCAAGAAAAATTTCAAAACGAGGGAAAATTTTCAAAAATTCTCACAATTACTCAATTTTTAGCCACTCACAAGTGCAACTATATCTAAACCTGCAAATCTTCAATAAAACTCATAACAAACACAGACACAGACAATTCCTCCCCCACACTGAAATATTGCAATGACCTCATGCAAATGAAAGAATTAAAGGCCAAGAAAACTCCCTGATTAGACGAAGAACCGACAACGTGCTAACAAAGAATCCAAAACATGAACAAGTGACTAGAAACACGGATCAAGTGCACAGGCAATTGATAATCAACATGCATCCAACAATTAACACACAAGTCACAAATTCCAAATAAAAGGAGGGTACATTGCATTGGAAATTAAAGAGGCTACCCATAAGCAAAGAAAAGTAGTAGCAAGATTATCCAAAAGTGTGCAAGAATATCAATTATACAAACCAAAATACCGAATAAAAGAAATAATAGGAGCAAAGGCAACAAGGTCACTGATCAGGTGGTGGGGCAGGGCCTCTGAAATAGCTATCCAAGCGCTGGTATAGGCCCTGGAACTGCTCATCTACATAGGTCGTCCATGTGTCAAATCTCTGATCAATATGAGCACGAAAATCCACCATCTCCTGCCTCTGAGCATTGAATCCCGTCTCAACTCTGGCCATCCTAGCATTGGCCTCAGCAAGATCCAATCTCATCGTGGCCAGACTGATATTCAAAGCACGCACAGACATGGGTGCATCATCCTCCTACTGAGGGACCGGTCTTGGGCCATCCTCCCTCCCCTCAGGAACATCCGGGATCTCGTCAATAGCAGCCTTAAGCTCATCCGGCAGCTCATCATAAGTAGCAAAGCCCAAAGCATACATCTGCCTGAACCTATCCCGTGCCCTCTTTGGCCACCATGGCAACAACCGTCCTTCAAGGGGCTCCTCCGTCCACTCAGTGATTAAGCCTATATTCTTCCAATTGTCCTCATCCAAGAACGGGTACATTCTCAGTGGCTCCGCCTTTTTGGGCCTCCATCCTAGACTCTTTGCGATCATGGTCACATAAGCCCCCTGACCTATAACACCTGTATTTTTATTAGCAGCATCCAACATTCTCGCAGTCAAATCCCAAGTACCATTATATCGCCGTCCTTCCCTCATCATGTACATGATTCCCAATTCGGTAGCCTGGACATTGCCCTCACTCTTATTACGGGCATAAAAGCTGCAACTCAAAATCTTATGCACAATCCTCCATACCACACTATCCAAATAGGTCGCCTTAGTGTTCCGTACATGATAATTAGGTGTGTTGAGCTTCAAGGGAAACAACATCCGAATTTCCTCTCGCTCATTAACACTCCAAGTGGGGAGGCGAGTCTCCCCGTCCTGGGAAAATCCAAATACCCCCCTCAATGTGCCAAGGGAAACAGATTAGGGGCGTCTAGCATTAAAAGAGAATGTAACCGGCTCATTATGACCCGGATGCCAATTCATGGTGGTGAAGAAGGCCGCGGTGAGCTCCGGATAAGTGAGTGCATCTTCCTCCAAAAATTCCAACCATCCAGTGTTATCAAACAGAGTCCGTATCTCATCCCACACTCCTATGCGGATCAAAGCATCTCTTTTAAAGAATTTTGTGGGGAAAACCATTCTCAAAAGCGCCCTACCAAAGGGGTTGCCAACTCTTTCGATAACCACATTTCTCGTTTAACTTTGGGCCCTAGCCCTAGAAGTCCCAGAACTCGAAGCTTCTTCCACACGAGTACGCTTTGAACGTCCCATATTTCCTGAAATTAGCAAAAATAACCAGGCAAAACAATCAATTATCAATCAAAAATTCACTTAGGTAATTTATCGAACACGTTGTAGGGACAATCCTATGATAGGGGTTTTAGCTAAAATTCTTCAATCTACCCCAAACCAAACCAACATTATCCTAAATTAGCACAGTTATAGTTCCAAAATCACTCAAATTCTACTCCAATCTCGGTTCTAACCACCAATATATGACTAGAAACTAGGGTACGCTACAAATTAACCATACTCAACTAAAGTTCTACCCTAAGGACAAGCACTACTCCTAGCATGCAATAAAACAAAGGATGTACCCATTACTTCCAAAATTTCATCACAAATTCAACATTAACCCCATAGTCACACCACCATATATGGGGATAGAGAAGTGTAAAACTGTCAACGATAGAGGGGGAGTGCTTACCAACAAAAAGAAGAGGAAGTGCGGGTGTGTGGTGGAGGTGCTGTGGCGGTGGAAAACTCCTGGTGCTTCTCCTCTCCCGTGTGCGTGTGTTTGTGTTTGTGGAAGGGGGAAAGGGGTAGGTTTTAAATTAAAATTTCTCCCAAAAATGTGTTATTAAAGGCCCAGGTTTTCCATAGGCTAAATTAAATGGGGATGTGCCGATAGGTGTCTTATAAGCCATCATATACGCCCATAGTACATCATCTAACTTCGATGCCCAATCCTTCCTCTAGCTATTTACTGTTTTTTCCAAAATCTGTTTAATCTCCCTATTGGAAATTTCAACTTGCCCACTCGATTGGGATGATACGGGGTCACCACTCGATGGTGAACTTCGTATTTCTTCAAAAGAATCTCTAGAGGCTTATTACAGAAGTGAGAGCCTCCGTCACTAATAAGAGCTCGGGGAACTCCAAATCGACTGAAAATATTCTTCCTCAGAAATTTCAACACAACCTTGGAATAATTAGTCGGTGATGCTATGGCTTCAACCCACTTAGAGACGTAATCAACTCCTACCAGAATGTACTTATTCCCGTTGGATGATGGAAACGGACCCATAAAATCAATTCCCCATACATCAAAAATCTCAATCTCAAGAATATACCTCAGTAGCATCTCATCTCTCTTCCCAATATTACCTGTCCTCTGGCATGAATCACATTTGGTCACAAACTCGTGTGCGTCCTTAAACAGTGAAGGCCACCAAAATCCAGATTGTAGCGCCTTTGCAGCAGTCTTATTCGCACTAGCGTGACCTCCATAAGGGCTGGAGTGGCAGTGATAAAGCACCTCCTCTATCTCATCCTGTGGGACACATCTCCTCACCAGATGATTAGAACAGTGTCTATAAAGCAACGGTTCTTCCTAATAGTAATACTTTGCATCAGAAAGGAATTTTCTTTTCCGGTGGAAACTCAAGTCAGGAGGTATAATTTTACTGACCAAGTAATTCACAAAATCTGCATACCACGGTACTCCAGAGTCTACTTTAAACAATTGCTCATCTGGAAAATTCTCCACTATAACCTGTTCTTTTTCCTCGACTGTCTCCTCAATTTCCAATCGTGACAAGTGGTCTGCTACCACGTTCTCTGTGCCCTTCTTGTCTCTAATCTCCAAATCAAACTCTTGGAGTAACAATATCCACCTGATGAGGAGTGGTTTACTATCTTTCTTGGACGAAAGGTACTTAATGGTAGCATGATCAGTGTATACCACAATTTTTGAACCTATTAAATAAGAACGAAACTTGTCAAATGCATGTACAATAGCTAACAGTTCTTTTTCAGTGGTGGAATAGTTTAGTTGTACATCATTAAGTGTTTTACTAGAATATGCAATAACATGTAAACGTTTCTCCTTTCTTTGGCCAAGGACAACTCCTATGGCCAAGTCACTAGCATCACACATTTCAAATGGCAAAGTGCAGTCCGGTGCCACCATAATGGGTGCTGAAGTAAGTTCTTTCTTCAACCTGTCAAAAGCCATCAAACAGTCATTATCAAAGATAAATTCAGCATCCTAAAAGCATACAAAGAGGTAAGGTGATTTTGGAGAAATCCTTAATAAACCGGCGATAAAATCCGGCATGGCCAAGGAAACTCCTAACTCCCTTAACATTAGTTGGTGGTGGCAACTTTGCGATCACTTCAATTTTGGCCTTATCAGCTTCAATTCCCTTCTCCGAAATCCTATGTCCTCACACAATCCCTTCCTTCACCATGAAGTGGCACTTCACCCAATTCAGAACTAGATTAGTCTCTTCACATCTCTGCAGAACTTGAGTTAAATTCTGTAAACATGATTCAAAAGAGGAACCAAACACAGAGAAATCATCCATAAATATTTCCATGGTACGCTCAATAAAATCAGAGAAAATGGCCATTATACATCTTTGAAACGTAGCAGGGGCATTACACAATCCAAAAAGCATTCTCCTAAAGGCGAAAGTACCATAAGCACAAATAAAAATGCATTTTTCCTGATCTTCCGGGGCTATAGCTATCTGATTATAACCTGAGTACCCATTCAGAAAACGGTAATATGCATGCCCGGCTAATCTTTCTAACATTTGATCAATGAAAGGAAGGGGAAAGTGATCTTTCCTGGTCGCAGTATTTAGTTTTCTGTAGCCAATACAAACTCTCCATCCCGTGACTGTCCTAGAAGGAATCAATTAATTGTTCTCATTTTTAACTACAGTCATCCCTCCTTTCTTAGGCACAACCTGAACAGGACTAACCCACTTACTGTCCGAGATAGGATAAATAATTCCCACATCTAACAGTTTTATTACCTTAGCCCTAACAACTTCCTTCAAGTTTGGGTTTAGCCTGCGTTGGTGTTATATAGAGGGTTTATGCTCTTTCTCCATCAAAATTTTATGCATGCAAATATCTGGACTAATTCCCTTAATATCGGAAATAGTCCAGCCTATTGCTCGTTTATGGGTTCTCAACACCCTTAACAAAGTATCTAATTGCAATTCAGATAATTCTGCAGACACAACAATAGGTAATGTATCAGATTCGCCTAAGAACGCATACTTCAGATGATTGGGGAGGGGTTTCAATTCCAAGGTAGGTGCCTTAACAATAGATGGAGGAGGAGTGGGCTTACCTGTACCCAACTCCTCATAAACAAACATTTGCCGGAAGGGTACGAATGGGGTTACCTCAAGTTCTCTCGAATAAGCGGTAATCTCTTCTAGTAACTTCTCTCCGTCTATTTTCTCTTCCAGTCCCTGTAAACATAATTCAAGGGGGTCATCTTGCAGCGCTGAAATTGAAATAATATCATCTATCATGAAACACTGTTCTCCCACTATTGGTCCTTTTATGGTCTTGAACAGGTTAAGCTCCACTTGCTCTTCCCCCACTCTTAGGGTCAACAATCCATTCTTTACATCAATCAACGCTCCAGCTGTGGCAAGGAAAGGTCTTCCTAAAATCAATGGCATATCTCGATCCTCTTCTATGTCAAGCACAAGAAAATCTACTGGAAGGTAAAACTTGCCGACCCTAACAAGGGCATTCTCCAAGATCCCGGTGGGATATGTGATTGATCCATCAGCTAATTAAAGTGACACTATAGTTGGCTGTAGATCTTCCAACCCTAATTTCCTGCAAATAGACAAAGGCATTAAACTCACACTAGTGCCAAGATCACATAAAGCTTTATTGAAAGTTAAATTGCCAATAGTACAAGTGATAGAAAAACTCCCTGGATCCTTAAGCTTCGGTGGAAGCTTATGCTGAATAATGGCACTGCACTCCTCAATGAGTGCAATCGTGGCATATTCCTCCAATTTTCTCTTGTTAGAGAGGATCTCCTTCAGAAATTTAACATAGGTCGGCATTTGTGCTAATGCTTCTGCAAAAGGAATGTTGATATGTAACTCCTTAAAGATGCTTAAGAACTTCTCAAACTATTTCTCCAATCTCTGCTTCTGCAATCTTTGGGGAAAGGGAACCGGTGGCACATACTCCTTGGGTGCCACATTTACTTTTGGTTTTGAAGGGAGCTCTTTCTTTTTCTCTTCTAGATTTCCCTCCTTTGTCTCGACTACTCCTTCCGGCTTCTTTCCATCAGTGTTACCTTTATCAGAATCTGTAGGCATCCTTGGTCCTTCGTATTTCTTGCCACTTCTCAAGGCTATAGCTTTGCACTGTTCCTTATGAATGTTTCCGGTTTGATCTGGCAACATCCTTTGGCCTATTGTATTCAGTGATTGGGCTATCTGACCGATCCGAGTCTCTAAATTCTTATTCTAATTCACCACCTGCTCTACCTGAGTTTCCAATTTCTGATATTTGTCCAAAGACACTGCTATGAACTTCTCAAGTGCAGCCTCCCATCCTTGCTTCTGTTCCGGAAAGGGTTGAGTATGAGGGATGTAAGGTGGAGGTTCTGGTTGCATCAGATAACGGCCTGGAGTATGGATTAGGCCTGGTCGACGTAGATCCTGAGGTTTAGGTTGGAACAGCGGTCTAAGTTACGACACTGCTTGTTGAGGATAGTTCCCCCAACTAGGGTTGTAAGTGTTGATGTTATTAGCATAGCTCACTTGCCTTTGCACCTGCTCACCGACATTGGAATAGGGACATATGTTAAACACATGTGGACCACTACAAATATCACAAGTTACCTGCACTGGTTGGAATTGTGTTCCAATAGCATTCACGGAAAGTTGGTCTAATTTGTTTGTGAGAGCTTCAATCTGAGCATTGATGGCGGTCAGGCCATCGAGCTCTACGATTCCTACTGCAACCTTAGTCGGTTGAGGATAGTTCCCTTCTTGCACAAAAACATAATTCTTTGACATATTCTCTAAAAGTTCAGCAGCAACCGTTTCGGACTTTGATAAGAAAGCTCCGCCAGCAGCGGTATCCATCGCTCCTCTAAAAGTGGGGAACATCCCATTATAGAATGTCTGAATCAGTAGCCAACTAGGAATCCCATAATGTGGACACTTCTTCTGTAAATCCTTAAATCTATCCCAAGCCTCACAGAAAGGCTCTCCATCCATCTGTCAGAACCTTTGGATCTCATTCCTGTATTTCGTGGTTTTGCTGAGAGGGAAAAATTTGGCCAGAAAGGCCTGAGAAAGTGCCTCCCAGCTTAGAAAGAATTCATTCGGTACAATACCCAACCATGCCTTGGCTCTTTCCCTAAGTGAGAATAGGAAGATTCTAACTCGGATGGCATAGGTTGTGTTATTATGGATCTTGAAAGTATCACACACTTCAAGAAAATACTCAAGATGTGAAGTTGGATCCTCCAATGGTAATCCCGTAAACTGATTGTTTTGCCGCAAGTTTATGATAGCTGGTTTGATCTCAAAGTTATTTGTTGCAATCGGGGGACGAGTTGTAGTTTGAATCACCCTCGCATTTCATATATTGTAATCTCTAATCACAGGAGGAGGTGGCTCTTGAGGCGGATCTACCACCCCTCCGTCTCTCGCATTCGTAGGATCTTCGGCCATCGAATCTGCACAAGGTCAAGGAATGCCCTTAGCTCAATTCCACAATGACAAAGACTACAAACACAAGATAGAATAATGGTCTAAAGCACTAGATCAAAATATTTAAGTTATTGATTTAAAACGCCTTCCCTGGTAACGGCGCCAAAAACTTGTTGTGATTTTAAGCAAAGATTAGGCAATCTGACCAATCTGAGTCTCCAAATTTCTGTTCTGATTCACCACCTGTTCTACTTGAGTTTCCAATTTCTGATATCTGTCCAAAGACACGGATATGAACTTCTCAAGTGCAGCTTCCCATCCTTGTTTTTGTTCTTGTTGAGGTGGTGCGACGTGGTATGGAGCCGGTGGTCTCGGTTGAAACTGAGGCCTCGGTTGAAATTATGGTTGGGATTGAAATTGTGGTGGTGGTTGTGGTTGTTGATCATTTTGGGTGTTAGACCAAGAAAAATGCGGGTGGTTCTTCCAACCTGGGTTGTATGTGCTTGAGCAAGGATTATTCACCGGTTTTGAATTATTTGCATAGCTCACTTGCTCTTGCACTTGTTCACCTGCATTGGTATAAGGACACATGTTAAATGCATGTGGACCACTACAAATTTCACAAGTTACCTGTACTGGTTGGGCATAAGTCCCAACTGCATTCACAGAAAGTTGTTCCAATTTCTTGCTAAGGGCCTCAAATTTGGCATTAATGGCAGTTAAGCCATCTAGTTCTAAGACTCCCGTTGCACCCTTGGTTGGTTGAGAGTGGCTCCTTTCATGCACAAAAACATCATTTTATGACATGTTGTCTAACAATTCAGTGGCGACCATCTCAGATTTTGACAAGAATGCTCCACAAGCTGCGGCATCCATCGCCTCTCTGAAAGTTGGGGACATCCCATTATAGAAAGTCTGTATCAAAAGCCAACCCAGAATGCCATGATGAGGGCATTTCTTTTGCAGGTCTTTGAATCTCTCCCAAGCCTCATAGAAAGACTCCCCATCCAATTGTATAAATCCTTGAATGTCATTCCTGTACTTCGTGGTTTTGCTAAGCGTGAAGAACTTGGCTAGGAAAGCCTGAGAAAGTGCGTCCCAACTCCGAAAGGATTCATTAGGTACAATAATCAACCATGCTTTAGCTCATTCCCTTAATGAGAATGGGAAAAGCCTGACTCAGATGGCATCGGGTGTGACATTGTGAATCCTGAAGGTATCACACACCTTAAGAAAGTACTCAAGATGTGATGTTGGATCCTCCAGTGGTAACCTTGAAAATGGATTGTTCTGTAGCAAATTGATTATAGCTTGTTTGATCTCAATGTTGTTTGCTGTGATCGGGGACAGACTACGCTCTGAATTGCCCCAGCATTCGGCAAGTTGTAATCCCTAATCGCAGGAGGAGATGGGGGTTGTGGATCTTCAATTCCACCGCCTCTTGCATTGTTCGGATCTTCAGCCATTTGTTCGATGGTGGATTTCTTGCCTTGCTTTTGCTTTCTCCTAATGGTGCTAAGTGTTCTCTCAATTTCCGGATCGAAGGGTTCTAGTTCTGGATTTTGAGATCGTCGCATGCACCGTGGACCTGCACAAGAGCAAAGAAAATCCTTAGTTCAATTCCACAATAACAAAAGACTATGAAAACAAAGTAAAGTAATGGTCTAAAGCACTAGATCAAAATATTTAAGTAATATTGATTTAAAATGCCTTCCCCGGCAACGGCGCCAAAAACTTGTTGTGATTTTAAGTTAAACCAATCGTGCAAGTGTACACAAAAAATATACGTGTAGCACAACAGGATACAGGGAAGGGAAATCAATCACCACTCAATATCTCTTTCTAATCTAAAGACCGGACGAATTCAAGTTGGTTATTAATCTACTAAAATGAGAATTAAACAATTAACTAGAATAAAACACAATTAACTAATTAACACACGTGGATTAAATTCAATAAACTAATTAGACTGGGGAGTAATAACTATGCATTCACGATTCAATATAATACTCATTTGACAAGTGCAATTCTACAACCTAGTCACTTAGATTCGTATTATCCTCCTTCAAGGTATAAACAAGTGTTCAACTAATTTCAACGTTGTTCCCACAATCATTAATAATCAATTAAACCAATATGATCAAGACTAGTGCAATTCAAACTCTAGCTGCTTGGCATAGAATAAGATTTACAAGTTGTATAGATTAAGAAATAAATCTCTTTGAAATCTAAATCTACCAGTTATGAAAACAATCTCAATTACCTTTAATCATCCCATACTTAGGCAATCATAGGTTATGCTAAGGTTGGCCAGACCGTTGCAATTTAATTCAAACAAGTTTTCAAAACTAAGAATTAACACAAGTCATTCAAGCATTATATCAAACATTTAGCATGCATTCATATCACTCCCCTAGCCCTAGGGGTTTGGCTACTCATAATTAACTCAAAACTCATAAAACTAAAGGAAATTGCATTAAAGAAATTCATGTTCATCAAGTTGAAACAAACTCTCAAAAATAAAACCCTAAACATTCATAAATTCTAGAAAATGAATCTGAACATGTAAAACGAATTAAAACGAAACTTAGAGGAATTAGTTTGATGATTAAAGAAATAAATAAAACCGAAAAAATTGAAATTGTTTGAAGAATTTGATCCTTTTGTCTTCTTGAAATTCTCTAGAAAACTCTTTCCGAAGCTCCGTATCTCTCTCTCAATGTTAGGTCACAAACTCCAGAAGCCACCCTAAAAAATACTCCAATTCGCGTATATATAGCCGAACAAAAACTCGCTCGCCACCCTAGGTAACGGGCGTTACCATTCCAAGCACATCTTTCATTAACGCCCGTTACTAGCCAAAAATCGTTTCCGCACTTTTATTAGTGGTAACGGGCGTTATCATTTTTACACTGCCCAAGGGTAACGGGTGTTACCCCTTATGTTCCAAAGTTCCTCACCTACTGCCTCTGGTAACGGGCGTTACCAGAGTTGCTTTCAGGGAGTAACAGGCATTACTCCCTTAATTCGCCAAAAGGTGACCCCCTGCCTCCGTTAACGGGGGTCAACGAAACTATTCTTCCAAAGAGTAATGGGGGTTACTCCTATTTCGTCCGAAAATTCATGAATTTACCTCGTTTCGTCATTTCTCAACTCCAAGTTCCTAAACACCTAAATGGAGCAAAATAAATACATAAACGCATTAAACGACAGAAAAATATACTCTAGTTAATGCTCAAATTCATAAGAATTTTACACTCAACATCATCCAGTTTAGCTCCCTATAATCAATGCACATTCTCAAAGTCCCGTCTTTCTTCTTCACAAGTAGGACCGGTGCACCCCAAGGGGAAGAACTCGGACGAATGTACCTACTAGACAGTAACTCTTCGAGTTGCTTCTTCAACTCTTTCAACTAGGTTGGAGCCATCCGATAAGGAGTTTTAGAGAAAGGCTCGGCATCTGGGTACAAATTGATCACAAACTCAATTTTCCGTTCTGGAGGTAAAGAACCAAGACTCTCCAGGAAAACCTCGAGAAAATCCTTCACCACTTCTGTCTCCTCAAGCTTAGCCTGATGTTTTGGCTTGTTAAGAAGATAGGCAACAAACCCCGTAGCACCTTCACAAACCATTTTGTAAGCCTCGGTAAAAGACAACAAAGATGAACTCTTCGAACTCGAACCCATGAACACCTTTGAACCCAACTGGACTCTTAGCTCGGCAATCAACCTTAGCATAGTGCTTGAAGAGCCAATCCATACCCAAAATGGCACCATACCGGTGCATTGGCATCACCACAAAATCTGTCAAGTCGTCATGACCCTCTATACTCATCGGTACCTCCTTAAACACACGATCTGTCTTTAGGTTCCCACCCAAAGGAGAACTAACCACATAATACACGGAAGTACAAACAGTAGGCAAGCATAAAGTAGCAACCAAATCATGAGAAAGGGCACATGAACATGCACCAAAGCCCCACATGCATCGATATTTTGGAAATTGTGTTTTACTTCAGGATATTGTTCTAATATCAACAAGTATCACCGGGAAAAAGGCAAACGAAGCAAGTCTCTCCGGTCTACAAGAAGTTTAGGGAATTTTGATCTTTCGAAGTTGTTTGATGATGATGATGATGTCAAGATTGAGAAGGGCTTGTTTGAGATATTGGGGTTAGAAGATTTGTTCTAGGATTTTCCAAGGGAAGGTAAAGCACACGACTCGTTTAATTTAAGGTTGAACTTCAAGGTAATTCAAGAAAATGAAGTTGAAATTCGAAGAGCTCGGGAAGAGTTCACTTTGGAGATTTTATTCGAGAGTTCTACTACGAGCTCATCCCTCCAAGAACAATATCAAGAAAACTTCGAGAATTCTCAAATCTTGAATGAGAATTAAAGAATATGATCGATTTTATATTGGAACTTGAGAAATTCGAAGTCGAAAAAGCTTGCCTCAAAGTTCAAAATCATGTACAAGAGATTCAAGGTGAAATTTAACAAGATTTTCAAGATCAAAGGTGCATACTTGGTTCGAGGAAATAAGGGATACAGTTCAAATGGAAATAGATAAACAACGGTTTGGATTTCATATTTCTTATGTGGAATGAGAACTCGGTTTGAGTTCGAGTATGAGAAAGAGATCCAAGTCATAAGAAAATCTTCAAGAACTTTAAGAGGTCAACCATCTCAAGAATGAGGAGATTTTGCCACAGTAGGTGGAATCGATCCCTTTCCCACCGGAATCGATTTAATGCTCTTTTTTCAAGGACCGAAGCATATGGAAGAGATGGTAGGAAGAAATTGAAGGATGCTTCAAGTATGAGAAATTGGGATATTTAGGGAGCGTTTGTCCGAGGAACAAAAAGTTGAGGCCTTTGAAACGCGGTGACTTCAAGATCCCGATTCAAGTACAAGACAACACCTTGGAAAGCAAGAAAGTGGACACCGAACTCGACATTTCCACCTTCGTGAACGGTACATTAAACATACATAGCATCTCATACATGCATATTTAATCTCGGGGAAACCCACTTCTTTGTTACTTCTCTCTCTTTGTTGTTTCTTGGTGTTTACTTGTTGCTTGCATTACTGCTTTCCTTCTTTGCGTGAACTATCTTCTTAGAGAGTTTGGTGAGGTCGAGTGCTCGGGTGATTGTGAGTTATGAGGGCCGAGGTTGCCCGGTGGCTTTGAGTGAAGGCGCCTTATTCAGTTACGGAGCTACCTTAGGCGTGGGTTGGTTGTTCGAGTGCCGGGTTGAGCTAGTGGTTGCTTCTAGAAGATCCGTTTGGGCTCAACGATATTTTTGGGTAATAGATTGAAGGCTAACCGGTCTATATCCTTTGTAAAAGCGGTTGGTTATTCTGGGATGATGCGACAAGCTTTGTGGCTTACCTTTAGGTTAATCGAGGGATCGAGCCAAGCTTGAGGAGATAAAGATCGAAGTAAGGCTCTCTTGATGTTTCCTTGAGGGTTGGAATTCATTACCACTCGATAGGGACATTGATGTTGTTGTGGTCTTTATCCCGGAGTTGAACCTTGTTTAAAGACTCCCTACTAGACGACTCTAGCAAGGATGTTGGCGTTTAAGATGTAGTTGACGGCTCTTAGAAGGTAGTTTCCTTAATTTGAGTACTTCTTTGTGGAGTGCTTTAGTCCTATCTGGAGAAGAAGACAGAACCTTAAGATTAGTATAAACTACCGTGAGCTGCACAGGCTAACTGTGGAAGATAAAATACCCTTTTTCTCGCTTAGAGAGTTGTTCGTCCGTTTCCAACGGTCCGTGGTCTCCGCCGAGTTGGGTTTCAACAAGGGTATTATCGACTACGTAATTTGGTAGAAGAACCGAGAATTACCTCAAATTATTAGGATTTGAAAGGAGATTCGTCTTTCTTTAGGAGGTTATCCACTTGACATGAATGACAAAGAAGAACCGGTATGATGTGATTGTTGCGAGAAAAGACATTGCAAACTTCATGAAGTAATGACTAAGGCACCATCGGTTGAAGATCGAGCATTATTAACTGGAAGGATTCTCCAACTACTTTCGAGTTCTATTTGGAAGTGGGAGCAAATGACTGAGGACTTCGTGTCCGGTTTGCTAAGGCTAAGGAGATTTCAATGGGAATTGAGTGGTGGCCCGTTTCAACGAGTTGACCCTGTAGACGAATATTCGTCTACTTAAAATGTGATACGTGTAAAAAATGAATATTAATTATCAAATTTAATTCCTTCTATTTTGATATTTTTGGATTGTTATTAAATCAAAATCCATAAAATATTTAAATAGTTGATTTAATTGATAATTTTAATATTTATTTTGTCATCAAATCAAGTGTCGACATGTGTCAAGATTGAAGTGTTCCGACGAATCAAATCTAGCCTGTAGCTCAATTGGTTATGACCAATCAAATGAAGACATGTAGCATGTTTCAACAAGTGGACCAATCAAATTAAAACATGTTATTTATTTATTTTCTTTAATATAAATTCATATTAAAGTAATAAATAAATAAATACATTTGATATTATCCCTTTAAATTAATTAATTAATTAATTAAGGGATAAGTATCACAAAACTCATTCCTACACCCATAAATGGAGGTCATGGGTAACACTTGAAAAACATCGACTTCGAGATCGACACCAAGGACATTGGGATCAACACTTGGACATCAACAAGGAAGAGAACGACATCAAAGGAGTCTTCACGCCATCAAGTCTACATACGTGCGCGAGTCTTCCATCATCAAGTCTGCTAAGTCTTCTTCTCCTCATCTTCAAGTCTTCAAATCTTCGGCTTCAAATCTTCTCGGCGTTCTTCAAGTCTTCGACATGAAATCTTCACGTCGGTCTTCAAGTTTGCAAATTCGTCCTCAAGTATTCTTCAAATGTGATCTTCAAATCCGACTACAAAGATTCTTCAATTTCATCAAAGTATCAAGAGATTGAGATCTTCGCCAAGCAGTCTCCATCCGTCAAATTCGGAAAAGATCAAATTCACGTATTCGGGAATAAGTTTCACGCCCTCGAACACAAAATTGAAGAGAAGAATCAGAGGAATAGATTTGCTAGGATTTATTCCATCAAATTCATTAAATTCTTTAAATTTCTATATTTGTTGTTCATACTATTTTTAGTCTTGTAACATTATTTTGTAGACAATAAAATTTGTTGTGAACAAATTTTGGCACGCCCGGTGGGACGGATCCTACTGTTAGGAATAGTACCCTAGAAAGCCGATTGTATATCCGCTTTGTGCTTTTCCTTATTGTAATCACAGACAATCTTTGAATGAAATAACGAATTGAGGCAACACTTCTTTATATGCTCTTGTTTGGTATGCGTTTACTTTATCTGTGCATGTATGAGAACTCCCCTAATCCTGATGACTTTGGGACTCTGCCATTTAGGTGAAATGGTTCATGAAACGAGCCCTATATCACATAAGTCATGATTAGTAAAATACTCCAAGCCGATGAGTCCTACAGACAGTGGGAGTGTCAACCTGACTCCTCTAAGGCTTGCTTGTGGGATCACGCCCTTAAGAAGGACCACCTTGTTTCATGGAGGTGGAAAGTGTATAGTTGATACGTGCGTGATACATGAGGGTGCTTACTTTAATAAGTGAGTTCACTGAGGCGCCCCGTGTGAGAACATTCCTAAATGGGAAAGGAAGTTTCTATTTTAGGAAATGGAAACTTCCAGATTAGGAAATATCTCACGAGTCATTGATGTGATTAATTGATCCTTAGACTTGAGGTTCCTTGTCACTTTATGAGTTAACTCTGTAGTCTTAGGTATAAGCTTTAAAGGGTGTCGTCTTAGACAACTGATTCAAGGCTTATGCTGGGGCTGCACAAGTGACTCATGAAAGTGAATGAGAATCAAGAAAGGACCTACACTTGCATTTGCAAGGTGATCTCTTATTGTGTAAGTCATTCATATGCCATATGGAGTCCTTGGCCAAGGCAGTAGATCAAGACATCAAGAAAAGGGTTTCTTGGATTGAGATCAAATGGATATGAAATGCACTTAGCTTTAAGACCGGATTATTAGGGTTCTGATTATTCCCTTGCCCTAGATCTTGGTTGAGAGATAGTAAGTAGGAGGATTGTATCTCACATGAATCAATGACTTAGAGGTTCTGTCGAATCCGAACATTCCAATTCAGCTAGGGGTTAAACACCTGTTGCTAGACTATGGTCGTTTAATCTGTGAACTGATTAATTAATTAGTGAATTAATTAATTGGGGTCACTGCTAATTGAATTGAGAACCTAGAGGGTCACACACAACAACTTGGTTACATGAGTTGAGGCTTGAAAATGATTAAACGAGTTAATCGAGCCTAGAGGGTTCCACACGTGTGAAGCCACACGTGTGGGTCACGTGAGTGACACGTGTCCTTGTGACACGTGTCACACACGTGAATTTATATGTATATTAAATAATTAATTAGTTAATTATTTAATAGACTTTGGTTTAATTTTGAATTAAAAAGAAAGTCTAATTTTGGAGAAAATAATCTAGTTAATTAATTATGAATTAATTAATTAGATAAAAATAAGTTATTTATTTTATAATAAATAAAGTATAAAATTATCCAAAAATAGTTTGGATATTTTTAGCTCTCTTAAAAGTTGACTAGAATTAGAATTCAAAGTCAAAGTTGGAAAATACTTGGTGATCAAGTAATAGGAGAGAGAGGAACCAAATCCTTGTCCAATAAGGATTTGGATCGGCACTCCCTCCTATATATAGGGGAGCTCGAGCTCCCCTTTAGAGCTAATAGACAATTCTTGGTTCATGTGTTGAACACCTTCCTTTCTCCAAGATTAAATTAAACCCTAGGTTAAGCCTAAACACTAACTAGAGAACTAGCATCCTTACTAGTTAGATTGTGATCAAGTTGGTGGACTTTCTCTAGAGACTTCAAGTTAGAAGTTTGAAGATTCGAGCTTTACCAAGGAGAGGGGATCAAGCCGCGAGAAGAGCGTTCTTGGGTGGCTTGAAACGCTTCAAGAAAGAATAAAAGAAAAGTAAGTTTTCTATCTTTACGAATTTGATTACACGATTCCGAGTTCAAGGTCCTTTTGTTGGGAAATTTTTTTAAATTCCGCTGCTTTCTGATTCGTGTTTTCCAACAAGTGGTATCAGAGCCACCTCGTTAATCGTGTTTCTGATTCGTCTCAATTATTCTGAATTTGGTAGAAATTCTTAGGCTTAGATGCGAATTAGGTATTCATGAGTTCTTTTAGAAAGCCTGAATTACGAAACTGTAATTTTTTCTGAATTTCTAAAACTGTTTTCTCAAATTGTGTTTTTGAAAATTGTTTTGATTAAAATATGTTTAAATCGAATTTTTTAATTTTGGATTGAACCGGGTTTTCGAGAAACCCAGAAATACGAAACGAACACGAAAAGCAACGAGCCTAGGCGTGCTAGCACGTCGCACGCCCAGGCCCGTCGCCGCCGCCCAGTTCCTCCCGCAACAGCGCGGGAGCCGTTCCAGGCGCGCCTAGGCGCGCCCGCCCAGCCCGTCCCGCAACCGCGCGGGACGCCTGCCCAGTCCGCCTAGTCGCGGCGGGCGCATGATGCGCGGCCGGCGAGCGGCAACTGCCGCGCGCTGTGCGCGCGCTGCTGCGCGTCTGTGCCTCGCGCGGCTAGGCCCCTTTTCGGGCCCGTTTTCGTGTTTCGTGTTTTTCGTGTTTTCAGTCCGTAAAATCCCGATTTAATTTTATTTTAATTTTATCTTTTAAAATCAGTTTTGTTAAAATAAAATTATTTTAAAATTTTAATTAAATTGGGATTTTTGAGAAATTGAAGCGATTTGGATTTTGGGAAAATTATGAACTTTATTTTCTGAAAATAATGAAAGAATAAAATTATTAATTTTGGAAATTAATTGGAATTTTATTGGTTTGTTGTTTTTCGGGTTTTATTGAAAAGGCTCTTGAACAAGAATTTCATCTAAGTCGTGTTTTAAGTCATTAGGACTTGAAACGAGAATTTTAATTTATTGGCTAAATTTAAATTCTCGCAAAAGCATGTTAGGTGATCATGGGTTTAGATCTATGTATGGTTTTAATTTATGCACATGGATGGTTTAAATTGGGGTTGGAGCCCTATAGTTGCGTTTTTCAATTGAGGTTGGAGCCTCACTTATGTGCGTACTGTTATGTGATTTATTATGTGGCTTTCCATATTACTGTTTTTGAGGCCGGGGTATGCCCCGTGTAATTGTCTAAGGCCAATATGAAGATTGAGCCTTATTACTTTATGTCTTTTTCTTTTTATTGTAATTTGAGAGTAGAGATAGGTGGTGAGGTTTTTATTTTCATTTTGGAGACAATGCACCCAAGGAGTAAGATGGACCACATTCAAGTAACAAGGAGGCCATAAGTGAAGACCCCTCAAAATGTTAGGGAGGGGAATCTCAATTGTTAAATGTAATAGAAATAGGGCTCGTATTTTGTTACCGCTTTCCCTTATGTGATTTAAACTGTTTATGTGGCATGTATGTTAGAACTTGTGATTGTGGAGTGGCTCCCACATATCACGCATAAGATAGGTAGAACCCATGATCATTACATGTTAGTATCATGCTAGGACATGTTATCTGTTTATGTGCTTGTTTGAAATGCATTTAAGTGTACTTGCATTAATCAAGACTAATAAAATTGGATAACATATATGTTGGTGAGGTCGAACCGGACAACTCTCCTGTTGATTCGAAAATTCCCATTAAATATTAAGCTAATTTCGAACAAATAGATGTTTAATTCGAGATGCAAATTTTGAATTAAATTCCTAGCATTCCATCAATAGGTTTTAAGTTTAGTAAGTAAAGCTAGTTATTGTCCGCGAGTCGTGGGATAGATAGTAGAGCTTATTAGTTCTTAGTTACCTAATTGATCATTTTAAATGATCAATATTTCGTGGTCAATTTTAGCAAGGGCGATGTCCGCGAGTCGTGGGTCGTTCGAACTAAGTTTTGGTCATGATCTTATGATTGATGGGTCTAGCTTAACGCCTAAGTAAATATAGATGTCGCACGAGTCGTGGGTCCATATTGAAAGATAGGTGATGCAAAAACAATTACTAAGAGTTCTAAAGGTGTTAGAATTGGTAAGTTGTACCTACCTAGGGTTCTTACTTAGAATGTCCGCGAGTCGTGGGTTCGAGGTAAAATGACTAGGATCTTAGTACCCATTGGGAAACGTGTTCCTCTTAGATCTTTGGGAATTCTAGATCTTTGAAAAACAGTGGGAGCTACATTAGATTAAAGACCTTATCTTTTGTATATCGTTATAATTCAACATGCTCACTAGTTCTCTGTATTACCATTTAGGTCGTAGATTCTGTGATTCTCTACGTGTTTTGAAATGGCAACCAAAAACCCTCTTGTATCGATCCTCGAGTCAAACAAGTTGACTGGTCCCAACTATTCTGATTGGCTGAGGAATCTAAAAATCATTTTAGATTCTGAGAAGAGAACTTATGTTCTCTTCGAAGGCGGGCCGAGCGGGATGCGATTCAGAAGTGGAAGGATGATAATCTCCAAGCCCGTTGCCTTATGTGGCTAACATGTCTCCGGACTTGCAAAGGCAACATGAGGCCATAGAATTTGCTTGGGAGATTTACGACCACTTAGAGCAACTTTACCGCCCTCATGAACGTGTTACAAGGTATAACACTTCAAAGGAATTGTTCCACTTGAGAATGAAGGAAGGTTCAAGTGTCCATGAATATGGACTCAAGTTTCTTGCCCTTACTGAGAAACTTGCTTCCATGGACATGCCACTGAAAGATGAGCTTTCAGTGGATTTGTTGCTAGCTTCGCTCCCACCATCATTCAACCCATTTGTCCTTAACTTCAACATGAATCATGCTGGTGCTACCGTAGCTGAGCTGATTAGTCAGCTTGTGACTGCTGAAAGCACGATCAAGAAGGACAATAAGGTTTTGATGGTGAATGCTCCATCTTCCTCTTCTGGGCCTTCTAAAGGTAAGGGCAAGGAAGCCCATAAGAAGAAGAAGAAACCCCTTAGGCCCACTGGTGGCATTTCGAAGGGGAAGGCCCAAAAGAAGAAGCGTGATCAGAAAGAGGATGTTTGCTTCCATTGTGGCAAAGCGGGACATTGGAGGAGAAACTACCCAGAGTACAAGGCTACTCTGAAGAAAGGTATCTTTCTCGTTGAAGTAAATCTTTCTATTAATTCTAGTTCTTGGGTACTTGATACCGGTTGTGGAACTCATATCTGTAATGATGTACAGATGCTAAGTGAAGTCCAACAACTCAAAGAAGGAGAATGTGTCTTGAAGATCGGCGATGGCTCAAACGTTGAAGCTCGAGCTTTAGACACAATTAGATTAGATTTAGGTAGTTTTGAGTTAGTATTAAATAAAGTCCTTTATGTACCGAGCATTATTCGTAATATAATTTCAGTTCCAATATTAGATTGTGAAGGTTATGAAACTTATATTAAGAATGGTAAATATTTTATCAAACGGAACAACTCTTCCGTTCATATCGGTACTCTAAGTAACGGACTTTACCTAACTCAAAATATCAATATTATGAATATACAACGAGAAACAAAGCGTAAGAGAGATGACAAAGTTTCAGCTCCCTTATGGCACGCTAGATTAGGACACATTTCCAAGAACAGAATTAGCAAGATAAACACTTTAGGATCATTCTCTGAAAATGATCTCAAAGAGTTAACTTCTTGCGAATCCTGTCTCAAAGGAAAAATGTCCAAAGTCCCTTTTAAAGGAACTGTGGAACGTGCCACTAAGGTTTTGGATTTGATCCATACTGATGTTTGTGGACCGCTTAGTGTAAGCACTAGAAACAATCATCAGTATTTCATAACCTTTACTGATGACTTTAGTCGGTATGGTTATGTATACTTAATGAAGTATAAATCTGAAGCTTTTGAGAAATTCTTAGAATTTCAAAAGGAGGTTGAGAACCAAACTGGTCACAAGATCAAAGCACTTCGATCTGATCAAGGAGGCGAATATCTTAGTGAAGAATTCCTTAATCATCTCAAAGATAATGGGATTATCTCTCAGTGGACTCCTCCGGGAACTCCTCAGCTTAATGGAGTTTCTGAGAGAAGGAATCGAACCCTACTTGATATGGTTCGTTCCATGATGAGTTTCACTGACTTACCACCTTCTTTCTGGGGTTATGCCCTAGAAAGTGCAGCAAAGATGTTGAATCTAGTTCCCTCTAAGTCAGTCCCTAAAACGCCCTATGAAATGTGGCATGGTAAAATCCCTAGTTATTCTTATTTAAGAATTTGGGGTTGTCCTGCTTACGTGAAGAGGACAGTGGGAGATAAGTTAGAATCTCGTTCTAACTTATGCTACTTTGTAGGTTATCCTAAGGAATCCATAGGATACTATTTCTATGATCAATCTGAGCAAAAGGTGTTTGTTTCCAGAAATGCCACTTTTCTTGAGGAACCGTTCCTTAAAGAAAAGAAAGCCAAGATCATAGAATTAGAAGAAGTACAAAGTGACCCCACACCACCCACTAAAGAAACGTCCCACTCTGATCAACCACAACCAATCACGAATTTCGATACACATGAAAATCCTCCTCTAAGGCGTTCTGAACGCAATCCTAGACAGCCGGAGAGATGGTATGGATTCTTCCATGAAATCTCTCAAAAGGATAATGATCCTTCAACATATGAGGAGGCACTTTCAGATTCTGAGTCTGAACAGTGGATAGAAGCCATGAAATCCGAAATGGATTCCATGAACTCCAACCAAGTTTGGACCTTGGTAGATTTGCCTGATGGGGTCAAACCCATAGGTTGCAAATGGATCTTTAAGAGAAAGCTTGGAGTTGATGGAAGCATTGCAGCCTACAAAGCAAGACTGGTTGCAAAAGGATTCACTCAGAGACCCGGCGTGGACTTTGACGAAACCTTTTCACCAGTTGCAATGCAAAAGTCTATTCGGATCATGCTTGCCATTGCTGCATATTATGACTATGAGATATGGCAAATGGATGTGAAAACTGCCTTTCTCAATGGTGACATTGACAAAGACATTTATATGGAACAACCTATAGGTTTCACATTCAGTGGGAGTGAGCAAAAGGTTTGCAAACTCCAAAGATCAATCTATGGATTGAAACAGGCTTCTAGGAATTGGAACATTCGATTTGATGAATCGGTCAAAGCGTTTGGCTTCATCCAAATTTCGAATGAATCATGTGTGTATAGAAAGGAATTGGAGACCTCAGTGCAATTCTTAGTACTTTATGTTGATGACATCCTTCTTATTGGGAATTCGAAGGATGACATGAAAGTGACTAAGTTATGGTTATCGAACCAATTCAAGATGAAAGATCTTGGTGATGCGTCCTATATCCTTGGAATTAAAATCTATAGAGATAGATCCAGAAGGTTAATAGGACTATCACAGTCGATGTACATTGACAAAGTATTGAAGAGATTCAATATGGAGTCAGCAAAGGTTAAGAACCTTCCTATGAGTGTAGGAATATGTCTTTCAAAGAAGATATGTCCTAAGACTAACCTTGAGAAGGAGAGAATGACTCATACACCTTATGCATCAGCAATAGGTAGCATAATGTATGCAATGTTATGTACTCGACCGGATGTGGCTTATGCACTTAGTGTAACAAGTCGTTTCCAATCTGACCCTGGAGATGGTCACTGGGCTGCCGTGAAGAATATTCTTAAGTACTTGAAAAGTACTAAAGATTTATTCTTAGTTTACGGAGGTCAGAAAGATCTTACTGTCGAAGGATACTGCGATGCAAGCTTTGCGTCTGACTTAGATGATTTTAAGTCAATGTCAGGATACATTTTCTGCCTAAACGGCGGAGCAGTGAGTTGGAAGAGTTCCAAGCAAACAACCACTGCAGATTCGACCACTGAGGCCGAATACTTAGCTGCAAATGATGCAGCTAAGGAAGGTGTTTGGATTAGAAACTTCATTCAAGAGTTGAATGTTGTTCCTAGCATGAAAGACCCCATTACTGTGTTTTGTGACAACACTGGGGCAGTTGCTCAAGCAAGAGAACCAAGATCTCACCAACGGACCAAGCACATTATGAGGAAGTATCACCTAATCCGTGATATTATCAAAAGAGGAGATGTGCTAATTGAGAGGGTCACATCAGCAGAGAACGTGGCAGATCCACTTACTAAACCCCTTAGTCGAGAAGCTTTCCAAAGGTCATCTTCAGAAGATGGGACTTAGAATAGCTTTAGAATGGCTTTGACGGGCAAGTGGGAGATTGTTAGGAATAGTGCCCTAGAAAGCCGATTGTATATCCGCTTTGTGCTTTTCCTTATTGTAATCACAGACAATCTTTGAATGAAATAACGAATTGAGGCAACACTTCTTTATATGCTCTTGTTTGGTATGCGTTTACTTTATCTGTGCATGTATGAGAACTCCCCTAATCCTGATGACTTTGGGACTCTGCCATTTAGGTGAAATGGTTCATGAAACGAGCCCTATATCACATAAGTCATGATTAGTAAAATACTCCAAGCCGATGAGTCCTACAGACAGTGGGAGTGTCAACCTGACTCCTCTAAGGCTTGCTTGTGGGATCACGCCCTTAAGAAGGACCACCTTGTTTCATGGAGGTGGAAAGTGTATAGTTGATACGTGCGTGATACATGAGGGTGCTTACTTTAATAAGTGAGTTCACTGAGGCGCCCCGTGTGAGAACATTCCTAAATGGGAAAGGAAGTTTCTATTTCAGGAAATGGAAACTTCCAGATTAGGAAATATCTCACGAGTCATTGATGTGATTAATTGATCCTTAGACTTGAGGTTCCTTGTCACTTTATGAGTTAACTCTGTAGTCTTAGGTATAAGCTTTAAAGGGTGTCGTCTTAGACAACTGATTCAAGGCTTATGCTGGGGCTGCACAAGTGACTCATGAAAGTGAATGAGAATCAAGAAAGGACCTACACTTGCATTTGCAAGGTGATCTCTTATTGTGTAAGTCATTCATATGCCATATGGAGTCCTTGGCCAAGGCAGCAGATCAAGACATCAAGAAAAGGGTTTCTTGGATTGAGATCAAATGGATATGAAATGCACTTAGCTTTAAGACCGGATTATTAGGGTTCTGATTATTCCCTTGCCCTAGATCTTGGTTGAGAGATAGTAAGTAGGAGGATTGTATCTCACATGAATCAATGACTTAGAGGTTCTGTCGAATCCGAACATTCCAATTCAGCTAGGGGTTAAACACCTGTTGCTAGACTATGGTCGTTTAATCTGTGAACTGATTAATTAATTAGTGAATTAATTAATTGGGGTCACTGCTAATTGAATTGAGAACCTAGAGGGTCACACACAACAACTTGGTTACATGAGTTGAGGCTTGAAAATGATTAAACGAGTTAATCGAGCCTAGAGGGTTCCACACGTGTGAAGCCACACGTGTGGGTCACGTGAGTGACACGTGTCCTTGTGACACGTGTCACACACGTGAATTTATATGTATATTAAATAATTAATTAGTTAATTATTTAATAGACTTTGGTTTAATTTTGAATTAAAAAGAAAGTCTAATTTTGGAGAAAATAATCTAGTTAATTAATTATGAATTAATTAATTAGATAAAAATAAGTTATTTATTTTATAATAAATAAAGTATAAAATTATCCAAAAATAGTTTGGATATTTTTAGCTCTCTTAAAAGTTGACTAGAATTAGAATTCAAAGTCAAAGTTGGAAAATACTTGGTGATCAAGTAATAGGAGAGAGAGGAACCAAATCCTTGTCCAATAAGGATTTGGATCGGCACTCCCTCCTATATATAGGGGAGCTCGAGCTCCCCTTTAGAGCTAATAGACAATTCTTGGTTCATGTGTTGAACACCTTCCTTTCTCCAAGATTAAATTAAACCCTAGGTTAAGCCTAAACACTAACTAGAGAACTAGCATCCTTACTAGTTAGATTGTGATCAAGTTGGTGGACTTTCTCTAGAGACTTCAAGTTAGAAGTTTGAAGATTCGAGCTTTACCAAGGAGAGGGGATCAAGCCGCGAGAAGAGCGTTCTTGGGTGGCTTGAAACGCTTCAAGAAAGAATAAAAGAAAAGTAAGTTTTCTATCTTTACGAATTTGGTTACACGATTCCGAGTTCAAGGTCCTTTTGTTGGGAAATTTTTTTAAATTCCGCTGCTTTCTGATTCGTGTTTTCCAACAAGTGGTATCAGAGCCACCTCGTTAATCGTGTTTCTGATTTGTCTCAATTATTCTGAATTTGGTAGAAATTCTTAGGCTTAGATGCGAATTAGGTATTCATGAGTTCTTTTAGAAAGCCTGAATTACGAAACTGTAATTTTTTCTGAATTTCTAAAACTGTTTTCTCAAATTGTGTTTTTGAAAATTGTTTTGATTAAAATATGTTTAAATCGAATTTTTTAATTTTGGATTGAACCGGGTTTTCGAGAAACCCAGAAATACGAAACGAACACGAAAAGCAACGAGCCTAGGCGTGCTAGCACGTCGCACGCCCAGGCCCGTCGCCGCCGCCCAGTTCCTCCCGCAACAGCGCGGGAGCCGTTCCAGGCGCGCCTAGGCGCGCCCGCCCAGCCCGTCCCGCAACCGCGCGGGACGCCTGCCCAGTCCGCCTAGTCGCGGCGGGCGCATGATGCGCGGCCGGCGAGCGGCAACTGCCGCGCGCTGTGCGCGCGCTGCTGCGCGTCTGTGCCTCGCGCGGCTAGGCCCCTTTTCGGGCCCGTTTTCGTGTTTCGTGTTTTTCGTGTTTTCAGTCCGTAAAATCCCGATTTAATTTTATTTTAATTTTATCTTTTAAAATCAGTTTTGTTAAAATAAAATTATTTTAAAATTTTAATTAAATTGGGATTTTTGAGAAATTGAAGCGATTTGGATTTTGGGAAAATTATGAACTTTATTTTCTGAAAATAATGAAAGAATAAAATTATTAATTTTGGAAATTAATTGGAATTTTATTGGTTTGTTGTTTTTCGGGTTTTATTGAAAAGGCTCTTGAACAAGAATTTCATCTAAGTCGTGTTTTAAGTCATTAGGACTTGAAACGAGAATTTTAATTTATTGGCTAAATTTAAATTCTCGCAAAAGCATGTTAGGTGATCATGGGTTTAGATCTATGTATGGTTTTAATTTATGCACATGGATGGTTTAAATTGGGGTTGGAGCCCTATAGTTGCGTTTTTCAATTGAGGTTGGAGCCTCACTTATGTGCGTACTGTTATGTGATTTATTATGTGGCTTTCCATATTACTGTTTTTGAGGCCGGGGTATGCCCCGTGTAATTGTCTAAGGCCAATATGAAGATTGAGCCTTATTACTTTATGTCTTTTTCTTTTTATTGTAATTTGAGAGTAGAGATAGGTGGTGAGGTTTTTATTTTCATTTTGGAGACAATGCACCCAAGGAGTAAGATGGACCACATTCAAGTAACAAGGTGGCCATAAGTGAAGACCCCTCAAAATGTTAGGGAGGGGAATCTCAATTGTTAAATGTAATAGAAATAGGGCTCGTATTTTGTTACCGCTTTCCCTTATGTGATTTAAACTGTTTATGTGGCATGTATGTTAGAACTTGTGATTGTGGAGTGGCTCCCACATATCACGCATAAGATAGGTAGAACCCATGATCATTACATGTTAGTATCATGCTAGGACATGTTATCTGTTTATGTGCTTGTTTGAAATGCATTTAAGTGTACTTGCATTAATCAAGACTAATAAAATTGGATAACATATATGTTGGTGAGGTCGAACCGGACAACTCTCCTGTTGATTCGAAAATTCCCATTAAATATTAAGCTAATTTCGAACAAATAGATGTTTAATTCGAGATGCAAATTTTGAATTAAATTCCTAGCATTCCATCAATAGGTTTTAAGTTTAGTAAGTAAAGCTAGTTATTGTCCGCGAGTCGTGGGATAGATAGTAGAGCTTATTAGTTCTTAGTTACCTAATTGATCATTTTAAATGATCAATATTTCGTGGTCAATTTTAGCAAGGGCGATGTCCGCGAGTCGTGGGTCGTTCGAACTAAGTTTTGGTCATGATCTTATGATTGATGGGTCTAGCTTAACGCCTAAGTAAATATAGATGTCGCACGAGTCGTGGGTCCATATTGAAAGATAGGTGATGCAAAAACAATTACTAAGAGTTCTAAAGGTGTTAGAATTGGTAAGTTGTACCTACCTAGGGTTCTTACTTAGAATGTCCGCGAGTCGTGGGTTCGAGGTAAAATGACTAGGATCTTAGTACCCATTGGGAAACGTGTTCCTCTTAGATCTTTGGGAATTCTAGATCTTTGAAAAACAGTGGGAGCTACATTAGATTAAAGACCTTATCTTTTGTATATCGTTATAATTCAACATGCTCACTAGTTCTCTGTATTACCATTTAGGTCGTAGATTCTGTGATTCTCTACGTGTTTTGAAATGGCAACCAAAAACCCTCTTGTATCGATCCTCGAGTCAAACAAGTTGACTGGTCCCAACTATTCTGATTGGCTGAGGAATCTAAAAATCATTTTAGATTCTGAGAAGAGAACTTATGTTCTCTTCGAAGGCGGGCCGAGCGGGATGCGATTCAGAAGTGGAAGGATGATAATCTCCAAGCCCGTTGCCTTATGTGGCTAACATGTCTCCGGACTTGCAAAGGCAACATGAGGCCATAGAATTTGCTTGGGAGATTTACGACCACTTAGAGCAACTTTACCGCCCTCATGAACGTGTTACAAGGTATAACACTTCAAAGGAATTGTTCCACTTGAGAATGAAGGAAGGTTCAAGTGTCCATGAATATGGACTCAAGTTTCTTGCCCTTACTGAGAAACTTGCTTCCATGGACATGCCACTGAAAGATGAGCTTTCAGTGGATTTGTTGCTAGCTTCGCTCCCACCATCATTCAACCCATTTGTCCTTAACTTCAACATGAATCATGCTGGTGCTACCGTAGCTGAGCTGATTAGTCAGCTTGTGACTGCTGAAAGCACGATCAAGAAGGACAATAAGGTTTTGATGGTGAATGCTCCATCTTCCTCTTCTGGGCCTTCTAAAGGTAAGGGCAAGGAAGCCCATAAGAAGAAGAAGAAACCCCTTAGGCCCACTGGTGGCATTTCGAAGGGGAAGGCCCAAAAGAAGAAGCGTGATCAGAAAGAGGATGTTTGCTTCCATTGTGGCAAAGCGGGACATTGGAGGAGAAACTACCCAGAGTACAAGGCTACTCTGAAGAAAGGTATCTTTCTCGTTGAAGTAAATCTTTCTATTAATTCTAGTTCTTGGGTACTTGATACCGGTTGTGGAACTCATATCTGTAATGATGTACAGATGCTAAGTGAAGTCCAACAACTCAAAGAAGGAGAATGTGTCTTGAAGATCGGCGATGGCTCAAACGTTGAAGCTCGAGCTTTAGACACAATTAGATTAGATTTAGGTAGTTTTGAGTTAGTATTAAATAAAGTCCTTTATGTACCGAGCATTATTCGTAATATAATTTCAGTTCCAATATTAGATTGTGAAGGTTATGAAACTTATATTAAGAATGGTAAATATTTTATCAAACGGAACAACTCTTCCGTTCATATCGGTACTCTAAGTAACGGACTTTACCTAACTCAAAATATCAATATTATGAATATACAACGAGAAACAAAGCGTAAGAGAGATGACAAAGTTTCAGCTCCCTTATGGCACGCTAGATTAGGACACATTTCCAAGAACAGAATTAGCAAGATAAACACTTTAGGATCATTCTCTGAAAATGATCTCAAAGAGTTAACTTCTTGCGAATCCTGTCTCAAAGGAAAAATGTCCAAAGTCCCTTTTAAAGGAACTGTGGAACGTGCCACTAAGGTTTTGGATTTGATCCATACTGATGTTTGTGGACCGCTTAGTGTAAGCACTAGAAACAATCATCAGTATTTCATAACCTTTACTGATGACTTTAGTCGGTATGGTTATGTATACTTAATGAAGTATAAATCTGAAGCTTTTGAGAAATTCTTAGAATTTCAAAAGGAGGTTGAGAACCAAACTGGTCACAAGATCAAAGCACTTCGATCTGATCAAGGAGGCGAATATCTTAGTGAAGAATTCCTTAATCATCTCAAAGATAATGGGATTATCTCTCAGTGGACTCCTCCGGGAACTCCTCAGCTTAATGGAGTTTCTGAGAGAAGGAATCGAACCCTACTTGATATGGTTCGTTCCATGATGAGTTTCACTGACTTACCACCTTCTTTCTGGGGTTATGCCCTAGAAAGTGCAGCAAAGATGTTGAATCTAGTTCCCTCTAAGTCAGTCCCTAAAACGCCCTATGAAATGTGGCATGGTAAAATCCCTAGTTATTCTTATTTAAGAATTTGGGGTTGTCCTGCTTACGTGAAGAGGACAGTGGGAGATAAGTTAGAATCTCGTTCTAACTTATGCTACTTTGTAGGTTATCCTAAGGAATCCATAGGATACTATTTCTATGATCAATCTGAGCAAAAGGTGTTTGTTTCCAGAAATGCCACTTTTCTTGAGGAACCGTTCCTTAAAGAAAAGAAAGCCAAGATCATAGAATTAGAAGAAGTACAAAGTGACCCCACACCACCCACTAAAGAAACGTCCCACTCTGATCAACCACAACCAATCACGAATTTCGATACACATGAAAATCCTCCTCTAAGGCGTTCTGAACGCAATCCTAGACAGCCGGAGAGATGGTATGGATTCTTCCATGAAATCTCTCAAAAGGATAATGATCCTTCAACATATGAGGAGGCACTTTCAGATTCTGAGTCTGAACAGTGGATAGAAGCCATGAAATCCGAAATGGATTCCATGAACTCCAACCAAGTTTGGACCTTGGTAGATTTGCCTGATGGGGTCAAACCCATAGGTTGCAAATGGATCTTTAAGAGAAAGCTTGGAGTTGATGGAAGCATTGCAGCCTACAAAGCAAGACTGGTTGCAAAAGGATTCACTCAGAGACCCGGCGTGGACTTTGACGAAACCTTTTCACCAGTTGCAATGCAAAAGTCTATTCGGATCATGCTTGCCATTGCTGCATATTATGACTATGAGATATGGCAAATGGATGTGAAAACTGCCTTTCTCAATGGTGACATTGACAAAGACATTTATATGGAACAACCCATAGGTTTCACATTCAGTGGGAGTGAGCAAAAGGTTTGCAAACTCCAAAGATCAATCTATGGATTGAAACAGGCTTCTAGGAATTGGAACATTCGATTTGATGAATCGGTCAAAGCGTTTGGCTTCATCCAAATTTCGAATGAATCATGTGTGTATAGAAAGGAATTGGAGACCTCAGTGCAATTCTTAGTACTTTATGTTGATGACATCCTTCTTATTGGGAATTCGAAGGATGACATGAAAGTGACTAAGTTATGGTTATCGAACCAATTCAAGATGAAAGATCTTGGTGATGCGTCCTATATCCTTGGAATTAAAATCTATAGAGATAGATCCAGAAGGTTAATAGGACTATCACAGTCGATGTACATTGACAAAGTATTGAAGAGATTCAATATGGAGTCAGCAAAGGTTAAGAACCTTCCTATGAGTGTAGGAATATGTCTTTCAAAGAAGATATGTCCTAAGACTAACCTTGAGAAGGAGAGAATGACTCATACACCTTATGCATCAGCAATAGGTAGCATAATGTATGCAATGTTATGTACTCGACCGGATGTGGCTTATGCACTTAGTGTAACAAGTCGTTTCCAATCTGACCCTGGAGATGGTCACTGGGCTGCCGTGAAGAATATTCTTAAGTACTTGAAAAGTACTAAAGATTTATTCTTAGTTTACGGAGGTCAGAAAGATCTTACTGTCGAAGGATACTGCGATGCAAGCTTTGCGTCTGACTTAGATGATTTTAAGTCAATGTCAGGATACATTTTCTGCCTAAACGGCGGAGCAGTGAGTTGGAAGAGTTCCAAGCAAACAACCACTGCAGATTCGACCACTGAGGCCGAATACTTAGCTGCAAATGATGCAGCTAAGGAAGGTGTTTGGATTAGAAACTTCATTCAAGAGTTGAATGTTGTTCCTAGCATGAAAGACCCCATTACTGTGTTTTGTGACAACACTGGGGCAGTTGCTCAAGCAAGAGAACCAAGATCTCACCAACGGACCAAGCACATTATGAGGAAGTATCACCTAATCCGTGATATTATCAAAAGAGGAGATGTGCTAATTGAGAGGGTCACATCAGCAGAGAACGTGGCAGATCCACTTACTAAACCCCTTAGTCGAGAAGCTTTCCAAAGGTCATCTTCAGAAGATGGGACTTAGAATAGCTTTAGAATGGCTTTGACGGGCAAGTGGGAGATTGTTAGGAATAGTGCCCTAGAAAGCCGATTGTATATCCGCTTTGTGCTTTTCCTTATTGTAATCACAGACAATCTTTGAATGAAATAACGAATTGAGGCAACACTTCTTTATATGCTCTTGTTTGGTATGCGTTTACTTTATCTGTGCATGTATGAGAACTCCCCTAATCCTGATGACTTTGGGACTCTGCCATTTAGGTGAAATGGTTCATGAAACGAGCCCTATATCACATAAGTCATGATTAGTAAAATACTCCAAGCCGATGAGTCCTACAGACAGTGGGAGTGTCAACCTGACTCCTCTAAGGCTTGCTTGTGGGATCACGCCCTTAAGAAGGACCACCTTGTTTCATGGAGGTGGAAAGTGTATAGTTGATACGTGCGTGATACATGAGGGTGCTTACTTTAATAAGTGAGTTCACTGAGGCGCCCCGTGTGAGAACATTCCTAAATGGGAAAGGAAGTTTCTATTTCAGGAAATGGAAACTTCCAGATTAGGAAATATCTCACGAGTCATTGATGTGATTAATTGATCCTTAGACTTGAGGTTCCTTGTCACTTTATGAGTTAACTCTGTAGTCTTAGGTATAAGCTTTAAAGGGTGTCGTCTTAGACAACTGATTCAAGGCTTATGCTGGGGCTGCACAAGTGACTCATGAAAGTGAATGAGAATCAAGAAAGGACCTACACTTGCATTTGCAAGGTGATCTCTTATTGTGTAAGTCATTCATATGCCATATGGAGTCCTTGGCCAAGGCAGCAGATCAAGACATCAAGAAAAGGGTTTCTTGGATTGAGATCAAATGGATATGAAATGCACTTAGCTTTAAGACCGGATTATTAGGGTTCTGATTATTCCCTTGCCCTAGATCTTGGTTGAGAGATAGTAAGTAGGAGGATTGTATCTCACATGAATCAATGACTTAGAGGTTCTGTCGAATCCGAACATTCCAATTCAGCTAGGGGTTAAACACCTGTTGCTAGACTATGGTCGTTTAATCTGTGAACTGATTAATTAATTAGTGAATTAATTAATTGGGGTCACTGCTAATTGAATTGAGAACCTAGAGGGTCACACACAACAACTTGGTTACATGAGTTGAGGCTTGAAAATGATTAAACGAGTTAATCGAGCCTAGAGGGTTCCACACGTGTGAAGCCACACGTGTGGGTCACGTGAGTGACACGTGTCCTTGTGACACGTGTCACACACGTGAATTTATATGTATATTAAATAATTAATTAGTTAATTATTTAATAGACTTTGGTTTAATTTTGAATTAAAAAGAAAGTCTAATTTTGGAGAAAATAATCTAGTTAATTAATTATGAATTAATTAATTAGATAAAAATAAGTTATTTATTTTATAATAAATAAAGTATAAAATTATCCAAAAATAGTTTGGATATTTTTAGCTCTCTTAAAAGTTGACTAGAATTAGAATTCAAAGTCAAAGTTGGAAAATACTTGGTGATCAAGTAATAGGAGAGAGAGGAACCAAATCCTTGTCCAATAAGGATTTGGATCGGCACTCCCTCCTATATATAGGGGAGCTCGAGCTCCCCTTTAGAGCTAATAGACAATTCTTGGTTCATGTGTTGAACACCTTCCTTTCTCCAAGATTAAATTAAACCCTAGGTTAAGCCTAAACACTAACTAGAGAACTAGCATCCTTACTAGTTAGATTGTGATCAAGTTGGTGGACTTTCTCTAGAGACTTGAAGTTAGAAGTTTGAAGATTCGAGCTTTACCAAGGAGAGGGGATCAAGCCGCGAGAAGAGCGTTCTTGGGTGGCTTGAAACGCTTCAAGAAAGAATAAAAGAAAAGTAAGTTTTCTATCTTTACGAATTTGGTTACACGATTCCGAGTTCAAGGTCCTTTTGTTGGGAAAATTTTTTAAATTCCGCTGCTTTCTGATTCGTGTTTTCCAACACCTACCTCTCATCTCTTCTCTTCCGTATTGAATTCCTACTTCTACGAGTTCTTCATGGCTCCTAAGAAGGATCAACGCACGCCAAAGAATAAGGAAGTTAACCAAAGTTCAAAATCTTCTACACATAGTCATCTTGACGACTCAAGATCATCTGATGGCTTGACTCCTCCGACCCCTAAGGAAACTAATCCGAAGGAAACTCCCTTTGGAGAGAGTACTAAGGGAACGAAAACGATGACAGGTGGAGATCAAGTCGGGCAAATGGCTCAGACGATAGCGCATTTGCAACAGGCTTTGGAAGAGAAGGACTTCCAGATCGCCAAACTCATGAGCAAACTAGAAAATAACGATCCTACTCAGTCTAGTCGCAATCCTCGGACTCCTTCAGTTCAAATCACCGATGGAAAGCAAGTGAATTTTCCTCCTGAAAAACACGACTCTGCGAGGACAAATCACTCTATCGCCACTTTATCTGTTCAAGAACTGTAAGACATGATAACCAACACGATACGAGCTCAGTATGGCGCTTCATATCAGAATTCTCCATCATATGCAAAACCATACACTAAGCATATCAACTCCTTAAGAATGTCAATGGGTTATCAACCGCCGAATTTTCAACAATTCGAGGGCAAAGGCAACCCGAAGCAACATGTCGCCCAATTCGTAGAAACTTGCAACAACTCGGGGACATATGGAGATCATTTGGTTAAGCAGTTCGTACGATCGCTTAAGGGAAACGCGTTTGATTGGTACGTCGACTTAGAGCCCGAATCAATCGACAGTTGGGATCAGATGGAGAGAGAATTTCTCAATCGGTTCTACAACACTCGTCGCATAGTAAGCATGATCGAGTTGACCAACACGAAACAATGGAAAAAATGAACCGGTCGTGGATTACATCAACCGTTGCCAAGCACTGAGTTTGAACTGCAAAGATAGACTCTTCGAAATATCTACAGTGGAAATGTGTACTCAAGGAATGCATTAGGGGCTCCTCTACATTCTTCAGGGCATCAAACTTCATACTTTTGAAGAGTTAGCTACTCGTGCCCACGATATGGAACTGAGTATTGCAAATCACCGATCTTTGTTTTCACTAAGAGAAAAATAAAGAGAAAGAGAAGATCGCTGGAAGAATGAGAAGTTTGCCAGAGCCTCTACCGAAGAGCCTATGGCCATTTGAGTTGCTACAAATGTCCCTCTAAGTATTGAGAAGAACATAAATTTTGGAGACCAACACAACTCAAACGACAATCATTGGCTTATTCTCATAAAAAGACAACAAAAGGAATACCCTTTCGCTAACGCCGATGTCCCATGTATTTTCGATGAACTTGTTGAAAGAAGGTTGATCAAATTTCCCGAGCCAAAACGCCCTGGAGAAAGTAGCAAAGTGACTCATCCCAAATATTGTAAATATAATCGAATTATCAGTTATCCTATTGAAAAGTGTTTCGTGGTCAAGGAAAAGATAATGTCATTGGCCAGTGAAGGAAAAATAATCCTTGAAGATGATGATAGTGATGACGGGGAAGATGGAGATGTTTCTGAGGTGCATCATGCCAATTTGATTGCAACTAGGAACCCTTTGTGCAATTCTCAAAGTAAGAAGGTGATCTTTCCTCCATTAGAACTCTCGGGGGTATCGACAATGCTTCAGTTTGGAAGTGTACACCCAATTTTGGTGAAAAACTTGCTTGCTGACAAAAGAAGTGAACAAGAAGCAACTCCTCTCAACAAAGCTACTGATAGCGACAAATGGATCCTCATGACTCACTGAAAAAGTCTACGACAGCATGCTGATCAAGTTCTTCCACCACTTTCAAAGAAAAAGTCAATGGGAACCAAGATCAATAGACGAAATCCACCAAGAAGTCCGAAGAATTCTCGGGCAACTCAAAAGAAATTAGAAAAGATATGCAAGCCAAATCCTACAACACTTGGAGATTTCTTTCCAACTGCATTTCTTGGAGAAGCTGACAACGTGTTTCCAAGCAAAAACAACAAACTGACAGATAAAGCCAAGTTACGTGTCAACATCCGAAAGTCAAATTCCAAAAAAGACCATCATAGATGAAGGAGAATGCTCCTTAACACACGAGCCTAAACTGCATGTTACTCCTTGTTTGCATGAGTATAAACTGTGATAAAAAAAATATATATATATCGAACTACGTCATGACTTGATCCTCTTTGGGGGTACGTAGGCAACTTGAATACTAAAATTTCAAGTTCAGTCATATCTTTAAACAAATTTGAGTTTCTTCCCAAAATCACTTAAATTGGTTGGAAGTTTCGAAAAACTCGTGAAATTCCAACTCTGGGGGCATACGCTGTAGTCATTCAGAATCATAATAATTTTTAGAACGACGAACAAATCCACAAAAAGAAAGTTACATGAAGAGATGTGAAAGAAAATTTTATTCCATAAATTGGTGTTCTTTTACATTAGTGACAAAAGGAGTACAAAAGCATGACAAAAGCTACTACATTTTATCTAAACTCTCCATATGATGTCTGCAACTCCTTCAACACCTAAGTCTCTTGTCAGAGTTTCCAGCGAATTCAAGATCTTTTGGACGTCACAACAAATTCTCCTATCGTAAAGTGATGATTCGTTCCACTTCTATACCAGAGTCAAAGTATCTTGGACTTCTCTTATTGCCGATCAGGGGTCTCGATCTTCCGGCGGCGCATCTCCTCAACTTGTTTTTTCATTCTTCACCTGCAAGAATGAGAAAGAAACAAAAAAAAAAAAAAAAAAAAAAAGAAGGAAGATGAAGAGATTTCATTTGAAGAATATATTGCAAAAGCAATATGGCGATTTGAGTCTTTCCACTTTGTCATATTCATCACGGAGTCATTTGAAAGCAAATGAAGTGTTGGAGAAGTTGGAGAAGTTAATGGAATCCAGCATGGTCCGAACATTGATGGCCTCCGATAAAGCTTTGGCATGCTATTTCGTGATGTTGGATGAGACAAACACAGATTCAATTCCTTGAAAAAATTAAAACTACAGCTAGCGTGTGGTATCCGAAGTTCATGCCCTCTTTTGCGCATTAGGTGGTTAATCACGAGACAAAATATTGAGGGTAAATGGAGATAAAAAAAAAAGCAAAACTCTAGCCGTGCAACAATTCAATGCTCATGAAACAAAAAGGCAAGTAGAAGTGTAGCGTGGAGAACTCTTCTTGTCTTCTTCTTTTTGTCATGGGAAAAAAAAAAAAAAACACATGCAGAAGTGGTATCATGCAAAGCAAACTAAATTCAAACTGAGGAATTTGGAAGCCTGCAAGGTTGAATCTAATTTCTCCAATTTCCGAATATGTGAATCATAGCAGAAACGGAAGAACTAGTCGTATGCGGCTGAAGAAAGTTGATCGGAGAGTCCTTATGATTGATGAGAAGAATGAGTCAAATGCAACCGAAGAAAATTTGACAGCCTTTATGATTGACGATTCAAGGGCGCAAAGGTAGAAGGAGGCAGAAGTACGAGTCGAATGCGACCAAAGAGGATTTGACAGCGTTTAAAATTGACGATGTGACGACGCGAAGGCGGAAGAGCGAGTCGAATATGACCAAATCAAACTGAGCGGCGAATCCTTATGATTGACGATGTACGAAGTGAAGAACGGAAGAACAAGATGTATGCCGTAAGCTCGCAGATTTAACTGGATGCTTTTCAGTAGGGCAGCCATAAAACGTGACTGAGATGGATGAAGCCGTGAGCAGAGAAGGGAGAAACCTTTGTCGAATCGTTTTGCTGATTTCGATGGATGTCTTTATGAGATGGGAGCTCTTCTTCAAGTGGTTTCTATGAAGGAATCATCAAATAACTTTGTGAGTTTGAGTTTGAACAAAATAGCAACAATATATTATGTGTAAAGATTACATCCAACAAAATAAAAAAAAATCAAGACGAAATAAAATCAAGTCTGATAAACTAAAATTCCACTTGGTTTGTATTAAAAAAAAAAAAAAAAAAAAAAAAAAGTGCAGCCATGCGGGGAGGGAATTCCATGCTTTGTTATGTATCATATTGTCAGCCTAGAAGCAAATAAAAAAGGGGCGATCACTGAAGCCACTCGGAGCCGACAGATTGAGTTAAAAACTTTTCCGAATAGGTGAAATTTAGCAGAAACAAAAGCAGAGCAGTGACATGATCAACCTGCACAGATTCTTGATTCCGACGATAATTGAAGTGACTTCGCGCAGTTCTCTGGGGAAATTTGTCAAACACGCTGTAAGCGAGAATCTGGGCAGAAGAGATGCGATATAATTCGTATGAAGATTGAGCCTGACAGAGATGGAAGAGAAGAAGCGAGACGAAGATGTGCAGAGGATGTGACCCACCAGAATTAGCAGCAGAAATTTGTTTGTGATCGATCAAGACGAACATATTACTTTTATCGGCGTGAGTCCTTCTTCCATTAGGATTCTGTAAAGTATTTTCATGATCCAGGGGTCTATTTGTTTCTTAGGGAACAAGTAAAACTCTATTAAGTTACTGAAATTAAGTAAAAAAAAAAAAGGGAAATAAAAGGAGGAGGGCGGAAGAAACACAATTCGTCCAGAATTCACATTGTTGAAGCACTCTGCAATCTACATAGTCACGGAACTGAAAAGCAAAGTTTGCCTCCAAGTCAGATTCAATTTCCTTTACAAAATTTGGGCCTATTTGGAAGCAAGTCATGGTCCATCAAAGAAGAAATGGGGTCTAAATTCCATTAATTTGAGAGGTAGCCCGGTTGAGCCCAATGGCATCCAATAAGCTGGGGAAAGTTTATTGAAGTGGAAGATTAAAAAAATAAAAAACGAAAGAGCACCCCAAGTTCAAAGTCCAAACAAATGTTTGGGTAAAGAAATTAGATTCCTGATGGGCCGTGAGTTTGGTTCCACTTAAGTTGGCTTCTCAATTTCCAACTTCTCAATTTCCAAGTTCCATATTCGTTGTGTGATTTTTTTAAGTCTAAGTTAACCAAAAAATTGAGAGCAGGCGCCAAGGTGATTCTAAGCTTGGATGCCAAATTAATTACTTCAAATTTCACCGATACAAATGTTTTGCACGTCTTTTGTCGAACTTTGAAGTGGGGGCATTTGTAGACGAATTAATTTTCGTCTAATTAAAATGTGATACCTGTAAAAAATGAATATTAATTATCAAATTTAATTCTTTCTATTTTTATATTTTTGGATTTTTATTAAATCAAAATCCATAAAATATTTAAATAGTTGATTTAATTGATAATTTTAATATTTATTTTGTTATCAAATCAAGTGTTGACATGTGTCAAGATTGAAGTGTTCCGGCGAATCAAATCAAGCCTTGCAGCTCAATTGGTTATGACCAATCAAATGAAGACACGTGACATGTTTCAACACATGGACCAATCAAATTAAAACATGTTATTTATTTATTTTCTTTAATATAAATTCATATTAAAGTAATAAATAAATAAATACATTTGATATTATCCCTTTAAATTAATTAATTAATTAAGAGATAAGTATCACAAAACTCAATCCTACACCTATAAATAGAGGTCATGGGTAACACTTCAAAAACATCGACCTCGAGATCGACACCAAAGACGTTGGGATCAACACTTCGACATCGACAAGGAAGAGAACGACATCAAAGGAGTCTTCACGCCATCAAGTCTACATACTTGCGCGGGTCTTCCATGATCAAGTCTGCTAAGTCTTCTTCTCCTCATCTTCAAGTCTTCAAATCTTCGGCTTCAAATCTTCTTGCCGTTCTTCAAGTCTTCGACATGAAATCTTCACGTCGGTCTTCAAGTCTGCAAATTCGTCCTCAAGTATTCTTCAAATGTGATCCTCAAATCCGACTACAAAGATTCTTCAATTTCGTCAAAGTATCAAGAGATTGAGATCTTCACCAAGCAGTCTCCATCCGTCAAATTCGGAAAAGATCAAATTCACGTATTCGAGAATAAGCTTCACGCCCTCGAACACAAAATTGAAGAGAAGAATCAGAGGAATAGATTTGCTAGGATTTATTCCATCAAATTCGTTAAATTCTTTAAATTTTAATATTTTTTGTTCATACTATTTTTCGTCTTGTAACATTATTTTGCAGACAATAAAATTTGTTGTGAACAGACCCTTTTCTCAAAGCAAGGTTGTTCAACGAGGATTCGGGCGTTTCGCAGTTTGGGAGAGAGCAAACCCTAGGGTCTTCAGCTCACTTGGATCAGAGTGATGCAACAGAAATGTGAGTTGAGTTCATCCCGGAGTCGTTAAAGATCTCACTTCCGCATGCGTGTATGACAAACATAATAGCCTACTGCTAAGGCAGGATGATCTGTAAGAATTTGATGAAATTGTGAATAACAAGAGTGTTTGATCTCTGTTGCATGATTGTTTCAATCAATGATGTATTCTTAACTATAGCTTCGCAGTGACAACCTTGATCGAATGTGTAGGATAGGTGGTCTATACCGTAAAATCGATTTTCGACGGAATGAAAAAGACATATATGGTAGAATCGTTGAAGATGGTGGAAAGAAAGCCTACGTATGGGCTTAGCAACCGACATAAGAAGAGGAATGACTAAACAAAATGGATGGAATCGGACCTGAGGACAGGTCCCTTTGATGGAGGGGACTAATGTAACATCCCGCTCGTCCGGCCGGACAGGTACGCTGTTACGAGAGTGTTTCTTAGGCATTTAAATTATTTATTTATATGTTTATTTGTCTATTATATTGTTATATGTTAATTCTTGAATTAATATGAATTATTTGTTAAGTGTTATTTATGAATATTTGAACGTTTTTAACCTTTTGAACTTGTTTTCGAACCGTTTGAGTTCCGACTTGTTTCCAAATTTTGTGAAAATTTGACATGCATGAAATGTGTGTGTAATAAGTTCGTCTATATGCTCATTTTACCTTTTCGAACTTGTTTGATATGGTAACACACCATATTTTATTTGTTAGGGACTCGAGGGCCTAACTCGTTTTAGCGCCTTATGTTCCAGAATTTATATCTTGAGCTCGGGAATTCGGATTCGAATTATGGAAGAATTTCTGGACTCTGAACGAAGAATGAAAGCTAAAGAACCTATTTTTGTATTTTTCTAAGCCCGTTTGATCCTCCGAATTTTGCCCGAACCGAGCCTCTCGCGCAGATCTACCGCACTTTACGGTTTTGACCATAACTCACTCATTTCTTATCCAAATTAACTCATTCTTGAGCCTATGTAACCCTAAATTAACCTTATTTAACCGTACCTAAGCCTAATTTCATATTAAGCTTAAGAAAGGGGAGAGAGAAGGGGAAAACCGAGACTGAGAAAGAGAAAGATAAAGGGGCTCAGTCACATTCACTCTTGCACATTTCAAGCTCGTTCGACCTCCATTCTTTGTTAAATTCAAAAGGTAAGCCCATGACCTTACTCTCCACCTTATTGGATTTCTTTTAAGTGCTTATTTGCTGAATTTCATGGAGTTTTGAGCATGCCATGACCGTATGTATGAATAGTTAGGTTTAATTTTCATTTCTTGAATTCATGCTTTTATTTTCAGATTTCTTGAGGTTTGATACATGAAACGTGACCAATCTAGCTTCCGTTACATACTCATGAACTTGAATTTGATTTATATGTTAAGTATTTGGTTCCACCATTGGAGAACTTGAATGTTTTTTTGAAGCTTTTTGAGTGATATGGAACTTGTGTGCTTCTCCTTGTTGCCAGTTGGTTTAGGATCAGTTTTAGGTTGTTTTTGTTGTGGTTTTTCATTGGTCGCTGCTGACATTGTTTCCTTTTGAAGCTGCTGCTACTGTCCATTGAAGAAAGGAGAAGAACAGGGCTGCTATTTCGCGAGGATGATGAAGACGGTGCGGGGTGACGGGCGTTAAGGCTTTTGAGCTTTGTGGAGGTAACGAGCGTTACCTCCATGGCTGCTGGGAACTTTTTCTCCTACCTCCGTTAATGGGGGTTACCTCATTTGTGCTTGGGGAGGTTAACCCCCATTACCCTCCCCTTTTGTGGTTGTTTTGTGTGGTGTTGTTCCTTGTGTGTTCGGCTTTGTTTCGTCGTTTTCGATTTTATTCGATTTTTCCCACCCCAGTTATGATCCCAACATGTTAATATGTAGTTATATGATATGTTTTGTTATTTATTTTAATTTTATGGTTCCGTTTATTAAGTGAAAGCGTGACTCGTTTGCATGAACGTTTAAATGACTCGTGTGATATCTTCTTGCGTTTGTTGCATTCTCTATGCAATCTATGCTTGTATATGCATGAATTATGATATGATTTGATATATATGATGTTTATATGATGTGTTATGTGTGGTTTTGTGCCTCCGTTATAAGATTTCGACCCATGAATACTTGAATGAACTTGAAAGCTTGAATATGCTAACCCTTGTTATCGCATTGCATCATTTGCATCCATATACATTTTCCGAGTGTCTAAGTGGTACATTTTGAGTCTAAGTATGTCTTTTGTCGTTTTGTTTGTTCAGAGCTTCGTGTCGTGGGTGTCGAGGAGGTCGTCTCTTAGGTTTGCTTTGAGTTAGCTTCGTTCAGTTGGTTCGTCAAGGTGAGGTTTTGTTCTTTTAGTTAGTATTACCTACAACGCTAAATCTGATTTAAGCCCGCATGCAACCTACGTATATATATATGTATTTAGATACGTGTTTGATAAGTATTTTGTGGGAATTGGCCCATTTGTTATGAAATGTTTGAAAAACGCTTTTATATATAGGTATGATATATTTTTCGTTCATTTGATTTGAAAAGGGTTGGTGTATGTGTTTTGAAAATAGCGAGTTATGACTTTGAAATATAAGTCCGATTTTGAAATTTTGGAACTTTTGAAATATGAATTTCGAAGAATTTGACTGGGCCCCGGAGATTTGTGCTAAGGAGCCCCGGGACGGTATTGGGTCGTCGGGTCACTCCCGAGTACGGTCTCCAACTTATAGGATCAACCGGAACCCACTAGGAGGTTGGTGGGGGATGGAATCCTTGGGTGTGAGTGTCATGAAACTCACGACCTTAACATGAGAACCGATGGTTAGGGTACGATCGATCCTTCCATCACCTAGAGAAGAGGTATGTTTGTGTGACTTTGATTTCATTTGAATTTTAAATTATGATTTGAATATGAACGGAGTTAGGTTAGTCTGAAGCTCGTACTCGCCGAGTTGTGTGTTTGATTATGAATCTAATTCGTGAAACATGAGTGGACTTCTAATTATTAAAATTTGGTTGATTTTGGCCTTCGGCCTTAAACCCTTTTTTTTCCTTATATATAGTATCACCGGTTAAATGTTTTGGCATGTAAAAACCACACCCCGGTTCATGAATTTCCTTACTTTGAATATGCTTTGATCTTATGTATATATAGGTGTGAGTGTGTTAGCCCCCTCACCAGTCTTTAGGAATGACCCCTCTTCGTTGTGTTCTTTTCCCCCTTTTGTTTGTTCGAGTTTGCAGGTTCAGGTATTGGTTTGAGCTAGGCGGCGGTCTTTGTTTTGAGTTGTTCGAGTTCGTTAATTGAGTCTTTTGCATATCTTGCATATTTACTTTTATGTATTGAGATTATATATGAAAATGTATAAGATCATGATATGAAATTTGAATTATGGAACTTATATGATTTATTTGGCCCTGGAGTGGCATAACATGTATATTTGTAATCGTTTGAGCAAGTATATTTGAATATTTGAAATCCTGGTGCTTCCGCATTTGATTTTGGTTATTTATGCGTGCTCTAAATTGGGGTCTAGACCGCCTAGCCTAGGAGAGATTTTTGTTTGTCACTCGTTCGCTGTACCTTGGTGCGTGTGCGGAGTTCCTATTTCGTTACACGTGTCGGGCTATAGTGCGGGGGATGTAATGCTCTTCGCTCCGGGTTGCTAACTTAACCGAAACAAACTCGGATTAGAATTACTCAACTCTACTCAAACTCGTATTAGGGGCCCGGGTTAATATCATACGTTTGATAAATCCACTGAACCTTTAACCTCTGGTCATATTCGAAACGAAATAATATCATTTATTGGGTATAATATATTTTGATAAAGATTTGGAAACGAATATCAAGTAAATTATGTAGAACATATGTAATTAATATAAGGGATAATTATGAAAGCCCCTTGAAATTTGGTGATATTACATATTACCCCCTGAAGTTTCGAAAATTACGAACTCCCTCTTGACCCTTCAATCTGTCAGTTAACTTTAACAGATTGTCTAATTTTACATTTTTATCCTTACAAACAAAGAAAATCAAAAAATAAAAAAATTATAAAGAACCTAAAATACCATATGTGCCCTCTCTACAATCAGGCAAGAAATAACATATAGGCAATGAAAAGTCAAAGTTCATCATTTGCTCAAAGTTAGAACAACTTTCATAACTTTTCTCTCTCTAAAAACCCTTAAAACCAAAAACTCTCTCCAAAAACCAAGGGCAAGGAAGAACGACGGAGAAGAACAAGTAGGGTGAGACTCCGGCCACCGTTTTTGTGACGCCGATGCCGTAAAGGTATGCTAGAATTTTTTTTTCTTTTTTTTTTTATTTCATTGTTAGAGGTTTAATTTGCTTAATTTTTTGGGGTTCTCTTTTCCAAAAATGTCTATTATATTAAGAGATGTGCGTATGTTGTGTGTAAAATGTTGGAGGGAGCAGTTAGATTTTGGTTATCTTTGTTGAATATATAGAAGTTTATTATTTTTCCCTACATTTTCAAAACAAAAACAAGTTTATATTTTGGTTTCACTGATGAAAAATACTTGTATTTTTTTGTTGGGGTATTTGACTCTTAGTTATTTATTATCATTCTTGTTGATTTTTTGGCTTAGAGTTTGAGTTGTTAGTAAGTTTATGTGAAAAATTAGTTTTCTTTTTGTTCTTTAAATGTTAGGTTGCAATAACGTTGATGATGTTATTTTTTTTACTTTACATGTTGAAAACTCACTGAATCTGTACATTATCTCAAAGAAAAAGTGAAGAATAGCCATGTTACGTGTTGTGTTTTGAGTTGGGATTTCACTACAAGAATTCCTACGAATTCTGACGGGAGGTCCTGTCAAAATTCCCTTAGAATTCCGTCGGAAAAAAGTGATTCCGACAGAATTTCGAGGGGATTCCGATGGGTGCTCTTCCATAGGAAAACCCCTCATCGGAATCCGAAAACCAACGGAATTCCGAGGGGGAAAAAAGCCAATAAAAAAAAGTAAAATATAATAATTCTGACGGGATTCCAAGGGAATTCCCTTCGGAAATATCGTATTCCAGGAATTTTTTTTAAAAAAAAGTTAATTAAATCCGACGGGATTCTGGGTATTTATTAAATTTAAAAAAAATTAATTATTTCCGATGGGATTCCCCTCGAAATACCGTCAGAATATTATAAATTAAAAAAAAAAAAAATTGATTCTGACGGGAGTTCCCTCGAAATCCAGTCGGAATTTTTATAAAAAAAAATAAAAAAAACTGAAATCGATCTTTTCCCTTTTTTTTTTTTTTTTTACCTGCTCCTTATTATCCACATCCCAAATTAATCCACCATCAATGCAAATATTCATTTCCAACAAATAAAAGCATACTAAAAACAATAATACACTATTACATCTAAAGATTCATCCTTCAAAGACATGCCACAAATTTTCTCCCCAATATTAGAGATTTATAGTTTCTTCAAGAGACCCACATTATCCTTTCCATCAAATAGTTGCTTCAGCTTCGAATCAAAAAATATCTCCCTCTTATCAGACGACTTTCTGCAACCAAAAACATCAACACATTCATCGCAGTCAAGAAACAACTATAATTATTCATATATTGAGTTCTGGTGTGCAGTCAAGAAATCAACTATGATTATTCATGACTGGAGTGTGTGCTACTGGCAGTTATCCATCTTCCAAAAAGATCCTATTTACTAAATGAAGTATGAAGGAAGTTTGTTAATGTATTAGGGAATTAATCTATTTCACAATTGGTTTTAGCATAAGGTCATCAGCTATATAAATCTCTATCTAATGGAAGTAAAGTGCATAAGAGTAAATAAAATGGCTCTAGCTACCAAGATCAGTCAAAATCTCTATCCAACGGAAGTTTCTTACCTGAAAGATCCACTTCTCTTGCAAGTTATAGCATCTGATGTTACAGTATCTTGGTTAGCTGGAGATATTGCTAGAATGATACAGTTAGGCTGCATGTGGAACCAAATTGTCATAAACAAGCATAAGAAATCATAACAACGTATATCCTAGTACAAGTGCAATGAGGATTAAAGGCAGACTAACGATATACAACAAATACATTTATCTTTACCTTCTCGAAAGGAGCTGCTAAAACTAGAGCGAAGCAACATACCGTATTTATCAATCAAGTATTTAATTATTTCATCTGACTCGTACATAGCAACTCTAGTGTGTTTGGATCCATTGAAGGCAGAAGAAAACAAGGAGCTCTGAAATCAACCCAAGAAGATCCCATTAAGATGGTAATTTCCAGACCCAAAACTCCAAGATGAAATTCTTGCAACAACATTATAAAACCATGTAAGTGAATAATTCTCATGCTAATGAATAATTCTCTAACCATGGAAGGGAGCAACAGATCCAATTTAGTCAGTTAAACACGAATGCATTAGAGAAACCAGAAAAGTGTAATAGTTCTAAAATCATATTAATTAATTGAAGTATATGAACAAATAAGCAGTTAACTGATTGAAGGAAGATCAAAATCAACAATCCTTTTCTACATGATGACAGTTAACTGATTGAAGGTAACCTCATACCAGTTCTTTCTTAGAATTTGCATAAACAAAACTCTCTTGGGAAGGAACTCCACTTGATAGTCGACTAAGTGCTTCATACTCTTTCAAATACTCTTTATCTTTGAATGACAATTCCCAATCAATTAAGTTATTCAAAAGCACCTCGAAATCCTGCTAAGAAAAACAATCCCCTGGAGGAACAAAGAAAGGACAGAATGAAACAGAAGGTAAGTTATCTCCTAACTCATACAATATGAACAATCAAGTTTTAATTTGAAAAGTCACATACAAAATGAAGCTGACTTATAACTGAGCTATTAAAACTTATTATATTGTTTGCAGCACAGAAAACCTTATTCATATCATTGATAAATTCAAACGGAAGCAGCTTCGGACCATCTCCAACCTAAAACTTGACAAATTCAAGCAAAATCAACAAATGAGCATGGAGAAATACGAAAGCATGTGGGACGAGCTAACAGAGGCGGAGGAGGAAGTGCTGCTTCCTTTTTTATCCACAATTGCTGCTTCCATTTCCTGTAATCAAAACCAAAATTCCAAAATAGAATGTGTCAACGGAATGAAGCGAAAATAAACTAAAATTAAGAAATAACAAAATCTTCCACCAGCGTCCATACTCAGAATATGAAAAGCCTAAAACGATACTACTAATTGAGCTACAGGAAGGAGGAAAAAAAAAGATTATCAACTTTCTCACCAAAACAACAACAAATTTACGACTCCGCAACTGAAATTAAACACCCATCAACCACACAACAACACATAAATCCAAAGAAAAATTTCAAATTATTACTTACCAGCACCAAGATCACGTATTTTGATCAGATAAGCAATAATTCAGAGCTCTTTCTCTTCTGCTCTTTCTCAAATTCAGAGCTCTTTCCCTTCTACTCAGAGCAATAATTCGAAAAGAACAACAAATATAGAAAAATTTGGAGCTCTTTCCCTTCTGCTCAATGAGAACTACACAATCCCACATGGCTAAGCAATAATTAGTCAATGCCACATCGCTAGAAATTAGAAAAAGAAGCCAAATAACTCTAAGTCACATTGTATAAGCTAACACAAAAACTAGTTTGAAATGCAAGACTCACAAAATGAAACCCTAACCTGGGTGGGGGCAGAAATTAACAGTGTTATTAACGACTGATTTCAGTAGGCAAAGGGCGATTGAACCCCCTATGGCTGTTCATGTACTGCAGCAGCTGCCGCTTCGTGACCATCCCCACCGAGGCGGATTTGGAGAAGAAAACGTCCGTCAGCGATTGAGAGAGGGATGGGGAGAGAGAGAGAGAGACTGAACGGAGAGGATTACCTGTGCGGGTGGGAGATGGCCAGGTAGGCGGAGAAAATGGAGGGAGGCAGCGGCGAAGCAAATGGCGAGGAAAGTTTTTGGAAGAAGGGTTCTGGGTTATGACTAGGGATGTATACGAACCGAACCGAACCGAACTTTGCTATTTTTTTCTGGCTCGAGGTTCGGCTCGAACTTATTTTGCTCGGTTCGGGCTCGTGTTCGAGTTCGACGAACTCTATTTTTTTTATTCGAGGTTCGGTTCATCCACTGGTTCGAGTTCGGTTCGGCTCGGGTTCGGCTCGGTCACGAATTCGAACCCAAGATATAATCTTTATAAAAAAAATCAAAAATAAAATATTATTATATATATATATATATATATATTAATTTTTTTTAAATATAATAGGTCGGCTCGTGAACCGGCTCGCGAGCCATGAACAAGAGTAAAAAGGTTCGGGTTCGAGTTCGAGTTCGGTTCGAACCTTGGCTCGGTTCGACCTCGGCTCGAACTTTTTGAATTCGAATTCGAACTTTAACCAGCTCGGTTCGATCAGCTCGCGAACCGGCTCGGTTCGTATACATCCCTAGTTATGACTTCTGAGTAAGAGAAAATAGATTCTGCGATTTTGGGATGATTTTTTCATTTAAAATCCTCACCTTTCCAAGGGAAAAGCGATGGCAAAGTCCATCAGAATTATATAGTTTATATGTCGCCTATTTGAATTATTTATTTTTTTTTTTACGTTTTAAAAAAATCGACGGGATTTCCCTCGGAATCCAGTCGGAATTTTTTATGGTATTATTAAACTTTATATGTTAAATATTCCGAGGGAAATCACCTCGAAAATTATTTAATTTCTATTTTTTTTTACGTTTTAAAAAAATTGACGGGATTTTCGTCGTAATCCCGTCGGAATTATTTATGTTATTATTAAACTTTATATGCCAAATATTCCAAGGGAATTCCGAGGGAAATTCCCTTGGAATTATTTATTTATTATTATTATTTTTTTACGTTTTATCCCGTCGAAATTATCTAATATTTTTTTAAAATGTTATATTTTGAAAAAAACCTGGGAATCCCATCGGAATAATTTAATTTTTATTTTTTTTCAAAAAAATTGAAGCCCATCGAAATGCTATCGGAATTCCCTCGGATTTTCCGACGGCATTCCGACAGAAGGTTTCCCTCGAAATTTTCCGTCGGAATATGCAGAATTTCTTGTAGTGTTTATTTGTTAAGTATGTCAAATCAGTTAGTGAAATTAGTAATGTTTTTTTCCAGACAGGGGTTTTTTGTGATGCAAAATGTATTTCAGTGTTTCTTTGTGACAAAAATTTACTCATGATGTGTTGTAGCTGAGATGACGGACCCAATGGTGAAGGATCTTATTCTTCATTTCTATTCATCTTGCAAAATCGTGATGGAAATGTATATACGTATGATGAGTTCTATAAAAATATATGTGCAATCTTGGCTGCCCATGATGAAAACAATGAAAATAATGACTATGAACTTAGTTGGGAAGTTGATTATCTCAACAGAAAGGATTGGCAAGGGGTGTACGATGATCGGACTCTGAAACTTAGGTATAAGTGTACGAACGTCAAGTAGATCCACATTAATATGGAGGTCTTCAACATATTGCCTACAATGGCATCTCAACCACATTTACTCCTTTGTAATTCTGCCTATAATGAAGGTGTTAAAAATGTAGAGAGTCAGGAAAAAAGAAATGAAGAGTCTCAAGATTTGGGCTAAGGTAACCGGGATGATACCCCATGGGATGAACTTTACCATGATGGACCTCAACACAAACAATCACAATTAGGGGATGAAGTGGTTGAGGATTGTGTGACCCATCTCACTGCTGATGAGGGTGCTAACATGCTTCAGGGGGGAATTTGTAAGACTATGGAAACGCAGGGTGATAATTGTAATACTACTGAATCTCAGGGGGGTGACTGTAATATTACTGAAGTGGTGATGCAAGAATGGGCGGATGGAGGATGGAACACAGTTACTGAGCCTAGAGGATTCGATATACTAAAAAATATATCACCGGCTGCTCCACATCTTGAAGTTACTGATGGTGGTGACTCAGATGAGGATGATCTAGGAAGTGATAATGAGGATGATAGTTCAGATTCCATGACGGGAAGTGAATCAGAGAAATTAAGAAATAGATAATAAAGGTATTTTTTCACCTCCTAGCTTTAGAATGGATGATTCTTCTGATGAAGACTATGTCTACGACCAAGAGGACAGGAGTGATGATGGGTTATCCAATTATCATTCAGATGACCATCGCCATGGCCTTCGTAGTGATGAATCTGACTTTGATCATGACCCAAGATTGGGTGGGGATAATGTGGGACCAGACTTGATACATAACGACCCAAGTCAACCATTTGATTTCAAAAAAGACATGGTATTTGCTGATGTTTATGTCTGTAGGAAGAACATGACTGAGTACGTTAATAGGAAAGGGTTTGTGATTGTCAAGGATAAAAAGGATAAAGATAGGTTCGGAGCACATTGTGGCGCAGCTGGATGCCCTTGGAGGATCCGTGCTTCTGAAGTGGCAAATGGAAGTTTTGAGGGGTAAGGTTTGTGTTCCAAAACACACATGTATCAGGGTGCAAGGCACTAGAAAGGCCTCAGCCGATTGGATGACAGAGAAACTAGTGGATGTCCTTCGTAAGGATCCACGACTAGGCACTAACAGCTTGGGTCTTATGATAGAGACATTCGGTGTTGATGCTCCCTATGTGCAGCTTTATAATTGTTCTTGGGTCTCCCAACGCACTTGCCCACAGAGACAACCTGTTCCAAGAGTGGAGGGTGATCAACCTACTTAAGCAACAAAGCAACGGGTAAAATGTCAAGAATTTTAATTGTAAAGGTCTTTTCTGTTTTATTATATAATTTTCAGGGGGGTAATTGTAAGATGAAAGAAAATTGTTTAAGTATAACTTTGTTTGTGTGTTGTGAGTTGTTACTCGAAAAAGGATAAGGCGAAAGGAAAGGCAAGAGAAGGATCTAACGATCAAACTACTCGATTGACAAAGCAAAAGGTAAAATGACAAGTATTGCAATCTTAAATATATTCTTTGTTATGTTATATATATCTTAGGGGGGTAATTGTAAGTTGACATAATCTAATCCTTTAAGAATAACTTTATTTGTAGGTTGTGATTGTTACTAGAAAAAGGATAAGGGGAAATGAAAGGCAATAGAGGGATCTAAGGATCAGCCTACTCGATCGACAAAACAACAGGTAAAATGACAAGTATTGCAATTTTAAATAACTTCTCTATTATGTTATATAAATCTTAGGGGGGTAATTGTAAGTTGACAGAATTTGTTGGGTTAAGTATAATTTTGTGTGTCTTTTTTGTTTGTTGTTAGAAAATGGATAATCGAAAGGGAAAGACTAGAGAGAGATCTAATGCACAATAGCTTTCATGGATGCACAATAGAAAATGGATAATCGAAATGGATAATTTCGTGACTTGAGTTCATGGATGTCCAATAGCTTTTTGTAGGTTATAGATATTAGGCATGTTTGTATTGGCATGTATTGACATAACTCTTGTGGAGAATTTAATTACATTTAAGTACCCTTATGTTTGGCCTAATTATAACACAGTCCCTATTATTTCGATTATTACCATATAGTCCTTGAGGTTTAGTTTCCGTTTGAGGTCCCTAAACGCCGTCAGGGTTCCACCAGACCTAATTTTTTTTTCCAAAATTACCCCTGATTTTTTTATTTTGTTTTTCGATTTGACCAAAACGCCCTCAGGGACTAGCATGTAATTTCAACTTAATATAGGGATCGTTCTGTAACATAATAAAACAATGAGGGATGCAATTGTAATTTTTAACTAAATTTAAATTAAGTCGTTTATAGCCATTGGTCGTTTGTTTATATAAGTATTCTCATGGCTTTGCATCATCCAACACTTCAAAATACATGTCAAGTTCATATAACTTCAACTCAACACGCAACACATCATTAAAAAACAGGCAACAGAATTTTATAATAACATTTCAATATACCCAAATCAGTTTAAATGGCACTACCAACAAAACACACAATCATTAACACAACAGTGGCAAAAACAGGTACATGAAGAATAGTGTTTGTTTGAACTTCACATATGTTACCAAAGACAAAAAAATATCAGAGATATAATGCTACATCCTGAACACAAGTTTCAATGCATAGTTCCAAAATCAAGTTTCTTCTTGCTTGCAGATGTAGCTGGAAGAGCAACAGTTTGAGTGACTAAACTTGGACTTTGAGTTGTTCCAGATGCTTGTCTCACCCCTTTTTCACTGATCCTTTGCAGTAGCACGTTGAACCAATTTCTTTTGTTTCCTTTTAGAACACACTGTAGGCTGACTGTAGGACTTGAAAACACTTTTCTTGCTCAACTTTGTAAGAATTTTATCAACTTTGTTAGTAGGTTCAGATTGAGACATCACAACCTTCTGTTTACCTTTTCCTTATCCTTTTGCTTCATTGGAAGTGGTCGGGCTGTCCTCTTATGCAAATGCACTTTGAAATTGGGGACTTGTTACTGTTTTTATATCTCTTCTGCACTATGAATCTTTTCTTCTTGGACTTGGCTTCAACTGGCTCTCTTGTATAAATAATCAAGTTTTAATTAACATGAGTCAAATTCAGACAACAAGATTCAAATAAACAACATATTCAGGCATCAAGTTTCAATTAACAAGAGTCAAACAAACATTATAATTCAAATTACAAGTTTCAATTAAACAACATGTTCAAGCAATAAATTTCAATTAAACAACATATTCTGACAACAAGTTTCAAATAACATATTTCAAATAAACAATACTCAAACAAACGTCATTATTCAAATAGAAGTTTCAACAAAACAACATGTTCAGACATCAAGTTTCAATTAATAAGACTCAAAAAAATATCATAATTAAAATAACAAGTTTTAATTAACCAAAAAGTGCAAACAACAAATTTCAATTAAAGAACATGTTCAGATAACCTTTTACAAATAACAACTGAATATGCATATACCTGATACATCATTGTTAATCTCATTCAGTCTTCTTTTCTTTGCAGTTGACATGCCAGGTATCTCATTGTCCATGTGTAAAGGTTGAACTGCTCCATCATTGTTGATTTGTGCCTCCTTGTTGGATTCTGCATTCATATCAGCTTCAACATCATCCAAACCTGCATAATTCTCATTCAAGTAATCCTCATTCTAGTCTTCAAGTTGGTCCTGTACTACAACATTTGATTCTAGTATTTTTCTCTTTGGCTGTGAAGTTCCAGCACTTTCACCAATGTTCTACAAAAAATAAAAGTTATTAAATACATTAACTAGTATTAAAAAGCATTGAAAGACAATTACATTACATGTCCTCTTGAAGGAAATGTTCTCCTATTGTGTCCCATTACCTGACAAATCTTGCACTTCACTATAGTGGACCTTGGCATAGATTGACTCTCTCCTGGTTCTTTTCTTCCGTTTTTCCTTGGCCTTCCCATTAATCTTTTCTTTTGGGGTGGTAACAAATCCTTAAGCATGACATCAGGCATGTTCTCCCACAAGTATTCATCAGAGATTGGTGTTATCATATGACTGTAGCATCTCATGTAAGTCTCTTTAGTATAGACATATGCAGTAAAGTTTTCTAACCTTTCCTTCCTATAAGCTATACAAGCATGAGCATGCCTACAGGGTATTCCAGATGTGTCCCACTCCCTACACTCACAAGTTCTTGTAATCATATCAACTACATAATGTGTTGGACCATCTTGTATTTCATATTTCTCATCTCCAGCAATTAAAATTGAACATTTTCATGTGTCAGTTCTAATCTTGTTCAATTTTTTAACAATAGTGGGAATAATCTTGTTCTTCTAATCTTCCCCTAACTCTTTTTTGATTATGCCTACTCATAATTTTGGCCCAAATACCATCAACAAGAGCGAGTGTAGGCTTACCTCTCAGTTTACCAACCCAGTGATTGAAAGACTCTGAGATATTATTTGTAACACTCGAGAAGTGAGCACCACATCCCCCGCACTACAAGTTCGATCCACATATGAAATGGCTAATCCATACATAAACCAAACTCACAGCGGAAGACAATGAAAAAAAAAGTCCTAGCTAGGCGGAATTTAACCCTGGAACAATAACAACCGTAACAAAGATACGGAAGCCAGGCAATTACTCATTCAATATCAAGAAAATAAATGCGATTCCACTAGAGAAGTAAATACGGGTTCCACTAAGTAATGCACCTGTCCTAACCTGTCCCGAATTAATACAAGGCAATAATATAAAACGGGTTCAACTAAAGTCCTAGAAACCTGTCCCGAGTTCAATTCAATTCAGTATATAGATAAATATAGTAAATAAATACAATATGCAGTGTATACAAGTGTAGGACTCGAACAAAGACACGACTCTCGCCTAGCAACAACCTATAAAGAACCTGGAGAAAAAGGGGAAAGAGGGATTAGTCTCTAGAAGACTGAGTGAGCAGGAGGTATACGTATATATAGAAACATGCACATGCAAGTTGTAAATCCCCGAGCAAAGTTTTAGGTAAAGTAGTTCCCGAAAATGGTAGGAAATCAATTCTTCTATGCTCGAACTTTACAACTATCAATTTTATAATTAACTATAATTACAGGCTATCAGTGGCTCGATGAGTGAGCGTGCACAATCTCCAACCAAAACTCCGACAGTGTACAATGATTAAGTTTCAATTTAAAGGTGATCATGCCATTAATACGTTTTAATCATTCAATACAATCAATTCAGTAACAGTGCACAATCAGTTCCATCCTTCTTCCTCCGAGACAAGGTTCGGGTAGCTAGCCGTCACCAACCATACATGGTGAGCATCAGGAACATGACTGCTGATAACCGGAACTCCTTCCTCCACCAATCTCCTAGTGGATTCAAGGGTCATCCCAACAATGTAGAACTGTGCAAGAGTTTACCGTCGGTCCGATACCTCTTTGGTTTGCTCAATACACAAGTCCCAGGGCCCACAGTCAATGTGCAGTACAATATCTCTCCAAAACAGGAAGGGTCAGTAAATAATAATAACAGTAGGTTCAATTTAATAAACATTTACTCGATTACCGTCAATCTCATTCCATGCAGGTTTTAGGGTTTAGGTAGGTAGCTATAACGAAAACACCCTCACCTGACAAGCGACAAGACAATACAAGGATGTAAGATAGTGCCTAATCGATCGATGATCTCCGGGCTGGAGAAGAACTGACAAGAAAGGAAACATTGTGTACTCGTGAGATAGGACTCAATAATGATACCAAATATGACGCACGACGTAGTCATGAACATATTCATGTATGGAATGATCATATAATAACATGTATTGATCATTTAAAGACTTAGGAAAGGAATTGGAATAATTAAAATGAAGCAAGACATCACGACACCCTCTGAAACATGGGAACAGCCATTCAGGGTTCAGTGTAAAATGAGAAGGACCATTCCCGGCTCACCGAATTAATCCCGCGCGACTGTAAAGAATTTCATTTTTTTCAGGACATGGGAACGGCCGTTCCGGCCAAAGGCTAAAACTGGGAAGGGTCGTTCCCAGTCTCGCATGCCAGATCATTCAAAGGGTTGGGAACGGCCATTCCGGGAAACAACTGGGGATGGGAAGGGTCGTTCCCGCTATGCAGAAGATGCAAAAATAGAGCAGAAGAACAGGGGAAGCTCGAACTAAATCAAAACCAACAAAACACCCAATGAATCAAATCTCCAATGCAATAAATCATGAAGGAAACATACTTGCATACTTTAAGTACAATAAAATCTAACATAAGTACTTAATTCAAACTTTAATCATCAAGAAATTCAAGATCAAACCCTATGAACACATAAATCATCAAACTTCATAAACCTCAAGATTTATGCATGAAATTCAAGCTACAAGCATATAATCGAACTTCCAACAACAAATAAACAAATTATCCAATCTAAATCATAACCCTAGTTTCATCAATTAATCTCAGGAATCACACATATATCCCATATATATACCTTGAATGAAAAGGAGAAGAAAAGAGATGAAATTAGGTGGAAGATGGAGCTTCAAAGTGTATAATTTGCCGGAATATAGCTTGGAGATGATGGAAGTCACTCCTCCTTCTTCCATGGAATGCACCGAGAGAGAGAGAGAGAGAGAGAGAGAGAGAGAGAGATCAAGAAGCAATTGTTTGTATGTATGCTGGGTGTATGGATGAAGAGATCACGTAATTCATATCTAAAAAAGAATGAAATGCCACAATTTGTAATTAAATCCTCCAAGTTTGTAAGATCATGCAATTGAGTTCCAACTTATGAGAATTGATCAATTTAGTCCAATTTAATTTCATGCAATCAAGTCCTCCAATTTACACAAGTGATCAATTAAGGATAATTAGTCGAGTAGAGCTTGTTCGGCAATTAAGGTACGTATCAAGAAATTACGAATCATGCAATAATCCTCAAGTTGTAATAATTTCATATAAACACTTAAGAATATAATTCACAAAAATATCAAGTAATGCATAACCTGAATAATGGGCCGTTACAATCTCTCCCCCTTAAGAGGACCTGGTCCCCAAGTCCATTCCTCGAGTTCTGGGCTCTAAAACAAGCGGCGAGAGAGCCCCGTCTCTTAAGCAAACACCAAGAGAATCCCCGTCTCTCGAACAAGCAATGAGAGAACCCCGTCTCTCAAATAAGCACTGAGAGAACCCTGTCTCTCAAATAAGCAACGAGAGAACCCCGTCTCTCAAACAAGCAACGAGAGAAACCCATCTCTCAAAGAATAAACACACAACCCAAGAGAACACTTAAATAAACACTCACACAAACCGTCACATAAAGAGCAGGTAGAAGAGATCAGACACATCAATCAGTCATATAAGAGCAATTAACAAATAACAAGAAACCATATACGGTAATGATAAAGTGCATGTTGCAAGTGATATGCATGTTTAAATGTACCATTCACCATTGTTTTAGGAAGTTCCAATGGCAAGGGTTTAATTTAATACTTGATTCTTTGTTGGAAATTCTTCTAACCATAATGTTGTGCTTTGAAATCCCCGCCAGACTTAATATCTTAATGACCACCCGGTTTCTATTTCACGGTCAATCTTTTCTTCCATATTAACCAACAAAGTCTGAGGTCCCGCTCCTGAGTCCGTGCTTGACTGTAACTCGATCAACTCTTGAGTATGTGCTTAATTTTAACTCAACTAACTTGCTCTTTTCACAAATCATATTTGCCCTGCTCGCTTGCTCGAGCTAGTAATTTAGTAATTCAAATTCCAGTTTTTAATCTTAATAGCGTTCCCGGTGTATCATGGAAAGACGAACGATGAGCCGGTAACCCATCTTGTTCATGTTGTATATTCTCTCTTACATATTCCACTTTCCATACTCGATCAGATTGACTCTCATTTAGCCGATCACGGAATATAATAGTTTGATCAGCTTCTTTTAACCAATGCCTCCCTTACCAATTCTTATATTTCTCCCCGGTCCCATCATCTTCAAAATATACGGCACGTTATACTCTACACGATCCTTTCTCACTTAGAAGATCGAGTTTACGTATATCTTCTAGTGGGATTACTAACGGTGTTGATTTTTGCACTCCAGGTTATTATCGACACGTTGAGTTACTTCTTGAAGTTTTCCCCACCTTGGTCTTGGATTTTATTGAATGCTAAGTTTTCCAATTCCTTCCTTGAACCTTTGGTAAAATTCTTTTTACTTATATCTCCCACATTCCTTTTGCTCCTAATAAAATTAACCCGTTTGAGCACAACTATAAGTTTCAAGTCATCTCCCCGTTGGCTCTCCCCCTTAAGAAAGTTTATCTTAACTCCTCAAGATTATTCTACCATTTCTCGGATCAAAACTTCTCTTCTCTCTAATTTCCTTGAAGTCCGGATTGGACTGTCTAATTGTTTAGTACTTTCCTGCGCTGACTGAGGGAAACATGGCAACACACAGATGGCGAGTTCCTCAATACTTGAGCAACTCCAGACTAAACCAAAATTATAGATCAACAGGTAGCCGTGGATTCCCAGAATACCATTGGACTTTGGGTAGATCGGATGACCCAATTATAAAAGATGATGCCTGATGCCGAAGAAATATTCTTCTTCACCTTGATTCGATATGACTTGGGTTGAGGCGATAGTTGAAGCAGAAAATGGAGAGAACCTCCTAATAATAAACACTAAATAATGCATTTCGGTTAAAAATGTCAATGCGTGTATCACACTTGTAAACAATTAGAGATGCAACACGTTGGAACAATTATACCAATTAAAGTTATGCATATAAAATAAAGAAATTTAAACAATTTGAAGCAATGTATGATGCACGTGCTTATGAATGCATTGAACCTGTCACCGTAGTAACGTTAAACTTTAGCCCGACACTTATTCCTTGGTTGTTGAATTACAAGTTTGTGTCGAATTATTGATCATTCCTTGTTTTCCCACGGTTTTCCAATTCTTCAAAGTTCTCTAACCTTAACTGGTACTTTTCCGTGACTTGAGATTGAAATTTCTTGAACCTAATTCCTTCCCAATCATCGATCCTTAAGTGTTGCCCGAACCTTCACCATGGTTATCGCCTTGATCACAATTTCCATGTATCAACTGGTATAAATTCATGGTCCGAGATTGTGAGTCTTAAATTCAAATCCTTCTACGCCCACGAAGTTAGTATCTTGACTTCTTTTGAAGAATTAGTCTCCAAATTTTGTCCTGGTCTTCACTATAGTTACTACTTTGATCAAAACTTCCTTGGTTTACCCTTTATGAGTTCGAATAGTTTAATGAATTCACATTCTAATTGCTTACACTTTGAGCACATAATTTTCCTCTAGGTAGTTCTTTACCTTTCTCTACTGCTTCGTATTTTCGAATTTGCTCTCACAACACGATAATTCAGCTTGGATCTGGAAAATAAACTCAATCCAACCGAAGATAAAATCTTTAATATCTTGGCTTCCCATGAATTTGAAATCACTATATTGATCGGTTCTCTTTAAATCCCACCTATCCGACTTCCTTCTTTTCCCAAAATCTGAAGTGTCTCAATTCTTTGTTCTTCGAACTTGACTTCCAAGAGCTTGATTTATTTGGAAACTCTTCTTTGATAACTGTATTATTTTCTAGCCATAAATCCCATTTTATCTCGAGCCTTCTTTGGTGCTCTTTGTCTTTTATCACCCATGAACATGTTTTACATTAAACCCGCTTGAAAGTCATCACTTCTCTCGTGAATAAAATAGTCAAACAAAATTCAGTTGAACGAACTTTTGTAGTAGAGGTGCGTGAAAGGTGATCTTGCAAGTTGTAAGCATCTTACACTACCACTATCTCGTCACGTATCTACCAACTTCAATAGAACTGGTAAATTACTCCCACCATTGGTCCTTCTATTCCGTATCTTATTACTCGAACCATAGCCCAGTTAGGAAGGACCACAACTCCCAAATTCCTGTATATAATCCCGGTACATTCCTTACATCTTCCACGGTTGAAAGTAGAACTGGAGATAGTTCATTGTTGTTATAGAGATTGGCCGTGATTTGATATAATCTTCTTAACCTATAAATCACAAATCAATTTAAGGCTAAATACATGCGGTTAGTGCATGCTCATGCCACATAATTGACACCAAAGTCACGGATTTGATGCAAAATACTCCAAATAATTCAACAAGGTTTAAAGTAAAACATGTTGAACATATAAAGTTTTAGAAATTTAACAACAATGAGTCAATAATTAATGCCAAGAATCAATGCAATGCACAAGTTATCAAGTAGTTCCTAAGCCGTACGACCTAAACTTGACATGACATGATGCTAGAACTCCGATTTTGCAACCTGGAGCTCTGATACCACCTTAAGATGTAGCACCCGAGACGGGAGCACCACACCCCCCGCACTATGAGTTCGATTCATATATGAAATGGCTAATCCATACATAAACCAAACTCACAGCGAACGAAAGACAATAAAAAAAAAACAGTCCTAGCTAGGCAAAATCTAACCCTGGAATAATAACAACTGTAGCAAAGATACGGAAGCTAGGCAATTACTTATTCAATATCAAGAAAATAAATGCAATTCCACTAGAGAATTAAATACGAGTTCCACTAAGTAATGCACCTGTCCTAACCTGTCTTGAATTAATACAAGGCAATAATATAATACAGTAAATAAATACAATATGGAGTGTATACAATTAGTCGAATAGAGCTTGTTCGGCAATCAAGGTACGTATCAAGAAATTACGAAAAATGCAATAATCCTCAAATTGTAATAATTTCATATAAACACTTAAGAATATAATTCACAAAAATATCAAGTAATGCATAACTTGAAAACCAGAGCGTTACATTATTGGTACAATGATCATTTTTGACAGCTAGATCAAATGCATGTCTTGACCACATTGATGGTGGAATCTCCAATAAATAAGCATGTGCTCTTGGATTGAGCTCCTTCACCTTATTCATTGCAAATGTGAAGCCTCTCCTGTTATAAGACCGTGCTACCTCCCAGAAGTACCTTTTTAGAGCATGTCCTAGAAATTTCATCCTGAAATTGGCATAGATATGTCTGGCACATCTTCTATTATTAGTATGTGGAATAAGCTCATTTATAGTTTTTGTCAAACTCACAGAAAGATAAATGAAAACAGTTAATACAACACAGTACAAGTGAATAAAAATATAGTTCAAATATTTAAAAAACTAACAAACCTTCTGTCTATCACTCATAAATGTCCATAGAATGTTTTCATAAAATCCTCCAAGCATTCTCCCAAGATTCTCAAAAAAGAAAGTCCAACTCTCTTTGTTTTCTATCTCAACAACAACATATACAATTGGGTATAAACTATTGTTCCCATCAAGACTATAGCAGCCAAATGTACACTGCCAAACTCACCTTTTAGGTGACATCCTTCAAATCCAATAAACGATGGACAACCAGCATAAAAACCTTTAGCAAGAGGAGACAAACCCACAAAAATCTTCTGGAATGTAGGAATTGCATTTAGACTAGGACCATCAGGAATGAAACTTGGCAAAGTCACTATGCTGCCCTCATTTAACTGTGGTATAAGTCTAGCATAGTATGGCAGCTTCCTATAAGGTTCTTTGTGACTATTTTCAATTTCCTTTAACACTACTAGAAAAACACTCTATAACAAAGGATTTAGCAACGGATTTTGGCCAAATTAGCAACAAATTAGGATTATCAAATTTAGGGGTGTGTTTTGAGTCGAGTCGAGTCAAGTTTGGCAAAAAAAAATCTAGCTTAAGCTTGAGCTTGAAAATTATTTGCATGGCTTGAGATTGAGCTTGAGCTTATCAAGCTTATTTTTTGAGGGTTTGAGCTTGAATCGAGCCAAGAGAGAGAGCCGAGCTCGATTCGACTTGACGAGCCAAGAGATTTGTTGGATATTTTTTTAATTCTCATTCAAGAATAATATTAAACAATAACAAAGATATTAAGATATATAATATATATAGTATATTAATATTTCGAAGTTTTTTATATCATTATTAATAAATTATAATCATTAATATATACTTGATATTTTAGATTATGTATGAGTATTATTAATTATATTAGAATAAACTATAAATTATGTAATTATACAATAAAAATTATTAACTAATATTTTATTAAAATATATACTTATGTTATTATTTATTTATTAAGGTATATGGTATTTATTATTTTATTATATTAAATATTTGAGTGAATATTTGATGAATATATTTTTGTATTAATAATATTATATGGTCTAATGTGTCATTGTAACATAATATATTATTAAGACATATTATGATACAAAATTAAGTAAGGATCATACATATATTATAGATAATATATAATATAGTAATAGATTATGTTATATATCTTGTAATTATACCAAATAAATTATTAACTAATATTTTATTAAGATATATACTTATATAATTAATTATTTATTATAGTAGATTGAATCTATTTTTTATTAAATTATTTGTTTGGATAAATATTATATATTATCATAGTAATATGTACGTTAGTAGTATTGTATAGAATTATATGTTGTTGTAATTATTGAATTGAAGTAGATAAAAATATATAATATATCATATATTTAGTATTACTAAATCATATAAATGTAGATTAATTTACTGCATATTTATATATATAAATTATTAAACATTATATTATATGTATAATACACATATCAATATATGTATATATATATATATATATATATATATATATATATATACTAGCTTGCGAGCTGGCTTGTAAGCCTCGAGCCTCGAAGAAATAGGCTTGAGCTTGGCTTGACACACACGCCGATCTCGATTAAGCTTGGCTTGAGCTTGATATCGTTCGAGTTCGAGTCGAGCCAGCTTGAGCTCGACTTGTACGGCTCACAAGCCAGCTCGGCCTAGAGCACACCCCTAATCAAATTAGGATTATCAACGAATTTAGCAACGAAAATTTTTCGTTGTTATAACCCTCGTGGCTAATCTATAGCAACGGATTTTACAAACATGTGCTAGCAATGGATTTATCAATGAATTTTTTAGCAACAGATCCAGATTAATTATTCAAATTTCTCGCGCAAGCTAGGGATCGAACTTGAATCCCCAAGGTAGAAGGTTGAAGCCCAAACCAACTTGGATAGCTATATTACTAATAATATTATGTCATTTTATATATATAACAACAATCAAATATTCATACACAAATTTAAATTACTTATTTAAGTATTTGTTAAAATTTAAATATACTTAAATATGACTATTTGTATTAAATATATATGTGTATATATAATAAAGTACTATATATATATATATATCCTCAAACATATCATATTCATGTATATCAACTTAAGTATAAGTTTTTATTTCTTTCTGGTCGACAAGTATAAGTTTTTATGACATATAAAAAAAAGGGATGAAAGTTTAAATAACTAAATAGTTAGATTTAGTTGGTTGTTGAATAAAGAGCTTTTATGTAAATATGAAGTATTCACTTATACATTTGTAGAACAATATCTGCATTTTGAGGAAATATTGTATTATAGAGCTATGGTATATGAATAACTTAATAAAGAATTATTTTCTTAATATTAAACATTTATATTTGAATTTTTAGAATTATATCTAAATAATGAGGAATTATTGTGTTATGCAACCGTTTGATGTTAAACGAAGAACCTTTCTTTTAATATAAAGTATTTATATTTATATTTGTAGAACTATATCTAAGTATTAAGGAATTATTATGTTATGCAACTTTTAGATGTTAATTTGTAGATCTAAAATTCATATGTATATGGATGTATGTGTGTGAGAGAGCATGAAAGAATAAGGATGAAAGTTTAAATAATTACATTTATATATATATATTAAACCATGTAAACAAAATATTTTAATAAATATTTTTTGTCTAAATAAAGAAATTACAATTTAAATAGCAACGGATTTTTCGTTGCTAAATTATAAATATTCTATTAAATTTTTAATCAACTATTTATAGAAACAAACTTTTCATTGCTAAATTATAAGTATTCTATTAATTTTTAATTAACTATTTATAGCAACTGATTTTAATTTTAGCAACAAAAAGTTCGTTGCTATTTTATTCCATCTATAGCAACGAATTTGGCGACGAAAATTCCGTTACTAAAGCATTTTGCCACGAATTTATTGTTCGTTGCTATTTTCGTTGCTAAATAGCAACGAATAATTTTCGTTGCTATTTAACAGTTTTCTAATATTGTAAGGCCTTAATCCTAGCTCTGTAAACTTGCATGTAATTAGGTTTTATGTTGTACTTCTCCAACTTAGCTTGAATCTCTTTAGGAGATATTTTAGGGGTTTTTCTAAGCCACCTAACCAGTTTTGTTGATATCCAATCTGCACTAGTTGTTGGGAAAAATGAAACAGTAACATAGTGGAATTTGTTTTTTTCCCAAAAGTAAGATCTAGACTTGCAATTCCTATTCCCGATTCGTAAGGATTTAAAAAACTTACTTAGATCGACGCTTTCTTGACACGTTTTGAGCCGCCCTCAAACGCACTTCGAGCGGCAAATCCCTCGAACTTCTTCGAATCTTCAAGACTCTGAAATCATAGTCCTCTAGCGTAATAATCTACACCAACCTCTATCACGATCTAAATAGAGAGGATGCTAGTACTATATTCATTGTTTAGGCTCTAGGGAATTGTGTATAGTGATTTGGAGAATCTATCACTCTCCCATGGGGTTCGAACCCTACCCTTAAATAGACTAGGGTGATTCGAACCCCCTTGTCTTATTGGGCAAGGATTCCAAATCCTCCAAGACTTTGAATTACTTGCCAGGTAAGAAAGGTGTTCTACTTTGACCAAAAGTTTCCTTTGATCAACTTGTCTTAGAAGATATTCTATCTAACTCACTTAGATACTTTATGGGATATTTTTATTTATTCATAATAAATAAATTAATGTCAATAATTAATTAATTCACAATTAATTATTTATTGTACATTTAAACTCAAAATTAGGACTTTATAATAATTCATAATTAAATCAAAGTCCATTAAATAATTAATCAAAATTAATTATTCAATTAATCATATAACACGTGACACGCGTCTCGCATAGACATGTGTCCCACATCTGTGCCCCACTTTCCAATTCTCAATTGGTTCGATCAACTCGGTTGATCGATTCAAGCCTTAACCCTCGTGATCGGGTATTTGTGTGTGACCCTCTGGATTCTTTATTCAATTCTAATTAATTAATCAGTCAAAAGATCACACTACCATAGTCTAGCAACAGGTGTGTAACCCCTAACTGAATAAGAACGTATCAATTTGAAGAACCTTTATGTGATAGATATATGTGAAATAAGGTCCTCCTACAACCTATCTCTCAACAACGATCTAGGGTAAGGGAATAATTAGAACCCTAATAATCTTGGTCTTAATGCTAAGTTCATTTCATATCCATTTGATCTCGATCCAAACTCCTTTGTTGATCTCAATCCACTACCTTTGTAACACCCCGATGAGGGCATCCCCGCCTATCCCACGCTACGGACCTAGCTTGTATATAGAATCGCTATCCATATACCCGTCGGGACCGAAGCAAGCGGTGACAAATGGATAACCTAGCTAAACGGTACTAGACTTACAAAGCGAGTAAACAAACACAAGTATGCGGAAGCTTAAATCAAAACATAACACGTGCGTAGGTTCATTAATTCAACAATTAAGTGACCATCACGGTCCATCACAAAATGCCCAAAGTACGGAATGTAAAATCAACCTAGTGACCAACCCGATCCAAACTAGTATAGTAAAACATCATACATACTAATCCATAAATCCCAGACATAACATAAAACGTAAACTATGCAACAAGCATAACGAGTACAAACTAGACCACTAAAACAAGACTCTCTAAAGACCCCGCCTAACTCGACTCCAAAATGTACCTGCGAACACGAAAGGTAAAGGGAGTCAGCTCAAAAGGAACCGGTGAGGAGAAGTTTACATAAATAACTAGCATAAGGGAGGTTCAATGCATGCTCAAAATAAAGGCGTTCATGATCCAACTTATTTTCAAAACAATTCAAGTTTTATAAATGAATCATGAACCAAAGCACCGGCTCGGCGAGTACGAGCACTCCATCCTTACTTCCCAAATCATAAGAAATCAAACCAATCCATCCGTACACCGTTGATTTTGAGGGTGTACAACCCCCAAACATCCTTAACATATGAAGAGACGGGTCCATGAAACCGGCCTTTCCCTTATAAACCTTAACCTCAAAACCTCATCGGAGTCTTAGTTAACAAGTTTCTTACATTTGGGAACTTTGAATGAGGACATCCATAGACCCTATACCTTCCCGGAATATCGGTCATCCTGGTCCCCGAGTGCTAAACATCCAACCAAGCAAGCGTCCTTGCATGGGGCAATAAACCTCGCTACACAACTCTTATGTACATAGTATTCAATAAACGGTCCAAGAGCATTTTGGGTACTTATCCCATATACCAGCTCAAGTTTTACTTGTAAACTGTTTCCCATAAGCAAATATCCATAATACGAGCAGAGCTCCCAAATCTTGGCTTATAAAGCCTATAAATACATTTTGAAAACGCGAGTTTAAATTATCAAATATGATAGGCCATATGTGTCTACAGTTTTGAAAAAATTTCATATATATATAACCCCTCACCTTTACCAAGAACTCCAAAAGCCAACCACGAGCAAACAAGCTACTCGTCCGGAGTCTCACCACCTAACAAGACAAACGTACTAACAAAGGTAAGACACGACTCAATATTAAATAAGACGACGCACGGCTTCAAAATGAATGCAAACATGCAAATAATATGTCATGAATGCCCAAGATAGTATAAGTGTAGCAATTATGATCAAACAACATCATATAAGTCATATAACAAGCTTTCAAGTCATAAGGCATGCAAATAACAACAAGTGAACCATACTTAGCACTTCATTAAACATAATTGAGGTATGTAAGACATTACAATGCACATAAACATGATTCCAAGTCATATATATCATATTAGGGGTGGGAGAAGTGCAAAGGAAGTGAAAACGAAGCAAAACGATCAAGATCACAAAAACACAAAAATGGGACCCGAGGCAGTCCACACGCCCTTGTGGACTTTACACACACACAACACACGTCCGTGTGGGCTGGAATTTCATGACAGTAGCCTTCCACACGGGGGTTTGGGGTTTTAGTTCAAAATCGAAACCCCCGTTTGGAATGCTACTGTTGCAAAACTCCATTACGAACATATGCGTGAACATGACGAAAAATACACTCCAAATACTCCAAAATCATGCCTCAGAGCTCAAACAACTTGAATAAACGAAATTAACATCAATTATCACAGCAAGAACATTTAGGAATGAATATGCATCAAGAAATCCAACAATTTACAGATATGAACTTCATCTTCTTCAAGTATTCAAGCTTCAAACTCAACAATGGTGAAATTTTCAATCATGCAAGAAACTCAAAGGAATTAATCACATTCTTCATGAAATTGTTCAAGGAACAAGAATCTAAGAGGAAATCAAGCAAAAACATACAAGAACATGAACATGCAAGACTTGTCTCTTGAAAATGGTTGAAGTGTTCTTGAGAGAATATGAATGGTTTGAGAGAAAATGTGAGGGATTGTGTGTTTCAATCATTTTTTTTTTTTTTTGGGAAAGATAAAAAGATCTATTAATCACAATGCGGAGTAAATACAAATGTACAAGTGATAAAGCAATGATCAAGGCACCTAACCCACCCAACTTGGACCGTATTGCCTTATGAAAACCTCCAACGGGAAAACCCATTTGGGACAGAACCCGTGGAGGAAAAAGAGTACAACACATTTAGAGGCCCAAGCTCGGCCCTTCTAAGAAAGCAATAAAGCCTATCAACTATTACATGAGTCCACGGTCCAAGGCCCAAGCAAATTTGTAGTGTTACGTGAATCCAAGCTTATGGAGGTTTTGTTGTTGATTTTTGAATATGAAACGTGTTCCCGCAAAACTCAACTTCTTGTCCCATCTAATTGCGCATAGATGGTCATCCTTGCATGCAACTGCTGCCCATTTCGAATCCATAGAGGCGCTGTCCCTCCGAACAGGTTATGATCCATACAAAAACACAATTATGCGTGATAGTGTGTGCTTTATGTTGGGATTGGGGGTTTTTCATTAAGCTTCTACCCAATATTACAAATACATCAACGATCCCATCAAGGGTTGTACCAAAAGTAATCATGACGACGAATCAACAACCCTAAATGTTAAAATAATTCGAAACAAACTCCACCGGGTATAAACTATACAAAACCGTGTAAACCAATCACTTTATGTGAGACATATAGTCTGGGATTCGCACATTGGCCTGCTCAAGTGCCACTTTGTTTCTTCCTTCCCAAATTGCAAAGATGGTGCAACATAGTGTTAGCTTTGCAATTTTTGATTTTGGCCTAGCCCCTGAACAAAATTTTCTAAGGATTCGCACTGAGCTAGCAAGAGTGTTCATACCGTGGTTCAGTTGCGCCCATCCTTTGACTTCTGCCCATACTTGTTTCGTGATGCTGCAATTAAAAAATAGGTGCTGGGCATTTTCATCATGCACATTACATAGCGGGCAAGTTTTGGATATTGTAAGACAATGAAGATTGTCCTTGGTTGGCAATCTGCCTCTAAACGCCAGCCATACAATGAATCCAATCTTTGGTGGAATATAAGACTTCCAAATGATTGGTACCCAAGGTTGTTTGGTACCTTTCTTCCTTAACAAGTTGTAGAGGGCGTTGGATCCTAGGCTTCCATCCTTTTACAAATTCACCAAGCTTTTGCACAACCTTGTAAACAGTTTCACATTTTTGTAGTATCAAGTCTCGGATGTTAGCGAACTTTTTCATTAATGGAGAGCTCCGGCGATGGGGACTCCATGCCTAAATGCTGTCTTGTTTGAGATAGTTGCCATGTATCCATTTAACCCATAGACTGTCCCTCTTTGCATGGAAATCCCATATGTTGGAAGCAAGAAGCGCTAAATTCCATGTGCTCGCATCCTTGATACCAATTCCCCTTCCTCTAGTGGTTTGCATATGGCCCTCTAAGCCACTTTGGCCTGTTTCCCACCTCAAAGGAAGTTTCGGCATAGAGATTCAATTTTATCCACAATCGCAATCGGAATAGGGAAGTCCTGTAACCAAAATGACTCCACCCCTTGAATAACCGATTTGATAAGTTCAACTTTCTCCGCATAAGAGCGCTTGCTAGTTTTTCATGCATTCAAGTAACTCTCAATGGAGTTGAGGAAAGGCTGGTATTGTGCAATCGACAGCTTTTGTGGTGCCAACGGGATGCCCAAGTATCTGGTCGGAAAGACTCCTTCATTGAAAGGGGCTAACCTTAGTATCTCATTCTTCTCAGTTCTTGTCATTCCCGCCATATAGATGCTTGACTTGTTGGGGTTAACTGTCAAGCCCGAGACTTGGCGGAATTCTTCAATTGCTTTCATAAGCACTTCGACTGAATATACATCCCCTCTACAAAAGAGCATTAGATCATCTGCAAATGCAAGGTGCGTAATATTAAGTTCATGACATTTAGTGTGGAAATTAAACCGTGACTGTGTTCGTGCAATAAGCAAACGAGAAAAGTATTCAACACATATTAGAAATAGATATGAAGAGATAGGGTCTCCCTGTCTAATTCCACGCTTGGCATTGAACTTTCCATGTAATTCTCCACAAATGTTAATGGAAAATGAGGTTGTTTTTAAGCATTCCATGATCCATCCCCTGAAGGTTGGCGGAAAACCAAGAGCTACAATTCCCGGGGTGTACTTCGTTTAATACCATATCCGAGGAGTTCTTCCACAAGGAATATGTTGTCCTTCATTTTTCATCCCGGGACAAAAGCTGCTTGTGTTGGATTAATGATATCATTCAGAACTGTTTTGAGGGGGAAGGTGATCAATTTCGAAATCACTTTGTAAGTGATATTCATGCAAGCAATCGGCCTGAACTCTTTCACATCCGTTGCACCTGGCTTCTTGGGAATAAGGGATATTGCCGTCTGATTAAGCTGCCTAAGAAGCCTACCATAGTGGAAGAATTCCCGTATGGCACCCAAAAAATCCGCTTTGATTATAGGCCAAGATGATTTAAAGAAACCCGATGTGTATCTATCTGGGCCCGGTGCCTTGTCATTACCAATGTCAAATAGAGCTATTTTGATCTCATCCTCACTAAAGGGCAATTTCAATTCCGTTGCTTGAAGGGTTGTGATTACCGGCCCCAATTCAACAATGGTAGGATCAATGGGTTGCGTGTTTGCATTCATGCCAAAAAGTTCTTGGAAATATGAAATGAAACAGTCCCCAACCTCACTTATTGAAGAAGTTGTTGTTCCATCCCCCTTGATTATGTGTGTGATAGCCGCCCTTGTCTTATTCTTCTTGATGATTGAATGAAAATAGGCTGTGCATTTGTTTGCTTCAAGAACGTGCCTAGCCTTTGCCTTTTGCTGCAAGAATACCCGTTCAGCTTCTTGGAGAAACTTACATTTCTTCCTTGAAACCCTCACAGCTTCGGCAAGATCATGGCTGCTAGGGTTGGCGAGAAGGTCATCGTAGTGCTCTTGGAATTGTTGTTTCGCCTCCTTAACCCTTGTAGAGATGTGCCTAAAATTTTCTTTATTTAGATCATTTAAAGCGCTTGGAGTTTCTTGCACAAGATGTACTGAGCTCTCCTATAGTACCAACTATTCCAATTTGACTCCACAATACTTCTAAAGTTTGGGTGCTTGACCCACAAATCAAAGTATTTAAATGCTTTGGCCTTAGTATGCTGCGTGCGATAGATGCTGATTATCACCGGTGTATGATCCGAATCAGCCACCATTTTCATGAATTCAGCATGGAAATTTATTCCCAAGGTAGCCCATTGTTGATTAATGAGTGCCCTATCCAATTTGGCAAAGAGGTTTGATTTATGCCAAGTGTAGTGTTCTCCGGTAGACGGTGCATCCATAAAACCTAAGGAACTTTTGAAATTGATGATGTCCAGTATAGAATAGGCAGTAGGTGTGTTGCTTATCCTCTCACTTGCATTTGCCACACAATTGAAATCTCCAACAACTAGCCAAGGTGAGGAGGATGGCACGTGCAGATTTTTCAACTTTTCCCACATTTGGAGTCTCGCCGTCACAGTGTATAGTCCATATACAAAAGAAGCATGGAACTCAATGTGAGTGATACGACATTTAATTACAACATGTATAAATTGAGCAGATATTTCAATTATATTACAAGTAAGATAGTCATCATTCCAGTACAAAATAATTCGATCATTATCATTAATGTCAAAGTTATGTACATATTTCCAATTTGACAAATAATTACGCATGAAAAAATCCAAAGTTTCAAGGGAAATTTTCGTATCGATTAAACAACTTACATTGCATTGTTTTTCCCGTATGAGTCGGGACACCGCTTGTTGCTTGTCTGTGCGGTTTAGTCCCATCACGTTCCAACAAAGCAAATTCATTTAGCAACAGAGGGGGTACCGGTGCCCCCGACGCTCACCATTTTATCTTTCCCCTTTTTCTTTTTCTTTTCCATTGTTTTCCATTGCTCATTTGTTTGAGGCTCATTCAACAGGTTTTCTTCATCCTCAGAGTGCAAAACTTCCTCTTCTCCATGCGCATGCTTTTTAAGAGGAACTTTATTTCCAATCGCTGCTTTTGGGCACCCAAATTTGCCAATTTCAACAACATTATCAATTCTACTAGCTCCCTGTATAGGCTAATTTTTCCCAGTAGTGCTAAGCACTTACGGGACTGACCTAGTTGCGTGCGGGGTGTTGCTAGTCTTTATCGGGCCAGTTTGGGCAGAAGTGTCCGGCTGTTGCGGGGCAGGCCTAGGCGGCAAGGGTTGCGCGCATGTGCTAGGCGGCATTAGCGGATTCTACGTGCCTGTGCTAGTCAGCTGGGCGGCTGTGCTAGAAAGCTCCTGGGCGGCCAGTTGGAGGCCAGTGTTAGTGCCTGTGCTAGGCAGTTGGGAGGCTGTGCTAGTGTCTGCACCGGGCGGCTGGGCGGTTGTGCTAGGCAGCTGCTAGCCGGGTTGGGCGGTTGGCTTGGGCTATTGGTGGGGAACCCAGGTAACCTTGACCCTGTTTACAGGTACTGATTTCTCATTCAAGCCTTTGTTCTCCTTATGCTTTTCTGGTCTCCTCTTTGGAGGAGGTGCTGATTTTTGAGGTACTTTATGGGTCATGATAGGCTGTACATTTCCCTTCTCATCACTGAAGCATTGCCACGCATGATGCCCATATTTCTCGCAAAAACAACAATAATTCGGATAAGACTCATATGTAACTGGAAGTCTAAGATTTTTGCCACAAGGCAGAAAACAATTCACATGGTGCAAAGGAATTTCAGTTGCATCAATTTCAATTAAAAATCTAGCATAACTGTACCTCTCATTTTTTGCCATGATCTTGTCGGTACAGATTGGTTTTCCAAGGCATGAGGCTATCATGCTCAGCCCCGTTGTATGCCAAACTGCCGCCGGTATATCTTCCACTTTAACCCAATCCGGGACTTTAAGGAATTCTAGTTTATCAAACGCAAAATTTTTGTCCACCTTCTTGAGGATAAGGGTGACATTAACAACCTTGTAGGGGCCATTACGTAAGACCTTATCACTGTCCGATGGTGTTGCAAATTTGAAGATCACCCAACCCTTTATATGCGGTACCACTTTAATGGGCGTATCCAAACTTTTCACAAAATTCTCAATTAATTGGATCCCTGGGAGCCTTCCGATAAAGCAACCCGCTAAACAATGGCCCCAAATTTCTTCCACAGCCTGAAGGTGCTCTTCACGAAACCAAAATCCCTTCCAGTCCATATCAATCTGTTTGAGGGGGAGTTATTCATTTTCACCAACATCCCTATTGTCTTGAAACAAGCTTGAGTACGTCTTGCTTGGTTGCTTACGGCGTGCCTCAGCAATATTGGAATTCTGCCCAACTGCATAAGTGTTCGTATCTCTTGGCCGTCCACCTAGGGTTAGTTGATTAACGTTCTTGCCCATGGGATTTCCTCTTTTACTTTGAGTCTTACCCGCAACTAATTCCACGGATTTCTCTCCATTCAATAGCGTATTTACCATAGATAACTCATCATCCGTATAATTCAAATTCAAATTTCCCTTACCAACTAAAGCTGGATACTCCAAGAGATTTGATTGAGATCGGATTCCACCTAAAGCGTTGATTTTTTCCATGATCAACAAATTGACTGCAGCCACCTCATTTGCCACTTGAGGAATAATTGCATCACCAACTGCTGACTTGTGCACCACATCATCACCTTTTGCTTTGTCACCTGCTGACTCATGGGCCACATCAGCCCCTATTGAATCAACACTCCTTTCCCCGCTAGCGTTTGCAGCAGCAACCATGTCTCCTCCGCTAGGGTTCACCTTTTCCGACGTCTCCATCTTTTCGATTGGAATTCTTTCAATTCTGGCCCCTTTGTTGTGGTTTTTGGCTTTCGAACAAGGGGAAAGAATGAGCTTGACGTGCTTGTGGTATCCCAAGAACTGGACTCATCAACGCTTGTGTGAGCAGTTTCGTCTTTCTTCCCTTTCATCTTACTAAGTGTCGGACTCAAAGATTGTAACGCCCCTTAACACTACAACTCCCGCACCGTACTACCCTCGAGTGGATGTGAGACCTAGCACTCGAGAAATACTACGGCGAACGGTATAGACGGTACTTAAGTAGAGCATAGGATAAAATGCAGCGGAAGATAAAGAAATTTAAACTTGCAACGAGCAACATGTAAACACAGAATAGTACGTGATATTATAAGGGGGTAATATGATAGCGTGGCATGCGGAGTCAATGTACAAGAGCAGATTATTAGCAATATATACAAATGCTCTTAATCTAAACCTGATCTAATAAGTATGACACCTATAGCTTCAAGATACCTTTAGGTGTCGTAGTCCTCGCTCCCTGAAATCATATGTTTGAAACAGGCGAAGAATTAGTCAAAATGACTAAGTGAAGGAAGATTAGATTTAGATATAGGTAGTTATATATATATAAAATGATAGCAATAAGATACAATAGATATGATACGGTTCATAAGTTTGAAACTGGGATAGGGGTACTTGGAGTTTAGTTTATAAGTCATGAACCGTTTCTTAAAAGATTTGTACCGCCTGCAAGTAAGGCGTCTCCCTCCAATCTCCTTAAAATATTTGTAAAATAGTACCGGGCTGATCAAGGCACCAGTACTTTAATAAAACTAAGTAAGATAATAACTCCGTAACACCGTTGATGGGTCTGAATATGGGGTACAGAGTCCGATCACTTTAGAATTTGTTTGGGTGAAGAAACCAGTTGACGATTGCCGGAAAAGATGGGGGTTCTACTTGCTAGGACAAACACACAGACACAAGTCAGAAGGCCAAGCTGGGGGAACTGGGGTGATTCCCAGTTTGGTTCTCCGATGCTCAAGTCAGATGAAGATCTGAAAGAGAAAATGCTAAGTATAGAGTTTCTGTAAGGGAAGTTGCTTACAGTGGAGAAGATGACCTCGCATATTTATAGTTGAGGGTCAGGGACCCTTTGGTCATTTGTACAGTGTGGTCCTGACCGAATGTTACCCTAACACGTGGCATTGCGAGAGAAACCTAGGAGGAATCTTTTCTGCAAAAGCTAGTGAAAGTTGGTGTTGGCAACAGTGGCAGGTACGCAGGCATGTACGGGGTGTCAGAGAGCCGGTTGGGGAGTTGGTAACGAGGGCTTGAGAGCACGCTCGTGTCAACCAAAGCCTTGGAGGCCAAGGAATCCGCTAGGGGGTAAAGGCCAAGGCTTGTGTAACGAGTTGGAGTGGAAGCCTCCCTGATGGAATGTAGCGCTCGAAGAGGGCTCTCTTGATTGATTGGAACGTTAGACATGTAGTGTGAATGGCGCTCGTGAGAGAGCGGTAACATTGATCACGTGTAAATGTGACAGAGACGGTACGTGTTCTTGGAGGATACTGACGCTTGAGGGGTTTCAGCACTCGTGTATGACTACCGTAATCATAGGACAGGTGTCGTCATCTTTGAGGTGCCACGTGTCCAAACGTGGGACGAGCGCATTTTGACCCCATCATTTTGCCCCCCAATTCTGTAGTCATTAGTGATAAGGGCTGTAGAATTTTTTTCCAATGCAATCCATCGAGCGTGTCGCTCGTTTGAGGTTTGGCGTGTTGGGCAATCTTCCTTCTGATTACGCCATAAATGCTGTCTCTTCAACTGACCGCTTGTAACGTCCAAGCATTAAATGCAGTCCTTTCTTCTGACCGGTTGGAGCGTCTAAGCATTAAATGTTGATGCGCGTGGGGCGCGTGAGTCTTGGGAAGTACGTGACGGTCCAATAAAGTGAACGGTTTCCTAGACGGGAAATGATTGCGATTTTGAATTTTTGCCAGAAACGTACCAACTTCCATCCCTATATATAAGGGATTCTGCATCCATTCCCCTTTTTACGCGAACATATCTTCAAAGCAGACATTTGCGGAAAACTTCTTCAAGCTTTTCCAGAAAATTCAAGGTAATCTCCGGTGAAACTTTCTAACTTTGCTAACCTTAGAATCATATTTAGGATTTGGTAGTCCCTCAAGCTTTATTTCTCTAGAAATCCCAATTTTCTTCAAAAATCCTCCTTTTCTAAAACCATCATATCCCTTCCAAATTCCAACACCACCATGGCCGGACATCATGTAGAAGAGTTTGCCCCGTGAAGTCGAAGAAATGGCCACCCAGAATTCATCTCCTCCGGATTCCCCTAGAGACGAAGAGTTGGGCGCGGCCGTTATGGCCAAGGATGAAGGAAACCCGAGTGGGGTTGAGCATCTCTTCGAAGAGATGAATTTGGTAATGGAGGCGGAGAGGAAGGGGGTGACTCTCTCGATAACTGATAGTGCAACTCACCCTCATCGCCATACCATGACAGTGGCCATCGCAGCTCCGGCGTCGGAAACCGAGGAAGTAGCGGGGCCCTCTGAAAGATCTCGTGACAAGGGTAAGGGCAAGAAAACCAAGAAACCCAAAGGGCCCAACGAGGGTGAAGGCTCAGGCATGCAAGCTACCGATCGCACCCCGGATGAGACTCCCAGCACCATCACTTTGGGGGAAGTAAAATCTGTCATGGCCCCAATCTTTTAGGACGAGTGCTTTAAATGGAGAATCCCTAATAAGCACGAGCGTGCCAATCATCCCCCACCTGGCGATATAGCGGTATACATGGATGCAATTGGCTCGGGGGGGCCTACGTTTTCCCATTCCAGTTCCGGTGGCCTCTATTCTGAATGATTTGAATCTTTGCCCATCACAAATTGTGCCCAACGGCCTCGTTCTGATATCCAACTTTGTGATTCTCATGAAATGCGATGGATTCGAGCCCTTTATGCGGAATTTTAACGCTCTTTTCCAAGTAGTGAGCTCGCCACGCTCGTCACCTGAGACGGGTTACTTCTATTACATCCAAGTGAAGGCCCACTTAAAGCTGATTAATTCTCCCTCAACCACCTATGGCCCTGATTGGAAGGAGAAGTACATCTTTGTCAAAGCCCCAGAAGATGATGATTTCAGGGTGGCCCGAGAGTGGATAACACATGGGAAGGGATCCCTTGTAAAGAATCGCTTAGAACTTTCCTTCCCAAAGGATTGGGCCAAGAGCTTGGCTAAGGCGTTGAGGGACGAGGGCTGCCTAATTCGAGCCAAAGACTAGATAGATGATACGGAGATTATGTTTCTTTGTGGACTCACTGACGACCCTCACTATCTTGACAACTCTCCCACTCGAGATGTGGAGAGAGATGGTTAGACTTTAGGGCGCTAATTTTTAGATAGGGATGCTAACCATACTTTGTTGTTGCAATTTACATTTTGTGAAATTTATTTAAGGGCTTCTGACCCTCGTTTTCGCCTTCTTTGCAGGAGTAAAAATTCTAGAGATGGCGGGAGGAATCAGACAAGCCGTTCATTTCGCTAACGCCAACAGGCGTCAGGCTCAACATAATGATCAATAAAATCAGCCACCTCGAGGGGCAGGGCGTGGAAATGAGCGCGGAGGGAGACAATCGGCAAGTTCAAGCGTCGACCAAGGTCGGGGTAATAGCCAAGCGCCCAATCCTGACACGAGGGTGGTTACAAAGACCCCTACCGCTTCCTTAGTGAGCGGGGCAATTATTCCTGCTCCAGTCACACCACCTAGACCTTCATCAAACGTCATTATCAGGGAGCAAGAAATGAGCGCCTCAGCCTCCACGAAGAGGAAAAGGATGCCGGATTCCTTCACCATATCTGGCAAAGGGAAGCAGGTGGTCGAGGGTCCCAAGGGTGGCGACGGCAAAGGCGAAACTTCCTCCTTGGAAGAGGAGCATTTATGGGACTTCGACCGTAAAGGAGACAGGAGCTACAAGGGCTCCGCGGATGGGGGGTGCCATATTGCTGAGGCACGGGATATTGGCCCAAACTATCAGTCAGAGTATATACGAGAGGGCCCAATTTTCTGCGGACCATAAGCAACTGTATTCCGAGTCCGTGGAGAAGTTGACAAGCGCCATGGTCCAAGCCCTCATCTCCGTAAGTTTCCTTTCCTTTGTTATTTCATTATCTTGTGAAGGTGTTATTTTTCAATATTTTTTGCGAACACTTTCATCCCTACGAGCCCGTGCAGCAAGTACTCCTGAGGGTGAGGAATATCGAGATACGCGCCACGATTTATGCTGACCGGAAAGCGAAGTACAAAAAGATGGCACACACGAACGATCCAGCCCAGCTTCAGGTGGAACTGGACACGGAGAAGGCCATGTACGCTTCCCTTAAGGAGGCGTATAACAAGATGGAGGCGGAGATGAAGAACTTGCAGGATGATTTCAAGAAAGTGGAGAACGCTCGGAGGAGTTGGCGCGACCAATTCAGACAGTTGGAGGAGAGTCACAAGAAGCTTACCGAAGAGCACAACATTTGGAGGACGAGGGCTGAGGAGGCGGAGAGGAAATACGTTGATACCATGAACCAATTACCTCAACATCTCGAGCGTTCAAACAAGGAGGCGCTCATCAAATTCTGCCATTCCAAGGCCTTCAACTTCGCAGCTTCTTTGCACTGCAAAAGGCACGGGGCTCATGTTCAACGAGCGATGCGAGGAGGATGACGACGACCGTGATGACCCTGAAGCCAACATATCTGAATCAGAATACGGCTTCTTGGTCACTCTTATTCAGGATGAGTATATGGCGACCCATCCTCCAGAAGAAGCCTCCCAAGCCGCTCAGAACGAGGGGAATAGCAGCGCGGTGAACATTCCAGTAAACGAGCCCCAAGCGTCCAATTGCTAATGCTCCCGTCTCGGCTGCTGAAAATGTCCTCATCCCTACCAACAACGCCAATGAGCTCAATGCTCCCCAAGCGCCTGGAATCAACGAGCCTGAGCCTCCAGCAGTCCAACACCAAGAAGAAAATGCCCCCCCCAACATAGGGGTTGGAGGGCCCAGTTCATGGTCCTGCGGCTCAAAACATCTTGGTGGTTTTGGATGAAGACGTCGCTCCTGCCGCCTGAAGTTCCTCCTAGCTTATGTTACAACTCTTCTTCTCCTAACTTAGCGTCTTTCCTTTTGTAAGAATGCCATGGGCCCTTGAGCCTTAACTTTGTAATATTTGGCGAAGAGCCTTCCATTAATGAAAACCTTCCTTTTCATAATACTATCTTTTTTCTATATTGTGAAGTCTTACTTGACGTTTGTTGTAAACAAATCTTGTAATAATAAGATTGTTCATAACATGCTTAGTAGAAATTGCATTACTTAGTAAAAATTGCATCGTTTAGCTAAGTCATAAAAACTCGAAAAATTTTGCTAAGTCTTGAGTAATTACGTGGGTCTTACTGAGAGACTGCCCTCTTTCAAGACTTGTGAAATTTCTTCTTAATCTTGGAAATTTTGCTAAGTCTTGAGTAAATACGGGGGTCTTACGGAGAGATTTCCCTCGTTCAAGACTTGTGAAAGTTCTTCTAAGTGACACTACTGTTGTGCGAGCGCTCTTGTACTTGTTAATTTTTATGATTTGCAGGTGATCCCATTTTCGAGCGCAAGGCGTTGTGGTAAACGACCAAGGCCTACTAGAATTTTCCTTGCCTTTTTCTTCAACACTGGTAGTTGGTGGTGAGCGTTACCAGACTATCCTTATGAGGGTGTCCCCCCACGTGGAGTAGAGTGTTGGCAAGCGTAACCCAAGTGCAATGATATTGTGCATACTGGAACGGATTGCCAACCACGCTCGTGTAAACGAGGGACGTGGGTCATATCCATTTGCGCAATTTATAAGCAATAGTAGGGGAATATTCAAGAAAATGCATTATAACTTACTTAAGATTTGAAGTAGTACATAGAATCCATCTGGGGGATTGTTACATCATCATTTCTAGAGGGCTTTTAAACATAAAACCGCCGGAGGTTACATGCGTTCCAGGGGCGAGGCAGGCGCTCACCCTGAAGTGTCTCCAGGGTGTAAGTGTTGTTAGCACTGATTTGTATGACTTTGGATGGACCCTCCCAATTGGGGTCCAATTTCCCCACATGTCTGGATACTTCCACCTTCTTCAAGACCAGATCTCCTAGTTGAAAAGTTCTCTCCTTCACACGCTTGTTGTACTGTTGTGCTACAGTTGCTTTATATCTGTGTATTTTAGCCCAGGCCTGGTCTCTTCTTTCCTCCAATAAGTCCAACTCCAGGCTCCTGTTATCTTCGTTAAGCTGAGGCTCGAAATAGGCTACACGAGCGGATTCATTTACAATCTCGGCTGGTATCATTGCTTCTGACCCATATACGAGCGCGAAAGGCGTCTCTCTAGTGGCCGCTCGTGGAGTAGTGCGATAAGCCCAAAGTGCCCCTTGTAATTCTTCTGCCCATTCACCCTTTTTGCTCTCTAGCATTGTTTTCAGATGTTGCAGGATGGCCCTGTTGGTAACTTCTGCCTGTCCATTGGCTTGGGGATGGCCCACGGAGGTAAAGCGTTGTTCAATCCCTAACTCTGAACACCATTCTCGCGTGTCTGCTGCTATGAATTGGGATCCATTGTCTGAAATGAGCACCCTTGCTATACCGTACCTGCAGATAATGTTTTTCCAAATGAAGTCCCTCACAACCCTGAAGGTAATTTTTGCTACGGCTTCAGCCTCAGCCCATTTGGTAAAATAATCGACAGCTAAAAGGACAAACTTCTTCTGTCCGACCGCGATGGGCAAGGGGCCTACGATGTCAATTCCCCATTGGTCGAAGGGCCACGCGACATCTATAGGAATCATTTGAGCGGCTGGCAGCTGAGGGAGGTTAGAATGGAATTGACATTTAGGGCACTTCCTGGAGAACTTAATGGCATCTCGAAGAACTGTGGGCCAATAAAATCCACTCCTCAGGACCTTCTTTGCAAGGATACGCCCTCCTGAATGGTTCCCACAACTTCCATTGTGAATAAGTTTGAGCGTCTCTTTTGCCTGCGAGGGCCTTAGACACCTCATCAGAGGCCCTTGAAATGACTTCTTAAATAATCTCCCCTCTGAGTCCAAAGAAAACCGAGGGGCTTTGTTTCTAATTTTCCGAGCCTGTACCTTGTCAGTGGGACAAACGCCATCTTTAAGAAATCTGATAATACCTTCCAATGCCGAAGCAAATTTAGATAGAGCGTCAGCGTGCTCGTTTTCTGCTCGTGGGACCTGAAGAAGATGGAATTCTTTGAACTTCCCAATGCTTTCCCTAGCTTTGCTCAAATACTGCATCATGGTGGTTTCTCGAGCCTCATAAGTTCCTTCAATCTGGCTCGCAATTAACTGTGAATCAATATAAGCGGTAATTCTGGAAGCTCCGTTCTGAAAAGCAATTTTTAATCCTTGCACAAGGGCTTCATACTCTGCCTCGTTATTGGTGACTTGAAAATCCAACCTGATTGCAAAGTCTAACTCAATCCCATTGGGGTCTCTAAGGGTTACCCCTGCTCCTCCCCCTTGAGAGGTTGAGGAATCATCCGTGTGCAGGACCCATAACCCCTCGTTCTCCTGAGCAGCAGGTTCTAAACTGAAGCGTTCAACTAGCAAATCCGCTACTACCTGTGCTTGTATAGCGGTTCTGGGCTCGAAACTTAAGTCAAATTGGCTCAACTCAGTGGCCCATTTTATCAATGTTCCGATACGTCCGGTTTGGGCAAAACTTGCTTCAAAGGCTGATCAGTAAGGACCGTTATTGAGTGCGCTTGAAAGTAAAGCCTCAATCGCCTTGATGCATTGATGAGGGCAAACGTAAATTTCTCGATTTCCAAATACTTCTTCTCTGCCCATTGTAATGTTTTGCTCAAATAATAGACAGGCAAGTGCTTACGTTCCCATTCAGGTATCAGTACCGCGCTCGTTGCATCAGTCGAAACGGAGAGGTACATAAATAGCCTTTCGTCTTCAATGGGTTTGATTAGGAGTGGAGTGCTCAAAAGGTAAGCCTTCATGTCTTGCAGTGCTCTTTCGCACTCCTCAGTCCAAGCAAAATTTCGTGCGTTCCGCAAAATCTTGAAGAAATGAAGGTTTCTGTCTGCCGATCGTGAAATGAATCTGTTCAGGGAAATGATTTTTCCCACTAGCACTTGCACTTCCCGGAGGTTTCGAGGGGAGGGGATCTCCAAGATAGCCTTGATCTTCTCAGGGTTGGCTTCAATTCCCCTCTAACTGACCATGTAGCCCAAGAACTTTCCCCCTCGTACTCCAAAAGTACATTTTGAAGGATTCAATTTCATCCCGTACTGGCGCAAAATGGAAAAAGTGCGCTTGAGATCTTCCAGATGCGAGCCCTGACGCTCGCTCTTGACAATCATATCATCAACATAAACCTCCATGGATCCCCCCATTTCTTTTTCGAACATCTTGTTAACGAGATGCTGATAGGTGGCTCCAGCGTTCTTGAGTCCAAAAGGCATGACTAAGAAGCAATATACCCCTAGGTGAACAACAAATGAAGTTTTGGGACGGTCCTCTGGTGCCATAAAGATTTGATAATACCCGTGGAAGGCGTCCATCATGCTCATGAGTTCACATCCGGCGGTCGAATCCACCAATTGATCTATCCGGGACAATGGATAGAGATCTTTAGGGCAAGCCTTGTTAAGATCAATAAAGTCATTGCACATGCGCCATTTATTTGCGCTCTTGGGCACCAATACCACATTACACAGCCACCTCGGGTACAAGATGGGCTCAATATACTGAGCCTCCGGAAGCTTGTTAACTTCTTCCTCAATGACTCTCTTCCGAAAACCGTGTACATCCCGTTTCTTCTGCTTAATGGGTTTAAACGAGGGATCCACATTTAGCCTGTGGACTATGACGCTCGGGGTCAATCCCTGTAAGGTCAGACGCTTTCCATGAAAAAACATCAATGTTCTCTCCGAGGAAATCAATCATCATAAACTGCGAGGGTCCAGAGAGGTTGGACCCAATCTGAGTAGTTTTATCCCTGTTCCCTGGTTCTAGCTCAATAGTAAGGAATTTTTCTGAGGGCTCGATCCTCACTTCTGGACGGAGAAGCTCGAGCGCCCTCATTTTTCCTATCAAGCGCCCATCATTAAGGGGCTCGTCGCCCTCGCGCTCGTCTCCCTCTGAGGAGGATTCTTCTACTATCCCTGGCGGAGCACTTTCGAGGGAGCCTTTGGCTCTGGGATCTTTCTTCTTGTTCTTTTTCTTGTTCAACTTGGCCCTATTGTGCACGGGACCATCCCCATCTAGATTAGGAAAGTCAACGGATTTCTTGGTGGACCCGATTTGGAAAGTTTTCTCGGCCTTAGGCTTTCTGAAGGACAGCATGTAGCATTCCCAGGCCTCTGGCACATTGCACAATACTTCCCCAACGCCCTCGGAGGTGGGGAATTTGATTTTTTGGTGGTAGGTGGAGATGATAGCTTTGAAATCAACGAGGGCTGGACGCCCGATTATGATGTTATAGGGAATATCAATCTCCACCACTGCATATGTAACCATGAGCGTTTTTCGCTACGGGGCTCGGCCGAATGAAGTGGCCAGGCGAATTTGCCCTCGTGGGACGACCTCCGAACCTCCAAAGCCAATGAGGGCTGTTTTGAGGGGTTCGAGCGGGATGTTGGCATTCATCTTTTGGAACGTAGTGTAGTGCAAAACATTAACAGAGCTCCCACTATCCACTAACACCCTCTTTACAACGTGATTGTGGACATCTACGCTAACCACCATGGGGTAGTCAGAGGTTTCACTGTTCCCATGGGGCGTTACAATATGCCCTGAGTCCCTATCATCAAATCCTATTACATCATTCTCTCCCGAGCATTGATCATCTGCCTTCTGAATGGCATAGACGGAGTTGGGTATTGATGGGCATTGGTCATAACTCAGAACGTACCGTCGACGGGCAGCGTTAGAATCTCCTCCGGAGGAACCCCATGCTATCATGTTGATGACCGCGAAAGGGGTATTTTCTTGCTCAGGAGCCTTTCCTCTGCCTCCATGGCTACTCTCCATGGGGCCTCGCCTCCACGGGCTTCTAGAACGCGACGGGCTCCTTCTTCTCTCTCCGGTGCGCTCGTTACAGCGTTCATCATAACGCTCCAATATCCTGAAAAATTCTTTCAAGTGGCCCCCAGCGATAAGTCTTTGAATTTCAGCCTCCAGCTGGCGGCATTCATCCGTGTCGTGCCCCTTCTGCTTATGGAAAGCACGGTATTTGTTCGAGCGCCTCAGTGCCTCTGCTTCCCTCATCTTGACGGGTCTCTTGAAGAGTTTCTTATCAGAGAGATTATAAACCTCTGAGTTCGGCCTGGTGAGTGGGATGCGCTCGAAATGTCGAGGGGGCGTGGGCGATTTCTTGCGTTCCTTTTTGATAATAACTTCCCGGCCCCACTCCTGGTGACGCTCGTGTCTCACTGGGATATGATTCTGGGGCCCATTCGTCCCATATATATCTTCGAGCGTGAAGAACGGCTCGGCAACTTCCCTTAAGGCCATGAGGGTTCCTGGCCTTCTCTCCACGATGGCATCGGTAAACTTCTTGCTTACATATTGCTTGTGATCCATAGCCTGAAAGAGCACTGGGATCAAGAAATCCATGGAAGGCCTTTCCACTTGCAAGATCTCCTTGTTGAAGCGGGCAAAGAATGAGCGAAGAGGCTCATTCTTGCCTTGCACTATGTTGTAAAGGGCAGTGGGCGTTGTAACTGGAGCCTTCAAAGAATTGAAGTGGTTGAGGAAAGCTTCGGCCAACTCCTGATATGAATGTATCGAGCGTGGCGGTAGTCGCTTGTACCATTCCTGAGCCATTCCTACTAGGGAAGTGACAAAGACTTTAGCCCAGTAGTGGCTCGAATGCTCGTATAAGTGCATCAAGTGTAAGAAATGATCCAAGTGTTCCGCTGGATCAGTTGTTCCATCGTAGCGATTGACGGAGGTGGGGATTTTGGTCATTCCTGCTTGGGCCATTAAAACTTCTTCTACGAGGGGGGAGCCCCTCGCCAGCGGATGATATTCATAAGTGCAGAAGTTCTCCTTCTGCTCCCTGTGGTGGGGGATCCGTGGCTGGCGGTCTTTGTGACGAGCGTCTCTGGCGTCGACTCGTTCATCCCTACTGTGGGAGATCTGAGACCGCGCTCGAGAGAGCTGTCCAACCATATCCTTTATCCCCTGCAGCTGGTCTTGCACAGCCGCGAGGAGATTAGGATTTACATCTCATTCTTTATCCCCTTATTTTGTGGCTCGGGAAGCCCTTTTGGAGGCACGAGAGTCCCCTACATTTTCATTGACTCTCTCTGTGGGCTCTCTGCTCCTGCCCACAGGGGGGCGCTCGTTTTCGCCCTGGTTAGGCGTTTCTTTGGCAGGCGGTTGTGGCGGTTGTGCCCTTAGGACGGCCTGAGCCTCCCTAAGCGGATAAGTTTGCAGTCCGCCCAAAGGAGCAGCAGCTTGAGTGGCCTGCCCAGAGGGGAAGTACATGGAATGGAATCTTTCTCATACCCCCCTGGGCCGTCTAAACCTCACACTGGGCGTAAAGAGCCCTCAACTGTTGAGGAGTTAGAGGGGTTAACTCCACCCCTTCAATCTCCCTAGGATCACCACCGGGAGCTGGATCTGGCTGGCATGATAGGGCTGGACCAGCGGCATCATGACGGTGGGGGTAAGCGTGTAACCCAGCGGCGGCATCATGTAGGATTATCCTCCCGGATTCGCGTGGGTAGGAATCCACGGGTTCTGAGGAGGCTGAGCAAGGGTGGGGAGTAAGGCACCTCCCATGGTGTTGGAAACTGGCAGTGCTGGTGGCGCTGGCGGGGGTATTGTAGATTCCGCAAGGGGGGTCACACCTCGGGCAGGCGGTGCTCGACCAGCGACAACTGAAGGAGGCGGTGCTCCGCCAGCCGCTGCGGAGGAAACAACAATATTGGCATCGTGGGAACCTCCTCCCACAGCTCCTGATCTTGTAGCTACCATGGTTGAGAAGATTCTGGGTGTTTGCTTTTCAACTAGCAGAAAAGAAGAAATGGGTTGAGAGCTGGTTTCCCACAGATGGCGCCAAAAATGATGGGTCTGAATATGGGGTACAGAGTCCGATCACTTTAGAATTTGTTTGGGTGAAGAAACCAGTTGACGACCGCCTAAAAAGATGGGGGTTCTACCTGTTAGGACAAACACACAGACACAAGTCAGAAGGCCAAGCTGGGGGAACTGGGGGTGATTCCCAGTTTGCCTCTCCGACGCTCAAGTCAGATGAAGATCTGAAAGAGAAAATGCTAACTATAGAGTTTCTGTAAGGGAAGTTGCTTACAATGGAGAAGATCTCGCATATTTATAGTTGAGGGTCAGGGACCCTTTGGTCATTTGCACAGTGTGGTCCTGACCGAATGTTGCCTTAACACGTGGCATTGCGAGAGAAACCTAGGAGGAATCTTTTCTGTAAAAGCTGGTGAAAGTTGGTGTTGGCTACAGTGGTAGGTGCGCGGGCATGTACGGGGTGTCAGAGAGCCGTTTGGGGAGTTGGTAATGAGGGCTTGAGAGCACGCTCGTGTCAACCAAAGCCTTGGAGGCTAAGGAATCCGCTAGGGGATGAAGGCCAAAGCTTGTGTAACGAGTTCGAGTGGAAGCCTCCCTGAGGGAATGTAGCGCTCGAAGAGGGCTCCCTTGATTGATTGGAACGTTAGACATGTAGTGTGAATGGCGCTCGTGAGAGAGCGGTAACATTGATCACGTGCAAATGTGACAGAGACGGCACGTGTTCTTGGAGGATACTGACGCTTGAGGGGTTTCAGCGCTCGTGTATAACTACCGTAATCACAGGACAGGTGTCGTCATCTTTGAGGTGTCACGTGTCCAAACGTAGGACGAGCGCATTTTGACCCCATCAACCGTAGTGTCAGTAGGGGAGCAAACCCTACCGACGATATGTAATATGTGGGGGGAAGCTATCTCTCCCAGGGAGGTTGTCTCCCTTGTAAGTCTCTTGGCGTGGAGTAACTAACCTCCAGCTAAACCACTACCAAGAGTTGGTGGCGGTCTGTGGCACCAACAATACCTTCGGCCCGATGCCTTCCAGGTATAGCTCGACACAGCTGATCGCCGGCCCATTTGGATAAGTAATAATGATTTACTTGCTTAGTTGGCAATCAGTTCTTAGTATTAATAGGACTGAGATATATGATGTCCGAATAAGATCCTGATTCCGACTTAATCGTATTTTCCTCATAAAGATATAGGTATATACATGATTCCATTTGAAAATGTTTTAACCCTCACCTTGTATCGAAATTCAGACAGATTGGAATGGATCGCACTCTTCAGTGCAATTGTTGCCTGAAAGTAATTACTACTGACTTAGAACTAGGTTCTTATTATTCTAATCAAATAATCACATAAGGTTTAGGAAAATATAACATATTAGAGAATTCTTATAACATTTAGAGATTTTCCCGGTAAAATTTAATTTTAATTGTTTAAGGAAATTTAATTAATTAATTAGGTTTCATGAATTCTTTAACCATTGAAATATTTATTAATCCTGTTGTGGCCTTAATTAAAGTATTAGGAATTAAATTTAGAATTTAATTCAACAATGTAGGTTGATTTTGAAATTATTTTATAATTTTATTAATTTTTGAATTAATTTGGAAAAATCTTTATTTAAAATTCCAAAATCGTATTTTATAATTAATTTTAAATTAATTTCGAAATTATTTAATTAAATGTTGACCAAAAAGTCAAAATTACTATTGAAAACATTTCCTATTCAATTTCTTTTGAATTAAACATTTTATAACATAAAATTAAACACACACACACACTATCACACGTGCACATGATTTATTTCAAGAACATTATGAAGGTGTTCTTAGGCTTATAAAGATGTTCATACTAGTTCATGATCATATTTAATAAATTTCAAATTCGTAACATATAATTAAATTCAAATGTAGCACTTTAATCATAAAATTAAATCTAAATAAATTATTCTAAGCATAAATTTAATCAAGCAAGAACATAATTATTTAAATACATATTCATATTATATCATATCATAAATCATGCATTTAATTAAATAAAATTCCATAATGTAGACACATTGTACATACAATTAACAATTATGCATAAATTTCATAAAATAAATTCCTAAAGCATAATTTAATTACACCTAAGCATGCTACTAATATTATTATATTAAAAACATAATATAAAGCATGAAATAATAAAAGAAAAATGTACCTTAGTTAGAGAGAGGGAGATTCACGAGAGGGAGAGAGAGATTGTGAGATTTTGGTGTGAATTTTATGTTATGCTTCCTAGGGTATTTATAGGTATGTCTTGGGGGCTTATGTTGCAATTTTGAAGACTTAATCAAGTGAGTCATGTAGTGAGTAAGCTAGGTTCATTTATTAGGGGGATTAAGGTGTATACTTAAGTGTATAATTAAGATATAATTAATTTATCTAGTAATCATGACAAAATAAAAATAATTCTAAAATAGGATAAAAATGATAATAAATTCGTAGAAGAATGTCTAGGGTTTAGTTTGAAATGAGAGAAGTTGTAAAAGAAAGAGGATCGAAAGAGATTTCTAATGGTTATAAACGCTTAACGTTTGAACGTCTACATTTAAACTAGTAGTCGTTCGGGAATTTTTAAAATACGATAAAATTAATAAACGAAGCTAGAACGTGAATTGATTTCTGAGAAAGTGTCCATGATTCTTGAAATAATTTAAGGATCATTTTGACTGTAATATTGGATACCAAATGTTTTATGGTTTAAAAATTAGTTTTTAAGGTGGAAATAGTACTTTGGGAAAAATAGGAAAAATTTATGAAACGAGTTAGGGTTTGAACTAGAGCTTGGAAAAGATCTTAAAATTCATAAAATAATCCAAGGATCGTAATGGATATAATATTACATAGGAAAAACTTTGAAATTCAGAAATTTCTAATTTAGGGCAAAATTAGGGTTTTTCGGCCGGTTTTGATTTCTACGGAAGCTACGTTAAGAATTAGGGTTTGGGAAAAATAGCAAAATTCATAAAATTTTGCAAGGATTCTATCGAACGCAATATTGGATTGGTAAAAGTGTTTCGAAAATTCCTACAATTAAGGGTGAATAGTAACTAGGGACCTAAATGGAATTTTCAACAAACAATTTTCAAAACGTATTTCGGGATGATGAAAGCTATTATATGAATTTGGAAAATATGGAAATCAGCTTTCTAAGGTTTCTCAAGGTTTAGGTAGAGGTCTAGGGTTCGGTGAATGAATAGTGATATGGTTCTCTCAAGAAGGTACAATCGTAAATCAAAACATAGATGCACATAATTCACATAGAATGAAATGTGTAATGGACTAAGGCTATAAACGCTTTCCTCTTAACCCTTTACTTACCCGTGCTATCCCGACTTCGAAATCCGGGCTGTTACAATCCTCCCCCCTTAAAGAGAATCTGTCCTCAGATTCTACTCCGGCTTCGGAACAATTCTGGGTAATGTTTCTGCATCTTTTTCTCAGTTTCCCAGGTTTGTTCTTCTGTTCCATGTCCTTTCCATAACACTTTAACAAGGGGGATTTTCCGGTTCCTTAATTCTTGGAATTTCCTATCCAAAATTTCGGTTGGTCTTACTGTATAAATCAAATTGGGCTTTAAAGGCACTTCTTCTATCGGCAGAATGTGGGATTCATCTGCAAAATATTTATGGAGTTGAGATACATGGAATACGTTATGTATTCCAGTGAGGTTTGTCGGTAAATCTAAGCGATAGGCTGTTGGTCCAACACGCTCTATGATTTCAAAAGGTCCTATGTATTTGGGATTCAGTTTTCCACCTTTCCCAATGCGTGTGAAACCTTTCCTTGGTGATGCCTTTAAAAACACTTTATCGCCTACTGTAAATTCTATATCCTTTCTCCGGGTATCGGCATAACTCTTTTGCCTATCTTGAGCCGCTTTCATTCTTTACCGGATAATTTCAATCTTTTCTGTAGACTCTGTTATCCATTTTCTGATGGTTTTCTTTGTGTCTCCTCTTTTAGTTGCCTTAGTCTCCTCTATGTCCCAGTATAATGGAGATTTACATTTTTTCCTATACAATGCTTCATAAGGTGCCGCCTTGATCGATGCCTGATAACTATTGTTGTACGCAAATTCCACAAGAGGCAAACATTCTTTCTAGTCCTCTTGAAAATCTAAGGCACAAGCTCGCAACATATCCTCTAGATATTTGATCGCCCTTTCTGATTGACTATCGGTCTGAGGATGTGCGGCTGAACTGAAATGCAACTTAGTCCCCATTATTTCTTGAAGATTTTGCCATAACTGTGAAGTAAATTTCGGATCTCTATCGGAGACTATACTAGTGGGTACACCATGTAACCTTATAATCTCTTTTTGATACAGCTTTGCTAGAGAACCGACCTTGTCAGTAGTCTTGACCGATAAGAAATGTGCAGACTTAGTCAACCGATCAATAATAACCCATATACTATCATATGCTCCTTTAACTTTTGGCAAGCCCGTGATAAAGTCCATGGTGATTTGTTCCCATTTCCAAGGAGGAATTGGTAGCGGCTATAACTTTCCTCCGGGTTTCTGGTGGTCCACTTTGACTTGCTGGCACGTCAAACACCTTTTGACATAGCTAGCAACATCTCGTTTCATTCCATTCCACCAGAAATGTGTCTTGAGATCATGATACATCTTTGTTCCCCCTGGATGTATCGTGTATCGAGTTTTATGTACCTCATCCAAAATTTCTTTTCAAACTTCAGGAGGTACACAGATTCGGCCTTTATATCTCAAGATCCCATGGTCATCTGTTATGAATTTGGTTTCAATATCATTTTCCTTAGAATTAAGACATTTCTTGATCCACTCATCCTGTGTTTGGGCTTCCCTATGTTTTCTTTTAATGGCTAGGATATCACTATATTGGCTAGTCGGGACTTCGAAATGATAGTTATGGGTTTGCTTCTTCCGTCTAATGCTGATAGACTGGATTTTCGGCTTAAAGCGTCTGCCACTACGTTGGCTTTTCCTGGATGGTACTGGATTTTACAGTCGTAGTCTTCCAAAAATTCCATCCATTTTCTCTGTCTCATATTCAACTCTTTTTGAGTGAATAAGTATCTCAAACTTTTATGGTCGGTAAAGACTTCAAAAGTTACCCCGTATAGATAGTGCCTCCACTTAGCTAAGGCGAATACAATCGCAGCTAACTCCAAATCGTGTGTGGGGTAATTCTCTTCATGAGGCATAAGTTTCCTTGAGGCATAGGCTATAACCTTACCATTTTGCATTAGAACACACCCTTATCCTTGTTTGGGTGCATCTGTATAAACTACATAACCTTCTTTTCCTTTAGGTAAGGCTAATACTGGGGCAAACGTCAATCTTTGCTTTAATTCTTGAAAACTTCGTTCACATTTTTCTGTCCATTGGAATTTTCCTTCCTTCTTAGTTAATTGGGTAAGAGGTGCTGCTCTCTTGGAGAAATCTTTTGCAAATCTCCGATAATATCCGGTAAGTCCTAGAAAACTTCTCACTTCTGATGGGTTCTTTGGTGCCTGCCAATTCATTATAGTTTCAACCTTTTAAGGGTCTACTTCCATTCTAGAACCGGATATTATATGTCTAAGGAAGGACACTCTTTCCAACCAAAATTCACACTTGCTGAACTTCGCGTATAACTTATGATCTCTTAAAGCTGTTAACACTTTACGAAGGTGTTCAGCATGTTCCTCTGGGGTTCTTGAGAATACCAGAATGTCGTCAATAAAGATGACCACAAACTGGTTCAAATATGGTCGGAACGTTCGGTGCATTAAATCCATGAATGCAACCGGGGCATTGGTTAACCCAAAAGGCATTACTACAAATTCGAAGTGACCGTAGCGGGTATTAAAAGCAGTCTTCGGAATGTCCTTCTTTTTAATCCTTAGCTGATAATACCCTTGCCTTAAATCCCACTTGGAGTACACTCGTGATCCTTGAAGAATATCAAACAGCTCTTCAATATGGGGAAGAGGGTATTTGTTCTTGATGGTCATACGATTGAGTTCTCGATAATCGATACACAATCGCAATGATCCGTCTTTCTTTTTGACAAATAGTACAGGCGCTCCCCATGGGGATGTGCTAGGACGGATGTATCCTGAAGCTAACAACTCATCAAGTTGTTTTCTCAATTCTTGGAGCTCGGCTGGAGCCATTCGATAAGGTGTTTTAGAGAATGGCTCTGCTCCAGGGACTAAGTCGATTACAAATTCTAGTTCCCTATCAGAAGGTAATGAATTCAGATGCTCAGGAAAGACATCAGTGAATTCTTTTACCACCTCTACTTCCTCAATCTTGAGCTGATCCTTGGGCCTATTTAACAGATAGGCAATGAATCCGGTAGCTCTATTACCCACTAACCTCTTAGCTTCTACTGCTGTAACCCATGATATCGGTTCTATCTTACTGTCTGATCCAGGACTATCTCCTGTTCCTAGGGTGACTCTTTTCTTGAAACAATCCAGCATAGCACGGTACTTACTGAGCCAATCCATTCCCAAAATAATTCCATATTTCGACATTGGTAATTCTACAAGATCTATCGGGTAGTATTGGGTACCAATTTGTATAGGACAGCGTTTATATCCTCTATCCATGGTAAAACAAGCTCCCAAAGGAGAACTTACTTCAAGCATATAAGGTAATCGTTCAAGTGGAAAATTGAAATGCGCACATAATTGAGATGCAATAAATGAATGCGTGGCGCCAGGATCATATAAAGCAGTAACTGGCGTGCTTAGGATGTATACCGTACCATCAATGACCTTGGTTGGATCCGGATTCTCAGCACTCTCTATAGCATAAGCAAGTCCTTTAACCACTGGTCTCCCAGGAGTCTTAGCTGGAACCTTTCCTCTACCCCACTGTCTTGGTCCCTTTGGGCATTCTGGATACTGATGATCAGGGCTTCCACACCATGTACAGACTCCAGCTTTCTTACGACAATCCTTCTCAATATGTCCATGCCTCTGACAATATTCACGGATAACTTCTTGAGATTTTGGGAATGTCTGTTGAGATCGGGACCAGGATTGCATCGGTTTTTTTCCTGGATTTGGCTTTGCCGGTCCAACAGGTCGTTTGGATCCCTGAGTTGGCTTGTAGAAGGATCCAGGATGGCTATTAGCTATACGAACCTCTTTGTGTGTAGCCTCTGTTTTCATAGCCGTTTCCACCTCCTTAGTATAGATTTCCAACTCGAATGGAGCCAAAGCCCACCTAAGATCCGACTTAAGTCCTTTGATGAATCGCTGGGGTTTTCGACGTTCATCATGGAGGATGTGTGGGGCGTATTGAATCAACCTGATAAACTTAGCTTCGTACTCAGCTACTGACATATTCCCTTGTACCAGATCCATAAATTCCGCCTCTCGGGCATCCCTAACTATCTGAGGGATGTATTTGTTTTGAAACATTATGACAAAGTCTACCCACCTATAATTAACTTGATCTTCTGCCCAGACACGCTTGATATAATTCCACCAACTTAACGCCGCTCCTTCTAACATAAAAACTGCAAAATGGATTCTTTCTAGTTCTTCTGGAGAAATACCCATGGCTTCAAAGATCTTTTCTATACTAGCTATCCAACTTTTAGCTTTTACATCGCTGGGTTCTCCAAAGAACTTTGGCGGGTTTATTCGTAGAAATTTTTCCAGGGTCTTTTCATTATTCCCCTTCGTTTCATTAGCACAAGTTTGCACTATCTCTTTAAAAGCGTCTACTAACTCAGAGTTTCCACCTGCTGAGGATGCACCTTCTCTAGGGGGCTGATGTCTTAGGCAGCTCTTCGAGGAGATATATTGATTTGCAGTTGCTTTATAAGGAATATAATGCATGGTGGTTAAGAATGTGTTACATATAATCACATAAATACATGTTTCAAATAATATTAAACAGTAGGTATCATATTACACATATTTAATAAAATAAAGCACAAAATTAAATAGAATAGCAAGTAATTTTTGCAGAAAAATAAAATACTCACTCGCGGTCCTGCTGGTATCTTGAAGCAATTCTAACTCATAATGCAATAAATATGAAAGAAGTAAATGTGAGACAAGAATATAACTGCAAAAGTGGGTTATATATATATATGCATCAAGTTTGAGAGCTACAACTACAAAAAGCAAAATGGGGTGGACCTGATCTATGTCAAGTTACACCCTACAAAGCTCTCAACTCACTCATATCTATCAAGCTAGCTGTGTCAACTGCTACGTCAAAAGGGAAGGTCCTCTACTGACTGACCTGTACAACCTCCCACTGATACTACTCCTATATGTACCAAGCCCCATAAAACCCTCTGTCTAATCATGATGTTCACCATCCACAACCTCGCCCCGAATAGGACTCCATCCGTCACCCTGCTGATCCTCCTCGGAACCCTGCTCCTCCTCCTCAGAACCTTGCTCACCCCCTGCATCTCCTCTGGGTTCCTCCTCCTCAGGCTCAGCTGCAGCCTCCTGATCTTCTATCTCCTGAACAGCCTGTACACCAGTCAGATGATAGGCACCAGAAAGGCGATCCTGAATGCAAGAGCGGTAGCGCTGATATAAAGTCTGAGCAGCATTCCTAGCAATAGTCATAGAAGCTAGATCCTCCTGTAGGGATGCCACCTGTACCACAAGATCGGCGTTCTCCTGCTCCAACGTGGATGTCTGTTGTTGGGCAAAGTTCCTAATCACAGCATTCTGTAGGGCTAACTTATGATGCCTAGTAGACTCCAACTGATACTCACGTGCCATCTGAGCCTCCATATAATATGCATCTCGCTCTGACTCAAGTATGTGCACTAAACGGTTCGGATAAGCATGCCCAACTCTACCTTCCCTACCTCCACGAACTACATGCTTCGCCCTCTGCCAAGTGTAATAACGAGTAGGGTTCTCACGATGAGATACTGCTATGGTATGTGGAGCTTCATACTCCTCAAGCCAGGTGTGATATGGGTTCCTGTATTCCTGATTCTCCATTGCTCTATAAATAAATACTTAGAGTGAATTCTAAGGTTCAAGTACAAAATGAGCATTCTCCCAACATTTATAGGTTACGTCTCTTCTTAACCCAACCTGATGCTCTGATACCACCTTAAGCTGTAGCGCCCCTTAATACTACAACTCCCGCACCCTACTACCCTCGAGTGGATGTGAGACCTAGCACTCGAGAAATACTACGGCGAATGGTATAGACGGTACTTAAGTAGAGCATAGGATAAAATGCAGCGGAAGATAAAGAAATTTAAACTTGCAATGAGCAACATGTAAACACAGAATAGTACATGATATTATAAGGGGGTAATATGATAGCGTGGCATGCGAAGTCAATGTACAAGAGCAGATTATTAGCAGTATATACATGATCAGGATTAAATGCTCTTAATCTAAACCTGATCTCATAAGTATGACACCTATAGCTTCAAGATACCTCTAGGTGTCGTAGTCCTAGCTCCCTGAAATCATGTGTTTGAAACAAGCGAGGAATTAGTCAAAGTGACTAAGTGAAGGAAGATTAGATTTAGATATAGGTTGTTATATATATATATATATATATATATAAAATGATAACAATAAGATACAACAGTTATGGTACGATTCATAAGTTTGAAACAGGGATAGGGGTACTTGGAGTTTAGTTTATAAGTCATGAACCGTTTGTTAAAAGATTTGTACCGCCTGCAAGTAAAGCGTCTCCCTCCAATCTCCTTAAAATATTTGTAAAATAGTATCGGGCTGATCAAGGCACCAGTACTTTAATAAAACTAAGTAAGATAATAACTCCGCAACACCGTAGTGTCAGTAGGGGAGCAAACCCTACCGACGATATGTAATATGTGGGAGGAAGCTATCTCTCCCAAGGAGGTTGTCTTGGCGTGGAGTAACTAACCTCCAGCTAAACCACTACCAAGAGTTGGTGGCGGTCTGTGGCACCAACAATACCTTCGGCCCGATGCCTTCCAGGTATTGCTCGACACAGCTGCGCGCTGGGCCCATTTTGATAAGTAATAATGATTTACTTGCTTAATCGGGAATCAGCTCTTAGTATTAATAGGACTAAGATATATGATGTCCGAATAAGATCCTGATTCCGACTTAATGGTATTTTCCTCATAAAGAGGAATATCATATTATATTAATATGTATAGGTAGGAAATCAAATAATAGGTAGGTTTCAAAATCATTTTATAATTAGATATAGGTATATACATGATTCCAGTTGAAAATGTTTTAACCCTCACCTTGTATCGAAATTCAGACAGATTGGAGTGGATCGCACTCTTCAGTGCAATTGTTGCCTGAAAGTAATTACTACTGACTTAGAACTAGGTTCTTATTATTCTAATCAAATAATCACATAAGGTTTAGGAAATATAACATATTAGAGAATTCTTATAACATTTAGAGATTTTTCCGGTAAAATTTAATTTTAATTGTTTAAGGAAATTTAATTAATTAATTAGGTTTCATGAATTCTTTAACCATTGAAATATTTATTAATCCTGTTGTGGCCTTAATTAAAGTATTTGGAATTAAATTTAGAATTTAATTCAACAATGTAGGTTGATTTTGAAATTATTTTATAATTTTATTAATTTTTGAATTAATTTGGAAAAATCTTTATTTAAAATTCCAAAATCTTATTTTATAATTAATTTTAAATTAATTTCGAAATTATTTAATTAAATGTTGACCAAAAAGTCAAAATTACTATTGAAAACATTTACTATTCAATTTCCTATGAATTAAACACTTTATAACATAAAATTAAACACACACACACACACACTATCACATGTGCACATGATTTATTTCAAGAACGTTATGAAGGTGCTCTTGGGCTTATGAAGATGTTCATAATAGTTCATGATCATATTTAATAAATTTCAAATTCATAACATATAATTAAATTCAAATGTAGCACTTTAATCATAAAATTAAATCTAAATAAATTATTCTAAGCATAAATTTAATCAAGCAAGAACATAATTATTTAAATACGTATTCATATTATATCATATCATAAATCATGCATTTAATTAAATAAAATTCCATAATGTAGACACATTTACATACAATTAACAATTATGCATACATTTCATAAAAATAAATTCCTAAACCATAATTTAATTACACCTAAGCATGCTACTAATATTATTATATTAAAAACATAATATAAAGCATGAAATAATAAAAGAAAAATGTACCTTAGTGAGAGAGAGGGAGATTCACGAGAGGGAGAGAGAGATTGTGAGATTTTGGTGTGAATTTTATGTTATGCTTCCTAGGGTATTTATAGGTATGTCTTCGGGGCTTATGTTGCAATTTGAAGAATTAATCAAGTGAGTCATGTAGTGAGTAAGCTAGGTTCATTTATTAGGGGGATTAAGGTGTATACTTAAGTGTATAATTAAGATATAATTAATTTATCTAGTAATCATGACAAAATAAAAATAATTCTAAAATAGGATAAAAATGATAATAAATTCGTAGAAGAATTTCTAGGGTTTAGTTTGAAATGAGAGAAGTTGTAAAAGAAAGAGGATCGAAAGAGCTTTCTAATGGTTATAAACGCTTAACGTTTGAACGTCTACATTTAAACTAGTAGTCGTTCGGGAATTTTTAAAATACGATAAAATTCATAAACAAAGCTAGAACATGAATTGATTTCCGAGAAAGTGTTCATGATTCTTGAAATAATTTAAGGATCATTTTGACTGTAATATTGAATACCAAATGTTGTACGATTTAAAAATTAGTTTTTAAGGTGGAAATAGTACTTTTGGAAAAATAGGAAAAATTTATAAAACGAGTTAGGGTTTGAAATAGAGTTTGGAAAAGATCTTAAAATTCATAAAATACTCCAAGGATAGTAATGGTTATAATATTGCATAGGAAAAACGTTGAAATTCAGAAATTTCTAATTTAGGGCAAAATTAGGGTTTTTCGGTCGGTTTTGATTTCTACGGAAGCTACGTTAAGAATTAGGGTTTGGGAATCATACCAAAATTCATAAAATTTTGCAAGGATTCTATCGAACCCAATATTGGATAGGTAAAAGTGTTTCAAAAATTCCTACAATTAAGGGTGAACAGTAACTAGGGACCTAAATGGAATTTTCAACAAAAAATTTTCAAAACGTATTTCGGGATGATGAAAGCTATTATATGAATTTGAAAAATATGGAAATCAGCTTTCTAAGGTTTCTTAAGGTTTAGGTAGAGGTCTAGGGTTCGGTGAATGAATAGTGATATGGTTCTCTCAAGAAGGCACAATCGTAAATCAAAACATAGATGCACATAATTCACATAGAATGAAATGTGTAATGGACTAAGGCTATAAACGCTTTCCTCTTAACCTTTTACTTACCCGTGCTATCTTGATTTCTAAATCCGGGCTGTTACAAAGATTCTTCTTCAAAGTTGTGTGAACCGTGTTGTATTTCCAGGAACTCATCCATACGTTCGTATTACTACCGGTTATGTGATCCCTTCCCCATCACAGAATCATGTCCCCTTTGCAGATTAAAGAAGACGGAGAAAAACTTACTTGGCCTCAACGTAATCTTGAATCACCGAAACAATTTTCCAGGAGAAAACTTGAACCCTTAACAATCTTCGAACAATATTGATTAATCCACAAATGAATCGGTAAAATCAATCAACATACGTAACAATAACTTGGTTTGAACGGCGATTTGAACTGCGAAGTTGCAAATCCATGACAGCCTTCAAAAAGGTCTTGACTCCGCAACAATCTTCGAAAATAGATTGATTAATTTACCAAAGAATCGGTGAAACTAATTGGTAGATGTGTAAATATGATGATTTAATCGGTGGATATGCTGAAAATAATTGAAAAATCTTCAAGAATCGGTAGAGAAAGAGTGAGAAAAGTGTACGTATTCTAGAGAGAAGTCAGAGAGAATTCTTCTAGAGAGAGAAAGTCTCTCATGCGCACACTCTGAGAGCTCTTTCTTGATGTGTGTTTCAATCTTTGAAATAACGTAATGTGGGTTTGGAGATGTCAAAATCTAATTTGGTATATTGGGTCAGCAATACGGGTCGCGAACCGGGTCAATTGGAGCGGGTTATAAGTGAAATTGGGTCTCAAATTAGGTTAAATTCGAAATTGGGTCGCAGTCAACTGATTTGGGTTAAAATGGTTGATTTTCCATAAAATGACCATAACTTCTTCGTCCGAACTCCAAATTGAGCGATTCAAGAACCCACGAACTCGTAATTGAATTATCTACTCAATTTCATTAAATTCTAACCAGTTCCAGGCTTAGAAAATAAATTTATCATTTAGTCCCTAAATTTTACTTTGATGTCCAAATAAGCACATAGTTTCGATTAATCGCGAAGCATGCTATCAAAGCTCAATAAGAACAATAAGAACACATAATTAACTTATCAAATAGTCACATATTTAATGTAAACCATATATTTCACATAAACACGAAACGGTTATCAATTAAGGCATAATTTGACATAATTCATGCAAAGAAAGGTAAATCGTTCGCTCTCGTAACAAAACTTACCTTGATCGAGAAACGGGGCGTCACAGCCTTGGCCAATGACTCTGAAATGGCATATGAATGACTTACACAATAAGACATCTTCTTGCTAAAGCAAGTGTAGGTCCTTTATTGTTTCTCATATGCTTTCATGTGCCACTTGTGCAGTCCCAAAATAAGCGTAATTCAGCTATCTCGAACGACATCCTTTTAGGCTTATTTCTTAGACTACATACTTAGCTAACATAAAGTATCGATGGAATCTCAAGTCTAAGGACTAATGAATCACAACAATGACTTGTGAGATATTTTCTAATCTGGAAGTTTCCATTTCCAGAAATAGAAACTTCCTTTCCCATTTAGGAATATTTCTACACTTGACACCTTAGTGTACTGGTTCAAATCAAGCGAGCACCCTCATGTATCATGTACGTATCGACTATACACTTTACACCCTATGAAACAAGGTGATCCTTCTTAAGGGCGTGATCATATGAGCAAGTCTCAAACGAGTCAATTCGACACTCCTATTATCTTTTGAACTTATCGACTTCGAGTAGTTTTTAATCTTAACTTATGTGATTTAGGGTTCGTTTTATAAATCACTTCTCCTAAATGGTTGGGTCTTATAAGTCAATTAGATTAGGGGAGTTTTGACATGCTCAGTTAAAGTGACCACACAATCAAACAAGACCATAGAAAGAAGTGTTGCCTTATGATCAAATCAGTTCATTTATTATTCAAAGATTGTCCGTCATTTACAAAGGAAAAGCACTAAGTGGATTACAAGATCGGCTTTTAGGGCAATTATTCCAAACGCTAGCCTCTTTGGTTCAGTCACCTCTCAAGCAAGCGCTTGCACTCCATTATAAGTTTTCACCTGAAATGTGGTTCATTACATAGAATAGAAGCATGCAATCTCCAACTAGAAGTTGCACTTTCACATTCAACAGTAAATCTTTGTAGATCATTCTTCTTTCTAATCATTGTTAAACCTTCTTGAATTACATAGTACTCCTTAAGCCTTTTTCTCAAATGCAGAACATTAGAAAAGTAATGACCCTTCAACAATTTAACTTTCCCAGACCCCCCATCAAATTGTTCAACAAGATAATTAAAGGTGTTCTTAAAGGGATCATCATCAAATTCTTCGTCAGAAATATGTTGAGCCTCACAATGATCATCACTCTCATAGTTAGACATATTATCAGACACATCACTTGCATTAAGATCAATGTTGTCGAGATTCTCAAGATCAATTTCTGGTACATAAGGTTATCATTAGAATTGTAATCAGACTCATCATTCTCATCATATCCCATTTTTTGTTTGCTTTTACTATCAGAAACATTCTGTCCAGTTTATTTCTTTTTCTGAGGTTTCATTTTTTAGGTTTGATTATCTTTTCCTCCCTCAATTGTCTGTTTCCCTTTCGCTTTACTTGAACTACCAACCCCTTTTTTAATGTTTACTTCACCATCAACCCTACCCACCTAGACTCTAGCATCAATTGACTGAACAGTGATTGAAGCATTAGCAGGTTGTACCCTACCAGTAACATCATTGACGGTGTTTAAAATATACACATCAATCAACAAATTTTCATGATTCAATTCAAATATCCTAACCACATCATAATCCCTTTCCACGCTTAGCCTACCCCTACCACCAAATGTTCCAACCACTAAACTATAAGGTTCATCTTCTAAAGCAAACAACTGTTTAATATCAGCCTTGAAATCGATAATGCTGTACTTATATGGGTCTATGTTGTACAAACTTGCGATTTGATCCTTGAAATGAGCCACAAGTGTGTATGTTTTCTTACCCATTGCTCCTGCAAACCAAAAGTTTGTTTAGTCATACAATAGTAACCAAAAAAGGACTTAAAGATCGTATTATTCGAAACTGTAAACCAAAAAACCCAAGAAAGAAAAAACCCTAGTTATAAAATTTAGGGATTTTTAATAAATCCTTAGCTAAGTCCAAAATGGGATGCCAATAGATGAAGATATGACGTGCTAGTGTTTTTCACACTAAAAAAATACTAAACTTAAACTGACACAGAAAAAAAAAAACCCTAGCACTCAGAAAATCGAACCTTCACACAACCTTCGACGATACTAAACAATATAATCTCACTTCCGACGTCAAAACCCATGTCTATTTGCAATACATTTTCAGGAAAAAAAAAGGCAAAAAAATAATAAAATAAAATGGTTGCATGTGGATTTTTAAGGCAGCCAAGTTCCACACCTACTACAGATTCACCTTATTTTGGACGGAGCAAGGTGAGAATCACAAGAAAACCCAAATATGGGGGAAGATTTCGAACTCAAAATCAGCGGCAATGGAGGGTTTTTTGAAGCTTCCAAAGGGTTTTCCTTGAAACAAGAGAGAGAATTTTTGGTGTGTTAAAACTTTTTTGGGGATTGAGACGCCCGCCAAAGGCATATCAACTTTCAATAAGGGGTAGTTCAATAATTTGCTATTTTTAAAATCATTTTTTTATTTATCTAATTAAAAAGAAAAGGAACCGTTAGGGGTAATATGGTCTTTTCAAGATTTCCGTCAGGGACTTCAAACGAAAACTAAACCTCAGGGACTATATGGTAATAATCGAAAGAATAAAGACTACGTTGTAATTCGGTCAAATGTGAGGGTACTCAGATGTAATTCACCCTAATTTAATTTATGTGAATTTGGTAGTGCACTAATTGATATTTGTGTGTTTTCTTATATAAATTTTTATTTTTGAGAGAAAATTTGTTATAATGGAAAACAAATTGTGTTAAATAACTTTAAATGGACTTATACAAAATATATATAAAATTAAGATGTAATTATATAAGAGGGAATTTTTTACTTTCTGTCGTATTGCATAAGAATGAAGATTCATAGATTATCTATTTCAATTTAAAATTATATATAAAATATAAATATTAAATTAATTAGGAACTTTTCAAATAAAGAAATAAAAAACTAACTAATATTACAATTATATCATTAAACTTTTAATAAAATTACAATATACCCCCTAAGGGTATTTCTGGAAAGTAAATATGAAATGAATAGTAGAATAAGGGCAGAATTGAAATTTTAAATAGATAAAGTGCTGACGTCATCAATTTTAAACGGTGTGATTAACGATCGGTGATATCCGTAATATCGCTAAACCTCGAAGGGGTGTTCGTAATTATCCCATAATATAATCCAAAAGATCAAAACCCATATCTAGAACATACGAATGTGTTATATAAGAATTATATTTAGAAATAATTACATTCAACTTCCTGAGTTTAAGCCCAATTACAACGTAGTCCAAAAATATTTAGAAATTACATACAGGTCCCTAACCTTTGTTAAATGTAACACTCATAAAAGCATCAGGGACATAAGTGTATTTGTAGCGCCCTAGTTGACAGGCACCACATCCCCCGCATCAAGAGTCCAATCCACATATGAAATAGGGATTCAAACATGAACCAAACAAATGGCGAACGGGAGACAAATAAAATAACTGTAGCTAAGAGGGGCTAACCCTTAAACCAACTGTTGAGTGTATAATTTGCATGAATTTAAGCATTAATTAGAGTATACTTTTATGTCGTTTGATGCGTTTATGTGTTTATTTTACTCCATTTAGGTGTTTAGGAAGTTGTAGTTAAGAAACGACGAAACGAGGCGAATTCATGCATTTTTGGAAGAATTAGGAGTAACTCCCGTTACTCCTTGGAGGAGCGTTATTGTTAACTTCCGTTAACGGACCCAGGAGCACCACTTTCGACAAAGTAGAGGAGTAATACCCGTTACTCCCTGGAAGAAGAACTCTGGTAACGACCGTTGCCAGAGGCAGTAGGAGGAACACTTTTGGCGCAGGAGGGGTAACGCCCGTTACCCCTGGGTAGAAGGAAAGTGGTAATGCCAGTTACCACTTATATAAGCGCAGTCACGATCTCACCTTGTAACGGGTGTTAGTGAGGTTTATGCGTGGAAAGGTAACGCCCGTTACCTAGGGCAGCGAGACTGATTTGGGAGCAGCTATTTATATGGGTTTAGGAGATTTTTGAGGGATCGCTGTTGTAGGATTTTACTACAGTTAAAAACCAATCGTGCAAGTGTACACTACATTATATGAATTATATTCTTATATGTTATGTGAAAATATATGATATTATTCTCAAGTAATGAATCATTACATAATTTGTATTTAAGTGATACGTGAATTAGTTGCCGAACGTGACTTAAGTGCTTGTATGTCCTTAACTGCTCATTCATTCAAAAATTAGAGGACTTAATTGCATGAATTATTCTTGGACTTAATTGATCATTTGTCATGAGAGGAAACTTGATTACATGACATTATATATTTGAGGGACTTAAGTGCAAAAATGGTTGAGTCATCATATTTATTGGAAGACTTTGGAAATATCTTATATATCAATTATCTCTCATCTCTTCCATTTTATTCATTATAATTCATCAAAAATCTCACACACTCACACACACTAAATGCTGGTTCATCACACCATGAAGGAAGGAAGAGATTTCATCGTTTTTCCAAGCTTGATTTCAAGGGGAAATTTCATACTTTAAGGCATCATCATCATACAATCATCTTTTCCATCTTTCTTACCTTCAAGGTAGAGATTTGATTATTTGATTGAATTCTTGAATTATATATGAAGTAAGGTTTGAGAATTATAATGTGATTTCTTGTTCATTTGAGGTTAGAAACATGTTTAGGATCATTATACTTGAAGGCTTGCATGAACTCTTGAACAATATGATGGTTAGATAGCATGGTTCTATATGGTTTTAGTTTGATGAATTCTTGATGATCTATCCACGTTTCTTGGTTTAGATGATGCCTAAATGAAGAATATAAGTTATATGCATGATATATGATTATTTTGGAGTGTAATTGGATGATTGGGTGACCACTTTGCTCCCTTTTCCTCTCCTCCCCTATTTTCCCCTGTTTCTTCTCGGTTTTCAGCTGAAAATGGACTACCCGGCCGGGTAAATTCATGAAGAAAAAGTACCCGGGCGGGTAGATTAGTCCAGTGGGTTTTTCTGCACTTTTTCCCTGGCTAGGTAAATTTTGACATGTACTTTCCCCGGCCGGTTACCCCCTCAAATGAACTCCAAATGACCTGATTTTTGAACCGTTGGAAAGATATTGAAGTCTAGAACAACGTAAAATTGGAATCATCTCAATATCTTTTTCCAATTGTGAGTTATAGTCAATTCTTTTAGGTGTCACCACTTTCCCGGAAAACTACACTCGCCTAACTTCAAGCTTACGCCATTTTCTCCTCACTTTGAACAAGAAAACGATCCATATATATTCCGAAAGGTCTTTGTTTCTAGTTTCATATTAAGTTAATTCCAACTTCTAGAACTCAAGATATTCCAGTTTTCCTACGGCATGCGCATTTCTTAAAATTATCCGTTTTTGCCAAACTTCACCAAAACCTTTCTTATTGCATTTCTTTCACTTCCTTGGCTCCCATATGTGAATTATATGAGTTATTTACTTGTTTTATTGATAATTATGCTCTTATTTGGCATTCCTTAATTGTTATGATCATGACTTTGCCGTGCGTCTTAAATGGTTCATACGAGTCGTATCTCACGTACACTTGTCCTTATTGCACAGATTAGCTTCCCGTTGATGAGGAGCAAGTTCTATAGTCGTATCCTTACTTTCTTTATCGGTAGAGGTGAGGTTTATCTTCTTGCTGTAGCCAACAACCTATACCCATATAGCCTACATGAATTGCAATTGTTTCCCCGCATATGAATTATTATACATATATGTATACCTATCTAATAAATACATGATTGACTACTATATTCTCGATTTTATTGAAAATGGAATTCAAGTAACAAATGGGTTATACATATAGATTCTTGAGCGTGTGTTCATGACTTTAATTGTGAAAATGCAAAGTTTCTTGCATGCATTGCATAACCGAGTGCTTGTTCTTGAAAATCCCCTTTCGCGTGTTTCGATTGGGGCCCTATTCGCATGTTTCGGTGGGGTAAGGGCCCGAGGTAACGTGGGAAGAGGAGCCGGGAAAGCAAGGGCTGACGGTAAATCTATCTCGCGACCTCTACGGGGGACTGTGCTATCATCGGAGGTAGTTGGTACCACATGTCGCCTGTGACCGGCACTGGATGCCGAAGGAGTATAGTACCGAAATGGGCTATGACTCGCATGTTCTTGGATGGTTAGGGGTTAGCTATCTCTTCCGTCACCCGGAGGAAGAATGATGGTTTCTTGTTATTGCTCTTGTGCTTGTCATTGTTCTTGTTCTTGTCCTGTGGAGTAAAGGTTGGAGAAAGGGTATAACTCGGTACCCACTGATTGATTGAAACCCTTAATCCGGTATACGCCATCGTTCTTGAAAATAAATGATTGTCTTGTTCTTGAAATTGAGAGTCAAGTAAATGATGGTTTATTATTGAAAATTGAGGCTATATCGGATCGAGGCAGCTTGTTATTGCATTGCATATCTCTACCTATTGCATCGTGTATATATCTATTATATTCTTTCCGCCTCTCCAGTCGCTTGACTGACCCTCTCTTCTTCTGTTTCTTGTTACCCGTTGGCTGCAGGTTGGAGTGCTAGGCGGGATTTCGTGTCTGTCAAGTCCTGGGGTTAACTCAGAGTCTTTGCACACACACATTGTAAATTGATGAGTTCATATTGAAACATGTATAAATGCTAATATTATGTTTTATTAATTCGGGACAGATTGAACCCGTGGTCATGATTTATGATTTATGTTTAAAATTTCGGGATTAGGTATTTATGCTAGTTGAACCCGTCAATTGTTATCTGCATTGATGACTGATTATATGCTATGCTTCCGTACGTGCATCTTATCCTATTAAATTGTTTATTTGGTCTCGAGTTTCTAGCTCCCGCCTAGCATAATGAGTGAGTGAGTTCCCGTTCGCCGTGACTTAGCACGTGTATGGACTTCCCATTTCATATGCGGGTCGGGTCTCGGTGCGGGGGATGTGGCGCCTCTATTTGGGGTGTTACAACTAACATACGCGTAGCACAATAGGATCGAACCCACAGGGAAGGGAAATCAATCACTACTCTATACTTCTCTCTAATTTAAAGACTGAACGAAAAGTAATTGTTGTTGTTATCTATTAATCTATTAAAACAGAAATTAACAATTGACTAGAAATAAACACAAGTGATAGCTTAGACACGAATTAACTTCAGTAAACTAAACAGGCATGGGAAAAGTAATGAATCATACAATCAAGAGTCAATATGATACTCATCTGAAAAGTGTAATTCTACAACCTAGTCACTTATACTTGTATTACCATCTTTCAAGGTGTAACCAAGTACTTAATTAGTGCTCAATGTTGCTCTCGCAATCACCAATAGTTAATTAAACCATAGGAACAAGACTAGTGCAATTTAATATTCTAGCGGCTCGGCATGGAATAAGATTACTGTTGTATAAGCTAGGACCAAATCTCTTTGTATCCTACAACTTACAAGTTATGAAAACCATCTAAATTACCCTCACTCTTTCGATCTATAGGCAATTATGACACATGCTAAGGGTGATCAAGCCATCACAAATCAATTCAAACCTATTTTCAAACTAAGAATTAACACAAGTCATTCAAGCATCATATCGAACATCTATCATGCAATCATCATCACTCCCCCTAGCCTTAGAGAATTAGCTACTCATATTCATCAATTCTAAACAAAGTCTCAAAAACAAAAGCATAAACATTCAGTAATATCTAAAAACGAATCTAACATGCGAAATCTAATCAAAACTAAACTCAAAGGAATTAGTTTGTAAATTAAAGCAACAATAAAACCAAAGATCGTTCTAAGAATTCAATCCTTTCGTCTTCTCGAATTCTCTGAAAAACTTCTGAAACTCGTTGTCTTCTCTCCAAACCTTAGGTCACGACCTGGAAGAAAAGCTCTCTGAAAAAGACTCCAAAACGCACTAATATAGCAACCCAAATAATTCTCTCCGCCTTAGGTAACGGCGTTACCTCTCCATGTACCATTATTGTTAACGCTAATTACTGATGAAATCGCAGTAACGTTTATATTAGTGGTAACGGGTGTTACCACTTTCCTTCTGCACAGGGGTAATGGGCGTTACCCCTCTTCTCTCGCCAAAAGCTCCACTCATGTGTCTTGTAACGGGGGTTACAACAATTGAACTCCTAAGTGGTAACGGGAGTTACCACATTCTCCTCCAAAAATGCGTGAAATTGCTTCGCTTCGCCGTTTCGTAACTCCAACTCTAAAATCACCTCAATGGAGCAAAATAAACACATAAATGCATTAAACGGTACCAAGAATATAATCAAATTACACTCAAAACCATGCAATTTCTACACACAACAAAATCCCCCACACTCGACTATTGCTCGTCCCCGAGTAATACAGAAATTAAGAAAACACATCCTCATCAAACCTTCTCCTCAAAGCAATCATCAACCCTTCGCCTAAACAAGTCTAGCTTATCTAATCAAATAATCATAAACATAAGATCCTCAAGACTTAGTATGAAAAGTGTACCCTTGTGTAGTGTGTGAATCAAACGAAACAATGTTCAAAGATTAGAATGACAAATTCACAATTCCCTCTTAAGTTCTAATCATCAACTTCGGAATACACTCTTCGCACCTATCTCCACTAATGGAATTAAATCAAGACTTAGGATCGGTAGGTCATTCGAGCTTGTAATGTAGGCTTAGGGTAAGGTTATTGAAATTTGCATCAAGTGACTACTTACCAAGCTTACATCATTCAATCTTTAAACTCAAGGCACTTCAATTTCGCCATTAAACACGAAAATCCCCCCAATTTCTTCAATTGTATTCTACACTCTCAATTTCACCCTTCGTATAATTCTCTTTTCTTTTCTTTTGCTCTTGCTTCTCTTTTTTTTTTTCTTATCTTTCTTTATCACACTTTTCTCATTCTTTTTCTTTTTCTTGACAATAATCTCTCAAATTCAATCACAAGAACAATCAAAAGGGGTCAAAAGATAGATGTTCACAATAAAAATCAAGTGAGCAAGCCTTGGTGTAAAAATTTTCAAGGTAGGTATTTCTATGTTGTGCATTGGCTTATAATATGGCTAAAAAAATCTTTGCACAACAATTAGGCTCAGCGGGGTCAATAAGATTACGTTATTTAGTGAAAAACGACTGAATAGAAAAGCTTAAAATCCTCCGACAACGAATGCCTACTTCACTTCCTTAATCTTTCCTTAATTCAAAATTTCGCCTCAATAGGACTAAAATGCATCCTAATCAAATCTTAGACTCATTCGGAAATCATCAACTCATCTTTCTAAGCAAAGTACATTATAACGTTCAAAAGTGTTCAAAATACAAGGGCATACTAACACACTAAATCATCAAATCTCATGCAAATTTTCCTCGATTCAAAAAGCCTAACTCATTCTAGTAAAAGCTCAACAATCAAACTTGAAAGAAAAAATTCAAAACGAGGGAAAATTTTGAAAATTACTTGATTTTTAGAAAATCCCAAGTGAAATTACATCTAATCATGCAAATATTCAATAAAAACTCATAACAACCATACACTTCCTCCCCCACACTTAAATTTTGCAATGTCCTCATCCAAATGAAAGAATTAAAGCTCAAGAAAACTCCCTGATCAAATGAAGAACCGGCAACGTGCTAGCAAGGCTTCCAAAACCTGAACAATTGACTAGAAAACACGGATCAAGTGCATAGGCAATTGACAATCAACATGCATCCAACAATCAACATACAAGTCACAAATTCATGTAAAGAAGAGCACAATTGCATAAACAAAATTCAGGAATTCAAACATATGCAAAAATCTAAGTGTAGCCAAAATATCCAAACATAACAACGAATAAATGTAGAAAGAATATCTAGAAATTAGGGGAGAAAAACAAAATAACAGAATCAGGGTGATGGGGTTCCTCCAAAATACTGATCAACACAAGCACAGAACCCTTCGAATTTAGCCTCAAATCTGGCCTCTCACGCATCGAATCGCTCATCCACATAATGCGCTAAATCCTCAACTCTCGCGATCACGGTGGTCAAATCAGCCCTTAATCCTGCCAACTCTACTCGCACGCCTCTCACAATAACAGGAGCTTCATCACTAGCTTCAACAACAACAGGCGCGGCACTGCGAAGAATCCCAAATTCGTCATCTGGCCTATCAGGTATCCGAGCTAAAAGCTCCTTCTGCCTCTCTGAAAGCTCATCAAACCGGGCCTTACCCCAGCTATACCTCTGCCAGAGCCGATCTCTATCCCGAATTGGCCACCATGGCAAATTATAACCCTTCAGTTCTCTATTCTCCCAAGCAATAGCCAAGCCTACAGTCTCTAAGTACTGTGGACCAATATCATATCCAAAGTCAACAGGCAAAGCTCCCCGAGGTCTCCAATTCATCTCCTGAGCAAACATCGCCACAAACACACCGTGAGCAATCGTACCAGTAACACTCCCAGCACTCTCCTGTAGCTTCCATAAAAACTCAACCATTCCATCAAACTTGATGCCTTCCTTCATCATGTATATTATACCCAACTCAGTCTCAGTAATGTGGCTATCTCTTCCATATCTAGCACAAAATGTTGTGGCTAAAATCCTATTGACTATCACCCAAGTCAATGAATCAAGATAGCTATCATGTGTACATCGAGGGGAATAACTAGAAACACTCTCTTGCAAAGGAAAGGATCTCCATACCGCTTCTCTCTGAGCATCACTACATTTAGGCAAAGAAGTAGTGGCACGAAGAATCTCTCTTATCCGGCTCACATTATATGCTCGAGTTTCCATATCATCTAGAGTAAAAGTCAAGGTGTTGTCCGCTGGATCAAAGTTTATCGTGGTGAAGAAAGCGGCCGTCAGCTCTCCGTACGTCATATCCTTCCTAGAAAGAAATGGTAACTAACCTATGTTGTCAAACAATCTTTTCACTTCTGCCCAAACCTCAAACTTCTCCATCCATATGGCCTTAAAGAATTTAGTAGACATAATGTTCCTTGTCAAATTCCTTTGAAAAGGGTTACCCAAGGTATTCACCATAATATTGACCGATCCAAATGGTTCATGGTCCAACCGGGATGAGGTAGTGAAGGGTTCCAGAACTCTTGAGCGCTTAGTGCGACCCATAGTACCTAAATCAAACAAATATAGAAAGATAAAGCACAAAAAAATCAATCACAATTCACTTGGACAATTTATCAAACATCTTGTGTGCTTAGGCCTAGGGTATGAGTTCTAACTTAAGTTCTTCAATCTACCTAACTCAAATTCACACTAGCTTATAATCTATAATTTAAACTCTAATTCTCTACCTTCAACTTCATAATTCGGACTCAAGACTACTTGGAAGTTAGGATTCTTCAAAGATTCAACCCAATTCAAGTTAATTTCAATTCAAGGCATTAATCCTAATTCTAGCATGCATAATCTCTCAAAATTTATCAATTCAATCTCAAAGTGATTCCTAACATGCAAAATCAATCCTAGGTTTCAATCTTAGATTGGAAAAATTAACTCTAACAATTCATTCTAAGAAAGGAGATATTGACTTACTTTGATTCACAAAGAAAGAGAGAGAGTGTAAACTTGGTGGTAAAGCTTCTTGGTTGCAAATTGATAATGGTTGGCCAAGGGGAACTATTGAATCTCCTATAAGGTAGAATGAGTGGGTGCCATTGTATTTATAGGTTTGGGGAAGAAATTCCGAAATTGGGTAGGAAAAGAATTAATTTAACCCTAAAAATATGTTTCCTAAACCCAGATTTTCATACAATCGGACAGGTAACGGGCGTTACCGGTTTTCCTCTTGAAATGGGTAACGACCGTTACCTCTATTGGCCCGGACGCCTGACGCCATTAACGGCCGTGACAGAAAAATAATTACAAGGGTGTAACGCCCGTTACCTATACTACCCGGGACGCCTGACCTCGTTAACGGGCGTTACCAAAAGGTAACTACAATGGTGTAATGCCCGTTACTAAATGTTCAGCCCAAAATACCATTAAAACACAAACACAACCCAGATGGTGCTTAATTACGTTAATTAACCGAAATTAACTCATAAGATTCAATCAAACCATAGTGCACCATTCTCGAAACACATAAACACATATATCCATTCATATCAACAACTCATTGGCCTCATAAAAGAAATCAATGTCATGCACACGCATACGAACAAAGTAAATGGACCTCAATATTGACAATGATGCCCAAATCACGATCCTTGCACCATCTAGACCTTGGCTTCCTAGCAAAAAATCAAGTGACCTGCAAACGAGAGAGACAACTCAATTAACACGAGAAAAATGAGAACGAAAGAAACGAAAACAATGGGAACAAAAACAAAAGGAAAGGAAAGAAAATTTAGTTCTAAGTTATAGTCGTTAGCTTGACTTTGAAAGTCGGGTTGGGATTAACAATCCCCAAGCAACGAGTCACAAGGAGTAACCTCGTTCTTGTTACTCACAAAATCGGAGCTTGATCTCCAAGTATCTAATTCCAAAACATCCTTTATTCTTGATTTTCGAGACTTCGGTTTTCCTTCCCAATCAACTGCATCTCTTTTCTCCATGAATAGTGTCATTCCGTCTGAGGTCTTACTTATAACCTTAATCATGCAACACTTATCCGGAACCGCCAGTGGTGTCATGAAACCAAAATTTCGAAACTCCATCTTTCATCTCCTATTTTGAACGTGAGCTGTCCATTCTAAACATCTATATCTGTTCCAGCTGTAGCCAGAAACGGTCTTCCAAGGATCAATGGCATCCTCTCATCACTCTCGATATCAAGAACTACAAAATTAGTAGGAATGTGAAATCTTCCAACTTTTACCAAAACATCTTCAAGAATTCCTATAGGGTATTTCACCGATCTGTCTGCAAGTTTGGGTGTTATATTAGTCGGTGTAAGCTCCTTCACTCCTAATTTCCTGTAAGTAGATAACGAAATTAAACTTACACTAGCTCCTAAATCACATAAAACATTATTGAATTGCAAAGAACCAATAGTAAGAGGAATTAAAAAACTCCCTGGATCTTTAAGCTTCAGGGGAAGCTTATGCTGAATAATAGCACTGCATTCCTCAGTAAGTATAACAGTAGTGAAGTCCTCAGACTTCTCTTTGCTTGAAATCACTTCTTTCTCTAAGTTCTCCTTCTCAAAATCATCTTCTTCTTCAACTTTCTCAAGTATAACTTTCTCAACATCCGAACCTGCAAGTATCTTCGAACCTTCATTCTCTCTATTGTCTCCTACAAATATGGTCTGACAATGCTCCTTAGGATTGTTTTCAGTTTGGCTCGGTAGCATTCTTGGGCCTCTCAGATTCAAAAATTTGGGCAATCTGACCAATCTGAGTCTCCAAAGTTCAGGTCTGATTTACCACTTAATCTAATTGAGCTTCCAACTTTTGATGTCGACCCGTAGACACAGTTATGAACTTCTCAAGTGTGACCTCCCATCCCTGTTTTTGTTCCTGTTGAGGGAGCGCAGCATTAAATGGGGCTGGTAGTCGAGGTTGAAATTGCTGCCTAAGCTGAAACTGCAGCCTTGGTTGAGGTGGTTGTTGAACGTTCTGATTATTAGACCAAGACAAGTGAGGGTGGTTCTTCCATCCTGGATTGTAGGTGTTTGAGTAGGGATCATTTGCTGGTTTGAAGTTGTTTGCATAATTCGCTTGCTCTTGCACCTGTTCTCCTGCATTGGTATGAGGACACATATTAAACTCATGTGGACCACTACAAATTTCAGAAGTTACCTGAACTGGTTGGGATTATATCCCAACTGCATTGATAGAAAGTTGATCCAATTTCTTGCTAAGGGCTTCAAACTTGGAATTGATGGCGGTTAAGCCATCTAACTCTATGACTCCTGCTTGCACTTTTGCTGGTTACGAATGGCTCCTCTCATGCACAAAAACATCGTTTTGTGACATATTATCTAACAACTCAGTAGCAACTGCTTCAGATTTTGCTAGGAACGCTCCACCCGCTGCGGCATCCATCGCTCCTCTAAAAGTAGGGGACATCCCATTACAAAACTGAATCAATAACCAATCGGGAATCCCGTGATATTGACACTTCTTCTGCAAATCCTTAAATCCCTCCAAAGCTTCATAGAAAGACTCTCCATCCAACTGCCTGAAACCTTGAATATCATTCCTGTACTTCGTGGTTTTGCTAAGTGGAAAGAACTTAGCTAGGAAAGCCTGAGATAATGTTGCCCAAGTCTGAAAGGATTCATTTAGGACAGTACTCAACCATGCTTTAGCTCGTTCCCTAAGGGAAAAGGGAAAAAGCCTAACTCGGATAACATCAGTAGTGATATTGTGAATTTTGAAGGTATCACACACTTCAAGAAAGTACTCAGGATGTGATGTCGGATCCTCCAGTGGTAATCCTGAAAACGGATTATTTTGCAGTAAGTTTATGATAGCTAGTTTGATCTCAAAGTTATTTGCAGCAATCGGGGGACGGGCTGCAGTCTGAATTGCTCCAGCCTGCAGCACGTTATAGTCTCTAATGGCCGGTGGTGGTGATGGATCTGGTTCAGCCATCGGTAAAGTAATCAGTTTCTTCTCCTTCTTACGCCTCCTCCTAATAGCACTCAGTGTTCTCTCGATTTTCGGATCGTATGGTACTAACTCCGGATCTTGAGATCTTCGCATGCACCGTAAACCTGCACAAAGGAAAAAAAAATCCTCAGTCCAATTTCACTGGGACAAAGATAATGAACACAAAGTAAAATAATAGTCTAAAGCACTAGATCAAAATAATTGAGTAATATTTGTTAGGAATAGTGCCCTAGAAAGCCGATTGTATATCCGCTTTGTGCTTTTCCTTATTGTAATCACAGACAATCTTTGAATGAAATAACGAATTGAGGCAACACTTCTTTATATGCTCTTGTTTGGTATGCGTTTACTTTAGCTGTGCATGTATGAGAACTCCCCTAATCCTGATGACTTTAGGACCCTACCATTTAGGTGAAATGGTTCATGAAACGAGCCCTATATCACATAAGTCATGATTAGTAAAATACTCCAAGCCGATGAGTCCTACAGACAGTGGGAGTGTCAACCTGACTCCTCTAAGGCTTGCTTGTGGGATCACGCCCTTAAGAAGGACCACCTTGTTTCATGGAGGTGCAAAGTGTATAGTTGATACGTACGTGATACATGAGGGTGCTTACTTTAATAAGTAAGTTCACTGAGGTGCCCCGTGTGAGAACATTCCTAAATGGGAAAGGAAGTTTCTATTTCAGGAAATGGAAACTTCCAGATTAGGAAATATCTCATGAGTCATTGATGTGATTAATTGATCCTTAGACTTGAGGTTCCTTGTCACTTTATGAGTTAACTCTGTGGTCTTAGGTATAAGCTTTAAAGGGTGTCGCCTTAGACAACTGATTCAAGGCTTATGCTGGGGCTGCACAAGTGATTCGTGAAAGTGAATGAGAATCAAGAAAGGACCTACACTTGCATTTGCAAGGTGATCTCTTATTGTGTAAGTCATTCATATGCCATATGGAGTCCTTGGCCAAGGCAGTGGATCAAGACATCAAGAAAAGGGTTTCTTGGATTGAGATCAAATGGATATGAAATGCACTTAGCTTTAAGACCGGATTAAGTAAGTAGGAGAGATAGTAAGTAGGAGGATTGTATCTCACATGAATCAATGACTTAAAGGTTCTGTCGAATCCAAACATTCCAATTCAGCTAGGGGTTAAACACCTGTTGCTAGACTATGGTCGTTTAATCTGTGGACTGATTAATTAATTAGTGAATTAATTAATTAGGGTCACTGCTAATTGAATTGAGAACCTAGAGGGTCACACACAACAACTTGGTTACATGAGTTGAGGCTTTAAAATGATTAAACGAGTTAATCGGGCCAAGAGGGTTCCACACGTGTGAAGCCACACGTGTGGGTCACGTGAGTGACACGTGTCACACACGTGAATATATATATATATATATATATATATATATATATATATATAAAATAATTAATTAGTTAATTATTTAATAGACTTTGGTTTAATTTTGAATTAAAAGGAAAATCTTATTTTGGAGAAAATAATCTAGTTAATTAATTACGAATTAATTAATTAGATAAAAATAAGTTATTTATTTTATAATAAATAAAGTATAAAATTATCCAAAAATAGTTTGGATATTTTTAGCTCTCTTGAAAGTTGATTTGAATTAGAATTCAAAGTCAAAGTTGGAAATTACTTGAAGATCAAGTAATAGGAGAGAGGAACCAAAACCCTTGCCTATGAGGACAAGGATTTCGGCCGCCCCTCCCCTTTCCTATATATAGGGGAGCTCATGCTCCCCTTTAGAGCTAATGGGCAATTCTTTTGGTTCATGTGTTGAACACCTTCCTTTCTCCAAGATAAAATAAAACCCTAGGTTAAGCCTAAACACTAACTAGAGAACTAGCATCCTTACTAGTTAGATTGTGATCAAGTTGGTGGACTTTCTCTAGAGACTTCAAGTTAGAAGTTTGAAGATTCGAGCTTTACCAAGGAGAGGGGATCAAGCCACGAGAAGAGTAAGTTTCTTAATTCCTTCGAATTTGGTTACATGATTGCGAGTCCAAGATCCTTTTGTTGGGAAAATTTTTTAAATTCCGCTGCTTTCTGATTTGTGTTTTCCAACAATATTGACTTAAAACGCCTTCCCCGACAACGGCGCCAAAAACTTGTTGTAGGATTTTACTACAGTTAAAAACCAATCGTACAAGTGTACAGTAACATACGCGTAGCACAATAGGATCGAACCCACAGGGAAGGGAAATCAATCACTACTCTATACTTCTCTCTAATCTAAAGACTGAACGTAAAGTAATTGTTGTTGTTATTTATTAATCTACTAAAACAGAAATTAACAATTGACTAGAAATTAACACAAGTGATAGCTTAGACACACGAAATAACTTCAGTAAACTAAACAGGCAGTGGAAAAGTAATGAATCATACAGTCAAGAGTTAATAGGATACTCATCTGACAAGTGTAATTCCACAACCTAGTCACTTATATTTGTATTACCCTCTTTCAAGGTGTAACCAAGTGCTTAATTAGTGTTCAATGTTGCTCTCGCAATCACCAATAGTTAATTAAACCATAGGAACAAGACTAGTGCAATTCAATATTCTAGCGGCTTGACATGGAATAAGATTACTGTTGTATAAGCTTGGACCAAATCTCTTTGTATCCTACAACTTACAAGTTATGAAAATCATCTAAATTACCCTCACTCTTTTGATCTATAGGCAATTATGACACATGCTAAGGGTGATCAGGCCATCACAATTCAATTCAAACCTGTTTTGAAACTAAGAATTAACACAAGTCATTCAAGCATCATATCGAATATCTATCATGCAATCATCATCACTCCCCCTAGCCTTAGAGAATTAGCTACTCATAATTGAAACAAAACTCATAAAACTAAAGGAAATTGGATTAAAATAAATCATATTCATCAATTCTAAACAAAGTCACAAAAACAAAAGCATAAACATTCAGTAATATCTAAAAACGAATCTAACACGCGAAAACTAATCAAAACTAAACTCAAAGGAATTAGTTTTTCAATTAAAGTAACAACAAAACCAAAGATCGTTCTAAGAATTCAATCCTTTCATCTTCTCGAATTCTCTGAAAAACTTCTGAAACTCTTTGTCTTCTCTCCAAACTCTAGGTCAAGACCTGGAAGAAAAGCTCTCTGAAAAAGACTCCAAAACGCACTAATATAGCAGCCCAAATAATTCTCGCCGCCCTAGGTAATGGGCGTTACCTCTCCATGTACCAATATTGTTAACGCCCGTTACTGATGAAATCGCAGTAACATTTTTATTAGTGGTAACGGGCATTACCACTTTCCTTTTGCACAGGGGTAACGGGTGTTACCCCTCTTCTCTCGCCAAAAGCTCCACTCTTGTGTCTTGTAACGGGGGTTACAACAATTGATGTCCCAAGTGGTAACGGGGAGTTACCACATTCTCCTCCAAAAATGCGTGAAATTGCTTCGCTTCGTCGTTTCGTAACTCCAACTCTAAAATCACCTCAATGGAGCAAAATAAACACATAAACGCATCAAACGGTACCAAGAAAATAATCAAATTACACTCAAAACCAAGCAATTTCTACACACAACAACCGCTTCTTCAGTTTGTGACCAAGCTTGGAGAGAGAGATACAGAGTTGTAAGAAGGGTTGTTCAGAGAATTTCGAGAAGACGAAAGGATCGAATTCTTCAAACAATTTCGGTTTTTTCGGTTTTATTTATTACTTTAATTATCAAACTAATTCCTCTAAGTTTTGTTTTAATTCGTTTACGAGTTAGATTCATTTTCTAGAATTTATGAATGTTTAGGGTTTTGTTTTTGAGACTTTATTTTGTTTTGATGAACATAAATTCCTTTAATGCAATTTACTTTAGTTTTACGAGCTTTGAGTTAATTATGAGTAGCTAAACCCCTAGGGCTAGGGGAGTGATGATGAATGCATACCAAGTGTATGATATGACGCTCAAATGAATTGTGTTAATTCTTAGTTTTAAAAACGTGGTTTGAATCGAATTGCGACGACCTGATCAACCTTAGCATAATCTAGGATTACCTAAGAATTGTGAAATTAATGGTAATTGAGATGTTTTCATAACTAGTAGGTTTAGGAGTTCAAAGAGATTTGGTTCTTAACCTATACGACGGGTAAATCTTATTCCATGCCAAGCCGCTAGAACTTGATTTGCACTAATCTTGATCTCATTGGTTTAATTAATTATTAATGATTGTGAGAACAACGTTGAAATTAATTGAATACTTGATTATACCTTGAAAAAGGATAATACAAACCTAAGTGACTAGGTTGTAGAATTACACTTGTCAAATGAGTATTATATTGAATCGTGAATCCATAGTCATTACTCCCTAGCCTAATTAGTTTATTGAATTTAATCCACGTGCATTAATTAGTTATTGTGTTTTATTCTAGTTAATTATTTTATTCCCATTTAGTAGATTAATAATCAACTTAAATTCGCTCGGTCTTTATATTAGAAAGAGATATTGAGTGGTGATTGATTTTCCCTTCCCTGTGGGTATAATCCTATTTTGCTAAACGTATATTTTCAGTGTACCCTTACATGATTGGTTTAACTTAAAATCAGAACAAGTTTTGGGCGCCGTTGCTGGGGAAGACGTTTTAAATCAATATCGCTTAAATATTTTGATCTAGTGCTTTAGACCATTACTTCACTTTGTGTTCATAGTTTTCTGTCATTATGGAATTGAACTAAAGATTTTCTTTATTCTTGTGCAGGTCTACGGTGCATGCGACAATCTCAAGGTCCGGAACTAGTACCTTACGATCCGGAGATTGAGAAAACACTTAGTACCATTAGGAGGAAGCAAAAGAAGGACAAGAAAAACACTACCAACCCAATGGCTGAAAATCCGAACAACGCAAGAGGCGGTGGAATTGAAGATCCACAACCCCCACCTCCACCTGCGATTAGAGATTACAATGTGCCGAATGCAGGGGCGATTCAGAGTGCAACCCGCCCCCCGATTGCAGCAAACAACTTCGAGATCAAACCAGCTATAATCAATTTGCTGCAGAACAATCCGTTTTCAGGGTTACCACTAGAGGACCCAACATCACATCTTGAGTTCTTTCTCGAGGTGTGTGATACTTTCAAAATTCACAATGTCACACCCGATGCCATCCGAGTCATGCTTTTCCCATTCTCATTAAAGGAATGAGCTAAAGCATGGCTGAGTACTGTACCGAATGAATCCTTTCAGAGCTGGGATGTAACTTCTCAGTTTTTCTAGGCACGTTCTTCTCGCTTAGCAAAACCACGAAGTACAGAAATGATATTCAAGGTTTCAGGCAATTAGATGGGGAGTCTTTCTACGAGGCTTGGGAGAGATTTAAGGATTTGCAGAAGAAGTGCCCTCATCATGGCATTCCGGGTTGGCTTTTGATATAGACTTTCTACAATGGGATGTCCCCAACTTTTAGAGGAGCAATAGATGCCGCAGCTGGCGAAGCCTTTTTGTCAAAATCTGAAGCGGTCGCCATTGAACTATTAGATAACATGTCACAAAATGATGCTTTTGTGTATGAAAGGAGCCATTCCCAACCAATCAAGGTGCAAGCAGGAGTCTCAGAGCTGGATGGCCTAACTGCTATTAATGCCAAGTTCGAGGCCCTTAACAAAAAATTAGATCAACTTTCTGTGGATGCAGTTGGGACACCAGCCCCAACCAGTTCAGGTAACTTGTGAAATTTGTAGTGGTCCACATGCATTTGACGTGTGCCCTTATACCAATGCAGGTGAACAGATGCAAGAGCAAGTGAGCTATTCGAATAATTCCAAACCAGTGAACGATCCGTACTCAAACACCTACAACCTAGTATGGAAGAATCATCCCCATTTTTCTTGGTCTAACAATCAAAATGTCCAACAACCACGACCTTAACCTAGACCACAATTTCAATCGAGGCCTCAGTTTCAACCGAGACCACCTGCTCCATACCACGCCCCACCACCTCAATAGGAACAAAAGTAGTGATGGGAAGCAGCTCTTGAAAAATTTATAAGTGTCTCTACTGATAGATATCAGAAATTGGAAACTCAAGTAGAATAGGTGGTAAATCAGAACAGAAATTTAGAGACTCAAATTGGTCAGATTGCCCAATGTTTTAATATGAGGGGCTCAGGAATGCTACCGAGTCAAACTGAAAATAATCCCAAGGAGCATTGCAAGGCCATAACCGTAAGAATTGGTAAGGAGTACGAAGGACCAAATTTGCCTACAAATTCTGATATAGACAACATAGTTGGTGAGAAGGTTGAAGAGGTAGTTGAGGTTGAGAAGGTGAACATAGAGGAGAAAAAGGAAGAGCCCCCTTCAAAGCCAAAAGAGAATGTGGCACCCAAGGATTATGTGTCATGGGCTCCTCCCCCTTGACGAATCCGGGAACAGAACGTGGTGAAGCAATTCGAAAAATTTCTCAATATATTCAAGCAGCTTCACATTAACCTCCCGTTTGTAGAGGCATTAGCTCAGATGCCCACATATTGGAAATTCCTGAAGGAGTTGGTTTTGGGAAAAAGGAAGCCTGAAGACTTCACCTCTGTGGCACTCACCAAGTAGTGTAGTGCCATCATCTAAGGGAGGCTTCCTCCAAAACTCAAGGATCCTGGGAGTTTTTCTATCCCTCTAACTATTGGTTCTTTATAGTTTCGTAATGTTTTATGTGATTTAGGAGCTAGTGTGAGTCTAAACCCTTTATCTACTTGCAAGAAATTGGGAGTGAAGGAGTTAATCCCGAATAATATGACGCTCCAACTAGTGGACAGATCGGTAAAACACTTAGTAGGTATTCTGGAGGATGTGTTGGTAAAAGTGGGTAAATTCTACATCCCCAATGACTGTGGTTCTGGACGTTGAGAACGATGAGAGTATGCCATTGATTCTGGGGAGGCCATTTCTAGCCACGGCCGGAGCGAATATTGATGTTAAAAATGGATTTCTCATATTCAACATAGGGGAGGAAAGAATGGAGTTTAGGATTTTTAGTCCCATGAAACCACCACCGATTCCGGATGAGTGTTGCAAGATCGAGGCCATCATTGAGTCTCCGGTGAGAATGGTACAAATCCACGAGAAATTAGATCCGGTTAAAAGGGAGAAGGAACCGAAGTGTCAACAAGCAAGTAAAAAGAATGCATTGGAGTTAGATACGTTGGAATCAAGCTCCGGTGTCGTGAGTAGTAAGAATGAGGTCACGCCATATGACTCGTCATGTCTGGAATTTTGATCCATAATCTGTATTCCAAAGTCAAGCTAACGACTATAACTTAGAACTATTTTCTCTTTCCTTTCTCTTCCTTCTTTCTTTTCTTTTCTTTCGTTCTCGTTTGCTCATCTTAATTTTGGTTCTCTCTCTCGTTTTGCAGGATAGAAGAGGCGCTGTGAGGAGTTTGAACATTTGAATGGAAGCTGGGACATTTGAGCTTTAATGTCAACATAGAGGTTCATTTACTTTGTTCATTTGTGTGTGCATGAGATTGACTGTGCTTGTGTGAAGAATAAATTGTTATGATTTCTTGCAATGCGTGTTAAAAGATGTGTATGTGTCTTCGAGATTGGTGCACTATGGTCAGATTGAATCTTCTGAGTTAATTCGTGTTAATTAATGTGATTAAGCACTGTTAGGATTATGTTTATGTCAAAAGTGTGGTTTTGGGGCGAAACAGTTAGTAACGGGCGTTATGCCCTTTCAGGTTATTTTAAGTAACGCCCGTTAAGAGGTACAAGCGTTTAGGACAGGGAGGAGTAACGGGCGTTACTCCCAGCACATGTTAATCAAGTAACGCCCGTTACCTGTGTAAATTGCGAATAGAGTTGGGAAACAAGTTTTACACTTTAATTTACCAAATCCTTCCCACATTCGGATCTCTCTCTCCCCCCCCCCCCCAAACATATAAAGCACACTCTCTCACCTCCTTAGAAGAGCAGCAACAACTTTCCCTTGGCCAAGCACCACCACCGGCCGATTTTCGGCAACCCACCACCACAAGCACACACTCTTTCCTCTTGAGTCTTGGTAAGTTAATCCCCCTATCTTAGCATGAATTTTGGTTTAATTCTTCCAATCTAAGAATTGAAGCCTAGGATTTAAATTACAATTTTAGGATAACTCTTAGCATGAAAGTGATGAATTTGGAGAGATTTTGCATACTAGAGTTAGAATGGATGATAGGAAGTAATCTTAAGTTGAATTTGGTGAAACTTTTGAAGAACCCTAGTCTCTAAGTGCCCTTTGATTGTGAAGAACTTCGAGCTTGAATTGTGATACTATAGGGTGGTATTGATTTGAGTTGGGTAGGTTGAAGAATTTGAGCCAAAACGCATACCGTAGTATATTGCCCACAAGGTGTTTGATATATTGTCTGAGTGAATTGTATTTGATTTTGTGTGCTTTGCTCGGTTTTATTTGGTTATTTCAGGTAGGATGGGACATTCTAAGCATGTTTAAGCCCTTGAGCCATTTACTACCTCTCCCCCCGTGGGCCATCAACCGCGGGATTCGGTCAATGTGACCGTGAATGATTTGGGTAACCCGTATGGAAGGAATTTGATAAGAAATATCGTATCTAGTTGGTTCTTTAAGGAAGCATGGCTAGAAAGACTTGGAGTTTGGGAGGAGGTGAAGAGACTTTTTAACAATATTGGTTGGTTGTCTTTTCTCACCAAGATGGATATCACATATACGGAGTTGACCGCCGCCTTCTTCACCACGATGGACTTTAACCCGGGGGATAACACATTGGCCTTCTCTTTGGATGGCCGGGTAACTCACACTTGGGAAACGGGGAGGATAAGGGACATCCTACGTTTTCCGGGTCAGGCTACTACTTCATTGCCTAAGTGGGACACGGTTGAGAGAGGGGCGGTGCTGGAGGTCCTTTTCCCTGCATGAGGGTGCTCCGAATTATTCCCCCCGCAACACAAAGGATAGCTACTTAGATTCGTTGGCTTGGGTGATGGTGCATAGGATTTTAGCTACAAGATTCTGTACCCGACACGGGAGTGAGAGCCACATCAATGAGACGGAGCTGGGGATCATGTTAATAATGAAGGATGGCATAGAATTTGATGGCATGATTGAGTTCCTCTAGGGAATAAGAGAGATTACGGGGAGAGCTACCGGGACGATAGCCCATGGCGTGTTTGTGACTATGTTTGCCCGTGAGATAGATTGGAGGCCAAGGGGATTGTTGCCCGTTGATTTTGGTTTTGATCTTCGTGCGCAGTATCTAGTGAACATGGGTGTAGCTATTGAATGGGAGAGTGGATGACTCAGGGAGCGAATCTTGCTATGGTGGTCAATCCGGGACAGAGATAGGTTATTGCTGATGTATAATTGGGGTAAGACTCGTTTTGAGGAGCTTTCTGATGTGCAGAAGGAGCTTTTAGCTCAGATTTCCAATAGGCCGGATAACGAGTTTGAGGTCCTCCGTCGTGTTGCGCCAGTTGTTGTTGATGAGGCTGATGAAGGTGCTCTGGCTAGTGTGAGAGGTCTTAGCAAGGAATTGGCTAGACTACGAGCTGATTTGACGGCCATGCATGCAAGGATTGAGGATTTGGCGCATTATGTGGATGAGAGATTTGATGAATGGCAAGCTCATGTGGATGCCAAGTTTGAGGGGTTCTATGCTCATCTTGATCAGCATTTCAGAGGCCCCCAGCAGCCCTCTGAGCCTTGATTTTGCCATCCTATTTCTCCTTGTTTTATTGACTCTTTATTTGGGCATGTACTTTTTGTTATTCTGACACTTTTGATAACCTTATTTCTTTGCTACTGTCTTTTGAACTCCTTGGATTTTTATACAATGTGCCCTTTCTTTACTTGGATTTGTGACTTGTGTGTTATTTGTTGGATGCATGTTGATTATCAATTGCCTTTGGACTTGATCCGTCTTTTTTCTAGTCACTTGTTCAGATTTTGGAGGCTTTGCTAGCACGTTGTCGGGTCTTCACTTGATAAGGGAGTTTTCTTGATCTTTAACTCTTTCATTTGCATGAGGGCTTTGCAAAGAATAAGTGTGGGGGTGAATGCATGTGTGTTTATGGTCATGATTGAGAATGTTTGGATACTTTATGTTTAGGGCCGTAATTTTTATTATGGTCGTTAGGAATTGAGAAATTGTGAGAATGTTGAAAATTTTTCCCCGTTTTGAACTTTTTTTTTTTGAAGTTTTAGCGTTGAGCTTTTGATAGAATGAGTTAGGCTGTTTGAATTGAGGAAATTTTGCATGAGATTGGATAAATTAGTGTGTTAGTATGCCCTTACATTCTGAGCACTTTTGAACGTGATAATGTACTTTTCTTAGAAAGGTGAACTGATGATTTTCAAATGAGTCTAAGATTTGATTAGGATGCATTTTAGTCGTATTGAGGCGAAATTTTGAGTTGATGAAAGATTATGGAAGTGAAGTAGGCATTCATTGTCGGCGGATAATAAGCCTTTCTTTTAGCGGTTTTTCACTAGATAACGTGATCTTATTGACCCCACTGAGCCTAACTTTTGTGCAAGGATTTTTGTAGCCATATTATAAGCCAAATGCACAACAAAAGTACACCCACCTTGTTAATTTTACACCAAGGTTTTCTCGTTTGATTTGTAGTGAATATCTATCTTGGATCACTTTTGATTGTTCTTATGATTGAAACTTAGAGATGTATGTAAAGAAAAGAAAAAGAATGAGAGAAAGTTGGGAAAAAAAAAATGAGAAGTTGGGAAAAAGAAAAAAAAAGAAAGAGCAAAAGAAGCGAAAAAAGAAAATTATGTGAAGTGTGAAATTGAAAGAGTGGGATGCAAATGTCTAAGTGTGGGGGGGAAGTGGTTAATGGTGAATAAAAATGCCACGTGTGTAAAGATTGAATGATATAAGCTTGGTAAGTAGTCACTTAATCCAAAAATTCCATAATACCCAAAGCCTACATTACAAGCCCAAAAGACCTACCGATCATGAGTCTTGATTTAACTCCATTAGTAGAGATAGGTGCAAAAAGTGTATTCCGAAGTTGATGACTAGAAGTTAGGCGGAAGTTGTGAATTTTGCATTCTAATCTTTGTACATTGTTTCGTTCAAAATCACACACTACACAAGGGTATACTTTTCATACTATCTTTGATGATCTTATGTTTATGAGTACTTGATTTGATGAGCTAGACCTGTTTAGGCGAAGGTTCGATGATTGCTTTAAAGCCGAGGTTTGATGGGGATGTGTTTTCTTCATTTTTGTATTTCTTGAGGACGAGTAATAAGCAAGTGTGGGGGAATTTGTTGAGTGTATAATTCGCATGAATTTAAGCGTTAATTAGAGTATACTTTTGTACCGTTTGATGCGTTTATGTGTTTATTTTGCTCCATTTAGGTGTTTAGGAAGTTGGAGTTCAGAAACTGCGAGACGAGGCGAATTCGTGTATTTTTGGAAGAATTAGGAGTAACCCCCATTACTCCTTGGAGGAGCGTTATTGTTAACCCCCGTTAATGGACCCAGGAGCACCACTTTCGGCAAAGTAGGGGAGTAACGCCCGTTACTTCCTGGAAGAAGAACTCTGGTAAAGGCCGTTACCAGAGGCAGTACGAGGAAGACTTTTAGCGCAGGAGGGGTAACGCCCGTTACCCCTGGGTAGTAGGAAAGTGGTAACGCCCGTTACCACTTATTATGCACAGACACGGACACGACACGACACAGATTTTTTCTTGAATTTTCCACGTGAGGAGTGTCGGACACGGTGTCCGACACGACATGACACGAAAAAATGATATTTTTAAAAGTGTCCGTGCATCCGTGGTTACCACTTATAAAAGTGCAGTCACGATTTTAGCTTGTAACGGGCATTAATAAGGTTTATGCGTGGAAAGGTAAGGCCCGTTACCTAGAGGGGCGGGACTGATTTGGAAGCAGCTATTTATATGGGTTTAGGAGTATTTTTGACGGATCACTTCTTCAGTTTGTGACCTAGCTTGGAGAGAGAGATACAGAGTTGTAGGAAGAGTTGTTCAAAGAATTTCGAGAAAACGAAAGGATCGAATTCTTCAAATATTTTCGGTTTTTCCGGTTTTCTTTATTGCTTTAATTATCAAACTAATTCCTCTAAGTTTTGTTTTAATTCGTTTACGAGTTAGACTCATTTTCTAGAATTTATGAATGTTTAGGGTTTTGTTTTTGAGACTTTATTTTATTTTGATGAACATGAATTCCTTTAATGCAATTTACTTTAGTTTTATGAGCTTTGAGTTAATTATGAGTAGCTAAACCCCTAGGGCTAGGAGAGTGATGATGAATGCATACTACGTGTTTGATATGATGCTCGAATGAATTGTGTTAATTCTTTGTTTTGAAAATGTGGTTTGAATTGAATTGCGACGGCCTGGTCAACCTTAGCATAATCTAGGATTACCTAAGAATTGAGACATTAATGGTAATTGAGATAGTTTTCATAACTAGTAGGTTTAGGAGTTCAAAGAGATTTGGTTCTTAACCTATACGACGAGTAAATCTTATTCCATGCCAAGCCGCTAGAACTTGATTTGCACTAGTCTCGATCTTATTGGTTTTATTAATTATTAATGATTGTGAGAACAACGTTGAAATTAATTGAATACTTGATTATACCTTGAAAAAGGATAATACAAACCTAAGTGACTACGTAGTAGAATTACACTTGTCAAATGAGTATTATATTGAATCATGAATGCATAGTCAGTACTCCCCAGCCTAATTAGTTTATTGAATTTAATCCACATGCGTTAATTAGTCATTGTGTTTTATTCTAGTTAATTGTTTTATTCTCGTTTTATTAGATTAATAATCAACTTGAATTTGCTCGGTCTTTAGATTAGAAAGAGATATTGAGTGGTGATTGATTTCCCTTCCCTGTGGGTACGATCCTATTGTGCTATGCGTATATTTCAGTGTACACTTGCACGATTGGTTTAACTGAAAATCACAACACCAACTAACAAAAAGAGACAATGCACAAGATTAAAAGCGGAAGCAATACCAATTGCAAGTAGATAGCAAGTGTTCAGATATGGCCATCCTAGCCTACAATCATGAATTCCCAAAAGTATCATACTATACAATCTCAAAATAGAAATATAAGTATGCATCACAAGATATGCTCAAGCTAGGCTACAAAATAAAGACTTGAGACACTCTACTCCCTGCCTAGCGAGACCTGCAAAAGCTGAAAGTGAGGAGGGGTTAGTATACGAAGACTATGTGAGGGGTTTATATATATATAATTCACATAGCATGCAACCTATAATTCCGAGTATGGTTTTAGCAATGATCCAAGTGGATAGTTTAGGAAAAGAGAGCCAACACCCGAAACTACAAGTATCACTTAATTGCAATTAACATTTAGCATTCATGACCCGGCGAGTCTCCAACCATACTCCCATTGTGTGTGAATTTCATTTAATATGAGAAGTGATCACGCAATTGATTATATTCAAGTTCATGTCATGCATTGTCCATCCTTTTCCCCACGGTTCGATGGTCGAGTTTGCAAGGCTCGAACCATCTCATGAAAATGTTGAGATGGGGACTCATGACTCCTACCCGCTCCTTCGATGGTTTGAGAACCACTGACTCAAGAATAACCCGCCTCACGGTCTCCTCGTTCGCGCTGGAGATTCTCAAAGGGTACTACGTGCTATGGGGTTGCCCGACGGCCCGATGCCGTACCGGTGTCCAAGCCCATGTTTCCCGGGGCCTAATTCATGTGCGTGCATTTCTCGCCAAAACGGTTGTCATAAAATCATTTCATTTTAGAAAAGGTTTCTTTAATAAAACATTCGTTTTTCAAAGACTATAAGTATATAGTAGAGTTTTGGCGAAATCAATCACATTAGATATTACGGGCTTTAAATACATAAAGAAAACCTCACCTGTTAAAGTAGAGAAAGAAAAGGACTAGGGAGCTGGCTCCTCGAACCCTGGATCGACCTCTGAACAAGAAAAAGGAAAACTAACGTAGGACTCGACTCCGTGAACCAATTATTCGACTAACGGCATAGTCATGCGATGATATGATATGAAATGAGAATGTCAACAATTATTGCAGATGTTCATGTGCACAATTAATGTCCGAAAGACCAAGTGAACGAGTTAAATAACGAAAGGTATGAAAAACACATAATGCATGCTTCCAGAGGCATGTCCCGGCCGGGACTGTTTTTAGTTGAAAAAGGGTTACGGCCTGGACACTCCAAGTAGCAGAGTCCCTGCATAGCTATCCCGGCCGGGATTAATTTTGGTCTGAAAATGATCACGGCCGGGACAGCCCAATAGAGGCATCCCCTACATAAGGATCCCGGCCGGGATTGGTTTTGTACTGAAAATGGTCCCGGCTGGGATCAGTACTCAGCTGATCCCCTGACATTGGTTCCCGGCCAGGATGGATTTTGTACTAAAAGGGGTCCCGGCCAGGACCCTCTGCTCGAAAAACAGGGCGGCAGCAGGTCCATGCAAAACTCATAACAAATCAATTCCAAATCAATCTCAAATTGAAACCAAGGCTTGTAACATACATATACATATAATACTCCAATTAGGCATCAAAAGAACTATTAAAACATATCTAGATCATCATATATCTAACCAACCAAGATTACATGCTAGAATTCCATCAAAAGACATATATTCATGCATAACCACATATATGAGCAAGATATTAAACTCAAATTCAAGAATTTCAACTTACACAATAATAACGCACATATACATATATTCAAGTTCACCAAAATACACACCTACACAAGAAATGGAGAAAGGAGAGATTGTGGAATGAGATGATGATGATGCAACGAGCTCCGGGTGAAGCCACGAAAAAACCTTCTCTTCTCCTCCTTGAATCGAGCCAAGGGTGTGTGAATGTGAGTGAGTGTGTTCTTGTTTATATGATATGAAGTGATGAATGAATACAATGTATGTATTGTATATAATGTATATAATGTAACAAAAGTCTTGCAACTTATAGTTAATTGCACTTAAGTCCTTGTCCCTTTATTAATTACAATTTAGAGATGGATGGTATGAGGGTTTATGTGCAATTATGTAATTTATATACCATGTGGATGCATATGTATATATATATATAAAAGTTGTAGGAATATATACCACGTGGGTGTTTTTATGCATGATGCAAATGAACACTCATGTTTTATCAATGAAATTAAATACAATTATAATTAGTTGAACCTTTAATCTTACAGTATACATAAAAAGGTGGAAATAAAGTAAATAAATAAATAATCCTAACTCTCGATAAAAACACCCGCGTGGTGTGCGTACCTGGAAGAAGAAAACACCGGGCGTCACAGTATTTTCACAAAATTCGTTAATAGACCTCACACAAAAATAGAAATATAGGGACTTTATTGTAATATTAAAAAAAATGGACTGGATTGTAATTGGACCAAACCTTAAGGACCTGTATGAAACTCGCCCTATTTATTATATTTATGTATATACGTTTTTAAATAATTGTTACTTTCTTGTACAAGTTCCTCGTTACATAGGTAAAAATCCATAACTTGAACCAAATAAAGTCGTCCAATTATACGTTTAACGAAATCCCTTAAAAAGGACGTCAAATGATCACGAACGATCAGCAAGTGAATACGCGGGGAGGTTTCTGGACGTAGACCCTCCTATCATCAAACGAACCCTTTTTTGCACTTAAATCTTCCGTTTTTCAACGAGTTCATCAACGAACCGCTCGAGCATTTCGATATTAACATGCGGCATTACGACAACATGGGCCATATTTTCCAGACATTGGAGATGCCAGCGGTCGACGAAGTCCTGGTCCCATGGCCTCTCGAACACAACAATGATGCTCATCTCATTGAGGAATGCGCTTATCCCCGCCTTTCGAAGACAATCTCTCAAGTAGCGAGCGTTTTTCAGACACTCTTGAACCTCGTCACGAAGTCCTTTGCGACCTTTCACGTTTAAGAGATACCATAGGATCATTGGTGTGTGTGCATTCCGGCTACCAACGATGGTGTTGTCAGTACCCCCTATGTACTCGATGCTACGTGTCAAAATGTCGGCGTGTTTCTTTCTTGTTAGAAGCACACCGCAAGGCATAGGGCAGCTCAGGAATTTGTGGCCTAATAATGCAGTATCGCAATGAATGTAAAAGTGATTCTTTGAGAAGCCGCAATCTTCAAGAGTCTGTATAACAAGATCAAGATCGTCGAGAGCTCCCTTGAAAGTAGTCCCTGCAATTTATTTGAAATATGTAAATGTAAAGGGTTTCAATTTATTTAAGGAATGTTCATGTAATACATAGGGATTCTAAGAGGGGATCAAAACTTCTATTTCATGTTTTGTATAGGACTATTAAAATAAATATATATACCTAGAGTAACATTGATGATAGCTGGTTTATCCTTGTTGACGAGCAATTTGTCTCTAAGGTCGCTGCAATCCATCTCCCCATTAGCTAAGGATGCTATTGCTTCACACTGAATTCTGCAAATTCTTGCTATCTTGAATATTGAATAGTGTGATTCTCGAGATGTATACAAAACCCCATTTGGGAGCAATTCTCTCCTGTCACAAATATATACAAATTTGAGCTAATTTGAATCAACTTATATATGTATATTTTGTGTGTGTGTGAAGATATATAGTGAAATAATACTGAGTACCCCTGCACAAGGCCATGAAGATTGCCTTCAGTCAGGGGTGTCAATTCGGGTGGGTCGGGTTGAGGTAGGGGTATTACACGAAAATTCCCAACCCGAACCCGACCCGACCCGACCCGAATTTGAACCCGAAAATCCCAACCCGAACCCGACCTGATCGGGTTCGGGTTGGGTTCGGGTTGACCCGAACACTGTTCGGGTCACCCGATAACCCGACCAACCCGAATAACCCGAACCCAACCCGACCGGACCCGACCCGACCCGAAACAATATATAAGATATATAAAAACTTGACCCGAACAATATATGTTTAAAGTATTTTAAAACTTGATAACAATATATAAAAATATATAGTTTGTAAGGTTTGACATAATTGCAATTAATATAAGATAAAAAAAATTAATACATAAATATTATTAAGTTCTAATTCTAAGTGTAATTATAACTAAGTTCTATATCAACTCTATTTAAATTCCTATTTATATAAATTCAATCAATAAGGTAATTGTGTAAAATAAAAATTAGATACATAAACATTATTTAGATCGAATTAAATATTTTCTACTAAACTAATCATAATGCAATTCAAATTCTTTAAGTCCAAATAAATACATCTATTTTTGTCCATAAACTCCGTTTAATTCTAATCATATTACAGTCATATATGTATTTCTAATGAACAAAACTATACAATTTAGACAAATTATATAATATTGACATTATAAATCACATTTTTCTCAGATAATAATCACATGTTTATAGAAAATAATATTTTACTGACCCTTTTTTTAATAGTCTATTATATTATATTATAAAAATACGAGTTGATTTTTGGATTTTTTTTACAATTTATTGGTCACCAAAATATCCTTACAATAATGATTGCCCACAAATTTGTTAGAATTGAAGTCTCGAGCCTGCGTTACTTTGATTGTCTCTTTGTGGGTAAAATGGATCCAAATATGTAAAATGGATCCAACATGGGTAAAATATGGATAAAATTGATTAAAATGGGTAAAAAGGATCCAAGTAGGTAAAATGGATTCAAAATGGATAAAATGTGGGTAAAATGGATCCAAGTGGGTAAAATGAACCTAAATGCACAAAATAGATTCAAAATGGGTAAAATAGATCCAAAATGGGTAAAACAGATCCAAATGGATAAATGGATCCAAAATGGGTAAAACAGATCCAAATTGGTAAAATGGATCCAAAATAGGTAAATTGGATCCAAATGGGTAAAATGAATTCAAAATTGGTAAAACAGATCCAAAATGGTAAAATTGATCCAAATGGGTAAGTTGGATCCAAATGGGTGAAATGGATCCAAAATGGGTAAATATGTGTAAAATGGATCCAAATGAGTAAAATGAATCTAAATGGATAAAATAAATCCAAAATTGGTAAAATGAGTTCAAGTGGGTAAAATGGATCCAAAATGGGTAAATTGAATCCAGATGGGTAAAATGGATCTAAATGGATAAAATGAATCTAAAATGGATAAAATGAGTTCAAGTGGGTAAAATGGATCCAAAATGGGTAAATTGGATCTAAGTGGGTAAATTGCATCCAAAATGGCTAAAATATGGTAAAATGGATCCAAGTGGATAAAATGAACCTAAATGCACCAAATAGATCCAAAATGGATAAAATGGATTCAAATGAATAAAATGGATCCAAAATGGGTAAAATAGATCCAAATTGGTAAAATGGATCCAAATGGGTAAATAGATCCAAAATAGGTAAATTGGATCCAAATTGGTAAAATGGATTCAAAATGGATAAATGTGGGTAAAATATATTTAAGTGGGTAAAATAGATCTAAATGGATAAAATGAATCCAAAATGGGTAAAATGAGTTCAAGTGGGTAAAATTGTTTAAAAATGGGTAAATTGGATCCAAATGGGTAAAATGGATTCAAGTGGGTTAAATGGATCCAAAATGGGTAAATTGGATCCAAATGGGTAAAATGGATCCAAGTGGGTTAAAACGATCCAAAATGGCTAAAATTTGATAAAATGGATCCAAGTGGGTAAATTGAACCTAAATGCACAAAATAGATCCAAAATGAGTAAAATGGATCCAAATGGATAAAATGAATCCAAAATGGGTAAAACAGATCCAAAATGGTAAAATTGATCCAAATGGGTAAATGGATCCAAAATGGGTAAGTTGGATCCAAATGGGTGAAATGGATTCAAAATGGGTAAATATGTGTAAAATGGATCCAAATGAGTAAAATGAATCTAAATGGATAAAATAAATCAAAAATGGGTAAAATGAGTTCAAGTGGGTAAAATGGATCCAAAATGGGTAAATTGAATCCAGATGGGTAAAATGGATGCAAGTGGGTTAAATGGATCCAAGTGGGTAAAATGAACCTAAATGCACAAAATAGATCCAAAATGGGTAAAATGGATTCAAATGGATAAAATGGATGCAAAATGGGTAAAACAGATCCAAACTGGTAAAATGGATCGAAATTGGTAAATGGATCCAAAATGAGTAAATTGGATCCAAATGGATAAAATGGATTCAAAATGGGTAAATTTGGGTAAAATGGATTCAAGTAGGTAAAATGGATCTAAATGGATAAAATGAATCCAAAATGGGTAAAATGAGTTCAAGTGGGTAAAATGGATCCAAATGGGTAAAATGGATCCAATTGGGTTAAATAGATCCAAGTAAGTGGGTAAAATAGATCCAAATGTGTAAAATGGATCCAAAATATGTAAAATATGGATAAAATTGATTAAAATGGTTCTAACTGGGTAAAATGGATCCAAGTAGGTAAAATGTGTCCAAAATGGGTAAAATGCAGGTAAAATAGATACAAGTGGATAAAATGGATTTAAATTGATAAAATGAATCAAAAATGGGTACAATAGATCCAAATGGGTAAGATGGATTCGAATGGATAAAATGGATCCAAAATGGGTAAATTGGATCCAAATGGATAAAATTGATTCAAAATGGGTAAAATTGATATAAGTGGGTAAAGAGGTAAAAAATGAGCTTAAAACAAGTAGAACGAGCCCAAAATACGTCAAACAGGTTGAAAAACGGGTGAGATGGGGTGAGATGGATAGGAATTTGGTTACAAGTCTAATCTTAATCAAATTCTAAATCCAACTCGAATAAATTGTATTCACATTAAAAACTTGTTTATAATTTTAATTAAGATCTAATTCTAAGTGTAATTATAGTAAGTTTTATATGAACTCTATTTAAATTCTTATTTATATAAATTTAATAAAATTCAATCAATATGGTAATAATGTAAAATGTAAATTAGATACATAAAATTATTTCGATCGAATAATATATTTTTTACTAAACTAATCATAATGAAATTCTAATAGTTTAACTTTAAATAAACGCATCTCTTTTTGTCCGTAAACTTTTGGTTAATTATAATCATATTACAATCATGTATGTCTTTCTAATTAACAAAATTGTATAATTTAGACAAATTTATATAATATTAAAATTATAAATCACGTTATTCTCAAATAATAATCACATGTTTATAGAAAAAAAACATTTTACTAACCATTATTTAATATTCTATTATATTATATTATAAAAATACGAGTTAATTTTTGAATTTTTTTTGAAATTTATTGATCGCCAAAATATCCTTAAAATAATGATTTCATAATGTCTAATTAAGTTAATTATGTAAACCAATATGTATTATAAATTATTATTGAAATTTTATAAGTACTTAATTATGGATAGAAATTTGGTTACAAGTCTAATCTTAATCAAATTCTAAATCTAACTCTAATAAATTGTACTCACATTAAAAACTTGTTTATAATCTTAATTAAGATCTAATTCTAAGTGTAATTATAATTAATTGTCATGTCAACTCTATTTAAATTCTTATTTATATAAATTTAATAAAATTCAATCAATAGGGCATTTATATAAAATATAAATTAGATACATAATAATTATTTAGATCGAATAATATATTTTTTACTAAACTAATCATAATGCAATTCTAATTGTTTAAGTTTAAATAAATACATCTCTTTTTTTTTTTTTCCGTGAACTCCGTTTAATTCTAATCATATTACAATCATGTATGTCTTTTTAAATAACAAAATTTTATAATTTAGACATATTATATAATATTAACATTATAAAACACATTATTCTCAAATAATAAATTAATTATTATTTTTTAAGTATATCCAATCCTAAACCAATTATCATTTCATAAATTTTTTATCTAATTATAATACACTATATAATTTAAATATATTAAATATATATTAAATATTTTTTTAAAAAAATTCGGGTCGGGTTGGGTCGGGTGGGTTCGGGTTGTTGGGTCACCCGCCTAATTTTTCGGGTTGAATCGGGTCAACCCGAAACCCACCCGAACCCGGCTTCTCTCATTCGGGTCAATTTCGGGTCCGACCCGATTTCAACCGGCCCAAAAACCCCCAACCCGAACCTGATATTTTTCGGGTCGGGTCGGGTCGGATTGACGGGTCGGGTCAAGAATTGACACCCCTACCTTCAGTGCCTCCATTGGTGACATAGCCCCAGTATTCATCCTTTTCAATTCCCCATAACTGAGCAAACCAATCTAATACGCCCACCTCAAATTTTTTGGAATGAAAGCCATTGTAACTCGTGAATGGATCACCAACATTGTTCATGTGGAACTGCAGAAATGTATATATGGCGTCCAGAGAATCACCGCAATTTTGATTAGCCGCATAACCTATACAAAACCAACGAATACTGATTCACAGACCAAGAATTCATGTATGTAAGTTTTGGGAAAAGAACACTTAATCCGGTGCACACGGAAAATGCTAGCCCAGACCCGACTTGACCGAATCCAACCAATTAAAAGAGCAAGTGTATTACACTTGTCATTTGATTGGCCACTTTCCCTAAATTTTCCACCAACCACACGACAAGTGTAAAACACTCGCCCTCTCGTTACACTGATTTGGCCGAGCCAGGTTCGGGCTAGAATTACCCGGTGCAGACGTATGGATTCAGGATTTTGGATTGAGAATTATGAGATAAATTTTTATCAATTAACTAAGGGGATGAGTTACGAAAATAGGGCGAATTACACTCAGGTTCCTTGAGGTTTGGGGTAATTACAATTTACACCTTGCTCTTCTAAAAGTTACAGATTAGTACTTAATCTTAAGGGACCGTTTCAGGTCTCTGAACTCTGTTAGGATTCCGTCAAATTTCAAGTTTGATTTTCCGAAAATGCCCTCAGGGACTATATTGTTGAATGACTTTTGTTAAGATATTGTTTTGTTAGAGCATAAAAAATTTATGGACTGTTTTGTAAAATTAAATATGATCTCTAATAATTTAATAAATACTAATACTATAATTATTTAAATTAATTTTTTTATTTATTCAATCTTTTCTTCCTCACCCTATTGAGTAAAAAAAGATAAAAACGAAAATAGAATATTAAACTAAAAATATTATAATTATTTATATGTTGTATCTTTAAATTACATTATAATATTTTAAAAAATCTTAAATTAGTAAATTGATGTAATATTATTGATGATAATAAATTGATTAATTAATTACATAAATAAAAGATCACAAAAATTAAAGATAATATTTAAATAAAAAATGAAAAACAAAATTAAAAAATTGGCAGAAGACTTCGTCTTCTTCACTAGCCCCCAGCTTTATATCACCATCGTCGGTCGTGTTCTCATGTCACCATCACAATAGTTCCATGGGTTGGTCAGTCATTAGGGAAACTTTCCTATGCCTTTAGGCTATGTTTTAAAACTCGGATTGGACGTCGAACCGGGACCCCTTTCTGGTTACTGGTCCAACCGATATGACGTCATAATTACGTGTGTATATATATATATAAATATATATATATATATATATATATATATATATATATATATATATATATATATAATTCAATTATAGAATATTACAAATATTAATTAAAAATAATCAATTTAGTTTAATAATATAAAAAAATAGATAAAATTATAAATCACTCTAAACGATTCATTAATTTTCAAATAATGAAATTACATATTTCATGATAAATCTACAAAGATAAAGATCAAATATCTAACTAAATAGGAAAATAATCAACATTAACCAAATTAGTAATATAGATAAAAGATTGATTAAACAAATGTTATACTTTCTATTTAAAAAATAAAGAAAAAGTTATCACACAAGTGTCTATATTTTTATAAATATATATTATAAAAAATATTTTATCTAGGATTAAATTGAATTCTTTATAATAATAATTGAAATCATAATTAATATTTTTTTAGAACTCAATTTAAAAATGTAAACTTTGTAAGCTTATTATTTCTGCCCGGGGTTTCAAAACACAGCCGGCATGGGACCGAAATAGCCTCATAGAAGAAAGAGTAATAGCCGAACCAACTGACATAGCTAGATCATCATCAAAAGATTCTAAACCTTTTGCTCTCAAGTGCCAGTATTAAATCAAGGAGCCTTTAACGGGCGAATTGCCGGGAGTTAATACAAGTACTGATATTCTTGATGGGTTTGATATAATTAAATACTTGAACTTTGTTACTATCTAACATTCTTTTTTATTTTTTTCAAGAATACTACTTGATATTTAGATATTTTTATGATGAACTAATTTCATACCTAGAATTTATAAATGCTAATGTTTATTTTTTTTTATATTGAGTATGCATGTTTGTATTGAGATGTTATTTCTATATGTAAGGTAAATTCATTAGGGATTACCAACGCTTGAAATATTTATTTAAATAACTCTCATAGACACTTATGTTAATTTACTAATGCATTGATTAACATTGAAGTGTTAAAGTTTTCTATTCCGAAGGAAAATTTTGTAATTTCAAACGAATAAGTTTAAATAAACTTATACAAAATATACATAAAAATAAACCATAAAAATATAAGGTAGAATTTGTAATTTTTTTTTATCATACTTTATAGGAATAAATATGCATGAAATATTTATTTCAACTTATACTTATAAATAAAATATAAATATTGTATTAAACTATAAATTTTCAAATAAAAAAATACAAAATCAACTAACATTACAAATATATCGTTATACTTTCAGTATTATTACAATATGCCCGTAAGGATAGAATTGGAATTTTTAAAAATAATTTTGTTGACGTCATTAAAATTTAACACCGTAATTAACGGCTACTGCAATTTGTAAAAGAAAGTGTAAACCCTATAGGGGTGTTCGTAATTTCTCAAACCTCAAGAACCATGCCTCAGGGGATTATTCGTAATTACCCGTAAAATATTAAGTACTTCTTTCTCATTTGTAATTTTAAGTTCAGAATTCATTTCTAATTTGCAAAAGTATCCGATGAATAAACATAATTTTCTTAACCCTAGTCTATGCCCACAAGGAAAAAATCTTCTAATTACCTAGAAAACGATGGACTTTTCCCCCGAGATGTTCTTGAAATTCTTTCAATATTTCTGTCAAACAATTCATTCTATCGACAACACATTCTTCATCGCCTGGCTCCACTACAACATAAGCCTCTCTTTTTTTCGCATTCTTGCAATTATCTTTCCCCGTAATAACATCTCTACGTGGACCCATAGAAGCGGACAGCATCGACATTGTTGCAAACTCGAAAATCTGCAAAAAATAGAAAGAATTAGTACGAAATATTAATAAATAAAGATAGAAAGGAAAAAGGCCCCTCTTGTATGCCTTTCTTGTATTGTATTGCCGTTTTCTCCTTGTTTCATTACCTCTTAACTTAATAAGAGGCCTGAAATCGCAATGTTTTGAATTCATCTTGAACTAGTTCCTCTTTATAGTCCCCAAATTATGCACTTTCGTGAGCAATGTGGTCGGTGCGCGCTGTTATTTAGCACATTTTTTTTATTTCCACTTTAAAGTAAGATTATCTAACTTCATAGGTTTTTAATTAGAGACCGTAATCAATGCCACGTATAATTATGTTACTCTCGCAGTTAATTGTAGCTAACTAGCAGGATGGGGTTGACTTTGATAATGGATCAGATCAGATAGATATGGTTCCAAGGGACAAAATTGATGAATATTAATTGGATAAACAAAAGTTTTGGAAACCGAAACATATGTACTTTCAAGATTAACAATTGTAAAATTATAACTAACTGCTCATGTTTTGTTCTAAACCTCGTTTACTAGTTTTCTTTTGATGGTTTACCCTTTGTTTGGTAACTCCAAAAATAGCCCGAATGAGTTATCACAGAAATAAAAGAGATCAAGTAAAGAAAAAAGTAACACAGAATTAAGCGAGAGATAAAACAGAGATATAAAATGTGCCAAACCCCTAGCCCTAAATAGTCTTTTTCAAAACTATACTATTAAATTTCTTTTTTCTTGGTCAGCTATTAAATGTCTTCCTGTATTAATTAAAAAAAATTATCTTCTAAACTTTCATATGTTTATAATTTCTAATAAACCAACCAAATCACTACATGATCCCACCAATTTCTTTTTATAATCCCTAATGTTTATCTGAGCTCAAGTCCGATTAAACGTGGTAGACCAGACAACACGTAACTCGTTCACAATCACGTAGGTTGACCATGCATTATTGAGAATCATCGGAAATGTCCAGAAACATAACTACGTCTATACATAAACTTGTAAAAAGAAGAAAAAAGCTTAAATGATCCAAAAAAGATGTATAATGAAACAGGCTGTAAGAGATGGTCCCTCTATAACTATGAAAAATCATGTGTTCCCACCAAAAAATAAAAAAAATAAAAAAATAAAAAAAAAAAAATAAAATGCATGTGAATAACAAGTTGCAAATAATTTCCCAACGATAATCGATTGCTTTGTCTCATAATTAATTTTCACTCAGAAAACGAAAACGATATAGAGTTATCGAAATTAAAGAAAAATACAAACCATATACTCTTTAAAAAAATTTAGGAAAAATATCATTTTTTCGTCCTCTACAGATGCCTTTTTTCGATTTTGGTCCCGAACTTTTCACTTTTCTCACATTGCATCCTTTATGCTTCATAAAATCTCAATTTCAATCCTTTATCTAACGGATGTTAATTTTTTAACGGAAAAAGGCGCGTGTCACTCACGCTCCCTGAATAAATGTGAGTGGCGCGTTAGTGACAGGCCTCTTTTTCCATCAATTTTTTAACGTCTGTTGGCTAAAGGACTGAAATTGAGATTTTTTGAAACATAAAGGGTGTAATGTGAGAAAAGTTGAAAGATCAGGACCAAAATCGAACGAGGGCATCTGTAGAGGACGAAAAATGATATTTTTCCAAAATTTTAATATTTAAGATATTATTAAAAAAGTTTTTATTTTTATTTCGAGCTATCCTGTTTTCTCTAATGTAGAGTCGCCCATTTTAGTAATGTAGCTCTTGCGTTTAAATGTAGCTAACTAGAAGGTTGGGGTTAAGACTTTGGGAAGGAAAGTCAAAATTGCAAGAGATCAAATAGTTACGGTTTCAAGGGACAAAATTGGTGAATATTAATTGAATAAACAGTTTAAAATTAGAACTAAAAGGCCAACGAATTAAAAAAAGCCCAGAAAATTGATTTAAGAGTCAAGAATTATAATAAGGGGCAGTTTGAACTAACTCCCCATCAGTTTGGAATATTTTACTTAACTCCCCATAAAATTATACTACATAATAAGATATAAATACGACATTAGAATGTTTTAGTACTACATTTTGTGAAAATTTTATAACATATTTTGAGAAGTATTATAAGTACTAAATTATGTGAAAATCATACGACATTTTACCAAAATGGGGACTTAAGTAAAAATATGATGTCCAATTGGGGATTTATCCCACATTACCCGTTATAACTACTACTAAAGGAAAAAAAATTGAGCCCAGGTAAAAGATATAAATTAAGAATCCTGAAACTTGTTTGAAGTTCTTTCAAAAAAAAAAAAAAGGAACTTGTTTGAAGTGATTAGCGAAAAATTAATAATAAAGAAAAATTGTTCATTTTATCTGCCCGAAATACCCGACTTGAAATCTCCAGACATAGTTTTGGATTTTTGTAAATGTAGGACTTTAATTTTAGATTTGGTAAAATTATAGGATAAAGGACCACCGGAATCTCCTTTCACTCGCTGGAAATAATGACATGCCGTTCGGAATGACACATTGACTGCCATGTGGCAAGTTTTTTCCACATAAAAAAATATAAAATGAAGAAAATTTTAATGGACGATATGGAGCAAGAACACATCACCAACTACATCGAGTACCCCTAGCCAAAAGCCTTATTGGAACGGTCTGAAGGCCACATACGACTCAAGTGGAAACAAACTTCAAACCTACAACCTCACAGTTAGAGCAAATAGTTTGAAACAAGGAGTAGACACAATAAAGTAGTACTACAGCAATCCACAAAGAATTTGGAGAGAGATTGAAATCAGGCAAACTTAATCTAATGACCCACGAGGAGGACATTGTTATTTTCAATCGCCTCAGATCTAAAATGGGTCTATTCCAGTTTCTTGCTGGAGTGGATGAGAAATACGACATAGAATGGAGAGACTTCTTAAAGGAGATCCCCTCATCGTCAATCGAGAAGGCGTATGCCACTATCTAGCGAGAAGGAATGAGGCAAGAGATTATGGGTGACAATCAGATTTTATCACAGGCGAATAGCTCCTACATAGGGGTTGGTCTCGTCGCCCAAAATCATCCAAACTTTGGAAAGGAATTACGCCTACGGAGCAAGGGGACACCGCCAAGCTCCGGTCAGGACAGCCGAAGCGGTGTCCTATCTCATCACGCCAGAGCTGCTGTATTCCTTGCCAGAGCTTGACTCGCTGCTATGTTTGGCCATGGTCGGGAAAGGTATGGGTAGATGATGAGTAAGGAGTTGAATTCCTAAAGGATTGTAACCTGCTCTGATACCATGTTGTTAATTGAGAATACCATGATTTGGGGAAGAATTTTCTATTGATTCACTGTATTTCTGTGTATTACATTGTACTAAGGAATAGGTATATATATGCACAAGCTAAACTATATACAGAAAGTTAATGTCAAAGAGTAGAGAAATCGGAGATTGGGTTGGGAGAAATCATTGTACTAGATTTGTATTGAATTCTATATGTTACAAAGTATACACAAATACAATAAATAAATAGGAGAGAGCCACTAATCACAGCCCTAATTACAGTCTCGTATACAAGGAAGAAACATTAAAATATAATCTTTCCATAAATGAAAAGATCCTTCAACACTCCCTCTCAAGTTGGATCATGGGGGTTGAACATGTTCAACTTAGATAGTAACTTATGGAAAGCTTGACTGCTCACAGCTTTGGTTAGGATATCTGCCAGCTGGTCTTCTGACTTCACAAATGGGAGCTTAACTATCCCAGTTTTAATTTTTTCCTTGATGAAGTGCCAGTCAACCTCCACGTGTTTTATCCGATCGTGTTGTACTGGATTATGGGAGATACTGATTGTTGATTTGTTATCGTATAACAGTTCAACTGTTTCTTTTGTAGGGAACCCAATCTCGTCGAGGAGCTTTCGAACCCATAAGATTTCTGCAATTCCCTGTGCTATGCCTCTGAGTTTAGCCTCAGCTCAGTTGTGGTGAGGAATCGGGGGAAACCTGATGTACTACGGGGTATCTAGAGCTATTCCTTCTTTCAGGGCTATATCTGCTTGGTGGAATGCCTCTGTTTCTCCTGGGAGGTAAAATATATGTACCATGTATGGAAACAGATGAGTCAGAGTTACTAACCTCAGGGATATTCGAAGCCGGGGGTTGTTCCTCCGGGGCGAGTGAGAGAGATGGAGTTGTAGTTTCTGTCTGTGCGATGTATTCCTGTAGTGGCTCTAGCCAATCGCACATCCAATTCATTCCTTCATTTGTATCCTTCTCCCCCTGAAGGGATGTTGTAGCATCAGGAACGCTAGGTAGCCACATCCCCCGCACTATAGTTCAATCCATATATGGAATGGACGATCCATACATGAATCAAGCCTACATCGAACGGGAGACAATAAAAAAAAAATGACACTATAGCTAGGCGGGACTAACCATCAATTCAATTGAAACATGCATAAACCATAAACAGAAGCATAAAATACATACATTCATTTCATTATCATCATTCCAATTCATTTACTTCAACTCCAAATATACCATTTCAAGATTCCATAACAATCTCATAAGTTCTAAGATCAAGTCAAAAAAATATATATCTATATAAGTACCATAATAACTACAAGCATAATGTAATGATGTGTACATATGCAATAACAATTACATGAACCGTGCTAGACCCGAAAAGGAAAGACCGACTTAATCCAACCTAGCATGCACCCTGAAAACCTGAAAATGTGAGGTGTCAGTCTATGAAAGACTGAGTGAGGGGTTTATAAATAAATATTAGCGCAATTACCATGCAAGCCATAATCTCGGGTAAGATTTTATAAAAGAAACAATATAAGTTCAGGAATAGAATACTTTCTCGCCCGAGATTACAACTAATCCAATTTAACAATATAGGCATTAGCAATTCTATTCAATCCGCGGCCCGACGAGTGAGGGCAGTCTCCAACCTTTCTCCCAATAGTGAACAATACATGCTTTAGTTTACATTCAAGGGTGATCATGCAATTCGTTACAGTGCACAAGTAGCAGTTTCATGAACCCTTTTTCTTCCGGGTGATGGTGGACTTGCAAGACCCAACCATCTAATCATGGTGTACGTCGGGAACATGACTCCCACACACGGGATTTCTTCCTCCGCCAAACCTCCTGGTGGATGCAGAGGTGATCCCAACATGGTGAGGATAGTGCAAGAGTTACCCGTCAGCCCTTGCTTTCCCGATTGGCTAAATACACTACCCTCAGGCCCACAGTGAACAATATACTCACCCAATCATGGTAGATTCAAAATAATAACATGGCTTGCTTGATTCAATACAATAACATGGCTTGCTTGCAATCGTTTTAGATTTGGAAAACTATAGATATAAATATACATTTTGGCCGAAAACATCACATAGGGTTGTATGGTTCTATATATCTAGAAATTAAACCTCACCTGATGAGCAACGGAACAAGACAAGGATACAAGAAATGTCCATACGATCGATAATCTCCGCCCTGGAGAAGAACTGGACAAGAAAGGAAATAACTGGAACTCTTGAGATGAGACTCAATATGAGACCAAGTATGACGCACGACCATGCTCATGTAAATAAATAAACTAACAATCAAGTGACACTTAGCATGTATGAAAACCAAATAACACCTAAGAGGTGAATTCATATCAAGGAATCATGTATTCATATTATTCAATTATTTCAAGTTCAATTTATACAGGGCATGGAGTCACACAATCATGTTTGAGCAATTAAGTACCAAGAAGTGTCACATGGGGCATAATTATCAATTAACCAAGCATATATATCATATAATTCACATATGGGATCCAATAGAGTGAAAGGAAAGCAAGAAGAGAGGTTTTGGTGAAGTTGGGCAAAACCCGACAATATTCAGAAACATACACGCTGTAGGAAAACTGGAATATCTTGAGTTCTGGAAGTTGGAAATGAGTTTTGTTTTTTTGGGAATGAAACTAGACAAGTAGACCTTTAAAATGATATATGTCTCTTTTTCTAGTTCAAAGCGAGGTGATAATGGCATACGCCTGAAGTTGGATGAATGCAGATTGTTGGTGAAGTGGCAACACCAAAAAGAATGGATTATTTGTCACAAATTACAAAATATAATGAGGTGATTCCAATTGGAGGTTGTTCTAGACTTCCAGATTTTTCCAACAGTTCAAAAATCAGGTTAATCGGAGTTCGTTTGAGGTGTAAACGGAACAAAACAAACTCAGGATGAAAACAGGGGAAAATCCACGGCCGTGGATTTTCCATGTACAAAAATCCACGCCCGTGGATTCCTATGCCAAAAACCAAGTTTTCTGGACTCAAATCCACGGCCGTGGACAAAAATCCACACCCGTGGATCATGCTACAACAGAAATACAAAGGGAAAACAGGGCAGGCCTGAAATTGGCTCCCAAACCCACCCGAAACCAACAACAACAATTAAATACACTCCAAACCAACATATATCATGTATATAACTCATATACTCCATGAAAACATGCTTTGATTCATAAAAATTCATCAATCAAAACCCATATAATTTCATGTATCCAACTCTCATATAATTCAAGAGTTCTTGCAAGTTCCAAGTCTAAAGACTCTAGGCATGCTTCTAATCCACAAATAATCAAGGAATCACAACATACTCATCAAACCCTACATCACACACCTTAAGAGTTCAAGCAAATTCTCCATTTAAACCTTCAAGTGAAAGAAAGAATGGATGAAATGATGGTATGATGTTGATGAACCTTCGAAGCATGCAATCTCTCCAAACTAGCTTGACATGAGATGAAATCTTCCCTTCTCTTGTTAGGTGTTTCAACCGTGATTTAGTAGGGGTGTGTGTGTGTGTAAAATCTTGAAAGAATATAAGGAATGAAATGAGAGATAAAGATGCAAGAGATGAAATATGCAAAAGTCTTCCACCAACTAAGATGAATCATCACATTTTGCAACTAAGTCCTTGAAATAATTGAATTCATACAAGCAAGTTTCATTCCATGGCAATTAATCATCTAACTCCAAATCATGTTATGCAATTAAGTCCACATATTTATGAAATGATCAAGTAAGACCACATAATAGCAATTAGACACGTTAGCAATTAATTCATGTAAATTTCACATTAATGAAAATTCATATAAATACATGAAGATATAATACATATAATGTTATGACAATTATAAGTGAAAACCGGGGCATTACAATTCTCTCCCCCTTAAGAGGACCTGGTCCCCAGTCCCTCTGCTGAGTTTTAAAATTATACACAAGCAACAAGAGGGCCCCGTCTGTTAGACAAGTAATGAGAGAGCCCCGTCTCCCTAACATGAAATGAGAGCACCCTGTCTCTCCACAAGAAATGGGAGAACCCTGTTTCTCAAACAAGAAATGAGAGAACCCCGTCTCTCTCTCACACACAAAACAACGACTCAAGAGAACAAATTGTAACAGATTCACATAAATGTCACATAAAGCAAGTAAAATTACGTTAATCACATAACTAACACTTATATACCACCAAATTGCAATAAACAAGAAATCAAATACAACAACAATAAAATTCATGATGCATGGGATATGCATGATTAGGTGTACCGTTCGCCATTGTTCGGGAATCTTCCATGGTAGTGATCCATTTCAACACTCGATTTGATATTGGAGATTCCTCCACCCAAATCATCGAACATTGGAATCCTCGAAATCCAATACTTAAATGATAATTCAATCCTGCTTCCATGATCAATTCTCTTTTCCTAACTGGCGCCACGGTCCAAAATCCCAATATTGGGTGTACACTTGATATTAGTTCAACTCACCTCTCTTTCACCATGAATTATACTCGACTTTTTCGAATACTCAAGTTAATATTTAGTAGCTTGAATTCTAAACTCTAATCCCAAAAGTATTCTCGGTTCATCACTGAAACAACTGATGAGCCTGTAACCTGTCTTATTCATGTGATGTCCAATGCTTGGTTAAATTACTCTGACTCTGTCCGTCACGAAATGCGATAATTAGGCTGTCTTCTCATCACAAATTGTACCCGATTCCTCTACTACTCGATCTAATCTTTAATAACTCGAACCATAGTCCTCCACCTAAAAGTGTCCCTGGTTTATTATGGAAAACAACCAACAAACCCGTATTCTCCTATCCGGTACCTCCCTTACTAAAATTTTTCCTCGAAGTTCTCTTACGTCCCCATCCTTCCCAAGATAAGAAACACGTTAAATAGAGAACTCAATCCGTTCAACCTTGGAAGACTTGAATTCATACGTGTCCGGTGGTAAGAGTCCAATGATGTTAATATTTCAACCCAAGTCATCATCGTTCATTCTTTACTCTACCTTGTCATTTCAATTCCCAAACACTTCTTGAATACTCACCTTCCACTCTTGAAGCACTTACCTCTTCCGATATTATTCCAAAAATTTTACCCTGTCTTATCCATTAATTTTTCAACTCTCTTTGAATCCATACATTCATCTCTCGAGGCACTCGTCTCTTTCAATATTATTCCAGAAGTCTTCCTTACCTTGATCTTGAAATTTCACCGAGTGCTAATTCTCCTACCATTTCTTGAATACCCATTTCCAATTCTTGAAGTGCTTCTCCTTCTTGAAATTATTCTCAAGATTTTCTCACCCCAAACTTAAAGGTCATCGAATATCATAATCATCTAATTCTTTCCCTTTTTCCATCTTCAAGAAATCCCGTTGTTGGTCACTCTTGCAACTTTGTTACTTCGAGTGGAAGTAATCCATTTGAGCTAATCCATAACTTTGAAGTCATTTTTCGGTCGACTCTCCCCCTTAAGAATGCCTATTCTTATCTGTTGGCTCGTAACATCACTTCTTAAATTGAAAATTCTCAATTCCTTAAATTTAGCTTCCTTGGTATAAATAATTCTAATCATGCCTCTTGTCCGAAAAGTTTCTCATGTTTACCTTTGAAGCGATTGGTGGGAATAATGACCCACTTCCTCCATTCCAACTTCCGGCTACTTTTCCCGGCCTCTCAATAGTTCTTTCCCTTTTTGGTCCATACTTTGCAATCCAATTATTTTCTTTCTCATAATTCAGTTGTGTCTCAGTTGAAGTAATACTTGATAAGTGAGGTGGGGAGAGTTCCTATCAAGTAAACACTTAACAATGCATGTGTGACACTTGTAAGTAAGAAAAATGTACATGTTGGAACAAATAAGCTCAATTAGGAATGCGTATATAATTAAAGAAATTTAAATAATTTAAACAATGTATGATGCACGTGCCATGAATGCGTTGAACCTATCACCGTAGTTGCATCCTTTAGCTTCGCACTTGTTCTTTGTTTGTTGAATTACAAGCTTGTCTCGAATTGTTGGTCATATCTTATTTTCCCACGGTCTTCTAAATCTTTAGAACTCTCTGGCATTAACTTGTGCCTATCCATGGCCCGAAATCGACATTTCTCGAACACAACCCTTTCCCAATTATCGATCTCTAAGTGGTACCCGAACCTCCACTTAATTATTTCCTTGATCAAAACTTCCTTGCTTCGACTTGTATAACTTTATTGTCCGAGATTGTGATTCTTGAATTCAAATTCTTCTATGCCCATGGAGTTGGTATCTTAATTTCTCTATAGGAATCAATCTCCAAAGGTTGTCCTAGTCTCCCCCCTTAGTTGTTACTTTGATCAAAGCTTCCTCGATTTATTCTTTATGAATTCGAATAGTTAAACGAATTTACCTTCTGATTGCTTGCACGCTGAACACATAATTTCCCTCCAAAAGTTAATTGCCTTTCATTACCGTTTCCATTTGTTGCTCCATATCTTCCAATTCAACTTCTTCCTTACTCGAAATCCGTAGTGAATTCAATTTCCCTTTTTCTTAGTCTCTTCATTCTTCTTCATCGATCTAACCCCTCAATCCGAAATGCTTAATACTTTCTGGAGAATGTCTATCCAAATTCCTTGAACTCGTCCTATCTTACCCGAAATCCGATATATTTCAGTTCCTCTCTTCCTTCTTTTACTCCAAACTTGGCTTCTAGTAACTTGATTTATTTGGCAGTCCTTCTTTGATGATTTGTTTTGCTCACCGTTCATTGATCTTGATATATTCCAAATCCTCTACTCCGAACTTAAATTCAAATAACTTGATTCACTTGGAAACTCATCCTTGACCACCTTTGTTGCTTATCTCTCAACAACCGATTTTTTTTTTAAGCCCTCTTAATTATCCTCGTTAATCCGAACCTTGAACTAAAGTAACTTTAGGGTTTTCTTCACTTCGCTCCTAGATGGGATGATCCTATGGCATCCGGGTAGACAATCTTCATAGTGTAGGCATGCATGTTGATCCCGTGAATCATAATCATCAGACACCCCAACTTCTACCTCATCGAGGATTCACCATCTACTATAGCTCGTGAAATTTCCTATACATTGACCTCTTATTTCGGACTCTACCACTCGAGCCATAGCCCCACTTAGGAAAGGTCATGACTCCCCAAATTCCCATATATAATCCTGGCACATTCCTTGCATCTTCTACGGTTGAAAGTAAGGCTAGAGATAATTCGTTGTTATCGTGGAAATTGGCCATGGTTTGATATGATCTTCATAGCCTATAAATCAAAAACCAATTCAAGCTAAATACATGCAGTTAGTACATGCCCATGCCACATAATTTATACCAAAGCCACAAATTTGATGCAAAATGTAACAAATAATTCAATAATATTTAAAGTGAAACCAGTTGACGTATAAAATTTATGCAATTTAATATCAATGAATCAACAACTAATGCCAAGAATCAATGCAATGTACAAATTATCAAATAGTTCAATTAGTTCAAATAGATTCAAGTAAGTTCACATAGAATGCAAAACTATCACATTATCAAATAATCCTATGTCGTATGACTTAGACTCACAAGACACGACACTAGAACCGCGGTTTTGTAACCGGGCTCTGATACCAACTTAGGATGTAGCACCCGGAACGCTAGGTAGCCACATTCCCCGCAATATAGTTCAATCCACATAAGGAATGGACGATCCATACATGAATCAAGCCTACAGCGAACAGGAGATAATAAAAAAAAAATGACACTCTAGCTAGGCGGGACTAACCCTCAATTCAGTTACAACATGCATAAACTATAAACGGAAGCATAAAATACATACATTCATTTCATTATCATCATTCCAATTCATTTACTTCAACTCCAAATATACCATTTCAAGATTCCATAACAATCTCATAAGTTCCAAGATCAAGTCAAAAAAATATATAACTATATAAGTACCATAATAACTACAAACATAATGCAATGATGTGTACATATGCAATAACAATTAAATGAACTGTGCTAGACCCGAAAAGGAAAAACCGACTCAATCCCGCCTAGTATGCACCCTGCAAACCTGAAAATGTGAGGTGTCAGTCTATGAAAGATCGAGTGAGGGATTTATAAATAAATATTAGCGCAATTACCATGCAAGCCATAATCTCGGGTAAGATTTTATAAAAGAAACAATATAAGTTCAAGAATAGAATACTTTCTCGCCCGAGATTACAACTAATCCAATTTAACAATATAGTCATTAGCAATTCTATTCAATCCGTGGCCCGGCGAGTGAGGGCAGTCTCCAGTCTTGCTCCCAATAGTGAACAATACATGCTTTAGTTTACATTCAACGGTGATCATGCAATTCATTACAGTGCACAAGTAGCAGTTTCATGAACCCTTTTTCCTCCGGGTGATGGTGGGCTTGCAAGACCCAACCATCCAATCATGGTGTACGTCGGGAATATGACTCCCACGTACGGGATTTCTTCCTCCACCAAACCTCCTGGTAGATTCAGAGGTGATCCCAACATGGTGAGGATAGTGCAAGAGTTACCCGTCAGCCCTTGTTTTCCCTGTGGCTCAATACACTACCCTCGGGCCGAAAGTGAACAATATACTTGCCCAATCATGGTTGATTCAATACAATAACATGGCTTGCTTGATTCAATACAATAAAATGGCTTGCTTGCAATCGTTTTAGATTTGGAAAACTATAGATATAAATATACATTTTGGCCGAAAACATCACATAGGGTTGTATGGTTCTATATATCTAGAAATTAAACCTCACCTGATGAGCGACGGAACAAGACAAGGATACAAGAAATGTCCATACGATCGATAATCTCCGCCTTGGAGAAGAACTGTACAAGAAAGGAAATAACTGGAACTCTTGAGACGAGACTCAATATGAGACCAGGTATGACGCACGACCATGCTCATGTAAATAAATAAACTAACAATCAAGTGACACTTAGCATTCATGAAAACTAAATAACACCTAAGAGGTGAAATTCATATCAAGGAATCATGTATTCATATTATTCAATTATTTCAAGTTCAATTCATATAGGGCATGGAGTCACACAATCATGTTTGAGCAATTAAGTACCAAGAAGTGTCACATGGGGCATAATTATCAATTAACCAAGCATATATATCATATAATTCACATATGGGAGCCAAGAGAGTGAAAGGAAAGCAAAAAGAGAGGTTTTGGTGAAGTTGGGCAAAACCCGACAATATTCAGAAACGTACACGCTGTAGGAAAACTGGAATATCTTGAGTTCTGGAAGTTGGAAATGAGTTTTGTTTTTTGGGAATGAAACTAGACAAGTAGACCTTTAAAATGATATATGGCTTGTTTTCTAGTTCAAAGCGAGGTGATAATGGTGTACGCCCGAAATTGGATGAATGCAGATTGTTGGTGAAGTGGCAACACCAAAAAGAATGGATTATTTGTCACAAATTACAAAATATAATGAGGTGATTCCAATTGGAGGTTGTTCTAGACTTCAAGATCTTTCTAACGATTTAAAAATCAGGTCAATCGGAGTTTGTTTGAGGGGTAAACAGAAGAAAACAAACTCAGGCTGAAAACAGGAGAAGATCCACGGCCGTGGATTTTCCATGTACAAAAATCCACGCTCGTGAATTCCTATGCCGAAAAACCAAGTTTTTTGGACTCAAATCCACGGCCGTGGACAAAAATCCACACCCGTGGATCATGCTACAGCAGCAATACAAAGAGAAAATAGGGCAGACCTGAAATTGGCTCCCAAACCCACCCAAAACCAACCACAACAATTAAATACACTCCAAACCAACATATATCATGCTTTGATTCATAAAAATTCATCAATCAAAACCCATAGAATTTCATGTATCCAACTCTCATATAATTTAAAAGTTCTTGCAAGTTCCAAGTCTAAAGACTCTAGGCATGCTTCTAATCCACAAATAATCAAGGAATCACAACATACTCATCAAACCCTATATCACACACCTTAAGAGGTCAAGCAAATTGTCCATTTATACCTTCAAGTGAAAGAAAGAATGGATGAAATGATGGTATGATGTTGATGAACCTTCGAAGCATGCAATCTCTCCAAACTAGCTTGATATGAGATGAAATCTTCCCTTCTCTTGTTAGGTGTTTCAACCGTGATTTAGTAGGGGTGTGTGTGTGTGTAAAATCTTGAAAGAATATAAGGAATGAAATGAGAGATAAAGATGCAAGAGATGAAATATGCAAAAGTCTTCCACCAACTAAGGTGAATCATCACATTTTGCAACTAAGTCCTTGAAATAATTGAATTCATGCCAGCAAGTTTCATTCCATTGCAATTAATCATCTAACTCCAAATCATGTTATGCAATTAAGTCCACATATTTATGAAATGATCAAGTAAGGCCATATAATAGCAATTAGACACGTTAGCAATTAATTCACGTAAATTTCACATTAATGAAAATTCATATAAATACATGAAGATATAATACATATAATGTTATGAAAATTATAAGTGAAAACCGGGGCGTTACAGATGTATTAGAGTGTGGTTGGAAGTAGTACTCTGTTTCGAGAAAGTCAGCATCTATGATAATGTAGTGTCGATTTTCTATTGGATCATAATAGTGGTAACCCTTCTGAATGGGGTTGAACCCAATGAAGACACATCGGACGACACAGTGGTTGAGTTTGTTTCGTAGGTGCTTCGGAGTGTGGACAAAAATAACATAGCCAAAGACCCGAGGTGCTAGAAGAAGGACTGGTGGGATGGAGTGGAACCGCTGAAGTGTGTCCAGAGGGGTCTCCAACTGCAGAGCTCGAGTGGGTAACCGGTTTTTAACATATACAGCTGTAGAAACAGCCTCAGCCCAATAGGTGTTGGGTACGTGGGCCTCGAACAAGAAAACCCGAGCATTCTCCAATATGTATCGATTTTTCCGTTCAGGCACTCCGTTTTGTTGAGGAGTGTGGGGACAAACGGTTTCGTGGATGACTCCATTCTTAGAAAAGAAGTCTTGAAGATTCTGATTGATGAATTCTCCTTCATTTTCGGTGCGGAAGACTTTAATCAAAGTGGAGAATTGGGTTTGAATTATCTGGAAAATTTTCTTGATTATGTGCATCGGATTTATGATTTAAGAAATATATCTAAGTTAATCTGGTGTAATCGTCAACAAATATAATAAACCACCGATATTTGGACTTAACATTAGTCGGGACCGGTCCCCAAACATCAGAATGAACTAACTCAAAAGGCAATTCTGCTTTATTCTTCAAACTCGAAAAAGTGGTTCGATGACTCTTAGCACGGATACAAGTTTCACACTGTAAATTACTTAATGCAGAAATTAATTTTGGAAACAATTGTTTCAAATATTGAAGGGAAGGATGACCCAATCGCCGATGCCATAACCATAATTGTCTGTGAGTGCTACCATGTGCTAGAAAGTTTGAACCCAACTTTGAGATATCCTTGATGTAATACAATCCATCTCCCTCAGTACATGCCCAGTGATCATCCCAGTACGAATATCCTGTAAGAGGCAAAATGATGGAAACATTAGCACTGTGCAATTAAGCTCTTTAGAAAGTTGACTAACAGAGAGCAATTTTGTGCTGAGAGAAGGCCCAACGAGACAATGAGACAAATTTAATTTTTTGGATAACGTAATATTCCCCGCCCCAATAATCGGGTAGGAAAGACCATTTGCATTTATCAGCGCCATTTTCTGAGGGACCGTAGAGAGCCGGATATCTTGAGTGGTGTTGGTTATATGATCAGTGACCCCTAAATCAATGAGTCATTCCATATCTGAGTTGAGATGGTGCACCTATCCCACTACATTATGTTCAATGGCTGGCCCCTCCTTTTTATTTTGACACTCAAAGGCATTTTTAATTTCAAAGTGTAGGCCCACCACACTATTATTCTTACATGACCCATTTCTCAATTTACTCTCACCACCCAACCCAATAAATAATCACTACTTGAAAAATGCTCTATAGCAACGGATTTAACAACGGATTTAGGCCAAATTAGCAATGGATTAGGCTTTAGCAATGAATTTAGCAACGAAAATTTTCCGTTGCTATAACCCTCGTGGCTAATCTATAGCAACAGATTTAGCAACGAATTATTAGCAACGGAATTAGCAACAAATTTATAGCAACGCATTTAGCAACAAATTACTACCCACAGAAATTAGAAACGGATTTAGCAAAGGATATTTGAGTAACAGATATAGCAACGGATTTTCCGTTGCAAACCAACTGATAATTAATTTATTTTTTCTTTTTTGCAATGGAGTTTTCGTTGCAAAATGTAAAAATTCAAATTAATAAATTAAAAATTCATTTGTTGGCCCGGAACCCCCAAGCCCAATTGGTTCGACCCCCCACCAGGGCTACACCACCCAAACCAAATCGAGCCAGCCCAAGGTGGCCCATAATTTATTTTGAATAATTTGTGCATAAGATTCGAACCTGGGTCTCTAGGGAACAAGGTTGGACTCCCAACCATCTCAGCCAACTTCATTGTTGGTATAATCAGGTCTTTTTATATATATAACAACAATACCATATTCATACCTTAATTTTATTATGTACTTATTATATTAAGTTTAAATATAAGTATTTTTCAAATATAATTTTATATTAAATATAATCATATATATCCGTAAATAATTGTATTGAGCATTGTTAAAAATATACACTTCTGTGTTTTAATTATAATGTATGTACTTTAAGTATAATATATCATACTACTAAACCAATATGACATATTTTAATGATTTATATTGTATATTATACCTTATAATTAACATAAATTTTAAGAAAAGTAACAAAATCTAATAGCAATTGTGATACATTTGCATTATAATTAGTCTGAGTAAGTCGAGTTGGGTCCGCACTAAAATTTTTCATATTATATTTTCATTTTATTAGGAATTTAACTTGGATTTGTAAATCTATTTAAATTAATATGACTATAAATAATTCAATTTTGTAGCTAGTGAATTGGTTTATAAGAGTAAAATATGACAAATTAAAAATTAGAATAAAGTTCAAAATAATATTTTTCTATCCAATTTTGTATCAAATAAAAATATGATAGGTTTTTTTATCATATTCAACAAAATCTAATAACATTGTGATATATTTGGATGAATTTTTACATAACTAAATAATTAGATTTATAAGTATTAGTTTCTATTAATTATTTCAGTATTAGTTTAAATATAAAATATTTTAAATATATGATTATTAGTATTAAATATAATGATATATATAGAGATATTGTATTAAGTATTTTTAGCTTTTACACACTCTTGTGTTTTAATTATAATGTACATACGTAAGATATATAATAACATATCACCATACAGATATAACATCTTTTAATTATTTATAATTTCTATTATACCTTATAATTAATAGAAATATGCTATACAATAAAAATATGAGAGAGTTTTACCTATGAAAGGTTATATTATGCAATATTAATTCTATATAATAATATAAATCTATACACATATGATCATATTCATGTATTATATAAAGCCAATATATAGCGGCTATTTAGTAATAATGATTTAACATTCATATGTATATTGATGTGTGTATGTATAACTATATTTATATATATATTAAATTATATAAATCAAGACATTTTAATCAATATAAAAATATTACAATCTAAATAGCGACGGAATTTTCGTGGTTAAATTATAAATATTCTATTAATTTTTGATCAACTATTTATAGCAACGAAAAATTATAAATATTCTGTTATTTTTCATTAGCAACGAATTTTTCGTTGCTAAATTATAAATATTTTATCAATTTTTTAATTATTTATTTATAGCAACGGATTTTTCGTTGCTAATATTTTTTATTATTTATTTATTTTTACTACTTTTTTATTTCATATAGCAACGGAAAATCCGTTGCTAAATTATAAATATTTTATTAATTGTTTAATTATATACTTATAACAACGAATTTTTTGTTGCTAATATTTTTTATTATTTATTTTTATTTATTTGTTTTTTATTCCATGTAGCAACGAAAAATCCGTTGCTAAATTATAAATATTTTATTAATTTTTTAAATTATATACTTATAGCAACGGATTTTTCGTTGCTAATATATTTTATTATGTATTATTTTTTATTAGTTTTTTTATTTCAATAGCAACGGATTTTTCGTTGCTAAAATGTAAATATTTTATTACATTTTTTAGTCGATTACTTATCACAATGAAACTATCCGTCGCTAAATATTTTTATTAAATATTTATTTTTAAGGGAAATAGCAACGAAAATTCCGTTGTTATATATATAGATTTATTTATTTTTTGTATTATTTAAATTTACCAAAAAAAAATTCGTCGCTATTTTTTTCCATATATAGCAACGAATTTAGCAACGAAATTCCATTGCTACAACATTTTGCCACGAATTTGTTATTCGTTGCTATTTTCGTTGCTAAATAACAATGAATAATTTCCGTTGCTAAATTTCCATTGCTATTTGACAGTTTTCTATAAATGAATCCCATTTTTTCTTGTTTGTTTATCTCAAAGCCCGGCCCATTAATAACCCTTGTCTTTAGCCCGTTGTCTAAATGCCACAGTAGGGTTACTGCATTCCTTTTCTTACCAGAATCAGCGCCTCCCCCTTCGTGCTCGTTGTTGTTGAGGTGGCCGGAGCTGGTAGCGCCTTGCTTGGTCGGGATTCCAGTCATGGCAGCTGTTCGCCCCACCTTACCTTTCTGTCCTTCATTGCGGATGGTGCCACCACCTTGGTCTGGGTGTTGTCCGGTGGCGTTGCCGGTTCCCGTGCTGCCTATTACTGCAAGATTGATTCGCCAGGCCGATGGCCGAGGAGAGCCACCGTCGGAAAAGTTTGTCCCCTTCTTCTTTGCCTAGTAATCTGCCCACCAATTCGGGTAGCCCACCACTTCAAAACACGTTTTCTTGGTATGTTTCGTAGCTCCACATACCGTACATTTCTGGGTTGGGGCGTAACCGGATTTTTTTGTGGGAATTTTGTTGCCGCGGGATGATGACCCTTGTTCTGACCGCATCTTGGCTACTACTCCAATACCACCGGAGTGAGGATCTGTTATAGCCGTGAGTCGTCGATCCTCTCACCGGACGGGGTTGTAGGCCTCTTTCAAGGTGGGTAATTTCTGGGTTTTAAGTAAATCTCTCTTTATCGGGTCGAATTTCTCATCCAACCCCCATAGAAACGCAAAGACCCTGTCTTCTTGTTTCTCCAAATTGTAAGTTTTTCGATCATTGACAGGTGTCGAATCCGTCAAAAATAAATGTAAAATCTATTTAACGACTAGACACGGAGTATAGCGTAAATCGGGTCGATCCACAGGGACTGGTTGATTTATTTCTAACAATTCCAAGAAATTCATGAAAAGGAACAATTAAAAGTGGGGTTTTTGAATTATTATAACTAAAGTATGCAATTAAAATAAAATAACAAGAATTAAAAACTAATTAAAATTATCAAGAAAATCACGTAGGATTAAATCAATCAGATGGAAAATTACCTAGCCAGGGATATTCGATTCGAATTGTTATATTGATCATTGACTCAAAGATGAATTCAAGTTATTCAGACAGATTGGCTATAGTTGATAGAGACACTCGACTCAACCTCGTTTTTACTTAATTAATGGGATAACCTAGAGGCACTCGACAGTTATCTTCCCTAACAAATTCACAACCCCTAGAGACACTAGATAGGATTTAATGAATTCGCAGCATTAAGAACCATAAAAACACCAATCCTAATTAACCGAGTCGTGACACACGCAAGAATTAAATTACATTATCAGATCCCTTAGTGAACGAGGAATTCTATAGCTAAAACCCTGTCACTAATTTACCACAATTTATCAATCAACTTTACATACACTTCAAGCATCATGATTGGCACTATGCAATCAAATCTATCTAGATGGTCGGGCCCTACCGCTAAATAAATCAATCACAATAAACACGAAACACGGAGATAAGATAATTGCCTAAATAAACATGAATTCATAAAAACGTTTAGGTTTCACAATATCCAAAATCGAATCTTAATCCCTAGGTAGATAATTAAGAGTTTAGCTACTAAAATCCATAAAAACAATAACTGAGGAATTCTTTAACATGAATAAAACTAAAAACGAAAGGAAATAATTAAACTAAGACGAAGGATTGTGCCGAATTCTTGCTCCTCGATGTTGCTTGCCAGAACTCGAACTGCTGCTCCCAAAAGTTGTGTTACGTCCTCCCTCCTCAAAGAGCTGCTGTCACGCCAAATATATAATCCCAGCCTCTAAGCCTCTCAGATCACGTGGCCGAATCCTTAGCAAAATAGGAGTGTAATTCTTTGTCCAAATCGGGCTCAACTATTTGCTCTCCAAGAATTAAACACACCACTGGGCCATTCTAATTAATTCCAATCAGTTGGGCTTCTTATAATAAATTCCAATGGTAGGCGCGACCCACTAACAAACAAGACCAAGAAACTAAATTAAGCCCACAACGTGCAGCCAATCATCAGAGCAAATTAGCTTTCCATCATTCTCCATGCACGCAACCCACTAGCAAATTGGGCTCAATTAATTAAGCTACACTCGCAGCCCAAATTAATTCCAAGGGACGCAGCCCACTTCTAACAAATATAATTAATCCTCATAAATTAATTCCCCAAAGCCCACAAATCATTCAGCCTCTGGTGATAATCCCTTCACAATTAATTCCAAAGCATCGTGACATGCTTAACCTTCATTAGTCCAAAGTAAATTCCCCAAAATTGCATGTGTGCAGACCCTCAAATGGAAACAATACCACCCATGAAACACAATCACAAAGGCAATCATCGAATTCTCACCTAAACAAGTCTAGCTCATCAACACACTACTCAATTGCACAAAATTCAACAAATTAGTATAAATAGCATATCCTCGTGTAATGTAGTGTGAAGTGAATGAAAGAATGTACAAAGACTAGATTGATTAGTCTATGATTTTCGCCTAAGTTCTAATTATTAACTTCAAATGCATCCTTCACTCCAATCTCCACTAATGTAGTTAAATCATGACTCGAGATCGATAGGTCTTTCGAGCTTGTAATGTAAGGCTTGGGGTAAAGGTTAGGAAAATTTGAAATTTAGTGGCTAACACACCAAGCTTATCCATTTTCATAAAGAAAACCCGTAGTAATTCCCTTTTCATCTACCGGACTCCCCTTATTTTGCCTTATACAACTAATTTCCCTCATTTTCACTCATTGAACTCTTGGTACTCAAAACACACTCTCACTTTCTTCTTTCTTTATAATTTTTTTTTTCTATTCTTTTCTTTTTTTGCTCATTTTTTTTCTTTTTCTTTTTGACTTATTTTCCTTTCATCACTCTTTTTCTTATTTTCAACATTGCACAATCTCTTCAACATTTTTTTTTCAAGCACCAAGGATAATAAGGAGTCTAAAGACATGTAAAAATTCATACCCAAAATGAGCAAGCAAGGTATGATTCAAAGTAAGGTAGGGATATAATGTTATGCATCGGCTTGTAACGTGGCTAAAAAGAGATTTTTGCACAACATTCAGGCTCAACGGGGTCAAACGGGATAATTTTATTTGTGAAAAGAACAAGAAAAGGCTTACCACCGACAACGATCGCCTAAGTCACTTCCCAAATCAATCGTTAACTAAAAATTTCGCCTCGAAAGGAGCTAAGATGCATTCTAATCAACTTTTAAGACTTAATTGAAAATCACAGACTTTTCCATCTAAGCAAAGCACATTAATTAGTTCAACGGTGCGCGAGAAATGAGGGTATAAGATTATACTAATCCATCAAATTCCACACAAATTTCATGCATTTAACAAGCCTAACTCGTTCTAGCAAAATTCAACAATCAAACCTAATAGAAAGCATTCAAAACGGGCGACATGTTTCCACAATTATCAACATCCTCACACTTCAGCACAGTGTTCAGCAACAACAAAGCATAAAACAGAAAATTCAGCCTCAAAAGTCGTCAAATTCAGTTCTTAAATGTCAGTCTACCAAACAACCCTAAGAAGTACTATTCACAACCTTAAAAAATGAATTCCCGCCTCAAAAGTCATGCAAAATATCAACACCAAAATTTCAGAAAATTTTCAGCATATATACAATTGGAAACAGCTACTAATCCCCTTAAAACACGCCTAAATCATGCGTAAATAATTCCAATAAAACACTATAAACTCCCCCCCACACTTAAAACATGCTATGTCCTCAAAGCATGAAAAAGAAGAGTAAGAGGACTTCCCTGATGTGCGGGGGCGCGCCGAGCGGCTCAATAAGGGGGTGGATTAATGTGGAGAAACCTGAGGATTAGATCTATGCTCTTCTTGATATAGGCAAGGTCCGGATCATGGTCCCATGCTTGTTTCCCATTAAACACCTTTGGAACATCCTTTGGTAAGATACCTGCACGACACAAAGAATACCTTTCACCGATTTTTGACAACATACACATATTATCAAGGCATTGCAAATTCAAAGGTCGCATGTCAACAGAGGCAGGTAAATGTGGCTCATTCAAATTAATCAAACGTTCATTCACAACAATTTGAGTCACGACATGTCCCAAAATCATAGTCCTAGAATGTGCACATGCAGCTTTCATTTCAACAGCAATCCAGAAGCCTAAGTTGACTTTTCTACCCTCAAACATAGCCCGCAGGAAGAACAAAGTAGTTTGTGACAGAATACCAAGACCATTTATACGTCCTGCAAAAGAATAAGAAAGTAATCTATGTATATACCTAAGGGACGGATCAGCCAAATCATAATCCTTAGAAGCAGTAGGGTTATAATTAGCATTTGGTTTGTTTGTAAAAGCTCTATACACAGCAGTAGCGTCAAACTCAGACGCATCAATATAATCACACAAACTAGCCACATAATCATCAGAATCTAACTCATCCTCAGCCACAAATCCAAGCGGCTCATTAAAATCATTCACTGAAAGACTAAACTGCTTCCCACATAATGAAAACCGAATCACATCAGGCGAAGATAAATCAAACTCATCAGGCAACAGTAACTCAAAACTAGCATAAAATTCGCTCATCAAATCTCTAAACATAGGATATATCATCTTAAAGTAATCCTTCCAGCCTATTCCATTAATATACTCATTCACAGACTCATATAATCCCAAAGCATGCAGAGAGTAAAATCAGGATATCTACATTTTACAACCTTTTTCGAAACAAGCTCAGTATACCTGTTCAAGTACTCTGCATTCTCGAATTTCGGCTCAGAAAAGATGTTGGTGCAAGGCTGCTGCATCCTGACTCTGACTCTGGATCGAGTTTTTCGTCGTGTAGGCTGGGGGCGCGTGAGAGGGTTCCTGTTGAGCTTCTTCAGTGGCTGTCTTATCTGTATCTCCGGAGTTATCTTCGCTCGAAGGCGAAGAGTGGTTGGCTGACTAATAACCGGAAGAATTTCCGGCCTCAGAGTCTGTGGTGGCTACTATTTCGGAAGGTCCTGATGAGGGAGACGGATCGGAGGAGAAAGTGGGGCGCTCGTCAGGCGGCTGCACCTGTTCGGCCGGTAGATATGGTGGCAGAATGGCGAGGGGCTTCGCTTGGGCTGTCTCCCCCGGAATAGATCGGGGCGGCGGAGGACGTCTCACAGGCCTGGGCGGTATATGGCTTAGATCAATCAAGACTGGTGGTCGTCGCGGGGCTTTATCGTAACTCGCGCTCATGACGCGGTCAGAGCTGCGGACTCCTCTCACTGGAGGGGAACTTCGCCGCGGAAGTTAAGTGTGGGGGAGGGAAGAGGTGGCGGATAAGTTGTCATGACTGCACTTCGTGCACCGCTCCTCTGCTGTGAGAACGATGGCCTGAGGTGGCGCCTGTGATGGCTCAGAAGGAGAAAGTGGTGGCTGTGCTAGGGCCGTCGGAGAAGACGACGGCTGTACCGTGTCTGTCGTCGGTTGGGGCTGAGCTTTCCTTTTCTTGGAAGCTTTGTCCATGGCAGTATGTATCGGTAAGTTATGGAGGTTGGGGAAGTTGGTGATGTAAGGTGGTGCTTAGGAAGAATGGTGGCCGGAATGTGGTGTATGGTGGTAGCGCTCTAGACTTGGGCTGGAGGATGGCGGATGGTGGTGCGCCGTAACCTAGGGCTTTGGGAGCTAGGGATTTGGCTTTGGGAATTTTGAAATTGGGGAAATAAGCTGCATCAATTTTGGGGTAATTTTGGTGCGATTTGAATGTGATGCTGGGCAGAAACTATCGGGTCGGTACTGGCTGGGGAGCGGGTCGGGTGGCTGGGAAATGGGTACTGTCTATTTTGAATTAAAATCTGGGGATATGGCACGGGTCTTAGACTTGACCATGATCAAGGGTCACATCATCAACAAAAATTTGACAACAAATTAGTAGCAACCTCTGGGCGTCCTTTGGACAATTAAGCACACCTGCAACACAGGAAAGAGCAGAAAATCAACAAGAAAACAAGGAAAACTGGAAAAACAAAAGAAACACGAAAAAGCGAAACGGGAAAAGAAAATGGCGCCTGAATCGCCATATTTGGGTTGCCTCCCAAACAGCGCCCTTGTTTATCATCTCGGACTCGACGAGGCTGATTTAAAAGTTAAGCACGTGGAGGAATATCCTCCAAACGAGTCTCTTCAACTGTGGAAGGTTGGAAATTCTCGTAAAATGGTTTCAGCCGATGCCCGTTCACTTTTGAAATGTTTTCGGTTTTAACATCCTTGATCTCAACTGCTCCTTGTTGATTGAAATTCATAACCACATATGGACCCATCCAACGTGATCTCAATTTTCCAAGGAAGAGACATAAACGAGAATTGTAGAGTAGAACTTTTTGACCAATTAGAAATTGTTTCCTTGAAATCATAGAGTCATGAAAATTCTTCATCTTGGACTTGTAAATGGTCGAATTCTCATAAGCATCATTACGAATCTCCTCTAACTCCTAAAGTTGGAGCTTCCGTCTCTCGCCCACTTCATCCATATTCAAATGGCATTGCTTAATGGCCCAGTAAGCTCGATGCTCCAATTCCACTGGTAGGTGGCATGCCTTACCATAAACCACTCGATAAGGAGACATCCCCAACGGGGTTTTGTAGGCTGTTCTATAGGCCCACAATGCATCGTTCAACCTCACACTCCAATCCTTTCTATTCTGGCTGACCGTTTTCTCGAGAATGGATTTAATCTCCCTATTTGACACTTCAGCCAGACCATTAGTCTGAGGGTGGTAGGCTGTAGATGTTCGATGTGTGACATGATACTTGCTCAACAAAGACTCCAAAAGGCGATTGCAAAAGTGGGTGCCACGGTCACTTATGATTGCTCTCAGTGTACCGAATCTAGAAAAGATGTGAGACCTGACAAACTCCACAACCACTTTAGAATCATTAGTACGGGTGGCTTTAGTGAGACATAATCAACAACAAGGAGTATATAATGATTGCCAAAAGAAACGGGAAATGGTCCCATAAAATCAATACCCCAAACATCAAAAATTTCACATGGTAGTATAGGATTCAAAGGCATTTGATTTTTAGGACCAATATTTCCTGTTCGTTGGCAATTTTCACAACTTTTGCAAAAGATATAGGCATCTCGAAACAAAGTAGGCCAAAAGAATCCACTTTCAAGTAGTTTCAATGCAGTTCGTTTTGATCCAAAATGCCCACCACAGGCAAAAGAGTGACAAAAATTCAAAATGGACTCAAACTCCTTTTCAGACACACATCTCCTAATTATCTGATCAGAACATATTTTCCAAAGATAGGGATCATCCCAAAGGTAATACTTAGCATCACTTTTAATTTTGTCTTTTTCAGCACGCGACGGATTATCGGGTAATAAACCTGATGCTAGGTAATTTACAATGTCTGCATACCAGGGCGTGGCCATAGAGCGTGGCCACGTCTTACTGTCAAGTGCCGAAAACAGCTGTTCGTCAGGAAATTCATCACGTATGGGCGTGGAGTCGGTTATTTATCCTGGAATTTGGCTTAAATGGTTAGCCATAAGGTTCTCACAACCCTTCTTGTCCCGGATTTCGTGGTCAAACTCTTGTAAGAGCAAAATCCAATGAATCAACCTAGGCTTCGCATCCTTCTTCGTGAGTAGGTACTTCAAGGCTGCATGATTAGAAAAAACAATGACTTTAGTACCCAATAAATACGAACGGAATTTATCTAAAGCAAAAACTATAGATAGAAGTTCTTTTTCCGTCGTGGTGTAATTAATTTGGGCATTGTCAAGCATTTTGGAAGCGTAGTAGATGACATGAGAGTTGTTGTCAATCCTTTGCGCAAGTACCGCTCCAACCGCGTAGTCACTTGCATCACACATGATCTCAAAAGGGTAATTCCAATTCGGTGGTTGCATGATGGGAGTTGAAATCAATTTCTCCTTTAGCAAATCGAAGGCTTTCATGCATTCATCATCAAATTCAAACTCCACATCGTTTTGTAGAAGCCGGCATAGAGGTCGAGTAATCTTGGAGAAATCTTGGATGAAACGCCTGTAAGAAACTGCATGATCAAGGAAAGAGTGAATCTCCCGTACTCCGACGGCGTAAGGCAGAGATTTTACAATATCAATCTTAGATTTATCTACTTCAATTCCTTTACTCGAGACTACATGACCAAGTATTATCCCTTTATCAACCATAAAGTGACATTTTTCAAAATTCAGGACCAAATTATATTCAGTACATCGTTTTAGGACTTTAGCAAGATTTCCAAGACATTCATCAAAAGAATCACCATAAACGGTGAAATCATCCATAAATACCTCAATAGTGTGTTCAACATAACCAGAGAAAATGCTTACCATACATCTCTGAAAAGTTGCCGGTGCATTGCATAGTCCAAACGACATCCTTCTAAAGGCAAATGTCCCACATTGGCATGTGAAGGTTGTCTTACTTTGATATTCTGGAGCCACCGGGATTTGATAGAAACCTGAATAACCATCAAGACAACAATAATGAGATTTTCCATCTAAACGTTCAAGCATCTGATCAACAAAGGGGAGGGGAAAATGATCTTTTCTCATTAAAGCATTTAAACCACGGTAATCCATACAAACCCTCCACCCGTTTGGAACTCGAGTGGGTACCATATCGTCTTCATCGTTTTCCACAACTGTAATGCCCATTTTCTTGGGCACTACCTGTACGGGGTTACCCACTCATTGTCAGAAACTGGGAAAATCACACCTACATCAAGGAGTTTTAGAATCTCCTTTTTGACAACTTCCATCATCGGGGGATTCAATCGGCGTTGTGCTTGTCGTTTAGGCTTAGCATCATCTGTAAGAATGATCTTATGCATGCAAGTGGATGGACTTATGCCTTTAATATCAGCAATTGTCCAACCAATGGCCAACTTGAACTCCCTAAGGACTCGGATCAGCTTCTCTTCTTCGAGTTTGTTGAGTAAATTGGAGATAATCACAGGTAGTGTTTCTTCTTCTCCTAGGTAAGCGTATTTCAAGTGCTCTGGCAATTTCTTGAGCTCCAATTCAGGTGCCTGCACAATGGAAGGAAGCAATTTAGTGTTAGAAACCGGTAAATCCAATTTAAGCACATTCCCAAACACAGGTTTTAGACACTCTAGTTCATACACAGTATTACACAATTCCTCAGGCGAAACCATGGTTTTTGACCAATTAACCAAAATTTCAGCATGCAAATCATTATAAAGTGCATAACTCAAAGCTTCTAAATTATCCAATTGAAAAACCTCATCAGTCAAATCATCAATCACATCAACACAAAACACACTAGACAGTTCATCGGGATGTTTCATAGCATCATAGACATTAAATTTATCAATGTCACCGTCAAATTCAAGAGTTAACAATCCATTATGAACGTCTATTTTAGCTCTAGCAGTGCTAAAAAATGGGCGACCAAGCAAAATATCAGAAGATTTAGAGGATTTATCATCCTCCATATCTAGAACGAAAAAATCAGCAGGAAAAGCCAAATCATTGACTTGTACGAGCACATCCTCCAATATTCCTTTCGGGTACACTATGGATCGATCAGCAAGCTGGATTATAATACCTGTACCTTTCAAAGGACCAAGATTAAGCACAGTATAGACAGATAGAGGCATAACATTAATCGACACACCCAAATCGCACATAGCTTTCTTAATACTAAGGTTACCTATTTTACACGGAATTGAGAATATACCTTGGTCTCTGCATTTCGGTGGTAATTTCTTTTGCAAACCGCGGAGACATTTTCTCCAATACTTACCCTTTCATTACCTTTTAGTTTCCGTTTGTTGGTGCAGAGCTCTTTAAGAAACTTCGTGTAGAGTGGGATTTGTTGGATAGCATCCAATAAAGGAATGTTGACCTCAACCTTCCGGAATGTATCAAGAATTCCTTGTTCCTCCTTTTTTTTCTCCGTCTGAGCTAAGCACTGTGGAAACGGAGGTGGGATCACCAGTGGCTTAGGCTTCTTGACAATTTCTGACTCTCTGTCTCGACTGGAGCCTAAGGCGTGGTCACGCTTAATGGTCGAGTCGTCTTTCTGTTCAGATTCTGCCTCATTCTGACTTGATTTGGGTTTGTCAACCAGTGGAGGCAGTTCCGTAGCACTCCTGAGTGTAATCGTACTCACGTTCTTCTTGGGGTCTTCTGTTTGTGAGGGCAGTTTCCCCTTATTCTCAATCCTGCTCAAAACCGTTGCAATCTGTCCCAACTGAGTTTCCAAATTCTTGACTTGATTTTCCAAGCTATTGATTCGGATGTCTTAGGGATTGAGGGTTTGGTTAGGTTCATTTGGTTGTTGGTTGTATTGTTGGGATTGCGAAGGTCTAGGCATAGCTAAGGCTAGGGTGATTTTTCCATCCGGGATTATACGTGTTAGAGTAAGGGTTGTTATTTTGTGGATGGAACCCTGCAGCGTTCGCGTTTTCTAATGTGCCCTCTTGTAGGGACGGACATGCATCGGTCTGGTGAGAAGGGCTAGCACATAATTGGCAAACTGTTGCCACTTGTGGTGTTCCTGCACTCATGTTAGATACCAAAACAGATATCATATTCTTGAGTTCATCAAACTGGAAAGAGCTTACCTCTTTTACCTGTCTCGTCATTGTTGGAAAACAGGAATCAGAACGTAGTGGAAATTTAAAAAATTTTCCAACAAAAGAATCTTAGACTCGCAATCGTGAATCCAAATTCGTAGAGATTAGAAACTTACTTTTCAATAATCTTTCTTGAAGCGTTTCATGCCACCCAAGAACGCTTTTCTCGCGGCTTGATCCCCTCTCCTTTGTAAAGCTCGAATCTTTAAAACTTCTAACTTGAAGCTCTCTAGAGATAGTCTACCAACTTGAATACAATCTAACTAGTAAGGATGCTAGTTCTGTAGTTAGTGTTTAGGCTTAACCTAGGGTTTATTTTATCTTGGAGAAAGGATGGTGTTCAACACATGAACCAAAATAATTCAATCACTCTCTAAGGGTAGCATGAGCTCCCCTATATATAGGAAATGGAGGGGGACGCCGAACCCTAGTCCTTTTGGGCTAAGGATTTGGTCCCTCTCTCTAATTACTTGATTACCAAGTAATTCCAAACTTTGACTTTTAATTCTAATTCAAATCAACTTTTAAGAGAGCTAAAATATCCAAAACCCTTTTGGATATTATACTTTATTTATTAATAAATGAATAACTTATTTTATCAAATTAATTAATTCATAATTAATTAATTTCTCCCAAATAAGACTTTCTTTTTAATTCAAAATTAAACCAAAGTCTATTAAATAATTAATCACATTAATTATTTAACACATAAATAAATATACACATATATTTACACACGTGTCCCAAGGACACGTGCCACTCACGTGGTTCACACGTGTGGAACCCTCTTGGCCCGGTTAACTCGTTTAATCATTTTAAAGCCTTAACTCATGTAACCAAGTTGTTGTGTGTAACCATCTAGGTTCTCAATTCAATTAGCAGTGACCCTAATTAATTAATTCACTAATTAATTAATCAGTCCACAGATTAAACGACCATAGTCTAGCAACAGGTGTTTAACCCCTAGCTAAATTGGAATGTCTCGATTCGATAGAACCTTTAAGTCATTGATTCATGTGAGATACAATCCTCCTACTAACTATCTCTCAACCAAGATTTAGGGTAAGGGAATAATCAGAACTCTAATAATCTGGTCTTAAAGCTAAGTGTATTTCATATCCATTTGATCTCAATCCAAGAAACCCTTTTCTTGATGTCTTGATCTACTGCCTTGGCCAAGGACTCCATATGGCATATGAATGACTTACACAATAAGAGATCACCTTGCAAATGCAAGTGTAGGTCCTTTCTTGATTCTCATTCACTTTCATGAGTCACTTGTGCAGCCCCGGCATAAGCCTTGAATCAGTTGTCTAAGGCGACACCCTTTAAAGCTTATACCTAAGACTACAGAGTTAACTCATAAAGCGACATGGAACCTCAAGTCTAAGGATCAATTAATCACATCAATGACTCGTGAGATATTTCCTAATCTGGAAGTTTCCATTTCCTGAAATAGAAACTTCTTTTCCCATTTAGGAATCTTCTCACACGGGGCACCTCAGTGAACTTACTTATGGAAGTAAGTACCCTCATGTATCACGAACGTATCAACTATACACTTTGCAGCTCCATGAAACAAGGTGGTCCTTCTTAAGGGCGTGATCCCACAAGCAAGCCTTAGAGGAGTCAGGTTGACACTCCCACTGTCTATAGGACTCATCGGCTTAGAGTATTTTACTAATCATGACTTACGTGATATAGGGCTCGTTTCATGAACCATTTCACCTAAATGGTAGAGTCCTAAAGTCATCAGGATTAGGGGAGTTCTTATACATGCACAACTAAAGTAAACGCATACCAAACAAGATCATATAAAGAAGTGTTGCCTCAATTCGTTATTTTATTCAAAGATTGTCGGTGATTAGAATCAGGAAAAGTACAAAGCGGATATACAATCGGTTTTTAGGGCACTATTCCTAACAATCTCCCACTTGTCCGTCAAAGCCATTCTAAGGCTATTCTAAGTCCCATCTTCTGAAGATGACCTTAGAAAGCTTCTCGACTAAGGGGTTTAGTAAGTGGATCTGCCACGTTCTCTGCTGATCCGACCCTCTCAATTTGCACATCTCCTCTTTTGATAATATCACGGATTAGGTGATACTTCCTCATAATGTGCTTGGTCCGTTGGTGAGATCTTGGTTCTCTCGCTTGAGCAACCGCCCCAGTGTTGTCACAAAACACAGCAATGGGGCCATGCATGCTAGGAACAACATTCAACTCTTGAATGAAGTTTCTAATCCAAACACCTTCCTTAGCTGCATCATTTGCAGCTAAGTATTCGGCCTCAGTGGTCGTTTGCTTGGAACTCTTCCAACTCACTGCTCCGCCGTTTAGGCAGAAAATATATCCTGACATTGACTTAAAATCATCTAAGTCAGATGCAAAGCTTGCATCGTAGTATCCCTCGATAGTAAGATCTTTCTAACCTCCGTAAACTAAGAATAAATCTTTAGTACTTTTCAGGTACTTAAGAATATGCTTCACGGCAGCCCAGTGACCATCTCCAAGGTCAGATTGGAAATGACTTTTTACAATAAGTGCTTAAGCCACATCCGGTCGAGTACATAACATTGTATACATTATGCTACCTATTGCTGACGCATAAGGTGTATGAGTCATTCTTTCCTTATCAAGGTTAGTCTTAGGACACATCTTCTTATAAAGACATGTTCCTACACTCATAGGAAGGTTCTTAACCTTCGCTGACTCCATATTGAATCTCTTCAATACTTTGTCAATGTACATCGACTGTGATAGCCCTATTAACCTTCTAGATCTATCTCGATAGATTTTAATTCCAAGGATATAGGACGCATCACCAAGATCTTTCATCTCGAATTGGTCCGATAACCATAACTTAGTCACTTTCATGTCATCCTTCGAATTCCCAATAAGAAGGATGTCATCAACATAAAGTACTAAGAATTGTACTGAGGTCGAATTGTACTGAGGTCTCCAATTCCTTTCTATACACACATGATTCATTCGAAATTTGAATGAAGCCAAACGCTTTGACTGATTCATCAAATCGAATGTTCCAATTCCTAGAAGCCTGTTTCAATCCATAGATTGATCTTTGGAGTTTGCAAACCTTTTGCTCACTCCCACTGAATGTGAAACCTATGGGTTGCTCCATATAAATGTCTTTATCAATGTCACCATTGAGAAAGGCAGTTTTCACATCCATTTGCCATATCTCATAGTCATAATATGCAGCAATGGCAAGCATGATCCGAATAGACTTTTGCATTGCAACTGGTGAAAAGGTTTCATCAAAGTCCATGTCGGGTCTTTGAGTGAATCCTTTTGCAACCAGTCTCGCTTTATAGGCTGCAATGCTTCCATCAACTCCAACCTTTCTCTTAAAGATCCATTTACAACCTATGGGTTTGACCCCATCAGGCAAATCTACCAAGGTCCAAACTTGGTTGGAGTTCATGGAATCCATTTCGGATTTCATGGCTTCTATTCACTGTTCAGAGTCAGAATCTAAAAGTGCCTCCTCATATGTTAAAGGATCATTATCCTTTTGAGAGATTTGATGGAAGAATCCATACCATCTCTCCGGCTGTCTAGGAGTGCGTTCAGAACGCCTTAGAGGAGGATTTACATGTGTATCGAAATTTGTGATTGGTTATGGTTGGTCAGAAGGGGACGTTTCTTCAGTGGGTGGCGTGGTGTCACTTTGTACTTCCTCTAATTCTATGATCTTGCCTTTCTTTTCTTTAAGGAACGGTTCCTCAAGAAAAGTGGCATTTCTGGAAACAAACACCTTTTGCTCAGATTGATCATAGAAGTAGTATCCTATTGATTCCTTAGGATAACCTACAAAGTAGCATAAGTTAGAACGAGATTCTAACTTATCTCCCGCTATCCTCTTCACGTAAGCAGGACAACCCCAAATTCTTAAGTAAAAATAACTAGGGATTTTACCATGCCACATTTCATAGGGCGTTTTAGGGACTGACTTAGAAGGAACTAGATTCAAAATCTTTGCTGCACTTTCTAGGGCATAACCCCAGAAAGAAGGTGGTAAGTCAGTGAAACTCATCATGGAATGAACCATATCGAGTAGGGTTCGATTCCTTCTCTTAGAAACTCCATTGAGTTGATGAGTTCCCGGAGGTGTCCACTGAGAGATAATCCCATTATCTTTGAGATGATTAAGGAATTCTTCACTAAGATACTCACCTCCTCGATCAGATCGGAGTGCTTTGATCTTGTGACCAGTTTGGTTCTCAACCTTCTTTTGAAATTCTAGGAATTTCTGAAAAGCTTCAGATTTATACTTCATTAAGTATACATAACCATACCGACTAAAGTCATCAGTAAAGGTTATGAAATACTGATGATTGTTTCTTGTGCTTACACTAAGTGGTCCACAAACATCAGAGTGGATCAAATCCAAGACCTTAGTAGTACGTTCCATAGTTCCTTTAAAAGGAACTTTGGACATCTTTCCTTTGAGACAGGATTCGCAAGAAATTAACTCTTTGAGATCATTTTCAGAGAATGATCCTAAAGTGTTTATCTTGCTAATTCTGTTCTTGGAAATGTGTCCTAATCTAGCGTGCCATAAGGGAGCTGAAATTTTTTCATCTCTCTTACGTTTCGTTTCTCGTTGTATATTCATAATATTGATATTCTGAGTTAGATAAAGTCCATTACTTAGAGTACCGATGTGGACGGAAGAGTTGTTCCGTTTGATAAAGTATTTACCATTCTTAATATAAGTTTCATAACCTTCACAATCTAAAATTGGAACTGAAATTATACTACGAATAATGTTCGGTACATAAAGGACTTTATTTAAAAACCAACTCAAAACTACCTAAATCTAATCTAATTGTGCCTAAAGCTCGAGCTTCAACATTTGAGCTATTGCCGATCTTCAAGACACATTCTCCTTCTCTGAGTTGTTGGACTTCATTTAGCATCTGTACATTACAGATATGAGCTCCACAACCGGTATCAAGTACCCAAGAACTAGAATTAATAGAAAGATTTACTTCAACGAGAAATATACCTTTCTTTAGAGTAGCCTTGTACTCTGGGCAGTTTCTCCTCCAATGTCCCGCTTTGCCACAATGGAAGCAAACATCCTCTTTCTGATCACGCTTCTTCCTTTGGGCCTTCCCCTTCGAAATGCCTCCAGTGGGCCTAAGGGGTTTCTTCTTCTTCTTTTGGGCTTTCTTGCCCTTACCTTTAGAAGGCCCAGAAGAGGAAGATGGAGCATTCACCATCAGAACCTTATTGTCCTTCTTAATCGTGCTTTCAGCAGTCACAAGCTGACTAATCAGCTCTACTACAGTAGCACCAGCATGATTCATATTGAAGTTAAGGATAAATAGGTTGAATGATGGTGGGAGCGAGGCTAGCAACAAGTCCACTGAAAGCTCATCTTTCAGTGGCATGTCCATGGAAGCAAGTTTCTCAGTAAGGGCGAGAAACTTGAGTCCATATTCATGGACACTTGAACCTTCCCTCATTCTCAAATGGAACAATTCCTTTGAAGTGTTATACCTTGTAACACGTGCCACTCACTTGAGCCACACGTGTGGTTCACACTTGTGGAACCCTCTTGGCCCGATTAACTCGTTTAATCATTTTAAAGCCTTAACTCATGTAACCAAGTTGTTGTGTGTGACCCTCTAGGTTCTCAATTCAATTAGCAGTGACCCGAATTAATTAATTCACTAATTAATTAATCAGTCCACAGATTCAACGACCATAGTCTAGCAACAGGTGTTTAACCCCTAGCTGAATTGGAATGTCTCGATTCGACAGAACCTTTAAGTCATTGATTCATGTGAGATACAATCCTCCTACTAACTATCTCTCAACCAAGATCTAGGGTAAGGGAATAATTAGAACCCTAATAATCTAGTCTTAAAGCTAAGTGCATTTCATATCCATTTGATCTCAATCCAAGAAACCCTTTTCTTGATGTCTTGATCTACTGCCTTGGCCAAGGACTCCATATGGCATAAGAATGACTTAAACAATAAGAGATCACCTTGCAAATGCAAGTGTAGGTCCTTTCTTGATTCTTATTCACTTTCATGAGTCACTTGTGCAGCCCCAGCATAAGCCTTGAATCAGTTGTCTAAGGCAACACCCTTTAAAGCTTATACCTAAGACTACAGAGTTAACTCATAAAGCGACATGGAACCTCAAGTCTAAGGATCAATTAATCACATCAATGACTCGTGAGATATTTTCTAATCTGAAAGTTTCCATTTCCTGAAATAGAAACTTCTTTTCCCATTTAGGAATCTTCTCACACGGGGCACCTCAGTGAACTTACTTATGGAAGTAAGCACCCTTATGTATCACGCATGTATCAATTATACACTTTGCACCTCCATGAAACAAGGTGGTCTTTCTTAAGGGCGTGATCCCACAAGCAAGACTTAGAGGAGTCAGGTTGACACTCCCACTATCTGTAGGACCCATCGGCTTGGAGTATTTTACTAATCATGACTTACGTGATATAGGGCTCGTTTCATGAACCATTTCACCTAAATGGTAGAGTCCTAAAGTCATCAGGATTAGGGGAGTTCTCATACATGTACAACTAAAGTAAACGCATACCAAACAAGAGTATTTAAAGAAGTGTTGCCTCAATTCGTTATTTTATTCAAAGATTGTCTGTGATTACAATAAGGAAAAGTACAAAGCGGATATACAATCGGCTTTTAGGGTACTATTCCTAACAGTCATGTCGGACTTAGCATAGTATTTTTGTGAAACTCTAGAGATTCTGCTAATCATGTCCGTCAAATCCGCAGGTGTTTTGATCATAATGGAACCTCCACTCGAAGCATCCAACTGCCTTTTGTCAGCAGGCATCAGGCCCCTATAAAAGTTATAGACAACTGAATTCTCCGGCAGGTTGTGATGTGGGCACATTGCAAGCAAGTTCCGGTATCGTTCCCAATACTCATGTAGGCTTTCATGTTCCTTTTGCTTAATGGTAATTATCTCCTGAAGGTGACCCAAGTATCACTCAGCTGGGAAAAACCTGTCCACGAATTTATCGTGCATCTGCTGCCAAGTAGTAATGGTTGCTGATGGTAGAGAGTACAACCATTTCTCCGCTGTATCTTGCAAATAGAACGGAAAAGCACGGAGCTTGATTTGGTCCTCGGTAACTTCGTGAGGCTTGGTAGAGCAGCAAACCATATGGAACTTACTAAGGTGTTGGTGAGGGTTTTTGTTTTCCAGACCTCGAAAAATGGGAAGTAGGTGAATTATGCCCGTCTTCAGCTCGAAACCAGCACCCACCTCTGGAAAAATGATACAGAGAGGTTGCTGTGTAGTATCGGGGCGCACCAGATGGTCCATGGTCCTACGTTCTACTCTGCTGGTGGTAGTGCCATAGCTAAGGCGTAGTCATGCTCAACAGTCAAGTCGTATTTCTGTTCGCTAGAACTGTTCGTTTCAGTTGCCGATTCTATCTCCTTGACCAAATCTGATGTCTCAGCTTGTTTCTTGTGTGATTGGGTTGCTTGCCTCTTTTTTTCTAGTAGTTTTCTCAATTTCTGGATCGTAGAGAGGGGTGTCATTTCCGCGAATGCTCCTATTCATAAACAGAAATAAAATCGATTAAAAACACAGTCCCCGGCAACGGCGCCAAAATTTGACAGGTGTCGAATCCATCAAAAATAAATGTAAAACCTATTCAACGACTAAACACGGAGTATAGCGTAAACAGGGTCGATCCACAGGGACTGGTTGATTTATTTCTAACAATTCCAAGAAATTCACGAAAAGGAACAATTAAAATGGGGGTTTTTGAATTACTATAACTAAAGTATGCAATTAAAATAAAATAACAAGAATTAAAAACTAATTAAAATTATCAAGCAAATCACGTAGGATTAAATCAATCAAATGGAAAATTACCTAGCCAGGGTTATTCGATTCGAATTGTTATATTGATCATTGACTCAAAGATGAATTCAAGTTATTCAGACAGATTGGCTATAGTTGATAGAGACAGTCGACTCAACCTCGTTTTTACTTAATTAATCGGATAACCTAGAGACACTTGACAGTTATCTTTCCTAACAAATTCACAACCCATAGAGACACTCGACAGGATTTAATGAATTCGCAGCATTAAGAACCATAAAAACACCAATCCTAACTAACCGAGTCGTGACATACGCAAGATTTAAATTAGATTAGCAGATCCCTTAGTGAATGAGGAATTCTATCGCTAAAACCCTGTCACTAATTTACCACGATTTATCAATCAACTTTACATACACTTCAAGCATCATGATTACCACTATGCAATCAAATCTATCTAGATGGTTGGGCCCTACCACTAAATAAATCAATCACAATAAACACGAAACACGGAGATAAGATAAATGCCTAAATAAACATGAATTGATAAAAACGTTTAGGTCTCACAATATCCAAAATCGAATCTTAATCCCTAGCTAGATAAATAAGAGTTTAGCTACTAAAATCCATAAAAACAATAACTGAGGAATTCTTTAACATGAATAAAACTAAAAACGAAAGGAAAGAATTAAACTAAGACGAAAGATTGTGCCGAATTCTTGCTCCTCGATGTTGCTTGCCAGAACTCGAACTACTGCTCCCAAAAGTTGTGTTACGTCCTCCCTCCTCAAAGAGATGCTGTCATGACAAATATATAATCCCAGCCTCTAAGCCTCTTAGATCACGTGGCCGAATCCTTAGCAAAATAGGAGTGTAATTCTTTATCCAAATCGGGCTCAACTATTTTCTCTCCAAGAATTAAACACACCACTAGGCCATTCTAATTAATCCCAATCAGCTGGGCTTCTTATAGTAAATTCCAATGATAGGGGCGTCCCACTAACAAACAAGACCAAGAAACTAAATTAAGCCCACAACGTGCAGCCAATCATCAAAGTAAATTAGCTTTCCATCATTCTCCATGCACGCAACCCACTAGCAAATTGGGCTCAATTAATTAAGCTACACACGCAGCCCAAATTAATTCCAAGGGACGCAGCCCACTTCTAACAAATATAATTAATACTCACAAATTAATTCCCTAAAGCCCACAAATCATTCAGCCTCCAGTGATCATTCCTTCACAATTAATTCCAAAGCATCGTGACATGCTTAGCCTTCATTAGTCCAAAGTAAATTCCCCAAAATTGCATGCGTGCAGACCCTAAAAAATTACATCCTAATTCCATAATAATTTCACGCAGTAGATCAGTAACCGCCGTGAACCAACCGAGTCCGCTCATTACGAGAATATCTTCATAAAAGGATCAAATTCACATAAATTTCAACTCGAAGCCCCGAATTTACAAAATAAACAACAAGGCATCAATTCTTTTATAAATAATATCAAATCAAGCACACTTCGGTGCATAATTTAATCATAAAGATGATTAATTAGCGAGTTATCAATCATCAGCGCATCTCATTGTATGTGGTTGTCTGAAGTCGATTTCTCGCCAAATTCCTTGAACTGTTCGATAATACTGATTTACAGTCATATCGGCTTCATTTGTCTACAAGGGCCGTTGTTTCAATATTTATAGCTTCAGTTTGTCGCCTCTGTCATGGTAGGCAGGTTCAATCTCATCCCACAGTTCTTTCGTGTTTGGGCATAAAATGAACTGGACGGCGATTTCAGGTTCCATTGAGTTGAGTATCAGGCTGCGAACTGATCCATCCGTCTGTTCCCACGCCTCATATCCAGCATCATCTGGACTAGGGGTCTCTGTCTTCCCGGTGATATACCCCATTCTCCCCCGGTCGAGTAACACAAGTTGCACTGTTCTCGACCAAAGAGCATAGTTGTTGTCGTTTAATTTTACGTTAATGGTTGTGGTGTTGGTGGTTTCGGGTTGTTTGTGTCAGAGGAGTTCCGCCATCTGGGCGAAGAAATCCGCTGGCACGGTAGTGAGATAGGTGGTTTTTGGTTCAATGGAAAAAAGTAGATGATGAAGTAGGATTTTACTGCTCTGACACCATGTCAGAGAGTGGGGAAATCGGAGATTGGGTTGGGAGAAATCATCGTATTAGATTTGTATTGAATTCTATGTGTTACAAAGTATAAAGAAATACAATGAATAAATAGGAGAGAGCCCCTAATCACAACCCTAATTACAGTCTCGTATACAAGGAAGAAACAATCAAATATAATTTTCCATAAATGAAAAGATCCTTCAATAGTTAACTATACAAGAATCCTTGATTATCTCTTGATTTATTTGTTTCCTTTCTCAACATAACTCTCCCAAACTTGATCATCTCAAGCAAGAATTAATAACGCCACAAATTATGTAAAGGGAGCAACAAAGACCCAATATATATACCTTGAAATACAATATATTTAAACTCAATCCTTTTTGCTTTTTATTGTTCTTACATATACCTAAAGATGTAGGACTCGTGTACTTCTATATAATACATTGGCTGGGCATGGCCCCCCCATATAAAATTGTTTACTTGAATTGAGGGGGGGGGGAGCCCGTGGTTATAGGGACGACCCGCCTGATCAGCTGGATTATGTTGGAGTCAATAGCGGTTCCTTTTGGCAGTTGTTATATAGCCTAACCCATTCCACCAAATAGGCATTTAACACCTTGGCCTGAAGTTCGGTTTTATTACATACATGTGCCATTGTAGTCTTTCTTATTCATATTGAATGGATGGGCATTATAGTCTTTTTCATTGAAAACCATCTACAACAAGTTCAATGGGATAAACAAATTGCAAAAAATTGATCTAATACACTATCAAAATAAAGCCATGTAAACAAGTCCATTATTCAAGATTGGGGTATTTTATCCATTTTTCCATTTTCAAAATCCTAAACCGTTGGTTTGCAAAATCTCTAAGTAAACAAGTTCTTAGAGGCTACTTATAATTTACTTTTCTCTTAGCATATAGTTGTTTGAAGCATTGGTATTTTGGTGTTTGGACACACTACTAGAAAACATGTGTTTAGCAATTGAATTTGCAACCAAAAAAGAGTCTTTTGTAACCAAAAAATAGTGTTTAGCAACCGATTCGCAACAGAAAAATTCGGTTGCAAAAACCTTGGTTGCAAAATTTTGCAACAGAATTTTTGGCAACCGAAAATATAACTTTTTTGCAACCAAATACTCAGTTGCAAAGTTGACGTGGCGCATAAGTTTTGTAGCCGAAGTTTGCAACCGATTTTTTTGTTGTAATGTAACTAAAAAGTGTTTCCCAGTTTTGCAACTGAAATTCGGTTGCAAAATTAAATTAGGCTAAAAAGTATTTTCCATTTTGCAACCAAAACTCGATTGCAAAAGACAAATTACTTTTTATTTTTTCATTTTTTTAAAACCAAAAATTCAATTGCAAAATAAAATTTAATTTTTTAATTTCTTAATTAAACAAATTTTATTACAGATTCAATTATAGAAAATAACACCATATTTCTTCAAAAATTCTAATTCTAAACCTGTATTACCAATAAAATCAACCCATCATAAAACATAATAGAATAAACAAACAACCACCATTCATAATCCATAAACAAATATACCAACAATAACAAGAATTCGTAAGCCATTCTCCATCATAAAACATTACCAAATAGTCAACATCTTCAAAAACCTCAAAGTTAGCAATATCTACAAGTACGTGGAAAGCCATATTTACAAGTACCAACATCTACAAATACGTGGACATTTACAAGAACATGGAAAGTAGCAAACATCTACAGATACGTGCATTAATGTCAGCAACATCTACAATCTTGGATGTTTCTTGGATGGGAGTTAAATCTTGAGATATACGTACCCAAGGATGTTTCTAAGTCTTGGATTTAATCTTGAGAGAAAGATGACTGATGCAACCACTAAAGAAGGCAAGAATTTCAGACATCCATAATCGAACAAACTAAAGTGAGTCCCTAAATTGAGTCACATTTTGAAATATTTCTCAAATTCTATTGCTAATTGTTTAAATTCAAAATACGCATATCAATATAAAATTATGTTTTCGATTAAAGTGACTAAATTCTTGGGACTAAATTGTAATTTTCAGATAAAGATGGACTACATTGTAATTACCTTATCTAGCAAGGTAGTTAGATGTAATTTTCCCTATATAATATTACGCGTGATATCAATACTCAAAATATCTTATATGTTATATGATATCATATCACTATACAAGTATAACATCTTAATGATTTATAATGTACATTATATCTTATGAAACATAACTATAAACTTTACTACATAATTTATAGTAATTACAATTATTAATTAATACTACTATAATATGATCATATAGAAGTAATTATAATTAAATAATTTATATATATTATAGCATTTATTATCATTTTAATTAGAAAACTTATATTATGCAATGATTAAATAAAAGGATTTAAAACTTTTTAGGAGACGAGTAATTAATAATTATTATGTATATATTAAATATAATAAAAGTAAAAAAAAATAATTTTGCTACTGATTTTGCAATCGAATAGCAACATAATTTTTTATAAAATTATTACTTATTTTATTTTAATAAATGATAACAAATAAAAAATTTATTGTAACCGAAATTCGGTTGCAAAGTGGTTGCATGAAAATTTTGCAAATTTTGCAACTAAAATTTCAGTTGCATTTCGGTTACAATTTCTGTACAATCAATTTTGCAATCGAATTTTTGGTTGCAAATATTTTGACCAGGTGTAGACGGATTAATTTTCGTCGAATTAAAATGTGACACGTGTAAAATTAAATATTAATTATCAAATTTAATTCATTCTATTTTTATATTTTTTGGATAAATACTAAATCAAAATCCATAAAATATTTAAATAGTTGATTTAATTGATAATTTTAATATTTATTTTGTCATCAAATCAAGTATCGACACGTGTCAAAATTTAAGTGTTCCGGCCAATCAAATCAAGCCTTGCAGTTCAGTTGGTTATGACCAATCAAATGATGACACGTGGCATGTTTCAATACGTGGACCAATCAAGTCAAGACATGTGGTTTATTTATTTATTTTTTCTTTAATATAAATCTATATTAAAGTGATAAATAAATAAATAAGTTTGATATTATCCCTTTAATAAATAAATTAATTAATTAAGGGATAATTATCACAAAGCTCCACCCTACGCCTATAAATAGAGGAATTCTACAAACAACTCTCACAACCTGAAGAAGCAAAGAAGCAAGCCACAAAGCACGGAGAAAGAAGCCCTCAGGTGTTCTTCAGCATCTTCAACGGCGTTCTTCGTAGAAGTCAGCATCAACGGCGTTTGATCCGGCATCAAGGCATCGAAGTGGTGTTTCGGCTTTGCTTTCCTCAAAGATCAAAGTGAGATTCAAGCGTGTTCTTCGCGTTCTTCGTGGAAATCAACCAAATCGAAGCCTCCGATCCGCAACAAGGCGTCAAGTCCGCGAATCCGGCCTTTTTTTCAAATCAAATTCGAAGGTGCTCCAAGCGTGTTCTTCGAGAAAGTCAACAAACTGAGACGTTCAATCCGCAATCAAAGCATCAAATCCAGATTTCGGCATTGCTCCTCAGCAAACTCAAATCAACATCAAAGGTGTTCATCGGCGTATTCTTCGGTGTTCATCAAATCAAGGCGTTTAATTCGCGATTAAGTCAAAAGACCCACAATTAACGTTTTCTGGAACAAATCAAATCCAACGGAAGATCGAAGCTCCAAAGTCAACAAAAGAGTTTCAAACCTTCTGTACTTCAACAAATTCTTGTAGGAGGAATCAGAGGAATAAATTAGAGATTGTATCCGCAAGTTCAAATAAATCAATAAAATTCATTTGTGATAATTTTTCTTGTGTTTAATTATTTAATTAACAAGAAATTAAGTTAAAAATTTTGGCACGCCCAGTGGGACCTCTCTACCTCTCATCTCCTCCTACTCAACAAACTTGAAGCACGAAATAGCCAACAACAAGATCATCGATCTCGAGGCTATCATCTCCAAACTTGTTATCGAAAGCTTCATCGTTGTAACAAGAAATATGTCTAAGAAAGAGCAGACGTCTTCCTGGAAAGCTCGATCCCTCCAAAGCGATGGGAAGAACGCTCGACTTCTCAGCTACGAAAGTGAAGGCGAGGAAGACCACTCGGCCTTGTCCACCCCTCGTTCAAGTTCTTCAAGTTTTGCACCCATCATGACGACAAGTGCAACAACTCTAGAAGAATAACTTGCGAATCTGACAAAGGTCATCGAGGGACTCTCCAAGCATGTTGAAGAGCAAGATTCTCGTATTTCAAAGTTGATGGACAGAGTAGACGGTGACAACGCTAGCCAAGTAAAGGGGAAGCGTTCGGATGAGCAACAAGTGTCGGAAACTTCTGCGAAAGAACGGTCAAATGGAATTGAGAAGCCTCCAGCCAAGGAAATTCAAGTTTCGTCGGACGGACTCATCCCAGTGGAGCAATTGAAAGAGTTTATCATGCGGACAATCAAAGATAAGATTGAGGGAGGCTCCAAATCATCCTTGGTCTACTCCAAGAACTATACCCAAAGAATTGATAACTTGAAGATGCCGATTGGTTATCAACCTCCCAAATTCCAGTAGTTTGACGGCAAAGGCAATCCTAAGCAACACGTAGCTCACTTCATCGAGATGTGCAACAATGCCGGAACTTATGGGGTTCACCTAGTCAAGCAATTTGTTCGATCACTTAAAGGAAATGCCTTCGACTGGTACACGAACTTAGAAGAAGACTTGATCGATAGTTGGGGATAACTCGACCAAGAATTCCTCAATCGCTTCTACAGCACTCGTCGGACAGTTAGCATGATCAAACTCACCAACTCCCGACAATGGAAAGAAGAACTCGTTGTCGACTACATCAATCGGTGGAGAAACCTTAGTCTAAATTGCAAAGATCGACTATCAGAGACTTCAGCAATTGAAATGTGCATTCAAGGGATGCATTGGGGTCTACGTTACATTCTCCAAGGAATTCAACCCAAGTCGTTCGAAGAGCTTGCTACTCGGGCACATGATATGGAGTTGAGCACGATCGCTACTAGAGTCGAAGGCGCCTAGGGAAAAGCAAGATTTCAGGAAAGGGGGCAAACCTTTCACCAAACCACAAGCCAAAGAGTCCATGGCGTTGAATGCAATTCTTATCAAATTTCGAGCTAAGACAAATGACAAGGCGGATGAAAGGAAGGAAGTCCCCCAATAAAGAATATTCAGAAAATTGTCCTTAGCAGAGATGCAAGCCAAGGAATACCCATTCAAAGACTCCGATGTCTCCGGAATTTTTGATGACCTGCTCAAGGCGAACCTTATCGAATTACTCGAAATGAAGAGGCCCAACGAAGCTGGAAAGACTGACGATCCAAAGTATTGTAAATATCATCGTCTACTCGGACACCCAATCCACGATTGCTTCATATTCAAGGATAAGGTGATGCAGTTGGCATAACAAGGAAAGATCGCACTCGAAGATGTTAGCGCGACGTCCAACACTGTAACTTGCCTGATGATAAGTGAGGAAGAAGTTCCCAAGCAAACTCACTCCAAAGGTGATGAATGCATGGCAACCATGACCTTCTCAGACGAAGATTTGCTGCTCGGTTCAAAGCCTCACAACAGACCGCTGTTCATGACAGGTTATACCCACGAACAAAAGGTAAATAGAATGCTCGTTGATGGAGGCTCCGCAGTCAATATCTTGCCTTTGAGAGTGATGAACGAGTTAGAAATTTTGAAGGATGAACTAGCAAACAGTCGTCTGATGATCCAAGGCTTCAATCGGGAGGACAAAGAGCTCTCGGCATCATCCGGCTAAAACTGTTGATAGACGACATGTTATCAAGCGCACTGTTTCATGTCATTGATGCAAAAACTTCATACAACATGCTTCTAGGACGGCCTTGGCTATACGAAAACGGCGTCGTCCCATCTACTTGGAATCAATACTTCAAGTACTGCCGGGAGGGTGTGAAAAAGAAGGTTCTTGGAGATAGCAGACCTTTCACCGAGGCTGAAGCCCACTTCGCTGATGCGAAGTTCTACCGTGAAGAAGTGGAAGAAAGAAAATGAAAGAAAGTTTCTGATCCACAACATGATTGCAATGGTGAAAACAAAGTTGGAGCCTCAACTTCAATCGATGGCCAAGAAAAGGGGGGGATCATCACTTACAAAGTCCGAGGCACTAGAAGGGCTGGCATTGCCCCTCACCAAACTAGATGTTGTGAAGCTTTCTTCTCCACCACTCAATGGATTCGTTCGTCTGATTCAAGGAAGTAAAATAGAGCACGGGGAAGCAACCAAACTCCAAAATACAAAAGAGTATGATCTCAAAGCATACAAACTTCTCGTCAAAGCCGGGTACAACCCACAAGAAAAGTCAAAAGTGGGAAAACTCATTCCAACGGTAAAGGTAAAAGAAACAAAGTTGAGGTTGTCAAAAGGAGATGCCAATGTCACCCCAAACTCGCGAGTAGGACTCGGGTTTGCCGCGCAAGGCCCTGTTCGAATCACCATCAATAGAGCGACAAATAACTATATATCTGAAGAACTCTCATCAACCGAAGATGCTTTTGATGAGAATGGAAGAAAGATTCGGCGGAGATCGGTCTTTGATAGGCTCAGCCAGCCCAAGGAAGCCAAAGCTAGTCATTGGTTGAAGAGACAAAAAGCAAGACACTTCCCAAAACTTCAAAGTGCAGTTCCATCCCGTATGAAAAGGTGTAATAATTTGATCGTCTCATGCGATAAAGTACTGAAAGCTAGGTGGGAGACGATCATCTTCACACGTGACAAAACCAAAGATGAAGATAGCGAAAGCATAGCATCATCCTACCACATCACTTCGGTCGAAGAAGTTTTAATCGAGGAGGACGACGAAGATGCGCCACCCGAGCTTGAAGAAGGAGTTAAGGCGACCGTGGACACTCTTAAAGAAGTCAACTTAGGCAACGCCGACGATCCTCGCCCGATCTACATCAGCACCTTATTGACCGATGATGAGGAGAAAGCCTATGTCGGACTCTTGCTCGAATTCAGGGATGTATTTGCATGGTCCTATAAAGAAATACCGGGACTAAACCCGAAAGTTGCAGTACACCATCTCTCTGTGAAGAAAGGCACTCGTCCTGTGAAACAAGCTCAGCGACGATTCCGATCGGACTTAGTTCCCTTAATTGAGGTTGAGGTAAACAAGCTCATCGAAGTTGGGTTCATTCGAGAAGTGAAGTATCCCACGTGGATCTCTAACATAGTGCCGGTGAGGAAGAAAAATGGGCAGATTAGAGTGTGTGTCAACTTCAGAGACCTAAATACCGCTTACCCAAAGGATGATTTTCCACTGCCTATAACCGAGCTCATGATAAATGCTACCGTGGGCCACGAAGCTCTTTCTTTCATGGACGGCTCGTCGGGGTATAATCAAATACGAATAGCGCCTGAAGAATTAACCGCATTTCGTACCCCTAAAGGGCTATATTGCTACAAAGTGATGCCTTTCGGCTTGAAAAATGCAGGTGCCACGTATCAAAGGGTGATGCAGAAAATCTTCGATGATCTACTTCACAAAAAGATCGAATGCTATGTGGACGACTTGGTGGTGAAGTCTAAGAAGCGAGAGGATCATCTACAAGACTTAAGGATGATCTTTGAACGATTAAGAAGGTACCAACTCCGGATGAATCCGCTCAAGTGTGCCTTTGGAGTTTCATCAGGAAAATTTCTCTGGTTCATCGTCCGCCATCGAGGCATTGAAATCGAACAACCAAAGATAGATGTAATCTTGAAAATGCTACCACCCCGAGATATCCATGACCTGAAGAGTTTGCAAGGAAAGTTGGCTTATATTCGAAGATTCATCTCGAATTTGGCCGGCCGGTGTCAACCATTCAGTCGGCTTATGAAGAAAGGTGTTCCCTTCAAATGGGACGAAGCATGCCAAAAGGCCTTCGAGAGCATAAAGGCGTACTTAATGAAGCCATCTGTCCTAGTTGCACCTACTCCAGAATGGCCGTTGATTCTCTACATCGCAGCTCAAGAACGATCTGTTGGTACCTTACTCGCCCAATAAATGACAAAGGAAAAGAAAGTTCTTTGTACTACTTGAGTAGAACAATGATGTCGAACGAGTTGAAGTATTCGCCCATCGAGAAGATGTGTTTGGCCTTGATCTTCGCAATCCAAAAATTGAAGCACTATTTCCAAGCACATACTATACATCTCGTCTCAAAGGCGAACCCTCTAAAGTACGTCATGTCGAGACGGTGCTTTCGGATAGACTCGCAAGATGGTATCTCCAACTTCAGCAGTTCGAGATCATTTACATTCCCCAAAAGGCGATGAAAGGACAAGTTATGGCTGACTTCTTGGGGGAACACCCTATACCCGCCGAATGGAAATTATCCGATGACTTGCCAGATGAAGACGCACTTCTAGTCGAGGTCACTCCCCCTTGGAAGATGTTCTTTGACGGAACTTCACATAGAGAAGGAGCTGGTGCCGGAGTTGTAGTCATCACGTCCGATGGAGAGGTTCTACCATATTCCTTCACCTTAACAATAGAAGTGTTCCAACAACGTCGCCGAATATCAAGGCCTCATACTCGGGTTGGAAGTAGCGGTCGACATAAAATAGTTGCATCTCAGAATATATGAAGACTCAAAGCTGGTGGTCAACCAATTGGTGCGATGTCAAAAAGCCTGAATTGATCCCCTATGTTAACTATGCTAAAATGCTGATGGGATGGCTCGGAGATGTGACGATCGAACACGTGCCTAGAAAAGAGAACAAGCAAGCGGATGCGTTGGCAAAACTTGCCTCTACATTGGCGATGCCGGAGAAGGAAACTCGAGTATCAGTTTGCAAGAATTGGGTTATACCTCCAATCTTCAATGATGAAGACTTTGAAGAAGAAGAAAATCATGTTGTTGAAGTATTCAAAGTCGAAAAGGAAGATTGGCGACAACCCCTTGTAGACTATCTCAAATATGAAAAGTTGCCCAACGATCCGTGACAGAGAGTTGATGTACGACGACGCTCAGCTCGATTCATCTACTTTAAGGGTACACTCTACCGACGCTCGTTCGATGGAGTCTTCTTGAGGTGTTTGGGCGAAGACGAAGTAAACCAAGCCATGGAAGAAGCGCATTCTGGAGTCTGCGGTGCTCATCAGCTGGGCCCAAAGCTGCACTTTCGCATAAAAAGAATGGGATACTATTGGCCAACTATGGTGAAAGACTGCATAGAATACGCGCAACGATGTCAAGCTTGTCAGTTTCACGCTAACTTCATTCACCAACCGCCCGAACCGTTACATCCGACGGTTGCCTCGTGGCCTTTCGATGCTTGGGGATTGGATGTGGTAGGCCCCATAATGAAGTGTTCTGCCGGTCATCTCTACATTTTGGCTACGACCGATTACTTTTCTAAGTGGACCGAAGCAGTTCCTCTAAAAGAAGTGAAGAAGGAGAGTGTCGCTGACTTCATCTGAATAAACATCATCTTCCGCTATGGCGTGCCTCGTTATATCATCACGGATAATGGGAAGCCATTCAGCAATAGCCTGATAGACAAACTCTGCCTGAAGTTCGGATTCAAGCAAAGAAAGTCTTCAATGTACAATGCCACTGCCAACGGTCTTGCCGAAGCTTTCAACAAAACTCTATTCAATTTGCTGAAGAAGGTGGTTTCCAAGTCAAAATGAGATTGGCAAGAAAGGATTGGAGAAGCTCTGTGGGCTTACCGAACCACCTATAGAACACCTACCCAAGCGACCCCTTATGCGTTGGTGTACGGTGTCGAAGCCGTTGTTCCCCTTGAACAACAAATTCCATCGCTAAGGCTAGCGATTCAAGAAGATCTAACCCAAGATGAAAATGCTAGCCTACGACTTGAAGAATTGGAGGAACTCGATGAGAAGAGGTTGGAGGGTCAACAAAGACTCGAGTGCTATCAAACTCGTCTCTCCAGATCATTCAATATGAAGGTGAGAACTCGTTCGTTCCAAGTTGGGGATTTAGTGCTTGCTGTGAGAAGGCCGATCATCACTACTCATCGAACGGGGAATAAGTTCGTCTCCAAATGGGATGGTCCATATGTTGTGAAGGAAGTATACACAAGTGGCGCTTACAGGTTGATCGCCGAAGATGGTCTGAGAATTGGTCCCATAAACGGGAAATTCTTGAAACGCTACCACACATAAGTTGAAGATTGCTCCTTGTTGTACGAGCCTAAACTGCATATCACTCCTGACCCGCATGAGAATAAAATGTGTACGGTACCCACTAATGGTAAAGCAAATGGCTAAACTGCTAAGTTACTCCACTGATGGTATTTCGTGTGGCTAAAACAGAAATCCCCCACTCTTGTTCAGGGTGGTTAAACTTTGAGTACTCCTGGCCCGCATGAGTATAAACTGTGAATGGCCCCTCCTCTAATCTTCTCAAAAGAAGTTTTTTTTCCCTTGAACTACGTTATGACTTGATCTTTTTACCGGGTACGTAGACAGCTTAGAAATTAACTAAGTTCAGTCAAGATTGTCCGTTGAGTTATGTTTTTCTTGTTCAGAACTTTATTCTTCAAGTTAAGCAAATCAAAAGAAGTGCAAAGAAGTTATAGACTACTAAAACCAAAGAAAATGCATACGAGATCGGAAAAAAGCAAATAAAGTCTTTATTAAATGATCTCAAAATTGATAAAGTTCATTAAACTAGACAATGAATCAAAGAAACAAAGAAAAGTAAAAACATCCTAGACTATCAAGGAGAGGGGCTCAAATTCTTCAAGTCTTCCTTCGCCACCTTCAGAAGTGCTAGTGAATCTTCCACAACTTTGAATGCCTTGAGGACAACTGTGGTATCTGATGGAGGAGTCTTCTCAATGGCCTCAATCTCTTTGCTGATAGTTTGAACGAGAGATTGAGCATTCTGATAAAGGAGTTGATGTTGCTCCAATGAAAGTGATAAGTCTTCCTTCTGTTTCGTCAAGTTGGCAAGTTTCTTCATGACAGACTTCAACTTCTTCTCAGTTGTCTTAACTTGATTCGCCCCAGCTGCTTCTTCGGCTTGGGCACTGGCGAGTCGATCCCTTGCTTCGCTCAACTGCTGAGAAAGCCAATCTTCTGAAGTCTCTCTAGAAGCTGCAGACCTCGCCTCATCATAAGGAATTGCCTTGGCAAACAAAATCGCCAATGACTTTTCGACGACAGAAATGAAAGGCTCGTCAAAACCCTTAGCATCATTTAACACTGATTGAACGTCCTTAAGAGATGAAATGAAGTTAAGTGGAGTGCTCTCTATCTTCTGGAGGAGATTGCCCCACATCAACTTGACAAATTGCTGCTTCTGAGTGGCGATAAATGTGGATGCTTGGAAAACTGAGACTGCGGGATGCTGAGGCATTTGCTTTTCTTCAGATATCACAAGTGTTTTGGATTGCGCCTCTCCTTCAAAAATAAGACCGGTCTCCAAAAGAACTGGCCCGAGGATCGATCCTTGAGACTCCACATTGTCAGCTCTAAAAGGTTCCTCTTCCAACTGCAAGTGAAACACGTTCGATGTTTAAAGAAGAATAGAAAAGTATTGAAGAACAATGAAATAAGAGGGAGAAAACTACCTTTTTACCAGACTTGTCAGCTGAAATCTTATCACGCTTCTTTGGCCTCTTCCAATGGCGATCTACAATGCCACTTTTACTCTTTGCCAAAGGGATGGGGAAAGTCTTTTTTTTTTTCTCCTCCAATCGGATCAACTTTCTCGACTTGGATTGGGGCGCCTTCCACATTGATCAATTTCACGATGTTGTCATCAAAGAAGCTACCGTGAGTTCTCGACCACCATTCCGTATAGCTCTTGGCATACAACTTCTTAACAGCCGCAGTCATTGGGGGAAAGACCACTCTATCCATAGAATTCGATAAAGTGCACACGCGCCAATGGTTGAGTCCTTCATCTAGAGAAGCATCACGAAAGTCATTCTTGAGAACTCCGGGCACAACTTGATAAACCCCAAACGGACGAGCAAAACGGTGAGGACTGTATGGCTCGATGATGAAACGATCCCCTTGTCTCAAAGGTAGGTAGCAAGATCGAATTGACATAAAGTAGTTGTGCTCCTCCTCTGAGCCTTCCCCATTGTCAGTATAACAGAACTTCTCGTGGAGCGTCATCGCATTGCAATTCCAAGCCACGAACTCCACCTTGTGGATCTTCTTACGAGCCTCCCTCGCATCATATTCCTTCGCTCCTCCCTCGGCGGAAAACCGCATCATTTCCGGACCATGGATGTCTTGATAAGCTTGGTGATGCGTCTTGAAGTAGTGTACTAGCCAACCATAGACGAAGTGGGCAGGAAAGGGAGCATGAACTTGAGTCGGTCGGGCGGATGCTGATATCTTGTTCAAACCCCGATAGATGCCTGCAAAGACCGGAATAGCTAAATCAACCTTGAAGCCGCTTGCTATGACGCTCGCCATCTTGAAAGTACTTGGGCATATCGAGCCGACGCTTTATGTTGGAAGAACGAAGAGACAAAGCCAACAAGCTATGAACGCCGCCAAATAAGTATCTTTCCTTTTGTTCCCGGCGAGTCCGAATATGGCAAACAACCTCTCCTCTGTGGCATTCCAAGCTTCATGAGGTTCGAAGTCACCAAGTGGGCGTTGTGTCGACTCGTGGGGGGATGGCTGGATATACTTCTTTGCCTTTTTGCACCAAAAGCTCACCCAGGCCTCGATGGAAACTTGACCACCATGAACATCCTTTCGCAGCAAGTGATAGGCGTGGAACAAGTGCTGGCAACTAGAGGGGACATATCTCTTTCCGAATTCGCCTTTCTCGATGAGTTCCTTTGCATCGGGGACCACTTCGTCGTAAAGAAGACCCGCCATTGGGAGACCCACCAAAGAGTACAAATCCCAGAGTGATATGGACAGTTCGCCGTTCGATGTCAGAAGAGTGTTGGTTGTCGGACACCATCCTTCGCAGAACGATTTCATGATCTCCAAGTTGTTGTGTAGATGAACAAGGAAGCACGCACCGAGCTGTATATTTGGGATGACTGCAGTTTGTCCTTGCACCGGCTGAGTACGTCCTCAGTCCATTCCCAATATCCGGCAACATAGTGGAACTCGCCATGAAATCGAAGATCGTCTCTCCACTTCACATCGCCTTCGATGATGCTTTGCCCTAGCGTCGGTAGATGGGCCGGTTCATTTGAGTGTTGATGATGACCCGCTTCCAGAACCCACACATGCGACGCTTTGCTCAACTTCATTCGGTATGACCACTCCTTGACGTGAAAGGGCACCGTCACCTTTCCCCGATCACCCGCATATGGTCCGATGAGACAAGGATGAACCGCCAACTTCGTGCCCGTCTCAAGCTGTTGCTTCTTGTCATCAAGAATCACGAATTGTTTAACTCCGGAAGCTAAGGTGATGTCTTTGAAATGCACCATCTTACCTACAAGACAACAAAGCCAAGGAAACACGAAAATAATCAGACTATGAAATATGCGAAAAAATCAAAATCAAAATCAAAAAAAAAAATCACTAGTGATTGATTAATGGCGCAACAAAAGAAAAAGTGACTAGTTAGTGATGCTCACGGTACACCACTGCTGTGAAATTGCAAGAAGAGGTGATTTCTAAATCACTATGCTGTCCATATCATCATGAAATTGCAAAAGAAATTTGATACCAATTAATTAGTGGTACTCATCTTTAATTTGTAAACCAAGAGATGTGTAACCATTAATTAATTAAAGTGCCACTTAGGTGGGCCATACGTGATATATATATATATATATATATATATATGTGTGTGTGGATGCAAACAGGTGATATCAAGTGTGCCCATTTCTTTATTTTTGGACATTAAAGTCTTGAGGCTGTAATTACAGTTTGGGAGGAGGAGGGGACAGGGGAAAAGCTTGATGACTCCGATATTTCAAAAAAAAAAAGAGTGAGGCTGAAGAAAAGAGAAATATCAGGTATCCTATTTGCATCAAGAGAGAGATAAAGAATATAGCAGAAGCAAATATATGAAATCCACAAGCTATATTTGCTGCCTCTATCCTACTCAAACCAACGAAGAAGAAAAAAAACAGGAGCATCAAGTAATTCAGTTGGCTGTCGAAGAGACGGTACCGATTCTCAAGCTCCCGACAGGATTCCAACACCTGCAAAAGAGGGTAAAGACGACGTTCAACGACAAGAATCTGAAGGAAAAAAAAAAGGAGCAAAACAAGGTAAAGCGTGAGAATCGGCTTCTCCATATAAGCACCGACCCCTACCCACCACGAGACAAGCAGCTCTGAATTCACTCCAAATAAATCACTCTAATTTATGTTACTGCCGACAGAGTGGCACTTCAAATTTGTTACTTTGATAGCGGTGATGATTATGCCATAATTCAATGTGATTATATAGATTCTTTGAACACAGAGTCCATATGGGTGAAGGAGACATAATCCGGCTGGTATTCCTAATCATAACCTCAAGTCCTCAACTCAAGATTAGAGCAAATCTTCAACTCGAGATTAGAGTAAATCTTTAATTTAAGATATGCATAAATCCTGGAAGAGTTATGGTGAAAATCTGATTCTATTAATTGATTAATTGGGATGACTTAATCTCGATTAAGATAGAATTCAAAAAATTAAATAAAATCCCAAGCCTGCATGCACACGAGATGTGCCTATATCCACCAAGAATCATTTGCAGAGTTGATGTCTGGAGAGAATTGTAGGTGTACTCTTCTTGAAGCATGTGTGTGTAAATTTGGGCCTATTTTGAAATAAGTCATGATCCATTAAAGAAGGAATGGGGTCCAACTCCCTTTAATTTGAGAGGAGGTCCGGCAGAGCCTATTTGGTTTCAATGGGCTAAGTCATGGTGCATTGAAGTTATTTCTTTTGGAAAAAGAAACACACAAAGGGTCCCGCAAATTAGTCCAAAAACAAATGTTTATGTAAGCTCATGGGCCATATGTTTCCTCCAAAAGTTGGTTACATATTTTCAAGTTCATAACAGTGCAATTGTCAAGTCCGAAATCAAAGTGGCGATGTGAGCCCAAGGTTATTTAGGATTTGGGGTTCTAAATTAATTACTTCAAATTTCGCCGACACGATGCTTGGTACGTCTTTCGCCGAGCTTTGAAGTGGGGCATTTGTAGACGGATTAATTTTCGTCGAATTAAAATGTGACACGTGTAAAATTAAATATTAATTATCAAATTTAATTCATTCTATTTTTATATTTTTTGGATAAATAGTAAATCAAAGTCCATAAAATATTTAAATAGTTGATTTAATTGATAATTTTAATATTTATTTTGTCATCAAATCAAGTATCGACACGTGTCAAAATTGAAGTGTTTCGGCCAATCAAATAAAGTCTTGCAGTTCAGTTTGTTATGACCAATCAAATGATGACACGTGGAATGTTTCAATACGTGGACCAATCAAGTCAAGACATGTGGTTTATTTTTTTTTTCTTTAATATAAATCTATATTAAAGTGATAAATAAATAAATAAGTTTGATATTATCTCTTTAATAAATAAATAAATTAATTAAGGGATAATTATCACAAAGCTCCACCCTACGCCTATAAATAGAGGCATTCTACAAACAACTCTCACAACTTGAAGAAGCAAAGAAGCAAGCCCCAAAGCACGGAGAAAGAAGCCCTCGGGTGTTCTTCAGCATCTTCAATGGCGTTCTTCGTAGAAGTCAGCATCAATGGCGTTTGGTCCGGCAGCAAGGCATCGAAGTGGTGTTTCGGCATTGCTCTCCTCAAAGATCAAAGCGAGATTCAAGCGTGTTCTTTGTGTTCTTCGTGGAAATCAACCAAATTGATAAGTCGTTTATTTGCCCGATTTCTGAGTTATAATTGTTATAATTGACCCCTGACTTAATTTAAATTGTGGATAGCTGAATGGTTTTATGCTTCTCTTAGGAAAGCTTGGGCAATTAAAGCTTTGGAGGATTTTTAGCATTTTTGGGGACAACAGTTGTGCGTGACCAGGACTCCACAATTATTAAAGCAGTCCATTGTCTCATGGACTAATTGACAGCAACATTCGGCCCAAGAGAGAGAGAGAGAGTCCAATTACTTGTTGATAGGCCACAAGTGGGAAGAAGTTCACAAAGCCCAAGCCCTGTTTCTAGCAAGAGTCCATTCATTATCTCCTCCAACATTGACTTCGGACAATTTCACGAGAGAAGAACTGCACGTTTAGGCAGTTACAGGACCCACATTACCTTGGGGATTTTTATTCAAAATTTGAGGGCTGAAAGTGGGACGAAAATAGGGGAGAACGTGAATGACGAGGTAGAGGCAACAACTCCAAGTTTGGGCTGAATTATTTAAGAAAAAAGAGCAGCAGTTACAAAGGACAGACAGACCGGGGGGGAGACAGAAAAAGTACAGGAAAACGAACAGCAACGGGAGCTTTCCTTCTTCCTTTTCTTAATTTTTAGACTTTGTTTATTCTGTTTCATTATAATTTGCTAATTTTTGTTTTAGTTGGGAATTCCAAATTATGCTAGACTTGTGAGACCGAATCGTTTTGATTAGTTGGTTTACGCTACCCGTATTTCTTCCGTTTTCTTGTCATTGCCTGTCAATTAATTCTTTGATTGTGGCCAGGTCATAGAATTATTAATTTGCATATAGCTATCTAATTTATTTGGTGGTGATAACTGAATAATTAGAATTTGTAGCAATCGATACTAGGGCATAATGTTTGTCTGATTTCGTGTCGAGGAGTTTACGGTCTAATTGAGTGAAGTAGGAGTCTATGCATAACCGATTAGGATTAGTGTTTCTTTAGTTCTTAAAGTTGTTAATTGATTGAATCTTTGAGGGAGTTTCCGACAAGGTTATCGATTAATTAGGGAGTAATTTTTAGGAGTTTCTTTGATTACTCTAAAACCTAAGAAGAAACGAGGGAGCCAGAGGTAGTTGGCGACTATAGCTAATCTAGCATTAAACCAATGAAAATCCTTGTGTCGATGATCGTAGTCTGTGCATGATTCGGAAATTCCCGACTAATTTGTTGTCCATTCATTTTTTAAGTTAATAATTCTTGAGTATTTGTTAGTCTAGCTAGTTTTTATTATTTGTTTAGTTTAATTGTTCGTTATTAGTTTAATCAAGTATCTTAAAACCCCCCTATTTTTGTTGTTTGTTTCGTTTCCTTAGCATATTGAAAGTCACAAATTCTCCCAATCCTCGTGGATCGATACCCGTTGCCACTATTTTACAATTTAATCGTGTGCAATAATTGGGATTTATTATTGGTGGCCTCGACACCCATCAGTTTTTGGCGCCGTTGCCGGGGATTGGTTTATAATTGATTTTGTTTCTTTTTCTTGTGCCTAGGAACCTTCCTTCATATGAGCTGTTGGCGCAGGTTCAAAATTGTTTAAGCTGGATTCTGAAATTGATTCTGAACAAGAGTTTGCAGTTGCGTAGCAGACTGGCAGAAAAACTGATCACTTCCCTGTCAGTGATCACGGTCAGGATATGGCTCATAACAGAACACTTCGGGACCTTGCCCGACCCACAGACACACAACAGCCACTTAAGTCCCCTGATCGATTAATTGAAAATTCGGATCGTGAGGTGAAGGGGCATGGACCAACATTGTTTTATGAAGGGTTTAAATCGCACATGGTTGAATGGATTAATCTAGAGGATCCTCCTCTAGAAGCTTGAAGTGCAAAATGAAACACGTCGGGTCCATGACGTTAAACACGGGCGCTAATGGGAGGCAACCCATATTTCTTTCCCTTGCTTTTGTTTCTTTTTCGTTTCCCTTGTTTTGCTCGATTTCCTCGTCCCGTCGTAATATTTTCTCTTCTCATGCTTCGTAGGTGGTCGTGCAGCAGATATACTTGGATAAGTGTGGGGGAGGCAAAATGCAAATCCATTGTTGACAAAAGACAGAACCTCTGAAGATGGGATTTTGCTACTGTGAAAACGCTTGACTGAGGTCACGGACAAGGGTTCTGGGTCCATTTTTGGTTATCAGAGCTTAACCCGCATACCTGAACCACCCGCGAGTACAGCCCGACCCGCCAGCATCATCCGAACCGCCCCGCCTATACCAAACAAATCCTACGAACCCTAAATCTCAGCCAAAGCCCCCAAATTGAAACTCCATCTCTCATTTTCACAAAAAAAATCCCCAAATTGCAAAATCTCACAAAACCTAACACCACCATAGATAACGGGATGATTCACGGCCAAACATGCCACCGCTCGTCATCAAGGCGACAAGATGTCACCCCCGCCGTTGTCCACCACTTTCGGCCATGACACCATTGAACTCAGTCCGCGTTGTCCCTGAAATCATCACCGTACTTCACCTGCACTGGACCTCAGACCAATACTACTGACAGGAAGGCTAGCCGTGATCACGGACAGGATTCTCCGAGTCTGCCTCCAAGCAATCAGACCCCCCGGGTTCAGGGAAGTCCTCGTTTTCCACTTGTACTTTCATTTTATGTTGAGGACAACATGCGTTTAAGTGTGGGGTGGTATTACAGGTTGAAAGAGATAAATTTTTTCAAGTTTTGCATGATTTTGGGGTACCTATGAAGATGTTGGGGGCTGATCATTTTGAAAAAGTGTTGCTGCTATTATATTCTAGATTTAGATGACTTTCTGCATATTTTGATGTGTGTCGAGGCTGTGAATATTTGATGTTAGACCTGCCCGTCTTGACTGAAATTCTGAAAATTTGATGTGTAGCATGGAATTGTTCACTATGGCATGATATCCCTTCTATAAACTTCTTACAGCTTCTTGATTGTTGGTGGATTAATTTGAAAAGGAAATTGAATTGAAACTGATGATTATTTATGACTTGCATGATGTAGAGTAGAGTTTGATTGATGCTTGATAGTGCAAGAATATTATGAGCTCAAGATAATGAAATAAACTTAAAGTTGCGTGCTTAATTATCGCCGTACTATGAATGAATCTTGTCTAATGTGGTTAATTGGTTTAATATCTATTGAATTTTGCTAGTATGTTGAGAGACGGTAGATTGGTGGTTGAGCCAAGCTAAGTCTGATTTGATAAGCATTTAGATGTGAGGGGGAGCTTGCGAGGGGCCAGCTAGAGAAAGGCTGGTCAGTAGAACTCGCGCGACTACTCCTCTGGCCTTGGAAGAATTCCAAATCAATTAAGTGCCATGAGTAGGGCTGTATCTTGCTAATTCAGCCACTCTCGAAATTGTTTTCCCAACACTTAAAGGGACAAACAACTGGAGTTTGCCTTGCTTTGCGAAAAACTCAGAAAAGAAACGAGATTTGTTGAAAAAGAGAAAAAAAAGAAAAAAGAAAAAGAAAAAAAAAAGTAAGGGCTGTCAAGAAAAAAATAATAACAGAAAAATACTTTTAAGGGAGGTGTTGTGTAAAAGCTCTCTATGGATTGTAGGTTACTTGTCTAAGAGGATGAAACTTAGCTCTTCACCGTATCTTTGGTATTTTTAACATATGCGCAAAATTTATTGATATTCGATTGATTAGTTGCCTTATACTTGCTTCTTTTGTATTGCATAGGCCTAACAAACTCGAACTAATTGTGCATGATAATTGGAACTTGAGCTCGTATGTTCTTACATTGGATAGTTGATTTCGAACTTAGCTCTGTGTTGTGTTTGTTGTGGGTGATCTTTGGTGACAACGAATTTTTCCTATTTTACGCACCGAAATGTTGTTCTTAGGATGTAGAATGTGATAATCGCCTTGATTCCATGTTATGCTTGGGGGCAAGCATTGTCTAAGTGTGGGGGATTTGATAAGTCATTTATTTGCCCGATTTCTGAGTTATAATTGTTATAATTGACCCCTGACTTAATTTAAATTGTGGATAGCTGAATGGTTTTATGCTTCTCTTAGGAAAGCTTGGGCAATTAAAGCTTTGGAGCATTTTTAGCATTTTTGGGGACAACAGTTGTGCGTGACCAGGACTCCACAATTATTAAAGCAGCCCATTGTCTCATGGACTAATTGACAGCAACATTCGGCCCAAGAGAGAGAGAGAGAGTCCAATTACTTGTTGATAGGCCACAAGTGGGAAGAAGTTCACAAAGCCCAAGCCCTGTTTCTAGCAAGAGTCCATTCATTATCTCCTCCAACATTGACTTCGGACGATTTCACGAGAGAAGAACTGCACGTTTAGGCAGTTACAGGACCCACATTACCTTGGGGATTTTTATTCAAAATTTGAGGGCTGAAAGTGGGACGAAAACAGGGGAGAACGTGGATGACGAGGTAGAGGCAACAACTCAAAGTTTGGGTTGAATTATTTAAGAAAAAAGAGCAGCAGTTACAAAGGACAGACAGACCGGGGGGGAGACAGAAAAAGCACAGGAAAACGAACAGCAACGGGAGCTTTCCTTCTTCCTTTTCTTAATTTTTAGACTTTGTTTATTCTGTTTCATTATAATTTGCTAATTTCGTTTTAGTTGGGAATTCCAAATTATGCTAGACTTGTGAGACCGAATCGTTTTGATTAGTTGGTTTACGCTATCCGTATTTCTTCCGTTTTCTTGTCATTGTCTATCAATTAATTCTTTGATTGTGGCCAGGTCATAGAATTGTTAATTTGCATATAGCTATCTAATTTATTTGGTGGTGATAACTGAATAATTAGAATTTGTAGCAATCGATACTAGGGCATAATGTTTGTCTGATTTCGTGTCGAGGAGTTTACGGTCTAATTGAGTGAAGCAGGAGTCTATGCATAACCGATTAGGATTAGTGTTTCTTTAGTTCTTAAAGTTGTTAATTGATTGAATCTTTGAGGGAGTTTCCGACAAGGTTATCGATTAATTAGGGAGTAATTTTTAGGAGTTTCTTTGATTACTCTAAAACCTAAGAAGAAACGAGGGAGCCAGAGGTAGTTGGCGACTATAGCTAATCTAGCATTAAACCAATGAAAATCCTTGTGTCGATGATCGTAGTCTGTGCATGATTCGGAAATTCCCGACTAATTTGTTGTCCATTTTTTAAGTTAATAATTCTTGAGTATTTGTTAGTCTAGCTAGTTTTTATTATTTGTTTAGTTTAATTGTTCGTTATTAGTTTAATCAAGTATCTCAAAACCCCCCTATTTTTGTTGTTTGTTTCGTTTCCTTAGCATATTGAAAGTCACAAATTCTCCCAATCCTCGTGGATCGATACCCGTTGCCACTATTTTACAATTTAATCGTGTGCAATAATTGGGATTTATTATTGGTGGCCTCGACACCCATCATAAATCGAAGCCTCCGATCTGCAACAAGGCGTCAAGTCCGCGAATCCGGCGTTTTTCTCAAATCAAATTCGAAGGTGCTTCAAGCATGTTATTCGGCGTTCTTCGAGAAAGTTAACAAACTGAGGCGTTCAATCCGCAATCAAAGCATCAAATCCAGATTTCGGCGTTGCTCCTCAGCAAATTCAAATCAAACTCAAGTCAACATCAAAGGTGTTCATCGGCGTATTCTTCGGTGTTCATCATCAAGGCGTTTAATTCGCGATTAAGTCAAAAGACCCGCGATTAACGTTTTCAGGAACAAATCAAATCCAACGGAAGATCGAAGCTCCAAAGTCAACAAAGGAGTTTCAAACCTTCCGTACTTCAACAAATTCTTGTAGGAGGAATCAGAGGAATAAATTAGAGATTGTATCCGCAAGTTCAAATAAATCAATAAAATTCATTTGTGATAATTTTTCTTGTGTTTAATTATTTAATTAACAAGAAATTGAGCTACACCAGGATTGACTATTTTCGTTGTTTTTTCAACCAAATTAGCAACCGAAACTCGGTTGCAATTAGCAACCTAACTTTCTATTGCAAAAACAATAAAAAAGTTTGACCATTCAACTTTTTTTGCAACTGATATTGCAACCAGATGTTGGTTGCAAAATGTTTGCAACAGATTTGGCAACCGAAAATTCGGTTGCAAAGCAAAGTAGGCAAATTTTGGTTATCAGTTACAAATTCGGTTGCTAAATCTGCAAATTTGCAACCGAATTTTTTCGGTTATAAATTTTCGATTGCTAAATCAATGTTTTTTAGTAGTAATAGTCGTTAATCTTTGTCTTGAATATTGATGTTTGTGTTAGTCGGAGGAACTTTAATTTATATTTCGGATGTTGTTTTTAATGACTTAAGTTTATGACTTTATGTATTGCCTGTTGCTTAAGTTGGTTGAATTTAACGACATGATTGGTATGATGGAATGGGGTGGGAATGGAATAAGCATTCCCACATCCATTCCGAAACCCTTGATTGGTACAAAATGTGATTGGGAATACTCATTACTGAGGTAATGTTCATTCCTACAAACATGGGTTTATCCATTCCTTAGGTACCCCATGGTATTAGCCATTCTCAATTTTCAAATTTTATTTACTTTTTAGGAAGAATTACATCCAACTACCCTCAGTTTAGGCCTAATTACAACCCGGTCCCTATTCTTTTAAACATTACATTGTAGTCCCTATATTTCTTGTTTTGTGTGAGGTCCATTAATGAATTTTGTAAAAGTACACTTACGTCCCTGAAGGTTTTGTGAGTGTTACATATAATGTATGACCAAAAATGCAAAATCATCCCTAAAAGTATACAAAAATTAACAAATTAACAAGGCTTAGGGACTACACTTATATTGTTATTTTTTATTATTACGAATATTTATTCTGATTGAAAATTTAATAAATTGCATTTAATATATGTAAAAATAAGTATAAATATAAATATACTATATATTATATATTTAGAAATACATTTTTAATATATTATTTTATTTACTTATAAATTCATAGATATGCATAATAGATTAAAATATTCATTAAATACAAAATTTGGCATATATATTAAATTTAGTTTCAAATATCATACATTATATTATATATAATAAAATCATATAATCTACGTATAAATATGAAAATATTAATACCATTTCTTATTAATAACTTTATAATATTTATACGTATATATAAATCTCAATCTCTCTCTCTCTCTCTCTCACTCAGTCACACACACACACATATATTAATTTTTAATTTTGAGCAATATTGTGTTTTCATATGTAATATATTGTAAATATTTTATATCGAATGTCTTATGTATATGACATTTATTTTATGCACAAATCGAATATGTAATATTAATATAATTTTAATCGTGTATTTAATCATCATTATTAACAATATTATTAGTTATATTTTTATTTGTGAATAATATGACCGAAAATAAATCTAAAATTTTTATTCCATTCCTAACTTTATTACTGAATGTGCCAATAATAGGAATGCTATAATAAATCATTCCATTCCATTCCAAAATTCATTCTTTTCCTGCCTCATTCCGTTCATGCATATCAATCGTGCCGTAAGAGTTTAAGTTCCTATGCACTGTAATGCTTAAGTGTCTGTTACTTTGGTTGGCGTGTTTAATAGTTTTTTGAGATAATTACGAACTTCCCCCTGAGATTTGGCAAAAATACAGATTCCCCCCTAAGGTTTGAGAAATTACGAATACCCCCTAAGGTTTACATTCTCTCTCACAAATTACCCCAACCGTTAATAATGATGTTAATTTTTGCTGACGTCAGCAATATTATTTTTAAAAAATTCCAATCATACCCTTAGGGGGTATATTGTAGTAATATTGAAAGTGTAATGATATATTTGTAGTTAAATTTGTATTTTTTTAATTTAAAAATTTATAATTTAATTAATATTTATATTTTATTTATAAGTATAAATCGGAATAAATATTTCATGCATATTTATTCCAATAAAATATGATAAAAGATTACATATTCCACTTTATGTTTATGTCTTAGTTTTATGCATATTTTGCATAAGTTTATTTAAATTTTGTTCGTTTAGAATAATAAATTTTTTTAATGAAATAGAAAATTAAAACAAACATGTTAAATTCACATAAATATCTATCAAAATTATTTAAACAAATATTTTGAACATTGATGATTTCTAGTGCATGAATTATTTTTTTTTTTTTAAGAAAATATTTGGTATCCATAAAATTTAGAAATGAAATTATTTCATTATTAAAATATCAAAATATCATTAAGTAGAATTCTTTGCTAAACCAAAAAAACAAAAATGCTAGGTAAACACAAAATTCAAGTACTTACATTAGACCTCCCAAAAATTTTAATACTTACATTAACTTCCTTGCTTTTGGACATTTATTAAATATACCCCCCTGAGTTTTAGGATCTGAGGGGTAAAATAGTAAAATCACAAATTCTGCTAAATTTAACGAAAGAGATAACGAGGCAAGGGGGAATTTGTAATTTCTCAAACCTCAAGGGGTATCTGTATTCGCCAAATTTCAGGGGGGGCGTTCGCAATTATCCCCAGTTTCTATAATGTTTAAGTTTGTGGAATGGACAATGCTTTGTTGGCTTGTTTAATGTAATTCTTTCGGTATTTTCTTTTTCTAAAAAAATTCAGTTATTCAATTATGTACTGAATCGTATCAAAATTATTTTAGCAAAAAATTTAATAAACCAAAAATCTCGATTCGATATCAAATACGTTATTTCAGCATACTAAAATTTTGATTTTTCGAAATATCGAATCGGTTGGTTCAATAATTGCCGAATGTACACCTCTACGGGGTGCGTTTCGAGCCAAGCCGAGTAGAGTTTGACCAAACAATTCAGCTTAAGCTTGAGCTTGAAAATTATATGTATGGCTTGAGATTGAGCTTGAGCTTGTCAAGCTTATTTTTTGGGGGCTTGAGCTTGACTTGCCCAAATATCGAGTCAAGCTCGATTCGACTCGACGAGCCAATATATTTTTTATGGATATTTTTTAATTCTCATTCAAAAATAATATTAAACAATAACAAGTAATCCGACTCAAAATTGGTTTTGCTGAGTTGGAGATCTAGCTGGCAATCTCGGGTCGATCAGTTAAGAATTTGTAGTGGTGGGTTCTTTGATTGATCTAAAAACACTTAAGCACACGTGAGCTCAAAGGAAAAATTGGGGGACTTGGGGTTGGGCCCAAGTTTGGTTCTCCGACGCTTAAGTCAGTATAAGGAACGTGTTTAGAGGAGAAATAATGCAAGGGAATGCTAATGCTCTTAAATTTGCTTACCAACTACTGTTGAAGGGAGTCATATTTATTGCCTTGAGTGATTAACACAGTAGTGTGTGTATGGCAGCTATACATTAAATACGATCGAGAGTTAATCCTGATTAGGAAATGCTCGATCCCACCAAGGGGTATAAAGCGCGCCAATTCACCCTTTTTGGTAAGATCTAGCGCAGTAGGCATTAAATGCACCGGCTTGCGTTTGTACCAGGGAATAAGAGTGGGACACGTGTCTTGACAGCGATGTATCTTGGGCGTGCAGAGAAGAGGCTCAACGCGCTGCGTCTGCGATCTGGATCGATATCCTCTACGCCTTCTCGTTCCCGCCAAAGGAGACCAAGAGGTTGGACCCTTGGGGGATGGAACCTGATCAGGTAGGAGCTGACCCGAATCGATCCAACCCCAAGACCTACTTGCCCGATCCAGGCTCATATGAGGTGGGGGTGGATTTTGAGGTTGAGGTCGAGATGGCCCTTGCGGCGCGAATCTCAACTCGGGTTGGTCAACGTGACGCGAGGTCCATGTGGCTCCGCGTTGGGCACACCACGTGGCCGAGTAATATTATGCCATATCAACAAGGATATTAAAAAAATACCAGTGTGGAAATCCGCGGTGGTGATTTTATCGATCCGGCATAGGGTAGGGGTACCACTGTGACTGTTGGAAGCGACTCGCTATTGCATTGAATGGGCTCATTTTTTTTTAGAAGATCAATCTGATGCCGCAGCGAATGAAGCGGGTCTTCTGGGGAATAGATTCGGCGTTAGGCACACCTTTTGAGGGACTGACCTGCATTGCATGTGAGTAGGCACGCCTTTTGAGAAATCGACGTGACGTCGTGCGGGAGTAGGTGCGTCTTTTGAGAAACTGGTCCGACTTAGGCCATGATGGTGCCGGTTCGCCTTCCCAGGCATTAAATTCTCCTCTCCTATAAATAGGAGAGGTCTCAGCCTTCATTCCTTATACCTTTCAGACCGCACTCCCGATCCCGCTCGCTCCGACTTCGATTCCTAGTGGCTTTGGGAACGATCATCCATTCGAGTTCGGGAATCAGGTAATTTCTTGGGTTTGAACCCTTCTTCATCTCCTTTTTTTCGAAACGAGTATGGCCCGAAACCGTAGTACAGCCAAGGCCGACGTGGGCAACAGCTCCAATCCGTCGTTCATTCTATCCCTGGACCGACCTGGTCAGGAGGTGCCTCCACTCCCGAATCAGAGCTTTGCCTCGCTGGACATCTCGGATGAGGTTGAAGCCCAAAAGTTAATGGCAAACTGCGGGGGGCAGGCTTCGATCTCGATGCAAAGATTCCAACTCAGGGACGAGGTCGATGAGGAGGTTGAGAGAGTGGGAGAAGTTGTCATCAATCCGCCACCCAAAAAGAAGAAAACCCAGCATGTGTATCGGACATTGAGCACGGTGCAGTAGAGGACCAGCAAGCTAAAAAATGCCGAGTTCAGGGATATTCAGAACTAGCTTTTCAATCTCCCGGAGGGTTTCTCGATCCAGATTCCGATAAGGGAAAAACGGTTGGGGCCTCCCGACGCCGCAACTCCTTCGGGTTATACTACGCGTTAGTGCAGTATGGGTTCAGGTATCCCTTTGGGGCATTGGTGTCGAATTTTCTCCAACGCTTCAACCTATGCCCATCGTAATTGGTGCCCAATTCGATCACACAGCTGCACAGTATGATTATAATAGTCTGATGCCTCGGATTTGCGCCCTAGTTCGAGGACATCGACAAATTCTTCATGCTCAATAACTCTATCAAATCCGGGCCCGGGTACTATTATTTGCAAGCCAAGGCGGTTGTAAGATCGTCGACATCCTAACCACTTCGAAATAGCAAGGTTTGGAAGGGAAAGTACTTTTTCTAGGACTGTTCGATGTCCCTGCCGTTTCACACCACCTGGTCTAATTCCGAGCCTAAGAAGTTGCCTCGCTCACATCGATCTTGTCTCCGAAAGAACTTTAAAACCTTAATCGGGCTGGGGGTACTCGAGCCCAAATACTTAACACCAGCTGGGCACTTGGTTGAGGTGGGCCTAGTCACGGGGACTAGGTTGACCAACTTTAGCTTTGGTATGCCCCACTTTCCGACCTGAGCCTGTCTCGATCCGGCCCAGGGTTTTACTTACTCTCTAACTTATTTAATTTGTCACGTACTTTCTTCTCGATCCCTTGGTGATAACCAATGTCAATCTTTGTTGTAGGTCTACATATCCTCAGGATGGCTAGGGTGAAGAGGGTACAGGTGACCATGAACTTGGAACGAGATCAACCCCTGCCCGCGATCGAGCGAGAACGCATCGAGCAGAACATCGCCCCTATCAACCAGCTACTCCTGGATACCCAATCTTAGCACAGCGTCCCCAAAGGCAGCGTCAAGAAGAGCAAATGTAGCAAGTCCAAGCTCCCCAATGGGAGGCGGCTATCGATGCCGGCGATGCATGCCTCGAGATCGAGCCCACCTCTGACGTCGGATCGAGAGAATGTAATAAATTTGGACGACATAGACTTTTATTTTGATCCCGCCTTCAATGCTTATGACCTAGTTCTTCCTCAGGATGCGCAGCATGGGATAGGGAAGCGTGTGCGCAAGAGAAGGCATCGGGGGCGTGTAGACACAATCGATATTGATACGGATTCCGAGGGGTCGGACCTGGAGGAACAATTACTTAATGTCAACGCCAGCCGGCTTGACGCGTGAGCATGATGATGGGTCGATCAGGAACTTGGGGTGTAGGAAAGCCCGACATCGATCTACTGGGTGCGCTATTCAATGTGGGGTGCGTGATCGATGAGCAGAAGGTGCTGTTCCATGAGGAGGTCTAGAATCAGAAGTATCGCGTCAGCAAGGTAATTTTCAACTTAAGTGTGTTTACTTCGATAATATTATTTATGTTCTCTCTACCCCGAACTGCCCCTTGATATCGATCTCACTTTACAACAGGATATCCTTCCTACCATGATCAACTCCTTCTGGAGGTCTGAGGTTTTCGAGGCCGAGATGACTAAGTACAACGCCAAATACCGGGCCACGAAGGAGAGGTTGGGATCGATAGATGCAGGTCGGATTGAGGAGTTGGAGAGGGAGAATGAACGGCTAAGTCAAGACCGGAGCTAGAAAGAGGAGGAAGCCCAATCAAAATCTATCGAGCAGCAAAGCACTCCAGATTAGATCGACCGCCTTACCAAGAAGCATGTCATTGACCTGAGCAACCTTGACACTCAAGCGGCTGCTGGTGCTCAACAGGCCAAGGTATCGGGTCGAGAGGATGGCAGGAAAGAGGTGCTTGAGGAAGCACAAGCCAAGATTCATGCCGTCGTGAGGTCGATGAGGGAGGCAAAATCTGAGATCGAGAGGTATGCAGTGAGGGAGTTCCTCGAAGGGCCAGCCTTTAAAAGGCCAATGCCGTCACAGCCGCCTCCGACGTGCAAGGGGAATTTAGGTTGGCCGTGAGCCATATCAAAAAGTTGCACTTATTCCCCGAGGGCTTCAACTTTGCATCGACTGGATGCCACCTTCCTGATCCCGATCCCGAATCAGAAGAAGAAGATGAAGAAGACCCAGCCCAGATCGATTGGACCAGCCACAAATACGAGTTCACGGTCGAGATGGCCTATTCGAAGCGGGACAAAAGGCCTGCTGAGTGTGAGCTCCCGCAACCCATTAAGATCGATAGTTTCCTTCCTCCGATGCGGCTTGGGCATTAGAAAGCTCCCGCTTTGGTGTTATGAGATCGTCTGTTCGACCTACCAGCCAGGTTATGGCCGGGTAACTACTCTTGTCTTTGTTTTTCCTTTTTATGTTTTACCACTTGAACATTATTCGAATTTATGAATGCATTTTTAATTTCCCATACTTGCATTTTGGTTTTACAAGTTGAGGTGTTTGCTTTCGCTTTTAAACGTATCGATGTGGATGCTTGTTTCTAATCATTGACATGGGCATTTGTTATTCTCATTGGGATCGACGCGTGTGCCTCGACCTCATCGAAATGTAATTAGGCTTTTTAGTCTTTCTTAGAAATCGATCCCATTTGATAGCTTGAGTCGTTTAAGGTTTCAACCTCCTCAGGTCAGTGCATGATCTAACCGGGTGGGATCGAGGTGTGACCTCGCTGTGGGTCAGCACGTGATCTATCCGGTTCGGATCGAAGTATGACCTCTCTGGGTTTTGACTTAAAATTTGTGCGAATGGGCTACGTGGTTAGGTCTCTTTGGGTCTTACGTTGACCTTGTTGGACCCTGTTCTTAGGCTTATCGTTTTTATGATAATGGGGGTCTCATTCCACCCCTCCCGGAGGCATGATCGGATATCGAATGCTAGTAGTGTAAGATAGTGCGAACAATCAAGTAAAGAGGACTTAGATTCTGTCTGTCGGAGATTCGAATTCAAGATGAAAGGACATCTAAGGTATTACGTTAGATGAGGTCGATCAATGTGGGTCTGACCTCGACGTACATGTACAAAGAATCTTAAGTGAAGTCGGATCTTTAATTAATTCCGCTTCGACCACACCATTGAAAACTTAAACGTAAAATTTCTTCAAGTTGTGGGCGTTCCACGGTCTGGGCAAGGGCTCGCCCGCTATGTCTTCGAGCCGATAGGCCATGCTTTTACCTATTTTAATTACCCGGTAAGGGCCTTCCCATTTGGCTTCCAACTTTCCCACGTGTTGCAGGACTCCGACCTTTTTCAGCACCAGATCCCCAATCTGGAACGATCGGGGTCTGACGTGCTTGTTGTAGGAATGAGTTACAGCGGCTTTGTACTGGATGAGCTTTTAGTAGGCGCACTCTCTCTTCTCCTCAATTAGGTCCAGGTCGTTAGATCGGCACTCGTTGTTTTGCTCGATCTGATAATGAGATACTCGAGCCGTTTCATGGAGTAACTCATATGGGATTACTGTCTCGGACCCATAAACTAAGGAAAATAGAGTCTGGCCTATGGCGGCGCAGGGTGTGGTTTGATAAGCCCAGAGGACCCCGTCGAGCTCATTCGCCTATGCACCGAGCTTGGCGTCAAGTTGGGTCTTCAGGTTTTGGATGATGATTCTGTTGGTGACTTCGGCTTGGCCATTCGCTTGGGGGTGGTGTTGAGTGTAAAATTCGTATGAATTTAAGCGTTAATTAGAGTATATTTTTTTGTGTCGTTTGATGCGTTTTTGTGTTTATTTTGCTCTATTTAGGTGTTTAGGAAGTTGGAGTTAAGAAACGGTAATACGAGGCGAATTCACGCATGTTTTGAAGAAAAGAGGAGTAACCTCCGTTACTCATTGGAAGAAGAACTCTGGTAACGCCAGTTACCAGAGGCAGTAGGCGAGGACTTGTTGGCGCAGGAGGGGTAATGCCCGTTACCCCTGGGTAGAGTAAAAGTGGTAACGCCCGTTACCACTAATAAAAGTGCAAACACGATTTTAGCTGGTAACGGGCGTTAATGGAGATAATGCATGGTATGGTAACACCTGTTACCTAGGGCGGCGAGAAGATTTTCGGTGCAGCTATATATGTGCGTTTTGGAGTATTTTTAGAGGGTCTCTTGTTGAGTTCATGACCTAGCTTGGAGAGAGAGATACGGAGCTTTGGAAAGAGACAGTCAGAGAATTTCGAGAAGACGAAAGGATCGAATTCTTCAAACAATTTCATTTTTTCCGGTTTTATTTATTGCTTTAATCATTAAACTAATTCCTCTAAGTTTTGTTTTAATTCGTTTTATATGTTTAGATTCGTTTTCCAGAATTTATGAATGTTTAGGATTTTGTTTTTGAGACTTTGTTTTGACTTGATGAACATGAATTTCCTTAATGCAATTTACTATAGTTTTATGAGTTTTGAGTTAAATATGAGTAGCTAACCCCATAGAGCTAGGGGAGTGATGATGAATGCATGCTAAGTGTTTGATATGATGCTTGAATGACTTGTATTAATTGTTAGTTTTGAGAACGTGGTTTGAAATGAATTGCAACGGCCTGATCAACCCTAGCATAATCTAGAATTACCTAAGAATTGAGAAATTAATGGTAATTGAGATAGTTTTCATAACTAGTAAGTTTAGAAATTCAAAAAGATTTGCTTCTTAACCTATACAACTAGTAAATCTTATTCCATGCCAAGCCGCTAGAACTTGATTTGCACTAGGCTTGATCTTATTGGTTCAATTAATTGTTAATGATTGTGAGAACAACGTTGAAATTAGTTGAATACTTGATTATACCTTGAAAGATGATAATACAAATCTAAGTGACTAGGTTGTAGAATTACACTTGTCAAACGAATATTATATCGAATCGTGAATGCATAGTCATACTCCCCAGCCTAATTAGTTTATTGAGTTTAAACCACGTGCGTTAATTAGTTAATTGTGTTTTATTCTAGTTAATTGTTTAATTTCGTTTTAGTAGATTAATAACCAACTTGAATTCGTCGGTCTTTAGATTAGAAAGAGATATTGAGTAGTGATTGATTTCCCTTCCCTGTGGGTACGATCCTGTTATGCTACGCGTATATCTTCAGTGTACACTTGCACGATTAGTTTAACTTGAAATCACAACAAGTTTTTGGCATCGCTGCCGGGGAAGGCGTTTTAAGTCAATATTACTTAAATACTTTGATCTAGTGCTTTAGACCATTATTTCACTTTGTGTTCATAGTTTTCTATCATTGTGGAATTGAAGGGAGGATTTTCTTTACTCTTGTGCAGGGCCACGGTGCATATGACGATCGCAAAGTCCGGAACTAGTACCTTACGATCCGAAAATTGAGAGAACACTAAGCACCATTAAGAGGAAGCAAAAGCAAGGCAAGAAATGCACTACCAAACCAATGGCTGAAAATCCAAACAATGCAAGAGGCGGTGTAGTTGAAGATCCACAACCCCCACCTCCTCCTGCGATCAGAGATTACAACGTGCCAAATGCTGGGGCGATTCAGAATGCAACCCGCCCCCCCAGTTGCAGCAAATAACTTCGAGATCAAACCAGCTATAATCAATTTGCTGCATAACAATCCGTCTTCAAGGTTACCACTGGAGGACCCAACATCACATCTTGAGTTCTTTCTCGAGATGTGTGATACTTTCAAGATTCACAATATCACACCCTATGCCATCCGAGTCAGGCTTTTTCCTTTCTCACTAAGGGAACGAGCTAGAGCATGGTTGAGTACTATACCGAATGAATCTTTTCAGAGATGGGATGCACTCTCTCAGGCTTTCCTAGCCAAGTTCTTCCCGCTTAGCAAAACCACGAAGTACAGGAATGATATTCAAGGCTTCAGATAATTGGATGGGGAGTCCTTCTATGAGGCTTGGGAGAGATTTAAGGTTTGCAGAAGAAGTGCCCTCATCATGGCATTCCCGGTTGGCTGCTAATTCAGACGTTCTACAATGGGATGTCCCCAACTTTCAGAGGGGCGATGGATACCACAACTTTCGGAGCTTTCTTGTCAAAGCCTCAAATGGTCGCCATTGAACTGTTAGATAACATGTCACAAAATGATGTTTTTGTGCATGAAAGGAGCCATTCCCAACCAACCAAGGTGACATCAGGAGTCTTAGAGCAATGCTAAATTCGAGGCCCTTAGCAAGAAATTGGACCAACTTTCTATGAATGTTGTTGGGACACAAACCCAACCAGCTCAGGTAACTTGTGAAATTTGTAGTGGTCCATATGCATTTGACATGTGTCCTTATACCATTGCAGGTGAACAGGTGCAAGAGCAAGTGAGCTATGCAAATAATTCCAAACAGGTGAACGATCCATTCCCAACCAACCAAGGTGACATCAGGAGTCTTAGAGCAATGCTAAATTCGAGGCCCTTAACAAGAAATTGGACCAACTTTCTATGAATGTTGTTGGGACACAAACCCAACCAGCTCAGGTAACTTGTGAAATTTGTAGTGGTCCATATGCATTTGACATGTGTCCTTATACCATTGCAGGTGAACAGGTGCAAGAGCAAGTGAGCTATGCAAATAATTCCAAACAGGTGAACGATCCTTACTCAAACACCTACAACCCAGGATGGAAGAATCATCCCCATTTTTCTTAGTCTAACAATCAAAATGTCCAACAACCACCACCTCAACCTAGGCCACAATTGAACCGAGGCCCCAGTTTCAACCGAGACCACCGGTTCCATACCACGCCCCACCACCTCAACAGGAACAAAAGCAGGGATGGGAAGCATCTTAAGAAATTTATAAGTGTCTCTACTGATAGATATCAGAAATTGGAAACTCAAGTAGAACAGGTGGTAAATCAGAATAGGAATTTAGAGACCCAAATTGGTCAGATTGCCCAGTCTTTGAATATGAGGCGCCCAGGAATGCTGCCAAGTCAAACTGAAAATAATCCTAAGGAGCACTGCAAGGCCATCACCTTAAGAACTGGTAAGGAGTACGAAGGACTAAAGTTGCCTACAGATTCTGATGTAGACAACACAGTTGGTGAGAAGGTTGAAGAGGTAGTTGAGGCTGAGAAGGTGAACATAGAGGATAAAAAGGAAGAGCTCCCTTCAAAGCCAAAAGTGAATGTGGCACCCAAGGAATATGTGCCATCGGTTCCTTTCCCTCGAAGATTATAGGAGCAAAATATGGAAAAGCAATTCGAAAAATTTCTCGATGTATTCAAGCAACTTCTCATTAACCTCCCATTTGAAGAGGCATTAGCTCATATACCCATATACTGGAAATTCCTAAAGGATTTGGTTTCGGGGAAAAGGAAGCCTGAAAACTTCGCTACTGTAGTACTCACCAAGGAGTGTAGTGCCATCATTTAAGGGAGGCTTCCTCCAAAACTCAAGGATCCCAGGAGTTTTTCTATCCCTCTAACTATTGGCTTTTTACAATTTCATAATGTTTTATGTGATCTAGGAGCCAGTGTGAGTCTAATCCCTTTATCTACTTGCAGAAAATTGGGAGTGAAGGAGCTAATCCCAACTAATATGACACTCCAACTTGCTGACAGATCGGTGAAATACCCAATAGGTATTCTGGAGGATGTGTTGGTAAAAGTGGGTAAATTCTACATCCCTAATGATTTTGTAGTTCTTGACATAGAGAACGATGAGAGTATGTAGCACCATAATCCCAAGGCACTACATCCCCCGCACTATAGCCTCGATCCACATACGAAATGGACAATCCGTACATAAACCAAAACTATAGCGAACGGGTGACAATCAAAATAAACGAGCTAGGCGGGACACTCCCCCAACATAAATAAACCAAAACATGAAGTTAAGAGCGGAAGCAATTCAAGGAATACATATAGGTACCATATTTACCAATATATGTAATAGATTCCACGTTAACTATCAATACATTATCATCTCTTTATATCATATACATGCGTGAGTATTCAAAAGGTGATAACACAAAAAGGTAACAACTATCATGACATGATATACCAAAAGTTCTATACACGAAAGGTACAATGCTAGACCCGAGAAAATGCAAGACCTGACCGGACTCCCGCCTAGCACGACCACGCTCATGAGTACCTGAAAAGTGAAGTATCAGTCTACCGAAGACTGAGTGAGGGGTAATAAATATATAGCACACGTCACATGCAAGTCATAGCCTCGGGTGAAGACTTGGAAACGAAAATAGATATATAGTTTAAAAATAACTTGTTCTTTGCCCGAGACTACAACTAATCATTTTAACATGTTAACTTGATCATTTCATGAACATGTGGCCCCGGCGAGTAAGGACTATTCTCCAACCTTTACACCAATCGTGATCAATACATGCTTGCATGATTCATTAAATACGTGATCATACATATCATTTAGTGCTCAAGTAGACATAATCATGATTAAAACATGCAATAACCCGAGGATAATCCGTGGTGCCGGATCCATCCCCAGTCTCCTTCTTCCTCCGGGTGATAGTGGGTTTGCAAGGCCCAACTATCCACGACATGGTGTACAAAGGGAACATGACTCCCTACGCACGGAACTCCTTCCACCACTAATCTCCTAGTGGCTTCAGGGGTGATCCCAATGAGGTGAGGATAATTCAAGAGTTACCCGTCAGCCCTTGCTTTCCCGGTTGGCTCAAGAATTGCCCTCGGGCCCAAGTGCAATCATGACTCGCCAAAACATGCTTGAAATCATAATCAATCATGGCTTGCTTTCTTGAAATGTTTATAGTTTGAAAACGTTTATACTTATAATAGGTTTTGGTCGAAAGCAACACATAAGGGTTGTAAGGTTCTAAATACCTAGAACAAAACCTCACATTTTCTTGCAAAATGAAACAAGGATATGCTCTAAGGAGCCTGCTCCTCGTCCACGACCTCGTGACCTGTGCAAACACGACGTGTATACGTGAGACATAACTCGAAATGGACCAAATATGACGAAGGCGAAAATGCGACGAGATGACGAGCAATTCACAATGTGGCATGAAAACATCTTTTTTTCGGCACATAATCAATCATATAATAGAAATTCGGGGTCAAAGAAATCATTGGATCATGGTGTTAAAAATTTAATTTTATGCAGAATATTTTGTTCTATCAGTCATGCGGGAAGGGCCGTTCCGGCTTCCCTTTGAAAATGGGAAGGGCCGTTCCCGTGGCCCTTTTAAAACGCGCCAACGTTTTCATTTTTAAAATGCGCCGAAACTGGGAACGGCCCTTCCGGCATGCAGGCCAAAATGGGAACGGCCGTTCCCAAGCTCGGCCGCCTATGTTCATTTGAAAGAGTGGGAACGACCGTTCTCATAATGCCTTGAGGCGGGAATGGTCGTTCCCCGTTTCTGCAACTGAAAAACAGAGCAGCAGCTACGGCAACAACAATTCAAGCAACAAAGTTCCAAGTTTGATCAATAAAGCAAATAATTTCTGGTAATAATCATGCATACATGTTCAAAAGATGATAATATATAACTTAAACTCATAAACCATGGAAAATCATCAAGAAATCAAAGTTGCAACCTCAAGCTTATTTTGATCATTCAAGCTCAATTCTTCCAAGAATTTCATGAATAAATCATGCTATGATCACATATTCATGCCTTGATCAACAAATAATCCATTTATGCCATAATTCTCAAACCCTAGCTCATATATGAATGCTCTAGAATCATCAATTCACGCAAAAACCCACCTTGAAGCTTCAAAAATTTCTTGAAATTCTTGATGATCAAGATGAAATTCTCCTCTTTCCTTTTCCTTCTTGAAACCGAGAGTGAGGGAAGCACTTATGTTGGGAAATTTTGGATAAAAATGATCAAGGAAGATCATGGAAGCAATATACCGTGATTCATTTCTTGGAAATGTGTGAAATGCCAAGATTTGCAATTTAATCCCTTAAATGTTTAAATCATGCAATTAAGTATATAGGGTTTTGAAATATGGTCACTTAAGCCCTTAAAAGTTTATGCAATTAAGTCCCTAAAGTTAGAAAATGATCAATTAGGGACAAGTTCGGTAATTAAAGCACTCTCGGTAATTGTTTTACGTAATAAATATTTTCCATGACTTGAAATAATTTTTCCAATGATATGAATTCACATAATTCATATAAATAATGTTTCATGAATTTTATAAAAATATGAGATATCACTTAGGAAAATAGAAATTTAAAAGAATTAAAATAAATCCTACGCTCAAAAACTCACACGTGACGTGCTTACTTGTTCATCCGGAACCGGAGCGTTACAGAGTATGCCATTTATTCTTGGGAGGCCATTTTTAGCCATGGCCGAAGCGAGCATTGATATTAAAAATGGGCTTCTCATGTTCAACATAGGGGAGGAAAGAATGGAGTTTAGGATTATTAGTCCTATGAATCCACCACCGATTTCGGATGAGTGTTGCAAGATCGAGGCTATCATTGAGCCTCCGGTAAGTATGGTGCAAATCCAAGAGAAATTAGATCTGGTTTTAGAGGGGTAAGGCCAGCACGTTTTTACACATTAAATTCCCAAAATTTACAAATCAGTTTCCCCTCCCCCCCCCCCCTCCCACCCCCCACAAACACACAAAACACACGAGATACATACACAATTAACAGCAGCAGCTCCTCACGCACGAAACCACCACCTCGCCGCCAGTCTGCCGCCTCCGGTAGCTTTTTCGGCGAGTGCCACACCACAAGCACACACACACTCTTAGCTCTTGATACTTGGTAAGCTATCTCCCTCTTCTAGTATGACTTTTGAATTAATTCCTCCAATCAAAGAATTGAACCTAGGATTTAAATTGAAAATTTATTATGAATTTTGGGATGAAATTGATGAATTTGGATAGGTTATGCATGCTAGAGTTAGGGTGATTGGAGAGAATTTAACTTGAATTTTGTTGAGTTTCTAGGTCACCCTAATCTCTATTTGTTTCGTGTCAGTTGTATCATGTAACGCCCCGATTTTTCATTTGTACAAATATGCCGTATGTGTTTATAAATTGTTATTAGTTTATTTTATTTTATTTTATTTTTATTTTATTTCATTAAATTGGAATTTATTTAAATCGATAATTAATGATTAATGTTAATTAATCATGTTTTAATTATGCTAATTAATTAATTTCATTAATCATTGACTTTAATTTTAATTTGAAAATGAAATATAAATATGTTTATTTAATTTGGAAATGATATGAAATTGTTAACGTTTGCGCATGAGTGATTTAATCGTGCGTCGTTCTTATATGATTTGATATCGAAATTTCATGAAAATTTAGTATGTTGTAGATTTATGTGTTATGAATATCTCTATATACTCGTTTTATGTTTTCGATCTCGTTTGACGTGGTAACGAATTTATTTTGAGTTGTGGAACCAAATCGGGGGCTAACGAGCAATTAGCGCACCCTTGGTTCCGTATGTGATATCTTGAGCTCGGGAACTCGGATTCGAGTTCTGTCAACTTCGTTGAACTCGTATCAAAGATTTGGGTTTAATAAACCCAGCCGCATATTTTTCTAAGCTCGTTTCAACCTTCGAATTTTGCCCGAAACATGATGAACTTAAATGACCACCTTCCACTATTTTAACCATAACTTGAACCATAGTTAACCAAATGGAGTGAAATTTGGACCCACATGACTCTCACTTAACCCTTAACCAGTCAACATCTCCCTCATTTCATTGCATACACCAAGAGGAGATATTTTCAGCTGCAAACCGAGACACCCTTGATGCTCCAAGAGAAACACTATTTATTTCCTTCCTCAAGAGCTCAATACTCTTCCATCTCTTCCCATACTTGAAAGGTAAGCTTGGAATGTTGTTCTCCATCTTCTTTTCATTCTTTTAAATGTAATTTGGTTGATTTTCTTGGAGGTTTAAGTATGCTATGGATTAATGGATGAATAGTTAGGTTAAAATGAAATTCTTGAATATCTATGCTATCATGTAATTTCGTGGCTGTTTTGTATGGATTTCATGCATGTTTTCTTGATCTTAGCTCCCGTGATTTGCTTCTCCTCATTGCCTTTGTTGCTGCTGTGATTAACGGATAAAAACAGAGGGTTTTTAGCGAACTTTAAGGCATGTTAATGTTGAGTTTTCCTTTCCTTCCCTTGCTGTCAGTTTTGGGTCAGTTTTGGAGGAATATTTGTGTTGTTTTGTTACTGAATTTGCTGCCTTAGAGTGCCTGTTTGTTGTTGCTGCTCTTTGCATTTTCTTCCCCTATTTTCCCCTGCCGCTGATCTGTTCTGCAACACTCTCCCCGGGCGGGGAGTGCCTGCTGCTGCTTCTTTTCCCCTTTTTCTGCTGCTTCTTTCTTCATTTGCTGCTACTTCTTTCTTGCTGATTGTATATGTGTATATATATATATATATATATATAGCCTACTACTCCTTTTCTTCTTTTTGCTGCTGCTTTCTTCAATTGCCGCTGCTTCTCTTCTTTGGTTGCTGCCGTGCAGAACATATATATATAGTATTGTGTATGTTGATGCATGGTGTGAATTAGTATGTGTGTGCATGGTATATATGTATATATATTTTTATGATGTACGTAGGATATATATATATATATATATATATATATATATATGCATGTACTCTGTGTAATGTATTGCATGCATGGGTTTATTTACATATTTCCATACATTAAATGTGTGTGTACGTGTATATACCTATATATATATATATATATATATATATATATTGTATATGTATTATTATATGTTCGGTATATATATATATATATATATATATATATATATATATATAGTTATGATATTAAATGTTATTTAAATACATGATTTAATATATATTTTATGTATAGTTTAATTTATTTCAATTTTAGAATTTAATTATTATTTATTTCGCGTTATTAATATTTGTCTAATTTCTAATTGTGAACGTGAAATAGTACGTGTTATGATTGTTATATGAAACTTTCATGTATGGAATATCTTGAATGAAATACTTGGTAATGTAACTTTTTAACATGATTTATACCTCGTATGCATCTCATATCATATGCATAACATGTCGTGCGTCGTATATGGTTCATATGAGGTCTTGAGTCTCACATATACACTATGTTGTCTTTGTACAGTTTTCTCCAGGGCGGAGATGCCGGGTTCATAAGATACTTTCGAGCCTTCCTTTCTTCTTGGTATTGTTCGATAAGAGGCGTTCAGGTGGGTTTCTCTTCTATTAGCTATGATGACTTGATATATCCTTATGTGAAGTTTTAAGCTAAAATATTATATATATGTATATATATCGAGTCTTTTCAAAAGAGTCTATGATTTTCAACGTAAAGCCCTTTTTCCTTTCATGAATCCCTTACCAAATGTTTTGGCGAGATCAGTGAACACATTATTTATGGGGGCCCGGGACTATATGTAAGTGGCTATCCGGGGAAGCTCGGGCTGACGGTGATCCCCTTGCACTAGTCTCAACAAATAATAACGACGGAACGGATCTCATTAGGAGTTTTGATGAGAAAACGCTAGTCAGGCAATGAGGACTCATGAACCTCATTGCCACTATGTATGAGGTGCCGGATCTTGCAAGCCCGTCCACCGCCCGGAGGAAGAAGGTGTAAGTGTTTATGAATATGAATGAATGATTATGATTATGAAAGATTATGAATGAATGAATGATTGTTGCATGATCGGTAATGAATGAACAAATGGACTATGCACACACGAGGAGAAGGTTGGAGATTATGCACGCCCACTCGCCGGGCGATGAAACCTTATGAATGGTATATATGAATTTGATAGCTGTAATCCCGAGCGTTATTTTCCTTTGTTTTACCCACTTAGGGAAATATCTTAAAAACCTCGCACGGGATTATAGCGTGCATGTGTGGGTGTTAAATTTTGCGATATATATATATGTTATACCTTGTTTTATACCCACCAGTCTCTTAAAGACTGAACCCAGCTTTGTTTTCAGTTTCTTTGTAGGTTTGGAGTGCTAGGCGGGAAGTCGAGTCGATCAAGTCGATTGGTTAAGTTTAGGTCACTTCATATGCATTTTGTAATTTGATTAAATTTTCATGAATGAATAAATATTATGACTATGATTATGATCATACAATTAGGGTTATGTACGAATTTTCAGGAATAAGTCTTTGTGCTAGTTGAATACGTTATGTGGCTTGAATTGGTAGTGAAGGGTATGTTATGCTTCCGCATTTGTCATTTATCTTTGTTCTTTATAATTTGGTTGCGAAGGTTTAGTTCCCGCCTAGCCTTATGAGCGAGTGAGTCTCCGTTCGCTATGAGCTGGATTCATGTATGGATTTTCCATTTCATGGGTGGATCGGGCTCATAGTGCGGGGGATGTGGTGCCTTTCCGGTTGGGGTGCTACATATCCAAATTTTGGGGTTGGATGTGGAGAATTTTGAGCTTGATGCGTGATAATATAGGGTAATGTTAATTTAAGTTGGGTAGGTTGAAGAATTTTAGCTAAAACTCATACCCTAGGATAATGCACACAAGGTGTTTGATATTTTGTCTGAGTAAAGAATGATTGATATTTGTGTGCTGCTTTGGTATAATTGTTTATTGCAGGACGGATGGGGCGTTCTAAGCGTGATCGGCCCAATGAGGCCTTCACTTTCTTAGACCCCGTGGGCTGTCAACCGTGGGGGTCGGTCAATATAACTGTGAATGATTTGGATAATCCGTATGGAAAGACTTTAACAAGGAATATCATAGCCACTCGGTTCTTTAGGGAAGCGCTGTTGGAGCAACTCGGGGTTTAGGAACAACATTGGTTGGTTACCTTTTCTCACTAAGATGGATATTACATATGTCGAGTTGACCGCCGCCTTTTTCACCACTATGGCCTTTGATCCGGTGGATAACAAGCTGACCTTTTCTTTCGATAGTTGCGTGACTCATACTTTGGAGACGGATAGGATAAGGGAAATCCTACACTTTTCGGGTCATGCTACTTCTTCTTTGCCTAAGTGGGATAGTGCTCAGAGAGAGGGGGTGTGGAGGTCTTTCCCGCTGCACGAAGGTTCCCCGAATTACTCCACCCGAAACACAAAGGATAGCTACTTAGATTCTTTAGATTGGAGGATTGTGCATAGGATTTTGGCTGCAGGATTTTATGCTCGGCACGAGAATGACAGCCACATCAATGAGTTGGAGCTGGGGATCATGTCCATGATGAAGACTGACACTAAATTCGATGGCACGAATGAGTTCCTCTGGAGGCTAAGAGAGATTGCGGGGAAAGCCACAGGGACGATTGCCGATGGAGCTTATGTGACTATGTTTGCCCGTCTGGTGGGATGGAGGCCCAATGATCAGTTGCCCATTGAGTTCGGTGTGTGTCTTGATACGCAGCCCTTGTTGGATTTGGGTGTGGCCATCAAATGGGAATCGGGAAGACTCAGGGAGCAAGTCTTGCCTTTGTGGCCAATCAAGGACAGGGATAGATTCATTCGGATGTATGGTTGGGGCATTGCATGATTTGATGATCTCTCTGATGTGCAGAAAGCGCTTTTGGCTTAAATTCCCGATAGGCCGGACAATGAGTTTCAGGTTCGCTGCCGTGTTGCGATGGTTGTTGATGATGATGATGATGAGGATACCCTGACAAGTTTAAGGGGTCTTAGCATGGAGTTGGCTGGGTTAAGAGCAGATGTGACCGCCATGCACATGAAATTGGAAGATTTGGAGCAGTATGTGGATGAGAGATTTGAGGCCTGGCAAATTCATGTTGATGCACAGTTTAAGGAGCTGCACACCCATCTTGATCAGTACTTTCGAAGTTACCGGCAGCCCCCTCCGCCTTGATTCTACCTCCTTATTTTTCTTGCTTTACTAACATTATATTTGGGCCTATACCTATTTATATACTCTCATACCTTTGCTACTTATTTCTTTGCTGTTGTCTTTTGAATTCCTTGACTGATTATGCAATGTGCCCTTTCTTTACTTGAGTTTGTGACTTGTGTGTTATTTGTTGGATGCATGTTGATTGTCATTTGCCTTAGCACTTGATCCGTGTTTTTCTAGTCACTTGTTCAGGTCTTGGAAGCTTTGCTAACACGTTACCGGGTCTTCCATTGTTAAGGGAGTTTTCTTGATCTTTAACTCTTTCATTTGCATGCGGACATTGCAAAGATTAAGTGTGGGGGAGTGGATGTATGCTGTGATTTTTGAGAATTGTGATATTTTGCATGTTTTAATGCTTTGTGAGTGGGGAGCTTTAATATTAACCTTGTGAATTGTTAGGAATTGAGAAATTGTGAGAAATTTAAAAATTTTCCCCCGTTTTGAACTTTTTCTTTGAAGCGTGATCGTTGAGCTTTCGCTAGAATGAGTTAGGCTACTTGAATTGAGGAAAATTGCATGAGATTGGATAACTTAGTGTGTTAGTATGCCCTTACATTCTGAGCACTTTTGAACGTGATAATGTACTTTGCTTAGAAAGGTGAATTGATGATTTTCAAATAAGTCTAAGTATTGATTAGGATGCATTTTACTCCTATTGAGGTGAAATTTTGAGTTGATGAAAGATTAGGGAAGTGAAGTAGGCATTCGTTGTCGGAGGATTTTAATCCTTCCTTTTAGCCGTTTTTCACTAAATAACATGATCTTATTGACCCCGCTGAGCCCAATTGTTGTGCAAAGATATTTGTAGCCACATTATAAGCCTAATGCATAACAAAGTATAACCTACCTTGTTAATTTTACACCAAGGCTTGCTCGTTTGATTTATAGTGAATATCTCTCTTTGGACCCCTTTTGATTGTTCTTGAGATTGAAATTTAGAGATGTATGTAAAGTGAGAAAAAGAATGAGATAAAAGCTGTGAAAAAAGAAACGATATGGAAAAAGAAGAAAGAGCAAAAGAAAAGAAAAAGAGAAATTTATGCGAAGTATGAAATTGAAAGAGTGAGATGTAAATGTCTAAGTGTAGGGGAAGTGTTTAGTGGCAATTGAAAGTGTCATGTGTGTAAAGATTGAATGATGTAAGATTGGTAACTAGTCACTTAATCTAAAAATTCCATAACCTTCCCAAAGCCTACATTACAAGCCCAAAAGATCTACGAATCCTGAGTCTTGATTTAACTCCATTAGTGGAGATAGGTGTGCAGAATGTATGCCGAAGTTGATGATTGGACCCTAGCCGGAAGTTGTCAATTTTTCCTTCTAGTCTTTGTACATTATTTCGTTCGAAATCACACACTACACAAGGGTATACTTTTCATACTATTTTTGATGATCTTGTGTTTACGAGTACTTAATTTGATGAGTTAGACTTGTTTAATTGAAGGTTCGATGATTTCTTTAAAGCCGAGGTCTGATAGGGATGTATTTTCTTTATTTTCGTATTTCTCGAGGACGAGCAATAAGCAAGTGTGGGGAAATTTGTTGAGTGTAAAATTTGCATGAATTTAAGCATTAATTAGAGTATATTTTTTGGGTCGTTTGATGCGTTTTTGTGTTTATTTTGCTCCATTTAGGTGTTTAGGAAGTTGGAGTTAAGAAACGGTGATACGAGGCGAATTCACGCATGTTTTGAAGAAAATAGGAGTAACCCCTGTTGCTCCTTGGAAGAACAATTTTGTTAACCCCCGTTAACAGACCCAGGAGCATCAGCTTTGGCGAATTAAAGGAGTAACACCCGTTACTCCCTGGAAGAAGAACTCTGGTAATGCCCGTTACCAAAGGCAGTAGACGAGGACTTGTTGGCGTGGGAAGGGTAATGCCCGTTACCCATGGGCAGAGTAAAAGCGGTAACGCCCGTTACCACTAATAAAAGTGCAAACACGATTTTGGCTGGTAATGGGTGTTAATGGAGATTATGCATGGTATGGTAACGCCTGTTACCTAGGGCGGCGAGACGATTTTTAGTGCAGCTATATATGTGCGTTTCGGAGTATTTTTAGATGGTCTCTTCTTGAGTTCGTGACCTAGCTTGGAGAGAGAGATACGGAGCTTTGGAAAGAGATAGTCAGAGAATTACGAGAAGACGAAAGGATCGAATTCTTCAAACAATTTCAGTTTTTCCGATTTTATTTATTGCTTTAATCATTAAACTAATTTCTCTAAGTTTTGTTTTAATTCGTTTTATATGTTTAGATTCGTTTTCCAGAATTTATGAATGTTTAGGATTTCGTTTTTGAGACTTTGTTTTGACTTGATGAACATGAATTTCTTTAATGCAATTTACTATAGTTTTATGAGTTTTGAGTTAAATATGAGTAGCTAAACCCCTAGGGCTAGGGGAGTGATGATGAATGCATGCTAAGTGTTTGATATGATGCTTGAATGACTCGTGTTAATTCTTAGTTTTGAGAACGTGGTTTGAAATGAATTACAACGGCCTGATCAACCCTAGCATAATCTACAATTACCTAAGAATTGAGAAATTAATGGTAATTGAGATAGTTTTCATAACTAGTAAGTTTAGGAATTCAAAGAAATTTGCTTCTTAACCTATATAACTAGTAAATCTTATTCCATGCTAAGCCGCTAGAACTTGATTTGCACTAGGCTTGATCTTATTGGTTCAATTAATTGTTAATGATTGTGAGAACAACGTTAAAATTAGTTGAATACTTGATTATACCTTGAAAGAGGATAATACAAATCTAAGTGACTAGGTTGTGGAATTGCACTTGTCAAATGAATATTATATTGAATCGTGAATGCATAGTCATTACTCCCCAGCCTAATTAGTTTATTGAGTTTAATCCACGTGCATTAATTAGTTAATTGTGTTTTATTCTAGTTAATTGTTTAATTTCGTTTTAGTAGATTAATAACCAACTTCAATTCGTCGGTCTTTAGATTAGAAAGAGATATTGAGTAGGGATTGATTTCCCTTCCCTGTGGGTACGATCCTTTTATGCTACGCGTATATCTTCAATGTACACTTGCACGATTAGTTTAACTTAAAATCACAACAGTGGCCAACGGTAGTGAATCGGAGGTCGATCCCGAGGTCTCTACAATAGTGTTTTGTGTTTTCACTTCGAAATTACGGTCCATTATCATAGATCAAGACTCTCGGAACCCCAAAGTGAAAGATTATGCTTTTCTAGACGAAATTCCTTATCACTGCATCGGTTATCTTTGGCCTCGACCCACTTTGAGAAATATTCGACCTCTACGATCGCAAATCGCTTTTGGCGAGGGGCCAGAGGAAACGGTCCGATGATATTGATCCCCCATTGATCAAACGACCAAGAGATGTTAATTGATATCATCGCAGCTAGGTGTTGGTGGATGAGATTCCCGTGTTTTAGGCACTTCGGGCATTTCATGGAGTGAAGCTTCGCGTCTTTGACCAGAGTTGGCCAGAAATAGCCGCTTCTTAACACTTTGCACGCGAGTGCTCGACCCCCCCAGTGGTTCCCGCAGCATCCTTCATGGATCTCTTCAAGTACGTCTTGGGCTTGGTGGGGTCGGAGACACCTGAGTAGGGTCTGGTGAAAGACTTTTTGAATAGTCTCCCCTCATAGTCAAGCGTGTACCTCAAGGCTCGGTACTTTACTCTTCTGGCTTCAGTTCGGTTTTGGGGCACGGTGCCATCCTTAAGATATGCTACGAGGTCGTCCATCCAACAAGGCTCCGTCGGGTCGTTTATGACGATGTCGGGTTGGGGTCTGTCAATTGCCCGACCTGTCGAGACGAGGTATGATATGGTTCCGTCTCCGGTTCCTTGCAGACCACTAGCCAACTTAAACAGGGTATCGGCTGAACTAGGCTATTAGTTCTTTCACCATTTTGAGATGTGCGGTCATCGAGTCCTCTCGTTCCTCGTAGGTCCCGTTAACTTGGCCGGCTACGAGTTGAGAATCGGTAACAAAGGCTATCTTATCCACCTTATATTCGAGGGCATACTTGAGGCCCGCTAGGAGCGCTTCATATTTTGCCTCGTTATTGGTGGCCTTGAAATCAAGACGGATGGTGAAATCGAACTGCGTGCCGTCCGAGCTGACCAGGGATACCCCTACCCCTACCCCTACCCCTTGAGAGTTGATGAGCCATCCACATGCATTGTCCACTTCAATGTGGTTGGGATCGATTTAGGAAAGGGTATGTTCTTTTCGACTAGGAAGTCAGCTAGAACTTGAGCTTATTGGGCGGCTCGAGGTTGGAAGGAGATGTCGTGTTGCCCCAGCTCGACCGCCCATTTCATCATCCAACCCGCCACATCGGGTTTGGCAAAAACTTGTTTGAGGGGTTGGTCATTGAGTATGACTATCGAGTGTGCCTAGAAATATGGCCTCAGCTTTCGAGCTGAATACGCCAATGCGAACCTCCAAGTAGTTGAGCTCGGCTCAATGGAGTATTTTGCTTAACTAGTACACGGGAATGTGCTTTCGATCCCGAATGGTGACCACGACCGAACTGAAAGTTTCATGGGAAAGAGATAGATAGAGGTACAAGGTCTCCCCCTCGTTGGGCTTGGCCAACAGCGGCAGAGACGACAGGTACTCTTTAAGTTGTTCAAAATCTCTATCGCACTCTTCATCCCATTGAAACTTCTTCAAATTACGTAGGACCTTGAAAAATAACGGGAGGTTTCTCTCCTAGGATCGGGAGATGAAGTGGTTCAGCGAGACGATCTGACCGACAAGGGACTAGACCTGGCGAATGTATTGGGGTCGGGGTATGATCTGGATTGCCTTGATGTTGGCGGGATTGGCTTCGATTCCCCGCTGGCTCACCATGTAACCAAGGAAGCGGCCACCATCGACCCCGAAGGTGCACTTGTCCGGGTTGAGCTTCATGTCGTACTGCCTTAATTTATCAAAGGCTTGACGTAGATGGTCTAGATGGTCCCGAGCTCTTTCGCTTTTAACGATCATGTCGTTGACGTAGACCTCCATCGTTTTCCCGATCTCATCCTTGAACATCAAATTTACCAACCACTGGTAGGTGGCCCCCGTGTTCTTCAGGCCAAACGGCATAACCTTGAAGCAGTAGATGTCTTTCACCACTATGAAGGCTGTGTGAGGCCTATCCTCTGGCGCCATGGTGATCTGGTAGTACCCCTGAAAGGCGTCCATCATGCTTAGCATCTCGCAACCCGCCATTGAGTTAACGAGTTGATCGATACGGGGTAAGGGGTATGGATCCTTTGGGCAGGCTTTATTGAGGTCAGTGAAATCGTTGCACATTCTCCATTTCCAGCCAGTCTTTTGCACAAGGACCACATTGCACAGACAGTCCACGTACTGAACTGGGGTTACGTAGCCCACATCGAGGAGTTTATTGACTTCGCCTTCGATGATCTAGTTTCTCTCCTTGCTTTGGACCCTTAACTTTTGCTTGATGGGCTTGTGAGTCAGATCGAGCCCGAGGAGGTGGCAGATGACCTTCGGATCGATGCCTGATAGGTCCTTTGTTATCCAAGCAAAAATGTTAACATTTTCTCATAGGAATTCGATCATCATGATTTCATGTTCGGGATACATGTTTACTCCGATGCGCGTGGTTTTGCTGCTCTCACCTGGTACCAACGACACTTTCTTAGATGACTCGGAGGGTTCGAGTCGCTCGACGAGCTTTCTCTTCCTCGCTATTTGGAAACCCTCTTTGCCTGACAGAGAGGTAGGTAAATCAATCTCCTCGTCATCATAAGTTTGGAGGTCAAGGCATTCGTCGACCCCCTTATCCTTGGGCTTTTTCAGGGTAATGGCATAACATGCCCAGTTGTCCACTACGTCGCACCCAAATTCCCCGACCCCATTCGAGGTTGGCATCTTGATCTTTTGGTGGAAGGTGGAGATGATGGCACGGAATTGGATGAGGCCGGGTCGGCCGAAGATGATGTTGTAAGGTAAGGGCATGTTTAGGACTACATACTCGACCTCTTGGGTTACCCGACACGGGTCAGTTCCCAATGAGGTGAGTAGCCGAATGCACCCTAAAGGCAAGACCTCGGATCCGCCGAATCCTTGAAGTGGAGTTCGGATGGGATCGAATTTCAAGTTGTGTAATTACATTTTAACAAGCGTAGACTAAAGGATAATGTTGGTAGAGCTTCCATCATCGACAAGGAATTTGGTTACATTATAGTTGGCCACGCCTAAGGTCACCACCATCGGACAACTAGGCGCATCGCCTTCCCGATGGGGGCCTGGACGGCTATCGCTATCGCTAAAGCTAACCTCCTGCCCTACCCAATCCTCACCCTGTTCGATCCAATAGACTTCCTCATGCGGGGCCCTCGTTCTCCCGAGCCACTCTCCGGTGAGTCCTCTTACGAGTGGTATTGGAGTCGTCGCCGATATGGCCACTAGCGATCATGTAGATCGTGATGTGGGTGGCGTCGTTGTTGTTGTCTTTTCTCTCGAGCGGCTGCTTCCCGGATCGATGGGTCGGTGACCTGGATCGGGATTTGGAGCACTCTCGAGGTCGACCGGCCTTCTTAGAGAAGTGGTCTAGTTTACGAACGAACTCTTTCAAATGCCCACCGTAGATGAGTCTTTCGATCTCATCGCGAAGGGCGTTGCATTCCATGGTGGTGTGGCCATGCTGTTGGTGATAGCCATCGAACTTTCCTGACTTCTGAGCCTTCGGACCTTTGCGGATGGTCTTCGGCCGTTTCAGAAGTTTCTTATCCATGACCGTGAAGATTTGTTCGACGTTCGTGTTCAAGGGGATATAGTTTCATCAGTCGATCTAGGTTGCCGGATCGACTTTCCCCTTGTTCTTCTTGGGCTTGTTCCCTCTCCGATGGGGGTCGAGCCAGACCCAAAATCATGCCCCTCCAGCCGGTGCTGGCGTATGGGTCCGTGAGCGAGGGCCATCTCGCATAAATCCTCGGGCGATATCTTGAATCTCAGTCAGGTTTCGGGGTTCGGCCCTGACGATCTCATCCGCCCAATTACGGTTACGCAATGCTCGATGGACGATCGGCAGCAATGTATCCATCGTCTGGTCCTCAACCCGGACCACTTCCCTCAAGAACCTGGTGAAGAAGTCCCGAAGGGATTCACCATCTTCTTGACGAAGATTGTTGAGGTATGAGGGCAGCAGTTTCTCTCTTGACATGGAGGAGAAATACGCCAAGAATCGATCTACAAAATGATTATAGGTCGCGATGCATCGAGGCGGCAGGCGGATGAACCAGTCCTGCGCTGGGCCCATTAACGTGGTGACTAAAAGTTTAGCCCAAAATTGCGGCGAGTGGGGGTGCAGCAGCATCCTGTTCTCAAAGGTTGTCACGTGCTTTTCGGGATCGGTTGTCTCGTTGTACAAAGACAGACCGGTGGGGATTCTCTCTCCGTCGTAGGTCATACGGAGGATGTCCTCGGAGAAGGGGGAAGCTTCCTCCCTGTCGCTCCGAAAGCGCAGAGAGAGTCGATTCATTCCCTCTCGCAGATCGGCCTGCCTCTGAGAGATGTATGAGCCCCGATCTCCCAGGCGGTCTTGGTCCCTCCTTCTCGACGGGTCGATGTGTCGATCCGGCACGTACCTTTTTCGGGCCGTGGCAATCCTGGCCGCTTCTTTCCTTGCGGATCGAGCTGGGATGCAGTTCCGCAGGTCATCGAACTCCTCGTGGTTCTCATCCACCATGTTTTTGCCGCGATTGGCATGGCTAGGATGGTCGGATTCGTCTTGGCCCTCGGGTAGGCCATGTTTGCTCCCCGCGGGGGGCGGTGGTGGAGGCGCGAACCTCGTGGCCTGCCTTGCGCCCTTCTGGGGGCCGAACCCCCAAATGACTTGGGGCGCTTGGCCGTCACCCGATTGGAAAAAGTAGGGGATGGGCTACCCGAATGTAGGGACAGAAGGCCTAGTGCGCATTGGGAACGACGGGGCTTGGAATGGTGACTAGGCTTACCCGACGTAGTTCCGAGCATCTGGGTCTGCGTCCTTCCGGGTGGGCCTATTCGATCTCGACCCACCGTTGTTCGATCTCGGCCCACCATTGGTCGTCTAGGGGGTGAACCCCCAAATGACTTGGGGCGCTTGGGTGATGGTGATCCTAGGGGTCGTCGCTGGCTGGGGCAAGATGACACTGGCGGTAGTGCCAAAATTCCCAGCTACAGGAAGAGCAGTGGAGGTGTTGCCAAGCGGCGCATTAGCATCATGCCTGTCTTTAGCGACCTCCTCCATGTCGTCATCGCGAATGGTCAATCTTATGTTCACCATTGTTGTGAGCAGGGTCTGTAGGTGTTTTTCCCTTCTAGATCAAAATGAAGAGAGAAAGAGAGTTTCCCACAGACAGCGCCAAACTGATCCAGTTCAAAATTGGTTTTGCTGAGTTGGAGGTCTAGCTTGAAATCTTGGGTCGATCGGTCAAGAATTTGTAGTGGTGGGCTCTTTGATCGATCTGAAAACACTCAAGCACACGTAAGCTCAAAGGCCAAATTGGGGGACTTGGGGTTGGGCCGAAGTTTGGCTCTCCGACGCTCAAGTCAGTATAAGGAGCGTGTTTAGAGAGAGAAATAATGCAAGAGAATGCTATTAAATGCTCTTAAATTCGCTTACCAACTACTGTTGAAGGGAGTCATATTTATAGCCTTGAGTGATTAACACAGTAGTGTGTGTACGGCAGCTATGCATTAAATGTGATCGAGAGTTAATCCTAATTAGGAAACGCTCGATCCCACCAAGGGGTATAAAGTGCGCCAATTCACCCTTTTTGGTAAGACCTAGCGCAGTAGGCATTAAATGAGTCGGCTTGCGTCTGTACCAGAGAATAAGAGTGGGACATGTGTCTTGATAGCAATGTGTCTTGGGTGTGCGGAGAAGGGGCTTGACGTGCTGCGTCTGCGATCGGGATCGATATCCTCTAAGCCTTATCGGTCCCGCCAAAGGAGACCAAGAGGTTGGACCCTTCGGGGATGGAACCTGACCAGGTGGGAGCTGACCCGAATCGATCCGACCCTATGACCTACTTGCCCGATCCGGGCTCACGTGAGGTGGGGGTGGATTTTGAGGTTGAGGTCGAGATGGTCCTTGGGGCGCGAATCTCAACTCGGATTGGTCAAGGTGACGCGAGGTCCATGTGGCTCCGTGTTGGGCACTCCAAGTGGCCCAGTAATATTATGTCATATCAACAAGGATATTAAGATATATACTATATACAGTATAGTAATATTTTTAAGTTTTATATCATTATTAATAAATTATAACCATTAATAAACATATACTTGATATTTTATATTATGTATGAATATTATTAATTATAGTATAATAAACTATAAATCATATAATTACACAATACAAATAATTAATTAATATTTTATTAAGATATATACTTATTAATTAGTTAGTATGACATATGATTTATTATTTTATTACATTAAATATTTTAATGAATATATTTTTGTATTAGAAATATTAAATGGTTTAATGTGTCAATGTAAAATAATATATTATTAAGATATATTATGATACAAAATTTAGTAAGGATTGTACATGTATTATAGATAATATATAATATGGTATAAATTAAGATATATACTATGTAATTAATTATTTATTATAGTAGATTGAGTCTATTTTTTATTAAATCATTTGTTTGAACAAATATTATATTTTATCATAGTAACCTGTTAAAGTATTGTATATAATGATATATTATATATATGTTATTGTAATTATTGAATTGCAATATTATTAAATCATATTTATTATCAAAATAAGTAGATAAAAATTTATAATATATCATATATTTAATGACTAAATCATATAAATGTATATTAATTTACTATATATATATATAATACATATATAAGTATTTTATATATATATATATATATATATATATATATATATATATATATATTAGCTTACGAGCCGGCTTGCAAGCCTCGAGTTTCAAAGAAATAGGCTTGAGCTTGCCTTGACACACAACTCGAGCTCGATTAAGCTCGGTTTGAGCTTGACATCGTCCGAGTTCGAGTCGAGCTAGCTTGAGCTCGGCTTATGCGGCTCACAAGCTAACTCGGCTCGGAGCACACCCCTACCTACTTGTTACATACATAAATATACGTAACACCATAAATAAGGTTCTACGATTATACATTCATCAACAAAATCCCATAAAAAGTTGCCAAATGATGTTTTCCAAGCCTAAAAACCTGAACAGTCTCGAAACGACTAGCAAGTGGATACACTGAGGAATTTCTCGCCGTAAACTTTCCTGTCTTCAAACAAACCCCTTTTCGGTACTTAAATCTTCCGTTTCTCAACGAGCTCATCAACAAAGCGGTCGAGCATTTCAATTTTAACATGCGGCATTACGACAATATGTGCCATGTTTCCCTCACATTGGAGATGCCAGTGGCCGATGAAGTCTTGGTCCTGCGGCTGCTCAAACACAACAGTGATGCTCATCTCATTGAGCAATGCACTTATCCCGGCATTTTGAAGACGACCTCTCAAGTAACGAGCGTTTTTGACGCACTCTTGAACCTCGTCTTGAAGTCCTTTGCGACCTTTCACGTTTAAGATATACCATAGGATCATCGGAACGTGTCCATTCCGACTACCGGCAATGGTGTTGTCAGTACCTCCTATGTACTCGATGCTCCAGGACAGAATGTCTGCGTGTTTCTTTCTTGTTAGCACCACACCGCAAGGCATAGGGCAGCTCAGGAATTTGTGGCCTGAAATGCTTACGCTTCCAAATGGCTTGTTGAAGGTGTGTTTTGGTGCCTATATATATAGTTAGAGCAAGAGAATGTGTGGATGAGAAATTGATGATGAATTGATTGATGAGAGAGAGGGAGAGACAGAGAGAGAAATAAGTTTAAGGTTACAAACTAATTTATGATAACATATTTACTGTAAGGAAATAATTAAATCTTTGTGTTACTAATTAAAGGGAATTAAGATTGAACAAGGGAACTATCAAATATTTGAGTACCTGCTTAAGGAAAGGGATAATAAGGCCTGATAATGCAGCATCACAATGAATGTAAAAGTGATTCTTTGAGAAGCCGCAATCTTCAAGAGTCTGTATCACAAGATCAAGATCGTCCACAGCTCCCTTGAAAGATGTTCCTGCAATTTATTTAAGATATGTAAATGTAAAGGGTTTCAATTTATTTAACAAATATTCATGTAATACTTGGGGATCGTAAGAGGGTAAAATCTTCTATTTCACTTTTTGTATCAAATAATAATGGGATAATTACGAACAGCCCCCTAAAATTTGATGAAATTACAGATTATCCCTTGAGGTTTGAGAAATTACGAACTCTCTCCTGGGTAAAGGTCAGGGTTCGTAATTATCCCAATAATGAATACCTAGGGTAACATTGATGATGGCTGGTTTATCCTTGTTGAGAAGCAATTTGTCTCTAAGGTCTGTACAATCCATCTCCCCATTAGCTAAGGATGCTATTGCTTCACACTGCATTCTGTACATTCTTGCTATCTTGAATATTGAATAGTGTGATTCTCGAGATGTATACAGAATCCCATTCGGGAGCAATTCTCTCCTGTCAAAAATATATACAAATTTGAGCTAATTTGAATCAACTTATATATGTACATATTGTGTGTGTGTGTGAAGATATATAGTGAAATAATACTGAGTACCCCTGCAGAAGGCCATGAAGATTGCCTTCAGTGCCACCATTGGTGACATAGCCCCAGTACTCATCCTTTTCAATTCCCCATAATTGGGCAAACCAATCTAATACGCCCACCTCAAAGGCTCAAACCCTTTGGAATGAAAGCCAATCTTGTAATTCGTGAATGGATCACCAACGTTGTTCATGTTGAACTGCAGAAAAGTATGTAAGGCATCCTGATGATCACCGCATTTTTGGCTCAGCGCATAACCTACAAAACCAACAAGTGATTCATAAAGCAAGAATTCATGTATTATAAATTGGGAAAAGAACACATAGTCCAGTGCAGACGGATGGATTCAGGATTTTTGATTGAGAATGATGAGAATTTTAATCAATTAATTAAGGGGAGGAATAACAAATTTTCTAAATAAGGAAAATTGTTTATTTCATCCCTCAGCTATGTTGAACTTGCGATTACTGGACATAATTTTTTGTTTTTGCAAATGTAAGCCTCCGATTTTTAAAATCATGAAATTAGAGGACAATTTTTTGCCGGAAATTCCTTTTCTTTGCCTAGATCGTTGATGCGGCAGCCAGAAAGATACATTGGCGTCCACGCGGGATAATTTGGCCAGCTTAGAGAATTTTGAAGAAAAAAAAAGAAAAATATTTGGTTTCAGCATCACAAATCATATGCAATAAATCAGACCCATTTAGTTTCAGCATCAGACAAATCAAAAAGAGAAAAAATGAGAACCCGTTTAGAGAAACTCTAAGAACTTCAAAACCCCTGTGAGATTTCTCCTTAGAAATTGAGAAAAATGGGAAAACAAAAGAAAAAAGTTGATCCCAACTGCTTCTTTTCTCCTCAAGACCTGAACCCAGCAGCCCACCATCTCTCTCTCTCCAACTTTTTTCTGTTATCGTCGGACAAAAAATAATCGCCCCCAAACGAGGCAAAAATTGTCAAATGTGACGATTTTCCATCGATCCATTTGAGGACATCTTCATTTTGCTAAGTCTCTGAGTTATTACTTATTACACTCGAGCTCGTGAACGAGAGGCCCAATTGGGACGAATGACCTCCCCTGTACGTCCCCTCATAGATTACCCATGTACTTCCCCTCCAGCTCTTCAAATGCCGTCCCCTGATTAAAACAATTTGCGACGATTCTACAGCTATGAGGTGGGCGAGAGGCCATTGGTAGTGCAGTGGGAGTTCTTCCGTTGAGCATTTGAAACTCTTACAGAAATGGAGTTTTGACGGAAAAAGATATAACTTGATGATATACGATATGTGGAATCTTTTTCTTTTCTTTTTTTTTTTTAAACTTTCCGAGCTGGCAAAATAATCCTATGTGGCTGCCAACGTGCCCCTCCGGCTGCCATGCCAATAACTCAGGCGAAGAAAAGGAATTTCTGGCAAGAAATTGTCCTCTAATTTTATTATTTTAAAATTTGCAGACTTACATTTGCAAAATCAAAAACTTATGTCCTGTAATTGCAAGTTCAACATACTGACGGATGAAGTAAATAATTTTCCCTTCTAAATATTATGTACAAAAATTAAAGAATTTTTATAAAAAAAAAGAAATTATGTATATGAATTTTCCTTTAAAGTCGATCGAGAATTCAGTATGGGAGGTTGAAATATGAAAATATGGCAAGTTCGATTGGGAAAAGTGAGACACGTAGTCTTTTTGGATGTGATATGAAGGTATGACAGACCGGACCGGCCGGTCGGACCGGTTCGACCGGTGATCGGCCGCCTCTCCGGTCCGGGTGACCCCTAAAAATCAGTCCCTCCACGGATCAGTCTAACCCGGGGCGAACCGGTCGAAAACCGGTGTCGGAACCGGACCAGACCGGTTAGCGGGCCGGCTGGCCCGGATGTTTGGTTTAAAAATTACAAAACTAGCTTTATTATTATGGGAGGTTGAAATATGAAAATATGGCAAGTTCGATTGGGAAAAGTGAGACACGTAGTCTTTTTGGATGTGATATGAAGGTATGACAGACCGGACCGGCCGGTCGGACCGGTTCGACCGGTGACCGGCCGCCTCTCCAGTCCGGGTGACCCCTAAAAACCAGTCCCTCCACGGACCAGTCTAACCCGGGGCGAACCGGTCGAAAACGGACCGGACCGGTTAGCGGTCCGGCTGGCCCGGATGTTTGGTTTAAAAATTACAAAACTAGCTTTATTATGAGGCTGGTAGGTTTCGAACACGGCACCATTGGGATAAAAGGTGGAGAGTCTAACCAATTATGCTGCATCAATTGTTAGCATATATTGTTCAAATAAAAATTGAAATGCTTAAGATCACTCCGGAAATAATTAGACAAACTAATGTGTAATATTTTACTTTTTATAAATTATATTTATAAAATATGAATATATGTGTGATAATTTTTATTTATTTTTTCACATAAAAGTATAATATAGTTAAATCAATCTTTTATCAATATGGTTAATTTGCTAAATATTAATTATTTTGCTTTTTAGTGTTTGTAAATTTATAACTTGAAAATTATTATTAGAGATGGTATTTGAAAATTAATAAGAAGTTGAAAATAATTTAAAATTAAAGTGGGATTATATCTATTTTTTATATTATTTAGTTTATTTGGCTATTTTTAATTAATATTTATAATATTATATTAATATATATAATTAATTTAATTATTATATAATTATGACGTCACATCGGTTCGACCACCGGTCGAACCAGTAAAACCAGTAACCAGTAGGGCTTCCGGTTCGACGTCCGGTCCGGGTTTTAAAACATAGAGGTATGTAGTAGAAAAGTGACAACACGTAGTCTTTTTGGAGTGCATGAGTTGTTCACAATAAGTTCTAATAAAACTTAGCAAGAAAAAATATATGAAATCTAGTTATAAAATAGGGGTAATTACGAACAACTCCTTAGGTATGGTGAAATTATAAATTTCCCCCTAACCCGTTATTTTCTCCATTAAATTTAACAAAATATATGATTTTACTATTCTACTCCTTATATATTGAAACTCAAGGGGTATATATAATAAAAGTTCAAAGGGGAGTGGGCAGGCGGGCCACTTTGCTTGACTTGACTTTTGAAACTTGTTACTCTGGTGAGGGACTCTTTACAATCTTAATAGTTCCATGGGTTGATCAGTCATTAGGGAAACTTTCCTATGCCTTTAGGCTATGTTTTAAAACCCGAACCGGACATCGAACCGGGACCCCTTACTGGTTATTGGTCCAACCGATATGATGTCATAATTACGTAATAATATATTTAACTATATATATATATATATAAATTATTCAATTATATAGAATATTATAAATATTAATTAAAAATAATCAATTTAGTTTAATAATATAAAAAAATAGATAAAACTATAAATCACTTTAAACGATTCACTAATTTTCAAATAATGAAATTACATATCTCATGATAAATCTACAAAGATAAAGATCAAATATATAACTAAATAGCAAAATAATCAACATTAACAAAATTAGTAATATAGATAAAAGATTAGTTAAACAAATGTTATATATACTTTCTATTTTAAAAATAAAGAAAAAGTTATCACACAAGTGTCTATATTTTTATAAATATATATTATAAAAAATATTTTATCTAGGATTAAATTAAATTCTTTATAATAATAATTGAAGTCATAATTAATATTTTTCTAGAACTCAATTTAAAAATGTAAACTTTGTAAGCTTATTATTTCGGCCCGGGGTTTCAAAACACAGCCGGCATGGGACCGAAATAGCATCATAGAAGAAAGATTAATAGCCGAACCAACTGACATAGCTAGATCATCACAAAAGATTCTAAACCTTTTGCTCTCAAGTGCTAGTATCAAATCAAGGAGCCTTTAACGGCGATTCGCCGGGAGTTAATGCAAGTACTGATATTCTTGATGGGTTTCATATAATTAAATACTTGAACTTTGTTACTATCTAACATTCTTTTTTATTTTTTTCAAGAATACTACTTGATATTTAGATATTTTTATGATGAACTAATTTCATACCTAGAGTTTATAAATGTTAATGTTTATTTTTTTTTATATTGAGTATGCATGTTTATATTGAGATGTTATTCTCTATATGTAAGGTAAATTCATTAGGGATTACCAACGCTTGAAATATTTATTTAGATAACTCTCATTGACACTTATGTTAATTTACTAATGCATTGATTAACATTGGAGTGTTATAGTTTTCTATTCCGTAGGAAAATTTTGTAATTTCAAACGAATAAGTTTAAATAAACTTATACAAAATATACATAAAAATAAACCATAAAAATATAAGGTAGAATTTGTAATTTTTTTTTATCATACTTTATAGGAATAAATATGCATGAAATATTTATGTCAACTTATACTTATAAATAAAATATAAATATTGTATTAAACTATAAATTTTCAAATAAAAAAATACAAAATCAACTAACATTACAAATATATCATTATAATTTCAGTATTATTACAATATGCCCGTAAGGATAGAATTGGAATTTTTAAAAATAATTTTGCTGACGTCATTAAAATTTAACACCGTAATTAACGACTATTGCAATTTGAAAGAGAAAGTGTAAACCACATAGGGGTGTTCTTAATTTCTCAAACCTCAAGGACCATGCCTCAGGAGATTATTCGTAATTATCCGTAAAATATTAAGTACTTCATTCTCAATTTGTAATTTTAAGTTCAGAATTCATTTCTAATTTGCAAAAGTATCCGATGAATAAACATAGTTTTCTTAACCCTAGGCTATGCCCAATTGCCCACAAGGAAAAAATATTCTAATTACCTAGAAAACGATGGACTTTTCCCCCGAGATGTTCTTGAAATTCTTTCAATATTTCTGCCAAACAATTCATTCTATCGACAACACACTCTTCATCGCCTGGCTCCACTACAACATAAGCCTCTCTTTTTTTCGCATTCTTGCAATTATCTTTTCCCGTAATAACATCTCTACGTGGACCCATAGAAGCGGACAGCATCGACATTGTTGCAAACTCGAAAATCTGCAAAAAATAGAAAGAATTAGTACGAAATATTAATAAATAAAGATAGAAAGGAAAAAGGCCCCTCTTTTATGCGTTTCTTGTATTGTATTGCCGTTTCTCCTTGTTTCATTACCTCTTAACTTAATAAGTGGCCTGAAATCGCAATGTTTTGAACTCATCTTGAACTAGTTCCTTTTTATAGTCCCCAAACTATGCACTTTCGTGAGCAATGTGGTTGTTGCTCGCTGTTATTTAGCACATTTTTTTTATTTCCACTTTAAAGTAAGATTATCTAACTTCATAGGTTTTTAATTAGAGACCGTAATCAATGCCAGGTATAATTATGTTACTCTGGCAGTTAATTGTAGCTAACTAGCAGGATGGGGTTAAGACTTTGATAATGGATCAGATCAAATAGATATGGTTCCAAGGGACAAAATTGATGAACATTAATTGGATAAACAAAAGTTTTGGAAACGGAAACATATGTACTTTCAAGATTAACAATTGTAAAATTATAACTAACTGCTCATGTTTTGTTCTAAACCTCGTTTACTAGTTTTCTTTTGATGGTTTACCCTTTGTTTGGTAACTCCAAAAAATAGCCCGAATGAGTTATCACAGAAATAAAAGAGATCAAGTAAAGAAAAAAGTAACACAGAATTAAGCGAGAGATAAAACAGAGATATAAAATGTGCCAAACCCCTAGCCCTAAATAGTCTTTTTCAAAACTATACTATTAAATTTCTTTTTTCTTGGTCAGCTATTAAATGTCTTCCTGTATTAATTAAAAAAAATTATCTTCTAAACTTTCATATGTTTATAATTTCTAATAAACCAACCAAATCAATACATGATCCCACCAATTTCTTTTTATAATCCCTAGTCCGATTAAACGTGGTAGACCAGACAACACGTAACTCGTTCACAATCACGTAGGTTGACCATGCATTATTGAGAATCATCGGAAATGTCCAGAAACATAACTACGTCTATACATAAACTTGTAAAAAGGAGAAAAAAGCTTAAATGATCCAAAAAAGATGTATAATGAAACAGGCTGTAAGAGATGGTCCCTCTATAACTATGAAAATGCATGTGTTCCCACCAAAAAAAAAAAAAAAAAAATTAAAATGCATGTGAATAACAAGTTGCAAATAATTTCCCAACGATAATCGATTGCTTTGTCTCTTTAAAAAACCATATACTCTTTAAAAAAATTTAGGGAAAATATCATTTTTTCGTCCTCTACAGATGTCTTTTTTCGATTTTGGTCCCGAACTTTTCACTTTTCTCACATTGCATCCTTTATGCTTCAAAAAATCTCAATTTCAATCCTTTATCTAACGGACGTTAATTTTTTAACGGAAAAAGGCGCGTGTCACTCACGCTCCCTGAATAAATGTAAGTGGCGCGTGAGTGACACGCCTCTTTTTCCGTCAATTTTTTAACGTCTGTTGGCTAAAGGATTGAAATTGAGATTTTTTGAAACATAAAGGGTGTAATGTGCGAAAAGTTGAAAGATCAAAACCAAAATCGAACGAGGGCATCTGTAGAGGACGAAACATGATATTTTTCCAAAATTTTAATATTTAAGATATTATTAAATAAGTTTTTATTTTTATTTCGAGCTATCCTGTTTTCTCTAATGTAGAGTCGCCCATTTTAGTTATGTAGCTCTTGCGTTTAAATGTAGCTAACTAGAAGGTTGGGGTTAAGACTTTGGGAAGGAAAGTCAAAATTGCAAGAGATCAAATAGTTACGGTTTCAAGGGACAAAATTGGTGAATATTAATTGAACAAACAGTTTAAAATTAGAACTAAAAGGCCAACGAATTAAAAAAAACCCAGAAAATTGATTTAAGAGTCAAGAATTATAATAAGGGACAGTTTGAAATAACTCCCCATCAGTTTGAAATATTTTTACTTAACTCCCCACAAAATTATACTACATAATAAGATATAAATACGACATTAGAATGTTTTAGTACTACATTTTGTGAAAATTATATAACATATTTTGAGAAGTATTATAAGTACTAAATTATGTGAAAATCATACGACGTTTTACCAAAATCGGGACATAAGTAAAAATATGATTTCCAATTGGGGATTTATCCCACATTACCCGTTATAACTACTACTAAAGGAAAAAAAATTGAGCCCAGGTAAAAGATATAAATTAAGAATCCTGGAACTTGTTTGAAGTTCTTTCAAAAAAAAAAAAAAAAGGAACTTGTTTGAAGTGATTAGCGAAAAATTAATAATAAAGAAAAATTGTTCATTTTATCTGCCCGAAATATCCGACTTGAAATCTCCAGACATAGTTTTGGAATTTTGTAAATGTAGGACTTTAATTTTAGATTTGGTAAAATTATAGGATAAAGGACCACCGAAATCTCCTTTCACCCACTGGAAATAATGACATGTCCTTCGGAATGACACATTGACTGCCATGTGGCAACTTTTTTCCACATAAAAAAATATAAAATGAAGAAAATTTTAATGGACAATATGGAGCAAGAACACATCACCAACTACATCGAGTACCCCTAGGCAAAAGCCTTATTGGAACGGTCTGAGGGCCACGTACGACTCAAGTGGAAACAAACTTCAAACCTACAACCTCACAGTTAGGGCAGATAGTTTGAAACAAGGAGCAGACACAATAAAGTAGTACTACAGCAATCCACAAAGAATTTGGAGAGAGATTGAAATCAGGCAAACTTAATCTAATGACCCACGAGGAGGACATTCTTATTTTCAATCACCTCAGATCTAAAATGGGTCTATTCCAGTTTCTTGCTGGAGTGGATGAGAAATACGACATAAAACGGAGAGACTTCTTAAAGGAGAGCCCCTCATCGTCAGTCGAGAAGGCGTATGCCACTATCTAGCGAGAAGGAATGAGGCAAGAGATTATGGGTGACAATCGGATTTTATCACAGGCGAATAGCTCCTACGTAGGGGTTGGTCTCGTCGCCCAAAATCATCCAAACTTTGGAAAGGACTTACGCCTACGAAGCAAGGGGACACCGCCAAGCTCCGGTCAGGACAGTCGAAGCGGGGTCCTGTCTCATCACGCCAGAGCTGCTGCATTCCTTGCCAGAGCTTGACTCGCTGCTATGTTTGGCCATGGTCGGGAAAGGTATGGGTAGATGATGAGTAAAGAGTTGAATCCCTAAAGGATTGTAACCTGCTCTGATACCATGTTGTTAATTGAGAATACCATGATTTAGGGAAGAATTTTCTATTGATTCACTGTATTTCTGTGTATTACATTGTACTAAGGAATAGCTATATAATATGCACAAGCTAAACTATATACGGAAAGTTAATGTCAAAGAGTAGAGAAATCGGAGATTGGGTTGGGAGAAATCATTGTACTAGATTTGTATTGAATTCTATATGTTACAAAGTATACACAAATACAATGAATAAATAGGAGAGAGCCACTAATCACAACCCTAATTACAGTCTCGTATACAAGGAAGAAACAATCAAATATAATCTTTCCATAAATGAAAAGATCCTTCAACACCCCCTCTCAAGTTGGATCATAGGGGTCGAACATGTTCAACTTGGATAGTAACTTATGGAAAGCTTGACTGCTCACAACTTTGGTTAGGATATCTGCCAGCTGGTCTTCTGACTTCACAAATGGGAGCTTGACTATCCCAGTTTCAATTTTTTCCTTGATGAAGTGCCAGTCAACCTCCACGTGCTTTGTCCGATCGTGTTGTACCGGATTATGGGAGATACTGATTGTTGCTTTGTTATCGTATAACAGTTCAATTGTTTCTTCTGTAGGGAACCCAATCTCGTCGAGGAGCTTTCGAACCCATAAGATTTCTGCAATTCCCTGTGCTATGCCTCTGAGTTTAGCCTCAGCTCAGTTGTGGTGAGGAATCGGGGGAAACCTGATGTACTACGGGGTATCTAGAGCTATTCCTTCTTTCAGGGCTATATCTGCTTGGTGGAATGCCTCTGTTTCTCCTGGGAGGTAAAATATATGTACCATGTATGGAAACAGATGAGTCAGAGTTACTAACCTCAGGGATATTTGAAGCCGGGGGTTGTTCCTCCGAGGCGAGTGAGAGAGATGGAGTTGTAGTTTCTATCTGTGGGATGTATTCCTGTAGTGGCTCTAGCCAATCGCACATCTAATTCATTCCTTCATTTGTATCCTTCTCCCCCTGAAGGGATGTTGTAGCACCCGGAACGCTAGATAGCCACATCCCCCGCACTATAGTTAAATCCACATACGGAATGGACGATCCATACATGAATCAAGCCTACAGCGAACGGGAGACAATAAAAAAAAATGACACTCTAGCTAGGCAGGACTAACCCTCAATTCAATTAAAACATGCATAAACCATAAACGGAAGCATAAAATACATACATTCATTTCATTATCATCATTCCAATTCATTTATTTCAACTCCAAATATACCATTTCAAGATTCCATAACAATCTCATAAGTTCTAAGATCAAGTCAAAAAAATATATATCTATATAAGTACCATAATAACTACAAGCATAATGTAATGATGTGTACATATGCAATAACAATTATATGAACCGTGCTAGACCCGAAAAGGAAAGACCGACTCAATCCCGCCTAGCATGCACCCTGCAAACCTGAAAATGTGAGGTGTCAGTCTATGAAAGACTGAGTGAGGGGTTTATAAATAAATATTAGCACAATTACCATGCAAGCCATAATCTCGGGTAAGATTTTATAAAAGAAACAATATAAGTTCAAGAATAGAATACTTTCTCGCCCGAGATTACAACTAATCCAATTTAACAATATAGTCATTAGCAATTCTATTCAATCCGTGGCCCGACGAGTGAGGACAGTCTCCAACCTTTCTCCCAATAGTGAACAATACATGCTTTAGTTTACATTCAAGGGTGATCATGCAATTCATTACAGTGCACAAGTAGCAGTTTCATGAACCCTTTTTCCTTCGGGTGATGGTGGGCTTGCAAGACCCAACCATCCAATCATGGTGTACGTCGGGAAAATGACTCCCACGCACGGGATTTCTTCCTCCACCAAACCTCCTGGTGGATTCAGAGGTGATCCCAACATGGTGAGGATAGTGAAAGAGTTACCCGTCAGCCCTTGCTTTTCCGGTTGGCTCAATACACTACCCTCAGGCCCACAGTGAACAATATACTCACCCAATCATGGTTGATTCAAAACAATAACATGGCTTGCTTGATTCAATACAATAACTTGGCTTGCTTACAATCGTTTTAGATTTGGAAAACTATAGATATAAATATACATTTTGGCCGAAAACATCACATAGGGTTGTATGGTTCTATATATCTAGAAATTAAACCTCACCTGATGAGCGACGGAACAAGATAAGGATACAACAAATGTCCATACGATCGATAATCTCTGCCCTGGAGAAGAACTGGACAAGAAAGGAAATAACTGGAACTCGTGAGACGAGACTCAATATGAGACCAAGTATGACGCACGGTCATGCTCATGTAAATAAATGAACTAGCAATCAGGTGACATTTAGCATGTATGAAAACCAAATAACGCCTAAGACGTGAAATTCATATCAAGGAATCATGTATTCATATTATTCAATTATTTCAAGTTCAATTCATATAGGGCATGGAGTCACACAATCATGTTTGAGCAATTAAGTACCAAGAAGTGTCACATGGGGCATAATTATCAATTAACTAAGCATATATATCATATAATTCACATATGGGAGCCAAGAGAGTGAAAGGAAAGCAAGAAGAGAGGTTTTGGTGAAGTTGGGCAAAACTGGACAATATTCGGAAACGTACACGCTGTAGGAAAACTGAAATATCTTGAGTTCTAGAAGTTGGAAATGATTTTTTCTTATTGGGAATGAAACTATACAAGTAGACCTTTAAAATGATATACGGCTCGTTTTCTAGTTCAAAGCGAGGTGAAAATGGCGTACGCCCGAAGTTGGATGAATGCAGATTGTCGGTGAAGTGGCGACACCAAAAAGAATGGATTATTTATCCCAAATGAAAAAATATAATGAGGTGATTCCAATTGTAGGTTGTTCTATACTTCAATATTTTTCCAACAGTTCAAAAATCAGGTCAATCGGAGTTCGTTTGAGGTGTAGACGGAACAAAACAAACTTAGGATGAAAATAGGGGAAGATCCACGGCCGTGGATTTTCCATGTACAAAAATCCATGCCCGTGGATTCCTATGCCGAAAAACCAAGATTTCTGGACTCAAATCCACGGCCGTGGACAAAAATCCGTGCCCGTGGATCATGCTACAACAGCAATACAAAGGAAAAACAGGGCAGGCCTGAAATTGGCTCCCAAACCCACCCGAAACCAACCACAACAATTAAATACACTCCAAACCAACATATATCATGTATATAACTCATATACTCCATGAAAACATGCTTTGATTCATAAAAATTCATCAATCAAAACCCATATAATTTCATGTATCCAACTCTCATATAATTCAAGAGTTCTTGCAAGTTCCAAGTCTAAAGACTCTAGGCAAGCTTCTAATCCACAAATAATCAAGGAATCACAACATACTCATCAAACCCTACATCACACACCTTAAGAGATCACGCAAATTCTCCATTTATACCTTCAAGTGAAAGAAAGAATGGATGAAATGATGGTATGATGTTGATGAAGCTTCAAAGCATGCAATCCCTCCAAACTAGCTTGATATGAGATGAAATCTTCCCTTCGCTTCTTAGGTGTTTCAACCGTGATTTAGTAGGTGTGTGTGTGTTTAAAATCTTGAAAGAATATAAGGAATGAAATGAGAGATAAAGATGCAAGAGATGAAATATGCAAAAGTCTTCCACTAACTAAGGTGAATCATCACATTTTGCAACTAAGTCCTTGAAATAATTGAATTCATGCAAGCAAGTTTCATTCCATGGCAATTAATCATCTAACTTCAAATCATGTTATGCAATTAAGTCCCCATATTTATGAAATGATCAAGTAAGACCACATAATAGCAATTAGACACGTTAGCAATTAATTCATGCAAATTTCACGTTAATGAAAATTCATATAAATACATGAAGATATAATACATATAATGTTATGAAAATTATAAGTGAAAACCGGGGCATTACAATTCTCTCCCCCTTAAGAGGACCTGGTCCCTAGTCCCACTGCCGAGTTTTAAAATTATACACAAGCAACAAGAGGGCCCCGTCTGTTAGATAAGTTATGAGAGAGCCCCGTCTCCCTAACATGAAATGAGAGCACCCTGTCTCTCCACAAGAAATGAGAGAACCCCGTCTCTCAAACAAGAAATGAGAGAACCCCATCTCTCTCTCACACACAAAACAACGACTCAAGAGAACAAATTGTAATAGATTCACATAAATGCCACATAGAGCAAGTAAAATTACGTTAATCACATAACTAACACTTATATACCACCAAATTGCAATCAACAAGAAATCAAATACAACAACAATAAAATTCATGATGCATGTGATATGCATGATTAGGTGTACCGTTCACCATTATTCGGGAATCTTTCATGGTAGTGATCCGTTTCAACACTCGATTTGATATTGGAGATTCCTCCACCCAAAGCATCGAACATTGGAATCCTCGAAATCCAATACTTAAATGATAATTTAATCCTGCTTCCATGATCAATTCTCTTTTCCTAACTGGCGCCACGGTCCAAAATCCCAATCTTGGGTTTACACTTGATATTAGTTCAACTCACCTCTCTTTCACCACGAATTATACTCGACTTTTTCGAATACTCAAGTTAATATTTAGTAGCTTGAATTCTAACCTCTAATCCCAAAAGTATTCTCGGTTCATCACGGAAACAACTGATGAGCCTGTAACCTGTCTTATTCATGTGATGTCCAATGCTTGGTTAAATTACTCTGACTCTGTCCGTCACGAAATGCGATAATTAGGCCGGCTTCTCATCACAAATTGTACCCGATTCCTCTACTACTCGATCTAATCTTTAATAACTCGAACCATAGTCCTCCACCTAAAAGTGTCCCTGGTTTATTATGGAAAACAATCGACAAACCCGTATTCTCCTATCCGGTACCTCCCTTACCAAAATTTTTCCTCGAAGTTCTCTTACGTCCCCATCTTTCCCAAGATAAGAAACACGTTAAATAGAGAACTCAATCCGTTCAACCTTGGAAGACTTGAATTCATACGTGTCCGGTGGTAAGAGTCCAATGATGTTAATATTTCAACCCAAGTCGTCATCGTTCATTCTTTACTCTACCTTGTCATTTCAATTCCCAAACACTTCTTGAATACTCACCATCCACTCTTGAAGCACTTACCTCTTCCGATATTATTCCAAAAATTTTACCCTGTCTTATCCATTAATTTTTCAACTCTCTTTGAATCCATATATTCATCTCTCGAGGCACTCGTCTCTTTCAATATTATTCCCGAAGTCTTCCTTACCTTGATCTTGAAATTTCACCGAGTGCTAATTCTCCTACCATTTCTTGAATACCCATTTCCAGTTCTTAAAGTGCTTCTCCTTCTTGAAATTATTCTCAAGATTTTCTCACCCCAAACTTAAAGGTCATCAAATATCATAATCATCTAATTCTTTCCCTTTTTCCATCTTCAAGAAATCCCGTTGTTGGTCACTCTTGCAACTTTGTTACTTCGAGTGGAAGTAATCCATTTGAGCTAATCCATAACTTTGAAGTTATTTTCCGGTCGACTCTCCCCCTTAAGAATGCCTATTCTTATCCGTTGGCTCGTAACATCACTTCTTAAATTGAAAATTCTCAATTCCTTAAATTTAGCTTCCTTGGTATAAATAATTCTAATCATGCCTCTTGTCCGGAAAGTTTCTCATGTTTACCTTTGAAGCGATTGGTGGGAATAATGACCCACTTCCTCTATTCCAACTTCCGGCTACTTTTCCCGGCCTCTCAATAGTTCTTTCCCTTTTTGGTCCATACTTTGCAATCCAATTATTTTCCTTCTCATAATTCAGTTGTGTCTCAGTTGAAGTAATACTTGATAAGTGAGGTGGGGAGAGTTCCTATCAAGTAAACACTTAACAATGCATGTCGGGTTAATATGCCAATGCATGTGTCACACTTGTAAGTAAGAAAAATGTACACGTTGGAACAAATAAGCTCAATAAGAAATGCGTATATAATTAAAGAAATTTAAATAATTTAAACAATATATGATGCACGTGCCATGAATGCGTTGAACCTGTCACCGTAGTTGCATCCTTTAGCTTAGCACTTGTTCTTTGTTTGTTGAATTACAAGCTTGTCTCAAATTGTTGGTCATATCTTGTTTTCCCACGGTCTTCTAAATCTTTAGAACTCTCTATTAACTTGTGCCTATCCATGGCCCGAAATCGACATTTCTCGAATCCAACCCTTTCCCAATTATCGATCTCTAAGTGGTGCCCGAACCTCCACCTGAATTATTTCCTTGATCAAAACTTCCTTGCTTCGACTTGTATAACTTTATGGCCCGAGATTGTGATTCTTGAATTCAAATTCTTCTATACCCATGGAGTTGGTATCTTAATTTCTCTAGAGGAATCAATCTCCAAAGGTTGTCCTAGTCTCCGCCCCTTAGTTGTTACTTTGATCAAAGCTTCCTCGATTTATTCTTTATGAATTCGAATAGTTAAACGAATTCACCTTCTGATTGCTTACACGCTGAACACATAATTTCCCTCCAAAAGTTAATTGTCTTTCTTTACCGTTTCCATTTGTTGCTCCATATCTTCCAATTCAACTTCTTCCTTACTCGAAATTCGTAGTGAATTCAATTTCTCTTTTTCTTAGTATCTTCATTCTTCTTCATCGATCTAACCCCTCAATCCGAAATGCTTAATACCTTCTGGTGAATGTCTATCCAAATTCCTTGAACTCGTCCTATCTTACCCGAAATCCGATATATTTCAGTTCCTCTCTTCCTTCTTTTACTCCAAACTTGGCTTCTAGTAACTTGATTTATTTGGGAGTCCTTCTTTGATGATTTGTTTTGCTCACCGTTCATTGATCTTGATATATTCCAAATCCTCTACTCCGAACTTAAATTCAAATAACTTGATTCACTTGGAAACTCGTCTTTGACCACCTTTGTTGCTTATCTCTCAACAACCGGTTTTTTTTTTCAAGCCCTCTTAATTATCCTCGCTGATCTGAACCTTGAACTAAAGTAACTTTAGGGTTTTCTTCACTTCGCTCCTAGATGGGATGATCCTATGGCATCCGGGTAGACAATCTTCATAGTGTAGGCATGTATGTTGATCCCGTGAATCATAATCATCAGACACCCCAACTTCTACCTCATCGAGGATTCACCATCTACTATAGCTTGTGAAATTTCCTATACATTGACCTCTTATTCCGGACTCTACCACTCGAGCCATAGTCCCACTTAGGAAAGGCCACGACTCCCCAAATTCCCATATATAATCCTGGCACATTCCTTGCATCTTCCACGGTTGAAAGTAAGGCTAGAGATAATTCGTTGTTATCGTGGAAATTGGCCATGGTTTGATATGATCTTCATAGCCTATAAATCAAAAACCAATTCAAGCTAAATGCATGCAGTTAGTACATACCCATGCCACATAACTGATACCAAAGCCACAAATTTGATGCAAAATGTAACAAATAATTCAATAATATTTAAAGTAAAACCAGTTGACGTATAAAATTTCAGCAATTTAATATCAATGAATCAACAACTAATGCCAAGAATCAATGCAATGTACAAATTATCAAATAGTTCAATTAGTTCAAATATATTCAAGTAAGTTCACATAGAATGCAAAACTCTCACATTATCAAATAATCCTATGTCGTACGACTTAGACTCACAAGACATGACACTAGAACCGCGGTTTTGTAACCGGGCTCTGATACCACCTTAGGATGTAGCACCCGGAATGCTAGGTAGCCACATCCCCCGCAATATAGTTCAATCCACATATGGAATGGACGATCCATACTTGAATCAAGCCTACAGCAAACGGGAGACAATAAAAAAAAATGACACTCTAGCTAGGCGGGACTAACCCTCAATTCAATTACAACATGCATAAACCAAAAATGGAAGCATAAAATACATACATTCATTTCATTATCATCATTCCAATTCATTTACTTCAACTCCAAATATACCATTTCAAGATTCCATAACAATCTCATAAGTTCCAAGATCAAGTCAAAAAAATATATATCTATATAAGTACCATAATAGCTACAAACATAATGCAATGATGTGTACATATGCAATAACAATTAAATGAACTGTGCTAGACCCGAAAAGGAAAAACCGACTCAATCCCGCCTAGTATGCACCCTGCAAACCTGAAAATGTGAGGTGTCAGTCTATGAAAGACCGAGTGAGGGATTTATAAATAAATATTAGCGCAATTACCATGCAAGCCATAATCTCGGGTAAGATTTTATAAAAGAAACAATATAAGTTCAAGAATAGAATACTTTCTCGCACGAGATTACAACTAATCCAATTTAACAATATAGTCATTAGCAATTCTATTCAATCCGTTGCCCGGCGAGTGAGGGCAGTCTCCAACCTTTCTCCCAATAGTGAACAATACATGCTTTAGTTTACATTCAAGGGTGATCATGCAATTCATTACAATGCACAAGTAGCAGTTTCATGAACCCTTTTTCCTCCGGGTGATGGTGGGCTTGCAAGACCCAACCATCCAATCATGGTGTACGTCGGGAACATGACTCCCACGTACGGGATTTCTTCCTCCACCAAACCTCCTGGTGGATTCTGAGGTGATCCCAACATGGTGAGGATAGTGCAAGAGTTACCCGTCAGCCCTTGCGTTCCCGGTTGGCTCAATACACTACCCTCGGGCCGAAAGTGAACAATATACTTGCCCAATCATGGTTGATTCAATACAATAACATAGCTTGCTTGCAATCGTTTTAGATTTGGAAAACTATAGATATAAATATACATTTTGGCCGCAAACATCACATAGGGTTGTATGGTTCTATATATCTAGAAATTAAACCTCACCTGATGAGCGACGGAACAAGACAAGGATACAAGAAATGTCCATACGATCGATAATCTCCGCCCTGGAGAAGAACTGGACAAGAAAGGCAATAACTGGAACTCGTGAGACGAGACTCAATATGAGACCAAGTATGACGTATGGCCATGCTCATGTAAATAAATAAACTAACAATCAAGTAGCACTTAGCATGTATTTAAACCAAATAACACCTAAGAGGTGAAATTCATATCAAGGAATCATGTATTCATATTATTCAATTATTTCAAGTTCAATTCATATAGGGCATGGAGTCACACAATCATGTTTGAGCAATTAAGTACCAAGAAGTGTCACATGGGGCATAATTATCAATTAACCAAGCATATATATCATATAATTCACATATGGGAGCCAAGAGAGTGAAAGGAAAGTAAGAAGAGAGGTTTTGGTGAAGTAGGGCAAAACCCGACAATATTCAGAAACGTACACGCTATAGGAAAACTGGAATATCTTGAGTTCTAGAAGTTTGAAATGAGTTTTGTTTTTTGGGAATAAAACTAGACAAGTAGACCTTTAAAATGATATATGGCTCGTTTTCTAGTTCAAGGCGAGGTGAAAATGGCGTACACCCGAAGTTGGATGAATGCAGATTGTTGGTGAAGTGGAAACACCAAAAATAATGGATTATTTGTCACAAATTACAAAACATAATGAGGTGATTCCAATTGGAGGTTGTTCTAGACTTCAAGAGCTTTCTAACGATTTAAAAATCAGGTCAATCGGAGTTTGTTTGAGGGGTAAACAGAACCAAACAAACTCAGGCTGAAAACAGGAGAAAATCCACGGCCGTGGATTTTCCATGTACAAAAATCCACTCCCGTGGATTCCTATGCCGAGAAACCAAGTTTTCTGGACTCAAATCCACGGCCGTGGACAAAAATCCACACCCGTGGATCATGCTACAGCAGCAATACAAAGGGAAAATAGGGCAGACCTGAAATTGGCTCCCAAACCCACCCAAAACCAACCAAAACAATTAAATACACTCCAAACCAATATATATCATGCTTTGATTCATAAAAATTCATCAATCAAAACCCATATAATTTCATGTGGATACTCTCATATAATTCAAAAGTTCTTGCAAGTTCCAAGTCTAAAGACTCTAGGCATGCTTCTAATCCACAAATAATCAAGGAATCACAATATACTCATCAAACCCTATATCACACACCTTAAGAGGTCAAGCAAATTCTCCATTTATACCTTAAAGTGAAAGAAAGAATGGATGAAATGATGGTATGATGTTGATGAAGCTTCAAAGCATGCAATCCTTCAATGAGATGAAATCTTCCCTTCTCTTGTTAGGTGTTTCAACCGTGATTTAGTAGGGGTGTGTGTGTGTAAAATCTTGAAACAATATAAGGAATGAAATGAGAGATAAAGATCCAAGAGATGAAATATGCAAAAGTCTTCCACCAACTAAGGTGAATCATCACATTTTGCAACTAAGTCCTTGAAATAATTGAATTCATGCAAGCAAGTTTCATTCCATGGCAATTAATCATCTAACTCCAAATCATGTTATGCAATTAAGTCCACATATTTATGAAATGATCAAGTAAGGCCACATAATAGCAATTAGACACGTTAGCAATTAATTCACGTAAATTTCACGTTAATGAAAATTCATATAAATACATGAAGATATAATACATATAATGTTATGAAAATTATAAGTGAAAACCGGGGCGTTACAGATGTATTAGAGTGTGGTTGGAAGTAGTACTCTGTTTCGAGAAAGTCAGCATCCATGGTAATATAGTATCGATTTTCTATTGGATCATAACAGTGGTAACCCTTCTGAATGGGGTTGAACCCAATGAAGACACATCGGACGACACAGTGGTCGAGTTTGTTTCGTAGGTGCTTCGGAGTGTGGACAAAAATAACACAGCTAAAGACCCGAGCTGCTAGAAGAAGGACTGATGGGATGGAGTGGAACCGCTGAAGTGTGTCCAGAGGGGTCTCCAACTGCAGAGCTCGAGTGGGTAACCGGTTTATAACATATACAGCTGTAGAAACAGCCTCAGCCCAATAGGTGTTGGGTACGTGGGCCTCGAACAAGAACACTGAGCATTCTCCAATATGTATCGATTTTTCCGTTCAGGCACTCCGTTTTGTTGAGGAGTGTGGGGACAAATGGTTTCGTGGATGACTCCATTCTTAGAAAAGAAGTCTCGAAGATTCTGATTGATGAATTCTCCTCCATTTTCGGTGCGGAAGACTTTAATCAAGGTGGAGAATTGGGTTTGAATTATCTGGAAGAATTTCTTGATTATGTCTAGTGCATCAGATTTATGATTTAAGAAATATATCCAAGTGGATCTGATGTAATCGTCAACAAATATAATAAACCACCGATATTTGGACTTAACATTAGTCGGGACCAGTCCCCAAACATCAGAATGAACTAACTCAAAAGGCAATTCTGCTTTATTCTTCAAACTCGAAAAAGTAGTTCGATGACTCTTAGCACGGATACAAGTTTCACACTGTAAATTACTTGATGCAGAAATTAATTTCGGAAACAATTGTTTCAAATATTGAAGGGAAGGATGACCCAATCGCCGATGCCATAACCATAACTGTCTGTGAGTGCTACCATGTGCTAGAAAGTTTGAACCCAACTTTGAGATATCCTTGATGTAATACAATCCATCTCCCTCAGTACCATGTCCAATGATCATCCCAGTACGAATATCCTGTAAGAGGCAAAATGATGGAAACATTAGCACAATGCAATTAAGCTCTTTAGAAAGTTGACTTATAGAGAGCAATTTTGTGCTGAGAGAAGGCCCAACGAGATAATGAGACAAATTTAATTTTTCGGATAACGTAATATTCCCCGCCCCAATAACCGGGTAGGAAAGACCATTCTCATTTATCAGCGCCATTTTCTGAGGGACCGTAGAGAGCCGGATATCGTGAGTGGTGTTGGTTATATGATCAGTGGCCCCTAAATCAATGAGTCATTCCATATCTGAGTTGAGATGGTGCACCTATCCCAGTACATTATGTTCAATAACTGGCCCCTCCTTTTTATTTTGACACTCAAAGCCATTTTTAATTTCAAAGTGTAGGCCCGCCACACTATTATTCTTACATGGCCCATTTCTCAATTTAGTCTCACCACCCAACCCAAGAAATAATCACTACTTGAAAAATGGTCTATAGCAACGGATTTAACAACGGATTTTGGCCAAATTAGCAATGGATTAGGCTTTAGCAATGAATTTAGCAACGAAAATTTTCCGTTGCTATAACCCTCGTGGCTAATCTATAGCAACAGATTTAGCAACGAATTATTAGTAACGGAATTAGCAACAAATTACTACCCACATAAATTAGCAACGGATTTAGCAACGGATTTTTTAGTAACAGATATAGCAACGGATTTTCTGTTGCAAACCAACTGATAATTAATTTATTTTTTGCTTTTTTGCAATGGAGTTTTCGTTGCAAAAGGTAAAAATTCAAATTAATAAATTAAAAATTCATTTGTTGGCCCAGAGCCCCCAAGCCCAATTGGTTCGACCCCCCACTAGGGCTACACCACCCCAACCAGATCGAGCTAGCCCAAGGTGGCCCATAATTTATTTTGAATAATTTGTGCAAAGTAAGATTCGAACCTGGGTCTCTAGGGAACAAGGTTGGACTCCCAACCATCTCGGCCAACTTCATTGTTGGTATAATCAGGTCTTTTTATATATATAACAACAATACCATATTCATACCTTAATTTTATTATGTACTTATTATATTAAGTTTAAATATAAGTATTTTTCAAATATAATTTTATATTAAATATAATCATATATATCCGTAAATAATTGTATTAAGCATTGTTAAAAATATACACTTCTGTGTTTTAATTATAATGTATGTACTTTAAGTATAATATATCATACTACTAAACCAATATGACATATTTTAATGATTTATATTGTATATTATACCTTATAATTAACATAAATTTTAAGAAAAGTAACAAAATCTAATAGCAATTGTGATACATTTGCATTATAATTAGTCTGAGTAAGTCGAGTTGGGTCCGCACTAAAAATTTTCATATGATATTTTCATTTTATTAGGAATTTAACTTGGACTTGTAAATCTACTTAAATTAATATGACTATAAATAATTCAATTTTTTAGCTAGTGAATTGGTTTATAAGAGTATAATATGACAAATTAAAATTAGAATAAAGTTCAAAATAACATTTTTCTATCCAATTTTGTATCAAATAAAAATATGATAAGTTTTTTTTTTATCATATTCCACAAAATCTAATAACATTGTGATATATTTGGATGAATTTTTACATAACTAAATAATTAGATTTATAAGTATTAGTTTCTATTAATTATTTCAGTATTAGTTTAAATATAAAATATTTTAAATATTGATGGGGTCAAAATACGATCGTCCCAAGTTAGGACACGTGGCATCACCGAGATGATGATATCTGTCTCCCCAAGGTTGCACCCATCAGCACACGAGCGCTAAGCCTAACGAGCGCAATCCTTCTTCATGAGTCAAGCCCAACGAGCGCTGTTACTCTCGCGAGCATCCTTCATACTGTATGATTGGCACGCCCACGTGCCAAGGGAGCCCTCTTCGAGCGTCACACTCCCTCAGAGTGGCCTTCCCTTTGGCTCGTCACTTGAACTGGAGCCTTCATTCCCCCCAGCGGATATCTTGGCTTCCAATATTCCAGGTTGTCACGAGCGCGCTCTTAAGCCCTCGTTACCAACCACCCAAATGGCTCTCTGACACAACGTACATACCCGCGCACCTGCCACTGTTGCCAGCACCAACTTTTGGCCGCTTTTGCAGAAGATTCCTCCTAGGTTTCTCTCTCACGGCGCCACGTGTTAGGGCAACATTCGGCCAGGACCACTTGGGGCAAATTACCAAAGGGCCCTTGACCCTCAACTATAAATAGCTAAAGTCATCTTCTACACTGGTAAGCATTCTTCATCACTAAAACTGTGACTGAACTTACGTTTCTTCAGACCTTGAATTGACTTGAGCGTCGGAGGGCCAAACTGGGTATCATCCCCAGTTCCCCGAGCTTGGCCTTCTGACTTTTATTGTGCTTGTCCCAACAGGTAGAACCCCCTTTCTCATCTCCGGCCCGGCTGTTTCCTCCACAATTACAAATCATAAAGTGATCGGATTCGGACCCTCACATTTCTGAACCCATCATTTTTGGCGCCGTCTGTGGGAAATCGTTTCTCTATCCCTTTCTTTCTTTTGTTGGTAGAAGAGCAAGCACACTCTTACCTTTTCCAGCCATGGTCGCTACAAGGTCTGGAGCCGTGGGAGGAGGAGATAACGCCTCCCAGGATGCCAATATCATTATTCCCTCCACCACTACTGGTGGAGCCCCGCCTCCTTCCGTCACCGTTGGCGGAGCACCTCCCGCTGCAGGAGTGACTCCACAAGCAGAGTCTTCAATACCTCCACCTACACCGCCGGTACTGCCGATTCCCGCCGCCGCTGGAGGAGTCTCTCTCTCTGCTCTTCCGTAGCCTGCTCAGAACCCATGGGTCCATCCCCAGATGAACCTCGGAGTGCAGGGTTACATGATGCCCCCACCCGGATATACCCTCACTCCGGCCGTTATGATGCCGCCGGTCCAGCCGTATCATGCTGGTCAGATCCAGCTCCCGGTGGTGGTCCCCAGGGAGATTGAAGGAGTGGAGTTACCTCCACTAACCACCCAGCAGTTGAGGGCTCTCTATGCCCAGTGTGGGGTTCAGGCGGCCCAGGGAGCATGGGAGAGGTTCCACTCCATGTATTTTCCCTCTGGGCAGGCCACTCAAGTTGCTGCCCCTTTGGGCGGACAACAAAATTTCCCCCTCAGAGAAGCCCAGGCTGTCCTGAGGGCACAACCGCCACCACCACCAGCCAGAGAAGTGCCCCAGCAGGAGGGCAATGAGCGTCCCTCCATGGGCAGGAATAAAGAGCCCACAGAACGAGTGAACGAGAATGAAGGGGACTCTCATGTCTCCAGAAGAGGGTCACGAGCCCCCAGACAAGGGGACAGACAAGGAGACGTGAATCCTGACATCCTCGCGGCTGTGCAAGACCAGCTGCAGGGTTTAAAGGATATTGTGGGATAGCTCTCACGAGGGCGATCAACTCAGATCTCCCCTAGTCGGGATGAACGGGTTGACGCCAGAAGCACCCGTACCAAGGACCCCCCACCAAAGGTCCCCCGCCGCAAGGAGCCGGAGGAAAACTTCGGCACGTATGAGTACCACCCGTTGGCGAGGGGCTCGCCCCTCGTGGAGGAAGTTTTGATGGCCCAAGCAGGCATGGCCAAAATCCCCACTTCCATCAACTGTTACGACGGGACAACTGATCCAGCTGAACACTTGGATCATTTTTTGCATCTTATGCACCTTTACGAGCATTCCAGCAACTATTGGGCGAAAGTCTTCGTCACTTCCTTGGTAGGAATGGCTCAGGAGTGGTACAAACGGCTGCCGCCGCGCTCGATTCACTCATATGAAGAGCTGCCTCATGCTTTCCTCAACCACTTCAATTCTTTAAAAGCACCAGTCACCGCACCTACTGCCCTGTACAACGTGGTGCAAGGCAAGAGTGAATCTCTGCGCTCGTTCTTCGCCCGCTTCAACAAGGAGATCCTACAGGTGGAGAGGCCTTCAATGGATTTCTTGATCCCAGTGCTCTTTCAGGCTGTGGATCACAAGCAGTATGTGAGCAAGAAATTTGCCGACGCCATTGTGGAAAGGAGGCCTGGGACCCTCATGGCCTTAAGAGAAGTAGCCGAGCCTTTCTTTGCGCTCGAAGACATGTATGGGACGAATGGTCCCCGGCATCACAGTCCGGCCAGGAACGAGCGACCCCATCACGAGCGGGGACGGGACGTGGCCATCAAGAAGGAGCGCCCTCAAGAGCGCAGAAGGTCATCACCACCCCCTCGTCGATTCGAGCGAATCCCGCTCACCAGGCCGAATTCAGAAGTCTAAAACCTCTCCGATAAGAAGCTCTTTAAGAGACCCATCAAGATGAGGGAAACGGACTCGCTCAGGCGCTCGAACAAATACTGCGCATTCCACAAGCAGAGGGGGCACGACACGGATGAGTGCCGGCAGTTGGAAGCTGAGATTCAGAGGCTCGTCGCAGGGGGTCACCTGAAGGAATTCGTCCGGGTGCTCAAGCGTTACGATGAACGCTGCAACGAGCGCGCTGGAGGAAGAAGAAGGAGTCCGTCCCGATCGAAGAGCCCAAGGGGTAGGGGACCTCCTGAAAGCAGCAACCGCCGGGGCAATAAAGGAAAAGCCCCCGAGCAAGAAAACGAACCTTTCGCCGTCATAAATATGATTGCAGGAGGCTCGTCAGGAGGGGATTCCAACGCCTCCCGGCGGAGGTATGTCCGGAGCTACAACCAACGCCCAGCAGTGCCTAAACCCATCTATGCCATCCAGAGTCCAAGCGCTCAACGGTCAAGAGAGAATGATGTAATAGGCTTCGATGATAGGGATTTGGAGCACATTGTAACACCCCGTGGGGACGGTATAACCTCTGATTGCCCCATGGTGGTTAGTGTAGATGTTCATAATCATGTTGTAAAAAGGGTGTTGGTGGATAGTGGAAGCTCTGTTAATGGTTTGCCTTATTCTACGTTCTTAAAGATGAAGGCTGACCTTCCGCTCGAGCCTCTCAATACGGCCCTCATTGGCTTTGGAGGCTCTGAAGTTGTCCCACGAGGGTAAATTCGCCTAGCTACTTCATTCGGCCGAGCCCCTCAGCGCAAAACACTATTGGTAACATACGCAGTGGTGGAGATTGACATCCCTTATAACATCATAATCGGGCGCCCAGCCCTCGTGGATTTCAAAGCCATCATCTCCACCTACCACCAGAAGATTAAATTCCCTACCTCCGAGGGCGTGGGAGAAGTACTGTGCAATGTGCGAGAGGCTTGGGAATGTTACATGCTGTCCCTTAGAAAGCCTAAAGCGGATAAAACCTTCCAAATTGGCTCCACCAAGAAGTCAGTGGATTTCCCCAATCTAGATGAGGACAACCCAGTACGGAAAAGGGCGAAATTGAACAAGAAGAAGAACAAAAAGAAGAGGGGAGACAACGGGGAGAATCCCCTCGAAAGTGCACCACCAGGGACAGTTGGTGGATCGTCCTCAGAAGGAGACGAGCCAGGAGAGGGTGACCCAGCACCCGGTGACCGTTTGACAGGAAAGAAGAGGGCGCTCGAACTTCCTCGCCCTGAGATAAGGATCGAACCCTCGGAGAAGTTCCTTACCATTGAGCTGGAACCCGGAAACAAGGATAAGACTACTCAGATAGGATCTAACCTCTCAGGGCCTTCTCAGATTATGATGATTGACTTCCTCAGGGAAAACAGTGATGTATTTGCGTGGAAAGCCTCCGACCTCACAGGGATTGACCCTAGCGTCATTGTCCATAGGCTTAATGTGGATCCCTCTTTCAAACCCATCAAGCAGAAAAAGCGGGATGTACATGGCTTTCGAAAGAAAGTCATTGAAGAGGAAGTTAATAAACTCCTGGAGGCTCAATATATCGAGCCCATCTTGTACCCGGAATGGTTGTGTAATGTCGTTTTGGTACCCAAAAGCGCGAATAAATGGCGCATGTGCAACGATTTCACTGATCTCAACAAGGCCTGCCCTAAAGATCCTTACCCGCTGCCCCGGATTGACCAATTGGTGGATTCGACCGCTGGCTGCGAGCTCATGAGCATGATGGATTCCAGGGATACTATCAGATCTTTATGGCCCCAGAAGACCGCCCCAAAACCTCGTTTGTTGTCCATCTGGGGGTATATTGCTTCTTAGTCATGCCTTTCGGACTCAAGAACGCCGGAGCTACGTATCAACGGCTCGTCAACAAGATGTTTGAAAAAGAAATTGGAAGGTCCATGGAGGTTTACGTGGATGATATGATTGTCAAAAGCTAGCGCCAGGACTCCCACTTGGAAGATCTGAAGCGCACTTTTTCAATCTTGCGTCAGTATGGGATGAAGTTGAACCCTTCGAAGTGCACCTTTGGAGTACAAGGGGGAAAGTTCTTAGGGTACATGGTCAGTCAGAGGGGAATTGAGGCCAATCCGGAGAAGATCAAGGCCATTTTGGAAATCCCCTCCCCTCGAAATTTGCGGGAAGTGCAAGTCCTAGTAGGAAAAATCATCTCGTTGAACAGGTTTATTTCGCGCTCGGCAGACAGGAACCTTCCCTTCTTCAAAATTTTGAGGAACGCACGTAACTTTGCTTGGATAGAAGAATGCGAAAGGGCGCTGCAAGATATGAAGGCGTACTTATCGAGCGCACCGCTGCTGACTAAGCCCGTCGAAGGTGAGAGATTATTTATGTATCTTTCCGTTTCTTCCGAGGCCACGAGCGCGGTTCTGATCGCTGTACGGGAGCGGAAACACTTACCTGTCTATTATCTGAGCAAAACATTACAAGGAGCCGAGAAGAAGTATTTGGAGATTGAGAAATTCGCGCTTGCTCTTATTAACGCCTCAAGGAGGCTGAGACCTTACTTTCAAGCGCACTCCATAACGGTTCTCACCGACCAACCCTTGAAGCAAGTGCTGTCTAAGCCAGACGTGTCTGGGAGGTTAATCAAATGGGCCATCGAATTGAGCCAGTTCGACTTATGTTTCGAGCCCAGGACCGCGGTACAGGCTCAGGTTGTAGCTGATTTATTGGTCGAACGCTTTGGTTTAGAGCCCACCGTTGCGGAGAATGAGGGGTTATGGGTACTGCACACGGATGGTTCCTCAACCTCTCAAGGGGGAGGAGTAGGAGTGGCCCTCAGAAACCCCGATGGGATTGAGCTGGACTTTGCAATCAAGCTGGATTTCCAAGTCACTAATAACGAAGCAGAGTATGAAGCCCTCGTGCAAGGATTGAATATTGCTTTTCAGAATGGAGCCTCCAGAATTACCGCTTATGTGGATTCACAGCTAATTGCGAGTCAGATTGAAGGAACTTATGAAGCTCGAGAAACCACCATGGTACATGTAGCGCCCCTTAACACTACAACCCCGCACCGTAGTACTTCCCGAATGGATGTGAGACCTAGCACTCGAGAAATACTCCGGCGAACGGACAAGACTATGCAATACCAGAGTATGAAATTTAATTGCAACGGAAAATAAACTTGAGCAAATAAAAGGGGACAATACATAACAAAGCACATATTATTAAGTTGGATAAGTGTTTACAGCAAAAGTTCTGACTTTAGAGAAGAGTGCTTATTGTAAGATGTACATGCACTCGTGATTACTCTAATTGACTGGAACGTGACACCTTAAAGCTTCAAGATACCTCTAAGGCGTCGCTGTATAGATTCCTGAAATCATGAATTGAAAGAACAGGAGGGTTAGTCAAAATGACTAAGTGACGGGGGTTTGGGAGTTATGATTGTAAGCAAGATTTTTGAAGTGTTTTGACCAAGAAAGTCTTGGTTTGAAATGTATATACTATATAGTAACAAATAAATATATGACAATAATATCCGGTTCATATCAGTTTGAAATAGGAGTAGGGGGAATATAGGCTATACTTTTTAGAAAACTTATGAACCGTTTTGAAAATGATTTGATGCCCGCAAGCTAGGCGTCTCCAACCTTAACTCCTTAAAAACCAAGAATATTCGTAACGACATTGATCAAGATGTCGTTACTCAGTAAAAAGAAATACAACAATACAATACCATCCTTCTTCCTCCGGTGTCACCTCAGGGAGCTACCTCTAGTGACGATATACATGAGTTTGGGAGGGACGTACCTTTTCCCGTCACTTGGTGTGGAATAACTAACCTCCAGTTAGACCACCACCAAGATCTAGTTGGCGGCTGGTATAATAGTAGACCTCGGCCCGTGCCTCCCGGACTACTACTTCTACCAAGACCACCGGGCCCATAGGAAAAACAATAACTTTGCTTGCAAGACGAGAATATTTACCCGTAAGAAAGTACTAAGTACTTTTCGGGTAAATGTATGTTTTCAATAATTAACAAGAATTATTTTCCCATAAAGGGAAGGATAACTTGAAAGAACTTCAAGAAATAAAGTAAAGTATTTTATCATGATTTCAGTTGAAAAGATTTAAAACCCTCACCGGTACAGAGATTGAAGTGGAACTGTGAGGATTCCACTCTTCGATCCTAGGTTCGCCTGAAAGTAATAACTACTACTGGCTTAGAACTAGGTTCTTAGTTCCTAACTAACTAATTACACTCAATACTACAATGAAATAATTAGAGAAGATACACGTTATGTAATGCGTTAAAGATTTCCCGGTAAACCCTAAATTTACCCGTTTAAGGGAATTTGATTAACAAATTAGGGTTTACGGGATCTTTAACTAATCAAATATTTATCAACCATACTATAATTCTAATTGTAAGGTTTGAAATGAAATTCAAGGTTTAATTTGACAATGTAGGTTATCTTTTGAAAAATATTACATAGTTTATTGATTTTTGGAAAAATTTAGGAAAAATATTTCTTTAAAAATTCCAAAACTTATTTTATGATTATTTTTGTAATAATTTCGAAATTATAAGTATTTTGGTTGACCAAAAAGTCAAAATTACTATTAAAAACATTTACTATTCAATTTCATGTGAATTAAACACTTTATAATACAAAATCAAATTCACACACACAAACACATTGATCACGGCACACACATGCACACACACATATTCAAGAACATTATGAACATTTTCTTGAGCTTATTTGAATATTCAAAGAGGGTGTGTAACATGTTCTATCACATTCATATTCATAACATAAGATTAAAGCATAATATAGCAAAATATATGAACTTTCTATGAAAAATAATTCTAAATAAATTATTCTTGGCATGAATTTAATCAAACAAGATCATAAGTATTTAAATACATATTCACATTATATCATATCATAATTCATGCATTTAATTGAATAAAATTTCATAATGTGCTCACATTATATTTAAACTATCAACTATGCACTTATTTCATAAAATAAATTCCTAAAGCATAATTTAAATAATCCTAGGCATGCTACTATTATTTCTATACTAAGAACATTATATAAAACATGAAATAATAGAAGAAAACATACCTTAGAGAGAAAAGAGGGAGAGTGGCGTGAGGTTTTGGGGAGAGGGAGAGAGTGATTTTTGTGTGTTGAATGTGAGATATAAATGAGGCTTAAGGGGGGTATTTATAGGTAGTCAAGAGGGGTTTCTAAGCAATAAATGAGATTTTATGGGAGATGTGGTTGCCTAAGGTTTCAACAAATGCTTGGTAATTAAATTGGAGATGTGGTTTAATTTCATGATGAACAAATGCTAGGTTATTAACTAAGAAATGTGGAGAAATTATGCTCATTTGTTCATTTCTTCTAGAAGAGCATGAGGTCATGGATGATGTCATTTGGAATAAAAATAAATGTAAAAATAATATAAAATTTATTCAAGAGTCGAGAGGTAAAATTTTGATGTAGTGAATTAATGGAAAAATGAATGAAAAATGAGCTTCGTTTTAGTTATAAACATGAAATATTTGGAGTTTTTGTTTATAAATTATGAACATTGAAGATGATGAAAATCATGAGAAAATTATATAATCGAAGCTAGGATGAAGTTTAAAGTTTGGAAAAATCACTATGTTGTAGAGAAAAATTCAAGGATCGTTATAAATATAATTTCGACTATTGAATAAAAGCTAATTATTTTAAAATAAAATGATGATTTTTAAATAGGAAAATATTTATAAATATGCTATAGGTGAAATCGAGTTTTTGGTAAATGCATGAAAATTCATGAAATAATTTGAGGGTCGTTTTGGTTATAATTTTGAATATCAAAAGGTAGGTGAATAAGGTTTTATTGATGATCGAATCATAAGCTAGGGTTTTTGCCGGTTTTTGATACTACGGGAGTTAGGATAGGAATTATGGTTTAAGGAGAGTATCACGATCCTCGAAATAATGTGAGGATTATTTTGGTTAAAATATTGGGTAGTGAAAGTGTTTCGGGAGATGTAGGAATATTTTTGGGCTGTAGGGGTATTTTCGTAATTTCCAACCTAAAACTGTAGGAATGGGTTTTGAAGCATATGAGGGGTTTTTAGGTGCTAGAAAGGAATGATTACTAGAATTCTAGGATTTTATGAAAAGAGTTTCAAGGCACGAGTTAAAAGAGAAAAGAATTAAATCTATGAACATTTAGTAAAATGTAACACATAAAAACACATGAGTCACATAAAATGCAATGCATGAAGTGAGTTAATAGGGATCGAGGTTATAAACGCTTCCTGAGTTGCCCTTTACTTACCTTTCTCAACTTGGCCCTGAGTAGGGCTGTTACAATCTTCCCCCCTTTAAAAGAATCTGTCCTCAGATTCTATTACTGTCCTTGAACAGTCTTGGGTAATGTTTCAACATCTTTTCCTCTGTCTCCCAAGTCTGTTCTTCTGTACCATTTCTTTTCCACAAGATTCTAACGAGGGGAATTCTTCGGTTTCTCAACTCTTGGAATTTCCTATCCAAGATTCTGACTGGCTTCACTTCATAAGTAAGGTCGGGTTCCAGTGGTACTTCTTCAACAGGTAGGATATGTGAATCATCAGCAAAGTACTTGCGGAGTTGGGACACATGGAATACGTTATGTATTCCAGTAAGACTTGCTGGTAGGTCTAGGCGATAGGCTGTTGGACCGATACGTTCTAGTATCACAAAAGGTCCAATATATCGAGGGTTTAGTTTTCCTCCATTCCCAATTCGTATAAACCCTTTTCTTGGAGATGCTTTCAAGAATACCTTTTCGCCTATTGCGAATTCTATGTCCCTTCTTCGATTATCAGCATAACTTTTCTGCCGATCTTGGGCAGCTTTCATTCTTTGTTTGATGATTTCAACTTTCTCTGTTGCTTCTTCTACCCAACTCTTAGCAATATTCCCTTGGGATTTCCTTTTAATTTCCTTGGTTTCATCCATATCCCAGTATAATGGAGATCTGCATTTTCTTCCATATAGGGCCTCATAAGGTGCAGCTTGGATTGAGGCTTGATAACTGTTATTATATGCAAACTCCACAAGGGGTAGGCAATCTTTCCAATTATCTTGGAAATCTAAGGCGCAAGCCCTTAACATATCTTCCAGGTATCTGATGGTTCTTTCAGACTGCCCATCAGTTTGAGGATGTGCTGCTGTGCTGAAGTTTAACTTGGTACCCATCATTTCTTGAATATTTTGCCAAAGTTGTGAGGTGAACTTTGGGTCCCTGTCTGAAACTATTCCAAGAGGTACTCCATGCAACCGAATAATTTCTTTTTGATAAAGCTTGGCTAACGAATTAACATTATCGGTTGTTTTGACAGGTAAGAAATGTGCGGATTTTGTTAATCTATCGATGATAACCCAAATACCATAAAATCCTCCTTTTACTTTGGGTAATCCGTAAACAAAATCCATGGTTACCTGATCCCATTTCCAAGTAGGGATAGATAATGGTTGCAACAATCCTCCAGGTCTTTGATGTTCTGCTTTAACTCGTTGACAAGTCAAACATTTCTTGATGTAATTGGCTATGTCTCTTTTCATACCGTTCCACCAGAAATGCTTTTTGAGATCTTGATACATCTTAGTTCCTCCAGGATGTATCGAGTAACGAGTTTTATGTGCCTCGTCCAATATTTCCTTTCGAACGATACTAGGCACGCAGACCCGATTCTTGTATCTCAAAATCCCTTGATCATCGGTTTTGAATTTTTCCTCGAGATCCTTTTCTTTGGATTTGAGACATTTCTGAATCCACTCATCCTGAGCCTGAGCTTCTTTTATCTTTTCCTTTAGCGGTGGTAGTACCACTAAATTTGCTAATCGAGCTCTTGAAATTACTTTCACAGATTTGCGTACGTTACTTGAAAGCTTTCTTGAGAGTGATGCTAAGCTTGACTTCCGACTTAAAGCATCAGCTACTACATTAGCCTTTCCTGGATGGTACTGGATTACACAGTCGTAATCTTCCAGGAATTCCATCCATCTCCTTTGCCTCATATTCAACTCTTTTTGAGTAAAAAGGTACCGTAAGCTCTTGTGATCAGTGAAAACTTCAAAAGTTACCCCGTAAAGATAATGTCTCCACTTGGTAAGAGCAAACACAATTGCTGCTAATTCCAAGTCATGAGTAGGGTAGTTTTCTTCGTGGGGTTTGAGCTTTCTTGAGGCATAGGCTATAACTTTTCCATGTTGCATTAATACACAACCTAGCCCTTCTTTAGAGGCGTCGGTATAAACTGTATAACCTTCCTTCCCTTCAGGTAAGGTTAGTACTGGTGCAGAAGTCAATCGTTGCTTTAATTCTTGAAAACTTTGTTCGCACTGTTTGGTCCATTCAAATTTTCTTTCCTTCTTTGTTAGCTTTGTGAGAGGTGCAACTATCTTGGAGAAGTCCTTTACGAACCTGCGATAATAGCCTGCAAGTCCTAGGAAACTTCTCACCTCTGATGGGTTCCTTGGTACTTTCCAATTCGTAATTGCTTCAATCTTTGAGGGATCTACTTAAACACCTGATCCCGAGATTATGTGTCCAAGGAATGCAACTTTTTCTATCCAGAATTCACATTTGCTGAACTTAGCATATAGCTTATGATCTCGCAAAGTACTCAACACTATGCGAAGATGTTCAACATGTTCCTCAGGTGTTTTGGAAAATACCAGTATGTCATCGATGAAAATGACCACAAATTTATCCAGACATGGTCGGAATATCCGATGCATCATGTCCATGAATGCAGCAGGTGCATTGGTCAATCCAAAAGGCATTACTATGAACTCAAAGTGTCCATAGCGGGTATTGAAAGATGTTTTAGGGATATCCTCCTCCCTAATCTTTAATTGATAATACCCTTGCCTTAAGTCTAACTTTGAATAGACTCGAGATCCTTGAAGGACATCGAATAACTCCTCTATATGGGGTAGAGGGTATTTATTCTTTATGGTCATTCGGTTAAGTTCTCGGTAGTCGATGCACATTCGTAATGACCCATCTTTCTTCTTTACAAATAATACTGGTGCTCCCCAAGGTGAGGTACTGGGACGGATATATCTTGATTTGATCAAGTCATCAAGTTGTTTTCTCAACTCCTGAAGTTCAGCTGGGGCCATCCGATAAGGGGTTTTAGAGAAAGGCTCTGCCCCAGGGATTGTATCGATTACAAATTCCAACTCGCGGTCTGGAGGTAACGAGTTTAGATGTTTTGGGAAAACGTCGAGAAACTCATTTACCACTTCTACCTCCTCAATCTTAAGTTGATCCTTTGGCCTATTTAGGAGATAGGCAATGAATCCTATGGCTCCCTTCTGAATCAACTTCTTAGCCTCTGTTATAGAAATCATTGCTACTGATCTTTTATCTTCAGGAATCCAACTTTCATCTTGTCCTAAGATGATTTCTTTCTTGAAACAATCTAACTTAGCATGGTATTTGTAGAGCCAGTCCATTCCCAGAATGATTCCATATCTTGTTATCGGAAGTTCGATGAGGTCCATTGGGTAGTAACGGTCACCGATTTGTATAGGGTAGCGTTTAAGTACAGAGAAATCATTGGGAAGTTACAGTATAGGTCCTGAGTAGGTCCTGAGTAGGGCTGTTACAGTACAGTACTTAAGTAAAGCCAGAGAAATCATTGGGAAGTTCATCTACTTTAAGTGCCGCGAGGAGAAAACGAGCGTGCGGACGCTCTGTCCAAGTTTGCATCAGCTTTGGAGGGCACTTCCGAGCGTTCTGTTACGTTCCTTAGAACTGAGGAACCTTTGATCAAGGAAAGGGTCGCCACCAAAATAATCGCCATGATCGATCCAAACGAGCCCTGTTGGCTGGACGACATCGTCGTTTTCCTTAGGGATGGAATTCCCCCCACTGACAAGGTGGAAGCTAGGAAAGTCCGAGGTAAGGCCCCTCGTTTCGCTTTGGATCCCGAGGGGAGGTTATTCAAGAAATCATTCCAAGGACCCCCAATGAGATGCCTGAGGCCCTCGCAGGCGAAGGAGACGCTTGAACTCATCCACAATGGAAGCTGTGGGAATCATTCCGGAGGGCGTACCTTGGCAAAAAAGGTTCTGAGAAGTGGGTTTTATTGGCCTACAGTACTCCAAGATGCCATTGAATTTTCGAGGAAGTGCCCTAAGTGCCAATTTCATTCAAATCTCCCTCAATTGCCGGCCGCACAGATGATCCCAATAGACGTCTCTTGGCCTTTTGACCAGTGGGGAATAGACATCGTGGGCCCCTTGCCCATGGCTGTGGGACAAAAGAAGTTTGTCATTTTAGCCGTCGACTACTTCACCAAGTGGGCCGAGGCCGAAGCCGTTGCAAAAATCACTTTCAGGGTTGTGAGGGACTTCATTTGGAAAAACATCATTTGCAGGTACGACATCCCGAGGGTGCTTATCTCTGACAACGGATCCCAGTTCATAGCAGCCGACACACGAGAGTGGTGTTCTGAGTTGGGGATTGAGCAGCGATTTACTTCTGTAGGACACCCTCAAGCCAATGGGCAAGCAGAAGTTACCAATAGAATCATTTTGCAACATCTGAAAACCATACTTGAGAGCAAGAAAAGTGAATGGGCTGAAGAGCTGCAAAGAGCGCTTTGGGCTTATCGCACTACCCCACGAGCGGCCACTGGGGAAACACCTTACGCGCTCGTTTATGGATCAGAAGCAATGATACCGGCGGAGATAGTAAACGAATCCGCTCGCATCGGCTATTTCGAGCCTCAGCTCAACGATGGCAACAGGAGCTTGGAGTTGGACTTGCTGGATGAAAGGAGAGATAAAGCCTGGGCTAAGATCCACCATTATAAAGCCTCTGTGGCCCAACAGTACAACAAGCGTGTAAGGGAAAGAACTTTCCAGCTGGGAGACTTGGTTTTGAAGAAAGTGGAAGTGTCTAGGCACGTGGGGAAATTAGACCCCAATTGGGAAGGCCCATTCAAGGTCGTACAACTCAGGGCTAACAACACTTACACCCTGGAGACACTTCAAGGTGAGCGCTTGCCTCGCCCTTGGAACGCATGTAACCTCCGGCGGTTTTATGTTTAAAAGCTCTTTGCAAACCCTGATGTAACAACCCTCTTTGACGGGTTCTATGTACTTCCAATCACAAGTAAACGGTAACATAATCTTTTTAATTTCTCTAATACTCCTGTTTCTTTGGTTGCTTGAATGGATAAGTCCCACGTCCCTCGTCTTTGCGAGCGTGGTTGGCAACCCATTCCAATATATATGCTGTTATCTCGTATGGGTTACGCTTGCCAGCACTCTACTCCACATGGGGGGGCGCCCTCATAAGGATAGACTGGTTACGCTCACAACCAATTAGGCGAATTGGAAGAAGATTATGAAGAAAATCCTAGTAGGCCTTGGCCGTTTCTTATAACGCCTTGCGCTCGAAAACGGGATTTCCTGCAGAGCCAGAAATACGACAAGAGCCAGAGCGCTCGAACGATGGCCTCAGAATCAAGAAGGTATTGCCCAAGTCTTGAACGAGGGCAACCACTCAGTAAGACCCTCGCACACACTCAAGACTTAGCAAAATCCCCCAAGGGCGGAAGGAATGTCACAAGTCATGAACGAGGGCAACCACTCAATAAGACCCTCACGATCGCTCAAGACTTAGACAAATTTTCAAGGCTTATGACAAAGGCAAAAATTTATACAAGTCTTGAGTAGGGGGGGGGCAATCTCACAATAAGACCCTCACGATCGCTCAAGACTTAGACAAATTTTCAAGATTTATGACAAAGGCAAAAATTTATACAAGTCTTGAGTGGGGGGGCAATCTCACAATAAGACCCTCACGATCGCTCAAGACTTAGACAAATTTTCAAAGATTTACAGAAGTTAACAAAATTTCTCAAAGTCATAAAGGCTCATCAGAGAAATAAAACATCCACAGAGTATGCTACACACAGTCTTATTATTACAAGATTTGTTCCAGCAAGCCCTAAATATGAGTTCTGATTCATAAATAAACAAAAGAACACAGTCATGAAAAATGGGATGTATATTCACTGCAAGAAACATTACAAGATAAGGGCTCAAAGGCCACTGAACATTGTTTCAAAAGAAGGGAAAAAAGGCATTAAAACAGGAAAATACAGAGGAAAGTCTCAGGCAGCTGGAGCAATGTCTTCATCAACGATCACCAGTATGTTTTGGGCCACGGGGCCGTGAACTGGGCCCTCAGGCTCTTGCGGTTGGGCTTGGGGATCGTCGGGCTCGTTGACAGCAGGAACGGGAACGTTGGCACCCTCGGCGGCTGGGACAGGGGCATCCTCCATGATAAGCTCTTGAGGCTCATCTTCAAGGTCATTATCTTGAGCGGATTGAGCAGCATCCCCTTCCCGATGAGCGTCCGTGTACTCATCTTGGATCAGCTTAACCAAGAATTCGTACTCCATCTCAGCGATGGCGTCCGCGGGGTCGTTGGGGTCCTCATCCACTTCCTCACAGCGCTCGTTGAACATGAGCCCCGTGCCTTCTGCTCCCTTCATAGCTGGGTCAGTTAACCCCTTGTGGATGCCCTGCTTCACTGCCAAGTTGAAGGCATTCTGGGCCTCATCCAGGCAGTGCAATGAGGCTGCGAAGTTGAAGGCCTTTGAATGGCAGAATTTGATAAGGGCCTCCTTGTTCGCACGCTCCAGACTCCGAGGCCACTCGCTCACGGCGTCGTTGAATTTCCTCTCGGCCTCCAGAGCCCTCGCCTTCCAGCTTTCCCGCTCGGTCTCTGCCTTCCTGCAGCGCTCATTAGCCCGGGCCAACTGGTCGCTCAAGCCACTTCGAGCGCTCTCCACCACCTGGAAATCCTCCCTCAGTTTTCCCAGCTCCTCCTCCGTTTTATTATACAAATCCTTGAGGGATTCATACTTCGCAATTTCTGCGTCCAACTCCGACTGAATCTGAGCCGGGTCGTTGGAACGGGCCATCTTCTTGTACTTGGCCTTGCGTTCGGCATAAGTGGAGGCTCGCATTTGCACATTTCGGAGCCGGGGAAGAACTTGCTGCATAAATTGGAGGAAAGGGAGTGTTAGCCAAAAAATGCTAACTTACAGAAATTAGCAAAGAAAGCAAGGAGTGAAGACTTACAGAGATTAGAGCGTGGGCCGCATCATAGGTCACTTTCTCCACAGACTCACTGAAGAGATGCCGGTGATCCGCCGAGAACTGGGCCTTGCTGTATAGATTCTCGGTGACAGCTTGAGCGAGCGAGCCAGGCCTCAGCAGAACTGGCCCACCGTCGGGAGCAGCTGAGAAGTCTCTGTCCCCTCGTCGGGAGAACCCCCAAAAGTGTTCCTCCTCTGAAGAGGAAGTATCTCCCTCGCCCTTGGGGCCCTCGGCCACCTGCTTGCCCTTGCCCTTAATTGCCACTGAATCGGGCATCCTCTTCCTCTTGCGGGAAGGCCTACTGGTGCTCGGTGGGGCCTCGGTTATGGCTAGGGTGGTTACTGGCCCCGTTTGTTCTGCAGCCAGAGTGGGTTGAACGTCTCCCGCTCGTTCTGTAGTCAACCGCCTCCTGGTCTCTCTGTTAGCCAGTCTACTCTCCCCTCGGCCACGAGGGGGTTGGACCTCTGGAATAGCGCTCGAACTAGCGCCCTGGCTACCCGCGATTGCTACGATTGCGAGGGCGCTGTTGCTCGCGCTGTTGATCCCCTTGTTGGGTTTGGTTCCTATTGGCATGAGCGAAGCGTGCGGCTTGTCTGATTCCTCCTGCCATTTCTATTATAGCAACTCCTGCAAAAATGGAAGGTACAAGGGTTATAAATCCTTAAAAAGAATTGTTAAGCGTGCAAATTACAAGTACAAAAATACAGTTAGTATTCCTATCTAAAGGTTAGCGCCCTAAGAATCTAACCATCTCTCTCTATGTCACAAGCCGGAGGGTTGTCAAGGTAATAAGGGTCGTTGGAAAGACCACACAGGAACATGAGCTCCGCATCGTCTATCCAATCTTTTGCTTGAATGAGGTGGCCCTCGTCCCTCAGGGTTGCTGCCAGGCTCTTGGCCCAATCTTTGGGGAGTGCGGGTGGCAAGCGGCTCTTTGCAAACGAGCCCCATTGCGTGGGCACCCCAAAGCCCTCCTCTGTTGGAGCCTTGACGAAGATAAACTTCTCCTTCCAATCGGGGCCATAAGTGCTCGAGGGCGAGTTGATCAGTTTCATATGTGCCTTCGCCTGGACATAATAAAAACCGGCCTCGGGAGATGAACGAGAGGAGCTGACCACTTGAAAGAGGGCGTTGAAGTTCCGCAAGAAGGGCTCGTAACCCATGCTCTTCATCAGAATCACAAAGCAGGTTAATAGAGCCAAGCCGTTGGGCACGATTTGTGATGGACAGAGGCCCAGATCATTCAACAAGTGAGCCATCGAGATTGAGATAGGGAACCTCAAGCCTCCTGAACTCACTGTGTCCACGTATACAACCATTTCATTTGGAGGCGGATTGTTGGCCCGCTCGTGGCTTTCCGGAATTCTCCATGTATAGCGCTCGTCCCAGTAGATAGGAGCCAACATCGTCTTTATTTCTCCCAAAGTAACTGTGCTGGGAGTCTCCTCAGGAGTGCGCTTGGTGGCCTGGTAGCCTGATCCTTCACCCTCGTTAGGCCCTTTGGATTTCTGGGATTTCTTGCTTTTTCCTTTATCACGGGCTCTTTCTGAAGGCCCTGTTATGGCTTCAGCGACGGGAAGCGGGTTCACGACGGCCACCGTCACGGTATGGCGGTGGGGGTGAGTGGCACTCTGAGTTATGGGGAGAACAACCCCTTGCCTCTCTGCCTCCATTACCAGATTCATCTCCTCAAAAAGAGGATCCACTCCGCCTGGATTCCTATCCTCCATGGCCATCACTGCCGCCCCCAACTCCTCATCTCTGGGGGAATCGGGAGAAGAGGAACTCTCAGTGGCCATTTCATGTATTTCACAGGCGAATTCCTCAACGTGTTGGTCAGCCATGGCAGAGGCTGAGATTTGGGAGAGATTTAATCTGGGTTAGAGATTGGGAGTTTTCTGGAAAGAAGCTAGGATTCCCTAAAGGAGTAAAACCTAAGGGATAACAAAATCCTAAAGTCCGAATCTAAAGTTAGCAGAGTTAGAAGATTACGCTGGAAGTTTACCTTGAAGATTTCTGAGAAAACTGGAGAAGAGGTTGAAGATGCTCTAAGAACTGGAGTGCGAGAGAGTTCTTTTTGCAAAGGATGCTTGGAAGTTCTGAATGCGTAAAGAGTAGCAAGATTTCAGAATCTCGTACTTATAGGGATGGGAGTTGGTACCTTTCTCGGCAATGAATTCAAAATGGTAATCATTTCCCGCCTAGGAAACCGCCCACTTTATGGAACCGTCACATGCTCCCCAATGCTCACGCGCCCCACGCGCACCCGTATTTAATGCTCTGACGTTTCGAATGCTTCAGAATAGTACAACATTTAATGCGGGAGCGTTACGAGCGGTCAGTTGAAAAGACCACATTTATAGCGCAATCAGAGGAAAAATTGCTCAGCACGCCAAATCCTATACGAGCGTTACATGCGAAAGTTAGAACGTGTCAAAATTCTACAGTCCTTATCACTAAGGACTACAGAATTGGGGGGCAAAATGATGGGGTCAAAATACGATCGTCCCAAGTTAGGACATGTGGCATCACCGAGATGATGACATCTGTCTCCCCAAGGTTGCACCCATCAGCACACGAGCGCTAAGCCTAACGAGCGCAATCCTTCTTCATGAGTCAAGCCCAACGAGCGCTGTTACTCTCGCGAGCGTCCTTCATACTGTATGATTGGCACGCCCATGTGCCAAGGGAGCCCTCTTCGAGCGTCACACTCCCTCAGAGTGGCCTCCCCTTTGGCTCGTCACTTGAACTGGAGCCTTCATTCCCCCCAGCGGATATCTTGGCTTCCAATATTCCAGGTTGTCACGAGCGCGCTCTTAAGCCCTCGTTACCAACCACCCAAATAGCTCTCTGACACAACGTACATACCCGCGCACCTGCCACTGTTGCCAGCACCAACTTTTGGCCGCTTTTGCAGAAGATTCCTCCTAGGTTTCTCTCTCACGGCGCCACGTGTTAGGGCAACATTCGGCCAGGACCACTTGGGGCAAATTACCAAAGGGCCCTTGACCCTCAACTATAAATAGCTAAAGTCATCTTCTACACTGGTAAGCATTCTTCATCACTAAAACTGTGACTGGACTTACGTTTCTTCAGACCTTGAACTGACTTGAGCGTCGGAGAGCCAAACTGGGTATCACCCCCAGTTCCCCCAGCTTGGCCTTCTGACTTTTATTGTGCTTGTCCCAACAGGTAGAACCCCCTTTCTCATCTCCGGCGAATCTCCGGTGGTTTCCTCCACAATTACAAATCATAAAGTGATCGGATTCGGACCCTCACATTTCTGAACCCATCAAATATATGATTATTAGTATTAAATATAATCATATATATAGAGATATTGTATTAAGTATTGTTAGCTTTTACACACTCTTGTGTTTTAATTATAATGTACATACGTAAGATATGTAATAACATATCACCATACAGATATAACATCTTTTAATTATTTATAATGTATATTATACCTTATAATTAATAGAAATATGCTATACAATAAAAATATGAGAGAGTTTTACCTATGAAAGGTTATATTATGCAATATTAATTCTATATAATAATATAAATCCATACACATATGATCATATTCATGTATTATTGATAACTCGTTATTTCATCATCTTTATGATTGAATTATACCCCGAGTTGTGCTTGATTTGATATTATTTCGAAAGGAATTGATGTTTTGTCGTTTATATTGTAGATTTCGGGTTCGAATGCGAAATTAGAGTAATCATGATCGTTTTTAGAAGAAGTCCACGAAAAAAAAGAGTGAACTCCGGCTGAGCTTAGTGTTGATGTTGACTTGCTGCGTGCGGAACTTAGGTGAGATTTGGAGGCAATGACGGAGTTATGCATGCATGGATTCACGCACAAGCTGGGAGTTGTATTGATTCTATGGAATGGATGGTTGACTTGTTTTAATTATAACTGGGCTACATTGCCTTGATATTTGTTGGAGATGGGTTACAGGGCTGAATAAGTGGAAAATGTTGGAAATCACTTTGCTTTGAATTGGGGCTGCACGTGGTGAATTTAATATTGGGTTTGTTTTAATTGGGACATGGGCCACACGCTTGGAATTGATTCTGAGGACCCAATTAGCTTAGCTTGGCGTGGCATTGTTATGGGCTGCGTGTGTCCATGATATTAATTGGAAAAGCCTAATTTTCTTTGAAATTAGGCCGCACGCTTGGAGCTTTTGCAAAAGGCCTAATTTGTGTTGGTTGCTTGGGGGACAAGAAGTAAAGTCCAAATTGATTTAGGAGTCCAGTTTGAAGAGAATTTGGGGGACTTTTATATATTGGTTCTTTGACTGTAGCTTTGGGGGATCATCACGTAACAATTGGAGGAAGAGCTCTGGGAGCAGCCGTTCGGGATTTGCGAGTAACATCGGGAGCAAGATTTCGGCATCACGAGTTCTTCGTTCTTAGTTTAATTCTTTCGTTTTGTTTTTAGTTTATTTATGTTAAAGAATTCTTCTATTGTTTTTATGGATTTTAGTAGCTAAGTTCTTAATTATCTAGCTAGGGATTATAGATTCGACTTGGATATTGTGAGACCTAAACGTTTTTATTAATTCATGTTTATTTAGGCATTTATCTTATCTCCGCGTTTCGTGTTTATTGTGATTAGGCAATTTCGGGATAGTGCACGATCTCTAGGTTGTTTAATTTCCATATTGCCATTCATGATGCTTGAAGTGTAGTAAAGTTGATTGATAATTTGTGGTAAATTAGTGGCAGGGTTTTAGCGATAAAATTCCTCGTTCACTAAGGGATTTGATAATCTAATTTAAATCTTGCGTGTGTCACGACTTGGTTGGTTAGGGTTGGTGTTTTTATGGTTCTTAATGCTGCGAATTCATTAAATTCTGTCGAGTGTCTCTAGGGGTTGTGAATTTGTTAGGGAAGATAACTGTCGAGTGTCTCTAGGTTATCCGATTAATTAAGTAAAAACGAGGTTGAGTCGAGTGTCTCTATCAACTATAGCCAATCTGTCTGAATAACTTGAATTTATCCTTGAGTCAATGATCAATATAACAATTCGAATCGAATATCCCTGGCTAGGTAATTCTCCCTCTGATTGATTTAACCCTACGTGATCTTACTTGCTTAGTTTTAGTTATCTTTTTAATTCTTGTTATTTATTTTAATCGCATACTTTAGTTAGAATAATTCTAAAACCCCCCTTTTAATTGTTGCTTTTCGTGAATGCTTGGAATTGTTAGAAATAAATCAACCAGTCTCTGTGGATCGACCCTGTTTGGACTATACTCTGTGTTTAGTAGTTAAATAGGAACTTTATTTATTTTTTGACGGATTCGACACCTGTCAAATTTTGGCGCCGTTGCCGGGGACTGTGTTTTTAATCGATTTTATTTCTTTTCATGAACAGGAGCATTCACGGGAAGGACGATCATTCAACAATGTTTACGAATGCACAACAGTTCAACAATTATGCAAACATTCCACAACAGGTTAACGAGGTCAACTCTTCACCTTTTGATGAAATTAAGAATATGATAAATGCTTTGGCTTCTAACCTTGGTGTAGGTGTACCCCAAGTAGCGAAGGTCTGTCAATTGTGTGCGAGTACGTTGCATCCCATCGACGCCTGTCCATCCCTTCAAGAATCCCCTTTCGAAAATGTGGACCCATTCGGATATCAGCCCCCTATGTACAATCCATACTCCAACATGTACAATCCCGGATGGTATGATCACCCAAGTATGAGTTATGCACCGAATCCACCAAACTTCCAAAACTTCGTACCTACACCTCCACAACCCCAACTACCAATTTCTCAACCATACCCACCTTTCAACCCACAAGATATCCAATTTAATAACTTGGAAACCTCCTTTAAGAATTTGGAAAATAAATTGGGTCAAATTGCAGCCTCATTAAGCAGATTAGAGAATCAACGGAAACTTCAATCACAAACGGAGGATCAGAGGCGAAACATGAGTGCAATCACGATCCCAAGCGATAAAGAACTTCCTCCAGTTGTGGAGAATACCAAAACTCGTCAGAACAGAGCTGAAACTGATCAGACAGACGACTTGACCATTAAGCGTGACCACGCCTTAGGCTCCAGTCGCGACAGAGAGTCAGAAATTAAATTCCAGCCTAAGCCATGGGTGGAGCCACCTCTGTTTCCAGAGCGCCTGATCCAAGCGAGAAAAGAGAAGGAGGAGCAAGGTGTACTTGAGACTTTTCGAAAAGTTGAAGCCAATATTCCTTTGTTGGATGCAATCCAACGACTCCCACGACATGAGAAATATCTTAAGGAACTCTGCACCAACAAACGGAAACTAAAAGGTAATGAAATCCTGAGTGTTGGAGAGAATGTCTCCGCTGTTTTACAAAAGAAATTACCTCATAAGTGCAGAGACCAAGGTATGTTTTCAATTCCATGTAAAATTGGCAAGACTGAGATTAAGAAAACAATGTGTGACTTGGATGCGCCCATTAATATTATGCCTCTATCTATTTATTCATCACTGAATCTTGGTCCTTTGAAAGATACAGGTATCATAATTCAGATGGTTGATCAATCTATTGTGTATCCAGATGGAGTATTAGAGGACGTACTCGTGCAAGTTGATGGATTAGTCTTTCCTGCTGATTTTTATGTGATTTATATGGAGGATGAAAGTTCTTTGAGTACTTCTGATATTTTACTTGGGCGACCTTTTCTCAGTACTGCTAATGCTAAATTAGATGTTCAAGAAGACTTATTGACTCTAGAATTTGATGGTGATATTGCAAAATTTAATATTTATGAGTCAAGTAAAGATCCTAATGAATCATCTAATGCTTTAAGTGTTGATGTGATTGAAAACCCAAGTATTGAAACTTTTGAGCTTAACAATGTGGAAAAGCTAAGTTTTGAATCTTTTCAAAATTTGGTAGTTGAAAATTTTGAGAGTAAGCCAAAACATGTTGGTTTGCATGATGATATCTATGATATGGTTATTCCATTAGAGCATGTTAGACCTTTGAATAAAAAGGCTCCGAATTTGAAACTACTTGATGACTTTGCTAAATTGAATTCTTTTGTTTTGCAGGCACCTATTGTGGGACTCAAGAAATTTTTGGATAATCTGAGTTATACCTTCAAAGGAGGAGGAAAATTTGCAGATTCAATGACTACATGAGCTGAATTTCTGCATGAGCAGTTTTTCGATCCACGTGACCATAAGACGTGGCCACGCTCTGAGGTCACGCGCTGGTATGCTGATATTATTGATCATTTAACTACTATCTTCCTCAGATCTCATATCTTTTTCGAGTACAGGAATCTTAGTGATCGTGGTAAGCGTTTCTACAAAAAGTTGATGGAGTATTTGATGAGGAAGTATCAAGTCATGTTACGAACCTCTACGAGTTACCATCCCCAATCTAGAGGCCGTAATGGACTAGAAGATTCATCTCCACACAGTCGAGGGGATTTGTATGGAGGGTTTACCTCTGTTTGAGTAGCACTTCAACAAGTCTTGTCGAGCCTAAGACATTAAACAAGGGCGCTATTGGGAGGCAACCCAAGTTTTGGCGGTTTAGGCGCCTTTTTCTTCCCTTAGTTTTTTTTTCTTTTGTTTTTTTTTGGTTCTCGTGGTGTTCGTGTTCATTTTCTGCCCTTTTCTGTCTTCCAGGAGCGCATAACTTGGTCCAGATAGTGCTGATTTGCTGCTGATAACTGCTGTCAATTTTCTGCTAACATGACCCTTGAGCGTGGTCACGCCTAATAGCCACGCCACGTCCAGAACTTCAAATTAAATGGGAAATTTACATGCCCAAACGCCCTACCTCCCCAACCGAACTTCAGGGAAGTCCTCTTTACTCTAGATCTTGATTATTTTTAATGCCTTGAGGACAATGCATGATTTAAGTGTGGGGGGGATTAGGTCCACTAGTGCTAGAACTGAAAATTTTTTGAAATTTTTGTTTTTGTGGCTGTAATTGTGATTTTACTTCGAACTTGAGATGCTGATAATTGTGGATATTTTGCCCCCATTTTGAATGCTTTCTATTAGGTTTGATTGTTGAATTTAGCTAGAACGAGTTAGGCTTGTTAAATGCATGAAATTTGTGTGAAATTTAATGAATTAGTATAATCTTATACCCTCATTTTTCGCGCACCATTGAATGAATTAATGTGCTTTGCTTAGATAGAAAAGTCTTTGATTTTCAAATAGGTCTAAAAGTTGATTAGAATGCATCTTAGCTCCCTTCGAGGCGAAATTTTTAGTTAACGATTGATTTGGGAAGTGACTTAGGCGATCGTTGTCGGTGGTAAGCCTTTTCTTGATCTTTTCACAAATAAAATTATCCCGTTTGACCCCGCTGAGCCTGAATGTTGTGCAAAATTTCTTTTTAGCCACGTTACAAGCCGATGCACAACATTATTATCCCTACCCTAGTTTGAATCACACCTTGCTTGCTCATTTTGGATTTGGAATTTTAGATGTCTTTGGGCTCCTTGTTGTCCTTTGTGCTGAATTGAAAGTTGAAGAAGAAAATAGAGATTGAGCAATGTTGAAAATAAAGAAAAAGAGTGATGAAAGGAAAAGAAGTCAAAAGAAAGAAAAAAATGAGCAGAGGAAAAAAAAAAAAAAAAAAAAAAAAAAAAAAAGGTGAGAGTGTGTTTGATTTGAAAAGGGGAGAATTTAGTTGTATAAAGCAAAGTAAGGGAGTCCGGTAGATGAAAAAGAGAAATACCACGGGTTTTTATTGTAAAATGTGTAAGCTTGGTGTGTTAGCCACTAAATTCCAAAATTTCCCAACCTTTACCCCAAGCCTTACATTACAAGCTCGAAAGACCTATCGATCCTGAGTCATGAGTTAACTACATTAGTGGAGATTGGAGTGAAGGATGCATTCAAAGTTAATAATTGGTACTTAGGCGAAAATCATAGACTAATCAATCTAGTCTTTGTACATTCTTTTGTTCAATTCACACTACATGACACGAGGGTATGCTATTTATACTAATTTGTTGGATTTTGTGCAATTGAGTAGTGTGTTGATGAGTTAGATTTGTTTAGGCGAGAATTCGATGATTGCCTTTGTGATTGTGTTTGATGGGTGGTATTGTTTCCATTTGATTTTCATGATTACTCGAGGACGAGTAAAGGGCTAGTGTGGGGGGATTTGATAACTCGTTATTTCATCATCTTTATGATTGAATTATACCCCGAGTTGTGCTTGATTTGATATTATTTCGAAAGGAATTGATGTTTTGTCGTTTATATTGTAGATTTCGGGTTCGAATGCGAAATTAGAGTAATCATGATCGTTTTTAGAAGAAGTCCACGAAAAAAAAGAGTGAACTCCGGCTGAGCTTAGTGTTGATGTTGACTTGCTGCGTGCGGAACTTAGGTGAGATTTGGAGGCAATGACGGAGTTATGCATGCATGGATTCACGCACAAGCTGGGAGTTGTATTGATTCTATGGAATGGATGGTTGACTTGTTTTAATTATAACTGGGCTACATTGCCTTGATATTTGTTGGAGATGGGTTACAGGGCTGAATAAGTGGAAAATGTTGGAAATCACTTTGCTTTGAATTGGGGCTGCACGTGGTGAATTTAATATTGGGTTTGTTTTAATTGGGACATGGGCCACACGCTTGGAATTGATTCTGAGGACCCAATTAGCTTAGCTTGGCGTGGCATTGTTATGGGCTGCGTGTGTCCATGATATTAATTGGAAAAGCCTAATTTTCTTTGAAATTAGGCCGCACGCTTGGAGCTTTTGCAAAAGGCCTAATTTGTGTTGGTTGCTTGGGGGACAAGAAGTAAAGTCCAAATTGATTTAGGAGTCCAGTTTGAAGAGAATTTGGGGGACTTTTATATATTGGTTCTTTGACTGTAGCTTTGGGGGATCATCACGTAACAATTGGAGGAAGAGCTCTGGGAGCAGCCGTTCGGGATTTGCGAGTAACATCGGGAGCAAGATTTCGGCATCACGAGTTCTTCGTTCTTAGTTTAATTCTTTCGTTTTGTTTTTAGTTTATTTATGTTAAAGAATTCTTCTGTTGTTTTTATGGATTTTAGTAGCTAAGTTCTTAATTATCTAGCTAGGGATTATAGATTCGACTTGGATATTGTGAGACCTAAACGTTTTTATTAATTCATGTTTATTTACGCATTTATCTTATCTCCGCGTTTCGTGTTTATTGTGATTAGGCAATTTCGGGATAGTGCACGATCTCTAGGTTGTTTAATTTGCATATTGCCATTCATGATGCTTGAAGTGTAGTAAAGTTGATTGATAATTTGTGGTAAATTAGTGGCAGGGTTTTAGCGATAAAATTCCTCGTTCACTAAGGGATTTGATAATCTAATTTAAATCTTGCGTGTGTCACGACTTGGTTGGTTAGGGTTGGTGTTTTTATGGTTCTTAATGCTTCGAATTCATTAAATCCTGTCGAGTGTCTCTAGGGGTTGTGAATTTGTTAGGGAAGATAACTGTCGAGTGTCTCTAGGTTATCCGATTAATTAAGTAAAAACGAGGTTGAGTCAAGTGTCTCTATCAACTATAGCCAATCTGTCTGAATAACTTGAATTTATCCTTGAGTCAATGATCAATATAACAATTCGAATCGAATATCCCTGGCTAGGTAATTCTCCCTCTGATTGATTTAACCCTACGTGATCTTACTTGCTTAGTTTTAGTTATCTTTTTAATTCTTGTTATTTATTTTAATCGCATACTTTAGTTAGAATAATTCTAAAACCCCCCTTTTAATTGTTGCTTTTCGTGAATGCTTGGAATTGTTAGAAATAAATCAACCAGTCTCTGTGGATCGACCCTGTTTGCACTATACTCTGTGTTTAGTAGTTAAATAGGAACTTTATTTATTTTTTGACGGATTCGACACCTGTCAATTATATAAAGCCAATATATAGCGGCTATTTAGTAATAATGATTTAACATTCATATGTATATTGATGTGTGTATGTATAACTATATTTATATGTATATTAAATTATATAAATCAAGATATTTTAATCAATTTTTTTTATCAATATAAAAATATTACAATCTAAATAGCGACGGAATTTTCGTGGTTAAATTATAAATATTCTATTAATTTTTGATCAACTATTTATAGCAACGAAAAATTATAAATATTCTATTAATTTTTATTAGCAACGAATTTTTCGTTGCTAAATTATAAATATTTTATCAATTTTTTAATTATTTATTTATAGCAACGGATTTTTCGTTGCTAATATTTTTTATTATTTATTTATTTTTACTACTTTTTTATTTCATATAGCAACGGAAAATCCGTTGCTAAATTATAAATATTTTATTAATTCTTTAAATTATATACTTATAACAACGAATTTTCCATTGCTAATATTTTTTATTATTTATTTTTATTTATTTGTTTTTTATTCCACGTAGCAACGAAAAATCCGTTGCTAAATTATAAATATTTTATTAATTTTTTAAATTATATACTTATAGCAACGGATTTTTCGTTGCTAATATATTTTATTTTGTATTATTTTTTATTAGTTTTTTTTATTTCAATAGCAACGGAACGGATTTTTCGTTGCTAATATATTTTATTTTGTATTATTTTTTATTAGTTTTTTTTATTTCAATAGCAACGGATTTTTCGTTGCTAAAATGTAAATATTTTATTATATTTTTTAATCGATTACTTATAACAATGAAACTATCCGTCGCTAAATATTTTTATTAAATATTTATTTTTAAGTGAAATAGCAAAGAAAATTCCGTTGTTATATATATAGATTTATTTATTTTTCGTATTATTTAAATTTAGCAAAAAAACATTCGTCGCTATTTTTTTCCATATATAGCAACGAATTTAGCAACGAAATTCCGTTGGTACAGCATTTTGCCACGAATTTGTTATCCGTTGCTATTTTCGTTGCTAAATAGCAATGAATAATTTCCGTTGCTAAATTTCCATTGCTATTTGACAGTTTTCTATAAATGAATCCCATTTTTTCTTGTTTTTTTTATCTCAAAGCCCGGCCCATTAATAACCCTTATCTTTAGCCCGTTGTCTAAATCCCACAGTAGGGTTACTGCATCCCTTTTCTTACCAGAATCAGCGCCTCCCCCTTCGTGCTCGTTGTTGTTGAGGTGGCCGGAGCTGGTAGCGCCTTGCTTGGTTGGGATTCCAGTCATGGCAGTTGTTCGCCCCACATTACCTTTCTGTCCTTCATTGCGGATGGTGCCACCACCTTGGTCTGGGTGCTGTCCGGTGGCGTTGCCGGTTCCCGTGCTGCCTATTACTGCAAGATTGACTCGCCAGGCCGATGGCCGAGGAGAGCCACCGTCGGAAAAGTTCGGCCCCTTCTTCTTTGCCTAGTAATCTGCCCACCAATCCGGGTAGCCCACCACTTCAAAACACGTTTTCTTGGTATGTTTCGTACCTCCACATACCGTACATTTCTGGGTTGGGGCGTGACCGGATTTTTTTGTGGGAATTTTGTTGCCGCGGGATGATGACCCTTGTTCTGACCGCATCTTGGCTACTACTCCAATACCACCGGAGTGAGGATCTGTTATAGCCGTGAGTCGTCGATCCTCTCACCGGACGGCGTTGTAGGCCTCCTTCAAGGTGGGCAATTTCTGGGTTTTAAGTAAGTCTCTCTTTATCGGGTCGAATTTCACATCCAACCCCCATAGAAATGCAAAGACCCTGTCTTCTTGTTTCTCCAAATTGTAAGTTTTCCGATCATTGACAGGTGTCGAATCAGTCAAAAATAAATGTAAAACCTATTCAACGACTAAACACGGAGTATTGCGTAAACAGGGTCAATCCATAGGGACTGGTTGATTTATTTCTAACAATTCCAAGAAATTCACGAAAATGAACAATTAAAAGGGGGGGTTTTGAATTATTATAACTAAAGTATGCAATTAAAATAAAATAACAAGGATTAAAAACTAATTAAAATTATCAAGAAAATCACGTAGGATTAAATCAATCAGATGGAAAATTACCTAGCCAGGGATATATGATTCGAATTGTTATATTGATCATTGACTCAAAGATGAATTCAAGTTATTCAGACAGATTGGCAATAGTTGATAAAGACACTCGACTCAACCTCGTTTTTACTTAATTAATGGGATAACCTAGAGGCACTCGACAGTTATCTTCCCTAACAAATTCACAACCCCTAGAGACACTCGACAGGATTTAATGAATTCGCAGCATTAAGAACCATAAAAACACCAATCCTAATTAACCGAGTCGTGACACATGCAAGATTTAAATTAGATTATCAGATCCCTTAGTGAACGAGGAATTCTATCGCTAAAACCCTGTCACTAATTTACCACAATTTATCAATCAACTTTACATACACTTTAAGCATGATGATTGGCACTATGCAATCAAATCTATCTAGATGGTCGGGCCCTACCACTAAATAAATCAATCACAATAAACACGAAACACGGAGATAAGATAAATGCCTAAATAAACATGAATTGATAAAAACGTTTAGGTCTCATAATATCCAAAATCGAATCTTAATCCCTAGGTAGATAATTAAGAGTTTAGCTACTAAAATCCATAAAAACAATAACTGAGGAATTCTTTAACATGAATAAAACTAAAAACGAAAGGAAAGAATTAAACTAAGACGAAGGATTGTGCCGAATTCTTGCTCCTCGATGTTGCTTGCCAGAACTCGAACTGCTGCTCCCAAAAGTTGTGTTACGTCCTCCCTCCTCAAAGAGCTGCTGTTGCGCCAAATATATAATCCCAGCCTCTAAGCCTCTCAGATCACGTGGCTGAATCCTTAGCAAAATAGGAGTGTAATTCTTTGTCCAAATCGGGCTCAACTATTTGCTCTCAAAGAATTAAACACACCACTGGGCCATTCTAATTAATTCCAATCAGCTGGGCTTCATATAATAAATTCCAATGGTAGGCGCGGCCCACTAACAAACAAGACCAAGAAACTAAATTAAGCCCACAACGTGCAGCCAATCATCAGAGCAAATTAGCTTTCCATCATTCTCCATGCACGCAACCCACTAGCAAATTGGGCTCAATTAATTAAGCTACACACGCAGCCCAAATTAATTCCAAGGGACGCAGCCCACTTCTAACAAATATAATTAATCCTCACAAATTAATTCCCTAAAGCCCACAAATCATTCAGCCTCCAGTGATCATCCCTTCACAATTAATTCCAAAGCATCGTGACATGCTTAGCCTTCATTAGTCCAAAGTAAATTCCCCAAAATTGCATGCGTGCAGACCCTCAAATGGAAACAATACCACCCATCAAACACAATCACAAAGGCAATCATCGAATTCTCACCTAAACAAGTCTAGCTCATCAACACACTACTCAATTGTACAAAATTCAACAAATTAGTATAACTAGCATATCCTCGTGTAATGTAGTGTGAATTGAATGAAAGAATGTACAAAGACTAGATTGATTAGTCTATGATTTTCGCCTAAGTTCTAATTATTAACTTCGAATGCATCCTTCACTCCAATCTCCACTAATGTAGTTAACTCATGACTCGAGATCGATAGGTCTTTCGAGCTTGTAATGTAAGGCTTGGGGTAAAGGTTAGGAAATTTTGAAATTTAGTGGCTAACACACCAAGCTTATCCATTTTCATAAAGAAAACCCGTAGTAATTCCCTTTTCATCTACCGGACTCCCCTTATTTTGCCTTATACAACTAATTTCCCTCCTTTTCATTCATTGAACTCTTGGTACTCAAAACACACTCTCACTTTCTTCTTTCTTTGCAATTTTTTTTTCTATTCTTTTCTTTTTCTGCTCATTTTTTTTTCTTTTTCTTTTTGACTCATTTTCCTTTCATCACTCTTTTTCGTATTTTCAACATTGCACAATCTCTTCAACATTTTTTTTTTCTAGCACTTAGGATAATAAGGAATCTAAAGACATGTAAAAATTCACACCCAAAATGAGCAAGCAAGGTGTGATTCAAAGTAAGGTAGGGATATAATGTTGTGCATCGGCTTGTAACGTGGCTAAAAAGAAATTTTTGCACAACATTCAGGCTCAACGGGGTCAAACGGGATAATTTTATTTGTGAAAAGAACAAGAAAAGGCTTACCACCGACAACGATCGCCTAAGTCACTTCCCAAATCAATCGTTAACTAAAAATTTCGCCTCGAAAGGAGCTAAGATGCATTCTAATCAACTTTTTAGACTTAATTGAAAATCACAGACTTTTCCATCTTAGCAAAGCACATTAATTAGTTCAACGGTGCGCGAGAAATGAGGGTATAAGATTATACTAATCCATCAAATTCCACACAAATTTCATGCATTTAACAAGCCTAACTCGTTCTAGCAAAATTCAACAATCAAACCTAATAGAAAGCATTCAAAACGGGCGACATGTTTCCACAATTATCAACATCCTCACACTTCAGCACAGTGTTCAGCAACAACAAAGCCATACAACAGAAAATTCAGCCTCAAAAGTCGTCAAATTCAGTTCTTAAATGTCAGTCTACCGAACAGCCCAAAGAAGTACTATTCACAGCCTTCAAAAATGAATTCCCGCCTCAAAAGTCATGCAAAATATCAACACCAAAATTTCAGAAAATTTTCAGCATATATACAACCGGAAACAGCTACTAATCCCCTTAAAACACGCCTAAATCATGCGTAAATAATTCCAATAAAGCACTATAGACTCCCCCCCACACTTAAAACATGCTATGTCCTCAAAGCATGAAAAAGAAGAGTAAGAGGACTTCCCTGATGTGCGGGGGCACGCCGAGCGGCTCAATAAGGGGGTGGATTAATGTGGAGAAACCCGAGGATCAGATCTATGCTCTTCTTGATATAGGCAAGGTCCCGATCATGGTTGCACGATCCCACGGGCTGCTATGATGTAGTGGCTTCATTCGTAGGGACTGGATTCTTTGGTGCTTGTTTCCCTTTAAACACCTTTGGAACATCCTTTGGTAAGATACCTGCACGACACAAAGAATACCTTTCACCGATTTTTGACAACATATACATATTATCAAGGCATTGCAAATTTAAAGGTCGCATGTCAACAGAGGCAGGTAAATGTGGCTCATTCAAATTAATCAAACGTTCATTCACAACAATTTGAGTCACAACATGTCCCAAAATCATATTCCTAGAATGTGCACATGCAGCTTTCATTTCAACAGCAATCCAAAAGCCTAAGTTGACTTTTCTACCCTCAAACATAGCCCACAGGAAGAACAAAGTAGTTTGTGACAGAGTACCAAGACCATTTATACGTCCCGCAAAAGAATAAGAAAGTAATCTATGTATATACCTAAGGGATGGATCAACCAAATCATAATCCTTAGAAACACTAGGGTTATAATTAGCATTTGGTTTGTTTGTAAAAGCTCTATACACAGCAGTAGCATCAAACTCAAGCGCATCAATATAATCACACAAACTAGCCACATAATCATCAGAATCTAACTCATCCTCAGCCACAAATCCAAGCAGCTCATTAAAATCATTCACCGAAAGACTAAACTGCTTCCCACATAACGAAAATCGAATCACATCAGGCGAAGATAAATCAAACTCATCAGGCAACAGTAACTCAAAACTAGCATAAAATTCGCGCATCAAATCTCTAAACATAGGATATATCATCTTAAAGTAATCCTTCCAGCCTATTCTATCAATATACTCATTCACAGACTCATATAATCCCAAAGCACGCAGAGAGTAAAATTAGGATGTCTACATTTTACAACCTTTTTCGAAGCAAACTCAGTATACCTGTTCACGTGCTCTGCATTCTCGAATTTCGGCTCAGAAAAGATGTTGGTGCAAGGCTGCTGCATCCTGACTCTGACTCTGGATCGAGTTTTTCGTCGTGTAGGCTGGGGCGCGTGAGAGGGTTCCTGTTGAGCTTCTTCAGTGGCTGTCTTATATGTATCTCCGGAGTTATCTTCGCTCGAAGGCAAAGAGTGGTTGGCTGACTGATAACCGGAAGAATTTCCGGCCTCAGAGTCTGTGGTGGCTACTGTTTCGGAAGGTCCCGATGAGGGAGACGGATCAGAGGTGGAAGTGGGGCCCTCGTCAGGCGGCTGCACATGTTCGGCCGGTGGATGTGGTGGCAGAATGGCGAGGGGCTTCGCCTGGGCTGTCTCCGCCGAAATAGATCGGGGCGGCGGAGGACGTCTCGCAGGCCTGGGCGGTATATGGCTTAGATCAATCAAGACTGGTGGTCGCCGTGGGGCTTTATCGTAACTCGCGCTCATGACGTGGTCAGAGCTACGGACTCCTCTCACTGGAGGGGAACTTCGCCGCGGAAGTTAAGTGAGGGGGAGGGAAGAGGCGGCGACCAAGTTGTCATGGTTGCACTTCGTGCGCCGCTCCTCTGCTGTGAGAACGGCGACCGGAGGTGGCGCCTGTGATGGCTCAGAAGGAGAAAGTGGCGGCTGTGCTAGGGCCGTCGGAGAAGACGACGGCTGCATCGTGTCTGTCGTCGGTTGGGGCTGAGCTTTTCTTTTCTTGGAAGCTTTGGCCATGGCAGTATGTATCGGTAGGTTATGGAGGTTGGGGAAGATGGTGATGTAAGGTGGTGCTTAGGAAGAATGGTGGCCAGAATGTGGTGTATGGTGGTGGCGCTCTAGACCTAGGCTGGAGGATGGCGGATGGTGGTGCACCGTAATCTAGGGCTTTGGGAGCTAGGGATTTGGCTTTGGGAATTTTGAAATTGGGGAAATAAGCTGCATCAATTTTGGGGTAATTTTGGTGCGATTTGAATGTGATGCTGGGCAGAAACTATCGGGTCGGTTCGGGCTGGGGAGCAGGTCGGGTCGCTGGGAAATGGGTACGGTCTATTTTGAATTAAAATCTGGGGATATGGCACGAGTCTTAGACTTGACCATGCTCAAGGGTCACATCATCATCAAAAATTTGACAGGAAATTAGTAGCAACCTCTGGGTATCCTTTAGACAATTAAACACACCTGAAACACAGGAAATAGCAGAAAATCAACAAGAAAACAAGGAAAATCGGAAAAATAAAAGAAACACGAAAAAGCAAAACGGGGAAAGAAAATGGCACCTGAATCACCATATTTGGGTTGCCTCCCAAACAGCGTCCTTGTTTATTGTCTCGGACTCGACGAGGCTGATTTAAAAGTTAAGCACGTAGAGGAATATCCTCCAAACGAGTCTCTTCAACTGTGGAAGGTTGGAGATTCTCGTAAAATGGTTTCAGCCGATGCCCGTTCACTTTCAAAATGTTTCCGGTTTTAACTTCCTTGATCTCAACTGCTCCTTGTTGATTGAAATTCATAACCACATATGGACCCATCCAACGTGATCTCAATTTTCCAGGGAAGAGACGTAAACGAGAATTGTAGAGTAGAACTTTTTGACCAATTAGAAATTGTTTCCTTGAAATCATAGAGTCATGAAAATTCTTCATCTTGGGCTTGTAAATGGTCGAATTCTCATAAGCATCATTATGAATCTCCTCTAACTCCTGAAGTTGGAGCTTCCGTCTCTCGCCCGCTTCATCTATATTCAAATGACATTGCTTAATGGCCCAGTAAGCTCGATGCTCCAATTCCACCGGTAGGTGGCATGCCCTATCATAAACCACTCGATAAGGAGACATCCCCAACGGGGTTTTGTAGGCTGTTCTATAGGCCCACAATGCATCGTTCAACCTCACACTCCAATCCTTTCTATTCGGGCTGACCGTTTTCTCGAGAATGGATTTAATCTCCCTATTTGACACTTCAGCCAGACCATTAGTCTGAGGATGGTAGGCTGTAGATGTTCGATGTGTGACATGATACTTGCTCAACAAAGACTCCAAAAGGCGATTGCAAAAGTGGGTGCCACCGTCACTTATGATTGCTCTCGGTGTACCGAATCTAGAAAAGATGTGAGACCTGAGAAAATCCACAACCACTCTAGAATCATTAGTACGGGTGGCTTTAGCGAGACATAATCAACAACAAGGAGTATATAATGATTTCCAAAAGAAACGGGAAACGGTCCCATAAAATCAATACCCCAAACATCAAAAATTTCACATGGTAGTATAGGATTCAAAGGCATTTGATTTTTAGGACCAATATTTCCTGTTCGTTGGCAATTTTCACAACTTTTGCAACAGATATAGGCATCTCGAAACAAAGTAGGCCAAAAGAATCCACTTTCAAGTACTTTCAATGTAGTTCGTTTTGATCCAAAATGCCCACCACATGCAAAAGAGTAACAAAAATTCAAAATGGACTCAAACTCCTTTTCAGACACACATCTCCTAATTATCTGATCAGAACATATTTTCCAAAGATAGGGATCATCCCAAAGGTAATACTTAGCATCACTTTTAATTTTGTCTTTTTCAGCACGCGACAGTTTATCGGGTAATAAACCTGATGCTAGGTAATTTACAATGTCTGCATACCAGGGCGTGGCCATAGAGCGTGGCCACGTCTTACTGTCCAGTGCCAAAAACAGTTGTTCGTCAGGAAATTCATTGCGTATGGGCGTGGAGTCGTTTATTTCTCCTGGAATTCGGCTTAAATGGTCAGCCACAAGGTTCCAACAGCCCTTCTTGTCCCGGATTTCGAGCTCAAACTCTTGCAAGAGCAAATCCAACGAATCAACCTAGGCTTCGCATCCTTCTTCATGAGTAGGTACTTCAAGGCTGCATGATTAGAAAAAACAATGACTTTAGTACCCAATAAATACGAACGGAATTTATCTAAAGCAAAAACTATAGAAAGAAGTTCTTTTTCCGTCGTGGTGTAATTAATTTGGGCATTGTCAAGCATTTTGGAAGGGTAGTAGATGACATGAGAGTTCTTGTCAATCCTTTGCCCAAGTACCGCTCCAACCGCGTAGTCACTTGCATCACACATGGTCTCAAAAGGGTAATTCCAATTCGGTGGTTGCATGATGGGAGTTGAAATCAATTTCTCCTTTAGCAAATCGAAGGCTTTCTTGCATTCATCATCAAATTCAAACTCCACATCTTTTTATAGAAGCCGGCATAGAGGTCTAGTAATCTTGGAGAAATCTTGGATGAAACGCCTGTAAAAACCTGCATGACCAAGGAAAGAGTGAATCTCCCGTACTCCGACGGGGTAAGGCAGAGATTTTACAATATCAATCTTAGATTTATCTACTTCAATTACTTTACTCGAGACCACATGACCAAGTATTATCCCTTTATCAACCATAAAGTGACATTTTTCAAAATTCAGGACCAAATTATATTCAGCACATCGTTTTAGGACTTTAGCAAGATTTCCGAGACATTCATCAAAAGAATCACCATAAACAGTGAAATCATCCATAAATACCTCAATAATGTGTTCAACACAATCAGAGAAAATACTTACCATACATCTCTGAAAAGTTGTCGGTGCGTTGCATAGTCCAAACGGCATCCTTCTAAAGGCAAATGTCCCAAATTGGCATGTGAAGGTTGTCTTCCTTTGATATTCCGGAGCCACCGGGATCTGATAGAAACCTGAATAACCATCAAGACAACAATAATGAGATTTTCCAGCTAAACGTTCAAGCATCTGATCAATAAAGGGGAGGGAAAAATGATCTTTTCTCATTAAAGCATTTAAACCACGGTAATCCATAAAAACCCTCCACCCGTTTGGAACTCGAGTGGGTACCATATCGCCTTCATCGTTTTCCACAACTGTAATGCCCATTTTCTTGGGCACTACCTGTACGGGGCTTACCCACTCACTGTCAGAAACCGGGAAAATCACACCTGCATCAAGGAGTTTTAGAATCTCCTTTTTGACAACTTCCATTATCGGGGGATTCAATCGGCGTTGTGCTTGTCGTTTAGGCTTAACATCATCTGTAAGAATGATCTTATGCATGCAAGTGGATGGACTTATGCCTTGAATGTCAGTAATTGTCCAACAATGGCCAACTTGAACTCCCTAAGGACTCGGATCAGCTTCTCTTCTTCGAGTTTGTTGAGTAAATTGGAGATAATCACAGGTAGTGTTTCTCCTTCTCCTAGGTAAGCGTATTTCAAGTGCTCCGGCAATTTCTTGAGCTCCAATTCAGGTGCCTGCACAATGGAAGGAAGCAATTTAGTGTTAGAAACCGGTAAATCCAATTTAAGCACATTCCCAAACACAGGTTTTAGACACTCTAGTTCATACACAGTATTACACAATTCCTCAGGCAAAACTATGGTTTTTGACCAATTAACCAAAATTTCAGCATGCAAATCATTATAAAGTGCATAACTCAAAGCTTCTAAATTATCCAATTGGAAAACCTCATCAGTCAAATCATCAATCACATCAACACAAAACACACTAGACAGTTCATCAGGATGTTTCATAGCATCATAGACATTAAATTTATCAATGTCACCGTCAAATTCAAGAGTTAACAATCCATTATGAACGTCTATTTTAGCTCTAGCAGTGCTAAAAAATGGGCGACCAAGCAAAATATCAGAAGATTTAGAGGATTTATCATCCTCCATATCTAGAACGAAAAAATCAGCAGGAAAAGCCAAATCATTGACTTGTACGAGCACATCCTCCAATATTCCTTCTGGGTACACTATGGATCGATCAGCAAGCTGGATTATAATACCTGTACCTTTCAAAGGACCAAGATTAAGCGCAGTATAGACAAATAGAGGCATAACATTAATCGACACACCCAAATCGTACATAACTTTCTTAATACCAAGGTTACCTATTTTACATGGAATTGAAAACATACCTTGGTCTCTGCATTTCGGTGGTAATTTCTTTTGCAAACCGCGGAGACATTTTCTCCAACACTTACCCTTTCATTACCTTTTAGTTTCCGTTTGTTGGTGCAGAGCTCTTTAAGAAACTTCGCGTAGCGTGGGATTTGTTGGATAGCATCCAATAAAGGAATGTTGACCTCAACCTTCCGGAATGTATCAAGAATTCCTTGTTCCTCCTTTTGTTTCTCCGTCTGAGCTAAGCACTGTGGAAACAGAGGTGGCATCACCAGTGGCTTAGGCTTCTTGACAATTTCTGACTCTCTGTCTCGACTGGAGCCTAAGGCGTGGTCACGCTTAACGATCGAGTCGTCTTTCTGTTCAGATTCTGCCTTATTCTGACTTGATTTGGGTTTGTCAACCAGTGGAGGCAGTTCCTTACCACTCCTGAGTGTAATCGCACTCACGTTCTTCTTGGGGTCTTCTGTTTGTGAGGGCAGTTTCCCCTTATTCTCAATCCTGCTCAAAACCGTTGCAATCTGTCCCAACTGAGTTTCCAAATTCTTGACTTGATTTTCCAAGCTATTGATTCGGATGTCTTAGGGATTGAGGGTTTGGTTGGGTTCATTTGGTTGTTGGTTGTATTGTTGGGATTGCGAAGGTCTAGGCATAGCTAAGGCTAGGGTGATTTTTCCATCCGGGATTATACGTGTTAGAGTAAGGGTTGTTATTTTGTGGATGGAACCCTGCAACGTTCGCGTTTTCTAATGTGCCCTCTTGTAGGGACGGACATGCATCGGTCTGGTGAGAAGGGCTAGCACATAATTGGCAAACTATTGCCACTTGTGGTGTTCCTGCACTCATGTTAGATACCAAAACAGATATCATATTCTTGAGTTCATCAAACTGGGAAGAGCTTACCTCTTTTACCTGTCTCGTCATTGTTGGAAAACAGGAATCAGAAAGCAGCGAAAATTTAAAAAATTTTCCAACAAAAGGATCTTAGACTCGCAATCGTGAATCCAAATTCGTAGAGATTAGAAACTTACTTTTCAATAATCTTTGTTGAAGTGTTTCAAGCCACCCAAGAACGCTCTTCTCACGGCTTGATCCCCTCTCCTTGGTAAAGCTCGAGTCTTTAAAACTTCTAACTTGAAGCTCTCTAGAGATAGTCCACCAACTTGACTACAATCTAACTAGTAAGGATGCTAGTTCTCTAGTCAGTGTTTAGGCTTAACCTAGGGTTTATTTTATCTTGGAGAAAGGATGGTGTTCAACACATGAACCAAAAGAATTCAATCACTCTATAAGGGTAGCATGAGCTCCCCTATATATAGGAAAGGGAGGGGGACGCCGAACCCTAGTCCTTTTGGGCTAAGGATTTGGTCCCTCTCTCTAATTACTTGATTACCAAGTAATTCCAAACTTTGACTTTTAATTCTAATTCAAATCAACTTTTAAGAGAGCTAAAATATCCAAAACCCTTTTAGATATTATACTTTATTTATTAATAAATAAATAACTTATTTTATCTAATTAATTAATTCATAATTAATTAATTTCTCCAAAATAAGACTTTCTTTTTAATTCAAAATTAAACCAAAGTCTATTAAATAATTAATCACATTAATTATTTAACACATAAATAAATATACACATATATTTACACACGTGTCCCAAGGACATGTGCCACTCACGTGAGCCACACATGTGGTTCACACGTGTGGAACCCTCTTGGCCCGATTAACTCGTTTAATCATTTTAAAGCCTTAACTCATGTAACCAAGTTGTTGTGTGTGACCCTCTAGGTTCTCAATTCAATTAGCAGTGACCCTAATTAATTAATTCACTAATTAATTAATCAGTCCACAGATTGAACGACCATAGTCTAGCAACAGGTGTTTAACCCCTAACTAAATTGGAATGTCTCGATTCGATAGAACCTTTAAGTCATTGATTCATGTGAGATACAATCCTCCTACTAACTATCTCTCAACCAAGATCTAGGGTAAGGGAATAATTAGAACCCTAATAAACTGGTCTTAAAGCTAAGTGCATTTCATATCCATTTGATCTCAATCCAAGAAACCCTTTTCTTGATGTCTTGATCTACTGCCTTGGCCAAGGACTCCATATGGCATATGAATGACTTACACAATAAGAGATCACCTTGAAAATGCAAGTGTAGGTCCTTTCTTGATTCTCATTCACTTTCATGAGTCACTTGTGCAGCCCCAACATAAGCCTTCAATCAGTTGTCTAAGGCGACACCCTTTAAAGCTTATACCTAAGACTACAGAGTTAACTCATAAAGCGACATGGAACCTCAAGTCTAAGGATCAATTAATCACATCAATGATTCGTGAGATATTTCCTAATCTGGAAGTTTTCATTTCCTGAAATAGAAACTTCCTTTCCCATTTGAAAATCTTCTCACACGGGGCACCTCAGTGAACTTACTTACGGAAGTAAGCACCCTCATGTATTACGCACGTATCAACTATACACTTTGCACCTCCATGAAACAAGGTGGTCCTTCTTAAGGGCGTGATCCCACAAGCAAGCCTTAGAGGAGTCAGGTTGACACTCCCACTGTCTATAGGACTCATCGGCTTAGAGTATTTTGCTAATCATGACTTATGTGATATAGGGCTCGTTTCATGAACCATTTCACCTAAATGGTAGAGTCCTAAAGTCATCAGGATTAGGGGAGTTCTTATACATGCACAACTAAAGTAAACGCATACCAAACAAGAGCATATAAAGAAGTGTTGCCTCAATTCGTTATTTTATTTAAAGATTGTTTGTGATTAGAATAAGGAAAAGTACAAAGCGGATATACAATCGGCTTTTAGGGCACTATTCCTAACAATCTCCCACTTGCCCGTCAAAGCCATTCTAAAGCTATTCTAAGTCCCATCTTCTGAAGATGACCTTGGAAAGCTTCTCGACTAAGGGGTTTAGTAAGTGGATCTGCCACGTTCTCTGCTGATGCGACCCTCTCAATTTGCACATATCCTCTTTGATAATATCACGGATTAGGTGATACTTCCTCATAATGTGCTTGGTCCGTTGGTGAGATCTTGGTTCTCTCGCTTGAGCAACCGCCCCAGTGTTGTCACAAAACACAGTAATGGGGTCATTCATGCTAGGAACAACATTCAACTCTTGAATGAAGTTTCTAATCCAAACACCTTCCTTAGATGCATCATTTGCAGCTAAGTATTCAGCCTTAGTGGTCGTTTGCTTGGAACTTTTCCAACTCACTGCTCCGCCGTTTAGGCAGAAACTGTATCCTGACATTGACTTAAAATCATCTAAGTCAGATGCAAAGCTTGCATCACAGTATCCTTCGACAGTAAGATCTTTCTATCCTCCGTAAACTAAGAATAAATCTTTAGTACTTTTCAAGTACTTAAGAATATGCTTCAGGGCAGCCCAGTGACCATCTCCAGGGTCAGATTGGAAACGACTTTTTACACTAAGTGCATAAGCCACATCCGTTTGAGTACATAACATTGCATACATTATGCTACCTATTGCTGACGCATAAGGTGTATGAGTCATTCTTTCCTTCTCAAGGTTAGTCTTAGCACACATCTTCTTAGAAAGACATGTTCCTACACTCATAGGAAGGTTCTTAACCTTCGCTGACTCCATATTGAATCTTCAATACTTTGTCAATGTACATCGACTGTGATAACCGTATTAACCTTCTAGATCTATCTCGATAGATTTTAATTCGAAGGATATAGGACGCATCACCAAGATCTTTCATCTCGAATTGGTTCGATAACCATAACTTAGTCACTTTCATGTCATCCTTCGAATTCCCAATAAGAAGGATGTCATCAACATAAAGTACTAAGAATTGTACTGAGGTCTCCAATTCCTTTCTATACACACACGATTCATTCGAAATTTGAATGAAGCCAAACGCTTTGACTGATTCATCAAATCGAATGTTCCAATTCCTAGAAGCCTGTTTCAATCCATAGATTGATCTTTGGATTTTGCAAACCTTTTGCTCACTCCCACTGAATGTGAAACCTATGGGTTGCTCCATATAAATGTCTTTATCAATGTCACCATTGAGAAAGGCAGTTTTCACATCCATTTGCCATATCTCATAGTCATAATATGCAGCAATGGCAAGCATGATCCGAATAGACTTTTGCATTGCAACTGGCGAAAAGGTTTCATCAAAGTCCACGCCGGGTCTTTGAGTGAATCCTTTTGCAACCAGTCTCGCTTTATAGGCTGCAATGCTTCCATCAACTCCAACCTTTCTCTTAAAGATCCATTTGCAACCTATGGGTTTGACCCCATCAGGCAAATCTACCAAGGTCTAAACTTGGTTGGAGTTCATGGAATCTATTTCGGATTTCATGGCTTCTATCCACTGTTCAGAGTCAGAATCTAAAAGTGCCTCCTCATATGTTAAAGGATCATTATCCTTTTGATAGATTTCATGGAAGAATCCATACCATCTCCCCGGCTGTCTACGAGTGTGTTCAGAACGCCTTAGAGGAGGATTTGCTTATGTATCGAAATTTGTGATTGGTTGTGGTTGGTCAGAAGGGGACGTTTTTTCAGTGGGTGGCGTGGTGTCACTTTGTACTTCCTCTAATTCTATGATCTTGCCTTTCTTTTCTTTAAGGAACGGTTTCTCAAGAAAAGTGGCATTTCTGGAAACAAACACCTTTTGCTCAGATTGATCATAGAAGTAGTATCCTATGGATTCCTTAGGATAACCTATAAAGTAGCATAAGTTAGAACGAAATTCTAACTTATCTCCCGCTGTCCTCTTCACGTAAGCAGGACAACCCCAAATTCTTAAGTAAGAATAACTAGGGATTTTACCATGCCACATTTCATAGGGCGTTTTAGGGATTGACTTAGAGGGAACTAGATTCAAAATCTTTGCTGCACTTTCTAGGGCATAACCCCAGAAAGAAGGTGGTAAGTCAGTGAAACTCATCATGGAATGAACCATATCAATTAGGGTTCGATTCCTTCTCTCAGAAACTCCATTGAGTTGAGGAGTTCCCGGAGGTGTCCACTGAGAGATAATCCCATTCTCTTTGAGATGATTAAGGAATTCTTCACTAAGATACTTGCCTCCTCGATCAGATCAAAGTGCTTTGATCTTGTGACCAGTTTGGTTCTCAACCTCCTTTTGAAATTCTAGGAATTTCTCAAAAGCTTCAGATTTATACTTCATTAAGTGTACATAACCATACCGACTAAAGTCATCAGTAAAGGTTATGAAATACTGATGATTGTTTCTTATGCTTACACTAAGCGGTCCACAAACATCAGAGTGGATCAAATCCAAGACCTTAGTGGCACGTTCCATAGTTCCTTTAAAAGGAACTTTGGACATCTTTCCTTTGAGACAGGATTCGCAAGAAGTTAACTCTTTGAGATCATTTTCAGAGAATGATCCTAAAGTGTTTATCTTGCTAATTCTGTTCTTGGAAATGTGTCCTAATCTAGCGTGCCATAAGGGAGCTAAAACTTTGTCATCTCTCTTACGTTTCGTTTCTCGTTGTATATTCATAATATTGATATTCTGAGTTAGATAAAGTTCATTACTTAGAGTACCGATGTGGACGGAAGAGTTGTTCCGTTTGATAAAGTATTTACCATTCTTAATATAAGTTTCATAACCTTCACAATCTAAAATTGGAACTGAAATTATATTACGAATAATGTTCGGTACATAAAGGACTTCATTTAAAAACCAACTCAAAACTACCTAAATCTAATCTAATTATGCCTAAAGCTCGAGCTTTAACATTTGAGCCATTGCCGATCTTCAAGACACATTCTCCTTCTCTGAGTTATTGGACTTCATTTAGCACCTGTACATCATTATAGATATGAGCTCCACAACCGGTATCAAGTACCCAAGAACTAGAATTAATAGAAAGATTTACTTCAACGAGAAATACACCTTTCTTTAGAGTAGCATTGTAATCTGGGCAGTTTCTCCTCCAATGTCCCGCTTTGCCACAATGGAAGCAAACATCCTCTTTCTGATCACGCTTCTTCCTTTGGGCCTTCCCCTTCGAAATGCCTCCAGTGGGCCTAAGGGGTTTCTTCTTCTTCTTTACGACTTTCTTGCCCTTACCTTTAGAAGGCCCAGAAGAGGAAGATGGAGCATTCACCATCAGAACCTAATTGTCCTTCTTAATCGTGCTTTCAACAGTCACAAGCTGACTAATCAGCTCTGCTACAGTAGCACCAGCATGATTCATATTGAAGTTAAGGACAAATGGGTTGAATGATGGTGGGAGCGAGGCTAGCAACAAGTCCACTGAAAGCTCATCTTTCAGTGGCATGTCCATGGAAGCAAGTTTCTCAGTAAGGGCGAGAAACTTGAGTCCATATTCATGGACACTTGAACCTTCCCTCATTCTCAAATAGAACAATTCCTTTGAAGTGTTATACCTTGTAACACGTTCATGAGGGCGGTAAAGTTGCTCTAAGTGGTCGTAAATCTCCCAAGCAAATTCCATAGCCTCATGTTGCCTTTGCAAGTCCGGAGACATGTTAGCCAACATAAGGCAACGGGCTTGGAGATTATCATCCTTCCACTTCTGGATCGCGTCCCGCTCGGCCCGAGTGGGAGCGTCCCCTTCGGGACTAGGCTCCCCTTCGAAGAGAACATAAGTTCTCTTCTTAGAGTCTAAAATGATTTTTAGATTCCTCAGCCAATCAGAATAGTTGGGACCAGTCAACTTGTTTGACTTGAGGATCAATACAAGAGGGTTTTTGGTTGCCATTTCAAAACACGTAGAGAATCACAGAATCTACGACCTAAATGGTAAAACAAATAACTAGTGAGCATGCTGAATTTTAACGATATACAAAAGATAAGGTCTTTAATCTAATGTAGCTCCCACTGTTTTTCAAAGATCTATAATTCCCAAAGATCTAAGAGGAACACATTTCCCAATGGGTACTAAGATCCTAAGCATTTTACCTCGAACCCACGACTCGCGGACATTCTAGGTAAAACCCAAGGTAGGTACACCTTACCAATTCTAACACCATTAGAACTCTTAGTAATTGTTTTTTTGCATCACCTATCTTTCAATATGGACCCACGACTCGTGCGACATCCATATTTATTTAGGCGTTAAGCTAGACCCATCAATCATAAGATCATGATCAAAACTTAGTTCGAACGACCCACGACTCGCGGACATCGCCCTTGCCAAAATTAACCACGAAATATTGATCATTTATAATGATCAATTAGGTAACTAAGAACTAATAAGCTCCACTAGCTATCCCACGACTTGCGGACAATAACTAGCTTCACTTACTAAACTTAAAACCTATTGATGGAATGCTAGGAATTTAATTCGAAATTTGCATCTCGAATTAAACACCTATTTATTCGAAATATATTAGCTTATATTTAATGGGAATTTTCGAATCAACCGGAGAGTTGTCCGGTTCTACCTTACCAACATATATGTTATCCAATTTTAATTAGTCTTGATTAATACAAGTATAACTTAAATGCATTTCACACAAGCACTTAGCAGATAACGTGTTCTAGCATGATACTAACATGAGATGATCATGGGTTCTACCTATCTTATGCGTGATATGTGGGAGCCACTCCACAATCACAAGTTCTAACATACATGCCATATAAACAGTTTAAATCACATAAGGGAAAGCGGTAACAAAATACGAGCCCTATCTCTATTACATTTTACAATTGAGATTCCCCTCCCTAACATTTTGAGGGGTCTTCACTTATGGCCTCCTTGTTACTTGAATGTGGTCCATCTTACTCCATGGGTGCATTGTCTCCAAAATGAAAATAAAACCTCACCACCTATTCTACTCTCAAAAAATGAAAAAGTACTGAAAAGTAATAAGGCTTAATCTTTATATTGGCCTTAGACAAATACACGGGGCATATCCCAGCCTCAAAACAGTAATATGGAAAGCCACATAATAAATCACATAACAGTACGCACATAAGTGAGGCTCCAACCTCAATTGAAAAAACGCAACTATAGGGCTCCAACCCCAATTTAAACCATCCATGTGCATAAATTAAAAGCATACATAAGTCTAAACCAATGATCACCTAACATGTATAATTTGCAAGAATTTAAATTTAACCAATAAATTAAAATTCTCGCTTTAAGCTCTAATAGCTTAAAACACGACTTAGATGCAATTCTTGTTCAAGAGCCTTTTCTATAAAACCCGAAAAACTATAAACTAATAAAATTCCAATTAATTTTTGAAAATTAATAATTTTATTCTTTCAGTATTTTCATAAAATAAAGCTTGCAATTTTCCCAAAATTTAAATCGCTTAATTTTTAAAATCCCAATTTAAACAATTATTTAAAAATAATTCAAATTTACTAAAATAAAATTTTTCAAAAAAATTAAATCGGGATTGGATTGGACTAAACACAAAAATCAAGATCGTGAAACGAGGGCCAGGCCTCGCCCGCCCGCCAGCCCAGGCGGACTGCACGAATCGCGCGCGAGCGCGCGTGCTCGCCTAGGCGAGGAGGCAAGTTGGCGACGGGAGGGGTAGGCGGGCGCGCCTAGGCGCTGGCGGGCGGCCTCCCACGCGGCTTCGGGAGGGATAGGCGGGCAGTCCCGCGCGGCTGCGGGACTTCTGTGCGGGACGGTGCGGGCCTGGGCACGCCCTTGCACGCCTAGGCTCGCGTTTTCGTAACGCGATTTTCGTGTTTCGTGTTTCAGTTCACAACCAACAACAATCCAAAATTTAAAAACACGATTTAAATGTATTTGATCCAAAATAATTTCAATAAAATTTTCGAAAACGTTTTTCAGAAACTTTTAGGAAAAATACTGTTTCGTAATTCAGACTTTCTAAAAGAACTCAAGAATATCTAATTCGCATCTAAGCCTAAGAATTTCTACCAAATTCAGTTAAGTGGAGATGAATCAGAAACACGATTAACGAGGTGTCTCTGATACCACTGTTGGAAAACAGGAATCAGAAACCAGCGGAAATTTAAAAAATTTTCCAACAAAAGGATCTTAGACTCGCAATCGTGAATCCAAATTCGTAGATATTAGAAACTTACATTTCAATAATCTTTCTTGAAGCGTTTCAAGCCACCCAAGAACGCTCTTCTTGCGTTTTGATCCCCTCTCCTTGGTAAAGCTTGAATCTTTAAAACTTCTAACTTGAAGCTCTCTAGAGATAGTCCACCAACTTGACTACAATCTAACTAGTAAGGATGCTAGTTCTCTAGTTAGTGTTTAGGCTTAACCTAGGGTTTATTTTATCTTGGAGAAAGGATGGTGTTCAACACATGAACCAAAAGAATTCAATCACTCTCTAAGGGGAGCAGGGACGCCGAACCCTAGTCCTTTTGGGCTAAGGATTTGGTCCCTCTCTCTAATTACTTGATTACCAAGTAATTCCAAACTTTGACTTTTAATTCTAATTCAAATCAACTTTTAAGAGAGCTAAAATATCCAAAACCCTTTTGGATATAATACTTTATTTATTAATAAATAAATAACTTATTTTATCTAATTAATTAATTCATAATTAATTAATTTCTCCGAAATAAGACTTTCTTTTTAATTCAAAATTAAACCAAAGTCTATTAAATAATTAATCACATTAATTATTTAACACATAAATAAATATACACATATATTTACACACGTGTGAGACACGTGTCCCAAGGACACGTGCCACTCATGTGAGCCACACGTGTGGTTCACACTTGTGGAACCCTCTTGGCCCGATTAACTCGTTTGATCATTTTAAAGCCTTAACTCATGTAACCAAATTGTTATGTGTGACCTTCTAGGTTCTCAATTCAATTAGCAGTGACCCTAATTAATTAATCAGTCCACAGATTAAACGACCATAGTCTAGCAACAGGTGTTTAACCCCTAGCTAAATTGGAATGTCTCGATTCGACAGAACCTTTAAGTCATTGATTCATGTGAGATACAATCCTCCTACTAACTATCTCTCAACCAAGATCTAGGGTAAGAGAATAATCAGAACCCTAATAATCTGGTCTTAAAGCTAAGTGCATTTCATATCCATTTGATCTCAATCCAAGAAACCCTTTTCTTGATGTCTTGATCTACTGCCTTGGCCAAGGACTCCATATGGCATATGAATGACTTACACAATAAGAGATCACCTTGCAAATACAAGTGTAGGTCCTTTCTTGATTCTCATTCACTTTCATGAGTCACTTGTGCAGCCCCAGCATAAGCCTTGAATCAGTTGTCTAAGGCGACACCCTTTAAAGCTTATACCTAAGACTACAGAGCTAACTCATAAAGCGACGTGGAACCTCAAGTCTAAGGATCAATTAATCACATCAATGACTCGTGAGATATTTTCTAATCAGGAAGTTTCCATTTCCTGAAATAGAAAATTCCTTTCCCATTTAGGAATCTTCTCACACGGGGCACCTCAATGAACTTACTTATAGAAGTAAGCACCCTCATGTATCACGCACGTATCAACTATACACTTTGCACCTCCATGAAACAAGGTGGTCCTTCTTAAGGGCGTGATCCCACAAGCAAGCCTTAGAGGAGTCAGGTTGACACTCCCACTGTCTGTAGGACTGATCGGCTTGGAGTTACTAATCATGAATTACGTGATATAGGGCTCGTTTCATGAACCATTTCACCTAAATGGTAGAGTCCTAAAGTCATCAGGATTAGGGGAGTTCTCATACATGCACAACTAAAGTAAACTCATACCAAACAAGAGCATATAAATAAGTGTTGCCTCAATTAGTTATTTTACTCAAAGATTGTATGTGATTACAATAAGGAAAAGTACAAAGCGGATGTACAATAGGCTTTTAGGGTACTATTCCTAACAATCATGTCGGACTTAGCATAGTATTTTTGTGAAACTCTAGAGATTCTGCTAATCATGTCCGTCAATTCCGCAGGTGTTTTGATCATAATGGAACCTCCACTCGAAGCATCCAACTACCTTTTGTCAGCAGGCATCAGGCCCCTATAAAAGTTATGGACAACTGAATTCTCCGATAGGTTGTGATATGGGCACATTGCAAGCAAGTTCCGGTATCGTTCCCAATACTCATGTAGGCTTTCATGTTCCTTTTGCTTAATGGTAATTATCTCCTGAAGGAGATCCATGTATCGCTCAGCTGGGAAAAACCTGTCCAAGAATTTATCGTGCATCTGCTGCCAAGTAGTAATGGTTGTTGATGCTAGAGAGTACAACCATTTCTCCGCTGCATCTTGCAAAGAGAACGGAAAAGCACGAAGCTTGATTTGGTCCTCGGTAACTCCGTGAGGCTTGGTAGAGCAGCAAACCATGTGGAACTTACTAAGATGTTGGTGAGGGTTTTCGTTTTCCAGACCTCGAAAAATGGGAAGTAGGTGAATTGTGCCCGTCTTCAGCTTGAAACCAGCACCCACCTCTGGAAAAGTGATACAGAGGGGTTGCTGTGTAGTATCGGGGCACACCAGATCGTCCATGGTCCTACGTTCTACTCTGCTGGTGGTAGTGCCATAGCTAAGGCGTGGTCATGCTCAACAGTCAAGTCGTATTTCTGTTCGCTTGAACTGTTTGTTTCAGTTCCCGATTCTATCTCCTTGACCAAATCTGATGTCTCAGCTTGTTTCTTGTGTGATTGGGTTGCTTGCCTCTTTTTTCTAGCAGTTTTCCCAATTTCTGGATCGTAGAGAGGGGTGTCCTTTCCGCGAATGCTCCTGTTCATAAAAAGAAATAAAATCGATTAAAAACACAGTCCCCGGAAACGGCGCCAAAATTTGACAGGTGTCGAATCCGTCAAAAATAAATGTAAAACCTATTCAACGATTAAACACGGAGTATAGCGTAAACAGGGTCGATCCATAGGGACTGGTTGATTTATTTTTAACAATTCCAAGAAATTCACGAAAAGGAACAATTAAAAGGGGGGTTTTTGAATTACTATAACTAAAGTATGCAATTAAAATAAAATAACAAGAATTAAAAAATAATTAAAATTATCAAGCAAATCACGTAGGATTAGATCAATCAGATGGAAAATTACCTAGCCAGGGATATTCGATTCGAATTGTTATATTGATCATTGACTCAAAGATGAATTCAAGTTATTCAGACAGATTGACTATAGTTGATAGAGTCAGTCGACTCAACCTCGTGTTTACTTAATTAATCGGATAACCTAGAGACACTCGACAGTTATCTTCCTTAACAAATTCACAACCCCTAGAGACACTCGACAGGATTTAATGAATTCGCAGCATTAAGAACCATAAAAACACCAATCCTAATTAACCGAGTCGTGACATACGCAAGATTTAAATTAGATTATCAGATCCCTTAGTGAATGAGGAATTCTATCGCTAAAACCCTGTCACTAATTTACCACAATTTATCAATCAACTTTACATACACTTCAAGCATCATGATTGGAACTATGCAATCAAATCTATCTAGATGGTCGGGCCCTACCACTAAATAAATTAATCACAATAAACACGAAACACGGAGATAAGATAAATGCCTAAATAAACATGAATTGATAAAAACGTTTAGGTCTCACAATATCCAAAATCGAATCTTAATCCCTAGCTAGATAAATAAGAGTTTAGCTACTAAAATCCATAAAAACAATAATTGAGGAATTCTTTAACATGAATAAAACTAAAAACGAAAGGAAAGAATTAAACTAAGATGAAGGATTGTGCCGAATTCTTGCTCCTCGATGTTGCTTTCCAGAACTCCAACTACTGCTCCCAAAAGTTGTGTTACGTCCTCCCTCCTCAAAGAGCTGCTGTCACGACAAATATATAATCCCAGCCTCTAAGCCTCTCAGATCATGTGGCCGAATCCTTAGCAAAATAGGAGTGTAATTCTTTATCCAAATCGGGCTCAACTATTTGCTCTCCAAGAATTAAACACACCACTGGGCCATTCTAATTAATTCCAATCAGCTGGGCTTCTTATAATAAATTCCAATGATAGGCGCGTCCCACTAACAAACAAGACCAAGAAACTAAATTAAGCCCACAACGTGCAGCCAATCATCAAAGTAAATTAGCTTTCCATCATTCTCCATACACGCAACCCACTAGCAAATTGGGCTCAATTAATTATGCTACACACGCAGCCCAAATTAATTCCAGGGAACGCAACCCACTTGTAACAAATACAATTAATCCTCATAAATTAATTCCCCAAAGCCCACAAATCGTTCAGCCTCCAATGATCATCCCTTCACAATTAATTCCAAAGCATCATGACATGCTTAGCCTTCATTAGTCCAAAGTAAATTCCCCAAAATTGCATGCGTGCAGACCCTCAAAAATTGCGTCCTAATTCCATCATAATTTCACGCAGTAGATTAGTAACCGCCGTGAACCAACCGAGTCCGCTCATTACGAGAATATCTTCATAAAAGGATCAAATTCACATAAATTTCAACTCGAAGCCCCAAATCTACCAAATAAACAATAAGGCATCAATTCTTTTATAAATAATATCAAATCAAGCACACTTCGGAGCATAATTTAATCATAAAGATGATTAATTAGCGAGTTATCAATCATCAGCGCATCTCATTGTATGTGGTTGTCTGAAGTCGATTTCTCGCCAAATTCCTCGAATTGTTCGATAATACTGATTTACAGTCATATCGGCTTGATTTGTCTATAAGGCCCGTTGTTTCAATTTGTATAGCTTCAGTTTGTCGCCTCCGTCATGGTAGGTAGCTTCAATCTCCTCCCACAGTTCTTTCGTGTTTGGGCATAAAATGAACTGGACGGCGATTTCAGGTTCCATTGAGTTGAGTATCAGGCTACGAACTGATCCATCCGTCTGTTCCCACACCTCTTATCCAGCATCATCTGGACTGGGGGTCTCTGTCTTCCCGGTGATATACCCCATTCTGCCCTGGTCGAGTAACACAAGTTGCATCGTTCTCGACCAAAGAGCATGGTTATTGTTTTTTAATTTTACGTTAATGGTTGTGGTGTTGGTGGTTTCGGGTTGTTTGTGTCGGAGGAGTTCCGCCATCTGGGCGAAGAAATCCGCTGGCACGGTAGTGAGATAGGTGGTTTTTGGTTCAATGGAAAAAAGTAGATGATGAAGCAGGATTTTACTACTCTCACTACAAAAAATTCTCTAATTACCTACGGAAAGATTTGTAGATAACTCGTAGGAAAATTCACTTATCGACGGACTATCGACGGATTACTTACGGAATACACTTTGTCGGTAAACACCCCGTAGCAAAAAATATTTACAGATTATCTACGGATTACCGACAATATTTTCCCACTAATTATTTTTCGTAAGAAAATAGTAGAAAATAGGTTCCAAATAGTTTTGTGAATTATTGACTATTTTTGACGGACTACCTACAAAATGTCCGTCAAAAATATTGATTTATATTTTTTTAAATATTTGAAGGTGCCTACCGATTTTTGATTAAATTTTTTCGTCAATAAATTTTTTAATTATTTTTAATTATTAAAATATATCCACATATTTCCAATTGAAAATCTAATCTATTGATTTTTTTTTGGCTTTTATCTACAAAAATTCAGTAGATTATTGATTGATTATATTTGATTTATTAGTACATTTATTTGTATTTTGTTTCAGCATTATAACAAATATGCTTGCATATATATATATATATATATATATATATATATATGAGAAATAAAATTGAAAAAAATTATCCCAAACAACAATACCAATATCATAAATGAAAGTATCTAAATGAGCTAAAAGGTCATTCAAATCAAATTAAATCAGACATTTACAAGTGTGTTTCTTCCTTTAAATCTGTACACATAGGACATAATAAAAAATACTAAGCAATTGTCCAAGCAAATCTAGGCTCCAAGGACCGCATCTTCAACGTGTTCAAAGACTTCAGCAATAACATTGTACTGAGCTGCAGAAAAACCGTAGAAGCTAAAAACGAAAAATCAATCGACACAGAAAAACAAAACTCTGTAATTAAGTAATTGCTCAAAATAAAAAAAAAAATAAAAATTAAGGAAGCAAGCTCGTACCTTTACTATCGGACAATTAACACAGTAAACAAATTGATAAAAATTGTAATATATAACATAATTTAAGCAACAGGAAAAAAGCTGAAACCTTTTGTGTGGAAGATGGTTGCGGCAGGCGTCGTTCTCTCAAAGTTTTCCTCTACTTGCAAACAGAGGGAATAAGAATTTTGAGGGAACTATAAGAGAAGGAGTGCATAGTTTTCCTTTACTTGCAAACAGGTTGGTTTTTAAAAAATGAGGGAATAAGAATTTTGAGGGAACTATAAGAGAGAGTGTGCAAAATTAGAGCGGGAGTGCAAAAGTTGAGTAAGAAGTTACAGATTTCATTTTTTTTTGGAAAAGAAGGAAGAAGGATTTTGAATTTCTTAGTGAGTTCAAACATCTTAACGTGGGTGGGAGAGCAAAATTAGGGTGCGGTTATTTTTAATTTGGTACAATAAGATAATTATTATTATTCTTTTATAATAATTTTTATAAGTTTGGAACAAATTTTTTTTTTTAATTCTTTATCATCAATTATCATCTATATTGGGTGTTGTTATTTTTTTGGACTCTAAATTTTTTTTTCTATTTATTATTAATTAATTTCATTCCAACTTTATCTCTTGCACGTCTTTTTAATTTTTCTTTTCTATCTCATCACTCCTCTTCTTAACTTCTCTTTTCTCTCTCATCACTTAAATTCTTTTTTTTTTATATAAATTTTATCACTTTTCACTTATATTTTAAATTTTTACAATTATTAATATGATATTATTTTATGCCACCTATTTATTTATTTATCATAATTTAATAATTATATTAAAAATAATTATAAAATATATATTTAATAAAAAATTAATTTTAATATACTTATATAATAATAATTTTTCATTTGCACATATATCTAATACACAGAGTTGCTGGCATCTATATATATTTGCAACCTTAAGTTGTGAAAAATAAGCTTCCAAATGGAGTATCACTTTTATCAGTTGATTAACTATAAAATATAAATTAATTCTTCGATAGCCTATGGGTACTTCGATTCGTAATATTATTATTGAATATAGGGACAAATCTTTTTGTTGCTATATAGCTTGTTGAAAAGTTTTAAATTAGAAAAATAAAATAATTGTTTATTATTGACAGAAATTATTGTAGTTAACCCGTGGAAAAATTGTAATATTTTTAACTTAGTAATTATCTAAATAATGTATGGACAAAAATAAATCTGTAATCTGTCATTAATTTATACTGACGATAAAATTCGTTGATAATCGGTCTATAATTTTTACCGATGATAAATTCCGTAGATAGCCCGTCAGTGTATATGTTGATTTTTTCTGTCAATAAGTCATGGAAAATCTGTAGCTAATGGTTGGAATTTATCTACAGAAAAAATCCGTAAAAAAAATTTGTAGGTAATGAGAGTGGAGAAATCGGAGATTGGGTTGGGAGAAATCATCGTATTAGATTTGTATTGAATTCTATGTGTTACAAAGTATAAATAAATACAATGAATAAATAGGAGAGAGCCCCTAATCACAACCCTAATTACAGTCTCGTATACAAGGAAGAAACAATCAAATATAATCTTCCATAAATGAAAAGATCCTTCAACAGTTAACTATACAAGAATCCTTGATTATCTCTTGATTTATTTGTTTCCTTTCTCAACACAACTCTCCCAAACTTGATCATCTCAAGCAAGAATTAATAACGCCACAAATTATGTAAAGGGAGCAACAAAGACCCAATATATATGCCTTGAAATACAATATATTTAAACTTAATCCTTTTTTCTTTTTATTGTTCTTACATGTACCTAAAGATGTAGGACTTGTGTACTTGTATATAATACATTGGCTGGGCATGGCCCCCCCATATAAAATTGTTTACTTGAATTGAGGGGGGGAGCTCGTGGTTATAGGGACGACCCGCCTGATCAGCTGGATTATGTTGGAGTCAATAGCGGTTCCTTTTGGCAGTTGTTATATAGCCTAACCCATTCCACCAAATAGGCATTTAACACCTTGGCCTGAAGTTCGGTTTTATTACATACATGTGCCATTGTAGTCTTTCTTATTCATATTGAATGGATGGGCATTATAGTCTATCTTTGAAAACCATCTACAACAAGTTCAATGGGATAAACAAATTGCAAAAAATTGATCTAATACACTATCAAAATAAAGCCATGTAAACAAGTCCATTATTCAAGATTGGGGTATTTTATCCATTTTTCCATTTTCAAAATCCTAAACCGTTGGTTTGCAAAATCTCTAAGTAAACAAGTTCTTAGAGGCTACTTATAATTTACTTTTCTCTTAGCATATAGTTTGTTTGAAGCATTAGTATTTTGGTGTTTGGACACACTACTAGAAAACTTGTGTTTAGCAACTGAATTTGCAACCGAAAAAGAGTCTTTTGTAACTGAAAAATAGTGTTTAGCAACCGATTCGCAACAGAAAAATTCGGTTGCAAAAACCTTGGTTGCAAAATTTTGCAACAGAATTTTTGGCAACAGAAAATATAACTTTTTTGCAACCAAATACTCAGTTGCAAAGTTGACGTGGCGCATAAGTTTTGCAGCCGAAGTTTGCAACCGATTTTTTTGTTGTAACGTAACTAAAAAGTGTTTCCCAGTTTTGCAACTGAAATTCGGTTGCAAAATTAAATTAGGCTAAAAAGTATTTTCCATTTTGCAACCAAAACTCGATTGCAAAAGACAAATTACTTTTTATTTTTTCATTTTTTTTAAAACCAAAAATTCAATTGCAAAATAAAATTTAATTTTTTAATTTCTTAATTAAACAAATTTGATTACAAATTCAATTATAGAAAATAACACCATATTTCTTCAAAAATTCTAATTATAAACCTGTATTACCAATAAAATCAACCCATCATAAAACATAATAGAATAAACAAACAACCACCATTCATAATCCATAAACGAATATACCAACAATAACAAGAATTCATAAGCCATTCTCCATCATAAAACATTACCAAATAGTCAACATCTTCAAAAACCTCAAAGTTAGCAACATCTACAAGTACGTGGAAAGCCAAATTTACAAGTACCAACATCTACAAATACGTGGACATTTACAAGAACATGGAAAGTAGCAAACATCTACAGATACGTGCATTAATGTCAGCAACATCTACAATCTTGGATGTTTCTTGGATGGGAGTTAAATCTTGAGATATACGTACCCAAGGATGTTTCTAAGTCTTGGAGTTTAATCTTGAGAGAAAGATGACTGATGCAACCACTAAAGAAGGCAAGAATTTCAGACATCCATAATCGAACAAACTAAAGTGAGTCCCTAAATTGAGTCACGTTTTGAAATATTTCTCAAATTCTATTGCTAAATGTTTAAATTCAAAATACACATATCAATATAAAATTATGTTTTCGATTAAAGTGACTAAATTGTAATTTTCAGATAAAGATGGACTACATTGTAATTACCTTATCTAGCAAGGTAGTTAGATGTAATTTTCCCTATATAATATTACGCGTGATATCAATACTCAAAATATCTTATATGTTATATCATATCATATCACTATACAAGTATAACATCTTAATGATTTATAATGTATATTATATCTTATGAAACATAACTTTCAACTTTACTACATAATTTATAGTAGTTACAATTATTAATTAATACTAATATAATATGATCATATAGAAGTAATTATAATTAAATAATTTATATATATTATATATTATAGCATTTATTATCATTTTAATTAGAAAACTTATATTATACAATGATTAAATTAAAGGATTTAAAACTTTTTAGGAGACCAGTAATTAATAATTATTATGTATATATTAAATATAATAAAAGTAAAAAAAATAATTTTGCTACTGATTTTGTAATCGAATAGCAACATTGATGATACTCAAAAATGCGCACGTATCAGAGTCGTCCACGTGTCGCCATCGATTGACTTGAAGACTATACTCTCGCATTGATGGGTTCGCGGGCCAACCCAACCCACTCGCTTGCCAACTAATACAGGCCATTGGGCCTCGGCCAACTATTCTGGTAAATGGGCCAGAGCTGGCAGGTTTGGCGCTCACACCTACGCCCTCAGGGTTACCTTTTTCAAGGAATCACCCGCACGAGGGCCATATTCTTGTCGCTCGGGTTTTGGCGCTCAAAGATCATGAGCCGTGAGGAACCCGTCCGAGCATTCTTCGAGCGTCACTTCGGCTCGAGGATGATCCCCCATCGCCGTGGTGGATCTGGACCCTCATAAGACGGATCCGGGACCCTCCACTCACGTGACCCTCACCAACAACCTCTGACACAAAGGTAGTGCGCACCCTGTACCTGACACCCCGCCTCCTTTTCAGAAACATCATTCTCACGCCCTCAAGGGCTGCCACGTGTTAGGGCAACACAGGTTTGGGACCACACGGTCAATTTACCCATTTACCCTTACCCCTAACATATAAATAGGGGACAACACATGTTTTCTCCCCCAAGTCATCTCCACGACACATACTGCATACATTGTTCTGGGTTCATATCTCCATTCCTCTGCATCTTCCCAAGCTTCATAACAGTTGCATTATATCTTGTATTCTCGGTGCTATCCTAGCTGGAAGAACCCACGCTCCATAGGAAACCCAGTTCCTGAGGCTTCCCCGCCTGTGATGGTCTTTTCCCTTTTCATATAAATCTTAAAGTGTTGTTGCATTAGGAAACACGAATTCCAGATCCCCCATCGCCGTGGTGGATCTGGACCCTCATAAGACGGATCCGGGACCCTCCACTCACGCGACCCTCACCAACAACCTCTGACACAAAGGTAGTGCGCACCCTGTACCTGACACCCCGCCTCCTTTTCAGAAACGTCATTCTCACGCCCTCAAGGGCTGCCACGTGTTAGGGCAACACAGGTTTGGGACCACACGGTCAATTTACCCATTTACCCTTACCCCTAACATATAAATAGGGGAGAACACATGCTTTCTCCCCCAAGTCATCTCCACGACACATACTGCATACATTGTTCTGGGTTCATATCTCCATTCCTCTGCATCTTCCTAAGCTTCATAACAGTTGTATTATATCTTGCATTCTCGGTGTTATCCTAGCTGGAAGAACCCACGCTCCATAGGAAACCCAGTTCCTGAGGCTTCCCCGCCTGTGATGGTCTTTTCCCTTTTCATATAAATCTTAAAGTGTTGTTGCATTAGGAAACACGAATTCCAACACCATCAAACATAATTTTTTATAAAATTATTACTTATTTTATTTTTATAAATGATAACAAATAAAAAAATTATTATAACCGAAATTCGATTGCAAAGTGGTTGCATGAAAATTTTGCAACTGAATTTCGGTTGCAAACTTTACATAAAAATTTTTTGAAATTATTTTTAATTATTTTGCAACTGAAATTTCGGTTGCATTTCGGTTACAATTTCTGTACAATCAATTTTGCAATCGAATTTTTGGTTGCAAATATTTTGACCAGGTGTAGACGGATTAATTTTCATCGAATTAAAATGTGACACGTGTAAAATTAAATATTAATTATCAAATTTAATTCATTCTATTTTTATATTTTTTGGGATAAATACTAAATCAAAATCAATAAAATATTTAAATAGTTGATTTAATTGATAATTTTAATATTTATTTTGTCATCAAATAAAGTATCGACAATTGTCAAAATTGAAGTGTTCCGGCCAATCAAATCAAGCCTTGCAGTTCAGTTGGTTATGACCAATCAAATGATGACATGTGGCATGTTTCAATATGTGGACCAATCAAGTCAAGACATGTGGTTTATTTATTTATTTTTCTTTAATATAAATCTATATTAAAGTGATAAATAAATGAATAAGTTTGATATTATCCCTTTAATAAATAAATTAATTAATTAAGGGATAATTATCACAAAGCTCCACCCTACGCCTATAAATAGAGGAATTCTACAAACAACTCTCACAACCTGAAGAAGCAAAGAAGCAAGCCACAAAGCACGGAGAAAGAAGCCCTCAGGTGTTCTTCAGCATCTTCAACGACATTCTTCGTAGAAGTCAGCCTCAACTGCGTTTCATCCGGCATCAAGGCATCGAAGTGGTGTTTCGGCGTTGCTCTCCTCAAAGATCAAAGCGAGATTCAAGCGTGTTCTTCGCGTTCTTTGTGGAAATCAACCAAATTGAAGCCTCCGATCCGCAACAAGGCGTCAAGTCTGCGAATCCGACATTTTTCTCAAGTCAAATTCGAAGGTGCTCCAAGCGTGTTCTTCGAGAAAGTCAACAAACTGAGACGTTCAATCCGCAATCAAAGCATCAAATCCAGATTTCGGTGTTGCTCCTCAGCAAATTCAAATCAAACTCAAATCAACATCAAAGGTGTTCATCGGCGTATTCTTCGGTGTTCATCAAATCAAGGCGTTTAATTCGCGATTAAGTCAAAAGACCCGCGATTAACGTATTCAGGAACAAATCAAATCCAACGGAAGATCGAAGCTCCAAAGTCAACAAAGGAGTTTCAAACCTTCCATACTTCAACAAATTCTTGTAGGAGGAATCAGAGGAATAAATTAGAGATTGTATCCGCAAGTTCAAATAAATCGATAAAATTCATTTGTGATAATTTTTCTTGTGTTTAATTATTTAATTAACAAGAAATTAAGTTACAAATTTTGGCACGCCCAGTGGGACCTCTCTACCTCTCATCTCCTCCTACTCAACAAACTTGAAGCACGAAATGACCAACAACAAGATCGTCGATCTCGAGGCTATCATCTCCAAACTTGTTGTCGAAAGCTTCGTCGTTGTAACAAGAAATATGTCTAAGAAAGAGCAGACGTCTTCCTGGAAATCTAGATCCCTCCAAAGCGATGGAAAGAACGCTCGACTTTTTAGCTACGAAAGTGAAGGCGAGGAAGACCACTCGGCCTCGTCCACCCCTCGTTCAAGTTCTTCAAGTTTTGCGCCCGTCATGACGACAAGTGCAACAACTCTAGAAGAACAACTTGCGAATCTGACAAAGGTCATCGAGGGACTCTCCAAGCATGTTGAAGAGCAAGACTCTCGTATTTCAAAGTTGATGGACAGAGTAGACGGTGACAACGCTAGCCAAGTAAAGGGAAAGCATTAGGATGAGCAAGAAGTGTCGGAAACTTCTCGAAAGAACGATCAAATGGAATTGAGAAGCCTCCAGCCAAGGAAATTCAAGTTTCATCGGACGGACTCATCCCAGTGGAGCAATTGAAAGAGTTTATCATGGGGACAATCAAAGATAAGATTGAGGGAGGCTCCAAATCATCCTAGGTCTACTCCAAGACCTATACCCAAAGAATCGATAACTTGAAGATGCCGATTGGTTATCAACCTCCCAAATTCCAGCAGTTTGACGACAAAGGCAATCCTACGCAACACGTAGCTCACTTCATCGAGACGTGCAACAATGCCGGAACTTATGGGGATCACCTAGTCAAGCAATTCGTTCGATCACTAAAAGGAAATGCCTTCGACTAGTACACGAACTTAGAAGAAGACTCGATCGATAGTTGGGGATAACTCGAGCAAGAATTCCTCAATCGCTTCTACAGCACTCGTCGGACAGTTAGCATGATCGAACTCACCAACTCCCGACAATGAAAAGAAGAACTCGTTGTCGACTACATCAATCGGTGGAGAAACCTTAGTCTAAATTGCAAAGATCGACTATCAGAGGCTTCAACAATTGAAATGTGCATTCAAGGGATGCATTGGGGTCTACGTTACATTCTCCAAGGAATTCAACCAAAGTCGTTCGAAGAGCTTGCTACTCGGGCACATGATATGGAGTTGAGCATGATCGCTACTGGAGTCGAAGGGCCGCCCGTCCAAGAGTTCCGTAGGCCTAGGGAAAAGCAAGATTTCAGGAAAGGGGGCAAACCTTTCACCAAACCACAAGCCACAGAGTCCATGGCGGTGAATGCAATTCCTGTCAAATTTCGAGTTAAGACAAATGACAAGGCGGATGAAAGGAAGGAAGTCCCCCAAGAAAGAACATTAAGAAAATTGTCTTTACCAGAGATGCAAGCCAAGGAATACCCATTCAAAGACTCCGATGTCTCCGGAATTTTTGATGACCTGCTCAAGGAGAACCTTATCGAATTACCCGAAATGAAGAGGCCCAACGAAGCTGGAAAGACTGACGATCCAAAGTATTGTAAATATCATCGTCTGCTCGGACACCCAATCCACGATTGCTTCATATTCAAGGATAAGGTGATGCATGTTGGCACAACAAGGAAAGATCGCACTCGAAGATGTTAGCGCGACGTCCAACACTGTAACTTGCCTGATGATAAGTGAGGAAGAAGTTCCCAAGTAAACTCACTCCAAAGGCGATGAATGCATGGCAACCATGACATTCTCAGATGAAGATTTGCTGCTCGATTCAAAGCCTCACAACAGACCGCTGTTCGTGACAGGTTATACCCACGAACAAAAGGTAAATAGAATGCTGTTTGATGGAGGCTCCGCAGTCAATATCTTGCCTTTGAGAGTGATGAACGAGTTAGGAATTTTGAAGGATGAACTAGCAACCAGCCGTCTGATGATCCAAGGCTTCAATCAGGGAGGACAAAGAGCTCTCGGCATCATCCGGCTAAAACTGTTGATAGACGACATGTTATCAAGCGCACTGTTTCATGTCATTGATGCAAAAACTTAATACAACATGCTTCTAGGACGGCCTTGGCTACACGAAAAGGGCGTCGTCCCATCTACTTGGCATCAATGCTTCAAGTACTGCCAGGAGGGTGTGATAAAGAAGGTTCTTGGAGATAGCAGACCTTTTACCGAGGCTGAAGCCCACTTCGCCGATGCGAAGTACTACCGTGAAGAAGTGGAAGAAAGCAAAGGAAAGAAAGTTTCTGATCCACAACATGATTGCAATGGTGAAAACAAAGTTGGAGCCTCAACTTCGATCGATCACCAAGAAAGGGGGGGGGGGGGGGATCATCACTTACAAAGTCCGAGGCACTAGAAGGGCTGGCATTGCCCCTCACCAAACTAGATGTTGTGAAGCTTTCTTCTCCACCACTCAATAGATTCGTTCGTCCGATTCAAGGAAGTAAAATAGAGCACGGGGAAGCAACCAAACTCTAAAATACAAAAGAGTATGATCTCAAAGCATACAAACTTCTCGTCAAAGCCGGGTACAACCCACAAGAAAAGTCAAAACTGGGAAAACTCATTCCAACGGCAAAGTGTGACGCCCCGATATTTCGGTCGTACAGGTATGACGTAATTGTTTACCAAAATGCGCGAAATAATTAATTATACGTGTTTTATGTATTTAAATTTTATTTTAATTATATTAAATGTTAATTATTTAATTTAATGTTATTAATATTAATTACATTATATAATATAAATATATATATATATATATATATATATATATATATATGTGTGTGTGTGTGTGTACGTGTGTGCATGGATTTAATTATGCATGCATGTAATACTTATATATCATATTTGCATGCATTTTATAATTATAACTTATATATTTGCATGCATGTAATTATATATATTATATACATATGCATGCATATTATATATAATATATTATGAATGAATTTAGTTGTTTATTTAAGTTAATGTTATGGCTTTTATTGTTTGATCGCGTTTGAGTGCTTCGTTTCTATTTGAATTGATACCAGAATTTTGTGCGAATTTAATATGTTGAACTTATACGTGTCTTGTACATGAATATTTGTTCGTTTCATATTTTCGAATTCATTTGCTTGTGTTTCGGATTTAATTTGTATTTTGGAATCCAAGTCGGGGGCTAACGAGCACTTAGCGCACCCTTGGTTCCGTATTTAATATCTTGAGCTCGGGAACTCGGATTCGAGTTCTGTCAACTTCGCTGAACTCGTAACGAAAATTCGAGTTTAGTAAACTTAGCATTATATTTTTCTAACGTCAATTGAACCTCCGAAATTCAACCGAAATACGAAGCGGCGACGAAACTGACCTTGTTACACTAAAATGGCCATAACTTATTCAATTGTTGACCAAATTAACCATGGTTTGAGGCTATAGAACCCTAACTCAACCACCTAATCTGCTGTACCTTGCCCTAACCGAACCAACCCTCTCACAATTCACAAATCTCAGCTAAAGTCACTGCCTTCCAGTTTCTTCCCGCAACCCTTGATCACCGTGGAGATTCAAAGCTCAAATCTCATCCAATCCTCATCCAATCAACAAGGTAAGCTTAGGGTTGTATTATATGTTCATTCCTGGTCATTTTCATTCATTCATCCCCAAATTTGATCATGGTTTCATGCAATTTTGGCTGATTTTTCAATAGAGACGTTTTGGGCATTTCTTTCGATCTTCTCCAATTCTTGATGGATTTGAATGATTCCAAGCTTGAGAATGATTGTTTTGATATCTTCTTTTCATTTATGATCATTAATTGCATGGTTGTTGAAGTATTTATGAGATATCAACTTTGGAACATTGAGAAAACTTTGAAGAAAAGTCACGTGTGACAGCCTTCCATGTTTGAACTATTGTGGGACTGATTTATAGGTTGAATTTGTGGTGTTTTGCTGCATATTTGTTAGCCTAACTTATATGAATGTATTGGGATTAATGGAGATCAACCATACCCTGTTTTGCGTGAGTTTTTACCCTGTTTTTGGGCCTGGATTGTTGCTGTCACAGCTGCTGTTCTTCTTGCTCTTTTGCTGTCAGATTTGGGGTGGTTTTGAGCTGATTTTTTGCTGCAATTCATGTCATTTAGAGCTACATATATGTTGTCTAATTGTTGCTTGAGATGTGCTGCGATTGAGCAAGGAAAAACAGGGGTTGTATGCGTGTTTGTTGTTGCTGCGTTCGCTGCGACACGGGTGTGTCTTTTTCCTTCATTTTCAGCTGGAACGGGGGTGTGTTTGTGGTCTGAACTTCTGTACCGAGACACGGGGGTGTCTCGGTTTGCTCCTTGAAGGTGACACGGGGGTGTCACCTTGTTTTTCATGACTGTTTTGCTGTTCACGTGAGCTGCTGCTGCTGCTATTCGTTCTTTCCTTTTCTTCTTGCATGAGAGTTGGTTGCATGCATGATTTGCATGCATTCTAATGTTAGTTGCATGCATTTTATTAAATTTTACATGCATAATTGTATTGCATGCATGTTTCCTATATATATTATATATACTTTGCATGCATTTGTTATTTGTGCATGCATGCTTTACGTTACATGTATAATTATATATATATTTATAATATAATATAGTATAGGTTTATGTATGTATATATATATTTAATATATTATATATATTTATTAAATATTAATTGTTATTTGATTTAATTGAATTATTTAAATTAAATGTTACCTATTTCATGTTTTATTTAATTTCCTAAATTTAATTGAATGTATTTAATTGTTTATTTTCTAATTGTAAATGCGATTGAATATGTTTAAATGTTTATGTTCTAATTTTAAATGTGATTTAATTTGTACTTTGATTATATTTGAATTTCTTGAATTAATTTGATTGAAAATGTGAAATTATGAAAGTGAATGACTTGATTATATGATTTAAATGTATTAATAGTGCACATGAACATTTCCATAACATAATTTAATCTTTTATACATTCATATCATGATCATTGCATTGCCGAGCATCTTATTTGGTCATATTGAGTCTCACTTCACTTTTCTTGCACAGATTTTGATCACGTTGGAGACGAGGCCGGTCAGTGAGGCTCGTGTTTCTTCTTTTGACGGTTTAAGGTGGGTTTTTCTTCTATGTAGATACAAAACCCTATATATACCTTCAATGTGAAAGTTTTCGACCAAAATTAATATATATAGAGAGAGTCGTTTTAAAGAGTAAATGTTTTCAACGTAAAGCCTTATTTTATCAATCCTACCTAATGTTTTGGCGAGAAATGATCGAATGCACGAATGGGGCCCAGGGACTTAGTGTGAGTGGCTATCCGGGGAGGCACGGGCCGACGGTGGACCCTCACACTAGTTCCACCAATTTAACGGCGTAACCGGACCTCGTTAGGAGTTAGCGAGGAATGGACGCTGAGCGCCATCTGGGGAGTCATGTAACCCCTTTTGGTCAATGAATGGGTGGTCGGGCCTTGCAAACCCACCACCAACCCGGAGGAAGAAGGTGTAAATGTTAATGAAAATGCACAAAAGATTGATTGCATGAAAAGAATAAATGAATGAATGTTTAAATGGTTTACACAAGGTGTTGGTTGGAGATAATGCACGCCCACTCGCCGGGCCAATAATGACCTAATGTTAATGATTCGTTATAATCCCTTTTGATGATTCTTTTCACCCACTTGGGAAAGACTTTAAAACCTCATTTGGGATTATAGCTTGCATGTGATTGTTTAATTACTATCATATATTATATCTATGCCCTGTTTTATACCCACCAGTCCCCTTTGGACTGAACCCGTTTGGTTTTCAGTTGTTTTGTGCAGCTGTTGAGGGAGCTAGGCGGGAATACGAGTCCTAGGTCTTGCATTCGTCTCTAGCTCCGTATTTTGAGTCTTACACTTGCATATTACACTTTTGATTATTGTATATGAATGTTATCTTGAAGCGTATTTATTTTGGGCCGTGATGGCAATTGTTGATGTATATGAATGATTTTTGGAGCTTGGATGCTCATGGTATATGTTCTTTTATTGCTTCCGCTTTAATGTTTTATGTTGTTTTATGGTTTCAAGGGTTAGCCCGCCTAGCTTAGAGTGTGTGTTTGTCCCCGTTCGCCGTGATTTGGCTCGGGTATGGATCGTCCATTTCATATTCGGGTCGGGTCTCGGTGCGGAGGATGTGGCACCTTGCGCTCGGGTGTTACACAAAGGCAAAAGAAACAAAGTCGAGGTTGTCAAAAGGAGATGCCAATGTCACCCCAAACTCGCGAGTAGGACTCGGGTTTACCGCGCAAGGCCCTGTTCGAATCGCCATCAATAGAGCGACAAATAACTATATATCTGAAGAACTCTCATCAATCGAAGATGCTTTTGATGAGAATGGAAGAAAGATTCGGCGGAGATCGGTCTTTGATAGGCTCAGCCCGCCCAAGGAAGCCAAAGCTAGTCATTGGTTGAAGAGACAAAAAGCAAGACACTTCCCAAAACTTCAAAGTGCAGTTCCATCCCGTATGAAAAGGTGTAATAATTTGATCGTCTCATGCGATAAAGTACTAAAAGCTAGGTGGGAGACGATCATCTTCACACGTGATAAAACCAAAGACGAAGATAGCGAAAGCATAGCATCATCCTACCACATCACTTCGGTCGAAGAAGTTTCAATCTAGGACACATCACTTCGGTCGAAGAAGTTTCAATCTAGGTGGGAGACGATCATCTTCACACGTGATAAAACCAAAGACGAAGATAGCGAAAGCATAGCTTCATCCTACCACATCACTTCGGTCGAAGAAGTTTCAATCTAGGAGGACGCCGAAGATGCGCCACCCGAGCTTGAAGAAGGAGTTAAGGCGACCGTGGATGCTCTTAAAGAAATCAACTTAGGCAAAGCCCACGATCCTTGCCCGATCTACATCAGCGCCTTATTGACCGATGATGAGGAGAAAGCCTATGTCGGACTCTTGCTTGAATTCAGGGACGTATTTGCATGGTCCTATAAAGAAATACCGGGACTAAACCCGAAAGTTGCAGTACACCATCTCTCTGTGAAGAAAGGCACTCATCCTGTGAAACAAGCTCAGGGACGATTCCGAACGGACTTAGTTCCCTTAATTGAGGCTGAGGTAAACAAGCTCATCGAAGTCGGGTTCATTCGAGAAGTGAAGTATCCCACGTGGATCTCTAGCATAGTGTCGGTGAGGAAGAAAAATGGGCAGATTAGAGTGTGTGTCGACTTCAGAGACCTAAATATCGCTTGCCCAAAGGATGATTTTCCACTGCCTATAACCGAGCTCATGATCAATGCTACCGTGGGCCACGAAGCTCTTTCTTTCATGGACGGCTCGTCGGGGTATAATCAAATACGAATGGCGCCTGAAGATGAAGAATTAACCGCATTTCGCACCCTTAAAGGGATATATTGCTACAAAGTGATGCCTTTCGGCTTGAAAAATGCAGGTGCCACGTATCAAAGGGCGATGCAGAAAATCTTCGATGATCTACTTCACAAAAACATCGAATGCTATGTGGACGACTTGGTGGTGAAGTCTAAGAAGCAAGAGGATCATCTACAAGACTTAAGGATGATCTTCGAACGATTAAGAAGGTACCAACTCTGGATGAATCCGCTCAAGTGTCCCTTCGGAGTTTCATCAGGAAAATTCCTCGGGTTCATCGTCCGCCATCGAGGCATTGAAATCGAACAACCAAAGATAGATGCAATCTTGAAAATGCTGTCACCCCGAGATATCCATGACCTGAAGAGTTTGCAAGGAAAGTTGGCTTATATCCGAAGATTCATCTCGAATTTGGCCGGTCGGTGTCAACCATTCAGTCGGCTTACGAAGAAAGGTGTTCCCTTCGAATGGGATGAAGCATGCCAAAAGGCCTTCGAGAGCATAAAGGCGTACTTAATGAAGCCACCTGTCCTAGTTGCACCTACTCCGGGACGGCCATTGATTCTCTACATCGCAGCTCAAGAACGATCTGTTGGTACCTTACTCGCCTAAGAAAATGACAAAGGAAAAGAAAGTTCTTTGTACTACTTGAGTAGAACAATGATGCCGAACGAGTTGAAGTATTCGCCCATCGAGAAGATGTGTTTGGCCTTGATCTTCGCAATCCAAAAGTTGAAGCACTATTTCCAAGCACATACTGTACATCTCGTCTCAAAGGCGAACCCTCTAAAGTACGACATGTCGAGGCCGGTGCTTTCGGATAGACTCGCAAGATGGTATCTCCAACTTCAGCAGTTCGAGATCGTTTACATTCCCCAAAAGGCGGTGAAAGGACAAGTTATGGCTGACTTCTTGGGGGACCACCCTATACCCGCCGAATGGGAATTATCCGATGACTTGCCAGATGAAGACGCACTTCTAGTCGAGGTCACTCCCCCTTGGAAGATGTTCTTCGACGGAACTTCACATAGAGAAGGAGCTGGTGCCGGAGTTGTATTCATCACGTCCGATGGAGAGGTTCTACCATATTCCTTCACCTTAACAATAGAAGTGTTCCAACAACGTCACCGAATATCAAGCCCTCATACTCGGGTTGGAAGTGGCGGTCGACATAAAACAGTTGCATCTCAGAATATATGAAGACTCAAAGCTGGTGGTCAACCAATTGGAAGGCTCGTACGACGTCAAAAAGCCTGAATTGATCCCCTATGTTAACTATGCTAAAATGCTGATGGGATGGCTCAGAGATGTGACGATCGAACACGTGCCTAGAAAAGAGAACAAGCAAGCGGATGCGTTGGTAAAACTTACCTCTACATTGGCTATGCCGGAGAAGGAAACTCGAGTATCGGTTTGCAAGAATTGGGTTATACCTCCAATCTTCAATGATGAAGACTTTGAAGAAGAAGAAAATCACGTTGTTGAAGTATTCGAAGTCGAAAAGGAGGATTGGCGACAACCCCTTGTTGACTATCTCAAATATGAAAAGTTGCCCAACGATCCGCGACAGAGAGCTGATGTACGACGACGCTCAGCTCGATTCATTTACTTTAAGGGTACACTCTACCGACGCTCGTTCGATGGAGTCTTCTTGAGGTGTTTGGGCGAAGACGAAGCAAATGAAGCCATGGAAGAAGCGCATTTCGGAGTCTGCGGTGCTCATCAGTTGGACCCAAAGCTGCACTTTCGCATAAAAAGAGTGGGATACTATTGGCCAACTAAGGTGAAAGACTGCATAGAATACGCGCAACGATGTCAAGCTTGTCAGTTTCACGCTAACTTCATTCACCAACCGCCCGAACCGTTACATCCGACGGTTGCCTCGTGGCCTTTCGATGGTAGGCCCCATAACGAAGTCCTCTGCGGGTCATCTCTACATTTTGTCTACGACCGATTACTTTTCTAAGTGGACGGAAGCAGTTCCTCTAAAAGAAGTGAAGAAGGAGAGTGTCGCTGACTTCATCTGAATAAACATCATCTTCCGCTATGGCGTGCCTCGTTATATCATCACGGATAATGGGAAGCCATTCAGCAATAGCCTGATAGACAAACTCTGGCTGAAGTTCGGATTCAAGCAAAGAAAGTCTTCAATGTACAATGCTGCTGCCAACGGTCTTGCCGAAGCTTTCAAGAAAACTCTTTGCAGTTTGCTGAAGAAGGTGGTTTCCAAGTCAAAACGAGATTGGCACGAAAGGATTGGAGAAGTTTTGTGGGCTTACCGAACCACCTTTAGAACACCTACCCAAGCGACCCCTTATGCGTTGGTGTACGGTGTCGAAGCCGTTGTTCCCCTTGAACAACAAATTCCATCGCTAAGGATAGCGATTCAAGAAGATCTAACCCAAGATGAAAATGCTCGCCTACGACTTGAAGAATTGGAGGCACTCGATGAGAAGAGGTTGGAGGCTCAACAAAGACTCGAGTGCTATCAAGCTCGTCTCTCCAGATCATTCAATAAGAAGGTGAGAACTCGTTCGTTCCAAGTTGGGGATTTAGTGCTTGCTATGAGAAGGCCGATCATCACTACTCATCGAACGGGGAATAAGTTCGTCTCCAAATGGGATGGTCCATATGTTGTGAAGGAAGTATACACAAGTGGCGCTTACAGGTTGATCGCCGAAGATGGTCTGAGAATTGGTCCCATAAACGGGAAATTCTTGAAATGCTACCACGCATAAGTTGAAGATTGTTCCTTGTCGTACGAGTCTAAACTGCATCACTCCTGACCCGCATGAGTATAAACTGTGTACGGTACCCACTAATGGTAAAGCAAATGGCTAAACTGCTAAGTTACTCCACTGATGGTATTTCGTGTGGCTAAAATAGAAATTTCCCACTCTTGTTCAGGGTGGTTAAACTTTGAGTACTCCTGGCCCGCATGAGTATAAACTGTGAACGGCCCCCCCTCTAATCTTCTCAAAAGAAGTTCTTTTTCCCTTGAACTACGTTATGACTTGATCCTTTTACCGGGTACGTAGACAGCTTAGAAATTAACTAAGTTCAGTCAAGATTGTCCGTTGAGTTATGTTTTTCTTGTTCAGAACTTTATTCTTCAAGTTAAGCAAATCAAAAGAAGTGCAAAGAAGTTATAGACTACTGAAACAAAAGAAAATGCATACGAGATCGGAAAAAAGCAAATAAAGTCTTTATTAAATGATCTCAAAATTGATAAAGTTCATTAAACTAGACAGTGAATCAAAGAAACAAAGAAAAGTAAAAACATCCTAGACTATCAAGGAGAGGGGCTCAAATTCTTCAAGTCTTCCTTCGCCACCTTCAGAAGTGCTAGTGAATCTTCCACAACTTTGAATGCCTTGAGGACAATTGTGGTATCTGATGGAGGAGTCTTCTCAAGGGCCTTAATCTCTTTGCTGATAGTTTGAACGAGAGATTGAGCACTCTGATAAAGGAGTTGATGTTGCTCCAATGAAAGTGATAAGTCTTCCTTCTGTTTCGTCAAGTTGGCAAGTTTCTTCGTGACAGACTTCAACTTCTTCTCAGTTGTCTTAACTTGATTCGCCCTAGCTGCTTCTTCGGCTTGGGCAGTGGCGAGTCGATCCCTTGCTTCGCTCAACTGCTGAGAAAGCCAATCTTCTGAAGGCTCTCTAGAAGCTGCAGACCTCGCCTCATCATAAGGAATTGCCTTGGCAAACAAAATCGCCAATGACTTTTCGACGGCAGAAATGAAAGGCTCGTCAAAACCCTTAGCATCATTTAACACTGGTTGAACTTCGTCCTTAAGAGATGAAATGAAGTTAAGTGGAGTGCTCTCTATCGTCTGGAGGAGATTGCCCCACATCAACTTGAAAAATTGCTGCTTCTGAGTAGCAATAAATGTGGATGCTTGGAAAACTGAGACTGCGGGATGCTGAGGCATTTGCTTTTCTTCGGATATCACAAGTATTTTGGATTGCGCCTCTCCTTCAGAAATAAGACCGGTCTCCAAAAGAACTGGCCCGAGGATCGATCTTTGAGACTCCACATCGTCAGCTCTAAAAGGTTCCTCTTCCAACTGCAAGTGAAACACGTTCGATGTTTAAAGAAGAATAGAAAAGTAATGAAGAACAATGAAAGAAGAGGGAGAAAACTACCTTTTCACCAGACTTGTCAGCTGAAATCTTATGACGCTTCTTTGGCCTCTTCCAATGGCGATCTATAATGTCACTTTTACTCTTTGCCAAAGGGACGGGGAAAGTCTTTCTTTTTTCTCCTCCAATCGGATCAACTTTCTCGACTTGGATTGGGGCGACTTCCACATTGATCAATTTCACGATGTTGTCATCAAAAAATCTACCGTGAGTTCTCGACCACCATTCCGTATAGCTCTTAGCACACAGCTTCTTAACAGCCGCAGTCATTGGGGGAAAGACCACTCCATCCATAGAATTCAATAAAGTGCACACGCGCCAATGGTTGAGTCCTTCGTCTAGAGAAGCATCACAAAAGTCATTCTTGAGAACTCCGGGCACCACTTGATAAAACCCGAACTGACGAGCAAAATGGTGAGGACTGTATGGCTCGATGATGAAACGATCCCCTTGTCTCAAAGGTAGGTAGCAAGATCGAATTGACATATAGTAGTTGTGCTCCTCCTCTGAGCCTTCCCCATTGTCAGTATAATAGAACTTCTCGTGGAGCGTCATCGCATTGCAATTCCAAGCCACGAACTCCACCTTGTGGATCTTCTTACGAGCCTCCCTCGCATCATATTCCTTAGCTCCTCCCTCGCCGGAAAACCGCATCATTTCCGGACCATGGATGTCTTGATAAGCTTGGTGATGCGTCTTGAATTAGTGTGCTAGCCAACCATAGACGTAGTGGGCAGGAAAGGGAGTATGAACTCGAGTCGGTCGGGCGGATGCTGATATCTTGTTCAAACCCCGATAGATGCTTGCGAAGACCGGAATAGCCAAATCAACCTTGAAGCCGCTTGCTATGACGCTCACCATCTTGAAAGTACTTGGGCATATCGAACCGACACTTTCTGTTAGAAGAACCAAGAGACAAAGCCAACAAGCTATGAACGCCGTCAAATAATTATCTTCCCTTTTGTTCCCGGTGAGTCCGAATATGGCAAACAACCTCTTCTCTGTGGCATTCCAAGCTTCATGAGGTTCGAAGTCACCAAGTGGGCGTTGTGTCGACTCGTGAGGGGATGGCTATATATACTTCTTTGCCTTTTCGCACCAAAAGCTCACCCAGGCCTCGATGGAAACTTGACCACCATGAACATCCTTTCGCAGCAAGTGATAGGCGTGGAACAAGTACTGGAAACTAGAGGGGACATATCTCTTTCCGAATTCGCCTTTCTCGGTGAGTTCCTTTGCATCGGGGACCACTTCGTCGTAGAGAAGACCTGTCATTGGGAGACCCGCCAAAGAGTATAAATCCCAGAGTGATATGGACAGTTCGTCGTTCGATGTCAGAAGAGTGTTGGTTGTCGGACACCATCCTTCGCAGAACGATTTCGTGATCTCCAAGTTGCTGTGTAGATGAACAAGGAAGCCCGCACCGAGCTGTATATTTGGGCTGACTGCAGTTTGTCCTTGCACCGGCTGAGTATGTCCTCGGTCCATTCCCAATATCCGGCAACATAGTGGAACTCGCCATGAAATCGAAGATCGTCTCTCCACTTCACATCGCCTTCGATGATGCTTTGCCCTAGCGTCGGTAGATGGGTCGGTTCATTTGAGTGTTGATGATGACCCGCTTCCAGAACCCACACATGCGAAGCTTTGCTCAACTTCATTCGGTATGACCACTCCTTGACGCGAAAGGGTACCGTCACCTTTCCCCGATCACCCGCATATGGTCCAGTGAGACAAGGATGAACCGCCAACTTCGTGCCCGTATCAAGCTGTTGCTTCTTGTTGTCAAGAATCACCAATTGTTTAACTCCGGAAGCTAAGGTGATGTCTTTGAAATGCACCATCTTTACCTACAAGACAACAGAGCCAAGGAAACACGAAAGTAATCAGACTATGAAATATGCAAAAAAATAAAAATCAAAATCAAAAAAAAATTCACTAGTGACTAATTAGTGGCGCAACAAAAGAAAAAGTGACTAGTTAGTGATGCTCACGGTACACCACTGCTGTGAAATTGCAAGAGGTGATTTCTAAATCACTATGCTGTCCATATCATCATGAAATTGCAAAAGAAATTTGATACCAATTAATTAGTGGTACTCATCTTTAATTTGTAAACCAAGAGATGTGTAACCATTAATTAATTAAAGTGCCACTTAGGTGGGCCATGCGTGATATATATATATATATATATATATATATGTGTGTGTGTGTGTGTGCGTGTGGATGCAAACAGGTGATATCAAGTGTGCCCATTTCTTTATTTTTGGACATTAAAGTCTTGAGGCTGTAATTACAGTTTGAGGAGGGGGGCACGTGTTATGTATATATGTATAATATATTGGAAGACCCAATTTCCCTCATTAAAAAGCTGTGTAATTTGATAACGAAAAAATCTGATGGGGGAAAAGCTTCATGACTCCGGTATTTCAAAAAAAAAAAAAAAAGAGTGAGGCCGAAGAAAAGAGAAATATCAGGTATCCTATTTGCATCAAGAGAGAGATAAAGAATATAGCAGAAGCAAATATATGAAATCCGCAAGCTATATTTGCTGCCTCTATCCTACTCAAACCAACGAAGAAGAAAAAAAACAGGAGCATCAAGTAATTCAGTTGGCTGTGTTAGAGTAGTGCCCTAGAAGAGCCAAATAGTTTAGGCCTCTTTTTGTAAACTACTCTTATTAGCAGCAATTTGTGACATTAATGAAATAATAAATGTAACGTTTCATAGTCGCTTAATTCTATGTGGCCACTTCATCATATCTCATTCAAGTTTATTAATTGCATATTATAACTGTTTGTGTATGGATGAAACCCCAAGGTCACACTGAGCTACGGGACTTGACCTCGCATAGGGATGGAGGTTATGAAACAAGTCTCTATGGCGTGACCTAAACCAACTCCAAGTCGAAGAGTCTAATAAGCACGGGGATGTTGACTTGACTCGTTTGAGACTTGCTCATACGACGTGCCTTTTAGAAAGGTTACTTTGTTTCATAAGTATTGAATGTAGAGACATTCACATGCGTATGGGGGTGCTTGTTAGGGAACAAGTACACTGAGGATCCCGACAGGAACACCTCAATGGGGTAAGGCTTTTACGCCTTAATGATGAGGTTGGTTCCCTAGTTATGGTAGTGTCTAAATGGTCCTTAGACTTGAGGCTCCATTGATGCTCTGTGCATGACAAGGGCAATGTTTGATATGCGCCTAGAGATTCATGGGTTCCATGAATCTCGTTATGGTTGTATGTTGGCATTGTTCGAATCATGTATGGGGGCATATGAGAGGCCAACATAGAATCTATCGCTCGTCTAGAAGAACGAGTGAATCACCCATGAGTTCTATTGTAGCACATTCCACTTAAATCCTTGCGCAAGGTAGTGAGATCTAAATTAGGAAATGAGTTTCCTAGAGTGTTAGATCAAATGGAATTGCTATTAGAATTAATTCATAGCATTAGGACTAATAGGGTTCTATCATTCCCATGCCCTAAGTCCTAATCGGGGATTGGACGATAGAAGGATCTTATCTCACGGTATCCATGAGACTGAAAGGTTCACAACATAAACTTCACCTGTTGGATGGGTGGTCATGAGCTTGTCACTAGACATCGATCATGATCTGTAGGTACTGATTAATTAAAAGGAGTTTTAATTAAACAGTGATTAATTGAAAGAGTTCAATTAAATCAATAAGATAAAAGATTATCTGAAATACCACATTAAGAATGTGGGCCTACTACTATTCATTGGTGAACCTAAGGGGTCACACAATGACTCGAATTGAACAACAAGATTATCTAAAGATCAATAGAGATTGATTGATGAATTAAAAGAGTTTAATTTATGAGAGAGTAATTAATTAATAATTGTATTAATTAATTTATGCTTAATTGTTAAGCTATTGAGAATAGATGTTAAAGAGTTAACATTAATTTAAATAAGTGTATTTAAATTAATTGGACTTGAAATTTAATTAGGAGTAATTAATTTTTAAGTCCACAAATTTAATTAGATGTTGGACTTTTGATTTAATTGTTGTGATTAAATTAAGTCCACTAATTAAATAAATATTGGGCCTTTTAATTTAATTAGTAGTAATTTAATTAAAACCCATTATATCAACTAGCTTAGCCCATAAGGTTTTTGACCTAGGGTTAAGCATATAAACAGATTTGTGAGAAGAAAGAAATGATCGTTGTTTTTCTTCTTTTCTGCTTTCTCTCCAAGTCTCTCTCTTCTCTCTCTTTTCTCAATACAGTATTGAGAATACTATTAGATAATCAATATCTAATTAGTGTTCTAGTGTGCTAATTGATTACTTATTCAATTACGAGTCGTGGACTACCTTAGAGGAATTCCGCGTGGGATTCTTGGAAGAAGATCGGATAGAAGAGAAGCGGGTAGGTTTTGGAAAACCTTCTAGTCATCGTCATCAATAGGAAGCGAAAGAGGTATTTGATTTTTCTTTGATTTAAATCGTAAATCTTTAATCAAAGGTGATCTTGTTTGGAATTCCGATAAATTGGTTTTATAATCCCTAAAAATTTCAATTTCCGCTGCGTTAGGGTTGACGAATTCCAACAGTGGTATCAGAGCCATACTTTGATTGATTTACGATTTTTAATTCCTTGTATTAATTTGATTAATATTTTGATGCGTGTCATGTTTGTTTTAATTTGAGATTCGTTTGGGCATGAGTTTTAAAATTTGAAGAAAAGTTCTTGTTTTAAAACTTACATGAAAATTATGAGATTTTGTGAAAATCGAAAAATTGTTTTTCATGATTTCATAAAATTATAATTTATATATTTTTTCTTTTAAAATTAGATTTTAAAATAAATATGTACAGTGCATCGTGTATTGTACAGTATGCAGTGTGTGCGTGTGTGACTGCTGCTTCAGGGCAACGAATTGGGCTTGCTTGCAGCCCAAGTCGCGGCCCTTTCCGGAATAGGGCATGCATCGGATTGGGCTTTGTTGAAGCCCAAGTCGCAGCTTGTCCCGCAGCGTGCGAGTCCGGCAGAATGGGCCACGGCCCGCCTGATCTGGGCCTCTGCAAGGCCCACGCGGATGAGCCCACTTTAACAAAACAATTAGATTAATTTGAGGGTGTAAGGATTAGAACCTTAGACCTCAAATTTGTTAAAGGAACTCCCAACCACTGGAGCAGTATTGCTTGTTGGCGAATTTGGGCTAGAATTTGATTTTAGCTTATACAGAAACAGTTTTAAAATTGTTTTAAAACTAAATGTTTATAATTAATTTTGTAAAATTGTTTTACTTGAAAATCAATTGGTTTTGCCCAAAATAGAATTGTTAAAATAGAAGCATGATATATTAGATAGAGATCTAATGGGAATTAAATTGGGTTAGAGAATTCAATTTAATTAAAATTTGAAGGATTAATTTAATTTGGGAATTAAAAGATAATCCTTGGTCAATAAATAATTTTAGAAATTATTTAAAGACTTTAAATCGCATAATGACTATTTACTTGGTAAATTTATTTTATGTTATGCATTGGATGTATGGTTGGATCAATCATGGGCTTTATTTGCGCTATGTATGGTTTTATTTTATTTATGCATTTTAATATTGGTTTTAAACGAGAGCCTGCGAGCCTCTTATTCAATTATTGTAAGCATTATTTTTATTTTCTCCCCCTTAAAATGTAATCCCCCTTTATTTTGTAAAGAGAGTAGTTTTAGGGTGAGATCTCTAATTAGATTAGGAGATGGAGAAACAAGACGGAGCAAGCAACGGAATAAGAAGTCCATCAAGGCCCCAAAAGTGTTTGGGTGCAATTATTTTGATGTAATAGAATAGGGTTCTATTTAAGTGCTCTCTTTGTGTGTTTAATTCCGTATGATGCATGAATAGAACCATGGTCCATAAAATGGCTATTATGGACCATGCATAGGAAGCCCATGATTATCCATTTTTGTAGAAGCATGCTAGGCTTTTATTATCTTGTTATGAATGTTATCTTATGTGCATAAATGTGTTCATGCATTAAATAAGATAAAATGAGATAATAATTACAATTGATGAGTCTTGGTGGAATTTTTGAAATTCTTATACCCCGAACCGTCTTAGATAGTCTCAGACAATATAAATATTAAATCCAAATGGAAATTGAAGGATAAAATTTGATTTTATAAATTTCCAAGCATTCCGTCAATAGAATTATTTGTTTTAGAATTAATCAAATCATTAAGTATTGGCCACGAGGCGTGGGATACGAAATGACGAGATTAATTGAATTAAAATAATTCTTTGCATAAAAGATGCAATTTTTCAAAGTCAAAATTATGGTATTGGCCACGAGGCGTGGGATATTCATAATGGCGATGGAGAAATCTTAGGGATTGACGGGTCGGATTTAAATACTGATTAGTATAGATGTCGCACGAGTCGTGGGTCTATGTGAAAGGTAATGCAAAATAATATTAAGAGTTGTATAGAGATACAATTGATGATAAGATCGTCTACCTTGAGACTTAAAGTCGGATGTCTCACGATTCGTGGGTCCGGTGATAAGTGCTTGGGGGTCTTAATACCCACTATTTGAAAAACATGATTTTTCTAAAATTATAAGGGGGTCAAAGGAATTTGATTAAAATAGTGGGAGACTACATTTGATAAAAGTCCATATCATTTGTAATTATTATTATTTCATATCCGTCACTCATACTACGTTTTCTGCTTACATGTAGATTTTCTGCTAAAATCGTGATGTCTAAAAATCCACTTAGTGCTATCCTTGAGGCCAATAAATTGACTGGCTCGAATTATGCTGATTGGCTTCGCAATCTCAAGATTATCTTGGATTCCGAAAAGAGGACCTATGTTTTGACACAGTCTCCTCCCGATGTCATACCTGATGACATGGCAGCAGATGAGAGGGAAACTGCTCTCCAGTGGCAAGAAGATGATCTACAGGCTAGATGTTTAATGCTTGCCACTATGTCTCCCGAGTTGCAGAGGCAGCATGCTGAGATGCGCCACTCGGCTGAGATCCATCTTCACTTGGAACAGATTTACAAGCCGATCAATAGGATTGATCGATTCGCAGCATCTAATGAGTTATTCTCGCTAAAGATGGCTGAAGGATCAAGTGTTCATGAACACTGTATTAAGGCTTTAGGCCTTATTGAAAAGCTTGCAAGCCTCGAGGTGATCATGGATAATGAGCTTTACGTAGATTTGATCTTAACCTCTCTGCCACCTTCGTTCAAACAGTTCATAATAAACTTCAATATAAATGGAGCTAAAGTCTCAGTTGAGGAACTGAAGAACATGCTCGTAACTGCCGAGCGAACTATGAAGAAGGATAAGGCTGTTTTCTTAGTAGGTTCATCTTCATCCCAAACTAAGGCTGCAAAGCCGAAGAAGGGTAAAGGAAAGGGTTTCCAAAAGAAGAAAAAGACTCTTAAGCTCACTGGTGGGGTTAAGAAAGTGAACACTAAGAAGAAAGCTAATCAAGCTGAGGATCAGTGCTTCCATTGCAAGAAACCAGGGCATTGGAAAAGGAACTGTAAGGAGTACTTAGCTACCCTTACAAAAGGTATAAATCTCATCGAAATTAACCTTTCATTCAATTGGGTATTGGACTCTGGATGTGCTTCTCACATCTGTAATACGTTACAAGGAATGAGCAACGTCCGTGAGGTTGATGAAAGAGAACATGTTCTTCGAGTGGGCAATGGAGCAAGAGTTGCAGCAAAAGCCATAGGACATGTTAGGTTAATGTTAGGAGATGATTTTATTTTAGTATTGAACAATGTTTTATTTGTTCCTGAGTTAGTTAAAATTGTTATTTCCATTCCTGTACTAGACTTGGAAGGTTTTTCCTTCTCTATTACTAATGCTATGTTTTACATATTGAAGAATGGTTCTTCACATGCATTAGGGTCTTTACAAAATGGTTTGTATTTAACTAATACTAATTTAAATCTCCTAAATATCGAACGAGATAACAAACGAAAATCAAATGACCAAACTTCAGCAAAGATTTGGCATGCTAGACTTGGACATATCTCCAAGAATAGGCTTTTAAAGGTGAGAAACTTAGGATCATTCAGTACGGATGATCTAAACGAGTTAACCACTTGTGAGTCCTGTTTAAAGGGAAAGATGACCAAGTCCCCTTTTAAAGGGCATGTAGAGCGAAGCCAAAATCTTTTGGATTTGATCCATACAGATGTTTGCGGACCACTAAATGTTAGTACCCGAAACGGCTGTAATTACTTCATCACATTTACTGATGATTTCAGTAGATATGGGTATGTGTACCTGATGAAACATAAGTCTGAGGCCTTTGAAAAGTTCATAGAGTACAAAACAGAGGTTGAGAACCAGACAGATCGCAAAATTAAGGCTCTTCGATCAGATCGAGGTGGCGAGTATTTAAATGATCTCTTTATTGATTATTTGAAAGATAATGGGATTATCTCACAATGGACTCCGCCCGGGACTCCTCAGTTAAATGGGGTGTCCGAGCGACGAAATCGGACTTTATTGGATATGGTCCGAACCATGATGAGTTTCACGGATCTTCCAATATCGTTTTGGGGTTATGCTCTTGAAACGGCTGCGAAGATAATTAATTTAGTTCCTTCCAAATCTGTGCTCGAAATACCATATAAGATGTGGTTTTCAAAACCCCCTACTTATTCATACCTTAGAGTTTGGGGATGTCCTGCATACGTCAAAAGACTAGTGGGAGACAAATTGGATTCCAGATCCAGTTTGTACAAATTTGTAGGATACCCTAGAGAGTCTGTGTGTTACTATTTTTATGATCCCTCGGAACAAAAGGTGTTTGTTTCGAGGAATGCCACTTTTCTAGAAAAAGAGTTTCTAGTTGAAAAGTCAGGCAAGATTGCAGAACTTACTGAAGTTCAACAAGAACCTACAAATGATCAAGCAATGGAATCTTCCTCTTTCCCACAACAAGAAGTAAATACAAGCCCTCGCAGATCCGCGAGAACAACTAGACCGCCAGACCGACTCAATTTGCTAACTGAAACCGGTCAATCGGATAGTGATCCAAGATCATATGATGATGCAATATCGGATAGAGATTCGATGAAATGGCAGTAAGCCATGAATTCTGAAATGGACTCTATGTACTCCAACAAGGTATGGACCTTGGTAGATCTTCCTGAAGGCGAGAAAGCTATAGGATGTAAATGGATCTACAAGCGAAAGCTTGGAGCTGATGGAGAAGTGGCAACCTACAAGGCTAGGTTGGTTGCTAAGGGATACACTCAAAGGCCAGGTGTTGACTTTGAGGAAACGTATTCCCCTGTAGCAATGCCTAAATCCATTCGGATACTTCTAGCCATAGCTGCGTACTATGATTACGAAATATGGCAAATGGATGTGAAAACGGCTTTTCTAAATGGAGATTTAGATAAAGACATTTATATGGAACAACCGGAAGGTTTCATATCCAGTGGGAGCGAACAGAAAGTCTGCAAACTCCAGAGGTCCATATATGGACTCAAACAGGCGTCTAGAAGTTGGAACATCCATTTTGATGAGACAGTCAAATCGTTTGGTTTTATCAAGAACGAGTATGAGCCATGTGTTTACAAGAAAATCAGTGGGCGAGTCGTACAATTTTTGGTGTTGTATGTAGATGATATCTTACTCATTGGGAATGAGAAAGATGTGCTGCAAACAACAAAGACTTGGTTGTCTACTCAGTTTTCCATGAAGGACTTGGGAGAAGCTTCCTTTATTCTCGGTATAAAAATCTATAGAGATAGATCAAAGAGATTAATAGGTATGTCCCAAGTTCAGTACATAGACAAAGTACTGAAACGATTCAGTATGGAGGAATCTAAGAGAGGATTCCTGCCAATGAGACATGGGTTGATCCTCTCTAAATCAATGTGTCCTAACACTAAAGAAGAGAAGGATAGGATGTCTCGTATACCCTATGCATCTGCAATAGGGAGCATAATGTATGCTATGTTATGTACTAGACCTGATGTCGCATACGCTTTGAGCGTTACAAGTCGATTTCAGTCAAACTTTGGTGAGAGTCACTGGTCTTCCGTGAAATCCATCCTTAAGTACTTGAAAAGGACTAAGGATTTATTTCTTGTATACGGCGGAAAGGGAGAACTGAAATTAGAAGGATACACCGACTCAAGCTTCCAGTCGGATGTAGACGACTTTAAATCCACGTCCGGATTCATATTCCGGTTAAATGGTGGTGCAGTAAGTTGGAAAAGTTCCAAACAAGAAACTACTGCCGACTCTACTTGTGAAGCGGAGTATGTAGCTGCATCAGAGGCAGCGAAAGAAGGTGTGTGGATGAAAAACTTCATCCAAGAGTTGGATGTAGTGCCTAACATTGCTGACCCGGTTGTTGTCTTTCACGATAATAACGGAGTGGTTACGCAAACAAATGAACCAAGAGCTCATCAGCGGTCTAAGCACATCCTAAGAAGATTTCATCTAATTAGAGAAATCATAGAAAGAGGCGACGTTATTGTGGAACGTGTACCCTCGGCAGAAAACGTAGCAGACCCGCTTACTAAACCTCTTAGCCAAAAGATCTTTGAAGGACATCTCCAGGAGATGGGTCTTAAGGCTATGGGCAATTGGCTCTGAGGGCAAGTGGGAGATTGTTAGAGTAGTGCCCTAGAAGAGCCAAATAGTTTAGGCCTCTTTTTGTAAACTACTCTTATTAGCAGCAATTTGTGACATTAATGAAATAATAAATGTAACGTTTCATAGTCGCTTAATTCTATGTGGCCACTTCATCATATCTCATTCAAGTTTATTAATTGCATATTATAACTGTTTGTGTATGGATGAAACCCCAAGGTCACACTGAGCTACGGGACTTGACCTCGCATAGGGATGGAGGTTATGAAACAAGTCTCTATGGCGTGACCTAAACCAACTCCAAGTCGAAGAGTCTAATAAGCACGGGGATGTTGACTTGACTCGTTTGAGACTTGCTCATACGACGTGCCTTTTAGAAAGGTTACTTTGTTTCATAAGTATTGAATGTAGAGACATTCACATGCGTATGGGGGTGCTTGTTAGGGAACAAGTACACTGAGGATCCCGACAGGAACACCTCAATGGGGTAAGGCTTTTACGCCTTAATGATGAGGTTGGTTCCCTAGTTATGGTAGTGTCTAAATGGTCCTTAGACTTGAGGCTCCATTGATGCTCTGTGCATGACAAGGGCAATGTTTGATATGCGCCTAGAGATTCATGGGTTCCATGAATCTCGTTATGGTTGTATGTTGGCATTGTTCGAATCATGTATGGGGGCATATGAGAGGCCAACATAGAATCTATCGCTCGTCTAGAAGAACGAGTGAATCACCCATGAGTTCTATTGTAGCACATTCCACTTAAATCCTTGCGCAAGGTAGTGAGATCTAAATTAGGAAATGAGTTTCCTAGAGTGTTAGATCAAATGGAATTGCTATTAGAATTAATTCATAGCATTAGGACTAATAGGGTTCTATCATTCCCATGCCCTAAGTCCTAATCGGGGATTGGACGATAGAAGGATCTTATCTCACGGTATCCATGAGACTGAAAGGTTCACAACATAAACTTCACCTGTTGGATGGGTGGTCATGAGCTTGTCACTAGACATCGATCATGATCTGTAGGTACTGATTAATTAAAAGGAGTTTTAATTAAACAGTGATTAATTGAAAGAGTTCAATTAAATCAATAAGATAAAAGATTATCTGAAATACCACATTAAGAATGTGGGCCTACTACTATTCATTGGTGAACCTAAGGGGTCACACAATGACTCGAATTGAACAACAAGATTATCTAAAGATCAATAGAGATTGATTGATGAATTAAAAGAGTTTAATTTATGAGAGAGTAATTAATTAATAATTGTATTAATTAATTTATGCTTAATTGTTAAGCTATTGAGAATAGATGTTAAAGAGTTAACATTAATTTAAATAAGTGTATTTAAATTAATTGGACTTGAAATTTAATTAGGAGTAATTAATTTTTAAGTCCACAAATTTAATTAGATGTTGGACTTTTGATTTAATTGTTGTGATTAAATTAAGTCCACTAATTAAATAAATATTGGGCCTTTTAATTTAATTAGTAGTAATTTAATTAAAACCCATTATATCAACTAGCTTAGCCCATAAGGTTTTTGACCTAGGGTTAAGCATATAAACAGATTTGTGAGAAGAAAGAAATGATCGTTGTTTTTCTTCTTTTCTGCTTTCTCTCCAAGTCTCTCTCTTCTCTCTCTTTTCTCAATACAGTATTGAGAATACTATTAGATAATCAATATCTAATTAGTGTTCTAGTGTGCTAATTGATTACTTATTCAATTACGAGTCGTGGACTACCTTAGAGGAATTCCGCGTGGGATTCTTGGAAGAAGATCGGATAGAAGAGAAGCGGGTAGGTTTTGGAAAACCTTCTAGTCATCGTCATCAATAGGAAGCGAAAGAGGTATTTGATTTTTCTTTGATTTAAATCGTAAATCTTTAATCAAAGGTGATCTTGTTTGGAATTCCGATAAATTGGTTTTATAATCCCTAAAAATTTCAATTTCCGCTGCGTTAGGGTTGACGAATTCCAACAGGCTGTCGAAGAGACGGTACCGATTCTCAAGCTCCCGACAGGATTCCAACACCTGCAAAAGAGGGTAAAGACGACGTTCAACGGCAAGAATCTGAAGGGAAAAAAAAGGAGTAAAACAAGGCAAAGCGCGAGAATCGGCTTCTCCATGTAAGCACCGACCACTACCCACCACGAGACAAGCAGCTCTGAATTCACTCCAAATAAATCACTCTAATTATGTTACTGCCGACAGAGTGGTACTTCAAATTTGTTACTTTGATAGCGGTGATGATTATGCCATAATTCAATGTGATTATATAGGTTCTTTGAACACAGAGTCCATATGGGTGAAGGAGACATAATCCGGCTGGTATTCCTAATCATAACCTCAAGTCCTCAACTCAAGATTAGAGCAAATCTTTAACTCGAGATTAGAGTAAATCTTTAATTTAAGATATGGATAAATCCTGGAAGAGTTATGGTGAAAATCTGATTCTATTAATTGATTAATTGGGATGACTTAATCTCGATTAAGATAGAATTCAAAAAAAAAAAAAAACATCCCAAGCCTGCATGCACACGAGATGTGCCTATATCCACCAAGAATCATTTGCAGAGTTGATGTCTGGAGAGAATTGTAGGTGTACTCTTCTTGAAGCATGTGTGTGTAAATTTGGGCCTATTTTGAAATAAGTCATGATCCATTAAAGAAGGAATGGGGTCCAACTCCCGTTAATTTGAGAGGAGGTCTGGCAGAGCCTATTTGGTTTCAATGGGCTAAGTCATGGTGCATTGAAGTTCTTTCTTTTGTAAAAAGAAACACACAAAGGGTCCCGTAAATTAGTCCAAAAACAAATGTTTATGTAAGCTCATGGGCCATATGTTTCCTCCAAAAGTTGGTTACATATTTTCAAGTTCATAACAGTGCAATTGTCAAGTCCGAAATCAAAGTGACGATGTGAGCCCAAGGTTGTTTAGGATTTGGGGTTCTAAATTAATTACTTCAAATTTCGTCGACAGGATGCTTGGTACGTCTTTCGCCGAGCTTTGAAGTGTGGCATTTGTGGACGGATTAATTTTCGTCGAATTAAAATGTGACACGTGTAAAATTAAATATTAATTATCAAATTTAATTCATTCTATTTTTATATTTTTTGGATAAATACTAAATCAAAGTCCATAAAATATTTAAATAGTTGATTTAATTGATAATTTTAATATTTATTTTGTCATCAAATCAAGTATCGACACGTGTCAAAATTGAAGTGTTCCGGCCAATCAAATCAAGTCTTGTAGTTCAGTTGGTTATGACCAATCAAATGATGACATGTGGCATGTTTCAATACACACCAATCAAGTCAAGACATGTGGTTTATTTTTTTTTCTTTAATATAAATCTATATTAAAGTGATAAATAAATAAATAAGTTTGATATTATCCCTTTAATAAATAAATAAATTAATTAAGGGATAATTATCACAAAGCTCCACCCTACGCCTATGAATAGAGTCATTCTACAAACAACTCTCACAACTTGAAGAAGCAAAGAAGCAAGCCGCAAAACACGGAGAAAGAAGCCCTCAGGTGTTCTTCAGCATCTTCAATGGCGTTCTTCGTAGAAGTCAGCATCCTCTTTCAGGTGTTTGATCCGGCAGCAAGACATCGAAGTGGTGTTTCGGCGTTGCTCTCCTCAAAGATCAAAGCGAGATTCAAGCGTGTTCGCGTTCTTCATGGAAATCAACCAAATCGAAGCCTCCGATCCGCAACAAGGCGTCAAGTCTGCGAATCCGGCGTTTTTCTCAAATCAAATTCGAATGTGCTTCTAGCGTGTTATTCGGCGTTCTTCGAGAAAGTCAACAAACTGAGGCGTTCAATCCGCAATCAAAGCATCAAATCCAGATTTTGGCGTTGCTCCTCAGCAAATTCAAATCAAGCTCAAATCAACATCAAAGGTGTTCATCGGCGTATTCTTCGGTGTTCATCAAATCAAGGCGTTTAATTCGCGATTAAGTCAAAAGACCCGCGATTAATGTTTTCAGGAACAAATCAAATCTAACGGAAGATCGAAGCTCCAAAGTCAACAAAGGAGTTTCAAACTTTCCGTACTTCAACAAATTCTTGTAGGAGGAATCAGAGGAATAAATTAGAGATTGTATCCGCAAGTTCAAATAAATCAATAAAATTCATTTGTGATCATTTTTCTTGTGTTTAATTATTTAATTAACAAGAAATTGAGCTACACCAGGATTGACTATTTTCGTTGTTTTTTCAACCGAATTAGCAACAGAAACTCGGTTGCAATTAGCAACCTAACTTTCTATTGCAAAAACAATAAAAAAGTTTGACCATTCAAGTTCTTTTGCAACTGATATTGCAACCAGATGTTAGTTGCAAAATGTTTGCAACGGATTTGGCAACCGACAATTCGGTTGCAAAGCAAAGTAGGCAAATTTTGGTTATCAGTTATAAATTCGGTTGCTAAATCTGCAAATTTGCAACCGAATTTTTTCGGTTATAAATTTTCGGTTGCTAAATCAATGTTTTCTAGTAGTAACAGTCGTTGATCTTTGTCTTGAATATTGATGTTTGTGTTAGTCGGAGAAACTTTAATTTATATTTCGGATGTTGTTTGTAATGACTTAAGTTTATGACTTTATGTATTGCCTGTTGCTTAAGTTGGTTGAATTTAACGACATGATTGGTATGATGGAATTGGGTGGGAATGGAACAAGCATTCCCACATCCATTCCGAAACCCTTGATTGGTACAAAATGTGATTGGGAATACTCATTACTGAGGTAATGTTCATTCCTACAAACATGGGTTTATCCATTCCTTAGGCACCCCATGGTATTAGTCATTCTCAATTTTCAAATTTTATTTACTTTTTAGGGAGAATTACATCCAACTACCCTCAGTTTAGGCCTAATTACAACCCGACCCCTATTCTTTTAAACATTACATTGTAGTCCCTATATTTCTTGTTTTGTGTGAGGTCCATTAATGAATTTTGTAAAAGTACACTTATGTCCCTGAAGGTTTTGTGAGTGTTACATATAATGTATGACCAAAAATGCAAAATCGTCCCTAAAAGTATACAAAAATTAACAAATTAACAAGGCTTAGGGACTACACTTATATTGTTATTTTTTATTATTACGAATATTTATTCTGATTGAAAATTTAATAAATTGCATTTAATATATGTAAAAATAAATATAAATATAAATATACTATATATTATATATTTAGAAATACATTTTCAATATATTATTTTATTTACTTATAAATTCATAGATATGCATAATAGATTAAAATATTCATTAAATACAAAATTTGGCATATATATTAAATTTAGTTTCAAATATCATACATTATATTATATATAATAAAATCATATAATCTACGTATAAATATGAAAATATTAATACCATTTCTTATTAATAACTTTATAATATTTATACGTATATATAAATCTCAATCTCTCTCTCTCTCTCACTCACTCACTCACACACACACAAATATTAATTTTTAATTTTGAGCAATATTGTGTTTTCATATGTAATATATTGTAACTATTTTATATCGAATGTCTTATATAACTATTTTAATCATGTATTTAATCATCATTATTAACAATATTATTAGTTATATTTTTATTTGTGAATAATATGACAGAAAATAAATCTAAAATTTTTATTCCATTCCTAACTTTAGTACTGAATGTGCCAATAATAGGAATGCTATAATAAATCATTCCATTCCATTGTCCATTCCATTCCAAAATTCATCTTTTCCTGCCTCATTCCGTTCATGCATACCAATCATTCCGTAAGAGTTTAAGTTCCTATACACTGTAATGCTTAAGTGTCTGTTGCTTTGGTTGGCGTGTTTAATAGTTTTTTGAGATAATTACGAACTCCCCCTGAGATTTGGCAAAAATACAGATTCCCCCCTAAGGTTTGAGAAATTACGAATACCCCCTAAGGTTTACATTCTCTCTCACAAATTACCCCAACCGTTAATAATGGTGTTAATTTTTGCTGACGTCAGCAATATTATTTTTAAAAATTCCAATCATACCCTTAGGGGGTATATTGTAGTAATATTGAAAGTGTAATGATATATTTGTAGTTAAATTTGTATTTTTTAATTTAAAAATTTATAATTTAATTAATATTTATATTTTATTTATAAGTATAAATCGGAATAAATATTTCATGCATATTTATTCCAATAAAGTATGATAAAAGATTACATATTCCACTTTATGTTTATGTCTTAGTTTTATGCATATTTTGCATAAGTTTATTTAAATTTTGTTCGTTTAGAATAATAAATTTTTTTAATGAAATAGAAAATTACAACAAACATGTTAAATTCACATAAATATCTATCAAAATTATTTAAACAAATATTTTGAACATTGATGTTTCTAGTGTGATCGTGCCAAAATCTCCGCGGGATGATCGATCGAGAGATCCGACGCGGTCACTCTATTTGTTGATGGGGGGAAATGGCCGCCTGACTGCTCGAATTCTGCAAAGGTCGACAAACGTGAGCTCCGAGGCCAACTCGGGGGAGATGGGTGCGAGACCCGGGTTGGCACTCCGACGCTCAAGTCAAGATCGGTAAAGATGACCGAAAAGATTGAATGGTGAAAAGTGTTAGGTGGAAAAACTTACCGTGCAATAAATGAGGAGGGGGTATTTATACAGAGAGGAAAGAGAAATTACCGCCCCGACGTGGTGGCGCGGGGAGCTGACAGGTGCCCCATTAAGGCTGTGCATTAAATGCTCGGTCGGCCACTACGCTAGTGGAATAGTGCGCTGGTCGATCGGAGATTTGGGGTCGATCGAAACGGTTCGGTTGGTTCGAACAGTTAGGTCGGTATTCCTGTGCGGTAATTCTCGTGGGGTAAATGAGCCTCTGAGTGGGACGGTCGAAGGGTGATCTCCGAGTGAGAATTGACCTCCGATCATGCACGTGGGGCAAGGTGATTGGCTTAGATCGACAGCGGGTACGTGCCACGTCATAAGCCCCCCGAAACGTCATCTGCTAGGGCTCATGTGGCAGTGGCGTTTCAGATCCCAAGAGTGGGACCCGCTGCAATCATCACGCCGTTTCATCTTCTCGATTCCCGCCCATTTTTTATCTCTATAAATAGTTCCCTCTGTAAATCCATTTGTTACTTTTGCGAAAGAGAATTGAAGAGAGTTTCGAGCCATTCTCGATCGATAAAGAGTCCTTTGTGTGTCGAATTTCGGGGTCGCTCGCTTTAGAAGAGGACTGTTCGAATCTTCGAAAAACAAAAAGGTAATATTTCCGATCTGTTGTTCGATTTTCTTTCTCTGTGCTTTTTATTTTGTTTCCGATTGCTTCGAGGGAGAGGTGTACCACTTCCCTCTTCGAAGACTTCCTCTCCCTCGATTTGTTCGTATCCGAGCTACACCATAAAAACGAGGTTTTTGTCCTGTAAGATGTCAACAAATCGAGCGGAGACCGGCCCCAGAGGGGAGGGAGTGGCGACCGCGAGTGAGAGCTCGAGTTCGGACACATCTGGGTCGAGTTCGACGTCGGATTCTGGAGAGAGCGTGGAGACTAGGTCGACGAATCCTCAGGGGAGGGATGAGTTCGTCGAGGTCGTAGAGGTTTCGGAGCCTTTGTCTGAGGATGAGACGACATAGGTGGTAGTACCTCGGGAGCCAGGAGAGGTGACGTCGACTTCAGGTCGACTAGAGGAGGAAGAAGAGGACGAGGAGGTGGAGGTGGAGAATTTAGAGCCAGAGGGTTGGCTACAGAATGACCCTCGAGCCATTACCTGTTCGATATCGGAGGACAAACTGGGAGAGGTCCAGAAATGGTTGTTTGGGGGGGCTCCGGAGTACGGGGGTTATCGAGTGATAAGGCCCCAGTCAGGAGATCGCATGACCGACCCGCCGCCCAACTGTATCGCGATCAACTACTTGGCGGTCAAAAATGGGTTTAGGGTGCCCATTCCCGAGGAGATGGTTTACTTCTTTAACACCCTTAGGATTAGTCCATTGCAGTTGATGCCCAATTCTTACGCCATGGTAAACGGATTGAGGGCTTTGTTGAGGTGCTTGGGAATGAAGGTCAACATCTACTGCATTTCCGAGATCTTCCAAGCCGGATTGACGACCGAGACCTCGAAGTCTGGCCCGGGGTATATCCAACTGCAATCGAAGAGTAATTATCGGATCGTTAGGTCGCCTACTTCGTCGAACGGCAAGGGATGGAAGCAGAGATTTGTTTTCATCGAGAGTGAAAAGGGTTGGCCCGGCCTAAAATATCCGGGATGGAGCTGGGTTTCCCGGTCGGACCTTCCGAGGGGGCATCCGGGTTGGCCAAACACTTTGATGGCGACCCTGAGGAGGATGGGAAGTGTGGAGTCGGAGGACATGGTTGCTCCGCAATCACTAATCAAGCTGGGGCTCGCGCCGGGAGTTAGAAAGCATTTCGAACCTGGTATTCCGAACGAATCCCTCGAGGCCTCTCGACCATTTGTTTGTTGTTGTTTTTCTCCTTGTTTGGTTATTTTCATAATCAAGTGCCTTTTCTGTGCAGAGCAATACTTCATGTCGGCTGCTTTGAATGCAAGAAGGAAGGAGATGGCCGAGCTGAAGAAGGCGGCCGAGAAGAAGAAAATGCCCCCTCCCACCCAAGCGGAGACTGCTGCATCGACCGATGCGACGATCGAGGCTCTGCCTGAGGTTCTTGCGATGAGGACCAGTGACGCTCCCGAGAAGAGGGGGCGAACCCCATCGGGGGTCGAGGACCATGGAGCCCCCCAGGCAAAAAAGCAAAAAACCAAGGGCCAGGCGAAGTCTGGGGTCGGGGCCGATAAGAATAGAGGTCGAGAGAAGAGCCCCTTGCTCCCCATGCCACCGGCGCTTGGGCCGATTGTAGAGGTCCAGGTCGGAGCCTACTCGACCCCTCCGAATCAGGGTCGAGGAGCAATAGTGCCCCGAAACGTGGCCAGCATCTTGGCGGGGGTGCGAAGGCCCGGCGCGGGATCCTCGAGCGCGGTGCCGTGGAAATCCAGCGAAGAAGAGAAGAAGTTGTTCTTCGACTATCCAATCCTCGAGGAACCCCATTTCCCGTGCGGCCTTGAAAGTGTCAACGAGAGAGGCGAGCCCAGACGGGTCGGAACTGCCCCGAAAGACTACCAGGCACTCGGAGCTCTTTACAGTTCGATCCAGACAACGGTCGATCATAAAGAAAGGATGGCGCTCTCCGACGACGAGATCGAGGCGTCTTGGGTCCAGAAATATTTTGCTGTAAGTGCCTGTAGAAATTATTTTTTGTGTATGGTCGAAGTTTCTGATGATCAATGATATTTTGCAGTTGGGCCAGGACTTCTTTCAAGTGGCTCGGAGAGGATGGGTTCATCGGCAGTTGAGAACGAAAGCCGAGCGGCAGGTTGAGTCGATGAGGCTCGAGCTGGAGGAGAAGGATAAGAAGCTGGCCGAGGCCATCAAGGACAAGGAAAAACTCGACCACGATCTCTTGGATGCCATAACAAATCTCTCGGAAGTCGAGAAAAAGCTGAAGGTGGCGAAGGATCGGGTGGCGAGGTCGATCCAGGAAGAGGCCGAAGCGAGAACCCGCGGCTTGGTGGAGGGAGAGAGGAAAGGCGCCAAGCTAGCTCTGGAGCGATGCAAAAGGGGCCTTGCTGAATCTGTGAACGACCTCGAGCGTCGAGGCGTTTACAGATTCATGAAGTCTAAGGCTTACGAGAAGGCCGTGTCGATCGCTAGCTTTAAGGACGTCGAGGAAGGCTTCAATTTGTGCTTGGCTCAAGTGCAAGCGGCTAAGTATCTTCCGCTCGACTATGATCAGGAAAAGGTCGGCCTATATCAAGATGATCCTCGTCCAGTTGAACAGGTCACCCGACCTCCTACTCCCGAGCCAAACTGGGACAATGACGAGTTTGGTTTTGCCGTGAAGTTGGCTCGATCTAGAGCGGCGGGGGAACCAGACAACGTAGCTACAGAAGAGCTCGATCTCGATGCTTCCTTCGACCCTAAAGATATGTGCCCCGAGTATTTTGGGGAGGGGGCCATCGTTCCAATCGAGGAAGGGACCAGATCCTGAGCGGTCGAGGATTGAGTCGGAGAGAATGGACTAGCCCTATCTTCGCACTCGGAGGTCTTTGGTCAAGGGGAATCCAATTTTCAAAGTTCCGACTGTTGGGGTCGGACCTTAGTAGTTGTTGGCTCGGGATTCATGTGTAAATAGGTAGGAATCCGAGCGTTTGTTGCTCCCATTTGTAAAATCCAAATTTGTAAGGTTATGATCGAAGAATTATGATCGATGTAGACTTTCCTGTTTTAAGTACATTATGCAAGTTCTCTTCTGGGTTTTATACGTGTTTTCTCGAGCTTTTGGCGTTTAGCTTTTTATGTTAATCGAAAATAATGATCGAGAAGATGTCAAGGCAAGCTGCTTTAATCTTTCGAAGTATACAAGAAATTAGTACGTGCGTCGTATAATCACAAGTATATGATCGAATAACATGATTGTTAAAAAGGCAGGAGAATGTTCTATCGATTAATTCGACCAGAAGATTTACATACTGTGTTTAATTGACCGAAAGAAATTACATCGATTAATCACAAGTAATATTTCTTCAAGTTGTGAGCATTCCATGATCGAGGTAACGGTAGCCCATCGAGATCCTCGAGATGATATGCCCAATTTTTGCCTATTTCGGCGACACGGTAGGGTCCTTCCCAATTAGCATCGAGCTTTCCTACGTGCTTAGTGACTTCAACCCTTTTGAGGACCAAATCCCCGACTTGAAAGTGGAGAGGTCGTAGGTTTTTATTGTATGCTCGAGCAGTCGTGGCTCGATATTGCTGCATCTTCATGTTTCCTTTTTCTCGAGTTTCGTTTATCGTGTCAAGATCGAAAGCCCTTAGTTCATTATTCCGACCATGCTGGAAGTGAGCCACTCGGGGAGACTGATGTATAACCTCAGCCGGAATCACGGCCTCCGAGCCATATAACATGGCGAAAGGTGTCTGTCCCATGGGGATTCGGGGGGTGGTTCGATATGCCCAAAGGACGCCCTCAAGTTCATCGACCCAATGCCTCTTCTTTGCTTCGAGGCGCGTACACAGATTCTGTATGATGGTTCGATTGGTGACTTCGACCTGACCGTTGGCCTGGGGATGTCCGACTGAAGTGAATCTTTGATCGATCTTAAAGTCGGAGCAATAGGCTCTAAATCTTGAACTTCGGAATTGTGGTCCATTATCGCATACTATGACTCGAGGTACTCCAAATCTAGTGATGATGTGCTTCCAGAGGAAGTCCTGTAAGGAGTGGAAAGTAATCTTTGCGACCGCCAAAGCCTCGACCCATTTAGAAAAATAATCGATCGCCACAATGATGAACTGCCTTTGTCGAGTTGATATCGGAAAGGGTCCAATTATGTCGATTCCCCATTGCTCAAAGGGCCAGCATGACCCGATCGGAATCATGTGTGCGGGGTGCTGATGGGTCAAATTGGCGTGCCTCTGGCAACGATCGCATTTCCTCACAAATTCGAGTGCATCCTTGCGTAAGTTAGGCCAGAAGAATCCAGATCGAGATACCTTAAGGGCTAGAGACCGCCCCCCGGCATGATTCCCACAGGATCCCTCATGGATTTCGGCTAAAACTTCTCGACCCTGGGATGAACGAGGCACCGTTTAGTTGGACCGATGAATGAACGTTTGTACAGACGACCCTCCTGGTCCAGCGTATAGCTCAACGCGCGTTGCTTGAGTCTCCTTGCTTCGGTCAAATCCTCGGGTAAGATGCCATTTTGAAGATACAAGACGATGTTATTGAGCCAACACGGCTCAGTCGCATCGATAGAGTTGACTTCGGGTGGAGTGTGATCTATCGACCGAGTTGATGAGGTCATAAAGGTGATGGTCCGATCTTGGGTGCCGAGCGAACCACTGGCAAATCTAGAAAGGGCGTCGGCTCGACCGTTTTCCTCTTGAGGAATTTGGGAGATTTCGAATCCATCAAATTCAGTGATTGCCCTTTTGGCCAAGGCGAGATATTTGATCATTGACTCCTCTCGAGCTTCGTATTCGCCCTTGATTTGGCTAGCAACCAGTTGTGAGTCGGTTAAAGCTCGAAGTTTTTTTATGTTCTGTATCTTCGCAATTCTCAAACCCGCTAAAAGAGCTTCGTACTCAGCCTCATTGTTTGTTGCAGGATACTCGAGGGCGATGGCGTATTCGACCTGTTGGCCATTTGTGCTGACTAGGGATACCCCGGCACCCCCCCCGGAAGCGGTTGAGGAGCCATCGACCGAAAGGGTCCAAACGGTTGGGTCACCCTTTATCGTTGAGTGCGGGCCTTTCTCAACCAAGAAATCGGCTAAGATCTGTGCCTGGTATGCCACCCGGGGTCGATATGTTACCTTGAATTGTCCGAGCTCGATTGTCCACTTCGTGAGTCGACCTGAGACTTCTGGTTTGTTCATGATGGTCTTTAATGGCTGATCGGTGAGGACTACGATGGGATGCGCTTGGAAGTAGGGTCGGAGTTTACGGGAAGCATGGACTACTGCGAGAGCAAACTTTTCGATCTCGAGATAGCGTATCTCCGGGCCATGGAGAACCTTACTTACGTAATACACGGGGAGATGTCTCCGATCTCGAATGGTGACGAGTACCGAGCTGATGGTCTCGTTTGACACAGCTAGATACAGATATAAGGTTTCCCCGTTGATGGGTTTCGCAAGCAGAGGTGGGGAGGTGAGGTATTTTTTTAGGTCTTGAAGAGCTTGGTTGCACTCTGGAGTCCATTCGAAATTCTTGATGTCGCGCAAGATTTTGAAAAAGGGCAAGTTCTTTTCCGACGATCGGACTATGAAGCGGTTAAGGGATATGATCCGACCCACCAGTCTCTGTACGTCACGGATCGAGTTGGGGACCGGCAGAAGTTGGATAGCTTTTATCTTTGCGGGGTTGGCTTCGATCCCTCTCTGGCTGACCATATATCCGAGAAACTTACCACCGTCGACCCCAAAGGTGCATTTAGCAGGGTTGAGTTTTAAGTTGTACTTTCGAAGGAGGTTGAAAGCTCTTTTCAAGTGGCCCAGATGGTCGGCGGCTTTTTCACTTTTGACTAGCATATCGTCGACGTAAACTTCGATGGTATCCCCGATCTCAGACTCGAAAACTTTGTTAATCATTCTTTGGTACGTAGCACCCGCATTTTTAAGTCCGAACGGCATAACTTTGAAGCAGTAAATGCCATTGAAGACTATGAAAGCGGTTTTGGGCTGATCCTCGAGGGCCATGAAGATTTGGTAGTACCCCTGAAAGGCGTCCATCATGCTCAATTGCTCGCATCCGGCCATGGAGTCGACCAGTTGGTCGATTCGGGGTAACGGATAGGGATCCATTGGGCACGCCTTGTTCAAGTCAGTAAAGTCATTACACATTCGCCATTTTCCTCCTGGTTTGGGTACGAGGACGACATTGCACAGCCATTCGATGTATTGGATCGGCATGATATACCGGGCATCCAGGAGTTTGTTGACTTCAGCCTCGATGATGGCATTTCGGGAGTCACTTTGAGAGCGTAGCTTTTGCTTGACTGGCTTGTAGGAGGGATCAACATTCAAGTGGTGTTCGATCACTTTCCTGTCCACTCCCACTAGATCAGAAGCACTCCACGCGAAAACGTCGAGATTGTCACGCAGGAACTGAATGAGCATGCATTGTTCTTTTCCCTTTCGACCAGCGCCGATATGAGTGATTTTTTCTGTTTGCCCCGGGATTAGTTGAATCTCTTCGAGTTCTTCTGTGGGCTCGAGCTTTTTGTCTTCCTGCTTCTTTCTTTTCGCCGCATGGGAAGAACTCATTTTCCGTGAATTCTCGGGGTCGATGGTTCCCGGGTCCACGAATTCATCCTCGATGATGGGATCATCGAGTAACAGAGGGACGTGCTTCTCCGAAGAAGGTTTGGGTTTGTCTAACGAGATAGAGTAGCAACTCCAGGCGGTTGGTATGTCGCACCTTAATTCGCCGACTCCGGCCGGAGTGGGTAGCTTGATCATTTGATGGTAAGTGGATATAACTGCTCGGAAATCGATGAGGCCCGGTCGGCCAAAGATAATATTATACGCAGAGGGCATTTCGACGACAAGATATTCGATCTCGCGTGTCGCCCGTCGGGGTAAAGTGCCCATGGATGTGATGAGCCGTACTCGACCCTTGGTGTACACTTCTGCACCTCCGAATCCTGTGAGAGGGGTTCGAATGGGATCTAGAAGCAATTCATCGTGTAAATTCATGCGAACAAGAGTCGAATACAGGATAATATTGCTCGAGCTTCCATTATCCATTAATGTGCGAGATACAGCAAAATTGGCGACGTCGAGCGTGACAACCATAGGACAACTAGGTGTTTCGCTCGAGCGTCCCGGTAGATCAATTACATCATTCTCATTAAACACTATATCTTTGTTGATCCAGGCGTCTTCTGGCCGAATATGCATCACTTCTCGGGGATTACAGAATCCTTGCGTAGCGGTCTGTCGCGTCTTTTTCCGAGCGGACCTTGAGTCTCCACCTGAAGGTCCTCCTGAAATCATGTCAATCCGACCGAGGCATGGTCAGTTATGAAGGTCTCGTTCTGTTGGGGGCTTAGCCAGCTGTTGTTTGGGAGGCGACCTGTCGGGGTGATCCCGGTTCCGAGCATGGTCATCCATTTTTTTCACGAACTCCTGGAGGAGGCCTCCTTTGATCAGTCGTTCGACTTCATCTCGTAAAGCATTACATTCAGAAGTGTTGTGACCTTTTTGCTGGTGAAAGTTACAAAATTTATTGCTCTCTCGGTTCTTGGGAGTGTCTCGCATCGGCTTAGGCTTTTTCAGTAGGGCAGGATCGATAACATTGTAGATTTCATCGAGCGGGCGCGTCAGCTGGGTGTAATGCTTGCGAGTGGTAGGCCCTGTCGGTCCCTTTGGCTTAGGTCGCGCGTCTTGTCTAATTGGTCGATGGATATCTGTCTTTCGACTGGGTACCGGGCTCCTCTGAGAACTCTCCAATTCTTCGAGTTGCATCCAATCGCAAGCAGCTGCTTAGATGTCGGCCAAATTCTTTGGTTTCTGTAAGAAGATGTACCGAGCGGCTTCGATGTTGACCAGCGCCTTGTGAACAATAGGTCTCAAAAGGTCGATGCTCGGTTCTTCTGTTTTGACCACAACTTGCGAGAAACGACTGAAGAAATCTCGAAGCGATTCATTAGGAGCCTGTTTAATGGTGTACAGGTAGGTTGGTGGAAGCTTATCTCCCTTCATGGAAGAGAATTGAGCTTTTGAATCGGTCGACGAGTGTCTTGTAGGAGGTTATCGATCGAGGAGGGAGCCTCGAAAACCATTCAAGAGCGGGGCCATCCAGAGTTGTAACAAAGATCTTAGCCCAGATATTAGGAGAGTGTCCAAACATGCTGAGCTACATTTCGAGGCGTGACACATGCTTTTCCGGGTCAGTCGATCCGTTATATGTGGGTAGTCCGGTGGGGATCTTCTCATCGGTAGTGGACTCTATAATCGAGTCACAAAATGGAGACTGAGCTTCTCTCTCACTGCGATACCTCCATGGGCGGACATGCCTTGGGCCCGACGGTGTGCGACGGGGCGATCTAGAGCGTTCACGCCTAACGGAGTGTGATCGGTGGGGCGAACGGCTGAATGATCCTTAACTTTCGTTCCTCTGTCGGTTATCCTGTCGACCGGAATGCGGAGGTATCTGGTTTCGAAGGTCATTCGACCTCACGATACGACCCCTGTTCGATCTCCTGATCTGATTAACCCGACCGTGTGGTCCGAGCCGGTTGAAGACTCCCGTCGATTCATGTGGGGGTGAGTCACGTTGAGTGGGGCTTCGTTCTCTTTGGGATCCAGACAGTCTACGACCGCTATTTCTCCCACTAGGATGAGACGATCTAGATCTCTGTTGTGATACGTCCGCCTCACGCCGACTGCCACCCCGATGTATTCTGGTGTCCGTTGGGGTTCTAGAGTCGACCTCATCCTCGGGTTGAAATGATAACCGATCTTGAATTGGCCTCTGAGCACTCCCTTGCGCGGGCAATGGTTGTTGATGCTGAAGTTGAGGTTGTACATTTTGCCCAATTCCAGCCCAATATGTGACAGGTGGTTGGTATTGCACCGGATGTACATACCCAGGATGATTCATCTGGGGTTGAATAATCTCCACCGGGCGAGTTTGCGGGCATTCTGGCATCCGGGGCTCTCTTCCTTCCGCAGCAGCCGCTATAGCCTCATCTCGACAAGCTTTTAAGTACTTATCTATCTCGGGCGTCGAGTAGATTAGCTGTGGCGAGATGGTGGTGGGAACAGCGACTTGCAGAGGTATTTGAGGGAAGACTTCCCGACCGTTCTCGTCGAATAGGCGATTGCTGGTGATATTGCGAGTAGTCATGTTCGATGGCTTGTTGTTGCGCTTCCCACAGACGGCGCCAAATGATCGTGCCAAAATCTCCGCGGGATGATCGATCGAGAGATCCGACGCGGTCACTCTATTTGTTGATGGGGGGAAATGGCCGCCTGACTGCTCGAATTCTGCAAAGGTCGACAAACGTGAGCTCCGAGGCCAACTCGGGGGAGATGGGTGTGAGACCCGGGTTGGCACTCCGACGCTCAAGTCAAGATCGGTAAAGATGGCCGAAAAGATTGAATGGTGAAAAGTGTTAGGTGGAAAAACTTACCGTGCAATAAATGAGGAGGGGGTATTTATACAGAGAGGAAAGAGAAATTACCGCCCCGACGTGGTGGCGGGGGAGCTGACAGGTGTCCCATTAAGGCTGTGCATTAAATGCTCGGTCGGCCACTACGCTAGTGGAATAGTGCGCTGGTCGATCGGAGATTTGGGGTCGATCAAAACGGTTCGGTTGGTTCGAACAGTTAGGTCGGTATTCCTGTGCGGTAATTCTCGCGGGGTAAATGAGCCTCTGAGTGGGACGGTCGAAGGGTGATCTCCGAGTGAGAATTGACCTCCGATCATGCACGTGGGGCAAGGTGATTGGCTTAGATCGACAGCGGGTACGTGCCACGTCATAGTGTATGAATTATTTTTTTTTTAAGAAAATATTTGGTATCCATAAAATTTAGAAATGAAATTATTTCATTATTAAAATGTCAAAATATCATTAAGTAGAATTCTTTGCTAAACCAAAAAAACAAAAATGCTAGGTAAACACAAAATTCAAGTACTTACATTAGACCTCCCAAAAATTTTAATACTTACATTAACCTCCTTGCTTTTGGACATTTATTATATATACCCCCTGAGTTTTAGGATCTGAGGGGTAAAATAGTAAAATCACAAATTCTATTAAATTTAACGGAAGAGATAACGAGGCAAGGGGGAATTCGTAATTTCTCAAACCTCAGGGGGTATCTGTATTGGCCAAATTTCAGGGGGGCGTTCGTAATTATCCCCAGTTTCTATAATGTTGAAGTTTGTGGAATGGACAATGATTTGTTGGCTTGTTTAATGTAATTCTTTCAGTATTTTCTTTTTCTAAAAAAATTCAGTTATTCAATTATGTACTGAATCGTATCAAAATTATTTTGGCAAAAAATGTAATAAACCAAAAATCTCGATTCGATATCAAATACGTTATTTCAGCATACTAAAATTTTGATTTTTCGAAATATCGAATCGGTTGGTTCAATAATTGCCGAATGCACACCTCTACGGGGTGCGTTTCGAGTCAAGCCGAGTCGAGTTTGACCAAACAATTCAGCTTAAGCTTGAGCTTGAAAATTATATGTATGACTTGAGATTGAGTTTGAGCTTGTCAAGCTTATTTTTTGGGGGCTTGAGCTTGACTTGCCCAAATATCGAGTCAAGCTCGATTCGACTCGACGAGCCAATATATTTTTTATGGATATTTTTTAATTCTCATTCAAAAATAATATTAAACAATAACAAGTAATCCGACTCAAAATTGGTTTTGCTGAGTTGGAGGTCTAGCTGGCAATCTCAGGTCGATCAGTCAAGAATTTGTAGTGGTGGGTTCTTTGATCGATCTAAAAACACTTAAGCACATGTGAGCTCAAAGGAAAAATTAGGGGACTTGGGGTTGGGCCCAAGTTTGGCTCTCCGACGCTCAAGTCAGTATAAGGAACGTGTTTAGAGGAGAAATAATACAAGGGAATGCTATTAAATGCTCTTAAATTCGCTTACCAACTACTGTTGAAGGGAGTCATATTTATAGCCTTGAGTGATTAACACAGTAGTGTGTGTATGGCAGCTATACATTAAATACGATCGAGAGTTAATCTTGATTAGGAAATGGTCGATCCCACCAAGGGGTATAAAGCGCGCCAATTCACCCTTTTTGGTAAGACCTAGCGCAGTAGGCATTAAATGCACCAGCTCACATTTGTACCAGGGAATAAGAGTGGGACACGTGTCTTGACAGCGATGTGTCTTGGGCGTGCAGAGAAGGGGCTCAACGTGCTGCGTCTGCGATCTGGATCTATATCCTCTAAGCCTTCTCGTTCCCGCCAAAGGAGACCAAGAGGTTGGACCCTTGGGGGATGGAACCTGATCAGGTGGGAGCTGACCCGAATCGATCCGACCCCAAGACCTACTTGCCCGATCCGGGCTCATGTGAGGTGGGGGGTGGATTTGAGGTTGAGGTCGAGATGGCCCTTGGGGCGCGAATCTCAACTCGGGTTGGTCAAGGTGACGTGAGGTCCATGTGGCTCCGCGTTGGGCACACCACGTGGCCCAGTAATATTATGCCATATCAACAAGGATAAAAAGATACCAGTGTGGAAATCCGCGGTGGTGATTTCATCGATCCGGCATAGGGTAGGGGTACCGCCGTGATTGTTGGAAGCGACTCGCTATTGCATTGAATGGGCTCATTTTTTTTTAGAAGATCAATCTGATGCCGCAGCGAATGAAGCGGGTCTTATGGGGAATAGATCCGGCATTAGGCGCACCTTTTGAGGGACCGACCTGCATTGCATGTGAGTAGGCGCGTCTTTTGAGAAACTGGTCTGACTTAGGCCATGATGGCGCCGGTTCGCCTTCCCAGGCATTAAATTCTCCTCTCCTATAAATAGGAGAGGTCTCAGCCTACATTCCTTATACCTTTAAGACCGCACTCCCGATCCCGATCGCTCCGACTTCGATTCCTAGTGGCTTTGGGAACGATCATCCATTCGAGTTCGGGAATCAGGTAATTTCTTGGGTTTGAGCCCTTCTTCATCATCTTTTTTCCGAAACGAGTATGGCCCGAAACCCTAGTACAGCCAAGGCCGACGTGGGCAACAGCTCCAATCCGCCGTTCATTCTATCCTCGGACCGACCTGGTCAGGAGGTGCCTCCACTCCCGAATCAGAGCTTTGCCTCGCTGGACACCTCGGATGAGGTTGAAGCCTAAAAGTTCATGGCGAACTGCGGGGGGCAGGCTTCGACCTCGATGCAAAGATTCCAACTCAGGGACGAGGTCGATGAGGAGGCTGAGAGAGTGGGAGAAGTTGTCATCAATCCGCCACTCAAAAAGAAGAAAACCAAGCACTTGTATCGGACATTGAACACGGTGGAGTAGAGGACCAGCAAGCTAACAAATGTCGAGTTCAGGGATATTCAGAACTAGCTTTTCAATCTCCCGGAGGGTTTCTCGATCCAGATTTCTGATAAAGGGAAAACGGTTGGGGCCTCCCGACGCCGCAACTCTTTCGGGTTATACTACACGTTAGTGCAGTATGGGTTCAGATATCCCTTTGGGGCATTGGTGTCGGATTTTCTCCAACGCTTCAACCTATGCCCATCGCAATTGGTGCCCAATTCGATCACACTGCTGCACAGTATGATTATAATAGTCTGATGCCTCGGATTTACGCCCTAGATCGAGGACATCGGCGAATTCTTCACGCTCAATAACTCTATCAAATCCGGGCCCGGGTACTATTATTTGCAAGCCAAGACGGGTTGTAAGATCGTCGACATCCTAACCACTTCAATTAGCAAGGTTTAGAAGGGAAAGTTCTTCTTCTTGGACTGTCCGATGTCCCTGCCGTTTCGCATCACCGAGTCTAATTCCGATGTCCTTGCCGTTTCGCACCACCTGTTCTTGTCTCCGACAGAACTTTAAAACCTTGATCGGGCTGGGGGAACTCGAGCCTAAATACTTAACACCAGCCAGGCACTTGGTGGAGGTGGGCCTGGTCACGGGGACTAGGTTGGCCAACTTCAGCTTTGGTACGCCCCACTTTCCGACCTGAGCCAGTCTCGACCCGGCCCAGGGTTTTACTTTCTCTCTAACTTATTTAATTTGTCACGTACTTTCTTCTCGATCCCTTGGTGATAACCGATGTCAATCTTTGTTGTAGGTCTACATATCCTCATGATGGCTAGGGTGGAGAGAGTGCAGGCGACCATGAACTTGGAACGAGATCAACCCCTGCCCGCGATCGAGCAGAACATCGCCCCTATCAACCAGCTACTCCTAGATACCCAATCTTAGCACAGCGTCCCCAAAGGCAGCGTCAAGAAGAGCAAATGTAGCAAGTCCAAGCTCCCCAATGGGAGGCGACTATCGATGTCGGCGATGCATGCCTCGAGATGGAGCCCACCTCTGACGTCGGATCGAGAGAATATAATAAATTTGGATGACATAGACTTTTATTCCGATCCCTCCTTCAATGCTTATAACCTAGTTCTTCCTCAGGATGCGCAGCATGGGATCGGGAAGCGTGTGCGCAAGAGAAGGCATCGGGAGCGCGTAGACACAATCGATATTGATACGGATTCCGAGGGGTCGGACCTGGAGGAACAATTACTTAATCTCAACGCCAGCCGGCTTGATGAGTGAGCATGATGATGGGTCGATCAGGAACTTGGGGTGTAGGAAAGCCAGACATCGATCTACTGGGTGCGCTATTCAATGTGGGGTGCGTGATCGATGAGCAGAAGGTGCTGTTCCAGGAGGAGGTCTAGAATCAGAAGTATCGCGTCAGCAAGGTAATTTTCAACATAAGTGTGTTTACTTCGATAATATTATTTATGTTCTCTCTACCCCGAACTGCCCCTTGATATCGATCTCACTTCACAACAGGATATCCTTCCTACCATGATCAACTCCTTCTGGTGGTTTGAGGTTTTAGAGGCCGAGATGACTAAGTACAAAGCCAAATACCGGGCCGCGAAGGAGAGGTTGGGATCGATAGATGCAGGTCTGATTGAGGAGTTGGAGAGGGAGAATGAACGACTAAGTCAAGACCGGAGCTAGAAAGAGGAGGAAGCCCAATCAAAATCTATCGAGCAGCAAAGCACTCCAGATGAGATCGATCGTCTTACCAAGAAGCATGTTGTCGACCTGAGCAACCTTGACACTCAAGCGGCTGCTGGTGCTCAACAGGCCAAGTCGTCGGGTCGAGAGGATGGCAGGAAAGAGGTGCTTGAGGAAGCACAAGCCAAGATTCATGCCGTCGTGAGGTCGATGAGGGAGGCAAAATCTGAGATCAAGAGGTATGCAGTGAGGGAGTTCCTCGAAGGGCCAGCCTTTAAAAGGCCAATGCCGTCACAGCCGCCTCCGACGTGCAAGGGGGAATTAGGTTGGCCGTGAACCAGATCAAAAAGTTGCACTTATTCCCCGAGGGCTTCAACTTTGCATCGACTGGACGCCACCTTCCTAATCCTTATCCCGAACCGGAAGAAGAAGATGAAGAAGACCCAGCCCAGATTGACTGGACCAGCCACAAATACGAGTTCACGGTCGAGATGGCCTATTCGAAACGGGACAAAAGGCCTACTGAGTGTGAGCTCCCGCAACCCATTGAGATCGATAGTTTCCTTCCTCCGAAAGGCCTGCTTGGGCATGAGAAAGCTCCCACTTTGGTGTTATGAGATCGTCTGTTCGACCTACCAGCCAGGTTATGGCCGGGTAAATACTCTTGTATTTGTTTTTCCTTTTTATGTTTCACCACTTGAACATTATTCAAATTTATGAATGCATTTTTAATTTCCCATACTTGCATTTTGGTTTTACAAGTTGAGGTGTTTGCTTTCGCTTTTAAACGTATCGATGTGGATGCTTGTTTCTAATCATTGGCATGGGCATTTGTTATTCTCATTGGGATCGACGCGTGTGCCTCGACCTCAGCGAAATGTAATTAGGCTTTTTAGTCTTTCTTAGAAATCGATCCAATTTGATAGCTTGAGTCGTTTAAGGTTTCAGCCTCCTCAGGTCAGTGCATGATCTAACCGGGTGGGATCGAGGTGTGACCTCGCTGTGGGTCAGCACGTGATCTATCCGGGTCGGATCGAAGTATGACCTCTCTGGGTTTTGACTTAAAATTTGTGCAAATGGGCTACGGGGTTAGGTCTCTGGGTCTTACGTTGACCTCGTTGGACCCTGTTCTTAGGCTTATCGTTTTTATGATAATGGGGGTCTCATTCCACCCCTCCCGGAGGCATGATCGGAGATCGAATGCTAGTAGTGTAAGATAGTGTGAACAATCAAGTAAAAAGGACTTAGATTCTGTCTGTCGGAGATTCAAATTCAAGATGAAAGGACATCTAAGGTATTGCGTTAGATGAGGTCGATCAATGTGGGTCTGACCTCGACGTACATGTACAAAGAATCATAAGTGAAGTCGGATCTTTAATTAATTCCGCTTCGACCACACCATTGAAAACTTAAACGTAAAATTTCTTCAAGTTATGGGTGTTCCACGGTCTGGGCAAGGGCTCACCTGCTATGTCTTCGAGTCGATAGGCCATGTTTTTACCTATTTTAATTACCCGGTAAGGGCCTTCCCATTTGGGTTCCAACTTTCCCATATGTTGCAGGACTTCGACCTTTTTCAGCACCAGATCCCCAATCTGGAACGATCGGGGTCTGACATACTTGTTGTAGGAACGAGTTACAGCGGCTTTGTACTGGATAAGCTTTTGGTAGGCGCGCTCTCTCTTCTCCTTAATTAGGTCCAGGTAGTTAGATCGGCACTCGTTGTTTTGCTCGATCTGATAATGAGATACTCGAGCCGTTTCATGGAGCAACTCATATGGGATTACGGTTTCGGACCCATAAACTAAGGAAAATGGAGTCTGGCCTATGGCGGCGCAGGGTGTGGTTTGATAGGCCCAGAGGACCCCGTCGAGCTCATTCGCCTATGCGCCGAGCTGTTGGAAAACACGAATCAGAAAGCAGCGGAATTTAAAAAATGTTTCCAACAAAAGGACCTTGAACTCGGAATCGTGTAACCAAATTCGTAAAGATAGAAAACTTACTTTTCTTTTATTCTTTCTTGAAGCGTTTCAAGCCACCCAAGAACGCTCTTCTCGCGGCTTGATCCCCTCTCCTTGGTAAAGCTCGAATCTTCAAACTTCTAACTTGAAGTCTCTAGAGAAAGTCCACCAACTTGATCATAATCTAACTAGTAAGGATGCTAGTTCTCTAGTTAGTGTATAGGCTTAACCTAGGGTTTAATTTAATCTTGGAGAAAGGAAGGTGTTCAACACATGAACCAAGAATTGTCAATTAGCTCTAAAGGGGAGCTCGAGCTCCCCTATATATAGGAGGGAGTGCCGATCCAAATCCTTGTTGGACAAGGATTTGGTTCCTCTCTCTCCTATCACTTGATTATCAAGTATATTCCAACTTTGACTTTGAATTCTAATTCTAGTCAACTTTTAAGAGAGCTAAAAATATCCAAACTATTTTTGGATAATTTTATACTTTATTTATTATAAAATAAATAACTTATTTTTATCTAATTAATTAATTCGTAATTAATTAACTAGATTATTTTCTCCAAAATTAGACTTTCTTTTTAATTCAAAATTAAACCAAAGTCTATTAAATAATTAACACATTAATTATTTAACATCACATAATCACGTGTGGCACACGTGTCTTAATGACACGTGTCCAACCACGTGAGCCACACGTGTGATTTCACACGTGTGGAACCCCTTAGGTTCGATTAACTCGTTTAATCATTTTTAAGCCTCAACTCATGTAACCAAGTTGTTGTGTGTGACCCTCTAGGTTCTCAATTCAATTAGCAGTGACCCCAATTAATTAATTCACTAATTAATTAATCAGTCCACAGATTAAACGACCATAGTCTAGCAACAGGTGTTTAACCCCTAGCTGAATTGGAATGTTCGGATTCGACAGAACCTTTAAGTCATTGATTCATGTGAGATACAATCCTCCTAATTACTATCTCTCAACCAAGATCTAGGGCAAGGGAATAATCAGAACCCTAATAATCCGGTCTTAAAGCTAAGTGCATTTCATATCCATTTGATCTCAATCCAAGAAACCCTTTTCTTGATGTCTTGATCTACTGCCTTGGCCAAGGACTCCATATGGCATATGAATGACTTACACAATAAGAGATCACCTTGCAAATGCAAGTGTAGGTCCTTTCTTGATTCTCATTCACTTTCATGGATCACTTGTGCAGCCCCAGCATAAGCCTTGAATCAGTTGTCTAAGGCGACACCCTTTAAAGCTTATACCAAAGACTACAGAATTAATTCATAAAGTGACAAGGAACCTCAAGTCTAAGGATCAATTAATCACATCAATGACTCGTGAGATATTTCCTAATCTGGAAGTTTCCATTTCCTGAAATAGAAACTTCCTTTCCCATTTAGGAATGTTCTCACACGGTGCACCTCAGTGAACTTACTTATTAAAGTAAGCACCCTCATGTATCACGCACGTATCAACTATACACTTTGTACCTCCATGAAACAAGGTGGTCCTTCTTAAGGGCGTGATCCCACAAGCAAGCCTTAGAGGAGTCAGGTTGACACTCCCACTGTCTGTAGGACTCATCGGCTTGGAGTATTTTACTAATCATGACTTATGTGATATAGGGCTCGTTTCATGAACCATTTCACCTAAATGGTAGAGTCCTGTCATCAGGATTAGGGGAGTTCTCATACATGCGCACATAATGGAAACACTCAAAACACGTATTGGCATATAAAGAAGTGTTTGCCTATGATCAATCGTATATTATTCAAAGATTGTCTGTGATACAAGAAAAGTCCCAAAGCAGATTACGTCGAATCGGCTTTCTAGGGCACTATTCCTAACAATCTCCCACTTGCCCGTAAAAGCCATTTAGGTACTCTAAGTCCCATCTTCTCAAGATGCACTTTGAGAGCCTATTGACTTTGGGCATTTCCAAAGTGGATCTGCTATATTCTCTGCTGATGTGACCCTCTTGTTTACACATCTCTCAGGAAACACCTTTTCCTTATAAAGTGATTCGTAATCACGTGTTCAGTCTCTTGGTGAGGTCTTGGTTCTCTTACTTGAGCAACCATCCATTTTATCATACAATATGATAAAGGAGTTGTTTCATGCTAGGAACTTCATCTAACCAGTTAGATGGAGTCTCTTACCCAAACACTTAACTTAGCGTTATATAATACGACTAAGTTCTCAACTACGATAGTCGAGTTTTGCAATGTCCGTCCTTGGAACCCCTTTCCAACACATTGCATTACCATTCTGGTAGAAGTTGTATCCTTTCAATGATTTCATAATCATCTATGTTTGATGAAACAATTACATCAAAATATCCTTTCAATGATAAGATCTTTTGGGCTCTGTAAACTAATACATGTCCTCATTTCTTCTTAAGTACTCTGAGGACATCCTTTACAGAGATCTAATGACCTTCTCTGAGGTCATATTAGATTCGGCCCACTACGCTTAGTGTTGTGCCATATCTAATTTATTACATAACTTTTCATACATTATGCACCCTTTCACTTAAAGGGATTTTGGATATTCTAACTTTCTCAAAGTTTATCTTAGGCCACACACTCTTCAAAAGAGATGTTTCATTGTCCATACTAAACTCCTTTTAGTACCGTGGTTATGTACTCATTTTGTGATAATCCTTTTATTCTCTTAGATCTATCTTCTATAGATCTGAATGTCGAGAATATAGGATAATCACCAAGATCTTTCATGTCAAATTGTTTCTTAAACAAGAATTGGTAACTTTCACGTCATCCTTGACATTCCTAATGAGAAGGACATCGTCTTCTAAAGAACCAAAATTGACTCTTACATCACTAACTTCCATATGTACACTCTGAGACTTATTCGACTTCTATCTGTGTCAAACGATTTGACTGTGGAATCGAATTGTCTAACTCCTAGAAGCCTTTATCAATCCACATATTGACTTTAGGGATTTGCATACCTTATGCATACTCCCACTGAATATGAGATTTATAGAAATACCTTATTTCAGTCTCTTTCAATCTCATATTGAACAAGATAGTTCTCATATTCATTTATCATATCTCATAGTCAGAATATGAGGATGTGGTAAACATAATCCAAATGGACTTTTGCATTTCAATCGTCAAGAAGGTTGTAATGCTTTCCATTTACTCGAAGCTCCACGAGCTTGATCCTATCAGGTGGATCAACCAAGGTCAAAACTTGGTTTGAGTATATGGAATCCATATTGGATTTCAAGGCTTGCTTACACTACTCAGATTCCAAATCTGACAGTGTCTCCTCTTCAAGTAATTCCTTGGCTATCTAGGAACGCGTTCTAAACACGTCTTAAGAGAAGGGTTTCACACGTGTACATACTCTAAAATTTGGCTAAATTTCATCAGATGGGCTCGTTTCTTCTATATGTGGCGTGGATATTTATCCTTAAATTTCTTTGAGGTCTGCTTGCTTGTCTTTCTTCTTCTATAGGAACGATTCCTTGAGAAAGATACATTCCTTGAGACAAACAACCTTTGTCTAAGGGAATTGCAGAAACAATATTCAATATCGTTGTATAAACTTGAACTCATTTCAAACTTATCTCCCACTATCCTCTTCACTTAAGAGGATTCTACTAAATTCTTGGATAAGAATAATTAGGGAATTTAATATGCCACATTGCATAGTGCAACTAAAGGACTGATTTTGGAAGGTACAAAATTCAAAAATCTCTAACTGCATATTCTGGGAGTTTATTCCTAGAATGATTATAAGTCAGTAAAGCTTGCTATGGAATGGACCATGTTGCATTAGATTTCATTCCCTCATTCGGAAACACTAAGGTGTTCTCGAATTAGTTTACTGAGAGATAACCCTATTATCTCTAAGATGAGTAAGGAATTAGTTGCTAAGATATTGGCTATCTCGATCATATCGATTTACCTATAACTTATGACTACTTCGGTTCCTAACCTCCTTTCGAAATTCTAAGAATTTCATATAAGTTTCGAATTTGTACTTTAACAAGTACATTCATTCATAATGATTAAACTGACGATTGTATCTAGTGCTTACATTAAGCATCTTATACTCATCAGCACGGATCGAAATCCACTATAATTTTGGAACGTTCCACGTTTCTTATAAACGGGATTCAGGAACGCTTCCCTCATGACAGGATTCACAGGAAGTCAACACTATAGGTTCATTTTCATAGAATGATCCTAAGGTGTCTGACTTGCTAATCCTTTTATATCTCAACGTTCCAAAGTAATTCGAAGCTTTGTCATCTCACTTACTTTTGTTATCTCGTTGTATGTTCAGAACATTAGTGCCTTGAGTCTTTGCACAACGGCTTATGCAGAATTGACTTAAGACTAGTAAATTCTATTCCTAGTAGAATTACTAAACGAGGTAACATTTCAAAGTACTCATACTCTTTGCAGTTCCCTTTCAAAGTCCTTATTTGCCACCATAGAAGCAAACGTCCTATTTGATCTCTAGTGTCTTTTGGGCGTACCCCTTACATGCCCCTCCATTGGGCTCTTAAGGGTTTCTTCTTCTTTAGGCCTTCAAGCCTTTAACTTAGGGAGTTTTAGAAGAAGAATTAACCATCTCAACCTTTTATTCCTTCTTAAGGATGCTCTCAACCATTATCAACTTAAATGATTAACTATGCTACATTAGCATCATTCTAGTTGAGCATAAAGGGTTTGAATGATAGTCGAAGCAATGTAAGCAATCAGTGCATTGAGAACTCTTTTCTCAGTTGATGATCGAGACCATAAGATCTTCAAATAAGATCTTTAGACCTTGTTCGTGTGCACTTGTTTCCTCATTTGGAATATTGAATTATTCCATAATGTTATACCTTGTAACATTTTTATGAGGTGGTTCAATTGCTTTTAAGTGGTTTGGAAAAATCCATTCACCTCAGATTGCTTCTCTTTTGGCCCGGGTCGACTTTTCACAATTGAAAACTTCGCCCTTTAGAGAACGCCTTTCTCTAGTCGGATTCTAAAATGAATTTTAGGATCCGAAGCCATTTAGAGTTAGTCAGGACTTAGTCAACTTATTTGACTTAAGGATGGATACGAATGGGTTTGCATTTCATATTGTAGAGAATCACAGAACTACAACCTAAATGCTAAGCAGAGAAAATGTGGGCATGCTGAATTATAACGATATACAAAAGATAAGGTCTTTAATCTAATGTAGCTCCCACTGTTTTTCAAAGATCTATAATTCCCAAAGATCTAAGAGGAACATGTTTCCCAATGGGTACTAAGATCCTAGGCATTTTACCTCGAACCCACGACTCGCGGACATTCTAAGTAAGAACCCTAGGTAGGTACAACTTACCAATTCTAACACCTTTAGAATTCTTAGTAATTGTTTTTGCATCACCTATCTTTCAATATGGACCCACGACTCGTGCGACATCCATATTTACTTAGGCGTTAAGCTAGACCCATCAATCATAAGATCATGACCAAAACTTAGTTCGAACGACCCACGACTCGCGGACATCGCCCTTGCTAAAATTGACCACGAAATATTGACCATTTAAAATGATTAATTAGGTAACTAAGAACTAATAAGCTCCACTAGCTATCCCACGACTCGCGGACAATAACTAGCTTTACTTACTAAACTTAAAACCTATTGATGGAATGCTAGGAATTTAATTCAAAATTTGCATCTCGAATTAAACACTTATTTGTTCGAAATTAGCTTAATATTTAATGGGAATTTTCGAATCAACCGAAGAGTTGTTCGGTTCGACCTCACCAACATATATGTTATCCAATTTAATTAGTCTTGATTAATGCAAGTACAACTTAAATGCATTTCAAACAAGCACATAAACAGATAACATGTCCTAGCATGATACTAACATGTAATGATCATGAGTTCTACCTATCTTATGCGTGATATGTGGGAGCCACTCCACAATCACAAGTTCTAACATACATGCCACATAAACAGTTTAAATCACATAAGGGAAAGAGGTAACAAAATACGAGCCCTATCTCTATTACATTTAACAATTGAGATTCCCCTCCCTAACATTTTGAGGGGTCTTCACTTATGGCCTCCTTGTTACTTGAATGTGGTCCATCTTACTCCTTGGGTGCATTGTCTCCAAAATGAAAATAAAACCTCACCACCTATCTCTACTCTCAAATTACAATAAAAAGAAAAAGACATAAAGTAATAAGGCTCAATCTTCATATTGGCCTTAGACAATTACACGGGGCATACCCCGGCCTCAAAAACAGTAATATGGAAAGCCACATAATAAATCACATAACAGTACGCACATAAGTGAGGCTCCAACCTCAATTGAAAAACGCAACTATAGGGCTCCAACCCCAATTCAAACCATCCATGTGCATAAATTAAAACCATACATAGATCTAAACCCATGATCACCTAACATGCTTTTGCGAGAATTTAAATTTAGCCAATAAATTAAAATTCCCGTTTCAAGTCCTAATGACTTAAAACACGACTTGATGCGAGTCTTATTTATAAAAGTTTTTAATAAATCCCAATTACCAAAACAGATAAAATTCCAATTAATTTCTGAAAATTAATAATTTTATCAAAGATGTATTTTCCCAAAATATAAACCGTTTCAATTTCTCAAAAATCCCAATTTTAAGTTTTATTCAAAAATTAAAATAAATATTCAAAAATAAAATTTTAAAATTAAAAATAAAAATTGGGACTTGATTGCACGAAACACGAAAAACACGGACTACGAAAATGGGGCCCTTGCACGAGACGGGCTGCTCGTTGCGGGCGTGCGCGCGCGCGCACGCGACAGGCGCACACTGCGCGCGGCCAAGGCCGCGCTCCTGCGCGCGCTGGGCGTGCACGCCGCGTGCTCCTGCGCGCAGCTCTTCTCGGCAAGGATGGCGGGCGACAGCGGGCGGCCTGGGCGAGCTATCCCGCACGCCTTGCGGGATTCTCGCCCAGCCTGGGCGAGACGGCGGGCGGCCTCTCCCGGCAACCCTGGGCGGGCCCGCCCGCAAGCTTGCGGGAGGGCGGTGGCGGTGATGCCTGCGCGCGCGACGCCTTCGCGCGCGGGGTTTCGCGTGTTCGTAATCCAGGCTTTTGGTTTCGTGTTTTCGTTCAAAAGCAAAACCAATCCAAGAAATCCAAAAACAGTTTATACAGTTTCAAATCTAAAATTGTTTTTCAAAAAATTAAATTTTGCAAAAACCAATTTTCAGAAACTTTCAGGAAAAAATACAGTTTCGTAATTCAGGCTTTCTAAAACAATTACAAATACTCATTCGCATCAAGCCTAAGAATTTCTACCAAATTCAGAATAATTGAGACGAATCAGAAACACGATTAACGAGGTGGCTCTGATACCACTTGTTGGAAAACACGAATCAGAAAGCAGCGGAATTTAAAAAATTTTTCCAACAAAAGGACCTTGAACTCAGAATCGTGTAACCAAATTCGTAAAGATAGAAAACTTACTTTTCTTTTATTCTTTCTTGAAGCGTTTCAAGCCACCCAAGAACGCTCTTCTCGCGGCTTGATCCCCTCTCCTTGGTAAAGCTCGAATCTTCAAACTTCTAACTTGAAGTCTCTAGAGAAAGTCCACCAACTTGATCACAATCTAACTAGTAAGGATGCTAGTTCTCTAGTTAGTGTATAGGCTTAATCTAGGGTTTAATTTAATCTTGGAGAAAGGAAGGTGTTCAACACATGAACCAAGAATTGTCAATTAGCTCTAAAGGGGAGCTCGAGCTCCCCTATATATAGGAGGGAGTGCCGATCCAAATCCTTGTTGGACAAGGATTTGGTTCCTCTCTCTCCTATTACTTGATTATCAAGTATATTCCAACTTTGACTTTGAATTCTAATTCTAGTCAACTTTTAAGAGAGCTAAAAATATCCAAACTATTTTTGGATAATTTTATACTTTATTTATTATAAAATAAATAACTTATTTTTATCTAATTAATTAATTCGTAATTAATTAACTAGATTATTTTCTCCAAAATTAGACTTTCTTTTTAATTCAAAATTAAACCAAAGTCTATTAAATAATTAACACATTAATTATTTAACATCACATAATCACGTGTGGCACACGTGTCTTAATGACACGTGTCCAATCACGTGAGCCACACGTGTGATTTCACACGTGTGGAACCCCTTAGGTTCGATTAACTCGTTTAATCATTTTTAAGCCTCAACTCATGTAACCAAGTTGTTGTGTGTGACCCTCTAGGTTCTCAATTCAATTAGCAGTGACCCCAATTAATTAATTCACTAATTAATTAATCAGTCCACAGATTAAACGACCATAGTCTAGCAACAGGTGTTTAACCCCTAGCTGAATTGGAATGTTCGGATTCGACAGAACCTTTAAGTCATTGATTCATGTGAGATACAATCCTCCTACTTACTATCTCTCAACCAAGATCTAGGGCAAGGGAATAATCAGAACCCTAATAATCCGGTCTTAAAGCTAAGTGCATTTCATATCCATTTGATCTCAATCCAAGAAACCCTTTTCTTGATGTCTTGATCTACTGCCTTGGCCAAGGACTCCATATGGCATATGAATGACTTACACAATAAGAGATCACCTTGCAAATGCAAGTGTAGGTCCTTTCTTGATTCTCATTCACTTTCATGGATCACTTGTGCAGCCCCAGCATAAGCCTTGAATCAGTTGTCTAAGGCGACACCCTTTAAAGCTTATACCAAAGACTACAGAATTAATTCATAAAGTGACAAGGAACCTCAAGTCTAAGGATCAATTAATCACATCAATGACTCGTGAGATATTTCCTAATCTGGAAGTTTCCATTTCCTGAAATAGAAACTTCCTTTCCCATTTAGGAATGTTCTCACACGGGGCACCTCAGTGAACTTACTTATTAAAGTAAGCACCCTCATGTATCACGCACGTATCAACTATACACTTTGCACCTCCATGAAACAAGGTGGTCCTTCTTAACGGCGTGATCCCACAAGCAAGCCTTAGAGGAGTCAGGTTGACACTCCCACTGTCTGTAGGACTCATCGGCTTGGAGTATTTTACTAATCATGACTTATGTGATATAGGGCTCGTTTCATGAACCATTTCACCTAAATGGTAGAGTCCTGTCATCAGGATTAGGGGAGTTCTCATACATGCGCACATAATGGAAACACTCAAAACACGTATTGGCATATAAAGAAGTGTTTGCCTATGATCAATCGTATATTATTCAAAGATTGTCTGTGATACAAGAAAAGTCCCAAAGCAGATTACGTCGAATCGGCTTTCTAGGGCACTATTCCTAACACGAGCTTGGCATCAAGTTGGGTCTTCAGGTTTTGGATGACGATTCTGTTGGTGACTTCGGCTTGGCCATTCGCTTGGGGGTGGTGTTGAGTGTAAAATTCGTATGAATTTAAGCGTTAATTAGAGTATATTTTTTGTGTCGTTTGATGCGTTTTTGTGTTTATTTTGCTCTATTTAGGTGTTTAGGAAGTTGGAGTTAAGAAACGGTGATACGAGGCGAATTCACGCATGTTTTGAAGAAAAGAGGAGTAACCTCAGTTACTCATTGGAAGAAGAACTCTGGTAACGCCAGTTATCAGAGGCAGTAGGCGAGGACTTGTTGGCGCAGGAGGGGTAACGCCCGTTACCCCTGGGTAGAGTAAAAGTGGTAACGCCCATTACCACTAATAAAAGTGCAAACATAATTTTAGCTGGTAACGGGCGTTAATGGAGATAATGCATGGTATGGTAAGGCCTGTTACCTAGGGGCGCGAGAAGATTTTTGGTGCAGCTATATATGTGCGGTTTGGAGTATTTTTAGAGGGTCTCTTCTTGAGTTCATGACCTAGCTTGGAGAGAGAGATACGGAGCTTTGGAAAGAGACAGTCAGAGAATTTCGAGAAGACGAAAGGATTGAATTCTTCAAACAATTTCAATTTTTCCGGTTTTATTTATTGCTTTAATCATTAAACTAATTTCTCTAAGTTTTGTTTTAATTCGTTTTATATGTTTAGATTCGTTTTCCAGAATTTATGAATGTTTAGGATTTTGTTTTTGAGACTTTGTTTTGACTTGATGAACATGAATTTCCTTAATGCAATTTACTATAGTTTTATGAGTTTTGAGTTAAATATGAGTAGCTAAACCCATAGAGCTAGGGGAGTGATGATGAATGCATGCTAAGTGTTTGATATGATGCTTGAATGACTTGTATTAATTCTTAGTTTTGAGAACGTGGTTTGAAATGAATTGCAACGGCCTGATCAACCCTAGCATAATCTAGAATTACCTAAGAATTGAGAAATTAATGGTAATTGAGATAGTTTTCATAACTAGTAAGTTTAGGAATTCAAAAACATTTGCTTCTTAACCTATACAACTAGTAAATCTTATTCCATGCCAAGCCGCTAGAACTTGATTTGCACTAGGCTTGATCTTATTGGTTCAATTAATTGTTAATGATTGTGAGAACAACGTTGAAATTAGTTGAATACTTGATTATACCTTGAAAGAGGATAATACAAATCTAAGTGACTATGTTGTAGACTTGCACTTGTCAAACGACTATTATATTGAATCGTGAATGCATAGTCATACTCCCCAGCCTAATTAGTTTATTGACTTTAATCCACGTGCGTTAATTAGTTAATTGTGTTTTATTCTAGTTAATTGTTTAATTTCGTTTTAGTAGATTAATAACCAACTTGAATTCGTCGGTCTTTAGATTAGAAAGAGATATTGAGTAGTGATTGATTTCCCTTCCCTGTGGGTACGATCCTGTTATGCTACGCGTATATCTTCATTGTACACTTGCACGATTAGTTTAACTTGAAATCACAACAAGTTTTTGGCGTCGTTGTCGGGGAAGGCGTTTTAAGTCAATATTGCTTAAATACTTTGATCTAGTGCTTTAGACCATTATTTCACTTTGTTTTCATAGTTTTCTATCATTGTGGAATTGAAGGGAGGATTTTCTTTACTCTTGTGCAAGGCCACGGTGCATATGACGATCGCAAAGTCCGGAACTAGTACCTTACGATCCGGAAATTGAGAGAACACTAAACACCATTAAGAGGAAGCAAAAGCAAGGCAAGAAATGCACTACCAAACCAGTGGCTGAAAATCCAAACAATGCAAGAGGCGGTGGAGTTGAAGATCCACAACCCCCACCTCCTCCTTCGATCAGAGATTACAACGTGCCAAATGCTGGGGCGATTCAGAATGCAACCTGCCCCCCCCGATTGCAGCAAACAACTTCGAGATCAAACCAGCTATAATCAATTTGCTGCAGAACAATCCGTCTTCAAGGTTACCACTGGAGGACCCAACATCACATCTTGAGTTCTTTCTCTAGATGTGTGATACTTTCAAGATTCACAATATCACACCCGATGCCATCCGAGTCAGGCTTTTTCCTTTCTCACCAAGGGAACGAGCTAGAGCATGGTTGAGTACTGTACCGAATGAATCTTTTCAGAGATGGGATGCACTCTCTCAGGCTTTCCTAGCTAAGTTCTTCCCGCTTAGCAAAACCACGAAGTACAGGAATGATATTCAAGGCTTCAGATAATTGGATGGGGAGTCCTTCTATGAGGCTTGGGAGAGATTTAAGATTTGCAGAAAAAGTGCCCTCATCATGGCATTCCCGGTTGGCTGCTAATTCAGACATTCTACAATGGGATGTCCCCAACTTTCAGAGGGGCGATGGATGCCACAACTTTCGGAGCTTTCTTGTCAAAGTCTCAAATGGTCGCCATTGAACTGTTAGATAACATGTCACAAAATGATGGTTTTGTGCATGAAAGGAGCCATTCCCAACCAACCAAGGTGACATCAGGAGTCTTAGAGCTTGATGGCCTAATAGCCATCAATGCCAAATTCGAGGCCCTTAGCAAGAAATTGGACCAACTTTCTGTGAATGTTGTTGGGACACAAACCCAACCAGCTCAGGTAACTTGTGAAATTTGTAGTGGTCCATATGCATTTGACGTGTGTCCTTATACCATTGCAGGTGAACAGGTGCAAGAGCAAGTGAGCTATGCAAATAATTCCAAACAGGTGAATGATCCTTACTCAAACACCTATAACCCAGGATGGAAGAATCATCCCCATTTTTCTTAGTCTAACAATCAAAATGTCCAACAACCACCACCTCAACCTAAACCATAATTCAACCGAGGCCCCAGTTTCAACCGAGACCACCGGTTCCATACCACGCCCCACCACCTCAACAGGAACAAAAGCAGGGATGGGAAGCATCTTAAGAAATTTATAAGTGTCTCTACTGATAGATATCAGAAATTGGAAACTCAAGTAGAACAGGTGGTAAATCAGAATAGGAATTTAGAGACTCAAATCGGTCAGATTGCCCAGTCTTTGAATATGAGGGGCCCAGGAATGCTGCCAAGTCAAACTGAAAATAAACCTAAGGAGCACTGCAAGGCCATCACCTTAAGAACTGGTAAGGAGTACGAAGGACTAAAGTTGCCTACAGATTCTGATGTAGACAACACAGTTGGTGAGAAGGTTGAAGAGGTAGTTGAGGCTGAGAAGGTGAACATAGAGGATAAAAAGGAAGAGCTCCCTTCAAAGCCAAAAGTGAATGCAGCACCCAAGGAATATGTGCCATGGGTTCCTTTCCCTGGAAGATTATAGGAGCAAAATATGGAAAAGCAATTCAAAAAATTTCTCAATGTATTCAAGCAACTTCTCATTAACCTCCCATTTGAAGAGGCATTAGATATACCCACATACTGGAAATTCCTAATGGATTTGGTTTCGGGGAAAAGGAAGCCTGAAGACTTCGCTACTGTAGTACTCACCAAGGAGTGTAGTGCCATCATTCAAGGGAGGCTTCCTCCAAAACTCAAGGATCCCAGGAGTTTTTCTATCCCTCTAACTATTGGCTTTTTACAATTTCATAATGTTGTATGTGATCTAGGAGCCAGTGTGAGTCTAATCACTTTATCTACTTGTAGAAAATTGGGAGTGAAGGAGCTAATCCCAACAAATATGACGCTCTAACTTGCTGACAGATCGGTGAAATACCCAATAGGTATTCTGGAGGATGTGTTGGTAAAAGTGGGTAAATTCTACATCCCTAATGATTTTGTAGTTCTTGACATAGAGAACGATGAGAGTATGTAGCACCCTAATCCAAAGGCACTACATCCCCCGCACTATAGCCTCGATCCACATACAAAATGGACAATCCGTACATAAACCAAAACTATAGCGAACGGGTAACAATCAAAATAAACGAGCTAGGTGGGACACTTCCCCAACATAAATAAACAAAAACATGAAGTTAAGAGCGGAAGCAATTCAATGAATACGTATAGGTACCATATTTACTAATATATGTAATAGATACCACATTAACTATCAATATATTATCACCTCTTTATATCATATACATGCGTGAGTATTCAAAAGGTGATAACATAAAAACGTAACAACTATCATGACATGATATACCAAAAGTTCTATACACGAAAGGTACAATGCTAGACCCGAGAAAATGCAAGACCTGACCGGACTCCCGTCTAGCACGACCACGCTCACGAGTACCTGAAAAGTGAAGTATCAGTCTACCGAAGACTGAGTGAGGGGCAATAAATATATAGCACACGTCACATGCAAGTCATAGCCTTGGGTGAAGACTTGGAAACGAAAATAGATATATAGTTTAAAAATAACTTGTTCTTTGCCCGAGACTACAACTAATCATTTTAACATGTTAACTTGATCATTTCATGAACATGTGGCCCCGACGAGTAAGGGTTATTCTCTAACCTTTACACCAATCGTGATCAATACGTGCTTGCATGATTCATTAAATACGTGATCATACATATCATTTAGTGCTCAAGTAGATATAATCACGATTAAAACATGCAATAACCCGAGGATAATCCGTGGTGCCGGATCCATCCCCAGTCTCCTTCTTCCTCCGGGTGATAGTGGGTTTGCAAGGCCCAACTATCCACGACATGGTGTACGAAGGGAACATGACTCCCTACGCACGGAACTCCTTCCACCACTAATCTCCTAGTGGCTTCAGGGGTGATCCCAATGAGGTGAGGATAATTCAAGAGTTACCCGTCAACCCTTGCTTTCCCGGTTGGCTCAAGAATTGCCCTCGGGCCCAAGTGCAATCATGACTCGCCAAAACATGCTTGAAATAATAATCAATCATGGCTTGCTTGCTTGAAATGTTTATAGTTTGAAAACGTTTATACTTATAATAGGTTTTGGCCGAAAGCAACACATAAGGGTTGTAAGGTTTTAAATACCTAGAACAAAACCTCACCTTTTCTTACAAAATGAAACAAGGATATGCTCTAAGGAGCCTGATCCTCGTCCACGACCTCGTGACCTGTGCAAACACGACGTGTATACGTGAGACATAACTCGAAATGGACCAAATATGACGAACTGCGAAAATGCAACGAGATGACGAGCAATTCACAATGTGGCATGAAAACATCTTGTTTCGGCACATAATCAATCATATAATAGCAATTTGGGGTCAAAGAAATCATTGGTTCATGGTGCTAAAAATTTAATTTTATGCAGAATATTTTGTTCTGTCAGTCGTTCGGGAACGGCCATTCCGGCTTCCCTTTGAAAATGGGAAGGGCCGCTCCCGTGGCCCTTTTAAAACGCGCCAACGTTTTCATTTTTAAAAGGGATAAATATTTTTTGGCATCCGAACTATGCCCGTTTTTGCAATTTACCATCCAAACAATTTTTCATTGCAAACCGCCATCCAACCTTTACATTTGTGACAAAACGCCATCTAAACCATTTTTTTTGGTGGTTTTGGGGAAAAAAATTGACACGTGGCATTTTCCTAAAACATACACGTCGGACCAAACCACCTTCAGTTGGCGTTTTGTCACAAATGCAAAGGTTGGATGGCGGTTTGCAATGAAAAATTGTTTAGATGGTAAATTGCAAAAACGAGCATAATTCGGATGCCAAAAAATCTTTTTCCCTTTTTAAAATGCGCTGAAGCTGGGAACAGCCCTTCTGGCACGTAGGCCAAAATGGGAACGGCCATTCCCAAGCTCGGCAGCCTATTTTCATTTGAAAGAGTGGGAACGACCGTTCCCATAATGCCTTGAGGCGGGAATGGCCGTTCCCCGTTTCTGCAACTGAAAAACAGAGCAGAAACAAAGCAGCAGCTACGGCAACAACAATTCAAGCAACAAAGTTCCAAGTTTGATCAATAAAGCCAATAATTTCTGGTAATAATCATGCATACATGTTCAAAAGATGATAATATATAACTTAAACTCATAAACCATGGAAAATCATCAAGAAATCAAAGTTACAACGTCAAGCTTATTTTGATCATTCAAGCTTAATTCTTCCAAGAATTTCATGAATAAATCATGCTATGATCACATATTCATGCCTTGATCAACAAATAATCCATTTATGCCATAATTCTCAAACCCTAGCTCACATATAAATGCTCTAGAATCATCAATTCATGCAAAACACCCACCTTGAAGCTAAAGAAATGAAGAAGAAAGATGATGAAGATGATCAAGCTTCAAAGCTTCAAAGATTTCTTGAAATTCTTGATGATCAAGATGAAATTCTCATCTTTCCTTTTCCTTCTTGAAACCGAGAGTGAGGGAAGCACTTATGTTGGGAAATTTTGGATAAAAATGATCAAGGAAGATCATGGAAGCAATATACCGTGATTCATTTCTTGGAAATGTGTGAAATGCCAAGATTTGCAATTTAATCCCTTAAATGTTTAAGTCATGCAATTAAGTATATAGGGTTTTGAAATATGCTCACTTAAGCCCTTACAAGTTTATGCAATTAAGTCCCTAAAGTTAGAAAATGATCAATTAGGGACAAGTTCGGGAATTAAAGCACTCTCGGTAATTGTTTTACGTAATAAATATTTTCCATGATTTGAAATAATTTTTTCAATGATATGAATTCACATAATTCATATAAATAATGTTTCATGAATTTTATAAAAATATGAGATGTCACGTAGGAAAATAGAAATTTAAAAGAATTAAAATAAATCCTACGCTAAAAAACTCAGATGTGACGTGCTTACCTGTTCATCCGGAACCGGGGTGTTACAACTCTCCCCCCTTAAAAGAATCTGGTCCCCAGATTCTCTAGTTTTGTGTGAACAACTCCGGGTGGAACCGTTTCATTTTATCTTCGGTTTCCCACGTAGCTTCCTCGGTTTTATCACTTCTCCACAACACTTTAACCATGGGAATCCTCCGGTTTCTCAATTCCTGAAATTTTCGATCCAAGATTTTAACCGACCTCTGAGCAAATGTCAAATTAGGTTCCAATTCCACTTCTTCCACGGGGAGAATCGTGGTCTCATCGGGGTAATATTTCCTTAACTGGGATACGTGAAACACGTTGTGAATTCCCGTAAGACTCGGTGGTAAGTCCAGTCGATAGGCTACTTCGCCTATTCTTTCAAGAATCTCGAAAGGACCCAAATAGCGAGGATTGAGCTTTCCTCCTTTCCCGATCCGGGTGAAACCTTTCCTTGGTGACACTTTCAAAAATACTCGGTCACCAACTTCGAATTCGAGATCTCTTCGGCGAGTATCGACATAGCTCTTTTGCCTATCTTGCGCGGCTTTCATCCGTTGTTGAATTTTTTGAACTTTCTCAATCATAGCCTGAACGACTTTGGAAGGTTTCTCAAAATTTTCACCTTTCTTTACCTCTTCTTGTTTCGACCATTTCCACTCTTCCAAGTCGAAGAACAACGGAGATCGGCACTTTCTTCCATAAAGAAGTTCATAAGGAGCTATCCCGATCGAAGCCTGAAAGCTGTTATTATAGGCAAATTCAATCAAAGGTAGCTGCTCTTGCCACAAATTCTGAAAATCCATTGCACACGCCCGAAGTAGATCTTCCAAATATCTTATTAATCTTTCTGTTTGGTCGTCTGTTTGCGGGGGAAATGCCGTACTGAACTTAAGTCTTGTTCCCAAAATAGCCTGTAATTCTTGCCACAACTTAGATGTGAACCTCGGGTCTCGATCTGAAACTATGCTTACTGGAATCCCGTGAAGTCGGATAATTTCTCTGTTATAGATCTCGGCCAACTTTGGAATCTTATAAGACATCCGGACTGGTAGAAAGTGAGCAGACTTCGTAAATCTATCCACGATTACCCAAATTCCATCAAACCCGCCTTTTACCTTCGGTAATCCGGAAACAAAGTCCATCGTTACTTGTTCCCATTTCCATTCGGGAATAGGTAGCGGTTGAAGAAGTCCCGCGGGCTTTTGGTGCTCAGCTTTCACTCTCTGGCAAGTCAGACAATGTTTCACATACTCGGCGACGTCACTTTTCATTCCATTCCACCAATAATATTGTTTCAAATCCTTATACATTTTATTTCCTCCCTGGTGGATCGAATAGGCTGACTTGTGAGCCTCTTCAAGTAGGACCCGTTTCAACTCTTCAGGCACTACTACTCGGCTTTTAAATCGGAGCAACCCGGTCTCATCAAACCCAAAAGGACTCTCCGGATCAGCCCTAGCCTTACTTACCAACTTTTGTCTGTCCCTTCGGATCATTATTCTGAGCCTCAAATAACCGATACTTCAATTCCGGCTGGATTGTGATATTGGAAACCCGAGCCTTTAACACAATCGGAGCAACTTCATCACTTTCCTTTACTTCCAAATTTGATACACCCGCCTTCCTGCTAAGTGCATCGGCTACCATGTTGGCTTTTCCCGGATGATACTTGATTGTGCAATCATAATCCTCTAACTTTTCCATCCAGCGTCGTTGCCTCATATTTAAGTCTTTCTGCGTGAATAAATACTGGAGGCTCTTGTGGTCGGTAAAAATTTCAAAGGAAGTCACGTAAAGATAATGTCTCCATTTCCCGAGAGCAAAGATCACGGCTTCAAGCTCTAGGTCGTGTGTAGGATAATTCTTTTCATATTCCTTTAACTTTTGGGAAGCATAAGCGATCACTTTTCCCTTCTGGGTCAAAACACAACCTAAACCTTCCTTAGAGGCATCTGTATACACCGTATACTCCTCTGAACCCTCGGGAAGTGCTAACACTGGAGCTGAGACTAATTTTTCTTTCAAAAAGTTGAAACTTTGATCACATTTCTAGTCCCAGACAAACTTGACATCTTTCTTTGTCAATCGGGTTAACGGTGCAGCGATCTTAGAAAAATCCTGAACAAACCTTCTGTAATATCCGGCCAATCCCAAGAAACTCCTAACTTCCGAGGCATTCTTCGGTTTTTCCCATTTAAGCACGGCCTCAATTTTCGAGGGATCGACTCCCAAACCCTTGCCTGAAATCACATGCCATAAGAAAGCAACCCGATCCATCCAAAATTCACACTTACTAAATTTAGCAAATAACTGATGCTCTTTTAAGTTCTGTAGAACAAGCTTAAGACGCCTTGCATGCTCCTCGACAGATTTTGAGAAAACCAAAATATCGTCGATGAAAATCACCACAAACTTGTCGAGGAAAGGCCTGAAAATCCGGTGCATCATATCCATGAAAGCTGCAGGGGCATTAGTTAATCCAAATGGCATGAGCACGAACTCGTAATTCCCGTACCGAGTATTGAATCCCATCTTTGGAATATCCTCTGCTCGGATTCGCAACTGATAATACCCCTGTCTTAAGTCCAATTTCGAGTAGACCTTAGAACCCTGAAGTATGTCGAATAACTCCTCGATGTGTGGAAGGGGATACTTGTTCTTAATAGTCATCCGGTTTAACTCCTGGTAATCGATGCACATTCTCAAAGTTCCGTCCATTTTCTTTACAAATAACACCGATGCTCCCCAGGGTGAAGAACTCGGCTGGATGTACCCAACTTGCAACAATGCCTCAAGCTGAACCTTTAGCTCTTTCAATTCTGCTAGAGCCATCCGATATGGAGTCTTTGAATACGGCTCGGTAATTGGATAAAGATCAATCACAAACTCTATCTCTCGTTCAGGAGGCAAAGAATCTAACTTCTCTGAAAATACCTCGGGAAATTCCTTTACCACTTTTGTAGCTTCCAATTTCACCTGATCCTTAGGCTTATTCAGAATGTAGGCAATGAACCCTGTAGCCCCGTCTCTAACCAATTTCTGAGTCTCTGAGAATGAAAGTAGGGGTACTGTCTTCGAAGTCCAACCCGTAATAACATCGGAACCCAACTGCACTTTCTTGGCCCGACAATCTATTGTTGCACAGTGCCTGTACAACCAATCCATCCCCAAAATAGACCCGTATCTATCCGTCGGCGTAACAATAAAATCTGTCAAGAACTCACGGCCTTCAATCACCACTGGAACATCCCTGTAAATCTAATCCGTCTCTCGCCTACTACCGAAAGGAGTACTAACTAAATAGCGCACAGAAGAGCACATAGCAGGCAAAGATAATGTAATGGTGCGCAAGAAAGGAGTGTGTAGCTCCTGGATCAAATAATGTATGAATGTTCGTGCCATGGATGCAAATAGTACCTTCCACTACCGCTGCAGGGTCGATCTCAGCATCCTGCTCCTCTCCGGCTAATGCATAGGCTCGGGCTCTCACAAGTGGCCTCGGTCCTGAAGGTGGCGGATCCTGACGATCCGGACAACCATCAACTCGGTGCTCGTCACTCCCGCAGATCAAACATAACCCCAACCGTCACCTGTAGTTGTCATAAGTATGGGTAGGAAGTCCACAGAACCTGCAGCCCGGTTTCTGAGGTGGCTGTGGTGGTGCTGGAGCTCTTGGAGCCTTCTGTGACGGTCCTGCGGCTTTAAACTTCTTCCCGGAGTCTTTTGGTGCTGGAGTTGCTGAGTAAGCCATAGGTCTCTTTCCTGCACTCGATCCCTGTCCTGATCTGGAACCCGAAGCCTGTCCTGTACGAGGACTAGACCTCCTAGCAATGTCTGAATCCTCGACCTTTAAAGCTTTAGCAGTAGCTTTGGCCCAGGTACTCGTGTTAGCTGCTTTCAACGCGTCCTGAATATCGGGCCGGAGTCCCTGTACGAACTGCATCGCCTTGTGAAAGTTATCATTCGCTATGTTGGGTGCATAGCTAGAAAGTCTCTCGAATTCGGCGATATACTGGCCAACGGATCTCCCACCTTGTTTCAACTCTGTAAACTCTCTCAATTTGCGGGTACTGGAAGCTGGAGGAATAAACTTGTTCCTAAACTCCCGTACAAAGACCTCCCACGTGATATCTGTACCAGCAGCCTCCAAAACAATTTGCGGGTAGGCCTCGCCATGGATCAAAGTAAGGGTGCAGTGAGCCTTCTCCTGAGTATCACAGGGTATAAGCTGCCAAATCCTTTCAATCTCTTTTAGCCACATTTCAGCCTGTATATCATCGCCTTTATAGAACTTCGGGAGACGCTGATTCTGAAACTCCCGTAGTATAGCTGAAATGGGGTTTTCCTGGGGTGCTACTGGCGTTGGTGGAGAAGGAGGGATCCTTTCTTGCAATCTCTGATCAATCAGCCCCACTACTGCATTTATAAAATCCTGAGGTTGTGCCTGGGCAGGTGGAGGAGGAGGTGATCTCTCGTGACGATGGTGGCGGCGATGATGATGCCGATGTCTCGGAGATCGATCACGAGGATGTCTATCACGATCCATCCTGAAATTAAATCACTACACATGCGTGGTTTGATTAATAAATACAAATGTGTGCAAATAATTCCATAATATCAATAAGCACACATTCAAAGAAGATCAAGTAGCTCAGATAATGCAAGAAGACAAGTAAATCAAGTAATGCAATTAAATGCAGACTCTCAAATAACGAGTAATCCTATGCCATGCGACCTAGACTGACTTGATATGACTCGAGAACTTCGATTTTGCAACCGGGCTCTGATACCACCTGTAGATGTAGCACCCTAATCCCAAGGCACTATATCCCCCGCACTATAGCCTCGACCCACATACGAAATGGACAATCCGTCCATAAACCAAAACTATAGTGAACGGGTGACAATCAAAATAAACGAGCTAGGCGGGACACTCCCCCAACATAAATAAACCAAAACATGAAGTTAAGAGCGGAACCAATTCAATGAATACGTATAGGTACCATATTTACCAATATATGTAATAGATACCACATTAACTATCAATACATTATCATCTCTTTATATCATATACATGCGTGAGTATTCAAAAGGTGATAACACAAAAAGGTAACAACTATCATGACATGATATACCAAAAGTTCTATACACGAAAGGTACAATGCTAGACCCGAGAAAATATAAGACCTGACCGGACTCCCGCCTAGCACGACCACGCTCACGAGTACCTGAAAAGTGAAGTACCAGTCTACCGAAGACTGAGTGAGGGGCAATAAATATATAACACACGTCACATGCAAGTCGTAGCCTCGGGTGAAGACTTGGAAACGAAAATAGATATATAGTTTAAAAATAACTTGTTCTTTGCCCGAGACTACAACTAATCATTTTAACATGTTAACTTGATCATTTCATGAACATGTGGCCCCGACGAGTAAGGGTTATTCTCTAACCTTTACACCAATCGTGATCAATACGTGCTTGCATGATTCATTAAATACGTGATCATACATATCATTTAGTGCTCAAGTAGACATAATCATGATTAAAACATGCAATAACCCGAGGATAATCCGTGGTGCCAGATCCATCCCCAGTCTCCTTCTTCCTCCGGGTGATAGTGGGTTTACAAGGCCCAACTATCCACGACATGGTGTACGAAGGGAACATGACTCCCTACGCAAGGAACTCCTTCCACCACTAATCTCCTAGTGGCTTCAGGGGTGATCCCAATGAGGTGAGGATAATTCAAGAGTTACCCGTCAACCCTTGCTTTCCCGGTTGGCTCAAGAATTGCCCTCGGGCCCAAGTGCAATCATGACTCGCCAAAACATGCTTGAAATAATAATCAATCATGGCTTGCTTGCTTGAAATGTTTATAGTTTGAAAACATTTATACTTATAATAGGTTTTGGCTGAAAACAACACATAAGGGTTGTAAGGTTCTAAATACCTAGAACAAAACCTCACCTTTTCTTACAAAATGAAACAAGGATATGCTCTAAGGAGCCTGCTCCTCGTCCACGACCTCGTGACCTGTGCAAACACGACGTGTATACGTGAGACATAACTCGAAATGGACCAAATATGACGAATGGCGAAAATACAACGAGATGACGAGCAATTCACAATGTGGCATGAAAACATCTTATTTCGGCACATAATCAATCATATAATAGCAATTCGGGGTCAAAGAAATCATTAGTTCATGGTGCTAAAAATTTAATTTTATGTAGAATATTTTGTTCTGTCAGTCGTGCGGGAACGGTCGTTCCGGCTTCCCTTTGAAAATGGGAAGGGCCGTTCCCGTGGCCCTTTTAAAACGCGCCAACGTTTTCATTTTTAAAATGCGCTGAAGCTGGGAACGGCCCTTCCGGCATGCAAGCCAAAATGGGAAAGGCCATTCCCAAGCTCGGCCGCCTATTTTCATTTGAAAGAGTGGGAACGACCGTTCCCATAATGCCTTGAGGCGGGAATGGCCGTTCCCCGTTTCTGCAACTGAAAAACAGAGCAGAAACAAAGCAGCAGCTACGGCAACAACAATTCAAGCAACAAAGTTCCAAGTTTGATCAATAAAGCCAATAATTTCTGGTAATAATCATGCATACATGTTCAAAAGATGATAATATATAACTTAAACTCATAAACCATGGAAAATCATCAAGAAATCAAAGTTGCAACCTCAAGCTTATTTTGATCATTCAAGCTCAATTCTTCCAAGAATTTCATGAATAAATCATGCTATGATCACATATTCATGCCTTGATCAACAAATAATCCATTTATGCCATAATTCTCAAACCCTAGCTCACATATAAATGCTCTAGAATCATCAATTCATGCAAAACACCCACCTTGAAGCTAAAGAAATGAAGAAAAAAGATGATGAAGATGATCAAGCTTCAAATCTTCAAAGATTTCTTGAAATTCTTGATGGTCAAGATGAAATTCTCATCTTTCCTTTTCCTTCTTGAAACCGAGAGTGAGGGAAGCACTTATGTTGGGAAATTTTGGATAAAAATGATCAAGGAAGATCATGGAAGCAATATACCGTGATTCATTTCTTGGAAATGTGTGAAATGCCAAGATTTGCAATTTAATCCCTTAAATGTTTAAGTCATGCAATTAAGTATATAGGGTTTTGAAATATGCTCACTTAAGCCCTTACAAGTTTATGCAATTAAGTCCCTAAAGTTAGAAAATGATCAATTAGGGACAAGTTCGGTAATTAAAGCACTCTCGGTAATTGTTTTACGTAATAAATATTTTCCATGACTTGAAATAATTTTTCCAATGATAAGAATTCACATAATTCATATAAATAATGTTTCATGAATTTTATAAAAATATGAGATATCACGTAGGAAAATAGAAATTTAAAAGAATTAAAATAAATCCTACGCTCAAAAACTCACACGTGACGTGCTTACCTGTTCATCCGGAACCGGGGCGTTACAGAGTATGCCATTGATTCTTGGGAGGCCATTTTTAGCCATGGCCGGAGCGATTATTGATATTAAAAATGGGCTTCTCACGTTCAACATAGGGGAGGAAAGAATGGAGTTTAGGATTATTAGTCCTATGAATCCACCACCGATTTCGGATGAGTGTTGCAAGATCGAGGCTATCATTGAGCCTCCGGTAAGTATGGTGCAAATCCAAGAGAAATTAGATCTGGTTTTAGAGGGGTAGGGCCAACACGTTTTTACGCATTAAATTCCCAAATTTTACAAATCAGTTCCCCCTCCCCCCTCAAACACACAAAACACACGAGATACATACACTAGTAACAGCAGCAGCTCCTCACGCACGAAACCACCACCTCGCCGCCAGTCTGCCGCCTCCGGTAGCTTTTTCGACGAGTGCCACACCACAAGCACACACACACTCTTAGCTCTTGATACTTGGTAAGCTATCTCCCTCTTCTAGTATGACTTTTGAATTAATTCCTCCAATCAAAGAATTGAACCTAGGATTTAAATTGTAAATTTATGATGAATTTTGGGATGAAATTGATGAATTTGGATAGGTTATGCATGCTAGAGTTAGGGTGGATGAATTGGAGAGAATTTAACTTGAATTTTATTGAGTTTCTAGGTCACCCTAATCTCTATTTGTTTCGTGTCAGTTGTATCCTGTAACGCCCCGGTTTTTCATTTGTACAAATATGCCGTATGTGTTTATAAATTGTTATTAGTTTATTTTTTTTATTTTTTTTATTTCATTAAATTGGAATTTATTTAAATCGATAATTAATAATTAATGTTAATTAATCATGTTTTAATTATGCTAATTAATTAATTTCATTAATCATTGACTCTAATTTTAATTTAAAAATGAAATATAAATATGTTTATTTAATTTGGAAATGATATGAAATTGTTAACGTTTGTGCATGAGTGATTTAATCGTGCGTCGTTCTTATATGATTTGATATCGAAATTTCATGAAAATTTAGTATGTTGTAGATTTATGTGTTATGAACATGTCTATATGCTCATTTTATGTTTTCAATATCGTTTGACGTGGTAACGAATTTATTTTGAGTTGTGGAACCAAATCGGGGGCTAACGAGCAATTAGCGCACCCTTGGTTCCGTATGTGATATCTTGAGCTCGGGAACTCGGATTCGAGTTTCGTCAACTTCGTCGAACTCGTATCAAAGATTCAGGTTTAATAAACCCAACCGCATATTTTTCTAGGCTCGTTTCAACCTTCGAATTTTGCCCGAAACATGATGAACCTAAATGACCACCTTCCACTATTTTAACCATAACTTGAATCATAGTTAACCAAATGGAGTGAAATTTGGACCCACATGACTCTCACTTAACCCTTAAACCAGTCAACATCTCCCTCATTTCATTTCATACACCAAGAGAATATATTTTCAGCTGCAAACCGAGACACCCTTGATGCTCCAAGAGAAACACTATTTATTTTCTTCCTCAAGAGCTCAATACTCTTCCATCTCTTCCCATACTTGAAAGGTAAGCTTGGAATGTTGTTCTCTATCTTCTTTTCATTCTTTTAAATGTAATTTGGTTAATTTTATTGGAGGTTTAAGCATGCTATGGATTAATGGATGAATAGTTAGGTTAAAATGAAATTCTTGAATATCTATGCTATCATGTAATTTCGTGGCTGTTTTGTATGGATTTCATGCATGTTTTCTTGATCTTAGCTCCCGTGATTTGCTTCTCCTCATTGCCTTTGTTGCTGCTGTGATTAACGGATAAAAATAGAGGGTTTTTAGCAAACTTTAAGGCATGTTAATGTTGAGTTTTCCTTTCCTTCCCTTGCTGTCAGTTTTAGGTCAGTTTTGGGGGAATATTTGTGTTGTTTTGTTACTGAATTTGCTGCCTTAGAGTGCCTGTTTGTTGCTGCTGCTCTTTGCATTTTCTTCCCCTATTTTACTGATCTGTTCTGCAACGCTCTCCCCGGGCGGGGAGTGCCTGCTGCTGCTTCTTTTCCCCTTTTTCTGCTGCTTCTTTCTTCATTTGCTGCTACTTCTTTCTTGCTGATTGTATATGTGTGTATATATATATATATATATATATATATATATATATAGCCTGCTGCTCCTTTTCTTCTTTTTGCTGCTGCTTTCTTCAATTGCCGCTGCTTCTCTTCTTTGGTTGCTGTCGTGCAGTATATGTATATATATAGTATTGTGTATGTTGATGCATGGTGTGAATTAGTATGTGTGTGCATGGTATATATGTATATATATATTTATGATGTACGTAGGATATATATATATAAATACATGTACTTTGTGTAATGTATTGCATGCATGGGTTTATTTACATATTTGCATGCATTAAATGTGTGTGTACGTGTATATACCTATATATATATATATATTTATATATTGTATATGTATTATTATATGTTCGGTATATATATATATATATATATATATATATATATATATATATATATATAGTTATGATATTAAATGTTATTTAAATACATGATTTAATATATATTTTATGTATGGTTTAATTTATTTCAATTTTAGAATTTAATTATTATTTATTTCGCGTTATTAATATTTGTCTAATTTCTAATTGTGAACGTGAAATAGTACGTGTTATGATTGTTATATGAAACTTTCATGTATGGAATATCTTGAATGAAATACTTGGTAATGTAACTTCTTAACATGATTTATACCTCGTATGCATCTCATATCATATGCATAACATGTCGTGCATCGTATATGCTTCATATGAGGTCTTGAGTCTCACATATACACTATGTTGTCTTTGTACAGTTTTCTCCAGGGCGGAGATGCCGGGTTCATAAGACACTTTCGAGTCTTCCTTTCTTCTTAGTATTTTTCGGTAAGAGGCGTTCAGGTGGGTTTCTCTTCTATTAGCTATGATGACTTAATATATCCTTATGTGAAGTTTTAAGCCAAAATATTATATATATGTATATATATCGAGTCTTTTCAAAAGAGTCTATGATTTTCAACGTAAAGCCCTTTTTCCTTTCATGAATCCCTTACCAAATGTTTTGGCGAGATCAGTGAACACATTATTTATGGGGGCCCGGGACTATGTGTACGTGGCTATCCGGGGAAGCTCGGGCTGACGGTGATCCCCGTGCACTAGTCCCAACAAATAATAACGACGGAACGGATCTCATTAGAACTTTTGATGAGAAAACGCTAGTCAAGCAATGAGGACTCATGAACCTCATTGCTACAATGTATGAGGTGCCGGGTCTTGCAAGCCCGTCCACCGCCCGGAGGAAGAAGGTGTAAGTGTTTATGAATATGAATGAATGATTATGATTATGAAAGATTATGAATGAATGAATGATTGTTGCATGATCGGTAATGAATGAACAAATCGACTATGCACACACGAGGAGAAGGTTGGAGATTATGCACGCCCACTCGTCGGGCCATGAAACCTTATGAATGGTATATATGAATTTGATAGTTGTAATCCCGAGCGTTATTTTCCTTTGTTTTACCCACTTGGGGAAATATCTTAAAAACCTCGCACGGGATTATAGCGTGCAGGTGTGGGTGTTAAATTCTGCGATATATATATATCTTATACCTTGTTTTATACCCACCAGTCTCTTAAAGACTGAACCCAGCTTTGTTTTCAGTTTCTTTGCAGGTTTGGAGTGCTAGGCGGGAAGTCGAGCCGATCAAGTCGATTGGTTAAGCTTAGGTCACTTCATATGCATTTTGTAATTTGATTGAATTTTCATGAATGAATAAATATTATGACTATGATTATGATCATAAAATTAGGGTTATGTGCGAATTTTCAGGAATAAGTCTTTGTGCTAGTTGAATACGTTATGTGGCTTGAATTGGTACTGAAGGGTATGCTATGCTTCCGCATTTGTCATTTATCTTTGTTCTTTATAATTTGGTTGCGAAGGTTTAGTTCCCGCCTAGCCTTATGAGTGAGTGAGTCCCCGTTCGCTATGAGCTGGATTCATGTATGGATTTTCCATTTCATGGGTGGATCGGGCTCATAGTGCGGGGGATGTGGTGCCTTTTCGGTTGGGGTTGCTACATATCCAAATTTTGGGGTTGGATGTGGAGAATTTTGAGCTTGATTCGTGATAATGTAGGGTAATGTTAATTTGAGTTGGGTAGGTTGAAGAATTTTAGCTAAAACTCATACCCTAGGATAATGCACACAAGGTGTTTGATATTTTGTCTGAGTAAAGAATGATTGATATTTGTGTGCTACTTTGGTATAATTGTTTATTGCAGGACGGATGGGGCGTTCTAAGCGTGATCGGCCCAATGAGGCCTTCACTTTCTCAGACCCCGTTGGTTGTCAACCGTGGGGGTCGGTCAATATAACTGTGAATGATTTGGATAATCCGTATGGAAAGACTTTGACAAGGAATATCATGGCCACTCGGTTCTTTAGGGAAACGCTGTTGGAGAAACTCGGGGTTTAGGAGGAGGTGAAAAGGCTTTTTAACAACATTGGTTGGTTACCTTTTCTCACTAAGATGGATATCACATATGTAGAGTTGACCGCCGCCTTCTTCACCACTATGGCCTTTGATCCGGTGGATAACAAGCTGACCTTTTCTTTCGATAGCTGGGTGACTCATACTTTGGAGACGGATAGGATAAGGGAAATCCTACACTTTCCGGGTCATGCTACTTCTTATTTGCCTAAGTGGGATAGTGCACAGAGAGAGGAGGTGTGGAGGTCTTTCCCGCTGCACGAAGGTGCCCCGAATTACTCCACTCGAAATACAAAGGATAGCTACTTAGATTCTTTAGCTTGGAGGATTGTGCATAGGATTTTGGTTGTAGGATTTTATGCTCGGCACGAGAATGACAGCCACGTCAATGAGTTGGAGCTGGGGATCATGTCCATGATGAAGACTGGCACTAAATTCGATGGCACGAATGAGTTCCCCTGGAGGCTAAGAGAGATTGCGGGAATGACAGGGACGATTGCCCATGGAGCTTATGTGACTATGTTTGCCCGTCTGGTGGGATGGAGGCCCAAGGTTCAGTTGCCCATTGAGTTCGGTGTGTGTCTTGATACGCAGCCCTTGTTGGATTTGGGTGTGGCCATCAAATGGGAATCTGGAAGACTCAGGGACCAAGTCTTGCCTTTGTGGCCAATTAAGGACAGGGATAGATTCATTCGGATGTATGGTTGGGGCATTGCATGATTTGAGGATCTCTCTGATGTGCAGAAAGCACTTTTGGCTCAGATTCCCGACAGGCCGGACAATGAGTTTCAGGTTCGCTGCCGTGTTGCGATGGTTGTTGATGATGATGATGAGGAGGATACCCCGACAAGTTTAAGGGGTTTTAACATGGAGTTGGCTGGGTTAAGAGCGGATGTGACCGTCATGCACATGAAATTGGAAGATTTGGAGCAGTATGTGGATGAGAGATTTGAGGCCTGGCAAACTCATGTTGATGCACAGTTTAAGGAGCTGCACACCCATCTTGATCAGTACTTTCGAAGTTACCGACAGCCCCCTCCGCCTTGATTCTACCTCCTTATTTTTCTTGCGTTACTAACATTATATTTGGGCCTATACCTATTGATATACTCTCATACCTTTGCTGCTTATTTCTTTGCTGTTGTCTTTTGAATTCCTTGACTGATTATGCAATGTGCCCTTTCTTTACTTGAGTTTGTGACTTGTGTGTTATTTGTTGGATGCATGTTGATTGTCATTTGCCTTAGCACTTGATCCGTGTTTTCTAGTCACTTGTTCAGGTCTTGGAAGCTTTGCTAGCACGTTGCCGGGTCTTCCATTGTTAAGGGAGTTTTATTGATCTTTAACTCTTTTATTTGCATGCGGACATTGCAAAGATTAAGTGTGGGGGAGTGGATGTATGCTGTGATTTTTTAGAATTGTGATATTTTGCATGTTTTAATGCTTTGTGAGTGGGGAGCTGTAATATTAACCTTGTGAATTGTTAGAAATTTAAAATTTTTCCCCCGTTTTGAACTTTTTCTTTGAAGTGTGATCGTTGAGCTTTTGCTAGAATGAGTTAGGCTACTTGAATTGAGGAAAATTGCATGAGATTGGATAACTTAGTGTGTTAGTATGCCCTTACATTCTGAGCACTTTTGAACGTGATAATGTACTTTGCTTAGAAAGGTGAATTGATGATTTTCAAATAAGTCTAAGTATTAATTAGGATGCATTTTACTCCTATTGAGGTGAAATTTTGAGTTGATGAAAGATTAGGGAAGTGAAGTAGGCATTCGTTGTCGGAGGATTTTAATCCTTCCTTTTAGCCATTTTTCACTAAATAACATGATCTTATTGACCCTGCTGAGCCCAATTGTTGTGCAAAGATATTTGTAGCCACATTATAAGCCTAATGCATAACAAAGTATAACCTACCTTGTTAATTTTACACCAAGGCTTGCTCGTTTGATTTATAGTGAATATCTCTCTTTGGACCCCTTTTGATTGTTCTTGAGATTGAAATTTAGAGATGTATGTAAAGAGAGAAAAAGAATGAGATAAAAGTTGTGAAGAAAGAAAGGATATGGAAAAAAGAAGAAAGAGCAAAAGAAAAGAAAAAGAGAAATTTATGCGAAGTATGAAATTGAAAGAGTGGGATGTAAATGTCTAAGTGTGGGGGAAGTGTTTAGTGGCAATTGAAAGTGTCGTGTGTGTAAAGATTGAATGATGTAAGATTGGTAAGTAGTCACTTAATCCAAAAATTCCATAACCTTCCCAAAGCCTACATTACAAGCCCAAAAGACCTACCAATCCTGAGTCTTGATTTAACTCCATTAGTGGAGAAAGGTGCGAAGAGTGTGTGCCGAAGTTGATGATTGGACCCTAGGCGGAAGTTGTCAATTTTTCCTTCTAGTCTTTGCACATTATTTCGTTCGAAATCACACACTACACAAGGGTATACTTTTCATACTATTTTTGATGATCTTGTGTTTACGAGTACTTAATTTGATGAGTTAGACTTATTTAATTGAATGTTCGATGATTTCTTTAAAGCCGAGGTTTGATAGGGATGTGTTTTCTTTATTTTCGTATTTCTCGAGGACGAGCAATAAGCAAGTGTGGGGGAATTTGTTGAGTGTAAAATTTGCATGAATTTAAGCGTTAATTAGAGTATATTTTTTGGGTCGTTTGATGCGTTTTTGTGTTTATTTTGCTCCATTTAGGTGTTTAGGAAGTTGGAGTTAAGAAACAGTGATACGAGGCGAATTCACGCATGTTTTGAAGAAAATAGGAGTAACCCCTGTTGCTCCTTGGAAGAACAATTTTGTTAACCCCCGTTAACAGACCCAGGAGCATCAGCTTTGGCGAATTAAAGGAGTAACGCCCGTTACTCCCTGGAAGAAGAACTCTGGTAACGCCCGTTACCAAAGGCAGTAGACGAGGACTTGTTGGCGTGGGAGGGGTAACGCCCGTTACCCATAGGCAGAGTAAAAGCGGTAACGCCCGTTACCACTAATAAAAGTGCAAACACGATTTTGGCTGGTAACGGGCGTTAATGGAGATTATGCATGGTATGGTAACGCCTGTTACCCAGGGTGGCGAGAAGATTTTTAGTGCAGCTATATATATGCGTTTTGGAGTATTTTTAGAGGGTCTCTTCTTGAGTTCGTGACCTAGCTTGGAGAGAGAGATACGGAGCTTTGGAAAGAGATAGTCAGAGAATTACGAAAAGACGAAAGGATCGAATTCTTCAAACAATTTCAGTTTTTCCGGTTTTATTTATTGCTTTAATCATTAAACTAATTTCTCTAAGTTTTGTTTTAATTCGTTTTATATGTTTAGATTCGTTTTCCAGAATTTATGAATGTTTAGGATTTCATTTTTGAGACTTTGTTTTGACTTGATGAACATGAATTTCTTTAATGCAATTTACTATAGTTTTATGAGTTTTGAGTTAAATATGAGTAGCTAAACCCCTAGGGCTAGGGGAGTGATGATGAATGCATGCTAAGTGTTTGATATGATGCTTGAATGACTCATGTTAATTCTTAGTTTTGAGAACGTGGTTTGAAATGAATTACAACAGCCTGATCAACCTTAGCATAATCTAGAATTACCTAAGAATTGAGAAATTAATGGTAATTTAGATAGTTTTCATAACTAGTAAGTTTAGGAATTCAAAGAGATTTGCTTCTTAACCTATACAACTAGTAAATCTTATTCCATGCCAAGCCGCTAGAACTTGATTTGCACTAGGCTTGATCTTATTGGTTCAATTAATTGTTAATGATTGTGAGAACAACGTTGAAATTAGTTGAATACTTGATTATACCTTGAAAGAGGATAATACAAATCTAAGTGACTAGATTGTGGAATTGCACTTGTCAAACAAATATTATATTGAATCGTGAATGCATAGTCATTACTCCCCAGCCTAATTAGTTTATTGACTTTAATCCACGTGCATTAATTAGTTAATTGTGTTTACTCTAGTTAATTGTTTAATTTCATTTTATTAGATTAATAACCAACTTCAATTCGTCAGTCTTTAGATTAGAAAGAGATATTGAGTAGTGATTGATTTCCCTTCCATGTGGGTACGATCCTGTTATGCTACGCGTATATCTTCAGTGTACACTTGCACAATTAGTTTAACTTAAAATCACAACAGTGGCCAATGGTAGTGAATCGGAGGTAGATCCCGAGGTCTCTACAATAGTGTTTTGTGTTTTCACTTCGAAATTGCGGTCCATTATCACAGATTAAGACTCTCGGAACCCCAAAGTGAAAGATTATGCTTTTCTCCTTATCACTGCATCGGTTATCTTTGGCCTCGATCCACTTTGATAAATATTCGACCGCTACGATCGCAAATCGCTTTTGGCGAGGGGCCAGAGGGAACGGTCCGATGATATTGATCCCCATTGATCAAACGACCAAGAGATGTTAACTGATATCATCGCAGCTAGGTGTTAGTGGATGAGATTCCCGTGTTTTAGGCACTTCGGGCATTTCATGGAGTGAAGCTTCGCGTCTTTGACCAGAGTTGGCCAGAAATAGCCGCTTCTTAACACTTTCCGCGCGATTGCTCGACCCCCCGAGTGGTTCCCGCAGCATCCTTCATGGATCTCTTCAAGTACGTCTTGGGCTTGGTGGGGTTGGAGACACCTGAGCGGGGTCTGGTGAAAGACTTTTTGAATAGTCTCCCATCGTAGTTGAGCGTGTACCTCAAGGCTCGGTACTTTACTCTTCTGGCTTCAGTTCGGTTTTGGGGCACGGTGCCATCCTTGAGATATGCTACGAGGTCGTCCATCCAACAACGCTCCGTCGGGTCGTTTATGGCGATATCGGGTTGGGGTCTGTCAATTGCCCGACCTGCTGAGACGAGGTATGATAGGGTTCCGTCTCCGGTTCCTTGCAGACCACTAGCCAACTTAGACAGGGTATCGGCTGAACTGGGCTATTAGTTCCTTCACCATTTTGAGATACGCGGTCATCGAGTCCTCTCGTGCCTCGTAGGTCCCGTTAACTTGGCCGGCTACTAGTTGAGAATCGATAACAAAGGCTATCTTATCCACCTTAAGTTCGATGGCATACTTGAGGCCCGCTAGGAGCGCTTCATATTCTGCCTCGTTATTGGTGGCCTTGAAATCAAGACGGATGGTGAAATCGAACTGCGTGCCGTCCGAGCTGACCAGGGATACCCCTACCCCTACCCCTTGAGAAGTTGATGAGCCATCCACATGCATTGTCCAGCTTAATGTGGTTGGGATCGATTTAGGAAGGGGTACGTTCTTTTCGACTAGGAAGTCAGGTAGAACTTGAGCTTGTTGGGCGGCTCGGGGTTGGAAGGAGATGTCGTGTTGCCCCAGCTCGACCGCCCATTTCATCATCCAACCCGACACATCGGGTTTGGTAAAAACTTGTTTGACGGGTTGGTCGGTGAGTATGACTATCGAGTGTGCCTAGAAATATGGCCTTAGCTTTCGAGCTGAATGCGCCAATGCGAACACGAACTTCTCCACCTCCAAGTAGTTGAGCTCGGCTCAATGGAGTATTTTGCTTAACTAGTACATGGGAATGTGCTTTCGATCCCGAATGGTGACCAGGACCGAACTGAAAGTTTCATGGGAAAGAGATAGATAGAGGTACTAGGTCTCCCCCTCGTTGGACTTGGCCAACAGCGGCAGAGACGACAGGTACTCTTTAAGTTGTTCAAAATCTCTATTGCACTTTTCATCCCATTGAAACTTCTTCAAATTACGTAGGACCTTGAAAAATAATGGGAGGTTTCTCTCCTAGGATCGGGAGATGAAGTGGTTCAGCGAGACGATCTGACCGACAAGGGACTGGACCTGGCGAATGTATTGGGGTCGGGGTATGATCTGGATTGCCTTGATGTTGGCGGGATTGGCTTCGATTCCCCGCTGGCTCACCGTGTAACCAAGGAAGCGGCCACCATCGACCCCGAAGGTGCACTTGTCCTGGTTGAGCTTCATGTCGTACTGCCTTAATTTATCAAAGGCTCGACGTAGATGGTCTAGATGGTCCCGAGCTCTTTTGCTTTTAACGATCATGTCGTTGACGTAGACCTCCATCGTTTTCCCGATCTCATCCTTGAACATCAAATTTACCAACCTCTGGTAGGTGGCCCCCGCGTTCTTCAAGCCAAACGGCATAACCTTGAAGCAGTAGATGCCTTTCACCACTATGAAGGCTGTGTGAGGCCTATCCTCTGGCGCCATGGTGATCTGGTAGTACCCCTGAAAGGCGTCCATCATGCTTAGCATCTCGCAACCCGCCATTGAGTTAACGAGTTGATCGATACGGGGTAAGGGGTATGGATCCTTTGGGCAGGCTTTATTGAGGTCAGTGAAATCGTTGCACATTCTCCATTTCCCGCCAGTCTTTTGCACAAGGACCACATTGCACAGACAGTCCACGTACTGAACTGGGGTTACGTAGCCCGCATCGAGGAGCTTATTGACTTCGCCTTCGATGCTCTAGTTTCTCTCCTTGCTTTGGACCCTTAACTTTTGCTTGATGGGCTTGTGAGTCGGATCGAGCCCGAGGCGGTGGCAGATGACCTTCGGATCGATACCTGATAGGTCCTTTGTTATCCAAGCAAAAATGTCAACATGTTCTCGTAAGAATTCGATCATCATGATTTCATGTTCGGGATACATGTTTGCTCCGATGCGCGTGGTTTTGCTGCCCTCACCTGGTACCAACGACACTTTCTTAGATAACTCGGAAGGTTCGAGTCGCTCGACGAGCTTTCTCTTCCTCGTTGTTTGGAAACCCTCTTTGCCTGACAGGGAGGTAGGTAAATCGATCTCCTCGTCATCATAAGTTTGGAGGTCAAAGCATTCGTCGACCCCCTTATCCTTGGGCTTTTTCAGAGTAATGGCATAACATGCCCAGTTGTCCACCACGTAGCACCCAACTTCCCCGACCCCATTCGAGGTTGGCATCTTGATCTTTTGGTGGAAGGTGGAGATGATGGCGCGGAATTGGATGAGGCCGGGTCGGCCGAAGATGATGTTGTAAGGTAGGGGCATGTTTAGGACTACATACTCGACCTCTCGGGTTACCCGACACGGGTCAGTTCCCAATGAGGTGAGTAGCCGAATGCGCCCTAAAGGCAAGACCTCGGATCCGCCGAATCCTTGAAGCAGAGTTCGGATGGGATCGAATTTCAAGTTGTGTAATTACATTTTAACAAGCGTAGAGTAAAGGATAATGTTGGTAGAGCTTCCATTATCGACAAGGAATTTGGTTGCATTATAGTTGGCCACGCCTAAGGTCACCACCATCGGACAACTAGGCTCATCGCCTTCCAGATGGGGGCCTGGACGGCTATCGCTATCGCTAAAGCTAACCTCCTGCCCTACCCAATCCTCCCCCTATTCGATCCAATAGACTTCCTCATGCGGGGCCTTCGTACTCCCGAGCCACTCTCCGATGAGTCCTCTTGCGAGCGGTATTGGAGTCGCCGCCGACATGGCCACCAGCGATCATGTAGATTGTGCTGTGGGTGGCGTCGTTGTTGTTGTCTTTCCTCTCGAGCAGCTGCTTCCCGGATCGATGGTTGAGTGACCTGGATCGGGATTTGGAGCACTCTCGGGGGCGACCGGCCTTCTTAGAGAAGTGGTCGAGTTTGTGAACGAACTCTTTCAAATGCCCACCGTAGATGAGTCTTTCGATCTCTTCGCGAACGGCGTTGCATTCCACGGTGGTGTGGCCATGCTGTTGGTGATAGCCATAGAACTTTCCTGACTTCTGAGCCTTCGGACCTTTGCGGATGGTCTTCGGCTGTTTCAGAAGTTTCTTATCCATGACCATGAAGATTTGTTCGACGGTCGTGTTCAAGGGGATATAGTTTCATCGGTCGATCTAGGTTGCCGGATCGACTTTCCCCTTGTTCTTCTTGGGCTTGTTCCCTCTCCGGATGGGGGTCAAGCTAGACCCAAAATCATGCCCCTCCAGCCGGTGCTGGCGTATGGGTCCGTGAGCGAGGGCCATCTTGCATAAATCCTCGGGCGATATCTTGAATCTCAGTCAGGTTTCGGGGTTCGGCCCTGACGATCTCGTCCGCCCAATTACGGTTACGCAATGCTCGATGGAGGACCGGCAGCAATGTATCCATCGTCTGGTCCTCGACCCGGACCACTTCCCTCAAGAACCTGGTGAAGAAGTCCCGAAGGGATTCGCCATCTTCTTGACGGAGATTGTTGAGGTATGAGGGCGGCAGTTTCTCTCTTAACATGGAGGAGAAATACGCCAAGAATCGATCTACAAAATGATTATAGGTCGCGATGCATCGAGGCGGCAGGCGGATGAACCAGTCCTGCGTTGGGCCCATTAACGTGGTGACAAAAAGTTTAGCCCAAAATTGCGGCGGGTGGGGGTGCAGCAGCATCCTGTTCACAAAGGTTGTCATGTGTTTTTCGGGATCGGTTGTCTCGTTGTACAAAGGCAGCCCGGTGGGGATTCTCTCTCCGTCGTAGGTCATACGGAGGATGTCCTCGGAGAAGGGGGAAGCTTCCTCCCTATCGCTCCGAAAGCGCAGAGGGCGTCGGTTCAGTCCCTCTTACAGATTGGCCTCCCTCTGAGAGATGTATGAGCCCCGATCTCCCAGGCGGTCTTGGTCCCTCCTTCTTGGTGGGTCGATGTGTCGATCCGGCTCGTACCTTTGTCAGCCGCGGCGATCCTGGCCGCTTCTTTCCTTGCGGATCGAGCCGGGATGCAGTTCCGCAGGTCATCAAACTCTTCGTGGTTCTCATCCACCATGTTTTTGCCGCGATTGGTATGGCTTAGGATAGTCGGATTCGTCTTGGCCCTCGGGTAGGCCATGTTTGCTCCTCGCGGGGGGCGGTGGTGGAGGCGCGAACCTCGCGGCCTGCCCTGCGCCCTTCTGGGGGCCGAACCCCCAAATGACTTGGGGCGCTTGGCCGTCACCCGGTTGGAAAAAGTAGGGGATAGGCTGCCCGAATGTAGGGACAGAAGGCCCAGTTCGCATTGGGAACGACGGGGCTTGGAATGGTGACTAGGCTTACCCGAGGTAGTTCCGGGTATCTGGGTCTGCGTCCTTCCGTGTGGGCCTGTTCGATCTCGACCCACCATTGGTCGTCTAAGGGGTGAACCCCCAAATGACTTGGGGCGATTGGGTGATGGTGATCCTGGGGGTCGTCGCTGGCTGGGGCAAGATGACATTGGCGGTAGTGCTAAAATTCCCAGCGGCAGGAAGAGCAGTGGAGGTGTTGCCAAGCGGCGCGTTAGCATCATGCCTGTCTTTAGCGACCTCCTCCATGTCGTCATCGCGAATGGTCAATCTTGTGTTCACCATTGTTGTGAGCAGGGTCTGTAGGTGTTTTTCCCTTCTAGATCAAAATGAAGAGAGAAAGAGAGTTTCCCACAGACGGCGCCAAACTGATCCAGTTCAAAATTGGTTTTGCTGAGTTGGAGGTCTAGCTTGAAATCTCGGGTCGATCAGTCAAGAATTTGTAGTGGTGGGCTCTTTGATCGATCTGAAAACACTCAAGCACATGTGAGCTCAAAGGCCAAATTGGGGGACTTGGGGTTGGGCCCAAGTTTGGCTCTCCGACGCTCAAGTCAGTATAAGGAACGTGTTTAGAGAGAGAAATAATGCAAGAGAATGCTATTAAATGCTCTGAAATTCACTTACCAACTACTGTTGAAGGGAGTCATATTTATAGCCTTGAGTGATTAACACAGTAGTGCGTGTACGGCAGTTATGCATTAAATGTGATCGAGAGTTAATCCTGATTAGGAAACGCTCGATCCCACCAAGGGGTATAAAGCGCGCCAATTCACCCTTTTTGGTAAGACCTAGCGCAGTAGGCATTAAATGAGCCGGCTTGCGTCTGTACCAGAGAATAAGAGTGGGACTCGTGTCTTGACAGCGACGTGTCTTGGGTGTGCGGAGAAGGGGCTCGACGTGCTGCGTCTGCGATCGGGATCGATATCCTCTAAGCCTTATCGGTCCCGCCAAAGGAGACCAAGAGGTTGGACCCTTGGGGGATGGAACTTGACTAGGTGGGAGCTGACCCGAATCGATCCTACCCTATGACCTACTTGCCCGATCCGGGCTCACGTAAGGTGGGGGTGGATTTTGAGGTTGAGGTCGAGATGGTCCTTGGGGCGCGAATCTCAACTCGGATTGGTCAAGGTGACGCGAGGTCCATGTGGCTCCGTGTTGGGCACGCCACGTGGCCCAGTAATATTATGTCATATCAACAAGGATATTAAGATATATAATATATAAAGTATAGTAATATTTTTAAGTTTTATATCATTATTAATAAATTATAACCATTAATAAACATATACTTGATATTTTATATTATGTATGAATATTATTAATTATAGTATAATAAACTATAAATCATGTAATTACACAATACAAATAATTCATTAATATTTTATTAAGATATATACTTATTAATTAGTTAGTATGGCATATGATTTATTATTTTATTACATTAAATATTTTAATGAATATATTTTTGTATTAGAAATATTATATGGTTTATGTGTCAATGTAAAATAATATATTATTAAGACATATTATGATACAAAATTTAGTAAGGATTGTACATGTATTATAGATAATATATAATATGGTATAAATTAAGATATACACTATGTAATTAATTATTTATTATAGTAGATTGAGTCTATTTTTTATTAAATCATTTGTTTGAATAAATATTATATATTATCATAGTAACCTGTTAAAGTATTGTATCTAATGATATATTATATATATGTTATTGTAATTATTGAATTGCAATATTATTAAATCATATTTATTATCAAAATAAGTAGATAAAAATTTATAATATATCATATATTTAATGACTAAATCATATAAATGTATATTAATTTACTATATATATATATAATACATATATATGTATTTTATATATATATATATATATATATATATATATATATATATATATATATATTAGCTTACGAGCCGGCTTGCAAGCCTCGAGCTTCAAAGAAATAGGTTTGAGCTTGCCTTGACACACAACTCGAGCTCGATTAAGCTCGGTTTGAGCTTGACATTGTCCGAGTTCGAGTCGAGCTAGCTTGAGCTTGGCTTATGCGGCTCACAAGCTAACTTGGCTCGGAGCACACCCCTACCTACTTGTTACATACATAAATATACGTAACACCATAAATAAGGTTCTACGATTATACATTCATCAACAAAATCCCATAAAAAGTTGCCAAATGATGTTTTCCAAGCCTAAAAACCTGAACAGTCTCGAAACGACTAGCAAGTGGATACACTGAGGAATTTCTCGCCGTAAACTTTCCTGTCTTCAAACAAACCCCTTTTCGGTACTTAAATCTTCCGTTTCTCAACGAGCTCATCAACAAAGCGATCGAGCATTTCAATTTTAACATGCGGCATTACGACAATATGTGCCATGTTTCCCTCACATTGGAGATGCCAGTGGCCGATGAAGTCTTGGTCCTGCGGCTGCTCAAACACAACAGTGATGCTCATCTCATTGAGCAATGCACTTATCCCGGCATTTTGAAGACGACCTCTCAAGTAACGAGCGTTTTTGACGCACTCTTGAACCTCGTCTTGAAGTCCTTTGCGACCTTTCACGTTTAAGATATACCATAGGATCATCGGAACGTGTCCATTCCGACTACCGGCAATGGTGTTGTCAGTACCTCCTATGTACTCGATGCTCCGGGACAGAATGTCTGCGTGTTTCTTTCTTGTTAGCACCACACCGCAAGGCATAGGGCAGCTCAGGAATTTGTGGCCTGAAATGCTTACGCTTCCAAAGGGCTTGTTGAAGGTGTGTTTTGGTGCCTATATATATAGTTAGAGCAAGAGAATGTGTGGATGAGAAATTGATGATGAATTGATTGATGAGAGAGAGAGAGAGACAGAGAGAGAATTAAGTTTAAGGTTACAAACTAATTTATGATAGCATATTTATTTAAAGGAAATAATTAAATCTTTGTGTTACTAATTAAAGGGAATTAAGATTGAACAAGGGAACTATCAAATATTTGAGTACCTGCTTAAGGAAAGGGATAATAAGGCCTGATAATGCAGCATCACAATGAATGTAAAAGTGATTCTTTGAGAAGCCGCAATCTTCAAGAGTCTGTATCACAAGATCAAGATCGTCCACAGCTCCCTTGAAAGATGTTCCTGCAATTTATTTAAGATATGTAAATGTAAAGGGTTTCAATTTATTTAACGAATATTCATGTAATAATTGGGGATCGTAACAGGATAAAATCTTCTATTTCACTTTTTGTATCAAATAATAATGGGATAATTACGAACAGCCCTTTGAAATTTGGCGAAATTACAGATTATCCCTTGAGATTTGAGAAATTACGAACTCTCTCCTGGCTAAAGGTCAGGGTTCGTAATTATCCCAATAATGAATACCTAGGGTAACATTGATGATGGCTGGTTTATCCTTGTTGAGAAGCAATTTGTCTCTAAGGTCTGTACAATCCATCTCCCCATTAGCTAAGGATGCTATTCCTTCACACTGAATTCTGCAAATTCTTGCTATCTTGAATATTGAATAGTGTGATTCTCGAGATGTATACAGAATCCCATTTGGGAGCAATTCTCTCCTGTCACAATTATATACAAATTTCATGAGCTAATTTGAATCAACTTATAATGTATATTGTGTGTGTGTGTGTGAAGGTATATAGTGAAATAATACTGAGCACAGAGTACCCCTGCAGAAGGCCATGAAGATTGCCTTCAGTGCCACCATTGGTGACATAGCCCCAATACTCATCCTTTTCAATTCCCCATAATTGGGCAAACCAATCTAATACGCCCACCTCAAACCTTTTGGAATGAATGCCAATGTTGTAAGTCGTGAATGGATCACCAATGTTGTTTATGTTGAACTGCAGAAAAGTATGTATGGCATCCGGATAATCACCGCAATTTTGACCCACCGCATAACCTACAAAACCAACAAGTGATTCATAAACGAAGAATTCATGTAGGGATAATTATAGTTTTCGTCCAACTATATAACTTATTCTTTTTTAGTCCCTCACTTTCCAATTTTACAATAATGGTCACTGAACTACCGGTTTTTTTACACTTTTGGTCCCGCCGTCAGCCTTGACGTTAAATGAAACGGAATATTCGGTTTAATTAGTTACTCATGTGCAAGACACGTGGAGGACCAAAAGTGTAAAAAACCGAATATTCCGTTTCATTTAACTCCAAGGCTGACGGGGGACCAAAAGTGTAAAAAAACCGGTAGTTCAGTGATCATTATTGTCAAATTGGAAAGTGGGGGACTAGAAGAGAATAAGTTGTATAGTTGGATGACCAAAACTGTAATTATCTCATTCATGTATATAATAAGTTGGGAAAAGAACACTCAGTCCGGTGCAGGCGGATGTATTAACGATTTTGGATTGAGAATGATGAGAAATTTTATTTATCAATTAATTAAGGGGACGAGTAACAAATTTCCTAAATATTATATGTACAAAAAGCAAAGAATTTTTTTTTTTAATAAAAAAAATTATGTATATGAAATTTTCCTTTAAATTCAGTCGAGAATTCAGTATGGGAGGTTGAAATATGAAAGAAAATATGGCAGGTTTGATTGGGAAACATGATGACAACTTCAAATTTTGCATGTGATATTATGAAGGTCTTTTTGGAGTGCATGAGTTTTTCACAATAAGTTTTAATAAAACTTAGTAGGAAAAATATGAAATCTGGTTATAAAATATAAAGAATTTTTTTCTCCTTTAATTTTAGTTCAGAATTCATTCCTAATTTGCAAAAGTATCCGATGAATGAACATAGTTTTTAACCCTACTTTATGCCCACAAGGAAATAATCTTCTAATTACCTAGAAAACGATGGACTTTTTCCCCGAGATGTTCTTGAAATTCTTTCAATAATGCTGTCAAACAATTCATTCTATCGGCAACAGACTCTTCATCGCCGGGCTCCACTATAACATAAGCCTCTCTTATTTTCGCAATATTCTTACAATTATCTTTTCCCATAATAACATCTCTACGTGGACCCATAGAAGCGGACAACGTCGACATTATTGCAAACTGGAAAATCTGCAAAAAAATAGAAAGAATTAGTACGAAATATTAATAAATAAAAATAAAAAGGAAAAAAGCCCCTCTTGTGTCCTTTTCTTGTATTATAACGCCATTTCTCTTGTTTTATTACCTCTTAACTTGTAAGTCGTAATAAGAGGCCTGAAATCGCAATGTTTCGAATACACCTTGAACTAGTTCCTTTTTATAGTCCCCAAACTGCGTACTTTTGTGAGCAACGTGTTTTTCATTTCCACTTTAAAGGCGGCACATAGTACGCGAAAAACTTCATAGGATTTTATTAATAATTACATCTAACTATCCTGTATTTAAATTTAATATAATGTAGTCCATTTAAATTAAGAAATTACATTTTAATCTCTACTTTTGATAACCATTTGGGATCCTTGACGTTTTTCTTTATGTCATTCCAAAAATACCCTTAGTTTTTTTTATTTGATTTATGACTCTAGGGACCGTATGGTTAAATATAATTCATAATTTGTATGGATCGTTTTGTTTATATTTGTAACTTTGGGGATGATTTTATAATTTTGGTCATACATTTAACACTCATACAAATCGTCAGGGATATACGTGTACTTTTACAAATTCCGTTAGGGACCTCAAACTAAACAAGATTTACAAAGACTAAAATGTAATTTTTCGATCTAAATTGATTGTATTGTAATTAGGTCTAAATGTAGGGCAATTGGATATAAATCACCCTTATTATTCAGTGATCGTAACCAATGCCTCGTATAATTACTAAGGGCGAATTTAGAATTATCTGGAGGTCAAAAATATTTAACTTCGAGTTAACTTCACACACACCTCTGTGTTAGACATAAGTATCACGAAAAACCCTGTGTTACAAAAATTAGTTGATAAAACCCTGTGTTAGCTCATAATTTGTACACCGCCCCCAATATTATTTGTTAGTATTTTAAATATGTTGTTCCTAAATTACTCTTTCTTAAATTTAATATAAATTATTAGAACAAAGAGTTGAAATCAGTTTCTCGAGTTCGTTTCTTACTTTTTGCTGCAAAATCACTTGATCTAATAAATCTTTGTCTTGCAACATTTTTTAAATTTTTGAAAGACAAATAGTAATCAATCTAAAGCATGAAGGTAAAGTTTTAACTGTATAACCTTACATGTTTTCTTTATCTTCATTTTCTGCACCTCTTTGGCCATGAAAATTTCCTCAGTTTTCTAATTAGCAAATGCCTTTAATTGTAAAAAACTGAATGAACATCAACATCGTTAGATAAAAGCCGCTCACGCGAATAGTTGAACACCCTTCAAGAAAAACTTATATTGAGAAATAATCGAATTGAGAATCACCACAATAATTTTCTCTTTCATGCTCCATAAGAACAACTATGTTCAAATTGAAATGCTTGAGAAGGCATGGAAACAAATATGAAAGAGACGAAAGAAAGAGGATTATGAAAATTTAGGGCTAAATGAAAAGATAAAACCACACTTATGTTTAAAAATCAATAAAGGAGGGTAAAAATGGTAATTCACATGGAACAATATATACTCAGCCGCATTTACGGCGCGTGTAACTCAAACAGTCAACTTAAGGGTTTTTATGCAATAATTTATAAAACACAAGGTTCACCATACCAATTTTTATAACAAAAAATATTTCTTGACACTTTCTCCTGATACAAAGGTGCTCCATGGAAAAAACTCATTTAACTTCTAATAAAAATATATATTATTAAGAAGATAAAATATTTAACTTCTCCGGTTTTTTTATTATTTTTAGTCATATCATAATTTTATCATTATTAATTCCTTCTCCAATATATATTAAACAATCATTCATAAACTGATCACCAATACGGTTTGATTGTGTCCTCATCGCTGAAAATGTCATTTCAATTATTGTAGTAGCCATAGGTAAAATCGAGAATAATTTAACAAACAAATAAACTAGATAATACATGAAATCTGTCACACCCCAAATTTATTAACGGATAATATATGATAGATCCCTAATGATGAGCACAAAAATGTGGCAACACTAAATTTATATGAACTGACTTAGAATTCGTTGATAAAGAGAAGAAATTTGAGGAAAATAATGAGAAATAATGACACTTTATTGATGACTATAGAAGAAATACATCAGAAATGTTGAGAGTACAAATATGATATGAACAAACGATAGTGAAAAAGCAATTAGCCCCCTCCCTAAGACTTTCTCTCTCTTTTTATAACCCCTCTTAGTTTGTTAGGAGTTGAGAAAAAGGTTGGGAGGTTATCTTCCATTATCTTGAATTTAAATCTATGTCTATCCCCCACTCTTCTCAACCACTTCAACCACTATGCACGTGCCCTAGATAAGTGGAGTTAAGTTGAATCCGTTCGGGTCAAACTCTTGACCCGCTCTGGCTCAAAAGGGTTAAAACACCCAGCTGGTAATCCGCGACGTTCCTACTGCAACATACGCTCTTGTTATACGCTCCTACTAGGAAGTAGATCATTCCTGCCTGCTATTTAGCCCGAGTTTGGGCTTCTTGGGCCGTTTTCACAGATTGGACCATAACTATTTTTATGTTACATCACCTAATATGCTATGAAACTTATCCTAAACCCACCAAATTCGAATTTTACATATTTTAAGAATCAATTAACTCTAAAACATTTTCTAAACCTCCAAAACAAGCAAAACTATCAAAATGTCCTTGATGAAATTAAAAAATTACATCCATACCCCCTTCTTCTTCGTCCCCATTTTTCTCTTCTTCTTCCCCATTTTTCTATTGAAAATCCGGCGACTGTTAGGAATAGTGCCCTAGAAAGCCGATTATATATCCGCTTTGTGCTTTTCCTTATTGTAATCACAGACAATCTTTGAATGAAATAACGAATTGAGGCAACACTTCTTTATATACTCTTGTTTGGTATGCGTTTACTTTAGTTGTACATGTATGAGAACTCCCCTAATCCTGATGACTTTAGGACTCTACCATTTAGGTAAAATGGTTCATGAAATGAGCCCTATATCACATAAGTCATGATTAGTAAAATGCTCTAAGCCGATGAGTCCTACAGACAGTGGGAGTGTCAACCTGACTCCTCTAAGGCTTGCTTGTGGGATCACGCCCTTAAGAAGGACCACCTTGTTTCATGGAGGTGCAAAGTGTATAGTTGATACGTGCGTGATACATGAGGGTGCTTACTTTAATAAGTAAGTTCACTGAGGTGCCCCGTGTGAGAACATTCCTAAAATGGGAAAGGAAGTTTCTATTTCAGGAAATGGAAACTTCCAGATTAGGAAATATCTCACGAGTCATTGATGTGATTAATTGATCCTTAGACTTGAGGTTCCTTGTAACTTTATGAGTTAACTCTGTAGTCTTAGGTATAAGCTTTAAAGGGTGTCGCCTTAGACAACTGATTCAAGGCTTATGCTGGGGCTGCACAAGTGATTCATGAAAGTGAATGAGAATCAAGAAAGGACCTACACTTGCATATGCAAGGTGATCTCTTATTGTGTAAGTCATTCATATGCCATATGGAGTCCTTGGCCAAGGCAGTAGATCAAGACATCAAGAAAAGGGTTTCTTGGATTGAGATCAAATGGATATGAAATGCACTTAGCTTTAAGACCGGATTATTAGGGTTCTGATTATTCCCTTGCCCTAGATCTTGGTTGAGAGATAGTAAGTAGGAGGATTGTATCTCACATGAATCAATGACTTAAAGGTTCTGTCGAATCCGAACATTCCAATTCAGCTAGGGGTTAAACACTTATTGCTAGACTATGGTCGTTTAATCTTTGGACCGATTATTTAATTAGTGAATTAATTAATTGGGGTCACTGCTAATTGAATTGAGAACCTAGAGGGTCACACACAACAACTTCGTTACATGAGTTGAGGCTTTAAAATGATTAAACGAGTTAATCAGGCCAAGAGGGTTCCACACGTGTGGGTCACGTGAGTGACACGTGTCCCACACGTGTAAATATATATATATTGCATATATATATATATTAAATAATTAAATGTGTTAATTATTTAATAGACTTTGGTTTAATTTAAAATTAAAAAGAAAGTCTTATTTTGGAGAAATATAATCTAGTTAATTAATTATGAATTAATTAATTAGATAAAATAAGTTATTTATTTTAAATAAATAAAGTATAAAATTATCCAAAAATAGTTTGCATATTTTTAGCTCTCTTGAAAGTTGATTTGAATTTGAATTCAAAGTCAAAGTCAAAATTACTTGATGATCAAGTAGTAGGAGAGAGGGACCAAAAATCCTTTGCCCATAAGGACTAGGATTTTCGGTCCTTCCCCTCTTATAAATAGGGGAGCTCGAGCTCCCCTTAGAGCTAATTGGCAATTCTTTTGGTTCATGTGTTGAACACCATCCTTTCTCCAAGATAAACGAAACCTAGGTTAAGCCTAAACACTAACTAGAGAACTAGCATTTTTACTAGTTAGATTGTAGTCAAGTTGGTGGACTATCTCTAGAGAGCTTCAAGTTAGAAGTTTGAAGATTCGAGCGTTACCAAGGAGAGGGGATCATGCCGCGAGAAGAGCGTTCTTGGGTGGCCTGAAACGCTTCAAGAAAGAATAAAAGAAAAGTAAGTTTCTTATCTCTATGAATTTGGATACACGATTGCGAGTCCAAGGTCCTTTTGTTGGAAAAATTTTTAAATTTTCGCTGCTTTCTGATTCGTGTTTTCCAACAAGTGGTATCAGAGCCACCTCGTTAATCGTGTTTCTGATTCGTCTCAATTATTCTGAATTTGGTAGAAATTCTTGAGCTTGATGCGATTGAGTATTTGTAATTATTTTAGAAAGCCTGAATTACGAAACTGTATTTTTTCCTGAAAGTTTCTGAAAATTGGTTTTTGCAAAATTTAATTTTTAAAAAACTATTTTAGATTTGAAACTGTATAAACTGTTTTTGGATTTCTTGGATTGGTTTTGCTTTTGAACGAAAACACGAGATGAAAAACCCGGATTACGAAGAACATACGAAACCCCGCGCGCGAAGGCGTCGCACACGGGGGCTTCGCGCGCCACCGCCCGCCTGCCCAGGCGCGCGCATGGGCGACGCCGCCCAGCACCCTCCCGCAACCGTGCGGGAGGCCTTCCGGGCGCGCCTAGGCTCGCCCGCCCATCGTCGCCCGAACATGGCCGAGAAGGGCAACGCGCAGCATGCGCACTCGCACGGCCTTGGCAGCGCGCTGTGCGCGCGCCTGCATTGCTCACGGCCCTCTTCGCGTACGGGCCCCGTTTTTCCTTCGTAATCCGTTTTCGTATTTCGTGCACTCTAGTCCTAATTTTTATTTTAATTTTTAATTTTTATTTTTTGAATATTTATTTTAATTTTTGAATAAAACTTAAAATTGGGATTTTTTGAGAAATTGAAACGGTTTATATTTTGGGAAAATACATCTTTGATAAAATTATTAATTTTCAGAAATTAATTGGAATTTTATTTGGTTTTGTTAATTTGGGATTTATTGAAAACTGTTATAAATAAGACTCGCATCAAGTCGTGTTTTAAGTCATTAAGACTTGAAACTGGAATTTTAATTTATTGGCTAAATTTAAATTCTCGCAAAAGCATGTTAGGTGATCATGGGTTTAGACTTATGTATGGTTTCAATTTATGCACATGGATGGTTTAAATTGGGGTTGGAGCCCTATAGTTGCGTTTTTTCAATTGAGGTTGGAGCCTCACTTATGTGCGTACTGTTATGTGATTTATTATGTGGCTTTCCATATTACTGTTTTTTAGGCCGGGGTATGCCCCGTGTAATTGTCTAAGGCCAATATGAAGATTGAGCCTTATTACTTTATATCTTTTTCTTTTTATTGTAATTTAAGAGTAGAGATAGGTGGTGAGGTTTTATTTTCATTTTGGAGACAATGCACCCATGGAGTAAGATGGACCACATTCAAGTAACAAGGAGGCCATAAGTGAAGACCCCTCAAAATGTTAGGGAGGGGAATCTCGATTGTAAAAATGTAATAGAGATAGGGCTCGTATTTTATTACCGTTTTCCCTTATGTGATTTAAACTGTTTATGTGGCATGTATGTTAGAACTTGTGATTGTGGAGTGGCTCCCACATATCACGCATAAGATAGGTAGAACCCATGATCATTACATGTTAGTATCATGCTAGGACATGTTATCTGTTTATGTGCTTGTTTGAAATGCATTTAAGTGTACTTGCATTAATCAAGACTAATAAAATTGGATAACATATATGTTGGTGAGGTCGAACCGGACAACTTTCCGGTTGATTCGAAAATTCCCATTAAATATTAAGTTAATTTCGAACAAATAGGTATTTAATTCGAGATGCAAATTTTGAATTAAATTCCTAGCATTCCATCAATAGGTTTTAAGTTTAGTAAGTGAAGCTAGTTATTGTCCGCGAGTCGTGGGATAGCTAGTGGAGCTTATTAGTTCTTAGTTACCTAATTGATCATTTTAAATGGTCAATATTTCGTGGTCAATTTTGGCAAGGGCGATGTCCGCGAGTCGTGGGTCGTTCGAACTAAGTTTTGATCATGATCTTATGATTAATGGGTCTAGCTTAACGCCTAAGTAAATATGGATGTCGCACGAGTCGTGGGTCCATATTGAAAGATAGGTGATGCAAAAACAATTACTAGGAGTTCTAAAGGTGTTAGAATTGGTAAGTTGTACCAACCTGGGGTTTTACTTAGAATGTCCGCGAGTCGTGGGTTCGAGGTAAAATGCTTAGGATCTTAGTACCCATTGGGAAAGGTGTTCCTCTTAGATCTTTGGGAATTCTAGATCTTTGAAAAACAGTGGGAGCTACATTAGATTAAAGACCTTATCTTTTGTTATAATTCAGCATGCTCACTAGTTCTCTGTTTTTACCATTTAGGTCGTAGATTCTGTGAATCTCTAGGTGTTTTGAAATGGCAACCAAAAACCCTCTTGTATCGATCCTCGAGTCAAACAAGTTGACTGGTCCCAACTATTCTGATTGGCTGAGGAATCTAAAAATCATTTTAGATTCTGAGAAGAGAACTCATGTTCTCTTCGAAGGGGAGCCTAGTCCCAAAGGGGAGGCTCCCACTCGGGTCGAGCGGGATGCGATTCAGAAGTGGAAGGATGATAATCTCCAAGCTCGTTGCCTTATGTTGGCTAACATGTCTCCGGACTTGCAAAGGTAACATGAGGCCATGGAATTCGCTTGGGAGATTTACGACCACTTAGAGCAACTTTACCGCCCTCATGAACGTGTTACAAGGTATAACACTTCAAAGGAATTGTTCCACTTAAGAATGAGGGAAGGTTCAAGTGTCCATGAATATGGACTCAAGTTTCTCACCCTTACTGAGAAACTTGCTTCCATGGACATGCCACTGAAAGATGAACTTTCAGTGGATTTGTTGCTAGCTTCGCTCCCACCATCATTCAACCCATTTGTCCTTAATTTCAACAGGTATCATGTTGGTGCTACTGTAGTTGAGCTGATTAGTCAGCTTGTGACTGCTGAAAGCACGATCAAGAAGGACAATAAGGTTTTGATGGTGAATGCTCCATCTTCCTCTTCAGGGCCTTCTAAAGGTAAGGGCAAGAAAGCCTAAAAGAAGAAGAAGAAACCCCTTAGGCCCACTGGTGGCGTTTCGAAGGGGAAGGCCCAAAAGAAGAAGCATGATCAGAAAGAGGATGTTTGCTTCCATTGTGGCAAAGCGGGACATTGGAGGAGAAATTGCCCAGAGTACAAGGCTACTCTAAAGAAAGGTATCTTTCTCGTTGAAGTAAATCTTTCTATTAATTCTAGTTCTTGGGTACTTGATACCGGTTGTGGAACTCATATCTGTAATGATGTACAGATGCTAAGTGAAGTCCAACAACTCAAAGAAGGAGAATGTGTCTAGAAGATCGGCGATGGCTCAAATGTTGAAGCTCGAGCTTTAGGCACAAGTACATTAGATTTAGGTAGTTTTGAGTTAGTCTTGAATAAAGTCCTTTATGTACCGAGCATTATTCGTAATATAATTTATGTTCCAATTTTAGATTGTGAAGGTTATGAAACTTATATTAAGAATGGTAAATACTTTATCAAACGGAACAACTCTTTCGTTCACATCGGTACTCTAAGTAATGGACTTTATCTAACTCAGAATATCAATATTATGAATATACAACGAGAACGAAGTGTAAGAGAGATGACAAAGTTTCAGCTCCCTTATGGCACGCTAGATTAGGACACATTTCCAAGAACAGAATTAGCAAGATAAACACTTTAGGATCATTCTCTGAAAATGATCTTAAGGAGTTAACTTCTTGCGAATCCTGTCTCAAAGGAAAAATGTCCAAAGTCCCTTTTATAGGAACTGTGGAACGTGCCATTAAGGTTTTGGATTTGATCCATAGTGATGTTTGTGGACCGCTTAGTGTAAGCACAAGAAACAATCATCAGTATTTCATAACCTTTACCGATGACTTTAGTCGATATGGTTATGTATACTTAATGAAGTATAAATCTGAAGCTTTTGAGAAATTCTTAGAATTTCAAAAGGAGGTTGAGAACCAAACTGGTCACAAGATCAAAGCACTTCGATCTGATCGAGGAGGCGAGTATCTTAGTGAAGAATTCCTTAATCATCTCAAAGATAATGGGATTATCTCTCAGTGGACTCCTCCGGGAACTCCTCAGCTTAATGGAGTTTCTGAGAGAAGGAATCGAACCCTACTAGATATGGTTCGATCCATGATGAGTTTCACTGACTTACCACTTTCTTTCTGGGGTTATGCCCTAGAAAGTGCAGCAAAGATTTTGAATCTAGTTCCCTCTAAGTCAGTCCCTAAAACGCCCTTTGAAATGTGGCATGGTAAAATCCCTAGTTATTCTTACTTAAGAATTTGGGGTTGTCCTGCTTACGTGAAGAGGACAGTGGGAGATAAGTTAGAATCTCCTACTTTGTAGGTTATCCTAAGGAATCCATAGGATATTACTTCTATGATCAATCTGAGCAAAAGGTGTTTGTTTCTAGAAATGCCACTTTTCTTGAGGAACCGTTCCTTAAAGAAAAGAAAGGTCATAGAATTAAAGGAAGTACAAAGTGAGCCCACGCCTCCCACTGAAGAAACATCTCCTTTTGATCAACTACAACCAATCACGAATTTCGATACACATGTAAATCCTCCTCTAAGGCGTTCTGAACGCACTCCTAGACAGCCGGTGAGATGGTATGGATTCTTCCATGAAATCTCTCAAAAGGATAATGATCCTTTAACATATGAGGAGGCACTTTCAGATTCTGACTCTGAACAGTGGATAGAAGCCATGAAATCCGAAATGGATTCCATGAACTCCAACCAAGTTTGGATCTTGGTAGATTTGCTTGATGGGGTCAAACCCATAGGTTGCAAATGGATCTTTAAGAGAAAGCTTGGAGTTGATGGAAGCATTGCAGCCTACAAAGCAAGACTGGTTGCAAAAGGATTCACTCAAAGACCCGGCGTGGACTTTGATGAAACCTTTTCACCAGTTGCAATGCAAAAGTCTATTCGGATCATGCTTGCCATTGCTGTGTAGTATGACTACGAGATATGGCAAATGGATGTGAAAACTGCATTTCTCAATGGTGACATTGATAAAGACATTTATATGGAGCAACCCATAGGTTTCACATTCAGTGGGAGTGAGCAAAAGGTTTGCAAACTCCAAAGATCAATCTATGGATTGAAACAGGCTTCTAGGAATCGGAATATTCGATTTGATGAATCAGTCAAAGCGTTTGGCTTCATTCAAATTTCGAATGAATCATGTGTGTATAGAAAGGAATTGGAGACCTCAGTGCAATTCTTAGTACTTTATGTTGATGACATCCTTCTTATTGGGAATTCGAAGGATGACATGAAAGTGACTAAGTTGTGGTTATCGAACCAATTCGAGATGAAAGATCTTGGTGATGCGTCCTATATCCTTGGAATTAAAATCTATAGAGATAGATCTAGAAGGTTAATAGGACTATCACAGTCGATGTACATTGACAAAGTATTGAAGAGATTCAATATGGAGTCAGCAAAGGTTAAGAACCTTCCTATGAGTGTAGGAACATGTCTTTCAAAGAAGATGTGTCCTAAGACTAACATTGAGAAGGAAAGAATGACTCATACACCTTATGCATCAGCAATAGGTAGTATAATGTATGCAATGTTATGTACTCGACCGGATGTGGCTTATGCACTTAGTGTAACAAGTCGTTTCCAATCTGACCCTAGAAATGGTCACTGGGCTACCGTTAAGAATATTCTCAAGTACTTGAAAAGTACTAAAGATTTATTCTTAGTTTACGGAGGTCAGAAAGATCTTACTGTCGAAGGATACTGCGATGCAAGCTTTGCATCTGACTTAGATGATTTTAAGTCAATGTCAGGATACATTTTCTACCTAAACGGCGGAGCAGTGAGTTGGAAGAGTTCCAAGCAAACGACCACTGCATATTCGACCACTGAGGCCGAATACTTAGCTGCAAATGATGCAGCTAAGGAAGGTGTTTGGATTAGAAACTTCATTCAAGAGTTGAATGTTGTTCCTAGCATGAAAGACACCATTACTGTGTTTTGTGACAACACTGGGGCGGTTGCTCAAGCAAGAGAACCAAGATCTCACCAACGAACCAAGCACATTATGAGGAAGTATCAGTTAATCCGTGATATTATCAAAAGAGGAGATGTGCAAATAAAGAGGGTCACATCAGCAGAGAACGTGGCAGATCCACTTACTAAACCCCTTAGTCGTGAAGCTTTCCAAGGTCATCTTCAGAAGATGGGACTTAGAATAGCTTTAGAATGGCTTTGACGGGCAAGTGGGAGATTGTTAGGAATAGTGCCCTAGAAAGCCGATTGTATATCCGCTTTGTGCTTTTCCTTATTGTAATCACAGACAATCTTTGAATGAAATAACGAATTGAGGCAACACTTCTTTATTTGCTCTTGTTTGGTATGCGTTTACTTTAGCTGTGCATGTATGAGAACTCCCCTAATCCTGATGACTTTAGGACTCTACCATTTATGTGAAATGGTTCATGAAACGAGCCCTATATCAAATAAGTCATGATTAGTAAAATGCTCCAAGCCGATGAGTCCTACAGACACTAGGAGTGTCAACCTGACTCCTCTAAGGCTTGCTTGTGGGATCACGCCCTTAAGAAGGACCACCTTGTTTCATGGAGGAGCAAAGTGTATAGTTGATATGTGCGTGATACATGAGGGTGCTTACTTTAATAAGTAAGTTCACTGAGGTGCCCCGTGTGAGAACATTCCTAAAATGGGAAAGGAAGTTTCTATTTCAGGAAATGGAAACTTCCAGATTAGGAAATATCTCACGAGTCATTGATGTGATTAATTGATCCTTAGACTTGAGGTTCCTTGTCACTTTATGAGTTAACTCTGTAGTCTTAGGTATAAGCTTTAAAGGGTGTCGCCTTAGACAACTGATTCAAGGCTTATGCTGGAGCTGCACAAGTGATTCATGAAAGTGAATGAGAATCAAGAAAGGACCTACACTTGCATATGCAAGGTGATCTCTTATTGTGTAAGTCATTCATATGCCATATGGAGTCCTTGGCCAAGGCAGTAGATCAAGACATCAAGAAAAAGGTTTCTTGGATTGATATCAAATGGATATGAAATGCACTTAGCTTTAAGACCGGATTATTAGGGTTCTGATTATTCCCTTGCCCTAGATCTTGGTTGAGAGGTAGTAAGTAGGAGGATTGTATCTCACATGAATCAATGACTTAAAGGTTCTGTCGAATCCGAACATTCCAATTCAGCTAGGGGTTAAACACCTGTTGCTAGACTATGGTCGTTTAATCTGTGGACCGATTATTTAATTAGTGAATTAATTGATTGGGGTCACTACTAATTGAATTGAGAACCTAGAGGGTCACACACAACAACTTGGTTACATGAGTTGAGACTTTAAAATGATTAAACGAGTTAATCAGGCCAAGAGGGTTCCACATGTGTGAAACCACACGTGTGGGTCACGTGAGTGACACGTGTCCTTGTGACACGTGTCCCACACGTGTAAATATATATATATTAATTAATTAAATGTGTTAATTATTTAATAGACTTTGGTTTAATTTTGAATTAAAAAGAAAGTCTTATTTTGGAGAAAAATAATCTAGTTAATTAATTATGAATTAATTAATTAGATAAAATAAGTTATTTATTTTAAATAAATAAAGTATAAAATTATCCAAAAATAGTTTGGATATTTTAAGCTCTCTTGAAAGTTGATTTGAATTTGAATTCAAAGTCAAAGTCAAAATTACTTGATGATCAAGTAGTAGGAGAGAGGGACCAAAAATCCTTTGCCCATAAGGACTAGGATTTTCGATCCTTCCCCTCTTATAAATAGGGGAGCTCGAGCTCCCCTTAGAGCTAATTGACAATTCTTTTGGTTCATGTGTTGAACACCATCCTTTCTCCAAGATAAACGAAACCCTAGGAAGCCTAAACACTAACTAGAGAACTAGCATCCTTACTAGTTAGATTGTGATCAAGTTGGTGGACTTTCTCTAGAGACTTCAAGTTAGAAGTTTTAAGATTCGAGCTTTACCAAGGAGAGGGGATCAAGCCGCGAGAAGTGCGTTCTTGGGTGGCTTGAAACGCTTCAAGAAAGAATAAAAGAAAAGTAAGTTTCTTATCTCTACGAATTTGGATACACGATTGCGACTCCAAGGTCCTTTTGTTGGAAAAATTTTTAAATTTCCCCTGCTTTCTGATTCGTGTTTTCCAACAGCGACTTCGGACGACTTCCCCGACGCCGTCTCCGGCCACTTTTTGGAGACGGGAGTTTCATGTTTCGACTCATTTCGACGACGCGACTTGATTGGCGGCAACCCCGTCTCCTGAAAATGGATGGAGAGGCACTGCGATGGTGGCCGGCCGAGGCCGAAAAATTACACAAATGGGTTTATCCGTCGGCGGCTTTCCGGCGACATTTTCTAACGACCAAGGTATGGATCTTGAAGTTCTCGATGAGGGCAAGCTATTGCAAATTACGGATTCGATTTTCGTTAAGTGGTTTGGGAGTAATCAACTTTTTTTTTTTAGATCTAAAATTCTTACATCTGAAACTGGGGACAAATGGCTCGAATTTTGAGAAACTAATCGGAGATATGGAACGAGCACGAGGAGTACGTTTGGGTGAAATTTTCAAGAATTTTCTGACCACCTCCGGCTGAGGCCGGCGGTCCTGCTCCGGCGAGTTTGAATGTGGTAGAAGAGGTGTGGAGAAAGCAAAAATGGTGTGCTAAAAGTAAAAAAATAGGACAAAATAGACTTTTTAGGACATTAGGAGGTTTAGGAAAAATGTGTTGTGTATTGGGGATCTAAAACGTATAAAATTCGAATTGGGGAATTTAGTATAAGTTTTAGAGATAGTTGGTCCTAATAATTTAATGTCCCATTTATTAATAACTAAATATCAAACTATATAGTTTTAAATTACATTACTCACTTATATTTTAACTTTAAATTTTGGAAAAAATGTAAATTTGGTCCTGTAAGTTTGCAATTTTGGTAATTTAGTCCTGTTTGTTTCGAAATTTGTAATTAAGTCATGTAAGTTTATAATTTTTACAATTTAGGCATGTGCGTTTCAAAATTTACAATTAAATCCTGTAAGTTTTAAAAATTTGCAATTTATGTTTGATTTTCGCCGAAAAATTTATTAGTTGCCGAAATTGGCCACGTGGCTCATTTATTTGCTGACATGACGGGATGACATGTCAAAAATATCTGACTTATATAAAAAATTATTATAAATGTGGCACATCTAATAAAATAAAATCTAAATAAAAAGTAAATATAGTCGTTATAACGGCTATATTTTATCTAAAAATATACATATTTTTCTAATTGATTGTTAACCATAATTAATTAATTCTTACTTTTTACCTTAACATTAATAATAAAATAAATATTTAACTTGTCTTAATAAATTGTAGTTGAGGAATATAGTTGTTATAACGGTTATATTTTTTCCAAAAATGACAGTTGGAAAACTTTATAAAAAATACACTTAACCCTCATATTAGTACAGTTAATTACAGTTAACCTCAAGGATAACATTGGAATAAAAAAATTAACCAAAGTCAACGGTGGGTATTTTTGGATTTTCAATTAAATTTTTGCTTACGCCAACAATTTTCAAACGAAAATAGGGTTTAAATCTAATTACTTATTTCTTGAAAAATAATGTCTATAATTTAATCTAAAAATTATGATAATTAACCCTATAATATTATCTTTTGCTATTTATTTATTTATTTGTTATAATTTTGATGAGGCTCAGAAACGCGCTTGCATCAGAGCCGTCCACGTGTCGTCATCGATTAGTTTGAAGACTATACGCTCGCATTGATGGGCTCGCGGGCCAACCCAGCCCACTCACTTGCCAACTAATAGGGGCCCTTGAGCCTCGAACAACCAGTTAAACGGCAAGGACGAACGGGCAGGCCCGGCCCTCCCGTATCGTCCCTCGGGGTTACCTTTCTCAAGGAATCCTCTACACGAGGGCCATATTCCTGTCGCTCGGGTTTTCGCGCTCAAAACTCATAAACCGTGAGGAACCCATCCGTGCACTCTTCGAGCGTCACTAATTGCTCACGGGTCACCCCCACCGCCGTGGTGGACCTGGGCCCTCATAAGACGGATCCAGGACCCTCCACTCATGCGACCCTCGTCAACAACCTCTGACACAAAGGTACTGCGTACCATGCACCTGACACGCCGTCTCCTTTTCAGAAATGTCCTTCTCACCCCCTCAAAGGATGCCACGTGTTAGGGCAACACAGGTTTGGGACCACATGGTCAATTTACCCATTTACCCCCATCCCTAACATATAAATAGGGGAGAGCCCATGCATTCTCCCCCAAGTCATCATCCGCATACAAATTGCACACATTGTTCTGGGCATTTTCCACGGATCTTCTCAAGCTTCTCATTCACCACAGTAACATTACCCTTGTAGCTTGCATTCTTGGTGTTATCCTAGCTGGAAGAACCCACGCTTAAGAGGAAACCCAGACCCTGAGGCCCTCACGCCTGTGATGGTCTTTCCATTCATATACAAATACTAAAGTGTTGTTGCATTTTTGGAAACCTGATTTCCAGCACCATCATTTTTGGCGCCGTCTGTGGGAAATCCATCACCACCACTACCTGATTCTTCCTCTGAAAGCTAGTTGAGATCTAACACCTTTTAAACTCTGAAAATGGTTACTGCAACCCGGTCTGGAGCTGTGGGAAACAAAAACACTCCCCCTCCAGTCAATGAAGCGAACGCGGAGAGCAATGTTCCCGCTGGGGGCGTGAATCCACCACCTGCAAGAAATGGAAGCGAGAATCCCGACACGGCGGCTCCAGCTCTCCCTCTGGGAGAAAACACTACGGGAGGGCCCAGTTCCGTTGTTCCACCTACAACTCACACCGCCAACGCTTCCTACCCTTATTCAGGTATGTATCCCATGGCCATGCCTCCACCGGGATACCCTTTTGTACAACCCGGAATGATGCCCGGGATGATGCCAATGATCCAACCGTATCAAGTGGGGACTCTAAATCTACCCCTGTCATTACCGAGAGAGATACAGGGAGTGGAGATGCCCCAAATCACCACCCAGCAACTTCAGGCGTTGTATGCGCAGTGTGAGGGCCAGGCGGTCCAGAATGCTTGGGAGCATTTCATTGCAGCATATTTCCCATCGCACGCTGGCGCTCGGATGGCCCCACCTCTGGGAGGACTCCCCGCGCACCCCTTCACGACGGCCCAAAATGCGCTGAGGGCCCAGCAACCTCCCCCACCACCAAACCAAGAGAATGAGGCCCCGCCGAGGGTCCAGCAAGATCCGCCACCGGTAAGAGATAAAAGGGCTCCTCGAAATGAGGGGGCCGGAGACAATGACGAGGTCCAGTCGAGGGCCACAGAAAGGGCAAACCGCAGAAATGTCGGTGACCCTCAGCTTGCAGCAGTGCAGGACCAGATTAGGGGGCTCCAGAACGTGGTGGAGCAGCTCTCTCGAGCACGGTCTCACGTCTCCCGTGATGGGGGGCGAGAGGTCCAGGGCCAGAGACGCTCGCAGACCACGTAGTCCCATCTCTCGCCGACGAAGGGAAGCCAGCCCAGAAGACCCGGAGGACATGGATTATCGGATCGCGACGGGCGATTCTCCCCTCATCGAGGAGGTGTTAATGACTCGTGCGGGAAAAGACAAAATCCCCACGTCCGTCGCCAGGTATGACGGAACCACAGATCCAGCCGAGCATCTGGATCACTTCGTGCACTTGATGCATCTATATGATCATCCCCTCAACTATTGGGCCAAGGTGTTTGTAACTTCCCTCGTGGGAATGGCCCAAGATTGGTACAAAAAGCTTCCTCCGCGCTCAATCCGAGGATACCATGACCTGACTGACGCTTTCATCAGTCACTTCAACTCCTTGAAGGCTCCAGCCCCCGCTGCGACGGCTCTCTACAGCCTGGTCCAGGGGCCAAATGAGACCCTCCGGTCATTCATGGGAAGGTTCAACAAAGAAATCCTGCTTGTGGAAAAGCCCTCGATGGATTTCTTGAGGCACGTTCTCTTTGGAGCCATTAACATGAAGCATTATGTCGGCAAGGAATTTGTAGAAGAAGTGGCCAAGAAAAAGCCCCGCTCATTGATGGAGATAAGGGACATAGCGGACTCGTTTTTTACCCTTGAAGATATGTATCTCGCGAGGGATCAGAAAATGGCGAATGCCCCTCGCCCCAACAAAGCCCCCGAGGACAGAGGAGATTCAACCAGGGGCCGTCGTCGAAGCCCCCTTCTGGCTCGGAGGAACGCCTCTCCTCCTCGAAAGTTCGAGCGCATGCCACTCAACCGCCCTATAGCCGATGTATATGCCATGGCGGATAAGAAGTTGTTCAAGAGGCCGCCAAAATTGAGAGAGACGGAGACTCAGAAGCGCTCGGGGAAGTATTGTACTTTCCACAAGCAGAAAGGGCATGACACCAGTGAATGTCATCAACTCGAAAGGGAGATTCAGAGGCTGATTGCTGGGGGGCACCTCAAGGAATTCGTGAAGGTGTTGGAGAGGTACGACGAACACTGCGCGGAGCGAGCGCACGTAGGAGGGAGAAGCCGTTCGCGCTCTCGGAGCCCCCGTCACCGTTACACCGAGCCCAGTGACCGTGGAAAAGGGAAAGCCTCAGACGTGGAAAACCAGCCCTTCGCGGTTATTCACATGATTGCTGGCGGGCCCTCGGGGGGTGACTCTAACGCTTCCCGACGCCGCTACATTCGGAGTTATGATCAAAGATCTTCTCAGCCCCGCCCAGTGCTCTCTATTGATAAGTCATCACGCTCGGAGAAGGATGAAAGCGTAGGTTTTACAGAGAAAGACTTGGAGCACATTGTAACACCCCATGGGGTCGGTGAAACCTCTGACTGCCCCATGGTGGTTAGCTTAGACATTCACAATCATGTTGTAAAGAGGGTCTTGATTGATAGTGGAAGCTCCGTAAATGTTTTGCCTTACTCCACGTTCCAGAAAATGAACATCACAAACATCCCGCTCGAACCCCTCAGAACAGCTATCGTCGGCTTTGGGGGTTCCGAGATCGTCCCTCGCGGATAAATTCGCTTGGCCACCTCCTTTGGTCGCACCCCACAGCGAAAAACTTTAAATGTTCTCTACATGGTGGTCGAAGTGGACCTACCTTACAACATCATCATTGGGCGCCCAGCCCTCGTTGACTTCAAAGCAATCATATCCACCTATCATCAGAAAGTCAAGTTTCCCACCCCCGAAGGTACGGGAGAGGTACTGTGCAATGTTAAGGAAGCATGGGAATGCTACATACTCTCCCTTCGAAGCCGCAAGTCCAAACAACCTATCCAGGCTGGCTCCACCAAAGAATCAGTTGACTTCCCCAAACTAGATGAAGATGGCCCCGAGCGAAAGAGGGCCAAGCTCTATAAAAAGAAGAATAAAAAGAAGGCCACGGACAGACCCGGAGATGCTGGGAACTCGCCCCTCGGAGAGGTTGGGGCTTCTTCCTCGGAGGACGAGGGTCATATACCCTCGGGAGATACCAGTGAAAAAGTCACAGGTAAGAAACGGGCGCTCGAGCAGCCGAGGCCTGAAGTGCGAGTGGAACCCACGGAGGGCTTCCTGACCATCGAATTGGAGCCAGGGAATCCAGATAAGACCACGCAAATAGGTTCCAGCCTCGATGGTCCCTCTCAGATTAAGATGATCGAATTCTTGCGAGAAAATATTGATGTCTTTGCTTGGAAGGCTTCCGACCTCACCGGCATAGATCCGAGCGTTATTGTCCACCGGCTGAACGTGGATCCAGCCTTCAAACCTATAAAGCAGAAAAAGAGAGATGTCCATGGATTCCGAAAGCAGGTCATAGAAGAAGAAGTCAATAAACTGCTTGACGCTCAGTACATAGAAGAAATTCTATATCCTGAATGGCTTTGCAATGTGGTGCTCGTTCCGAAGAGCGCCCACAAGTGGCGTATGTGTAGCGACTTCACGGACCTCAACAAGGCATGTCCCAAAGATCCGTACCCTCTGCCTAGAATCGATCAGTTGGTAGATTCGACCGCCGGATGTGAACTTATGAGCATGATGGATGCTTTCCAAGGATATTATCAGATATTTATGGCTCTTAAGGATCGTCCCAAAACTGCGTTCGTAGTCCATATGGGTGTCTATTGCTTCAAGGTCATGCCCTTTGGGCTCAAAAATGCAGGAGCGACATATCAACGCCTAGCCAACAGAATGTTCGAGTGTGAGATCGGAAAGTCCACGGAAGTATATGTGGATGACATGATCGTCAAAAGCCAACGCCAGCATTCTCATCTAGGAGACCTCAAGCGAGCGTTCAATATCCTGCGGCGTTATGGTATGAAACTGAACCCTTCCAAATGTACATTTGGCGTACGAGGTGGCAAATTTTTGGGGTATATGGTCAGCCAACGGGGCATAGAGGTAAACCCGGAGAAGATTCAAGCAATCCTGGACATACCCTCCCCTCGCAATCTGAGAGAGGTCCAGGTGCTTGTGGGTAAGATCATTTCATTGAATAGGTTCATCTCTCGCTCAGCGGATAGGAACCTACCCTTCTTTAAAATTCTGCGTAACGCTCGCAAATTTACCTGGGACGAGGACTGCGAAAAGGCTCTGCAGGACATGAAGCGGTATCTTTCGAGCGCGCCTTTGTTGACCAAACCTAACCCGGTGGAGACTTTGTTTGTCTATCTGTCAGTTTCCTTGGAGGCTACGAGCGCTGTCCTGGTGGCCATTCGCGAGCGTAAGCATATGCCGGTGTATTATTTAAGCAAGACTTTACAAGGAGCGGAGAAAAGATACATAGAGATAGAAAAGTTTGCATTTGCGCTCGTAAATGCCTCTCGGAGGCTAAGACCCTATTTTCAAGCGCATTCCATCACGGTTCTTACAGATCAGCCCCTCAGACAAGTGCTTGCAAAGCCGGACGTCTCAGGGAGATTAATTAAATGGTCAATTGAACTTAGTCAGTTCGACATCGCTTTTGAGCCCCGCACGGCGATACAGGCTCAGGCCGTGGTTGACCTCTTGGTGGAACGTTTCAACTTAGATACCGTGCCCTCAACAAAGGATGGTTTATGGCTGTTGCACACAGATGGCTCCTCGACCTCACAAGGGGGGTGAGCCGGGGTGACCCTCAGAGACCCTCTCGGAGCTGAAGTCGACTATGCGATCAAGTTGGCGTTCCAAGTCACCAACAACGAAGCTGAGTATGAGGCCCTCATCCAGGGGCTCAGGATTGCACTCCAAAATGGCGCCACTCGGGTCACTGCATATGTTGATTCGCAGTTGATCGCGAGTCAGATTGATGGTTCTTATGAGGCTCGAGAAGCCACCATGGTGCAGTATCTGGCGAGCGCTAAGGAGGTGATAGCTAAGTTCAGGGAATTCCACCTTTTGCAAATCCCGAGGGCAGAAAACGAACGGGCTGACGCTCTGTCAAAGTTCGCATCCGCCCTGGATGGTTTTAGCGAGCGTGCTATTACATTTCTTAGGACAGAGGAACCGTTGATAAATAGAGGGGAACCTTTGAAGCAGGTGCATATGATTGATCCTTCCGAACCTTGTTGGCTCGATGAGATCATCAGATTTCTCCAAGATGGAACCAGCCCAAGCGACAAAGTTGAGGCTCGGAAAGTCAGAAGTAAAGCCCCTCGCTTCTTATTGGATGACGAGGGTCGACTATTCAAGCGATCCTTCCAAGGCCCACCGCTGAGATGCTTGAGACCCTCGCAGGCCAAGGAAGTTCTAGAACACGTGCACAATGGAAGTTGCGGGAACCACTCGGGCGGTCGGATCTTGGCAAAGAAAGTCTTAAGGAGTGGGTTTTACTGGCCCTCTGTGCTACAGGATGCCATTAGCTACTCCAAGAAATGCCCTAAGTGCCAGTTTCACTCTAACACCCCCCAGTTGCCAGCGGCTCAAATGATTCCCATCGATGTTTCATGGCCTTTTGATCAGTGGGGCATCGATATTGTGGGACCCCTCCCAATGGCGGCCGGACAAAAGAAATTCGTAATACTCGCTGTGGATTACTTCACTAAATGGGCGGAAGCCGAAGCGGTCGCCAAGATAACATTCAAGGTTGTGAGAGATTTCATCTGGAAAAACATCATCTGTAGGTATGGTATCCCGAGGGTGCTTATCTCAGACAACGGCTCCCAGTTCATCGCTGCCGACACGCGGGATTGGTGCTATGAGCTAGGGATTGAACAGCGATTCACCTCCGTAGGCCACCCTCAAGCCAACGGTCAGGCGGAGGTGACCAATCGAACCATACTCCAGCATCTAAAGACGATGCTCGAAAGTAAGAAAGGAGAATGGGCAGAAGAACTCCAAGGAGCCCTATGGGCATACCGTACTACCCCACGAGCGCCAACAGGAGAAACCCCTTACTCCCTTGTTTATGGCTCCGAGGCCATGATACCTGCGAAAATTGTCCAAGAATCCGCACGCGTTGCCTATTTCGAGCCTGCCGCCAACGAGGCCAATCGGGCGCTCGAGTTAGATTTGCTAGATGAGAAGAGGAATGCTGCTTGGGCGCGTATTCACAAATACAAAGCAACCGTTGCTCGCCAATACAACAAACGTGTTAAAGAAAGGACTTTCCAGCTGGGGGACTTGGTCCTCAAAAAAGTTGGAGTCTCCAAACATGTGGGTAAGTTGGACCCCAATTGGGAAGGCCCCTTCAAAGTCATCCAGGTACGAGCAAACAATACCTACCTATTGGAAACTTTGCAAGGCGAGCGACTCCCTAGGCCATGGAATGCATGTAACCTTAGAAGGTTCTACGTGCAGACTTCAGTTTCTTTGTAATGGCCCGTCTGCGGCATGGAGTGCTTTCCTTTGACGGAAAGCATGTTGTAATCATTTCCAAAAATGCATCTATGTAACAGTAAGTATTTAATTCTTTGTTTTTATTATTTGCTTGCTTTCTTATTTGATCTAATGATTCGAGCGACGGGAGGCCTACTCCGTGTCGAGCATCCTCCACGTCGAATGGCCTACGCGATACATCAATCGTTTCAAAGCTACACTGTCTAGGTGTTGATAACCATCCCCCCCGGAACAGCTTGAACGATTTGTAAGTGTATAAAGTCCTAAAAATGAGCGTGTCGAACAACGGGGAGCGCAATGAATGCCAGCTGAGTGCTCGCCACTCCAGCTCGTGCTCGTAAGAACCCCAATGACCCTCAACTTATTGAGTAAAAGCACACTCATAAAATAATGGATTTTAACTCAATCCCTTCATGTGTTTCTCGAAATAACGCTAACCCCACGGTTACGCTCGCTTTAATATCCTACTTAGCAGGTCCTGTTGTTGATCTCTAAAGTATATACAATCTAATGAAGCGTTTGAGATAAGGGTGCACATCGTTGGGCCAATACTTAGGCAAATCTCCAGAGGTTTCCTAAGTTCAAATTCGAGCCTCATTGCGAATACGGCCAGGGAATACGCATAAAACACCCTCGCATCCGTATCTACGCCCCTCAAATTGCCAGACGCTGCCAAACTTTAAACTGAAGGCGTATTGTGATAAACGCCAGGGCACCCTCAAAGATAACGCCCTCGTGCATACACACGCCCATCGCGAACGCTCAAACAAAATATGCCGATATAAAAGCAGCGAGCGCAGTGAAATAACATCATTCATCATTCGAAAATAAAGGATAAAGCATTCAAACATCCCAACAAGAAACAGAAGAGTTATAATAGATGAGGAAAAGGAGCATAGAGAAGTCCAAAACATCCAAGGAAATAGTTTGAAGATTGATTACAGACATAAATTGTTCATAATGTGACAAGTAAGTTGAACCACCAAGGAGAGGGATCAGCATCCAATGGACCTTCACTGGGTTTGAGAGTTGGGCTCCGGAGGGGCAGTTGCAAGAGGAACTGGGGCCAGCACGTTGGCGTCAGAAGTTTGGGCCTCACCAGGTTCCTCGACATCCATGGTGTCTATGAAGGTGCCTTCATCTTCTATCTGGTTAGGCTCGGGACCTGCAGTATGGGCGGCTATGAACTCCCGCTGGAGTGTTTCCACCAACTCCTGGTATTCTGGTTCCGCCAAGCTCTCGGAAGGATCCTCGTCTTGGACCATAGGCTCACAGTTTTCGTCCAAGTCCATACGTAGGCGCACGTCCGTTCGAGCGCTTTCAGGAGCCAAACCAAGTTTCACCATTTGCCCGATGGCTTTGTGAAAGAAACGCCGAGCATTGTCAAAGCAGTGGATGTTGGCTGCAAACACGAAAGCTTTGGAGCGCAAGAACTTCTTCACTGCCTCCCAGGATACCCTCGCCTCCAAGCCCTGTACTTTGCCCTGCAAGTCAGCAAGGGCCTTGTTAGCTTCCTCATTTTGGTGAGTGCTCTCCGCCAGCTGCTCGCCCAGCTCCCCATTTTGCACCCTCAGCTGGTCCCGCTCGTCCTTCAATTTCCTGTGACGCTCATTAAGGACCAGAAAAGCGTCATCGGATTTCTTCAGATTTTCCTTTAGCCGAACGTTCTCAAGGTTGGTGGAATTCAGTTGAGCGCTGACATTGTTGTAATCCTCCTGCAATTGGCCCGGGTCCGAGGTGCGCAGCAACTTCTTGTACTTGGCCTTATGCTCGGAGTAGGCTTGCGCTCGCCCTTGCAGATTCTTGAGCCTCGGGATTACTTCCTAGAAAGCCATAAGCGAAAAACACCATCAGAATAAAAAGAAAAGAAGGGGAATCTTACTGAGGGAATCGAGGCCTAACCGTCAGGAGGGCGTGGCATGCGTCATCCGCGACCCGAGCGGCATCATGCTCGTTCAGTTTGTCGTGGTCAGCGGAGAACTGGAGCTTTCCGACGATGTCGGAGACCATGTTGACAGAAAAGGCACTCTTTTTCAGCAGGACGGGACCGTCCTTCCTTTGGCGCTTGTACCGAGCATCCCCGCGACAGCCAATCTTCCAGAAGTCCTCGTCCTCAGAGGAGGATGTATCGCTACCCTCGCCCCGGTGGCCTACAACCACCTCCTTCCCTTTACCGGAGATTGGGATTGAGTCCGGCATTCTCTTCCTTTTTCCTTGGCGCTCGGCCCTAATCCCTTCTTGAATGCGGACTAACTCCCCGGATCGATTGTGGGAAGTGCTGGAGCTGAGCGCTATAGGCCCCTTGGGAGCACCAGGAGTCGGGGTAACCTCCCGAGCGTTATCTAGGGTGAGGTCCTCGACGGGACCAACGGCTGGAGCCTCGTTTCCTGCACCCCTGCCTCCATCGCCTCGCCCTGGCCTACGCCGAATTCCTCTGCCCCTCGGAGCATTTGGGGGTCGTTCTTGATTTTGCTGCTGAGGGTTAGCACCAACTCCCGGAGCACCCAACATGCGGGAAAGAGCCTCAGCATTCATGCCTCGTGATAATATTTGGACACCTGCAAATAAAAGAGAACCGAGCATCAGAAGTCGGTTGCTAGGGTCACGGACGAAAAAAATATACAGCAATTACACCAAGTTAGGAGGCTATTCTAAAAGTTAGAGCAGTTAGTTCCTAGAATCTAACCATCGAGGGCCATGATGTCAGTTGGAGGGTGAAGTATCATGTCTGGGGGGCAAGATAGTCCATAACGAAACAAAATTCCCTCGTTCTTCATCAAAGTCTCCGCCTTAATCCACTTCTTCTCACTTCTCATCTCGAAGGCCAACCCCTGTGCCCAATCCTCAAAGGCTTTATTCCTCACCTTTCCCTAATCAAAGGACCTTCGCCATGTACCAACCATTCACGGAAAACCCTAAAAATCCCCCCTGGAGCCCCCACGAAAAAGTACTTCTCCTTCCAATGCTCGCCGTAGGAGGTGGATGGAGAATCTATCATCTTAAAACTGATTTGGCCTGGGCATAGTAGAATCCGTCCGTGGGGGACGACCGTGTTGAACGGGCCACCTGTATCAAGCTATCAAAGTTGGCAATTGAGGGTCCGCGACCTAAAGCAACCATCATGATCACAAAAGTGTTGATCAGGGCTATGTCGTTCGGCAGAATTTGTGAAGGGCAAAGCCTCAAGTGCTGATAGATGTTGACGGTAACGGGCGGGATGGGAAATCGCAAGCCCCCGGCCAGAACCGCGTCCCAGTAGACCGTCATCATCCCAGGTGGCGGTCGGTTGGCCCTCTCCCCCTCCTCAGGAAGTCGCATGGGGAATACCGCCTCATCCCAATAAGCTTTCTCCCTCAACTCCTCCAAATCGTCGAGCGTCAGAATACTCGCAATCTCGTCCGGAGATCTGTCAGTCTGATGACGGTTATCCTGCCTCACTCGAGTGGCAGGCTCCCTTCCTCTCCTCTGACGCCTTCTGGAAGGTTCAGCCTCAAATGGGCGCCCGGATGGCCCCGCTTCGCCCTCAGGAGCCATCACGGCCACCGTGATCCTGTGATCTTGGGGTCGCACGGCACTATTCAACACTGGAAATACCCTCTCCCCCTGTCTTTGCATCTCCATCACGTTGTTCATCTCCTCAAAGAGGTCATTCACCCCTCCAGGGGCACGCTCGTTCATCCCTTGAACGGCAGCGTCCACCTCTTCTTCCCCAGCATCTGCCGGAGCCCGAGCCACCAGAATCGCCATGGGAACCCCCTCACCTGGGGACGCCCTAGCCAGGGGAACCGCTGTAGGGACATCGTCGTGAGGGGAAGAGCTCCCCATGGACATCTCCTCAATCTCCCTTACGTAATCGTCAGCTGGGTTTCTGGCCATGTTCGCTTTTCGACTTTTGAAGATGGGATTCCTAGCAGAGAACTCAAGGAGGGAAAGAAATTTCTGAAACAAGTTCAATGGCAGGAACTGGCTCTTCACTCAAGGTTTTCACTCACTTAACCTAAACCTAGTGTTAGCACGAAGAGGATAAGAACAATGTTAGGGAATTTTACCTAAAAGTTTGAAGAACGGAGACTCGCCGGAATCACTAAGAGTTGCAGGGATTTCTTGCTGCGTGTATGCTTGGAGAAGACGAATTGCGTGAAAGAGGTCCTAGAGTGTTGTGAATCCCTATTTATAGGGGATGACTTACACTGATTAGGGTTTGGGATTTCAAATGGCAATCATTTCCCACCTAGGAAATCCCCCCACTTTTGATAACCGCCTCACGTCTCCCGGAGTGCACGCGCCCACGTTCCCACTCAGCATTAAATACGGACATGACTTCAATTAATGTTGTGTCAGACTGTGTCCGTTACAGAAGGCAAGCAGTCACTTTTTCAGCAATGGGCTTGACCCTCGGATATTCAAAAATTCAAAGCTCCATTCTTTTTAAATTCTACAGTACGCTCGAGCGATACTACAGAATTTGGGGGGGCAAAATGATGAGGCTCAGAAACGCGCTTGCATCAGAGCCGTCCACGTGTCGTCATCGATTAGTTTGAAGACTATACGCTCGCATTGATGGGCTCGCGGGCCAACCCAGCCCACTCACTTGCCAACTAATAGGGGCCCTTGAGCCTCGAACAACCAGCTAAACGGCAAGGACGAACGGGCAGGCCCGGCCCTCCCTTATCGTCCCTCGGGGTTACCTTTCTCAAGGAATCCTCCACACGAGGGCCATATTCCTGTCGCTCGGGTTTTCGCGCTCAAAACTCATAAACCGTGAGGAACCCATCCGTGCACTCTTCGAGCGTCACTAATCGCTCGCGGGTCACCCCCACCGCCGTGGTGGACCTGGGCCCTCATAAGATGGATCCAGGACCCTCCACTCATGCGACCCTCGTCAACAACCTCTGACACAAAGGTACTGCGCACCATGCACCTGACACGCCGTCTCCTTTTCAGAAATGTCCTTCTCACCCCCTCAAAGGATGCCACGTGTTAGGGCAACACAGGTTTGGGACCACATGGTCAATTTACCCATTTACCCCCATCCCTAACATATAAATAGGGGAGAGCCCATGCATTCTCCCCCAAGTCATCATCCGCATACAAATTGCACACATTGTTCTGGGCATTTTCCACGGATCTTCTCAAGCTTCTCATTCACCACAGTAACATTACCCTTGTAACTTGCATTCTTGGTGTTATCCTAGCTGTAAGAACCCACGCTTAAGAGGAAACCCAGACCCTGAGGCCCTCATGCCTGTGATGGTCTTTCCATTCATATACAAATACTAAAGTGTTGTTGCATTTTTGGAAACCTGATTTCCAGCACCATCAAATTTAGTAATTTTATTAAATATAATTATAAAATATATATTAATATAAAATTGATCTTAATATATTTAAATAATAATTTATTTAAAAATTAATGAATGTACAGGTTCCTAGTTTCTAATAAACCAACCAAATCACTATATGATCCCACAATTTCGTTTTATAATTTATTTTATCTAAGTTCGAGTCCAATCGAACATCGCAGACCAAATGATTCACTGAACCTCACAATCACGTAGGTTGACAATGCATTATTGAGAAGGGTTATTTACATTTGACTATCTTGCATTTAGGTATAATTACAACGTAATCCATTTAAATTAGAAAATTACACTCTAGTCTCTATAAATCTTGTTTGGTATTAGGTTCCCAACGAAATTTGTAGAAGTACAATTATGCCCCTGACGAGTGATGGTTGTATGAGTCTTATATTAAATATATGATCAAAATTATAAAATTATCCCTAAAGTTTACAAATATAAACAAAATAAACCCTACAAATTATGAATTTATCAACAAGTTAGGTGTATTTCTTGAATGACATAACAAAATTCTAACGGTTTTCAGGAATTACAAACGGTTCTCGAAAGTTAGGGATTAAAATGTAATTATTTGATTTAGATGGAGTGTGCCGTGAATTAGGTTTTAATATAGAGGAGTTAGATATAATTATTTATATATAGAATGAGTGAATTAGGTTTTAATATAGAGGATTTAGATATAATTATTTATATATAGAATGATAGAAAATGTCCAAAAACATAACTATCAACTATGTCTATGAAACTATCAACTATGGAGTAAAATCTAATTTACCCCCTTGTGATATTCAAAATGTTTGAAATATCTCCTTAAAAGAAATTTATTTTAATCTAATCCCTCGTGATATTTAAATTCACACCACCTCCCTAATTAATTTTGAGTCTAATTTTTTATTTTTTAAAGCTAAAATGACCTCTTATTTATTAATTAGGTCTAGATTAGTACTAATATTTTTGAATTGCCTACATATTTATCTTTGTCTAAATAATTATTTTTAATTCATTTTTGTTATTTAAAGCAATATTCCATTTTTGTTGTTAAATTTTCAGAAAAATATAAGTTTTTATTGTTATCGAAAAAGATGATGTTTTCATCCCTACTAACTAAAAATAATAAGATAAACTAATAACTCCCACACACTCGTTGCACGTGCAAATAAAAAAAATATTATTATTTAAATTTATTAAAATTAATTTTTATATTCATATATATTCTATAATTATTTTTAATATAGTTATTGAATTATCATAAATTAACGAATAAATAGCATAAAATATGAAGGAAAAGATAAAAATTTTATAAAAAATAAAGAAATTGAGGTGGGATGAGAGAAATAAAAGTTGAAAAGATATTGTTGGAGTGATAAAATAAATAAATAAAGAATGCAAGAGAACAAAATGAATAAATAAATAATAAAAAAAGGTCCAAAAGACCAAAACGGTTAGTATCTTCTCTTGCTTCATATAATAGTATAGATAAAAATAAACTAAAAATAAGAAAGAGAAAAAAAAAAAGAACACAGTTGAAGAAAAAAGTTTGTACTAGGTGGAAAAGAGGAGGAAAAAAAATCAAGATGAGGAAAAAAAATAATTTAAAAAGAGAATAAAATATTTTATATTAAAATAAAAATATTTTAAATATTTTAACACCTAAATATAAGTTACACTCTTAAATCTAGATAGTAAGTTCACATGCCATTATTAAGGAGATTATTTGAGATTTATTTAAAATGATAAAGAATCTAACTGGAATAAAATTAATTTAAAAAGGTATTTTAAATATTTTAAATAATATAAGAGGATAAATTAAATTTTACTCATCAACTATGTCTATACATAAACTCGTAAAGATCATCCAAAAAAAAAAAACAAATAAAAAGAAGAAAAAATCTTAAATGGTCCAAAAAGATGTACGATGAACAGGCTGTAAGAGATTGTCCTTCTTTTTTTGTTTTTTGTTTCTTTATTTTAACAACAGAGATGGTCACTTTTTTTTTTCTATTAAAATGCATGTGAATAACAAGTTGCAACTAATTTCCGGACGAAAATCAATTTCTTTGTCTCAGAATCAATTTTACCTCAGAAAACGAAAACTAGTAATATAAGTTAGGGCAAGTTACATCCACCACTCCTGAGGTTAGGCCTAATTACAAGTCGATCCCTATTCTTTTAAATATTACAATATAGTCCCTAAGCCTTGTTAATTTGTTAATTTTTGTATACTTTTAGAGACGATTTTGCATTTTTGGTCATACATTATATGTAACACTCACAAAACCTTCAGAGATATAACTGTACTTTTGCAAAACTCGTTAATGGACCTCACACAAAGCAAGGAATATAGGGACTATAATGTAATATTTAAAAGAATAAGGATCAACTTGTAATTTAGGTCTAACCTCAGGGATGATGGATGTAATTTGCCCTATACATTATAACATCACGTGTTAGATTCAGGTCTGTCATACATCACACACTAAAATATAGAAATCATTTGGGCCTACACATTTAATAGAGGCCAGTCGTCTTGAAAAGTAAATCCACGTTTCTGAATGATTATGGGCCAATTTCTTTGTCTCAGAATCAATTTTCCCTCAGAAAACGAAAACTAGTAATATAAGTTATAACATCGCGTGTTAGATTTAGGCTTGTCATACATCACACACTAAAATATAGAAATCATTTGGGCCTACACATTTAATAGAGGCCACCCACCTTAAAAAGTAAATCCACGTTTTTGAATGATTATGGGCCAAAACATGCATGTTACAAACATGTATGTCGGTACGTATGTGTATACTTTAGACGATTTTTAAAAAATAATATTTATTAAAAAAAATAAATTCATAATATCGGAATAAATTAAGATTTTATTATAATTCATGTCTGTGTATACGCAAGATTTTAATTTTTTTAAAAAAATTTATTCTTCTTCGCATGAAGCATGCATGAGGCATAATATTTTACTTTATTTTTATCGCCTCGCGTATGCTTAACACGAGTTTTAACAATTTTCTATTTCTTTTTTTAAATTTTCTTGGCCTGGCAAATGCTTCACGCGAGGCCCTATTTTAATTTTTTTTCTTTTTTCTAAATTTTGTTAACCTAGTGGGTGAAAACCGCCAGGTCATTATTTTAATATTTTTTTAAAAAAAATTTGAAACCAGATCTCAAACCGCCCCTCCTCCCAACGCACACACATATCCGTCTCTCATCCTGCCTCTCTTCGTCTTCTTCCCAGCTTTGCTGATGCCGCTACTGCAGGCTGTCGCCCAAGCTCACCGCCCATGGCTGCCACCCGTGGAAGAAAGTTTTTTTTTTTAATTTTTTTATTTTCTTTGTTATGGTATTTTATTAAATTTTTTCATTATTTGGTTTAGTAATTAAATTAGTTTTGATTTCATCTATTATTTTATACTTTGTTAAATTATTCGATTATTTAGTTAAATTAATGTGACGGCAACATAGCTGATGAGAAATTATTTAGTTAAATTAGCTAATTTAGTTATTTAGTTAAATTAATTCTAATTTTACAATTTAGTTAAATTAGTTTAATTATATGATTAAATTAGTTTTAATTTATTATTTAATTAATTTTGTATGAATTAATTAGGTAAATTAGCATGAATTAATTAATCATTTGAAACTACTTATACAAGGGATTGATTTCTTTTATTTTCCGTCTCGAATTATTTTAATAATTTGGTGGGGTCTGATCCAAGATGGCAAACTCCAACACTTTATAATTTATTTAGGTGGGGAAACGGGGATCAAAAGCTCGGGCGAGGGTCGCCGGAGTGGATGGGTTGTACTTGCTAGGAACAAACACAATAAAAACGTCAGAAGGCCAAGCTGGGGGAATGGGGGTTAGACCCAGTTTGACTCTCCGACGCCCAAGTTAGTTTACAGGTGATGGAGAAGATGAAAGTAAAACAGAGCTTAAATGTGTGAAGCTTGCTTATAGAGTATTGAGTGATCTTAAGTATTTATAGTTGAGGGTCAGGGCCCTTTTGATAATTGTCACCAAGTGGCCATGTGTTGTTGTCGCCCTAGACACGTGGCGTAATGAGGAGCCTTTGAAAAGAACTTCCTACAAAAGCCTGTCAAAAGGTTGTGTTAGGAATAGTGCCCTAGAAAGCCGATTGGACGTAATCTGCTTTGGGACTTTTCTTGTATCACAGACAATCTTTGAATAATATACGATTGATTATAGGCAAACACTTCTTTATATGCCAATACGTGTTTTGTGTGTTTCCATTACGTGCGCATGTATGAGAACTCCCCTAATCCTGATGACTTTAGGACTCTACCATTTAGGTGAAATGGTTCATGAAACGAGCCCTATATCACATAAGTCATGATTAGTAAAAATACTCCAAGCCGATGAGTCCTACAGACAGTGGGAGTGTCAACCTGACTCCTCTAAGGCTTGCTTGTGGGATCACGCCCTTAAGAAGGACCACCTTGTTTCATGGAGGTGCAAAGTGTATAGTTGATACGTGCGTGATACATGAGGGTGCTTACTTTAATAAGTAAGTTCACTGAGGTGCCCCGTGTGAGAACATTCCTAAATGGGAAAGGAAGTTTCTATTTCAGGAAATGGAAACTTCCAGATTAGGAAATATCTCACGAGTCATTGATGTGATTAATTGATCCTTAGACTTGAGGTTCCATGTTACTTTATGAGTTAACTATGTAGTCTTTGGTATAAGCTTTAAAGGGTGTCGCCTTAGACAACTGATTCAAGGCTTATGATGGGACTGCACAAGTGACTCATGAAAGTGAATGAGAATCAAGAAAGGACCTACACTTGCATTTGCAAGGTGATCTCTTATTGTGTAAGTCATTCATATGCCATATGGAGTCCTTGGCCAAGGCAGTAGATCAAGACATCAAGAAAAGGGTTTCTTGGATTGAGATCAAATGGATATGAAATGCACTTAGCTTTAAGACCAGATTATTAGGGTTCTAATTATTCCCTTACCCTAGATCATGGTTGAGAGATAGTAAGTAGGAGGATTGTATCTCACATGAATCAATGACTTAAAGGTTCTGTCGAATCCGAACATTCCAATTCAGCTAGGGGTTAAACACCTGTTGCTAGACTATGGTCGTTTAATCTGTGGACTGATTAATTAATTAGTGAATTAATTAATTAGGGTCACTGCTAATTGAATTGAGAACCTAGAGGGTCACACACAATAACTTGGTTACATGAGTTGAGGCTTTAAAATGATTAAACGAGTTAATCAAGCCAAGAGGGTTCCACACGTGTGAAACCACACGTGTGGCTCACGTGAGTGACACGTGTCATTGTGACACGTGTCACACACGTGTATAAATATATGTGTATATTTATTTATGTATTAAATAATTAATGTGATTAATTATTTAATAGACTTTGGTTTAATTTTGAATTAAAAAGAAAGTCTTATTTTGGAGAAAAATAATCTAGTTAATTAATTATGAATTAATTAATTAGATAAAATAAGTTATTTATTTTAAATAAATAAAGTATAAAATTATCCAAAAATAGTTTGGATATTTTTAGCTCTCTTGAAAGTTGATTTGAATTAGAATTCAAAGTCAAAGTCAAAATTACTTGATGATCAAGTAATAGGAGAGAGAGAGACCAAAATCCTAGCCCATGAAGGACTAGGAATTTCGTCCCTCCCCTTTCTTATATATATGGGAGCTCATGCTCCCCTTTAGAGCTAATAGACAATTCTTGGTTCATGTGTTGAACACCTTCCTTTCTCCAAGATAAAATAAAACCCTAGGTTAAGCGTAAACACTAACTAGAGAACTAGCATCCTTACTAGTTAGATTGTAGCCAAGTTGGTGGACTATCTCTAGAGACTTCAAGTTAGAAGTTTTGAAGATTCGAGCTTTACCAAAAGTGGGGATTAAGCAAAAACGATCAGAAGGGATGATGAAACGATTCTGAACCCGACGTGAAGCGAATGAAAAAATCGAACCAAAGAAGATGGCGAAAACCGTTCGTCCATATCCTGAATGATGAATTTTTTCACGAGGGTTTTGTGACTGGCAGTTTTCTACTTTCGCAAAACTATTTTCGAAGGGAGTTTCAATCCTGCTTTTCTCGTTTCATGTTTCTTTCTTTATGTTATATTGTTAAGAACATCTCTAACATGAATTGAATCTAGGTTGGTGTGGATTGTTATCCCGACAATGGATTCTGAAGTAGAAAGAGACTTTCGAGGGACGGGTTGTCAAGCCGCGAGAAGAGCGTTCTTGGGTGGCTTGAAACGCTTCAAGAAAGAATAAAAGAAAAGTAAGTTTTCTATCTCTACGAATTTGGTTACACGATTGCGAGTCCAAGATCCTTTTGTTGGAAAATTTTTTAAATTCCGCTGCTTTCTGATTCGTGTTTTCCAACAAGTGGTATCAGAGCCACCTCGTTAATCGTGTTTCTGATTCGTCTCAATTATTCTGAATTTGGTAGAAATTCTTAGGCTTAGATGCGAATTAGGTATTCATGAGTTCTTTTAGAAAGCCTGAATTACGAAACTGTAATTTTTCCTGAATTTCTGAAACTGTTTTCTTAAATTGTGTTTTTGAAAACCTTTTTGATTGAAATATGTTTAAATCGAATTTTTTAATTTTGGATTGAATTGGTTTTGAGAAACCTGGACACGAAACGGAACACGAAAAGGACGAGCCTAGGCGTGCTAGCACGTCGCACGCCCTGGCCCGCCGCTGCCGCCCAGCCCGTCCCGCAACCGCGCGGGACGCCTGCCCAGCCCGCCTAGTCGCGGCGGGCGCTGCTGCGCGAAAGTGCCTCGCGCGGCTAGGCCCCTTTTCGGGCCCGTTTTCGTGTTTCGTATTTTTGTGTTTTCGATCCGTAAAATCCTGATTTAAATTTTATTTTAATTTTATCTTTTAAAATCAGTTTTGCTAAAATAAAATTATTTTAAAATTTTGATTAAATTGGGATTTTTGAGAAATTAACCGATTTAAATTTTGGAAAAATTACAATCTTTATTTTCTGAAAATAATGAAAGAATAAAATTATTAATTTTGGAAATTAATTGGAATTTTATTGGTTTGTTGTTTTTCGGGTTTTATTGAAAAGGCTCTTGAACAAGAATTGCATCTAAGTCGTGTTTTAAGTCATTAGGACTTGAAACGAGAATTTTAATTTATTGGCTAAATTTAAATTCTCGCAAAAGCATGTTAGGTGATCATGGGTTTAGATCTATGTATGGTTTTAATTTATGCACATGGATGGTTTAAATTGGGGTTGGAGCCCTATAGTTGCGTTTTTCAATTGAGGTTGGAGCCTCACTTATGTGCGTACTGTTATGTGATTTATTATGTGGCTTTCCATATTATTGTTTTTGAGGCCGGGGTATGCCCCGTGTAATTGTCTAAGGCCAATATGAAGATTGAGCCTTATTACTTTATGTCTTTTTCTTTTTATTGTAATTTGAGAGTAGAGATAGGTGGTGAGGTTTTATTTTCATTTTGGAGACAATGCACCCATGCAGTAAGATGGACCACATTCAAGTAACAAGGAGGCCATAAGTGAAGACCCCTCAAAATGTTAGGGAGGGGAATCTCAATTGTTAAATGTAATAGAGATAGGGCTCGTATTTTGTTACCGCTTTCCCTTATGTGATTTAAACTGTTTATGTGGCATGTATTTTAGAACTTGTGATTGTGGAGTGGCTCCCACATATCACGCATAAGATAGGTAGAACCCATGATCATTACATGTTAGTATCATGCTAGGACATGTTATCTGTTTATGTGCTTGTTTGATATGCATTTAAGTGTACTTGCATTAATCAAGACTAATAAAATTGGATAACATATATGTTGGTGAGGTCGAACCGGACAACTCTCCGGTTGATTCGAAAATTCCCATTAAATATTAAGCTAATTTCGAACAAATAGGTGTTTAATTCGAGATGCAAATTTTGAATTAAATTCCTAGCATTCCATCAATAGGTTTTAAGTTTAGTAAGTAAAGCTAGTTATTGTCCGCGAGTCGTGGGATAGCTAGTGGAGCTTATTAGTTCTTAGTTACCTAATTAATCATTTTAAATGGTCAATATTTCGCGGTCAATTTTAGCAAGGGCGATGTCCGCGAGTCGTGGGTCGTTCGAACTAAGTTTTGGTCATGATCTTATGATTGATGGGTCTAGCTTAACGCCTAAGTAAATATGGATGTCGCACGAGTCGTGGGTCCATATTGAAAGATAGGTGATGCAAAAACAATTACTAAGAATTCTAAAGATGTTAGAATTGGTAAGTTGTACCTACCTAGGGTTCTTACTTAGAATGTCCGCGAGTCGTGGGTTCGAGGTAAAATGCCTAGGATCTTAGTACCCATTGGGAAACGTGTTCCTCTTAGATCTTTGGGAATTATAGATCTTTGAAAAACAGTGGGAGCTACATTAGATTAAAGACCTTATCTTTTGTATATCGTTATAATTCAGCATGCCCACATTTTCTCTGCTTAGCATTTAGGTTGTAGTTCTGTGATTCTCTACAATATGAAGTGCAAACCCATTCGTATCCATCCTTAAGTCAAATAAGTTGACTAAGTCCTGACTAACTCTAAATGGCTTCGGATCCTAAAATTCATTTTAGAATCCGACTAGAGAAAGGCGTTCTCTAAAGGGCGAAGTTTTCAATTGTGAAAAGTCGACCCGGGCCAAAAGAGAAGCAATCTGAGGTGAATGGATTTTTCCAAACCACTTAAAAGCAATTGAACCACCTCATAAAAATGTTACAAGGTATAACATTATGGAATTATTCAATATTCTAAATGAGGAAACAAGTGCACACGAACAAGGTCTAAAGATCTTATTTGAAGATCTTATGGTCTCGATCATCAACTGAGAAAAGAGTTCTCAATGCACTGATGGCTTACATTGCTTCGACTATCATTCAAACCCTTTATGCTCAACTAGAATGATGCTAATGTAGCATAGTTAATCATTTAAGTTGATAATGGTTGAGAGCATCCTTAAGAAGGAATAAAAGGTTGAGATGGTTAATTCTTCTTCTAAAACTCCCTAAGTTAAAGGCTTGAAGGCCTAAATAAGAAGAAACCCTTAAGAGCCCAACGGAGGGGCATGTAAGGGGTACGCCCAAAAGACACTAGAGATCAAATAGGACGTTTGCTTCTATGGTAGCAAATAAGGACTTTGAAAGGGAACTGCAAAGAGTATGAGTACTTTGAAATGTTACCTCGTTTAGTAATTCTACTAGGAATAGAATTTACTAGTCTTAAGTCAATTCTGCATAAGTCGTTGTGCAAAGACTCAAGGCACTAATGTTCTGAACATACAACGAGATAACAAAAGTAAGTGAGATGACAAAGCTTCGAATTACTTTGGAACGTTGAGATATAAAAGGATTAGCAAGTCAGACACCTTAGGATCATTCTATGAAAATGAACCTATAGTGTTGACTTCCTGTGAATCCTGTCATGAGGGAAGCGTTCCTGAATCCCGTTTATAAGAAACGTGGAACGTTCCAAAATTATAGTGGATTTCGATCCGTGCTGATGAGTGTAAGATGCTTAATGTAAGCACTAGATACAATCGTCAGTTTAATCATTATGAATGAATGTACTTGTTAAAGTACAAATTCGAAACTTATATGAAATTCTTAGAATTTCGAAAGGAGGTTAGGAACCGAAGTAGTCATAAGTTATAGGTAAATCGATATGATCGAGATAGCCAATATCTTAGCAACTAATTCCTTACTCATCTTAGAGATAATAGGATTATCTCTCAGTAAACTAATTCGAGAACACCTTAGTGTTTCCGAATGAGGGAATGAAATCTAATGCAACATGGTCCATTCCTAGCAAGCTTTACTGACTTATAATCATTCTAGGAATAAACTCCCAGAATATGCAGTTAGAGATTTTGAATTTAGTACCTTCCAAAATCAGTCCTTTAGTTGCACTATGCAATGTGGCATATTAAATTCCCTAATTATTCTTATCCAAGAATTTAGTAGAATCCTCTTAAGTGAAGAGGATAGTGGGAGATAAGTTTGAAATGAGTTCAAGTTTATACAACGATATTGAATATTATTTCTGCAATTCCCTTAGACAAAGATTGTTTGTCTCAAGGAATGTATCTTTCTCAAGGAATCGTTCCTATAGAAGAAGAAAGACAAGCAAGCAGTCCTCAAAGAAATTTAAGGATAAATATCCACGCCACATATAGAAGAAACGAGCCCATCTGATAAAATTTAGCCAAATTTTAGAGTATGTACACGTGTGAAACCCTTCTCTTAAGACGTGTTTAGAACGCGTTCCTAGATAGCCAAGGAATTACTTGAAGAGGAGACACTGTCAGATTTGGAATCTGAGTAGTGTAAGCAAGCCTTGAAATCCAATATGGATTCCATATACTCAAACCAAGTTTTGACCTTGGTTGATCCACCTGATAGGATCAAGCTCGTGGAGCTTCGAGTAAATGGAAAGCATTACAACCTTCTTGACGATTGAAATGCAAAAGTCCATTTGGATTATGTTTACCACATCCTCATATTCTGACTATGAGATATGATAAATGAATATGAGAACTATCTTGTTCAATATAAGATTGAAAGAGACTGAAATAAGGTATTTCTATAAATCTCATATTCAGTGGGAGTATGCATAAGGTATGCAAATCCCTAAAGTCAATTTGTGGATTGATAAAGGCTTCTAGGAGTTAGATAATTCGATTCCACAGTCAAATCGTTTGACACAGATAGAAGTCGAATAAGTCTCAGAGTGTACATACGAAAGTTAGTGATGTAAGAGTCAATTTTGGTTCTTTAGAAGACGATGTCCTTCTCATTAGGAATGTCAAGGATGACGTGAAAGTTACCAATTCTTGTTTAAGAAACAATTTGACATGAAAGATCTTGGTGATTATCCTATATTCTCGACATTCAGATCTATAGAAGATAGATCTAAGAGAATAAAAGGATTATCACAAAATGAGTACATAACCACGGTACTAAAAGGAGTTTAGTATGGACAATGGAACGTCTCTTTTGAAGAGTATGTGTCCTAAGATAAACTTTGAGAAAGTTACAATGTCCAAAATCCCTTTAAGTGAAAGGGTGCATAATGTATGAAAAGTTATAAATTAGATATGGCACAACACTAAGCGTAGTAGGCCGAATCTAATATGACCTCAGAGAAGGTCATTAGATCTCTGTAAAGGATGTCCTCAGAGTACTTGAGAAGAAATGAGGATATGTATTAGTTTACAGAGCCCAAAAGATCTTGTTGCTAGAAGGATATTTGATGTAACCGTTCATCAATCATGGATGATTATGAAATCATTGCAAGGATACAACTTCTACCAGAATGGTAATGCAATGTGTTGGAAAGGGTTCCAAGGACGGACATTGCAAAACTCGACTGTCGTAGTTGAGAACTCAGTCGTATTATATAACGCTAAGTTAAGTGTTTGGGTAAGAAACTCCATATAACCAGTTAGATGAAGTTCCTAGCATGAAACAACTCCTTTATCATATTGTATGATAAAATGGATGGTTGCTCAAGTAAGAGAACCAAGACCTCACCAAGAGACTGAACACGTGATTACGAATCACTTTATAAGGAAAAGGTATTTCCTAAGAGATGTGTAAACAAGAGGGTCACATCAGCAGAGAATATAGCAGATCCACTTTGGAAACGCCCAAAGTCAATAGGCTCTCAAAGTGCATCTTGAGAAGATGGGACTTAGAATACCTAAATGGCTTTTACGGGCAAGTGGGAGATTGTTAGGAATAGTGCCCTAGAAAGCCGATTCGACGTAATCTGCTTTGGGACTTTTCTTGTATCACAGACAATCTTTGAATAATATACGATTGATTATAGGCAAACACTTCTTTATATGCCAATACGTGTTTTGTGTGTTTCCATTACGTGCGCATGTATGAGAACTCCCCTAATCCTGATGACTTTAGGACTCTACCATTTAGGTGAAATGGTTCATGAAACGAGCCCTATATCACATAAGTCATGATTAGTAAAAATACTCCAAGCCGATGAGTCCTACAGACAGTGGGAGTGTCAACCTGACTCCTCTAAGGCTTGCTTGTGGGATCACGCCCTTAAGAAGGACCACCTTGTTTCATGGAGGTGCAAAGTGTATAGTTGATACGTGCGTGATACATGAGGGTGCTTACTTTAATAAGTAAGTTCACTGAGGTGCCCCGTGTGAGAACATTCCTAAATGGGAAAGGAAGTTTCTATTTCAGGAAATGGAAACTTCCAGATTAGGAAATATCTCACGAGTCATTGATGTGATTAATTGATCCTTAGACTTGAGGTTCCATGTTACTTTATGAGTTAACTATGTAGTCTTTGGTATAAGCTTTAAAGGGTGTCGCCTTAGACAACTGATTCAAGGCTTATGCTGGGACTGCACAAGTGACTCATGAAAGTGAATGAGAATCAAGAAAGGACCTACACTTGCATTTGCAAGGTGATCTCTTATTGTGTAAGTCATTCATATGCCATATGGAGTCCTTGGCCAAGGCAGTAGATCAAGACATCAAGAAAAGGGTTTCTTGGATTGAGATCAAACGGATATGAAATGCACTTAGCTTTAAGACCAGATTATTAGGGTTCTAATTATTCCCTTACCCTAGATCATGGTTGAGAGATAGTAAGTAGGAGGATTGTATCTCACATGAATCAATGACTTAAAGGTTCTGTCGAATCCGAACATTCCAATTCAGCTAGGGGTTAAACACCTGTTGCTAGACTATGGTCGTTTAATCTGTGGACTGATTAATTAATTAGTGAATTAATTAATTAGGGTCACTGCTAATTGAATTGAGAACCTAGAGGGTCACACACAACAACTTGGTTACATGAGTTGAGGCTTTAAAATGATTAAACGAGTTAATCAAGCCAAGAGGGTTCCACACGTGTGAAACCACACGTGTGGCTCACGTGAGTGACACGTGTCATTGTGACACGTGTCACACACGTGTATAAATATATGTGTATATTTATTTATGTATTAAACAATTAATGTGATTAATTATTTAATAGACTTTGGTTTAATTTTGAATTAAAAAGAAAGTCTTATTTTGGAGAAAAATAATCTAGTTAATTAATTATGAATTAATTAATTAGATAAAATAAGTTATTTATTTTAAATAAATAAAGTATAAAATTATCCAAAAATAGTTTGGATATTTTTAGCTCTCTTGAAAGTTGATTTGAATTAGAATTCAAAGTCAAAGTCAAAATTACTTGATGATCAAGTAATAGGAGAGAGAGAGACCAAAATCCTAGCCCATTAAGGACTAGGAATTTCGTCCCTCCCCTTTCTTATATATATGGGAGCTCATGCTCCCCTTTAGAGCTAATAGACAATTCTTGGTTCATGTGTTGAACACCTTCCTTTCTCCAAGATAAAATAAAACCCTAGGTTAAGCGTAAACACTAACTAGAGAACTAGCATCCTTACTAGTTAGATTGTAGCCAAGTTGGTGGACTATCTCTAGAGACTTCAAGTTAGAAGTTTTGAAGATTCGAGCTTTACCAAAAGTGGGGATTAAGCAAAAACGATCAGAAGGGATGATGAAACGATTCTGAACCCGACGTGAAGCGAATGAAAAAATCGAACCAAAGAAGATGGCGAAAACCGTTCGTCCATATCCTGAATGATGAATTTTTTCACGAGGGTTTTGTGACTGGCAGTTTTCTACTTTCGCAAAACTATTTTCGAAGGGAGTTTCAATCCTGCTTTTCTCGTTTCATGTTTCTTTCTTTATGTTATATTGTTAAGAACATCTCTAACATGAATTGAATCTAGGTTGGTGTGGATTGTTATCCCGACAATGGATTCTGAAGTAGAAAGAGACTTTCGAGGGACGGGTTGTCAAGCCGCGAGAAGAGCGTTCTTGGGTGGCTTGAAACGCTTCAAGAAAGAATAAAAGAAAAGTAAGTTTTCTATCTCTACGAATTTGGTTACACGATTGCGAGTCCAAGATCCTTTTGTTGGAAAATTTTTTAAATTCCGCTGCTTTCTGATTCGTGTTTTCCAACAGGTTGGTGGCGGGTAACAGTGGCAGGTGCACGTTGATGTACTTGTTTGTCAGTGAGCATTACTGCGTTGTTACCGAGGGCCAAGCACGCTCAGTTTTGGTATGAGCTTTGGGGCTCGCAGGTCCGAGGGGACGTCTGGGCCCAAAAGAGGTAAGACGAGTAGCTTCGCCTTTTCAGTGATGAGCTAAACCTCGAGAGGGAACCCTGAGGCACCCTCCTGGCCCACCTTGTAGTTGTATTACCGGCCCTATAGTTCCGCTCGAGGAAGAGGCTGGGACTTTCTTCTAAGATGAAGCGGATGGTCACTCGAGGGTAACGGCTGGCCCTCGATGGCCCTCGAGGGGAAGACTGAGATATAGTCTCTGATGTGTCTTGGTGTCATGCTTTGATTGGTCCACGTGGCGCATACATGGCTAGAGTGTATTTTGGCTGTTCTCCTCTCGCGCGACCTGAAGCAAATGAAACCCCTTAAACTTATAAATGACTTCCTTTGCTCTTTCTAGATACTGCACCATGGTGGCTTCTCGAGCTTCATATGTTCCTTCAATATGGCTCGCGATTAGTTGTGAATCAACATAAGCTGTGATTCGAGAGGCTCCGTTTTTAAGGCAATTTTTAGCCCTTGGATGAGGGCCTCATATTCCGCCTCATTGTTGGTAACTTGAAAGTCTAGCCTGATTGCAAAGTCTATTTCAATTCCATCGGGGTCTCTGAAGGTCACCCCTGCTCCTGCCCCTTGAGAGGTCGAGGAACCATCTGTGTGCAGGATCCACAAACCATCGCTTCCTAAAGGCATAGGCTCCAGGCCAAAGTGTTCCACTAACAGGTCTGCCACCAGCTGGGCTTGAATGGCTGTCCTTGGCTCGAAGCTGATACCGAATTGGCTAAGCTCAACTGTCCATTTAATCAATCTTCCTGAAACATCAGGCTTTGACAAGATCTGTCGCAGCAATTGGTCTGTAAGTACTGTGATGGAGTGCGCTTGAAAATATGGCCTCAGCCTCCGCGATGCGTTTACAAGGGTGAAAGCGAACTTCTCTATTTCCAAGTACCTCTTTTTAGCGCCTTATAAAGTCTTGCTCAAATAGTAGACGAGCAGGTGTTTGCGATCGCGTACTGCCACAAGGACCGCTCTCGTTGCATCCGTACAAACCGAGAGGTAGATGAAGAGGTTTTCACTCTCGATCAGTTTTGTTAACAATGGTGCGTATGAGAGGTAAGCCTTCATAACCTGCAATGCTTACTCACACTCCTCAGTCCAGGTAAAGTTCCTGGCATTACCCAGAATTTTGAAGAATGGCAAATTTCGATCCGCCGAGCGAGATATAAATCAGTTCAGGGAGATTATCTTTCCCACTAAGACCTGTACTTCCCTAACATTCCGAGGGGAGGGGATTTCCATGATGGCTTTGATCTTCTCAGGATTAGCCTCAATTCCACGTTGGCTGACCACATATCCCAAAAACTTGCCCCCTCGAACTCCAAACGTGCATTTGGAGGATTCAATTTCATGCCATACTAGCCAAAATGTCAAAAGCTCGCCTCAGGTCTTCCAGATGAGAGTGTTGCAGCTCGCTTTTGACGATCATGTCATCCACGTAGACTTCCATTGATCCCCCTATTTCTCTCTCAAACATCTTGTTAACAAGGCGCTAGTACGTAGCATCGACGTTCTTTAATCCAAAGGGCATAACTAAGAAATAGTAAACCCCCATATGCACCACAAATGATATTTTCGGGCGATCCTCGGGAGCCATGAAGATCTGGTAATATCCCTGGAACGCATCCATCATGCTCATTAACTCGTAACCAGCAGTAGAGTCCTCCACTAGTTGGTCTATCCGAGGCAGAGGGTAAGGGTCTTTGGGACAAGCCTTGTTGAGATCCATGAAATCATTGCACATTCGCCACTTGTTGGTGCTTTTGGGCATGAGAACAACATTGCATAGCCATTCTGGGTATAAGATCTCTTCAATGCTTCTAGGAGCTTGTTCACTTCTTCCTCAATGATTTTCCTTCTGAATTCGTAAGCGTCTCTCTTCTTCTGCTTGATGGGCTTGAAGGTAGGATCCATGTTGAGCCTGTGAAATATGACGCTAGGATCAATCCCAGTGAGATCTGACGCTTTCCATGTGAAGACATCAATGTTTTTGTAACGCCCCAGCTCTCGGGCTTTCAGGTAAGTACACCTCGTGTGGGTTTTGAGAGTTAGGAATTATTTTAATGCTTTCAATTACGAATTCTACCCTTCATGATATATTTTATAAAATTCTATTTTAAGTTTTATATGAAATCTATATCAATTTGAGAATTATTTGCACGTATTGGTTACGATTGTTACGTGAATAAATTGCCGAACGTGACTTAATTGCTTATGTGTCTTTAAATGATCATTCTTCTAAAACATGAGGACTAAATTGCATGATCATTTCATTGGATTAAAGTGATCAATTTTCATGAAATGGAACTTAATTGCTTTATTTGATAAGTTGAGGGACCTTATTACAAATTGGATCATTTCATCAAATTCAAGAGATAAATCACGTAAAAACTTCTTCTTCCTTCCATTTTCATTTCATATCAAAATCTCAACAATCTTGTTCCCTTATTCTTCTTCATCACGAGACACAACCAAGAAGGAGGAAGAAGAGAATTCCATCATCTTCAAGTTACCTTCCATCAAATTGCATATTTTGAATCAAGCATCTCATCTCATCTCTTTTCCCTTCCTTTCAAGGTAGATGTTAGCTATTTGTATGATTTCTTGGTGATCTTGAGTGAAGCTAGGGTTTTGGATTTGATAGAGTAACTTGTGCTTTGGTTGATGAAAGTATGATTAGGAGCTATGAGATTGAATTTGGGCAAGAATTCATGAAGTTTATGGGCTTGGATGATAAAATTATATATGGGTTTGAAAGTGAAGATTCTTGATGATTAAGTATGATTTAAGTGTTTATATTGGATTGTATTGCACTTTGAGCATGTATGCATGTTAGTTTCCAGAATTCTTGCATTTAGAACTTGAATTATAATGATTTTGATAGAATTGGAGATTGGTTCGTGCATGCTCTGTTTTTTGCCCTGTTTCTGCCGCATATGCATAACGGGAACGACCCTTCCCGTCCCAGTTCATTCTGGGAACGGCTGTTCCCACCCCTGACAGATTTAGGGTGCGAGACTGGGAACGAACCTTCCTAGTTTTGGCTTACAGCCGCAACGACAGTTCCCAGCCCAAAAACCTTACAGACGCACGGGGATTAAATCGGTGAGCCGGGAACGGTCCTTCCCATTCCATGTTCAAACTCGGAACAACCGGTCCCATGCTCCAGGGGATTTTGTGAATTTTCTCCATAAAAATTGATTTTCCAAATCCGTTTCTAAGGCCATAAATGATCGATACGTGTTATTATATGCTCATTTTATGTATGAAAATGATCATGACACTCTGTAATTGCCAATGCACATTATATTGCTTTGTGGTTACGCCGTTCATCTTAATTGGTTCATTTGAGTCGTGTCTCACGTACACACTTGTCTTTCTTACACAGACCAGCTTCCTGGTGACGAGGAGCAGGCTCCGTAGGCTGTATCCTTGCTCTTATTTTGGTTGTACAGGTGAGGTTTAATTTCTAGATATATAGAAACCCTACAACCCTTATGTGAACTTTTCGGCCAAAATGTATATATATCTAAGCTCTTTAAAACCTCAAATGATTGTAATGAAATGACCATTTTTGCGAGTATATTGTACTACACTATGGGCCCGAGGGTGGTGTATTGAGCCAACCGGGAAAGCAAGGGCTGACGGGTAACTCTTGCACTATTCTCACCATTTTGGGATGACCCCTGAATCCACCAGGAGGTTTGGTGGAGGAAGGAATCTCGGGCATGGGATTCATGTACCCGATGTTCACCATGACTGGATTGTTGGGCCTTGCAAACCCACCATCACCCGGAGGAAAAAGGGTTCATGAAATTGCTAATTGATTGCACTATAAATACTTACGTGACCACTTAACCAATTAAAACTCTCTTGATTGTTCACTGTTGGAGTAAAGGTTGGAGAATTGCCCTCACTCGCCGGGCCACTGATTGCATGAAATTGATTAAATTGTTAAACTTGATAGTTGTAATCTCGGGTGATGGTTTATATTGTTATTGAACTTATATTTTTATTTTACTAAAACTTTACCCGAGGTTATAACTTGTGTGGTAATTGCGCTTTTATGTATCTATACCCCTCACTCAGTCTTTCATAAATTGACGCCTCCACCTTTCAGGTTCTTGCAGGAGCGTGCTATGCGGGAATTAGAGTCAAGTCTTACCTTTAATTTGGGTCTAGCGCACTACACCTTCATATCATTGTTGCATATTGATATTTATAATATTTTGGATACTTCTAGTGTACTTATGAAGTGATCTTGTTATTTTGGTGATTATTGTACATATATGGTATTGACTACACCTATTGGATAGTATGAACTTTTGATGTAAATATTCTGGCTTAATGATGATGGTATGCTTCCGCTGATTTACCTTGTGCATTTTATATGGTTTCGGAGTTAGTCCCGCCTAGCTAGGATGGTTTATTCTATTGTCACCCGTTCGCTATACGTTTAGTTTATGTACGGATTTTCCATTTCGTATGTGGACTGAACTATAGTGCGGGGGATGTGGCATCCTAGTGTGTCGGGTGCTACATCTTAAGGTGGTATCAGAGCCCGGTTGCAAAACCGGGTCTCTAGTGTCGTGTCTTGTGAGTCTAGGTCGCACGACATCAGAATTAATTGTCAACTTGAGAGTATTGCATCTTTACTTGAAATTTTTTGAATTATTTGAACTACTTGATTACTTGAATTATGTGATTTATTTGTATAATGAGATTTAATTGCACTCATTTGCACTTATTAATTCAACATGCATATCCAGTGTCTTGATTTTAGGATGCCTAGAGGTCGCCCTCGTCGTGAGCACTCTCTAGGTCATAGGCACCATCGCCGTGATCGTTCTCCTCCACCTCCACCCCCTCAGGCTCAGCCACAGGACTTCTTAAATGCAGTGGTTCACTTGATTGATCAGAGGATGAAGGAGTATGTTCCTCCAGCACCACCAGTACCACCACCACAACCGGGATCACAAATTTCTGCTATTTTTAGGGAATTTCAGAATCAACGCCCTCCTAAGTTCTTTAAAGGAAATGATATTCAGGCGGAGCAGTGGTTGAAAGAAGTTGAGAGAATTTGGGAGCTTATTCCATTTAACTCTCAAGAGAAGGCCCGGTGTACCATTTCTTTAATATAGGGTGAGGCCTATTCTTGGTGGGAGAGTACAAGGATCATCTTGGATGCCACCGGGGAGGAAGTCACTTGGGAGGTATTCACCCGAGAATTTAAGAACAAGTTCATTCCTCCATCTTCTCGTACTCGCAGATTGAAGGAATTTACCGAGCTGAAGCAAGGAGGGAGGTCTGTTGCTCAGTATATATCAGAGTTTGAGAGTTTATCTCGCTATGCACCCAATATAACGAGTGATGATTTTCACAAGGCCATGCAATTTGTTCAGGGGCTCAGACTGGACATACAGGGAGCGATTGAAGCAGACAACACGAGTACCTGGGTCAAAGCTACTACTAAGGCTTTGAAGGTTGAGGACGCCGTAAATGCCAGGAGATCTACTTACCGTTCAGGCTCAGGATTCGGATCGGGTTCTAGAGGTTCCGGCTCGGGTTCTAGCGTCGGGAAGAGGCCTGTGACTTATTCATCTCCACCACCACCTAAAGGGCCTTGGAAGAAGTCCCGACCCTCGGGATTGGTTCAGAAAGCTCCTCCTGTACCAGCTTTGCCACCACCTCCTGGGAAGCCCGAATGTACTTATTGTGGGTTATCTACACATACCTACGAGGGCTGCAGACGTCGCTTAGGCTTATGTTTGATTTATGGAAGCGTGGAGCACATGGTAGATGGATGTCCAGATCGTCCAGATACGCTGCTTGGGGGTCAGAGGCCACTTATCAGGGCTCGGGCTTATGCTTTAGACGGAGAGGAACAGGATGCTGATATTGATCCCACCGCGGTAGTTGAAGGTACTATATACATACATGGCATGGACATTCATACTTTATTTGATCCGGCAGCTACACACTCCTTTCTTTCGAGTGATATATCTATTACTTTGCCTTTTCCTGTTACTCGTTCTTCTGCATGTTATGTGGTTAGTTCTCCGTTTGGTAGTGGTATAGAAACTAATCGGGTGTTCAGAGAGGTTCCGGTGAGTATCGAGGGTCGAGTTTTTCTGAAAGACTTTATCGAGATGCCGATGACTCGCTACGGATCTATCTTGGGCATGGACTAGTTATATAGACATTGTGCTACTGTTGATTGTCGAGCAAAGAGAATTCAGTTGGGATCAGAGTTGACAATGGAGTTCTAAAACGGTGCCTTTACTTTCGTTCACGGAAGCTCAGAAATTGGTCCGAGAGGGAGCTACGGGTTTCATTACCTATATTCTTAACAGGCCTAAGGACAAGTTAAATTGGAGAAAAGAGAGGTAGTGAAGGATTTACCAGAGGTTTTCCCCGAGAAATTGGATTCTTTACCTTCGGACCGAGAAATCGAGTTTGTGATCGGTTTGTACCCAAATGCAGAGCCATTCTCCAAGACTCCGTATCATATGGCTCCGGCCGAGTTGAAAGAGTTGAAGACTCAACTTGATGCGTTGTTGGAGGTTGGGTACGTTAGGCCAAGTTCGTCTCCCTGGGGTGCGCCGGTTTTATTTGTAAAGAAAAAGGACGGGACTTTAAGAATGTGTATCGACTATAGGGAGCTAAACCGGATGACGATCAAGAACAAGTATCCCCTCCCACATATCGAGGAATTATTTGATATACTTCAAGGATCCAAGGTTTATTCGAAACTTGATCTAAGACAGAGATACTACCAGCTGCGAATTCGAGCAGGAGATATTCCAAAGACGGGATTCAACACTCGATACGGGCATTATGAGTTCGTGGTGATGCCGTTTGGTCCAACAAATTCCCCTGCAACTTTCATGGATATGATGCATCGAATTTTTCGGACTTTTCTCGATAAATTTGTGGTGATTTTTATTGATGATATTTTGGTATTCTCTAAGTCTGCCAAAGAGCACGCGAGACATCTTCAGATGGTATTGAGAACTTTGAAGGAGCATCCGTTATTTGCAAAATTTAGTAAGTGTGAATTCTGGATTGATCGGGTGTCGTTTTTGGGACATGTTATTTCGGGGAACGGATTGGAAGTCGACCCTTCAATAATTAAGTCTGTATTAAAATGGGAGAAACCGAAGAATGCCTCGGAAGTTTGAAGTTTCTTGGGATTGGTGGGATATTATCAAAGATTTGTAAAGGACTTCTAAAAAATAGCCGTTCCTTTAACCTGGTTAACGAAAAAAGAAGTGAAGTTTGCGTGAGATGAAGCTTGTGAGAGAAGCTTTAATTTCTTGAAAGAAAAGTTGTGGTGTTAGCAATTCTGGAAGGTTTGGAAGGGTATGCGGTTTATACGGATGTAGCTAAGGAAGGTTTGGGATGTGTGTTGACACAGAAGGGTAAAGTGATTGCTTATGCTTCTCGGAAGTTGAAAGAGCATGGAAAGAATTATCCTACACACGACCTTGAGTTAGCATCCGTAGTCTTTGCACTTGGAAAGTGGAGATATTATTTATACGGGGTGCCTTTTGAGATTTTTACTGACCACAAAAGCCTCCAATATTTATTCACTCAGAAGGATTTGAATATGAGGCAACGGCGTTGGATGGAACGGTTGGAGGATTATGATTGCACTATCAAGTACCATCCCGATAAAGCTAACATGGTCACCGATGCACTTAGTAGGAAGGCGAGTGTATCGAATTTGGAAGTGGGTGAAAGTAGTGGAGTTGAGCCTATTGTCATAAGAGCTCGGGTTTCTAATATCACTGTACAACCAGACTTGAAATACAAATTATTTGAGGCTCAGAATAATGATCCGGAAGTGCAGAAGTTAAAAGTTAAAGCAAGAGCTGATCCGGAATGTCCATTTGGGTTCGATGAAACCGGTCTTCTTTGTTTCAAGAACCGAGTGGTTGTACCTGAAGAGTTGAAACGGGTATTGCTCGAAGAGCTCACAAATCAGCTTATTCTATCCACCCTGGAGGAAACAAAATGTATAAGGCTTTGAAGTAATATTATTGGTAGCATGGACTTAAGAAAGATGTAGCTGAGTACGTGAAGCATTGTATAACTTGTCAAAAAGTGAAAGCCGAGCATCAGAAACCTAGAGGTCTTCTGCAGCCGTTACCTATCCCAAAATGGAAGTGGGAGCAGGTGACGATGGATTTTGTATCTGGGTTACCGAAAGTGAAAGGTTGATACGACGGTATTTGGGTGATTGTAGATCGGTTAACTAAGTCTGCACATTTTCTACCGGTTCGGATGTCTTATAAGATTCGTAAGCTAGCCGAGTTATATAACCGGGAAGTTGCTCGACTTCACGGGATTCCGGTTAGCATTGTTTCAGACAGGGATCCGAGGTAGTCTGAGAGATTAATACAACATTTGGAAGACTTGCTTCGGCCTTGCGCTTTGGATTTTCAGACTTTGTGGCATGAGCAACTTCCTTTGATTGAATTTGCATATAACAACAGTTCTCAAGCTTCGATTGGTATGGCCCCGTATGAATTTCTTTATGGTCGAAAATATCGATCCCCGTTGTTCTTCGACTTAGAGGAGTGGAAATGGACTAAACAAGAAGGCGTTAAGAAAGGTGAGAAATTCGGGAAACCTTCTAAGGTCGTTCGAGATATGATTGTGAAAGTCCAACAAATACAATAACGGATGAAATCTGCTCAAGATAGACAAAAGAACTACGCCGACCGTCGTCGAAGGGATCTCGAGTTCGAAGTTGGAGACCGGGTATTCTTAAAGGCGTCTTTACGTAAGGGATTTGCTCGGATTGGGAGAGGAGGAAACCTTAATCCTCGTTATTTAGGTCCTTTCGAGATTCTTGAAAGAGTTGGTGAAGTAGCCTATCGGTTGGACCTACCACCGAGCCTCACGGGGATTCATAACGTGTTTCATGTGCCTCAATTAAGGAAATATTACCCCAATGAAATCGAGAACCTTCCCGTTGAAGAAGTGGAATTGGAACCGAATCTAACCTTTGTTCAAAAACCGGTTAAGATTTTGGATAGGAAGTTTCAGGAATTGAGAAACCGGAGAATTTCCCATTGTTAAGGTTCTTTGGAGAAGTGACAAGACCGAAGAAGCTACGTGGGAAACCGAAGACAAGATGAAACGGTTCCATCCAGAGTTGTTTCCTTCCGATCAGTGAATCTGGGGACCAGATTCTTCTAAGGGGGGAGGATTGTAACGCCCTAGCTCTCGAGCTTTCAGGTAAGTACGCCACGTGTGGGTTTTGAGAATTAGGAATTATTTTAATGCTTTCAATTATGAATTCTACCCTTCATGATATATTTTATAAAATTCTACTTTAAGTTTTATATGAAATTATATCAATTTGAGAATTATTTGCACACATTGGTTACGATTGTTACGTGAATAAATTGCCTAACGTGACTTAATTGCTCATGTGTCTTTAAATGATCATTCTTCTAAAATGTGAGGACTAAAGTGCACGATCGTTTCATTGGATTAAAGTGATCAATTTTCATGAAATGGAACTTAATTGCTTTATTTGATAAGTTGAGGGACCTTATTGCAAATTGGATCATTTCATCAAATTCAAGAGATAAATCACGTAAAAACTTCTTCTTCCTTTCATTTTCATTTCATATCAAAATCTCAACCATCTTGTTCCCTTATTCTTCTTCATCACGAGACATAACCAAGAAGGAGGAAGAAGAGAATTCCATCATCTTCAAGTTATCTTTCATCAAATTACATATTTTGAATCAAGCAACTCATCTCATCTCTTTTCCCTTCCTTTCAAGGTAGATATTAGCAATTTGTATGATTTCTTGGTGATCTTGAGTGAAGCTAGGGTTATGGATTTGATAGAGTAACTTGTGCTTTGGTTGATGGAAGTATGATTAGGAGCTATGAGATTGAATTTGGGCAAGAATTCATGAAGTTTATGGGCTTGGATGATGAAATTATATATGGGTTTGAAAGTGAAGATTCTTGATGATTAAGTATGATTTAAGTGTTTATATTGGATTTTATTGTACTTTGAGCATGTATGCATGTTAGTTTCCAGAATTCTTGCATTTAGAACTTGAATTATAATGATTTTGATGGAATTGGAGATTGGTTCGTGTATGCTCTGTTTTCTGCCCTGTTCCTGCCGCATCTGCATAACTGGAATGGCCCTTCCCGTCCCGGTTTATTCTGGGAACGACCGTTCCCACCCCTGACAGATTTGGCGCGCGAGACTGGGAACGGCCCTTCCCAGTTTTGGCTTATAGTCGAAACGGCCATTCCCAGCCTAAAAACCTTACAGATGCGCGGGATTAAATCGGGGAGCCGGGAACGGCCATTCGCATTCCATGTTCAAACCCGGAACGGCCGTTCCCATGGTCCAGGGGATTTTATGAATTTTCTGCACAAAAATTGATTTTCCAAATCCGTTTCTAAGGCCATAAATGATCGATACGTATTATTATATGCTCATTTTATACATGAAAATGATAATGACACTCTGTAATTGCCAATGCACATTATATTGGTTCGTGGTTACGCCGTTCGTCTTAATTGGTTCATTTGAGTCGTGTCTCACGTACAGTTGTCTTTCTTGCACATACCAGCTTCCTGGTGACGAGGAACAGGCTCCGTAAGCTGTATCCTTGCTCTTATTTTGTCTGCACAGGTGAGGTTTAATTTCTAGATATATAGAAACTCTACAACCCTTATGTGAACTTTTCGGCCAAAATGTATATATATCTAAGCTCTTGAAAACCTCAAATGATTCTAATAAAATGACCGTTTCGGTGAGTATATTGTACTGCACTGTGGGCCTGAGGGTAGTATATTGAGCCAACAGGGAAAACAAGGGCTGACCGGTAACTCTTGCACTATTTTCACCATTTTGGGATGATCTTTGAATCCACCAGGAGGTTTGGTAGAGGAAGGAATCCCGGGCATGGGATTCATGTACCCGATGCTCATTATGATTGGATGGTTGGGCCTTGCAAACCCACCATCACCCGGAGGAAAAAAGGTTCATGAAATTGCTAATTGATTGCACTAAATACTTGCATGACCACTTAACTAATTGAAATTTTCATGATTGTTCACTGTCGGAGTAAAGGTTGGAGAATTGCCCTCACTCGCCGGGCCACTGATTGCATGAAATTGATTAAATTGTTAAACTTGATAGTTGTAATCTCGGGAGATGGTTTATATTGTTATTGAACTTATATTGTTATTTTACTAAAACTTTACCCGAGGTTATGACTTGTGTGGTAATTACGTTTATATGTATCTATACCCCTTACTCAATCTTTTATAGACTGACACCTCCACCTTTCAGGTTCTTGCAGGAGCGTGCTAGGCGGGAATTAGAGTCAAGTCTTACCTTTAATTTGGGTCTAGCACACTACACCTGTTAGGAATAGTACCCTTAAAGCAGCTTTTGGCTTTACTATTTCCTTGTAATATCACAAACAGTCTCTGAATAATAAACAAGATGATTTTGTTCATAGGCATTCACTTCTTTATGTGCTTATTTATGTCTGTTTGGTTTATATTTATATATATTTAGTTTATAATATATGTATTAAAAAATTTATACAATCATATATTTTATTTTATTTATATGACTTCAATTTTTAATAATATACTAAATACATATCATATATATATATAATTTCATAATTTATATATGGTCCAATATTATATTATGTAAATATACATTTATATATCACATGTTATATTATACATATCTTAAAATATTAAGAATTTAAGGGTCGAGCTCGATCTCGATCTCAATCCCGATCTCGAGTTGGATTTGGTGAGCTAAATCAAGCCGAGTCGAAGAAATTCCAGCTTGACGATCTCGATCCCGATCCCGATCCTGCATATCAATTTTCGAGCTCGAGTTTGAGCCTGGTTTTTTAGCCAAAACTCGGTTCGGCTCGTTTGCACCCCTAACTGGTACATTTATGGAGGCGACGCAGGAAGCACGCACAAAGGAACGTTTTGCGTAGTGTTCTAGATCCTTACGGCTGCCTTATTTATGGCCAAATTGAATCCCTCTCTATTCACTGAGTCAAATGATGTCCCGAGACTACAAAAGGATCATAAAACAGGGGAGCTCACATTCTGGGAATAGCAATAACTCAAAGGTACTGTGGATGATGGAACTTTCCTTCGGGTAAGAGGGAGAAAAGGTTTGAGGTATTGAAGACTTTTTTCACATGGTTCTGATAGAGGCTCCCTGTAAACTCGGTTTTCTTGGAATTCTAACTTTCCAAAGTGAGGTCTAAGTTCCGGCTTTAATTTTTTTCCGAACTGGCTCTGCTCTCCCCCTTAAGAAAATAGGAATTTTCTAATTCCTTGAACTGGTTTACCACTTCTCAACCCCTTCAACTCGCTTCTCTTGAAATTTATATTTTAGTTAAGCCACATACTCGATGATCCTTACTCCAAGTGAGAGACCCCAATAGCACCCCAAATGTAACTTCTTCCAATATCTTGATTCAAGGTAACCTTAGTTGAGGTGGTAGTGGAAATAAAATTGGGAAGAGAGCCTATTACAATAAACACTAAATAATGCATGCCGATTAAAATGTTAATACACAATTTACAACCCATTTAAAATGCAACACGTTGGGACAATTCTATTAATGGCATAGATATAATAAGGAAACTTAAATAATTTAAACAAGGTATTCAACCTATGATGCACGGACACGGACACGGCGACACGGACACGACACGACACGGATACGGCGACACGAATTTTTTCTTGAATTTCCCACGTAAGGAGTGTCGGACACGAGTGTCCGACACGACACGACAAAATGATATTTTTAGAAGTGTCCGTGCATCATAGTATTTAACAAGTCACTTATGCAATTCCGGACCACAATTATGATAATATAAATAAATATAAAGCAAGTTAAATTAATGCAATATATGATGCACGTGTTTATGAATGCATTGAACCTGTCACTGTAGTAGGGGAAATTCTCTCCCGGCACTTTTCCTTGATTGTTGTATCAGAAACTCGTCTCTCTTTTTTTTTTCCCTCAACCTCCCGAATCTTGTAAGTGATCTCCACACTTGATTTTATTTTCTATTCTAGCTCAGCCATTTGAAGCCTACCCCATGGAAATTGATAATGGCTCTCAAGTCCTTGTATAAATTTTCCGGCCCATTTTCTTTCCCAAATCTTGTAGTAGGATGAAATCATCAGGCAATTAGCCGTGGGTTGATATCGTTTGCACAACCTGAAACTCACAAATTCCTTTGAAGAGGAATACATGTGGGTAAGGCGTGCTCATGTCACATAATTAGTTCCGAGGGCATGAATTTGATGCATAATACAACAACTAGTTCAACAAAATTTCAAAATAAACACGTTCAACATATAAAATTTCAACAATTCAAGATCAATTAATTGACAATTAATAGCATAAATCAATGCATGGCACAAGTTATCAAGTAATTTAATTAATTCAAAGAATTCAAGTAGATCAAGGAGTGCAAATAATATGCAAGACTCTCAAATTAACAATTAATTCCTATGTCGTATGACCTAGACTTGACACGACACGACACTAGAACCTCGGTTTTGCAACCGGGCTCTGATACCACTTAAGATGTAGCACCCCTACACGTGGAGATACCACACCCCCGCACTATAGGTCGATCCACCCACGAAATGGTTAGTCCGAACATGAACCAACCTGTAGCGAACGGGTGACAATAAAATAAAGGACAGCTAGCTAGGCGGGACTACCCTCAAATCAAATAACGTAAGGTATAAAAGTAAAGCGGATGCATAATACAGTCAATATCAACTATCAACATTGAAGGCATGCTATCTTGACTATATCCACATATCAATACATTATCATCTCCTAAAAATATAATAAATAGCAGTAACAATAGTTACTATGTAACAACAATAAAATGCACCGGCTTGACTCGAATGCAAGGATTAGACTCGACTCTAACTCCCGCCCAGTACGCACCTGCAAGAACCTGAAAGGTGGAGGCTTCAGTCTATGAAAACTGAGTGAGGGGTTTAAATAAATATTAGCGCAGTTAACATGCAAGTTATAACCTCAGGTAAGGTTTTATAACTAAAAGTAATATAAGTTCAGAACATGATATAATACACTTGGCTTGAGATTAAAACTATCAATATTAAATAATTTGATCATTTTCATGCATTCAATACGTGGCCCGGCGAGTGAGGGCATGTCTCCAACCTTACACCAAAAGTGAATAATACATGCTTGCGTGATTAATTAACAAGTGATCAGGCAATTCAGTTACAGTGTATTATTACGATAGTGTATTCAGGCAATACAATCAAGAAATGGAAACCATGCAATAATCCGAGGACAATCCATGGTGTGGGACCCGTCCCCAGTCTCCTTCTCCCTCTAATGATGGGAAGGTAGCAAGCCTTCACCATCCACGACGTATTGAGCAGAGGGTACATGAATCCCTAAGCCCGGAAATCCTTCCTCCACTAATCTCCTAGCGGATTCAAGGGTCATCCCAATGTGGTGAGGATAGCGCTAGAGTTACCCGTCAGCCCTTGCTTTCCCGGTTGGCTCAAGCCACTACCCTCGGGCCCAAAGTGAACAATCATGCTTACTCGCCTAAAACATGCACGATACATGGCTTACTTGCTTTTCATGAACATGACTTGCTTGCATTAAACGTGACTTGATTGTAATCATGAGTATTTTCATGGGAAATTATAGATATAAATATCTTTTGGCCGAAAGCTCACGTAAGGGTTGTATAGGTTCTATATAACTAGAATTAAACCTCACCTGACAGGCGACACGACGACTCATGGATGCGTGAACGTGTTCATGATCAACAATCTCCACCTTGGAGAAGAGTTGGACAAGAAAACAGGACAATGTATGTGCATGAGACAATAACTCAAGAATATTACCAAATAGGACGCACGGCTTAACCACCCAACGAGGTGACATGCATTCACGAATTTAGCATATAAATATCATATTATGACATGTAATTGATCATATAATAACATGTTGGGGTCAATTAAGGGTAAAGAAAAGGAATTGAAAATCTTATTTTTATGCATAATGTTTCTGCCTCTCCAACGACCTGGGAACGGTCGTTCCGGGTTTTAGTACAAAATGGGAAGGGCCGTTCCCAGCCCCCTGATACTGTGCCTCGAAGATGGGAACGACCGTTCCCACTTACAAGCTAAAACGGGAAGGGCCGTTCTCGTCCTCGCCGCCATGCAATCATTTAAACGTGGGAACGGCCTTTCCCAAATACAAAGGGAACGGGAAGGGTTGTGCCCATTACGCAGCAGGTACAGAAACAGAGCAGAAGAACAGGGGAAGCTCGAACCACTTCCAAATCTCCCCAACACACTCATGATTCAATCTCATAAGCTATAATTCATGAAAGGAAATATGTATATATGCTCAAGGTACAATAAAAATCATCAAAACACTTATATCATCCATTGATCACCAAAAATCATAAGTTTCAAGCTCATACATAACTCCATCATATATCATCAAATTCTCCAAGAATTTATGCATGATTTCAAAATATGATCAAGTATTCATACTTCTCTCAACAATTAAACTATTTATCTCAAGAATTCATAACCCTAGCTTTCATAAAAATTATCAAAGGTCACATATAGCAACTTATAATCACCTGTAATGAGAAGAAATGATGGACAAACATGCTTGAGCTTCAATTATGGAAATTCCTTGACAAATTATAGCGTGAAGGTGATGATGTTGGTGAAATCCTAGTTTCCTCTTGTTCTTTGATGGATGAACCGAGAGAGAGATGGAGATGCATATGATTGTATGATATAAAATGAAAATGAAGGTTGTGGAAGAAATGCATATACCGTGACATATCTTGGAAAAGTGTGGTATTTGCAATTAAATCCTCCAAACATATAAGTCATGCAATTAAGGATACAATGATTAAAGGATAATCAATTTAGTCCAAAAGGTTTTCATGCAATTTGGTCCTCACACTTAAATAAATATCAATTAAGGCCAATTAAGTAATTAAAACAAGTTGGGCAATTAAGTCATGTAACAATTGAATTCAATTTATAAAATAATTCCCAAGTTGACACATATCTCACATAATCACGTTAAGATACAGTTTGTAAAAATTAACTAAAATTAATATGAATTAAATAAACTAAAATAATAAGATAAGTTCTAATGCTCGAAACTCTCACGTGTCGAGCGTACCTGACTGTCTGGAAATTGGGGCGTTACAATATTGAAAAATTACATTTTAGTCCCTATAAATCTTGTTTAGACTAAAGTTCCTTAACGAAATTTGTAAAAGTACACTTATATTCGTGACGGTTAAATGTGTGTTACATTGAATATATGACCTATATTACAAAATCATCCCTAATGTTTACAAAAGTTAACAAAACGATCCCTATAAAATATGAATTTAATAACAAATCAGGGGTATTTTTGGAATGATATAATGGAACCCTGGGGACCACAAACGGTTCTCAAAAGTCAGAGACTAAAATGTAATTTCCCGATATAGATGGATTGCGTTTGTAATTAGGCTTAAGACTTGATTAATAGAAGTGTAATAAGAGACTATCGGCCTTTTACTTCTTTATCAATCAATGATTAAATAGGGATAATTACTAACGTCCCCCTAAGGTTTGAGAAATTACGAATTTCTCCTTGACTCGTTATCCCTCCCGTTAAATTTAGCAGAATTTTTGATTTTACTATTTTATCCCTCAGATCCTAAAACTAAGGAGGGTATATGTAATAAAAATCCAAAAGCAAGGAGGTTAATATAAGTATTGAAATTCTTGGGAGTTTTGACATATGTACTTGATTTTGTTTTACCTTTTTTTTATTTTTTTATTTAACAAAGAATGTTACTTAATGATATTTTGAGATTTTAATAATGAACTAATTTCATTCCTAAATTTTATGGATACCAAATATTTTATTAAAAAAAAAAAATTGTGTATGTATTGGAATGTTATTCGTATTTAAAGTACATATATTAGAAATCACCAATGTTAGAAATATTTGTTTAAATAATTTTTATGTATATTTATGTGAATTTAACGTGTTTATTATGATTTTCTTTCATTAAAAAAATTTATTATTCTAAACGAACAAAGTTTAAATAAACTTAGGCAAAATATGCATAAAACTAAGACATAAAAATAAAGTGGAATCTGTAATTTTTTATCATACTTTATTGGAATAAATATGCATGAAATATTTATTCAGATTTAATTTATACTTATAAATAAAATATAAAATATTAATTAAATTATAAAATTTCAAATTTCAAATTATAAATTTAACCAATATTACAAATATATCATTACACTTTCAATATTCTTACAATATACTTCCTAAGGGTATGATTGGAATTTTTAAAAATAATATTGCTGACGTCAGTAAAAGTTAATACCGTTATTAATGATTGAGACAATTTGTGAGAGAAAATGTAAATCTCAGGGGGGTGTTCATAATTTCTCAATCTCAAGGGGAATCTATATTTTCGCCAAATATGAGGGACTTTCGTAGTTATCCCTGTTAAATAACACCTTGTTTAGCCCAAAGCGACGAATATGCAAATACTAATGAAATTAACTCATGATTAAATAACATAACAATAATAAATGAACTTATATTTTAATTGAGAAAATTGCATTTTTGGTCCCTTAGTTCATAGGTCCAATTTTTTTTCACCCCAAACCTTTTATGTCGCCCCACCTCTTTAATTTTGTGACACATTTGGTCCCAAACACCAAAAACTTAACGAAAGTTCTAATGGCGTTAGGGCACTGATAATTAAAACTTAGAGAAAATTGCATTTTTGGTCCCATAAATTTAAGGTGAGAATTTTTTTTGTCCCACACTTTTTAAATGACCCCACCCGTTTGTTTCTTCGACAATTTTAGTCCCAAAACACAATTAATGAAATAATTTTTAACATAAATAATAAACTATTTTTTCAATACTATAATTTAAGTTTTAAGATTATATTAGAATAATAAAATCAAAAAAATTAAAAGTTCATATAGAACAACTTAAAAAATATTTTTTTAAATAAAAAAACTTAAAATAAATGTAAAAAATATAAAAGAAATTTTATTTGGAGTTGGAGTTGGAGATAGAATTCATTTAATAAAACACATTAATTATGATAATACATTAATAATAAGCAAAACATAAAATAATTAAATACAATACCTTATTGAAAAAAAGATAATCTATGATTTTTAGGGTTTCTTTAAAAATCCATTTATTAATACCCATTTATTTTATCAATACATATATAGTATACAAAACGTTTTTAGTTAAAGATAATCATAAAATAATAAATTATTTTAAATATTTATAATATATTATAACTTATTGCATAAATTAAACAATAAATTACTATAAATTAAAAAATAAATATTATATAAATAATAAAATTAGGAAATATTAAAAATTCATATAGAACAACCTAAATTATTTCTAAAAAATTATAAATTATTATAAATATTAGGGGTAATGTGGGATAAATCCCCAATTGGGCATCATATTTTTACTTGACTCCCCATTTTGACAAAATATCGTATAATTTTCACATAATGTAGTACTTAAAATACCTCTCAAAATATGTTGGATATTTTTCGCAAAATGTAGTACTAAAACGTTCTATTGCAGTATTTATATTCTATTATGTTGTATAATTTTATGGGGAGTAAAGTAAAAATATTCCAAACTAATGGGGAGTTATTTCAAATTGCCCCTAAATATTATTGTAATATTTTAAATTATTATATAAATAATAAATAAATAAATTTATAGCTCAGAATATGATATTATATTAAAATTACAAAATCAGAAAATATTAGAAATTAATATAGAATAACAAAAAAAAAATATTTTTAATTTTAATTTTACTTTTATATAAATTATATGGTGTAAAAGTTCCAACGGTGATGTGCGCGAGTATGCAATGTGCTTTTCTTTTTTTTTTTTTATTTAAGATTTTACTTTTCCTTTAAGGATGGTTTCATTTAAGATTTTAATTTTCTTTTTACGCCCATCCTAAATTTCAATCCAGTTAAAGTTAAAGTGTTAAACATAAAAAATATTTGAGGTATATATAATGACATACTATTTATATTTATAATAATTATCATATGTATATTTTAGATATGACTGTATAATATTTAGGGTTCCATCAATACAATATTTAATTAGAATTAAAAGAAATTATAATTTTAATATATTATTAACATTTTAAAATATAATAATTTTCTATTTATGATAAAAATAAAATCCATATTTTTTCTAATATTTAATTTTCTATTTTCTAATATTTATGATAATAATTTTCTATTTATGATAAAAAATAAAATCCATGTTTCCCTCCAACATAAGCCCTCACGTGTGTTTTTTTTTTTTCCCCTCCAAAAGACTCCTTTAACGGAGCTTAACAGCGTTAGGGGCAAATGTGAAGTTCTTGGGCGTTTGGGACCAAATGTGTCACAAAATTCAAGGTGTCACAAAATTCAAGGGGTGGGACAACATAAAAGGTTTTTGGCGAAAAAAAATTGGACCTATGAACTAAGGGACCAAAAATGTAATTTTCTCATTTTAATTTCTTATGTTTCGATGCTGACATTTTGTACTCTTCTCGTGATTCGATGTTGCATCACTTCATCTTATATTTAGCATTGAATTCTAACTCCTCTCTCAGTAGGACTTTAAAGAAAAAGAGTTGGCTTCTGAAACTTTGAAGATTTTACATGTTTTTATCTTGTACCTAAAAAGCTATATACAGGAACGACTAAGATGAGAAAATATGTTGGTTTACTTTTCTTCTCTGATATTTGAGCTGGTACAGAAAAAGCTCAATATGAACTCTGCACAAAGGCGATCTTAGAAAGAGCAATTCAAATTTCATTTTGTGTTGTATTGGGAAGTGGAATTCAAATTTCAAAATGCAGAGGCTCAACGTCTCTTTGGAGTCTCTTTTAAAAGGAATCAAGTCTAATTTTTTTTTTAAGTATGAGCCTTTATAACTGTTATTTTATGTCACTTGTGAAAAGAGTTGAGTATGTTCTCTAGTACGTAGCATTGTTGTAGTCTTGAGTTTGAGACGAAATTAGGATTTAATTTTAGAGGAGTTAAAATTTGAAATATTAAAAATAAAGGGGATGAAATTTTAATTTGAAGGGATAAAATTATAAATATTTCAAAATATGTATATAAAAGTAATTTTTTTCAAAATTTAAGGCCCCTGCCCCCCTTGGTTTCGTCTCTGACTTAAGTCCTGGAGTTTGACCAGCTAGTACAATTGTTACCGGGCACTCAGTGTATTTGTATTTGTAGCAGACTTGTTCGTAATAAAGGTTCTCCATCAAAATCCCAAGAATAACGCACTTGGATAGTGGATTAATTCATCCAACTCATATTTTTACAATTGTATAAGTTAAATCACTATAATTCTCTTATGTTTCGATGTGTGGGAATTGTTAAACTTTGAAAGAAAATCAATTCACCATGTACAAAAAGCCCACTTAAAACCCCATGAGTATGCGAGTTCTGCAACTCGCCTGGACCATTGTTTGGGTTCCGCCATTACGTTGAGAAAAATAGGGAATATTTTGCAGAGCCCATTAACTTTTTTTGATAGCAACAAAAACGTGCAAAAACAGTTGCCTTACGTTCCTCCCTCAATAACAAGCTCGTCCGGCTGATGATCCCAGACTCTTCTCTCCTCTTCCATACTTTGCCCCAGCCTAGCCAAGGCGTCGGCAAGACAGTTGCCCATGCGCTTGATATGTTTCAGAGTGTAGATCGAAAAAAGGAAAAACATATTTAACTGACATATATGACAATTGTGGGATCCCCTAACAAGGATTAGGTCTTAAATGTTAGTTCAAGAAATGCAACGGAATTCCATTAGGTATCAAAGTTAAATTTATTGTTTTGCTGAGAATAAATATAGGTACGAAATACAAGGTGTCGGCCGATTTAATGATAAAAGTATGTATCTATACTTATATTACTGAGCGTTAGGGGTAAATGTGGTATCTTGGACTCTTTCCTTTTTTGCCCCTGACTTTTAAATTTTTTTTTTTTTTCTGTTTATTTATTTACGTAACTCCCTTTGTAACCGTTTGGTTTATTTCTTTTCTTTTCTTTTCTTTTTTTATTTGCTAATTTTTTTAATCTATTTTGTTCTCTTCCATTTTGTTCTTTCTTTATTATTTATTTATTTCTTTTATCACCTCAACAGCATCTTTATTTTATTTATTTTCTCTCATCCTATTTTAATTTTTTTAATGTAAAATTTTTATCTTTTTTTTTTCCTTATATTTCATATTTTTTATTTATCATAATTTAATTATTATATTAAAATTAATTATAAAATAAATATCAAAAGAAAAATTAATTTTAATATATTTAAATAATAGTATTATTTTTACTTGCACACGCAACGAGTGTGTAGCACCCTAACCCCCCAAGGCACTACATCCCCCGCACTATAGCGCGATCCACATACGAAATGGATACCGTACATAAACCGGAACTATAACGAGCGGGTGACAATTAAGAAATAACGAGTTAGGCGGGACAACTCCCCAACTCAACCACAATCAAGACATGCAGTCAAAAGCGGAAGCATTTATATCATCAATACATATAGATACCATATTTACATCAAAAGTATATATAGTAAAAGGTACCAATATTTATCAATACATTATCATCCCTATATCTCATTCATGAATAAGTATCCAAAAGCTACTAACATGAAACTCCAAGAGGACAATACGTGGAAATGCAATGCTAGACTCGACTGAAAAGGGAAGACACTACTCGAACGCCCGCCTAGCACGACCACGCCCAAAAGCACCTGAAAAGTAAAGTATTAGTCTACCGAAGACTGAGTGAGGGGCATAATTAAATATAACACACGTCACATGCAATTCATAGCCTCGGGTGAAGATTTAGAAATGAAATAAATAAATATAAGTTTCATGAAAAGGGCTATTCCTCGCCCGAGGTTACGACTATCCAATTTAACATGTTAACTTGTCAATTTCATGAACATGTGGCCCGGCGAGTAAGGGCAATTCTCCAACCTTTACACCAAACGTGAACAATACGTGCTTGCATGAATAATATAATACGTGATCAGGCAATTCATTTAGTGCTGATTTAGTAATATAATCATGAGTGAAAACATGCAATAACCCGAGGACAATCCGTGGTGCCGGATCCGTCCCCAGTCTCCTTCTTCCTCCGGGTGATAGTGGGTTTGCAAGGCCCAACTATGCACGACATGGTGTACATCGGGAACATGACTCCCACGCACGGAACTCCTTCCACCACCAATCTCCTAGTGGCTTCGGGGGTGATCCCAATGAGGTGAGGATAGTTCAAGAGTTACCCGTCAGCCCTTGTTTTCCCGGTTGGCTCAAGATACTACCCTCGGGCGCAAGTGCAAACATGGTACTCGCCAAAACATGCTTGGAATCATGAACAATCATGGCTTGCTTGCTTGAAAATGTTTATATTTTAGAAAGCATTTATAGATATAATAGGTTCTGGCCGAAAACATCACATAAGGGTTATAAAGGTTCTATATACCTAGAACAAAACCTCACCTGTACAATGAAATACGACAAGGATATACTCTAGTGAGCCTGCTCCTTGTCCACGGCCTCGTGATCTGTGCAACCACGACGTGTATACGTGAGACTTGACTCAAAATGGACCAAATATGACGAACGGCGAAAATGCAACGAGATGACGAGCAATGTACAATGTGGCATGAAAATATCTTGTTTTGACATGTATTCAATCATATAATAGCAATTTGGGATCAAAGAAGCCATTGAATAAAAATCCCAAAACTTGAAATTTATGCAGTAGCTTTTGCTTTGCCAGACGGCTGGGAGCGGCCGTTCCGGATTCCCGTTGAAAATGGGAAAGGCCGTTCCCATGCCCTTCCAGAAACACGCCAGCGTTTTTAAAATAAAAATGTGCCTTTGCTGGGAACGGCCGTTCCCAGGCTCGCTGGCCCGCCTTGATTCAAAATTCGTGGGAACAACCATTCCCAAAATACACTAAGGCAGGAAGGACCGTTCCCAGCTTCTGCAAATTTTAAAAACAGAGGAGAAGCAGGGCAGTAGCTACGACACAACAACATAACAACCAAAATCCAAGTTTTGATCAATAAAAGGTATGACGTCTGGCAATCAACCTACATATATGTTCAAGAGGCAATAATATTCCATTTAAACACTCTAATCATGAAAAATCATCAAGAATCATAACTTCATGTTCATGCAAAATTGCATCATACAAGCTCCAATCTTTCATGAATTCATGTATTAATTCAATCCTAAATCACTTATTCATGTATCAACTAACAATTAATCTATTTACTCCAAGAATCTCTAACCCTAGCTATCACACAAATCATCAAGGATCATGAATTCAACCAACACCCACCTTGAAATGAAAAGAAATGAAGAAGGAAGATGACGAGGATGATCAAGCTCTAAAACTTGAAATATTTCTTGAAAATCTTGATGATTATGATGAAATCTCTTCTTTCTTCTTGGGGTATATGGTTCGGTGAGCAAAGGAAGCAAATTGGGATGAAAAGATCAAAATGAAATAACTTTGGAAGCTTGAAGATTATATTACGTGATTCACCATTTTGATTTGTGTGAAATGTGTCAAATTGCAATTTAGTCCCTTCAATTATCAAGTCATGCAATCAAGTAGGCTTTGTTTGGTAAATGGTCAATTAAATCCATAAAAAGGTTGTGCAATTTGATCCCTAAATTTAGAAAAATGAGCTTATAGGGATAATTTGGTAATTAAATCACTCCCGGTAAATATTTCACACAACAATTATTTTTCCATGACATGAAATAATTTTCCAATGTTATGATTTCATATACTTCACATAATAATATGTCATGAATTTTATAAAAATATATGATGTCATGTAAGAAAATATTAAATTGAAGAATTAAAATAAATCCTACACTCACAACCTCACACGTGGCGTGCTTACCTGTTCATCCAGAACCGGGGCGTTACAGAGTGTGCAGTATTTACTAGTGGCTAATAAAAAGACAGTTATTTATCCAATTTTGGTAGTGGATGCAAGGTATTATTTCTAAATTTTCACTTAGTATTTTATATTTGTCTCGGTCAAGTTAATATTACGGGGAATTAGGGAAAAGTCCCCAAATGTGGACTCAATTTTTAGTAAGCTCCCCATTTTCAAATTTATTTCTGTTCACTCCCCAGATGAGATTCATAATTTTAGTTAGTTCCCCATTTTGTACAATGTATACGACATTACGAAAATTATACAACATAATACGATTTAGTTACTGCATTCTTGAGTAAAATGGAACAATGTATACGACATATTGCGAAAATTATACAACATGATTTAGTTACTGCATTCTTGAGTAAAATGGTACAATATATACGACATATTGCGAAAATTATACAACATAATACGATTTACTTACTACATTCTTGAGTAAAATGGGGAGCTAACTAAAATTATAAATCTCATCTGGGGAGTGAACAGAAATAAATTTGAAAATAAGGTAACTAAAAATTTTTTAACCCATGGGGAGTTTTTTTGAAATTGCCCCTTAATATTAGTACAAATGCAATACACAAATGCTAAAATTCAGTCAGTACAGTAACTCGGGACATTGCGTTATAAGGGACATCCAAGGCTTTTTTTCCGTTATGTAACCCCTAGTTTTTAAGATTTCATTATATAACCTTTTTTTCAATTATCTCTAATAAAATAAATATTAAATATAATTATTTTTCACGTCAACGTGTTGAGTGATTTTTTTTTTCTCGATCTAGAGAATTTTTTTCTCGATCTTCTAGATTTTTTTTTCCTTTTATTCTTTAATTTTATATTTTTTTTATTCACAAAAATCAATAGGATCTAACATATAGATTTTCATATTTTTTTTATTTTCTTTTATTATTAAAGATCTTCATGATCGAGTACTCGATCATGAAGATCTTCAAAAGTTTTGAAGTTCAACAGCTTTGAATCTTCAAAAATCAAATACAGGAAAAAAAACAAAAAGAAAAGAAAAGGAACACGATAGAAGAAGATCAGATTTCTGTATTTATTTATCTATCTTTTTTTGTTAATCTTGGTTGTGGAAGATGACGACAAACGCAAGCGAGAAGACGATGCAGGCGAAGGCACACGAACGCAGAACGCAGTCATCGTTGAAGGAGAGAAAATCATTATTGAAAGAGAGAATGAGAGAAAAAGATGAACGCAGGCAACGACCGGTAGAAGAAGATGAACACACTAGAGAAGGAGAAGAAGAGAAACGGCGAGAGAAGGAGAAAGAGAGAAGGAGGAGAGAAGAAGAAGAAGAAGAAATTAGGGTTTGATTTGTGTGGGAGATCTGAAATTTGAAATCATGGGGAGATTTCGAGATAATATAGGAGGAAAAAATAGATAAAAAGGCCACATCAGATAATAGAAGAAAAAAAAAAGGAGAAAGAAATTGAGGGTTATATCCCTCAAAAAAGTCTTGGGCGTCCCTTGGGATCAAATTGTCTCAAAGTAACTCCCTAAGAGAAAATTATTATAACTTATTTACGATCTTGACGACATGATAGTTTGGCTTGTTTTGGTGATAGTATCGTGAGTCAAACAGCTTTTATGATGATCTTAGTATAATATGCTTAAAGTGATCGCTCTCACTTTGCTTATCGACTGACAACCCCAATCCAACATGACTCAACTTAAAATTATATTATATTAACAAATCATTAGATATGCAATTGTAGTTTCTGATGTCAAAGGCAGTTCAAAGATAATATGCTGAATTATAGTAGCTCAAATGTAATTTATGTTAGAGATCATGGCTAATTCTATGGGGGGATTTTATCCCTAATTTAGAGGGATTTGATTGTACATATTTTTCCTTTTTTGTAGCTTTGTACATCTATATAGTGTATCTCGTGTTGTAATCTTTTTCATACAGAAATCAATGGAATACAGAAAATTCCCAAAATCTATTTTCTAACTTGGTATCAAAGCAGGTTCATCGTTCATAGTTTTTCTAACGAGTTGTCGGGCTCATCATCTACCACCATGACCGACGTGACTGATAATTCCGAGGTCGACAGCGGGATCTTGGAGGATCGGATCACCGCCACAATCCTACAGAAATAGAGCCAATATCAGACATCAGTTTCACTAGCAACGAAACTGAACCAACACAATTATTCTCTTTAGGCAAGGCTCATGAAAATGGCTATTGGAGGTCGGGGGAAACTCGGGCATCTCACCGGGATACCGGAGCCACCAGCTGAAGGAACCCCCGAACACTCGCAATGGGAACAAACCGATCTTGTTATGTGTTCCTGGCTCTTGGAAAATATGGATTCAGACATGGTAAGCAATTTTGCAGAATATCCCCCTGCAAAGGATCTTTGGGAAGGCTTGAAATCAACATATAGCCAACAAGTCGATGGGATTTAATTTTTTGATCTCACAGTCAAAGCAAATAGCCTGAAACAAGGGACCGATACCTTGGAAGCTTTCTACAGCAATTTACAAAAATTATGGAGAAGCATCGAAACACAACAACCCAACCCCATGGGTTGCCCCGATGATATTGTGATCTTTAATCGACTTCGACAAGATAATAAATTATACTAATTCCTACAAGGGATTTTGGAGGAGTTCGATTCTGATCGGAGAGATATCTCTTACGGACTATACCGTTACCCACCGTTGAAAATGCATACGGTATAATCCGAAAGGAACGAGATCGAAAGAATATCATGGCCTCAGAAAAATCATCGGTGGCCAGGATCGGGGCTGGCTTTTGTTAGGAATAGTGCCCTGAAAGCCGATGTAATAGTCAGCTTTAGTACTTTCCTTTTGTAAATCACAACCAATCTTTGAATAATATGAATTAAGGCAACACTTCTTTATATGCTCTTGTTTGATTGTGTGTTTACTTTTGACTGCGCATGTATAAGAACTCCCCTAATCAATATGACTTATAGGACTCAACCATTTAGGCGAAATGATTCATGAAACGAGCCCTATATCACATAAGTCATGATTAGAAATCACTCCAAACCGATGAGTCCAAAAGACAGTGGGAGTGTCAACCTGACTCGTTCGAGGCTTGCTCGTGTGATCACGCCCTTAAGAAGGACCACCTTGTTTCATGAGGTGCAAAGTGTATAGTTGATACGTGCGAGATACATGGAGGTGCTTGCTTATTCTAAGTAGGTATACTGAGGTGTCCCGTGTGAGAAGATTCCTAAATGGGAAAGGAAGTTTCTATGTCTAAAAATAGAAACTTCTAGATTAGGAAATATCTCACGGGTCATTGATGTGATTAAGTGATCCTTAAACTTGAGGTTCCATTGATACTTATGAGCTAACTCTGTAGTTTTAGGTGTAAGCTTTAAAGGGTGTTGCCTTAGACAACTGATTTAAGGCTTATGCTGGGGTTACACAAGTGGCACATGAACGTATATGAGAATCAATAAAGGACCTACGCTTGCATTAGCAAGGTGATGATCTCTTATTGTGTAAGTTATTCATATGCCATCTAGGAGTACTTGGCCAAGGCAGTGGATCAAGACATCAAGAAAAGAGTTTCTTGGATTGAGATCAAATGGATATGAAATGCACTTAGCATTAAGATCAAGATTATTAGGGTTCTAATTATTTCCTTGCCCTAGATCTTGATTGAGAGATGGGACGTAGGAGGATTGTATCTCACATATGTCAATGACTTAAAGGTTCTGTCGAATCGAGACATTCTTATTCAGCTAGGGGTCAAACACCTGTTGCTAGACTATGATTGTTTGATCTGTGGACTGATTAATTAATTAGGGAATTAATTAAAAGGTCACTGCTAATTGAATTAAGAACCTAGAGGGTCACACACAACAACCCGGTCACGTGGGTTAAGGCTTGAATTGATTAAACGAGTTGATCGAACCATTAAGAGAATGGTGGGACCCACACATGTGGGAGGCGTGAACGACACGTGTCCTTATGGACATGTGTAGTCACGTGTAAGCAAGTGTATATATTAAATAATTAATGTGTCAATTATTTAATGGACTTTGATTTAGTTTTGAATTAATATCAAAGTTCTAATTTGAAGAAATAAAGTCTAATAAATAATTAATTATAAATTAATTAATTATTAGTCTTCAAGTTATTTATTGTAAAATAAATAAAGTAAAATAAAATATCTAAAAGAGTTAGATATTATTCTTGCCCAACAAGTTGGTCAAAAGATGGACTTTTGGTTAAAGTAAGAGACTTAGTCTCCAAGCAAGATATACTTTTCCAAAAGAGTTTGGAATCCTTTTCCAAAAGGAGAAGGGGTTCGAACCCTCCCCTTATAAATAAGGGGGTTCGAACCCCGCGGGATGATGATAGCAAATTCTCCTTCTCCATAATTATACACTAAATCCTACAGCCTAAACACCGAATATAGAACTAGTAGCATCCTCCCTATTCGGATCGTGGTCGCGGTTGGTGGACTATTTCTCTAGAGGGCTACTATCGTGAAATCTTGAAAGATTTGAAGGAGCTTTTCGGGATCAAGCCGCGTGAAGAGCGTTCTTGGGCGGCTAGAACGTGTCAAGAAAGCTACTAACTAAGTGACTTTCTTGGTCTCTACAAATTTGGGAATAGGAATTGCAAGATCCAATCCTTGCTTGGTTGGGAAAATTTGTAAATTTTCGCTGCGTTTCTCTTCGTTTTCCCAATAGCTTTGTGGGGCGAGGTCAGACGGGGAACAATGGCCGCGGAATCACCGCCAAGCCTCGCTCAAAACGGTGACCATTTTCGCCGGTCACCACACTACCACCATCGGTCGAACAGTGGGGGACCACAACAGAGAATCCCGGAAGAAAGTGGAGTGAGGCGGAGATCTCTCAAGAATGGAGTGCAGTCTTTGATTCTCAAGGTATTAGGGTTGGGGATTTGCAACCCCAACCCTGATTAAATAATGTTTCTCAGCTCAGCCCCCCAAGTTTTAATAATTTTTAGATTGGTCCTCCAAGTCTTGACTCCTTGCAGATTGGCCCTTCAACTAATAGAAATGCGAAGATTGGCCCCTCAATTAATAGAAATATGCAGATTGGTCCCCTAAAGTGTGGAGTTGACTTTTTAACCCACGAATCCAAGCAAACCGAATGGATTATTGACTGTGGGGCCACTGATACCATGATTCATGATCAAAATGACTTAACTACCATGTCAGAGTTGACAAAACCAGCTATTCAGACCGCAAATGGGGATCTTTTACCGGTCCAGGGCACCGGAATTATTGATATCTCCTCCTCCCTTTCTTTGAAAAACTGCCTTTACATTCCAGATATTTCCTGCAAATTGCTATCAGTTAGTCATGTTACTCGTGAGTTAAATTGCAAGGTGGTAATCTATTCTGGTTTTTATCTCTTGCAGGATATTCAGTCAGGGAAAGTGATTGGGTGTGGCACTGAACATGGTGGGTTGTACTACGTGGACGATGTGACTCAAAATGGGAGTACAATGCTGGCTCACGGGACCATTGAGAGGCAACAGTGGTTATGGCATCGTCGGTTAGGTCACCTGTCAGTTGGATACTTGTATTTAATTTTTCCAAATTTTTCCTTCTAAGAGTCAGTTATCCTGTAAGACATGTATTCTTGTTAAGAGTCACAAACAGTAATATCAGTATTCTGGAACTCATATGAATAAATTTTTTTCTCATATACGGGGATCACACTCTGGGTTTCATTTTTTTGTTATGTTTGTTGATGACTGTTCGCGCATGACTTGGGTTTATTTTCTAAAACATAAATCCGAGGTGTTTTCTAAGTTTATTGAGTTTTATAATATGGTCCAAACCCAATTTAATGCTCAAATCCAGATTCTTCGGTCAGATAATTTTGGGGGGGGGGGGGGGGAGTTGTTAGGAATAATGCCCTTAAAGCAGATGTTTGCTTTACTATTTCCTTGTAAAATCACAAACAGTCTTTGAATAATAAACGAAATGATTTTGATCATAGGCAATCACTTCTTTATGTGCTTATTTATATTTGTTTGGGTTGACTATGTTTTGCATGTACTGAACTCCCGTAATCCGATGAAGCCGTTAAGAACTTTGTCGTTATGGAAACGGCACATGAAACAAGTTCTTAACTCCATAGGCGAGGATTAGAAACTTCTCCAAGTCAAAGCGTTCGACAGACAGTAGGAGTGTCGACCTTGACTCTGCTGAGACTTGCTTCTGTGATTATGTCCTTTTGAAGGATCACTCAGTTTCATGGAGTGATAAGTGCATACGTTGATGCGTTCATAATACATAAGGGTGATTGTTACAAGAACTTCATCACTGAGATGTCCCGCATGAGAACATTCCTAAATGGGAAAGGAAGTTTCGTGAAATTTCCAGATTAGGAAATATCTCACAGGTCAATGACGTGATTCATTAATCCTTAGACTTGAGATTCTTTAATGTCTCATATGAGCTAACTCTATAATCTTTGACATAGACTCAAAAGGGTGTCGCCATATAGACACCTGAACCACGGCCTATATTGAGATTACACAAGTGGCATATGTAGAATTAGTAGAATCAATAAAGGACCTACACTTGTTAAGAACAAGAATAATCTTTTACTGGTTAAGTTGTTTGTAGTCCATTAAACATTAAACCCTTAGCCAAGGTGGATAAAAGATCAAGAAATCTAGAAATGGGGTTTTCTAGGATTGAGAACAAAATGGATATGAAACGAACTTAACTTTAAAGATCAAGAATATTTAGGCTCTGAGAATATTCTCATGCCTTAGTTCTTGATTGAGAGATGGAGTTGTAGGAGGATCGTATTTCACTGATTGTCATTGACTGAAAGGTTCTTCAATTCATTTTGTTATTCGGCTAGGGGTCACACACCCATTGCTAGATTACGGTAGTGTGATCTGTGAAGTGATTAATTAATTAGGGAATTAATTAATTGCTATCACTGCTAATCGAGTAATGAACCTAATGGGTCACACACAAGTGCCAGAATACGAGGGTTATGGTAGGATGTTAATATGATTAACGAATGATCAAAATGTTGATCGAAATAAAGCCACGGACACGTAGGCATTGCCACGTGTCTTACGCACGTGACTGCCATGTGTCACAGCCTGCGTGGCTGCCACGTGTCTTGTACATGTGGTTGTACACGTGTGGTGTATTCCACACGTGAATTCTTTTCTTGGAAATTAATTAATTAAATAGTAATTAATTAATTTTGAATTAATTGTTAAGACTATTCTCAAATAAACTTAACCTAATAAATAATTAATTAGGAATTAAATTGTTTATTGAATATTGACTTTTGACTTTAAGAAAGTAGAAAAGTCAAACTTCCAATTGTAGGAGAGAGAAGTCTTCTCTTGCTAGACTTGGAGAATAAGTTAAGACTTATTATTCCAATTAAATTAATAATTAAATGAGTTAATTAGTGAGCAAGAAAACAATCCCATTGGTTCTTGGAAACCCTAGGGGGTTCGAACCATATAGTATAAATAAAGGGGTTGGTGCTTCTCTTATTCTTTAGACTAACACTCGAGAAGTGTTAAGTTTTTGAGAAAATCCAAAAGAAAAGTTTTCAAAGTAAATCCTAGCCAAACAAAAACCATAGAACTAGCATTCTCACTCGCTTGATCGTGTTCTAGGACTGGTATGGATACGCTTTGAAGGGCTTCTAATTTAGAGTCTAATTCGAAGGCCGTTCGAGGGATTTCGTTTGAAGGGTGTTCGTTAGGTGGTAACGGCATCACTAGAAAGCTTCTATCATTGAAAGTTTCTGAACACCCTACGATACGATACGAAAATTGCAAGACAACGATTAAACTTTTGAAAAATTTTAAACTTCCGCTGCTCAACTCTTTCGCGTTTTCCAACAGGAGTATATTAATTCCACCTTTAAACAGTTTGCTTCTGGGAAAGGGATCCTTCACCAAACTACCTGTGCTCATACTCCAAAACAAAACAGCATTACCGAACGTAAAAATCGAATTGTTCTTGAAATTACTAGGGCACTCATGTTTGATGCTTGTGTTCCAAAGTCTTTCTGGCCCCAAGCAGTTGCCACAGCTGTTTATCTTCTTAATAGACTGCCTACTAAAATTCTAGGTCTTCAAACACCTCTCTCAGAACTTTCTAGACGTGTCAGTGTCTCGCCACCTCTAACCCTGCCGCCCCGTGTCTTTGGATGTTCCGTTTTTGTCCATATTCCTAAACAAGACCATACTAAGCTTGATCCCTGTTCAGTTAAGTGTGTCTTTATGGGGTATGGGATTAATCAGAAGGGTTATCGTTGTTATCACCCATCCTCGCGACTGCTTTATACCACCATGAATTATAACTTCCTTGAAACAGAGTTCTTTTATAACACCCAACCTAGTGGTCAGGGGCAGCAGACTATAGATCCTCTAAGTTGGGTGTCATACCCTGTGCCAGATCCGGACCCAAAAGATCCAGTAGGCGGGACTACCGAGCCAGCATCACCCATAGTGCAGCTCTCTACACCAGCACTAGTCCCAAGATCTGAACCACTGAATATTTTTGAGGTAACACTTGAAACTTCCTCTCATGATAATGTTGGAAAACACGAAAGAGTTGAGCAGCGGAAGTTTAAAATTTTCCAAAAGTTTAATCGTTGTCTTGCAATTTTCGTACTGTAACGTTGGGAATAACAAGAAACTCACTTTAATTAAAGCTTTCTTGTGATGCTGTTACCGCCTAACAAACACCCTTCAAGCGGAAAGTCCCTCGAACGGCCTTCGAATTAGACTCCAAAGTAGAAGCCCTACAAAGTGTACCCACACCAGACCTAGAACACGATCAAGCGAGTGAGAATGCTAGTTCTTTGGCTTGTGTTAAAGGCTAGGATTTTTGCTTTGAAATTTTTCTTTTGGATTTTCTCAAAAACTTAACACTTCGTGAGTGTTGGTCTAAAACATAAGAGAAGCACCATCCCTAGCATAAATACTAGGTTGGTTCGAAAATCCCTAGGATTCCCAAACCTAGTGGACTTTGTTTTCTTACTCTCTAATTAACTCATTTAATTATTTAATTAATTGGAATAATAAGTTCCTAACTTATTCTCCAAGTCTTGCAAGAATAACCTTCTCTCTCCTATAATAGGAAATTTGGACTTTTCAACTTTCCTAAAGTTAAAAGTCAATATTCAATAAATCAATTAATTCCCAATTAATTATTTATTAGGTTAAGTTTATTTGAGAATAGTCTTAACAATTAATTCAATAATTAATTAAAAGACTAAAATTAATTAATTAATTCTAGAAAAGAATTTACGTGTAATATAATTACACGCTTGGAGACACGTATGTGCCACGTGTGCGTGACATGTGGCAGCCACGCAGGCTACGCGTGAAAGTGGCAGTCACGTGTCATTGACACGTGGCAATGCCCACGTGTTACTCTCTCCATTTCGATCAACAATTTGATCATTCGTTAATCATATTAACATACTACCATAACCCTCGTGTTCTGGAATTTGTGTGTGACCCTTTAGGTTCATTATTCAATTAGCAGTGACAGCAATTAATTAATTACTTCACAGATCACACTACCATAATCTAGCAATGGGTATGTCACCCCTAGCCGAATAACGAAATGAATCGAAGAACCTTTCAGTCAATGACAATCAGTGAAATACGATCCTCCTACAACTCCATCTCTCAATCAAGAACTATGGCATGAGAATATTCTTAGAACCCAAATGTTCTTGATCTTTAAAGTTAAGTTCGTTTCATATCCATTTCGATCTCAATCCTAGAAAATCCCATTTTCTAGATGTCTTGATCTTTTATCCACCTTGGCCAAAGATTTAATGTTTAATGGACTACGAATAACTTAATCAGTAAGAGATCATTCTTGTTCTTAACAAGTGTAGGTCCTTTATGGATTCTACTAATTCTACATATGTCACTTGTGTAATCACAACATAGGCCGTGGTTCAGGTGTCTATATGACGACATATTTTTAGACCTATATCAAAGATTACAGAGTTAGCTCATATGAGATATTACAGAATCTCAAGTCTAAGGATTAATGAATCACGTCATTGACTTGTGAGATATTTCCTAATTTGGAAGTTTTAAGAAACTTCCTTTCCCATTTAGGAATGTTCTCACGCACGACATCTCAGTGATGAAGTTCTTGTAACAATCACCCTTATGTATTATGAACGCATCAACGTATGCACTTATCACTCTATGAAACTGAGTGATCCTTCAAAAGGACATAATCACATAAGCAAGTCTTAGCAGAGTCAAGGTCGACACTCCCACTATCTGTCGGACTCATTGACTTAAAGAAGTTTCTAATCCTCATCTATAGAGTTAAGAACTTGTTTCATGTATCGTTCCCATAACGACAAAGTTCTTAATGGCCTCATCGGATTAGGGGAGTTCAATGCATGCAAAACACAGTCAACCCAAATAGACATAAATAAGCATATAAAGAAGTGATTGCCTATGAACAAAATCATTTCGCTTGTTCTTCAAAGACTGTTTGTGATTTCACAAGGAAATAGTAAAGCAAACATCTGCTTTAAGGGCACTATTCCTAACAATCTCCCACTTGCCCGTCAAAGCCACTCGGGTGCTAATCTGAGACCCATCTTCCGAAGATGTCCTTCAAAAGCCTGTTGACTAAGGGCTTTAGTAAGTGGATCTGCCATGTTCTCTGTCGATGTGACCCTTTCAATTTGCACATCTCCTCTCTTGATTATATCATGGATTAAGTGATACTTCCTCAAAATGTGCTTGGTCCTTTGGTGAGATCTTGGTTCTCTTACTTGAGCAACCGCCCCGATGTTGTCACAAAACACTGTAATGGGGTCTTTAATGCTAGGAACTACACCCAGCTCGTAGATGAAGTTTCTTACCCAAACACATTCCTTAGCTACGTCATTTGCAGCTAAGTATTCGTCCTCAGTGGTCGAATCTGCAGTGGTCGCTCGCTTGGAACTTTTCTAAATCACTGCTCCACCGTTCAGGCAGAATATGTATCCTGACATGGATTTAAAGTCATCTATGTCTGATGCAAAGCTTGCATCACAATATCCTCTAATGACAAGATCTTGCTGGCTACCGTAAACTAAGAACAAATCCTTAGTTCTTCTTAAGTACTTAAGGATGTTCTTTACAGCAGTCCAGTGACCTTCACCAAGGTCAGATTGGAATCTTCTAGTCATGCTAAGTGTATAAGCCACATCCGATCGAGTACATAGCATCGCATACATTATGTTTCCTATAGCTGATGCATAAGGAATTCTGGACATCCTGGACTTTTCAAGTTCAGTCTTGGGACACAGCTTCTTCGAAAGAACTGTTCCCGGGCCCATTGGAAGTTTTCCACGTTTGGATTCTTCCATACTAAACCTCTTTAGTATTTTGTCTATGTAAACCGACTGTGATAATCCTAACAATCTCTTAGGAGAATGTATGATGCATCACCAAGATCCTTCATCTCAAATTGGTTCGATAACCAAGACTTTGTTACTTTCATGTCATCCTTCGCATTCCTAATGAGAAGGATGTCATCTACATAAAGTATCAGAAACTGAACCGAGGTTTCCAATTCTTTCTTGTACACGCAGGACTCATTTGGATTTTGAATAAAGCCAAACGATTTGACTGCTTCATCAAATCGAATGTTCCAAATCTTAGAACCTTGTTTCAATCCGTAGATTGATCTTTGGAGCTTACAGACCTTTTGTTCACTCCCACTGAATGTGAAACCCATGGGTTGCTCCATGTAAATGGCTTTGTCAATGTCTCCATTGAGAAAGGCAGTTTTTACATACATTTGTCATATCTCAAAGTCATAATATGCAGCAATGGCAAGCAAGATCCAAATGGACTTTTGCATTGCAGCCGGGAAGAAGGTTTCATCAAAGTCTACACCTGGTCTTTGAGTGAAACCTTTAGTAACTCATCTTGCTTTAAAGGCTGCTACACCTCCATCTACTCCAAGTTTGCGCTTATATATACATTTACACCCTATGGGCCTGATCCCATCAGGTGGATCAACCAAGGTCCAAACTTAATTAGAGTACATGGAATCCATTTCAAATTTCATTGCTTCTTTCCACTGTTCAGAGTCTGAATCTAACAGTGCCTCCTTATAAGTTAATAGATCATTATCCATTTGAGATATTTGGTGGAGAAAACCATACCATCTCTCTGGTTGTCAAGTAATGAGTTCAGAACATCTTATTTGAGGAGGATTTTCGAGTGTAACACTCTCTGCAATTGGCTTAGGGACGTCAGTCTCCATTCTTGGCATGGGACCTTGGTCTCGAACCTCTTCGAGTTCTACGATCTTGCCTTTCTTTTATTGAAGGAACGAGTCCTCAAGAAAAGTAGCATTTATTGACACAAAGACCTTTTGTTCAAGAGGATCATAGAAATAATATCCTATTGACACTTTAGGATATCCTACGAAGTTGTATAAGGTTGATCTAGCTTCAAGCTTATCTCCCACTGTCCTCTTCACGTAAGCAAGACAACCCCAAATTCTTAAGTAAGAATAATTAGGGATTTTGCCAAACCACATCTCAAATGGGGTTTTGGGTACAGATTTGGAGGGAACAAGATTCAGAATCTTAACTGTTGATTCTAAGGCATAACCCCAAAATGAAGGGGGCAATTCAGTGAAACTCATCATGGAACGAACCATATCAAGTAAGGTTCTGTTCCTCCTCTCCGAAACTCCATTTAATTGAGGAGTTCCTGGAGGAGTCCACTGAGAGATAATTTCGTTATCTCTTAGATGACTAAGGAATTCATCACTTAGATACTCGCCACCTCGATGGGATCAAAGTGTCTTAATCTTATGAACAGTTTGGTTCTCAACCTCCTAATGCAAGAATTTCTCAAAGGCTTTGGATTTATACTTCATTAAGTACACCTAACCAAAACAACTAAAGTCGTCTATGAAGGTTATGAAATATTGATGATTGTTTCTCGTACTTACACTAAGTGGTCCGCAAACATCAGTATGGATTAAATCCAATACTTTAGTGGCACGTTCCACTTTATCATTAAAGGGAGTTTCGGCTATTTTTCCTTTAAGACATGATTCACAATGAGTTAACTCTTTAAGTTCATTATCATAGAATGATCCTAAATTAGTTAACTTAGCAATCCTATCTTTAGAAATATGTCCTAAACGTGCGTGCCATAAAGAAGCCGAGATCTTATCATCTCTTTTGCGTTTGTTTAATTGTTGTATATTTAAAAACTTAATGTCTTTAGTTGTATAAAGTCCATTAGATAATGTACCAAGCAAAACAGGAGTTTAATTCTTCTTAAGATAAAAGTTTCCATTTCTAGAAAAAGTCTCATATCCTTCACAATCTAATACTGGAATGGAAATGATATTATGAATAATAGAAGTTACATAAAAGACTTTGTTCAAAACTAAAGTAAAGACACCTAAATCTAATCTACACGTCCCAATGACTTGGGCTTGAACGCTTGATCCATTCCCAACCTTCAAGACGTATTCTCCTTCTTAAAGCTGTCGGACCTCATTTAGCATCTTTACATCATTACAGATATGAGCTCCATAGCCGGTATCAAGAACCCAAGAATTAGAATCAACAGATAGATTTACTTCAACAATAAACACACCTTTCTTTAGAGTATCCTTATACTCTTGACAGTTCCTCTTCCAATTCCCTTTCTTGCCACAATAATGGCAAACGTCCACAGTCTAATCCTTTCTCTTCCTGGCCTTTCTCTTTTTAACCCCCTCCATCGGGTTTAAGAGATCCCTTCTTCTTGGGAACTTTCTTCCCTTTACCTTTAGAAGGCCTAGAAGAGGAAGTGACCATCATTACTTTACGATCTTTCTTGATTGTGCCTTCAGCAGTCACAAGCTGGCTAATCAACTCAGCTACAGTAGCATGAGGATGATTCATGTTGAAGTTTAGCACGAAAGGATTGAATGATTGTGGAAGCGATGCGAGCAACAAATCTACAGCTAGTTCTTCACTCAGTAGCATTTCCATAGAGGTCAGTTTCTCGTTCAAAGCAAGAAACTTGAGACCGTGCTCATGGACACTTGTACCTTCTTTCATTCTGAGATGAAAGACCTCCTTAGAGGTATTGTACCTTAAAACACGCTCTTTGGGGCGGTACAATTACTCGAGATGATCGTTAATCTCCCAAGCGTTGTCCATTAACTCATGTTGCCTTTGCATGTCCGGAGACATGGTGGCCAACATGAGGCAACGGGCTTGAAGATTGTCTTCAGACCATTTTGCAATCGCTCTCTTTCGGGCCGAGTTGGAGCTTCACCTTCAATGACAGGCTCTCCTTCGAAGTGAACATATCTTCTCTTTTCAGATTCTAAAACTATCTTTAGATTCCAAAGCCAATCAGAGTAATTGGGCCCCGTCAACTTGTTTGATTTGAGGATGGATACCAAAGGGTTTTTGGTTGCCATTTCAATTGTAGAGAATCTAAATGGAAAAACAGAGAAATCATGAGCATGTTGAACAATAACGATTACATCTTATCAAGGTCTTTAGAAATATGTTCTCCCACTATTTTTAGAAAGTCTAGAAATCCCAATGACTTTAGAAGAAACTTATTTTCTCAATGGGTACTAGGATCCCAAGCATTCTTAGTTTTGGACCCACGACTCGTGAGACATCCAAAGGTCTAAGAATCTTTAGGTAGGTACGAATCGCCAATTCCATCCCCATGGAATTCCTAGTAATATTTTTGCATCACTAATCTTTCAATCATGGACCCACGACTAGTGAGACATCCATATCTACTTAGGTGTTGAGCAGGACCCAACAATTATAAGATCTCAACCAAACTTAGTCCGGAATGACCCACGACTCGTGAGACATCGCCCATTCTAAAATGGCAAGAAATATTAATTATTTAAAATAATTAATCAGGAAACTAAGAGTTAATAAGCTACATTAATTACCCCACGACTCGTAAGACAGCAATTAGTTTCACTTATTAAGTCCTAAATCCTATTGATTGAATGCTAGGGATTTTATTACCGTGATAAAATACCTATTTATTCGAATTTTGCTCAATATTTAAATGGAATTTTCGAATGACCACACCAACATATAATGTTATCCAAATTTTAATTGTCTTGTTAATGCAGTTTCACATAAAGTGCATCACAGAAGCTATTCGCAGATAACATGTTCTAGCATGATACTAATTACGTGATGATCATAGGTATCCTATCTTATATGTGATTTTGGGAGCCACTCCAAAATCACTAGTTCTAACATTCATGCCACATAAGATAATTCATATCACATAGGGGTACAGAATTTAATGGAAAAATGCCCTATCTGTTACATTTAATAGAAACCCTCGAAACATTTTGAGGGGTCTTCTTATGGCCACTGTTCTTCAAGTGCTCCTTGTGGATCCTTCTTATTCCATGGGTGCTTGTCTCCAAAATGAAAATAAAAACCTCACTTCCTAAGTTCTACTCTCTTTACATAAAGTAATATGTCTCAATTTTCATATTGACCATAGGCAAGTACACGGGGTATACCCTGGCCCAAAAACAATAATAAGGAAAGCCACATAACAAACACATAACAGTACGCACATAAGTAGGGCTCCAACCCCAATTGAAAACGCGCAACTATGGGCTCCGACCCCAATTGAAATCATCCATGTGCAGAATTTAAAATCATACATAAGACTAACCCATGATCACCTAAACTAGCATGTTTCCGCTTGAATTTAAATTTACCAACTAAACTTAAAATTCCCTTAACTTCAAGTTACAATTAACTTAAGTAATTTGAATATTAGTTCATTATTCAAGAATTTATTCAAAATCGAACCCGGATCAATTTGACAAAACCACAATTAATTCAAAATTAAATTTTTGTCAAAAATATCATTCAAAGTGATATTTATTATTTTCTCGAAAAATTAGAACTTGACTTTAATTCATAAAATCCAAAATTTTATACTTATTTCAAATAAATAATTTTAAAATTTTAAAATCAAATTTTTGTAATTCGGGATTTTACGAAACGGGAAAAAAACACGAAACGAAAACGAGTCAAGAAAGCCCGCGTGAGGCGCGCGACATCCGCCCGCAAGTGCGTGCACCAGGCGGTGCTCGCGCACACAGCCCGCAAGGGCCCTCCCGGAAGCGCCCGATGATTCGCGCAAACGCACGCGCCGCGCAGCAGGACTGCGTAGGGGCGTAGGCATCATGGGCGGGGAAAGGCGGAACGGCGTGCGGTCACGCCTAGGGTCTGGGCTGGTGCGGGGCTGCGTGATGCAGCCCCATGCGCGTACTTGATGCAGCCCCATGCGCACTACCCCCGCGCGCGTTCGAGCGCGGGTTGACCCATTCCGTAATTTTCATTTCGCAATTTCACCAAATTCAATTAATCCAATTTCAAATTAAAACAGTTCAGATCAATCTGAGTTAAAACAGTTTAAAACCAGATTTACACGAAAATAAATTTTCACAAATTTTCAAGAAACAGTTTTGATCCGGCAACTTGTATTTCAAACAAAAACCATGAATACATAATATATACTCAAATTCAAGAATTTTCAATCAAAATTCCAAAGCAATAAAGATACAATAAGAACGTTGCAAGGTGGTTCTGATACCACTTGTTGGAAAACACGAAAAAGTTGAGCAGCGGAAGTTTAAAATTTTCCAAAAGTTTAGTCATTGTCTTGCAATTTTCGTACTGTAACGTTGGGAATAACAAGAAACTCACTTTAATTGAAGCTTTCTTGTGATGCTGTTACCGCCTAACAAACACCCTTCAAGCGGAAAGTCCTTCGAACGGCCTTCGAATTAGACTTCAAAGTAGAAGCCCTCCAAAGCGTATCCACACCAGACCTAGAACACGATCAAGCTAGTGAGAATGCTAGTTCTTTGGCTTGTGTTAAAGGCTAGGATTTTTGCTTTGAAAACTTTTCTTTTGGATTTTCTCAAAAACTTAACACTTCGTGAGTGTTGGTCTAAAACATAAGAGAAGCACCACCCCTAGTATAAATACTAGGTTGGTTCGAAAATCCCTAGGGTTCCCAAACCTAGTGGACTTTGTTTTCTTGCTCACTAATTAACTTATTTAATTATTTAATTAATTGGAATAATAAGTTCCTAACTTATTCCCCAAGTCTTGCAAGAATAACCTTCTCTCTCCTACAATAGGAAATTGAACATTTCAACTTTCCTAAAGTTAAAAGTCAATATTCAATAAATCAATTAATTCCCAATTAATTATTATTGGGTTAAGTTTATTTGAGAATATTCTTAACAATTAATTCAATAATTAATTAAAAGACTAAAATTAATTAATTACAATTTAATTAATTAATTCTAGAAAAGAATTCACGTGTAATATAATTACTCGCTTGGAGACACGTACGTGCCACTGGCAGCCACGCAGGCTGCGCGTGACACGTGGCAGTCACGTGTGATTGACACGTGGCAATGCCCACGTGTTACTCTCTCCATTTCGATCAACAATTTGATCCTTCATTAATCATATTAACATCCTACCATAACCGTCATGTTCTGACATTTGTGTGTGACCCTTTAGGTTCATTATTCGATTAGTAGTGACGGTAATTAATTAATTCCCTAATTAATTAATCACTTCACAAATCACACTACCGTATTCTAGCAATGGGTGTGTGACCCCTAGCCGAATAACGAAATGAATCGAAGAACCTTTCAGTCTATGACAATCAGTGAAATACGATCCTCCTACAACTCTATCTCTCAATCAAGAACTAAGGCATGGGAATATTCTCAGAACCCAAATGTTCTTGATCTTTAAAGTTAAGTTCGTTTCATATATATTTCGATCTCAATCCTAGAAAACCCCATTTTCTAGATGTCTTGATCTTTTATCCACCTTGGCCAAGGATTTAATGTTTAATGGACTACGAACAACTCAATCAGTAACAGATCATTCTTGTTCTTAACAAGTGTAGGTCCATTATCGATTCTACTAATTCTACATATGCTACTTATGTAATCCCAACATAGGTCATGGTTCAGGTGTCTATATGGCGACACCCTTTTGAGCCTACATCAAATATTACAGAGTTAGCTCATATGAGAGATTACAGAATCTCAAGGCTAAGGATTAATGAATCATGTCATTGACCTGTGAGATATTTCCTAATCTGGAAGTTTCAGGAAACTTCATTTCCCATTTAGGAATGTTCTCACTCGGGACATCTCAGTGATGAAGTTCTTGTAACAATCACCCTTATGTATTATGAACTCATCAACATATGCACTTATCACTCCATGAAATGAGTGATCCTTCAAAAGGACATAATCACATAAGCAAGTCTCACCAGAGTTAAGGTCGACACTCCCACTGTCTGTCGGACTCATTGACTTGGAGAAGTTTCTAATCCTCGCCTATGGAGTTAAGAACTTGTTTCATGTATCGTTCCCATAACGACAAAGTTCTTAACGGCCTCATCGGATTAGGGGAGTTCAATACATGCAAAACACAGTCAACCCAAACAGACATAAATAAACAGATAAAAAAGTGATTGCATATGAACAAATCATTTCGTTTATTATTCCAAGATTGTTTGTGATTTCACAAGGAAATAGTAAAGCAAACATCTGCTTTAAGGGCACTATTCCTAACAGATAATACTGATACTATTAGAACTACTGATAATCTACACTCTGGGGAAGTATAGGATCAGGAGGAACAGGTTCATGGGGAGTCAGAGGGAGGCAGTCGGTATATTCTTCCACCCCGAAGTACCAGAGACGTGCCGCCTAAGCGGTACGAACGAGAGCATGAGCTGAGAAAGTTGCAGTATACAGTCGGTGACTACGCACAAGGGAAGCTCACAATAGCTGCGAGAGCATACCCAATGACAGTCTATGCTGATATGCTCCCGAGAACAGTTGAAGAGACCCAGAAAGAAAGTGAGTGGAAGCAGGCTATGGAAATAGAAATGGTGGCCCTAGATAAGAACATGACTTTGGAAAAATATGCCCTGCACCAAGAAAAAGGCGAGTAGGGTATAGATGGGTGTTCACAATTAAGCGCAAGGCAGACGGGACCATCGAAAGGTATAAGGCCAGACTCGTGGCAAAAGGATATACACAGATGTATGGAGTAGATTACTTAGAGACCTTCAGCCCTGTTGCCAAAATTGACACCATCAGGGTCCTATTCTCAATAGCAGCCAATCGAGATTGGGCTCTACACCAGTTTGATGTGAAAAATGCCCTTCCTGCATGGGGAGTTAGAGGAGGAAGTCTATATGGAACCACCACCAGGTTTCTCTGATCAATTTCAGAACGGAGAAGTGTGCAGGTTAAGGAGAGCTCTGTATGGACACAAGCAATCTCCGAGAGTATGGTTTGGGAGGTTTATAGTTGCTATGAGGAAATATGGATATAGACAGAGCAACTTCAAGAAAATACTCAAGATGTGATGTCGGATCCTCCAGTGGTAATCCTGAAAATTGATTATTTTACAGTAAGTTTATAATAGCTGGTTTAATCTCAAAGTTATTTGCTGCAATCGGGGGACGGGCTACCGTCTGAATTGCTCCAGCCTGCGGCACGTTATAATCTTTAATAGCCGGTGGTGGTGGTGGGTCTGGTTCAGTCATCGGTAAAGTAATCAGTTTCTTCTCCTTCTTACGCCTCCTCCTAATAGCACTCAGTGTTCTCTCGATTTCCGGATCGTATGGTACTAATTCCGGATCTTGAGATCCTCGCATGCACCGAAAACCTGCACAGAGGAAAAAGAAATCCTCAGTCCAATTCCACAGTGACAAAGATAATGAACACAAAGTAGAATAATAGTCTAAAGCACTAGATCAAAATAATTGAGTAATATTGACTTAAAACGCCTTCCCCGGCAGTGGCGCCAAAAACTTGTTGTAAGATTTTACTACAGTTAAAAACCAATCGTGCAAGTGTACACTAACATACGCGCAGCACAATAGGATCGAACCCATAGGGAAGGGAAATCAATCACTACTCTATATCCTTCTCTAATCTAAAGACCGAACGAAAAGCAATTGGTGTTGTCATCTATTAATCTACTAAAACATAAATAACAATTAACTAGAAACAAACGCAAGTAATACTAAAACACACGAAGTAACTTCAGTAAACTAAACAGGCAGGGAAAAGTAATGAATCATACAATCAAGAGTCAATATGATATTCTTCAGACAAGTGTAATTCTACAACCTAGTCACTTATATTTGTATTACCCTCTCTCAAGGTGTAACCAAGTGCTTAATTAGTGTTCAATGTTGCTCTCGCAATCACGAATAGTTAATTAAACCATAGGAAAAAGACTAGTGCAATTCAATATTCTAGCGGCTCGGCATGGAATAAGACTACTGTTGTATAAGATAGGACCAAATCTCTTTGTATCCTAAAACTTACAAGTTATGAAAACCATCTAAATTACCATCACTCTTTCGATCTATAGGCAATTATGACACATGCTAAGGGTGATCAGGTCATCACAAGTCAATTCAAACCTGTCTTCAAACTAAGAATTAACACAAGTCATTCAAGCATCATATCGAACATCTATCATGCAATAATCATCACTCCCCCTAGCCTTAGAGAATTAGCCACTCATAATTAAAACAAAACTCATAAAACTAAAGGAAATTGCATTAAAATAAATCATATTCATCAATTCTGACCAAAGTCTCAAAAACCAAAGCATAAACATTCAGTGTTGTCTAAAAACGAATCTAACATACGAAAACTATTCAAAACTAAACTCAAAGGAATTAGTTTGTAAATTAAAGCAACAATAAAACCAAAAGTCGTTCTAAGAATTCAATCCTTCCGTCTTCTCGAATTCTCTGCAAACTTCTGAAACTCCTTGTCTTCTCTCCAAACCCTATGTCACGGCCTGGAAGAGAAGCTCTATCCAAAAAGACTCCAAAACGCACTAATATAGCAGCCCAAATAATTATCGCCGCCCTAGGTAACTGGCGTTACCTCTCCATGTACCATTATTGTTAACGCCCGTTACTGGTGAAATCACAGTAACGTTTTATTAGTGGTAACGGGCATTACCACTTTCCTTCTGCACAGGGGTAACGGGCGTTACCCCTCCTCTCTCGCCAAAGCTCCACTCCTGTGTCTTGTAAACGGGGTTACAACAATTGAACTCCTAAGTGGTAACGGGAGTTACCCCATTCTCCTCCAAAAATGCATGAAATTGCTTCGCTTCGCCGTTTCTCATCTCCAACTCTAAAATCACCTAAATGGAGCAAAATACATACATAAACGCATCAAACGGTACAAAAAATATAATCAAATTACACTCAAAACCATGCAGTTTCTACACACAACAAAATCCTCCACACTTGGATATTGCTCGTCCCCGAGTAATATGGAAATTAAGAAAACACATCCTCATCAAACCTGCTCCTTAAAGCAATCATCGAACCTTCGCCTAAACAAGTCTAGCTTATCTAATCAAGTAATCATACACATAAGATCCTCAAGACTTAGTATGAATAGTATACTCTTGTGTAGTGTGTGAATCAAACGAAACAATGTACGAAGATTAGAATGACAAATTCACAATTCCCTTCTAAGTTCTAATCATCAACTTCGGAATACATTCTTCGCACCTATCTCCGCTAATGGAATTAAATCAAAACTTAGAATCAGTAGGTCGTTCGAGCTTGTAATGTAGACTTGGGGTAAGGTTATGGAAATTTGGATCAAGTGACTACTTACCAAGCTTAAATCATTCAACCTTTAAATTCAAGGCACTTCAATTTCGCCATTAAACACGAAAATCCCCCCAAATTCTTCAATTGTATCCTACACTCTCAATTTCACCCTTCGCATAATTTTTTTTCTTTTCTTTTGCTCTCTCTTCTTCTTTTTTTTTTTTTTTTCTCTTATCTTTTTCACACTTTTCTCATTATTTTTCTTCAATAATCTCTCAAATTCAATCACAAGAACGATCAAAAGGGGTCAAAAGATAGACAATTACCATAAAAATCAAACGAGTAAGCCTTGGTGTAAAAATTAGCAAGGTAGGTGTTTCATTGTTGTGCATTGGCTTATAGTGTGGCTTCAAAAATCTTTGCACAACAATTAGGCTCAGCGGGGTCAATAAGATTACGTTATTTAGAGAAAAACGGCTACACATCAAAAGGCTTAAAGTCCTCTGACAACGAATTCCTACTTCACTTCCTTAATCTTTCATTAATTCAAAATTTTGCCTCAGTAGGACTAAAATGCATCCTAATCAAATCTTAGACTCATTCGGAAATCATCGACTCATCTTCCTAAGCAAAGTACATTATAACATTCAAAAGTGCTCAAAATGTAAGGGTATACTAACACACTAAATCATCAAATCTCATGCAATTTTCCTCGATTCAAATAGCCTAACTTATTCTAGCAAACGCTGAACAATCAAACTTCAAAGAAAAAGTTCAAAACGAGGGAAAATTATCAAAAATTATCAAAATTACTCGATTTTTAGCAAATCACAATTGAAACTACATCTAATCATGCAAATATTCAATAAAAACTCATAACAAGCATGCATTCCTCCCCCACACTTAAACTTTGCAATGTCCTCATGCAAATTAAAGACGTAAAGTTCAAGAAAACTCCCTGATCAAATGAAGAACCGACAACATGCTAGCAAGGCTTCCAAAACCTGAACAAGTGACTAGAAAACACGGATCAAGTGCACAGGCAATTGACAATCAACATGCATCCAACAATCAACACACAAGTTACAAATTCACGTAAAGAAGAGCACAATTGCATAAACAAAATTCAGGAATTCAAACATATGCAAAAATCTAAGTGTAGCCAAAATATCCAAACATAACAAGAATAAACGTAGAAAGAATGTCTAGAAATCAGGGGAGAAAAACAAAATAACAGAATCAGGGTGATGGGGGTGCTCCGAAATACTGATCAACACGAGCACAGAACCCTTCGAATTTAGCCTCCAATCTGGCCTCCCACGCATCGAATCGCTCATCCACGTAATGCGCTAAATCCTCAACTCTCGCGATCACGGTGGTCAAATCAGCCCTTAATCCTGCCAACTCTGCACGCACGCCTCTCACAGTAACAGGAGCTTCATCACTAGCTTCAGCAACAATAGACGCGGCATTGCGAAGAATCCCAAATTCATCATCTGGCCTATTAGGTATCTGAGCTAAAAGCTCCTTCTACCTCTTTGAAGGCTCATCAAATCAGGCCTTACCCCAGCTATACATCTGCCAGAGCCGATCTCTATCCCGAATTGGCCACCAAGGCAAATTATAATCCTTATGTTCTCCATTCTCCCAAGCATTGCCAAGCCTACAGTCTCCAAGTACTGTGGACCAATATCATATCCAAAGTCAACAGGCAAAGCTCCCCGAGGTCTCCAATTCATCTCCCGAGCAAACATCGTCACAAAAGGCACCGTCAGCAATCGTACCAGTAACACTCCCAATAATCTCCTAAAGCTTCCATAGAAACTCAACCGTTCCATCAAACTTGATGCCTTCCTTCATCATGTACATTATACCCAACTCAGTCTCAGTAATGTGGCTATCTCTTCCATATCTAGCACAAAATCCCGTGGCTAAAATCCTATAGACTAGCACCCAAGTCAATGAATCAAGATAGCTATCATGTGTACATCGAGGGGAATAACTAGGAACACCCTCTCGCAAAGGAAAGGATCTCCAGACCTCCTCTCTTTGAGCATCACTCCATTTAGGCAAAGAAGTAGTGGCATTGGCTGGAAAACGAAGAATCTCTCTTATCCGGCTCACATTCCATGCTCAAGTTTCCATATCATCTAGAGTACAAGTCAAGGTGTTGTCCAACGGATCGAAGTTCATCGTGGTGAAGAAAGCGGTCGTCATCTCTCCGTACGTCATATCGTTCCGAGAAAGGAATGGTAACCAACCTATGTTGTCAAACAATCTTTTTACTTCTCCCCAAGCCTCAAACTTCTCCATCCACATGTCCTTAAAGAATTTAGTAGACACAATGTTCCTTGTCAAATTCCTTCGAAAAGGGTTACCTAAAGCATTCACCGTTATGTTGACCGATCCAAACGATTGATGGTCCAACCGGGATGAAGTAGTGAAGGGTTCCGGAACTCTTGAGCGCTTAGTACGACCCATAATCCTAAATCAACCAAATATAGCAAGACAAAGCACAAAAAAAAAATCAATCACAATTCAATTGGACAATTTATCAAACATCTTGCGTGCTTAGGCCTAGGGTATGAATTCTAACTTGAGTTCTTCAATCTACCCAACTCAAATTCACACTAGCTTATAATCTACAATTTAAAATCTAAACTCTCTACCTTCAACTTCATAATTCGGACTCAAGACTACTTAGAAGTTAGGATTCTTCAAAGATTCAACCCAATACAAGTTAAATTCAATTCAAGGCATTAATCCTAATTCTAGCATGCATAATCTCTCAAAATTCATTAATTCAATCAATCTTAGGTTTCAATCTTAGATTGGAAAAATTAACTCTAACAATGGAGATACTGACTTACTTCGATGCACAAAGAAAGAGAGAGAGTGGAAACTTGATGGTAAAGCTTCTAGGTTGCAAATTGATAATGGTTGGCCAAGGGAAACTATTGAATCTCTTCTAAGGTAGAATGAGTGGGTGCAAGTGTATTTATAGGTTTGAAGGAGAAAATTCCAAAATTGGGTAGGAAAAGAATCAATTTAATCCTAAAAACGTGTTTCCTACACCTAGATTTTCGCCCAATCGAGCCTGTTACCTTTATTGGCTCGGACACCTGACGCCATTAACGGGCGTTACCGAAAAACAACAACAAGGGTGTAACGCCCGTTACCTATACTGCCCGGGACGCCTGACCTCGTTAACGGGCGTTACCAAAAGGTAACTTCAATGGTGTAACACCCGTTACTAGATATTCCACCCAAAACACTATTAAAACACAAACACAACCCAGATGGTGCTTAATCACGTTAATTAACTGAAATCAACTCATAAGATTCAATCAAACCATAATGCACCATTCTCGAAACACATAAACACATATATCCATTCATATCAACAACTCATTTGCCTCATAAAAGAAATCAATGTCATGCACACGCATACGAACAAAGTAAATGGACCTCAATATTGACAATAACGCTCAAACCACGATCCTCGCACCATCTAGACCTTGGCTGCCTAGCAAAACATCAAGTGACCTGTAAACGAGAGAGACAACTCAATTAACGTGAGAAAAACGAGGACAAAAGAAACGAAAACAACGGGAACAAAACACAAGGAAAGGAAAGAAAATTTAGTTCTAGATTATAGTCGTTAGCTTGACTTTGGAAACCGGGTTGGGATTAACAATCCCCAAGCAACGAGTGACAAGGAGTGACCTCGTTCTTGTTGCTCACAAAACCGGAGCTTGATCTCCATGTATCTAATTCCAAAACATCCTTTATTCTCGATTTCCGAGACTTCGGTTTTCTTTCCCAATCAACTGCATCCCTTTTCTCCAAGAATAGTGTCGTTTCGTCTGAGGCCTTACTTATAACCTTAGTCATGCAACACTTATCCGGAATCGCCGGTGGTGTCATGGAACCTAAATTCCTAAACTCCATTCTTTCATCTCCTATTTTGAACGTGAGCCTCCCATTCTGAACGTCTATATCTGCTCCAGCCGTAGCCAGAAACGGTCTTCCAAGGATCAATGGCATCCTCTCATTGCTCTCAATATCAAGAACTACAAAATCAGTAGGAATGCAAAATCTTCCAACTTTTACTAAAACGTCTTCAAGAATTCCTATCGGATATTTCACCGATCTGTCTGCTAGTTAGAGTGTCATATTAGTCGGTGTAAGCTCCTTCACTCCTAATTTCCTGTAAGTAGATAATGGAATTAAACTTATACTAGCTCCTAAATCACATAAAACGTTACGGAATTGCAAAGAACCAATAGTAAGAGGAATTGAAAAACTCCCTGGATCCTTAAGCTTCCGGGGAAGCTTATGCTGAATAACAGCACTGCATTCCTCAATAAGTATAACGGTAGTGAAGTCCTCAGACTTCTCTTTGCTTGAAATCAATTCTTTCTCTAAGTTCTCCTTCTCAAAATCATCTTCCTCTTCAACTTTCTCAAGTATAACTTTCTCAACATCCGAACCTGCAAGTATCTTCGGACCTTCATTCTCTCTATTGTCTCCTATAAATATGGTCTAACAGTGCTCCTTAGGATTGTTTTCAGTTTGGCTCGGTAGCATTCCCGGGCCCCTCAGATTCAAAGATTGGACAATCTGACCAATCTGAGTCTCCAAAGTTCTGGTCTGATTTACCACTTGATCTAATTGAGCTTCCAACTTCTGATGTCGACCCGTAGAAACAGTTATAAACTTCTCAAGTGCGACCTCCCATCCTTGCTTTTGCTCCTGTTGAGGGGGCACAGCATGAAATGGGGCTGGTGGTTGAGGTTGAAATTGTTGCCTAGGTTGAAACTGCGGCCTAGGTTGAGGTGGTTGCTGAACATTCTGATAATTAGACCAAGACAAGTAAGGGTGGTTCTTCCATCCTGGATTGTAGGTGTTTGAGTAGGGATCATTTGTTGGTTTGAAGTTGTTTGCATAATTCGCCTGCTCTTGCACCTGTTCTCCTGCATTGGTATGAGGATACATATTAAACTCATGTGGACCACTACAAATTTCACGAGTTACCTGAACTGATTGGGATTGTATCCCAACAGCGTTGACAGAAAGTTGATCCAATTTCTCGTTAAGGGCTTCAAACTTGGCATTGATGGCTGTTAAGCCATCTAACTCTATGACTCCTCTTGCAATTTTGTTGGTTGCGAATGGCTCCTCTCATGCACAAAAACATCGTTTTGTGACATATTATCTAACAACTCAGTAGCAACTGCTTCAGATTTTGCTAGGAATGCTCCGCTCGCTGCGGCATCCATAGCTCCTCTAAAAGTAGGGGACATCCCATTATAAAAAGTCTGAATCAATAACCAATCGGGAATCCCGTAAAGTGGACACTTCTTCTGTAAATCCTTAAATCTCTCTCAAGCTTCATAGAAATACTCTCCATCCAACTGCCTGAAACCTTGAATATCATTCCTGTACTTCGTGGTTTTGCTAAGTGGAAAGAACTTGGCTAGGAAAGCCTGAGATAATGCTGCCCAAGTCTGAAAGAATTCATTTGGGACAGTACTCAACCATGCTTTAGCTCGTTCCCTAAGTGAAAAGGGAAAAAGCCCAACTCGGATAGCATCAGTCGTGACATTGTGAATTTTGAAGGTATCACACACTTCAAGAAAACACTCAAGATGTGATATCGGATCCTCCAGTGGTAATCCTGAAAACGGATTATTTTGCAGTAAGTTTATGATAGCTGGTTTAATCTCAAAGTTATTTGCTGCAATCGGGGGACGGGCTGCAGTCTGAATTGCTCCAGCCTGTGGCACGTTTTAATCTCTAATGGCCGGTGGTGGTGGTGAGTCCGTTTCAGCCATCGGTAAAGTAATCAGTTTCTTCTCCTTCTTACGCCTCCTCCTAATAGCACTCAGTGTTCTCTCGATTTTCGGATCGTATGGTACTAATTCTGGATCTTGAGATCTTCGCATGCACCGTAAACCTGTACAAAGGAAAAAGAAATCCTCAGTCCAATTCCACAGTGACAAAGATAATGAACACAAAGTAGAATAATAGTCTAAAGCACTAGATCAAAATAATTGAGTAATATTGACTTAAAACGCCTTCCCCGGCAGCAGCGCCAAAAACTTATTGTAAGATTTTACTACAGTTAAAAACCAATCGTGCAAGTGTACACTAACATACGCATAGCACAATAGGATCGAACCCACAGGGAAGGGAAATCAATCACTACACTATATCCTTCTCTAATTTAAGATCGAACGAAAAGCAATTGGTGTTGTTATCTAGTAATCTACTAAAACAGAAATAACAATTAACTAGAAACAAACGCAAGTAATACTAAAACACACGAAGTAACTTCAGTAAACTAAACAGGTAAGGGAAAAGTAATGAATCATACAATCAAGAGTCAATATGATATTCGTCAGACAAGTGTAATTCTACAACCTAGTCACTTATATTTGTATTACCCTCTCTCAAGGTGTAACCAAGTGCTTAATTAGTGTTCAATGTTGCTCTCACAATCACCAATAGTTAATTAAACCATAGCAACAAGACTAGTGCAATTCAATATTCTAGCGGCTCGGCATGGAATAAGATTACTATTGTATAAGCTAGGACCAAATCTCTTTGTATCCTACAACTTACAAGTTATGAAAACCATCTAAATTACCATCACTCTCTAGATCTATAGGCAATTATGACACATGCTAAGGATGATCAGGCCATCACAAGTCAATTCAAACCTGTCTTTAAACTAAGAATTAACACAAGTCATTCAAGCATCATATCGAACATCTATCATGCAATCATCATCACTCCCCCTAGCCTTAGAGAATTAGCTAATCATAATTAAAACAAAACTCATAAAACTAAAGGAAATTACATTAAAATAAATCATATTCATCAATTCTGAACAAAGTCTCAAAAACAAAAGCATAAACATTCAGTGCTATCTAAAAACGAATCTAACATACGAAAACTAATCAAAACTAAACTCAGAGGAATTAGTTTGTAAATTAAAGCAACAATAAAACCAAAGATCGTTCTAAGAATTCAATCCTTCCGTCTTCTCGAATTCTATGCAAACTTCTAAAACTCCTTGTCTTCTCTCCAAAATCTATGTCACGACCTGGAAGAAAAGCTCTCTCCAAAAAGACTCCAAAACACACTAATATAGCAGCCCAAATAGTTATCGCCGCCCTAGGTAATGGGCATTACCTCTCCATGTACCATTATTGTTAACGCCCGTTACTGGTGAAATCGCAGTAACGTTTTTATTAGTGGTAACAGGCATTACCACTTTCCTCTCTCGCCAAAGCTCCACTCCTGTATCTTGTAATGGGGGTTACAATAATTGAACTCCTAAGTGGTAACGGGAGTTACCCCATTCTCCTCCAAAAATGCGTAAAATTACTTCGCTTCGTCGCTTCTCATCTCCAACTGTAAAATCACCTAAACGGAGTAAAATACATACATAAATGCATCAAACGGCACAAAAAATATAATCAAATTACACTCAAAACCATGTAATTTCTACACAAAACAATAACAAGGGATAATATGATCATAACAGGGGATGATCTTGACGAAGTCAAGCGGCTGCGAGAGAGCCTGTTCCAGGAGTTTGAAATGAAGAATCTAGGGGAGTTAAAGTAATTCTTAGGGATTGAGGTGCTGAGATTGAGGCGAGGAATCTTTATCTCCCGGTGAAAGTATGTGCTAAATTTGTTAGTAGAGACAGGGTTACTTGATAGCAAGCCAGCAGCGACACCTATTGTGGTTAATCATGGATTGAAAATCACAGTTGGGGCAAAGACAGTAGATCGAAGTCGGTATCAACATCTTGTTGGGAAGTTGATCTACCTATCTCATACTAGGCCTGATATTGCATATGTAGTTGGTGTGCTGATCCAGTTTATGCACCAACCACAACGTAAGCATATGGAGGCAGCACTCAGAGTTGAGGGGTGCCTCAAAGGGACACCCGGGAGAGGGGTCTTGTTCCAAAAGCACGAGGGACTATCCATTGAAGCCTATACAGATGCAGATTGGGCCGGAAAACCAGGATGACCGGTGCTCTACTTAAGGTTATTTTACCATTGTCGGTGACAATCTTGTCACGTGGAATAGCAAAAGGTAGAAGGTAGTAGTTCTTTCTAGTGCAGAGGCAGAGTTTAGGGGAATTGCACGAGGACTGGCCGAAGTCCTTTGGTTGCGGAAGTTTCTTGAAGAACTTGGATTCCCGATAATTGAAAAGTGTAGGTTATGGTGTGACAATAAGGCATCCATAAGCATCTCTGAAAACCCGGTTCAGCATGACAGAACGAAACATGTGGAGGTAGACCGGCACTTCATCAAAGAGAAGCTTGAAAATGGGATCGTGGCTCTTCCCTTTGTATGATCTGAAGACCAGCTGGCAGACATTCTCACAAAAGTCGTGATAGAGAAAGTGTTCCTAAGTTTTTTGGGCAAGTTGAATATGTATGACCCGATAATCGACTTGAGGCGGAGTGTTAGAGATCATGGCTAATTCGATGGGGGGATTTTATCCCTAATTTAGAGGGATTTGATTGTACATATTTTTTCCTTTTTCGTAGCTTTGTACATCTATATAGTGTATCTCGTGTTGTAACCTTTTTCATACAGAAATCAATGGAATACAGAAAATTCCCAAAATCTATTTTCTAACTATTTAACCTAATTAATCTATACTATATAAAAAATGAAGAGACTTTTATCTCACAAACGGCAGTTTTTTAAGGCTTGGACACCAATTTTTCTAAACTACCTGTTATGCCCCTAACACTATCAATTGTTTTAAGGACAAATTTGGAATTTAAAATATCCACAGTTTCACATACCCACGATCTCTGAAACTCCCTTTTCTCATTATTCTACGATCTCAATTTTTTTTTCATTATTTTCTATATTTTTATTCAAATCAGAACAATTTCACTTACTCATGATCTCTGAAACTCTCTTTTTTCATTATTCTGTGATCTCAAACCTCTTTTCTTATTTTTTTTCTATTTTATTCAAATCAGAACAGTTGTAGTTCTCTTTTCTCATTAACTTCTTGAATACTCAATTCTCTTTTCTTATTAACCTCTCAAACACTCAAATCAGAACTGTTGCAATGCAACCCTATAACACTCTCAAAATGCTATCCTGGAATCCTCTTGGAACCTCTAAAATCAAATCTCAAAATGCTATCGTGGAATGCTCTTGGAACCTCTAAAATCAAAATAAGTACTTCTTTGTTTTATATTACTCCAATACATGCACTTAATGTTTGGAAACATACGATTTATTTTATTTTGTAGAAAAATTTAAAGGAAAAGAAGCTCAAAAGAGAGAATCTTTATAAGGTAAAAATATTGATATATATTTCTGTTTTTTATTCAATGATAAGTCATCATATTTTGGAATTTTGAGAAAATTGTGAATATCACTTCTTATTTTTTGTTGATTTATTTTGTTTTATTGAAAAATTTAAACCCAAAAGAGAAAACCTTTATCAAAGATAAACCTCTAAAATTCAAGGCAAGTACTGTAACGCCCCAATTTCCGGAAGTTCAGGTAAGCACGCCACGTGCGGGACTTCGGGAGTTGGGGGTTTATTTTAGTTATTATGTTCATTTATTTCATCATATTACATGCATTATATCTTCATGCATTTAAATGAGTTATCATTAAATTGAATCTACGTGAATTAATTGATAATGTGTCTAATTGTTTATGTGACCTTACTTGACCATTTATTTAAATGTGTGGATTTAATTGTATAACATGAAATAGTTCTAATTGATCAATTTCCATGGAATGAGACTTGATTGCATTCATTCAAATACTTCAAGGACCTAAGTGCAAATAATGGACTCATAAGAGCTAGTGGAAGACTTATAATATATCTTGTATATTTCATCTCTCCCACATTTCATACATTCACATTGCATACAAAATCATACACACACACACACACTAAATCATGATTTTTACACCAAGGAAGGAAGGGAAGATTTTCTCTCATATTTCAAGCTAGAATTCAAGGAAGAATTGCATAAGTGGGAGCACCATCATCATCATCTCTTCATTTCATCCCATCTTTTTCCATTTCAAGGTAGAATGAGAACTTGATTGATTTCATGAATCCATGATTGAGTAGGGTTTGGAGATTATGTTATGATTTCTTGTTTATTTGAGGAGTAGAAGCATGCCTAGGGCCAATATAGTGGAGAGCTTGCATGAATTCTTAATGAATATGAAAGTTGGAGGCTATGCAAATATATGGGTTTGTTGGATGAATTCTTAAGGATCTAAGCATGTTTCCTTGGATTAAATGTTACCTAAATGATGTCTTTAAGTTATATACATGTTATATGTTAGTTTGAAAGTGTTTATTTGATGTGGTATGGTGTGGAGAGGCTTAGGAGCCAATTCCCGTGATTTTGCCCTGTTTTTTCTCCCAGATTACTTCCACACAGCTGTGTCCAACCTTAGTTCATTTTCAACAGCTTTCAGGCCAATCTTGACACGGCCGTGCCGACTTCGTTTGTGCTCCGATTGACCTGATTTTTTAACCCACGGAAACCTTTTGAAGTCTAGAACAATCTCCAATTAGAATCACCTCAATATATTTTCCCATGTGTGAGATATTATCAATTATTTTTAATTTCACCACTTTACCGACAAACTGCATTCACCTAACTTCAAGCTTACGCTATTTTCTCCTCGTTTTGAACTAGAAAACGAGCCATATATCCTTAGAAAGACCTATGTGTCTAGTTTCATTTACACTAAAAAAAAACTCAATTCCAACTTCTAAAACTCAAGATATTTCCATTTTCCTATAGCTTGTGCGTTTCCGAAAACTATCAACTTTTCCTAATTTTTGCTAAACTTCACCAAAACCCTTTTTATTGCGTTCCTTTCACCCCTTTGGCTCCCGTATGTGATTTATATGTATTATATGCTTACTTAATTGATGATTATGCTTTTAGGTGATACCTCCATGTATTAAATGTACTTGATCGAATTACTTGATTATGTGGCTTAATGACATGATTGACATCGCATGACTTTGTCGTTCGTCTTAAATGGTTTATACGAGTCGAGTCTCACGTACACTTGTCCTTGTTACAGATCACGTTCCCGGTGACGAGGAGCACGCTCCTTAGGGTGTTTCCTTGCTTCTTTTGGTTGGTAGTAAGGTGAGGTTTAATTCTAGCTATAGAACCCATACAACCCTATGTGATGTTTTAAGACAAAATGTATCTATATATCTATAGTTTTCCAAACCTTAATGATTTTCAACCGATTTACTGAACCGATTGACTGTTTTGGCGAGTACATTGTTTAATGTGGGCCCGAGGGTAGTGTATTGGGCCAACCGGGAAAGCAAGGGCTGATGGGTAACTCTTGCACTATCCTCACCATTTTGAGATCACTTCTGAATCCACCAGGAGGTTTGGTGGAGGAAGAAATCCCGTGCGTGGGAGTCATGTTCCCGATGTACACCATGACTGGATGATTGGGCCTTGCAAACCAACCATCACCCAGAGGAAGAAGGGTTCATGAAGCTGCTACTTGAGCACTGTAATAATTACATGATCACCATTGAATTGAACTTGATTGTCATGATTGTTCACTGTTGGAGTAAAGGTTGGAGATTTGCCCTCACTCGCCGGGCCACTGATTGATTGAAACTATAATAATAAATGTTAAATTGGATAGTTGTAACCTCGGGCGATATTATACCTTATTTCTTGAATTATATTGTTTCTTTCACAAAACATTACCCGAGATTATAACTTGCATGTATGTGCGCTTATATTTATTTAAACCCCTCACTCAGTCTTTTGTAGACTGACATTTCACATTTTCAGGTTTGCAGGGTTCGTGCTAGGCGGGATCGAGTTAGTCTTTCATTTCAGGTCTAGCACGTTCATTGTACATTATTGATGCATAATTATGTATTGCTTATGTATATGTTAATAATTATGGATTGTCTTTCCTCTGGTATTTTGGGGATTGTATATACTGATGATGATAATGAACTTGAATGATGTTAATAATAGTGTATGTATTTTATGCTTCGGTTTAATTGTTATGCATGTTGGTATCTAATCGAGGGTTAGTCTCGCTTAGCTAGTGAGTTGGTTTTTTTTTTATTGTCTCCCATTCGCTATAGTTTAGTTCATGTATGGGTTGTCCATCTCATATGTGAATTGAACTATAGTACAGGGGATGTGGCATCCTTGTGCTTTGGGTGCTACAAGTATATTTTTGTATTATGTTACCACAATACATAACATAGGGTTTAAAAACATATTGTATTATGTAACTGCAAATACACCAAGGCAAGTAAGGTTTAAAAATATATGATTTGTTTTATTTTGTAGAAAAATTTGAAGGGAAAGAAACTCAAAAGAGAGAATCTTTATCATCAAAGGGTAAAATTATTGATATATTCTCAAATCAGAACTGGATATGTTTTTTCTTTTATTCAAAGATAAGTGCTCATAATTTTGAATTTTTAAAGAACACCGGCTGCTCATACCGTGAATATCACTTCTTATTTTTTCTTGATTTATTTTATTTATAGGAAAATTTACCCCCAAAAAGGAAAATCTTTATTAAAGGTAAACCTCTAAAATTCAAAGTAAGTACTTCTTTGTATTATGTTAGTGCAATATATCAAGTAAGGTTTAGAAACATATGATTTGTTTTATTTTGCAGGAAAATTTAAAGGAAAAAAAAAACTCAAAAGAGAGAATTTTTATTGTCAAAGATTTTTTTTTATTTTTATTCAAAGATAAGTCATCATTGTTTTGAATTTTTAAAAAATACCTGTTCTCAAGTTGCTCATGTTTTGAATATCCCTTCTTACTTTTTATTGATTAATTTTATTTTATTGAAAAATTTACAAGAAATGAGCCTAAAAGAGAACATCATTATTAAACTTAAAAATATTCGTACGTTTTTCTTTTTAGTAGAAAACAACTCATTATAGTTTCGTAGTTGTTACATGTAGTGGATGTCAGTATCACTTCTTATCAGAGGAATTACGTCAAACATCATCACAGCCTCTTCCTTAAAACCCCATCATTATCTATACAATATATTAAGCGAGATACCAGATTGTGGTCTCTTGGATTGGTCTCTATTTTTTTAGTTAATTAATTTATTTTTTCTACTACACAGAACGTGTTCAATAAATTACTTATCTATTAACTCACTTTTTTCTCACCTTACTTTTATTCTCTTTTCTTTATATTCTTTTATTTTTCTTAATCATATTTAAATTTAGTTTTAACTATTTTTTATTAATATAGAATTATTAAATTTATATTAAGATGAACAATTTAATTTACTATATTTAAATAATAATAAATTTTTATTAGCACACACATCGAGTATGCGGAATTACTAATACTATATAAAAAAAGGGAAAGGGTCTTCCTCTCACAAACACGATTATTTGGAATGTTTGGCGGTTATTTGGAATGGTCACACCAATTTTTTAGGTGTTCCAAATATATACCTTAGGTTTTCAATTTGTGAAAGAAAATTGAGGGTTAAAAATGAAATTTTATTTAAAGAATAATAATTTCTCAATTCTCACATTTCTAATAACTCTCTATATCTGGCTCCCAGATAACTTCCAGAAAAACGTGACCAACACATCCGAAGAAATCGAATTACATCGTTAGCAGCTAAGGTGAAAACCATGCCAAATACAATATCTTGGTTACATCAAAAGAAATTATTGCCAAATACAATATCTTGGTTACATCGGAAGAAATTGAAATACATCGTAAGAGGCTAGCGAGAAAACCATCCGACTAAAAAGAAATTGAAATACATGGGAGAGGCTAACGAGGATGTGATCGAGAACCGAAACTCAGGATAACTAAAGCCATTTGGTACTTAAATCTTCAGTGTCTGAATAAGATCATCAACGAAACGATCGAGAATTTCGATATTAACGTGCGGCATTACGGAGACATGAGCCATGTTTTCCAGACATTGAAGATGCCAGCGGTCGACAAAATCCTGGTCCTTGGGCCGCTCGAACAAGACGATGATGCTCATCTCATTAAGCTCTGCACTTATGCCTGCATTCTGAAGGCAATCCCTTAAGTAACGAGCGTTTTTCAGGCATTCTTCGACTTCGTCCTGGATTCCTTTGTGACCTTTCATGTTTATGAGATACCATAGGATCATTGGCGTGTGTCCGTTCCTGCTTCCGGCAATGGTGTTATCGACACTTGCTATGTACTCGATGTTATCCGACATAGTGTCATTGTATTTCTTTCTTGTTAGCACCACACCACATGGCATAGGGCAACCTAAGAACTTGTGGCCTGAAATGCTTAAACTGCCAATGGGCTTACTGAAGGTATAATTTGATGCCTGTACGTTAAATACAAGACAAAAGAAAGTGAGGACGAGAAACTTAAAACAAAATTGTAAAAATGATTAATTCTGTAAATAATTACACTTTTTGAAACTTCAATCCTTTTTCATATGACGTTTTAACTTTATCCTCTAATTTTAAATTTTTTTGCAATTATTATTCGATTTCAGCCCCATGTTAAATAAAGCCCCAATTGTGTCCCGAAGAGCGAGGGATAATGAGGTGTGATGAATTGAGCTTGAAGTATGGAAATTAAACGATAAATGTTTTGCCACCTGCTCCAGGAAAGGGATAGTGATGCCGAATATTGCAGCATCGCAATGAATGTAAAAATTATTCTCACAGAAGTTGCAGTCTTTCAGAGTCTGTAGCACGAGATCAAGATTGTCGATAGCTCCCTTGAAAGTTGTCCCTGCGATTTATTTAAAGAATGTAAACATAAAGAGTTTTAATTTATTGGGATAGTTACGAATTCTCTCTAGTCCGTTATCTCTTTCATTAAATTTAATCGAACGTGCAATTTACTATTTTACCTGTTATATACTGAAACACAGAGGTATATATAATAAAAGAACCCAAATGTGAGGGTTTAATGCAATGCAAGTACTAAAATTTTTAATGAGATTGATGTAATTATTTAAATTTTGTGTTTACCTAATATTTTTTTATAGATGCCCAATACTTTTTTAGATATTGGAAATGCATGTTTATATTGAAATATTATTTATTATATGTAAGATAAATGCATTAGAGATCATCAACATACGTTTGAAATATTTGTTTAAATAAGATATTTATGTGAATTTACAAATACATTGATTGATAACGGTGTGTTTATTATGATTTTTTATTTTGGAGCAAAAATTTGTTATTTCAAACGAATAAGATTTAGATGAACTTATGCAAATTATGCTTCAATTACGAAGACATAGACATGATGCAGAATTTATAATTTTTTATCATATTTTATAAGAATAAATATGTATAAAAGATCTATTTTGATTTATGGTTATAGACAAAAAAAATAAATATTAGATTAAATTACAAAATTTTAAATTAAAAAACCTAAATTTAACCAACATTATAAATATATCCTTACACTTTCAATATTATCAGAATATACCCCCAAGAATAGAATTGGAATTTTTAAAATTAATATTAATGTTGGTATCATCAAAATTTAACATGGTTATTATCGACTGAGAAAATTTGTGAGAAGGAATTTAAACCCTTAGGCGATGTTCGTAATTTCTCAAACCTTAGTAGGTAACTAATATTTTTGTCATAATTTAGAGGGAGTTTGTAATTATTCCTAATTTATTTAAGGAATTATGTCGATGTAATTCTTAGGGATTAAATGTTCTCTATTTTTATCAGTTTACTACGATGGTATACCACTATACCTAGAGTAACATTGATGATGGCTGGCTTATCCTTGTTGATGAGCAATTTGTCTCGAAGGTCGCTGCAATCCATCTCCCCATTAGCTAAGGTTGCTATTGCTTCACACTGCATTCTGTACATTCTTGCTATCTTGAATAAAGAATAGTGTGATTCTCGAGATGTATATAGAATCCCATTCGGCAGTAGTTCTCTCCTGTCACGAATATATACAAATTTAAGCTTTCATATATCTATATATCTATATAGATAGATAGATAGATATATATATATATTTTGGGCGTGTGTGAAGATATATACTGTAAATACTGACCCCTGCATAAAGATGTCAAATGGGCTGGGCTGGGCCCAAGCCCGCCTAAACCCGTTACTGTAGCGGGCTGGGTTGGCCCGGGACCATTATGAAGTGGGCTGGGCCGGGCCTGGGTTGAAGATAATTTATAATGGCCTAGCTCGGCCCAACAACCCACTAATAATGGGTTGGGCTGGGCCTGACGGGCTGGGTTTATTATTATTTTTTTTTTGGTTGCATCTATTGAATTTGATGGGCTCAATAAATGGGTTTATTTTTCTTTTTTTTTTTTTTTTTGGTATAGTTTATATTTTGGTTGAAACTCAAAGTTAGTATTTGTAAATAACAAGGAAAACCACCACACTATCCCACAATTGAAGAAATGAGCATCGATTTTTTTTTTAATATTAATAATGTTTTATTATATTTATAAATTTTGAGATTGTTTCTCGTTTATTGTTAAGTATACATTATATATCTAAACAATAAAAATATTAATACTTCATTTATTTTATATACTTGAATAAATTTCATTTAGTACTTGAATACTTTATATACTTCATTAATATTTCTCTTTTATTTATATGCTTATAGAATTAAATTTGAGCAACAAGAAATTTGAAGGTTGAGAGCAATTGATAAAGACAGAAAATAGAGTTGAGAATTTAGTGAAGAAATGTGTTAGGAATTGTGGTACTTATAGAAGAAGAAGAAGAATTAATTAAAAAATAAATAAAATTATTGTTAGATACAAATATATAGAATTTACCATTGCCGTATTGTTAATCTTACCATTATATTTGCTTGGCTACAATGTCAACTCACACTTAATTGCTACAGGGTACCCCTTGAGAATTTGCATTGTAGTATACTGGGCTTCCACCCATTAATTCAAGTTTAATGGCTATAGGTATAAAAATAACTAGTGGGCTTACAATTTGGATTGGGCTTGTAAGCCTTATATTTATTAGATCTAATAACTTAAGTCTTAACATATAAAAACAAAATTAAAAAACATGGGCTTAAGTAGTGGGCCTGTACCGGGCTTGGGCTGGTCCCGAGCTGGGCCTGGTTCACGGGCTGGTCCGGGCTGGTCACGGGTTTAAGTGGGCTGGGCCTCGGGCTGGGCTGGGTTTAAGAATTAAACCCAATAGGGGCCCATTTTAATACTCCAAACCCAGCCCAGCCCGCCTCATAGTAATCATGGGCTGGGCCTGGGCCGGTTCTAACCGGACTGGTTCATCGGTTTCGTGGGCCGGCCCGGCCCGTTTGACACCTCTACCCCTGCAGAAGGCCATGAAGGTTGCCTTCAGTGCCACCATTGGTGACATAGCCCCAATATTCATCCTTTTTAATCCCCCATAATTGGGCAAACCATTCTAATACGCCCACCTCAAACTTTTTGGAATGAAAGCCATTGTAATTCTTGAATGGATCACCAACATTGTTTAAGTTGAACTGCAGAAACGTATTTATGGCATCCAGATAGTCACCGCAGTTTTGAGTTGCTGGGTAACCTACAAAACCAAAAGGCGATTGATAAACAAAGAGTTCATGTATATAAGTCAGGACACTACGTCTGGTTCCTTAAGCCATGATTGTCTCTGTACGTGCAAGTTGTGACCACGTGGAGAAATTTTTACCTAGAAATCGATGGACTCTTTCTCTAAGCTGTTCTTGAAATTCATTCACTACTTGTGTTACATAATTCATTCTCTCCAAATGAGACTTTTCATCGCTTCGCTTCATTATAGCATAACACTCTACATTTTTATCTGTCAAGCAACTACTTTTTCTTCGCACAGAATTAGACAACATCAGCATTGTTCCAAATCCTAAAAATTTGCAAGAAAATAGAAAGATTTTAAGATGAAAGATAAAAAGAAGAGAAGACCCTCTTGTATTGATTGGAATTCGTTTTGAAATGGTTGCTTTTATAGTCCACAAATTAGCCTTTTGAGGGCAATGTGTGGTTGTGCATGCATTTCTTTGGCAAATTTTGATTTCTGATATAGAATGGATATATATCTAAGTTTTTTCTTAATATGTGATGGTAACAAATGTCACGTATTAAGTAGGTAAATCTCCCGATCATATAAGTTCTGGCTGAATCATATATTTTGTCCAACCAAATTTCAATTGAAAGTTTGCTTTTCGAAAGGGTGGAAAGAGACCGGATCTAGCACAATGTCCATTAGGTTATGAGAGAGTTCGGACGAATTTTATATGTGTCTTTGTTATAATAAATGTGTGACAGGTGTCGAATCCGTTAAAAATAAATAAAATTCCGATCTACGACTAATACGGAGTATAGCGCAAACGGGTCAAACCACATAGATTGAAAGAAATTAATTCAATTAAAATCGTAGGAAAATCACCAGAATTAACAAATATAAGTAGGGGGTTTTGGAGTTTAACTACCTAATTAAAATTAATAAGCAATTAAATAAAATTAAGAACTAAAAGAACACGATTGAGCACGTTGGAAGATAGGATTAACCAATATGGAGAAACACCTAGCTAGATATTATAATTCAATTTCCACATCGATCACGAATGCAAGAACTGAACAGAGGCAAGAGTCTATAAGGCTACTGAAAGAGGGGGTTAGTTATGCCTTTGCCTCCATTCAAGCTCCTGGGGGGCTCAAAGTTGTATCCCATGTTTTTCATGATTCTCCGAAGGGCAAGTCCGAAGTATATGAGTTCAAGTTTTGCCTTAGGTGCCACACCAACCCCCCTTGATCTGACCTGAAGGGCGTGTCAGACCCCTAGAAGATGATTGTTTTTTCACCCTTTCCCCTACAATAAACACAGCCCCTTAAAAGCTCTCGACTTTGGAGACTGGGCACTAATCCAGAGTGCCTGCTCAGGTAATGAAAGAGTTGTGCTTACCACAGGAATCGCTGTAATGTTCATAGCATAGAATGGCTAGCTTTCATATCCAGCTATCAATAGATGAGAATACGCTTTCCATACAATGTGAGATGTCACTCTATAGAATGCACTTTAGAGAATCATGAGAGTGATAGCTCGATAGTCTTTATAGACATGAGATCTCAGATCGACCGTATCTACAGAGATAAGAGATCGAAAATAGCTTGATACAACTGTATCAATAAGACTTTGCTTTCCTACTCTTGCAAAGCGCCCCGCTCACTAATTAGGCCTATGTGCTCGACCCGATCAACGAAAATCCATCCTAAAATAACATAGATAATAATCGAAATCGTTCAGTACGCTAATAATGACAGTTTATATTTTCGATTGACAAAGCGGCAGACCCAAAGAGCTTTACAGTAGTGCCTTGCGAGGTCGTAGAGCCGGTAACCCTCGTTTCGCCTAAGATCAAAAATCCTCTATCTGAGATTGAGACTTAAGACTCTCTAACGCTATCTATATGCTTAACACATGTAAGCCGAAGGTTGAGTTTACGAAGTAGAAGGCTGAGTGCTAACAATGGTAACGATGGCCGTGAACCGCGTGCATACACAAAAGGGCTAACTGACTGAGACCAAGCCTAGCATTTTGACTATGTATTTTGACATCCGGCCCTTGGTCGTAGATCAGCTGTTGCCCATGGCTAGCCCGGGAAGTAGTCTGATCACGGTATCGATCCTAGTACTCGATCTCCAGTGGTAGGGAACCACTTTGTTTTCTTACGGACCGTCCTCATCATGCTGATGCGTCCTCTTCCCCCTTGTCAATATTCTCGGGTAAGACCGGGAGGGAATTGGATTCCCCTTTGATGTGCTCTATGTCAAAACGGAAGAAAGAGAACATGGCTTGCCATCTTGCAAAGAGAAGTTTGGCTGCCAGATCCTTTGCATCCTTCTCCAGGACTCTTGTTGGATGGACAGTCCGTCCAACAAGTCAAGTGAGTATTTAGAATATCACCTGGAATTGGAGAATAGCCTTGAGAGCAGCCAAGACCTCCTTCTCAGGGGTATTTGCTTTGCGCCTCATTCCATACGCCGGAAGCGAACTGGATCACTTCCTCTTTCTTTTCTCGCCATTTTTATGTTTAAGGATTAGTCCTCTTGAGCCTATGTGGTGACAGATAAGCCTAAACTAAACCATCTTACCCTTCATCAGTAGCAAAAGCCTACTGATGGCGGAATTCCGTTTACTTGCTTCTATCCGGTTACGCTGACTTCTTTTTTATTTGAGTCAACAATCCTTGTGACAAGATCAGTAAGGGTCAAGTCAACCCCAGGTTCTATCAAACCAGACTCGTTCACTCTTGGAGCAAAATCGTTATTGCCTTTCGCCCCTTGGGCTCTCGCTTTCATTGTAAAACCTTTCATTCGGCACCTCTACCTATAGGAGAAGCAGCTAGATCCATTCCTATTCTTTCTCAGCCTAGGCTAGGTTAAAGGGTTCGGGCAGAGAAAGTAGTAGGTGAATCGTAGGGCTGGCGCGCCTTTACTGCCTTCCCTTGCGGAGATTCAATACCCGGGCTTGGAGGATCGCTATCTCTTTATGCGTCTTCGGCTGGGGATGCTCCTTCTCGAATCGGACCTAACGGCCAGCCTAGTAACGGGAATAGGATTCATCGAGTCGGATTCTGTCTATCGAAGATGAGGTACCCCCCTGGTAAGAAGCCTGTGTCATAGAAAGAAAGTAAGCAAACTGGAATACGAACTCTTCGGTAAGCCGGGGACAGGTAAATCGGATGCAACTTATGACATAGATCAAGAAAAGAGCGAGCCCAGTGTGAAGTATTTCCCCGGGGGCGAGCTTGGACTCTAACCCGCCGCTCCATCCGATGAACCCTAAGCCGACTATTCACTCCTCTGCCGGGTATAACCAAATTGATTCTCTTCCTTCGCTTCCCGCTGTTAACTGTTCAGCCTTATGTATGGGCTGAGAGGCGAGGGGGGCATCTAAACACTTTCTAAATAGCCCACGCGAAAGCCTAGGAGAGCTCCCGTGAAAGCACAATAGATTCACTCCTATATCGGCTGGTAATTGCAGTGTAGCTTTAATTCATCCACAAGGCTAAAGGCTCTCTTCGGAATGGCTGGTGCCAACGATTGGACGATAGGTACGATGAACTTTCTGGCAGGGTATAACAAAATACTAAGCACCATACCACGACACTTTAATATATACGATATTTACAGGGTCGGATAATTAAAAATGGATCCTACCGGGAATGAATTTCTCTCAATTGATTAAAGAACTGATATGTTTCCGCTGTTTAACAAACTCACCTCTTAAACCCCTGAGGTAAGAAGGTTTCTTCCTATGCAAGAGCATGGTAGTACGAGTACGAGTGGTAGTGTGAGTAGTTGCAGTAACCCAACTATTTCGAATATGGCTCCTGGAAGTGTTCGTATGGCTAATCCGCGGAGGCCCCCGGTATGGGATACAAAGTAGAGTTCGAGTGGAAGAACAACGACAGGAATCGCAGCAGGAGGAGGGGAAAGAGATGTGGGAGCTGCTACTAGAACAAGAGCAGAATGAGAAGCTGAAGTACAAATAGGTTAGTTATAGCCGATAGAGACACGACTCCGCCTCGTTTTCACTTAAATTCTCGAATAGCCTAGAGGCACTCGAAGCTATTTTCCCTAATCAATTTCACAACCTATAGAGACACTCGACATGATTTAATAAACCAGCATTAAAATCTATGAAAACACTAACCCGAATTAACCAAGTCACGACAGGTGCAAGATTTAAATCCGATCATTAATTCCCTTAACATGTTCAGAACTGCAACCAATCCTTCTCGTTAATATGCCACAAACATCAATCAAGCATGACATAAATTTCATGCATCATGAATGGCTCTATGCAATAAATCAACTTAGATGGTCGTGCACTACCACCAAGCAAATAAACTACAATAAACACGACACTCGGAGAATTAATAAATACTTGAATTGCATTGAAAATTAAAAAAAATTAGGTCTCACGATGTTTTAACTGAATCATAAATCCCTAGCTAAGTATTACGAAATTAATTACTCATAATAATCATGTCCAAAAATTCAAAATAAATCAAAAGCATCTAAATAAAACTAAAGGAATTAAAATAAGAATTTGTGAGGAATGATTTACTCTCGAACGTGTCTTCGAGCAGCTGGCTCCCGTCCTCCAAAGTCTCGAACTGCTGCTGCATAGAGAAGTCCCGAAATATGCTACCCCAAGAGTGATTAAATATAGGCACTAAATTCATCCCCAGGAAAATCCTAGTCCAACAAGGATTCATACTCTACGTCAGAAACTTGTTGCCCAAATCCTCCACAAATTGGACTTGCTCCCATTAATTCCAATTCTCACTCTCTCGGCCGAAATAGCAATTAGGCCCAACTCTTCAATAACAAGTTAAATAACAATTAATTATTCTTCCACTAGTGCAACAAAACGCACGAACCATCAGTAGCCCACACACTCAAATAGTAGCTCCAAAAACCTTTTATTTTGGCCCAACCTTCCCATAAAACAGGAAAACAGCTCAGTTGCACGAGGCATTCATCAACCGTTCAATCAATCCACCTATTTGTACATCAGGTTTTTCGACTTATAATTTTGGTGTCAACATATTATCATGTATCGAAGAGTCGATCATGATTAGGGATGGCAATTTGACCGGGTCCAGTAGGTCTGGACCCGGACCCGCCTCGCGAGACCCGCATCAGACCCGAACCATCGGCTCCAGGATCGGGTCTGGACCCGGCACACAAACCCGAAAGTATCGGGGTCTTTAATGGGTCTGGACCCGCCAGACCCGGATATTAGAATTATTAAAAAAAAAAAAAAGGAAAAATTAAAATTCAAAACGTGATTTACAAAGAGGTCAGTTTTACCCGCCGCCGAATCCCCTACACCGCCGTCCCCCGCCGCCTTCACTTGCCGCCGACGTCCCTAAGCCACCCTTGCGCCGCCAGCCCCAAAGAAAAGGTATGTTCCCTTTTCTGAATAGGGTTTTTGTTTGTGGGTAATCTGCTCACACTTGTATCTAAATGCAAGATTGGTGTTAATTCATATTTAACTATATATTTAGATGTAGTTTGGTGGTAGGATTTATGCAAAATATTAAAGAATGAAGAATGAAAACATGTTCTTGTGTTTTTGACTGTGAGATGTGAACAGAACCACTTGTGCTTGATGAGCTGATTAATATGCTTTTCTCTTGTTGAGGGGTGTTGAAATTCTTCTGTATCTTTAATGGGTTCGAGTTATATCTCTGGAATTTTGATCCTGTGAAAAGTTTCGTGCTCTGGGGTGTAGCTTTATGAGTAGCAGAGTAGGTTTTGACGGCTTTGAAGGCTTAGTAGAGGGTTTTGAGGGTTTGTGGACATGAGATTTTTTTGGTGGTGGAGGTCCTCCACTGGAGGACATGCATAAGTTGAGCTGACCATTGCGAACAAAAGAACATTGAAAAGAATAACAAGAGCAGCACTTGAAGCCATTTCTTGTGATGATCAGAATTAAAGGCTTTTGAATTGCTTCACAGTAAAAACTAGCTTGTGATGTGAAATTGCGTAAATGGTTAGGGAATTTATAGGTGAAAATTACGGATATTATTGATTGAGTTGTGATTTTTTCCCCTTTTTTAAGATGATCCATGTGGCCCGAGAAGTATAGGAATATGATCAAATAATTCATCTCCTAAACAAGTTGGATTTCACTATTTGGAGAGGCGAAATTTTAATACTAAAAAGGGCAAATTACATACAACTACCCTGAGTTTATGCCTAATTACATCCTGGTCCCTATTCTTTTTTATATTACCATTTGGTCCCTACTTTGCAAACTTCACTTGAGGTCCCTGACGGAAAATGTAAATTGTCACTCATACCCCTGACGTTCCATCTCTTAAATTTTGTATGTGAAAAATAATTATTTTAAAAATATAACAAATGACGTTTATGCCCCCATGAATTTGCTTTAGCAATACGCGGCTGTTGAGAATCCCAAAAATTGATCAACACTCCAAACTCTCACTCTCACTGGAAACGAGAGAAAACCCTAGGTGGGGACGAAGCAAATGTTGGGATTAATGCCCTGAAAATCCAATTATATTGTAAATATTTTGGATTAATAAAACTGAAATTAAAGCAAGTTATGAGTATTTTACAAATTTAATAATTAATGACGTGTGATGGTATTTTGATATGAAATGTGTTTCATAGGAAAAGACTTTAAATACCAGAAATCACGTGTCATTAAAGTTCTAGTCGGTATAATAAGAAAGTGTTCTTATCGAGACTATAATGTGTTATATAAGATGATTAGTCTTTCGTCATAGGGAAATGGAGTCTCCAATTATAACACATTGATGACTTTCAATGAGATTGGAAACATCGAACTGGACCACTGAGATTGTTCATTTTATACTGCTATCTAAAATGAATAAAATCTCGGAAGCATTAGACTCTTAATCCTGGCAGTGTTTCTACTTTAGGCATGTAGTGTTAATCACTGTGATGTACTCAGAAGTGAGGTCTCGGTAACGGGTGGCCAAAATACTTTGTACGTTCGGTGATTGCATGAAATGTGCTAGAGAGAAATATTGATCAAGGAATCTGTAGCCTTGCTGGAAGGTTTAAAGATATCCCTGAAATAGATTTGCAAAAAGTTCGAATTAAAACTTTGGCCAAAGTACTTCGTGTGTGCGTCACCGAAGTTGTATGTTGAATGTGTTTCACATACAGGGAATTTGAACTTAAGGCGAATCAAGAAATTTCAGATTTAAAGTGAAAAATAAATGATAGTAGTATTGATTTATTTTTCATGGATATCTGTACAGAGGAGTAAAATGCAAAATTATTCTAGATCGAGAAATTCGTGAATAATTTAATTAATTTTAGAGTTCAACAATATTTATTTAGTGGAATTAAATATTGTTAAACGGTAATCAATTATTGTCATGGGATGATAATAGATTGACCCGTTTGGAGCTAAAATTAATTAGTCCTGCAGGTCCCCCCGCAAGCCCCAACGAAGATCAAAGAGAAAATATTAAAAGGAGAGAGAGAAATGATTTTTCAAAGTGTTTGAAAATAGCCAAGTAATTTATTTTGAGAAAATAAATTAAATTCCAAAGAGTTGGAAATGCCCGAAATTTTATTTTGGAGAAAATAAAATTTTTCAAAAAAAATTTTTTTTTGATGACGTGGCAGCTGACGTGGCATGCCACGTCAGCGGCGCTGACTGGGCGCCAAGTGGCACGCCGCGTGGACGGTCAGGATCGCGCCAAGTCGCGCAGGTCAACGGTCCGGATCAAGGGTTGAAACGGACCGGGTCAGGAAGCGGGTCCGGGTTCGGGTCGGATAGGGTCGGTCAAGGTTTGACCGACCCGGACACGTGGACGAATGGGATTTGGACACGTGGCGCTGCTGGAGTCTAGCTTGAACCGACCGGTTCACCCTTGAACCGGTCTGAACCGCGAACCGCCGGTCGGACCGGACCGGTTCGCCACGTGGCAGCTGCTCGCGCTAGCGTGCCTCTCACACGCGCCAAACGCACAACCGCCACACGGGCGGCGCGTGGGGGCGCTTGGGGGCTCCGTTCCGCCTGTGCCAGGCGGCGTTGGCCTCGTGACGGCGTGGGCTGCTGCGTGGCGTCCTCGGATTTGCTGAACTGGGCGGCTAAGGACGCGCGGCAGCCGTTTTTCCTGCGCTTGGACGATTTTACCCTCAAATCATGGCTATAAATAAGGCTGCTATTTTTTGTTCAAAAATCAGAATTTTGGCAATTTTTTTTTTCAGCTTACAAAGCCTCTCGGCTCTCTCTCTCATCTTGATTAATTAATCTTTAATTAGATTAATTAATTACTTAATTAGGTGGTTATATAATTAATATATCATCCACTTAATTATTAGAAAATAGGGATTTTCAGTTTTTAGAAAAAAGGGTTTTTCTAGAAAAATATTTTCTCAAGTATTTAGGGAAATACTGCCGGAGCCCACACTCCAATTTCTTAATCGGGGATATTGCGGGGAAGCTCTGCCGGTTTCACGAGGAAATATCGAGGTGCTGGAAAAGTGCCGTTGATAGCCATTTTTTGCAGTACGGTAATACCGTTGTGCTGCCAAAATTATTATTTGCATATTATGATTATATGCTAGATGATTTAAAATTATGTTATCAATACCTGTATATATTAGAGTTATGCTACCCGATTTATTCCGCTGCTTTATTAAAATATTTTTGAAATATTTTGATAACAAGGTTATGGCAAATTTTTTTGAATATTACGCTGTACCGTCACCCTGCCTCGGGCCCGCCGCAACACCAACAACTGGTATCAGAGCGGGGCTCTGATTATATACTGGCATTGATAAAGCATAAGATGCATAATTTTAAATCTGATACTGTGCACGTAAATTCTGTCAAAGAAGGCTGGGTTTCAAGTGGGACCGTTGTGACCCCTCCTGTGTTTCTGGGAGTTTGCGTGGAATGGTAATTTTCTGGGAATTGATTTCAATAATCTTCCTGGTTAATTACCGAATCAGTAAATATGATTTAAATTATGTGATAATTTAAAACATATTTATTTAAGGGGCCATTAAAAAAATTTAAAGCGTGATAATTATGTGATAATTATTTGCAAGCATGCTTTTAATTTTAAATATGGCATGATAATATGTGATATTATGTTATTTCAATTATGCATGATTTATTTAATATGATTAGATAAATAATATTTAATAGAGATTAAATACGATGCATAATTGGATTAATATTTTTTAGCTTAAATTAATAAAGAGTTATTAAAGCCTTAAAATATTATTAGGATTATTTAATAATCCTAGTGGGAGCTTATTAATTAGATTAATTACTTCCAAAATTAATAAGACGCCAAAAGTGATTATTTAATAATCAAAGATAATCCACAAATTTTATAAAATTCAAGTGGGAGCGAGATGAAAAGAGTTGGATTCTCACGGTCTCCATTACCCGTCTATAGTATAGTGGATATATACTACTCCCTTCGGCGGGTATGTATTCGCGGCATACAAGATTAGGCTTCTACGCATAGAATGAAATACGGGGAAAGTCAGCTCGACCACGCCTCCGTGGAGTGTCTGATCTACTCGTACGAATTTCTAGGTAATGGTATACGCTTGACTAAGTAATGTATTAACCTCCCTTCGGAGCTATGTTACATTCACTTAGAGGCCAAAGGTTAACGTGGTGGATTAACATAGTTTGGTAAGAGTTACCTAGATGGCATGTTAATTAAGATTAATTCTTGCTTTTCTAAGCGGTTTTCGACCTCGCTTCCGGGGAGTCAACTGCGGTTAGATAAGTCACCATTGTGTAAACCAAAAATGCTTACGTGGATTTCATTTATTGGTTAGATACAAAAGAAGTAAAGTACAGAATCATAACTTGCACTATTTTAAAATATTTCAGTTTTAAAGCAATGACAACCGCTAGCCCGCTTCAATCGATCCTAAGGGAAAATAGGCTTGAAGGGTCTAACTATGCTGACTGGAAAATGAATCTTGACATCGTGCTTGGTCACGAGAATCTGAAACAAGTGCTCACTGAACCTTGTCCGGAGGTACCGGAAACTACAGCCAATCAGGATATGAGAAATGCTTATGCCAATTGGATCAAGTCCAATGATTTGGCTAGGTCTTATATCCTGGCATCTGTCTCCAATGTTCTCAAGCATCAAATGCATGAGATGCCAACTGCTAGGAACATGATGGATCATCTCCATCAAATGTTTGGAGGGCAGAATCGAGCCAAGAGGCTCGAATTGATGCGAAGGCTGTTAGTTACCAAGATGTCTGAGGGATCACCTGTTCAGGATCATGTTATGAACATGATGGCTTGCCTAAACGAAATTGAAAGCCTTGGTGCTAAATTTGATGATCTCAGCAAACAGGATATGATCCTATGCTCTCTGCCAAAGTCGTTCGACACATTCAGGCAAAATTATTCTATGAACAAATTAGATTTTTCTCTGCCTGAGTTGATGAACGAACTTAAAGTGGCGGAGGGAGTGATGAAAGCTAAGGGAACTGTTCTCCTGGCTCAGGCGTCGACTTCCACGGCTCCAAAGGCCAACAAGTGGAAAAAGGGAAAGGGAAAGATTTCCAATCCCAAGAAAAAGGTTCAGAAGAAGAAAGGTAAACCCAGCAAGGGAAAATGTTTCCACTGCGGAGAGAATGGGCACTGGAAGAGGAATTGTCCAAAATACTTAGCAAGTCTTCCTGCTAAGCCATCTGGACAAGGTATATCGATATCTTGTTTAATTGAATTATGTTTAGTTGGAAGTCCACCAGACTCCTGGTGTGTGGACTCGGGTTCAACTAATCATATTTGCAATTCGTTGCAGGGGTTCAAGCTAACCAAAAAGCTTGAAGATGGCGAGATGCAGCTACTGCTCGGGGATAATACAAGTATATCTGTATTAGCAGTAGGGACTGTAAATTTGTATTTTGGTGATAGGGTTTTGGTACTAAAAGACATTCTGTATATACCGTGTGTTCGCAGGAATCTGGTTTCTGTGAGTTGTTTAATAAATAATGGTTTCAATGTTTATTTTGAACAAAATTTTACCATTAAGCAAAACAAAAGGTTTATTTGCTCTGGCACGGTAAAAGATGGTCTTTTCTTATTATACCCCGATAAAAACCCTAATTCCGAACTTAACACTGCTAAGCTTGACTTACCAACCAAAAGAAAAACTCATATGCCTAACGAGGCGTACAAGTGGCATTTACGTCTTGGTCATATTAATCCAAAAAGGATCCAAAGACTAATTTCAGACGAATTGTTGAGTCCCTTGGACTTAACAGAACTACCAGTCTGTGAATCCTGCTTGGAAGGTAAGATGACCAAGAGATCTTTTAAATCTAAAGGTAATCGAGCCTCAGGATTGCTTGAATTAATTCATACGGATGTGTGTGGTCCTATGAGTATTCAAGCAAGAGTAGGTTTTGAGTATTTCATCACTTTTACGGATGATTACTCCAGATACGGATACGTTTATTTGATGAGATATAAATCTGAATCTTTTGAAAAGTTCAAAGAATTCAAAGCTGAAGTTGAAAATCAAACCGGAAAACGTATCAAGTCACTTCGATCAGATCGTGGTGGTGAGTATCTGTCTACAGAGTTTCTAGAATTTCTCACTGCAAATGGGATTAGATCTCAATTATCTGCACCGGGTACACCCCAGCAGAACGGTGTTGCAGAAAGGAGAAATAGAACTCTGATGGAAATGGTAAGATCTATGATGAGTCATGCTACCCTACCAAGTTCGTTTTGGGGCTTTGCTGTAACGCCCCCGTTTTTTTTTCAGTTTAAGTAATGTGACGTATTTGTTTGAAAATTGCGCAAATTAAGTATTTAATTATAGGATTAATTGTTTATAAGTGTTTTTATTTGATTTAAAACCGTAAACTTTTGTTATTTAATTTAATTAATATGGAATTTAAGTTTAGTAATTTATTTATAACAATATGAATTCGTTCATGCGCTTGAGTGTTTTGTTTCTACTTCGTTCTTATATGAAATGATACTGGATTGGCGTGAAAATTTAATATGTCGTAAATATGTGTGTTATGAACGTGCCTATGTGCTCGGTTTATGTTTTCGGATTCAATTGACGTGTTTATGAATTTATTTTGATTTTTGGAACCAAGTCGGGGGCTAACGAGCAATTAGCGCACCCTTGGTTCCGTGCGTGATATCTTGAGCTCGGGAATTCGGATTCGAATTCCGTCAACTCCGTTGCCTTCGTATCGACGATCCGGAGACAATGGAACAAGCCTCATACCTTTTTGAAATCATTAAGACCTTCGAAATCCAACCGTAACGAGCAACCCGTGCAAGAAGAGCCCTTATGTTGACTAGTCTTCATGGTGGGACCCCATAACCTCTCTTAAACTTAACCATACCTTAACCATGGATTGTATACTTGAGTTAGACCCTTCTCTTATCCTTTTAGCTGCAAAAACCGAGCCATATCTCCCTCCTTTCTGCAACTACTGATCGAGAGAGAGAGATAGAGGAGAAGAGAAGGAAACCTTGGCCCTTTTGTGATTTTGGAGCTCAAATCACCATCTTCTTTCACCAAAACTTCAAGGTATGAATACTTATGTCTTCTATACTCTATTATGCTTGATTTCATCTATTTAAAACATGATTTGGATCAGATTTGGTTAGGGTTTGGGCTAAGAGCTTGAATAGGGTTTTTGGGAGAATTTGCTCTTATGACCTTGTTTGCTTGTGTAGCTGAATTTCTTGCTTATATGTGATCATATGAACTTGTTTCTTGGCTTATTTCTTTCCTAACTCATAGTATATGATATTAGGAAGATTTCATCTCTTGCTCCTTTTATGAAATTATGAGATATGGAGCTTCAAACTTGATGTTCAAAGTGTTTCCCCTGTTTTTGAAACTGCTGTGTAAAATTTGATGTTGTTGGTTGATCAAATGGTCTCCAATTCGTGTGAAAATGCATGGAGTTGATGTACACTCATTGTTCTATATGTTAGCATTCATGCTTTAAGTATTTGGTTCCATTTAAAGCTTCAAAACCGGAATACATGGCCTATTCCTATGCATGATCATTGACAGATTTGTTGCTGTTGTCTATGGGAGGTTGTTGGTCATTCTAATGTGCTCTAAATGTTACCATTTTGCATATATATGATGTATATAAGTTGTTTAGTATATTAGCATGCATTCCCCAAAGTGTCAGATCCAAATTCAAGCCCTAAGTATTTGATCAATGCATGATAGAATTATTGGGACTCATATGTCCGATTGTAGCGACCCAGTTTTGTTTCACGATTTCGATGATCTTAACGTGTGATTTAGCCTTTGCACTCTAAATGAAAAATGTTCATAACATGCCAAATATGTTGTATATGAAATTTCAGAGCATTTGGAGTTCATTTGGTATGCCTTTGGATTGATTTTATATGAGTCCAGTTTTGCCGGTAAGATTGTTCGAGTGGTTTTGGTTCTGTACCGTGACACACCCGTGTCACATTTACTCATAAGAGTGAGACACGGGCGTGTCACACCTGCTGGCTAGTTCTGTACTGAGCCACGCCCGTGGCTCAGTTGTGCTATGGTTGGTGACACCCCCGTGTCACTTTCCATGTGCAGTCCGTGTTGTTTCCTCTTCGGTTTTTGATTTGTTTCCCCTCCTTAATGACTTTATCTCCGTTTGTGTTGAACTATGAACTTGTTTGGCTATGTGTTAGGAGTATTGTAGTTCAATTTCGTGGCATTTGGATGAGTTATAGGTATGCTTTTGCTTATTGCCGTTTATGTGTGTTTATATGTCATTTATGAATCGCATAACTTATTTTCTATATCTTATCACTTCTTCTTGTTGCCCAACCTTGAAAATATGCTATGTTATATAAAATGAAGTATATGGTAGTATTATGGAAGAGCTTGAACTTGTTCTATGCTCCTATTTGAGTTCTTGAGGTAAATTGATTGGACATATGAATTGAAGAACTTGAGTGATTTATGATCGAACAAGTGAATGAATTGGTTACATGATTTTCATGACTTAATATGATCTTTATGTTTTCATATCATGCTTGAGCATTGCCGTGCGTCATATATGGTTCATTTAGAGTCTTGAGTCTCACGAACACGTCTTGTGGTCTTTTGTACAGTTTGTCTCCAGGGTGGAGAGCTTTTGATCGTTCAAGCACTTGTTACCTCGTTCCTTGTTTCATCACGGTTAAGGTGAGGGTGTTTTCGTTTTAGCTACGTAATAAACCCTACAACCCTTATGTGAAAAGCTTTGGCCAAAACCTTATGATTATATATATATATGGTTTTCAAATGAATTATCGAGTAAATTCTTCTGAATTATACGTATGAGCGTATATAAGCTTAAAAATGGTTTTGTAACAAGGCTATGCTCCAAACCGTGTGTCTTCATGCTAGCTATGGATTAGGATGACACGGAGAGGTACGTATATAGCATATGCCGAGTTACACGGTAAGGTATGATTTCTTATGGTATGTATCTTATGTATATATGGTTATGTTTTGGCGAGATTGTATGGTCGATATGTTCACGGGCCCCGGGACTTAGTATATGTGGCTAACCGAGGAGGCAAGGGCTGACGGGGATCCCATATACTAGTCCCACTACCAGAACAGCGGTACCGGACCTCGTCAGGAGATTGGCGGGGAAAGGGAGACTGAGTGCCATCTGGGGAGTCATGTAACCCCTTTTGGCCAGTGACGGAGGTGGTCGGGTCTTGCAAACCCACCACCAACCCGGAGGAAGAAGGTTGGCTATAATATGATTATGTTTATGAATATGTTATGATATGATTACGCACCGTGCGGGAATGCCGGGATCCGGATCGCCCAAACGAATATGTTTATGATATGAAATATGGTCTGTATGTATTATGACGTATTGCATGATCACCTATTGAAAATATTATTAATATTTGTCGTACACGGTCGGAGTTTGGATGGAGGTTGTGCACGCTCACTCGCCGAGCCTTATATTTATGTATGATTTATGAATAGAAGGAATTTAATATGAATTAGTCATAAAATCCGAGCATTGATTAATCATTCTCTTGCCCTTTTAGGGAAATAATCGCAAACAAAACCTTGTTCGGAATTTATGACTTGCATGTGCATGTTTTATATATATCTATCGCTCCTGCTCACTCAGTCTTCTAGAGACTGACCCCTCTCCCTCCCCACTCTTTTAGCGTGCAGGTTTGTTCTTTGGAGGTTCGAGCTAGGCGGAGGTGTTTGAAGTTTTGAGTGAGTCGAGTTAGGTTAAGGAGTCCCTGCACTCATATTTGTATTGGAATTATGTATGACTCGTTTCAATTATATCTAGAAAGTTGATACCTATGTATCTATTATGAAATTTACTTTACTGAATTTTGACATGATTTAAAAGAGGCCTGAAGAGCCCAAATTATTTTATGACTCGTATGTTTGAATTGAGCATGTTGATGCATAAATTTTGTGGATTGGTAATCATTACAGGGTCTAGCTCCGCCTGGCTTAGGAAAGTTTTATGTTTGTCTCCCGTTCGCTAGGGTTTGATACGGGTGCGGATTACGATTTCGTTACTCGTGTTGAGCCTTAGTGCGGGGGATGTGGTGCCTCACGTGCGGGGTGCTACATCCTTAAGTGGTATCAGAGCCCGGTTGCAAAACCGGTGTTCTTGAGTCGTGTCGGAGTCAGTTTAAGTCGAACGGCATAGGGACTATGTGATATTGTGTGCATTGCATCGATCCTGAATATGGAATTTGGCTTCTCTTAAGAATTTTGTTGAATCACTTGTTGCATCCTATATGGATTCTTGTCTTTCGAATCGAATATGTGTCATGAGCATGCACTAATCGCATGCATCTATTCTTGAAGTAAGCTGTGATTTATAGGTTATAAAGATACTATCAAACCACGGCCAAGTTCGACGATAAAGAAGATCGATTGCAAACTTTTCTGAGACATGGAAGATGGGCAGGATATTCTGGGAAGAATGTAGAGATTTAGAGATGTGGGACTTCCCAAATAGGGCTAGAGATCAAGGATTAGGCTTCGGGATGAGAAGATTGAATTTAGAGACGCGATGGCAGAAGGATACTTGGTGAAATAAGGATTGATTGTGAGATGGTTATGATCTAGAAGATTGACCGATATGGCTCTGTCACATAAGGTGCCGTGGATTGGATGCACGGGATTTTTCAACCTAAAGAATAAAGTGAACGAACCTTGAAGATATTCTGATTCGGGACTTGATCGTTGAAGGGAAGAGTTAGACTGGGTTGCTTTGGATTTCGATCATGAAGGGAAACTCATAAATAGTATTCACGGGAATCTTGATCAAGGTATTGGTTGGGATTTGAGTTCATTTTCCAAATCTAAGCTGAATTGTCAGGTTGTAAGGTTAAATTGGAAGATATGGAGCAACAAATGGAAATGGTAAAGAAAGGAAATCATGCGCTCAAATGTAAGCAGTGGAAGAGAATTGAACTCACAAAGGATAGGTACGGGATTCTCGCTCAAGGTGACGATTAGAAGTAAAGGTCGAATGGCGAGGAGAGGTGTGGATGCTAACTCAGTGGATGTGGAAGAAGTAAGAATCAAGAAATTGCCATCTCGGATAGTAGAAGATACAAGTGATGGACTCATGGAAAATTTGAAGACCGAGGGAAAGGCAAGGGATAATCACCAAGTCAAAGTGACCTTGGGATCGGAAGAACGAGGAAAGCTACTGAGCCAATAACTTCCCACATTGGTGGCAGGTTCTAAAGCATTCATAGCACGTGCATCATATCTGGCATTAGTTATTTATACTCGTGACTTTATGCTTATCCGTGCATTCTAATTGGTTCGTTGCACTAATGTGTGGTATAATTGCTTGGTGTAAACGTGACACATGCATTGCCATCTTTACCCAACATGCATTCTAGTGTTTACTCGATAGGAAGTCCTTTCGTCTCAATTATCAAGTATCAGTCAATCAAGCTGCATCTGAGTTATGAGGTAGAGAAATGGGATTTACTCATCGGGAATTTCGATAAAAGAAGAAGCAATGGAGTTCAACCCGGGACCACAGAAATTTAAGGGGAAGAGTACGACTGAGGAACAAATTGGACGATTGTAAAGGTGCTCGAAGAAATGTTTTAGCGGGAATGACGAAATTACAAATTTAGGGAGACCTGGAAGTCCTATTAGTGATGATCGGAGATAACTAAGGTGGCGTGAATGGTTAAGTGTTAAGAGGAGAACTAAGTTATTAAATTCGGGTTGAAGTCCATCATTAGGAATGAAGGAAATGGTTTGAAGAATGTTCCTAGGTGTGGAACATGGATCTGGAGATAACAGAATTATAAGGGAGCGTCTGGAAACTCCTAAGTCAGAATTGACAAGAGAGAGTGTCGAATCAAGTTGGTATATGATGGAATGATGGCGATCACGAGTAATCTAATAGGGTACAAGGAAGGGGTTCCATAATGGCATTAGTATCCAGTTCTCGGTTAGTCCCACGATACTTTGGAAGGAAAATTAAGAAGGAACCAAACCAGAAAAGATGACCATTGGAGGATTTACATCAAACAACAAGAATCATCAAGAACATTCTATCTTCAATACAAGAAATGTGGAGCCTGATGCCGAATGTAACCTTAAGGGGGTAAAAGGGAATGAATGGATAATTTGCGCGGAAGATGGGGAGAGGATTCATGTTAAGGTAGATTCTAATGACGAATACCTCTAGGTAGGGATTGAATCGTCAAGGTGGTCGGGGGTAGTCGTTCTTGAGGATATTTTAAACTCTGATATGAGTAAGATAGTAGCTATGGGTCTAACATTGAGACAGATGGTCTAAGGATATTCGGGGAGGTCAAGTTCGGTTAATTAAAAAGAATTGGATGGTCGAACGAAGATTATGGGAAATGGTGAAGATTGGAGATAGTACAAGTCAAAAGGGGGTTTAAGAGTATGGTCCTTAAAAAAAGATTGATCAATAGCTTCACCGGGGAACCCTGAAGAGGTCCAAGACAAGCTGGACACTGAGTTACATTCAGGACAGATCACATCTTGGACAATGACAATTCACACTTTGAAATTTTGCAATTTCGGTGAACGGTACTTATAGCCTTCATGATACATGCATTCATGCAAATTTAACTTTTATAATTCTTATGTTAGGTGCTCTGATGTGCAATGTGTTAAATTACTTGGAATAATTGGAAATCAATATGGGAGATATTTGTTATTTACTTTGGGCGCCTTACGTGAGTTAAATTTGGTTTGCGTGAGTTGCTTGGGAGTATTGGAGACTTCCTTGCTTTATTTTCGGTTAAGAGACGGGGATTCTCTTATTTTTGTTTGAGAGACGGGGTACTCTCTTTGCTTGCGAGAGACGGGGTTCTCTCATTGTTATTGGAGAGACGGGGTTCTCTCATTGTTGCTTGAGAGACGGGGCTCTCTCCTTGTTGTTTGTGAGAGACGGGGAATCTCTCATTATTTGATTTCAAGCGTGTTTTGAATCCGAGGACGGATTCTTTTAAGGGGGAGAGATTGTAACGCCCCCGTTTTTTTTTCAGTTTAAGTAATGTGACGTATTTGTTTGAAAATTGCGCAAATTAAGTATTTAATTATAGGATTAATTGTTTATAAGTGTTTTTATTTGATTTAAAACCGTAAACTTTTGTTATTTAATTTAATTAATATGGAATTTAAGTTTAGTAATTTATTTATAACAATATGAATTCGTTCATGCGCTTGAGTGTTTTGTTTCTACTTCGTTCTTATATGAAATGATACTGGATTGGCGTGAAAATTTAATATGTCGTAAATATGTGTGTTATGAACGTGCCTATGTGCTCGGTTTATGTTTTCGGATTCAATTGACGTGTTTATGAATTTATTTTGATTTTTGGAACCAAGTCGGGGGCTAACGAGCAATTAGCGCACCCTTGGTTCCGTGCGTGATATCTTGAGCTCGGGAATTCGGATTCGAATTCCGTCAACTCCGTTGCCTTCGTATCGACGATCCGGAGACAATGGAACAAGCCTCATACCTTTTTGAAATCATTAAGACCTTCGAAATCCAACCGTAACGAGCAACCCGTGCAAGAAGAGCCCTTATGTTGACTAGTCTTCATGGTGGGACCCCATAACCTCTCTTAAACTTAACCATACCTTAACCATGGATTGTATACTTGAGTTAGACCCTTCTCTTATCCTTTTAGCTGCAAAAACCGAGCCATATCTCCCTCCTTTCTGCAACTACTGATCGAGAGAGAGAGATAGAGGAGAAGAGAAGGAAACCTTGGCCCTTTTGTGATTTTGGAGCTCAAATCACCATCTTCTTTCACCAAAACTTCAAGGTATGAATACTTATGTCTTCTATACTCTATTATGCTTGATTTCATCTATTTAAAACATGATTTGGATCAGATTTGGTTAGGGTTTGGGCTAAGAGCTTGAATAGGGTTTTTGGGAGAATTTGCTCTTATGACCTTGTTTGCTTGTGTAGCTGAATTTCTTGCTTATATGTGATCATATGAACTTGTTTCTTGGCTTATTTCTTTCCTAACTCATAGTATATGATATTAGGAAGATTTCATCTCTTGCTCCTTTTATGAAATTATGAGATATGGAGCTTCAAACTTGATGTTCAAAGTGTTTCCCCTGTTTTTGAAACTGCTGTGTAAAATTTGATGTTGTTGGTTGATCAAATGGTCTCCAATTCGTGTGAAAATGCATGGAGTTGATGTACACTCATTGTTCTATATGTTAGCATTCATGCTTTAAGTATTTGGTTCCATTTAAAGCTTCAAAACCGGAATACATGGCCTATTCCTATGCATGATCATTGACAGATTTGTTGCTGTTGTCTATGGGAGGTTGTTGGTCATTCTAATGTGCTCTAAATGTTACCATTTTGCATATATATGATGTATATAAGTTGTTTAGTATATTAGCATGCATTCCCCAAAGTGTCAGATCCAAATTCAAGCCCTAAGTATTTGATCAATGCATGATAGAATTATTGGGACTCATATGTCCGATTGTAGCGACCCAGTTTTGTTTCACGATTTCGATGATCTTAACGTGTGATTTAGCCTTTGCACTCTAAATGAAAAATGTTCATAACATGCCAAATATGTTGTATATGAAATTTCAGAGCATTTGGAGTTCATTTGGTATGCCTTTGGATTGATTTTATATGAGTCCAGTTTTGCCGGTAAGATTGTTCGAGTGGTTTTGGTTCTGTACCGTGACACACCCGTGTCACATTTACTCATAAGAGTGAGACACGGGCGTGTCACACCTGCTGGCTAGTTCTGTACTGAGCCACGCCCGTGGCTCAGTTGTGCTATGGTTGGTGACACCCCCGTGTCACTTTCCATGTGCAGTCCGTGTTGTTTCCTCTTCGGTTTTTGATTTGTTTCCCCTCCTTAATGACTTTATCTCCGTTTGTGTTGAACTATGAACTTGTTTGGCTATGTGTTAGGAGTATTGTAGTTCAATTTCGTGGCATTTGGATGAGTTATAGGTATGCTTTTGCTTATTGCCGTTTATGTGTGTTTATATGTCATTTATGAATCGCATAACTTATTTTCTATATCTTATCACTTCTTCTTGTTGCCCAACCTTGAAAATATGCTATGTTATATAAAATGAAGTATATGGTAGTATTATGGAAGAGCTTGAACTTGTTCTATGCTCCTATTTGAGTTCTTGAGGTAAATTGATTGGACATATGAATTGAAGAACTTGAGTGATTTATGATCGAACAAGTGAATGAATTGGTTACATGATTTTCATGACTTAATATGATCTTTATGTTTTCATATCATGCTTGAGCATTGCCGTGCGTCATATATGGTTCATTTAGAGTCTTGAGTCTCACGAACACGTCTTGTGGTCTTTTGTACAGTTTGTCTCCAGGGTGGAGAGCTTTTGATCGTTCAAGCACTTGTTACCTCGTTCCTTGTTTCATCACGGTTAAGGTGAGGGTGTTTTCGTTTTAGCTACGTAATAAACCCTACAACCCTTATGTGAAAAGCTTTGGCCAAAACCTTATGATTATATATATATATGGTTTTCAAATGAATTATCGAGTAAATTCTTCTGAATTATACGTATGAGCGTATATAAGCTTAAAAATGGTTTTGTAACAAGGCTATGCTCCAAACCGTGTGTCTTCATGCTAGCTATGGATTAGGATGACACGGAGAGGTACGTATATAGCATATGCCGAGTTACACGGTAAGGTATGATTTCTTATGGTATGTATCTTATGTATATATGGTTATGTTTTGGCGAGATTGTATGGTCGATATGTTCACGGGCCCCGGGACTTAGTATATGTGGCTAACCGAGGAGGCAAGGGCTGACGGGGATCCCATATACTAGTCCCACTACCAGAACAGCGGTACCGGACCTCGTCAGGAGATTGGCGGGGAAAGGGAGACTGAGTGCCATCTGGGGAGTCATGTAACCCCTTTTGGCCAGTGACGGAGGTGGTCGGGTCTTGCAAACCCACCACCAACCCGGAGGAAGAAGGTTGGCTATAATATGATTATGTTTATGAATATGTTATGATATGATTACGCACCGTGCGGGAATGCCGGGATCCGGATCGCCCAAACGAATATGTTTATGATATGAAATATGGTCTGTATGTATTATGACGTATTGCATGATCACCTATTGAAAATATTATTAATATTTGTCGTACACGGTCGGAGTTTGGATGGAGGTTGTGCACGCTCACTCGCCGAGCCTTATATTTATGTATGATTTATGAATAGAAGGAATTTAATATGAATTAGTCATAAAATCCGAGCATTGATTAATCATTCTCTTGCCCTTTTAGGGAAATAATCGCAAACAAAACCTTGTTCGGAATTTATGACTTGCATGTGCATGTTTTATATATATCTATCGCTCCTGCTCACTCAGTCTTCTAGAGACTGACCCCTCTCCCTCCCCACTCTTTTAGCGTGCAGGTTTGTTCTTTGGAGGTTCGAGCTAGGCGGAGGTGTTTGAAGTTTTGAGTGAGTCGAGTTAGGTTAAGGAGTCCCTGCACTCATATTTGTATTGGAATTATGTATGACTCGTTTCAATTATATCTAGAAAGTTGATACCTATGTATCTATTATGAAATTTACTTTACTGAATTTTGACATGATTTAAAAGAGGCCTGAAGAGCCCAAATTATTTTATGACTCGTATGTTTGAATTGAGCATGTTGATGCATAAATTTTGTGGATTGGTAATCATTACAGGGTCTAGCTCCGCCTGGCTTAGGAAAGTTTTATGTTTGTCTCCCGTTCGCTAGGGTTTGATACGGGTGCGGATTACGATTTCGTTACTCGTGTTGAGCCTTAGTGCGGGGGATGTGGTGCCTCACGTGCGGGGTGCTACATTTGCACTCGAAACAGCGGCACACATATTAAACCTTGTTCCATCCAAGTCAGTTCCTAAAACACCAATGGAACTGTGGCAAGGGCGAAAGCCCAGTGTCTCCTATCTTCGGATATGGGGAACCCCAGCTCATGTGTTAAGGAAAGATCCTGACAAGCTGGAATAAAAAACAGAGGTTTGCTTGTTCGTAGGTTATCCTAAAGGAACAAGAGGTGGTATATTTTACGATCCGAGAGATCACAAAGTGTTTGTGAGCACTAATGCTAAATATCTCGAAGATGATTTCGTAAATGACCACAAGGGTAGAAGCAAAATTGTGTTAGAAGAAATGACAACATCAGATTCTGTATTCCAAGAACCCGTAGTAACTGAAAATGTGTTAGATACATATGATGTACCAGATACAACATATGATGTAGGGATGAGTACACAACAGCCTCGTCGTAGTGGGAGGATTGTCAGGGCACCTGACAGATACCTAGGATTAACCCAAGTGGTTGAATCTGACGTATCTGATCCTATCACATATGATGAAGCCATAAAGGATATAGACGCTGACCATTGGGTCAGAGCCATGGAATCTGAATTAGATTCAATGTATTCCAATAAAGTCTGAGAACTTGTAGAGGCGCCTGAGGGCATTAAACCTATTGGATGCAAATGGGTCTACAAGAGAAAAAGGAGAATAGATGGAAAGGTTGAGACCTTTAAAGCAATGCTTGTGGCAAAGGGTTATACCCAGAAAGAAGGTATCGATTATGACGAAACCTTCTCGCCTGTAGCAATGCTTAAGTCCATAAGAATTCTCCTATCCATTGCCGCTCATTTTGATTATGAGATTTGGCAAATGGATGTAAAGACTGCCTTCTTGAACGGGCACCTTCAAGAAGAGATATACATGGCTCAACCTGAAGGCTTTATAGCCAGAAATCAGGAGCATATGGTATGCAAGCTTGATAGATCTATTTATGGTCTTAAGCAAGCGTCTAGGTCATGGAACATCAGATTTAATGAGGCAATTAAATCCTTTGGATTTATGCAATTGCCTGATGAACCATGTGTGTACAAGAGACATCATGATAGTGTTGTAACATTTTTAGTTCTATATGTTGACGATATTCTGCTCATTGGGAATGACACAGGAATATTGTCAGCAGTTAAGATTTGGTTGTCAAACCAGTTTGACATGAAAGACCTAGGTGAAGCCAGCTATATTCTAGGGATCAGACTTTGTCGTGATCGTAAGAATAAAATGATTGGTTTATCACAAGCAGCATATATAGATAAGATGTTGGCAAGATATAACATGGCTAACTCCAAGAAAGGATCGTTACCTTTCAGACATGGAGTTCATCTGTCTCGGGATCAGTGTCCCAAGAACCCAGAAGAGACAGAAGAAATGAAAGATGTTCCGTATGCTTCTGCAGTCGGAAGCCTCATGTATGCCATGTTATGTACTAGGCCAGATATCTGTTATGCTGTAGGTCTAGTCAGCAGATTTCAGTCAAACCCTGGACCCCAACACTGGATAGCTGTAAAGTATATATTAAAGTACTTGAGAAGGACTCGGGATTATATGCTTGTCTATCGCAGTGATGAGCTCATTCCTATAGGGTACACAGATTCGGATTTTCAATCTGATTTGGATTCTAGGCGTTCGACGTCTGGATATGTGTTTACTCTAGGAGGAGCAGCCATGAGTTGGAGGAGTATTAAGCAATCTTGCATTGCTGACTCCACCATGGAAGCCGAATACGTGGCAGCTTCAGAAACAGCCAAAGAAGCGTATTGGTTCCGAAATTTTCTAATGGATCTAGAAGTCGTCAAGGACGGACTTACGCCAATCACATTGTACTGTGACAATGCTGGAGCGGTGGCCAACTCCAAGGAACCTCGAAGTCATAAACGTGCCAAGCACATCGAGAGGAAGTTTCACATTATACGTGATTATGTGGAACGTGGAGAAGTGGCAGTGGTGAAAATTGGCTCAGTAAATAATCTAGTAGATCCCTTCACTAAGACTTTGGCGCAAAAGAGTTTTGACACTCATGTAGAAGGGATGGGTCTTAGATATGTAGCCAATTGGATTTAGGGCAAGTGGGAGATTGTTGGGATTAATGCCCTGAAAATCCAATTATATTGTAAATATTTTGGATTAATAAAACTGAAATTAAAGCAAGTTATGAGTATTTTACAAATTTAATAATTAATGACGTGTGATAGTATTTTGATATGAAATGTGTTTCATAGGAAAAGACTTTAAATACCAAAAATCACGTGTCATTAAAGTTCTAGTCGGTATAATAAGAAAGTGTTCTTATCGAGACTATAATGTGTTATATAAGATGATTAGTCTTTCGTCATAGGGAAATGGAGTCTCCAATTATAACACATTGATGACTTTCAATGAGATTGGAAACATCGAACTGGACCACTGAGATTGTTCATTTTATACTGCTATCTAAAATGAATAAAATCTCGGAAGCATTAGACTCTTAATCCTGGCAGTGTTTCTACTTTAGGCATGTAGTGTTAATCACTGTGATGTACTCAGAAGTGAGGTCTCGGTAACGGGTGGCCAAAATACTTTGTACGTTCGGTGATTGCATGAAATGTGCTAGAGAGAAATATTGATCAAGGAATCTTTAGCCTTGCTGGAAGGTTTAAAGATATCCCTGAAATAGATTTGCAAAAAGTTCGAATTAAAACTTTGGCCAAAGTACTTCGTGTGTGCGTCACCGAAGTTGTATGTTGAATGTGTTTCACATACAGGGAATTTGAACTTAAGGCGAATCAAGAAATTTCAGATTTAAAGTGAAAAATAAATGATAGTAGTATTGATTTATTTTTCATGGATATCTGTACAGAGGAGTAAAATGCAAAATTATTCTAGATCGAGAAATTCATGAATAATTTAATTAATTTTAGAGTTCAACAATATTTATTTAGTGGAATTAAATATTTTTAAACGGTAATCAATTATTGTCATGGGATGATAATAGATTGACCCATTTGGAGCTAAGATTAATTAGTCCTGCAGGTCCCCCCGCAAGCCCCAACGAAGATCAAAGAGAAAATATTAAAAGGAGAGAGAGAAATGATTTTTCAAAGTGTTTGAAAATAGCCAAGTAATTTATTTTGAGAAAATAAATTAAATTCCAAAGAGTTGGAAATGCCCGAAATTTTATTTTGGAGAAAATAAAATTTTTCAAAAAAAAAATTTTTTTTGATGACGTGGCAGCTGACGTGGCATGCCACGTCAGCGGCGCTGACTGGGCGCCAAGTGGCACGCCGCATGGACGGTCAGGATCACGCCAAGTCGCGCAGGTCAACGGTCCGGATCAAGGGTTGAAACGGACCGGGTCAGGAAGCGGGTCCGGGTTCGGGTCGGATAGGGTCGGTCAAGGTTTGACCGACCCGGACACGTGGACGAATGGGATTTGGACACATGGCACTGCTGGAGTCCAGCTTGAACCGACCGGTTCATCCCTGAACCGGTCTGAACCGCGAACCGTCGGTCGGACCGGACCGGTTCGCCACGTGGCAGCTGCTCGCGCTGGCGTGCCTCTCACACGCGCCAAACGCACAGCCGCCACACGGACGGCGCGTGCGGGCTCCGTTCCGCGCGTGCCAGGCGGCGTTGGCCTCGTGACGGCGTGGGCTGCTGCGTGGCGTCCTCGGATTTGCTAAACTGGGCGGCTAAGGACGCGCGGCAGCCGTTTTTCCTGCGCTTAGACGATTTTACCCTCAAATCATGGCTATAAATAGGGCTGCTATTTTTTGTTCAAAAATCAGAATTTTAGCAATTTTTTTTTTCAGCTTACAAAGCCTCTCGGCTCTCTCTCTCATCTTGATTAATTAATCTTTAATTAGATTAATTAATTACTTAATTAGGTGGTTATATAATTAATATATAATCCACTTAATTATTAGAAAATAGGGATTTTCAGTTTTTAGAAAAAAGGGTTTTTCTAGAAAAATATTTTCTCAAGTATTTAGGGAAATACTGTCGGAGCCCACACTCCAATTTCTTAATCGGGGATATTGCGGGGAAGCTCTGCCGGTTTCACGAGGAAATATCGAGGTGCTGGAAAAGTGCCGTTGATAGCCATTTTTGCAGTACGGTAATACCGTTGTGCTGCCAAAATTATTATTTGCATATTATGATTATATGCTAGATGATTTAAAATTATGTTATCAATGCCTGTATATATTAGAGTTATGCTGCCCGATTTATTCCGCTGCTTTATTAAAATATTTTTGAAATATTTTGATAACAAGGTTATGGCAAAATTTTTTGAATATTACGCTGTACCGTCACCCTGCCTCGGGCCCGCCGCAACACCAACAGCAAATCCTCCATCGTCGTTCCTTACAGGCTGTTTTAAGGACGATTTCAGTGTTTTCGGGCATTGGGGACATTGGCTTGCCATTACCTTGAAAAATTTCCGCTGTAAATGTGCTAGGTGAGTGAAGTGTCGAACCTAAAACCCTTGTTTTTCAAAGTTTATGGTTGAAAAGTTTGTTTCTTCAAGAAATCTTGATTTTGACGTCCGAATCTAAGTTTTTTTGTTTAGTTATACGATATCTTGCTAGAATTTTGAGTTTCTATGGAGTGGGGCTGAACGATTCATGCCTTAGTTGAAATTTTTTTCCAATTTTTGGTTGCAAAAACCCTATACTATGTTAGTGTCGTTATATTTTCCTATTTTTATGGGTTTTTTTTCTGGGCTGTGTAAAAAGCCCGCTACAGTTCTGATTCTAAGTTGATTTTGTTGTTTTCTTTGCAGGAACAATGTCTGGTATGACATTTACATTGGTATGTCATTACAAGGACCAGATTGCAAGTCTTTATGACATCGATCCAGATAAGTATAGTATATTTGATTTGAAGGCTGACCTTAAGGATCTTTTCAAGCTTGATTATGATCCGTTCACTATAGTTGCATCCACATATAGTGATAAGTGTAGGGTAACAGTGGAAAGTGATCATGATGTGCTAAATATGTTCAGTTTGAACTGCAATGACACTGCATTTGATGTGTACTTGTTATCTACTGTGGATGAGGTGTCTGTCAATATAGAGAATCTGAATGCTTCTGTAAATGTTGAGTCTGTTGATGTTAGGGTTCAAGTAGATAATGTACATGGTCAAGTTAATGTTAACAGCGTAGTAGGCCATGGTAACACATCTGAAAATGTTAGAAGTGGGGGTACCAGTAGGAGATCAGATGTTGGCAGTTCGAAATCCAAAAAGAAGAGACATTCTACTAATAAAGCTGGTAAACTTAAAAGGTTATCTAACAGGGACAAGGGGAAAAACAAATCTATTATATCTGTTGATGAAGATGACAATAGTGATGATAGTTTGTATGTGCCAGAAATTGATGTGGAAAATGTGGACAACATTGATTTTGTTGCTGATAATAATTCTGATAACATGTCCAATTATGAGTCAGATGACCACTGTGAGGCTATGAATGAATCTGATGAGGAATTTGATGATGATCCCTTTAAGAACACCTATAACTGTCCAGTTGATCAGTTTGATGATGATAGTGGGCCAGTTATTCTAAGTGTTGGGAAATACTATACTGATGTGATTCAGAAGGAATTAATATGATTAGGAAGAAAAATGATTTAAAAAGAGTGACTGTTGAATGTGAGAATGCTCATTGCAATTGGCAATTGCATGCTTCCGTGTTACCTGATGGTACAACTTTTCGAATTAAGACGTATAATAGTGTATATACATGTCTGAGGGCTGATTGTACCAAGGAAGCAAGTATTGATTGGATTACATCAAAGGTTGTAAAGTGGATGAGGAAGACACCTGACATTACTCCAAAAGAGATTCAAGCAAAATTGGATAAGTATAACATAAAACCAAATTACATGCAAGTGTACAGAGCCAGAGGGAAAGCTGTAAGAGAAATTGAAGGCAGCCACAGCAAGTCATATGGTAAGTTACCCTATTATGCAAAGGTGTTGTCACAGTTCAATGAGGGTACTATAGTGACTATACAATCTGTCATTCCTGATGGTCCAGTTTGAATATAACTCCAACCTTTGAGAGAATTTCCATTGGCTTAGCAGCAACTGCAAAGGGTTTTTATTCAGGTTGTACACCTTTTGTTGGTTTTGATGGTTGCCACCTTAAGGGTGAATTTGGTGGAGTTCTATTGGCTGCCTTAGCCCTTGATGGCAACAATGGATTATACCCTTTAGCATATGCAGTTGTTGAAACTGAGAACAAGGACAGCTGGATGTTTTTCTTTCAAAATTTAGGAAAGATGTTGGGAGGATTTGATGAGAATATCCCATGGACCTTTATGTCTGATAGACAAAAGGTACTGATGCTATTATCCTTTTCATTTGGCATGTTGTAATTGATATTATATGTGTACTCAATTTAATTGCAACTTTATTTTACAGGGTTTAAATGAAGCAATAAATGAGATTGTCCCCTATGCCAATAACAGGCGGTGTGCAGGACACATATATGCCAACTTCAGATCTAAGTTTGCTGGGCATGCACTGAAGAAGTACTTTTGGGAAGCTGCCAGATCATACAACAAAAGAGGCTTTACATTTGCAATGAACAAGATAATGGAATTAAACCCAAGAGCACATGAATATCTGTTGGAGATCCCACCATCAATGTGGTCAAGGCATGCCTTTGATCTAGTGCTGAAAAATGACCACTGCACCAACAACATATCAGAATCATTCAATCATTGGGTGGGCAAACCCAGAGGTAATCCAATACTTGCTCTTGTTGATGGCATTAGGGCAAAATTGATGAGTAGGTTAAATCAAAGAAGAGTTAGAGGGGAGAAATGGAAAAATCAACTTGTACCAACAGATGTGAAAAGATTGAATAAGGTTAGAAATGATACTAGGAAGTGCAAGGTTCTAATGGCTGGTGATGACAAATATGAGATTCAGGAGGGTCCCACACATTATGTAGTAGATATGAATGCCAAACTTGTCAGTGCAAAGAGTGGGACATCACTGGTATCCCTTGTATGCATGCACATGCTTGCATTGCCCACAGGAGGGAGAGATTAGAGGATTACACAGACACTCTTTTCTCAAGAGCTAAATACATGAGCTGCTACAGCCATATGATATCTCCTGTCCCATATGAATCTTTGTGGGAAGACATGCCTGATGTTATGCCAAGGGACCTGTTACCACCAAAGAAGAGGAGGCTGCCTGGAAGGCCTAAAAATAAAAGGAGAAAAGAACCTGGAGAGAACCAGAAGGTACCCAGATCTACTATTGTGAGATGCAAACTTTGTCAGAAAATGGGCCATAACAGAAGGACTTGTCCATCAAGGGGTCAGGTATTAGTATACTATGTAATAACTTTGATTGTTTAATACATTAATTTTGTTATTAAATAACTGTTGAATTGGTTGATATTCTTCTTATTGAAGCAAACTGGAGCTGCCACAGAAGGATCCCAGAACAGGGAGGATATTGATGACTGGGCTGAAGCTGAATTGGATGATTTGTATGCAAACTTGTACAACACAGATGCCCAAACAGATCTGCCACAGAACATTAACACAACAAAGTCAGAGTTGCAGTCTGAATTTTCAGCTTTGGACAATGAAATTCCTGGAATGGTAACCAGCAAGAAGAGAACTGTAACTGAGCTTACACAAGCTGCACCAGGTAGCCCATTTAAGATTACTTAGCTGTAACTTTGATAGCTGAAACAAGAGGTGATATTTAATAGCTTATGCAGTGAACTTAGCTATAACTTTGGGCAAATGGGTGTGTTAATTTTGTCATGTATTTCATAGCATTTGGGCAGTGAACTTAGTTGTTTTTGCACTTAGTTGATTTTGAACTTAGTTGTAACTTGAAGCATATGTGATAGTTTTTTTTTTAACTCAGTGGAATGTGGTTTTGGTTTCAGCTACGGCTGTATAACATGCACCAGAGAAGAAGAGATTAACAATGCAAAAAACATATGCCAGCAAAAGGAACCCTTGCTGCAAAAGCATCCAAATCAATGAACCAACTTCAACACAACCGCAGAGGTCAATTAAAGTCCAATGCAAAGGCAAGGGCAAGGAAAAGATGGTCATGTCTCAGCCTCAACCAACTCAAAAGGTTGATCAAATTCTGTCGAAACTAACCAGGGGCAATGTTACCAAGACATATACCCAACCTACAGTAAGCTCAATTGGAAAACAGAAAAATTTTGTGCCCAAGTCTTCTGCAAAGTTGAAGTCTAACCAAGCTCCAGCTGAAGTCCAGACTCCTGAATTGGTTACCAAAAAATTTCAGCTGAAATCTCCCCCAAAAAGCAAGAAAAAGTTGGAGTTTGATCAGTCAAGTTGGCTTAGACATGTTTTCAGGCAGTAGGTCCTTTATGTCTGTCTTTTTGGCCATGTGATATCAGTTTATGGAACAAAACAATTACTCATCCATCACTCTTTTTGGATTTTGCATGTGAATGATGTTGTTTTTGGGGCTTGCATGCCCAGTTAAATTAAGTGAATTTAATTGTATAACTTCGCAGGTGTATCTAACACTTTATATCCCTGAATCATGATATTATTACGTAGGAAAAAAATTACATCATCATTTGGAATATGTGAAACAACAACATCATGGCAAACAGGAACAAGTTCAACAATAAAAGCTTGTACAATAACTGTGAATGATTGGTTTCTCCCCTAATACGAACAGCATACGGTGCACTGCTAGTTGCTTCATCTTCCTCGTTGCTCCCGTAATCAAATGAATGCTCATCTATGGGGTTACACCAGTGAGAAAAACCATGAATATCGCAGCAGTAGAATAGCTTTCCCCGGTTGCCATTATTCTTCTCCACAACCTTGATCGTAGCCCAACGGTTGCAATATTCTTCCCTACACCTCTCCCGCCTGTATTTCAAGCAACTACTGGATGTGTAGGATGATTTGTTGGAGATTCCCATGATTTTTGTGAAGTTTAATGGCGGAAATATGGCCTACACATATATATAGACTCAATCTCAACGGTTATAAACGGCTATATTATGATTTTCAATAATGTTACATATAGGTCCCTAATGTTTATAATTCATAACAAATCGATCCTCATATTTTACGAAACTAACAAAACAGTCCCTGGGGCATTTTGGTCATTTTACAAATAATAATAAAATATTCAGGGGTAATTTTGGAAGACCAACCCTAAAAGCTAACGGAACCCTAACGGTAAGAATGGACTTCAAACGGAACCAAACTTGGGGGACCAAATGGTAATATCGAAAAGAATAGGGGCCAGGATGTAATTAGACATAAACTCAGGGTAGTTGTATGTAATTTTCCCTACTAAAAATGTGATTCTTTTATGTTATTCTCTATTTGTAAGTGGAAATTTTGACTATTTGTCCAGATTATAAGTGTAAATTTTGTGTTATTCTCTATTTGAACTTTGTCCTTGCATAAGTTTATTGATAAAAAGTTATCTATATTTCAGCAAATTGGATAAGTGATGGAATCTGGCCAAGGTTCTTTTGGTCGTGGAGGAAGTAACACCCCTACAAGGGGAGATGATTTGGAGGAGGATTTGGGATTGGAAGAAGATGAAATAGGATATGTTATTGGAGAAAAGAGGAAGATAACTTCTACTGCATGGAAGCATTTCAAAAGAGTGAAGATTGACAACAAGTATTACGTGATTTATAACTATTGTGGTGCTCAACTCACAGCTAGAGTTGAATCGGGAACTAGTCACCTAATTAAGCATTTTAAAAAAACTTGTAAGAAAAGACAAGGAGCTCATCGTCCAAGCCCACAAGAACTTGCAGCATATGTTTTTAGCCAAGAAGACTCAAGAACTAAGCTCGCGGAGATGGTTATACTACATGATTATCCTTTAAGCATTGTTGAGCATATTGGTTTTAAGGAATTTGTTGCTAGTCTTCAGCCATGTTTCAAGATGATTTCAAGGAACACACTGAAAAAGGATATATTGTCGATTTACGAGTCTAAGAAACCAAAGTGCTACAAGTTGTTGGAGAAGGTTAATTGCCGAATTGCTATTACAACTGATATGTGGACATCTAACAATACAAAAAAGGGTTATATGGCAATTACCGCGCATTATGTAAATGATTCTTGGAATTTGAGAAGTTGTATTTTGAGGTATGTTTCAGTTCAAGTATTTTATTGTATATTTATGTAATTTTGAATACATACTTATATTATTTAATTATTTCATATAGGTTTGTATATGTTCCGGCTCCACATAGTGCTGAAGTGATCTCCGATGTGCTACTTGGATCATTGATGGATTGGAACACAGATAGAAAGGTGTCAACAATTACAGTGGCTAATGCCGCCTACAATGATTCCATGCTAGCTATTTTATTGAAGAAGCTATCACAGTCACATTTACCTTTAGAGGGTAAGGTATTGCATATACGATGTTGGGCGCATATTTTAAATTTAATCGTGCGAGATGGTTTGGAAGTAATTGTGCAAGCTGTTGATAGAGTACGTGATAGTGTTGTATATTGGACTGCTTCCCCTGCTAGAATAGAAAATTTTGATGAAGTTGCAGCCCAAACGCGTGTTGCTTGCACGAGGAAATTATCCCTTGATTGTAGAACTCGGTGGAATTCAACCTATTTGATGTTAGAAACAGCAATTGAGTATAAGGATGTCTTTCAACGATTGAAGCTTCGAGAGAAAAACTACAAATGCCTACCTACTGAACAAGAGTGGTTGGATGCGACTGTAATTTGTGAGAAGTTGAAGATTTTCTATGATTCATGATGACATGTCTCAGTGGTACACATTTGATCTACATGGTCCAAAAGCTCCTAATAAATAAAGGGATAATTACGAACAATCCCTTAAAATTTGAAGAAATTACAGATTACCCCCTGAGATTTGATAAAATTACGAACTCTCCTGACTCGTTATCTCCTCCGTTAAATTTAACCAAATGTGTGACTTTATTATTTTGCCCCTAATATGTTGAAACTTAGGGGGTATATGTAATAAAGAACCCAAAGGTAAGGAGTTTAATACAAGGTCTAAAATTCTTATTGGGTTTGATGTAATTACTTGAGTTTTATGTGTACCTAATATTTTTTTTTTCAATAAATGCTACTTAATGATATTTTAATATTTTTATGACAAATTAATTTCATACCTAGAGTTTATGGCTACCTAATATTCTTTTGTAGATGTTGGCATTGTTAGCATTATTTTATACCTTTATTTGGGCATGTTTTATGTCATGATTTGACGGATTTTAGGCCTTACATTATTATAATTGCTCTTATTTTAGGTATATTATGCTCGGAGATGGTTCATGGTGAAAACGAGGCAAGAAACGAAACTTTAGATGCCGAGAAGGATCAAAACAAGTTAAGGATTGATAATGCACCAAGTCTCAGCTTCTGGAAGCTGGGAACGGCCCTTTCGGGGCCATGTGTACGATGGGAACGGCCCTTCCAAGAAGTCAGCATTTGCCTTTGATCGAGGATGGGAACGGTCGTTCCCGCCTCATGCCTATTCTGGGAATGGTCGTTCCGAGCATCGCTGATGGACAAGTGAGAAGAGCCGTTCATGAGGCCGTTTGGGAGAGCTTTGTAGACTATATAAGGCTTTTTTAGCACTTCTTCAGGGAGAGACACATTTTAGGGCTTAAATTAGGGTTAATTAGGAGTCTCTTCTAGCTTAATCTTTGATCCTTAGAGCATAGATTAGATTGTAATTGTTAATTCCTCTCTAGATCAATTTCTTCTCTTTACTATTTTCCTATTTAGATTTAATTTCTTTAAGTTTTGATACTAATGTCTCTAGTTTTGGGATTTGATCATGTTTTTGAGATTTATACCTTGGATACTTGATATTTGGCTTAATTCAATGGATATGCATGTTTATAGTATGATTACTTTTATTTCCTTACTTTTTAGTGATAGTATGAGTGGCTAAATTTCCTTAGGCAAAGAGCGGGTGATTAATTATGTAGGGTAAGTGTTTGATGAAATGCCGAGGTGGGGTTTTTGATCTTATGCTTGTGAAATTGATTTGTTTGCATGATTAAGCTTGATCACCTTAGTTATGAACTTGGATTTACATATTAATTGAGAAATTGTATGTGAATTGGATGAGATTTCACAACACTTAAGGGCTAAGTATAAAAAGATTTAGCTTAGACTTGAGCAATTAAGCAATTGATTAATCGGGCCAAGCCACTAGTTAGTCTCTTGCACTAACCTTGATTAATTGATCTAATTAATGAGCTAATGACCATGAGAGTGGCGTTAGACGTAATTAGGTACACGCATTCGACTTCGAGAGGAGCTTTTGCATATTTTAGTGATTAAAATTGTGAGATACTTGATTCCACCGTAGTACTAATTGAACAAAAGCCTTGCATGATTGTCACTTTCCCTTGCCGCTTGTTTACTCTTGTTACTTGCCACTTACTCACTTTCTAGTTGTTACTTGTTTCTAGCTCGTTAATCTTAGTTAACTTTCCTTTCCGTAATTAGTTAATTCACTCTTGCATTCGACTTGGTCTATAGATTAATGAATACACAAAGTGATTGGCTTTAATTTCCCCTTCCCTTGGGATTCGACCCCTTGTGCTATAATTGTTTCTAATAAGCCTGCACTTGGGCTTCAAACGTAATTTTACACCTAACAGGCATGCATGTTTATATTGAAATGATATACATTATATTTAACTTAAATGCATTATCGATTAACCAATGTTTGAAATATTTGTTTAAATGATTCTAACGGATATTTACGTGGATTTACTAATGCATTTATTGGTGTATTTTTTATTATTTTCTATTTTGAATGGAAAATTTGGTAGTGCATCAATTGATATTGGTGTATTGTTCTATATGAATTTTTATTTTTGATGAGAAATTTGTTGTAATGCCAAATAAATTATCTTAAATTAATTTTAAATGGATTTGTACAAAATATATATAGAACTAATATATAAATATAAGAGAAAATTTATAATTTTTGATCATACTTCATATGAATAAAAATGCATGGAATATCTAATTCAATTTAAATTTATAGATAAAATATAAACATCAAATTAAATAACAACTTTTTAAATAAAAAAATCTAAAATTAACTAACATTACAATTATATTATTAAACTATCAATAAAATTTTAATATACCTCCTAAGGGTATTTCTAGAATGTATATTTGAGTTTAAATAGTGTGATTAATGATAGATAAAATTTATGAGAGAAAATATAAAGATCAAGAAGGAGTTCATTACTTTCCAAACCTCTAAGGATAATCTGTTATTTCGTAAAACCTAATTATATTCCTAAAAGAAAATTATAGGTCACGAATTATAATACTATGAAACTTCTAACTGCACAATGTACATATTTTAAATGAATGGATGTAATTGCATGTTAATAAAAATACAAATGTTTAAAAGTATGTCTGACCAAAAAAAATGTTTAAAGTATGCAAATTGTGGCCGTTTGATTTCAAAGGATAATAGAAAATACAAACTAATTATATACGACATCATCAATTTTTTTTCGTGAAATTCCCGTAAAGTTCCCGGGAACTCAAATTCCTCTTTACTCTCCACTTTCAAAAAAGTTTCTCTGAACTCCCCAGATGAAAATCAAAATTCCTCTTTACTCCCCATTTTTTTGGAAGGTTGTATAAAAATTCAAGAATCGCGTACCCGAATCCCGAAATCACGTACTTAAATGCCCAAATGATGTATTTGCCCCCAAATACATCATTTGGGCATTTAAGTACGTGATTTCGGGGTTCGGGTACGCGATTCTTGAATTTTTATACAACCATGGGGAGTTAAAGGAAATTTGGTCTGTCATCTAGGGAGCAAATGGGAACTTTTTTAAAAATGGGGAGTTAAAGGGAATTTTTTCAACTTTTAGGTACTATTCATAGAAAAATCCTTTTTTTTTTTTGTTTGTTGAAAGAAAGAACCAGTAGGGGCAGGGGTGTCCCTATGGCCCCCGCCCCTAAATTTTGATTTTTTTTTTAATTTTGATGTATATTTTTAAAAATATTTATATTTTCGTCCCTAATAAGATATTCTGTTCTTTTTATTTTTAATATTTAAATTTTCGCTTCCTTTAACTTAAATCTAAGCTCCGTCTCTGTCTATTGCGTAGCTAGTATTAGAAAATCAATACTTTTTTTTTTTTTAATCATAAAACTAAATCGATTTAAAATATATTATGTAATACTCTAATGTATTCAAAGAGTTTGTCTAGCCGTCTAATTGAGGGAAAAGTCATTCTTCTACTAAAAGTTGTCTATCTGTGAACCTCCTCGCCACTCGTATATCATTTAATTCCAAGATTGTCACGTGTTCCTGTGGGGTGGTCCCCATCATTACTCCCCTCCCCCCCCCCCCCCCCCTCTTCCCCTAAGACCATTGAAGCTTGTTAGATGGGAATGATGTTGATAGCGTGGCAACCGCTGACTTCATGCCCCTAAAACAGCTCGGAAGGGACGAACTCAGATACGCGACCCATGTGCTAGCTCGTTTTTGCGAGCTCAAGCACCTGTTGCTAGCATTTGAGTGCATGAGCTCTAACACCCGCTGCCAACGCCAATAGATGCAGAAGCTCAACAGGTCACACTCGTTCTTGCCAAGCTATTATGCATCAACGAGATCCACTCTTTTTCTAATACACGATCCAAGTTCCAGCTCACATGATCGAGCTCTTAAAATGCAAGGAGTGCTTCAACTCGCATGAACGAACACTTGATGTGTGGCGAGTGCTCCAACTTGCGTGAACTAGCCCTAGATAAGCAGGGAGTGCTCCAACTCGCATGAACAAGCACTTGATGCGTAGCGAGTACTCCAACTCACGTAAACGAGCACTTAATGCGTGGCGAGTGCTCCAGCTCGCTGATATCCAGCTATGTTCATTTCTTTTCCTTTTTTTTTACCAAATCTTCGAATGATCACCTACATTCAACAGTATTTTTAAGATTTTTCTAAAGCTTGGATCATCATTTGCCATTCGACATGATTTTCATGATTTTTCTCAACCAAAATTCTGATGGTCGTTTGTCATTTGGTAGAATTTTCATAATTTTTCTCGATTAAAACTCAGATGATCGTTTGTCATTCGACATGATTTTCATATGTATCATATCACGAATTCCATAATGCATCTGAGCAAGAAATATATATTACTTCGAAAGAAAATAATCGTCATTGCATACAAAAGGTCTTTATTTGCTTTGAAAGAAAAGCAACTTATTCTAACATGCGTTTATGATGCCTCGTTAAAAACCTCGTAATAGAAAAAACCCTTTCGGGAAAAATAATTCTTACGAGAGATACTAACCGTAGAATTTCTTCGAGGGTTGTGCTTTCCCAGCTTGTGGAAATTCGATGCCTTCTGACTCCAGCTCGTCTAGCAATTACACTCATGTTCCCATTTCTTTGTTCGGGCCACATCACATTGAGTCGACGAGTACTTCATGTGGCTATTTTTTTTTAAGGGAGAACAAGAGATCGAGAGGGGCTATTAATATTAGTTCGATAGTGAAAAAAGTTACTTGCTTCCCACAGACGGCGCCAGTGATGAATATCATTAGGAGCGGTCTCCCTAACAGACGTTAGAGACCACAAACGGTTCTCAAAAGTTAGGCCATTGAAATGTAATTTCTTAATAAATATAAATGGAATGCATTGTAATTAAGTTTAAATGTAGGGTAGTTAGATGTAATTATTTCTTTTTTAAATAATTATAATATATTTATTATAATTAAATTAATGTAAAAATATGAATTTGGCCCTATAAGTTTTGCATTTTGGCAATTTAGTTCTGTGGGAATTTTGTTTTGAAATTAAGTCCTGTAAATTAAAGAATTTGCAATGTTTATTCGATTTTCGTCGAAAAATCGATTTTGTTGCCGAAAATGTTTACGCGACAGCCACGCAACAACATTAACTTGGGAAAATGATGACCCAATAAAATGCTAACTCAAAAAATGTAAAATTGGTCTTGTAAGTTTTCCTTTTTGACAAATTTAGTCTTGTTTGTATTATCATTTGTAATTAAAACCCATAACTTTTAAATTTTTGCAATACCGATTTTCGCTAGATAATTGATTTATTATCGAAAACATTTATGTGACTATCATATCATCGACATAAATTGAAAAAATGCTCATTCAAACTAAATTGTCGTTAAAATATCTGAAATAAAAAGAAAACAGAAAATTGCATGACAATTTTGAAAAAATAATATTTTATAACTTTATATTTAACTAATATATAAAACTCATAGGAAAAAAAAAAAGAGAGAGAGAGAAGGTCATCTTCTGTGACCTTAAGATTATATTATATTTACACTTTAAAATACTCTTTCTAATTTTATGCATATGGTAGAAAATAAAAATAAAAACTATTTAAATTATTTGAAGCCATAAAAAAAAAAAAAAATTCTTAAAATTGCCATGTATCTTTTTTTCTTTTTATTCCACGTATTTTAACAAGTCAACAATCTAGTTTGAATAAATATTTTCTTCAATTTATTAAGTTGATAGTTTTCCCAATTTTTGTTAGTGATGTGATAACCACGTAAATATTTTCGATAATAAATTAATTATTCAGTGAATTTGATAGACATTGCAAAATTTTAAAAGTTACGAGTCTTAATTGCAAATGATAATACGAACATGACAAAATTTATCAAAATGGAAAATTTACAGGACCAATTTTGTATTTTCGTAGTCAGTATTTTATTGAGTCATTATTTCCTCCAATTCATGTTGCTAACGTGGCTGCTATATAGATATTTCCGACAATAAATTAATTTTTCAGTGAAAATGGACCTAAATTATAAATTTTTAAAAGTTATAGTATTTAATTACAAAACACGGTTCGAATCGGATTAAATTGACAAAATAAAGAAGTTATAGGACCGATCCTGCATTTTTGACATTAAATTAATAAAGACTAGTGGTGTTGGGAATTAAATACGAAGGCTTGTAATGTTTGTGTCTCATTCAATAGCTGGAAATTTTAGGTCGCACGAATTTGGATGACACCAAGTTTGGCCCCACATTCTTTTTTAGTCTTTTTAGGATATGATTAGATATGATTAGGGGGTGCAAATTGATATTAAACGGATTGGATGTATGATTACTATATCCTTATTCATTTATGATTTGGACGAATACGGATAATATTTTTCTAAATCGAATTCGGATAATATTCTTTTTATACGGATACAACATGGATTCGAATTTTAATCAAATTTTTAACTATTCAATTTGACATAAATTATTTAACTATATAACTTCGAAGTTTTAAATCGATTATCAACTATTCATTTATAAATAAATTACTTAATAATTATATAACTTTGAATATATATATTTTAGACAAAGAGATAAATAATAAGTATATCTACATATATCATTTTTTTTTAGTGAATGTATAAATATGGTGATATTATAAATTATATCATATAATTAATTTAAAATATATTACTTTTATTAATAACATAATATATATTACTTATATTATCTCAATATAAATATTGAACTGAACATATAGTTACTAATAAAACCTAAGATTTTTCTTTAATAAATGTGCTAAAAAATTTACTTAATATTAATAATTTATCATGCATACACAGTTGTGTGTATATATTTTAATATAGCATATTATTTATCGAATACGAATTACAGATAAATCGGATAACGGATATATCCAACGGATAATGAAACGGATCGGATGTCTTATTACCATATCCTTATCCGTTTATAATTCGGATGTCTATAATCGGATACGGATAATATCCTCTTGAAACGGATTTAGATAATATCCTCTGTAAACGAATTCGGATGCGGACGGATATCGAATTTTCGGATATCCATTTACAGTCCTAGATATGATAATATATACAATTAGTGGGGAACTATTGTAATTTATTGAATTTAAATAACTGCCTAATCTAGTGTTCTACAACCTATACTAATTACTTAATTTTAATAATTTGGACAAAGCAATTGCACTAAAGCCCCTCCTTTACTTAATATTACCCTTTTCAGATATTTCAATTTGACTGAATTTTCTTTTACTAGCTATCTTGACATGGTTGAAACTTGAAAGGCTTGATCTACAAACTAATAAATTAACTAATAATTGGTACTTTGATAACTATCTCGTACAATTGCATTTCTTCGGAAATTAAAGTTTTTATCCTAATGTTTTAAATAAGGAGAAAGTTTTGCAACAATTTAATAGAAAAAAGTTGAAAATAGTAACAGAAAATCGTGAATGAAAAAGCGTGAGGAGAGTCCTCAAGACGAGATGTTAGAAGGTGCAAAATTAATAGGTGCGGGAGCTGCTACAATTGCTTTAGCGGGAGCTGCTGTCGGTATTGGAAACGTCTTCAGTTCTTTGATTCATTCCGTGGCGCGCAATCCATCATTGGCTAAACAATTATTTGGTTATGCCATTTTGGGCTTTGCTCTTACCGAGGCAATTGCCTTGTTCGCATTAATGATGGCCTTTTTGATCTCATTCGTATTCTGATCGAAGAAAGAGTTGGCAGTGGGAAACTAAATCACCAAGTAATCTGAATTCCTCGGATTGGCGATCTCGAGAATCGAAATCAAAAACTAGATCACATAATCCTCTTGTTATATTTAGTGAATGTTCTCGCACTAGTAAATTCGTACTCGGTTTTCGTTTTAAAATGATTTAAAACTTTTTAATTCTTAATTTTAAAATAGTTGCATGCACAATTTAATTTTTCATTCCAACAAATATTCATAGTAAGATTATAAATGATGAAATTGTTGGGATTAGTATCCTGAAAATTCAATTTGTTGAATTAATTAAACTGAATTTACAGCGAGTTGTGAGTATTTCACATATTGATAATTAATGACGTGTGGTGGTATTCTTATATGAAATGTGTTTCATAGGAAAAGACTTGGAATACCGAAATCACGTGTCATTAAAGTTCTAGTCGGTAAGATAAGAATATGTTCTTATCAAGACTATAACGTGGTTATATAAGATTATTAGTCTTTCGTCATAGGGCATGGTGATTCCGATTATAACACGTTGATGATTTTCAATAGGATTGAAAACGTCGAACTGGACCACTGAGATTATTCATTTTATACTGCTATCTAAAATGAATAAAATCTCAGAAAACATCGTACTCTTAATCCTGATAATATTTCGGCTTTAGGCATGTAGTGTTAGTCACTGTAATATACTCGAAGTGAGGTCTCGGCAACGGTGGCCAAAATACTTTGTACGTTCGATGACGACATGAAATGTGCTAAAGGGTTATATTGATCGAGGAATCTGTGGCCTTGCTGGAAGGTAAAAGATATCCTTGAAATAGATTTGCAAAAATTCGAATTAAGACTTTGGCCAAAGCACTTCGCGTGATACATCACTGAAGTTGTATGATGAATGTGTTTCACATACAGAGAATTTGAACTTAAGGCGAATCAACAAATTTCAGATTAGAGATGAAAAATGAATGATAGTAGTTACAATTTATTTTTCATGGATATCTACACGGAGGAGTAAAATGCAAAATTATTCTAGATCAGGATATTCGTGAATAATTTAATTAATTTTAGAGTGCAACAATATTTATTTAGTGGAATTAAATATTATTAAACGGTAATTAATTAATATCATGAGATTATAATATATTAACCCGTTTGGAACTAAAATTAATTAGTCCTGCCGGTCCCCCTGTAAGCCCCAATTGAAAACCCGAAGAGAAAATATTAAAAAGAAAAAGAGAAATGAATTTTCAAAGCGTTTGAAAATAGCCAAGGGATTTATTTTAAGAAAATAAATCAAAGTTCCAAAGAGTTGGAAATGCCCGAAATTTTATTTTGGAGAAAATAAATTTAAAAAAAAAAAAAGGCTGACGTGGCAAACCACGTCAGCAAGTTAGGGTGAGGTGGCGCTGATATAGCATCTGCGGCGTGCGCAGATCACGCCACGTCATCGCCGCGGACGGTCCAGATTAGATCTGGACCGGGTCGATCAACGGGTGAGGATCCGGGTCAACGGGTCAGGCCGACGGATAGGGTCGGATCAGACCAGACACATGGCATCACCAGGACTGGCCACGTGTTAAACCGGACCGGTCTAAGCCAGAAACCCTAGAGCGGCATATGAAGGCGGCGCGTGGAGCTTCCGATTGGCGCGTGGCCGGCGGCGATGAACTCGTAGCGACGAGACCTTGAACGTGGTGCCTTCAAACTCCGTCAATTTTGTAAGTTGAACAAGTGGGAGTGCAACATGACTAAATTACCCTTGTATTTATGTCCAAAATGACCTTTTTACCCCTGAACTTTTGCCTATAAATAGGCTGATCCTTGGCATAATTTTAGACATAATTTTGGGAGAGGTTTTGACTAGTTCTTAGCTTTGAAACCATATCCCTTTTCTCCTAGTTAATTCCGATTTATTTTGAAATTAATTTTAATTAGGTGTTTATATACAAAACGCCTAATTTCGGGAGATTAAACCCTGAAAAGGGTTTTCTAGTTTAAAGTTTATTTTCTCTAAGTATTTAGAGAAATACTTTCGGAGCCCACACTCCGAGGGTTTCTCTGGGGTTATTGCAGGGAAGCTCTGTCGGTCTCACGAAAGGGAAAGGAGCTGGAAAAATGTCGTTAGATAGCCATGTTTGCAGTACGGTAATATTTTACAGTTGTTTTATTTTAAGCATGATAAATTATATGCTCTTAAGTGTTAATTGCATGTTAGATATTTATTTGCTTAAGTGATTTAAAATTTATTATCAATTGCATGTATATACTTGAGTAGATCCGGCTAGTCTTCCGCTATTGTATTAAAATATTTTAGAAATATTTTAATACTTGTATTATAAATAAAATTTTAAAATGTGGTTCCGAACCGCTACTGTTCTGGGCCCATCACCCAGCAGAAATTTGTTTTTTTTTTTTTTTTTACCATTTTTAAATAATAAGGGTCTTTTGAGCCTTAGAGAGATTTGTGTACTAATTTTTGAATTAGTACAATTATTCCCTTAATTTTTAAAAATTTTCTCACTTACCCCTTTTAATAGAGCATATTGTACAGAACATATTTCAAATGTATTGATATTGTATGTCAAATTAAAACTCTCGATACAAGGAACACCATGATAGTTTCAAAACTAAAGTTCGACAATCGACAAAGGAAAAAACACCAGTCAAAGAAAAAACACGACGGACAAAGCTTTGCAATGGCATCCGATGGCCAATAGGGTCGATTGGGATATAGATTTTCTTCACCTTACAAAGACGAATACGATAACAGTGACTTGAAGTTTAGATCGCCGTGACAAATTAGACATCAATAATAAAAGTTTGTTAAAATGAGTTAAAGTATAAAATTAAAGAAAAATTACATTAATACAAAATTGAGGGACAAAGGGTACAAGTGTCAAAGAAGGAAAATTCGGAATTAGCCATAATAATAATAATAAAAGTATTATTACTATTAGCAGTAAATAGAATCTTTTACAGTCGACTCTCAAGAGATTTATTGCAGCTCAGAAGTTGAGCAGTCATAAAAAAAATCTCAAACTTCCCAAATTTAACTCTTCGTTTTTTCGTCTGTCTCGATTATCTCTTGTCTCTATCTTCAATTCCCTCTCTCATCACAACTGTAGACGCGTTTCTGGTTTCTCTTATCAGATTCTTTTTCGTTAGTTTGGATAAATTCGAGAAGCCCATTTGCTGGTTTTCGAAGTCTAAGATTCAAGAATTTGTTGGGTTCCATCGGGTGGGCATGTAAATAAGCCTCTCTATCTACAAACCCTCTTTGGTTTTTGGTTTTATTCTTTCGGATTATCGCAAGTAGGTAGTTTGTTTGGAGTTTTTGTCGTTTTCGTGTTCCTTGATTTTGGGTTGTGATCTTGATTGTTCTTGTGTTTAGAAGGTATCGCTGAGCTTGATCTCGTGTAGTCATTTCCGTGTTTGTATCTTCTGTCGATGTTGTTATTGTTTATTGATTGGTACTTGGAAGTGATCTTGATTTCGGGCCCGCTGTATGTTACCTTGCCTTGTAATAGTTGTATGTGATTTCTATGGGTGACTTGTCTTTCGAGTTTGAGTGAGCTGTACTACAGGATTATGGCTTCTGTTATAGTTTTGAATAAGGACGAAATCGTTCCAAACTCTGATTATATTTGACTTGTTGTTCAAGCCATTCAACTGGAGTGGTTGAATTTTGAAATTCTGGAATCTTGAGGGATTAGTAATTATATGCTGGCTTAGTGGATTTTCTTCTGGTGTTACCCCAATAGAATCGGATCTCTGTCAATATTTTGGCTTAAGCTTCAAGTTGGATGTTTTTTTGTGACATTCTGCTTCTTGATGGCAGTTTGAGATGGGTATATACTTGAGTACTCCTAAGACAGACAAACTTTCTGAAGATGGCGAGAACACTAGGCTTAGATTTGGTCTGTCTTCCATGCAAGGATGGCGTGCTACAATGGAAGATGCTGTAAGTAATCTATCGAATTTGTTGCCTTCACAGTTTGATGCTTTTGTAGCATATGAACTTGATTTTTGTATTATTCCCATCAGAAATATGTGCATTTGGACTTGAATGCATTTGGGATCTTTCTTCTCTAATACTATTTTTGATAGATATTATGTGTTGTGTTTCTTTTAGCAATGGAAACATTTTATTATGAGAATGCATTAGGGATGCTTCTTCTCGGAGGTTGGTGCTTACATAAGAATCTAATCCTATAGGTCTGCGTATGAACTTAGATTGGGTTAGAAAGTTATATATTTAAATAATACAGTCACCTTCTATAAAACATAAGCTTTTTATTACATCCCTTTTGTTATCCGTTTATGTGGTACAAAGATTACGGCTCCAGAGATTGTTTTGATATCATTTTTTTAAATTGTACATCTGCTTTTAGTATATCCTGCGAGTTCTCTTATAGTGTTATTATTCTACCTGTAGCATGCAGCACTTTTGGATTTGGATACTTCCACTTCATTCTTTGGTGTTTATGATGGTCATGGAGGTATAGTTGTCATTGATAATCCATATTTGTTTGATTACAATAAGCTTACAATAATAATCACTTGAAAAAAAAAAAAAAAAAACTGTTTATTCTATTGGAAATGCTTTCATATTATTGCAGGTAAGGTGGTTGCCAAATTCTGTGCAAAGTACCTTCATCAGCAAGTGCTTAAGCAAGAAGCATATATAGCTGGTGACATAGGGACTTCAGTTCAAAAAGCTTTTTTCAGGTAATTAGCAGAATCTCTTATTTTGTAAATAGCTTTATGATCTCCCGTGAATTGGTTTATTCTTGTCGGCTCACAAAAGGTATCTAAAATTGGAGAGAGAGAGGTGTTAATTCAACTCTCATTTTGAGTTTTAGTGTCCATTTATTTGATTCTATGATGGTTTTTACTTGGTTAAATTTTGGTTAAAACTGCTCGAAAGCAAGTCCACAAATTTAGACCAGCCTTAGAAGTATTCATAGTTATTGGAGCTGTTAAAACGAAAAATTGCAAAAGCTGTTCGAACCATTACAAATTATAGACAAATTTACAAGCTCAAAGAGCAGATGGTAAATATACCTTCTGAGTATTATCACGAAGAGGAAATGTTCTATACAAGTACTTGAAAGCAAGACACTTATCTAATATAGCATCTATGGACACTGTAGATACATACAAACAAAGTGTTTTTTTGCTTTTAGCTTAACTGAAGCAGAATGAAGTGTTATCTTTTGCATTTTTTATTCAGGATGGATGAAATGATGCGTGGACAGAGGGGCTGGAGAGAGTTGGCAATTCTGGGGGATAGAATAAACAAGTTTACTGGCCTGATAGAAGGTTTAATATGGTCTCCGAGAGGCAGTGACAGAAATAACCAATTAGATGATTGGGCATTTGAGGAGGTCTGTGTATTAATGATGCTTAATAGAACTTAACTGCTACTTTATTCTCAAATAACAAAGTGCAATTCTTGGTACAGGGACCACATTCTGATTTTTCTGGGCCCACTTCTGGTTGCACTGCCTGTGTTGCTATCGTGAGGGAGAACCAACTAATTGTTGCAAATGCTGGTGATTCTCGCTGTGTACTGTCTAGGAATGGTCTGGTAAATTATATATGCTCCTAATTGCATTAATTAGCCTTCATCCTTTTATATATTATTTTTTATTTTTGTGCAATGGTACTCTGAAATGCTTGCAATACACAATGAAAGCATTTTAGTTAGTTGAATTTGTAATGAAAAATCTTTCCTATTTAGGCATTTGATCTTTCAAAAGACCACAAACCTGATCTGGAGGTTGAAAAGGACAGAATCTTAAAAGCTGGTGGCTTTATCCATGCTGGTCGTGTCAATGGCAGTTTGAATCTTGCACGAGCTATAGGTCCGTACAACTATTGCTTCTCTAATATATATGTCATTGTTGAAGCTTGTGAAAAAATTACTAATGTGATATTGAAATTAATTAGACATGTTTAGTGAGGTGTCAAGTGGAAGGTGCTTTCTCTGGTCTGATTCCCTTTTGTTAAGTTTATTGCAGGTGATATGGAATTCAAGCAGAACAAGTTTTTGCCTGCTGAAAAGCAAATTGTTACTGCCAATCCAGATTTAAACACTGTACATTTCTTTATTTCCTGTCTCGAATAATATAGCTTTGTTTTCTGAGCTCATCTTTTCGTTTCAATAACACTACTATTCTGTTCAATTTCCAGGTTGAACTCTGCGATGATGATGAGTTCATGGTGCTTGCTTGTGATGGTATCTGGTATGTAATCTCAACTTTATTTATTTTTCAATCCATATAATTTGTGATATATTGTTTATTTTCCCAATTTGAATCTTTGTTGCACTTTTTTGTTGTCCAAAGTGGAGTAGATTGTATTATCTGCTAATGATAAATAGATATATTTTCACACCCCTAAGGACCTGAAGTAATCAAGCATTTTATTATTTCTCAGGGATTGCATGTCGAGTCAGGAACTAGTAGATTTCATACATGAGCAGCTGAAGCAGCTGGAACCTGTAAGTTTCTCGTGTAATTTGTATTTGAGAATATTTTGTGTTATGCTAATTATACGTACATAGTGTTTTTTTGGTGCAATTATATGCACATAGTGGAAGCTGGCAAAAACTTTTGCCTTTGGATAAGTTAAAAGTAGAAGCTAAAGCTCTAGTTGTGGTAGTAAGAGTGAGGAGTGTTGGGGAAAGAAGAGTTGGTCGGTGCGTCTAACTAAAAACTCTTCCACTTATTTATGCAAATAACTAAAAACTAGAAGCCGGGACCAAAAGTTGTCAGTGCGTCCAACTCCCACGTACTTGTTCGGTCAGTGCGTCTAACTAAAAACTCTCCCACTTATTTATGTAAATAACTTAAAACTAGAAGCCGGGGTCAAAAGTTGTCAGTGCATCCAACTCCCACATACTTTTTCTTCTTTAAAGTTAAAATAAGCAAAAACTGATTTTCCAAACACTACCATAATATAATTGCTGATGCAGGAAAGCAAGCTTTCTGAGGTATGTGGAAAAGTACTGGACAAATGTTTAGCTCCTAACACTGCTGGAGGCGAGGGCTGCGATAACATGACCATGATATTGGTGCAATTCAAGAAAGCTAAGCAATCGGGTCAGTCTTCGGATGACAAATCCCGACAAGTGCCTGGTGATGAGTTGACAACTTTGGATGACAAATCCCAACAATTGCCTGGTCATGAGTCGATCGCTGCTGTGACGGATTCATAGTGGTTGCAATCAAATTGTTATGAAATTGTTGTAGGGGCTCTCGTCTTTCGTGGGCTTTGAATCTGTAGATGTACATAAATTTGTGGGAGGTGATGAAAGAAAACCCAGACAAATGGTGTTTTTCGCCTTTTTTTGATGTTCATTATTCTCTTTAGACCTTTGAAAATGTACCATGCTCGCTGGAAGAGTTTGTACAGATGTCTCAACTGCAAGTTTGAACATCAGTGATTGTTGATACATCTAACATGTCAATGGATGGATAAAATTTCACTGGGCCATCTCTCTGTCTCTGCAATTTCTTCGCGCTCTTTCTAGTTTAGAAATAGCGTGTAGTGCTAGTTCATGGCTGAGTTCTCTCACTCATTTTACTTTTAGCGAGTAAAGTGTCTGTGCATCATAGATTGCGGTCGATATATATATGTTGGCAGCACCTTTTTCCATACGTGAATTCCTGCCCTGCAGTATAAAAGTTCGTTATGAAAAGAAAATTCACGTACGTTTACGTTCTGGTAAAGAATAGCATCAGGCATTCAGTGTGAGGGAAAATTTGGATTAATGTTTTGTAAGAATTAGTGGAATATGATTCTTGAAGATATCATTCAAGACTCTAGGTATCCATAATTTCGTTCATTCTAGGGATTCAAACATGTATTCTAATCGGCATGATTAAGCATATAAGTCAATGGAATATTAGACAGGTACATAGTTCGAGGACAGAAATTGATTAATGTTTCTATCCTGGATATAATAACCTCCCTACAACGACAACTATCAAGATTCTCTAGACTCAAATAAATAAATCAGGGTTAGTTGCACCGACATACCAGGAGCTTTTGCCTGATTACATATAATTTTTCTGATGTTTGAAAAATTACAAAAACTTCCCCTGTCCAAAAATTTACATATCATCTGAATAGATTATTTTGCCTAAGCACATATACGCAATATGGGAATTTATGCTCATGACTGCAATAGCATATGTTTGGCCAACTCTTACAGTGTGACAAGGTAAGTTTTTGTAAATTTTCGAAGATCAACACGAGCGTGTGATGTTGTCAAATAAAATGCTGCCTAGTCAACATCTCAGAGCAAAGAGTAACACACCACGGGGGCACAAAGTTTTGCTAGGCGTTATTCCAAGTCCCAGCATTTCCGGACAACACAGTATATAACACAAAGGCACCTCTTGATCTTCGATCCCCATTGCTATCTATCCATCGGGTTTATGTTTAGGAAATCCTATCTGAGGATCAGATATCCTCTCGATCCCATCGAGGGCCTCATCCCTCGAGCCGCCCAGTATAAGTTTTGATGCTCCATCCGTACTCGTGCTCCCATCATCCTAGTATCACTTTTGCAGGCCTAAAGCTACTTTCATCTTGGTGCGTCCTCATTGGGCCACGTGTTTAGGGCAACACCACTTGTACCTGAAAGTAGTAGAATTATTGGAAGAGCTTTGTCCTATTCTTATATAAGTTACTGCAAGTTCACCACATTGGATAGGCAATTCTGACCAGTTTTTTTTGTTTAACTCACTTAGATCTCCTTAAAAAATTTTCAAGAGTCAAAACTGGACATCCCCCATATATTACCTTCGAGCATGTGTAGGAAAGAAGCTGACGTGGGCCAGTGCTGTACTGCCTCGTGGGCGTCACGCGGACCCCTAGCTACCTGCCACGTGTCTTCATCACCAAGGCGGATTAGGCAAAGCTGTCACACTGTCAAATGCGGAATCCCCGGGTCGACCTACTTGAACGATAGTCGGTTTTCAGCCGACCCAACAAACCTTGGTCGGCCTCCAGTCGACTCGCGATTCATAGGTCGGTGTCGAGTCGCACCACGCCAGTGGGTCCCCGTGGCCGCCTCCAGCATTCAATGCTGAAGTGATATCCGTAAGGCTCCTGGCGTGCATTTAATGCTCCTGCAACAAGTACAGGAAGCCATCATTACCCCTCAGATACAAATACTCCCCCATTAATGCCATTTGACACACATTTATTGTGCCCAAACTGCTCGAAAAGCTCTCAAACTACTCAAATCTAACTTGGGCGTCGGAGTACCGACAAAGGGAAAACCCCCACCCGTCCTTTGTCGGTCTTCAGCTCACGTTTGCTCACTCATCTCCCAGGTCAACTTCAGTCCGAGGTCTTCCCCGTATAAATTCTAAGTGGTCAAGTCAACATTTTCGAGCCACCTCAGCGGCCCGGAAATCGACACGATCATTTTGGCGCCGTCTGTGGGAACTTCGAACAGAAGCCTAGCCGAAATGGAACTACGCATTCATTGAACATTGGAAGCGGAAGAACAAGAAGTCCCCAATAGAGGAGATGGGCCCAGCCACGTACCGGCCCCTCCAGGGGTCGATACCCACAACGCTCCTGTGCCGATGGTTTATGTGGCCCCTGATTTGGATGCCTATATCGAAAAGTGCCAAGCGGAAGCCATAGCCGCGGCTGTCGAGGGTCGAGCACCTGTGTTCCCTGAGAAACCCCGGGCTAGCCCGGCCACACCCTCGCCCGGCCAGTATTCGCATTACTACGGGCTGCCCATGCATTACGGGTACTCCTCTCCGCATTGGGGATACCACCCAGCATCCGTTTACTATCAGCCCGAGCACTACGGTCCGCCCCCACCACTTGGCCCCGACCCGGGGCAAGGGCCAGGCCGAGGGCAGCAACGCACTGAATTGGTAAACCCGGAGCAGGTTGTCGAGTCAACTCGATGTCGTGATGAGCGTCTCATCGACCCAGCCCTACGGGAGGCTGACCTTCCCATATCCAAGCGGAGGGAGGAAAACCAAGCAACCGCTTGCGCTTCCAGGGCGGTTAGTAGATCGAAAAGCTCATCCCAGAACCATGAAGGAGAACAACGGCCCAAGAATTCCAAGGTCTTCGATCGCCTGGGGGCTAGGGTCGATCCTGAAGCCCCCAGACTATCTAACCGAGGACTCAGAGTCAGTAAGAATGACCTCAGGAATCGATTGCCCCGGCGCGACAGGTCTCGGTATCGACCCCCCAGAGAGCCTAGGGTCGAAGAGGAGGAGGAGGAGGGGTCTTTTAGTAACCCTCCTCCCCCATGCGAGAGAAGACCGACTCATCAGTTTCGGAGTGCCCGAGAAGTGCGATCTCCCTTTAGCGAGGGGATACTTGCGGCTATGACAGTGTACAAAATGCTAACTAACCTGCCCACCTACAATGGAGTAACTGATCTGGAAAGACATGTAGATCGATTTGAAATCGAGATTAGTATTTTGGTCACTCGTCCGATGTTCGGGCCAAGATTTTCTCCACCACCCTCGTCGAGTCAGCCCAGGACTGGTTCTCAAGGCTGGCCCCGAGGAGTATCCGCTCTTACGACGAGTTGATCGAACGATTCATTGCTCATTTCTCATCGGTCAGAGACGACAAGCTGCCGGCCACCTACCTCTACAACATCGTGCAGAAGAAGATGAGACCCTCAGGGACTTCTTCTCCCGGTTCTCTCGAGCCGCAGTTCAGGTCCAGGCACCAAGCATGGACATCTGATACCTTCTCTCCACACGGCCTTGAGGGACAAGGAGTGCGCCCGACACATCGTTCGAAAGAATCCCGATTCGATCTCTAAGCTTCTTGACATCGCCGGGAAGTGGATGAGAGTGGAAGAAATGGAAATGGCCCAAAGGGGTGGGTCGAGCCAGAAGGCAAAAGCTACACGACCCCTAAGAATTGAATCGAGGTGAGATAACAAAGGCCGGGTCAATCAGAGTTCAGGGAGCATTTCCAAGAAACATTGTACTCCCCTGAACTAATCGATCGAAAAAATTTACAATGTCTCCAGTAAGAAACTTTTCAAGAACCCAAAGCCGATCAAGGAGACTCAAAAAACAAGAGACTCGGGCAAGTACTATCACTTCCATCGACAGACGGGCCATAACACCTCGGAGTGTTTTGCTCTAAAGGACGAGATCGAGAGATTGATCAGGGGAGATGAGCTGCAAGAATTTGTCAAGAGGCTAGATGAGCTGGCCTTTCGTGTCGAGGAGCGTAGCTCGCCCCGACATCGGGAAGCAAAGTAGCCGACCGAGAGGAACGACCATAACCTCCCTTGTCTGGGGCGAATCGATATGATTGCTGGCGGCCCCGCCGGAGAAGACACCAAATCAGCCTGAAAAAGGACGAGAAGAGAGGCCCAGAGAAATTATTGTGGGCCCTACGAGGTCATGGAGGTCGAGGCAAGCAAGGGCTGGGTAGATCAGGATATTATCTTTAGCAATAATGATCTTGTCGGCATGCCACCACGGGAGCGTGAAATGCCTAGTTGTCTGATGGTGGTTACGCTAGACGTAGCCAACTTTGTTGTATCTAAAACCCTGGTTGACAATGGAAGTTCAGTAAATATTATCTACCTCTCGACTATTAATCGAATGTATCTAGCTAAGAAATTAAACCTAGAAGCACTCAAAACTCCATTAACCAGATTTGGGGGCTCTGAAGTGTACCCCAAAGGTCAAGTCCGTTTGATCACCTCCATGGGAACCCTTCCTAAGAGGTCGACTATGGAGTTAGAGTATCTAGTGGTCGATTAGCCTTCGGCCTATAACATTATTCTGGGAAGACCTGGTTTAATCGAGTTCAGGGCTATAGTTTAAACATACCACCAACTGATTAAACTCCCCGCTCCGTCAGGCATTGGGGAATTGAGGTGCGACATCCCCCTGGAGAAGGTGAAACTGCCCGACCACCGGGTGGTTCCTATCCTAGGTCTACCCGATGGAGAAGAAGACGAGATGGAGGATTTCGAGGCTCAGGGCGAAGAGCCTGCCCGGATTTCGAAACGAGCTAAGAAGAAGCAGAAACTTATTGAGAGTCGAGTCGAGGCTTCCAGCCAAACCACGGAAATCGGACTTCTGCCGGGGCAGGCCGAGAAGATCATGCATGTCGACTTGCCCGAGCCGGGCAAAGAGCATGAACAGGTACTCCTAATCCAATTCCTTTAGGAAAACGCCGATGTCTTTGCATGGAGTGCCAACGATTTGGTGGGGGTCGACCCTTCTGTGATCATGCATCACCTCAACGTCGATCCCTCCTTCAGGCCCATCAAGCAGAGGTTATGCACTCTAAGTGTCAGAAGGAACGAGATAATAGAGGAGGAGATGAACAAATTATTAGATGCCGGATATATTACTCCGGCTAAGTATGTCGATTAGTTGTGCAACGTGGTCTTAGTTTCCAAGTCGGGGGGAAAGTGGGGCATTTGCAATGATTTTACAAATCTGAACAAGGCCTGTCCTAAGGACCCATACCCCCTGCCCAACATTGATCAATTGGTCGACTCAACAGCGGGTTGTGAATTGATGAGTATGATAGATGTCTTCTAAGGCTACTATCAGATCTTCATGGCACCCGAAGATGAGGACAAGACCACTTTCATAGTTGTGAAGGGAATTTATTGCTTTCGAGTGATGCCCTTTGGACTTAAAAACGCCGGGGCTACCTATCAAAGGATGGTGAATCGGATCTTCGAGGATGAGATTGGCAAGACTATGGAGGTCTATATCGACAACATGATAGTAAGGTCGACCCGGTCTAGTGACCACCTCCGAGATCTTGAGTGAGCATTCAAGCTCCTCCGGAAGTACAACTTGAAGCTCAACCCGAATAAATGCACTTTGGGAGTGGGGGGAGGAAAATTTCTAGGTTACATGGTCAGTCGAAGGGGAATCGAAGCAAACCCGGAAAAGAGCAAGGCTGTCCATAACCTGTCCAGCCCGAAAATGATTCGGGAAGTCCAGTGTTTGGTCGGCAGAATTATCTCGCTCAACAGATTCATTCCAGGTCGACCGAGAAGAATATGCCCTTTTTCAAGATTCTGAGGAACGTTAAGGAGTTCAAGTGGACCGAGGAATACGAGCAGGCATTCGAGGCGTTGAAAAAATACCTCGAGTCACCCCCACTCTTAGCCAAGCCCGAGCTCGGAGAAGAGTTATACCTCTACATGGTCGTGTCGAGCGAAGTTGTTAGTTCCATGTTGGTCGCTATCCGGGATAAGAAGCACATGCTAATCTACTACGTAAGTAAGATCCTCCATGGTGCTGAAACACGATACTTAGAAATTGAGAAATTCGCCCTCGCACTAGTACACGTAGCCCGAAAATTAAAGCCATACTTCCAGGCCCACGCAATCACTAAGAAGTAATGAAGGAGATGAGCTCGATTTTGCCATCTGCCTGGAGTTTCCAGCCACAAACAATGAGGCCGAATACGAGGCCCTCATAGCGGGGATGAAATCGCTAAAGAACAAGGAATTGATGATCTCACAGCCCTAACTGATTCCCAATTAGTCACAAGCCAGTACGGCAGATCATACGAGGCGAGAGAAGAGTCGATGGTAAAGTACCTGGAGAGGGTGAAAATGTGGGCTACTAAATTCAAAAACTTCAGACTCGAACAGGTCCCTCGAGAAGAGAACGAGTGGGCCGATGTCCTTTCCCAGGTGGCCAATGGCCTCAAGGGAACAAGGGATAGGTCGATCACGTTCCTCACGAATACCGCTCGATCCATAGAGGAAAGGGGAAAGTCTATCTTGAGTATTGATCCAGCTGAGCCCTGCTGGTTGGATGATTTGGTCCTGCATTTAAGGGATAGATTCTTGCCGGAGAACAAGATGGAAAGGCGTCGACTTATAGCTCAATCTTCGAGCTACTCACTCGACCCCGATGGTATGCTGTTCAAAAAATCTTTTAGGGAATCGGCTAAGAGGTGTTTACGACCTTCCCAAGCCAAGGAGGTTCTCGAAGAAGTACATGCCGGGTCATGCGGAAACCACGCCGGAGGTCGAATCCTCGCCAAGAAAGTTGCTCGGGCCGGCTACTACAAGCCGACCCTGATACGGGATTCGATCAACTTTGTGAAGAGATATCCTAACTACCAGAAGCACGCTAACCTTACGCACTACCATTCAAAGGAGATGACCCCGTCGATATAGCGTGGCCTTTCGACCAGTGGGGGATCGACATTGTTGGGCCTTTTCCAATCGTCCTACGACAACACCAGTTTGTCATCGTTTGCGTCGAATATTTCTCGAAATGGGTCGAAGCCGTCTCGGTCCCTAATATCACCCACACCGTGATGACCCGCTTCCTTTGGATGAACATTATATGCCGATTGGGGGTGCTTAGGACCCTGATCTGTGACAATGGGCCCCAGTTTCGAAGCAAAATGTTCAAAAAATTCTGCTCAAACCGGGACATCAGCTTACATTTCACCTCTGTAGGCCACCCGCAAGCCAATGGCCAGACCAAAGTCACCAATCGTACCATTGTTCAAAATCTTAAGACGCGCCTCAAGGAAAGAAAGAGAGCCTGGGCCGAAGAGCTAGACGGTGTGTTGTGGGCCTACCGAACTACCCCTCGAACCGCCACTGGGGAGACTCCATTCTCGATGGTCTACGGTTCTGAGGCCGTGATACCGGCGGAGCTGATACACCAAACCAGCCGGGTGTCGCATTATCAACTCGATAGAAATCAGGATAATCGTCTATTCGAGTTGAACATGACTGAGGAGAAAAGAGAGCAAGGCTTCCATCGAATGCAACAATATCGAGCATCAATGACCAAGAGTTACAACAAAAAGGTCTTCCCTCAACAATTCTGAGAAGGCGACCATGTCCTGAAACGATTGAAACGTCAGTATCCCACAGACTGAGTGAGGGGTTTGAATAAATATATGCGCACATACATGCAAGTTATAATCTCGGGGTAATATTTTGTAAAACAGAACAATTTAAGAAAATAATATAATATCGCCCGAGGTTACAACTATCAAGTTTAACAATTATTTCAATTACGGTCAATCAGTGGCCCGGCGAGTGAGGGCAATTCTCCAACCTTACTCCGACTGTGTACGATAATTAGGTTATCAATAATTTAAGTGATCAAGCAAGTTATTACGGTGCAGTACATTCAGTAGCAGTTTCAGTCCCTTCTTCCTGCGGGTGATGGTGGGTTTGCAAGGCCCAACCATCCAGTCAGTGTGAGCAGAGGGTACATGAATCCCTAAGCCCGGAACTCCTTCCTCCACTAACCTCCTAGTGGATTCAGGGGTCATCCCAAAATGGTGAGGATAGCGCCAGAGCTACCCGTCAGTCCATGCTTTCCAAGTTGGCTCAAGCCACTACGCTCGGGCCCACAGTGCAATACAGTATACTCGCCAAAATACGGTCAATTCAGTACAGTAGACTCGGTGAAATTTGAAATCATTGGAGGTTTATGAAAATCTATAGATATATTAATACATTTTGGCCAAAATCCACATAAGGGTTGTAAGGGTTCTATATATCTAGAAATTAAACCTCACCTGTGTGACCAAAATAAACAAGGAAACAGCTCACGGGCCTGCTCCTCGTCACCAGGAAGCTGGTGTGTGCAAGAAAGACAATTGTCAGTGAGATACGACTCAAATGTACCAATTAGGATGAACGGCGTGATCATGAGCATTATAACGTGCATTGATAATTTATGGAATGATATGGTCATAATCATGCATAAAATGAACATATAATAACACGTATCGATCAATTATGCCATTAGAAACGGATTTGGAAAGTTACATCTACGCAGAAAATTGATAAAACCCTCTGGAGCATGGGAACGGCCATTCCGGTTTTGAACTGGAAATGGGAAGGGCCGTTCCCGGCTCTCCGAACTAAATCCCGTACGTCTGTAAGTTTTGGGAAAATTTTGGGGCTGGGAGGGGCCGTTCCGGCTATAAGCCAAAACTGGGAAAGGTCGTTCCCAGTCTCGCGGGACAGCTGGCAGGGGTGGGAACGGCTGTTCCCAGAATGAACTGGGACGGGAAAGGCCGTTCCCAATATGCAATTACAGCAGATAACAGAGCAGCAGCAGGGGAGATATGTACCAAAACCACAACACACAAATGCTCCATAATTCCTTCTCCAAATGACACAAATCATGCAATATGTATACTAGCATGCTTATAGACAAATAAAATCCAACCCAAACACTTATAACAAGCTCAAATCATCAATTAAAACCCACATATCAACTCATGCTCCAAGTCCATAAACTTCAATATATATACATCAAATTCAAGCCATGATCAAGTATTCATACTTCCAACAACTAAAACACACTTCAACCAATTCATATCATAACCCTAACTACCATATTCAATTCAAGGAATCAACCAAATCTCCATGCCTACCTTAAATGAAAGAAAGAAGAGGAAAGATGAAGATATGTTGATGATGGTGCTCCAATGGAAACAAAACCCACAAAATATGGCTTGAATGATGAAATTCTTCTTCTCCTTGATGAGGGTTTTTGGATCTGTTGAAAATGGAAGAAAATGAACAAGTATGAAATGTTTGTATGAAATAAGGGCAAAGGTACGTGAATGCTACTATATGCAATAAAGAGATGCTCCAATTGCTATTAAATCCCTCAAATTAATAAGTTATGCAATTGAATCCAATTCCATAATAAATGATCACTTAAGTCCAATGAACAAGTCATGCAATTTAGTCCCCAAATTTAAGAAAAGGATCAAATAAGGACATTGAAGAAATTAAATCATATCCGGGAATTAATTCACGATTCATTCAAGTTCAATTTATGCCATAATTATCAATTTAGTATGAATTTCATAAAAATAATTGAATTAAAATTTTATAAAATTATGTCATGACATATAAATTTGAAGAAATGAGCAAATTAATTTAAATTATTACACTCAAGACTCACACGTGGCATTCTTACCTGAAAGGCCGAAAGTTGGGGCGTTACAATCCTCCCTCCTTAAAAGAAGCTGGTCTTCAGATTCACTGATCGGAAGGAAACAACTCTGGATGGAACCGTCTCATCTTGTCTTCGGTCTCCCACGTAGTTTCTTTAGTCTTATCACTTGTCCAAAAACCTTAACCATGGGAATCCTCTGGTTTCTCAATTCCTGAAACTTCTTAAATAAATATATGCGCACATACATGCACGTTATTATCTCGGGTAATATTTTGTAAAACAAAACAATTTAAGAAAATAATATAATATCGCCCGACGTTACAACTATCAAGTTTAACAATTATTTCAATTTCAGTCAATCAGTGGTCCGGCGAGTGAGGGCAATTCTCCAACCTTACTCCGACTGTGTACGATAATTAGGTTATCAATAATTTAAGTGATCAAGCAAGTTATTATGGTGCAGTACATTCAGTAGCAGTTTTAGTCCCTTCTTCCTGCGGGTGATGGTGGGTTTGCAAGGCCCAACCATCCAGTCAGTGTGAGCAGAGGGTACATGAATCCCTAAGCCCGAAACTCCTTCCTCCACTAACCTCCTAGTGGATTCAGGGGTCATCCCAAAATGGTGAGGATAGCGCTAGAGCTACCCGTCAATTCATGCTTTCCAAGTTGGCTCAAGCCACTACCCTCGGGCCCACAGTGCAATATAGTATACTCGCCAAAATACGGTCAATTCAGTACAGAAGACTCGGTGAAATTTGAAATCATTTGAGGTTTATGAAAATCTATAGATATATTAATACATTTTGGCCAAAATCCACGTAAGGGTTGTAAGGGTTCTATATATCTAGAAATTAAACCTCACCCGTGTGACCAAAATAAACAAGGAAACAACTCACGGAGCCTGCTCCTCGTCACCAGGAAGCTGGTCTGTGCAAGAAAGACAATTGTCAGTGAGACACGACTCAAATGTACCAATTAGGACGAACGGCGTGATCATGAACATTATAACGTGCATTGATAATTTATGGAATGATATGATCATAATCATGCATAAAATGAACATATAATAACACGTATCGATCAATTATGCCATTAGAAACGAATTTGGAAAGTTACATTTATGCAGAAAATTGATAAAACCCTCTGGAGCATGGGAACGGCCGTTCCGGTTTTGAACTGGAAATGGGAAGGGCCGTTCCCGGCTCCCCGAACTAAGTCCCGTGCGTCTGTAAGTTTTGGGAAATTTTTGGGGCTGGGAAGGGTCGTTCCGGCTGTAAGCCAAAACTGGGAAGGGTCGTTCCCAGTCTCGCGGGACAACTGGCACGGGTGGGAAGGGCCGTTCCCAGAATGAACTGGGACGGGAAGGGCCGTTCCCAATATGAAATTACAGCACATAACAGAGCAGCAGCAGGGGAGATACGTACCAAAACCACAACACACAAATGCTCCATAATTCCATCTCCAAATGACACAAATCATGCAATATGTATACTAGCATGCTTATAGACAAATAAAATCCAACCCAAACACTTATATCAAGCTCAAATCATCAATTAAAACCCACATATCAACTCATGCTCCAAGTCCATAAACTTCAATATATATGCATCAAATTCAAGCCATGATCAAGTATTCATACTTCCAACAACTAAAACACACTTCAACCAATTCATATCATAACCCTAGCTACCATATTCAATTCAAGGAATCAACCAAATCTCCATGCCTACCTTAAATGAAAGAAAGAAGAGGAAAGATGAAGATATGTTGATGATGGTGCTCCAATGGAAACAAAACCCACAAAATATGGCTTGAATGATGAAATTCTTCTTCTCCTTGATGAGGGTTTTTGGATAGATTGAAAATGGAAGCAAATGAACAAGTATGAAATGTTTGTATGAAATAAGGGCAAAGTTACGTGAATGCTGCTATATGCAATAAAGAGATGCTCCAATTGCTGTTAAATCCCTCAAATTAATAAGTTATGCAATTGAATCCAATTCCATAATAAATGATCACTTAAGTCCAATGCACAAGTCATGCAATTTAGTCCCCAAATTTAAGAAAAGGATCAAATATGGACAGAAGAAATTAAATCATATTCGGGAATTAATTCACGTTTCATTCAAGTTCAATTTATGCCATAAATATCAATTTAGTATGAATTTCATAAAAATACTTGAATTAAAATTTTATAAAATTATGTCATGACATATAAATTTGAAGAAATGAGCAAATTAATTTAAATTATTACACTCAAGACTCACACGTGGCGTTCTTACCTGAAAGGCCGAAAGCTGGGGCGTTACAATCCTCCCTCCTTAAAAGAATCTGGTCCCCAGATTCACTGATCGGAAGGAAACAACTCTGGATGGAACCGTCTCATCTTGTCTTCGGTCTCCCACGTAGCTTCTTTAGTCTTATCTCTTCTCCAAAGAACCTTAACCATGGGAATCCTCTGGTTTCTCAATTCCTGAAACTTCTTATCCAATATCTTAACCGGTTTCTGAACAAAGGTTAGATTTGGTTCCAATTCCACTTCTTCATCTGGAAGGATCTCGGTTTCATCGGGGTAATATTTCCTCTACTGAGATACGTGAAATACATTATGGATTCCCGTGAGGCTCGGTGGTAGGTCCAACATATAGGCAACTTCTCCAACTCTTTCAAGAATCTCAAAAGGACCTAAATAACGAGGATTAAGCTTACCTCCTTTCCCAATCCGATCAAATCCTTTATGTGGAGACGACTTCAAGAATACCCCGTCTCCAACTTCAAATTCGAGATCCCTTCTACGATGGTCGGCGTAGCTCTTTTGTCTATCCTGAGCTAATTTCATCCATTGTTGTATTAATTGGACTTTCTCAATCATAGCTTGAACGACCTTAGAAGGTTTTTCCAACTTCTCACCCTTCTTAACGCCTTCCTGTTTAGTCCATTTCCATTCCTCCAAGTCGAAGAACAACGGAGAACGATATTTTCGACCATAAAGTAGCTCATACGATGTCATTCCAATCGAGGCTTGAAAACTGTTATTGTAAGCAAATTCAATCAAAGGTAGCTGATCATGCCAAGAAGACTGAAAATCCAAAGAACAAGCTCAAAGTATATCCTCAAGATATCTTATTAATCTCTCGGACTGACCGTCTGTTTGTGGATGAAATGATGTACTAAACTGAAGCTTCGTACCCAAAATCTCTTGTAATTCTCGCCATAACTTCGAAGTGAACCGAGGATCTCTGTCTGAAATGATACTAACCAGAATCCCGTGAAGTCGAACAATCTCCCTGTTATAAAGCTCGACTAGCTTGCGAATCTTATAAGACATTCGAACCGGTAGAAAATGCGCAGACTTAGTCAAACGGTCCACAATCACCCAAATACCATCGAACCCTCCTTTCACTTTAGGTAACCCGGACGCAAAATCCATTGCCACCTGTTCCCACTTCCACTCGGGAATAGGTAACGGCTATAGAAGACCTCCCGGTTTCTGATGCTCGGCTTTTACTTTCTGACAGGTAATACAATGCTTCACATACTCGGCCATATCTTTCTTCAATCCACACCACCAATAATACTGCCTCAAGTCCTTATACATCTTGTTTCCTCCAGGGTGGATAGAATAAGCCGATATGTGAGCTTTCTCGATCAATACCCGTTTTAACTCTTCCGGTACAACCACTTGGTTCTTGAAACGAAGAAGACCGGTTTCATCGAACCCGAATGGACATTCCGGATCAGTTCTTGCTTTAGCTACCAATTTCTGAACTTCCGAATCATTAGTCTGAGCCTCGAATAATCTGTGCTTCAAATCCGGCTGAATAGAAATATTAGAAACTCGAGCCCTTACAACAATTGGCTCGATTCCACTACTTTCACCCACTTCCAAGCTCGATACACTAGCCTTCCTACTAAGTGCATCGGCGACCACGTTGGCTTCCTGGGATGGTATTTTATAGTACAATCATAATCCTCTAACCGTTCCATCCAACTCCGTTGCCTCATATTCAAATCCTTCTGAGTGAATAAATACTGGAGGTTTTTGTGGTCGGTAAAAATCTCGAAAGACACCCCGTATAGATAATGTCTCCACTTTCCAAGTGCAAAGACCACGACGACAAGCCCAAGATCATGTGTCAGATAATTCTTTTCATGTTCTTTCAACTTTCGGGATGCATAAGCAATTACTTTTGCTTTCTGAGTTAATACACATCCCAAACCTTCCTTGGAAGCATCCGTGTAAACAACATACCCTTCAGAACCTTCCGGAAGGGCTAACATTGGAGCAGAGCCTAACTTCTCTTTCAAGAAAGTGAAGCTCTTCTCACAATCTTCATCCCAAATGAATTTTACATCCTTCTTTGTCAACCGGGTTAAAGGAGTAGCTAACTTTGAGAAATCCTTTACAAACCTCCGGTAATAACCTGTCAATCCCAAGAAACTTCTAATCTTTGAGGCATTTTTCGGTTTCTCACATCTAAAAACCGACTTAATCTTCGAAGGATCGACCTCTGATAGCCACTAACTCTACCCCCAAAATGCAATTGATTCCGGCTTATGAGGCCGTCCGATCTTCGTTAAACCTCATCCGGGCATAACAAGGCCTGGGAAGGTGTCAAATCGGAAAGGAATCTCAAGACATATTGAATGGTTGAATTTGTGGTAAAATGATTTAATTAACCCAAGTGCAAGTTATATGATTGTAATACACAAGGGGTCGATTCCACGAGGAGGAGTAAATCAATCAATTACCTAATGCATTCACCAATCTATAGACCAAATCGGATTTCAAATTAAGTTATCTAAATACGGAATTGAACGTTAACTAAGATTAACAAAATAGAAATAGCAAGGAAGCGAGTAAAGTAGCAAATAACCAAGTAAACAAAGTGGCAAGGGGAAGTAATGATTATGCAAAGCTTGTGTTCAACTAGTGCTTCGGTGGGTTCATGCTTCTCACAATCCTAATCACTAATGCATACACAAGCTCCTATCGAAGTCGAGTACGTGTACCTAATCAAAGTCTAAAGCCTACTCTCGTGGTCATTAGTTCATTAATTAGATCAAACAAACAAGACTAGTGCAACAAAATAACTAGCGGCTTGGCCCGGTTACTCTATTACTCGATTGCTCAAGAATAGGCTAAATGTCTTTATACCTAAAACTTAAGTGTTGTGAAACCTCTTCCAATTCACATACAACCTCTCGATTAGCATGCAAATCTCAAGTCATAATCAAGGTGATCAAGCTTAATCATGCAATTAACTCAATTTCACAAGCATAAGAACAATAACCCCACCTAGGCATTTCATCAAACACTTACCCTACATAATTCATCACCCCCCTTTGCCTAAAGATCTAGCCACTCATAGCCATAATACTCAAAGAACAAGAGAAGTAAGACTTAAATAAACTCATATTCATTAAAAAGGGTTTAATTCAAATATTTATGGACAATAGGTTCATAAAAGAGTTTAATCCATAAACAACTAAATTAAGAAAGTAAACTAGTATTAAACTAACTAAGAAAGCATTAAATGAAAGTAAAACAAACTAAATCTTCAATGGATCTTCATTTCTTCCAAGAGAAGAAAAGTGGTGTTCCCAAGACTCCAATCAGCTGTTTCCGCCTCCAAACTAGGTTAAAATCTGCTCCCCCTCGAATGCCCTCGAAAAATAGGTTATAAACTAGGAAAAACGCATTTCTGGAGAAAATCTACGGGGGTGGATTTTCATGTGCAAAGAAATCCACGGGGGTGGATTTCTGAAAAACGCACTGACACTTTATAAAGAAAATCCACGGGGGTGGATTTTTTTCTACTACAAAATCCACGGGGGTGGATTTCTTGCAGAAACCTTTGATCTTCTGTAACGTTTCCGCGAGGGTGGAAATTTTACACTGCAAAATCCACGGGGTGGATTTTGGTCAGAATGAACCCAAGCTACTGCCTCATATCCGCGAGGGTGGAAATATTTGTACTGAAAAATCCACGGGGGTGGATTTCCAATTCAAGGCAGCAAAATTTCAAAGTTTGTGAGATATTCCTTTGTAAGCTCGAATTTTGGTCGTATTGCTCCATTTCGTCCCTTTAACTCTTCTATTGTTAAAAACACCTACAAAGAGCATGAAACTCCACATAAACAATCAAACTTGGGCAAAAATTACACAAAATAAACCTCAATGGAGCAAGAATTAATGACTTAACAACTCCCCCACACTAAAATATTGCTCGTCCTCGAGAAATGATGTAAAACTCGAAAAGTCAATCCAACTCAATCAACCTCGCAATAATCAATTAACACACTATCACCTATTCGAGTCTAGCCTATCAAACATATTACACATGCATAAAGAATTCATCAAAATAGTGTAGTTAGCATACTTCAAATAATGTGCAATATTAAATGAGACATAGCACAACGATTTCCCAGATTGGTTTATATTTCCCTTGTAGAAACTAATTTACGGATTCGAGATCACCTTTCATGCCTATCTCCACTAATGGAATCGACTCAGATGTCGGGATCGAAAGGTCTTTCGAGCATGTAATGTAGGATAAGGGTCATGGTTATGGAAATTTTTGGCCAAAAAGTGACTAGACATCAATGCTTACATCGTTTTACATTCCAATCTACCCTTCTATGCCTTTTAATCATAAAATGCCCCCACACTAGGATTCCGTATACTCAACTATCCTTCAATTCTTTTACATTTGCACAATCTTTCATTTCATTACTCTTTTGCTTTTGCTCAATTTTTCTTCTTATACTTCCAACTTTTCTCGATTTTTCTTTTTCTTTTTCAAGTGTTTCAAGATTCATCAAACACATGTTGAAAGGCTATTACAACAATACACTTCTTATAACGAGCAAGCATGACGTAATTGATTATGAAGGTAAGGAGTAATTATGTCGTGTTTAGGCTTGTAATATGGCTAAGAAAAATTTTACACAACAATTAGGCTCAATGGGGTCAACAAGAATATGATATATAGTGCAAAAAGGCTAAAATTTAGAAGGTATTCCCGCCGACAACGAATGCCTAAGTCATTTCCCGAATCTTTTGTCAATTCAAAATTTCGCCTCGAAAGACACTAGAGCTCTCTCTAACCGTATTTTAGCTCTTAATGGGAGATATAAACTTCCTCTAAGAATTTGAAATCCATTGACTCATTTAAAATTGCACAAAATTTATAGCATGCTAACACACTATTCTTACCGAATTCACATACGCATTTTCATACATTCGATTAGCCTAACTCAAACTAGTAATTATGTGTCTCAAGATCAAAGCAACATTAAGAATCGGAGTCAATTCTTGTTTAATATCACTCTCTATTGATACGCATGCATAAGAAACGAGCTCCTCAAGATAAATAATTCCAAACTAAACTCATAACCCCTCCCCCACACTAGCATCGAAGCATGGGCCCCATGCAAGAAAGAAAAATTAGGAGATAAAGAAGACTCCCTCTAATTGATGAAAAACAGGCAATGGGGCACGAACAAAAATATACCTATTCCTGCAAAACAATGATTCATAACACGGATCAAGAGCCTCGGCGGCAAATGACAATCGACATGCATATTACAAGCAAAGAGGAGTCATAATGAAAGGTCTTAAACAAGCAATCATCCTGGAGTTAAACATTAACAGAACCACACAAAACCCCACAGACGGGGCATCAAATGTCTAAACAATAAACCTAACACATAATTCCCACACACTAAGATACGAATAAAGTTCATGTAGCAAAGTCAAACAGACAAAATAGCGAAAACAGCAAGGCATGAAAATGGGAGCTTGAGTTTAGAGAGTATCCCTTCGCATCACATCACTCGCTCCACCTAGGAAGGGATCAAAGAGTAATAATCACTCCGGAGGGTTGTTCGGCCATCCACGGAAGTAAGAAGTCATGTTTGCATTCCAAGTCATGAAGTGGTCATTGAGAGCTTTGAAATTAGCCTCATTTGCCTCATTTGCTCGATCCTGCGAAGCATGGAGAGCAGCCACTTCGTCTCTAACACTTGTCAACCCCAGCTCCAAATTGTCCATTCTCTCCAACAATCCAGCCATATTCTGAGAACTCTCTGTATTAGGCACATCTTCTTGTGATGCAGCTGGCGGCACCTCGAGTGCTGGAAATTGTAGCTGGGTATCCGAAGTAGACAACGTATTCAAAAACTCCTTTTGTTCCGGGCTTAAATCCTTCCAAAATTCAACACCCCAATCATACATGATATTGTAGACGTTTCGCTTCTCATTTGGCCAATAGTTAACCCACTTGTTAAGAGGTGGTCCCCACAATGTTATCAATTCCATGTGCGAGAGGTGTTTCTCATCTAAGAATGGGTTCAATTCCAGGGGCACCATGTCTTCCGAAGGCTCCCAACCAACACTCGTGGCTATCATCGTGACAAAACCACCAAAAGCGAATCTGCCTTGCTTCCTATTTGCAGCAGTGAACATCTTGTCCATTAACATATAAGTACCATCAATACTTATACCCTTACTCATGCAGTCCATGAGTGTAAGCTCGGCCACATTGACAGTGGTTTTGTTGTTCGATCGAGCACAGAAACCCGCAGACAAGATGCGGTGGATGACTCGCCAAGTGAGGGAATGAATGCTAGAAGACTTTGTATTGCTTTCATCATACGGTATTGCATCTGGAGCCAACGGAAACGTCCTCCAAACTGCCTCTCGCTCATCAACCTTCATCTTTGGGAGTTTGGTGAGAGGCCTCATCATCGAGTTCCGGTTGGGGTCTGGAAATCCAAAAATTTCACGCAAATCAGCCGCCCTAAGTGTGTGTCTCTCATCGTTAATTCGGAAAGACAACTCATCATCACTCCAATCCATTGTCAAGATGAACTCCCTAGTTAGAGCAGGGTAAAGTTGGTGCCCATTTGTGGAGAAAGTCAATCCATTCAAGCCCTTTTGCAAAGCGTCGAATGTATTTGTAAATTCCTAACGCTTCCAACACCGGTACATGCATAAAGTAAGTCGGGTAAAGCTCCCGGTCCACTACACGATCAAACGGATTGTAGGGTGGCATCGAATGAGAAGTGGAACTCTTAGACTTCTTGGAAGTGGATGCCTCATCTACGGTAGATCGCTTTTTGGGGGCCATTTCTGCATTTCAAGTGCATCTAACCCAGAGTTCACAACATTTAAGGCACCAAAGTTCATTCAAGACTTTCATCAAACATCTTGTGTGCATCCAGAAAAGGGTGTGGTTTTACTCAATTTTGCAAGAGTGGTGTGTTTCAACAAGCTCAAAAGCAAGAATTTAACAACAAAAACATAACTACAACAATTTACTCCAAGAATTTCATCAGAATTTCAGAAAAATTAATCTAGGGTTCAACAAATTAGCATGCTTCATAATCCCCTAGATCTCTACAAATCTTAGCATCCTTGCATAGCTTCATGCTCATATCAAAAACAAATCCAAGAATAAGTTCATCTTCACACGAAGTGGAACTAGCATGCTTCTAGGGTTTCATGCTTACCAAAAACTTCACAAAAACGTTCAAGAAAATCGAAAGTTCAGCCTACACAAAGCAAGTAAAGCATGGATGTAACAAATGTAGTAAAAACCTCAAGGATTTAACAAGAAAGAACGAAAATTTCATGTGGGACTCAGATTTGGAGAGGGGAGGGTGACAAAGCTTCAACTTGACCAAAAATTTCAGAGAAAAGAAATGAGATAGAAGCTTACCACGTGAGAGAAGGAAAAGGGGAAGAAGAAAAACTGGAAAACTGGAGCAGCCGCCTGAAACGCCTCGGTTCTCATGCACGGGAGAATGGAGGTGTAGGGTTTGAAAGTGTGTGAGTAGTGTGTAATGTGTTGTGTCTTTTGTGTTTAGGTGAAGGGAAAGAAAGCAGTCACGGGTGGTTGGAAGGAAGAAGGAATGAAAACGTGTTTCAGATTTGTAGGAAAAAAAAACGGATTTTCTGGAAAATGGAAATCCACGGGGGTGGATTTCGGTAAGGGAAAACATCCGCGAGGGTGGATTCGTTACAGAAACTTGGGGCTGAATTGGAGAAATCCGCGATCGCGGATTTTCATATGAGAAAAAATCCACGAGGGTGGATTCTTTACAGAAGCTAGGCTGAATTCGGCAGAAATCCGCGATCGCGGATTTTCTTGTACAGAAAATCCACGAGGGTGGACTTGTTATAGAAGCTCCAAAAATGGGAAGAATTCACTGTGGGAGGTAAGTGTAATTTTGCAAAGATGGACAACCAAGATTTACACAATAAGGCTACAAAAGACTAAGCTATGCAAATTTCCACCTCACCATAAGATAATTCACAGATTTGCTTCTATCAACATAAACACGACATTTAAACTCGCAAGAACATGAATTCGAGCATCAAATTTGCAACGCAAACCATAGTATACCGGTTTACACCCGAAACTCATCAATTACCAATCACCTTTGCAAACGGTGTTAACACGAGTTACAAATTTCAGAATCACAGTTCAAATTTAACATGACAACCATAGTACACCGAAGCAAGAAACATAAGATAAGAGTAGCATTTATCGAAACACACCTTTCTTCAATTCAAACATACAAAACAATAAGACAAGCAAATTCATCCACCAACGCACGCATTAATCATCACAAGAGCAAGAATTTAAAAAGAAATTGGACCTCAACCCCACAAGGGGTGTCAAAACTTGCAATCACACATCCGAGTTAGTTCTTCTTCCTCGAAACCAACAACCTACACACAAAGAGACAAGAGCAACAATGAAACGATTAACAACCACCTAAAAGAGAGGGAGGGAAAGAAAAAGGTAAGGGAGAGAAAAGTAGTTCTAAGTTTATAGTCGCTAGCTCGACTTTGTCACCAAATTAGATGGTCGGAATCGTAAGCACACACGAGGTGCTTTTCTCAATGGCTTCCCCCACAAAATAAGGTTTCAAACGCTGCCCATTAACGAGGAAAGTGCCCGTCTTTTCGTTTCTAATCTCCATAGCTCCATTATCAAGAACTTTAACAACTCTAAAAGGGCCCGACCACCTCGACTTTAGCTTTCCGGGGAATAACTTCAATCTAGAATTGAACAACAAAACTAATTGTCCCACTTTGAACTCCTTCACCCAAATGTGTTTGTCATGCCATCTCTTTGTCTTTTCTTTGTAAACCTTTGCATTCTCGTATGCATTCAACCGGAATTCTTCAAGTTCGTGTAATTGTAAGGCTCTATTCTCACCGGCTTGCTTAAGGTCAAAGTTGATGGCTCTAATGGCCCAATGGCCCAATAAGCTTTGTGCTCGAGCTCGACCGGAAGATGGCATGCCTTGCCATAGACCAACATATATGGGGATGTTCCAATTGGTGTCTTAAAAGCCGTTCGATACGCCCATAAAGCATCGTCCAATTTGGTTGCCCAATCTTTTCGTGAACGATTCACGGTCTTTTCAAGGATGTGCTTAATTTCTCGGTTGGAAATTTCGACTTGTCCGCTCGATTGTGGGTGATATGGAGTTGCCACCCGGTGGTGAACTCCATACTTCTTTAAGAGAGCTTCCAAAGGTTTGTTGCAAAAATGGGACCCTCCATCGCTTATGAGAGCCCTCGGAACACCAAATCTAGTAAAAATGTTCTTCTTCAAAAATTTCAACACCACCTTCGAATCGTTCGTAGGGCTTGCCACGGCTTCGACCCATTTAGAAACATAATCAACTCCGACTAGAATGTATTGGTTTCCATAGGAAGAAGGAAACGGTCCCATAAAGTCTATTCCCCACACATCGAACAATTCTATCTCTAAGATATATCTCAAAGGCATTTCATCTCGTTTCCCGATATTCCCGGTTCGTTGACATGAATCACAATTTTCTACAAACTTGTGTGCATCTTTGAACAAGGAAGGCCACCAAAAACCCGATTGGAGCACCTTTGCCGCCGTCTTTCTTGAACTTGAATGTCCTCCATAGGGACTAGCATGACAACGGTCTAAAATCTTCTCAACTTCATCCTCGGGGACACACCTCCTTACCAAGCCATCCGAGCAATTCTTGTAAAGCAACGGTTCTTCCCAAAAATAGAACTTGGCATCATGTAGAAATTTCCGTCGTTGGTGGAAACTCAAGTCGGGAGGTATTATTCTACTTGCTATGTAATTCGCAAAGTCAACAAAACATGGTACTTTGGATTCCATCTTAAAGAGTTGTTCATCCGGGAAATTCTCCTTAATAGCTACTTCAAGATCCTCATTACTCTTTGCAATCTCCAAACGAGATAGATGATCCGCCACCAAATTTTCGGTCCCTTTTTTATCTCTAATATCCAAGTCAAACTCTTGAAGTAGCAAAATCCATCTAATGAGACGAGGTTTGGAGTCCTTTTTTGACAACAAATATTTGATAGCTGCGTGGTCCGTGTAAACCACCGTCTTCGAACCTATCAAATACGAACGAAATTTGTCAAAAGCATGCACAATTGTTAAAAGTTCTTTTTCAGTGGTGGCATAGTTTAATTGTGCATCGTTGAGTGTTTTGCTAGAGTAAGCGATAACGTGTAAACGTTTCTCCCTCTTTTGGCCAAGCACCGCTCCTATGGCCAAGTCACTCGCGTCACACATGAGCTCAAATGGTAAAGTCCAATCCGGTGCCACCATAATTGGGGCTGAGGTAAGCTCCTTCTTTAACCTATCAAAAGCAAGCAAACAATCACTATCAAATACAAATTCAACATCTTTTTGTAAAAGCTTGCAAAGAGGTAAAGTGATTTTGGAGAAATCCTTGATAAACCGGCAATAAAATCCGGCGTGACCAAGGAAACTCCTAACTCCCTTAACATTGGTGGGTGGTGGCAATTTAGCAATGACTTCAATCTTAGCTCGATCCACTTCAATTCCCTTAGCCGAGATCCGATGGCCTAAGACAATTCCTTCACGCACCATGAAGTGGCACTTCTCCCAATTTAGCACCAAATTAGTATCTTCACAACGTTTCAACACATTAGTAAGATTAACAAGGCATGCATCAAAAGAAGACCCAAACACCGAAAAATCATCCATAAAGATTTCCATTGTTCGCTCAATAAAATCCGAGAAAATTGCCATCATACAACGTTGGAACGTGGCCGGTGCATTACAAAGACCAAATGGCATTCTTCTAAAAGCAAAAGTGCCATAGGGACAAGTGAAAGTGCATTTTTCTTGATCCTCGGGTGCTATAGCAATTTGATTATAACCCTAGTATCCATCTAGAAAGCAATAAAATTCATGACCCGCTAACCTTTCCAACATTTGATCAATGAAAGGCAAAGGAAAATGGTCCTTCCTAGTGGCACTATTAAGCTTTCTATAATCTATGCATACCCTCCAACCCATGATCGTTCTTGTAGGGATAAGTTCATTCTTTTCATTATGCACTACGGTCATTCCTCCTTTCTTAAGTACCACTAGTACCGGGCTAACCCAAGAGCTATCCGAAATCGGGTAGATTATACCCGCATCTAACAATTTTAACACCTCGGCTCTCACAACTTCTTTCATATTCGGGTTAAGCCATCTTTGATGCTCTATTGATGTTTTATGGTTATCTTCCATTAGAATTTTTTGCATGCAAATTGAGGGGCTAATCCCTTTAATGTCCGAAATAGTCCAACCAATAGCCCTAACATGATCTCTTAAAACACGCATCAAACTCTCTAATTGCACATCATTCAAATTAGAAGCAACAATCACCGGTAAAGTCTCATCATTACCAAGAAAAACATACTTCAAATGAGGGGGAAGGGGTTTCAATTCAAGAATAGGGGCTTTAGCACAAGATGGAGGAGGAAGGGGTTTACCACTCCCCAATTCCTCAAAATGGTACCTCATTTGGAAAGGAACGAAGGGTGTGGCCTCCAATGCCTTCACATATGACTCAAGCTCTTCAAGAATCTCCTCTTCTCCCTCAATCTTCGCAAAGCCTCTTAAACAAAGCTCTAACGGATCCTTGTTATGCAACTCAAAAATGCGGTGATCCTCTACAACTTCAACTCGAAAACACTTTTCCTCCTCGGTGGGATTCTTCATTGCCTTGTATAAGTTGAACTCTACCTTTTCATCACCGACTTGTAAAGTGAGGCGTCCATTCTTGACATCAATCAATGCTCCGGCCGTAGCTAGGAACGGCCTTCCCAATATGAGAGACATACTCTCATCATCACCTATATCGAGGACGACTAAATCCACCGGGATGTAACATTTTCCCACTTTGACTAGCACATCATCAAGAACTCCCATTGGATACTTTAACGACCGATCCGCGAGTTGAAGCGTCATGTTGGTTGGCCTAAGCTCCTTCAAGCCCAATTTCCTACAAGTAGACAAAGAAATTAGACTTACACTTGCTCCTAAATCACATAAGGCATTATCAAAGTGTAAAGGACCAATGGTGAGAGGGATAGAAAAACTCCCGGGATCCTTGAGTTTCGGTGGAAGTTTCCTTTGTATGATAGCACTACACTCTTCGGTGAGTGCAATAGTCGCGAAACTCTCTAACTTCTTCTTGTTCGAAACAAGCTCCTTCAAGAACTTCAAATAAGATGGCATTTGAGCTAGTGCCTTGGCAAAGGGTATGTTGATATAAAGTTGCTTGAGCATAGTAAGGAACTTCTCAAATTGTTTCTCCTTCGCTTGTGTTTGAAGCCTTTGAGGGAATGGTACCGGTGGAACATAAGGTTTAGGTGGAATGTAGACATTTGGCTTCAAAGGGGGCTCTTTCTCTTTGTTACGATGCTCATTCAATTTTGATTTATCCACTTCAATTTCATCTTCTTGTTCCCTTTCCTCATTCACCTTCTTTTCCTCCAATTCTTCCATTTCATCAATCTTTGCTTTGCCCTTGTCAACATTCCCATCCGCCAATTTCTCTTGTTGATTCACACCACTAGAACCGGTTGCATACCGTGTAGGCAAAGGTGGCTCATCATAAACTTTCCCACTTCGAAGAGTTATAGCCTTGCAATGCTCCCTTGGATTTGTATCCGTCTTGCTAGGGAGCGTTCCTTGAGGTCTAGAATTGATGGCATTTGCAAGTTGCCCAATTTGGATTTCAATATTTCGGTTTTGTGTAACCACTTGATCCACTTGTGTTTCCAAACTCTTGAAGCGATCCGAAGAGACATTAAGGAATTTCTCAAAAGCGGCTTCCCATCCTTGCTTTTCGGCTTGTTGTTGAGGGGGTTGGGGTGGTGGTGCTTGATATTGAGGTTGATGTTGAGGGGGTGGAGTACGAAATTGAGGAGAAGGTGGTTGGTATTGGTTTTGAGGAGGGAATGGAGGAGGGTGTTGTTGATTATGGGGATGTCTCGGTTGGAAAGGTGGTTTTGGTGCACTTTGAACATTAGCATTGTTTGACCATGAAAAATAAGGATGGTTTCTCCAACCCGGATTATATGTGGGAGAGTAAGGATTGTTCACGGGTCTTTGGGCATTTATGGCGTTCATTTGCTCCGATGAATTTGAGGAAGATCCTCCTTGATTTGCATAAGGGCAAGCATCATAGGCATGAGGTGCTCCACTGATATGTTGCATATTCACCTTATAATTGAGCTTAAAAAATATGATATTTTGGGCCCTTGATTAAGTTTCATGATGGATTATTGATTGGTTTAATGTTCTCTTGTAGGGAATTATTTCTTGCATGAATTTGAGGGAAATTGGGCTCAATTGTGTTACAACTCCTTCAGCTCCAAATCAAGCCCATGCCTCCTCATTCGGAAGGCCAAGTTTAGGGAAAGCCCACAAGATCAACCCTTAAGTTGATAAGAATTTTCAGGTGTTACACGCGTTCAGCACGTTTCTTGGGAGTTATGGCATTATATGAAAGAGTTAGTGGGCATTTATTGAAGAGAGAATGTGGAAAAATAGTGAAGCAGCTTGCCTGAGGTCACGGTCAGGAACCCTGACCCGTTTTTCGGGCAGTAACTTGTACAAAACGTGTGGAGAACGTGGCCATTTATTCTGGCAGAACTTAAAGATAGTGGAGTTACGTTTCTTTTGGAGAATGGGGCAATTACTCTACAGAACATGGGGGTTACAAATGTTGAAGCAAATGATGGAGATAGTGGCCTTCATAACGGACGAACATGGGAGAAGTGGGAAGAGCAACAACAGCCCCACCTTGCATTATTTAGTTGGGAGAAAATCATGCAGACACGGGACACAACTTCATTCTCCTATTCAAAATTCACGCAGCAGAAACTCTAATTCTGGAGGGGAAAGGAACTTTGGAGCATCAATAGTTTTATTCCCTTTCCTTCCTTTTATTTTTATTTGAGTACTATGTTATTTCTAGAACTTTGTTTGTTTAATTTCGTTATGAGTAGCTAATTTATATTTTAGTTGGGATTTTCCAAAGCATGTATTAGATTATGTGAGACAATTTGCTTTGGGTTGATTAATTAAGTTATCCGTTTTATTTCCGATTTCACGATATTGTGTTTTGCCTTATTCTTTGATTTTGGCGCCGAATCTTAGAGTTAGCAATTCACATAAAGCTAGTTAATTTATTTGGTGGAGTCTAGCCGGGTAATTAACGGAGTAGCAATCAACACTAGGTTGTTAAGTTCGGCTGATTTTGTGTTGTGGAATATTACGGTCTAATTAGGCGAAGTAGGAGTTTCTACCTAGTCGGTTAGGGTTAGTGTTTCTTTAGTTCGTAAAGCAATTAACTAATTGAATCCTTGAAGGAGTTTCTGATAAGGGTTATTAGTTGGTTAGGGAGTAGTCTTTAGGAGTTTCTTCAGATTATTCTAAAAATACGAAGAAACGAGGGAGCCTAAGGTAATTGGTAACTATAGCTAACCTAACGAGGAATTAATCACCCTGTCCGTGATCATAGTCAGATGCATGCATAGGAAAATCCCAGCTATTCATCATTCACTGAGTTAATCTAAGTGTCAGCTGAGTTAGTTGTTAATCTTTTATCTGTTTAGTCAGTTTTATTCTCGTTTATTTAGTTTCATTATTAGTTTGGTTAAAAGTCTTAAACCCCCCCCCCCCATTTTTAATTGTTTGTTTCATTTCTTGGCATATTAAAGATTTCAAGCTCAACCAATCCCCGTGGATCGATACCCGTTGCCACTATCCTACCATTTAGTTGTGTGCAATAATTGGGATTTATTATTGGTGGCCTCGACACCCATCATCCACAAAGTTCACAAGCCATTGATTGGACTTGTGGAGTTTGATTCGTGGTGAATTGTTTTACTTGTTTCTCCAAGGCTTCTATCTTGGCTTGCATAGAAGTATATTCTCCCACTTGCATCATGCCGGGAGTAGAACCTTGAGGCTTTGGAATGGGTGCATTGGCTCTCTCGGAATACCAAGCATTGTTTGCCGCCATTCTTTCTAACAAATGAATTGCATCGGCCTCATACATACTCATAATAGCCCCTCCGGCGGCCGAATCTATCATCACTTTTAATTCTTGTGAGATGCCTCCGTAGAAAGATTGAACTAGTTTCCAAGCCTCGCATCCATGGTGAGGACATTTCCTTTGTAGCTCTTTGAATCTCTCCCAAGCCTCGTATAAACTCTCTCCTTCATATTGTCGAAAGGATGTAATCTCATTCCGGAGTTTAACCGTTTTGGCATGAGGAAAAAATTTGTCCAAAAATGCTTGGGATAGCAAGGCCCACGAACCCTTCATTTCATATGAGAGTGCACTATGCCAAGGCTTTGCTCTATTCCTTAGAGAGAAAGGAAATAAGCGAATTCTTATGGCGTCTTCGGGCACGTTATTTAACTTGAACGTATCACACACCTCCACAAACCATTTAACGTGTGATATAGGGTCCTCCGTAGCAAATCCGTTGAATTGATTTTGTTGTAGAAGTGAAATGTAGGCCGGCTTGATCTCGAAATGATTTGCACCAACTCCCGGTCTTCCCATATTTTGTTGAATATGCTCCATGCTAGGCATGGCATACTCCCGAATTTGTCTTTGAGGTGGTTGTGCTGGTTGGTTAAGGGGTGGTTGTGGTGGTGGTGGTGGTCTTTGCCCTCTATTTGCCCCATTAAGGGCATCATTTGCATTAAAATCTTCCATTTGAATCGGGGTCGATACCTCTTGTCTCCTTTCCTTCCTTAATGCACGAAGTTTCTTTTCGATGTCCGGATAATGTTTCAAATTCTCCCAACTTTTAGCTCTTCTCATGCACAAGAACCTACAAGAGACAAACAAGCATCAAAATCAAATAAGAAATAAAGGTCTAATTCACTAGTTACTAACAATCGGTAAGGGTGATTTAAACGCCTCCCCGACAACGGCGTCAAAAACTTGATAGCCACTAACTCTACCCCCAAAATGCAATTGATTCCAGCTTATGAGGCCGTCCGATCTTCGTTAAACCTCATCCGGGCATAACAAGGCCTGGGAAGGTGTCAAATCGGAAAGGAATCTCAAGACATATTGAATGGTTGAATTTGTGGTAAAATGATTTAATTAACCCAAGTGCAAGTTATATGATTGTAATACACAAGGGGTCGATTCCACGAGGAGGAGTAAATCAATCAATTACCTAATGCATTCACCAATCTATAGACCAAATCGGATTTCAAATTAAGTTATCTAAATACGGAATTGAACGTTAACTAAGATTAACAAAATAGAAATAGCAAGGAAGCGAGTAAAGTAGCAAATAACCAAGTAAACAAAGTGGCAAGGGGAAGTAATGATTATGCAAAGCTTGTGTTCAACTAGTGCTTCGGTGGGTTCATGCTTCTCACAATCCTAATCACTAATGCATACACAAGCTCCTCTCGAAGTCGAGTGCGTGTACCTAATCAAAGTCTAAAGCCTACTCTCGCGGTCATTAGTTCATTAATTAGATCAAACAAACAAGACTAGTGCAACAAAATAACTAGCGGCTTGGCCCGGTTACTCTATTACTCGATTGCTCAAGAATAGGCTAAATGTCTTTATACCTAAAACTTAAGTGTTGTGAAACCTCTTCCAATTCACATACAACCTCTCGATTAGCATGCAAATCTCAAGTCATAATCAAGGTGATCAAGCTTAATCATGCAAATAACTCAATTTCACAAGCATAAGAACAATAACCCCACCTAGGCATTTCATCAAACACTTACCCTACATAATTCATCAACCCCCTTTGCCTAAAGATCTAGCCACTCATAGCCATAATACTCAAAGAACAAGAGAAGTAAGACTTAAATAAACTCATATTCATTAAAAAGGGTTTAATTCAAATATTCATGGACAATAGGTTCATAAAAGAGTTTAATCCATAAACAACTAAATTAAGAAAGTAAACTAGTATTAAACTAACTAAGAAAGCATTAAATGAAAGTAAAAACAAACTAAATCTTCAATGGATCTTCATTTCTTCCAAGAGAAGAAAAGTGGTGTTCCCAAGACTCCAATCAGCTGTTTCCGCCTCCAAACTAGGTTAAAATCTGCTCCCCCTCGAATGCCCTCGAAAAATAGGTTATAAACTAGGAAAAACGCATTTCTGGAGAAAATCCACGGGGGTGGATTTCTGAAAAACGCACTGACACTTTATAAAGAAAATCCACGGGGGTGGATTTTTTTCTACTACAAAATCCACGGGGGTGGATTTCTTGCAGAAACCTTTGATCTTCTGTAACGTTTCCGCGAGGGTGGAAATTTTACACTGCAAAATCCACGGGGGTGGATTTTGGTCAGAATGAACCCAAGCTACTGCCTCATATCCGCGAGGGTGGAAATATTTGTACTGAAAAATCCACAGGGGTGGATTTCCAATTCAAGGCAGCAAAATTTCAAAGTTTGTGAGATATTCCTTTGTAAGCTCGAATTTTGGTCGTATTGCTCCATTTCGTCCCTTTAACTCTTCTATTGTTAAAAACACCTACAAAGAGCATGAAACTCCACATAAACAATCAAACTTGGGCAAAAATTACACAAAATAAACCTCAATGGAGCAAGAATTAATGACTTAACAACCTCCAAACCATTGCCTGAAATCACATGACCCAAGAAAGAAACCCTGTCGATCCTGAACTCACACTTACTAAATTTTGCAAACAACTGATGCTCCTTTAAGGTCCTCAATACCAACTGAAGATGTCTCGCGTGCTCCTCAATAGACTTAGAGAAAACCAGAATATCATCAATAAAAATCACCACAAACTTATCCAGAAAAGATCTGAAGATCCTGTGCATCATATCCATAAAAGCTGCAGGGGCATTAGTTAAATCGAACGGCATTACCACGAACTCATAATGCCCGTACCGAGTATTAAATCCTGTCTTTGGAATATCCTCTGCTCGGATTCACAGCTGGTAGTATCCCTGTCTTAAATCCAATTTCGAATAAACTTTAGATCCTTGAAATATATCAAATAACTCCTCGATATGTGGAAGGGGATACTTATTCTTGATCGTCATCCGGTTCAACTCCTTATAGTCTATACACATTCTTAAAGTTCCGTCCTTCTTCTTTACGAACAAAACCAATGCACCCCAGGGAGAAGAACTCGGCCTAATGTACCCAATCTCCAACAACACATCAAGTTGAGTCTTCAACTCTTTCAACTCAGCCGAAGCCATGCGATACGAAGTCTTGGAGTATGGCTCTGCATTAGGGTACAAATCAATCATAAACTCAATTTCCCGATCTGGAGGTAAAGAATCCAATTTCTCAGGAAAGACCTCGGGAAATTCCTTCACTACTTCCGTTTCTTCCAACTTAATCTGATCCTTGGGCTTGTTGACAATATATGCAATAAAACTCGTAGCTACCTTTCGGACTAATTTCTGAGCTTCTGTGAAAGAAAGTAGAGGCATTGTCTTAGAAATCTAACCAACAATCAAATCTGACCCCAACTGGACTCTCTTTGCCTTGCAATCAACTATGGCACAATGTCTGTAAAATCAATCCATGCCCAAAATAGATCTGTAGCGAGTCATCGGCATCGCAATGAAGTCTGTCAGGAATACTCGAGCCTCGATGCTCACCGGAACCTCTCTGAACACCCGATCAGTTTCGATACTACCACCGAAAAGAGAACTAACCACATAACATGCAAGAGAGTGAATAATAGGCAAAGGCAAAGAAACAGATATAGCACTGGAGAGAAAGGAGTGTGTAGCTCCCGGATCAAATAAAGTATGAATGTTCGTGCCATGTATGCAAATAGTACCTTCCACTATCGCGGCTGGATCAATCTCAGCATCCTGCTCCTCTCCATCCAGAGCATAAGCACAAGCTCTAATCAGTGGTCTCTGACCCCCAGGTGGCGGATTTCTACAATCCGGACATCCATCTACCATGTGCTCGGCGCTCCCACAAATCAAACATAAGCCCAACAGCCTCCTGTAGTTATCATAAGTATGTGTAGTCTGACCACAGAAGGTACATGCAGGCCTCTCGGGTGGTGCTGGCAAAGCTGGCACAACTGGAGCTCTAAACACTGGTCGCATGGGTCGGGGCTTCTTCCCAGGGCCCTTCAGTGCTGGTGGAGAAGAATAAATCATAGGCCTCTTGCCCGAATTAGAACCCGAACCTGAACCTCTGAAACCCGATGCGGAACCTGAACCCGAACCTAAGTGATAGGTAGACCACCTTGCATTCACTGAATCCTCAACCTTCAATGCCTTTGTAGTAGCCTTTAACTAGGTGCTCGTGTTAACCGTCTCAATCGCTGTCTGAATATCCGGTCTAAGGCCCTGAACAAACTGCATCGCCTTATGGAAATCATCACTCGCTATATTAGGGGCATAGCGGGACAATCTCTCAAACTCGGCGATATACTCTGAAATAGACCTACTTCCCTGCTTAAGCTCAGTAAACTTCTTCAACCTTCGGGTGCGAGAAGATGGAGGGATAAACTTGTTTTTGAACTCTCTCGTGAAAACCTCCCAATTAACTTCCACACCGGCGGCATCTAGTACAATCCGGGCACTCTCCCACCATGAGTATGCCTCGCCCTAAATCAAAGAAATGGTGCATCGGGCCTTTAACCTGCGAGTCATACGGGATAAGCTCCCAAATCCTCTCAACTTCTTTCAGCCACTGCTCGGCCTGAAGATCATTCCCTTTATAAAACTTTGGTGGGTGCTGGTTCTGAAACTCCCTAAAAATCGCTGAAATCTGTGCCTCCAGTTGTGGTGGTGGAACTGGTGGTGCTGGAGGAACATACTCCTGAAGCCTCTGATCAATAAGCCCAACCACTACGTTCATAAAGTCCTGGGGCTGAGCCTGAGGAGGTAGAGGAGGAGGTGGTGATCTCCCCCGGTGATGATGACGATGATATCGATATCCCGGAGAACGATCACGATGATGTCGATCACGAGCCATCCTGAAATCAAGTCACTAGTATGCATGTTCAATTAGTAGGTGCAAATGTGTGCAAATAATTCTCAAGTTGCACATAAATCACATAATTCAGATATTTCATATAAGTTAAAATAATTCAAATATCAATGCAAGACTCTCAAGTTGATAAGTAATTCCTATGCCGTGCGACCTAGACTCACAAGACTCGACACTAGAGACCCGATTTTGCAACCGGGCTCTGATACCACCTTAGGATGTAGCACCCAGAACGCTAGATACTACATCCCCCGCACTATAGTTCAATTCACATATGTAATGGACAATCCATACATGAACCAAAGCTATAGCGAACGGGAGACAAAAAAAAAAGGACAAAAGCTAGGCGGGACTAACCCCAAACCAATTAATTAATCACAACAATAAAAGCGGAAGCATAAAATTTCATTATCGTATATCAAGTATCCAAAAGCATGCTATCTAGCCATATACATACCAATACAATATCATCTCCAAATATTTCATACGACATGCCAAAATAACATAAGTATCAATGCATGAACATAAGTGAAGGTGAAGTCTGCTAGACCCAAATTAAAGACAGGACTCAACTCTAATTCCCGCCTAGCACGCACCTACAAAACTGAAAAGTTGAGGTGTCAGTCTCCCACAGACTGAGTGAGGGGTTTAAATAAATATATGCGCACATACATGCAAGTTATAATCTCGGGTAATATTTTGTAAAACAAAACAATTTAAGAAAATAATATAATATCGCCCGAGGTTACAACTATCAAGTTTAACAATTATTTCAATTTCAGTCAATCAGTGGCTCGGCGAGTGAGGGCAATTCTCCAACCTTACTCTGACTGTGTACAATAATTAGGCTATCAATAATTTAAGTGATCAAGCAAATTATTACGGTGCAGTACATTCAGTAGTAGTTTCAGTCCCTTCTTCCTCTGGTTGATGGTGGGTTTGTAAGGCCCAACCATCCAGTCAGTGTGAGCAGAGGGTACATGAATCCCTAAGCCCGGAACTCCTTCCTTAACTAACCTCCTAGTGGATTCAGGGGTCATCCCAAATTGGTGAGGATAGCGTTAGAGCTACCCGTTAGTCTATGCTTTCCCTATTGGGTCAAGCACTACCCTCGGGCCCACAGTGCAATACAGTATACTCGCCAAAATACGATCAATTCAGTACAGTAGACTCGGTGAAATTTGAAATCATTTGAGGTTTATGAAAATCTATAGATATATTAATACATTTTGGCCAAAATCCACATAAGGGTTATAAGGATTCTATATATCTAGAAATTAAACCTCACCTGTGTGACCAAAATAAACAAGGAAACAGCTCACGGGACCTGCTCCTCGTCACCAGGAAGCTAGTCTGTACAAGAAAGACAATTGTCAGTGAGATACGACTCAAATGTACCAATTAGGATGAACGGCGTGATCATGAACATTATAACGTGCATTGATAATTTATGGAATGATATGATCATAATCATGCATAAAATGAACATATAATAACACGTATCGATCAATTATGCCATTAGAAACGGATTTGGAAAGTTACATTTATGCACAAAATTGATAAAACCCTCTGGAGCATAGGAACGGCCATTCCGGTTTTGAACTGGAAATGGGAAGGGCCGTTCCCGGCTCTCCGAACTAAATCTCGTGCGTCTGTAAGTTTTGGGAAAATTTTGGGGTTGGGAAGGGTCGTTCCGGCTATAAGCCAAAACTGGGAAGGGTCGTTCCCAGTCTCGCGGGACAGCTGGCAGGGGTGGGAACGGCCGTTCCCAGAATGAACTGGGACGGGAAAGGCCGTTCCCAATATGCAGTTACAGCAGATAACAGAGCAGCAGCATGGGAGATACGTACCAAAACCACAACACACAAATGCTCCATAATTCCATCTCCAAATGACACAAATTATGCAATATGTATACTAGCACGCTTATAGACCAATAAAATCCAACCCAAACACTTATATCAAGCTCAAATCATCAATTAAAACCCACATATCATGTAGCACCCGGAACGCCGAGATGGCACACCCCCGCACCATAAGTCTAGCTCACACATGAAATGGGTAGTCCATATATGAACCGGACTCATGGCGAACGGGTGACAATAAAAAAAAACCACTAGCTAGGCGGGACTAACCCTCAAACCATTCAAGTCTAAGTCTAGGAATTTAAAGCGGAAGCATAATAATTTCATTAACACATATCAGATATCCCAAAAGAGTTGACTTCCAACTTCATATCAATACATTATCATCTCTAATAATTGTCTATATAACAATAACATGATTGATCCATAAATATCCTTAATATGAAAATGCAATACTAGACTCATCTCGACAACTGGACACGACTTAGACTCCCGCCTAGCACGCCACTGAAAGTACCTGAAAAGTGTGAGGTGTCAGTCTACCACAGACTGAGTGAGGGGTTTAAATAAATATTAGCGCAAGTAACATCCAAGCTATAATCTCGGGTAAAGTCTTTTACAAATGAAACAATATAAGTTAATAGAAGAAATAATCTTCGCCCGAGATTACAACTATCCAATTTAACAATACAATCAATTACAATTCATTTCAATCAGTGGCCCGACGAGTGAGGGCAATTCTCCAACCTTGCTCCGACTGTGTACAATTCGTGTTTGCTTTATTAATCAATAGGTGATCATGCAGTTCAATTATTGTGCATTCGTGCATATTGTATTCAAGCAAGACAATCAATAAGTGCATTCATGACAATAACCCAAGGACAATCCGTGGTGCCGGACCAGTCCCCAGTCTCCTTCTTCCTCCGGTTGATGGGGGATTGCAAGGCCCCGCCATCCATGCTCATTGAGTATAGGGTTCATGATTCCCTATACCCGGAACTCCTTCCTCCACTAACCTCCTAGTGGATTCAGGGGGTATCCCAAAGTTGTGAGGATAGTGCAAGAGTTACCCGTCAGCCCTTGCTTCCTCGGTTGGCTCAGTACACTACCCTCGGGCCCAATGTGAACATGCTTTACTCGCCAAAACAATTAATCAATTCAATACGATAACAATCGGTCAATACAATAACAATTACAATCGATAAATTTTGAAGTAATTAAAGTTTGGGAAAACTATAGATATAGAGGTACATTTTGGCTGAAACATCAAGTAGGGTTTTAGGGTTCTATATATTTAGAAATTAAACCTCACCTGTGATGATCAAAACAAGGATATAACTATGGTGTGTGCTCCTCGTCAACGGGAAGGAAATATGTGCAATAAGGACAAGGGTTCGTGAGACACGACTCAAATGAACCACTTAAGACGCACAACAATGTCCTAATAAATATGTCACGCAATAACAATCAAGCAATGTTAATTATGAGAATAATTATCACTAAACCAAGTTTATAACTCATATAGGTCACATACGAGAGCCAAAGAAGTGAAAAGAATGCAATATGAAAGGTTTTGGTGAAGTTTAGCAAAAACGGACAATTTTAGAAAATGTACATGTTGAGGGAAAACTGGAATATCTTTAATTCTGGAAATGGGAATTGAGTTTTGTTTATTGGATATGAAACTAAACACAAAGACCTTTCCAACTCTATATGGCACGTTTTCTAATTCAAACCGAGGTGAAAATGGCGTTGGTTTGAAGTTGGACAAAATGCAGTTTCTGGAGGGGTCACGGGCGCGACCAAAAACCTTCACAAAATGGTCGCGGCCACGACCAAGTATTTTTGGCCGAATTTTCTCCAATTTTTCAAAACTCGAAACTTGGCTAAAATGGGGTCACGGGCGCGACCAATTTTGGCCTATTTTCAATCGCGGTCGCGACCCGTTACGCAGCAGCAGCAGCAAAACAGGGGATTTTCGTGCCAAAACTCTCCAATACACCAACAAATGCATGACCACTCCAAAGCAAATGTTAAAGTATGTCAAATATACACTATACTTCACTTATTCAACCATCCAACCAAGAATTACACATTCAAGAATCACAATTCATCATTAAAACCCCATATTTATACACATGCTTCCAACCTTCAAATAAACCAAAGTTTCCATGCAAATTCAATCCCTTTTTAATCCTAAACATGCTTCTAGCTCCCAACATGCAAGAATCCACCACTTAATTCATAACCCTACTCAATCAAATAAATCATGAATTTTACAAAATCTCCATACTATACCTTAAATCCAAGAAATAGGTGATGAGATGAAGAGATGATGATGTTGATGATCCTAGCTTCCCTAATTCTTCAAAATATAGCTTGAATTTGAGATGAAACCTTCTTCCTTTCTAGGGGTGTGAATACCGGTATTTACTAGGTGTGTGTGTGTGTGATTTTTGCTCCTTTGAATGAATGAAATATCATGGAATACTATGGAAGAAATAAGATGATATAAGATATGCCACAAAGTCTTGCATGAAAGTGTGAGCTTCATCCCTATTTGCACATGAGTCCTCCATTTATTTGAATTAATGCAAGTGAGTTCTATCTCTACACAAAAGATCACTTAACTCCAATTCATAATATACAATTAAGTCCCTAATTACACAAAGGAGCCATTGAGGGCATGTAATGCAATTAAATCACTTATATCACTTAGTTCATATAATTTATGTTAAAGACAATTCATATAAATGCATAGAGATAGGATGCATATAATATGATGAAAGTTGTAAAGTAACATATAATATCACATAATGATTGAATGGAAATCGGGGCGTTACAATTCTCCCCCCCCCCCCCCCTAAAAGGGCCTGGTCCCCAGGTCCACTGCCGAGTTTCAAAAATGATGCACAAGCCAAAAGAGAACCCCGTCTCTTAACCGCGAAATGAAAGAACCGCTTCTTTCAACAAGAACCAGAGGGAGCATTCAAGCAATGGTGGAGATTTTGTACTCAGATCAATTTCAAACCGAGAAGGATGAAGCTTCAAGAAAAATTGGAGGAAGTGAGTAAATTAAGAGATGAAGTTATATATATATATATTCAAAGAGTGCTTGGGAATTGACTTAACAAGGTGGGGCAAAGGATTAGTGAGGGTAACTTTGAGGGCAAAATCAACATTGTTATTTTTCTTTCGAGATCCATACAAAGTCAATCTTTCAAGGGTGCAAGGATCTTGATGTGCAACGTGTATCCAGCCTTAAGGAATTCTAAGAATTGGAGAGGAGAATGTTAGTTGAGGAAAGAATGATATGAATAAGATGGATTACCGGTTCGTTGAATTTTTCCCGAAGGAACCAGAAAAACTATGCGGGTTAAAAGACTAGACTTTGAGCTATTAAATGAATACCTCGAGCATCCGAGAAGGTTGACTATAAAGTGTGATGGAGATGGGGTATGATTATGGAAAAGAACGAGTTAGTTGGGTTCAAATAAAGCATACACTTAAGAATTAAAATTTTCGGATCGTGGTGTTAGATAAGGTAAAGGACTTGATCACGGGTTGAAGGCCGAGTAATCATGAAAATATTTATATTCACACAGGCCATTTCGAGGCGAAGATTATTTCTTTTATTAATTTATATTGTTTCAACTGTAAAAAACTTTACCCGAGATTATAGCTTGCATGATACGTGCGCTAATATTTATTTAAACCCCTCACTCAGTCTGTGGTAATGCATGTCTTGAATGTTTATAAATTTTGGGAGTATGTATTGGTACCTATATGTATATTTTGTACTAGTATACTTGCAACTTGAATCCTTGGTGATGTGCATATTAAATGAGAACATAGATTTAATTGCATTACATGCCCTTAATGGCTCCTTTGTGTAATTAGGGACTTAATTGTATATTATGAATTGGAGTTAAGTGATCTTTTGTGTAGAGATAGAACTCACTTGTTAATTCAAATAAATGGAGGACTTGTGTGCAAATAGGGATGAAGCTCACACTTTCATGCAAGACTTTGTGGCATATCTTATATCATCTTATTTCTTATAATTTATGTTAAGGACAATTCATATAAATGCATAGAGATAGGATGCATATAATATGATGAAAGTTGTAAAGTAACATATAATATCACATAATGATTGAATGGAAATCGGGGCGTTACATATCAACTCATGCTCCAAGTCCATAAACTTCAATATATATACATCAAATTCAAGCCATGATCAAGTATTCATACTTCCAACAACTAAAACACACTTCAACCAATTCATATCATAACCCTAACTACCATATTCAATTCAAGGAATCAACCAAATCTCCATGTCTACCTTAAATGAAAGAAAGAAGAGGAAAGATGAAGATATGTTGATGATGGTGCTCCAATGGAAACAAAACCCACAAAATATGGCTTGAATGATGAAATTCTTCTTCTCCTTGATGAGGGTTTTTGGATCTGTTGAAAATGGAAGCAAATGAACAAGTATGAAATGTTTGTATGAAATAAGGGCAAAGGTACGTGAATGCTACTATATGCAATAAAGAGATGCTCCAATTGCTATTAAATCCCTCAAATTAATAAGTTATGCAATTGAATCCAATTCCATAATAAATGATCACTTAAGTCCAATGAACAAGTCATGCAATTTAGTCCCCAAATTTAAGAAAAGGATCAAATAAGGACATTGAAGAAATTAAATCATATCCGGGAATTAATTCACGTTTCATTCAAGTTCAATTTATGCCATAATTATCAATTTAGTATGAATTTCATAAAAATAATTGAATTAGAATTTTATAAAATTATGTCATGACATATAAATTTGAAGAAATGAGCAAATTAATTTAAATTATTACACTCAAGACTCACATGGTGTTCTTACCTGAAAGACCGAAAGCTGGGCCGTTACACGAGATGTCTTCTTCGGGGGCTTTAAAGACGTCCCCGGTCGACCTCAGGGCCTCCGTCGAAAAAGGAGCCGGGGCTTTAGGGGTCTGGGAGGGGGTCGACTGGAGCGATCCAGAAGATGTTTCGTGTGATAAGTTGGCCCCCCCGCTCGCATCGGCCGCTTTCCCCGCTTTAGCCGGCCTCGGCAACTCCGGCCTGGAATCCTTGTCCTTCCTGACCTTCTTCCGCCGGTCAGACTTTTCTGTCTGACTCTCTTTCTCTTTCCTCTTCTGCCCCGAGGATTGTGGGTCAACGGGGCGGGCCTGCTCTGCGGTGGGTTGGTCTCCACCCCTAGGCAGGATGGCGTCCATTGTCTTGTGGGGGGCCACCACTTCGACTGCTTGAGCGATGGCCTGAGCCTGCTCCTCTTCCTCCATGTCGGCCCTCATCATCGCTAGACTGGAACTCATGACTACTTTATCTGCACAAAAGAAACCAAGTTCAGAGTCGACCCAACGCATCAAAAAAAAAAAAATAAATAAAAAAATGATGATGATGAAATGAAATAAAAAATGACAGTGTCACTCGACATCGACCCGTCTTATTCTCTATACCCGGATCGAACGTTCGACTAGGAGTCCCAGGGGCTAGTCCGAAGTTTATTAGATTCTTCTCATGGGTCAACTTCTTGTGGTCGAGCATCCCTATGAGTCTCATATCTCGGAAGAAAGTGCTCGACCACTTGGGCTCAACTGCCGGAAGTTTCCCAATGGGTTTCCAGTTTGACAACCGATTGAAGAGGTTCGGCCAGCCATTTGGACTTCTGACGAATACAAACTGTTCTTTCCACCCCTGTCCGTTGGAGGTGGTCGGAGATGTGAGGAGCTTATGGTTCTGCTTGAAGGCCAGTTGCACAAACCCGGGGCCTGAACTCGACTTGTCGGTCGACACAGATGCTTTGAACAGCTCTCGACAGACCCCCCACATGGGAACGCCAAGATACCTCGTCAGAAGTCGGATTCCGTTGACCATCGCATAGGCATTAGGCATTAATTGGACCGGGCTGATGTTGAGGGAGTTCAGTAAATCGGCGATGTCGTCCTCAATGGGAACCCTGAACCCTTCTTTCACCATTTTCCAAGTTACGATTATGCAGTTAGCCGAGGGGTTAGTCATCGAGTCACCTAGCCCCGGTCGAATAATGTTATATCCGTTAAATTCGGGGGCCCCACCAAACAGATGCTCTCTCAACTCCTCGAACATTTTTGGGGAGATTTTACATGGCACTAGCCGGGGATCCTTATCCATAAAAACCGTAGGAGACCGGGCCCCCTCCGGTATGTACTCCTCCTCCTCATCCATTAAGCTTTGGCGGCCTGAGGTTGAAGGGCCCGCCTGGTTCCCCCTGATCAAAGACTCCGGGTCCACCCTCATCCCCACAGGGAGCACTATCATAATCGGCTCGGCGGAGAGAACAGCTCCGGCGGGAGAGGTCGAATGCCTATCTCGGGAGTCCTCCGACACCACTACCACCTCCGCTTCCTGGTCAGAGTGTGCCTTGGACTGCACTGACTCCTCCTCACTCTCGCTCGAGGAGCCCGAACTCATATCTATTTCGGGATCCGGAATCCTACCCTCTGAAGTAGAATCGGTTGAGGTCGAAGATGACATCCCACTACTCGAACTCTACAAACTTCGACTTAATTCCCTTCGATTCAGCCTTCTCCTGGAAATAAGGATAAAGGGTTTTGTCAGGGAACGAGTCGAATGCGATTCGAGATGGGGTTTCTTCTCTCTCGATTACGCATGCTCTCAAGAGTAGGAAAAACGTAAAATTTAAATGTGAAAAATGGAAAAGTTTTCGGGCCCAGATCACTTACCGGGAAGATCTGTTGCTTCTTGGAAGTCGAACCGAAATCACCGCCTGCGTAGCTCGAAAGGCTCTTATGTTCTCGAAAAGCTCTGAGGTTCATAAAGTAAGAGAATGAAACGCCCCAGGGGGCTATTTATAAGGACCTATTGGGCGGGAAAATTGAATACGAACCGTCGCCATCATTACGCCAGGGGCCCACTCATAGGGATTTGAAAGGCCGCCGTCACATCACCACGACGTCCACCTTTCAGGGGGCTTATGACTTGGGTGTAACGCCCCGGTTTTCAATTTATACATTATGTGTTATTATGATAATTTTCATATATTTTATTTTCATAAACTTATGTGAATTTCTTTTAATGTGAAATTTACGTAAATTAATTACTAATGTGATTAAATGCTCTTATATGTTTAATTGATCATTTCATAAATTTAGAGACCTAATTGCATAACATGAGTTGGGAGTTATATGATTATTTGGTTAGGAATAGAACTTGCTTGCATTCATTCAAATATTTGAGGGACTTTGATGCAAAAAGTGATGATTCTTTTGAGTTAGTTGATGAATTTTTATATAACATATACATTGTATCTCTTGCATTTCATTCACGATATTTTATCCAACAAATTACACACACACACACACCCTAGTTCGATCAAAACACCAAGGGAGAAGGAAGGAAGATTTTATCACAAATCAAGTTAGAGTTTGAAGGATTTGTGAAGCTAGAAGCATCATCACCATCATATCATCATCTCATCTTTTCTTTCTTCTATCTTGAGGTATAAATAGAGAATTTGTTTGATCTCTTGAATGTTACATGTTAGGGTTTGATGGTTATTTGATGCTTTCTTGTGTGTAAATGATTAGAAGCATGTTTAGGGCCTTATATTTCAAAGCTTGCATGAAAACATGAAGTTGTATGAAAGTTGGATGATATAAAATTATATGGGTTTTGATTGATGATTCCTTGATGATTGATGCATGTTTTATGGTTTATATCATGCCTAATTGATATATATGAGTTATATGCATGTTATATGATGGTTTTGAGTTGTATTCTTGCATTGATTTGGTGTTAGAATGATTTGGGAGCTATTTTCGAGCATTGCCCTGTTTTTCCCCTGTTTTTTCTGACATAACAATCCCAAACGCCCGTTTGGCTTTCCAGTTCAAATCCTAAACGCCCGTTTCACTACCCAGAATTTCGTCCAGAGGCTTCCTAAACGCCCGTTTGGTCTCCTAGTTGTTTTTCCAAACGCCCGTTTGACACTATTACAGCTTTTAAACCAATTTTCAAATGGGCGTTTCTCCCTCATACGAAATCCAAATGACCTGATTTTTGAACCGTTGGAAACGTCTTGAAGTCTAGAACAACCTCAAATTGGAATCACCTCATTATATTTTGTCATTTGTGAGATGTAAACAATTATTTTAGGTGTCGCTACTTTCCCGACAAATTCCATTCACCTAACTTTAATCTTACGCCATTTTTGCCTCACTTTGAACTAGAAAACAAGACATATACCATTTTAAAGGTCTACTTGTCTAGTTTCATTCCCAACAAACAAAACCCAATTCCAATTTCTAGAACTTTAGATATTCTCATTTTTCCACAGCATGTGCATTTTCGGGAATTGTCGATTTTTGCCAAACTTCATCAAAACCCTTCTTATTGCATTCCTTTCACTTACTTGTCTCCCGTATGTGATTTATATGAGTTATATAACTGATTTATTGATAATTATGCTCCTATTTGATACTTTATTGGGAATTTAGACACATTCATGATATTTAATGATTGTAAAGGCATGATTGACATTACATGACCTTGTCGTTCGTCTTAAATGGTTCATATGAGTCGAGTCTTATGTACACTTACACAGATCACGGTCCCGGTGACGAGGAACACGATCCGTAGGGTGCTTCCTTGCTTCTTTTGGTTGGTAGAGGTGAGGTTTAATTACTAGATATATAGAACCCGTACAACCCCTACATGATGTTTTAGGCCAAAATGTATATATATATCTCTCTATATATCTTTCTCAAAACCTATCGTGATTGCAAATGATTTCGTGACCTATTGAAATATCGTGTTATCGTGATTGATCGTGTTTTGGCGAGTAAGCATGTCATGTTCACTTGGGCCCGAGGGTAGTGTATTGAGCCAACCGAGGAGGCAAGGGCTGACGGGTAACTCTTGCACTATCCTCACAACTTTGGGATGCCCCCTGAACCCACTAGGAGATTAGTGGGGGAAGGAGTCCCGGGCATAGGGACTCATGAACCCTATGCTCACCGTGATTGGGTGGTGGGGCCTTGCAATCCCACCATCACCGGAGGGAGAAGGAGATCGTGAAATTGCTACTTGTGCACTATAATTGACTGCATGATCACTTAACCGTTTATAACTTAATCATGGTAATGTTCACTATTGGTGTAAGGTTGGAGAATTGCCCTCACTCGTCGGGCCACTGATTGAATTGAAATGAATTGATTGATTGATATTGTTAAATTGGATAGTTGAAGTCTCGGGCGAGATCTAGTTTATTATTGAACTTATATTGTCCCTTTTATAAAACCTTACCTGAGACTATAACTTGCAGATATGTGCGCTAATATTTATTTATAAACCCCTTACTCAGTCGTTGGTAGACTGACACCTCAACATTTTCAGGTACTCACGGTCGTGTGCTAGGCGGGAGTCCGAGTTGTGTCTTTTATTCAGTTGGGTCTAGCACCGTCACATGTACCTTATTGATGCATATATAGATTGTTATGGTCTTTGGTACTTACGTATGTTATGTTATGTTTTGGAAGATTTAAAGTGTATTTGTAAGTGATGAAGTTGAATTTGAAGAATGATAATGAAATGCATGTATATCCTATTATCATGTTATTGTTTATGCGTGGTTGTATCTAATTGAGGGTTAGTCCCGCCTAGTTAGTGGTTCCTTTTCTCTTGTCACCCGTTCGCTATAGTCTTAGTTCATGTACGGATTACTCATTTCGTATGTGGATTGAGCTATAGTGCGGGGGTGTGGCATCTCGGCGTTCCGGGTGCTACATTGGGCCAGTGCCGTACTGCTGCGTGGGCGCCACGTGGACCCCTAGCTACCTGCCACGTGTCTTCATCACCAAGGTAGATTAGTCAAAGCTGCCACACTGTCCAATGTGGAATCCCCGGGTCGACCTACTTGAACGATAGTCGGTTTTCAGCCGACCTAACAAACCTTGGTCGGCCTCTAGTCGACTCGTGATTCATAGGACAGTGTCGAGTCGCACCATGCCAGTGGGTCCCCGTGGCCGCCTCCAGCATTAAATGATGAAGTGATATCCGTACGGCTCCTGGCGCGCATTTAATGCTCCTGCAACAAGTACAGGAAGCCATCATTACCCCTCAGGTATAAATACTCCCCAATTAATGCCATTTGACACACATTTATTGTGCCCAAACTGCTCGAAAAGCTCTCAAACTACTCGAATCTAACTTGGGCGTCGGAGTACCGACAAAGGGAAAACCCCCACCCGTCCTTTGTCGGTCTTCAGCTCACATTTGCTCACTCATCTCCCCGGTCAACTTCAGTCCGAGGTCTTCCCCGTATAAATTCTAAGTGGTCAAGTCAACATTTTCGAGCCACCTCAGCGGCCCGGAAATCGACACGATCAGAAGCCATACTGCTTGAAGCAAGCCACTTTTCTCATAACCTTGTGCCCTCACCGCTCGACTTGATCCCACGTATATAAATTCTAAATGACTGTGTTTTGACGTTAGATCATACGCAGTCGGTATATAACTAAGTTAAATCTCAGGATACGTCAATGTCAATGTAATTATTTAAATAAATTAATAAGCATGATTGAGCATAAAAGTCAATGTAGCATTACTGCATATTATCAAGAATCTCTGTATATAACCTTTCTGTAAGTGCAACTTTTGAATTCAAGACTCTCTCTCTCAAACAAACACAGATGGAGAAGTCAAAGGACTAGAAAGGAATTCTCTTCATCAGAAACCGATCATATTGTTCAAAAGAATGAAGTCCAGGAGTTGCGCCAAGCACTTGAACTGCAAACATCATGGGACGGTCGTCGTCTTTATCGCTACAATTGTTTTCGGTATCCAGAAGTTTACATTACACCGATTCCGTCCTTCCAAAACCACTTTAAATCCCTTGATTCTGATATAATACTAGCAATAATGCCTAAATCAGGAACCACATGGTTAAAGGCTCTCACTTTCAGCATTGTCAATCTCCACCATCATACTCCTGATCAAACTCCTCTTCTCACTTCCAACCCTCATGTCCTCATACCTTTCCTGGAATTCGACATTTATTCCAAGAACAAAAATCCTGATCTTGATCCCCTGTCCACGATTCTTTGCAGCCCACATGCCTTACCAGTTCCTTCCTCAATCGGTTCTAGAGTCGAAATGTTACAAGTTATCTACAAATGCAGAAACCCTTTGGATCAGTTCATTTCACAACAGCATTTCTTGCATGAAAACAAAGCTAAATTCGATGCGACTTCTGTCTCAATCGAGGAAGCACTTGATTTGTTCTGCCAGGGGATTCATTCAATGGGGCCATATTGGGATCATGTACTAGGATACTGGAATGCCTATCAGGAAAATCCTGAGGAAGTACTGTTTCTGAAATATGAGGATATGAAAGATGACATTTCGTTCAGGTGGAGAAGATAGCACATTTCGTTGGATTACCTTTCTCTGCTCATTTGGAAATTAAATTACGAAATGAATCATAATTTCATATACCTTTTCCATATATCAAGCTGTTCCCAAAAGTTACAATCTTGTTAGCCTATCTATCACGATTCTTTAACAACAGTAGGAGAAATAATGTTCAAGAGAAGTTACCATGACCAGAATTAACTATATATTGCAGCTTACGCTGATTTTGTTATTCATTAGCAGTGCAATGCTACTTTACTAGAGTCTAGACCTTCAAACTGACTTGATCGGGCCAACATATCTTCCGTTTGCTTGAACCTTTGTTACGGAGTAAATGATTCTTTAGCTTTTTGGTTGATCTTGCATTCCCTTTATTTTCTTGTTCGTTCCCTTCTGCTTCTTCATTTTTCTGCAATATAATACGAATAGGAATTAAATTAACATACTCAAGGCAATGATCATCAGCTGTTAATCCAATCTATTTAGACTGCAATAGTTTACCATGAGCGAATCTGAGACCTGAACTTGATCAACACTAACTTGTGCAGCTTCCGAGGTAGTATGATTTAAATCTGAATTCGGCGTATCAGGAACTTTCTCCGTGTTAAGAGCATTGCTTTTCAATAAGTATTTACGCCTATGCCTCAAAAATCTGAAATTCAAGAGGTTACTTATCACACTTATGAGGAAACCATTCTCAAATCCTATCATATTACATAAAAAAAAAAAACGAAACAATTACACCTGATGAACTCTGATGACATCCTCTCTATATTTTTATTCTCTACGTTGCACTTACCACTTACTGATCAATATTTCATTTTAAATTCGTAAGTATAATAATATTTCCTTAAGCCAAATCTTTGGTATGCCAGGGGAAATTTTTATTATTTCAAATCCCAAGGCAAGTTGGCAAATTTTGCGTAGTTATATCAAGCCTCAGGGCATGCTAGTTTCATTATCCCTATATGAAATCATACCTCATTTCACCTAAAATTGTTTCTCTCTTTTTCTTTGCAGCCTGCAGTTTCCTCTTCCTTGAGACAAATTCCTAAAGTAAAAATTCACGTAGAGAGTTATCACTGTTAGTAGTTCAAGAATTACATTACATAAACTTAAATTAACTTAATCATAAGTGATGAATCTTTGAGTAATCTAAGGTTAATCTTATAACAGCAACTGACAACACTTTCCATTGATAATAAAAAGCCACTGTTCTATACTAAGATTATGAAAACACAAGTGAGAAGCATAAAATCCATGTTAAAATCCGATGAAGATGACATAAAACCCCAAAAAGCAAAGAATGTCAAGAATTTCACAATTAGAACCAAAGTTAAGAAAAGGGAACAAGACTCAACACCTTTTGGAGGTCCAAGTATTCATTCAAAAGCGTGTGGTATTTCAGCTTTGCTTTCGCATCATCATCAACCACATGGGATTGATCAAAACCAACAGAAGCCCTCTTCTTCTTGTTCAATGAATCCATCCCGCCACAAAAAAAAATAAAGAAAACACAAGCCCAGATTAAAAAAAATCCAATCTTTAACGCATATCACCTAAACCCTTGTACGCCTCCAGATGATATAGAGAGAAAAAGGGTCATGAAATTCGGAATTGGGCCATATACTGAATGCAGATTTCTTTCTCGAATTTTTTTATTGAGAGAAACCGAAAGAAGTATAAAACCCCATAAGGAAGGCGAGGGAGTATTTGTGGAGTGTGTGAGCAAGGCGATGTGTGGTTGGATAGAAGAAGACATCTTTCGTATCTCCTCTGTTGATATGTTAAGTTATAAAATTTCCATTTATATTTTGTGTGCTGCTTTTCCCCAGCGTAAATTTTGTCCAGATGGGCCATTAACGATAGAGGGAAGGAGTGGAAGAGTGTGTGTCTGTGGAGTTGTATATATATATATATATATATATATGAGAGAGAGAGAGAGGTGCTTGTGGGGTGGGCATGGGAATGGCTTAGATGGTGCAGAAGCCAAGAAGATAAATGGCTGCTGGCAGCTGTGAGTTTAGTGTTGCGTGACCATGTTGTTCTGCTAACAGTGCTTTTTTTTTTTTTTCCACTTTTTTTAGGATTTTTTTCCTTTTGATAAATAGAGATTTTAAATGTATGGATTCTTTTGACATTTTCTTGACAAAATCTATCCAATATAATTATGCTATATTTTGATATTTTCTTTTTATGTTTGGTTCCACTTCTAGAACGAATTAAAAAGTTTTCCTTTCTAAACAAAAAAAAATAATAAAAGAGGGATAAAAATTTTTGACATCTAAACTATCGAATTTTTTTTACTGTTTCACATTTAAAATTTTGTTTGGTTGCATACCATCATCCCTATTTTAGGTTTTTGTTATATGCCGAAATTTACTTTGCGTTTTTTTTTTTTTTTTTATAAAAAGTCATTTCAACTAATTTTTAATAGCTTTGACAACCTAAATATTAAATACGTGATACTCACATTACTTTAATAAGGATAAATTTATCCTTACAAAGCCATTGAATGACAAATTTGGCCTTACTAAATTATGTGCACATCACGTATTTACTATTCAAACCACTAAAATCACCAAACATCTATCGAACAAAATAGGAATAATTGTATTCAATAAAACTTAATTTGAGTATGAAAATATAAAAACTTCACATAAAAAGAGAAATTTCAAAAAGAGAAAAGACAACTTTCCCTTTTCTTTTTTAATTTGAACTCTAATTAAGATTAAAGAATTCCTTTTCTTTCAAATAATATATACCTTTTATACCATTTTCCATTTTCTCGTTGAATTTTCAACCAAAGGAAATACCAAAGTAACCAAATAAAGAATCAAGACTTACTAATCACATCGCCTAGCTCAAATTCTCAAAACAAATGTATACATATAACATGATTTTCTCATACATCTTGGACTTGGAATGTAAAAGATATACTTTACAGTAAAGGTCTATACACTACACAAAATAGTTTCGTAAACTCAAGTAACCTCCAAGTTTTTGGAGCATTTCATGTAGTCCTTGTTACACTTTTTTTTTTTTTTTTAAACTCACACACACTTGAATTCGAATCCGAGATATTGTCCTGGAGAATTGACCCATTAACCACTTGGATCAACCCGTTGGCTAGTCCTTGTTACACTTGATAACACTCAAAAAACATTACCTAATTTCATATTTACGAGAGGGACTAATGCACCAATGTCGACCAAGAAATGACATGAAATGTAGCAAACCACTCCAAGATTCAGACCAGGGCCAATTCTACCTGCACATAAAAATTTAATGTCAGAATCTTTCATCAAACTTAGAGATTCTAAATACAGATTCTTGTTCGAGTTAATTGCATCTACACCTTTTCAGAGATTGCACTATCACAGACGGTAATCTTTGATTAACCCTAAATGATTCGGAAGTTACAGAAACCACCCTTGGAAGTTTGAAATATTACAGATAAACACATACAGAATTTCAAACGTAACGTCATGCTTGTCCATGTAATTGTTGCTACAGGAGAACGTTTTGACGTAACAGAGTACCAACTATCATCACCAAATTTCTCATTGGTGTAGATGTAATTAGCCCTTCATTTTGAGAAAAACTAAGTGCGGAGCTTTACCTTTACAACAGCAATGTTAATTTGGAAGCTGAGCAAATGTTCCAGTATTAGGACTGCAACCTCCAACCATCATCTCCTCATAGACAGCATAAGCTTCCTCTGAGTTTCCAGACAAGCTATATGCTCTTATTAGAGCATTATAAGTAAAAACATCTGGTTCAAGACCGGCAAGCTTGAGTTCCTTGTACATATTTCCAGCTTCCTCGGTCATTTCAGCAACCCCAAGATTAAAAATCAAAGAATTAAAAGTGTAAATATTAGGCATCATCCCTCTACTTCTCATCTCACCAAAAAGAGTCAAAGCTTCCTTGACTCTTCCTGATTTGCCGAGGCCATTGATCATAATATTGTAACATATCAAATCAGGATCGAGCCCAGCAACCTTGATTTCCTCAAAATAGTGCATCGCATCATCCACTCTACCCAGCAGGCAAAAACAATCAACTAAAATGCTATAAGACTTCAAATCCGGTCTAATCCCTTCATCAACCATTTTATCAAACAACTCCCTAGCAGTTTCAACATCACCCGTTTTTCCAAATCCATTAATCAGAATGTTGTAGATAGCAGAGTTAGGTCTGCAGCCGTATTCTATCATTTCTTCAAACAACTTCTTTGCCTCATCTAATTTCTGGACTTTCAGAAGGCCATCAATGAGGGGACCATATGTACAAGGAGTAGGAGAGAAGCCTCCACTTACAAAATCATAATACAAGTCTATGGCTTTCTCTAATCTGTTGCACTTTACAAGACCAGAAATGATTATGTTGCGAGTTATTGTGTTGGGCCCACTTCCTCTATGAAGCATCTCATTATACAGATCAAAGAGCTCGTTTACCTTGCCGGATTTTCCAAGATCATCGAGCAATAGATTGTAGGTGGAAACATTAGGACCAATGCCTGCACGTTTCATGCCTTCATAAGCTTCCCATGCGAGATCCTTAAGATGAATATCAAGAAGCCCATCAATCAAATGATAATAAGCTTCTGAAGTTGGACGAAGCCCATATGATTTAGTGAATTTCTCAAATAAATCATGGGCGTCACGGGATTTCTTTTGCTTGGACAAAATCTTAATGATAGGCTCCAATATTGAGCCATTTGTGCAAAGACCAAAAGATACTACTTTTTCTGCAAAAGAAATTGAATGCTTTAACTCTGCTTCCTTGACAACTCCAGTCACCAGATTTTCCCAAAAATAGCTATTAGCTGAAAATCTGTCCTGCATAACAAAGTCCTTCACAACTTTGAAAGCATTCTCAACTGAACTATCTCTTACAACACCAGGGAGGAGAGTATATATAGTTACATAGTCAGGATATATCATTTTCTTCATCTGATGGAAAAGCCAAAAAGCTTCCGTAGTCCTATTATCCTTCACCAATCCATAAATGACTGTGTTGTAAGTGAAAATATCAGGTCGGCAATTCTTTTCTGTCATCCCACAAAATATCTCCATGGCCAAATCAACCTCTTCATTCTTACAAAGGCAATCAAGAACAGTATTGAACGTTATTGTATTTGGAGGGCAACCATAATCCGCCATGCTCTGAAATAACTTATAGCCTTCTTGAACTTTGCCCTCCTTCCCCATTCCAGCCAATAATGTGTTGTAAGTCACAACAGTAGGAGCAACTTTCAATTCCTTCATTTTGCAGAACATTTCCCACGCCTCATGTGATCTATCACTCTTATAAAGAGTGTCGATCAAAGAGTTGACAAAAAACACATCAGGACGACAGCCGTTGTTGATCATTTCAGAAAGTAGCTGAACAGCTTCATCAATTTCCCCTGCACTACTGTAGCACTTCATCATCATGTTATAGGAAATAGAATCAGGAACAAGCCCACTCTGTTTTATCCCATCAAATATTCTTTTGGCCTCTCTAAGCCTTCCAGCTCCAGCGAGGCTATAAAGTGATGCATTGAAGGCAACAACAGTTGGGGCAATGCCACGAGCTTTCATCTTCTCAAAAGTTTCCATAGCTTTGTCGGTTTCTCCTAATTTCCCATAGCAGTCAATGAACAAGATGTATGTATATGCATCTGGTTTCAAGCCATGCAACTCCATGTTATTACATAGTTCTAATGCTTCTTCCAATCTCCATAACCTTAGAAGCCCCAAAATCAAAGTATTGTAAGTATGAAGATTTGGCAAGATCCCTTTTTCTTGCATTTCATTTAATACCTCAAATGCTTCATCAACTTTCCCCACTTTGCATAAAGCATCAATGAGTATAGTGAAAGTAACAACATCTGTTTTATGACCATCAGCCTCCATCAGGCTCCAAAACTCCCTCAGTGAAACCAAATCACCAGAGTCACTGAATTTATCCAACATAGTGATATAAGTGACACGATCAGGTTTATTGCTGCCAGATTTCATCTGCTTAAACACTTTAACGGCTGTTTCGAGCTTCCCTGCATTACAAAGAGCATCAATGAGGACAGTGTAAGTAACTACATCAGCTGCACATCCTTCGTCCTCCATCCTCTTTAATATATCATACGCCTCATTGATCTTTCCTGCTCGACCCAGTACCCTAATACAGATGGTGAAGGTATAAACATTTGGCTTCAATCCCAAAATTTCCATCTCTTTCAGCAAGCTTATGACTGTGTCAGTATCTCTTCTCTTACCACTAGCTACCATTAGAGCAGAATAAGTTTTAAGACTGGGCTTCAGCTCTTCTGACACCATTCTTTTATAAACCTCCAAGGCCTGTGTGCAGAAACCTGCTTGAAGAAGCAAATGTATCAATCCATTATATGAATATGCATTCAAACTAAACCCAGATTTTCTCATCTTTTCGAGGGCAAATGGCGCTTGTTTGATGCCTCCCCTTACATTTAGACTCCTAAATATAATGATGTAAGTATCAAAACTCCTGTAAATAATTTGTTTCTGCATCATATCAAACACCACAGACATATCCTCTATCCTTCCGTGCACTCTCAAAAGCTCAAGCATATAATTACAAGTTTCTGTAGTATGCATAACCTGTGGCATAGTTGCTACAGCTTTAAAGAAAGAGAGGACCTGTTCCAAGTCATCAATTGACTTCAAACGTCCAATTATTTCCTCGGAGGACATGCTCTTGCTGGTTTTCCCTGGCACCACGCCAACTTCATCTGAGCTTTTCACTGCAAACCCACAAAAGCTAACCCGCTTTTTCTTGACTTTCTTCCAGTTCATCGAAGACCCACATCTCAAAATCCCAGAAGAGCCAATTTTTCGTCTTTTCACCGTGACATTACTGTAACTCGACATATATGGTTTCCTGCCGCAATCGGTCAAACTAACAGAAAAATGACCATAATTATAGCAACAAACATTAGAAGAAGAGAATATCATCACATCCATGCATGAAATTATAACAAGAAAGTGTAGAAATAATTCTACGCAGGAAATTCAATGGCAATAAGTGAATGTAAGTGGTGGTGGAAGTGGTTTGCCTGGTTGGTGTTTGTGAAATTGCTTAACAGACAGGATAAAAAAAATTCTGAAAGTTATGCATCTATCTTGCCAAAAAGATGGAACACACATTGAGCAAGATATTTTTGCAAGCATAGAGACGAAGAAGGTGATGTCTTTGCCAAATTAGCTGAAGATAAAATTGCATGTGGCTATGGCTTCGGCTTCCCTCCGGTCCAATTCTATCCAACCCTCACTAATTTCATCTAAAGTCGCTATTTTCAGGGATCCGCAGGCATTTTAAAAGCGTAAATTCGTAGAATGCAAATATGTTATTGTTATGGGTCTTTTTTTTAAATATTACAATTACAGGGTGCTAATCGTAATTATCTCAACTATTGGGCCTGTTTGGTGAATAACCGTAAATACCCAACACCTTCCCTGTGCTGAAAACAGAGTCGGCACCATTACAAAATCCCTACGGTATTACCAAACACTGAACTCAGCTATACTTCGAATAATCTAAACCCTTTTGCCTCGCCGTGACAGGGGGGAGAAGACGAATTTAGTGAAATTGGGGCGGAGAAAAATGGAAATTGGCGGCGGAAGTGGTGGTAGCAGTAAGGTGATACCGGAAGGAGTAATGGAGGCGGTGAGGCGAACATCCGGCAACATTGATGAAGTGAAAGTCAATTTGGAGGAGTTCTTGTCTTACTGCAGTACTGAAACCCTTGCTAGCATGGAGCCCCTTGAAAGGGCCCAAACCCTCTTTTTGATTGCTAAAGCCACAACCACTCTCTTTGCTCGTATGTATATGTTTCTGCGTGTTTCTGCGTGTGTTTTTGGGTAGATTAACCATGAAAGTTCGAACCTTTTAGCTCGTGTATTCTTGATGGTGAATTATTGAAATTGAATTGTTTTTCCTGTTCGTGTTGGTTTTGCAGTTAGGCTAAGGTGTAAGGGTGTGGACCTTGATGAGCATCCTGTCAAAAAAGAGCTTGTAAGTCCTTCACATTGCGGTTCTATTTCACCAAATCTCGTAGAGTTTATATATTTGATTTAATGTTCTTGATTGTGATTATAACTTATAGCTGCTGATGCTGCTTTGTTTAGTTCTTGCTTATAGATAAAAAATTGTTGCTCGGTAGTGGGGTTGTACTTTTGATATATTAATTGGTAATGTGCCTTGGCTATCTAATGTAGTCGAGATTAAACTGGTCGAACTGATGTTTATGGTCGGTTTATAGCTTTCGGAGTTGTCAGATGCTGAATGGGTTAATTTATCTAATAATTTGTTCAGGAGAGATTGAGCTTGTACCAAGAGAAATTGCAGAAATGCACAGACTTGAGCAAAGGTATTAATTGTCCTGTTAAAGAGAACATTGAGTCAGTGATCAGCTGTTTAGTGGATTTTCTATTATGGTTCCGTGTTTGTTCCAAGAATGATGTATTCTCAAGGCTATTGATAGACTTCAAATTCACATCTTGAAAAATGAGATATTTGCTTGTTGTGTTTATAGCACCCCTACGACCTTCTGCCAGAGTTAATCCACAGGTAGCAGCCCGATTTATCGAGCATTCCCTTCCTGATCTTTCCCGTGGTATGGATTTATTCACTTTTGGCATTTTTTATTTCAGTCTTTCAAATTTAGCTCTCTTTTCAATAATTACCTGGTTTTTCAGAGCAGAAGAAAAGCATGAGGGCAATTAGTCGAGGGGAGGGTCTAAAAAGTAAGTACTCAGAAACAAGTGTTCATAAGAAGAGGAAATACGAATCGTCTGAGAAGCAGTCTGTTCGTGCTGCTGCTCAGGAGTTTCTTGAGAAAGCTGCCCGTGAACTACTTGGTGATAATAAAAATGGCGTCAAAGGACCTTTACAACTTGAGGATTCAGATGATGACGATGTCATAGTTCTGGACTGATTTTCCGGTAGAGTTTTTTTTTTAATATTTCTTTCTTGAAATTGCTTTATTGGAATCATTTTTTATTGGATATACTATGTCTTTTGCAGATAGGATAATAAGGTTATGAGCATGTTATAAACTAATGAAAGGACGGTAAACTGGTAAAAGTTTAACAACCCTCTGGTGAAATGCTTTACAAATTATGTACAGTTATATGTCATGATCGCACCTTTCTAATTGTAAGATACATTTACAATGCGTATTATTCGAACAGTTTTGATTTTTAATATTTGAATGAGGAATGCTTGAAATAAGAATATTGTTTGTCATCAGTAGGAGTCTTGTTGGGTATAGAAGGGATGCTTAGAATTAATTATAACATTGCATCTTACTTGCAAGCTCACTTAATTGGTATCAGCGTCTTAACTTTTTAACTTCTTTTGCATAGAATTCGTCTTAAATTTTTTATTTTTTTTTTTTGTATATCTCAATGTTACTTTATTACATTGGTAATGAAAAACATGTATGACTGTGTTTACATCAATGATTCTTTTGTCTCGGTACATTTAGGATGGTTTTGGTATACTCTAGATTTTAGAAGATCTGTAAATTTAAGACGAATTCTATGCAAAAGAAGTTAAAAGTTAAGACGCTGATACCAATTAAGTGAGCTTGCAAGTAAGATGCAATGTTATAATCAGTAGCAATCAGTAGCATGTATGACTGTGTTTAATGCATCAATGATTCTTTTGTCTCGGTACATTTAGGATGGTTTTGGTATACTCTAGATTTTAGAAGATCTGTAAATACCCGGCAAGGTATTTCTTGAGGGTTGAGATCATTTTGGCAGAATGCTACTGATTGAACTTTTTATGTTTCTCCCCTCTCTCTCTTTACAGGCCCAGGCGTCCAGCATGGATCAAATACAGCGGCGTGTTGTTCTAACGTGTGGCTCCTTTTGTATACCTCCAGCAGGAAGGCTATTGCACCCAATTTTTGTTAGGATACTTACTGTCTCTGTTGCAAGTATATGTTCCTAAACTTTGTAACCAGTTTTCTTAAAAATAGGTCATTATGGTGTTTGTTGTTCACTAAAACTATGAATCGAGTTTTGTATATCATGGATTTTGCTGGCACCATTTGTTGGAACCTTAGAACTGGAAAATTCTGCTCATTTTTTAATAGAATTTGAATTTATATGACACTGGTTTTCTGTGAAATACCTTCATCAAATGCTATCTCAACTTTTGAACTCTCAACATGAAATCTTGAAGGTCTCAAAAAAAAAAAAAAAAAAAAACATGAAATCTTGAAAGAAAACGAAAAATCTGACAAGAGTTGCAAGAGTCATGGCCATGAAATAAAACATATCAATCATCACTAAAGAAATTTAATCTCGATTACACAAAACGAATACATCCCTGCCCCTAAAAGAATAAACCAATAACAGAACACACCAGCAAAGAATAAACCAATAGCAGAACACACTCAGCACTCAACCCTTTCACATCACAACCAAGAGAGCTCCCATCACGGCGGCCAAGAAGTCAGCCGTCAAACTCCCGGCACCACTAGTGGGCGCCGGCGCCACCGTCGGACCTTCAACCTCAGCTGGAGAAGGCGCTGGAGAAACTCCGACAAAGCGGCGGTGCTTCTCCGAAATAACCACAATGATCACCTTCTGGCCCTTCTCGCAGTGGTCCCCCGCCCCGCTAATGAAGTAATACGGCCCAGATCGGTCGAGCTTCACCTTCGTCATCCCGCCGGTGTAGGTCTCAATGGGACTCGAAGTGTTGCAGGTGACATAGTCACGTTTGTTCACTTGCAGAACCGAATCTTTGGAGCTGTCGTACTCCCACACTGAAATTTACGGAAAAGAGATGGGAAAATTCAGACCATATTCAAAAATCAAAAGATGGGTTTTTCAAGAATCGATTTCCGAGCTAGATTTTGTGTGTGTGTAGACTTACCCAAAGTATCGCCGATGATGAAACGAGCCCTTTGCGCCCAGGTGTTGAGAGAATCGGCTTCTGAGGAAGGGACTTTCCAGGCGTTGGGTTTGCCGCCGATTAAAAGCTCTCTGCTCCCTGCGCAGCTCGCGAAGAACAAAGTGAGGAGCACTACAGAGAAAGCAGCTTCAGTTCTTGAAAACACGGCCATTCTTGAATTATGGTGGTGATTTTGCAGCTTGGGGAAAAAGATTGTAGAGAAACTGCAAAACTGTATGAGAGAGAGGGGAGAGGGTGATTGATGTGGTGGAGAGGGGGTTGCGCCGGAATATATAGGGCGGAGGAGGAGGGAAAGTAGCCGTTGATGGGTTTAACGAGGAAGGGGGAATTCTGGCCATCTGGGACAGTGTGAAAGCAGCTGTATTATTTTGTCTCCTAGCAACGGTCGAATCGAAAGGGGTTTTAGGGTTTCCATCGGATAAGATCGAACCGAATTTAATTTCTATTTTTCCAGAATGAACCATCAGCATAATACCGAGATTTAAATTCAATATCAGCCGAAATTTCTATTTGAATCGTGTTTAATTCAGGATTAAAATTATGAACATAAACCTGTAATTGATCTTGTATAATCGTGTATTAATCGTATTTAACTGTGTTTATAAAGCTAGGGTTCAAAAGACTAACAATATGATTGGTATGATGGAATGAGCTGTGAATAGAATGAGCATCCCATATCCATACATCCATTCCTAAATCTTTAACTGAAACAAAATATGATTGGGAATGTTATCAGATAATATTCATTCCTACAAATATAGATTTATTCATTGTTTAGGTACCCATGGGCATGGTATTAGTCATTCCCAATCTTTAAAATTTATTTATTTTTTATATAATGGTCACATATTTATTAAGTGTATATTATATTATTCTTTTTTATTATTAAAAATATTTATTCTGATTGAAAATTTAATAAATTGTATTTAATAAATGTAAATATAGATATAAATATGAATATACTATATATATATTATATATTTAAAAATATATATTCAATATATTATTTTATTTACTTATAAATTCATACATATGCATAGTAGATTAAAATATTCATTAAATACAAAAATTTGCATTTATATTAAATTTAGTTTTAAATATCGTACATTATGATGAGATACAAAACCTCGCTCGGATCAGAGCCGTCCACGTGTCGCCATCTATTAACCTAAGACTTATACGCTCGCATTAAAGGGCTCGCGCGCATACCCAGCCCATCCACTTGATGACCAAGCCCAGGTCTACGTGCCTCGGCCCACTATTCAAGCGGGGGATTCAGGCTAGTGAACCCAGCGCTCGTGATACGGTCCTCTCATGGGCTATCCTCACAGGGAAGCGTCCCACGAGGGCACGTTCTACCTTGCGCTCGGTTATCCAACGCTCGCTGGTCATTAGTCACAGGGGACCCCCTCGTGCCTCCCTTCGAGTGTCATCCACGCTCGAGTATAATCAACCACTATTAAGGAGTCCGTACACCTGTAGGACAGGGTTTGAGCTTCCCAACGCTCAACGCTCGCCAACAACCTCTGACACTATGGCAGTGCGCACCTCGTACCTGGCACGCCGCTTACTTTTCAGAGCCGTCACTCTCATACCCTCACAAGCCGCCACGTGTTAGGGCAACACAGGTTTGGGACCACACGGTCAGATTACCCAATCTGCCCTCACCCTTAACCTATAAATAGGGGGAAACCCATGCTTTCTTCCTCAAGTGATCTTCTCTATCAACACATACATTGAACTGGTATATTCCTCCATTAATCTGTATCTTCCCAAGCTACACCCTACCTTCAACACAGTTGCATCACCACCGCATTTTACATCCTTGGTGTTATCCTAGCTGGAAGAACCCACGCTCAAAAGGAAACCCAGTTCCTGAGGCTCCTACGCCTGTGATGGTCTTTCCCTTTCACTCACAAATTCTAAAGTGATAGGTGTTTAAACCCCTTTACTAGTTTCTGCACCATCATTTTTGGCGTCGTCTGTGGGAAATCCATCGCCATCTTCAGCTCCATCTTCATTAGTTTCTTCCTTTGAAAGCTAGTTGAAAAGTAACACCGGCGGCATTCACTATGGTAACTGCAACAAGGTCAGGTGCGGTGGACAAGAGGGGGGCTCTTCCTCCCGTTAATGTGGAAAACGTCGAAAACCCTACCCCCGCCGGAGGTACGCCCCCACCAATCGCCGGAGACACAGAGGCAGTTGCTGCAACCCTCCCTCCAGAGGGGGAACGAGGCTGGGGCTGGTTCCATTCCTCCTCCTCCTACTTCTAGGCCCGATGCTCCAACCTCCCATCCCGGCATGTATCCCATGGCCATGCCTCCACAGGGATACGCTTATTTGTAGCCTGGGCTGGTGCCCGGGATGATGCCTATGGTCCAGCCCTACCAGATAGGGACGCTAAATCTTCCATTGTCGCTGCCTAGGGAGATACAAGGGGTGGAAATGCCCCAGATTACTACTCAGCAACTCCAGGCGCTCTACGCACAATGCGAGGGTCAGGCGGTCCAGAACGCTTGGGAACACTTCACTGCGGCCTATTTCCCTTCACAAGCTAGCGCTCGAATGGCCCCACCCCTTGGAGGGCTCCCGGTTCACCCACTGACGATGGCGCAAAATGAGTTGAGGGCCCAGCAACCTCCCCCGCCACCTATCCAGGAAAATGAGGTTTCTCCGAGGGCCCAACAAGAGTAGCAGCCCGGTGGAAATGAGAGGGTCAGGGATAATGAAGAAGTTCAATCAAGGGCCACAGAAAGAACAAGCCGCAGGAACGTCGGTGACCCTCAACTTGCCGCGGTACAAGATCAGCTTAAGGAGCTCCAGAACGTGGTGGAGCAGCTCTCTCGAGCAAGGTCTCAAGTCCCCCGCGATGGGGGCGAGAGGTCCAGGGCCAGAGATGCTCGCCGACCGCGTAGCCCAATTTCTCGTCGCCCAAGGGAAGCCAGCTATGAGGATCCCGAGGACAGGGATTACAGAATCGTGATGGGCGATTCCCCCCTCATCGAGGAGGTACTGATGACCCGTGCAGGGAAGGGCAAAATCCCCACGTCCGTCAACAGATATGATGGGACCACTAATCCCGCCGAACATCTGGATCACTTTGTGCACTTGATGCATTTATACGATCACCCGAGCAACTACTGGGCCAAGGTATTTGTTACCTCCCTCGTGGGAATGGCCCAGGACTGGTACAAGAAGCTTCCCCCACGCTCAATCCGAGGGTACCATGATCTGACAGATGCCTTTATAAGCCACTTCAATTCCTTGAAGGCACCGGTCCCAGCCGCAACAGCTCTCTACAGCTTGGTCCAGGGGCAGAATGAGACGCCCCGGTCCTTCATGGGGAGGTTCAACAAGGAAATCTTGTTAGTAGAGAAGCCCTCGATGGACTTCTTGAGGCACATTCTTTTCGGAGCCATCAACATGAAGTACTATGTCAGCAAAGAATTCGTGGAGGAAGTGACCAAGAAGAAACCGCGCTCATTGATGGAGATTAGGGAGATAGCGGACTCTTTCTTCACCCTCGAGGATATGTACATTGCGAGGGACCAGAAAATGGCGAACGCCCCTCGCCCCAGCAAAGTCCCCGAGGACAGAGGGGATTCTAACAGGGGTCGCCGTCGCAGCCCTATTTCCACTCGCCGAAATTCCTCTCCGCCACGTAAGTTTGAGCGCATTCCCCTCAACCGCCCGATTGCTGAGGTATATTCCCTGGCGGATAAGAAACTCTTCAAGAGACCGCCAAAATTGAGAGAAACAGAGGCCCAAAAGCGCTCGGGAAAGTACTGTGCTTTCCACAAGCAGAAAGGGCATGACACCAACGAGTGTCGTCAGCTTGAGGGTGAGATTCAGAGGCTCATCGCTAGGGGGCACCTCAAGGAATTCGTGAAGGTGTTGGAGAGGTATGATGAACACTACGCTAAGCGAGCGCGTGCCAAAGGAAGAAGCCATTCACGCTCGCGGAGTCCACGCCACCATCACACAGAACCAAGTGACTGTGGCAAAGGGAAAGCCACATACGTGGAAAACCAGCCCTTCGCGGTCATCCACATGATTTCTGGAGGACCCTCGGGGGCCGATTCTAACGCTTCCCGACGCCGATACGTTCGGAGCTACGATCAAAGATCTTCTCAACTCAGGTCAGTGCTCTCCATCGACAGCTCATCGTGCTCGGAAAAGGATGAGAGCGTAGGTTTCACAGAGAAAGACGTAGAGCACATTGTAACACCCCATGGGGTCGGTGAAACCTCAGACTGCCCCATGGTGGTTAGCTTAGACGTTCATAACCACGTTGTAAAGAGGGTTCTAATTGATAGTGGAAGCTCTGTGAACGTTCTCCCTTATTCCACATTTCAAAAGATGAATATAACAAACATTCCACTCGAGCCCCTCAGAACAGCCCTCGTTGGCTTTGGTGGTTCCGAGATTGTCCCTCGCGGACAAATTCGCTTGGCCACCTCATTCGGTCGTGCCCCACAGTGAAAAACTTTGAATGTTCTTTATGCAGTGGTCAAAGTAGATCTCCCATACAATATCATCATTGGACGCCCAGCGCTCGTAGACTTTAAGGCGGTAATTTCAACATATCACCAGAAGGTCAAGTTCCCTACCCCCGAGGGAACAGGCGAAGTACTGTGCAATGTCAAAGAGGCTTAGGAATGCTACATCCTTTCCCTTCGAAGCCACAAGCCCAAGCAACCCACTCAGGCAGGTTCCACCAAGAAGTCAGTGGATTTTCCCAAGTTGGATGAAGATGGCCCCGAGCGCAAGAGGGCCAAACTTTACAAAAATAAAAATAAAAAGAAGGCTGAGACCGAGCCCAAGTGCGGATAGAGCCTTCAGAGAGCTTTTTTACCATCGAATTAGAGCCCGGGAACCCCGACAAAACCACCCAGATAGGCTCCAATCTCGACGGCCCCTCACAGATCATGATGATCGATTTTCTTCATGAGAACCTTGACGTATTTGCATGGAAGGCTTCCGATCTCACTGGAATAAATCTGAGTGTCATAGTCCACAGGCTCAACGTGGACCCGGCCTTCAAGCCCATCAAGCAAAAGAAAAGAGACGTTCATGGATTTAGGAGGCAAGTCATTGAAGAGGAGGTAGACAAGCTCCTCGAGGCTCAATACATAGAGGAGATCCTATATCCCGAATGGCTTTGCAATGTGGTGCTCGTGCCCAAGAGCGCTAACAAATGGCGCATGTGTAATGACTTTACGAACCTCAATAAAGCGTGCCCGAAAGATCCATACCCTCTGCCAAGAATCGATCAGTTGGTGGATTCGACCGCTGGGTGTGAACTTATGAGCATGATGGACGCTTTCCAGGGGTATTATCAAATATTTATGGCCCCAGAGGATCGCCCTAAGACTTCATTCGTGGTCCATATGGGCGTTTACTGTTTCAAGGTTATGCCCTTTGGGCTAAAAAATGCAGGGGCGACATATCAACGCCTTGTCAACAGAATGTTTGAGCGTGAGATTGGTTGGTCCATGGAAGTGTATGTGGATGACATGATTGTTAAGAGTGAACAACAACATTCCCATCTAAAGGACCTCTAGCGAAAGTTCAACATCCTGCATTATTATGGGATGAAATTGAACCCTTCCAAATGCACATTTGGCGTTCGGGGTGGCAAATTCTTGGGTTACATGGTCAGTCAACGAGGAATAGAGGCTAACCCGGAGAAAATTAAGGCAATCCTTGATATCCCCTCCCCTCGGAATGTGAGGGAAGTTCAAGTGTTGGTGGGAAAGATTATTTCATTAAACAGATTCATCTCCCGCTCGACCGACAGGAACCTACCCTTCTTTAAAATTTACGCAACGCTCGCAACTTCGCCTGGAGTAAGGAATGCGAGGAGGCTTTGCAGGATATGAAGCGATACCTCGCTAGCGCGCCATTGTTGACCAAGCCTAGCCCAGGAGAAAGCTTAATTATTTACCTTTCAATCTCCGCAGAGGCTACGAGCGCTGTCTTAGTGGCTGTCCGTGAGCGTAAGCACTTGCCGGTCCACAATTTGAGCAAAACTTTGCAAGGGGCTGAGAAAAGATACATGGAAATAGAGAAATTCGCTTTTGCGCTCGTCAATGCTTCTCGAAGGTTAAGGCCTTATTTTTAGGCTCATTCTATCACAGTGCTCACGGATCAATCTCTCAAACAGGTGCTCGCAAAGCCAGATGTTTCAGGAAGATTAATTAAATGGGCGATTGAACTTAGTCAGTTTGACATCGCTTTCGAGCCTCGCACGACGATACAGGCCCAGGTTGTGGCTGACCTATTGGTGGAGCGCTTCAACTTAGATACTGGGCCCTCGCTACAGGGGGGACTGTGACTTCTGCACACAGATGGCTCCTCGACCTCACAAGGGGGGGAGCAGGAGTGACCCTCAGAGATCCTCACGGTACTGAAGTTGACTACTGTATTAAACTAGTGTTTCAAGTCACCAATAACGAGGCGGAATATGAGGCTCTAATCCAAGGGCTTAGAATAGCCCTCCAGAATGGTGTCGTTCGGGTCACTGGCCCAGGAGAAAGCTTAATTATTTACCAAGCCTAGCCCAAGAGAAAGCTTAATTATTTACCTTTCAATCTCCGCAGAGGCTACGAGCGCTGTCTTAGTGGCTGTCCGTGAGCGTAAACACTTGCCGGTCTACTATTTGAGCAAAACTTTGCAAGGGGCTGAGAAAAGATACATGGAAATAGAGAAATTCGCTTTTGCGCTCGTCAATGCTTCTCGAAGGTTAAGGCCTTATTTTCAGGCTCATTCTATCACAGTGCTCACGGATCAACCTCTCAAACAGGTGCTCGCAAAGCCAGATGTTTCTGGAAGATTAATTAAATGGGAGATTGAACTTAGTCAGTTTGACATCGTTTTCGAGCCTCGCACGACGATACAGGCCCAGGCTGTGGTTGACCTATTGGTGGAGCGCTTCAACTTAGATACTGGGCCCTCGCTACAGGAGGGACTGTGGCTTCTGCACACAGATGGCTCCTCGACCTCACAAGGGGGGGGGGGGGGAGTAGGAGTGACCCTCAGATATCCTCACGGTACTGAAGTTGACTACGCTATTAAACTAGCGTTTCAAGTCACCAATAACGAGGCGGAATATGAGGCTCTAATCCAAGGGCTTAGAATAGCCCTCCAAAATGGTGTCGTTCGGGTCACTGCATATGTCGACTCTCAGCTGATCGCAAGTCAAATTGCTGGTACTTATAAGGCTCGAGAAACCACTATGGTGCAGTACTTGGCGAGCGCTAGAGAAGTTATATCAAAGTTCAAAGAATTTCATTTGTTGCAGATCCCAAGAGTGGAAAACGAGGGGGCAGACGCTCTTTCTAAGTTTGCATCCGCCTTGGAGGGCTCCTGCGAGAGCTCTGTCACATTCCTCAGAACAGAAAGGCCGCTGATTCGCGATAAGGGACCCTCAGATGAAGTCAATATGCTAGATCCCTCCGAGCCTTGCTGGCTCGACGACATCATTAGATTTTTAAGGGATGGAGCTTGCCCGAGCGATAAAGTGGAGGCACGGAAGATTAGAAATAAAGTCCCTCGTTTCTCTCTCGACGGCGAGGGGCGGCTATTCAAGCGGTCTTTCCAGGGTCCACCACTAAAGTGTCTGAGACCCTCGCAAGCCAAGGAGGTGTTGGAACATGTGCATAACGGGAGCTGTGGGAATCATTCAGGCGGTCGAATCCTGGCAAATAAAGTCTTGAGGAGTGGGTTCTATTGGCCCTCGGTGTTGCAGGATGCTATTAGTTACTCCAAGAAATGCCCTAAGTGCCAGTTTCATTCTAACACCCCTCAATTGTCGGCGGCTCAAATGATTCCTATTGATGTTTCGTGGCCCTTTGATCAGTGGGGCATTGATATTGTGGGACCCCTCCCAATGGCGGTTGGACAAAAGAAATTCGTAATACTCGCTGTGGATTACTTCACTAAGTGGGCCGAAGGTGAAGCAGTCGCGAAAATAACGTTCAAGGTTGTAAGGGACTTCATTTGGAAGAACATCATTTGCAGATATGGCATCCCGAGGGTGCTCATCTCGGACAATGGTTCCCAGTTCATCGCTGCCGACACACGGGATTGGTGCTACGAACTTGGGATTGAGCAACGCTTCACTTCCGTGGGCCATCCTCAAGCCAACGGTCAAGCTGAAGTGACCAACTGAACCATACTCTAGCATCTGAAGACGATGCTCGAAAGTAAGAAAGGGGAATGGGCTGAAGAACTTCAAGGTGCGCTATGGGCATATCGCCCCACCCCCCGAGCGGCGACTGGGGAAACTCCTTACTCTTTGGTGTACGGTTCCAAGGCTATGATACCTGCGGAGATCGCTCAAGAATCCGCACGCGTTGCCTGTTTCGAGCCTGCCACCAACGAAGCCAACCGAACATTCGAATTGGATTTATTAGACGAGAGGAGAAACTTAGCCTGGGCTCGCATCCACAAATACAAGGCGACCGTAGCCCGCCAGTATAACAAGCGTGTCAGAGAAAGAACTTTCCAACTAGGGGACTTGGTGCTCAAAAAAGTTGAAGTTTCTAAACACGTGGGTAAACTGGATCCCAATTGGGAAGGCCCCTTCAAAGTCGTCCAAGTACGAGCCAACAATACCTACTTGCTAGAGACCTTGCAAGGCGAGCGACTCCCAAGACCATGGAACGCGTGCAACCTCAGAAAGTTCTATGTGTAAGTGTCAGTCTTTGTAACTGCCCGTTCGCGGCATGGTGTACTTTCTCTTTGGCAGAGAGCATGTTGTAATTATCTCCAAAAATTGCAAGTATAATATTAAATATTTGGTCCATTGTTATGTCATTTATTTACTTTCCTTTTGATTAATGATTCGGGCAACAGAAAGCCTACTCCGTGTCGAGCACCCTCCACGTCGAACGGCTTAAATAATACCCCAATCGTTTCAAAGCAACGCTATCTGTGTGTTGAGAACCCTCCACACTGAATAGTTTGATAATTTATGAGTGTGTAAGTCCTAAGAACAAGCGTGTCAGAAAGTGGGGTGCTAGACGCTTAATCTACGCCAACTGGGTACTCACCATGACAGTTCGTGCTCGTAAGCCCCCAATGACCCTCGCCTTCTTAATTAAGAATACACTCGTGAATAGCAGGCGTTGGGCTAGTCCTCCCATGAACGCTTGGGGATGAAGTTAGCATTACAGCAACGCTCTTTTTTATTCTCGTACTTAACAAATCTTGCAGTTGATTTCTGAAGTTCATTAGAATGGGTGAGACGCTCAAGATGAAGGGGCACATCTCGGGTTCAAGGCCAATACTTAGCTAAGTCCTTGGGGGTTTTCTAAGTTCAAATTCGAGCCTCATTATTAAAATGGCCAGGGAACCCTCTTAAGGAAGACCCCCGCGGCCACACTTGCATCTCTCGGATGGTCAGGCGTTACCAAATTCTAAACTAATGGTGCATGGTGATAAGTGCCAGGGAACCGTCAAAGGAAACACCCTCGTGCGCATACACTCCCATCACAGATGAACAAGAAAGATAAGCGTACAATCGCCGAGCGCGACGAAACAACAGCAAATCCAACCCATATTTAAGAACAAAAGAAAGCACGCAAACATTCAAGCAGTGAAAGAAGAGTTCGAATATATGGGAAGAAGCATAAAGGAATCCAAAACATTCAGAAGACAGCTGGCGGATTAAATACAGACATTAATTGTTCATGAATAGGAAAAGGAAATTAAACTGGCAAAGATAGGGAATCAACAACGAAGGGATTATCACTGGGCTTGAGAGTCAGGCTCTGGAGGGGCGGTCGCAAGAGGAACTGGGGCCAGTACGTTGGCGTCAGAAGTTTGGGCCTCGCCTGGTTCCTCGATGTCCGCTGCATCCAGGACGGTGCCCTCGTCCTCTATTTGGATAGGCTCGGGGCCTAGGGAATTGGCAGCTATGAACTCCCGTTGGAGCATTTGCACCAAATCTTGATACTCCAGCTCTGCCAAGCTCTCAGTGGGATCCTCGTCTTGGACCATGGGCTCACAGTTCTCATCTAGGTCCATGCGCAAGCGCTCGTCGGTTCGAGCACTGTCAGGAGCCAGGCCAAGTTTCACCATTTCCCCGATCGCTTTACGGAAGAAGCGCCGAGCGTTATTGAAGCACTGGATGTTGGCTGCAAATACAAAAGCTTTGGAACGCACGAACTTCATTACTGCGTCCCAGGAGACCTTTGCCGCCAGTCCTTCCACTTTCCCCTGCAGATCAGTGAGAGCCTTCTTAGTATCTTCATTTTGGCGAGTGCTCTCTGCCAGCTGCGTGCTCAATTCCCTATTCTGGACCCTCAGTTGGTCACGCTCCACCTTCAACTCCCTATGACGCTCGTCAAGGGTAAAATAGGTTGCGTCCGCCTTCTGCAGATTCTCCCTCAGCCTGTCCTTCTCAAGGTTGGCTTCAGTCAGTTGAGCGCTGACATTGTTGTAATCCTCTTACAATTGGTTGGGGTCGGAGACTCGCAGCAATTTTTTGTACTTGGCCTTATGCTCGGAGTAGGCCTGCGCTCGCCCCTGCAGGTTCTTCAACCTAGGGATTACCTCCTGGAGAGTCAGAAACAAAGGTTAGCGTTAAAATTGGAGTACTGGAAGTTGGAATTCCCCATAGAATATTAAGGACTCACCGTTAGAAGGGCGTGACAAGCATCATCAGCAACACGAGCGGCGTCATGCTCGTTCAGCCTATCGTGATCGCCGAAAAATTGGAGTTTTCCGACGATGTCCGAAACGAGGTTTACGGAGTAGGCATTCTTCTTCAGAAGTATCGGACCCTCGGTCCGTTGACACTTGTAGCGAGCGTCGCCCTTGCAGCCCATCTTCCAGAAATCCTCATCCTCTGATGAGGAAGTGTCGCTTCCCTCGCCTCTGTGCCCCACTACCACTTCTTTTCCCTTTCCAGAAATGGGAATGGAGTCTGGCAGCCTCTTCCTCTTCCCTTGACGGTCAGCCCAGATGGTTTCATGGATACGGACCAGTTCCCCCGAGCGATTGCGGAAGTCGCTCGAACTCAGTGAAATTGGACCCTCGGGGGCCACCAGCGGAGGAGTAGCCCCGCGGACGCCATCAACCGTCAAATCCTCAATAGGGCCCATAGGAGGAGCTTCGTTCTCTGCGCCTTCGCGAGCGCCGTTATGGCTGCGGCCAGCTCCTCGTCTAGTTCCCCTCCCCCTTGGAGCGTTGGGAGGGCGGATTTGCTGTTGTCGCGGGGGCTGAGGGTTAGTGTCGGGTCCCTGAGCGCCTGGCATACGAGAAAGAGCCTCTGCATTCACACCTAGGGATAATATTCGGACACTTGCAAGTAAGAAGATATGAGCGTCAAAGGTTGGTTGTTTGGATCACAGATACAAGAGTATAACAATCACACCAAGTTAGAAGACTATTCTAAAAGTTAGAGCAGTTAGTTCCTAGAATCTAACCATCGAGGGCTATGATGTCAGCAGGAAGGTTGATTATCATATCTGGGGGGCAAGACAAGCCATAACGGAAAAACACTCCCTCGTTCTTCATCAAGACCTCAGCTTTAATCCACTTTTTCTCACTCCTCATCTCAAGGGCTAATCCCTTTGCCCAATCCTCAAAGGTTTTATTCCTTACCCTGTCCCTAATCAAAGGACCCTCGCCATGTATTAACCACTGTCGGTGAACCCCAAAAATTCCCCCGGGGGCCCCCACGAAGAAGTACTTTTCCTTCCAATGCTCGCCTTAGGAGGTGGATGGGGAATTTGTCATCTTAAAGCCTGATTTGGCCTGGGCATAATAAAACCCATCCGTAGGGGACGAGCGTGTTGAGCGGGCTACCTGTATCAAACTATCAAAATTGGCAATCGAGGGTTCGCGGCCTAGGGCTCTCATCATTATTACAAAGGTGTTGATTAAGGCTATGCCGTTTGGCAGAATTTGTGAAGGGCAAAGCGCTAGGTGATGGCAGATGTTGGTGACGGCGGATGGGATTGGAAACCTCAGGCCCCCGGCCAAGACAACATCCCAGTAAACCGTCAACATCCCGGGTGGCGGTCGGTTGGCTCTCTCTCCCTTCTCGGGAAGTCGTAAAGGAAATACTGCTTCATCCCAGTACACTTTCGCCCTCAACTCCTCCAAATCGTCGAGCGTCAGAATACTCTCAATTTCATCGGGGGATCTATCGGTTTGGTGGGGATTATCTTGCCTCACTCACGTTGCAGGCTCCTTTCCCCTCACGTTGCAGGCTCCTTGCCCTGGAAGGTTCAGCCTCAAATTGATGCCCGGATGGCCCTGCGCCACCCTCAGGGGCCGCGACGGCCACTGTAATCCTGTGATCTTGGGGTCTCACAGCGCTGTTAAGCACAGGGAACACCCTCTCTCCCTGCCTCTGCATCTCCATAACATTACCCATCTCTTCAAACAAATCATCTACCCCTCTGGGAGCTCGCTCGTTCATCCCTTGAACAACGGCATTAACTTCTTCATCCCCAGCTTCAGTCGGAACCCTAGCCACTGGAATGGCGGTTGGAATCTCATCGCCTGGAGAGGCTCTGGCCATGGGGATCGCTGTGGGAACATTACCATGAGGGGAGGAGCTCCCCACGGACATCTCATCTATCTCCCTCACGTAATCGTCTACTTGGTGTTCTGCCATGCCTGCCCTTTGATTTTCTTGAAGGCGCAGCCTTTTTGCAGAAAATTCAATGAAGAAGGAAGTCTATGTAGCGAATTCAACGGCAGAAGGAAGTCCTTCACTCAAGAATTCAACTTACTCAACCTAAATCTAAAGTTAGTACAAGAAATGAGGATTTGCGGAATTTTTACCTAAAGCTGGAAGAAAAACCTGCTGGAAATCACAGGAACTGGGAGAGGGTTTTTGTTGTTTGGTTTGCTTGAAGAATGATGAACGCTTTAAAAGAGAGATAAAGCCTTACAAATCCCTATTTATAGGGGTAAGGGCTGGCATTAATTAGGGCTTGGGATTTCAAATTGCAATCATTTCCCGCCTAGGAAATGCCCCCACTTTTGGTAACCGCCTCACGTCTCCCGGAACACACGCGCCCACGCTTTCACTCAGCATTTAATGCGGACAGGACTTCATTAAATGCGATGTCAGAACGTGTCCGTTACGGGAGCCTAGAGGTCACTTCTCTTGAAAGAAGTTTGACCCTCGGATGTTCAAAAAAATTCAAGGTTTGCTTCTCCGAAAATTCTACAGTACGCTCAAAGCGATACTACAGAATTTAGGGGGCAAAATGATGAGATACAAAACCTCGCTCGGATCAGAGCCGTCCACGTGTCGCCATCTATTGACCTAAGACTTATACGCTCGCACTAAAGGGCTCGCGCGCATACGCAGCCCATCCACTTGATGACCAAGCCCAGGTCTACGTGCCTCGGCCCACTATTCAAACGGGGGATTCAGGCTAGAGAACCCAGCGCTCGTGATACGGTCCTCTCATAGGCTATCCTCCCAGGGAAGCGTCCCACGAGGGCACGTTCTACCTTGCTCTCGGTTATCCAACGCTCGCTGGTCATTAGTCACAGGGGACCCCCTCGTGCCTCCCTTCGAGCGTCATCCACGCTCGAGTATAATCAACCACTATTAAGGCGTCCATACACCTGTAGGACAGGGTTTGAGCTTCCCAACGCTCAACGCTCGCCAACAACCTCTGACACTATGGCAGTGCACACCTCGTACCTGGCACGCCGCTTACTTTTCAGAGCCGTTACTCTCATACCCTCACAGGCCGCCACGTGTTAGGGCAACACAGGTTTGGGACCACACGGTCAGATTACCCAATCTGCCCTCACCCTTAACCTATAAATAGGGGGAAACCCATGCTTTCTTCCTCAAGTGATCTTCTCTATCAACACATACATTGAACTGGTATATTCCTCCATTAATCTGTATCTTCCCAAGCTACACCCTACCTTCAACACAGTTGCATCACCACCGCATTTTACATCCTTGTTGTTATCCTAGCTGAAAGAACCCACGCTCAAAAGGAAACCCAGTTCCTGAGGCTCCTACGCCTATGATGGTCTTTCCCTTTCACTCACAAATTCTAAAGTGATAGGAGTTTAAACCCCTTTAATAGTTTCTGCACCATCACATTATATGAAATATAATAAAATCATATAATCTATACATAAATATGAAAATATTAATATATCTTTATAATATTTATACGTATATATAAATCTCTCTCTCGCTCTCACAATTATATATTTGATTTGCGCATAAGATAAATGTCATATACATATATAACCATTCGATAGTTACACTATATTACATATGAAAACATATATTTTCAAAATAAAAAAGTAAAAACTATATTAATATATAAAGTATTTTAATCATGTATTTAATCATCACTATTAACAACATTATTACTTATATTTTTATTTGTGAATAATATGATCAAAATAAAATCTAAAATTTTTATCTCATTCCTAAATTTATTACTGAACGTACTAATCATAAAAATAATATAATAAAATCATTACATTCCATTCTAAAACTCAATCCTTTCCTATCTCATTCCATTCGTGCATACCAATTATGCCGTAATATTGTGAGCACTGATTGTAACCTGAGAATTAACAATTATAATTTTATAAATGTTGTCCGATATCAACTAAACATCAAAAATATGTCCGGTCATCGGTTGCCAGGCTAGTGTCACATTATTGAACACCTCGCTTGGAGACTAGCGGATGATCCAATTAGATCGTTTAGTATGAAAAGTTGGGACGCGTCATATGACTACACAAATTTCTTCTTAAGAAGCATTCAAATGATAGTAGTTTTGAGATGAGATTTGTCTATATATCTTGCCAAATTTTTATTTGGTAGGCACTCGAATTTGATTAGTATTTTTGATTCGCAGATTATAAACGATTCAACATACTCTCGCATGATTGATTGATCTATATATAATGAGACTGTCTCCATAGCCTCACAACTACATTTGTCGGTTTGAAAAAAAAAAACAAAAAGAACTTAATCACACTAAGTTGAGACAGAAATTCAAAAAATCTTATTATTTTCTTCTAATGAAATTACTTATTATATTAATTTAATTGAACTAATTAAATTTGACTTGATTGTTAGTGATGGTGCAGAAACTTGAAGGGTTCTTTAAACACCAAACACTTTAAGATTTGTTTGGGAGGAAGACCATCACAGGCGTTTGTGCCTCAGGAACTGGGTTTCCCAAAGAGCATGGGTTCTTTCAACTAGGATAACACCAGGGGAGAAAATGCAGTAAGGATGCAAAGATGGTAAAAAATGCAGAGCTTGGGGAAGAAGGAAGAATGGAGGAGAGACTCCCAGTTCAGGTGCAGGTGATTTTGTGAAGAAGATGACTTGGGGAGTGTGTGTGTAAAACTTCCCTATTTATACGTTGAGGGCAAGGGTATTTTGGGTAAATTGACCATGTGGTCCCAAACCCGCGTTGCCCTAGACACGTAGCGTCATGTGATGGCATGAAAGTGATGGCCCTGCAGGCTGGCAGAGTCAGGTACGAGGTTCGCACCAACACTGTGTCAGAGGTTGTTGGCGAGTGGATAGCGCGGGGATATTTTAGCTATGCTTCTCATTCGTTTGAAAGTGCCCTCGAGAAAGGTACTCTACCTCGGTGGGGTTGACCCTCGGGGAGAATAGTACTCTTTAGCGCTGAGCCCGAGCGTTGGGTACGCTCGAGAGAGGTTCCCCTGGCGGAGGACCATGAGCGCTAGGGGCCCGAGCGTGGAGCGTGTGTGAACCCGAGCGCAATGACAACGGGGATCCTTAGCGTGGAAGAGAGGGATTCCGGATCCGAAGCGTCCCTTGGGACCGAAATGCGAGCGTCCGAGAGGATTGGTGGACGGATCCCGCGCTCGTGACTTGGGTCGTGGTGCGCAAGTCCAGATCAGATAAGTGATAAGGGAATGGACCGGGTCAGTTCCACGGGCCCATTAACGCGAGCGTTAGAACTCTGAGTTCTTCAGATCGCGACACGTGTGCGGTGTTGATCTGAGCGTGATTTGGCCTCATCATTTGCCTCCCAAATTCTGTAGTTATGCTTTGAGCGTACTGTAGAATTTTGAAACCGGAACCCTAATTTTGAATATGCGAGGGTCACGATTTTAGGAGGGAAGTAACTGTCTGTCTTCTGTAATGGACATCCTCTGACAAGTTAATGGTTGAGGTCATGTCCGCATTAAATGCTGAGTGGCGACGTGGGCGCGTGCACCAGGGTAGTGGCGCGTGTCTGTTGTGAGGCGTGAGGCGGTTACCAAAAGTGGGGGAGTTTCCAAGGCGGGAATGATTGCTGTTTCAAATCCCAAACCCTAATTACCGCAAAATCTCCCCTTATAAATAGGAATTTAGAAGTCTTTGTCATTCTTTACGCATTCCAAACTTTCTTAGAGCAAATCAACAGCAATTTCTCTGTTATTTCTTGCGACTTCCGGCAGGCTCCTTCTTCAATCTTTTAGGTAAATCCTCATAACTTCTAGTTTTTCTTGTGCTAACCCTAGATTTAGGTTGCGTCGTGTTGTTCTTGCATGAGGAAGCTTTTAAGTCATCAGATCCAAACTGTAATCCTTCTTCCCCATTGAATTTCTGTTGAAAGCTCCATCTTCAAGAACACAGAGCAGTAATGGCGGAAAACGTCGTAGATGAGATGGTGAGGGAGATAGATGAGATGTCTGTAGGAAGTTCTTCTCCTCATGATGAAATTCCAACTGCTATTCCAATAGTAAGGGCTCCTGAAGAGGCCGGGGATGAAGATTTGGACGCTGCAGTTCAAGGGATGAATGAGCGTGATCCCCAAGGGGTAGATCAGATTTTTGAAGAGATGAACTTAGTGCTTCAGATGCAGAGTCAAGGGGAAAGGGTTCTTCCCCTATTAAATAGTGTTGTGAGGCTACAAGACCACCAAGTTACGGCAGTGATTGCGGCTCCTGAAAATGAAGCGGGGCCTTCCGGGCGTCAAGGCGGGGAGGAGCCCTCTCGAAAACGTCAAAGGAAAGGGAAAGAGCCGGCCACCAAAGTGAGGAAAGATGATCCCCATCAGACAGATAAATCTCCAGATGAGATTGAGAGCACCCTGACGCTCGCGGAACGGGCTGAGTTGAAATCCGTGGTCTACTGGGATGATACATACAAAACTCGTCTTCCCCTCGAGCGTGAGAGAGCTAATCGACCGTCTAACGGGATAGCCCTGATGAATGCATTTGTGATGCTGATGAGGGCACCTGGCCACGAGCCTTCATTTGGCAACTTCAACAGTCTGATTTAGGTGGTCCGCTCCCCGCTCGTTCCCTAGCGACGGTTTTTACTACGCCCAGGCTAAATCAGGGTTGAAGATGATCGACTCGCCCTCAACTTCGTACGGGGAGAACTGGAAGCAAAAATTCTTCTTCGTGGAAGCACCCGGGGGGATTTTTGGGGTTTCTCGAGCGTGGATAATACATGGAGAAGGGCCCTTAGTTAAACACAGATCTGGGGATAAGATCTTCGAGCATTGGGCGAAAAGCTTGGCTCTCGTGATGAAAAATGAGAAGAAGTTAATTAAGGCCAAGGACTTGATGAGGAATGAATGGATATTGTTCCGTTATGGGCTCTCAAACCCCCCAGACATGATAGCCAACCCCCCCGCTCAAATCGTGGACCGCGATGGTTAGATTCTAGGAACTAACTCCCCTAACACTTAGAGTAGCATCACTAACTTGCCTAGGTTATGGTATCCTTATAATAGATATTCTGATCATATCCTTCTGACGCTCTTCTTTCCTCTATTTGCAGACGCAGAAATACTCATGGGTGGACCGACCGCTGAAGGTATCCTGGCAATGATGCGCGTTCAAAGAGCAAGAGTGAACCAACAGCAGCAGCAGCCACGGCAGAACCAACAGGCTCACAACGCTCCACGAGGGGGGTACGGTACCCGGCGAGGGTCTGGGTGAGGAACGAGTGGTCGAGGGGATGGCCGAGGAGTTAGCCATATAGAAGATTTGACCCTCCCAGACGTTTGCGGCATCGTTTCTCCTGCCGCTGCCGTGGGGCCAACACAAACGGGCTTGCATGGATCCCTCAGTAACCCCTCGGGCTCTGTGGTCCAAATCTTCGAAGAAGAGCGGCCTAAGCGTTCGGGGAAGAGGATGCCGGATTCTATCCCCATTACGAGAAAGGGGAAAGAAATTGTAGTGGGCCAGCATGGCGAAGATGGCAATACCTCATCCTCTGAAGATGAGGAATTCTGGAAAATCGGGTGTGAGGGCGACACTCGTTACAGGCGCCCAAGGAAAGACGGCCCTGTACTCTTGAAAAAGAGCTCATCCACCCGTAACTTGGTTACGGGGATTGTGAGCAAGTTGCAATTCTCCAGGGACCACGACAAGTTGAACGAGCAGGATGCTATCCGGGTCCCGGACGACGCCTGCTACGCCCTCATAACGGTAAGTGCTTGAATTTCCCCAAAGAACCTCCACCCTCGAGTTAAATTTGCAATAACTTCCATTTTCACTGGCTTCTTAGGAGGTACTTCCCAGGCTGAAGAACTTGCAGAATCGAGCGAAGGTCTATTGCGAGCATAAGGCCAAGTACAAGAACACTACAAGGAATCCTACGAATTCCGACGGAAAATTTCGAGGGAAATATTCCGTTAGAATATCGTCGGTTATTCCGAGGGAATTTCGACGGTATTCCGACGAATCTAAATATTTTTTTAAAAAAATAAAAAATTTATAATTCCGACGGGATTCCGAAGGAAATCCCGTTGGAATTATTTAATATTATTTTTAAATATTTTATTTTAAAAACCGATGGGATTCCGAGGGAAATCCCGTCGGTTTTATTATAATACAAAATATAAAAATAAAAATTAAATGTTTCCGATGGGATTCCCCTCGGAATACTGTAGGTTTTTTAAAATATAAAATTTAAAGAATAATAGTAAATAAATCCGATGGAATTCCGAGGGAAATTCCGTCGGTTTTTTTAAAATATAAAATTTAGAAAATAGTAGTAAATAAATCTGACGGGATTCCGAGGGAAATCCCGTCGGTACATAAAATATAAAATTTTAAAATAAAAATTAAAATAAATTTTAAATAATATAATTTTCAATTAAACCAAAATAAAAAAAATAAAAAATAAATAATTCTGACGGGTTTCCGAGGGAAATCCCATCGGAATTTTGAAAATAATATCCAAAAAATGACACCGACGGTATACCCGTCGGTTGTCCCTCGGTTTTTTTAACAAATTTAAAAACAATACTGATAAAAAAACAATATGCGTGAAACCCCTTTTTCCCCATTTCTTTTTCACTCTCATCTGCTATATGCGAACAAACCCAAACCTCTTCCCCTCCACCCACCCACCTACCTCCGACACGTCCGTCGTCGTCCGCCTCCGTCAACGTTCGCCACCGCCCTCCTCATTCTTCACCAGTCACCCACTACGCCTATCTATCACTCCTATTGTACAAGGGCTTGCGCCTCCACCCCCGGTTGCACCGTCGCCGCGTGCCTACGCCTTCACCGCCACCGCTCCACCTCCGCCAGCCACGGATTTGGAATCCTACCCCGTTTTCCCTTTTCTTCCGACTTTTGGTAAACCCTTTATGCTATTTTTTTCCCCGATTAAATCTGGTGATTGTTTCTATCATGTGTATTGATTGAAATAGGTGTATGATTAACTTGTGAATTGGGTGCGTTTTTTATTGCAGATGGTGTATTTTTGATGCGTTTATCATCTGATTTTGAGTTGGGTTTAAGCAGTTGTTTTAGGGTGCAAAGATAATGTTTTTCTTGAGATTTTGATGTGGGATTGGAATATGGTTGAGTATCCCTACTATAATCCTCACTCAGGGTTCCATTGTTTATTCTAATTATCATTTAACATGTCGAGAAATTTTGTTACCTTCTAGCTCTTCTCTCCTCTCACCATGCTCCCCTAGTTCTCTATTATAATCCTCACTCAGGGTTCCATTGTTTATTCTAATTATCATTTAGCATGTCCAGAAATTTTGTTACCTTCTAGCTTTTCTCTTCTTTAACCTGTAACAACATTTCTGGACATGCTAAATGATAATTAGTTAATTGATTCGATTTGGCTAAACTTCTGTCTTAGTTTGAGGAACTATAGAGAACTTACTGATAGGAAAATTATATTCTACACCTTCGGTGTTTGCAACTTTTGTCAGTTAACATGATATTAATGTAACCTCTAAATGTTCTCCACATGCTACTGATATTCAAAATGATTTTATCTATTAGAGCACCCACTATGGAACTTCAGTGGTGGAGGATTTCTTATTGCAATAGATGTACATAAATAATAGTTATACTCTTAAAACATCCAAATCTCATGTCTCATAGCTTTCACGAGCATTATCAGCTTGTGAAGGCATGCTTATTTAATGCCCTATGAACCTGTAACTATTGTCCTTATTTAAAGATAATATCAATCAGATTTAGATTACTTAATTTTAATTTGTATGCCTGAAATGTGCTTTGCCTCCTTGAGATTTCAACAAGTGTATAGTAGGTACTCTGAAGTTGTGATATTTTCTGAATGGTAATACAAATTATGTAATGTTGGAGGTTTTGCACTTTAGAGATGGTCATTAAATTCTAGAAGAATTGGTGTATGAACTTTAGACTACGGGAACTTATCGAAAACAATCATATCTATAGTTCTAGAAGGAGACGTTATTGTTGTTTTATATTATCTACGTTGAACAGTGATATCGAATTCTTCAAGATACTTTCAAAATTTTGTTCCTCTTGAGGCTATGTTGGTATGTTCAATACAAGATGTTTATTCTACTAAATTTCTTTGAGAATTTGTTCTAGGTGGTTGATCATATGTCTCTTTTCTACGACTTCCTTAGAGCTGTTGTACTTTGTAGTGAATTGATTGGTTTGATATTGTTTAAACTATTTACTTTCTTTGTCATCTTTTGTGAAGTTATTCCCCCTCTCTGAAATTGCTACATAGATATCTGAAATTGTTTTTTTTTTTTTTTTTTTTTTTTTTTGTTGTTGCTTGTTACTCTTCTTTTAAGGTATTTTGGAATAAGTGGAAACTGATTTCAAGAGTGTTAATGGGAAGAAAAAGGGGACTTTGAAAATAGATCATCACTATTTTAATAAGGTAAATTTCTTAAAATTTCATATAAAATTGGTGGAATTCGTGCAAATGACAATTCTGAGTTAGCTTTAAGTCTTCTGTTTGTCTCTGAATAAGATATGAATCTGCATAATGTTGGAAATGAATTTGCATAAATGTGTTGATAATCTTGTTGAATTTGCATATGTTCTGAATATGTTCTGAACTTGTTAACTTGTTAGAATATGTTCTGAAACTACTAATTTGCTTGGTTTTAATTTTAGAATACAAAACAATAGGATTCCACTATGTTCTGAATGCCCAAAAATGTCTTCGTGAGTACTCCTACCAATTTCAAATTGTACACTTCAATTTTCATGAACAAAACTCACTACATATCAATATTTAATCTTGTTGTATTTAATATGATTAGTTTTTGTCCAATATTCTAAACTGTTTACTCCTGGTATCTTAATCCTATAGCTTGAGGAATGGTGGGAAACAACCATCTTCTATTGTAGTTGATCGGGGTTACCATTGATTGAGAAAACGTTGTTGCATGGGAAAATCATGTGAAGCAGCTTCTAAATACTTTTGAATGGTTGTAATAGATGATGAATAGATCATTTTTGTATGGATTAGTATGCGTATTTGTAAGGTTAATTGATGAATTGGTTTTGAATATATACTTTAGAATGGTTGTAATTTAATTTTTTTTAATAATTCCGACGGAATTCCGAGGAAATTTTCGTCGGAATTGTTAATTTTTTTTTTTTAAATTTTAATAAATCCAACGGGATTCCGAGGAAAACCTCGTCGAAATTATTTAATTTTATATTTTTATTTTAAAAAATCCAACGGAATTTCGAGGGAAATCCCGTCGGAATTATTTAATTTTATATTGTTATTTTAATAAATCCGACGGGATTCCAAGGGAATTCCCGTCGGAATAGTGTAATTTATTTTTTTTACTTCAATTATTTTTAATAAATCCGACGGGATTTCCCTCGGAATCCCGTCGGAAATATTTTATTTTATTTAAAAAATTCGATTTTATTTTCCCTCGGAATTTCGTCGGTTTTCCCTCGGAATTTTGGTTTTCCTATGGACTCATTCTCGTCGAAATTTCCTCGGAATCCCGTCGGAATTCTTGAAATCCGACGGGATTCCAAGGGAATTCCGACGGGCCTGTCCATCGGAATTCGCAGATTTTCTTGTAGTGGAAGATGATGCACATCTCTGATCCAGGTCAGCTGCAAAAGGATTACAACAATGTCTCTACGAAGCTCACAACGCTCAAGCTTGATCATGAACGGGCCAAGAAGGTGCTGAAGGACCAGGAGGATGCCTATCTGGTGCTGGACGAGCGCCACAGAAAACTGAAGGAGGAGCGAAACCAGTTGAAGGCTGACAATGAGGAGCTTAACAAACACTTGGCCGCGCGTAATCAGCAGTTCGAGGCAACAAGGAAAGAGCTTGCTGACTTGCGGGGGCAAGTCGAGGGCCTGGAGTCGAGGGTTACTTGGGAAGCGGTCGTCAAATTTGTGCGCTCTAAGGCATTTGGCTTCGCCGCGAACCTGCACTTCCTGGACAACGCTTGCCGCTTCTTCTAGAAATCTGTGGGCCAATTGATCAAGCTGGGCCTGGTACCTCCCTCTACCCATTCGGATGAGCGCCTGAGGATGGACTTGGATGAGAACTTGGAGCCTATGGTCGCCAATAGAGATCCAACTGAGGACTTCACAGAACCGGAGTATAATGATTTAGTCGTTATGCTTCAAAACGAATACATGGCAGCAAACCTGATCGATCTCGAACCCTCAACAATTGATGAGGGTACGCATACGGACGCCCAAGAAGATCCCAGCCATGATGACGCTGAAGCCTCCGATTCTCAAATCCTTGCTCTTGTCCCCCTATCTACTGCACCTCCGAAGGCTGAGAATGAAACCCACTGAATCTTTTCCTTTGTTTAATTTGAATCTGTAACCAACTCTCCATTTCTAATGTAATTTCTATTTCCGCACTTGTAATTTTCCCTTTGAGTTAATGAAATTCCATTTTCCTTCCTGCTGCACTCTGATGCCTTGAGCGTTTTATGTTGATTTCTGCTTGGAGTTTTGCGAATTAGAATGTATTGGCGTGAGGGTGTATCTCATGAGGGATAGCCTGGCCACATTCTCCTTAAGGTCCAAACTTGAACTTAGGAATCCGCTTGGGGTTTTGCCTAAGTGTTCGCCTCTAATGGAAATTAGCACAAGTGTTGAATAATAAAGTGCGTAACGGTGGTATCACCCCTGGCTTAGAAATCAACATGAGGGTTTGCCTAGTGCATGTTTCGGTTCAGAACTAATCTAAATGTCGTAAAATAATGAACGTAACTAGCATTTAAATTTGAACTTAGAAAACCAACATAGGGATTAGCTAAGTGTTTACCCTTTATGAGCGTACATGTATTTTGTGAGATGAGGATCTCTAAAGGGGCCCACGAGCACGAACTGGGGTAGTTAGCATCCGGTTGGCACAGTGGGGCGTGTACTATCCTGGGTTTTGATCCATCCATTTAAGAAGGGTTCCGTTGCTTAAAACCATCAAGCGGTTTAGTGTGGAGCACCCTTGACACTCAGTTAGCGTTGATGCATAGTAGGGGTATGCTCGTTTAAGAGAGTCCCGCATGAGAATGGATACCAAGCCGTTCGACATGGAGTACCCTCGACACGGAGTTAGCGTTGGTAGGATTGATGATGCAATTTAATCAGGAATTACATCAAGTATAGAATAAGCAATGTACACAAGATACTTACTGACATTTTGTATTCCCTTCAAAGGATGTATTTGTCAAAAGAAGATGCAGTGTGCCCCGAGCGGGGATTTACAAGATTTGCCTCAAACATAGAATCTTCTCAGATTGCGGGCATTCCACGATCGAGGAAGACGCTCGCCTTGCAAAGTTTCCAGCAGGTAGGTGTTGTTCGCTCATACCTGGGTGACCTTGAAGGGGCCTTCCCAGTTGGGGTCTAGCTTTCCCACATGTCTGGACACTTCAACTTTTTTGAGGACCAAGTCCCCCCAGTTGGAAGGTTCGCTCTTTGACGTGCTTGTTATATTGGTGGGCCACTGGTGATTTATATTTGTGCATCCGGGCTCAAGCAACGTTCCTCTTCTCATCCAGCAGGTCCAATTTGAGCGCTCGGTTACTCTCGTTGTCGGAAGGCTCGAAGTAAGCTACGCGTGCGGATTCTTGAGCAATCTCCGCAGGTATCATGGCCTCGGAGCCATAAACAAGGGAGTATGGGGTCTCGCATGTTACCGCTCGTGGGGTGGTGCGATATGCCCAGAGGGCCCCTTGGAGCTCTTCAGCCCATTCACCCCTTTTTGCTCTCGAGCATCGTCTTGAGATGTTGGAGTATGGTCCTGTTTGTAACCTCAGCTTGGCCATTGGCCTGAGGGTGGCCCACGGAAGTGAAGCGTTGCTCAATGCCAAGTTCATAACACCACTCCCGAGTGTCAGCAGCAATGAACTGAGATCCATTATCTGAGATTAGCACCCTCGGGATGCCGTATCTGCAGATGATGTTCTTCCAGATGAAATCTCTCACCACTTTAAACGTTATTTTCGCGACCGCTTCGGCCTCAACCCATTTAGTAAAGTAATCCACTGCGAGGATCACAAATTTCTTCTGTCCAAGCGCCATTGGTAGGGGTCCCACTGTGTCGATACCCCATTGGTCAAAGGGCCACGAAACGTCAATGGGGACCATTTGGGTCGTCTGCAGTCGGGGAACGTTGGAGTAAAATTGGCACTTAGGGCATTTTTTGGAGTAATTGATGGCGTCCTCTAACATTGAGGGCCAGTAGAATCCGCCCCTTAACACTTTCTTAGCCAGAACCCGTCCGCCAGAGTGACTTCCGCAACTCCCACTATGCACATGCCCGAGCACCTCTTTAGCCTGTGAGGGCCTCAAGCATCTCAAGGGTGGGCCTTGAAATGACCGCTTAAAGAGCCTGCCCTCGTTGTCAAGTGAAAAATGAGGGACTTTACTCCTGATCTTTCTCGCTTCCACTTTGTCAGATGGGCAAGTCCCATCTCTCAAGAATCTGACAATGTCATCCAACCAGTAAGGCTTGGATGGATCAATCATACTTACTTCTTTCGAGGGTCTCTTCACTTATCAAAGGCTTTTCCCGTTCTGAGGAACGTAATAGAACACTCGCAGGTGTCATCCAGAGCAGATGCAAATTTAGAGAGGGCATCCGCACGCTCGTTTTCCGCTCGTGGGACCTGCAGTAAGTGAAACTCCTTAAACTTGGCGATCACTTCCTTAGCCTTCGCTAGATATTGCACCATGGTGGTTTCTCTAGCCTCATAAGTGCCATCAACCTGACTAGCAATTACAAGAGCCTCATACTCAACCTCGTTATTGGTAACCTGGAAGGCCAACTTGATTGCGTAATCCATTTCAACTCCATGGGGGTCTCTGAGGGTCACCCCAGCTCCCTCCCCTCCCCCCCTTAAGAGGTCGAGGAACCATCTGTGTGTAAGAGCCAAAGACCGTCGTCCTGTGAAGGAGTGGGCTCCAAGCCAAACTGTTCGACCAGGAGGTCTGCAACAGCCTGGGCCGGTATAGTTGTTCTAGGCTCGAAGTTGACATCAAATTGGCTGAGCTCAATTGACCATTTAATTAGTCTGTCCGAGGCTTCTGGTTTTGAGAGGACCTACTTGAACGGCTGATCTGTAAGCACGGTGATGGAATGGGCTTGGAAATAGGGTCTCAACCTCTTGGAGGCGTTGATTAGGGCACAGGCAAACTTTTCTATTTCCATGTATCTTTTTTCAGCGCCCTGCAAAGTTTTGCTCAAATAATACACAGGCAGATGCTTACGCTCGCGAACAGCAACGAGGACTGCGCTCGTTGCCCCTGAGGAAATAGAGAGATAAACGAATAGATTCTCTCTTGGGACCGGTTTCGTTACAATGGCGCGCACGAGAGATACCGCTTCATATCTTGTAATGCCTTTTCGCACTCCCCGGTCCAAGCAAAATTGTGAGTATTACGCAGGATCTTGAAAAAGGGCAAGTGTCTGTCAGCGGAGCCGGAGATAAACCTATTGAGAGAGATGATCTTACCCACTAACACTTGAACCTCCCTAACGTTTCAAGGGGAGGGTATGTCCAGAATCGCCTTGATTTTCCCTGGATTGTCCTCATTGCCTCTCTGACTGACCATATACCCTAAGAACTTTCCACCTCGCACTCAGAACGTGCACTTTGAGGGGTTTAGTTTCATACCGTAGCGGTGGAGAATGCCGAAGGCCCGCCTGAGTTCATCCAGACGTGAGGGCTGACACTCGCTTTTGACGATCATGTCATCAACGTAGACTTCCATTGACCTTCCAATCTCACGCTCGAACATCTTGTTGATGAGACGCTGATAAGTGGCTCCTGCATTCTTGAGCCCAAATGGCATGACCAGAAAACAATAAACTCCTACGTGGACCACAAAGGATGTCTTGGGGTGATCCTCAGGTGCCATGAAGATCTGATAATAGTCCTGAAAGGCATCCATCATACTCATAAGTTCGCATCCCGCCGTCGAATCCACCAGTTGATCAATCCTTGGTAGAGGGAAAGGATCTTTGGGACACACCTTGTTGAGGTCCGTGAAGTCATTGCACATGCACCATTTGTTAGTGCTCTTGGGCACGAGAACCACATTGCAGAGCCATTCAAGATATAGGATTTCCTCTATGTACGGGGCCTCAAGGAGTTTGTTGACCTCTTCTTCAATGACTTGCCTCCTGAACCCATGAACATCCCTCTTCTTCTGCTTGACTGGTTTGAAGGCTGGATCCACATTGAGCCTGTGAACAATGACGCACGGATCTATACCCGTGAGGTCAGAAGCCTTCCATGCGAACAAATCAAGGTTTTCTCAGAGAAAGTCAATCATCATGATTTGAGATGGACCATCAAGGTTTGAGCCAATCTGGGTGGTCTTTTCTGGATTCCTCGGTTCCAACTCGATGGTCAAGAATTTCTCATTAGGCTCAATGCGAACGGCAGGACGAAGGGCTTCGAGCGCCCGCTTTTTCCCTGTGAGCCTATCATGGTTTCCCTTGAGGGGTCACTGCCCTCGTTTCCTGAAGAGGAGCCCTCGAATGCTCCTGGAGGACCATATTCAGTATCCTTGATCTATCCGGAAGCTCTCTTTTTGTTCTTCTTTTTATAAAGTTTGGCTCTTTTACGCTTGGGGCCGTCTTCATCTAACTTGGGGAAATCTACTGACTTCTTGGTGGAACCTGCTTGTATGGTTTGCTTGGGTTTGTGGCTGCGAAGTGAAAGGATGTAGCATTCCCAAGCTTCTTTGACATTGCAGAGCACCTCGCCTGTTCCCTCGGGCGTGGGGAACTTGACTTTCTGATGGTACGTTGATATTACTACCTTGAAGTCAACGAGGGCTGGACGGCCAATAATGATATTATATGGGAGATCCATCTCAAGCACCGCATAAAGGACGCTCAAAGTCTTTCGCTGTGGGGTACGACCAAAAGAGGTAGCCAAGCGAATTTGTCCGCGGGGGACGATCTCGGAACCCCCAAAGCCGACTAGGGCTGTTCTGAGGGGTTCGAGGGGAATGTTTGTTATATTCATCTTTTGAAACGTTTAGTACGGGAGAACGTTCACTGAGCTTCCACTATCAATCAAAACCCTCTTTACAACATGATTATGAACATCTAAACTAACCACCATGGGGCAGTCGGAGGTTTCGCCAACTCCCATGGGGTGTTACAATGTGTTTCAGGTCTTTCTCAGTGAACCCTACCATCTCATTCTCCTTCGAGCGTGAGGATCCTTCCAGTGAGTACACCGGCTTGGGCTTTGAGGATCTCTGATCGTAGCTGCGAACGTGGCGACGACGAGAGGCGTTGGAGTCACCCCCCGAGGGTCCATCGACGATCATATTGATGACTGCGAAGGGCTGGTTTTCCAATTCGGCGGCTTTCTGCTTGCCACGCTAGCTTGTTTCTGGGGGGTGGTGGCGAGGGCTTCTGGAGCGCAAGCGGCTTTTCCCCCTCGCTCTCGCACGCTCAGAACAATGATCATCATACCTTTCTAGCACCTTCACAAATTCCTTGAGGTGCCTCCACCCCCCCCTCCCCCCCGCAATGAGCCTCTGGATCTCACTCTCGAGTTGGCGGCACTCATTTGTGTCGTGTCCTTTCTGTTTGTGGAAAGCACAGCACTTCCCTGAGCGTTTCTGAGCCTTGGTCTCCCTCATCTTTGGCGGTCTTTTGAACAACTTCTTGTCCACCATGGAATAGACTTCGGCGATGGGGCAGTTGCGGGGAATGCGCTCATGTCTGCGAGGGGGAGGGGAGTTTCTTCGAGCGGGGCACTGGGCTGCGGCGGCGGTTCTTGGGCTCCCCTCTGTCCTCCGGGCCTTTAATGGTTCGAGGGGCGTTGGAGAGTTTCTGATCCCTCGCGAAGTACATGTCCTCGAGGGTGAAAAAGGAGTCGGCTATATCCCTGATTTCCATTAGTGAGCGAGGCTTTTTCTTTGCCACCTCCTCCAAAAACTCCTTGCTGACGTAGTTCTTCAAATTAATAGCCCCAAAGAGTACATGCATTAGGAAATCCATCGAGGGCTTCTCCACCAACAGGATCTCTTTGTTGAACCTGCCCATGAAGGACTTGAGAGTCTCACTCGGTCCTTGCACCAAACTGTAGAAGGCTGTGGCAGCAGCTGCTGGAGCCTTCAAGGAATTTAAGTGGCTCATGAAGGCATCAGTCAAATCGTTATACCCTCGGATGGAGCGCGGGGGCAGCTTCTTATACCACTCCTATGCCATTCCCACGAGGGAAGTGACAAAAACTTTTGTCCAGTAATGACTGAAATGCTCATAAAGGTCCATCAAGTGCATGAAGTGATCCAGATGCTCAGCCGGATCGGTGGTTTCGTCGTAACGGTTGACGGATGTGGGAATTTTACCTTTCCCCGCACGGGCCATCAAGATCTCATCAATGAGGGGCGAACCGCCTGTCAAAGGCCTATGGTTCCCACCCTCATGGTCATGCCCCTCGTAATCTTCCTCCCTCCAGCGGCGAGGGACTAGGTTGCGTCGGTTACGATCCTCTCTGGCCCTGGACCTCTCGTCCCCCTCATGGGGGATTTGAGACCGTGCTCGAGAGAGCTGCTCCACGATGTGCTGCAGGTCCTCCAGTTGATCTTGGACTGCAGCTATCCGAGGGTCGTTTCCTTCCCTCCTATTAGTTCTTCCAGTGGCCTTGGACTGGACCTCCTCTTCAGCGTCTCCCGTCGAGGGAGGGGCTTTCTCCTTTTCCATAGGGTGTACCTCTTGATCAGCCCTTGGGGGTGCATCTTTTCCTTGCGCCGGAGGTGGTGGCAGTGGCTGGGCCCTCAGCACATTCTGGGCTGCCGCTAAGGGGTGAGTCCGCCATCCACCCATCGGTGGAGCCAACTGAGAGCCTGCCCTAGAGGAAAAATAGACGGAGGTAAAATGATTCCAAGCATTTTGTGCGGCTTGGACTTCGCACTGAGCGTATAACGCTTGGAGTTGTTGCGTCGTCATTTGGGGCATTTCCACCCCTTGAATCTCTCTAGGCAGGGAGATTGGAAGCTGCAAAGTGCCCACTTTGTAAGGTTGTACCATGGGCACTGTAACATCCCGTTCGTCCTATAAATAAGGTACGTCACTTTTAAACCTTTTTATGTGTGTAATTATGTGATTTTGTGCTTTGCACGGCCCTATTTTGAACTCTTTAAGAGTTTAGGGGCTTGTTTGCAATTTTCTCTTTTTAGGGGTTTTTCGGTCATTCCTCGTTCGATCGAGATTTTAACCTCTTTGACCCCTTTAACGCGTTTAGGGCAGCGAAACGAGTCTGTAGACTCTGAGTTTGCCCAATTCTGACGTCGTTAGCCCTTTCTACCGATCGGTTCTTCGACCGAGGTCCGGGTTAAATATCTATCTTCATCGTTTTGCGTGCCAAAAACTCCAGCTTCAGCTCTCTCTCCCTCCTCCAGCGATTCAAACACTGTTCACACACACTCGAAGGTGTATTTTCACACACAATCCAATAGTGCTTTTCGACGAGCTGGACGACGCGGTCTCAACCGTACCAAGATCATGGCCCGACGACAACCGGAGGTGGCCCTTTTCGCCGATTTCAGATGCGGCGGAAGAGGAGTGGCGGAGCCATCACTTCGCCGGCGTCCCGCAGTGGCTTCCGGCCACTCTCCGGCGACACGCGCCACCAACCCAGGTAAAGGAGCTCCCGGCATAATTTTCTGGACAGACGGCGCCGCCATCGGGGCGGCGAGGAGGCCGCACGCGCCGCCTGAAGCTCGTGGCGGCGGTTACTGTAGCGGCGTGTTTCGCCGCTTTCCGGCGACTTTTTCTGACGGGGTTTGGTGGTTTCCGAACGTTTTCGACCTCCTGAACCCATTTTCGGCATCAGATTGGGACGAATCGAGGCGTAGGTGGCGGTTCCGACGAGTGGCGCACCGGCGGACGTTTGGCGGCGGATTTGGCCCTCTTCCGGTGGGCTTTTGGGGGTGGTTCCTTCACGGAAGTTGCTCAGAATATTGGAACGTAGCGGATAGCGTTGGCCCCAACTCGAGAACCGGCCGACGGCGGCGAACCGGTGGCGGACCGGTCTGGACCGGCGGTCTGATTTTTCCAGCGACTTTTTCCGGTTTTGGCTAGGGGCTTTCAAAGGGCTCGTTACGGGCTTTCCAACGGTATGTCCGGATTTTATTTTCGTTTAGCGGTTTGTATTTAATTTCAGTTTTCGTTCTAGGGTTTTGGTTCGGTTTTTCTTTAACGAAGTCCTGTGTGTTTGGTATTTTCTGAAATTGGTTGAGGGCTTTTGTCGAGCAGGCCGAGGCGTACGTTTCTGTCCTTCCGGGGAATTTTCCGACCATCGGAGGCGGTGGTCCGGCGGCTGCACGTGGCCGTTCGGCCGGCTACGGTGGCGGCATTCCGGTGACTTTCGGTCAGCGGGTTCCTTTCGTTGTGGTGAGTCCAACGCCACTTTCCGTTCGTCAATTGGATGTCTGGTTGATTTTATATGAATTTTTGAAGTTGTTGTATTTGCTTTCGTTAATTGTTTTAATTGTAATTTCGGCCTTGTATGAACTATGAAATGGAAATTGTGAATTGTATGATATATGAAAATATATTGTGTTGTATGAAAGCTTAATTCGTGATTTAGTGAATTTAATTGCCTCGTTATTTGCCTACTTATTTGAGAATAATTCTTGTTTAAGGGGTGTTAGTGTAATTTTAGAAAACTAATTGATTATGAATTTTATGAAATGTAAGAAATGAATTATGATAGGCTAAGTTATATTTAATTTGAATAAATTGATCAAGTATGCTAATTGTTAGAATATCGTGAGAATTGTCAATGTATAATTTATATATATTGTTATGTAATTCATGTTTAATTTCGTGAGACTTTGTGCATAGTATGATTTGAATTCTTTATGTCTTAATTTATTCTATGTAATTAATGTTACGAATTTTATAAGCTATGCATCTTTTGATATGTATTATGAATTGTAATATGCTCTGAATGACTTGATTGAATAAATATAGATTATATGTTGCATCATTTGTATTCGTGAGCATGGTCGTGCGTCTGTTTGGTTGCTTCTGGAGTCTGAGTCTGTGTTGTGTGTTCAGTTGTTTAGGGGTTATCCAGGGAGTGTCTGTCAGCTGTCTGGGTTTCAGTGGGACTTCTTGGCCATTATTTCCGTGCTCGTCGGTGTACGGTGAGGTTTTCTTTCTTTTAGTTAAAGCGACCTAAAACCCTACGTGTATTTTGAAGCCCGCATGTGAACTATATATATATATATATATATATATAGATATGTGTTCGGATATGTATTTTGTGGGAATTGGTCCCTTTTGTTATGAAAGAATTGGAAAATTTTTTGTATATGTATATAAGCTATTTTACGTTTGTTTGGAAAAGCTTCGACAAGTGTGAGTGTGCGTGAATGTGTGTGTGAGTTTAAGCAGGGCATGATTGGCGGATAAGCTTCATATGGTAAGTGTGATATGTGTAAGTGTGTGTGTATCTGTGTGATGGGCCCCGGAGATTGTGGGTAAGGGAGACCCGGGACGACCATTGGGGTCGCCGGTTACGACCCCTGTGCACTTCTCCACCAACGGGAGACTTAGTTCTCCTATGCCGATGGAGCGCATTTTGGCTGGCCGTCGAAGGAACCGGGCGGGATCCTCCGGTTCACATGTTTCGTTCTGTGGAGGGTTGAGAGGGGCACCTCTCTTCCCCAACGGTGTGGCGGTGGGATTGTTTATTGGATTTGCTTCTGTTTATGCTTTGAGCAAGTGTGAGTTAAGCGTGAACTCTCCGAGTTAGTTTGATTTCGATTCTGAACTTGGTTCGTGAAACGGGAATGGATTAATAATTAATAAAATTGGTTGATTTTGGCCTTTGGGCCTTAAACTCTTTTATATATTTACTATCACGGGAAAATATTTTAGATTGTAAAAACCGTGCCCCGGTTCATGAACTTTTTAATTTGTTATATGCTCTGCTCGTATGTATATGTATGGGTGCGTGTGTTAGCCCCCTCACCAGTCGTTAGGACTGACCCCTCCTCGTTGTTCTTTTTCCCCCTTCTTTTGTTTGAGTTGTAGGTTTGCTTTGGGAGCTCGTTGGTGCTAGGCGGTTGAGTCGAGTCTTTCGTTTTGTTCGGGTTGAGTCGGTCTTTGGATTTGTATAGGTTTTGCATTCGTTTGAATTTGATTTAATTTGTTTAATGTATAAGTTTAATTTATTCGCTTTGTTATGCCACTATGAAAAGATTTATGTTTAAGTTTTGAATATATGAATTTTCGGGACAGGTTAGGACAGGGCTGGGATTAGTTGAATCCGTTTTGATTGTATGCATTTGGGACAGGTTAGGACAGGTGAGTGGAACTAGTTGAACCCGTTTAGTTGATGTTTATTTATTTTCTGGATTGTATGAATTCGGTTCGTTGCATGAAGTTTTTGAAAGTTCATATTTTGAAATGCTTCTGCATTCTGCTTTTGTTTTCTCTTGCGTACTCTGTACAGGGTCTAGACCGCCTAGCTTTAGGTTGGATTTTGGTTTGTCACCCGTTCGCTGTGACTTGGTGCGTGTGCGGATTTCCCATTTCGTACACGTGTCGGGTCATAGTGCGGGGGTGTGGCGCCCCACCGCTCGGGGTGTTACATCTTGAGTGGTATCAGAGCTACCAGGTTCAAAACCGGTGCTCTGGAGTCGTGTCGTGTCAGTTTAGGTCGTACGGCATAGGAGTACTTGTGCATTGCAATCGTTTAATGTGAAATATTGACTTCTTTGTATGAAATTGTCTGAGATTATGTGATTGTGTGCACACTATGATTACGATTTTTATAAAATTATCATTGTATGCTTTGAATTTTTGTAAATTATGTGTTGCATCTGCATTTAGTTGGTGCTCTTAATTGTTTTCATTATTTGACATATCCACCTACTAACTCCCATGCATAAATATTTATTCAAATTGTGAATTGTAGGGTGACTCCTTGGCACCAAAACTGTAATTGATCGTGACAACACTTCCCACTTCTACCAATTGATGAAAGAGGATTTGAGACTTCCATCTTCTGACCACTTGGAGTAAATGAATCTCTAGAAGAATTCAGTCAGGACTCGATGCTAATATAATGGAAACATGTATCATGCATTCATAGCACGTGCATCATGCATTGGATTAAATTGTAATTATTCTGATCTTTTTGTTCTACGTACTCGATTGTTTTCTTGCTGATTAATGAGTATATGCCATTCACATCCCTAACCCCACATGCATTAGATTCGTGATTGTATTTTAGGTGGTCATCTACCTGGTTCACCAAGTGCTGTCTTAGTTGAAGCCTCATTGGAATCCGAACAGGGGTTGATCAGAAGTGTACGCTTGATCCAACAAGCTCAGAGTATAGGGAGGATGAAAGAAGATATTTGTCTACGAGAGAGATCTTACATCTTTTAATTATCGAGGTGCCTTTGGGATTTGTACCTAACTACTTGGAGGTGCTCGGGAGTAACACGTTTTACAAGGACACTAGGATTTCTAACTCTGGATGGCGTGAGGTAGCAACGAAGAAATTGAAGCAATTGTACCATTCAGAGTCATTCAAGGGAGGGTCAGACTATTTTAAAGACATCAACAAGAGTAGTTACACTGTACTAAGGAAAAAGGGGAAAACTTTAAAATAAGGAATTTCGTAGCAATGTTTTCGAAAGCCAACCTCGCCAAATTACGAGGACGGGAGCATCAGTTAAAATGACAGTAGCAAAGTGGGATTGATTAAGAATTCTCCATTGATCTCCTCACGCACGTTATAAGAAACCTTCCCGTTGATGGAGACAGCAAATTCTATTTCTCGCGAATTTTATCGGGACTTCGGAAAACCCTACGGATCACTTGGCTCCGAAAACTAATTGAAACGGTTCGAGACCCTTTTGAACCAGAGGATGCGAGGAAATACCAAAGAATGCAAAATGGGAAGTTGGAACTATGGCCGGTTAAGGATTTGATTATCCTCTCAAGTTAAAGAAATTGTCAACCACGACTTCATTGCCACGGTGAACGGTACATTAAACATTCATGGCATTTGCACACATGCATTGCATAAGTAATTATATTTTATTTTGTTTGACGTGTGTGACAACGTGTGTAATAACGTGACTAATTGATTTAATTTCGTAATTTAAAGTTTTCTGTTGTTTGTGAACTCTTGCCAAGCTGATTGGATTGCATGCTTGTGTAAATTAATTGTGCCTCTATGTTTAATGTTCTTGATTGCTCATTACCCCTTTCATGCATATACATATATTGTAATCTTATTTTACAGAGATTCCATCGCGATATCCCCCTTGAGTTGAGCATGGATGACGAGTCTACACTCCAGGGACACCGATATCAGTTGTGATAAGGTACACTAAACATGCATCACATGTTTTGTGTCTAGTGTTTGCTCCAATGTGTGTTTGTTTGATTACTGAGTAAGTGGACTTGTGTGCTAGAGAGTTGTTGAGATCTCTCTCTATTTATGTGTTAGGGAGATGTGGGATTCTCCCTATTTGTATGATAGAAAGATGTTGGATTCTTTCTGAGTTTTGTGCACAAGAGATGCTGGATTCTCTTGTTCTTAGGTATTCGAGGGCTGCTGGATTCCCTTGGATTTAGGGTTTGAGAAATGCCGGATTTTCCCAAACTAGATTGTCTAAGAGATGTGGAATTTATCAGACTTAGGTTAAGAGACGGGGTTCTCTCGATGCTGTGTTTGGGAGACGGGGTTCTCTCAATTCTGTACCTGAGAGACGGGGTTCTCTCCCTTGTGTGCTGAGAAACGGGGTTTTCTCTTTTGTGTGCCGAGAGACGGGTGCTCTCACTTGCTTGTTGAGAGATGGGAGTCTCTCTTGTTTGTTACCGTTGCGTGGTGGGTGGCCTGACTTCAGCCATTAAGCGATGAGAATGCGACGGTGTCGAGCTTGGAGTGCCGTGACCTATGGGTGATTGAATGAAGTGTTCAGACAGATCTCTGTGGCTACCAAACCCTGAAGGGAGATGATGCCATCAAAGGGGTAAAACTTCACAGCCAGGGCTATGACTATACGATTTTTGGAAGATTGTTTGAAGTAGTCCAGATCGAAGCTCTTCGACTCAGCAGTAGGACCTGAGGACAGGTCCTTTTGAAGGAGGGAAGTTTGTAACATCCCGTTCGTCCTATAAATAAGGTACGTCACTTTTAAACCTTTTTATGTGTGTAATTATGTGATTTTGTGCTTTGCACGGCCCTATTTTGAACTCTTTAAGAGTTTAGGGGCTTGTTTACAATTTTCTCTTTTTAGGGGTTTTTCGGTCATTCCTCGTTCGATCGAGATTTTGACCTCTTTGACCCCTTTAACGCGTTTAGGGCAGCGAAACGAGTCCGTAGACTCTGAGTTTGCCCAATTCTGACGTCGTTAGCCCTTTCTACCGATCGGTTCTTCGCGCGAGGTCCGGGTTAAATATCTATCTTCATCGTTTTGCATGCCAAAAACTCCAGCTTCAGCTCTCTCTCCCTCCTCCAGCGATTCAAACACTGTTCACACACACTCGAAGGTGTATTTTCACACACAATCCAAACTTGCTCGTTTCTCGACGGATTTCGATGAACCAATAGTGCTTTTCGACGAGCTCGACGACGCGGTCTCAACCGTACCAAGATCATGGCCCGACGACAACCGGAGGCGGCCCTTTTTGCCGATTTCAGACGCGACGAAAGAGGAGTGGCGGAGCCGTCACTTCGCCGGCGTCCCGCGGCGGCTTCCGGCCACTCTCCGGCGACACGCGCCACCAACCCAGGTAAAGGAGCTCCCGGCGTAATTTTCTGGACAGACGGCGCCGCCATCGGGGTGGCCAGGAGGCCGCACGCGCCGCCTGAAGCTCGCGGCGGCGGTTACTGTAGCGGCGTGTTTCGCCGCTTTCCGGCGACTTTTTCGAACGGGGTTTGGTGGTTTCCGGACGTTTTCGACCTCCTGAACCCATTTCCGGCATCAGATTGGGACGAATCGAGGCGTAGGTGGCGGTTCCGGGAGTGGCGCACCGGCGGACGTTTGGCGGCGGATTTGGCCCTCTTCCGGTGGGCTTTTGGGGGTGGTTCCTTCACGGAAGTTGCTCAGAATATTGGAACGTAGCGGATAGCGTTGGCCCCGACTTGAGAACCGACCGGCGGCGGCGAACCGGTGGCGGACCGGTCTGGACCGGTCCGATTTTTCCAGCGACTTTTTTCGGGTTTTGGCTAGGGGCTTTCGAAGGGCTCGTTACGGGCTTTCCAACGGTATGTCCGGATTTTTTTTTCGTTTAGCGGTTTGTATTTAATTTCAGTTTTCGTTCTAGGGTTTTGGTTCGGTTTTTCTTTAACGAAGTCCTGTGTGTTTGGTATTTTCTGAAATTTGTTGAGGGCTTTTGTCGAGCAGGCCGAGGCGTACGTTTCTGTCCTTCCGGGGAATTTTCCGACCACCGGAGGTGGTGGTCCGGCGGCTGCACGTGCCGGTTCGGCCGGCTACGGTGGCGGCATCCCGGTGACTTTCGGTCAGCGGGTTCCTTTCATTGTGGTGAGTCCAACGCCACTTTCCGTTCATCAATTGGATATCTGGTTGATTTTATATGAATTTTTGAAGTTGTTGTATTTGCTTTCGTTAATTGTTTTAATTGTAATTTCGGCCTTGTATGAACTATGAAATGGAAATTGTGAATTGTATGATATATGAAAATATATTGTGTTGTATGAAAGCTTAATTCGTGATTTAGTGAATTTAATTGCCTCGTTATTTGCCTACTTATTTGAGAATAATTCTTGTTTAAGGGGTGTTAGTGTAATTTTAGAAAACTAATTGATTATGAATTTTATGAAATGTAAGAAATGAATTATGATAGGCTAAGTTATATTTAATTTGAATAAATTGATCAAGTATGCTAATTGTTAGAATATCGTGAGAATTGTCAATTTATAATTTATATATATTGTTATGTAATTCATGTTTAATTTCGTGAGACTTTGTGCATAGTATGATTTGAATTCTTTATATCTTAATTTATTCTATGTAATTAATGTTAGGAATTTTATAAGCTATGCATCTTTTGATATGTATTATGAATTGTAATATGCTCTGAATGACTTGATTGAATAAATATGGATTATATGTTGCATCATTTGTATTCGTGAGCATGGTCGTGCGTCTGTTTGGTTGCTTCTGGAGTCTTAGTCTGTGTTGTGTGTTCAGTTGTTCAGGGGTTATCCAGGGAGTGTCTGTCAGCTGTCTGGGTTTCAGTGGGACTTCTTGGCCATTATTTCCGTGCTCGTCGGTGTACGGTGAGGTTTTCTTTCTTTTAGTTAAAGCGACCTAAAACCCTACGTGTATTTTGAAGCCCGCATGTGAACTATATATATATATATATAGATATGTGTTCGGATATGTATTTTGTGGGAATTGGTCCCTTTTGTTATGAAAGAATTGGAAAATGTTTTGTATATGTATATAAGCTATTTTACGTTTGTTTGGAAAAGCTTCGACAAGTGTGAGTGTGCGTGAATGTGTGTGTGAGTTTAAGCAGGGCATGATTTGCGGATAAGCTTCATATGGTAAGTGTGATATGTGTAAGTGTGTGTGTATCTGTGTGATAGGCCCCGGAGATTGTGGGTAAGGGAGACCCGGGACGACCATTGGGGTCGCCGGTTACGACCCCTGTGCACTTCTCCACCAACGGGAGACTTAGTTCTCCTATGCCGATGGAGCGCATTTTGGCTGGCCGTCGAAGGAACCGGGCGGGATCCTCCGGTTCACATATTTCGTTCTGTGGAGGGTTGAGAGGGGCACCTCTCTTCCCCAACGGTGTGGCGGTGGGATTGTTTATTGGATTTGCTTCTGTTTATGCTTTGAGCAAGTGTGAGTTAAGCGTGAACTCTCCGAGTTAGTTTGATTTCGATTCTGAACTTGGTTTGTGAAACGGGAATGGATTAATAATTAATAAAATTGGTTGATTTTGGCCTTTGGGCCTTAAACTCTTTTATATATTTACTATCACGGGAAAATGTTTTAGATTGCAAAAACCGTGCCCCGGTTCATGAACTTTTTAATTTGTTATATGTTCTGCTCGTATGTATATGTATGGGTGCGTGTGTTAGCCCCCTCACCAGTCGTTAGGACTGACCCCTCCTCGTTGTTCTTTTTCCCCCTTCTTTTGTTTGAGTTGCAGGTTTGCTTTGGGAGCTCGTTGGTGCTAGGCGGTTGAGTCGAGTCTTTCGTTTTGTTCGGGTTGAGTCGGTCTTTGGATTTGTATAGGTTTTGCATTCGTTTGAATTTGATTTAATTTGTTTAATGTATAAGTTTAATTTATTCGCTTTGTTATGCCACTATGAAAAGATTTATGTTTAAGTTTTGAATATATGAATTTTCGGGACAGGTTAGGACAGGGCTTCGATTAGTTGAACCCGTTTTGATTGTATGCATTCGGGACAGGTTAGGACAGGTGAGTGGAACTAGTTGAACCCGTTTAGTTGATGTTTATTTATTTTCTGGATTGTATGAATTCGGTTCGTTGCATGAAGTTTTTGAAAGTTCATATTTTGAAATGCTTCTGCATTCTGCTTTTGTTTTCTCTTGCGTACTCTGTACAGGGTCTAGACCGCTTAGCTTTAGGTTGGATTTTGGTTTGTCACCCGTTCGCTGTGACTTGGTGCGTGTGCGGATTTCCCATTTCGTACACGTGTCGGGTCATAGTACGGGGGTGTGGCGCCCCACCGCTCGGGGTGTTACTGGCACCATCCCCGGCATCATCCCTGGCTGCATGTAGGCGTATCCCGGAGGCGGCATAGCCATGGAGTATGCGGCGGGAACAAGCATTGCAGACGGGACGGCGGGTCCAGAACCTCCAGCTTCATTTACACCAATGGGGAGAGATCCCACCAAAGCTGCTTTGCCCTTGTCTCCCATGGCGGCAAGGATGCCTCCACCGGTGGCCAGAGTATCGTTCACTCCGGAATTGGGGACGTTGACATTGACGTTGTGTGCCCCATCCTCTGGGTTTTCCTCGTTGACGGGAGGAAGACCTCCCCTAGTCTCCAAGGCTCCGGACCTGGTTGCAGTCACCATGGTATGATTTGCAAGTGTTAAACTCAACTAACTTGAGAAAAGGAAGAACAGATGAAGACGAAGAAGATGATGGTTTCCCACAGACGGCGCCAAAAATGATGGTGCAGAAACTTGGAGGGTCGTTTAAACACCAAACACGCGGGTCCAGAACCTCCAGCTTCATTTCCACCAATGGGGAGAGATCCCACCAAAGCTGCTTTGCCCTTGTCTCCCATGGCGGCAAGGATGCCTCCACCGGTGGCCGGAGTATCGTTCACTCCGGAATTTGGGACGTTGACATTGACGTTTTGTGCCCCATCCTCTGGGTTTTCCTCGTTGACGGGAGGAAGACCTCCCCTAGTCTCCAAGGCTCCGGACCTAGTTGCAGTCACCATGGTATGATTTGCAAGTGTTAAACTCAACTAGCTTGAGAAAAGGAAGAACAGATGAAGACGAAGAAGATGATGGTTTCCCACAGACGACGCCAAAAATGATGGTGCAGAAACTTGAAGGGTTGTTTAAACACCAAACACTTTAAGGTTTGTTTGGGAGGAAGACCATCACAGGCGTTTGTACCTCAGGAACTGGGTTTCCCAAAGAGCATGGGTTCTTCCAACTAGGATAACACCAGGGGAGAAAATGCAGTAAGGGTGCAAAGATGGTGAAAAATGCAGAGCTTGGGGAAGAAGGAAGAATGGAGGAGAGACTCCCAGTTCAGGTGCAGGTGATTTTGTGAAGAAGATGACTTGGGGAGTGTGTGTGTAAAACTTCCTTATTTATACGTTGAGGGTAAGGGTATTTTGGGTAAATTGACCGTGTGGTCCCAAACTCGCGTTGCCCTAGACACGTGGCGTCATGTGATGGCGTCAAAGTGATGGCCCTGCAGGCTGGTAGAGTCAGGTACGAGGTGCGCACCAACATTGTGTCAGAGGTTGTTGGCGAGCGGATAGCGTGGGGATATTTTAGCTATGCTTCTCGTTCCTTTGAAAGTGCCCTCGAGAAGGGCACTCTACCGCGGTGGGGTTGACCCTCGGGGAGAATAGTACTCTTTGGCGTTGAGCCCGAGCATTGGGTACGCTCGAGAGAGGTTCCCCTGGCGGAGAACCATGAGCGCTAGGGGCCCGAGCGTGGAGCGTGTGTGAACCCGAGTGCAATGACAGTGGGGATCCTTAGCGTGGAAGAGAAGGAGTCCGGATCTGAAGCGTTCCTTGGGACCGAAATGCAAGCGTCCGAGGGGATTGGTGGACGAATCCCACGCTCGTGACTTGGGCCGTGGTGTGCAAATCCGGATCAGATAAGTGATGAGGGAATGGGTCGGATCAGTTCCACGGGCCCATTACCACGAGCGTTAGAACTCTGAGTTTTTCAGATCACGACACGTGTGCGGTGCTGATCTGAGCGTGATTTGGCCTCATCAATTAGAAAATGTTATGATTTATGTGTAAAGATACGAGAACTAAAAAAAAGTATAATAATTTTAAAAATTTATTGTGTGAATTGATTATTGAGAATATTTGTACATTTTACCAGCTATTATTTGTATATTTATTTTTTTTACAAAATATAGCAACAAATATTTAGAAAAAAATATATATATAGCAACAGACAACCGTCTTCATGCATAGCGACACGTATGCAGCGTAAGGCCAGGCCACGTTCGAGATCCATGCACCTCCACTACAGAACGTGCCACCTCGCCAATTCTCTCCCATTATTTTCACCCAGAAAATGCCACACTGTTAACCGTACTATTCATGTGTGTTTCTTGATGAAATGTTGAAGTGAAATCCCTAAAAAAGTCGACAGATATTAACAAATTACAGTCGTCTTCGAGGAAGCACGATGGCAGGCAACGATCAGGACTGGAGGAAGAACGCAGACACGCACAAAATGTCGGCGGAGGAGGTGAAGAAGCTCGGCTTGGAGGGGTCTAGGCGGCCGCCGGGCCACGGCGGCGGCGAGATCCTCCACCAGCGGCGGGGCTTGCCCTACAGCCTTACTACCATAACCCTTGTCGGCTCCGCCATTGTCGGCGCTATGTGGTACTTCACCTTGTACGCCAAGAAAAAGCCTGAGGCGAGCGCCGGCGACGTCGCCAAAGTTACCGTCGGCGCGGCTGAGCCGGAGGAGACACGGCCCAGGAAATAGTGGAGATTGAATGATCGTGATGTGATTTGTTGTAATTGGTGTTATGTTTTGTTCTTCAAATTGTAATGTCGTGACAACCTTGGTACTTAATCTCGCATATGGTAGGAAGATGTGGTTCTGGATTGTTATGCTCAATGCTTCTGAATTCTAAGTTGGCTGCGTTTTGACTTCACTTTATGTTTGTTCATTTTTAATTTTATATCAAGATTCTTATGAGATATGTGGCGATCAAATCTTTAAATCTTTAAGCTAACTCTCCGTACTATATACATTGTTTTCATATGACGGCAGAACTGCAGAAGATCTTGCAGTTTTATGGTTTTTTAAAAGTTTAAGGGAAGTTTGTGTAATTATGTCTAAACAATAGGGGAAGTTGGTGTAATTACATCTAATGGGAAGTTTGTGTAATATCATCTTAATACAAAGGCCTTTGGCCAAATGAGATTGGAAATTAGGACTTGAGGAAAGAATGAAGTACTGCATTAACAAGTAAACCATAACAGAGATCAGCCGCAGCTTCAAGTATATATTCAACAGAATTCATCTCAACAAAGAAGAGAAGACAACTTTCGAGCAATTTACAAGCTCAAAAATGTCCCTGCTACAAAGACAAATCCAAACAAAAAGAAGATACAAATATAACCTACTACAATTAACTAATATCATAAATCCCTCCTTCAAGAAAATTTCTGCATTGATCAATCAATCTTGACGGAAGAATAAATCAGCCTCGTGAAGATGAGGCACGCATAAAATCCGATGGTGCCCGTCAGTGCGAAGAAGGCATATGAAGCAATGAACATGTATCCGAAGTAGAATGCTCCTGAAACGGGCTTCGTGATATCGAGCTTAGTGAAGAAGTAAAATGTGGCATAGAGGAAAAGGTACAGGGCAGAGGATCCGGAAGTCAGATAAGACCTCCACCACCAGTTATAATCCTCACTGCACAACTGGAAATAGCAGAGCACAATTGTAATCTCAGCGCAGGTGACGAGGAGGATCATGAAAACAATGAAGAGGAACCCGAATATGTAGTAGAACTGATTCAACCAGATTGATGTCAGAATGAAGAAGAGCTCAATGAAAACAGCTCCGAAAGGGAGAATGCCACCAATCAAGATTGAGAAAATGGGATTCATGTACCAAGGCTGTTGTGGGATTTGCCTAGGGATTTTGTTCGTCTTAACCGGACTCTCCACTGCTGGTTTCTTAAAGCCGACATAACTGCCCACGAAAACTAGTGGGACCGAGATTCCAAACCATAAGAAGACCAAGGCAAACATTGTTCCAAAAGGGACAGCCCCTGAAGATTTTTGTCCCCATATGAGAGCATTTAGGACAAAGAAAATGGCAAAAACTGCACCTGGGAATAAAAAGGCTGTTCGAAGGGCGATTTTCTTCCATTCTGTGCCTTTGAACATTTTGTAAAGACGGGTGGCGGAATAACCAGCAAAAATCCCCATGAAAACCCAGAGAAATAACATGGCTGTCATGAGTCCTCCTCTATTTGAAGGAGAGAGGAAACCAAGAACAGCAAATGCCATGGTGACTAGCATCATTCCTAGAAATTGTACCCCGGTTCCAACATAAACACAAAGGAGGTCAGAGTTGCAAGGGGGCCTGAATACATCTGCATGGACTAACTTCCAGCCCGTTTCTTCTTGGGCTTCTTCTTGGGTTTCGAGCTCATTGTACTTTGAAATATCTCGATAAAGGGTCCTCAACATAATCATGGCGACCATCCCAGAGAGGAAGAGGACAATCATCAACGAATTTACTATGGAGAACCAGTGGATTTGGTCATCAGTCATTAGAAGATAAGTGTCCCATCTTGATGCCCACTTCACCTCACTCTCCTACATATATTGTAACGAAAATGATTACATTGGATTAAAGAGGAAACAGAAATTTTGATAAGTATGTTGTTGAGACAAATACCTGGAATGAAACATCGTAAGTGAAAATGACTTCTTGCTTATCTTCAACTTCTTGAGGAGAGTTTGAATTGGTGACTGTTCGCTTTGCATGGGGATCACATGTGGACAGACGAGTGTTCTCGTTCCATTGTCCATCATATTCATGGTTCACACTGAAGCATTGAGATATAAACCCAATGAGCTTTTGTTTGCAATTTTGAATTAAATGGTAGGTAAAAATAAATTTTATTCATCTGAAATAAATATTCATTTAAGAAACTACCTAAATGGAGTGACCTCAAAACCTACAATCCTTGCCGAATCAGTCAGCTCGTCCCTGTGAAACTTGACTGTGAAGCTCAAGTGGTTGTGTAGAAAGTACTTTTCATCCTTGGTCTGAATAAAATAAAAGTTTCTTGGTTACAAGAGAAAATCTTGCAAATAAATTGCTACAACTTTTTAGGGCCATAATCACTTACACCAGCATATTGACCTTTCAGCCCAACATGATAACCAAGCTGGTAGATGGGAGGGCCTTCTTGTTCTGTTCTTGGAATGGGAACAACCAAAGGGAGATTATCCAGAATCCTGCAACACAAATAACAAGATTATTGAGCACAAAATACTTAAAATTAAACACCCTTTGAAATATATATATATATAGGTAAGAAGATGAACTTTTTAAGCTTACATATTAACACGATATTCATCGTCGATCTTTTCTTTGAATTCCTTTGCCACTTTAGCATCTAGGGTAACTCGGCAAAGAATATTGCACATTTGTGGTTCCCTCATCCTAAACTGTATCATAACCATTCAATAAAAAAATTTAACATTCAAGGAACAGTTTAAAGGATGCTAAATGATGGAAAACATTATACAGACCACATAGGGTGAGTTCTCAATTCGATCACCACGAAGTACTTCGCCAAGATTCTCTCTGCTGTCGACTATGGTCTTTGGGCGACAGAATGGAAGAGAGTAGTATGAGTAAGGAAGCTGAGTCTTAATAGAAGTCAGCTTGTTAACTTTCACATTCAGTATATCTCCCTGCACATAATTCGAGAATCAAGGAGAAGAATAATCATAAGATAAGAGATACAAAATCTATTGGCAATCAATAAATTTTTGATATAAGAGAGAAACAACAAAAAGCAAGCCAAGAGTCAACACCAACAATCCTAATCTAACAAAGCCAGCTAATGTATGAAGGCAGAATCTCTGCTCCTGACTTTCCATTTTTCCGTGTATTAGTTCAATGCAGGCTATGCAGCTTCAAGTGCCATCAGGTACAGATTGAACAACATACCCATAAAGAGAAAATTTTGTAATAGGTTTAACATGACAGTAATCCTAACCTATAAATGTTTTCAAATTAGACAAGAATAATAGAATATAATTGCCTACTACAGTAACATTCTGCAAAATCATACGAACTGCATCTCAAACTAAGCTCGAAAATGGCAGAGCTAATCATTTGAAGAACTCCAAGAGAAAAATGTGGGTGTCTGAACAGCATAGATTGTCCCTCTCAAAAGATAAAATTTTCTCAATGAAGGACCAAAACCAACATAGTCATACGAAGTATCACTATCTCCAATTACACAGTTTTCTGACCCAAATTTCTGTTAAGGAAGATCAGATCTTGGAACAGAACCCAGATCAAGAAAATCATCTACAAAAATATCCATATTTGACAACAGGTCACAGGCATACTAATTTACAGCAAACCCAAATCCGAAAGAAGCAAAATGAGAAAAAATAACACCAAAAAAACTTGTATTTGCGGAAAAGATCGAACCTTTTGGAAATCTTCGGGGGCAACACCGGGCAGATAGAAGCTGAGTGCATTCTGAGAAAAGAGCAAAATGCAGATGGTAGTGAAGAAGAAAACTGTGCGAATTGCATGAGATCCAAGAGCAGCTCTTCCCATGACGGGATCAACAGAAGAAACGCTATGCTTCCAGATCCAGCGAGAGAGAGAGAGAGAGAGAGATGGGAGGGAAGAGAGATGTGTGATGGTTCTTGGGTGTGTGTATATTAAGCTTGTCGGTTGCTTTGGGCAGTTCCCCACGAGACAATTAGTGCCAAAAGTGAATATTTAATGAAACATTATATTTGTAATGTGATATTATTGTATTATAATTACACAAATTTTGACTTCTTTATGAAATTTGCTTTTTTTTTTTTTTTTTTTTTAAATGGAAATCTAGAAGAGTAACATGCAATAATTCTATTTTTAATTTGCTCGAGACATGGTACCAATCTTCTATTTTATTTTGGTGTTTTATCTCATATTTCACCGATGTAGGATTTTATCAGATTTTTTAACAAAGAAAATTATGTTATTATTAATAAAAGGGAAAAAAATCTTTATTACTGCACAATTCTAATTCGGATCCAATTCGATTAATTTATACGGTGAATATTGAATATCCAAAAAACGATTAATCACATAATAAATATGATTTGTTTACTTGTATAATTAGTTATATTTAATCGAATGGAATCTGAATTATATTTTTTAGGCGTCTAGATCTAGCATGTTGATTTCGTGTCTACTTTCAAATCTTGGAAGCAACTTGTTTGCACCGATCTTATGTCACTTTCATGGTACTTAAGTCTACTCGATTATTATTTGTATATGGTCCCTTGCAAGTTGCAATGGTGAGAAACTTTCGGTCCATTAAGAAAATGAAAATTGTACAGAGATAGTAGTAAAATCTCTTTAAACTAGTTACAAACTTGTGCCAAGGTACGGGTCAAATTTTTGTAAAAATATAATAAAAATTTAATTAAAATATATTATTAAGATAATAGCTATGATCAAAATTTTATTTAAAATTTTATTAATATAAAAAACATTATTTAAAATATTTAAACAACATGTAAAAATATTAATTTGTAAAAGGAATACTACTAAAATTAAATAGTAAAATTAATTATTGTAAATTATATATATAGATAAAAAATAAAATTTATATTTAAAATCAAAAGTATATTTATTTTGTGAGACAAAGATCAATTAATATTGTTTATATTATTTCAATTGTACTTAAATTCTTTTGGATAAAGGGTTTTTTTTTTTTAACTCACAAACACCCAAGTGGGGTTCGAAACCGAGACCTTGCCCTGAAGAATGAACTCATTAACCACTTAATGAACTCCTGCTGGTTTCTTTTGGATAAAGGTGATTTGTTGTATGTATATTTTAAATTTAAACTTTTCTAAGTAACAGAATTTAAATAATATTAAAAATCTTTAATTCTTTTGGATAATAGTGATTTGTTATATAAAAGAGATTTGAGTATTTTAAATTTAAACTTTTTTAACTAACAGAATTTAAAAAATATTAAAAACCCTTAATTCCTTTGGATAAAAGTGATTTATTATAAAAAAAAAAAGAATTTGCGTATTTTCTAAGTAGCAGAATTTCAAAAATATTAAAAACCCTTAATTCTTTTGGATAAAAGTGATTTGTTATAGAAAACAAAATTTGCTGTAATTTAAATTTAAATTTAAATTTTATAAGTAACAGAATTTAAAAAATATTAAAAATCCTGGATAAAAGTAATTTGTTATAGAGAACTTTTCTAAGTAACAAAATTTAAAAAACATTAAATATAAAATATATTGAAGTAATTAAATTTTTTTGAGATTATCCATTTGTGGATACTTAGCTTAAAAAAGAAATAATCATTGCATTGATTAAAAAAAGAATTTATATATGGATCTGAAAAGAGGTAAGAAAATAATTTTTGTATTAGAATCTAAAAAACACCGATTAGAATAAGAAGGAAAACATATATGATTAGAATAAAACTTACCAACACAGAGATATATTTGTATAAATTGAGTGATTTGAATTTGAAATGGTAAGTACAATATCCATTCAAATTTACCTTAAAGAAAAATGATCGACGTGAAAAAAAAGTTCTTATATGGATATGAAAAACAACTTACCTAAAAATAATCCTGCATGAAAAAGAAATTTTACATATAGCTATGAAAAGAGCTCCGAAAATAAATTTTCAATTAGTACCAGAAAAAGAAATTTTATATATAGATATGAAAAGAGCTCCGAAAATAATTTTTCAATTAGTACTGATATGGCATAACAGTACAATGCCACGCGGCCGCCCCAAGTGGTGCCGCGTGGACTCCGCGCCAGCCTGGACAGACCAGAGACGGCCTTTCGAACAGATCATCAGATCGGCACCAGGCCCTCGGATCATCAGATCTGCACAAGGACATTAGATCGATCTACGCACCACCTGATCATCAGATCATCGGATCGATCTCAATAAGCCAGGTCATCAGATCGATCTGCTCCCCTCCAGTGGGAAACCCAGTTATGGATCCCGGAAGGCAATATCGATCTACAGATCGATTACATACGTCACCGGACACCCGGATACTGTAAAGCACTCCTGTCGGGACACGTGTGCCCTTCTCATTCCCTGAAACAGGCGTACTACGGCTCATTAATGACCGTCAGTCCCTGCTTTTACCCAAAGGGGAAAGAAGGTACAAACGACCCGCCTCAAGCCAGTTCCATCGTCCGACATCCAGATCGACGACTGGCAACGCCATTAATGCACACCTACAGTACACGCATTACTGCGTTATTTGGCCATGGCTATAAATACTCGCCCCCTGAACAGTAGTTGGTAAGCCTTTAATTCGCATTCAATTGCATTTATTCTCTCTCTAAAGAGCCCCATTACTGACTTGAGCGTCGGAGTGCCAACCTTGGGTAAAACCCCGAGTCCCCCAAGTTGGTTTCGAGCTCACGTTTGTTAGTGCTTTCAGGTCGATAAAGAACCCACTCAAACAAATTCTTGACTGATTGACCCATATCTGACAGTCAGATCGACACGTCGGATTGACCAGATTTGAGTCAGATCAGTTTGGCGCCGTCTGTGGGAAACCTTTGCTTTCAAATCGACCTAGATAAAAGCCCTCTCATCTTCCTTTCAAAAACGATGGTTAACACAAGGAACACCAACCGGGACGAGGACCTGGAGGAGGTTGCCAAAGGCAGGCATGACTACAACGCGCCGCTTGGCAACACCTCCGTTGTCCTACCGGACGGCCCCAGCACCAATATTCCCCAACCTCCACTGGAGATCACTCCTAGGTACACCGTCACCCAGGCGGACCTGGAAGCCTTCCTCGACCAATGGCGGGTCGAGGTCGAACGCGCCCAAACGGAGGGTCGCGAACCCAGGCGCCCGGAGCTACCAAGGGCCAGCCCAGCTACCACCATACCGAGCCCCGTGGTGGGCAATTCGCTGGCCCCCACTGTCCAAGCATACGGGAACCTAGTTCCCTATGTATTTCAACCGCTCGACGGGCGACCCGCTCAGATCATTTGGGGCCCTAGTCCCCAGGTGGGGACGGGGCAGATCCAAGGAATCGCTCCGCCACCTCCCCCTCCCGCAGCAGACAAAGAAGTCCCTCGAGAAGACCACGGGGACTCCGACCACCCCAGCCGCAACAACCGCGGCAAGCGCGTGGTCGACGAGGACGATGACGAATTCGACGACCTCAGAGATCGAATTCCCCCCCGAACGGCTAGGGAGGAGGCCGCCAGAATCGCCGCGGCTCGCGCGGGGAGAGAACAAGACTACTGTGAGGACCCACCCCGAAAAAGGGTCCAAGACCGCCTGGGTGACCGTGGCTCCCACGTCACCCAGAGGCAGGTCGACCTTCGAGAAGGGCTGAACCGACGCCCTCTCCGTTACCGCAGCGACAGGGAAGAAGCTTCCCCTTTCTGCGAGGACATTCTCCGCACGACCTGTGACGGAGATCGAATTCCGACCGGCCTGCCCATGTACAACGGGACCACAGACCCCGAAAAACATGTAACGGCCTTCGAAAACCGGATGTTTCTACACTCCCATCCCCAACAGATCTGGGCTAAGCTTTTCGTCACTACGCTGACCGGCCCCGCTCAAGATTGGTTCATCCGCCTGCCGCCACGGTGCATAATGTCCTACAACCGATTTGTAGATCGGTTCACGGCGCACTTCTCCTCGATGACGGGAGAAAAACTTCCCCCTTCCTATCTCAACAGCATCTATCAGAGGGAAGGTGAGTCCCTGCGAGATTTCATGACTCGCTTTTCGAGGGAAGTTGTCCGGGTCGAAAACCCGACGATGGACACCCTGCTTTCTGTGGTCCATCGAGCTCTCCGCAACCGCCTATGGGCGGATGAAATCGTCAGAGCCGGGCCGCGCAACCTGACGGAGATCCAGGATATCGCCCACGGCTTCATGCGCGTTGAGGAGATCGCCCTCGCGCACGGACCTCCTCCTCGATCTGAGAGGCAGGTCATTGGGTCCAGCTCGCCCCAACACCGGAAAGGGATCGAGCAAAAAAAGATCAAGGGGAAAGTCGACCAACCGACCCAAGTCGACCGACGAAACTACGTCCCCTTGACCAAGTCCTTAGACCAGATTTACGTGGTCATGGACCAGAGCCTTTTGAAGAGACCAAAGCCCATCCGGGAGGGCCCAAAGGCTCAGGCATCCGGGAAGTACTGTGGCTACCATCAGCAATGGGGCCACACGACCGCGGAATGTAACGCCCTCCGAGATGAGATCGAAAGACTCATCCAAGGGGGGCACCTGAAGGATTTTGTTCGACGCATCGACCACTACTCTGAAAAGGCGGGGAGGTCGATCGACCGCGACAGGTCCAGATCTCGAACTCCCCCAAAACGATCTGGGAAGCAGCCGCTGGAGAAGGCAGAAGACAATCCCCCCACTCACGGCAAGATCTACATGATAGCCGGGGGGCACGAGGGCGGCGATTCAAATGCAGCTCGGAAAAGGAATATCAGGCGAGCAGCTCGAGAGTACAACGGTCCTCACGAAGAAGTCTTCCAGATCGATAGTGGTAGAGAGTGGGAAAGGCAGGAGGTTAGCTTTAGTGAGAGTGATAGCCGCCCTGGCCCCCATCGGGAAGGCGATGCGCCTAGCTGTCCGATGGTGGTGACCTTAGGCGTGGCTAACTATGATGTAACCAAATGCCTAGTTGATAATGGAAGTAGCTCGAACATTATCCCTTACTCGACTCTTGTAAAAATGAAGCTGCACAACCTAAAGCTCGATCCGATCCGAACACCGCTTTCCGGGTTCGGCGGATCGGAAGTCATACCGTTAGGGCGCATTCGACTTCTCACCTCGATGGGAACATCCCCCAAGAGGGTGACCCAGGAGGTCGAGTACGTCGTCGTCAATATGCCCCTAGCGTATAACATGATCTTCGGCCGACCTGGCCTTATTCAGTTCAAAGCAATCATCTCAACGTACCATCAAAAGCTGAAAATGCCCACCCCGAGCGGGGTCGGAGAGGTGACTTGCGACATCATGGACAGTTGGGCTTGTTACGCCATCGTCCTGAAAAAGCCATCCGGGAAACAGGTGGAGCCAGAGCTCGACCTCCAGACCTATGCCGATGGGGAGATCGAGCTTCCTACCAAGGAGTGCGAGGCGGAGAGATCCCCCGCAGCTCGGAAAAGAAAGGCCAGCGAGCGGCTTGAGCCCTCCGAAGAACTGAAAGAAATTGCCCTAGTCCCCGGAAACAGCAATAAGACCACCAAGATCGGGACGAACATGCATCCTCAACACGAGGTCATGATGATAGAATTCTTGAGGGACAACTCTGACATCTTCGCTTGGGCTGCCAAAGATCTGATTGGAGTCGACCCGAAGGTGATCTGCCACCGGCTCGGGATCGATCCGTCGATCAAACCCATTAAACAAAAGCTAAGACCTCAAAGTCGGGCGCGGAATGATATAATCGAGGCCGAGGTCAATAAACTCCTCGATGCAGGATACGTCACTCCAGCTCAATACGTTGACTGGTTGTGCAACGTAGTCCTCGTGCAAAAAACAGGCGGGAAATGGAGAATGTGCAACGATTTCACCGATCTCAACAAAGCATGCCCGAAAGACCCGTATCCGCTGCCCCGAATCGATCAGCTCGTCGACTCGACAGCTGGGTGCGAGATGCTCAGTATGATGGATGCATTTCAAGGCTACTACCAGATCTCTATGGCTCCCGAGGATCAAAAGCACACGGCCTTCATTGTAGTAAAGGGAATATACTGCTTCAGGGTCATGCCCTTCGGGCTAAAGAATGCGGGAGCTACGTACCAAAGATTGGTCAACCTGATGTTCAAAGATGAGATCGGAAAGACCATGGAGGTCTACGTTGACGACATGATCGTGAAAAGTCGTTGGGCGTACCATCATCTAGATCATCTGCGCAGATCGTTTGAGATCTTAAGGCAATACGGTATGAAGCTCAACCCCGACAAATGCACGTTCGGGGTCGAAGGAGGAAAGTTTCTGGGATACATGGTGAGCCAACGAGGCATCGAGGCGAATCCCACGAAGATCAAAGCAATCCAGGTCATCCCTCGACCTCGATGCATCAACCAGGTACAGTCGCTGGTGGGTCGCATAATCTCACTCAACCGGTTCATATCACGGTCATCCGAACGAAACCTCCCATTCTTCAAGGTTTTAAGGAATCTCAAGAAATTCGAGTGGAACGAAGAATGTGACCGAGCGTTGGATCAACTGAAAGAATATCTGGCCTCCCCGCCATTGCTGGCGAAGCCGAATGAAGGGGAGACCTTGTACCTCTATCTGTCCCTCTCTAATGAAACCTTCAGCTCAGTCTTGGTCGCCATTAGAGATCGAAAACACTTACCGATCTACTACCTGAGCAAGATCCTACACGGCGCGGAGCGAAATTATCTTGAGATCGAGAAGTTCGTATTCGCTCTGACGCACGCGGCTCGGAAGCTACGTCCGTATTTCCAAGCTCATCCCATAATCGTCCTAACGGATCAACCCCTTAAGCAGGTCTTATCCAAGCCCGACGTGTCGGGTCGAATGATGAAATGGGCGGTCGAGTTGAGTCAGCATGACATCACCTACCAACCCCGAGCCGCCCAACAAGCTCAAGTTCTGGCTGACTTTCTAGTCGAAAAGAACACCAGCTCGACGGAAATCGTCCGTGCCACGCCAAGTTGGACCATGTACACGGACGGTTCATCGACCTCCCAAGGAGGGGGGGTGGGCATATCCCTTATAAACTCAGACGGACTACAGCTCGATTTCGCCATTAAGCTCGATTTTAAAGCAACAAACAACGAAGCTGAGTACGAAGCACTAGTAGCAGGACTAAAGTACGCCACAGAGAACCAGATCGACAGGTTAGCCGTTGTAACAGACTCCCAGCTCGTCGCGGGCCAAGTCAACGGCACGTACGAGGCTCGGGAAGAGTCCATGGCAGCGTATCTCAAAATGGTGAAAGGGCTGGCCTCTAAGCTGAAAGAGTTCAAAATCGAGCAGGTCCCTCGCGAAGAGAACGGTCGAGCTGATGCCCTATCGAAGTTGGCCAACGGATTCCAGGGAACAAAGGATGCGACCATCTCGTTCATGGTCTCGGGGGGCCGGGCGATCGATGAAGGAAAGGTCGAGGTCGCGACCATCGATCCGCCGGAACCTTGCTGGATGGACGATATAATCGCTTATCTTAAGGACGGGGTTTTGCCCCAAAATCGAACTGAGGCCAGGAGAATAAAATATCGATCTCTGCTCTATATGCTGGATCGGGAGGGCAGGTTGTTTAAAAAATCCTTCACAGGTCCCCCTCTAAGGTGCCTGCGACCTAGCCAAGCCCGAGATATCCTAGAAGAAGTCCATGAGGGATGCTGCGGAAACCATTCCGGAGGTCGAGCTCTAGCTCGAAAAATCTTAAGGAGTGGATATTTTTGGCCGACTATGGTGTGGGATGCGAAGATCCACTCTAGGAAATGCCCCAAATGCCAAAAACACGGCAACCTAATCCACACTCACCCAGCCTCCATGATACCGATCGATGTGTGCTGGCCCTTCGACCAATGGGGGATCGACATCATTGGTCCCTTCCCCCTGGCACCCAGACAGAAAAAATTTGCCATAGTATGCGTCGAGTACTTCTCAAAGTGGGTTGAGGCCGAGGCAGTCCCCAAAATTACTGATGCAGTGGTAAGAAATTTCCTCTGGAAGAATATAATCTGCCGTTTTGGGGTCCCGAGGGTACTCATCTGTGACAATGGCCCTCAATTTCGATCTGAGAATACCAAGAGCTACTGTCGAGATCTCGGGATCGACCTCAGATTCACTACAGTTGGCCACCCGCAAGCAAACGGCCAAGCCGAAGTCACCAACCGAATCATTATCCAAAATCTCAAGACCCGCCTTGATGCCAAACTGGGCGCATGGGCGGACGAACTCGACGGTGTGCTATGGGCTTATCGAACTAGCCCGCGAACAGCCACTGGGCAAACACCATACTCACTGGTTTACGGATCCGAAGCCGTCATCCCATCGGAGCTGCTGCACGAAACTGCTCGTGTATCACAATACCAGCTCGACCGGAATGCGGAGATCAGAGCCGAAGATCTAGATGTGATTGAAGAAAGTAGAGAGCAAGCCTATCAGAAGCTCAGGCAGTACAAGGCAGCAGCGGCCCGATCATACAATAAGCACGTGCGACCCAGATCGTTTCAGATCGGTGACCTAGTGCTAAAAAAGGTCGAGGTCTTGCAACATGTCGGAAAACTTGAGCCTAACTGGGAAGGACCTTATCGCGTCACGGAGATCGGGAAAAACATGGCCTACCGGCTCGAAGACATGACCGGGGAACCGTTACCCAGACCGTGGAACGCGCACAACTTGAAGAAGTTTTACACTTAGCTTTCAAATTTATTTCAACATTGTAATAGTTAAAGAGGTCGAATTCGCCTGAGAATCGACCTCTGATCAGTCAATTAATTCACATATTTTGGAGTATCCGATTAAAAGTCAATCCATAATCCCGCGTCAGGCCATTATCCCCTCGATTAAGCTCTCATTCGACCTACGGTCATGAATCGAGGAGGGAGTGAGCCACCCCGCATCCGATCGTTAGAGATCGAGATCCAACGAGGTCGTTCTTAGACCCAATGAGATCCTAAGTCCTAACGTATTTAATGCTTTTAAATCACTGTTAGAGATCGAGATCCAACGAGGTCGTTTCTAGACCCAAGGAGATCCTAAGTCCTAACGTATTTTAAAGCAACGATTTAATCATCGTTAGAGATCGAGATCCAACGAGGTCGTTTCTAGACCCAAGGAGATCCTAAGTCCTAGCGTGTTTAATGCACTTTTAATCATTTCCAGAAATTAATGATCCAGAGATCCAATGAGGTCGTTTTAGATCCAAAGGGGTCCAGAGATTAGCGTCTCAAAGATCGCTATCGATCCAAAGAGAACGCAGCGAATGGACAAACGCCCAACGAAGCTAGATCGACATCCAAAAGAGATCGAATAGCTTCATGAGCCAATCGATCCAAAAGCGATAAGAATCTAAGCTGTGGTAAATGAAACCTAGGTCGATGAATCACGCGCATGACAGATCGAATTAATGTTCAACTTGTAAAAGCAAAAAAAAGAGAAGTATGAGAAACATAATTCATTCATGCAAACAGCGATCTCCAAAAAATTATGAGAGATCGAATGTACCTAGCGCATCGGGCTCACCACGCGACGTGGCTCGATGGGCAAAATGTTTGTAAAAAAGCAAAGCAGAAATGAAACAAGTATTCACACAGCCACAACCCGGCTGGAAGGTCAGTACAACTACCCATGAAAGAAAAATCTAATCGATCTCAACGGGCTCGACAGGCTCTTGGCTAGTTCGACGAAGGGACCGCTCGATCTCTCTAACGGTGGGGAGGAAGCTCTCGATCTGAACCGGCGGAGGGAGCTCGCACTCTACCCGACGCTTCTCCTTCTTGGCCTGAGCGATCTCAATGGCGTGTCCATATTTGAAGGTCGCCCAGTCAATCTGGACCGGCTCTTCTTCCTCAGGGAGGTCAGGAGCGCAAGGATCGGGAAGCAATGGGCCGATCGAGTTAAAGTCGAAGTCGGGGATGATGGCGTTCTGGGCATTTAGTTGGTTCAAGGCGATCTGGAACCCCTCCGCCAGATCGTTCTGACCTACGATCAGGCTCGCCTCCTCGAAACCAGGGCCCTCCATGAACTCACGAAAGGCGTACCGCTCGATCTCCAGCTTACATCTCTTCATCTCCTCCGCGGCTTTAGCGAGCTTCGCCTGGGCCAAGCTGAACATCTCATTCCGCCCCTCCTCCTTCGAGGAAGCCCTAGCAGTCTCGAGCTCCTTGGCGAACTCTTCCCTCATCTGGGCCAGCTCGTTCGCATGAGCCTTCTCCGCTTCCTTCAGGGCCTCCTGTGAGCTCTTCCACTGGGCCTCCAAGGTTTGTGCATCCTCGACCCGTTTTCTCTTCTCCTCGCGGGCCTCCCTGAGCTCCTGCTCGAGCTGTTCAACCCTCTCGGGGTTCGCTGAAACAAGCCGGCCTTTCATCATCTGGTACTTCTCCTTATACTTTTCCTTGCCGGCCTTGAAAACCTCAGCTTCGTGGATCGAATTGATAAGGACGGGGAGAACGTCCTGAGAACAAGTCGTCAGATCGGATGAGTCCGATCTCCAAGAGTTGGCAAAAAAAAAAAAAAAAAAAAAAAAAAAAAAAAAAACACAAAACAATACCAACTTACCCCGAAAAGGCCTCTGGCAGCTTGGTACCTCTTCTGCCTGGCCGACCTCTGGGAGAGCCTCTTCTGCTCATCAATGATACACCCGGAGTTGAAGAGGGCAGCCAGGAGTTCGGGGTCGGCTTTGCCGAATGCCAGAGCTCGTTTGGTCCCATCGGCCTTTTCGAGCTCCAGACCTGCAGGCCATTGGGGAAGGGGAGTCTTGGGAAAGTCCAGGAGCTGGGCCTCCTCGTCGGACTCGTCGGAATCCTGCAGCTCGTGAACCAGTTCTCTAAAGGGCCTCTTGCCTACCCCGTGCCTCGCCTGAACATGCTCGAGTTGAGAATTTAATTCTTCATCAAAATATAAAGGAAGATGGTCTAAATTTATTACTTGTTCGACATCTTCATCGACCTCGACAGCCGGCTGTGCTGATGACCCGGCTCGTCCCTCGAGTTCTTGCCCACGCGGGGGATCTCCCTCGACCTGCTCCGCCAGATCGGCGTCTAAGTCATGCAGCTCCTTCGAGCACCTCGCCTGCTGAGCTCGTTGGGCTTCTGGAAGCGCATTGATGATGGCCCGAGCGGCCTCCGTCACAGGCCTCAGCTCGTCAGGGGTCGCATTCCTCTGGTTCATCGCCCTCATTCTCGCAGCTCGAGACATTATCAGCGGTCGTAGATCTGCAAAACGAAAGATTCAGTTCGACGCATTAAAAAAAAAAAAAAAAAACAAGTAAAAGAAATTCAAAGACCCTGATCGAGTAGGGGTCCGGTCGAAGTGAGAGCATACCAAAGCGAAAGTTCTTTTTATGGAGCCCAGTTATAATGCCCGCTTCGACCAGATTCCCCGTCCTCGTCAGGTTGGTATGATCTAGGAGACCCATATTAGACAACAGTTCGAAGTGATTGTGGAGCCAGGTCGACGATTTGGTCACGAGCCGTCTTGGGCCGTTATCCCCCCAAGTGATCCGGAAGCGGGGAACGATGGGGAGATCGATGAAGAAGAACTTGGACTTCCAGTTGATACCATGGGATGTAGATGGGATCGATACGATCTTCCGGTTCGGCTTCGATTGGAGGTTGAAATATCCGACCCCGGACTTGGTGGCACTGTTAAGGGTGAAGAATTCGCCGAAGTCCCAGATCTCCGGCTCGAATCCCAGGCACTTCATGGTGATGATCATACAATGCATCAGGGAGAATGAGTTCGGGGTCAGCTGGGAGGGACATAAGTTATATCGAACCAAAAAGTCAGAGATGACCCGGGGAAGGGGGAGCCTGAACCCATACTTGACAGAGGAATAGTACATCCCAACCGATCTCAGACCCCTCGGTCTCTCAACGGTCTCCCCCTCCTCCGGCCTTCGAACCGCGTACTGAGGACCTAACCCCAGTAGCCGCGTGACCTCCGCGAGCTCCTGTGAGGTTATCTTGGAGAACCTCTCAGAGACGTGTGAAAGTGTCCTGTATACATGGGGAGGTCGCGCGGGAGGGTTTCCGACCTGTGTCACGGGTTCCCCTCCATCAGCTTGCCCCACTCCGACCTCTTCTCCAACTTCCCCTTCCAGCTCGTCTAAAAGCCCAATAGGTCGCCGTACCCTCGATGTCGAAGCCTGACCCCCTCTGTTCGCCGTCGAAGCTCCGTCCCATCCGGTAATCGGCACGGAGTTGAGTTCGAAATCCTCATTCGGAGAAGGTGGGGCTGGCAGGTCCCCCTCTCGTTCTGGCGACGGCGTGAACGCTACCTGATTCTGAGCCATAGAAGATGGGAAAAGGAAAGGACTTTACCTCTGAAAGGAAACGGAGTTCGGATGCTGTGATTGCTGAAGAGCTGATCGCGGCCAAGAGCAGTTCGAATTCCCAGAGTGTGAAAGTAGTAAAATGAGGTGGGGGGATGAACCCCTATATATAGAAGTTGAAAAGTAACGCCTCGAAATACGAAACGACGCCATAATTACCCTGCACACGCCTATCCTATGGAAGGTCGCGTCGCATTAAATGCTTTGTCGGAACGATCTAACTCAAAAAGTCACGCCCGTAACTGAGGCAACGGCTCAATTTCGACGGTCACGACGGTTCCCCTACCCATTTCCAGATCGATGAAATTACCACCGCGAAATTTCACGCTGGTAATTTGGGGGGCCTCTGATATGGCATAACAGTACAATGCCACGCGGCCGCCCCAAGTGGTGCCGCGTGGACTCCGCGCCAGCCTGGACAGACCAGAGACGGCCTTTCGAACAGATCATCAGATCGGCACCAGGCCCTCGGATCATCAGATCTGCACAAGGACATTAGATCGATCTACGCACCACCTGATCATCAGATCATCGGATCGATCTCAATAAGCCAGGTCATCAGATCGATCTGCTCCCCTCCAGTGGGAAACCCAGTTATGGATCCCGGAAGGCAATATCGATCTACAGATCGATTACATACGTCACCGGACACCCGGATACTGTAAAGCACTCCTGTCGGGACACGTGTGCCCTTCTCATTCCCTGAAACAGGCGTACTACGGCTCATTAATGACCGTCAGTCCCTGCTTTTACCCAAAGGGGAAAGAAGGTACAAACGACCCGCCTCAAGCCAGTTCCATCGTCCGACATCCAGATCGACGACTGGCAACGCCATTAATGCACACCTACAGTACACGCATTACTGCGTTATTTGGCCATGGCTATAAATACTCGCCCCCTGAACAGTAGTTGGTAAGCCTTTAATTCGCATTCAATTGCATTTATTCTCTCTCTAAAGAGCCCCATTACTGACTTGAGCGTCGGAGTGCCAACCTTGGGTAAAACCCCGAGTCCCCCAAGTTGGTTTCGAGCTCACGTTTGTTAGTGCTTTCAGGTCGATAAAGAACCCACTCAAACAAATTCTTGACTGATTGACCCATATCTGACAGTCAGATCGACACGTCGGATTGACCAGATTTGAGTCAGATCAAGTACCAGAAAAAGAACTATTGATTAGAATAAAACTTACCTCAACGAAGAATGACCATAAATGAAATTTGATTATAAAGCTTATATGAATGATCCTGTATAAGAGAAGAAAAATCATATATGATTAGAATAACACTTACTTGATGAAGAATGATCTGGAAAAATAAAATCATAGAGGAGAAAAATAGTTGAGAATGGGGTATGATTAAACTTTAAATACTAATTCTTTATGGTGTGTAATGTTACTAAAATTTCAAATTTGAATATTTTCTGTAACAAACTTATCTAAAAGAATAGATATATATTTTAGATAAATTAAATAATTTGAATTAGAATCGATAACTACAATATCTATACAAACACCCTTAATTCTTTTGGATAAAGGTGATTTGTTATAGAATACAGAATTTTTGGTACGCTTATATTAAATTTAAACTTTTTTAAGTAACAAAATTTTAAAAATATTAAAAACCCTTAATTCTTTTGGATAAAAGTGATTTGCTATAGAAAAGAGAATTTGCTTATTTTAAATTTAAACTTTTATGAGTAATAGAATTTGAAAAATATTAAAAACCCTTAATTCTTTTGGATAAAAGTGATTGTTATTGAAAACAGAATTTGCTATATTTTAAATTTAAACTTTTACGAATAACTGAATTTGAAAAATATTTAAAACCCTTAATTCTTTTGGATAAAAGTGATTTGTTATTGAAAACACCCTTAATTCTTTTGGATAAAAGTGATTTGTTATTGAAAACAGAATTTGCTGTATTTTAAATTTAAACTTTTACAAATAACTGAATTTGAAAAATATTTAAAACTCTTAATTCTTTTAGATAAAAGTGATTTGTTATGGAAAACACGTATTTTAAATTTAAACTTTTCTAAGTAACAAAATTTGAAAAATATCTATACTATCTATACTATATTATTAAGCGCGAGAGGCAAAGGTGGTCTCTTGGTGTCCTCTTTTTTTTTTTTTTTTTTATTTACTTATCTTTTATCCATCAGTTTTCTTCTCTTACGATTTTCTCTCTTCTTTTCTATTTATTTATCTTTTATCCGTTTTCTTCTCTCACATTTTTTTATCTTTTCTTTTCTCTCACCTTATTTCAATTATTTTTTTTTCCTTTAATTTTTTTTAAAGATAGTGTTGTTTGATATTTTATGCTTTTATTTTTATATTAATTCAATAATTATATTAAAAATATTTATAAAATATATATTAAAATAAAAATTAGTTTAAATATAAAAAAAAAAATTATAATTTGCACACGCAACGAGTGTGCCAAAATTACTAGTTAAATATAAAATCTATTGAGGTAATTAAAGTTTTTTGAGACTATCCACGTGTATACTTACGTGGATAGCATCAAGGGTTCTAAATTATATATATATATATATATATATATATATATATATATAGATTAATATTATCGGAATATGAGATTTGATAATCTGATAGAGGTATTAACTTACTAAATTAATATTTATTATTAATATAAAAGTGTATTTTGACGATTCAATGTAGTTAATATTTTGAATATATCAAAAGTCTTTGTATCTTACTATAATATAGAGAGGGAGAGAATAAATATGATGTAAATGATTTAACTTAGCGCTTCGACTATATGTCAATTTAATTAGACATCTCGTATTTGAGTTTTAAATACGCAGCTATTCTTGGTAAGAATAGTTTTTACAATATATATTTTTTTTATCTTTTTTAATAGACATGTATCAAAGTGCTAAGAGGAATTCGACCACAAATCATTACTTTGAAGAATGAACCCCTTAACCATTTGAACCAAGCCAGGACGGAATAGTTTTAAAACATAATTGATGCTAAATGAGATTGTTGAAATCCTAATTGCATATACCTTAAAAGGGGGAAGTACTCCTTTAGTGCACCTAAAGTTGTTAAGTAACTTCATTATTAAAGAGCAATCTTTTTTACTGGCTGCCAATATACTATCCGGGGCCTGGTTTTCTAAACTTATATCTGATTAATGGGCCAGAATAATTTAGTCCAAAACCAATTAGTGTCCAGCCCATTGCAACATCATCTCCACATCTATCCTTTTTTTATCCTTTTAGAATTCGTTTACTTTCCCAGGAAAGGTTTTGGACAGATAAGATAATGGAGGTTTTTTTAATGGATTAACAGAATATTATCTATTGTTTACCTTTAAAGATAAATATCATGTTTTCTTGAATTAGTTGTTTACTTTATATGTGAAGATAATACTTTAACTAATAATTTTACCAAAATAGCCATATAATAATCTTATTTAATATATAATTTTTTAAAATTATTTTTCCTTCTTTTAACCATCATTGGTATATACATTATACATTTTTCTTTCTTCTAAATTCCAGGGCAGTAAAGTATCATTAATTATTATTAAATAAATTTAGAATCACATTACATTAATTGAGTGCAATACAATCATAGTAGAAAATGTAATTCTTTTATTAATATGTTGAATTTTTTTTAAAAAAAAATTAACATTCAATAATAAAATGAAACTAAAAATCTAACTTATTGTGACCAAGAAAATAAAAAAAAAAACGAACATTATAGGCTCTGATGAATTTTGAGCTCTGTTTCGCGGGAATTCTAGGGCTCTGCGTCGTGGGTATAGTCGAGACTAGTAATTGTGGCACACTCATTGCGTGTGCAAATTAAATTTTTTTTTTATGATTTAAATTTATTTATAATAATTTTTATATTATTATATATTTTATAATTATTTTTAATATATTTATTAAATTATAATAAATAAATAGCATGAAAAGATAATATACCAAACAACATTATCTTTAAAAAAAGATAAAAATTATATATTAAAGAAAGAAAAATTAAAATGAGATAAGAGAAAAGATAAGTTAGAAATATATTTTTGAAGTGATAATATAAACAAATAGATAAAAAAAAGAAAAAAGAACGTGAAAGAAGAAAACGGATTAACATAAATAAAGAAAAATATAATTTCTTTTTTTTAATAAATAATAATAGCAAAAATTTGTAAATAAATCAAAGATTTGGGTAAATAAGTAAATTGCCAATACCGATAAAACTCATGATTTCTCAAACACGGCATTTTTCCATGTGAGAGAAAACCAACAAAATCTTCTCTATCCTACGGGCCGAAGAGATTTTGACAGAAAAACCAACCTGGAAAGTAAATGACAGATTTTGAGAGTTAATTAATTTTATCTGTCAGATTATATAAAAGTAAACGAGCTCTTAATGGTTTTTTTCCCCTTTTTAACACACACCGCAAAGTGGGAGAGAGATTTGAATCAAGAGTGATTAGTCTAAAGAAAAAGTGGTTAACCGCTGTTGTCGTTAATGTGTATCTGGTTCTTCTTATTCATGATAATTATAATAAGTTTTCAAGAAGCTAATTATAATAGGTTTTTCTTAATCTATTTAATTGTTATTGGATATTCATATGGATCTTCTTCAGTGTGTTTTGTTGCAATGATATCAAAATCACTAAAAATATATTTATTTTTTTAAAAGTACGAACAATATCAAATAATCAAATCAGGTAGTACAATCAACGTGGCAAAGTTGAAATAACGCAAGTCGAAATTGCTATTTTCGAGAGCGAGTGAGAGTGAGTGGGTTACACACCTAGTCTCGTACAAACTTAATTTTCATAAGGAAAACACGAAAAAAATAAAACTAAATTTAAAGAAAGTAACTAAACTTACATATGGAAGAGACAAAACTTATATATGAAAGACTCAAAAGAAAGCATAACTTAAAAAAACAGTGGACACAGATCGTCTTTGCACCATAAAAAAGCCAGTGGCGGAGCAAATCTCCGCTAGATTTTGGAGGATGACAGTAGATCGGGAAGAGTGGCGGAGGATCTGTGGCAGTAGATCCCAAAGAGTGGCAGCAAATTTACGCAAATTTCGATGGAAAAAATTTGAGAAGTTGGAGAAGGAATAAATTTGAGTCAATCCGGAGATGAAACAATGATAATATTTTCCACCACCGGATCAAAACTTCAATTAACTACTTTTTCTTGAGTCGAGTACGATAGATTAGGTTTAAAAATCAAAGAAAAAATAGCATTAAAAATAAATTTTAAACTATCAAATAATACAATCTATGTATAAGGGTAATGGAATCAATCCCATAAAAATTAGTTAGAATTAAAATATTTATCAAACTAGATAGATTAGTCCAAAGCAATAAAGAAGGGTTTTTCAAACAAACTAAATAAATCTAAAGTACCCTTCTCGTATGAGAGCTTTTTCTTTCTCTTATGAGAGTGCCGCCACAAACCCTACCCCTTTTCTTCCCGTAGATTCGTCAGAATTGTCTCGCGTGCAGCTATTCAACTTGAAAATCGTTGTCGGGGCCCTCCTCTGTTCCCTATCTTCACTCTTGTGCAGTGATTAATCTCAATTCCTCTTTCCTTAACTTTTCCTTATCACCGTTGACTGGCTTCTCTGTTTTTCCGTGTTCAGGTTTTGGTTCCAAGCTGCGGGTACAGGCGACGAAAACCTCCCCGTCATCGTCCTCTCTCATGGCATCCTCAAGCTCTCGTTCCTCTATAGGTGAAAAGGCAGTTTAAGAGTAGATAACCAGGCTGACCCAATCTCTCTCTCAATTAGCTAAAGACTCTACTACCCTACAGATTCCGGTAGAATCGTGGAATTTCAATACCCAGGATTTCCAACATACCTTGGTTGGCAGAGTTTTTACTAGGAGATCGGTCCGATTCGACTTTTGTCGTTCGACTATGATAAGGGCCATGAACCCTGTTAAGGGGATGAAGATAACTAGGGTTGGTTCAGACAGGTTCTTGTTCTCTTCCAATCATACTCTTGATATGCAACGGGTTCTAGAGCAGTCACCGTGGAACTATGAGAAGTATCCTATCATTCTCCGACCACTTTCCATAGATGAGGATCTGAATTGTGTGGAACTTACTCACTGTGATTTTATAATTCACATCCTTAGCCTACCACTCCAATGCAGAACTCCAGGCGTGGAAAAATTAATTGGGAATCAGATTGGGATCTTTAGGTCTTGTGTGATTGGCAAAAGAGGAAGTCCGCGGGTTGATTCTCTTAAAATAAAGGTTGTAATTCTGATGTTCGAGCCGCTGGTTAGGTCTCTGAAACTTAACTCCCCTCCGGTCAACATTTAACAGTATCTTTCTCCTATGAACGACTATATAATTTCTGCTTCCTTTGTGGGATTTGTAACAACATTGAGAAATTCTGCCCTCTCCAATTTGAAGACTTTCATGATCCAGCCCCTCACTACCCTTTTGGCTCCGAGCTTCATCGTCGTTCACAGCGAGTAAAGGTAATTCTCAGTTCCTTGCCTCCAACTCTTAACCCCCTTTAAGCCACCATACCCCCTATCTATGCGTAATGAAGTCGTAGCCTTATCCCCTCCCTCTCCCCTGGTGCTAGTCCACTCCTTTATATCACTGTTACTGCTCCAATAATGCCCACAGTAGGGACAACCCACATACACTCATTCCCATCCCCCATCCCCCCGGAATCAGCATCAGTCCACCTATACTAACTCCCTCTTCCAATAGTACTCTCATTACATTAGATAGTCTCCCACCCATCACCACTACACTATCTACCTCCCGCCCTACTCAATCCGTGACCCTATCTCTGAAACCCATCACAAATTACCCCTCGCCAATACACAAGATCACTCACCCAACAATATAACCAAAGTCACTCGCCCCCGACCCCCTGATGAAAGCCTCCAGCTTTCGAGACAAAAGCTGAAACTCCTCATCACCGATCAGGAAAACACTACTCCTGTTGATCAATCTTCTCTACTTCAACACAAACTGAACTCCATTTAATTACAATCTCCATTAGACCAGACTTCTTTCCTGAACAATAAGCTGGTTAACATCCTTCTTACCTTGAACTTATCCCCCGCTTCACCCAAGCTTAAATCTATTCGCAAATTCAAATGCCAATATAACCCACGTAAACCCAAAACTATCCCAAACTCTTCCAATGGTCCGACTGAGTCTGGAACTTCCATTATTCCTGTGGAAAACTCTATCCTACATCGGTTGCTATTGCTTTGCAATCCCGCCAGGACCAATGAGTTGCCTAAGATGGAATTGTCAGGACACGGGGGGTTCCTGGCGAGTTCACAATCTCAGGTCTCTGATTCGGGACCATAACCCCTTGATTTATTTCTTTTTGAAACCCGGTGTAAGAAGGTTATGTTTGAAAGATTAGAAATGGCTCTAGACTTATTTGGCATTTGTGTTGATTCGATTGGAAAATATGGCTCTAGACTTATTTGGTATTTGTGTTGTTGTGGTGCAAGGATGTTGATGTTACTCTACAGAGCTTCTCATCTCACCATATTGATGTGACGGTCTCCGGTATCGACGGTAAAGAACCTTGGAGATTTATTGGTTTCTATGGTACTCCAGAAAGAGAGAATCGACCTTATTCTTGGAATTTCCTTCGGTGGCTCTATCGATAGTCTTCTCGACCTTGGTTAGTTTCTGGTGATTTTAATGAAATTCTTCATAACGGTGAAAAACAAGGGGAGAATGATAGAACCCTCACTCAGTTGATGGCATTAAGTGATACTCTTCAAGATACCGATCTCTTGGACTCGGGTTTTTGTGGTTTTCTCTTTACTTGGCTCAAGAACCGATCCTCACCCGACACTCTTCGGGCCAGACTTGATCGATCCATTACCTTAGATAGTCGGAGATATCTTCGGATGCCTCGGTAACACACTTATGGCTTCGTGCTCAGATCATATTCCTATCCTTACATCTTTCTCAAGACAAGCTAGAAATTCCAGACGTAGGGCCCGCCCCATTCGCTTCTAGGCTATCTGGGCTAAGAAGAAGGATCGCCTCCGCATTATTTAGAACTCCTGGAATTATATATCTTCAAATCCGAGTGACGCGGTGCTTAAAGGTATTGAGGGGTGCAAATTAGGCTTAATTCAGTGGAACAAAATGAAAAGGAAAGGTGAAGGCTCTGATGTTAAAAGTCTTGAATCACGCCTTTGTGAATTAAGAGCCGGGACCATCACTGATGATAGCAAGAGACAAGAAAAGGAAATTATTGAAAGTTAAAGGCAATTTTGAAGGATGAGGAAATTCGATAGAAACAACGGGCGAAAAAATATTGGTTAAAATAGGATGACCGAAATACTAAATTTTTCCATGAGAAGTCTTCCCAAAGAACAAAAAATAATCGGACTGAGGCGTTGAGGGATGATCAGAGGAATTTATATTGATCAGATGATGAGATTGGACGGATTATAGTGGATTATTTTGGTGGTTTATTTGCCTCGGACCACTGTCCATTAGCTGAGGTGGATGAGGCGCTGCAGGCGGTACCTATGAGAGTGGACGATGATATGGGATGATTGCTTTCTATGCCTTTTACTCCGGTTGAGGTAACTAAAGATTTAAAACATATGTAATCTCTTAAATCCCCCGGCCATGACGGGCTTCCCCCCCCCCCCCCCCCCCCCCCCCTTCTTTTAACGCTATTGGAATGTTGGTGGTAACGATGTTACTTCCTGTGTCTTGGATCTTCTAAATTTTTGTCATTTTTATAGTAAACTTAATGCTACTTATATTGTGCTTATTCTTAAATACAAAAATTCGGATTTGATTACCCAATTTAAGCCTATTAGCTTGTGTAACGTGGTCTACAAAATTACCTCGAAAGCTCTAGCTAACCATCTAAAGCCCCACATTGATAAATTAATCTTTCCCTGTCAGTCATCTTTCATTTCTAACCGTCTGATCAGTAATAATGTGCTAGTTGCCTTTGAGATTAATCATTTCATTAAGCGTAAGGTTACAGAAAAAGATGGTTACTTTAACCTGAAGCTTGATATGAGCAAAGCCTACGATCGAGTTGAATGGTGGTTCCTCGAACGATTGTTGACCAGGTTAGGCTTTCCTAGTGTGTTTATTGATCGAATTATACAATGTATTACTACTGTCTCGTACTCTTTTCTGTTGGATGGTTCAGAGTTTAGTTCTTTGGTCTCGCAAAAGGGGGTTTCGACAGGGCGACCCTCTTTATCCTTATCTATTTCTCCTTTGTGCAGAGGTCCTTTCTTGTCTCTTATAGGAACAGGAGAACATGGGTAACTTACAGGGTATTGGGGTTTGTCACGGGGCTCCGAAGATTTCACACCTCCTTTTCACAGACGATACTGTGATTCATGGGAGAGCCTCTTTGGAGGCCATGGATTGTGTTAAGGGAGTTTTGGATAAATATAGTCGTATCTCGGGACAGGTGATGAATGGACAAAAGTCTTCTTTGGTTTTAATCAAGAATGTAAGGGGTGAAGTGCAGGAGGAATGTGCGAGACGTGTTGGTGTGCGGAGGTGGAGCAGCTCAACCTTTACTTGGGTTTACCCTCGTGTGTTGGAAAATCGAGGAAAGTAGTTTACCCTTTACTTGGGTTTACCCACTCCAGGGTTAATCTGAGATGTTTTTTTCAAAGGCGGGAAATTAAAGGAGATCTTAATAAAAGCGGTGGTTCAGGCAATTCCAACCTACACTACGAATTATTTCTTATTGTCGAAAGGTTTGGTTAGTGATATTGATTCGGCGGTCTCGGGCTTCTGGTGGAATAACAAGGTGGAAAGGAAACTTCATTGCTTATCGTGGGCTAAATTTATGTACCAGTAAAGCAACAGGAGGGGGACTTGGGTTTCGTATGCTCCGTCTCTTTAACTTCGCTATGTTGGCTAAGCAATTGTGGAGACTTATTCGCTTCCCATATAATCTCATTAGCCGGATTCTTAAAGTAAGATATTACCCTGATTGTGAGTTTTGGGACACTATATTGGTTCGTTCTCACTCGTACACCTGGCGCAATCTCCACGGAGCCCGTTACCTTCTAACTGCCTGGACGCGATGGAAAGTAGGTGACGGAACTCCCATTCATATTTGGCCCGACAGCTGGATTCCCGCGGCGCCCACCTTCAGACCTCATTTTCACGTGGATGCCTCTCTCCTCCTGGAGTGGGTGTTGGATCTTTTGCAACCGGGAGTAATGACTTGGAATGCAGACCTCATTTTTAACAGCTTTCTTGAGGATGATGCTTGGCGAATCTTAAGTATTTCGTTGGGCTCTTAGCCTAGGCCAGACCAATTGATATGATAATTTACGAAGAAAGGTCAATTTTCTCTCCGTAGCGCCTATCATCTCGCGATTGACGTGAGTAATGAAGAGAGAGGATCTTCGTGTTAATTTAATACTCATAAAGTGTGGAAGGAGTTGTGGAAGGTGGATGTGTAGCCTAAAATCAAGTTTTTTATTTGGAGATGCTGCCATAATATAATCCTAACTGGGGGGCTCTTTTACATCGGCACTGTGCCTCAAATCCCAACTGCATCATTTGTGGGGAGAGTATGAAAGCGTTGAGAGTGTTGAGAGTTTTATTTAAAACCTCATATGCGTGCAAGCGTACACTTGCCAAGTGTAGCACATAAGGTATCAAACCCACAGGGAAGGGAAACCAATCAATCACTCAGTATTTTCTCCAATCGATAGACCAAGCTAGAGAACAAGGGGGTTGATTTGACTACTAACTAGACTAGACAAGAAAATAAATAACAAAACAAATAAATAAACAAATGGCTAGGGGAGTGATAATATTGCAGCTTAGTATTCGAATCAATGCTCAACAAATATTCAAGTTCTCATAATCCTAATCACGAATATGAGCATTAGCTTCTCTTGAAGTCAGACACTCGTGTTTAAGTGTTTGTGTAAGCCACTCTCGTGGTTAAATATTCAAAAACAGTTTAAGCCATTTGAATAAGATTAGAGTGATCGAATAACAAATGCTAGTCATACATCATTTAATCACGGATTTCTTAGAAAAAGACCAAATTTCTTCATCTCGTTAATTCCAAGTGTTTCGGAATTATTAATCAGAATTCACAAACAACCTTTCTATTAGAATGTTAATTCCCAGATTCATGCTAAAGTTCGGCAGGTTTCAACATGCATTTAAAACACAATTCCATCACATAATAACGAGAAATATTCATATCAACATATCATCAAACACCTACACTACGCAATTATCATCCCCTTGCCTAAGGAAAACTAACTAATCTACAAACCAACAATCAACAAGACACAAAATAATAAATAAACTAATTAATCTCATAAACAAGGATTCACAATAATTAATCCATAAATAAAATCAATAAATTGATCATGAATCCAAAACTAATCCTTGAGACATTAGTTTGCTACGAGATAATTAAAGCAATAAAATTATTCTAAAAGAAAACATAGGAAATTAATGGTGCAAATGTAGCACCCCTTACACGTGGAGGTGTCACACCCCCGCACTATAGGTCAATCCACATACGAAACGGTCAATCCATACATGAACTAACCTATAGCGAACGGGTGACAATGCAATAAATGATAAGCTAGGCGGGATTAACTCATACATATGACATACTTAAGCGGAAGCATAATTCATCCAATATCAATTACCAACAACAAATGAAATGTATTCTAACTTTGCATATCAATACATTATCATCTCTAAATATAAAACAATAACATTAACCTAATTTTATAAGTAACAATAAATAACCAAATACACGAACCATGGTTGACTCGACTACATGAACTGGACTCGACTCGACTCAAATCCCGCCTAGCGTGCACCTGCAATAACCTGAAAGGTGGAGGCGTCAGTCTGTGAAGACCGAGTGAGGGGTTTAAATACATATTAGCGCAGATAACATGCAAGTTATATTCTCGGGTAAAGATTTATAAAAGATAGTATATGAGTTCAATAATAACATAACTTCGCCCGAGAATACAACTATCAATATTAAACACTTTGTTCCTTGTTCATGCAATCAATACATGGCCCCGACGAGTGAGGGCAGTCTCCAACTGTACTCCAAATGAACATGGAACATGCTTGCTTGATTGTTAATTAATAGGTGATCATGCAATTTAATTTACCGTGCAATCGTGCAATAGTGTATTCATGTAACACATTTATGGAATGGAAATCATGCAATAACCCGAGGACAATCCGTGGTGCCGGACCCGTCCCTAGTCTCCTTTTTCCTCCGGTTGATGATAGGATTGCAAGGCCCTATCATCCATGCGCATTGAGCAGAGGGTACATGAATTTCTAAGCCCGGAACTCCTTCCTCCACTAATCTCCTAGCGGATTCAGGGGTCATCCCAAATGTGGTGAGGATAGTGCCAGAGTTACCCGTCAGCCCTTGCTTTCCCGGTTGGCTCTAGTCACTACCCTCGGGCCCAACGTGAACGGTCATGCTACTCGCATAAAACATGCACGAAACATGGCTTGCTTGCTTGCTTTTCATGATCATGACTTGAAATGATAAATAATTTCATGGAAATTATAGATATAAATACCTTTGGCTGAAAGATCACATAAAGGTTATACGAGTTCTATATAACTAGCAATTAAACCTCACCTGACAGGCGGCACAACGACTTGTGAATACGTGAACGTGCTCATGATCAACAGTCTCCGCCCTAGAGAATAACTAGACAAGAAACGGGACAATGTACGTGCATGAGACCACAATTCAAGAACAATACCACCTATAAGACGCACGGCTTGATCAAGTAACGAGACATCATGCAATAAACAATGTAGCATATAAATATCATGTTTTGGCATGTAATCGTTCATATAACAACAATTTGGGATCAATTAAGGCATTGGAATTGAAATCCAAAATCTCATTTTTATGCAGAAAGTTTCTGCCTGATCAGACGGCTGGGAACGGCCGTTCCGGGCTGTAGTTAAAACTGGGAAGGGCCGTTTCCAGTACTGTTCAAGCATACGCAGCAGGCTGGGAACGGCCGTTCCGGCCACAGGCCAAAACTGGGAAGGGCCGTTCCCATGCTCGCGCGCCTGTCATTCAAATAGGTGGGAACGGCCGTTCCCAGATTGAACTGGGACGGGAAGGGCCTTTCCCGCCATGCAGAAATTACAGAAGCAGGGGACGAAATAGGGGAGGTTCGAATCATCAACAAAACCTCCCAAAACACTCATAATTCCATCCCTAAATGCATAATTTCATGGAATAATCATGCTAGCATACTTAAAATGCAATAAAACTCAGCTTAAACACTAATTCCATGATTTAATCATCAAAATCATAAACTTCTACCCAACAAGAACTCATCATATATCTTCATAAATCTCAAGATTTATACATGGAATTCAGGTCTAAAGCATAAAATCACACTTATATCAACAATTAATCAAGTTACCATGCTCAAATCTTAACCCTAGCCTCAATCAACTTTATCAAGAAATCATACATATATCCATCTATACCTTGAAATGAAAATAATTGGAAGAGAGTGATGGGAAGATGATGCTTGAGCTTCAATCATAAGATTCCCTAGCAAATTCTAGCTTGAAGATGATGATTGCCCAATTTTCTTTTCGTCTCTGATGAATGAACCGAGAGAGAGATGGTGATGATATGCTTGTATGAAAATGAAATGATCATGGAAGAATGGAGAAAGATATAACGTGATTCATCTCTTGAATTTGATGAAAGTTCCTAATTTGCAATTAAATCCCTCAATTGTACGAGTTATGCAATTAAGTATAGAAAGTTCAGAAAATGATCAATTAGGTCCAAAAGGTTTTCATGCAATTTAGTCCTTAAATTTACAAGAATTATCATTTAGGACAATTAGGCAATTAAAGAAAGTTCGGGAATTAATTCCCGTAACAACTAAATTCAAATTATGCAAGAATTCTCGAAATGAAATGAATTTCATATAATTTTCACGCAATCATGTTAAAAACACTTTATAAAATTAATATAACACGTATAACTTGAATAAACGAAAATAATAAAATAAATCCTAACGCTCGAAACTCACACGTGTCGAGCGTACCTGACTGTCTGAAAATTGGGGCGTTACAGCAAATCTGAGATTATGTTCGGCACTGTGGCTCGGATCCTAGCTGTATCATTTGTGGGGAGAGTATGAAAGATACGAGACATGCTCTCTTCCTTTGTCCGGTGGCCCGCTAAGTTTGGGCCTTGGCAAACTTTCCCTAGGATGTTATATCTAAGATGGCAGACAATTTGCTCGACAGTCTGCGAGAGTTGCTGCTGGAACTCGATAAGGAAGGAGAAAAGAAGTTAGTGACTGTTCTTTGGGCTATCTGGAGAAGTCGTAACCGTAGGAAAGCGGTGGGTGTAATCCAGCAACATCATGAAATCTTAGCTTGGGCTGTTTGGTACGATACATGGGCCCTTACATTCTTGCTAATCACCGTATATCCTGACTCAAAGATTTGTTCAAAAGTCCAACGAAATATTTCCAAAAATTATTCGGAAAAGGTTAATTGTAATATTTTTTAAAAATTATGGAAGAAATAGTACAGATTCAAAAGTTAGGGGCACAACACAATGAACCTAAAAGAAGGAGGTATTTGGAATTTGCTTTATGCATTTATTTTGGTTAAAAATAAAACGGGGAATTTGAGAAAACTCCCCACTTGACAAGTCAAATTTCTTTTAGCTCCCTATTTTTAAAAATGATGTATTAAAACTCAAGAATCGTGTATCTAAAACCCCAAATGATGTATTTGAAATATAAGGAAAAAAATCATGTATCTAAATCCCAGAATCGTGTATATAAATCTCAGAATCGTGTATCTAAAACCCCAAATGATGTATTTAAAAATGGGGAGCAAATTCAAAATTTTTCAACCCATGGGGAGTTTTCTCAAAACCCCCCAAAATAAAATTCGATAAAATTATCCACCTGTGTGATTAGACAGAATGCTATCTTTTTCAGATCTCTATTTTGGGCACCTGTTTACTGAAGTACGCATTATTTGTGAACAAAGCGGTGACTTAATCCAACTTAATAGAAACAGAACTACGTAAAACCTAATTTAAATGTAATATTAATATTTAATATGAGAATTTACATCTCTACATATTGGATTAATTAACCGTAAAACATAATTAACTTTACCCTTTTTCATATTTTTGTCAATGATTAAGCTTATCTATATTAAATGGGCATTATGAACGATGTGCTCAAAATTGACCATCACCACAAATTACAATATTATAGGGTTAGTGATTGAAATTTCATAAAAATCAACTAACAATAATAATAATAATAATTATTATTATTTGTAAAGGAATCTTCAACAAATAAATCGAGTTTTTTCTAGACTAGAATTGAACAAGAAGTATCGAAGTGGGGAGAAGAGCAATACCTCATAAACTTGGACGCTAGTTTATTTGTTTTTTTTTTTTTTTTTTAAGGGAAAGAGGCCGAAAGGCCTAATTTATTGAATATCCTCCAAAACAAACTCAACAACGAGATCGAGAATATCACCCAAACCAACGTAGGTCGAAGCCACATTACAAGCTAATTTGTGAGTCATTTTATTGGCATCATGTCTAACAGAAGAGAAATAACAAGAAGTAAAGTGGGAACAAATAGATTTAATATCACTAAAGATGTTTCCGAATTCAGAAAGGTCCTCCTCCCCTGACCGGCGGATAATTACTACTCTTGTGCAAAGTGGTTACTTGCATTCTCTATCTAAATTCTCTCGCCAATTTGGCTGCTAATAAAGCTGCCAAAGTTTCGACTACCATAGGATCCGTGGTTTTCAGTTTTCTATCCGTTTCCCAACTTACACAAGCTCCATCTTTGTTTCTTGCCACTACTCCTATCCCAATAGCCTTCTTTTCCAAGAAAACCGCTTCATCAAAGTTTACCTTGACAATTGTACTCTGGTTTCATCCAATGAGAAGCAGGTCTCATCTCCGGTAGTCTGCTATCGGCTTCGAGACACTGACTATTCCATGGGTCAAACTGGCCGGCAAGCTGCAGATTTCATGTGTTTGTGAGGTCTTGCCTTCCGTCATTCTTATGTTGGGGCTCCACCAGATAAGCCAAATGTTACGGCATATAAAGAAGAAAAAAGGTTTCTTGAATTCATTGTGTATTGGCTTGTATTGTTCTGTATGAAAAAAACTATTACAGAGATCACTTATTTAACCTACCAATCCCTACAAGTTAGGGATATCTAAATCAGCTCAAAAAAGAAAACTAAATCATATCCTATAATCTCGTATCTTCTAACACTCCCCCTCAAGTTAAGCAATGGGATCGCCGATTCTTAACTTGTCCAGAACGGTTTGGGACACTTGTCCAGCAACTGCTTTGGTCAGGATGTCCGCTAATTGGTCTTCTGATCTAAGAAAAGGAAGCCCAACTGTACCATCTTCTAATTTCTCTTTTATGAAGTGTCGATCAACCTCTACATGTTTGGTTCTGTCGTGTTGCACAGGATTTTTAGAGATGCTTATCGCAGCTTTGTTATCACATTTTAACCGTCCCGGTCCTCTTGGAGCCATCCCAATTTTGGTCACAAGTTTCCTTACCTAAATGATCTCTGTTACGGCCTTTGCAATGCCTCTGAACTCTGCCTCAGCGCTGGAGAGAGCCACAACCTTTTGTTTTTTACTTTTCCATGTTACCACATTACCTCCAACTAGGGTGAAGAACCCTGAGGTTGACCTTCTATCATTTGGATTTCTTACCCAATTTGCATTCGTGTATGCCTCGATATCCAAATGTCCATGTTTACCGAACATGATCCCATTTCCAATAGAGCCCTTTAGATACCGTACTATTCTTATCACGACCTCCATATGACTTTTCAGAGGTTGGTGCATGAACTGGCTGACTATCCTTACAACATAGGCGATGTCGGGTCTCGCGTGGGAAATATAGATCAGCTTTCCAACAAGTCGCTGGTATTGTTCCTTTTCTGTGGGTTCTCCATCTTCCTGTATTCCGAGACTGTGGCTTACCTGAATTGGAGTATCGATCGGTTTACAATCCACCATTCCGATTTCTACAAGCAAGTTAAGTACATACTTCCTCTGTGAAATGAATATCCCTCGTTTAGATCGCATGACTTCTATTCCTAGGAAGTATTTCAGGCCTCCTGGGTCCTTCATCTCAAATTTCTTGAACAAATTCTCCCGAAGCCGGTCCATTTCCTCCTTATCGCTCCCAGTGATGATCATGTCATCAACATAGATAATGAGGCAGGTGATCAACTTTCCTCTGATTTTCAGAAATAAGGTGTGATCTGAGTTGCTCTATTTGTAACCATACTTCCGCATAGCCACTGTAAATCTTCCAAACCATGCTCGTGGAGACTGCTTGAGTCCATATAGAGTTTTACGGAGTCTGCAGACCTCATTTGACCTAAAACGCTCGAAAAACCCTGATGGAGCTTCCATATATACTTCCTCTGATAATTCTCCGTGCAGGAACGCGTTTTTTACATCAAACTGATGAAGGGGTCAATCCTGGTTGGATGCTACTGAGAGTAGGACCCGGACTGTATCTATCTTTGCTACTGGAGAAAAGGTCTCGCTGTAGTCGATTCCGTATGTCTGGGTGTATCCTTTTGCCATGAGACGCACCTTATACCTCTCTTGTAGCACCCCGGAACGCAGAACACTACATCCACCGCACTATAGCCCGACACGTGTAACGAAATAGGAACTCCGCACACGCACCAAGCTACAACGAATGGGTGATAAACAAAATCTCTCCTCGTCTAGGTGGTCTAGATCTCAATTCAGAGCGCGCATTGATAGCTTGCATTATTCTTATATTTTTAGGATGATTTGTGGCTGCGTATTGTGAATAATGCTGATATAAAGTGATGCCTTGATCAATTTTGTGGTTATGAGTATTACAGGAGTCTGTTGTGTTGAATTGAAGATTTATGGGGCCAATTTGTGCTATTTCATGATGGATTGTTATGCGTATGGAATCTGGAAGCAAAGTAACTCTTTTCCCAAACTTACTACTTTGGTTTTGGGTCAATTTGTGTTGGGCCGAGAAGAACTGAAATTAGAAGTCCAAGCCTTGGAGTTAATTAAGTGAAGTGGGCCGTCATGTTGGTGTTGGATTGAAGCCCAATTGGAGAGAATCAATTTGGAGCCATTCACGTGTGCATTGGGTATTATTATAGTTGCTGATCTTGGAGTATTAATTAAGTGGATGATTTGTTTTTAATTAAAATTGGGCTTGGTCAATTGTTGGATCGTGCGTGTAGCTGTGATGATAGGCTGATCCTATTTTCCTTGTTACTGAAGTGGACCAAGAATTTCATTAAATGTAATTAATTGAAGATGTCCAAGTTGGGAGTCTTGGGCAGCAAGTTGGACAAAGTAGCAAAGTCCGATCAGGACTAGTATTTTTGGGGCTGCAGTTGGGGGCTATATATATTCACGTACAGAGCAGATTTGGAGACACCGTTTCATACTCACTTTTCTACATGCAGCAACTAGGCGGGATTGGAGCAGCAGCTCTTGAAGACTTTCGAGAGCGAAATCAATTCTTCTTCTTTTGTTAATTAGTTTGTGCTTATGTTTTGGACATGATTTTCATGAGTAGCTAATTTTTATAGTATCTAGTTAGGAATTTACAATTTATGTTTTTGACATCGTGAGACCTAATTTGTTTTTATAATTCAGTTTATTTCAAGTATTTATTAATTCTCTGAGTGTTGTGTTTATTGTGATTTGTTTGCTTAGTGATAGTGCACGATCATCTAAGTAGATTTAATTGCATATAGCCATTCTTGATTGCATGAAGTATACGTAATTAGGGTGGGCGCGGGACGGGGAATTCGGGATTCGGGGAGTTCGGGATCGGGGAATTCGGGATCGGGATGAAATTTTGGGTACCCGATCCCGTCCCGAAAATGTCGGGTACCCGACTAGTCGGGGAGTTCGGGATTCGGGACGGGCTCGGGGTCGGGCTCGAGGAGCCCGACATAATTTTCATTTTTTTTCCCTTCTTTTGATAATTTTGAAAATATTATTTAATTAATGTATTTAAATGTTAAATAATCCAAAAAATTCATTTCGGCATGTTTCAGTTGTTTAGCAAACATTGTTACTGCCAATTATCCAATGCAATATTTCCATCAATTTATAAAATTATCATTACAGAACAAAATTAATCAAATTCCATCAATTTATCATAAGTTAATTACTGAGTAAAATTGTTATCAATCATGATGCTTTTTTAACTTTTAAGTAGTAAAGTTTTAATCATTAGTCATCTATCTAATTAAGTTAATAACTTATGTATAATTTACAATCTAATAATATTAACTATATAATATAAATTATAGAATATATTTTATAAAATAAAAAAAAAAATACATCGGGGAATTCGGGATCGGGTAGCCAATTACTCCCCGATCCCGAGCCCGAAATTTGGTGTCGGAATCGGGTACCCGTCCCGAAATTCTAAAATCCCGATTTCCCCGTCCCGATCGGGAAATACCCGTTCGGGTCGGGACGGGTCCCGAACTCCCCGACCCGAACGCCCACCCCTATACGTAATGCATGATAGATAATTAGTGGTACATTAACGAGAAGGATTGGTTGCAGTTCTCAACTTGTTAAGGGAGTTAATAATCAGATTTAAATTTAGCACGTGTCGTGACTAGGTTAATTTGGGCTAGTGTTTTCTTAATTCTTAATGCTGTTGACTCATTAAATCCTGTCGAGTGTCTCTAGGGATTGTGAGTTGATTAGGGAATAACTGTCGAGTGTCTCTAGGTTATTCTATTATGTACGAGAAAACGAGGCGGAGTCGAGTGTCTCTATCTGCTATAGCTAGTCTATTTGAATAAATGAATTTATTTTTTGCGTCTATGATCGATGTCCTAAACTAAATTGTGATTCCTAGCTAGGTATTGGTTTCCCCACTGATTTATCAAAACCCCAACTTCTAAGTGATTTATTGTTTTTCCTTTAGTTTAATTTAATTGTTAGTTAATTTAGTTAGTTTAATTAAATCTTAAACCCCCCCCCCCCCCCCTGATTTTACTTGTTAATTTTAGTGAATTTTCCTGTGATTAATTAGAATTATTTTCAACCAATCTCTGTGGATTTGACCCGTTTGCACTATACTCTATTTTAGTAGTAAACCGGATTGTAATTTATTTTGACGGATTCGACACCTGTCAAATTTTGGCGCCGTTGCCGGGGATTGGTGCTAATCGGAATTAATTCTTTTTATGAGCAGGAGCATTCGTGGAGTTGACGAGCCGATTTTCGATCCCGAGATCGAAGAAACAGACCAAAACACGCAAGAAGCTAGCGGAAAAATCCAATCTGAACTAATCTGAAGAGTCCAGCACTGAGTCGGAACATCTAGAAGACGAACAGAAGGGTTTGACCGTACCTTAACGATGGCAGTAGCAGAACGTCGTACCATGGAGGATCTGGTACGCCCCGATAACGCACAACAGCCCCTCTATATCACTTTTCCGGAGGTGGCTGCTGGCTTCGAGCTAAAGACGGGTACAATTCACCTACTCCCCGTCTTTCGCGGTCTGGAAAACAGAAACCCTCACCAACATCTGAGCAAGTTCCACACGGTCTGCTGCTCAACAAAGCCTCATGGAGTTATCGAGGACCAAATCAAGCTCCGTGCCTTCCCGTTCTCCCTGCAAGATGCAGCGGAAAAATGGTTGTACTCTCTACCGTTAGCAACCATTACTACTTGGCAGCAGATACACGACAAATTCTTGGATAGGTTTTTCCCAGCTGAGCGGTACCTGGATCTCCTTCAGGAGATAATTACCATTAAGCAAAAGGAACATGAAGCCCTGCATGAGTATTGGGAACGATACCGGAATTTGCTTGCACTGTGCCCGCATCACAACCTGCCAGAAAATTCAGTTGTTCATAACTTTTACAGGGGCCTGATGCCTGCTGAAAAAAGATAGTTGGATGCTTCGAGTGGAGGTTCCATTATGCTCAAAACACCTGCAGAACTGACGGAACTAATTAGCAGAATTTCTAGGGCCTCACAAAAATACTATGCCAAGTCCGACATGACAAGACAGGTAAAAGAGGTAAATTCTTCCCAGTTTGAGAAACTCAAGAATATGATATCTGCTTTAGCATCTAACATGAGTGCAGGAATCCCACAAGTAGCAACAATTTGCCAATTACCTCCGCAACCCCACCAACCGAACCCACTTCTCGACCTGCAAGCAATCCGGATGAATAATATGGAGTCAACCATCCAAAACTTGGAAACCCAATTAGGACAGATTGTTGCTGCGTTAAGTAGGCTGGAGAATCAAGGAAAATTGCCCTCGCAAACCGAGGATCCGAGGCATAATGTTAGCGCTATCACGCTTCGAAGTGGTAAAGAACTGCCACCACCTCTGGATAAAGATAAGGGACAAAAATCTGGGTCCGAAGGTGATCAGGCAGAGGGTAAGACTTCTGGGTATGACAATACGTTAAACTCACACCGAAACAACGAGTCGGAACTGATCGTGCAACCTAAACCCCTAATGGTACCGCCTCCATTCCCTCAACGTTTAGCAGAAACAAAGACACTAAAAGAAGAAAAGAGTATTCTCGACACGTTTCGCAAGGTTGAGGTGAATATTCCCTTGTTGGATGCAATCCAACAAATTCCTAGGTATGCAAAAGTCCTCAAGGAGCTCTGCATGAATAAGAAAAAACTGTTAGGCAACGAAAAGGTAAGTGTGGGGGAAAACGTGTCCGCCATTTTACAAAAGAAACTCCCCCCTAAATGCCATGATCAAGGTATATGTTTTCCATTCCATGCAAGATTGGGAATTTAGGCATTAAAAAGGCGATGTGTGATTTAGGTGCAAGCATTAATGTTATGCCACTTTCTGTATATAATGCACTTAATCTTGGCCCCTTGAAAGGTACAGGTGTCATCATTCAGTTGGCGGATCGCTCCATCGTGTACCCGGAAGGTGTTTTAGAAGATGTCCTCGTTCAAGTCAACGATTTAGCCTTCCCGGCTGATTTCTTCGTGTTGGACATGGAGGATAATTATTATGAGAAATCTTCTGATATCCTTTTGGGTCGTCCCTTTTTTGAGTACTGCTAATGCTAAAATAGATGTTAAAAAAGACTTGTTGACTCTAGAATTTGATGATGATGTTGAGAAGTTTAATGTTTATGAGTCAAGTAAAGGTCCTAATACATTCTCTAGTGTTTTTAGCATTGATGTGATAGAAAACCTGACTAATGAGGATTATAAGATAAACAATGTAGAGGAACTAAGTCTTGTTGAAAATTTTCAGATTAAGCCAAAACATGTTGGGTTGTCGGTTGATCCTTGTGGGATGGTTTTACCATTAGAGGCTTTTAAATCTATGAATAGGGATGTTCGGATTCTTGATGTGCCTAATGCTATAACTGAACTAAATTTTTTCGTGTTTCAGGCACCTATTTTGAAATTCAAGAACTTTTTGAATAATCTGGAGTATTCCTTCAAGGAAGGAGAAAAATATGCAGATTCAAAGCTGATACATGATGATTTATGGAATGAGCAGTTTTTCGAGGTGTACGACCTTAAGGTTTGGTCATACCTTAATGTCACGCTCTGGTATGCAGATATTCTCGACTACTTAACCACTGTTTTCTTCAGATCTCACATATTTTTCGAGTATAGGAACCCAAGAGTCATTGTGAAGGATCATGGAATTTTTTTTTATAAGTGGTTGACGAAGTCTGTGCTGAGGAAGTGTCGAATTGTGTTGAGAACCTCTACAAATCATCATCCCCAATCTAGAGGGCGTAATGGATTAGAAGATTCATCACCACATAGTCGAGGGGATTTATATGGAGGTTCTACCTCCATTTGAGTGGATTGATGCTCTTGGTGGTCTTCCAGGCGCGCTTTGTTTGCAAAATTTTTTCGAATTGCTTCTGTTAAACTGTTGATGCTTCTGTACAGGTTTGACCCCTAGGTATGACCGTACCCTACGCTCATACTATTTTTGCGGAAAAAAAAAACCCCCAGATCTGCGGTTTACGGAAGTCCTCTTTTCTCTCGATTTTTTTTTTTATGTCTTGAGGACAATGCATGATTTAAGTGTGGGGGGAGGGATAAGCCTATTTACTGTTTGGCTTACATGCTTAAATTCGATTTTTTTTTTCCTGCGTCAACTGTTTTGACTTGTTGTTTACTGGAATTTGAGGATGTTAGAAATTGTGAATAATTTATTCCTGTTTTGAACATGTTTGCTTAAGCTTGAGCATTAAATTTTTGCTAGAACTTATTAGGCTATTAAATGCATGAAAGATTGTGTGAAATTTGATTAATTAGTATGACTTCATGCCCTTATTTCTCGTGCACTAATTGAACAGTTTATGTACTTTGCTTAGATAGGTTAGTTATGTTTTTCAATAAAGTTCTGAAAATTGATTAGAGTACACTTTAACTCCCTTCGAGGCGAAATAGATTGGTTGACGAGTAATTCGGGAAATGACTTAGGCATTTGTTGTTGGTGTTTTTAGCCTTTTTACTGATTTTCACTAAATAACATAGCCTCATTGACCCCGCTGAGCCTTAGTATTGTGCAAAAATTTCTTTCTTAGCCGCGTTACAAGCCTAATGCACAATACAATTTCCTACCCTTATTTTTATTTACGCCTTGCTTACTCATTTTCTTTTTGGGATTGCATTAATGATGTCTAGACTTCCCTTTTGGAATTGATTTGAAGTGTGGAAGTTTCATTGTGTTGAATAGGAAAAAAAATTGTGAGATTGATGAAACAAAAGAAAGAAAAAGAGAGCGAAGTCAAGAAGAAAATAAAAGAAAATGAGCTGAAAAATAGAGAAAAAACAAATTGAGGAAAAAAAAAAAAGCAAGAGTGAAAAGAAAGAAAAAGAGAGTTTGTGTCTTGTTGAAAATTCAATAAAGGGTTGGGAATTAATTGAAAAAGGGAGTCTTTTGGGAAGAGATAAAAGGGAAACACTTGGGGTTTAATCTTAAATGTGTAAGCTTGGTGTGTTAGCCTTTGATTTACTTTTTCCTACCTTGACCCAAGCCTACATTACAAACTCGAAAGACCTTTCAATCCTGAGTTATGAGTTGATCAAATTAGTGGAGATTGGAGTGACGGGTGTATTCGAAGTTGATAATTGGTTCTTATGCAAAAAATGTTAACTTATTTGTCTAATTTTTGTACATTCTTTTGTTCAGTTCACACTACACACGAGGGTATGATTTTTGTATTAATTGGTTGAACTTTATGTGATTGAGTAATGTATTTAATTTGCTAAATTCGTTTAGGCGAAGATTTGAGGTTCGCTTTGGTGAATATATTTGATGGAGTAATGTCTCAATTGGTTTTTATTTCCCTCGAGGACGAGTGAATGAACAAGTGTGGGGGAATTTGATAGCTTGCATTATTCTTATATTTTTAGGATGATTTGTGGTTGCGTATTATGAATAATGCTGATATAAAGTGATGCCTTGATCAATTTTGTGGTTATGAGTATTACAGGAGTCTGTTGTGTTGAATTGAAGATTTATGAGACCAATTTGTGCTATTTCATGATGGATTGTTATGCGTATGGAATCTGGAAGCAAAGTAACTCTTTTCCCAAACTTACTACTTTGGTTTTGGGTCAATTTGTGTTGGGCCGAGAAGAACTGAAATTAGAAGTCCAAGCCTTGGAGTTAATTAAGTGAAGTAGGCCATCATGTTGGTGTTGGATTGAAGCCCAATTGGAGAGAATCAATTTGGAGCCATTCACGTGTGCATTGGGTATTATTATAGTTGCTAATCTTGGAGTATTAATTAAGTGGATGATTTGTTTTTAATTAGAATTGGGCTTGGTCAATTGTTGGATCGTGCGTGTAGCTGTGATGATAGGCTGATCCTATTTTCCTTGTTACTGAAGTGGACCAAGAATTTCATTAAATGTAATTAATTGAAGATGTCCAAGTTGGGAGTCTTGGGCCGCAAGTTAGACAAAGTAGCAAAGTCCGATCAGGACTAGTATTTTTGGGACTGCAGTTGGGGGCTATATATATTCACGTACAGAGCAGATTTGGAGACACCGTTTCATACTCACTTTTCTACACGCAGCAACTAGGCGGGATTGGAGCAGCAACTCTTGAAGACTTTCGAGAGCGAAATCAATTCTTCTTCTTTTGTTAATTAGTTTATGCTTATGTTTTAGACATGATTTTCATGAGTAGTTAATTTTCATAGTGCCTAGTTAGGAATTTACAATTTATGTTTTGGACATCGTGAGACCTAATTGGTTTTTATAATTCAGTTTATTTCAAGTATTTATTAATTCTCTGAGTGTCGTGTTTATTGTGATTTGTTTGCTTAGTGATAGTCCACGATCATCTAAGTAGATTTAATTGCATATAGCCATTCTTGATTGCATGAAGTATATGTAATACATGATAGATAATTAGTGGTACATTAACGAGAAGGATTGGTTGCCGTTCTCAACTTGTTAAGGGAGTTAATAATCAGATTTAAATTTAGCACGTGTCGTGACTAGGTTAATTTGGGCTAGTGTTTTCTTAATTCTTAATGCTGTTGACTCATTAAATCCTGTCGAGTGTCTCTAGGGGTTGTGAATTGATTAGGGAATAATTGTCGAGTGTCTCTAGGTTATTCTATTATGTACGAGAAAACGAGGCGGAGTCGAGTGTCTCTATCTGCTATAGCTAGTCTATTTGAATAAATGAATTTATTTTTTGCGTCTATGATCGATGTCCTAAACTAAATTGTGATTCCTAGCTAGGTATTGGTTTCCCCACTGATTTATCAAAACCCAACTTCTAAGTGATTTATTGTTTTTCCTTTAGTTTAATTTAATTTTTAGTTAATTTAGTTAGTTTAATTAAATCTTAAACCCCCCCTCCCCCCCCGCGATTTTACTTGTTAATTTTAGTGAATTTTCCTGTGATTAATTAGAATTATTTTCAACCAATCTCTGTGGATTCGGCCCGTTTGCACTATACTCTATTTTAGTCGTAAACCGGATTATAATTTATTTTGACGGATTCGACACCTGTCACGCATAAATAACCAAAATCAAATGCGGAAACACCAGGATTTCAAACATGCAAATAAACATGCTCAAATGATTATAAATATACATGCTATGCCATTCCAGGGCCAAATAAATCATACAAGTTCCATAATTCAAATTTCATAACATAATCTTATACATGATCATACATAATACGAATACAGAAGGGTAAAGATGCATAAGACCCGAACTAGACTCGAACAACTAAAAAGAAAACCACCGCCTAGCTCGAACCGGAAGCTATACCTGCAAACTCAAAGAACCAAAAAGGGGAAAAACAAAACAACGAGGAGGGGTCAGTCCTAAAGACTGGTGAGGGGGCTAACACACTCACACATACATATACATAAAGCAGAGCATATTCAAAATAGGAAAATTCATGAACCGGGGCGTGGTTTTTGCATTCCAAATCATTTTAGCCTGTGATAATACGTATAAAGAAAAAGGTTTAAGGCCGAAGGCCAAAATCATCCAATTTTAGTAATTAGAAGTCCATTCCCGTTTCACAAATTAAGTTCATAATCTAAATCACACAACTCGGCGAGTACGAGTCTCAAACCACCTAACTCCGTTCAAAGTCAAAATTAGAATCGAAATTCAAATGAAAAACATAATTCAAACCCTCATACCTCTTCTCTGGGTGATGGAAGGGCTGCGGACCCTAACCATCGATCATACAGTACGGGTCGTGAGTTTCATGACGCTCACGCACGAGGACTCCTTCCCCCACCAAGCCTCCTAATGGGTTCAGGGTTAATCCTTAAGTGTGGAGACCATGCTAGGGACTACCCGATGGCCCACACCATCCTGGGTCTCCTTCGCATGAATCTCTGGGGCCCAATTCAAAGTTCGTAAATCATAATTCATAATTTCAAAATCCGACTTATATTTTAAAGTCATAACTTGCTATTTCAAAACACGCACACCAACCCTTTTCAAAACAAATAAACGAAAATATAAATTACGTATACATAAAAGCGTTTTTCAAATGTTTCATAACAAATGGGCCAATTCCCACAAAATACATATCGAACACGTATTTACGTACATTTATATACATACATAGGTCGCATGCGAGCTTAAAACTCAAATAGGGTTGTAGGTCATATTAACTAAGAGAAAGAAACCTCTGTTAGGAATAGTGCCCTAGAAAGCCGATTATATATCCGCTCTATACTTTTCCTTGTTGTAATCACAAACAATTTTTGAATAAAATAACGAATTGAGGCAACACTTCTTTATATGCTCTTGTTTGGTATGCGTTTACTTTAGCTGTGCATGTATGAGAACTCCCCTAATCCTGATGACTTTAGGACTCTACCATTTAGGTGAAACGGTTCATGAAACGAGCCTTATATCACATAAGTCATGATTAGTAAAATACTCCAAGCTGATGAGTCCTACAGACAGTGGGAGTGTCAACCTGACTCCTTTAAGGCTTGCTTGTGGGATCACGCCCTTAAGAAGGACCACCTTGTTTCATGGAGGTGCAAAGTGTATAGTTGATGCGTGCGTGATACATGAGGGTGCTTACTTCCATAAGTAAGTTCTCTGAGGTGCCTCGTGTGAGAAGATTCCTAAATGGGAAAGGAAGTTTCTATTTCAGGAAATGGAAACTTCCATATTAGGAAATATCTCACGAGTCATTGATGTGATTAATTGATCCTTAGACTTGAGGTTCCATGTCACTTCATGAGTTAACTTTGTAATCTTAGGTATAAGCTTTAAAGGGTGTCGCCTTAGACAACTGATTCAAGGCTTATGCTGGGGCTGCACAAGTGATTCATGGAAGTGAATGAGAATCAAGAAAGGACCTACATTTGCACTTGTAAGGAGATCTCTTATTGTGTAAGTCATTCATATGCCATATGGAGTCCTTGGCCAAGGCAATAGATCAAGACATCAAGAAAAGGGTTTCTTGGATTGAGATCAAATGGATATGAAATGCACTTAGCTTTAAGACCAGATTATTAGGGTTCTGATTATTCCCTTACCCTAGATCTTGGTTGAGAGATAGTAAGTAAGAGGATTGTATCTCACATGAATCAATGACTTAAAGGTTCTGTCGAATCGAGACATTCCAATTCAGCTAGGGGTTAAACACCTGTTGCTAGACTATGGTCGTTTAATCTGTGGACTGATTAATTAATTAGTGAATTAATTAATTAGGGTCACTACTAATTGAATTGAGAACCTAGTGGGTCACGCACAACAACTTGGTTACATGAGTTAAGGCTTTAAAATGATTAAACGAGTTGATCATACCAAGAGGGTTCCACACGTATGAAACACACGTGTGGTTCACGTGATTGGCACGTGTCCTTAGGGACACCTGTGTCACACGTGAATGTGTTAATTATTTAATAGACTTTGGTTTAATTTTTGAATTAAAATGAAAGTCTTATTTTGGAGAAATTAATCTATTTAATTAATTATGAATTAATTAATTAGATAAATAAGTTATTTATTAATAAATAAATAAAGTATAATATTATCCAAAAGGGTTTTGGATATTTTAGCTCTCTTAAAAGTTGATTTGAATTTGAATTCAAAATCAAGGTTTGGAATTACTTGATGATCAAGTAATAAGAGAGAGGGACCAAATCCTTAGTCCAAAAGGACTAGGTTCGGCCGCCCCTCTCAAGCTATATATAGGGAAGCTCGAGCTCCCCTTAGGGATTGATCGATTCTTCTTGGTTCATGTGTTGAACACCATCCTTTCTCAAAGATCATAGAAACCCTAGGTTAAACCCAAACACTAACTAGAGAACTAGCATTCTTACTAGTTAGATTGTAGTCAAGTTGGTGGACTATCTCTAGAGAGCTTCAAGTTAGAAGTTTTTAAAGATTCGAGCTTTACTAAGGAGAGGGGATCAAGCCGTAAGAAGAGTGTTCTTGGGTGGCTTGAAACGCTTTAAGAAAGATTATTGAAAAGTAAGTTTCTTTACCTTACGAATTTGGATTCATGATTGCGAGTTTCGATCCTTTTGTTGGAAAATTTTAAAATTTCCGCTGCTTTCTGATTCCGTTTTTCCAACAACCTCACCTTGTCGACCATACCGAACGAAATGAACCAAAACACACCTAAGAGACCACCTTCTTTCACATGAGACGAACCTCTGAACAAAACAAACTACAAAAGATACACTTAGACTCAATATGAACCAAAGAAATGCTCAGCAAATGCATATGGATGCAAATGATGTAATGCATTTCACATAAGCTCACGCTTAGACATATTGGGTGAATACCGAAATATCTCACAAATAATTCATGAATTAAACTCATAACATATGATATATTAGTATATTAAGAGCATCTATAAATTTAAGGTTCATAAGGAGAGCCAAAGATACATATGAGTTCAAACGAAGTAGTACTTAGGTCATGTGAAGTCAAATTAAATCATAACAAATCATACTCACATATTTCAAGTTAAACACATTCATAAAATTCATATAACGGGCATAACATATCATTAAACATGTTAGGCATGCATGCATACGATAGAAGATTCAAGCAAATATCAAACGAGGCAAGGAAACGACACATTGATGCATGCTAGCATGTTAGAGAGCATATATCGCAAATTAGGTCATATATTGCACGTGCGAGCATCAAAATTACCAAATAAATTCATAATAAAACATGTAACACATAATTCATGAAGTTGAAAATGGATACAAGGTAAGAAAGAAGCAAGAAGAACATGTAAAACACGAACAAAACGACAAACAAAGCGTGACAACAGCAGCATCCCTCTTCCTTTTTCTTCCTTCTTTTGCTTTGGTTCCCAGCTGATTCCTCTCTCCCTCTCTTTCTAAACGAAATGAGGGGGTAATGGGGTGAGAGGGGGATTAACTAGGGTTAAGTGGGTCCAAGTTTGGCTCAATTTGGTTAAGAAATGAATTAGCTATGGCTAAAACCGTAAAGGGTGGCGAATCTGTCACACGGGTTGCGTTTCGGGCAAAATACGAAGGTTCAAACGGGCTTAGAAAAATATGAAACCGAGTTCTCTAGCTGAAAATCTTCATTATGAGTCCGACGTCACTTCTGGAATTTGAATCCAAATTCCCGATCTCAAGTTACGCCTTGCGGAACCCAAGGTGCGCTAAAGTACGTTAGGCCCTTAAGTCCCTAACAAATAAAACGGTTCGAAAACCATATTAAACGAACACAAAATCATGAAACAAATATAAAAACGCATTCCTAACACATATAAATCATACATAACACATAATCACAAAAATCGAAAACAAGAATGGAGGCAAACGGATTAAAAACGAGCAAAAAGGGCAAAAACGTTCAAATATTCACAAATGATTCTTAACAAATAATTCAATTAATTTCAAGAATATTACTTAAACATTAAAATAAACATATAATTGCATAAATAAATAATTTAAATGCGCACTTAACACTCTCGTAACGGCATACCTGTACGGCCAGACGAGCGGGATGTTACAAACTCCCCTCCTTCAAAAGGACCTGTCCTCAGGTCCTAAAGCACAGTCTTGATCAAACCTGTAACGAAGTTCAACTCCAAGGATCTACTCTTCCAAACCGCAAAGCTCACAAACCTCAATAAGGCACCTTCACTCAAAGCCACCGGGCAACCTCGGTCCTTGCTACTCACAATCACCCGAGCACTCGACCACACCAAACTCTCTAAGAAGAGAGTTCACGCAAAAAAGGGAATCAGGAACGCAAGCAACAAGTAAACACCAAGAAACAACGATTAGAGAGAAGTAGCAAAGAAGTGGGTTTTCCCGAGATTAAATATGCATGTATGAGATACTATGTATGTTTAATGTACCGTTCACCGAGGTGGAAATGTCGAGTTCAGTGTCCAGTTCCTTTCTTTCCAAGGTGTTGTCTTGCACTTGAACTGAGATCTTGAAGTCACGGTGCTTGATGGTCTCAAATTCTTGTTGCTTGAACGATCACTTGTTAATTATCTCAACTCTTCATACTTGAAGCATCTTTTCAACTCTTCCATATGATTAGGACCTCGGCAAAAGATTATTGAATCGATTCCAGTAGGGATGCATCGATTCTATCCTTGGTAGCAAAATCTTCCTTCTCTTGATATTGTCACATATTGAAGTTTCTCGAAAATTTTTTGAAATTCGGATCTCTCAAGCTCCCATAAAAAAATCATTCATCTTTCTTAATTATTATTTGAGGGTCAAGGATTTGGAAGCCTTCTTACCATTGAACTTGAAGGGATGCTCTTATAATAGAGCCCTCGAACAAAATCTTCTCGAGTAAACTCTTCCTGAATTCTTCAAACTCCGATCTCATTTTCTTGAACCACCTTGAAGCACGACTTGTATTACACGGATATTGCACTTCCCATTTCTCTTGTGATGTTCCCAAACAATCTTAAATCATGTTACCTTGGACAATCATTTCTTCGACCTTGGCATTATCATCATCAAACTACCTTGGAGGGTGAAATCTCTAAACTCTTGTAAATAATTTCGGACTTTAAGGCAAACTTTGTCGACTCCGGATTTCTCAAGTTTCAATATAAGATCACCCATCTCCAATTCTTTCCCATGAGCTAGGATTCATGAAATCTTCTTACCGTTAGACATAAAGAAACGTACTTGTGTTAAATCTCCTGAAAGAATTCCTCCAAAGTGAACTTTTCTTCGAACTCTTAAATTTTCTACTTTACTTTCTTAAACCATCTTGAAACTCGACCTTGAATTAAATGGGAGATATACTTCCCTATTTCTCATGATGTCCCCGAGCAAAACTTCACAAAACCACAATGTCTCGAATAACCCTTCTTCAACTTGGACATCTTCAATACCAAACCACTTTAAAGTATCAAAATCTCCAAACTTCTTTGTATACCATAGCCCCAGGTTTCCTTTGTCCTTTTCGGTGATATTCATTGTTATTGAAAGAATATCCTGAAATAAAAATATAATTCCAAGGAAATATCGATGCATGCAGGGTTTCATGTGCACAATTAACACAAATAATAACAAATAATTCACATAAAAGTGAGAATGAATGCAAACAAACACATAATCCTAAGCTGAAATACCTAGACAGATCCAACACGACACTAGAGCTCCGGTTTTGCAACCAAGAGCTCTGATAGTACTTTAGGATTTAGCACCGTGGAGCGCAGAGCACTACATCCCCCGTACTATAGCCCGACACGTGTAACGAAATAGGAACTCCGTACACGCACCAAGCTACAATGAACGGGTGATAAACAAAATCTCTCCTAGGCTAGGCGGTCTAGACCCTAATTCAGAGCACACATAAATAACTAAAATCAAATGCGGAAGCACCAGGATTTCAAATATACAAATAAACACCCTCAAATGATTATAAATATACATGCTATGCCACTCCAGGGCCAAATAAATCATATAAGTTCTATAATTCAAATTTCATAACATAATCTTATACATGATCATACATAATACGAATTTAGAAAAGTAAAGATGGAAAAGACCCGAATTAGACTCGAACAACTCAAAAGAAAACCACCGCCTAGCTCGAACCGGAAACTGTACCTGCAAACTCAAAGAACCAAAAAGTGGGAAAAACAAAACAACGAGGAGGGGTCAATCCTAAAGACTGGTGAGGGGGCTAACATACTCACACTTACATATACATAAAGCAGAGCATATTCAAAATAGAAAAATTCATGAACCGGGGCGTGGTTTTTGCATTCCAAATCATTTTAGCCTGTGATAATACGTATAAAGAAAAAGGTTTAAGGCCGAAGGCCAAAATCATCCAATTTTAGTAATTAGAAGTCCACTCCCGTTTCACAAATTAAGTTCATAATCTAAATCACACAACTCGGCGAGTACGAGTCTCAAACCACCTAACTCCATTCAAAGTCAAAATTAGAATCGAAATTCAAACGAAAAACATAATTCAAACCCTCATACCTCTTCTCCGGGTGATGGAAGGGCCGCAGACCCTAACCATCGATCATACAGTACGGGTCGTGAGTTTCATGACGCTCACGCCCGAGGACTCCTTCCCCCACCAAGCCTCCTAATAGGTTTAGGGTTGATCCTTAAGTGTGGAGACCATGCTAGGGGCTACCCGACGGCCCACACCGTCTCGGGTCTCCTTCGTATGAATCTCCGAGGCCCAATTCAAAGTTCGTAAATTATAATTCATAATTTCAAAATCCGACTTATATTTCAAAGTCATAACTTGCTATTTCAAAATACACACACCAACCCTTTTCAAAACAAATAAACGAAAATATAAATTATATATACATAAAATCGTTTTTCAAATGTTTCATAACAAATGAGCCAATTCCCATAAAATACATATCGAACACGTATTTACGTACATTTATATATACATAGGTCGCATGCGGGCTTAAAACTCAGGTAGGGTTGTAGGTCATATTAACTAAGAGAAAGAAACCTCACCTTGTCGACCATACCGAACAAAACGAACCAAAACACACCTAAGAGACAACCTTCTTTCACACGAGATGAACCTCTGATCAAAACAAACGATAAAAGATACACTTAGACTCAATATGAACCAAAGAAACGTTCGGCAAATGCATATGGATGCAAATTGTAATGCATTTCACATAAGCTCACACTTAGACATATTGGGTGAATAACGAAATATCTCACAAATAATTCATGAATTAAACTCATAACATATCATATATTAGCATATTAAGAGCATCCAAAAATTTAAGGTTCATAAGGGGAGCCAAAGAATCATATGAGTTCAAAAGAAGTAGCACTTAGGTCATGTGAAGTCATATTAAATCATAACAAATCATACTCACATATTTCATGTTAAACACATGCATAAAATTCATATAACGGGCATAACATATCATTAAACATGTTAGGCATGCATGTATACGATAGAAGATTCAAGCAAATATCAAACGAGGTAAGGAAACGACACATTGATGCATGCTAGCATGTTAGAGAGCATATATTGCAGATTAGGTCATATATTGCATGTACGAGCATCAAAATTACCAAAAAAATTCATAATAAAACACATAACACATAATTCATGAAGTTACAAATGCATAAAAGGTAAGAAAGAAGCAAGAAGAAGATGTAAAGCACGAACGAAACGACAAACAAAGCGTGACAGCAGCAGTAGCTCGAAGAAAGCCTCCAATGGGGTCACGACCGCGACCCCAAACCTACTCAAAGGTGGTCACGGTCGCGACCACCACCTCCACCAACGAGATCAGCAGTTCCAGGTCGAAGTTGGGCAAAAATCCAGTCACGGCCACTACCCAAAATGGCCTGAAAATGGTCGCGGCCACGACCGCGTGCAGCAGCCGCGAAAAACTACAATTCCTCCCCTGTTTCGTCTCCATTTTTGCAGCAGCAGCAGGGGCCATTCCAGGACATCAAGAGCAAAGAAAGAGCAGAAAAATAATGTAAAGAAAGCAGCAAAACAACTACAATAACAGCAGCCAATCACACAGCAACGAAAGGGATGCAAATAGTGGAGTTAAAATTCATTTCTTCAAGATTTCATGGAGGTTCAGCTATGGTGGATCGAATTTGATGCAATTTTCACAAAAATAATACTTACAAATAGAACATAGAAGTCATCTAGATCAAATATCACTCATAAATTCAAGAAATGGAGCAAAGATGGCATGAATTCATCAAATAAAATTCATATGACTTAACTATTCATCAAGACAACCATTGCATGCTCAAAACTCCAACAAATTCAGCAAAATTAGACTTAAAAGAAAGAGGAGAGGATGGAGAACAAATCTATGAACTTACCTTTTGAATTTGACGAAGATCGGAGGTCGAACGAGCTCAAAACATGAAGAATGAATAATAGCAAGCTTTTTTTTTTCTTCCTTCTTTTGCTTTGGTTCCTAGCTGATTCCTCTCTCCCTCTCTTTCTGAACGAAATGAGGGGGTAATGGGGTGAGAAGGGGATTAACTAGGGTTAAGTGGGTCAAAGTTTGGCTCAATTTGGTTAAGAAATGAATTAGTTATGGCTGAAACCATAAAGGGTGGCGAATCTGTCACACGGGTCGCGTTTTGGGCAAAATACGAAGGGTCAAACGGGCTTAGAAAAATATGAAACCAAGTTCTCTAGCTGAAAATCTTTGTTACGAGTCCGACATCACTTCTGAAATTCGAATCCAAATTCCCGATCTCAAGTTACGCCTTCCGGAACCCAAGGTGCGCTAAAGCAAGTTAGGCCCTTAAGTCCCTAACAAATAAAACGGTTCGAAAACCATATTAAACGAACACAAAATCATGTAACGAATATAAAAATGCATTCCTAACACATATAAATCATACATATCACATAATCACAAAAATCGAAAACAAGAACGGAGCAAACAGAATAAAACCAGCTAAAAGGGCAAAAATGTTCAAATATTCACAAATGACTCTTAACAAATAATTCAATTAATTTCAAGAATATTACTTAAACATTAAAACAAACATATAATTGCATAAATAAATAATTTAAATGCGCACTTAACACTCTCGTAACGGCATACCTGTACGGCCAGACCAGTGGGATGTTATATCTCTATTAATGTCCCATCTACTTTGTGTTTGATGGTAAACACCCACTTGCACCCCATTGGTCTTACGCTTTGAGGTAATTCACTCTTTTCCCATGTTTCTTTCTTAACCAGGGCATCCATCTCCACTTTCATAGCCTCCTTCCATTCCTCGATCTGTACGGCTTCCTGAGTCGTTCTCGGGATCTGTTCCTTATAGAGATTTCCTACAAAGGCCTTAGCCATATCATACATGCTCCCCCTGATCATATTTTCCACGGGATATCTAGAAGTCCAGGATCTCTGATCTAGTGAATATCGGTTCGGAGGAACCCCTCTGGTACTCTTCTGAGGTAAGATATACCTGTTGCTCTCTGTATCATCTGAAACAGGGTTAACTGTATCTGGAACAAGATCAATTTCATGAATAGATGAGGAAGGAACCGAATCAGTTACCTCGATTTGGACACATGCGGAGGAGGATGATTGGTGGTGGTACTGAGCTCGGTGTTGCTTTGATCGGGACCGGGCGAAGAGAGAAGACCAGTGTCATCAGAAGAAAGAAGACCAGTATCATCAGAATCACTGAGCCAATATAGAGAGTCACTCGGATACTCCCCTGAGAGCTATGCTGGGTCTAGAAATAGTACTTCATTTCCACGAACTCATAATCCATGGTAACATGAAGGCGTTGTGTGGTGGGGTTATAGCACCGGTACCCCATTTGATGAGGTGCATATCCGACAAAGACACACTTAATAGCATAAGGGTCGAGCTTCGTCCTTTCATTTTTGGGAATATGGACAAATACTGAGCACCCAAGGACCCGTGGAGGCATAGTAAGTGATGGGGAGATGTCGGCTTGTGTTTGGAAAACAGAGAGTGGTGTTTGGTAGGCGAGTATTTTTGTGGGCAGCCTATTTGTAAGGTAGGTTGCTGTGGCCATGGCTTCGGGCCAGAAATGGTTCGAGAAGTGTGATTCGGTTAATAGGGCTCGGGTCATTTCGAACAAGGTTCTATTTTTTCATTCAGTGACTCCATTCTGCTAAGGTGTATTTGGGCAGGTGGTTTGGTGGATAAGGCCATGTGTTTTAATGAAATCACTCATTTGTTGGTTGACATACTCGCGCCCATTGTCGGACCTGAGGACTTTAATTTTCTGATTGACCTGAGTTTGTATCATGTCAAAAAATGCAACAAATATTTCATAAACTTCTGATTTATGCCGAAGAAAGTAAACCTAAGTCGTACGAGAAAAATCATCAATAAACAACATAAAATACTGAAACTGACTTTTATTAGTAACCAGGGCAGGTCCCCAAACATCCGAATGTACTAATGAAAAAATAGATCGAACCCGTTTGTTCGTGGGTTTAAAAGAAGTTCGGTGACTATTTGCAACTGAACACATTTGACAAGACAAACTCAAATTCTGATTATTCTGAAAAAGTGCAGGAAATAACATTCGCAGATACCCAATGGATGGATGTCCGAGACGCCGGTACCATAGCCAGAGTTGGGTGTTCGCCATTCCTTTTGACAGTAAAGCCCGAGAGGGATATTCCATTTCTTCTACATTGTAGAGCCCGTCCCGCTCAGTACCACGCCCAATGATCTCCTTCGTATGAATGTCCTGTATCAAACAAAATTGAGGATATATCAAAACCATGCAGTTCGATTCACTTGTCACGTGACTCAAAGAAAGTCACTTGCAGGATAGAGATGGAACATAGAGGCAGTTTTTCAATTTTAATTGGGGTGAGATAATAACCGTTCCTTTCTTTTCAACCTCTACTAAGTCACCATTGGCTGTTTGGATATGAGATTTTTCTCAAGTGATGGGTTCAAGTATATCAGACGGGTCAAAGGTCATTGTGTCCGTTGCCCCTCAATCAAATATCTATTTTGATGATTTTTTTGGGTCATTATGTGAAGGCTTTATTCTTGTGGGATCATGTTGCAATTGTTTACAATATGGGGGCTGACTTATAATACAATAAAATTGGGGGGATTTATATAAAAAGGGGGTAGGGTTTGGGACATTACCCCCAAAGCCGTTACCTATTCTCCCGTTAGGCTCCATTTCTCTCCTAGAGACGGCGGCTAAATTGGCCCGCCGTCCGCCCGTCGCTGCGCCTGCTACTCCTCCTACAACTGCCGCACCGGAGTCTCATTCTCTGATGACACCTGCCGCGACGTTTTCACTCGACCCCCTTCTATTCACCACGCCTGGGTTTCTCCCACGGCGGACTTCGCACGTCGCTAATCGCCTCCCGCCGCGAATGTCCCAGCTCCTCCAGTTTTTCAGTTTTCCTCCCACCAATCCGGGTAACCGATTAACTCAAAGCACCCTTATTTGGTGTGTTTCTTTTTCCCACAATAGGAGCACTCTAGGTCTGATTTGTCTTCTTGTAGTGGGGGACATCGACCGGTGTCTGTGAGCCTATTCCTGTCTGACTTTGTCCAACCGCCTCTTCCTCCTTTCGCTATCAGTCCCGATCCGATTCACTGTGATGGTGAGTCCCCTTCGCCATTGGTCGCCATTTTTAGGATTTGAAAATGAGCAGCCTCCCATCGGATAGTGGCGTTGGCGGACTCTACTGAGGTCTTTGACTTTAGTTTCAGAAGATCCGGCCTAATCGAGTTATGTTTCTCATCAATCCCGGTAAGAAATTGATAGAGCCTCTATTCTTCTTGAATTTGGATGAAGGTCGTGATATCCTCCGGGTATCTCATTGGATTCGGCTGCTTTCGATCAATCGCCATCCAAATAGCTTGTAGTTTGTTCCAGTATTCTTCCAGGCTTTCGAGACCCTGCTTTAGTGTGTTCACGCCTCTGTACTCTAGTTTGAATCGGATATGGGGTCTTATACCATATGGGCCAATGGAGAAACTACAGTGTACTCTTACTATGATACAAGGTCAAGCCTATAACTCGTGGTCAAGTGTTTAAGTGAAATTGGATGCCTCCGAGGAAGAAATTACTTGGGAAGTATTTGTTCAGGAATTCAAGAACAAGTACATTCCAAAAGCCACATGGAACAAACGCTTGAAAGAGTTTATGGATATCAAGCAAGGAAGCATGTCAGTGACGGGCTATAAAAATGAGTTTGAAAGGCTTTCACGCTATGCCCCCAATATTGCAAACGATGATGAAAGTAAGGCCTCTCAATTCCTTCAAGGGCTTCAAGAGGACATGAAGGATGCGTTGGAGGCTTCTAATACTAGCACGTGGGCGAAGGTGACGGACAAAGCTTTTATGGTTGATAACTGGGTAGTTATGAGGAGGAAGAGTTCACATACCGGGCAAGGATCTAGTTCGGGGAGTTCTAATAAGTTCAACCCTTGGCACTTCCGACACCGGGCAAGTGCACCCATTGTCAAGGAAATCACCTCGTGGAGAACTATTTCAAATTACATAAGAGGTGTTTCGGGTGTGGAGCGGCGGATCATATTTTGAGTACCTGCCCGAAGAAGAGACAAGGGCATACTGTGGGAGGCAATCAGAGGCCCACTATTCAAGCTAGGACCTATGCTTTGGGAGGCGAGGAGGAAGAAGCTGTGGAAATCTTTCCTAATGCCATTGTTGAAGGTACAATTAGCATCCATGGCACTACATCGCATACATTGTTTGATCCCGAGGCTACTCATTCTTTTATTTTCGGACATTACTTTTTCTATGTCTTTACCTGTCTCCTTATGTGCGCATGATTATGTGGTGAGTTCTCCCCTCGGGGGTAGTTTGGTTACTTGTAGAGTTTACCGGGAGTGTCCGGTGAGTTTTAAGGGTCGTATTTTCCTTACCGGGCTGATTGAGATTGTTAGGAATAGTGCCCTAGAAAGCCGATTCGACGTAATCTGCTTTGGGACTTTTCTTGTATCACAGACAATCTTTGAATAATATACGATTGATTATAGGCAAACACTTCTTTATATGCCAATACGTGTTTTGTGTGTTTCCATTACGTGCGCATGTATGAGAACTCCCCTAATCCTGATGACTTTAGGACTCTACCATTTAGGTGAAATGGTTCATGAAACGAGCCCTATATCACATAAGTCATGATTAGTAAAATACTCCAAGCCGATGAGTCCTACAGACAGTGGGAGTGTCAACCTGACTCCTCTAAGGCTTGCTTGTGGGATCACGCCCTTAAGAAGGACCACCTTGTTTCATGGAGGTGCAAAGTGTATAGTTGATACGTGCGTGATACATGAGGGTGCTTACTTTAATAAGTAAGTTCACTGAGGTGCCCCGTGTGAGAACATTCCTAAATGGGGAAGGAAGTTTCTATTTCAGGAAATGGAAACTTCCAGATTAGGAAATATCTCACGAGTCATTGATGTGATTAATTGATCCTTAGACTTGAGGTTCCTTGTCACTTTATGAGTTAACTCTGTAGTCTTAGGTATAAGCTTTAAAGGGTGTCGCCTTAGACAACTGATTCAAGGCTTATGCTGGGGCTGCACAAGTGATTCATGAAAGTGAATGAGAATCAAGAAAGGACCTACACTTGCATTTGCAAGGTGATCTCTTATTGTGTAAGTCATTCATATGCCATATGGAGTCCTTGGCCAAGGCAGTAGATCAAGACATCAAGAAAAGGGTTTCTTGGATTGAGATCAAATGGATATGAAATGCACTTAGCTTTAAGACCAGATTATTAGGGTTCTAATTATTCCCTTGCCCTAGATCTTGGTTGAGAGATAGTAAGTAGGAGGATTGTATCTCACATGAATCAATGACTTAAAGGTTCTGTCGAATCCGAACATTCCGATTCAGCTAGGGGTTAAACACCTGTTGCTAGACTATGGTCGTTTAATCTGTGGACTGATTAATTAATTAGTGAATTAATTAATTAGGGTCACTGCTAATTGAATTGAGAACCTAGAGGGTCACACACAACAACTTGGTTACATGAGTTGAGGCTTGAAAATGATTAAACGAGTTAATCGAGCCTAGAGGGTTCCACACGTGTGAAGCCACACGTGTGGGTCACGTGAGTGACACGTGTCCTTGTGACACGTGTCACACACGTGAATTTATATATATATTAAATGATTAATTTAGTTAATTATTTAATAGACTTTGGTTTAATTTTGAATTAAAAAGAAAGTCTAATTTTGGAGAAAATAATCTAGTTAATTAATTATGAATTAATTAATTAGATAAAATAAGTTATTTATTTTTATAATAAATAAAGTATAAAATTATCCAAAAATAGTTTGGATATTTTTAGCTCTCTTAAAAGTTGACTTGAAATAGAATTCAAAGTCAAAGTTGGAAAATACTTGATGATCAAGTAATAGGAGAGAGAGGGACCAAATCCTTTGTCCATTAGGACTAGGTTCGGCCGCCCCTCCCCTTTCCTATATATAGGGGAGCTCATGCTCCCCTTTAGAGCTAATTGACAATTCTTGGTTCATGTGTTGAACACCTTCCTTTCTCCAAGATTAAATTAAACCCTAGGTTAAGCCTAAACACTAACTAGAGAACTAGCATCCTTACTAGTTAGATTGTGATCAAGTTGGTGGACTTTCTCTAGAGACTTCAAGTTAGAAGTTTGAAGATTCGAGCTTTACCAAGGAGAGGGGATCAAGCCGCGTGAAGAGCGTTCTTGGGTGGCTTGAAACGCTTCAAGAAAGAATAAAAGAAAAGTAAGTTTTCTATCTTTACGAATTTGGTTACACGATTGCGAGTTCAAGGTCCTTTTGTTGGGAAAATTTTTAAATTCCGCTGCTTTCTGATTCGTGTTTTCCAACAGAGATGCCGATGCATAGGTATGAGGTAATCTTTGGTATGGATTGGTTGTCTGAGCACTGGGCTTTGATAGATTGCCGTGAGAAGAAGGTTTCCTTGAGTTTAGTTGTGTTTACAGGCGAGAGGGTGAAGTCGAGCCCGTTTGTTTCCTTTGTTAAGGTAAGTAAACTGGTCCGGGACAGTGCAACAGGTTTTTTGGCTTATCTTTTGAATAAACCAAAGGATCAGGTGAAACTTGAAGAGACAGAGGTTGTACAAGAGTATGCCGATGTTTTCCCCGAGACTTTGGGTTTTCTTCCACTTAATAGGGACATCGAGTTTATCGTAGACCTCCATCTGGGAGCAGAGCCTTTCTCGAAGACTCCCTACAGGATGGCTCCTGCTAAATTAAAGGAGTTGAAGGCGCAGCTTGATGAGCTTCTAGCTTGCGGGTACATCCATCCGAGCACTTCTCCATGGGGTGCTCCCATTTTGTTTGTAAAGAAGAAGGATGGAAAGTTACGGATAGGCATTGATTACCGTGAGTTGAACCGGATGACCGTGAAGAACAAATATCCTTTGCCTCATATCGAGGAGTTATTTGATATTCTGTAGGGTTCTAAAGTATACTCCAAGTTAGATTTGAGGTAAGGTTACTATCAGCTGCGTATCAGGGAGGAGGATATTCCAAAGATCGGGTTCAATACTCGGTATGGACATTTTGAGCTCGTTGTGATGCCGTTTGGGTTAACAAATGCCCCAGCTGTGTTCATGGACATGATGCACCGAGTGTTCAGGCCGTTTCTTGTTAAGTTTGTGGTGATCTTTATAGACGACATTCTGGTGTATTCGAGGTCTACTGAAGAGCATGCACAATATCTTCGGATCGTCTTGGAAACTCTAAGAGAACATAAGCTTTATGCTAAGTTCAACAAGTGTGAGTTTTGGATCGACAGAGTCATCTTCCTAGGCCATATAATTTCATGCAATGGAGTTGAGGTTGATCCATCTAAGATTAAAACCGTGCTACATTGGGAAAGACCGAGAAATGCCTCGAAAATCAGAAGTTTTCTTAGGTTTGCAGGGTATTATCGCAGGTTTGTTAAGGACTTCTCTAGGATTGCCGCCCCCTGTTGACCTGGTTAACTAAGAAAGAGGTACGGTTTGAATGGGATGGCAAGTGTGAAGCTAGCTTTCAGACTCTGAAGGTGAGATTGACTTCGGCACTGGTACTTACCCTACCTGAGTGTACTTCGGGTATGCAGTTTATACTGATGCTTCCAAGGAAGGTCTCAGATGTGTCTTGATGCAGAATGGTAGAGTCGTAGCTTATGCTTCAAGGAAGTTGAAGGAGTATGACAAGAATTACCTTACCCATGACCTTGAATTTGCCGCTGTTGTGTTTGCTTTGTTGAAGTGGCGACACTATCTCTACGGTGCAACGTTCGAAGTGTTTATTGATCATCAGAGCCTCAAGTATCTTTTCTCTCAAAAAGATTTGAATGTGAGATAGAGGCGTTGGGTGGAGTTTCTAGAGGATTATGATTGCAAAATCCCGTACCACCGCAGTAAGGCTAATGTGATAACTGATGCCTTGAAGGAAGGTGAGTATGGCTAGTTTGGAAGCTGGTTCTTCGAGCTCGGGTTCAGAGGTTTTAGTTTCAGGGACTTGGTTGGCAAATCTCACGGTGAAGCCAGATTTGAAATAGCAGTTGTTAGAAGCTCTAGCTTCAGATGCAGAGATTCAAAAGTTGGTTGCCTGATCAAGAGATAATCCGAATTCTAAGTTCAGGGTTGATGATATAGGCTTGTTGAGGTTTGAAGTGAGAGTATATGTTCCGAAAGAGCTCAAGAGACTTATACTTGAGGAGGCACAGCGCTCAGGGTACTCTATCCATCCGAGAGGTACCAAGATGTATCGGGACTTGAAAGAGAGATTCTGGTGGAGTGGCATGAAATGGGATGTCGCGAACTTTGTGAAGCGATGTCTAACATGTCAAAGGTTGAAGGTAGAACTCCAGAAGCCAGGAGAAACCCTCCAACCACTTCCGATTCCTGAATGGAAGTGGGAGCAAGTGACAATGGACTTCGTGTCCGGTTTGCCTAGAGTTAAAGGAGGCTATGATGGAATATTGGTAATTATGGACAGATTTACCAAGTCAGCCCATTTCCTCAAAGTTTGGATGTCCGACAAGGTACCAAAGCTAGGCGAATTGTATTGTCGGGAGATTGTCAGGTTACATGGAGTCCGGTTAGTATTATTTCGGACCGAGATCCGAGGTTCACTTCGATCTTTTGGCAGAATCTTCAGAAGAGTTTGGGCACCCGAATCAAGTTTAGCACCTCCTCACATCCTCAAACAGACGGATAATCTAAAAGGTTAATTCAGTATTTAGATGATATGCTTAGGGCATGTGCTTTGGATTTCCAGGATCAGTGGGTCGAGCATCTACCTTTGGTTGAGTTTACCTATAATAACAACTTTCAAGCTTCGATCAAGATGGCTCCATATGAGGCACTTTATAGGAGAAAGTGTAGGTCTCCTCTGTTTTGGGATATTAAAGACTGGAGGTGGACCGAGAAAGATAAGCTCAAGAGAGCGGAGCCTAAGGAAAAGATTACCGAAACCATTGAGAAGGTTTATAAGATTCGGCGACTGATGAAGGCAGTTCAAGCTCGTCAGAAGAGCTATGATGATAAGAGAAGAAGGCCTTTAGAGTTTGAAGTTGGAGATAGACTCTTTTTAAAAGCCTCTCTTAGAAAGGGCTTCACTTGAATAGGTAGAGGTGGAAAGCTCAATCCACGATACCTTGGGCTATTTGAGATCTTGGAAAGGATTGGTGAGATGGCGTATAGGTTGGACCTACCACCAAGTTTGACCGGGATACACAATGTGTTTCACGTTTCTCAACTTCGCAAGTTTTATCCCAACGAGGCAACCGTTCATAAGTTAGAGCCGGACTTGACGATAGTAAAGTACCCAGTTGCAATTCAAGACCGGAAGATGCGAGAGATAAGGAACCGACAGATTACTTTGGTCAGAGTTCTTTGGAGAGATCAGAAGTTTAAGGAGTCTACCTGGGTGACTGAGGAAAAGATGAGAAGTTTGTACCCCGAGTTGTTTGAGACCCCGAAAGGACCTGAGGACAGGTCCTTTTTAAGGGGGAGAGGTTGTGACACCCCGTATGCTCGTCCGTATAGGTTTGTACCACGTGTGAGTTTAATTTTCGTATTTGCATTTATTTTCATATTACTTGATATATTTTATTTGTGTTACATTTATTTATTCAATTCTTATATGAGTTATTTGAAAATTTGCTAAGTATTTGACCTACATGAACGTTTGAACTGAACTCTTATGATTTGAGGATTTGTGAATTTATGAATTTGAAACCCAAGCATGCCTACTTTGTGTAATATGTGAGTTATATGATTCTTGGACTTTTTTTTTATCTTTAGAGGACTCAATTGAATTTATATTCAAACTTTTGGGCCATTTTGCAAAATGACCACTCTTGAGTCAATAGTTCGTAACTTGAGCTCGGGAACTCGGATTTGAGTTTTGTCTTTGCCATTGGACTCGAATCGACGATTCAAACCCAGTGGAACCAACCTTGTAACTTTTTGATGCCGTTTTGACCCCTGACGATGCAGATTTTGACCCTACGTACCTAAAACGCACCTATATGGCCACTTAAGAGCTATTAACCTAACTTTTGTACTTACCTTGACCCTAAGACTCCCAAAATCAACTATTTTTCTCTCTCTCTCTCTCTCCCTAAAATTCAACCCCCCGCCCCCCTCTCCCCCAAGACAAGAAGGAAGAAGAGAAGAACTCCATAGCCAACTTCCATTTTTTGTGACCTTAAGCTGAAGATTTGATCCTATGTTGCTCCAACATCTTAAGGTAAGTATGGATTTGGATTCTCCATGATCTTATACTTATTATGCTCTACTTGAATCATGGTTTATGCTAGAGTTTCATTGGATATGTCTTATATGATGAATAGTGAGGGTTTTGTAGAGATTTTGAAGATTATGTGCGTCTCTTGCTTTCTTGGAGATTTGAGGCTTATATGTTGTTCTATGGAGAGTATTTATTGCTTATCTTAAGTTCTATTACATGGTAGTTGGTTGGAAATGAATTCGCCATTAATGCCTATGAGATTCTTGTATGAAATGGATGAATCAATTGCATATTTTGATCACTTTGCCTTGCCGGATGATTTCATGAGTTCGGGATTTAATTTGCTTGATGTTCTTGCATGTCTTTATGGTATAATTGCACCATTTCATGTCTTGACGTTGTTTCTATAGTTTGGGATGAGATTTCATGGAGTTTGCTAGCTTTTTCCTCGAGTTTTTGGAGCAGGGGTACCAACAACCCCGTGTGCCCGAGATGACACACCCGTGTCAGGGGTTTTAGCTCGTTCTTTTTGAGCGGCTGACCTCAGACACAGGGGTGTCACCTTTTGTAATATGGGGAGGACACGCCCGTGTCTGAGGGAACTTTCAGCCACTAACCTTGGACACAGGGGTGTCCAATTTTGTGCTTGGGAAGTGACACCCCCGTGTCACCCTCCCTCTTTTGCGACTGCACTTTTCCACTTGTTTCGTTTGCTTGTTTCGTTGATTTCTTGCTTCGTTTATAACTTTCTTTTTATCCTAACATGTCATATTATATGTTAACTTGCTTGTATTACAATTTTGGAGCATTTTGATATGATTTGTGTGAATTATGATCCGATATGCCTTAAGTGGTACGTTTATGCACTTCATATTCATTCATGAGCATTGTCGGGTGTAACGCCCCAATTTCCAGACAGTCAGGTACGCTCGACACGTGTGAGTTTCGAGCGTTAAGATTTATTTTATTATTTTTGTTTATTCAATTTATAGGTGTTATGCTAATTTTATAAATTATATTTCAAACGTGATTATGTGAATATATGTGAAATACGTGTCCACTTGAGAATTATTGATGAATTGAATTCAATTGCTACGTGAAATAATTATCGAACGTGATTTAATTGCTTATTGTCCTTAATTGATCACTTATTTAAATTAAAGGACCAAATTGCATGAAAACTCTTTGGACTAAATTGCTTATTCTTCATGAGTATGAACTTGATTGTATGAACTAGACAACTTGGGGACTTAATAGCAAATTATGGTGAGTCATCCCATCTCTTGGAAGCATCACGTAATATATGTATCCCTTTCATTTCTTCATTTTCACACCAACACAAGCATACCATACTTCCTTTCCTTTTCTCTCGATCAAACACCAAACAAGAAGGAAGGATTGATTTATCATCTTCAAGTTATTTCTCCATCAAGACTTGTGAGCTTTAAAGCTTTGCAACTTCATCTTCTTCTTCTAATCTTTCTCAAGTTACTCTCCAGGGAGGAGATTATCGAGCACGAGCACGTTCACGCATTCAAGAGTCGTGTGTCGCCTGTCAGGTGAGGTTTAATTTCTAGTTATACAAAACCCGTATAACCTTTACGCGACTTTTGGCCAAAGGTATTTATATTATAATTTCATGAAAGCACTTATCCTTTCAAGTTATGTTATTGTTCATGAATTAAGCAAGTAGGTTATGTTAGTGTTCACAAATCAAGCATGCTATGTTCATGAAAGCAAGAACGTGCGTTCTCCTGGCCAGGCTCTCCGTAGTGAGGGTGCTGGGCTGGTCTTCGGGCTGGTGGTTGTCCGTCCAACCACAGGAAGAACAATACCCTATCGTGTACGTGTGTTCTCTTGGCCAGGTCCTTCTTAGTGAGGGCGCTGGGCTGGTCTTCAGGGCTGGTGGTTGTCCGTCCAACCACAAGAAGAACAAAACCCTATCGTGTACCTGTGTTCTCCTGGTCAGGTTCTCCTTAGTGAGGGCGCTGGGCTAGTCTCAGGGCTGGTGGTTGTCCGTCCAACCACAGGAGGAACAAACCCTATCGTGTTACAAGCAAGCCATGTATTGATTGCATGATTTCCATCCCATGAATGTGCTAATTGAGTACACTATCGCACGATTGCACAGTAATTGAATTGCGTGATCACCTATTAATTTATAATCAAGCAAGCATGTTTCATGTACATTTGGAAACCGCCCGCACTCGCCGGGGCCATGTATTGATTGCATGAAAATGAACAAGTATTTAATATTGACAGTTGTATTCTCGGGCGAAGAATACTTTATTCTTGAACTTATATATTTATCTTTTATGAATCTTTACCCGAGAATGTAACTTGCATGTTATCTGGCTAATATATATGTAAACCCCTCACTCGGTCTTCACAGACTGACACCTCCACCTTTTAGGTATTGCAGGTGCACGCTAGGCGGGAAGTGAGTCGAGTCCAGTCTTGGTAGTCGAGTCGTGCACGGTGCATTTTATTTATTGTTTAAGGGATTTAGGTTATTGTTATTGTTTATTTGGAGATGATAATGTATTGATAAATATAGTAAAGCATGTTTCGATTGATAAATGAAACATCGTGACTTGGTAAATGGAAATGCTTGATAAAGATTAGTTTATGCTTCCGCTTTAATTTTGTTGCATGAGTTAGTTATCCCGCCTAGCCTATTGAGTTATTGCATTGTCACCCGATCGCTATAGGTTAGTTCATGTACGGATTGGCCATTTCGTATGTGGATTGACCTATAGTGCGGGGGTGTGGTACCTCCACGTGTAAGGGGTGCTACATCGGGTGTCTAATTGGTTCATATTTGAGTTTAAGTCTCGGGTCTTGTGCTCTTTTATTTCAGAGCCTCTTCCGAACGTCTGCGAGGCCGAAGTTTAGGTGGTCGTTGCTTCTTTTGGCCCTGGTTTCCACACTCCTTTTTGCTATAAGGTGAGGTTTAGGTTCTTCTATTAGTTAAGTGACCTATGGCCTTATATGTGATGATTTCTCACCCCGTATGCTACTATATATATATTATATATAGTTAAATACATGTGTTTAAGCTATGTTTATGATCTTATGAATAAGCTTTACGTTTATGAAATCGGTATAAGTATTAGCATATATAAGCTATGTTTTGAATTCGTTTATGATATGTATGAGCAATGTATGCCTGAAAGAGGGGAAATTGGTAAGATTTGGTATGTTGGGCCCCGAGAATTGTGGGTAAGGATGCCCGGTAAGGTAAGGACCATCGGGTTAAGCCTGTGTATTATTCCCCCTTGAAGTATTTAGGCGCGACTCTGAAGGAGGTGGAGAAGGCGTGGTACCTTAAGCCCTCGTGGATAACCGGGGAAGGCGCATAGTGGGTTAGCTACCCCGTGTGTATTGGTTAAGCAGGTGGAGAGGGTTTGATTCCCCAAACACCAAGGTTGTGGGGGTTGGATTTGATTTATGATTTCTGTTTTATGTTATGTTATGAGGAGTTAGGGGAGGTTCGTTCTCGCCGGACATATGTTTATGTTTTGTTTGATGGATTGTGAATCGAGTTAGGATTTCTTTTATGTAATATATGTTAGCTTTTGAAAATGTTTTGGTATGAAAAACCTTAGCTCGGTTCGTAACCATCCCTTTTAATACGTGTTATGCTCTATATGTATTTTAGGTGTGGGTGTGCGTTTAGCCCCCTCACTCAGTCGAGTTTAGACTGACCCTCTCTTTTCCCATCTTTAGTGCAGGTTGGCTTGAGCTAGGCGAGAAACTACATCGTCTTTGGGTTGTACTCTCGAGTCTAGGTCGAGTTGCATACATATTTTCTGCTTTTGGATACTCTTATCTTGTATTTGATATATGAATTGTAAATTGGAGTTTATGAACACTTGATCTAAATATTTGATACTTTTGGGTCGTGAGGCCATGTATATATTAATGTATGCATTTGTTGAGCTCTTATAGATCATGTATGTTGCTTCCACATATTTGTTTGTTTGTTCTACGCGCTTTGTCCGTGTTTTAGCCCCGCTTAGCCAAGAGTGTGTGTAGGTCCCCATTCGCTTAGACTTGGACTCATGTATGGAAAGTCATTTCATATGTGGGTTGGGGTTTAGGTGCTGGGGATGTGGTGGCCCACCGCTTGGGCATCACATTAACTCCATAGGCGAGGATTACAAACTTCTAGCCAAGTCAATGAGTCCGACAGATAGTGGGAGTGTCGACCTTGACTCTATTGAAACTTGCTTATGTGATTATGTCCTTAAGAAGGATCACCCAGTTTCATGGAGTGATAAGTGCATACGATAATGCATTCATAATACATAAGGGTGATTGTTACAAGAACTTCACCACTGAGATGTCCCGCGTGAGAACATTTCTAAACAAGAAAGAAAATTTTCAAAAACTTCCAGATTAGCAAATGTCTCACAGGTAAATGATGAGATTAATAATCCTTTGACCTGAGATTCTGTATTGTCACATATGAGCTAACTCTGTAATCTTTGATATAGGCTAAAAAGGGTGTCGCCACATAGATACCTGAATTACGGCCTATGTTGGGATTACACAAGTGACATATATAGAATTAGTAGAATCGAAAAAGGACCTACACTTGTTAAGAACAAGAATCATCTCTTATTGATTAAGTTGTTCGTAGTCCATTAAATGTTAAACCCTTGGCTAAGGTGGATAAAAGATCAAGACATCAAGAAAATGAGGTTTTCTTGGATTGAGATCTAAATGGATATGAAACAAACTTAACTTTAAAGATCAAGAATAACAAGACTCTAAGTTTATTCTAATGCCTTAATTTCTTGATTGAGAGATGGAGTTGTAGGAGGATCGTAGTTCACTGATTGTCATTGACTGAAAGGTTCTTCGATTCATTTCGTTATTCAGCTAGGGGTCACACACCCATTGCTGGATTACGGTAGTGTGATCTATGAACTGATTAATTAATTAGTGCCACTACTAATCGAATAATGAACCTAAAGGGTCACACACAAATGCCGGGTCACGAGGGTTTTGGTAGGAGTTAATTGGATTAACGAAGTATCAAATAGTTGATCAAATTGGGAGCACACAAATGTGGGCCCCATGCCACGTGTCACGCACGTGACTAGACACATCACACACGTGACTGGGCACATGTGACTAGACACTTGTGGCTCAGCCACACGTGTGAAACTTTTTCATTAATTAAATTGTTAATTATTTTTTGGGCTTTTAATTAATTATGAATTAATTGTTAAGTCGAATCTAAAAAATAATTAACCCAAATAAATAATTAATTATGAATTAAATTATTATGCAAGATAAAGTTTAATAGTCAAACTTGCTAAATTAGGAGAGAGTAAGATTTCTTAGAGTATCTTGGAGAGTAAGATAAGATCTTATTTTCAATTAAAAGATAATAATTAATTAGTGAATTATTGAGTAAGAAATCAAAGACAACAAGACTTGGGGAAGTCTCCTAGGGTTCGAACTCTTTGGTATAAATACAAGGGGTGAGACTCTTTCTTGGGTTGAGACCAACGTTCTTGAAGCGTTAATTAGTTTGAGAAAATCAAATGAAAAGTTTTCAAAGAAAATACCTAGCCAGAACACAAGTCACAGAACTAACATTCTCAATAGTTTGATTAGGATCTAGAATTAGTGTGGATACGCTTTGGATGATTACCTACTTTAGGATCTTTTCAAGAACCGTTTGAGGGACAATCCGCACTAAGGGTGTTTGATAGGCGGTATCAACATCACAAGAAAGCTTTAATCTTTGTAAGTTTTTTAAAACCTTTTTATTTTGAAACGAACGTTGCAAGAGTTAGAAGTGTAGATAGATTTCTGGTTTGGTATTAAAAAATACACTATGGTACAAAATACACACGTATTGGTACTTGTGAGTTCAATTAGAAAACCTACTTCGACACACGTAACACGTTTTCTGAAGTACCAACCAAACACTACACTCTCTTATAAGAGTCCTGATTTAGTAGTCGAAGGGAGATTTCCTGAAATCGTACGTATCTATGATTCGAAAATCTTCGGACTGTCTTATCTTGGAAGGAGCTTGGCAACCCAATGCACTGGTAGTGGGACGAATACTTCTTCAAGTCAAGTCGGTTTTTGCCGGCGATTCAATCATAATAAATGATAAGTCTCTCGATTGACCTTTCTAGTATTGTTCTGATTTTTCCTAGTCATGTGAATCTATTCTGGTACATTACTAGTACTTATTCTCATATGGTTCTGCACTCTACTGGAACTTACAATATGACAAGTATATAAGATCTGCATTCTGGTTTTCCACTGGTCTATTGGATATGTATGCAGCTCGTATTTACATCTTAACTTATATGTTTCAACATGCTTTTGATACTTATATTTTGAATCACATGTTTTGTTGTACATCATACATATATTACAAAATCTGATTATCTATTATATCTAAAAATTCGATACTACCACAAAATTGATTTTCAACACTTAACTACTAACCGTTTTATTAATTAAATTATTGCATTTCACAATAGTTTAACTAAATTTGTAAGTTTAAATTAATTTTCAAAAAAACAATTGTTTTTTTTTTTTGGAAATACTCATATAAAAATTTTAGAAGTTTAAGCTTTGAATAATTAAGTTTGTTATTTTTTAATTTTAAATCGATGGTAGCAATCCCTCTTTTTCTCTCCCTCTTCGCTTTTTTCTTTGGTAGAAAAACCCTAATCTACGCGACTCAAGAAAAGGTAGTCAATTGAAAGTTTGATCTAGGCGGTAAAGAATACTATTATTGCTCCACCGCCGGGTTAGTTAAAATCTATACCGCCGTCAGTTTTTCAGATTTGTTTAGTCAAAATCCGCCCAAATTTGCTGCCACTCTCTCAGATCTACCGCTGTCTTTTAAGATTCGTCACGACTCTTCCAGATCTACTATCATCCTCCCAGATCTAGCGGGATCTGCTCCACCGCTGACTTTTTATCGTGCAAAAATGATCCATCTCACTGTTTTCTTTTAAGTTATGTTTTCTTTGGAATCTTCCATATGAAAGTTTTATCTCTTCCGTATAGAAGTTAAGTTAGTTTCTTTAGGTTCAGTTTTATTTTTTTCTATGATTCTTCGAGAAAATTTTTGGCTAAGTTATGTATTGTAGGCCAAGGTAACTGTTCTTCTCAATCTGGGAAAAAAGGCCACTGCGAAACTTCACCCCGAACGGATTAAAATAAATTTGGAAGGAACAATCTTCAACTTTAAGTAGTCGAATCCTATTATTAGGGTTCGTTTTTCTTTTAGTAGACGTGGTGCTTATATAATAGCTCACAAATTTGTTGGAATTGCATCCTCGGCCTGCGTTAATTTTTCTGTTATTTCTTCTTGTATTCTCCTTAATGTTCTTCTTGATTTGCAATAATATTCCCCTTTGAGGGGGCTTGACTTTGGAGGGAAAAAAAAAACTACTAACTGTTTCAATCTCTAATGCACGGACACTCCGAAAAATGACCCCGTGCAGTGTCGGACACGGACACACCTCCGACACGTGTCGGACACGCGTAATCCGTGTCCTAAATTAAAAAAATAAATAAATAAAGGGGGCACGGTGTCGGGCACTCCGCGATTGGACACAAATTTCGAAAGATTTGGATTGCTGAAAGATAAAGGCTCCAATATTTCAAAAGATCTGGATTTCTGGAAGATGGAGGCTCCAAGCATGCCATCGGCCCATCTCTTATGGATTCAGATGCTAAAACCTCTTGGCTCTGTCTATGCGGCGGTAACGATGGTGGTGAGGGTTTGGGAGGAGGCGACATCATCATCGTAGGTCTCCGTCTCTGCCATGGTGATGATAGCGATAGCGGTGGTGGCGAGGTTTTGTGGAGGAGAAGGATCTATGCCTCATGTCGGTATGTGAAGTAGCGTTTTAGATGAGTGAGCGGCGGAAGAGTGGTGGTGAGTTATTAGACGAATGAGTGGCACTGTGTGGGTAATTAGGGTAAGGCAAAAGTATTTTTAACCTTTTGGGCCAAAGGCCCATCAAACTCTAAAATGTTTCAGCATTCTTTCAAACGCTAGGGCTATGTATAAATTAAGGCTTATAAAATAAAGAATATATGGTTAGTGCTATATAAATTAACATTTATAATATATATATATATATATATATATAGTTGTGTCGAAACCGTGTCGTATCTTAAAATTTTAAAAAAATCCGTATCGCCGTATCCGTATCATGTTGTATCCGTATCTGTGGATCATAGGTTTCAATGAACTTCTCCATTAAAATCGGATAATTCACAGACGAATATTTCTAACCTAATATACTTCTCCAGATGGGTAAGTGTACTCACATTGCGTGCGTTGTGGTGGTATGTTTCGAAAATTTCCTGCGTGCATTTAATTGGCGTTGTCGTGGTATGTTTTCGAAATTGAAATTTTCCTGCGTGCATTTAATTGGCGTTGGGGTGGTATGTTTCCGAAATTGAAAATTTCCTGCGTGCATTTAATTGTCCAATTAAAAGTGGAGCAGAAATATTGAAATTCTCTCCTTCTCATCGAAGAAAATCGTACTAATTCGCCTCTGTCCCTTTAATAACTGGCCAACCTTTTCTTTCAAGAATTGTGGAATTGGAATGAGAGTTGAATTTTCTCGTGACTTATGCTCTCGTAGGTCACCCGCCATGGTCACCCAAAAAATAAAAATGTCACTCGATATACTACCGATAGAGAAGTATATTTATAAATAATTCAGATGTTTAAGTTATCTTCAAGTACATACTTAATATTTGCATTGATATGAGAGTTGGAGTTACTACGCTTGGTAAAAACTACTCATTCCTAACAAGAAGACGACCTCACACTCTGATATTATACATTACTGATTACACCTTCGCCACTTATGTTCTGATTAATGGATTATCTAATAAGAATTTAAATGAATTTTTGTTAAAAAGTTCGATATGCATTACTTCAACTTCATTAGCATACTATTCAATATAGTTCTATATTGAGATAATGAAACTTCCCAAACTAATTTTTATGAGAAAAATGCAATTTTTGTATCATTTGGTGTAAATTAAAGTGTGTAAATGTGTGTACCATTACTTTTACTTATCCGATTTAAGTCCTAGATTTTTTTTTGAAAAATGGAATATTGATCCTGGCTTTAGTTTTTCGAACATAATTTTTATGTGTTCTTCACAAGCACAGTTAATAGATCCTATCAATTATCTTTTAAATGTTGTTTTTATAGTTATAATTGAATGGAGCTAACAACCCCAAAAACCCTGTGTTATTCGAAATGATCACAAAAAACCCTGACAAAAAAAAAGTACTTTAAAAAACTCTCTGTTTTTCAAAATGAACTCACCGCCCCCTAACCTCATTTAGTCAACGAAAAAGTGTAGAATCCTCATAATACCCTTATGTACTGTAGCAGTTATATAAATATATATATATACATATAATATATATACTTATTTAATATCTAAAAATACATATTAATAAATTAACAAATTTATAAAAATAGTATATATGTATATATAAACTTATTTAATATATAAAAGGACATATAAATATTGTAATTATAATATAAATATAATTACATATTATATTATCATAATGTATTTTAATTTGATATATATTTTTTAATTCTAATTAAATATTGTATTGATGAATAAATTATATTTATAAACTCTTAAATATTATACATGATATTTATACTTAATATATATAATTCATATTAATACATATATTATATGCATATTACATATTATATATATATATATATATATATATATATATATATATATATATATATATATATATATAAACTTATTTAATACATAAAAATACATATAAATATTGTAATTATAATATAAATATAATTATATATTATATTATCATAATGTATTTTAATTTGATATATATTTTTTAATTCTATTTAAATATTGTATTGATGAATAAATTATATTTATAAACTCTTAAATATTATATAATACATATTATATTTATGTAATACATATAATATATGTAATATATGTATATATGTAAATATATATACATATAAATCGTCTTCTTCCTCGAGTCACCCACCCCCCCGCCGCCTCCTCTCCACCATCGCACATAAGCGCCGGTGGAATCTCCGGTCCACCACACCGCCGCCGGCGACGCCAGCTTCACCCACCACTACCATCCTCACCGTCACAGCACCCACCACCTCCATCCACTGCCATCCTCCACCACTGCGGGCGGCGACGGGATGGCCGTTCTGGCCATCCTCCAGCGATGGAATCTTTGGATTTTGACTAAGTTCGACGAGGCGAGTCCATTGGTGACACTCCCGTCACCTGAAACCCACCTGAACGATGGCCACGGCAGAGCAGCGGAGGCGCGCGGCTGTTCACGGCAGCAGTCGGTTTACGGTAAAATTTTCTAGCGACCAACATATGCATTTCGAAGTTCTCAACACGGGTAAGTTAATGCAATTTACGGATTTGAATTTCGTTAAACGGTTTGAGAGTAATTGCAATTTCAAGTTTTCGAGGTTCGTGTTTTTAGATTTGAAATTGGGAATAAACGGTTTGGAATTTCCAGAAATCAATTGAACATATGGAACAAGTACGAGTAGTATATTCGGGGTTGATTTTTGGGGATTTTTTCTGTGACCTTCAGCGGTTCGGTGGTGGCGGCGGAGCTACGGTTGACGGCGGAGCTACAGTGCGGTGGAGCTACAGTAGATATATATATATATATATATTTATATAATGGAGGGGTAAAATAGTCATTTTATTTGAAAAAGTGGAAAAAAAACAATTCTTACTCGCAGTTAGGGCGCGTGCGTCTCAAATTCCCGTTGTAGGGTTTTTTATACACATTATTAAAAACATGGGGTTTTTAAAAGTACTTTTTTTTTTAGGGGGTTTTTCTTGATCATTTCGTGTTACACAAGGGAGCTGGACGACATTTTCCCTAATTGAATGTGATGATTTTTTTACTAGTAGATTTAGATAAGAACAACTAATTTACTTCACAAATGATTATAATGGTGAAAAAATCGTACTAATGGTACCCACTAACGGTGAAAAAACCGTACTAATGGCAATGACGTGGCAGGGGTGTTAATCGCCATGTCAGTAACTTGGACATGTCATTTGATTGTCGGCAATGATTAGCCAATTTCTGGCGATTTTGTCCTGAAATTGACATATTTTTGGACTTATTGGACACATTTGTCGCCGGAATTATTTGTGTCCTGAAAATACTAGTGGAGGTCACTTGGTGACCCGATTTTGCAATTTTTCCCTTACCAAAATTGCATTTTTCCTGATTTTTAATGAAAACCATAGACTTACTTGACCGAACTTTTCAAAGTGACGCATACTAATATTGATATGGCATAATAGTACGAGGCCACGTGGCCGCCCCCGGTTGGTGCCACGTGGACCCTCATGCCAACCTGGACAAACCAAGAACGACCTCTTGGGCAGGTCATCAGATCGATACTAGGTCCTCAGGTCGTCAGATTTGTTTAGGGGCACCAAATTGATGGGGCATACCATCAGATCATCAGATCTTCATGAGACCATCAGATCATCAGATCGATTTGGTAGCTCAGTTTATCTCTAGATCGATCTACCCTCTTCTGAGGAAACCCACAGCATTAAGGATCCCGGAAGGCAATATCGATCTCCAGATCGATAACATACGTCACCGAACATCCGAAGTCTGTAAAAGCACTCCTGTCGGGACACGTGTACCCTTCCCATTCCCTGGAACAGGCGCACTATGGCTCATTAATGACCGTCAGTCCCTGCTTTTACCCAAAGGGGAAAGAAGGTACAAACGACCCGCCCCAAGCCGGTTCCATCATCCGACATCCAGATCGACGACTGGCAACGCCATTAATGCACACCTACAGTACACACACTACTGTGTCATTTGGCCATGGCTATAAATACTCGCCCTCTGAACAGTAGTTGGTAAGCTTTGAATACGCATTCAATTGCATTTATTCTCCCTCTAAAGAGCCCCATTACTGACTTGAGCGTCGGAGTGCCAACCTTGGGTAAAACCCCAAGTCCCCCAAGTTGGTTTCGAGCTCACGTTTGCTAGTGCTTTCAGGTCGATAAAGAACCCACTCAAACAAATTCTTGACTGATTGACCCATATCTGACAGCCAGATCGACCACGTCGGATCGACCAGATTTGAGCCAGATCAGTTTGGCGCCGTCTGTGGGAAATACTCTTTTTCACATCGACCTAGATAAAAGCCCTTTGATCTCTTTTTCAAAACACGATGGTTAACACAAGGAACACCAACCGTGACGAGGACTTGGAGGAGGTTGCCAAAGGCAGGCATGACTACAACGCGCCGCTTGGTAACACCTCCGCTGTTCTGCCGGACGGTCCCAGCACCAACGTTCCCCAGCCTCCGCTGGAGGCCACTCCCAGGTACACCATCACCCAGGCGGACCTGGAAGCCTTCCTCGACCAATGGCGAGTCGAGATCGAGCGTGCCCAAACGGAGGGCCGCGAACCCAGGCGCCCGGAGCTGCCAAGGGCCAGCCCGGCTACCACCATACCTAGCCCCGTGGTGGGCAATGCGTTGGCCCCCACAGTCCAAGCATACGGGAACCCTGTTCCCTATGTCTTTCAACCGCTCGACGGGCGACCTGCGCAGATCATCTGGGGCCTTAATCCCCAGATAGGGGCGGGGCAGATCCAAGGAATCGCTCCGCCACCGCCACCTCCCGCAGCAGACAAAGAAGTTCCTCGAGAAGACCATGGGGACTCCGACCACCCCAGCCGCAACAACCGCGGCAAGCGAGTGGTCGACGAGGACAACGACGAATTCGACGACCTTAGAGATCGAATTCCCCCCCGAACGGCTAGGGAGGAGGCCGCCCGAATCGCCGCGGCTCGCGCGGGGAGAGAACAAGACTACTGTGAGGACCCACCCCGAAAAAGGGTCCAAGACCGCCTGGGTGACCGTGGTTCCCACGTCACCCAGAGGCAGGTCGACCTTCGAGAAGGGCTGAACCGACGCCCTCTCTGCTACCGCAGCGACAGGGAAGAAGCTTCCCCTTTCTGCGAGGATATTCTCCGCACGACCTGTGATGGAGATCGAATTCCGACCGGCCTTCCCATGTATAACGGGACCACAGATCCCGAAAAACATGTGACGGCCTTCGAGAACCGGATGTTCCTACACTCCCATCCCCAACAGATCTGGGCTAAGCTCTTCGTCACCACGTTGACAGGCCCCGCTCAAGATTGGTTCATCCGCCTGCCGCCACGGTGCATAACGACCTACAACCGGTTTGTAGATTGATTCACGGCGTACTTTTCCTCGATGACGGGAGAAAAACTCCCCCCTTCCTATCTCAACAGCATCTATCAGAGGGAGGGTGAGTCCCTGCGAGATTTCATGACTCGCTTTTCGAGGGAAGTAGTTCGGGTCGAAAACCCGACGATGGACACCCTGCTCTCTGTGGTCCATCGAGCTCTCCGCAATCGCCTATGGGCGGATGAGATCGTCAGAGCCGGGCCACGCAACCTGACGGAGATCCAGGATATCGCCCACGGCTTCATGCGCGTTGAGGAGATCGCCCTCGCGCACGGACCTCCTCCTCGATCTGAGAGGCAGGTCATTGGGTCCAGCTCGCCCCAACACCGGAAAGGGAGCGAGCAAAAGAAGATCAAGGGGAAAGTCGACCAACCGACCCAAGTCGACTGACGAAACTACGTCCCCTTGACCAAGTCCTTAGACCAGATCTACGTGGTCATGGACCAAAGCCTTCTGAAGAAACCAAAGCCCATCCGGGAGGGCCCGAAGGCTCAGACATCAGGAAAGTACTGTGGCTACCATCAGCAATGGGGCCACACGACTGCGGAATGTAACGCCCTCCGAGATGAGATCGAAAGACTCATCCAAGGGGGGCACCTGAAGGATTTTGTTCGACGCATCGACCACTACTCTGAAAAGGCGGGGAGGTCAATCGACCGCGACAGGTCCAGATCTAGATCTCCCCCAAAACGATCCGGGAAGCAGCCGCTGGAAAGAGCAGAAGACAATCCCCCCACTCACGGCAAGATCTATATGATAGCCGGGGGGCACGAGGGCGGCGACTCAAATGCAGCTCGAAAAAGAAACATCAGGCGAGCAGCTCGAGAGTACAACGGCCCGCATGAAGAAGTCTTCCAGATCAATCATGGTAGAGAGTGGGAAAGGCAGGAGGTTAGCTTTAGTGAGAGTGATAGCCGCCCGGGCCCCCATCGGGAAGGCGACGCGCCTAGCTGTCCGATGGTGGTGACCTTGGGCGTGGCTAATTATGATGTAACCAAATGCCTAGTTGATAATGGAAGCAGCTCGAATATTATCCCTTACTCGACTCTTGTAAAAATGAAGTTGCATAACCTAAAGCTCGATCCGATCCGAACACCGCTTTCCGGGTTCGGCGGATCGGAAGTCATACCATTAGGGCGCATCCGACTTCTCACCTCGATGGGAACATCCCCCAAGAGGGTGACCCAGGAGGTCGAGTACGTCGTTGTCAATATGCCCCTAGCGTATAACATGATCTTCGGCCGACCTGGCCTTATTCAGTTCAAAGCAATCATCTCAACATACCATCAAAAACTGAAGATGCCCACCCCGAACGGGGTCGGAGAGGTGACTTGCGATATCATGGACAGTTGGGCTTGTTATGCCATCGTCCTGAAAAAGCCATCCGGGAAAGAGGTGGAGCAAGAGCTCGACCTCCAGACCTATGCAGATGGGGAGATCGAGCTTCCCACAAAGGAGTGCGAGGCGGAGAGATCCCCCGCAGCTCGGAAAAGAAAGGCCAGCGAGCGGCTCGAACCCTCTGAAGAACTGAAAGAAATTGCCCTAGTCCCCGGAAACAGCAATAAGACCACCAAGATCGGGGCGAATATGCATCCGCAACACGAGGTCATGATGATAGAATTTTTGAGGGACAACTCCGACATCTTCGCTTGGGCTGCCAAAGATCTGATCGGAGTCGACCCGAAGGTGATCTGTCACCGGCTCGGAATCGATCCGTCGATCAAACCCATAAAACAAAAGCTAAGACCTCAGAGTCGGGCGAGGAATGATATAATCGAGGCCGAGGTCAATAAACTCCTCGATACAGGATACGTCACTCCAGCTCAATACGTTGACTGGTTGTGCAACGTAGTCCTCGTACAAAAAACAGGCGGGAAATGGAGAATGTGCAACGATTTCACCGACCTCAACAAGGCATGCCCGAAAGACCCGTATCCGCTGCCCCGAATCGATCAGCTCGTCGACTCGACAACTGGGTGCGAGATGCTCAGTATGATGGACGCATTTCAAGGCTATTACCAGATCTCTATGGCTCCCGAAGATCAAAAGCACACGGCCTTCATTGTAGTAAAGGGAATATACTACTTCAAGGTCATGCCCTTCGGGCTAAAGAACGCGGGAGCTACATACCAAAGATTGGTCAACCTGATGTTCAAAGATGAGATCGGAAAGACCATGGAGGTCTACGTCGACGACATGATCGTGAAGAGTCGCTGGGCGTACCATCATCTAGATCATCTGCGCAGATCGTTTGAGATCTTAAGGCAATACGGTATGAAGCTCAACCCCGACAAATGCACGTTCGGTGTCGAAGGAGGAAAGTTTCTAGGATACATGGTGAGCCAACGGGGCATCGAGGCGAATCCTATGAAGATCAAAGCAATCCAGGTCATCCCTCGACCCCGATGCATCAACCAAGTACAGTCCCTGGTGGGTCGCATAATCTCACTCAACCGGTTCATATCACGATCGTCCGAACGAAACCTCCCATTCTTCAAAGTTTTAAGGAATCTCAAAAAATTCGAGTGGAACGAAGAATGTGACCGAGCGCTAGATCAACTGAAGGAGTACCTGGCCTCCCCGCCACTGCTGGCCAAGCCGAATGAAGGAGAGACCTTGTACCTCTACTTGTCCCTCTCTAACGAAACCTTCAGCTCAGTCTTGGTCGCCATTCGAGATCGAAAACACCTACCGATCTACTACCTGAGCAAGATCCTGCACGGCGCGGAGCGAAATTATCTCGAGATCGAGAAGTTCGTATTCGCTCTGACGCATGCGGCTCGGAAGCTACGTCCGTATTTCCAAGCTCATCCCATAATCGTCCTAACGGATCAACCCCTTAGGCAGGTCTTATCCAAGCCCGACGTGTCGGGTCGAATGATGAAATGGGCGGTCGAGTTAAGTCAGCATGACATCACCTACCAACCCCGGGCCGCCCAACAAGCTCAAGTTCTGGCTGACTTTCTAGTCGAAAAGAACACCAGCTCGATGGAGATCGTCCGTGCCACGCCTAGTTGGACCATGTACACGGATGGCTCATCGACCTCTCAAGGAGGGGGGGGGGTGGGCATATCCCTAATAAATTCAGACGGACTACAGCTCGATTTCGCCATTAAGCTCGATTTTAAAGCGACAAATAACGAAGCTGAGTACGAAGCACTGGTGGCAGGGCTAAGGTACGCCACGGAGAACCAGATCGACAGGTTAGCCGTCGTAACTGACTCCCAGCTCGTCGCGGGCCAAGTCAACGGCACGTACGAAGCTCGGGAAGATTCCATGGCGGCGTATCTCAAAATGGTGAAAGAGCTGGCCTCTAAGCTGAAAGAGTTCAAAATCGAACAGGTCCCTCGCGAAGAGAACGGTCGAGCAGATGCCCTATCGAAGTTGGCCAACGGATTCCAGGGAACAAAGGATATGACCATCTCGTTCATGGTCTCGGGGGGCCGTGTGATCGATGAAGGAAAAGTCGAGGTCGCGACCATCGATCCGCCGGAACCTTGCTGGATGGACGATCTAATCGCTTATCTCAAGGACGGGCTTTTGCCCCAAAATCGAACTGAGGCCAGAAGAGTAAAATATCGATCTCTGCTATACATGATGGATCATGAAGGCAGGTTGTTCAAAAAATCCTTCACAGGTCCCCCCCTAAGGTGCCTGCGACCTAGCCAAGCCCAAGAGGTCCTAGAAGAAGTCCATGAGGGATGCTGCGGGAACCATTCTGGAGGGCGAGCTTTAGCTCGAAAAATCTTAAGGAGCGGGTATTTTTGGCCGACTATGGTGTGGGATGCGAAGATCCACTCTAGGAAATGCCCTAAATGCCAGAAACACGGCAACCTAATCCACACTCACCCCGCGCCCATGATACCGATCGATGTGTGCTGGCCCTTCGACCAATGGGGGATCGACATCATCGGTCCCTTCCCCTTGGCACCCAGACAGAAAAAGTTTGCCATAGTATGCGTCGAATACTTCTCAAAGTGGGTTGAGGCCGAGGCAGTCCCCAAAATTACTGATGCAGTGATAAGAAATTTCCTCTGGAAGAATATAATCTGCCGTTTTGGGGTTCCAAGGGTACTCATCTGTGACAACGGCCCCCAATTTCGATCTGAGAATACCAAGAGCTATTGTCGAGATCTCGGGATCGACCTCAGATTCACTACAGTTGGTCACCCGCAAGCGAATGGCCAAGCCGAAGTCACCAACCGAATTATTATCCAAAATCTCAAGACCCGCCTTGATGCCAAACTGGGCGTATGGGCGGACGAACTCGACGGTGTGCTATGGGCTTATCGAACTACCCCGCGGACAGCCACTGGGCAAACACCATACTCTCTGGTTTACGGATCCGAAGCCGTCATCCAATCAGAGCTGTTACACAAAACCGCTCGTATATCACAATACCAGCTCGACCGGAATACGGAGATCAGAGCCGAAGATCTAGATGTGATTGAAGAAAGTAGAGAACATGCCTATCAGAAGCTCAGGCAGTACAAGGCGGCAGCAGCCCGATCATACAATAAGCACGTACGGCCCAGATCGTTTCAGATCGGTGACCTAGTGCTAAAAAAGGTCGAGGTTTTGCAACATGTCGGAAAACTTGAGCCTAACTGGGAAGGACCTTATCGCGTCACCGAGATCGGGAAAAACATGGCCTACCGCCTTGAAGACATGGCCGGGGAACCGTTACCCAGACCGTGGAACGCGCATAACTTGAAGAAGTTTTACACTTAGCCTTCAAATTTATTTCAAAATTGTAATAGTTGAAGAGGTCGAATTCGCCTGAGAATCGATCTGATCAGTCAATCAATTCACATGTTTTGGGGTATCCGATTAAAGTCAATCCGCAATCCCACGCCAGGCCACTATCCCCTCGATTAAGCCCTCATTCGACCTACGGTCATGAGTCGAGGAGGGAGTGAGCCACCCCGCATCCGATCGTTAGAGATCGAGATCCAATGAGGTCGTTTTTAGACCTAAGGAGATCCTAAGTCCTAACGTGTTTAATGCCTTTTGAATCATTGTTAGAGATCGAGATCCAATGAGGTCGTTTGCAGACCCAAGGAGATCCTAAATCCTAACGTATTTAATACCTTTTGAATCATAGTTAGAGATCGAGATCCAACGAGGTCGTTTCCAGACCCAAGGAGATCCTAAGTCCTAACGTATTTAATGCTTTTAAATCAGTTAGAGATCGAGATCCAACGAGGTCGTCTCTAGACCCAAGGAGACCCTAAGTCCTAACGCATTTAATGCATTTTTAATCATTTCCAGAAATTAATGATCCAGAGATCCAAGGAGATCGTTCAAGATCCGAGGAGATCCAGAGATTAATAATCTTCAAAAAAAAAAAAAAAAAAACGCCCAAGGAAAAATGCGAACGCCCAATGAAGCTAGATCGACGTCCAAAAGAGATCGAATAGCTTCATGAGTCAATCGTTCCGAAAGCGATAAGAATCTAAGCTAAGGTGTAAGCGAAACCTAGGTCGATAAACCACACACATACCAGATCGAAGTAATGTTCAACTTGCAGAAAAAGAAACAAGTATGGGAAACATAATTCATTCATGAATCGATCTCAAAATTAGAAAAGATCGATCTTACCTAGCGCATCGAGCTCACCACGTGACGTGGCTCGATGGGCAAGTGTTCAAAAACCAAATTAAAAACAAGTATTCACACAGCCACAACCCGGCTGCGAGGTCTAAACAATTAGCTACAAGGGGAGAATTCAGTCGATCTCGACGGGCTCGGAAGGGGATTCCTGGGCAGTTCGGCGGAGTGACCGCTCGAGCTCCCTGATGGTGGGAAGGAAGCTTTCAATGTGAACCGGCGGAGGGAGCTCGCACTCTACCCGACGTTTCTCTTTCTTGGCCTGAGCGATCTCAATGGCGTGGCCGTATTTGAAGGTCGCCCAATCGATCTGGATCGGCTCTTCTTCCTCAGGAAGGTCAGGAGCGCAAGGATCGGGAAGCAGTGGGCCGATCGAGTCAAAGTTGAAGTTGGGGACAATGGCGCCCTGGGCTTTGAGCTGGTTCACGGCAATTTGGAACCCCTCCGCCAGGTCGTTCTGACCCACGATCAAGCTCGCCTCCTCGAAGCCGGGGCCTTCCATGAATTCGCGAACGGCATACCGCTCGATCTCCAGCTTGCACTTCTTCATTTCTTCCGCCGCTTTAACGATCTTCACCCGGGCCAAATTGAAGACCTCATTCCGCCCCTCCTCCTTCGAGGCAGCTCTAGCGGTCTCGAGCTCCTTGGCGAATTCTTCCTTCATCTGGGCCAGCTCGTTCGCATGAGCCTTCTCCGCTTCTTTCAGGGCCTCCTGCGAGCTCGCCCACTGGGCTTCCAGAGTCTGCTTCTCCTCGACCCTCTTTCTCTTCTCCTCGCGGGCTTCCCTGAGCTCCTGCTCGAGCTGTTCGACCCTCTCGGGGTTCGCCGAAACGAGCCGGCCCTTCATCAGCTGGTACTTTTCCTTGTACTTTTCCTTGCCAGCCTTGAAGACCTCAGCTTCGTGGATCGAATTGATGAGGACGGGGAGAACATCCTGAGAACGAGTGGAGAGATCGAATTAGTCCGATCCCCCGGAGTTCAAAAAAAAAAAAAAAAAAAAAACCAACTTACACCGAAAAGACCTCTGGCAGCCTGATACCTCTTCTGCCTCGCCGACCTCTGAGAGAGCCTCTTCTGCTCATCGATTATACACGCGGAGTTGAAAAGGGCAGCTAGCAGTTCGGGATCGGCCTTGCCGAACGCCAGAGCTCGTTTAGTCCCGTCGGCCTTTTCGAGCTCCAGACCTGCAGGCCATTGGGGAAGGGGAGTCTTGGGAAAGTTCAAGAGCTGGGCCTCCTCATCGGACTCGTCAGAATCCTGCAGTTCATGGACCAGTTCTCTAAATGGTCTCTTGCCTACCCCATACCTCGCCTGAACAAACTCGGGTTGAGAATCAAAATCTTCGTCAAAATATAAAGGCAGATGATCGAGATTTATTACTTGTTCGACGTCCTCTTCGACCTGACCGCTCGGCCGCGCGGACGACCCAGCTTGACCTTCGAGCTCTTGGCCACGGAGTGGCTCCCCAACGATCTGCTCCGCCAGATCGGCATCTAGGTCGCGCAATTCCTTTGAGCACCTTTCCTGCTGAGCTCGCTGGGACTCAGGCAGGGCATTGATGATTGCTCGAGCAGCCTCCGCCACAGGTCTCAGCTCGTCGGGTGCGGCATTCCTCTGGTTCATCGCCCTCATTCTCGCAGCTCGAGATATTATCAATGGACGTAGATCTGCAAAATAAAAGATTCAGTTCGACGAAATGGATCGAAAAAGCAAATAAAAGATTTAAGGACCCTGATCGAGTAGAGGTCCGGTCGAAGTAAGAGCATACCAAAGCGAAAGTTCTTTTTATGAAGCCCGGTTATAATGCCCGCTTCGACCAGATTCCCCGTTCTCGTCAGGTTGGTATGATCTAAAAGCCCCATATTGGTCAATAGCTCGAAGTGACTGTGGAGCCAGGTCGACGACTTGGTCACGAGCCGTCGTGGGCCGTTATCCCCCCAAGTGATCCGGAAGCGGGGAACGATGGGAAGGTCGATGAAGAAGAACTTGGACTTCCAATTGATGCCATGTGAGGTAGACGGGATCGATACGATCTTCCGGTTCGGCTTAGATTGGAGATTGAAATACCCTACCCCGGATTTGGTGGCACTGTTAAGCGTGAAAAACTCCCCAAAGTCCCAGATCTCCGGCTCGAATCCCAGGCACTTCATGGTGATGATCATACAATGCATCAGAGAGAAGGAATTCGGGGTTAGCTGGGAAGGGCATAAGTTGTACCGAACCAAGAAATCTGAGATGACCCGGGGAAGGGGAAGCCTGAACCCATACTTGACGGAGGAGTAATACATGCCAACCGATCTCAGACCCCTCGGTCTCTCGACGGTCTCCCCCTCCTCCGGCCTCCGAACCGCGTATTGAGGACCTAACCCCAGTAGCCGCGTGACCTCCGCGAGCTCCTGAGAAGTTATCTTGGAGAACCTCTCAGAAACGTGTGAGAGAGTCCTGTACACGTGAGGAGGTCGCGCGGGAGGGTTCCCGACCTGTGTCACGGGTTCTCCATCTTGTCCCTCTCCGACCTCTTCTCCAACTTCCCCCTCCGGCTCGTCTAAAAGCCCAATGGGTCGCCGTACCCTCGATGTCGATGCCTGACCCCCTCTGTTTGCCGTCGGAGCCCCGTCCCTTCCGGAAATCGGTCCGGAGTTGAGCTCGAAATTCTCATCCGGAGAAGGTGGGACTGGCAGGTCTTCCCCTCGTTCTGGCGACGGCGTAAACGCTACCTGATTGTGAGCCATAAAGGTGGAAAGGAAAAACTTTTTACCTCTGAAAAGGCCGAGTTCGGAGACGAAAGTTGCCGGCGAGCTGATCACAACCAGAGCAGTTCGATTCTCAGAGTATGGTAAGTAGTGAAATGAGGATGAGGCAGGACCCCTCCTATATATAGGGGTTGAAAAGTAACGTCTCGAAATACGAAACGACGCCATAATTACCCCGCATGCGCCTATCCTATGGAAGGTCGCGTCGCATTAAATGCTTTGTCGGACCGATCTGGCTCAAGAAGTCACGCCCGTAACTGAGACGACGGCTCGATTCCAACGGTCACGATGGTTCCCCTACCCAATACCAGATCGATGAAATCACCACCGTGAAATTTCACACTGGTAATTTGGGGGGCCTCTGATATGGCATAATAGTACGAGGCCACGTGGCCGCCCCCGGTTGGTGCCACGTGGACCCTCATGCCAACCTGGACAAACCAAGAACGACCTCTTGGGCAGGTCATCAGATCGATACTAGGTCCTCAGGTCGTCAGATTTGTTTAGGGGCACCAAATTGATGGGGCATACCATCAGATCATCAGATCTTCATGAGACCATCAGATCATCAGATCGATTTGGTAGCTCAGTTTATCTCTAGATCGATCTACCCTCTTCTGAGGAAACCCACAGCATTAAGGATCCCAGAAGGCAATATCGATCTCCAGATCGATAACATACGTCACCGAACATCCGAAGTCTGTAAAAGCACTCCTGTCGGGACACGTGTACCCTTCCCATTCCCTGGAACAGGCGCACTACGGCTCATTAATGACCGTCAGTCCCTGCTTTTACCCAAAGGGGAAAGAAGGTACAAACGACCCGCCCCAAGCCGGTTCCATCGTCCGACATCCAGATCGACGACTGGCAACGCCATTAATGCACACCTACAGTACACACACTACTGTGTCATTTGGCCATGGCTATAAATACTCGCCCTCTGAACAGTAGTTGGTAAGCTTTGAATACGCATTCAATTGCATTTATTCTCCCTCTAAAGAGCCCCATTACTGACTTGAGCGTCGGAGTGCCAACCTTGGGTAAAACCCCAAGTCCCCCAAGTTGGTTTCGAGCTCACGTTTGCTAGTGCTTTCAGGTCGATAAAGAACCCACTCAAACAAATTCTTGACTGATTGACCCATATCTGACAGCCAGATCGACCACATCGGATCGATCAGATTTGAGCCAGATCAAATATAATGGGCTTGCTAAATCATTTCAAGAGTTTCCAGCCACTATGAGGAACTTACGATATTTTTTTTGAGTTAGGAAACTTACGATAATAGTAGTGGGTGGTAATCTGATACTCATTAGAATCCTAGTGAAAACAGTTGACGGAGTCTTACGAATTAAGGGGGGAGTCGCGGTATAAAAACATCTAATTAGTAATTACAGAGGACGTACAAAAACATAATTTTCCGTTATTTAAAGACCAAAAAAATAGAAAAATTATAAACCAAATTTGAGACTTGTACTTTGTTGAGATAAAAACATTGGTTTTCAATTTAAGGGGTGGCGTCGGCCGTTTCTCCGCCGCCCGGCAAGACCAAGTGTGTGGTAACTGGTAAGCAGTAGCACTCAAAATTTTCTATCTGTTGTTTGGCTTTAATATTAATTTATTAATTTTGTTGGTGTGTCTTGCAAGCCAAGAACTTGTTGTCCTACTTGGCTAATTAAGTGCAAGAAGTGATCCTTAACAAAAACTATTTAATTAAGTATGCCATATTTAAACAAGCAAAGGAAATTATCATAATTAATTTGGTCAACTCTTAACTACGTGTGTTAATCAATATATTCCGAGATATATGCTGCAAGTAATAAGGCTCAACACTAAAAAAAAAAACAAAAAAAAAAAAAACTATTAATTCTTATCCCAGATTGCAATAGTCGGACACGTATCTTGTTTACATAAATTAATTACACCACTAATATTATTTATATGGTTACAAATTAATTTTGGCACGGACGTGTTTTGACCAAGCGACATATTTTCTATTAGGAAAGGCCAAAAATAAATTTCATTTGGATTACCATTTCAAATATTCAAATCCTGAAATAATCTACACAAGTACAATATGGAATATATATATCCAATTTATAGCGTTTAATGCCTCTTGTTTTACTTATGTGTTTCATGATTCATTTCACGTTTCAAACACACATCAAGTTAAGTGTTAAATCTAACCAAAGCCGGGTTCAACTAGATTGGTGTAATAAGAGGACGAGTGTTTTATATTTATTGGTTGATGGAAAATTTAAGAAAGTGACAAATCAAATTACGTACAAGTGTAATACGCTTGCACTTTTAATTGATTAGATCCGACCAAATCGGATTTGAATTAAAATTTTCCTAAATTTGAAGTTAGTTGAGATATATCACTAAGATCTTTTTCCATACAACAAATGTTTCTCTCTTAATGTAAACGTCTGTTAATATATTTGATGCATGGATGAATAATTCGATAAAACACGTAATTAAAATAGAAATTTTGTTAAACATGAAGGAGAATGAGATATTAATTGTTCTACCCATTTTTGAAATCGTAAGAATTATCATTTATTTGTATATCCAAGATTCTCTATCCCCTCAATAAAACCCTAATATTATAAATCCACATAAACAATTAAACCTGACACATCTTATTTAACACATCATCGCCTCGTAGGCTTAAAGAAAATCCTTATATTATGTAACACTGCCAATGTTCAAGAAATTCCTCATACGTGATAGATAACATTATTAATAAACTTGAAGTTTCGATGATGCGTGGGGAGACATGAATTTGAATGGGTAAAAGCTTCCAATTAGTCAATTGATTAATTAATTTATAATTAATACACTAATGGTCCTTTAAATACTAGCTGCTTGAACTCGTTTGCTCATTGGAACCAATATCACAATCGATCAAAACCAACAAGTCTTTGACATTTTCTTATACGTACTACATTATTCTCTGATCAATTAATGGCATCTTCATCTTACAAGAAAATACGACCTCCAGTTAATGGAAATCTCATCACTGTTCTAAGCATCGACGGGGGTGGCATTCGTGGAATCATTCCGGCAAAAGTTCTTGAATTTCTCGAATCAGAACTCCAGGTATATATATATATATATTTCTGGGTACCACCAGGTATATAAATATATGTCTTAATTAATTAATGTCATTTCCTTCATTTATTTATTTTTCTTTAAATTGAAAGCTTAAATCATTTCAATATTCATATTCCAAATTTCTTAATAATATATTAATCAGTTTTAGGGAAACTAAATGTCAACATAACCTATGATTGGTAAATTTGTCTAAACTTACAATTAAGAAGGAAAAAAGAAAAAATCTAACCCATTTTCCATGCCTATTTCGTAAAAGACTAAAAGCTTGAAATTAATCGTCAAAACCTGAACAATCAGGGATCAATGTATTTGGAGCATAAAACTTGAAAGTATGTTGAATAATATATATACGCTTTTGACCTAACTCACCTATTCATGATGCTGATTAGAAACTCGACGGAGAAGAAGCTCGAATTGCTGATTATTTCGACGTTATTGCTGGGACAAGCACAGGTGGTCTTGTGGCGGCCATGTTAACGGCTCCGGATGCCAATAATCGTCCCTTATATGCTGCAAAAGACATTGCTCCTTTCTACGAGAAGCATGGCCCCAGAATATTCCCTCAATTAGGGTATAATTTAATTATTTCTTGTGAATATTAATTAATTTGTTGTTATGTATCCTAATGTGTTGTGTTAATAAGATGCAGGGGTGCGATAGGATCAGTTCTGAGCACGGTTGAGCAGTTAGTAGGCCCCAAGTACAACGGCAAGTATCTGCACAAATTAATAAGGGATAATTTGGGGGAGACACGATTGACTCAGGCCTTAACCAATGTTGTTATTCCCACGTTTGATATCAAGAATTTGCAGCCCACTATTTTCTCCTCGTACGAGGTCCCGTATAAAGATTGACTTTTTTTTCCCCCTTATTTTTGTTTGCTTAGTTTGTGGGTTGTCGGGAAAATATGTAACTTTTAATTTCGTTTTTGGTTAATATTTGTTAATATAGGTAAAGACTTTGGGTTATTTGGACGCCAAATTATCAGACATATGCATCGGCACATCTGCCGCGCCAACTCTTTTTCCGGCCCATCATTTCACGACTTCTGATAGCTCCGGCAAATCTTGGGACTTCAATCTCATTGATGGCGGTGTAGCTGCTAATAACCCGGTAACTAATCGGAGCTAATAAGGTTTTGGATCTTATATTTTAATTTTGTGTTTAATCTCATATTTCACTCATATACGTACGTGTCACGTGTATAAATAGACGGTTCAGATATATAGATATCTCTCCTAATTTGGATCATCTATTTATATATATAAGTGTCACGTGTATAAATAGACGGTTCAGATATATAGATATCTCTCCTAATTTGGATCATCTATTTATATATATAACTCGTATATACGAGTGAAATATGAGATGAAACACAAACATAAACAGAAGATGCCATATTACATATACCAACCTCCATTTAGGATAAATTACAAATTAATTTTTCTAATTTAAAATATAGTCTATCTAACCTTTGTAATATATAAGTTCATTTATTTATTTTTAAAAATTACCCACCTATGATTTCATAAAGGTGTCTCCCGAGACATATTTGAAAGTTTCACACATTTACCCTAAATACACTTCAATTTCTCCAAAAAAAAAAGAAAAAAAAAAGGATTAATTTATAACGATTCAAGTAAATAATTTAATTTGGTACCCTGATTAATTATGTTATCCTGGAATATTGTGCAGACCTTGGTTGCGATAAGAGAAGTAACGAAGCAAGTATTCAGAAACGACCCGGATTTCTCCCCGGCTCAACCAATGGACTACGGCAGATTGCTGGTGATTTCACTGGGAACAGGATCTTCAAAACAAGAACAGAGATACACAGCAGAAAGGGCAGCAAAATGGGGCCTGTTTGGGTGGTTAATTCAGGGAAACGATGTACCTATATTGGATGTATTCAACCAAGCTAGTCGGGATATGGTGGATTATTTCCTGTCCGTGGTATTCCAGGCGCTTAATTCCCAAGATAGCTATCTCCGTATTGAAGTAAATTGATTTTAGTTAATTCAGTGATAGTTGGACGTTAATATTTAGTTAATTTTGATGCTTATCTGTTATTAATTACGTGTTGATTTAATGACATTGACAGCACGATGGGTTGACTGGGGTGAACTCGTCGGCCGATGTGAGCACGAAGAAGAACCTGAATGACCTCGTCACAATCGGACAGAATTTATTGAAGGCGCCGGCGTCGAGGGTTAATCTGCAAACAGGAAACTCTGAGCCCATTGCCAATGGAGGCACAAATGAAGATGCTTTGAAGAAGTCAGTTTCTCTATCTTTCTTTCCCTTTTGTTTATGGTAATAGTTCTCTAATCTCTGATTTTTATTGCAGGTTTGCGAAATTACTATCTGATGAACAGAAATTGCGGCAATCAAGCAACCCAACATCTGGATAATAATATATATTAACAAAGAAATATTATTAAGTGCGTGATTAGAATAATATTTATTCATTGTTGAATTCTTCGTAAATACAGTTTCCTTTCGAAAATAACCCTTCCGGCACGTTGAGGAAGATGATTACTTTTATTCTTTTAATGCATGTATCTGTATGCATTGTATGCACAACTTTATATGTCATAAGGAAGCATTAGTTATTAAAGATTATCTTTTTGGAATTAATTTTTATAGGCTTAATTATTATTAAAAATTAAATTGAATTAATGAATTGTAGTCTCACCGGATCACATTCTCTCTCCATTATTTATAATATCAATAAATAATAGCAAATTTGAAATGGATTATTGTCTTATTGATTAAGTGGTGCAAACCAAAATGACTTAATACTATGTAACACCACATTAGATAGAAATTTTTTTTTGTTCCTCCAAGAAGAATATTAGATAGAATTAAATTAGATGAAAAGGACATAATTTGTCATATCTAATACTTTTTAATAATATTGGTTGGAATAAATGCATTCAGTTTTTGATTTATCACTTTATGTACTACATTAATTTTAGGAGTTTTATATGATCAAACTCCCATATATGTTATACTTTATAGATCTTACACGGAGCAATATATGATAATAAGGATCTAGATCTCATGGCACTAATTATAATTCATAGGGTTTTAAAAATTGTATTGATTAGTAAAAGTATGCACAAAGAATAAACAACTTTTAATTATATTCACCATATATGTATATCATGTGACATTCTCAAATGTAGCTATTCGATAGAGATTGATATTGATATGAACACCCCAACATTTGAATTTTTATTTAAATTTATCAAAATGATCATGATAAGTAATTAACTAAGACGTTGAAATAGCTAGTATTTTCAAAAGCATAGATTATCATTGACAGCTGAGCTTAACTTGCACAAATCCTTTGAAAAGGACGTTCTACCATAGGCATATTAATAAACATCGTACGAAAGGTAATATAGATATATTACCCACTAATATATCCATGCCAAGTAAAATACTAAATTAGTTTTTTACGCTATTATGCTCCAGTATAGACATAGAAATATAGACACTACCATATAAACAGTGACGGATTGGAGCTAGAAGTTTTATTTAGGGGGTCAACCAAAATATAAAGTTACAAAAAAAAAATCTCACAATTTTTTTTTTAGGTGTGGTCTCAATTATTAATAATTTAATATATTGATCCTCACTAGTATTAATTTTAACTTTGGTGAGGGAAATCACTAATAAAAAATTCCATAAAATTACATATACATATATCTATATATCTATATAATAATAAAAAAAAATAAAAATTGAGGGGGGTCAATTGTACCTCCTCATTATCGAGCGGCTCCGCCACTGCATTTAAATACAATCATATTAATTTTTATTTAATTTATTATATTAGACTATATCTGATATGATTATCAATGAAATAAAGGAATTTTTATACAAAGCCTGCTCGTATTAGAATTAAGTGGCATGAAAAATTATGTGTCATAAAAATTGGTTTAGCAAGTACTTTGTAAGTTGATGCAAAAGAAAATCCTGCACGTCTTAAGTGGAACTAAAACTGCATTCTTCCTCATAATTTCTCATTTTTACCTTTATGTTTTGTTCTTAGTTTGGGGGTCTTTTTTGAAAACTCCCCATTAGTTGGAAAAAAATTTATTTGCTCTCCATTTTCAAAATTATTCCTCTTCACTCCCCAGATGAGAATCATAATTTTCATTTATTCCCCATTTTGTACAATACGTAGTATAAAAACTAAAGAATCACGTACTTAAATCCCAAATATTATATATTTTTTGCAATATGTAGTATGTGTATAAAAACTCAAGAATCACGTACTTCAATCCCCAAATGTTGTATATTTTTCGTAATATGTAGTATGTGCTGTACAAAATTGGGAGTTAACGAAAATTATGATTCTCATCTGGGGAGTGAAGAGGAATAATTTTGAAAATGGGGAGCAAATAAAAATTTGAGTCCCCATTAGGGGATTTTTCGGGAATTCCCCAATGTTTTTTATTTTAGTTGCATTAAACATTCTCTATTCATATAAAATTTATTTGTTTAAGGAAAAATTGCTCAATTCATCGGTCGAAATAGTTTTGGGTTTTGATGGTAAGTCTTTAATTTTTGAATTTGTGATTTTTGAATTTGCGAAATTAATGGACAATAGACCATCGAAATTCTCCTTTCCTCATCTGAGTTGTTGACGCGGTAGCTGAACGGACATGTAATCTGTCACTTGGCAATCTTTTTGCCACATTAAAAATTAGGGAAAATTAGGATAAATTACAAATTAATTTTTCTAATTTAAAATATTAAAATATAGTGTATATAACCTTTGTAATATATAAGTTTATTTTTTTAAAAAAAAAAGTACCCACCTATGATTTCATAAAGGTGTCTCCCGAGACATATTTGAAAGTTTCACACATTTACCCTAAATACACTGCAATTTCTCCAAGAAAAAGGATTAATTTATAATTCAAGTAATAAATTTAATTTGGCACTCTGATTAATTAAGTTATCCCGGAAAAATGTGCAGAACTTGGTTGCGATAAGAGAAGTAACGAAGCAAATATTCAGAAACGACCCTGATTTCTCCCCGCCTCAACCAATGGACTACGGCAGATTGCTGGTGATTTCACTGGGAACAGGATCAGCAAAACAAGAACAGAAATACACAGCAGAAAGGGCAGCAAAATGGGGGTTGTTTGGGTGGTTAATTCAAGGAAACGATGTACCTATTATATTGGATGTATTCAACCAAGCTAGTCGGGATATGGTGGATTATTTCTTGTCCGTGGTATTCCAGGCGCTTAATTCCCAAGATAGCTACCTCCGTATTGAAGTAAATTGATTTTAGACTTTAGTTAATTCAGTGATGGTTAGACGTTCATATTTAGTTAATTTTGATGATTATTAATTATTAATTACGTGTTGATTTAAGGGAGAATTGCAAATTTGGGACAATAACCAACCCCATTTTGCATTTTTAGATTTTAACTTGACATTTCTGATTTTAGGGACACTTACTCTCAAAAATTTGTAATTTTGGCCAAATCTGAGCCTGATCCTTAACTCCGCACCGGAAAACCTCACGTGATGGCCTGAAATCGGTTGAAATCCCGCGTGGCAAAATAGCCTGGGCCACATAAGCAAAAGAGTGCATCAAATCTCAGTCGAATCCCTAATTTCGCACCGGAAAACCGCACCGAAAAACTGCACGTGACCCCACGTGATCACCTGAAATCAGTTGAAATCCCATGTGGCAATGCATTCTTTTGCTTATGTGGCCCAGACTATTTTGCCACACGGGATTTCAACCGATTTCAGGCGATCATGTGGGGTCACGTGCAGTTTTCCGGTGCGAAATTAAGGATCAGGCTCAGATTTGACCAAAATTGTAAAATTTTGAGAGTAAATGTCCCTAAAATCAGAAATGTCAAGTTAAAGTGCAAAAATACAAAATGGGGTTGGTTATTGTCCAAATAATGCATGTATCTGAATGCAATGTATGCACAACTGTATATATCATAAGCGTTTGTTATTAAAGATGATCTTTATGGAATTAATCTCTATGAGACTTATTAGTTAAAATTAAGTTGAGTTAATGAACTGTAGTCACATTTAATTACATTGTCTCTCCAAAATTCATAATATCAATAAATAATAGCACGTTTGAAGTGGATCATTGATTAAGTGGTTTAAATCCAAATGAATTAATATTATCTAACACAGTATTAGATAAGAATTAAATTAGATAAAAAGATATAATCCATCCTATCTAATACGTTTTCATAAGACTAGAAAAAACAATTTGTGTTGCACACTCTAATGCACGGACTCGCCGGAAAAAGTCGCCGTGCAGTGTCGGACACGGACACGCCTCCGACACGCTTCCGACACGTGTCGGACACGCCTAAGCCGTGTCCATAATATAAAAAAAAAAAAAAAAAAAAAGAGATACGGTGTCGGACACTCCGCTGCGGAGTGTCCGACACGGCTGAGAGAAAGGGGGAGTGGGATAGGAAAATTCTTCCAGATCTGTGGAATTGGGGAAGACTATGGTGAGATCAGCACTGCCACAGCAACCGCGAGCCACAACAAATGGCGAGATCAGTGCCACCGCCACAGCAACCGCGAGCAGGGATGCCGGTCCCGTGGGTGGCGACGCCGCCCAAGGAGGAGATGGCTGCGGCTCTTCAGTCAGATCCGGGATTTGAGGAACCACCTTCGGCAGAACATCGGATGACAAAAGTTCAGCGAGCAAGACGAAGTGCAGCGGCAGAAAACTCTCTAGAATGGAGAACCCATCTTCATTTCGTTAAGTTTGAGCCAGCGGCTAAAATGTAGAATTTGTGGTGCATTAGGTTAGGTTAAGCAATTAATCAAACTTTATAATAATTGTTTGGGCCTTTGGCCCATTCAACTTAAAAGTGTAATTTTCAAAGAGTCATTCAGCCTGTTTGTTTTTTTATTTATCCAATCTCATTATTACATTAACAAATACTAAATGCTACAATTGAGTGTATAGCTCCAAAATTATTTTATACTTATAAAGTAAAGAATATTTGGCTTCGTGTTATATAAATTAATATTTTTAATATATATATATATATATATACAGCCGTGTCGGAGCCGTATCGTGTCCTAAATTTTTTAAAAAATCTATGTCGCCGTGTCCGTGTCGTGTCGTGTCCGTGTCGCCGTGTCCATGTCCGTGTCCGTGTCCGTGGTTGTAAAAAATCTATGTCGCCGTGTCCGTGTCGTGTCGTGTCCGTGTCGCCGTGTCCGTGTCCGTGTCCGTGTCGTGTCCGTGTCCGTGCATCATAGGTTGCACATAAATATACGATTTATTTAATTATTAAATTATTAAATTAAATTATTTGAAATATCAACCTTTTAAAATAATTAATCCTCAATTGATACTTAATTTTTTTTAATATAACTCTATACTATACAAATATAAAAATTATAATTTCAAACTAATACTTCTCCTATGATCCGCAAAAATGTTTTAAAATATTATTTTATTGTGAATTTATGTCGGATATTATGTTAGATATCTCCCCATCTGTTAAACTTCAAAATTAATTTGTATTGTATCATATTTGTGTCCATGCATAATAGACACCATCTCATAGACAAAAAATTATAAAGTATATTATAAACTTAGCATGAAAAAATAAATTATAATATGTATTTATTTTTTATTTAACTCTATATGCCCTGTTTGATTTGTAAAATTCCTTCATCTTGTGTTGGTTGATTTAGACAAATGTTTATAGTTTCAAACTACTCTTCTCCCAATTCGGTCTCATTCTGAAACTCTACGTAGAGGATTAGAGGCCTTTAAAGTTCAGGAAGGATTGTCTTATAGGTAGGCATTGAAATTTTCTTTCCCGATGCCATCTTAAAATTAGATAAAAATACGAAGGAAAAAAAATAGAAACACGTAAAGAGTTGGGCCAAGGCCCAAGATAATACCTAAGTTGAAAGTAAGAAGGTGTTTCGAGCAACTTCTCTCGAGCTTGTCTTTTGAAACTCAGATGAAGATAACTCTTTGCACAATACTTGCTTTGACTCGCTCGATATGCTCCTCATAAAAAATAACTTGCAAAATTGATTGAGAAGCCCTATTTACTGGGAATGTAAAATACAAAACTTTGTCATAAGTACTGTTTGACGAGTTGATCTGCATGTGAATGATACCTCAGCCACGTCAACCCTACCTGATGATCTTTGGGGGCTTATGACGTGGCATAGTTTCATAAAGATACCTAGCATGATTTGGAATGATGTAAGGCACGACGCGTCAGTTTTAGTTAGTTGCACGCTCGACCTCCCTCCTGACCTAAGACAGAGAGGTCAATTTATGCTTGAGGAAACGATCGGGTGACCAGGTCTCTCGACCTCCTCAATTGCGATGTAAGTCAAGGATCATGCGATGTGCATTAAATGCAAATAATCTCTTGACACCCTATTTCACTTAAGTACACCATACTTACAACCATCAATGTTATAGATGCATTTAATGCACATTAAGTATGTGTACTTAGGCACATACACGTACAAAGCACCATAATACTTATATATTTCATGTAAATTGGTAAGCACGTTTATTGCACTTTTCGAGTCCTTTAATTTACTCATACGATTCTCGAGATAATTGCTGATTTAGGCATTAGAAGGTTTACATCATGGCCACCCGACTTTGTTCACTATTTTTGTTCACCAGACACCAAATTCTCACATGATCATATACGATAACATTAATTATAATATAACAAATATTTTTTTCATATTAGCAAATTATATTGACAAAATATTAGTCTTATGATCTATTAATTAATTATAACAAAAAACTAATAACAGTAATGTGTACTAATTATCTTCAATGTTTGTTGGGGCCATGACTTTTAGTCCCAAATTATAAACGACTAGAGATTTTGTTAAGATATATTATTTATTGAATTATATAAATATTGTGATAAAGTATAATCTTATTTGTTGGGAATTATGATAAGATAGAATGTTATCAGTAATCAGATGAGGATGAATAAACGATTTACATGAAGAGATTGAGTTGAACTAGGATAACTCCAATTTCAAACTCTATAAATACGGATTCTTTGAGATATGACGATTCTATGATATAATCTGATCTCTCAATTAACCTCTCATAAAATTTTATTACTTCGGTTATTCACTGAGGAAGGAGGGTTAATTCTCTATTCTTCTTTATGATCTACGTAAAATATTTATTTTTATATTGCGTTTAGAAAAAACGCAAAATTAGCGCCGTCTGTGGGAAGCGATACTGTAGCACCCGGAATAAAAGACACCACATCCCCCGCACTATGAGTTAGGTCCACATATGAAATGGACTAATCCATACATAAACCAAACTCATAGTGAATGGAAGACAAGGAAAAGACTGTCCTAACTAGGCATAATCTAACCATGAAACCAACCAACAGGAACAAGAATACGGAAGCAAGGCAGTTATTCATTCAATATCAATGGAAATAAATGCAACTTAAGTCGAAAAGTAAATACGGGTTCCACTAAACTAGGAAGTCTGCCCTAACCTGTCCCGGATATCATACAAAACAATAATATAAAAACGGGTTCAACTAATTCCAGAAATCTGTCCTAACCTATCCCGAATCACTTAAATTCAATAAATGGCGCACCGACCCAATAAATAAATCAATACAATACAATAAGTAATATAAAATGCACTGAGTGTATAAGTGCATGACTCGAACAAGGACACGACAACGTGAAGTAAAGTGTATGTATATGTTGTGTGTATGAATTACGTGATTCATCTCATATAAGGAAAGAAATGCCATAAATTTCAATTAAGTCCCCAAGTTATTAACTATATGCAATTAGGTTCTAAACTTGTAAAACGTGGTCACTTTAGTCCAATTCAATTAAGTCCTCAAATTATGAAAGTGATTAACTAAGTACAATTAAGCAATTAGGACATGTTCGAAAATTAATTCACGTATCACTCAAATGCGATTCGTAACATAATTCACAAGTTGATCATAAATTCACATAATATCACATTTCACTTAGTAATAAAATTTGCAAATTATCATAAATTACACAACTTAAGAAATAAACGAATTAAATAAATCCTTTCTCTCGAAAACTCACATGCGAGGTGAGCGTACCTGAACGGCTAAAAAAATTGGGGCGTTACAATCTCTCCCCCTTAAGAGGACCTAGTCCTTAGGTCCACTGCCTCGAGTTCTGGACTCTTAACCAGCTCTCCTGTGTTCATCCCACACGGGTTAGCAACTCTCCGTTAGGAATTTATTCGGAAAAGGTCTTCAAACAACAAGGGGTCTTTAATTGCTGTTAAGTCATAACCCTTAACTCATCGAAACCTAAACACTCGAAAATCTAGGCTGCCGCCAGTGGCAAGCTAAATAGGTAGCAAGTAACAACGACAGAGTCCCGTCTCTAAAACAAATAACGAGAGAACCCCATCTCTTAAACAAGCAACGAGAGAGCCCCATCTCTTAAACAAGCAATGAGAGAATCCCGTCTCTCAAGCAACAAACACAACAACCCAAGAGACAATTAAATAAACACTCACACAACAATCATACAAGGAACAGGTAGGAAATATCAAATACATCAATTATCATTCATACAAAAGCAATTAATATAACCAGCGATTGAATCACTTAGTGTGGTAATCGATTTTACTACAGTTAAAAACCAATCATGCAAGTGTACACTAACATAAGCGTAGCACAATAGGATCGAACCCACAGGGAAGGGAAATCAATCACTACTCTCTATTTCTCTCTAATCTAAAGACTTAACAAATTCAAGGTTATTTCTATTAATCTACTGATGCGGAAATTAACAAGTAACTGAACTAAAATTGCAATTAACAACTAAAATATGCGAATTAACTTCATTAAACTAAACAGGCAGGGGAAAAAGCTTTGAATCATACAATCAAGAGTTAATGTGATACCCGTTTGACAAGTGTAATTCTACAACCTAGTCACTTATATTTGTATTACCCTCTCTCGAGGTGTAACCAAGTGCTTAATTAGTGTTCAATGTTGCTCTCGCAATCACCAATAGTTAATTAAGCCATAGGAACAAGACTAGTGTAACTCAGTATTCTAGCGGCTCGGCATGGAATAAGATTACTGTTGTATAAGCTAGGACCAAATCTCTTTGTACCCTACGACTCACAAGTATTGAAAACCCTCTAAACTACCATCACTCTTTCGATTTATAAGTAATTGCGACATATGCTACGGGTGATCAGGCCATCGCAAGTCAATTCAAACCAGTTTTCAAACTAAGAATTAACACGAGTCATTTAAGTATCTCATCAAACATCCATCATGCAATCATCATCACTTCCCCCCTAGCCCTAGATAATTAGCTACTCATAATTGAAGTAAAAATCATAAAACTAAAGGAAACCGCATTAACATAAATCATGGTCAACGAATCTAAACAAAGTCTAACAATTAAACTCATAAACATTCAGCAAAACTCAAGGACGAAACTAGCATAAAAAACTAAAACTAAAAATCAAAGGAATTAGTTTAAGAATTAAAGCAATAATAAAACCAAAGATTGTTCTCGGAATTCAATCCTGTTGTCTTCTCGAATTCTCTAAAAATCTTCTGAATCTCTGAGTCTTCTTCCAAACCCTAGGACTAGACTTGGAAGGGAAACTCTTTTTCTCTATCTAACTCCCTCTCTCTCATTTTCTCCTTCTAAAGACTCCAATCTAGGTCATGAATGGAAGAAGTCTCCCTCGAAAAGACTCCAAAATGCAAATATATAGCAGTCATAGGAGAGTTCTCGCCGCCCTAGGTAACGGGTGTTACCAAATTTTACCTTGCCATCATTAACGCCCGTTAATGGCCTGAAATCGCCTTAACGCTTTTACTGGTAACGGGCGTTACCTAATTCCTTCTGCATAGGGGTAACGGGCGTTACCCCTCTGTTCTCGCCAAAACCGTTCTCCTGTGGCTATTAACGGGAGTTACTTCTCTAGTACTGCTAAATGGTAAAGGGAGTTACCACTTTTTCTCCCAAAAATGCGTGAAATTGCTCTGCTTTGCCGTTTCGTAACTCCAACTCTAATGACACCTGAACTGAGTCAATTAAACACATAAACGCATCAAACGGCTCCAGAATATCATCTATTTAACGCTTAAAATCATGCAATTTCTACACACAACACTTAGTATCATGAAATTATTCGAATTTGAGTTGCGTGTATGCATATGCCATGGATGCTTGATGTACCGTTCACGTTGATTGGAAATCTTCCATAGTAGTGATCCGATTGAACACTTGATTCTTTGGTTGAAATTTCCTTTGCCCGTGGTGTCATGCCTTAAAATGCCCAATGTACTCAATACTTCAATGACTACTAAGTCTTCATTCTACGATCGATTCTCTTATCTTTTCTAGCCATCATGGTCCGAAGTTCCGCTCTTGAGTGTGCTCTTGACTGTAAACCGATCAACTCATTTCTCATCACAAATTGTACCCGGCTTCCTCAATTACTCGATCTAATCTTTAATAACTCGAATCATAGTCTCCAATCATAATAGTTCTCTAGTTCATTATGGAAAATAACTGACAAATCTATATTCCACTTTGTTCAGGTTATGTATTCCCTGCTTGGTGTTCCACTTCCACGCTCGGTTAAATTGACTCTAACTTTGCCCTCACAAAATACGATGATTTAATCGACCATCTACACCCAATGTCTTCCTCGCTAGGGGTTCAAAATTCTCTCACGATTCCATCATCTTCAAGGTGTGAGACACGTTATCTAGCACACCCCTTTTAACCTTGGAAGATTGAGTTTGTACCTCCCCCATAGTAAGAAATCAACGGCGTTGATTTTGCAACCGAAGATGCCTTCAATTATCCTTTACTCTATCTTGTCGTTTCAATCCTCAAACACCCCTTGAATTTATATCTTCCTCCCTTGAAATACTTGTCTCTTCTTATATTATTATCGAAGCTTTAACCATCCTAGTCTTGGAATTTCATTAAATGCTAGAATCTTCTAGATCGTCTATTGCCATTTTGGGTAGGACCTTGTTATTTGTCAATTCTCGCATTTCCATTGTTCCTACTAGATGTGGCCCAAACGAGAACAACCATGGATTTAAGACATCTCCCGGTCGTGCTCTCCCCCTTAAGAATTTCTATTCTTATCCGTTGAGCTCGTGACATCGCGTCTCAAATTGAAGATTTTTGACTTCTTCAATTTTTTTATCCTTGGTTTAAACTGTTCTAGTTGCTTCCCATGACCGGTGATCTCGCTCACATTCACTTTAAAGTAATGGGTAGGGGTAGTACGTAACCTATTTCCTTTGTTACATCCTCCGGTTCTACTTTTCCCTTTTTAATTCACAATTTACAACCCAAATATTTCTTCTCTTCTTGATTCAAGCGGGACTCGATCGGAATAATTCTCGATGATGAAGCGAAGAAAATTTCCTATCAAATAAACACTAAACAATGCATGTCGGGTTAAGATGCCAATGCACGTAGCACATTTTCCAATAATTAAAGGCGCAACACTTTTGAACAATTATATCAATTAGAGATGCGCATATAAATAAAGAAATTTGAATAATTTAAAGCGATGTATGATGCACGTGCTATGGATGCAATACACTTGTCACCGTAGTAGTAAACTTTAGCTCGATAACTTGTTCTTCATTTCTTCAATCATAGCTTGTCTCGAATTTGTCGATTATTTCTTGTTTACCCATGGTCTTCTAAATCTCTAAAATTCTCTGGCATCACTTGTATATTTTCATAGCTGTGGAATCGATGTTTTATCTTCCTTCAAAGATTGATCCCTAAATGTTGTCCCAAATCCTCCTCCTAGTTATCACCTTGATCGAAGTTCCTTGGATCCATTCTTGTGAGTTCATATTGGTTACAGGAATCATCTTCCAATTAGTCACACTTGAACACGTAAATTCCCTCCAACAGCTCTTTATTTTTTCTTTATCGTTTCCATTTGTTGTTCCATATCTTTCAATTCAGCCTCACGACACGACAATTCAGCTTGGATTCGAAAAATAATCTCCAACCCGTCCAAAGATAGAACCTTTAGCATCTTGGCTTTCCATGAACTTAAAATCATTATATGGATTGGTTCTCTTTAACTCCTTCCGATCCGACTTCTTTCTTTTCCTGAAATCCAAAGTGTCTCAATTCACCACTTCTTCTTCTCCTTGCCCCAAACTTGACTTCTAGTGAATTGATTTACTTGGAAGTTCTTTCTTGATGGTCCGTATTTCTCATCATCCACCGACTCTATTTTACTTTGAGTCTCCTATTCCGGATTCTACCACTCGAGCCATAGCCCCAGTAAGGAAAGGCTACAACTCCCAAATAACTGTATATAATCCCGATACATTCCTTACATCTCCCATTGTTGAAAGTAGGGCTGGTGCTAGTTTGTTATTGTCGTAGAGATTGGTCGTGGTTTGATATTATCTTCATAACCTATAAGTCATAAATCAATTCGAGGATAAATGCATGCGATTAGTGCATGCTCAGGTCACATAATTAACACTAAAGACACGGATTTGATGCAAGATATAACAAGTACTTCAACAAAGTTTGAAAGAAACACATGTCAAGGTTCAAGAACGATGCAATGCACACGTTGTCAAGTTGTTCCTAAGTCGTACGACCTAGACTTGACACGACACGACACTAGAACTCCAGTTTTGCAACCTGGAGCTCTGATACCACTTTAAGATGTAGCACCCGGAACGAAAGGCACCACATTCATCGCACTATGAGTTCGGTCCACATATGAAATGGACTAATCCATACATAAACCAAACTCACAACGAACGAAAGACAAGGAAAAGACTATCCTAGGTAGGCGAAATCTAACCATAAAACCAATCAACATGAACAAAAATGCGGAAGCAAAGCAGTTATTCATTCAATATCAAGGGAAATAAATGTAATTAAAGTGAAAAAGTAAATACGGGTTCCACTAAACTAGAAAGCCTACCCTAACATGTCCAGGATATCATAAAAAATAATAATATAAAAAGGGGTTCAACTAATTCCAGAAACTTGTCCTAACCTGTCCCGAATCACTTCAATTCATTAAATGGCGCACCGGTCCAATAAATAAATCAATACAATACAATAAGTAATATAAAATGTACTGAGTGTACAAGTGCATGACTCGAACAAGGACACGACAACACAACTCCTCTTAGCAACCACTTGTAAAGAACTGGAGAAAGGGAAAGAGGGACCAGTCTCTAGAAAATTGAGTGAGCAGGAGGGATATGTATTAATAGAAACATGCATATGCAAGCTGTGAATTCCGAGCAAAGTTTTAGGTAAAGTAGTTCCCGTTAAGGTAAGAAATCAATTATTCTATGCTCGAGTTTTACAACTACCAATTTTATAATTTTTTACAAGTTCAGTTTATCAATGGCTCGGCGAGTGAGCGTGCACAATCTCCAACCAAACTCCGACAGTGTACAATGATTAGGTTTCAGTTTCAAATACGATCATGCAATTCAATCGATACAATACAGGATAATCAATCAGGGCAATCATGCATTGCAATCAAGACAATAATCCATGGGGCAATCCGTGTAATCGGCCTTCCCGCATGATCTCCTTCTTCCTCCCGGTGATGGTAAGGGTTGCTAATGTTGGGATTAATGCCTTAAAAATCCAATTATATTGTAAATATTTTGGATTAACAAAATTGAAATCATCGCAAGTTATGAGTGTTTTACAAATTTAATAATTAATGACGTGTGGTGGTATTTTTTATGAAATGTGTTTCATAGGAAAAGACTTTAAATACCAGAAATCACGTGTCATTAAAGTTCTAGTCGGTATGATAAGAAAATGTTCTTATCAAGACTATAATGTGTTATATAAGATGATAAGTCTTTTGTCATAGGGAAACGGAGTTTCCGATTATAACATATTGATGATTTTTAATGAGATTGGAAACATTGAACTGGACCACTGAGATTGTTCATTTTATACTGCTACCTAAAATAAAAAAAAAAATCGGAATCAATAGACTCTTAATCTTGGTAGTGTTTCTACTTTAGGAATGTAGTGTTAATCACTGTGATTTACTTAGAAGTGAGGTCTCGGTAACGGGTGACCAAAATACTTTGTACGTTTGGTGATTGCATGAAATGTGCTAAAGAGAAATATTGATCGAGGAATTTGTAGCCTTGCTGGAAGGTTAAAAGATATCCCTGAAATAGATTTGCAAAAAGTTCGAATTAAAACTTTGGCCAGATTACTTCGTGTGTGCGTCACCGAAGATGCATGTTGAATGTGTTTCACATACAGGGGATTTGAACTTAGGGCGAATCAAGAATTTCATATTGGAAGTGAAAAATAAATTATTGTAATATTGATTTATTTTTCATGGATATTTGTACAGAGGAGTAAAATGCAAAATTATTCTAGATCGAGAAATTCGTGAATAATTAAATTAATTTTAGAGTGCAAAAATATTTATTTAGTGGATTTAAATATTGTTAAACGGTAATCAATTATTGTCATGGGATGATAATAGATTGACCCGTTTGAAGCTAAAATTAATTAGTCCTGCAGGCCCCCCTCCCTCCAAAGCCCAACGAAGATCAAAGAGCAAATATTAAAATAAGAGAGAGAAATAAAATTTCAAAGTGTTTGAAAATGGCCAAGGAATTTTTTTTTTGAGAAAATAAATTAAATTCCAAAGAGTTGGAAATGCCCGAGATTTTATTTTGGAGAAAATAAATTTTTTTTGAAAAAAAAAAATTACTGACGTGGCGGAGTGCTGACATGGCAGTTGAGGGTCACGCCATATCAGCGTGTCAGTCACCAAGTGGCACTGATTGGGCGCCGCTGTGTGCGACTCGTAGACGGTGTAGATCACGCTGCGTCAGCGTATTCCAGCGGTCTAGATTTGATTTGGGCTGGGCCGATCAACGGGGAGTCAACGGATGGGAAACTGGATAGGGTCAGTGGGTTGAACCGGTTCGGACTGGATCCGAACAGGTGACACGATCTGGTGCTGGGATGCGTGGCGGCGCGGGCGGCGCCCAATTGTCTTGGCCTGATCTTCCACATGGCGCTCTCAGATTCGTCGTCTGGGTGTAGGGCGCAAGTCTGAGACGCAGAAAAGACATTTTTGCCCCTTAAAACCTTGTAGTGCACTCCAAATTTGGCAAGGACTTGGGCAATACGTTTAAAACCCCAAAATGGCAAATGACTCATCATTTTGTGCCTATAAATAGGTTGTGCCTCCCTTTCTATTTTAGTACAATTTTTAGCTTTCAAATTCAGATTTAAAAGCTTCTGAGACACTTTCTCTCTACTTAATTAATTAATCCTAATTAAGGATTAATTAATACTGAATTAGGTGATTATATAATTAATATATAATCCACTTAATCAATAGAAAATAGGGATTTTCTAGTTTTAGAAAAAAGGGTCTTTCTTGAAAAATATTTTCTCAAAGTATTTAGCGAAATACTGTCGGAGCCCACACTCCAAAATCTTAATCAGGGATATTGTGGGGAAGCTCGGCCGGTTTTACAAGAAAATATCGAGGTGCTGGAAAAGTACCGTTGATAGCCATATTTTGCAATACGGTAATACCGTTATGCTGCCCAAATTATTATTTGCATATTGTGATTATATGCTACGTGATTTAAAATTATGTTATCAATGCTTGTATATATTAGAGTTATTCTGTCCGATTTGTTCCGCTGCTTATTAAAATATTTTAGAAATATTTTGATAACGAGGTTATGGCAAAATTTTTTAAAATATTACGCTATACCGTCACTCTGTCTCGGGCCCGCCACCTAGTAACTGGTATCAGAGCGGGGCTCTGATTATATACTTGCATTGATAAAGCATAAGATGCATGATTTTAAATCTGATACTGTGCACGTAAATTCTGTCAAAGGAGGCTGGGTTTTAAGTGGGACCATTGTGACCACTCCAGTCTTTCCTGGGAATTTGCGTGGAATGGTAATTTTCTGGGAAACAATTTAATTGTCTTCCTGGTAATTGCCGAATCAGTAAATATGATTTAAATTATGTGATAATTTACAACATATTTACTTGGGGCCATTAAATTTTAAAGCGTGATAATTATTTGCAAGCATGCTTTAATATTAAAATTGGCTTGATAATATGTGATATTATGCTTCTTCAATTATGCATGATTTATTTAATGTGATTAGATAAATAATGTTTAATAGAGATTAAACATGATGCATAATTAGATTAATATTTTTTGGCTTAATTAATAAAGAGTTATTAAAACCTTAAAATATTATTAAGGATTATTTAATAATCCTAGTGGGAGCATATTAATTAGATTAATTACTTCCAATAATTATAAGACGCCAAAGTGATTATTTAATAATCAAAGATAATCCACAAATCTTAAAAAAATTCAAGTGGGAGCGAGATGAAAAGAGTTGGATTCTCACGGCCTCCATTGCCCGTCAATAGTATAGTGGATACGTACTACTCCCTTCGGCGGGTATGTGTTCGCGATATACAAGATTAGACTTCTACGGATAGAATGAAGTACGGGGAAAGTCAGCTTGACCACGCCTCCGTGGAGTGTCTGATCTACTTGTACGAATTTCTAGGTAATGGTGTACGCTTGACTAAGTGATGTATTAACCTCCCTTCGGAGCTATGTTACATTCACTTAGAGGCCAAAGAATGGACGTGGCTGATTAACATAGTTTGGTAAGAGTTACCTAGATGACATATTTATTAAGAATGATTCTTGCTTTTCTAAGCGGTTTTCGACCTCGCCTCCAGGGAGTCAACTGCGGTTAGATAAGTCACCGTTGCGTAAATTGATGTATCAGTTTATTGCATGGATTTGTAGGGCAAATTTAGCTAAATTAAAGCAGTTTTAAGAACTTATAACGTGATTTATGCTCCTTATTAGGTACCTTTTACCTTGGAGTTGAAAAGACGGATAAAAGCAAAACCATGCAATAAAGGGCGAAAAACGAGAGATTTCTAGGGGACACGCCCGTGTCCCTGTGGAAGAGCAAACTGAGACACGCCCGTGTCTCAGTACAGAGAAGTGATCCTCGGAGTTCAGGAGGTGACACGCCCGTGTCACCTATGTAGTGTAATTTCGTGCACGCCCGTTACAAGGTACAGAGAAGCCTGGAGTCTTGACACCCCCGTGTCATCAAGCAGAACAAGTTTTGACACCCCCGTGTCAAGTGGAAAAGCGCAAACACGATTTTATTATGTGACACGGGCGTGTCACATTTGAAGGCATAATTCTTGCACGCCCGTGTCACGGGGCGGTTTCAGTTTTCGGAGTTCTATATATACGCGGACTTGAGGCGGATTAAAGGAGCTTTTGGACTACTCTTTTCCCAGAAGTTCAAGCACACTTGGAGATAGAAGAAACACGAAGATAGAGAGTTGAAAACTCATTCCAATCACAAGACTTTGTCAATTTGGTTTTATTTACTGCTTTCCGATCAAACTAATTCCTCAAGTTTTGGTTTTCAATTCTAGTTTAGTTAATTCCTTGTTTTAGATTCGTTTTTGGATAATTAGGTTAGAATTCAGAATTCTTAATTTCTTTTTGATGTTTATGTTAGATATGATTATTTTGAATGCAATTCCTTTGATCTTAATGAGCTTTGATCCAATTATGAGGAACTAATCTCCTAGGGTTAGGGGGTAAGGATTATGCATCTAAGGTGTTTGAATTAATGCTTGAGTAAATTTGTGTGATTCTTTGTTAGGAAAACGGTATTGAATAAGCTGGTAATGGATTGGCCATCCGTGAACATGTTGTAAATTATCCGATAATCGAGAGATTGAGGATAATTGAGAGTGTTTTCTGAAACATAGATCTTTTGGGCTTAAAGAAATTTAACCCTAATTTCTACAACCCGTATTTAGAATTCCATGCCAAGCCGCTAGGTTTTAAATACACTAATCTTGCTTTATTCGATTAATTTGGTTACTAAGTGATTGTGAGAACAACACTTGGCTTAATTAATTAGGCATCTAGCCTTCGAAAGAAGCTAGATATAACATCGTGATTAGGTTGAAGAATCATACATCCGTACTTAAGTATTAATTTGATTACAAAAGAGCATATGATTTATCCCCGACCTGTCTTAATTAAGTGGTTAATTCTCGTGTTTATTTGTTAGCTCGTGTGATTGATTTATTATTAGTTAAGGTTAATTTTGTCATAGTAGTATAATACAACCTGATTAATCTTTTCCGGTCTCTAGATTAGAAATAATCATATAAGTGGTTGTTGAATTCCCTTCCCTGTGGATACGATACCTTAAGTGTTACAATCGGATTCAGAACTTACACTTGGGTTCAAGATTTGTCTATCATAAATCAAAATTGTTTACGTGGATTTCAATTATTGGTTAGATGCAAAAAAGTAAAATACAAGATCATAACTTGCACTATTTTAAAATATTTTAGTTTTTAAAACAATAACGACCGTTAGCCCGCTTCAATCGATCCTAAAGGAAAATAGACTTGAAGAGTCTAACTATGCTGACTGGAAAATGAATCTTGACATCGTGTTTGGTTACGAGAATCTGAAACACGTGCTCGTTGAACCTTGTCTGGGGGTACTGGAAACTACAGCCAATCAGGATATGAGAAATGCTTATGCCAATTGGGTCAAGTCTAATGATTTGGCTAGGTCATATATCCTGCATCTGTCTCCAATGTTCTTAAGCATCAAATACACGAGATACCAACTGCTAGAAACATGATGGATCATCTCCATCAGATGTTTGGAGGACAGAATCAAGCCAAGAGGCTCGAATTGATGCGGAGGCTGTTAGTTACTAAGATGTCTGAGGGATCACCTGTTCAGGATCCTGTTATGAATATAGTGGCTTGCCTAAACGAAATTGAAAGCTTTGGTGCTAAATTCGATGATCTCAATAAACAGGATATGATCCTATGCTCTCTGCCAAAGTCGTTCGACATATTCAGGCAAAATTATTCTATGAACAAATTGGATTTTTCTCTGCCTGAATTGATGAACGAACTTAGAGTGGCAGAGAGAGTATTGAAAGCTAAGGTAACTGTTCTCCTAGCACAGGCATCGACTTCCACGGCTCCAAAAGCCAACAAGTGGAAAAAGGGAAAGAGAAATGTTCTCAATCCCAAGAAAAAGGTTCAGAAGAAGAAGGGTAAACCTAGCAAAGGGAAATGTTTCCACTGCGGAGAAAATGGGCACTGGAAGAGGAATTGTCCAAAATACTTAGCAAGTCTTCCTGCTAAGCCATCTGGACAAGGTATATCGATATCTTGTTTAATAGAATTATGTTTAGTTGGAAGTCTACCAGAAACCTGGTGTGTGGACTCGGGTTCAACTAATCATATCTGCAATTCGTTGAAGGGGTTCAAGCTAACCAGAAAGCTTGAAGATGGTGAGATGCAACTACTGCTTGGGGATAATACGCAGTAGGGACTGTAAATTTGTATTTTGGTGATAGGGTTTTGATACTGAAAGACACTCTGTACATACCGTGTGTTCGCAGAAATTTGATTTCTTTGAGTTGTTTAATAAATAATGGTTTCATTGTTTGTTTTGAACAAAGTTTTACCATTAAGCAAAATAAAAAGTTTATTTGCTCTAGCACGGTAAAAGATGGCCTTTTCTTATTATAACCCGATAAAAACCCTAATTCTGAGCTTAACACTACTAAGTTTGACTTACCATCCAAGAGAAAAACTCATATGCCTAACGAGGCGTACAAGTGGCATTTACGTTTTGGTCATATTAATCCAAATAGGGTACAAAGACTTCAGATGAATTGTTAAGTCCCTTGGACTTAACAGAACTACCAGTCTGTGAATCCTGCTTGGAAAGTAAAATGACCAAGAGATCTTTTAAAACCAAAGGTAATCGAGCCACAGAATTGCTTGAGTTAATTCATAAGGATGTGTGTGGTCCTACGAGTATTCAAGTAAGAGGAGGTTTTGAGCATTTAATCACTTTTAAGGATGATTACTCCAGATACGGATACGTTTATTTGATGAGATATAAGTCTGAATCTTTTGAAAAGTTCAAAGAATTCAAGGCTGAAGTTGAAAATCAAACTGGAAAATGTATCAAAGCACTTTGATCAGATCGTGGTGGTGAGTATCTGTCTACAGAGTTTCTAGAATTTCTCACTGCAAGTGGGATTAGATCTCAGCTTTCTGCACCGGGTACACCCCAGCAGAACGGTGTTGCAGAAAGGAGAAATAGAACTCTATTGGAAATGGTAAGATCTATGATGAGTCATGCTACCCTACCAAGTTGGTTTTGGGGCTTTGCACTCGAAACGACAGCACACATATTAAACCTTGTTCCATCCAAGTGGGTTCCTAAAACACCAATGGAACTGTGGCGAGGGCGAAAGCCCAGTTTCTCCTATCTCCGGATATGGGGAACCCCAACTCATGTGTTAAGGAAGGATCCTGACAAGTTGGAATCAAGAATAGAGGTTTGCTTGTTCATAGGTTATCCTAAAGGAACAAGAGGTGGTATATTTTACGATCCGAGAGATCACAAAGTGTTTGTGAGCACTAACGCTAAATATCTCCAAGATGATTTTGTAAATGACCACAAAGATAGAAGCAAAATTGTGTTAGAAGAAATGACAACGTCAGATTCTGAATTCCAAGAACCCGTAATAACTGAAAATGTTTTAGATACATATGATGTACTAGATACAACATATGATGTAGGGACGAGTACACAACAACCTTGTCATAGTGGGAGGATTGTCAGGGCACCTGACAAATACCTAGGATTAACACAAGTGGCTGAATCTGACGTATTAGATCCTATCACATATGATGAAGCTATAAAAGATATAGACGCTGAACGTTGGGTCAGAGCCATGGAATCTGAATTAGATTCAATGCATTTCAATAAAGTCTGGGAACTTGTAGAGGCGCTTGAGGGCATTAAGCCTATTGGATGCGAATGGGTCTATAAGAGAAAAAGGGGAATGGATGGAAAGTTTGAGACCTTTAAAGCAAGGCTTGTGGCCAAGGGTTATACCCAGAAAGAAGGTATCGATTATGACGAAACCTTCTCGCCTGTAGCAATGCTTAAGTCCATAAGAATTCTCCTTTCCATTGCTGCTAATTTTGATTATGAGATATGGCAAATGGATGTAAAGACTGCCTTCTTGAACGGGCACCTTCAAGAAGAAATATACATGGCTCAGCCTGAATGCTTTATAGCCAGAAATCAGGAGCATATAGTATGCAAGCTTAATAGGTCTATTTATGGTCTTAAGCAAGCGTCTAGATCATTGAACATCAGATTTAATGAGGCAATTAAATCCTTCGAATTTATACAATTGCCTGATGAACCATGTGTGTACAAGAGACATCATGATAGTGTTGTAACATTTTTAGTTTTATACGTGGACGATATTCTGCATATGGGGAATGATACATGAATATTGTCAGTAGTTAAGATTTGGTTGTAAAATCAGTTTGACATAAAAGACCTAGGTGAGGCTAGTTATATTCTAGGGATCAGAGTTCGTCGTGATTGTAAGAATAAAATGATTGGTTTATCACAAGCAGCATACATAGATAAGATGCTGGCAAGATATAATATGACGAATTCCAAGAAAGGTTCATTACCTTTCAGACATGGAGTTCATCTATCTCGGGATTAGTGTCCCAAGACCCTAGACGAGCCAGAAGAAATGAAAGACATTCCGTATACTTCTGCAGTCAGAAGCCTCATGCTTACCGTGTTATGTACTAGGCCAGATATCTGTTATGTTGTAGGTCTAGTTAGTAGATATCAGTCAAATCCTGGACCCCAACACTGGATAGCAGTGAAGCATATATTAAAGTACTTGAGAAGGACTCGGGATTATATGCTTGTCTATCGCAGTGATGAGCTCATTCTTATAGGGTACATAGATTCGAATTTTCAATCTGATTTCGACTCTAGGCGTTCGACATCTGGATACGTGTTTACTCTAGGAGGAGCAGCCGTGAGTTGGAGGAGTATTAAGCAAACTTACATTGCTGACTCCACCATGGAAGCCGAATATGTGGCAGCCTCAGAAGCAGCCAAAGAAGCGTATTGGTTTCGAAATTTCCTAATGGGATCTAGAAGTCATCAAGGACGAACTTATACTGATCACATTGTACTGTGACAATGCTAGAGCTGTGGCCAACTCCAATGAACCTCGAAGTCATAAACGTGCAAAGCACATGGAGAGGAAGTTTCACATTATATGACTTATATAATTGAGGGATTGAATTGCAATTTATGCATTTCACAAATTTCAAAATTGGTGAATCATGGTATATTATTTCTTCATGCTTCCAAGATCATTTTTCATTAAAAATCACCAACATATTTGCTTCTCCATTGCTTCGGTTCATTCAAGAGATAAGGGAGAAAAGATTTCATCAATTTTCATCCAAGTTTCAAGGAAATTTCAAGCTTTGGAAGCTCAATCATTCATCATCATCTTCTTTCTCCGTTTCTTTTCTTTCAAGGTGGGTGTATGCATGAATTCATGATTCTTGATCAATTATATGGTAGCTAGGGTTCATGAATTTAGGGAATAAATGGATTATAGGTTGTTTGATACATGAATACATGATTATATCATGATTTGGTGTATGAATTCTTGAAGAATTCGGACTTGTATGATGATATGGTGCATGAACTTGAAACTTATGATTCTTGATAATTTTTCATGATTTGAATGTTTAAATGGAGTTTTATTGCACTTTGAATATGTACATATGCAAATCTCCAGAATTCTTGCATTTTATGATTGAAACTTGGTGTTTTTTTTGGTTTGTTGTTGTTGTCGAAGCCTTCCCCTGCTTCTGCTCTGTTTTTCAAGTTGCAGAAGCTAGGAACGGCCCTTCCCGCTTCAATTTGAATCAAAGCCGGCGAGCGAACCTGGGAACGGTCGTTCCCATTTTGGCCTGCGAGCTGGACGTTCCCAGCTAAAAGCGCCATTTTATTTTATAAAACGCAGGGATGTTTTCGGAAGGGCATGGGAACGACTCTTCCCATTTTGAACTGGGACCCGAAACGGCCGTTCCCAGGCCTACGACAGAACAAAAGCTACTGCCTAAAATTGTGATTTTGGGATTTTAATCCAATCACTTCTTTGATCCTAAATTGCTATTATATGACTGATTACATGCTAAAACAAGATGTTGTCATGATACATTGTACATTGCTCGTCATCTCGTTGCATTTTCGCTGTTTGTCATATTTGGTCCATTTTGAGTCTAGTCTCACGTATATACGTCTTGATTGCATAGATCACGAGGCCGTAGACGAGGAGCAGGCACCCTAGAGTATATCCTTGTCATATTTTGTCACACAGGTGAGGTTTTGTTCTAGTTACATAGAACCTTTACAACTCCTATGTCCAGTTTTCGGCCAAAACGTATTATATCATAAATATTCATTTCAAATTGTAAATGAATTCAAGCAAGCCATGATTGTTCATGATTCAAGCATGTTTTGGCGAGTACCATGATTGCACTTGGGCCCGAGGGTAGTGTATTGAGCCAACCGGGAAAGCAAGGGCTGACAGGTAACTCTTGCACTATCCTCACAACTTTGGGATCACCCCTAAAGCCTCCAGGAGGTTTGGTGGTGGAAGGAGTCCCGTGCATGGGAGTCATGTTCCCAACGTACACCATGTCATGGATAGTTGGTCCTTGCAAACCCACTATCACCCGGAGGAAGAAGGGTTCATGAAATTGCTAATTGCTTGCACTAATTGAATTGCATGATCACATGTTAAATAATCAAGCAAGCATGTATTGTTCACGTTGGGTGTTAAGGCTGGAGACTTGCCCTCACTCGCCGGGCCACGTATTGAATGAAATTGATTAAATAAAATGTTAAAATTGATGGTTGTAATCTCGGGCGAAGGATAGTTATTCTTGAAACTTATATTCTTTTCATTTCCAAATCTTTACCCGAGGATACATCTTGCATGTGACTTATGTTATATATATTTATGCCCCTCACTCAGTCTTCGGTAGACTGACACCCTCATTTTTCAGGTACACACGGTTATGCTAGGCGGGAGTCTGAGTCATGTCTTTCATTCAGCCGTGTCTAGCATCGCATTTTCCATGTATTGTTGTTCCCGAAATTATTGTGATATGATTGTTGTTATCTTTTGGAAGGTTATGCATGTATGATATATAGGAGATGATAATGTATTGATAAATGTTAATACCTATTAGTACTTATACTTTGGATGTATATGATGTAAATATGGTACCTATACTAATAATGATCATATAATGCTTCCGCTTTTGAAATTTTATATCTTGGATTTCATTTGGGGTGTAGTCCCGCCTAGCTAGATTGTTTTCTTGCTTGTTACCCGTTCGCTATATGTTCGGTTTATGGACGGATTATCCATTTCGTATGTGGATCGGGCTATAGTGCGGGGGATGTAGTGCCTTGGGGTATAGGTTGCTACATCTTAAGGTGGTATCAGAGCCCGGTTGTAAAACCGAGGCTCTAGAGTCGTGTCTTGTTAGTCTAGGTCGCACAGCATAGGATTAATTGTTACTTAAGAGTCTTGCATTTATTTGAACTACGTGATTTACTTGAATTCTTGAATGTATTGAGTTACTTGATTCTTGAATTATGTGATTTATTGGCATTAGGGAATTATTTGCACTCATTTGCATTTATTAATCAACCACGTATGTGTAGTGATTTGATTTCAGGATGGCTCGTGATAGACATCACCGTGATCGTTCCCCGAGACATCGACATCATCATCATCACCGTGAGAGATCACCACCTCCTCAGGCTCAGCCCCAGGACTTTATGAACACAGTGGTTGGGCTTATTGATCAAAGGCTCGAGGAGCTTGTTCCTCCAGCACCACCTACTCTACCAGTACCACAGTAGAACCTTATTTCTGCCATACTTCGGGAGTTTCAGAATCAGCATCCCCCTAAGTTCTATAAAGGCAATGATATTCAGGCTGAGATGTGGCTTAAGGAGGTAGAGAGGATTTGGCAGCTTATTCCGTGTGACACTCGGGAGAAAGCCCGTTGCACTATCACTCTAATTCAGGCGAGGCTTACTCATGATGGGAGAGTACTCAGATCGTGTTAGAGGCCGCCGGGGAAGTTATTACCTGGGAGGTGTTTGTATGGGAGTTCAGGAACAAATTCATTCCACCAGCTTCTCGCACCCGCAGGTTGAGGGAGTTCACTGAACTCAAGCAAGGAGGGAGATCTGTTGCTGAGTACATCGCGGAGTTTGAGAGATTATCTCGCTATGCACCCAATATAGCGAGTGATGACTTCCATAAGGCGATGCAGTTCGTACAGGGACTTGGGCCAAACATATAGATTACCTTGGAAGCTGTTAATACGAGTATCTGGGCCAAAGCTACCACTAAAGCCTTGAAGGTCGAAGATTCAGTGAATGCAAGGAGGCCTATTCCTCATGCTGGACAGTCTTCAGGCTCAGGTTCAGGACAGGGTTCGAGTTCCGGGAAGCGGCCTATTTCTTATTCTGCACCACCACTACAGAAGGGGCCTGGGAAGAAGTTCAAAACAACGGGACCATCTCAGAAGATTCCACTAGCGCCTGCTTTACCACCCCCACCTCAGAAACCAGGTTGTACCTACTGTGGATTGCCTACACACACTTATGATAGATGTAGGCGTTGGTTGGGATTGTGTTTGATCTGTGGGAGCAACGAGTATCGGGGTAAATGGTTGTCCGGATGGTCGGGATCCGCCACCTAGTGGTCAGAGACCACTCGTGAGAGCTCGGGCCTATACTTTGGCTGGAGAGGAGCAAGATGCAGAGATCGACCCTGTCGCAGTTGTGGAAGGTACTATCTGCATTCATGGCACGAACATCCATACCTTATTTGATCCAGGAGCTACACACTCCTTTCTTGCGCAGTTTATTGCTATTACTTTATCTTTGCCTGCTATATGTCCTTCTATGCGCTATTTGGTTAGTTCTCCTTTTGGTAGTAGACGAGAGACAGATTAGGTATATAGGGATGTTCCAGTGAAAATTGAGGCCGTACTTAAATAGGAGAAACCAAAGAATGCCTCGGAGGTTAGAAGTTTCTTGGGATTGGCCGGATACTATAGAAGGTTCGTTCAGGATTTCTCAAAGATTGCGGCTCCGTTAACCCGGTTGACAAAGAAAGATGTCAAGTTTGTTTGGGATGAAAAGTATGACCAAAGCTTTAACTTCTTGAAAGAAAAGTTAGTCTCAGCTCCCGTGTTAGCACTTTCAGAAGGCTCAGAGGAGTATGCAGTTTATACTGATGCCTCTAAGGAAGGTTTGGGTTGTGTGTTGACTCAGAAAGGAAAAGTGATCGCGTATGCATCCCGAAAATTGAAAGAATATGAGAAAAATTATCCTACACATGACTTGGAGCTCGCCGCCATGATCTTTGCTCTCGGGAAGTGGAGACATTATCTATACGGGACATCTTTTGAGATTTTCACTGACCACAAAAGCTTCCAATATTTATTCACGCAGAAAGATTTAAATATGAGGCAACGACGTTGGATGGAAAAGTTGGAAGATTATGATTGCACTATCAAATACCATCCGGGGAAAGCCAACGTGGTCGCCGATGCACTTAACAGGAAGGCGAGTGTATCAAATTTGTAGATAAAGGAAAGTGATGAAGTTGCTCCAATTATTTTAAAGGCTCGGGTTTCTAATATTACAATTCAGCCGGAATTGAAGTATTAACTATTTGAGGCTCAGAACAATGATCTGGTGGTACAGAAATTGGTAAGTAAGGCAAGAGAGGATTCAGAATGTCCTTTCGGGTTTGATGAGACCGGTTTGCTTCAGTTTAAAAATCGAGTGGTTGTGTCCGAAGAATTGAAATGGGTCTTGCTTGAGGAAGCTTACAAGTCAGCTTATTCAATCCACCCGGGAGGAAATAAAATGTATAAGGACTTGAAACAATATTATTGGTGGAAAGGATTAAAGAAAGACATCGCTGAGTATGTGAAACACTGCTTGACTTGTCCAAAAGTAAAAGCTGAGCATCAGAAACCCGCGGGACTTCTACAGCCGTTACCTATTCCCAAATGGAAGTGGGAACAAGTAACGATGGATTTTGTATCCGGGTTACCCAAGGTGAGAGGTGGATTCGATGGTATTTGGGTGATTGTGGACCGATTCACGAAGTCTGCACACTTTCTACCGGTCCGGATGTCCTATAAAATTCCGAAGTTAGCCGAGATATACAACAAAGAGATTATCCGACTTCATGGGATTCCGGTGAGTATAGTTTCAGATCGAGACCCGAGTTTCACATCTAAATTATGGCAAGAATTACAGGCGATATTGGGGACGAGACTCAAGTTTAGCACCGCATTCCACCCGCAAATAGATGGCCAGTCGGAGAGATTAATAAGATACTTGGAAGATTTACTTCGGGCCTGCGCGATGGATTTTCAGAGTTCTTGGCAAGAACAACTTCCTCTGATTAAATTTGCATATAATAACAGTTATCAGGCTTCAATCGGGATGGCTCCTTATGAACTTCTTTATGGTAGGAAATGTCGATCTCCGTTGTTTTTCGACTTGGAAGAATGGAAATGGTCGAAACAAGAAGGTGCAAAGAAAGGTGGAAAGTTAGAAAACCTTCTAAGGTCGTCCAAGCTATGATTGAGAAAGTTCAAATGGTGCAACAACGGATGAAAGCCGCTCAAGACAGGCAAAAGAGATATGCCGATACTCGCCGAAGAGATCTTGAATTTGAAGTTGGTGACCGGGTATTCTTGAATGTGTCACCAAGGAAAGGTTTCACTCGGATCAAAAAAGGAGAAAAACTTAATCCTCTCTATTTAGGTCCTTTCGAGGTTTTTGAAAGAATTGGGGAAGTAGCTTATCGACTGGACTTACTGCCGAGTCTCACGGGGATTCATAATGTATTTCATGTCTCTCAGTTAAGGAAATACTACCCCGATGAAACCACAATTCTCCCCGTTGAAGAAGTTGAATTGGAACCGAACTTGACATTTGTGCAAAAGCCGGTTAGGATCTTGGATAGGAAGTTTCAGGAGTTAAGAAACCGAAGCATTCCCATGGTTAAAGTGTTGTGGAGAAGTGACCGAACAGAAGAAGCTACGTGGGAAACCGAGAATAAAATGAAACGGTTCCATCCAGAGGTTGTTTCCTCGGGAGTAGAGAATCTGGGAACCAGATTCTTTAAGGGGGGAGAGTTGTAACGCCCCGGTTCCGGATTGAACAGGTAAGCACGCCACGTGTGAATTTGTGAGCGTTAGGAATTTATTTTTCTTCTTTTATTTATTATTTTCCTACATGTTATCATAATTTTTATAAATTGCAAATCATTATATTTACGTGAAATATATGATTTCATGTCAAATTGAGAATTCATTTTATGACTTGCAAATAATTATTACATGAAATAATTGCCGGAAGTGGTTTAATTGTCAATTTGTCCCTACATGCTCATTCTTTTAAAATTAAATGACTTCATTGCATAAGTATTTCTTGGACCTAATTGGATTAATTACCAAACCTTCATCCTTGATTGCATGACTTACATAATTGAGGGATTGAATTGCAATTTATGCATTTCACAAATTTCAAAATTGGTGAATCACGGTATATTTTTTTCTTCATGCTTCCAAGATCATTTTTTATCAAAAATCACCAACATATTTACTTCTCCATTGCTTCGGTTCATTCAAGAGATAAGGGAGAAAAGATTTCATCAATTTTCATCCAAGTTTCAAGGAAATTTCAAGCTTTGGAAGCTCAATCATTCATCATCATCTTCTTTCTCCATTTCTTTTCTTTCAAGGTGGGTGTATGCATGAATTCAAGATTCTTGATCAATTATATGGTAGCTAGGGTTCAAAAATTTAGGGAATAAATGGATTATAGGTTGTTTGATACATGAATACATGATTATATCATGATTTGGTGTATGAATTCTTGAAGAATTCGGACTTGTATGATGATATGGTGCATGAACTTGAAACTTATGATTCTTGATAATTTTTCATGATTTGAATGTTTAAATGGAGTTTTATTGCACTTTGAACATGTACATATGTAAATCTCCAGAATTCTTGCATTTTATGATTGAAACTTGGTGTTTTTTTTGGTTTGTTGTTGTTGTCGTAGCCTTCCCCTGCTTCTGCTCTGTTTTTCAAGTTGCAGAAGCTAGGAACGACCCTTTCCGCTTCAATTTGAATCAAAGCCGGCGAGCGAACCTGGGAACGGTCGTTCCCATTTTGGCCTGCGAGCTGGAAGGGTCGTTCCCAGATAAAAGCGCCATTTTATTTTATAAAACGCAAGGATGTTTTCGGAAGGGCATGGGAACGACTTTTCCATTTTGAACTGGGACCCGAAACGACCGTTCCCAGGCCTACGACAGAACAAAAGCTACTGCCTAAAATTGTGATTTTGGGATTTTAATCCAATCACTTCTTTGATCCTAAATTGCTATTATATGACTGATTACATGCTAAAACAAGATGTTGGCATGATACATTGTACATTGCTCGTCATCTCGTTGCATTTTCGCTGTTCGTCATATTTGGTCCATTTTGAGTCAAGTCTCACGTATATACGTCTTGATTGCATAGATCACGAGGTCCATATCATCATACAAGTCTCACGTATATACGTCTTGATACATACGTATATTTGGTCCATATCATCATACAAGTCCGAATTCTTCAAGAATTCATACACCAAATCATGATATAATCATGTATTCATGTGTCAAACAACCTATAATCCATTTATTCCCTAAATTCATGAACCCTAGCTACCATATAATTGATCAAGAATCATGAATTCATGCATACACCCACCTTGAATGAAAAGAAATGGAGAAAGAAGATGGTGATGAATGATTGAGCTTCCAAAGCTTGAAATTTCCTTGAAACTTAGATGAAAATTGATGAAATCTTTTCTCCCGTATCTCTTGAATGAACCAAAGCAATGGAGAAGCAAATATATTGGTGATTTTTGATGAAAAATGTTCTTGGAAGCATGAAGAAATAATATACCGTGATTCACAAATTTCAAAATTTGTGAAATGCATAAATTGCAATTCAATCCCTCAATTATGTAAGTCATGCAATCATGGATGAAGGTTTGGCAATTAATCCAATTAGGTCCAAGAAATACTTATGCAATGAAGTCCTTTAATTTTAAAAGAATGAGCATGTAGGGACAAATTGACAATTAAACCACTTCCGACAATTATTTCACGTAACAATTATTTCCAAGTCATAAAATGAATTCTCAATTTGACATGAAATCATATATTTCACATAAATATAATGATTTGCAATTCATAAACATTATGATAACATGTAGGAAAATAATAAATAAAAGAAGAAAAATAAATTCCTAATGCTCACAAACTCACACGTGGCATGCTTACCTGTTCATTCTGGAATCGGGGCGTTACATGTTGTCGGTCCGAATTAATCGTTACAAGCTCGACACATATTGGAAGTAGAGAATTATTGAAAATTATGGATGTGTGTGTTTTGCTCGGATTATATGCACCTCGTTTGGTTGAATCATAAATAATCGTGGAGGTGTTAAGATAAGTAAACTTTGAATTATAGATTGGTGGTCATGTTTTTATTTATATAATCTATAGCATGTCATTATCTTGCCTATTGCTGATCGTGAAAGTTTAATATTTTTTAGATGTTAATCTTATTATCTATAGCATGACATTAGTCAATTATGATAAAAATTCTGGAACCCTTTAGGCTCACCTCATGTATTCATGTTTAATTACAGATTTATGTGCATGTCTATCATATATTTATGCGCTAAAGAAAAACAGCATGTGGGTATTTGTTTTTCCTTTGGTGCACTCATGGGTCAAGAAAAATAATTGTGATCGAGCCAAATCTCCGCTTGCTGTTCGACCGGGAAATTATGTTACGATCACTCTGTTTATTGATCGGGGAATCGCCGCCTAACTGCTCGAAATCTGTGAGGGTCGAAGGAAATGTGAGCTCGAGACCAACTCGGGGAAGGAGGGGGTAAGACCCAGGTTGGCACTCCGACGCTCAAGTCAGGATCGAGTGATATGAGTCGAATGATTGAGCGATAAAAGAGGTAGGTGAGAAAACTTACTAAGCAATAAATGCGAAGGTTACATATATATGGTGAAGAGAGAGAAGTAATCGCCTCGACCTGTCGGTGCGGGGAGCTGATAGGTGCCCCACTATCGCCTTGCATTTAATGCTTGGTTTCCACTCAACTGTAACTAAGATAGTGGAATAGCGTGTGGCGGGTCGAGGGGTCTGAGCCGAGCAAATTGGTCGGAGAGCCTGACTCTGGGTCGAGGACTAAGGCAGTAAAATTGTGGGCGGTAACTGGAAGACCGACCTGATGATCGAGGAGCAGCCTTCGATCGAATAGGTGGCATGTGGTGATTGGTCCGGCAGAGCAGGTGGGTGCGAGCCACGTCATAAGCCCCCCAAAACATCAGTTGTTAGGGCTGATGTGGCAGTGGCGTTTCAATTTCCATGGGTGGGACCCACCATAATCATGGCGACGTTCCACCTTCTCGATTCCCGCCAAATTCACTCCTATAAATAGTTTTCTCTGTAAATTCATTTGTTACTTTTTGCGAAAGATTTCTGAAGAGAAGCTCCGAGCTATTCAGGTCGTTCTTAGTGTCCCTTGGGCATCGACTCTCGATCGTTCATTCCAAAGGAAGCAAACTCCGATCCTTTTCATACTCAAAAGGTACTATTTCGACTCCGTGCTCGATTAAGTTCTTCTTCTCTGTTTTATTTTTCTCGATTGCTTCGAGGGAGAGGTTTACCACTTCTCTCTTCGAAGGATCCCTCTCACTCGATTTGCCTGAATCCGTTTCCTTTAAGAATGAAAACTTTAGCTCTTTCAATCTAAATTGTAGGATGTCGATAAATCGAGATGAGACCGAGCCTGTGGGGATGGATGTGGGAAACGTAAGTGTGGGGTTGAGTTCCATCTCCGATTCGAGCTCAGATTCGTTGGACTCCGGGGTATTCGTGGAGACTAGATAGACAAACCCCCAAGGAAGGGATGAGGATGTCGACGTAGTGGAGGTATCTGATCTGCCACCAGTGATGGAATTGGAAGAGGTTGCCGTACCTCGAGCAGTCGGAGAGGAGCCATCGACCTCAGGTCGAGGAGAAGAGGAAGAAGAAGATGAGGATGAAGAAGAGAATGTTGAGCCAGAGGGTCGGTTGGTGAAGGATCCTTGAGCTATTACACCGGAGTTATCTGGGGAGAAGTTTAGGGAGATCCAGGGCTGGCTGTTCGGTGGGGCGCCAGAGTTTGGGGGCTATCGAGTTATAAAGCCCAAGCCAGGAGATAGGATGACGAACCTACCCAAGAATTGCATTGCGGTCAATTACAAGGCGGTTGAGAATGGGTTTCGAGTGCCCATTTCCAAGGAATTGCTCGAGTTCTTCAATACTCTGAGGATCAGCCCACTTCAACTGATGCCCAACTCATATGCGATGGTGAATGGGCTAAGAGCCTTGTTGAGGTGCTTGGGGATGAGGACGAACATTTTTTACCTTTCAGAGATTTTCCAAGCCTCCTTAACGACCGAGACCTCTGCGCCGGGTCCGGGATACATCCAGCTCCAATCGAAGAGCAATTATCGAGTGATACGGTCGCCAACCACCTCAAACGGTGTGGGATGGAAACAAAGATTTATTTTCATTGAGTGTGAGAAGGGATGGCCCGACTTGAAATATCCGGGGTGGAGTTGGGTTCCTCGATCAAAGCTCCCGAGGGGGAACCCGGGCTGGCCGAACACCTTGATGGCGGCCTTGAGAGATTTGGAAAGTGTGGAGTCGAAGGATATGATCGCTCCACAAATGTTGATCGAATTGGGACTGGCGCCGGGGGTTCGCAAGTATTTCGACCCTGGTATATCGAGCGAATCCTTCGAAGCAAGATCTTTATTTGTTTGAGTGTGTTGTTTCTTGTTTTTTTTTTTGTTTCACTCTTTTTATGTCAAGTGCTTGATCGATATCTTTCTTTTGCAGAGAGATATATCATGTCTGCCTCACTCGCTGCCAGAAGAAAGGAGATAGCCGACCTGAAGAAGGCGGCCGAGAAGAAAAAACTTCCCCCTCCGACCGAGGCTGAGATCGCGGCAGCTCAGAAGTCTACGGTCGACGCGCTGCCTAAGGTCCTCAAGATGAGGATGGCCAATACCCCCGGGAAGCGGGGAAATGCTCTAGCTGGGGTCAAGGAAGTGGAAGCCCCCCAACCCAAGAAACAAAAGACACACCGCCATTCCTCCAAGTCTGTGGTCGAGGCAGATAAGTCGAAGGAAAAGGGTCGAGAGAAGACCCCCATGCTCCCGATGTCTCCAATGTTCGAAGTCCAGGTCGGCGAGTTCTCAACTCCTCCGAATCAAGGTCGCGAGGCTATCGTGCCTTGAAACGTCGCCAGCGTCTTGGCCGGGGTTCGAAAGCCCCCACACGGTGGTCGACTGACAGTTGCCATTCCCTGGAAGCCTAGTGAGGAAGATATGAAGCTCTTCTTTGACTACCCAGAGGTCCAAGAGCCTCGATTTCCTGGCGGTCTCTAGAGTTTAAATGATAAGGGTGAGCCTCGATGAATTGGCACGACCCCCAAGGACTACACGACGATCAGAGCCTTATCCAGCTCGATGTAGACCGAGGTCGATCACAAGGAGCGTTGGGAGCTCGAGGATGATGAGGTCGAGGCCTCTTGGGTTCAGAAATATTATGCTGTAAGTGCACTTTATCAAGATTCCATCCAATTTTATCCTTGTTTTTCTATCAAGTTATAGCTCGAATTTTAATGCTCGATCTGTCTTTATTATGTGGGCCAAGACTTCTTCCATGTGGCTTGGAGGAGCTGGGTTCATCGTCAAATGCGAGAGAGGGCCGAGCAACAGATTGAACGGATGAGAATCGAGCTCGAGGAGAAGGATAAGAAGTTGGCTGCGGCCAACAAAAACAAGGAAGAGCTCGATAAAAATCTTCTTGAGGCAATCAAAAAGCTATCTGACACCGAGAAGAAACTCAAATCTGCTGAGGATCGGGTCACCAGGGTAATTCAGGAAGAGGTCGAGGCGAAAAATAGGGGCCTGATCGAGGGGGAGAGGAAGGGCGCAGCCTTGGCTTTGAGCAGATGCAAACGTGGCCTCGAGGAGTCTGTCTCCGACCTCGAAAGGCGAGGTGTGTATCGATTCATGAACTCCAAAGCTTACACTAAGGTTGTCTCGATCACGAGGTTCAAGGACCTCGAGGAGGGCTTCAACTTATGCATGGCCCAGGTACAGGCGGCCAATTACCTTTCGATGGACTATGATGAAGAGAAGGTCGGCCTGTACCAACATGACCCCCGCCCCGTAGAGCCTGTTACTCGACCACCTTCCCCCGAGCTCGGCTGGGACCAGGAGGAATTTGGTTTTGCTGTGAAACTGGCACGATCTAGATTCACAGGCGAGCCAGACAATGTATCAATGATGGAGCTTGACCTTGAAGCCTCATTCGATCCAAATGACATGTGCCCAGAGTATTTTGGGGATGCAGCGATCGTGCCTATCGAGGAAGGGACCGGAGATGGTCCAACCAGGAACTGAGCCAGAGAGAACATGCCAGCCCTATCTCTGTGCTCGAGAAAATTTGCTGAGAGGAGATCATACTTTTCCAGGGTTCCGACGGTCGAGGTCGGGCCCTTGCATGTTTTAGAACTCGACTGTTAGGGTGAGTTCCCTTAGTCGTCGACTCGGGATTCATTGTAAATAGGTAGGAATCCGAGTGTTTGTTGCTCCCATTGGGAAAATCCAAATTGTAGTCAAGTGTGTGATCGAAAATAGTGTAATCGATACACTTTTGTTTTGAATTATTATGTAATTTCTTAATTTTGAGTAATTGAAGATCAGTTTTGAGTTTTCCTTTGATGTCTTAGATAAATATTCTTGTGTTAATCGATGCATTTTGTCGAGAAAATGTCGAGGCAAGTACTCTAATCTTTCGAGCGAGTAACACTTTAATGAATACGAGCGTCGTAAAATAAAGGATACTAAGTAGCAGATCGAATAAGATACATATCGGAAAAAGGAAAAACTTTGTTTGTTCATTGATCAAAAAGATACATAGTTGTTTACAAGTAATATTTTTTCAAGTTGTGAGCATTCCATGATCGAGGCAAGGGTTTTCTATCGAGATCTTCAAGATGGTATGCTCGATTCTTGCCTATCTCGATGATACGGTAGGGACCCTCCCAATTAGCATCGAGCTTGCCCGCGTGCTTTGTAACCTCGACCTTCTTGAGGACTAAATCTCCGACTTGGAATTGAAGAGGTCGAAGGTCTTTGTTGTAAGCTTGAGTGGATGTGGCTCGATATTGTTGTATCTATATGTTCCCCTCTTCTCTGGTTTCACCTATTGTGTCGAGGTTGAAGGCTCGTAGCTCATCATTCTTTTCGTGTTGGAATTGTGCCACCCGAGGGGATTGATGAAGGATCTCGGCTGGTATCATGGCCTCCGAGCCATACACCATTAAAAAAGGGGTTTGCCCAGTTGGAATTCTTAGGGTGGTTCGGTAGGCCCATAGGACGCCTTCTAGCTCATCGACCCAGTATTCCTTCTTTGCTTTGAGCCGTGTGCACAAGTTTTTTATGATGGTGCGATTGGTCACCTCGACCTGCCCGTTGGCCTAAGGATGTCCGACCGACATAAATCTCTTACTGATCTTGAAATCTGAGCAATATGTCTTGAATTTTGAACTTCGAAACTGAGGGCCATTGTCGCATACTATGACTCGAGGGATCCCAAACCTTGTAATGATATGTTTCCAAAGAAAATCTTGAAGAGCATGAAAGGTGATTTTCGAGACTACAAGCGCTTCGACCCATTTGGAGAAATAATCGATAGCTAGGATGATGAATTGCCTTTGTCGAGCCACGATCGGGAAGGGGCCTATGATGTCGATTCCCCACTGCTCGAAAGGCCAGGATGATTCGATTGGGATCATCTCCGTAGGGTGTTGGTGGGTTAAGTTGGCATGCTTCTGACATTGATCGCATCTTCTCACAAATTCGAGCACATCCTTGCGCATGGTGGGCCAAAAAAATCCGGCTCAAGATGTTTTCTGAGCAAGTGATCGCCCCCCCTGTATGATTTCGGCATGTCCCTTCATGGATTTTGGCCAGCACTTCTCGACCCTAGGACGGTCGAAGGCGTCATTTAGTGGGGCCGATGAAAGAACGCTTGTATAGACGACCCTCTTGGACGAGTGAGTAGCTTAGAGCACGGTGCTTGAGTCTCTTTGCTTCGAGTGGATCTTCAGGTAGGGTACCGTCTTGGAGATATAAGACTAATCCATCGAGCCCGCGGGGCTCGGCGTCGTCGATGAAGTTAACCTCTGGGATAGATGGGTTGATGGATCTTGCGGAGGAGGTCATAAACGTGATGGATCGATCCTTTGTACCAAGTGACCCACTGGCAAACTTGGAGAAGGCGTCCGCTCGGAGGTTCTGTTCTCGAGGAACCTGGGAGAGCTTGAGTTCTTTGAATTCCGATATGGCCTTCTTTGCTAAGGCTAGATATTTGATCATGAACTCTTCACGAGCTTCATATTGATTGCCGACTTGCCCTACGACCAGTTGAGAGTCTGTTAAGATAGTGAGCTTCCTGATGTTCTATATTTTTGCAATTTTTAGTCCTGCTAAAAGGGCTTCATACTCTGCTTCGTTGTTCGTCGCAAGATATTCAAGGGCGATGGCGTATTCGATCTGTTGCCCGCTGGTATTCGAGAGGGATACGCCGGCTCCCTCCCCTCCTCCTCCCAAAGAGGTCGAAGAGCCATCGACTGCAAGTGTCCAGATGATCTCATCGCGGGTCAGTGTCGGAGAGAGGTATTTTTTGACAAGGAAATTGGCCAGGATCTGAGCTTGAGATGCTATTCGAGGGCGATAGGAAACCTCAAATTGTCCAAGTTCGATCGCCCATTTGGTGAGTCTGCTTGAGACTTCAGGTTTTTCTATGACTGTTTTGAGGGGTTGATTGGTCAGAACTACAATGGGATGTGCCTGGAAGTATGGTCATAGCTTTCGTGAGGTGTGGACTTTAGCTAGAGCAAATTTTTCGATCTTGAGATATCAAACTTCTGGGCCGTGGAGAATCTTGCTAACGTAGTATATCGAGAGGTGCTTTCGATCTCGAATGGTGACAAGCACCGAGCTGACTGTCTCAGTTGAAACAGCTAAGTACAAGTACAAGGTTTCTCTGTCGATCGGTTGTGCTAATAGAGGTGGTGACGTCAGGTATTTCTTCAGGTCTTCGAGGGACCTGTCGCACTCCGGAGTCCATTGAAGTCTTTGATGTTGCGGAGGATTTTGAAGAAGAAAAGGTTCTTCTCCGACGATAGTGAAATAAATCGGTTTAAGGAAATTATCCGACCTACTAATCACTGGGCATCTCAGATCGAATTTGGTGTCGGGAAGAGCTATATGGCCTGTATCTTTGCTAGGTTTGCGTCGATTCCTCTTTGGCTTACCATATAACCAAGAAACTTTCCGCCCTCGACTCAGAACGTGCATTTCTCGGGGTTGAGTTTTAGGTTGTTCTTTCTGAGGAGGCTAAAAGTTCACTTCAGATGATCGAGATGGTCGAAGGCTTTTTCACTCTTGACGAGCATATCATCGACGTATACCTCGACTGTGCGATCGATTTTCAGCTCGAAAACTTTGTTCATCATTTTCTGGTAAGTTGCCACTGCGTTTTTGAGTCCGAATGGCATGACCTTAAAGCAATAGATCCCATTGAAAACTATGAACGCTGTTTTTGGTTGATCTTCGATAGCCATAAAGATTTGTTAGTAGCCTTGAAAAGCATCCATCATGCTCAGTCTTTTGCACCCGGCGGTCGAGTCGACAAGTTGATCGATCCGGGGCAGGGGTAGGGATCCATCGGGCATGCCTTGTTCAGGTCGGTAAAGTCGTTGCACATACGCCATTTTCCACCTGGTTTTGGTATGAGAATGACATTGCATAGCCATTCGACATATTGGATCGGTGTTATGTACCTAGCGTCGAGAAGCTTGTTAACTTCTGCCTCAATGATGGTGTTCTAGGAATCGCTTTGAGGTCGAAATTTTTTCTTGATCGGCTTGTGAGATGGGTCGACCTTTAAGTGATGTTCGATCAATTTCCTGTCGACTCCCACAAGGTCGAAAGCGCTCCAGGCGAATACATCGAGGTTATCTCGAAGGAATTGTATGAGCATGCACTGTTCTTTGCCCTTTCGATCGGCTCCTATGCGAGTGATCTTCCCGGTTTGTCCAGGGAACAACTGAATTTCTTCGAGTTCTTCTGTAGACTCAAGCTTTTTGTCTACCTATTTTTTCCTTTTTGTTGCATGAGAGGAGCTCATTTTCTTGGAGTTCTTGGGGTCGATAGCATCAGGGTCTGCGAAGTCATCTTCGATCATTAGATCATTGATGGTGGTCGGGACTTGCTTCCACGTTGGTGGTTTGGGTTTTTCCATCGATATCGAGTAACAGGTCCATGTCGTTGGGATGTTGCACTGCAATTCTCCGACCCCAACAGGGGTGGGCAGTTTTACCATCTGGTGGTAGGTTGAGATAACGGCTCGGAATTTGATCAAGCCTGGCCGGCCGAAAATGATGTTATACGCGGACGGCATTTCGACGACAAGATATTCAACCTCGCGTGTAGCGTGACGAGGGAGTGTGCCCATTGAAGTTATGAGTCGGACTCGACCTTTCATGTATACTTCAGCTCCGTCAAAACCTGTAAGAGGTGTTTGAATTGGATCTAAGAGTAGTTTATCATGCAACTTCATGCGAACAAGAGTCGAATAAATGATAATGTTGCTAGAACTTCCATTATCAATTAGAGTACGAGATACAACAAAGTTGGCGACGTCTAGCGTGATGGTCATAGGACAACTAGGTGTCTCGCTCGAGCGTGCCGATACGTCGATTACATCATTTTCGCTAAAAACTACTTTTTCATTGATCCAGGAGTCTTCAGGTCGGATGTGCATCACCTCTTGGGGGTCGTAGAAACTTTGTGCTGCTGCTCGCCTTGTTTTCTTCCGGGCTGACCTAGAGTCCCCACCTGAGGGTCCCCTAGCACTCATGTCAATTTGACCAAGGTATGGCCGATTGTGGGGGTCGCGTTCGGTCGAGGGTTTGGCTTGGCGTTGCCTCGGAGACGACCTATCGTGATTTTCGTGGTTTCGAGCATGATCGTCCATCTTCTTGACAAACTCGAGAAGGTGCCCCCCTCTGATGAGTCGCTCGATTTCTTCACGTAAGGCATTGTACTCGGAGATAGTGTGCCCCTTCTGCTGATGGAAGTTGCTGAATCTATTACTCTCTCGAGTCTTAGGAGTTTCTCTTATCGGATTGGGTTTTTTGAGAAGTGCGGGATCGATGACGTTAACGATCTCGTCAATCGGTCGCGTGAGCTGTGTGAAGTGCTTTCTAGGCGTTGGGCCGACCAGAGTACGTTCTTCGGGCGAAAGTCCTGTTTGGTTGGTCGACTGGGTTCTGCCTTCCTGCCTTGGGTCGGACTACGCTGAGAATTCTCGAGCTCTTCGAGCTGCATCCAATCCCAGGCAGCTGCTTGGATGTCGGCCAAATTTTGGGGCTTTTGTAGGAAAATATACCGAGCACATTCATTGTTGATCAGGGCTTTGTGGATAATCGGCTTCAATAGATTGATGCTTGGTTCCTCCGTTCTAACCACTGCTTGCGAAAAGCGAGTGAAGAAGTCTCTAAGGGATTCATGAGGACCTTGCCTAATGGTGTACAGGTAGGTCAGAGGGAGTTTGTCTCCCTTCATGGCGGAGAATTGGGTCGTAAACCGCTTGATGAGGGCCTTGTACGTAGGTATGAATCGAGGAGAAAGTCTCGAGAACCATTTCAGAGCAGGCCCATCGAGGGTGGTAACAAAAATCTTGGCCCAGATGGATGGGGAATAGCCGAACATGCTGAGCTACATCTCGAGCCACGACACGTGTTTTTCTGGGTCGGTCGATTCGTTATATGTGGGCAGGCCGGTCGGAATCTTTTCATCAGTGGTTGTTTCGATGATCGCATTGCAGAAGGGGGATTGAGCTTTCCTATCACTGCGGTATCTCTACGGTCGCGACATATGTTAGGTCGATGGCATATGCCGAGGGGATCTGGATCGATCACGCCTGGGAGAGCGAGACTGGATGGGAGAGCGGCTATAGGATCCCTGGCTCTCTCCGTGATATCGGTTGTCCTATCGACTGAGAAGTGGTGGGATTTGGCTCCTCAGATCATCCGACCTTACGATGTGTCCCCTATTGGATCTCCTGATTTGATTTGGTCGATCGTGGGGTCCAAGTCGGTCGAAGATCCCGCTCGAGCCATGGCGAGAAACATCATTTTGATGGGTGCCATGTTCCCTTCTTGACTCAGACCGTCGAGGGTTATCATTCCTCCTTCGGGACTGTGAGGGTCGAGACTTTTGTTGGGAAACCTCTCGACCCTGGCGATCAGCGGCCCTGTGTATGTGGGTGTCCGTGGGGGTCCTAGAGTCGACCTCATCCTCCAGTCGAAAGGATAGTCGCTCTTGAACCAGCCTTCTGGCTCTCCCTTGTGCCGGTAGTGGTTGATATTGGGGCTGGTGGTGTGTAGGTTGTCCGATCCTTGCCCAATATCCTACAGGTTGTTGATACAGCACCGGTTGGATGTATCCGGGATGATTAACCATAGGCTGGACGACTTCAACGGGTTGAGTTTGAGGACACTCCGGCATACGTGGTTCTCTCCCTTCAGCACCAGTAGCTATTGCTTCATCCTGACACGTCTTTTGGTACTTGTCCAACTCGGGCGTTGAGTAGACCAGTTGGGGCGGGATGACGGTTGGTGCAACCACTTGTATAGGGAATTGGGGAATGATTTCTTGCCCATTTTCGTCGAAAAGGCCAGTGCTAGTGAGATTCCGAGTAGTCATATCTGATAGCTTATCGTTGCGTTTTTCCCATAGAAGGCGCCAAATGATCGAGCCAAATCTCCGCTTGCTATTGGACAGAGAAATCATGCTACGATCACTCTATTTGTTGATTGGGGAATCGCCGCCTGACTGCTCGAAATCTACGAGGGTCGAAGGAAAGGTGCTCGAGACCAACTCGAGGAAGGAGGGGGTGAGACCCGGGTTGGCACTCCGACGCTCAAGTCAGGATCGAGTGATATGAGTCGAATGATTGAGCGGTAAAAGAGGTAGGTGAGAAAACTTACTGTGCAATAAATAAGGAGGTTATATATATATAGTGAAGAGAGAGAAGTAACCGTCTCGACGTGTCGGTGCTGGGAGCTGACAGGTGCCTCATTATCGCCTTGCATTTAATGCATGGTCGGCCACTCAATTGTAAGTAAGATAGTGGAATGGCGTGTGGCGGGTCGAGGGGTCTGACCCGAGCAAATTGGTCGGAGAGCCTGACTCTGGGTCAAGGACTAAGGCAGTAAAATTGTGGGTGGTAACTGGAAGACCGACCTGATGATCGAGGAGCATCCTTTGAAAATTAAATATCATGAAATTTGTTCGTATACGTCACAACTAAATGACCTTATTAATATCTACGTGCTTTTGTTAAATTATTACTTAGACAAATTGTAAAGCATGGCTTTAAATGTCCCAGGAAACTTTTCTTGAATCTAAATAATTTTCATACACATACATGATTTATGTTGTAGATTAATATTTATTAAATCATAATTATGTAATTGAGGATATGTAAAAATCTACTCTGATCAGTTCTATTAGGACAAGCAATATAATGATTTGATGAGATACTTTTTCTGCTCGGATATACTAAAGCGAATGTTAGATAATATATTTTATTTTATTTCGGATCCTGATTGATTAGGGCGAGCACTTACTTCAGATCTCGACGGATTAAGACAAGACAATTAATTCGGATCTCGATCAGCTAGACAAACAATACTTCGGTTCCCAATCGCTAGGGCAAGTATCTGTTTTTGATCACGATGTATTAGAGAAAGTATTTGTTTTAGATATAATCGTATAGGGCAAGTATTTATTTCGGATCGCAATTCGTTAGGGCAAACATGATACGAGCTAACAAGAAAAATGATAAATTTGAGCAGAAAAGTTTTAGCATTTTTTATTGGTATATAATTTGAGCCAGTGAATTATTTTAATTTTTATTCTCTGACTTCGACTCGAATTAAAAGATTGAGGGGGAAATTGATGGGTTCTGAATATGGGTTATAGAGTTCGATCACTTTAGAATTTGTTTAAGAGGGGAAAGCCAGTTGAAGTTCGCCGGAAAATATGGGGGTTCTACCTGCTAGGACAAACACACAGACAAAGTCAGAAGGCCAAGCTGGGGGAACTGGGGGTGATTCCCAGTTTGGCTCTCCGACGCTCAAGTCAGATGACGATCTGAAAGAGAAAATGTAAGCTGAGGAAGTTACTGTAATGGAGGTTGCTTACAGAGATGGAGATGAAGAATCCTATTTATAGTTGAGGGTCAGGGAACCTTTAGTCATTTGCATCGTGTGGTCCTAGCCGAATGTTACCCTAACACGTGGAGTTACGAGAGAAACCTAGGAGGAATATTCTCTGCAAAAGCTGGTGAAAGGTGATGTTGGCAACAGTGGTAGGTGCGCGGGCATGTACGATGTGTCAGAGAGCCGTTTGGGGAGTTGGTAACGAGGGCTGGAGAGCACGCTCGTTGTCAACTAAAGCCTTGGTAGCCAAGGAATCCGTTAGGGGATGAGGGTCAGGGCTTGTGTAACGAATTGGAGCGGAAGCCTCCTTGAGGGAGTGTAGCGCTCGAAGAGGGCTTCTCTTGGTTGATTGGAATGTTGGCCATGTAGCGGGAATGGCGCTCATGAGAGAGCGGTCACGTTGATCATGTGTATACGTAATAGAGTTGACGCGTGTCTTTGAAGAATGCTGGCCCTTGGAGGGTTTCAGTGCTCTTGCATGACTACCGTAATCGCAGGACAGGTCTCGTCATCTTTGAAGTGCCACGTGTCCAAACGTGGGACGAGCGCATTTTGACCCCATCATTTTGCCCCCCAATTCTGTAGCCCTTAGTGATAAGGGCTGTAGAATTTTATCCAATGCAATCCATCGTGCGTGTCGCTCGTATGAGGCTTTGCGTGTTGAGCAATTATCTTTCTGATCACGCCATTAATGTGGTCCTTTCGTCTGACCGCTTGTAACATCCAAGAATTAATTGCAGTCCTTTCTTCTGACCATTTGGAGCGTCTAAGCATTAAATGCTGATGCGCGTGAGGCGCGTGAGTCTTGGGAAGTACGTGACGGTTCCATAAAGTGAACAGTTTCCTAGGCGGGAAATGATTACGATTTTGAATTTTTGCCAGAATCGTACCAACTTCCACCCCTATAAATAAGGGATTCTGCATCCTTTCCATCTTTTACGCGAACAAATCTTCAAAACATCCTTTTGCAGAAAAACTCTTTGCATTCCAGTTTCAGAGCATCCCAAATCTTCCTTCAAGCTTTCCCAGAAATTTCAAGGTAATCTCCGATGAAACTTTCTAACTTTGCTAACCTTAGAATCGTAATTAGGATTCAACAACTCCTTAGACTTCTATCTTCCAGAAATCCCCAATTTTGTTCGAAAATCTTCCTCTCTCAAAATCACCATATCCTTCTCAAATTCCAGCATCACTATGGCCGAACATCACGTAGAAGAATTTACCCGTGAAGTTGAAGAGATGGCCGTCCATAATTCATCTCCTCCGGATTCCCCTAGAGACGAAGAGTTAGGCGCGGTCGTGATGGCCATGGATGAGAGGAACCCAGGTGGGGTAGAGCACATCTTTGAAGAGATGAACTTAGTGATGGAGGCGGAGAGGCAGGGGGTGACTCTCCCGATAACTGAGAGTGCGACTCACCCTCATCGCCATACAGTGACGGTGGCCATTGCAGCCCCGGCGCTGGAAACTGAAGAAGCAGCGGGGCGCTCCGAAAGAGCCCGTGACAAAGGCAAGGGCAAGAAAACCAAGAAAGCCAAAGGGCCCAACAAGGGTGAAGGCTCGGGCATGCAAGCGACCGACCGCACCCCAGATGAAACTCCCAGTACAATAACTTTGGGAGAAGTGAAGACAATGTTGGCACCCATTTACTAGGATGAGCGCTTCACATGGAGGATCCCTGCTAGCCACGAGCATGCCAACCGTTCGGCTCCCGGTGAGATGGTGGTCTATATGGATGCTGTCAGTTCTGGGGGCCTGAGGTTCCCCATTCCAATCCCTGTGGCCCTTATTCTGAACCACTTGGGCCTCTGCCCCTCGCAAATTGTGCCCAACGGTCTCGCACTGTTAACGAGCTTCGTGATCCTCATGAGATGCGTCGATTACGAGCCCTACCTGCGGAACTTTAATGCTCTTCTTCAAGTGGTCAGCTCGCCCCGCTCGTCACCTAAAGCGGGCTTCTTCTATTACATTCAAGCGAAGGCCCATTTGAAGTTAATTAACTCTCCCTCCACCACCTATGGCCCGAACTGGAAGGAGAAGTTCATTTTTGTCAGGGTCCCCACAGATGAAGGTTTTGGGGTGTCATCAGATTGGATCTCGCATGGGAAGGGTTCACTTGTGAAGAACCGCCTGGAACCTGCCTTCCCAAAGGGTTGGGCCAAAGGCCTGGCGGAGGCGTTGAGGGACGAGGGTCACCTGATTCGTGCCAAGAACTGGATAGACGATGCGGAGCTTATGTTCCTTTGCGGTCTTACTAACGACCTGCATTACCTTGACAACCCTCCCGCTCGTGACTTGGAGAGAGACGGTTAGATTTTAGGGCACTAACACGTAGATAGGAATGCTAACTTGTTTATTTCTGCACTTGTAACTTGCATATGGAGAAATTTGTCTAAGGGTTTTTAACCCTCGTTTCCACCTTCTTTACATGAGCAGCGATTTTAGAGATGGCCGGAGGAATCAGACACGCTGCCAGGTTTGCTAACGCCAACAGGTGTCAAGCCCAACAAGAGGAACAATAACGCCCCCGAGGCCGCGGAGCGGGCAGGGGGACACTCGTGGTGGCCAGCATGGCGCCAGCTCGAGTACGGCTCCCGGCGCTCAAACTCAATGAGGCCGAGGGGATAGCCGAGTGGCCAATGTGGAGAACAGGATTGTGGTGCGGCCACCTCCTGCGGCAGATTCGAGGGTGGCTGACCCTCGTGCAATCAATCAAGTTAGGCCCCCAACTGATGCGGTGACTAGCGGGGCCCAATCGAGCCCTGACCGGCCTTCCTGTAAGAGGAAGAGGATGCCCGACACCCTCACAATAACGGGCAAGGGAAAGCAAGTTGGTGAAGGCCCCAAGGGCGGCGGAGAAACTTCCTCTTCAGAGGAAGAGCATCTGTGGGAGTTCACCCGTCGAGGGGATAGGCACTTCTCCGGCTCTGCGGATGGGGGTGCGGTTCTGTTGAGGCCTGGGACACTCGCTCAGACTGTCAGCAAGAATTTGTACGACAAGGCCCAATTTACCGCCGACCATAGGCATTTGTACACTGAGTCCGTAGAGACGGAGGCCTATGATATGGTGCACGCCATAATCTCCGTAAGTTCTCATTCCCTTGCAATTTCACTATCTCTGGTAGGTATTACTTTCCCCCATTCTTGCTAACACTTTCATTTTTTCGAGCCCGGGCAGCAAGTACTCCCGAGGGCCAAAAATATTCAAATGCGCGCCTCAGTTTATGCTGATCGAAAAGCCAAGTACAAGAAAATGGCGTGCGTGAATGATCCCGCTCAAATCCAAGTGGAGCTGGACACTGAGAAGGCCAAGTACGAATCCCTCAAAGAAGTGTATAGAAAAATGGAGGACGAGATGAAGAAGCTACAGGGTGACTTTGCGAGCGCGGAGAACGCTCGGAGTAGTTTGAGCGACCAGTTGGCCCAACTTGGTGAGGGTTATAAGAAGCTTGAGGCCGAGCGTGACGGCTGGAGAACGAGGGCTCAAGAGGCAGAAAGGAAATTCACTGATACCATGAACGAATGGCCTCAAATCCTTGAGCGAGCAAACAAGGAGGCGCTCGTCAAGTTCTGTCATTCCAAAGCCTTCAACTTCGCAGCCTCTCTGCACTGCTTAGACGAGGCTCAAAAGGCCTTCAACTTGGCCATTGAGCAAGGTATTTACAAAGGTCTGATAGATCCGGCCATGCGCGGGGCGGAAGGCACGGGGCTCGTGTTCAATGAGCGAGGCGAAAAGGATGACGAAGATCCTGAGGATCCTGAGGCCAACATTGCTGAGCCGGACTATAATTTTCTGGTTGACCTTATCCAGAATGAGTACGTTGCGGCCCATCCTCTGAAAGGAGCCTCCCAAGCGCCACTAGATAACGCTCCTGTAAACGAGCCCCAAGCGCCTGCAGCAGAGAATGCTCCTGTTCCAGCTATTGAAAACGTCCCGGCTCCCGCCAACAATGCCAACGATCCCAACGCTCCACAAGGGCCTGCCAACAACGATCCTGAGCCTCCAGTGGCCCAACACCAAGGAGAGAATGCTCCTCCTGCACAAGAGCCAGTTGGTCCAGTTCATGGTCCTGTGGCCCAAAACATTTTGGTGATCTTGGATGAAGATGTGGCTCCTGCGGCTTAAGGCTCCTCTCCTTTCGCTTTTCTTACAACTCTTACTGTTTCCGTTTAGGGTTTCCCCCTTTTGTAATAACGCTTATGGGCCTTTGAGCCCTTATTTTGTAATATCTGGCGTAGAGCCTCAATCAAATGAAATTCCTTCTTTTCATAATGCTGTCTTAGGCCGTTTTTCTTGAATTCGGAATTTTACTTGGCGCTTACTGTGAACAAGTCTTGTCGTAATAAGATTGTGTGTAACATGCTTAGTAAAATTGCATTACTCTGATAGGCCTTTGATACTTAGAAGATTTTGTTAAATCTTGTAAAACTTGAAAAATTTTACTAAGTCTTGAGTAATCGTGAGGGTCTTATTGTGAGGTTGCCCCCATCCAAGACTTGAGTAAATTTTTGCTTTTATACTTAGGGAGATTTTGCTAAGTCCTGAGTGATTATGAGGGTCTTACTGAGAGACTGCCCTCGTTCAAGACTTGCGGAATTCCTTCTTAACCTTGGGAAATTTTGCTAAGCCTTGAGTGATTACGAGGGTCTTACTGAGAGACTGCCCTCGTTCAAGACTTGCGGAATTCCTTCTTAACCTTGGGAAATTTTGCTAAGTCTTGAGTGATTACAAGGGTCTTACTGAGAGACTGCCCTCATTCAAGACTTGTGAAATTTCTTCCGAATGACACTGCCGTTAATCGAGCGCTACTGTGCCTGTTCACATTCCAGAGTGTGCCAGCGATCCCGTTTTCGAGCGCAAGGCGTTGTGACCAACTGCCAAGGCCTACTAGGATTTTCCTCGTATTTCTCTTCCCATTCAATAGGTTAGTTGTGAGCGTTACCAATCTATCCTTATGAGGGCGTCCCCCCACGTGGAGTAGAGTGCTGGCAAGTGTAACCTATGTGTAATAACAATGTATGTATTGGAATGGACTGGTAACCACGTTCGTAGAGACGAGGGACGTGGGTCTTATCCATTCATGTAATTAAAAAAACAGAAGTACAAAGATTCTGAAAAGAATGTATTGCAATTTACTTGAAATTTGAAGTACATAGAACCCATGAACGGGGTTGTTACATCATCGTTTCTAGAGAGCTTTTAAACATAAAACCGCCGGAGGTTACATGCGTTCCAAGGGCGAGGCAAGCGCTCACCTTGAAGTGTCTCCAGGGTGTAAGTGTTGTTAGCTCTAATCTGGATGACTTTGAACGGACCCTCCCAGTTGGGGTCCAATTTCCCCACATGTTTGGACACTTCCACTTTCTTCAAAACCAAATCTCCCAACTGGAAAGTCCTTTCTCGTACACGCTTGTTGTACTGTTGTGCCACAATTGCTTTATATATGTGTATTTTAGCCCAGGCCTTGTCTCTTCTTTCCTCCAATAGGTCCAACTCCAGGCTTCTGTTATCTTCATTAAGCTGAGGCTCGAAATAAGCTACACGAGCGGATTCATTTACAATCTCAGCTGGTATCATTGCTTCTGACCCATACACGAGCGCGAAAGGCGTCTCGCCAGTGGCCGCTCGTGGAGTTGTGCGATAAGCCCAAAGTGCCCCTTGCAATTCTTCTGCCAATTCACTCTTTTTGCTCTCTAGCATTGTTTTCAGATGTTGCAAAATGACCCTGTTGGTAACTTCCGCCTATCCATAGGCTTGGGGGTGGCCCACGGAGGTAAAGCGCTGTTCAATCCCCAACTCTGAACACCACTCCCGGGTGTCAGCTGCTATGAATTGGGATCCATTGTCTGAAATAAGCACCCTTGGAATGCCATATTTGCATATGATGTTCTTCCAAATGAAGTCTCTTACCACCCTGAAGGTGATTTTTGCTACGGCTTCGGCCTCGGCCCATTTGGTAAAATAATCGACAGCTAAAATGACAAACTTCTTCTGTCCAACCGCGATGGGCAAGGGGCCAACAATATCAATTCCCCACTGGTCAAAGGGCCAGGAGACATCTATAGGGATCATCTGAGCGGCTGGCAGTTGAGGGAGATTGGAATGGAATTGGCACTTAGGGCACTTTCTAGAAAACTCACTGGCGTCTTGGAGAACTGTGGGCCGATAAAACCCACTTCTCAGAATTTTCTTAGCCAGGATACGCCCTCCTGAATGATTTCCACAGCTCCCGTTGTGAATAAGTTCGAGCGTTTCCTTTGCCTGCGAGGGCCTTAGACATCTCATCGGTGGCCCCTGAAATGACTTCTTGAACAGCCTTCCTTCAGAGTCTATAGAAAATCGAGGGGCCTTATTTCTAATTTTTCGAGCCTCTACCTTGTCAGTGGGACAAACCCCATCTTTAAGAAATCTGATAATATCATCAAGCCAACATGGCTCATGCGGATCAATCATAGCGACCACCTCCCTGGCAATTCTCTCCTTGATCAAAGGCTCTTCCGTTCTAAGGAATGTGAGCGAACGCTCAGAAGTGCCTTCTAATGCCGAAGTAAATTTAGATAGAGCTTCGGTACGCTCGTTCTCTGCTCGTGGAACTTGAAGTAGATGGAATTCTTTAAACTTCCCAATGATCTCCCTGGCTTTGTTCAAGTACTGCACCATGGTGGTTTCTCGAGCCTCATATGTTCCCTCAATCTGGCTCGCAATTAACTATGAATCAACATAAGCAGTAATTCTGGAAGCTCCATTCTGAAAAGCAATTTCCAATCCTTGCACAAGGGCCTCATACTCTGCCTCATTATTGGTGACTTGAAAATCCAACCTGATTGCAAAGTCTAGCTCAATCCCATTGGGGTCTCTAAGGGCTATCCCTGCTCCTCCCCCTTGAGAGGTTGAGGAGCCATCCGTGTGCAGGACCCATAACCCCTCGTTCTCCTGGGCAGCAGGTTCTAACCCGAAACGTTCAACCAGCAGATCTGCTACCACCTGCGCTTGTATAGCTGGTCTGGGCTTGAAGCTTAAGTCAAACTGACTCAACTCAATAGCCCATTTTATCAATCTTCCCGACACGTCCGGTTTGGACAACACTTGTTTCAAGGGCTGATCAGTAAAGACCATTATTGAGTGCGCTTGAAAGTAAGGCCTCAATCGCCTTGATGCACTGATGAGGGCGAACGCAAATTTCTCGATTTCCAAATACTTCTTTTCCGCCCCTTGCAACGTTTTGCTCAAATAATAAACAGGCAAATGCTTACGTTCCCGCATGGCTATCAATACCGCGCTCGTTGCCTCGGCTGAAACGGAGAGATCCATAAACAGCCGCTCACCCTCAACGGGTTTGGTCAGGAGCGGAGCGCTCGAAAGGTAAGCCTTCATGTCTTGCAGCGCTTTTTCACATTCGTCCGTCCAAGCAAAATTACGAGCGTTTCTCAAAATCTTGAAGAAAGGAAGGTTTCTGTCTGCTGAGCGTGAAATGAACCTATTCAGGGAAATGACTTTTCCCACCAGCACTTGCACTTCCCCGTAGGTTTCGAGGGGAGGGGATCTCCAAAATAGCCTTGATTTTCTCAGGGTTGGCTTCAATTCCCCTCTGACTGACCATGTAGCCCAAGAATTTTCCCCCTCGTACTCCAAAGGTACATTTTGAAGGGTTCAATTTCATCCCATACTGGCGCAAGATGGAAAAAGTGCGCTTGAGATCATCCAGATGTGAGTCCTGGCGCTCGCTCTTAACAATCATGTCGTGAACATAAACCTCCATGGATCCTCCAATTTCCTTCTCAAATATCCTGTTGACGAGTCGCTGATACGTGGCTCCAGCATTCTTGAGTCCAAAAGGCATGACTAAGAAGCAGTAAATCCCCAAGTGGACAACAAATGAAGTTTTGGGGCGATCCTCGGGAGCCATAAAGATCTGATAATACCCCTGGAAGGCATCCATCATGCTCATGAGTTCACACCCTGCGGTTGAATCCACCAGTTGGTCTATTCTGGGCAATGGGTAAGGATCCTTAGGGCAAGCCTTGTTAAGATCAGTAAAATCATTGCACATGCGCCATTTGTTTGCGCTCTTGGGCACCAACACCACGTTGCACAGCCATTCTGGGTACAAGATGGGCTCAATGTACTGAGCCTCCAGAAGCTTGTTAACTTCTTCCTCAATAACTCTTTTCCGAAAACCATGTACATCCCTATTCTTCTGCTTGATGGGCTTAAACGAGGGATCCACGTTAAGCCTGTGGACATTGACGCTCGGGTCAATCCCTGTAAGATCAGATGCTTTCCATGCAAAAACATCAATGTTTTCTCTGAGAAAGTCAATCATCATAATCTGCGAGGGTCCAGAGAGGTTGGACCCAATTTGGGTAGTTTTATCCTTGTTTCCTGACTCTAGCTCAATGGTGAGGAACTTTTCCGAGGGCTCAATCCTTACTTCTGGGCGGGGAAGTTCGAGCGCCCATTTTTTTCCTGTCAAGCGCCCATCTTCAAGGGGCTCACCACCCTCACGCTCGTCTTCCTCTGAGGAGGATTCTTCTACAGTTCCTGGCGGAGCTTTTCGAGGGAGCCTTTTGCACTGGGATCTTTCTTCTTGTTCTTTTTCCTGTTCAATTTGGCCCTCTTGCACACGCTCATCTAGATTGGGAAAGTCAACAGATTTCTTGGTGGACCCAATTTGGAAAGTTTTCTCAGCCTTGGGCTTTCTGAGGGACAACATATAACATTCCCAGGCTTCTCGCACATTGCACAATATTTCTCCAATGCCCTCGGCGGTGGGAAATTTGATTTTCTGATGGTAAGTGGAGATGATAGCTTTGAAATCAACGAGGGCCGGACGCCCGATTATGATGTTATAGGGAATATCAATCTCCACTACTGCATATGTAACCATGAGCCTTTTGCGCTGCGGGGCTCGGCCGAATGAAGTGGCCAGACGAATTTGCCCTCGTGGGACGACCTCCGAACCTCCAAAGCCAATGAGGGCTGTTTTGAGAGGTTCAAGCGGGATGTTAGTAACATTCATCTTCAAGAACGTGGAGTAGGGCAAAACATTGACAGAGCTTCCACTATCCACTAACACCCTTTTTACAATGTGATTGTGGACATCTACACTAACCACCATGGGGCAGTCAGAGGTTTCACCATCCCCATGGGGTGTTACAATGTGCCCTAAATCCCTATCATCAAAGCCTATTACATCGTTTTCTCTTGAGCGTGGTTCATTCGTCTCCTGAATGGCGTAGATGGGTTTGGGCATTGATAGGCGTTGGTCATAACTCCGAACGTACCGTCGCCGGGTAGCGTTAGAGTCTCCACCAGAGGAACCCCCTGCTATCATGTTGATGACCGCGAAAGGGGTATTTTCTTGCTCAGGAGCCTTTCCTTTGCCCCGATGGCTACTCTCCGTGGGGCCTCGCCTCCGCGGGCTTCTAGAGTGCGACGGGCTCCTTCTTCTTTCCCCGGTGTGCTCGTTACAACGCTCATCTTAACGCTCCAAAATCCTGACAAATTCCTTCAGGTGGCCCCCAGCAATGAGTCTTTGAATCTCCGCTTCCAGCTAGCGGCATTCATCCGTGTCGTGCCCCTTTTGTTCGTGGAAAGCGCAATACTTGTTCGAGCGCCTTAGTGACTCGGTTTCCCTCATCTTGACGGGTCTCTTGAAGAGTTTCTTATCAGAGAGGTTATAGACTTCTGAGTTCGGCCTTGTGAGCGGGATGCGCTCGAAACCTCAAGGGAGCGGGGGCTATCTTTTGCGTTCCTGATGACGCTCTTTTATAACAATAACTTCCCTGCCCCGCTCCTGGGGGCGCTCGTTTCTTGCCGGGCTGTGATGTCAGGGACCATTCGTCCCATACATGTCTTTGAGCGCGAAAAACGGCTCGGCAACTTCCCTCAAGGCCATGAGGGTTCCAGGCCTTCTCTCCACAATGGCATCAGCAAACTTTTTGCTTACATACTGTTTGTGATCCATAGCCTGAAAGAGCACTGGGATCAAGAAATCCATAGATGGCCTCTCCACTTGTAAAATCTCCTTGTTGAAGCAAGCGAAGAACGAGCGAAGAGACTCGTTCTTGCCTTGCACTATGTTGTAAAGGGCAGTGGGCGCAGTGACTGGAGCCTTCAAAGAATTAAAATGGTTGAGAAAAGCGTCGGCCAACTCCTGATATGAATGTATCGAGCGTGGCGGCAGTCGCTTGTACCATTCTTGAGCCATTCCCACCAGGGAAGTGACAAAGACTTTGGCCCAGTAGTTGCTTGAGTGCTCATAGAGGTGCATCAAGTGCAGAAAATGATCCAAATGTTCAGCTGGATCAGTTGTTCCGTCGTAGCGGTTGACGGAAGTGGGGATCTTGGCCATTCTTGCTTGGGCCATCAAAACTTCTTCCACGAGGGGGGAGCCCCTCGCCAGTGGATGGTATTCATACGTGCAGAAGTTCTCCTCCTGCTCCTTGCGGTGGGGGACCCGTGGCTGGCGGTCCTTGTGACGAGCATCTCTGGCATCGGCTCGTTCATCCCTGTTGTGGGAGATCTGAGACCGCGCTCGAGAGAGCTGTCCAACCATGTTCTTTAAACCCTGTAGCTGGTCTTGTACAGCCGCCAGGATTTTAGGATTCACATCTCCTTCTTTGTCCCCTTGCTTGGTGGCTCGGGAAGCCCTTTTGGAGGCATGAGAGTCCCCTTCATTTTCATTGATTCTTTCGGTGGGCTCCCTGTTTCTGTCCACAGGGGGACGCTCGTTGTCGCCTTTGCGGGCGGTTGTGGCGGTTGCTCCCTTAGGACGGCCTGAGCCTCCCTAAGCGGGTAAGTTTATAGTCCGGCCAAAGGAGCGGCAACTTGAGTGGCCTGCCCAGAGGGGAAGTGCATGGAATGGAATCTTTCTCATGCCCCCTGGGCCGCCTGAACCTCACATTGGGCGTAAAGAGCCCTTAGTTGCTGATGAGATAGAGGAGGTAACTCCACTCCTTCAATCTCCCTGGGGATCACCACCGGAAGCTGGATCTGGCCGGCATGATAGGGTTGAACCGGCGGCACCATGACGGTGGGGGTAAGCGTGTAACCTGGCGGCGGCATCATGAAGGACTGACTTCCTGGACTCGCATGGGTATGAACCCATTGAGTCTGGGGAGGCTGTGGAAGAGTATGGAGAGAAACACCTCTAGCGGTGCCGGAAACTGGTAGTGCTGGTGGCGCTGGTAGCGCTGGTGGTGGAATTGTAGATTCTGCAAGGGGAGTCACACCTACAGCAGGTGGTGCTCCTCCAGCGGCGACGGAAGGAGGCAGGGTTCCGCCAGTGGCGGTGGAGGGAATAATGATGTTGGCATCCTGGGAAGTGTTGTCTCCTCCTCCTACAGCTCCGCATCTCGTAGCTACCATGGTTGAGAAGATTCTGGGTGTTTGTTTTTCAACTAGCAGAAGGAAAGAAAGGGATAGAGAACTGGTTTCCCACAGACGGCGCCAAAAATGATGGGTTCTGAATATGGGTTACAGAGTCCGATCACTTTAGAATTTGTTTAGGAGGGGAAAGCCAGTTGAAGTTCGCCAGAAAATATGGGGGTTCTACCTGCTAGGACAAGCACACAGACAAAGTCGGAAGGCCAAGCTACGGGAACTGGGGGTGATTCCCAGTTTGGCTCTCCGACGCTCAAGTCAGATGACGATCTGAAAGAGAAAATGTAAGCTGAGTAAGAAGTTACTGTAATGGAGGTTGCTTACAGAGTTGGAGATGAAGACTCCTATTTATAGTTGAGGGTCAGGGACCCTTTAGTCATTTGCATCGTGTGGTCCTGGCCGAATGTTGCCCTAACACGTGGAGTTGCGAGAGAAACCTAGGAGGAATATTCTCTGCAAAAGCGGGTGAAAAGTGGTGTTGGCAACAGTGGTAGGTGCGCGGGCATGTACGATGTGTCAGAGAGCCGTTTGGGGAGTTGGTAACGAGGGCTGGAGAGCACGCTCGTTGTCAACTAAAGCCTTGGTGGCCAAGGAATCCGCTAGGGGATGAGGGCCAGGGCTTGTGTAACGAATTGGAGCGGAAGCCTCCCTGAGGGAGTGTAGCGCTCGAAGAGGGCTTCCCTTGGTTGATTGGAACGTTGGCCATGTAGCGGGAATGGCGCTCGTGAGAGAGCGGTCACGTTGATCATGTGTATACGTAATAGAGTTGACGCACGTCTTTGAAGAATGCTGGCGCTTGGAGGGTTTCAGTGCTCGTGCATGACTACCGTAATCGCAGGACAGGTGTCGTCATCTTTGAAGTGTCACGTGTCCAAACGTGGGACGAGCGCATTTTGACCCCATCAGAAGTAGTGTTAGGACCATGACTTTTAGTCCCAAATTATAAACGACTAGAGATTTTATTAAGATATATTATTTATTCAATTATATAGATATTGTGATAAAGTATAACCTTATTTGGTGGAAATTGTGATAAAATAGAATGTTATTAGTTATCAGATGTGGATGAATAAATGATTTACATAAAGAGATTGAGTTGAAGTAGGATAACTCTAATTTCAAACTCTATAAATACGGACCCTTTGAGATATGATGATTCTACAATATAATTTGATCTCTCAATTAACCTCTTCTAAACTCTTATTACTTCGGTAATTCATTGAGGAATGAGGCTTAATTCTCTATTCTTCTTTATTATCTACGTAAATTATTTATTTTTTATATTGTATTTAGAAAAAAACGCAATGATGTTATATTATAAATCATATCCAAACCCCCTAATTATATATCACATCTCTCTCTCTCTCTCTCTCTCCTCCCCTAACCACCACCGCGACGATATTCCAACATCAATTTTTCTCGATCAAATCTGGCTTCTTTCACATGGCTTGGTTTTTTATTCTCTCGATCAAATCTTGTTCTTAATTGTTTTTTGATAATTTACTTAATATTAATGTCGCCATCACTATGTTTAATTACGTCCATAATCTATTAACAATTAATTTTTTTAAACATGATCTTCAGCATTTAGAACGACAATATTCTCACTTGATATTAGAAATTTTGTTCTTTAATATTTATATTCATTCTCTCTAGTATAATTTTATTAAATTTATATTGAAACAGTAAAATTTTAATATTACGGGGTATAAAACATTTGGTTATGTGCACCATTATTTATATAAAACATTTTTATTCCCATAAGATGTTAATTTTGTTGATGAAAAAGATTTGTGCACTTCTTGTGATCGGGTCATTAATTAATAGAGCCCTCCCGCCACTTGTGTTTTAGGTGATATGCGACCATTTCTAGCCATATTTAAGAGCTAAATTATTTGTACATTAGTTAATAAAGTAGAAGTCAATCATGGTTTTTCAATAAATATAGTTAGAATTGATAACATTTTTTCAATAAATATAGTTAGGATTGATGACATTCTGCTTAAAATGCAAGTAGTAAATTCCACTAATGGCACATATGAAGTTTTCATGTTTTTTCCATCCAAAAAGTTAATAATGGCTTTTCAATTGTAACTTTATTAAAAATTTGAGACTAAAAATTAAAAAGGAAATAAAAGACCTACAGTGCAATGTCATGGCATATGGGAATAAAATTATATTTTGTGAAAGTTTTATATCGTTAAAAGAATTATTCAATACCAAAATATATTATGATATATATATATATATATATATATATATATATATATATATATATATTTTCACCAATCTTTCATTGTTAAACATCTCTTATTATAATAAACGCTTTTAATTGTAGGTTTTTAAATTGAAATTCTTGGAACGTTAGTTTCACATACTTTGGCAATATGTAATTGAAATCATTTCATTTGCCACAATTTATAATGGGAATTAATTTGTCTTTCAATTCGTCAGCATCTCTTATTATAATAAACACTTCAAATTGTATGCAAATTTGGTATCTTATATTATTAAATTTTAACATATTAATATCAAAAGTATCCTTATTGAAATATACATATTTTTAATCAATTAAAGTCTTAATTATCCTCTATGAAGTGTCTTGTTTTAAGTTAATAAATACTATTTTAATATTTTTAAATTAATAATTTATAATATGTATTTACGTCATTATCCCTAATTAAATTTATTAATATAATTATTATAAGGGTATTCTAATGATATATAAGTTTCAAAAAAACCAAAATTTCAATTCTTACTTTTATAATATTTATATCGGTTGGAATAAATGCATTATATATATATCGGTTGGAATAAATGCATTCCGTTTTTGTTTTATCACTTTATGTACTACGTTAATTTTAGGGGTTTTATATGATCAAACTCCCATGTTATACTTTATATATATATATATTACACGGAACAATATATAATATTACAAGCAAAACCAAATATAATATATATATATATATATATATATATATATATATGATATTACAAGGATATTGTCGCCGAAGCGTCGAACAATATTTAGAACTATAATGTCTAAAATTACACAAAGGAAAAGCCAATCAAAATAATAAACCAAATATAACTCAAAAAAGCTATTAAAAGGCGTAAAGAAAAGAACACCAAATTTAACGATGTTCGGTCAATTTAGCCTACGTCCTCAGACACTACTCAAAATATATTTCACTTATGAAATATTACAAAGCGAGAGAGACTTTGTTTGAATGCGCTAAGCTAGAAGGGGGAGGAGGCTATTTATAGTGCTAGCTTGTGGCACCCTATACGCCAAGGCACCACATCCCCCGCACTATAGCTCGGTCCACATACGAAATGGATAATCCGTACATAAACCAAACATATAGCGAACAAGTGACAATACAAGAAACAATCTAGCTAGGCAGGACTAAACCCCAATTCATTTAAAACCAATACATGAAAATTCACAAGCGGAAGCATAATCAATATTATTATAGGCACCATACTCATCATATATACATTAAAGGTATTTGTTTCCATCATACCATACATGCAAAATTTCTCCAAAATATAATAATAACCATAACATGATCAATCCATAAGTATCAGGAATATGAAAATGCGATGCTAGACTCAGCTGGACGGCAAGACACGACTCTGACTCCCGTCTAGCACGCGACTACGATTACCTGAAAAGTGAGGGTGTCAGTCTATCAAAGACTGAGTGAGGGGCATAAATAATATATAAGCACAATTAACATGCAAGTTATAACCTCGGGTAAAGCATTTGAAAATGAAAATACTATAAGTTCAAGAATGACATATTTTTCGCCCGAGATTACAACTATCAAGTTTAACAATTTCTTTCAATCAATTTCATTCAATCCGTGGCCCGGCGAGTGAGGGAAATCTCCAACCTTTACACCAATAGTGAATAATACATGCTTGATTTAATTAATCACGTGATCATGCAATTCAATTATAGTGCAATCATGTAGCAGTTTCATGAACCTTTTTTCCTCCGGGTGATGGTGGGTTTGCAAAACCCAACCATCCATGACATGGTGTACGTCGGGAACTTGACTCCCACGCAAGGGATTTCTTTCTCCACCAAACCTCCTGGTGGACTCAGAGGTGATCCCAAAATGGTGAGGATAGTGCAAGAGTTACCCGTCAGCCCTTGCTTTCCCGGTTGGCTCAATACACCACCCTCGGGCCCACAGTGAACAATACATGATTACTCGCCAACATGCTTGATTCAGTATGATACATGACTTACTTTCAATGAACATGGCCTGCTTGCAATTCATTTAAAGGTTTTGGAAAGATTATAGATATATCTATACCTTTTTGGCTTGAAAATTCACGTAGGGTTATACGGGTTCTAGATAACTAGCAATTAAACCTCACCTTTACCGACAAAGAAAGTAAGGATACAGCTATGGAGCTTGCTTCTCGTCAACGGGAAAAGAATCTGTGCAACAAGGACAAGTGTTCGTGAGACACGACTCGCATGAACCATTTAAGACGCACGATAAAGTAATGATCAATATGTCATGTAATAACAATTAAATAATATCAAATAAGAGCATAATTATCAATAAACTAAGTATGTAACTCATATAAGTCACATACGGGAGCCAAAGAAGTGAAAAGAATGCAATAAGAGAGGTTTTGGCAAAGTTTAGCAAAAATTGACAATTTTCGGAAACGCACATGCTGTAGAAAAACTGGAATATCATGAGTTATAGAAGTTGGAATTACGTTTTGTTTGTTGTATATGAAACTAGACACTTAGACCTTTCCGAGGATATATGGCTCGTATTCTAGTTCAAAACGAGGAGAAAATGGCGTAAGCTTGAACTTAGGTGAATGCAGTTTGTCGGTGAAGTGACGACACGAAAATAAATTGATTATATCTCACAAATGAGAAAAGATATTGAGTTGATTTCAATTGGAAAATTATTCTAGACTTCAAGAGGTTTCCTTCGGTTTAAAAATCAGTTCAATCGGAGCTCAGATGAGGGTGTCACGGCCGTGAGAAAATTGTACTAAAAAGCAATCGTGGCCGCACAAGAAAATGGCCAACTTCTCGAGTTGTTGGTCGCGGCCGCGACTAAAAATGGTCACGAAATGGTCACGGGCGCGACCCCCAACTCCAACAGTAGCGAAAGGCTTTGGGAAAACAGGGCAAAGTTCGAATTTTTGCTCCCAAGCCTTCCCACAACAAACCAAGGCAAAAAATCAACTCCAAACTATCATATATCATGCCTATAACTCAAGTATACCAATTAGACTTCAATTAATCCAAGAAACATGCTTAAATCATCAAGATTTTTCACTTTCAAGTTCATGTATGAATTCATCATATAAGCTCAAATTTTCCAAGAATTCATGCATCAATCCATGGTAAAATCATGTATTCATGCATCAATCACCAAATAATCCATTTATCCAAGAATTCACGAACCCTAACTTCAAGAAATATTATCAAGAAATCACATATATGGCCATATATACCTTAACCAAGAAAGATGAAGGAAATAGATGATGGTAAGGTGGTTTATGAGCTTCAACTTATGAAATTTCTCCGGAAAATTGGATTGAAATCAAAGAAATCCCTTCTTCCTTTCTTGATGGTTCAACCGAGAGCAACAAAGAAGCAAAGTATTGGTGAAATTTTGGATGAAATGAAATTGGAAGAATGAAGAAAGCTTTTACGTGATTCATCCATTTTGGAATTTGATGAAACCTTCAAATTGCAATTAAGGATGAAAAGTTTAGAGGAAAATCAATTAAGTCCAAGAAATAATCATGCAATTTGGTCCTTATTTTCAAATAAATGATCACTTAGGGACAAATAGACAACTAAATCACGTTCGACAATTATTTCACGTAGCAAGCATTTCCAAATCATGCAATATTTCTCAGTTTGATATGAATTCATATATTTTCACGTAACATGTTGAAATATGATTCACATAGTTATGATAAAATGTAGGAAATTAATAAATAAAAGAATTAGAATAAATCCTAACGCTCAAAACTCACACGTGGCTTGCGTACCTGAATGTCTGGAAATTGGGGCGTTACATAGCTCCTCCCCAAACTATTCTAAAAAACCAATGTGAAACAAAAACACTCTTGTCTAAAACTAGGCTTTCAATGTGGGATACAAATTATGCCACAAATCAACAAATCTCCACCTTGGCACAATTTCTAATCCCACCAAATACAAATGACATCATCTCTCAATCATGTTGTAGTGCCTTCAAATGTGCTCGCAGGCGCCAACTCAAAAGTGCAGGATATTAACCAAGTCTAAACAATGTTTAAACTTGGCCTTTGTCACCACCTTGGTTATCATATCTGCAGGATTCTCCGTAGTTCGAATCTTTTGAAGAACAATATGCTCTTCTTCAAGAATTTCCCGCACAAAGTGGTTCCGGACATCAATGTGCCTCATTCTTGCATGAAATGACTGGTTCTTAGCTAAATGAATAGTCTCTGATTGTCAAAATACTCCGCACTACTAGAAAATTATCAAATAGTAACGGAAATTTAGCAAGGAAATTATTCGTGGCTATTTAGCAACAAAATTAGCGATGGATAGTAAATTCGTGGCAAAATGCTTTAGCAACGGAATTTGCTTGCTAAATTTGTTGCTATATATGAAAAAAAATAGCAACAGATTTTTTGTTGCTAAAATTAAAATAATACAAAAAATAAATAAATTGGTACATATAGCGACGAAAATTCCGTTGTTATTTCAATTAAATTTTATTAAAAATATATATTTAATAAAAATATTTAGCAACGGATATTTTCGTTGCAATAAATAATTGATTAAAAAATTAATAAAATATTCATGATTTAGCAATGGAAAATATGTTATTACTAAAATAAACAACTAATAAAAATAAATATTTAATATAAATAATTAGGAACGGATATTCTGTTGCTAAAAACAATTAATTAAAATTTTGATAAAATATTTATAATTTAGCAAAGGAAAATTCGTTGCTATTGAAATAATAATCTAATAAAAAATAATATAATATTTACAAATATTTGCAACTGAAAATCCGTTGCTAAGTTAGCAACGAATTTTTCGTTGCTATATGGAAAGAAAAAGTAATAAAAATAAATAAATAAGAAAAAATATTAGCAACACAAAATTCGTTGCTCTAAACAGTTAATTAAAAAATTGATAAAATATTTATAATTTAGCAATGAAAGATCCATTGCTATAAATAGTTAATCAAAAATTGATAAAATAATTATAATTTAGCAACGAAAAAATCTGTTGCTATAAATAGTTGATAAAAAATTTAATAAAATATTTATAATTTAGCAACAAAAAATCCCTTGCTATTTAGATTGTAATTTCTTTAATTTGACAGAAAAATTTTATTAAAAAATTTTATTTATATGGTTTAATATACATATAAATATAATTATTTAAACTTTCATTCTTATTCTTTGACGTTTTCTCGCATTAAACGTCCATATACATATGAATGTTAGATCATTACACTGATAGCCACCATTTACTTATATAATACATGAATATATGATCATATGTTTGGGGATTATATAGAATTCATATTTATATAATATAACCTTTCATATATAAAAACCTTGAATATTTTTGTTTGATAGAAAATTTGTATTTTTTATATATTATAAGATATAATATACATTATAAATCATTAAAAGACCTGCATTGTAGCACCCCAAGCGGTGGGACATCACACCCCCGCACTATGACCCGACATGTGTACGAAATGGAAAGTCCGCACACGCACCAAGTCACAGCGAACGGGTGACAAACGAAAACACACACACTAGCTAGGTGGTATTTAACCGTGTTCAAAAGAAGGAATGCAAAACATGACAGTGAAAGCCAGGCAAAATACCAACTTTCAAAAACTTACGTACATTAAACATACAGTGCAATACAGAAATCAAAATCTACTACATGGGTTCTACTAATCCGGCAAACCTGTCCTATCCTGTCCCGAACAATTACACAACAAAACGGGTTCAACTGGCCTAGAAACCTGTCCCGAATAATCATAAAATCACAACGGGTTCATCTAATCCGAGCACCTGTCCTAACCTGTCCCGAATTTCACACACATTCAATACATAAATACAAACCTGTAAGAACATATCTTATACAGAATTTACGAATCATAATTCAGAACAAAATACTTAACAAACTTAAACGAACTGACACAGACTCAACATACACGACACACCGCCGTCTAGCACGAACTCCAACGACCTGAACCTATAACTAAAAACATAAAGGGGGAGGGGTCAGTCCAAAGACTGAGCGAGGGGCTACCCACACACACCCACATATATATAGAGCACAGCATGTTCCAAATGAAATGTTCGTGAATCCGGGATTAGTTTTTGCATGCCAAAACTTTAGCTCGTGATAATATATATATAGGATGACTTATCAAACAAAACGAACAAAACTTAACTTATACGTTGATCAAAGCATACGTTCAAATTCATGCAGACTTAGCACACATATCAGAGCATATTTTATTAGTTTAAAAGTATACCAAATTTTATCTTAATTTAAGAATCTACCCCCGTTTCACGAACTTATGACAGACAGACAGAACACTCGATGGGTACGAGTTCAAATTCCAACCAACTCCTCAGATCATTTTTAAATTCAGAGTCAAACATAAATCAAAGTCAGACATACATACCTCTTCTCCAGGTGATGGAAGGGTTGTACATATTCTAACCATCCATAAACAGTCGAGGGGAGTGCTCAATGCTGCTCAAACCCTCAGGACTCCGTCCTCCACCAATCTCCTGGTGGATTTCGGGTTGATCCTTTCAGACAGATGGAGACCGCACTCGGGAGTAACCCGACGGCCCAACTCCGTCCCGGGGCTCCTTCATACAAATTACCGGGGCCCAGTTCAAATTGTTCAAAGTTTCAAAAGTTCAAACCCCGCTACAGACAGACAGACAGACATATTTCATGCATATCGTACTTATCATATCGCACGTACATATCACACACACTGACCTCAAAATCATAAAAAAACTGAGACTAAGCATACATAGGCTCATACATAGCGTTTCGTACTTTTCAAATCAAATCATATGACAAAACCAGTAGAAAACGTACTTCGCACATATCTATATATACATAAGGCTTATATACCGCATGCATTCGAAAACGAGCATGTTACAATGGGGTATAACTATTGCCTAACCTCACCTGGTACCAGACAAAGTTGAAGACACAACAAATGGTCCACCCCGAAACCTGCACGACCCGCTTGTCACCACCCCGGGTGCACCTGAACCAACTAGACACACAAAACACAGCACAGAACTCAGACTCAGACTCGGACAACCACACAGAGACGCACGACACATGCTCAAACACTTAAGAAATGCAATCATATAAGCAGGGTTCAAATTCATATCAATTATATGCAAAAGAAAACCTTAGGACATATTCATGAATGCACAAAACGAAATTCATATGATGCACAGTTACAAAACAACAAACTAAATTCACATAACACCTTTCATACAAAAAGCATGTATTACAAGACCAAATAAATCATATTATAGCATGCTACGAATTTCATTTAATTCATAAGATTACATATCAAATTCCAACTAAATCACTCAACCCTACTAAGTTCATACATTGCCTAACCAATTCATATTTCAAATAATGGATTCATATTCAATTTAAGCAGTTAGATTTTAATTGCAAAGTTTCAAGTTCAATTATCCCAGGCATAATAACTTTTCTTAATCGGAATTATGGTTAGCATATTTATTTATTAAAAGACAAGGTCTAATTAGTTCAAATCATACAAATTCACATACTAAGGAAAATTACACAAACACCCCTTCCACTTAAGCAAATAGCATATATTCTACATATCGTGATTCAATTTGCGAATTACAACGTCCAAGCACATCACATTTCATACAATATATGATTTCATAAACATTGAAGTTCATATTGATCGACAAATACAACAATCCACAATTTATTGCATTTAAGACAATTAATTCCAATTATCTAAATTACACAAAATAAATCACAACAAATCAACCGGACATCCGATTGACGAACGGAAAGTGGCGTTGAACTCATCACAACGAGGCGGACAAACTGTCCGAAGCTCGTCGGAGCACCACCACTAGAGCCGCCGGAATAGTGGTGGGCCGTCGCCGAAGCGCGCCAAAAAAATCCCAGAAAATCAGCCGTGCAAGTACTCCTCGTCCTTGTTCCAATTCCTCGATCAATTTCTGAAAATTCTAAGCCAATCGTCTCCAATTTTAGATCTAACAATACGAAACCCCAAAATCTTCAAAATCAAATTACTTCCAAACCGGTGAACGAAAATCGAATCCGTAAAAGGCATTGCCTTACCCGTGAGGAGGTCTTCGAAACCCCTATAGTGGTCGTCGAAAAATATCCCCGGAGCTGACCTCCGCCGTTGAACCGCCGATGCAAGTCGCCGGAACAACCACCTACGCTGCGAATTGGGCCAAACCGAGGCCGGAAATGGAATCAAAGGGCCGAAGAACCTTGGAAACCATCAAGCCCCATAGAAAAACGCCGCCGAAAGGCGGTGAAACTCACCGCTACAGTAACTCGCGCCACCGCCGCCGCTAGTTTCAGGCGGCGCGTGCGGTGCCATCGAGGCCCGGATGGCCGTGCCGCCAACGTCCAACGATGCGCCGGGAGCTCCTCTACCAGGGCCTGAGGCGCGTGTCGACAAAAGGCGGTCGGAACCGCCGCGAAAGGCCAGTGAAGTGGCGGCTATGCCACCCCCTCCAGGCGCGACTAAAATCCGGCGATATCTGCATCGTCGGTCGTCGTCGGGCCGAGATCTTGATATGGTTGTGACCGTTTCGTCGAGCTCTTCGAAATGGACTATTCATCGTCGAATTCCGTCGAGAAAAGGCCGAGTTTCCGGGTTGTGCATGTTTTCACACCTCGAGTGTGTGTGAACAATGGCGGGATCGCTGGAGAAGAGAGAGAGAGCCGAAGTCTGTTGCGTTTGGCATGAATTACGAGGATCCGGGTATTATATCTCGGGTCTTTGTACGTAAAAACGATCGGAAGAAAGGGTTAACGACGTCAGAATTGGGAAAACTTAGAGTCTACGAACTCGTCTCGATACCCCGAACGCGTTAAAGGGGTCGAAATTTCGAAAACTCGATCGAACAAGAAATGACCCAAAAACCTCTAAAACGAGAAAATTACAAAAAGGCCCCTAAACTCTAAAAAAGTTCAAAATAGGGCCACGTAAAATACAAAATCACATAATTAAACACATAAAAAGGTTGAAACGTGGCGTACCTTATACGTCGAACGAACAGGATGTTACAAACTCCCCTCCTTCAAAAGGACCTGTCCTCAGGTCCGGAAGCAGGATCTTGAACGACTCTGAAACGAACTCCACTTCACACTTCCACTGCGTCACTCTAGTCTAGGCAAACTGCAGACTCCTCAGGATACTACTCCCTTCATAGTGTCTCGTTATCACTGAAATCCATCTAATCACTTGACTGTTGGTCACTTCAATCTCATACGATTGCCACTAGGCCACGGCACCCAACACTCGATACCGTCACATCCTTGTCGCTTACAAACTGTTGTCTGGCCACGCGCAACGCAACTGCGACAAACAAGAGAGAATCCCATATCTCAACACGTAAGCGAGGGAACCCCATCCCTCAACACACACAAAAGAGAGAACCCCGTCTCTCAGGCACACACAAAAGAGAGAACCCCGTCTCTCAGGCATATAATGGAGAGACCTCTATCTCTCAAACACAGAATTGAGAGAACCCCGTCTCTCAACCTAAGTCTGACAGATTCCACACCTCCTAGACATTCTAGTTTGAGAAAATCCGGCATTTCTCAAACCCCTATATTCAAGGAAATCCAACATCCCTCGAATACCTATGTACAAGAGAATCCAACATCTCTCGTGCACAAAACTCAGAAAGAATCCAGCATCTTTTTATCACGCAATATAAAGAGAATACAATATCTCTCTAACACACAAATAGGAAGAATCAACATCCCCTTAGCACGTAAACAGAGAGAATCAAATCTCCCTTTCACTCAAGCACATAAGCAAAATCAGAAAAGCACAACAATCAACGCATAGCACACTTGACAAATATATCACATAATAACATAAAGTAATCAAACTAAAGGATGCATGTATGCTCGTGCCATGGATGCTCAGTGTACCGTTCACCGTGGCAAGGAAGTTAGGATTGCCAATCTTTAACTTGAGAGATAATCAGATCCTTGATCGGTTGGGGTTAGAACTTCCTGTTCAAATTTGCATCCTTGGTATCTCTTTGAAATCCTCGGTCAACAATCTGGTAGAGGGAAGAAGTACTATCATGTCGACTACAATTTTTAGTGTCGTGATGACACCCTACAATTCACAAATTAAACAGATATCTATGCATGCAGGTTAGTGCGTGAATACCTCAAATAATGGAAGCAAATAAGAGCACGTAGTTAATATAGATGCAATGCAAAATTTATAAAATTGATAGCACATCAATAAAATATATTACAAAGAATCATAGTCATAGCATATACACATTCACATAAGCTCAAACAAATTCATGCACGGAATTCAAAATTTCATGTCAAACAAATGCAATGTGCACATATTCCTATGTCATACGACCTAGATTGACACGACACGACTCCAGAGCACCGGTTCTAAACCTAGTAGCTCTAATACCACTTAAAATGTAACACCCTAAGCGGTGGGACATACTCCCGCACTATGACCTGACACGTGTACGAAATGGAAAGTCGGCACACGCACCAAGTCACAGCGAACAGGTGGCAAACGAAAATACAGACACTATCTAGGCGGTATCTAACCCTGTTCAAAAGAAGGAACGCAAAACTTAACAGTGGAAGCCAGGCAAAATACCAACTTTCAAAAACTTACGTACATTAAACATACAGTGCAATACAGAAATCAAAATCTACTACACGGGTTCTACTAATCCGACAAACCTGTCCTATCCTGTCCCGAATAATTACACAACAAAACGGGTTCAACTGGCCCTAGAAACCTGTCCCGAATAATCATAAAATCACAACGGGTTCATCTAATCCGAGCACCTGTCCTAACCTGTCCCGAATTTCACACACATTCAATACATAAATACAAACTTCAACAGAACATATCTTATACAAAACTTACGAATCATAATTCAGAACAAAATACTTAACAAACTGAAATGAACAGACACAGACTCAACAGACACGACACGACACACCGCCGCCTAGCACGAACTCCAACTACCTGAACCTGTAACTAAAAACATAAAGGGGGAGGGGTCAGTCCAAAGACTGAGCGAGGGGCTACCCACACACACCTACATATATATAGAGCACAACACATTCCAAATTAAATGTTCGTGAATCCGGGATTAGTTTTTGTACGCCAAAATATTATCTCGTGATAATATATATATAGGATGGCTTATCAAAACAGAACGAACAAAACTTAACCTATACGTTGATCAAAGCATACGTTCAAATTCATGCAGACTTGGCACACACATCGGAGAATATTTTATTTGTTTAAAAGTATACCAAATTTTATCTTAATTTAAGAATCTACCCCCGTTTCACGAACTTATGACAGACAGACAGAACACTCGGTGCGTACGAGTTCAAATTCCAACCAACTCCTCAGATCATATTTAAATTCAGAGTCAAACATAAATCAAAGTCAGACATACATACCTCTTCTCCGGGTGATGGAAGGGTTATACATACCCTAACCATCCACAAACAGTGGAGGGGAGTGCTCAATGCTGCTCAAACCCTCAGGACTCCGTCCTCCACCAATCTCCTGGTGGATTTCGGGTTGATCTTTTCAGACAGATGGAGACCGCACTCGGGAGTAACCCGACGGCCCAACGCTGTCCCGGGGCTCCTTACAAATCTCCAGGACCCTGTTCAAATTGTTCAAAGTTTCAAATGTTCAAACCCCGCTACAGACAGACAGACAGACATATTTTATGCATATCGTACTTATCATATCGCACATACATATCATACACACTTACCTCGAAATCATAACAAAACTAAGACTAAGCATACATAGGCTCATATATAGTGTTTCGTACTTTTCAAATCAAATCATATGACAAAACCAGCAGAATACGTACTTCGCACATATCTACATATACATAAGGCTTATAAACCGCATGCATTCGAAAACGAGCACGTTACAATAGGGTATAACTATTCCTTAACCTCACCTGGTACTAGACAAAGCTGAAGACACAACAAATGGTCCATTCCGGAACCTGCACGACCCGCTTGTCACCATCCCGGGTGCACTTGAACCAACTGGACACACAAAACACAACACAGAACTCAGACTCAGACTCAGACTCAGACTCGGACAACCACACAGAGACGCAAGACACATGCTCAAACACTTAAGAAATGCAATCATATAAGCAGGGTTCAAATTTATATCAATTATATACAAAAGAAAACCTTAAGACATATTCATGAATGCACAAAACGAAATTCATATGATGCACATTTACAAAACAACAAACTAAATTCACATGACACCTTTCATACAAAAAACACGTATTACAAGACCAAATAAATCATATTATAGCATGCTACAAATTTCATTTAATTCATAAGATTACATATCAAATTCCAACTAAATCACTCAAACCTACTAAGTTCATACATTGCCTAACCAATTCATATTTCAAATAATGGATTCATATTCAATTTAAGCAGTTAGATTTTAATTGTAAAGTTTCAAGTTCAATTATCTCAGGTATAATAACTTCTCTAATCGGAATCATGGTTAGCATATTTATTTATTAAAAGACAAGGTCTAATTAGTTCAAATCATACAAATTCACATATTAAGGAAAATTACACAAACACCCCTTCCACTTAAGCAAATAGCATATATTCTACATATCGTGATTCAATTTGCGAATTACAACGTCCAAGCACATCACATTTCATACAATACATGATTTCATAAACATTGGAGTTCATATTGATCGACAAATACAGCAATCCACAATTTATTGCATTTAAGACAATTAATTCCAATTATCCAAATTACACAAAATAAATCACAACAAATCAACCAGATATCCGATTGACGAACGGAAAGTGGCGTTGAACTCACCACAACGAGGCGGACAAACTGTGCGAACCTCGCCGGAGCACCACCACCGGAGCCGCCGGAATAGTGGCGGGCCGCCGCCGAAGCGTGCCGAAAAAACCTGGAAAATCAGCTGTGCAAGTACTCCTCGTGCTTGTTCCAATTCCTCGATCAATTTCTGAAAATTCCAAGCCAATTGTCTCAAATTTCAGATCCAACAATACGAAACCCCAAAATCTTCAAAATCAAATTACTTCGAAACCGGTGAACGAAAATCAAAACCGTAAAAGGTATTGGCTTACCCGTGACGAGCTCTTCGAAACCCCTATATTGGTCGCCGAAAAATGTCCCCGGACCTGACCTCCGCCGTTGAACCGCCACTGCAAGTCACCGGAACCACCACCTACGTCGCGAATTGGGCCAAACCAAGGCCGAAAATGGAATCAGAGGGCCGAAGAACCTTGGAAACCATCAAGCCCCATCGAAAAACTAGCCGCTACAGTAACTCGCGCCGTCGTCGTGAGCTTCAGGTGGCGCGTGCGGTGCCATCGCGGCCCGGATGGCCGCGCGGCCAACGTCCAACGATGCGCCGAGAGCTCCTCTACCAGGGCCTGAGGCGCGTGTCAACAAAAGGTGTTCAGAAACCGCCGCGAAAGGCCGACGAAGTGGTGACAGACCTCCAGGCATGACTGAAATCCGGTAATATCTCCACTGTCAGTCGTCGTAGGGTCGAGATCTTGGTACGGTTGTGACCGCGTCGTCAAGCTCTTCGAAATGGACTGTTCATTCATCGAATTCCGTCGAGAAACGACTGAGTTCCGGGTTGTGCGTGTTTTCACACCTCGAGTGTATGTGAACAGTGGCGGGATCGCTGGAGAAGAGAGAGAGAGAGCTGGAGTCTACTGCGTTTGGCACAAATTACGAGGATCCGGGTATTATATCTCGGGTCCTCGTATGCAAAAACGGTCGGAAGAAGGGGTTAACGACGTCAGAATTGGGCAAACTTAGAGTCTACGAACTCGTCTCGATACCCTGAACGCGTTAAAGGGGTCGAAAAGGTCAAAAACCTCTAAAAAGAGAAAATTACAAAAAGGCCCCTAAACTCTAAATGAGTTCAAAACAGGGCCACGTAAAACACAAAATCACATAATTAAAACACATAAAAAGGTTGAAACGCGGCGTACCTTATACGTCGAACGAACAGGATGTTACATGCATATATAATTAATAATTAAAGGTTGTGTAACCCAATAATTCCTTAAAATTCATATATAATGCTCGAAATTCACATGTAAATAGTTCAATATTAAGAGAAAAGTTTTTCATTTAACATCTAACGGTTGCATAACATAATAATTTCTTAATATTTAGATATAATTCTACAAATTTGAATATAAATACATTATATTAAAAGAAAAGTTCTTCATTTAATATCTAACGGTTGCGTAACACAATAATTTCTCAGTATATAGATATAATTTTACAAATTCAAATATAAATGTTTCAAATTGAGAAAATAATTCTTCATATTAAGTTATTCAACTATGATTGCTAAATAATACAATTGTTCCTAAAAATGCAGATATTGTTCTACAAATGTATAAGTGAATACTTCATATTAACATAAAATTAGTTTTTTATTCAACTACCAACTAAATCTAATTATTTAATTATGTAAACTTTCATCTTTTTTTTTTTTTTTATATCATAAAAACTTATACCCAAGTTGATATACATTAATATTTTATATATATATATACATGCTTGGGTTTATATAGAATTTAATATTATATAATATACGAGCTATATTATCTATTTAGTTAATACTGTATAATATAGTGTTGAATATATATTATTTAATTAAATAGAATAATATATAGTATTTAATTAAATTATTTATTATATTTATTACAAATAATCATATTTAAGTATATTTATTTTTTAACAAATAACAAATACTTAAATAAGTAATTCAAGTTAGTGTATGAATATTCCATTGTTGTTATATATATAAAAGGACATAATATCATTAATAAAATAGCTATCCAAGTTGGTTCGGGCATCAACCTTCTCCCTTGGAGATCTGAGTTCGATCCTTGGGTTGCGCGAAAAATTTGAATAGTTAATTTGGGTCTGTGTTGGCTCGATCTGGGCTCGTGTAGGGTTGGCTCGATCGTTGCTCAACCAGCGGCGGCTAATTATGGCTTGGTTCACAACGAAAAATTCGTTGCTAAAAAATTTGTTGCTAAATCCGTTGATAGCACTTGTTTGTGATAGTTCGTTGTTAAATCTATTGCAGTAAATTCATTGCTAATATCTGTTGCTATAGATTAACCACGAGGATTATAGCAATGGAAAATTTTCGTTGCAAAATTCGTTGCTAATCCTAATCTGTTGCTAATTTGGCCAAAATCCGTTGCTAAATCTGTTGCTAGAGAGCATTTTTCTAGTAGTGCCGCAAGGTGTTTCCAATCAACTTCCAAGTCTTCAAGAAATCCTTGAAGCCAAATTGCTTCATTTACACCTTCTATAACGGCCATATATTTTGCCTCTGTCGTAGACAATACCACCGTTGACTGTAAGGTCAACTTCTAACTAACTGGCACCTTCGCTAAAGTGAACAAGTAGCCAGTTGTAGATCTTTGCTTATCCAAATCTCTAGCATAGTCAGAATCACAATATCCAACTATGTTTTGACCAAGTGCTTCATCCCGCTCAAACAATAAACCAATGTCTGTGATATCTTGAATATACCTCAGAATCCATTTCACAGCTTGCCAGTGAGCTTTTCCCGGATCATATATTTTTACTCACTACGCCAAGAGCTTGTGAAATATCCTGCCTTGTACACACCATTGCATTCGCATATGGGACTTTTGTCATGTATTCTTGTTCTTCTTCCGTCTTCAAAGATAACTGGCTGCTAAGCTTCAAATGAGGTGCAAGCAGAGTACCTACAGGTTTTGTATCTTGACATATACCAAACCGCTGTAGTACTTTGTTCAAATACTGCTTTTGAGTCAGCCAAAGCTTATCTCTCTGCCGATCCCTGCTTATCTCCATTCCGAGAATCTTCTTGGCTTCTCCCAAATCCTTCATCCCAAACTCTTTACTCAATTGAGCCTTCAACTTGTCTATTTTATCTCGGCTCTTTGATGCTATCAGCATATCATTGACATATAAGAGTAAGTAGATGTAGATTCCATCTTGTACCTGTGCAAATACACATAGTGGTCGTATTTGCTCCTTGTGTACCTTTAACCCAACATAAACTTATCAAATCATTTGGACCATTGTCTCGGCGATTGCTTCAATCCGTACAACTATTTGTCTAGTTTGCATACCCAATTTTCTTTACCAGCAACTTTGAATCCATCTAGTTGAGACATATAGATTTCCTCATCCAAATCATCATGCAGGAACGCGGTTTTCACATCGAGTTGAGCTAGCTCAAAATTCAACTGTGCTACCAAGGCCTACAAAATTCTAATGGAGGAGTGCTTAACAACTGGAGAAGATGCTTCATTGTAATCAACTCCCTCCTTCTGAACGTAGCAAACATCATCTTTGTCAGGAAATTCTTCTCTCTTTGCAAATACCCATTTGCATCCAATTGTCTTCTTTTCCATCGGTATTTGTGCTAACTTCCACGTCTTATTCTTCTGAAGATATCACATCTCTTCCTCCATTGCGTCTTTCCATCTATTGTTTTCTAAGCTCTAGATAGCTTCTGAAAATATGGATGGAACATCATCAACTACGGGAAGTGCATAGGCTACCATGTCAACAAAACGAGCTGGTTTCTGAATTTCTTATCTTGTCCTTCTAATTGAAATTGGCTCTAGTTGCTGTTGAGGTTCTTGGTAGTAACCTTCTCCTCGTCTGACTCTTCTTCTGCCGTAAAAGAATCATTGATAGTGTTTTTCGTGTGACTTACCACTATCTTTTCAAACTCCACCTGCTCTGGTGTATACTCCACTTGCTCCGTTGCACGCTCCACCTGCTTAGGAGTACCATTGATCCTTATTGAGTTACCTTATTCAAAATGACAGATTCGTCGAAGGTAATATTCCTGCTTATTATCATCTTCTTTGCCTCCAGACACCAAAGACGGTATCCCTTAACCCCACCTTTGAAGCTCATAAAAAACGCCCTCCTTGCTCGAGGATGCAATTTTATTTCATTCACATGATAGTATGTTGTAGAACCAAACACAGACAAAGAGTCATAATCTGTTGTAGATGATTGACAAAGGAGTCTTCCCACCTATTGTAGATGATGGTAAATGATTAACGAGATGTTGAGTGTATGTCATTGCCTCAGCCCAAAACTTTCTGTCTAATCCAGCATTAGACAACATACAACGAACTGTCTCTACTATTGTCCTGTTTATACTCTCTGACACCCTATTATTCTACGATGTTTCTCTTACTGTGAAGTGAAGAATTATGTCGTGTCATTGGCATATCTTCTGGAATGGATCGCTCTTGTATTCTCCACCATTGTCTGTTCAGAGAACTTTGATCTTTCTTCTAGCACTAAAAGAAATCCTGCAAATTTCGACGGAAAATTCCGAGGGAAAAACTCCGTCGGAATGTCCTCGAAAATTCCGAGGGAATTCCGATGGATATTCATATTTTTTATAAAAATTAAGAATCAAATGATTCCGATGGGAATACCATCGGATTTCCGTCGGATTTCGTAAAACAAAAATTTAGAAATGATTTCGACGGGAATCTCATCAGATAACCGTCGGTCTATTTTTACAATAATATATAGAAGAATAATATCATAAATATATCCGACGGTAATCTGACGAATATCTCATCGAAATTTTTATAAAATTATATTAAATGAGAAAAAATAATATTATTAATAAATCCAATGGAATCCCCGATGAATCTACCGTCGGAATCTTAAAAATATTTTATATTACAGAATAAATGTATATATGTTAACTGGAAAAAAGAATATAACTTTCTTTTAAAAATAGAATAATAATTAATTCCGACGGAAGACCGATCGGTTTGGCATTAGAATAAGTAAGTAAAATAATTAATTACAAAACCCACGGGTTGTTCCGTCGGATCCCGTCGGAATCGGTTAAATGAAAAAAAAAATTAAAGAAGCTGATATAAAAATCGACGGTTATGCCCGTCGGAATGCCGTCGGTGCAAGAATAAAATTCAACAAAATAAAAGAACAGATTGAGAATCTGCCAAAGAAGAAACTGTGAAATGTTTTATCCCCCAAAGTTGTGTCTCTCTTCTCACAAAACCCTTCTCGCATACGACCTCGGTCCCTTGCTCCACCGCCAGCCGCCGCTGCTCAGGTTAGTTATCCTCTCTCTCTCTCTCTAATGGGATTACTCCTTGTTCATATCTGTCATCGCGACGCCTTTGCACAGATGCTGCCTCCGCCGGTCACCGCTTCGATTCCTCTTTCCTCTCTCTCTCTCTCTCTCTCTCTGACCGGGCGGTATTTCTCAATCCGGGGCGCTGCTTCTGCTCTACCTTTGCTCCGTTGCTTGGTTTCCTCACATCAGACCCTAAGGTTAGGGTTTTGTTTCTTAGAATACCTTATGCGGAAGGTAGAAAAAATCATTTCCTTCTTATTATAATCAATTCTATGTTATGGGTTCTGTCTAGACAAACATCAATCTTTTGTAAAATTTGATTTGATACTGGATTTTTGTTGTGTTAGGAGAAAGCTTTGTGATCCTCCTTACAACAAGACCGTTGATTGGGTGAAATGGTATATGTTTCGGGCTGACTAGCGTGTTGTTGCCGAAAGCCTTGCTGATAGCAATTATAAGCTTGCTAAATTTTTGTACAAGGTAATAGTTGTGTTGGTAATTAATTGAATGAGGTGCAGGGTTATTTACTGGCTTCATTCATTTAAATGTTGTCTTCAACTTAAAGAAATGTACATAAATGTTCTTGAATTAAGACTGCTGAAGAAGGTTATATGCAGCATTTTGTTCATGTGACCTTTTGCTAGAAGTACGCTATCCAACAGATGATTGGTTTTCGATTCGTGTAGCATTAAGCATTTTGGTTGTTTTTGCTAATGCAGGTAGAGAAACACCCTCTGTTGCTTGAATTGCCAATCCTGGCACCGAGGGATTCCAAAAGACATTTTAGTGTAGCTTATTTTGGTTTGTTCTTACATTTCTAAGCAATAGAACTTTCAAGATTTCATCATTATCAGCAATCTTTTGCATTCAGGTAAATCTGTCCAGATCAACCTCTGTTTGGTAAGAGTGAAATCTTAGAATTTTTTCGGGTACATATCTTAATTGTCTTCTCCTGTTTGGTTGTGTTTATACATGTTGAATTCCTTGCTGTGTCTATATGTTGATTAGTTAATTTCAACATTATCCAAGTTTCAACACTCAATGATTTCGTTTGGTTTCTTCTGATTGGTTGTTTAGGATTACCTACTCTTGATTTTAGAAAGGGCTCAACAGATATTCAACTTGGTTTTTGAGCTTGAACTAATTTGACATTCATTTTTCAACTTGTTCAGCTATTCCCTGAATGAAAAGGATTGGTTGGCTGGTTCTAATGTATTATTCCTATTTCCTATGATAGACGTTTCAGGTTGAATTATTTATGGAATACATTCAATACTTTTGGTGGTTTTGTGAAATAAAACCCTCTCTCATGTGATGGTGGTGATTTTAGAATTTTAATATTATCATACATTTGTAAAATATTAAAAGCACATTTTGGTATTCTTAGAGAATGTTATTGCAACCGATGTGATTGTGCTAATTCTCTATTAGTGTTGCAGTAGCAGTATGTGGTATTCTAATATGTTGCTATTGTTTCTGAAAGCGAAAAAGCAAAGGTATAAATAATTACTTGTCAGCATTGTGATTGTTGTTCATTTGCTTACTATCTTTAGTGCAGAGATGTAGTGCAGCTTATTTTATTTCTATGTTATTTTCTGTGTGATTGTTCGGATTTGAGATAGAAAAAGGCTTGAGCTCTTTGTATGTATGATACCTACAAAAACGATTGTCTGCAACAATGGAATTCATTTTTGAAAGTGAAAAGGGTATGAATTAGTTTCGTTACTCTATTGCCTTTTCCATGAACAGAGATGTTGACTCTATTTAACATTGCGAAAGTTTTAATCAAATATAAAAATCTGACCAGGTGGATTTCGATTTACAGGTAGTATATGCACTCAATATTCATAGCAGATCCATTGGACACTGGAAGCAGCTTCTATTCCCATTCATGAATACTTGCTTCAAGTGGAGTCCATTTTAATTGGAGATAAATTAGCTAACGAAGATCTGATACAAACAACACAGGCATTCAAATGTTAATTGCTTTAAGTTATTTTTGTTGTTATATTAGTTGATAGGATTGGTTTTTATATTTGAATTTGGATTTATTATCTTTCTGTTGTTGAAATTGATAATCATTTATTATGTTTTTGTTGAAGGATTTATTTGAATTTCGATTTAATCATACCCTAAATTGATGTGGCAGCTATGGTTGTAAAATAATAAATTTTTTAAATTTTTTTAATAAAATCCTATGGAATTCCGAGGGAAATCCCGTCGGAATTGATTAATTTTTTTTAATTTTACCGTCAGAATTTTTTAATTTTATATTTTTATTTTAATAAATACGACGGAATTCCGAGGGGATTCCCGTCGGAATAGTGTAATTTAATTTTTTTATATTGATTATTTTTAATAATTCCGACGGGATTTCCCTCGGAATCCCGTCGGAAATATTTTATTTTATTTAAAAAATTCGATTTTATTTTCCCTCGAAATTCCGTCGGTTTTTCCTCGGGATTTTAATTCCGAGAGAGGGTTTTCCTACGGGCTCACGTCCGTCGGAATTCCCTCGGAATCCCGTCGGAATCCTTGAAATCGAGTGTAGTCTCGTTCTCAACTCAAGTTTTCCACTTTAGAAAAACTCCAAGCATTTCATCTTTGTGCTTCATAGGAAATACCCAAACTCTTCTGGAAAAATCATCGATAAAGGTAACAAAGTAGGGTCTGTTACTACAAAAAAAACCCGAAAACCGACGGGCATTTTACGAAGTGATTTTTGGAAAACCCGTCGGTTTTTCCGTTGGAAAAGCTGATTTCCGATGGAAAACCGACGGGATGGTGCTCGTTGGAAAATATATCGTCGGAATTGGGTCCCGAGGGGTCCGTTCCATTGGAAATATATTTCTAACGCAATTCCAACGGAAAATTATTTTTTCCAACAAAATAATTTCCAACGGAAAGCCAATGGCCGTTTTCGTCGGTTTTCCGTCGGAAAAAATCAACGGATTTCTAACGGAACAAAAATAATTTAATTTTTAGGGCTAATCACAGAAACCCCCCCATCCTTTGGGGGTTTTAGCACTTTCCTCCCTGTCCTTTTATTTTTGGCATTAAACCCCCTAACCTTTGAAAAATATCACACTTAACCCCTTGTAACAAACTTTAACAAAGCAAATCTATACAAAGTTGATCTCAAATGTGTAGATATTATATATCAAATCGAAGCTCTCGACGCAAGGAACACAACAATAATCTCGAAATCAAAATCCGACAACCGACGAAGTAGAAATCATCGGTTAAAGACGACACACGACGAACGAAGCTTTTGGCGGCCAATAGGGTTGGCTGGGGTATGGGCTTTGTTCTCCTTGGATAGACGAACACGATGGCGGTGGTCTTGAAACTTGGGTCGCTATGATGGAGGAGAAATCGATGATTAAAATTTTTTGAAGGGGTTAAGTGTAATATTTTTCAAAGGTTAAGGGGTTTAATGCCAAAAATAAAAGTATAGGGGAGAAAGTGCTAAAACCCCCAAAGGATGGGGGGTTTCTGTGACTAGCCCTAATTTTTAAGTTAACCGACGGATTTCCAACGGAATTTTCCGTTGGTATTCCGTCGGAAATAGAATAAAAATAAATAAATTAAAAAAAATAAAAAAATTCATTTGTGAGACCTGAACCACCCCGGAAGCGAGCCACATCAACACCTCGGACGAGCCACGAGCCGAGCTTGAGCCAACCCAATGCGAGAATTAATTCTCGCGATAATTGCGTATGCAGGGATTCGAACTCGGGTTTGCAAGTGATAATTGCGCACCCAGGGATTCGAACAAGGAAGAATGGTGATTCCCTTACCAACTTGGATAACTTACTTCTTATTAATATTATGTTTTTAAATATATTTATACACTTATTTCAATTAACTATTTAAATACTTTTTGTTATTAATTTAAAATATAAAATTTTAAATATAAGAATATTTGAATTAAATAAAATCATTGCTAATAACTATTACATAACGATTAATTATATTCTAAACCTATAATTATTTTTGTATATATATATATATATAAGTTTTTTTTTTAATAAAGATACATAATTAATAAAAATTTTCGTAGTTTTCATATTTTAAACTTAGTTCAAATATTATTAACACTATATACTTATTATCAAGTATTAAATTTATTAAAAATACTTATTATGTAAATTACGATTGATAACTAGTAGAATAGTATATTAACACTATATATATATATATATGTTTTTTTTGTGTGGAAACACTATATATATGTATGTATGTATGTAAGTGAGTGTTTATAATTTTTTTTTTTTGGTCAACAAGAACCAACAAAACTAACTGCTGGCAGGATCTTCTTCAAGCTTTAATCCTTCTGGGGGATCCTCCCAGAAAACTCTATCCTCAGCCATCTGCTGTCCCAACTTAGCAAGAGCATCACTAAGCCTGTTTCGCTCCCTTCTTATATGAGTCAGCTCACAAACCCAAGGTGCCGTATGAGCTTGCGACAGTCCCCGATAATCTCTTCCAACGGGTGATCATCAAACTCACCACCTTTCACCATTTTAACCACATTTTCCGAATCACACTCCACCTCAATGAATTGATATCTCCTTTCCCAAGCGAGTTTCAAACCTTCACGCAACCCCATCAATTCCGCAGTGATAATGGAAGTCTCACCAAGCTTAATGGCAAAACCCAACTACCATCTCCCTTCGTCATCGCGCACAACTCCACCTGCTGCCGCAGTCTTGCTGCTCTCATAGACACTCCCATCGACATTGAGTTTAAACCACCCAGCTCTAGGCCGTTGCCAACGGGGACATTGAGTGGTGATAGTTTTTGGAGTTTTCCTCCGTTGCATATCATTTATGGCTAGAGCAAGTTCTTTTATACAGCCCAAGATAATGTTGATAGGTTGAGCTTTCCGTTGGTAATTCCACCTGTTCCGAGCTTTCCAAATTTCCCAGATACTCGCCAGGAAGATGTGTCGCCAATCACAATCAATCGCCAGCGAGTTGCGAAATCCACTTTTCCAAGCGTTAACTAGCCAGTCCCCATTCCCCAAACTTCTGAATTTTTCCCAATCCGCTGGGCCTACTGTGTGTTTCCAGATCATAGTGGCTGCTGGGCATTTTCTAAGTATGTGCATGGCATCTTCTCTAAGATCCCCACACTTCTGACACCTAGCATCATCGGTCATGTGTCTGTCCTTCCTCAAAGCATTACACATGAGGCTATTATGCTTTAATTGCCAAAGAAAGCACTTGAGTTTTTGCGGTATTTTACTTCCCCAAATGTAACGCCAAGCGCTATCCGGAATGGGAATTTGCTGTAGCAACGAGAGATAGGCAGATTGACATGTATAGCGCCCCGTAGGCGTACCCCGCCATATTCGGGTATCTTGAGCCTCCGGATTATGTGGAACCGGGGTTCCAAGAATCTTGGAGAGAACTTTGGCCGGAATTGCGGTTCTGATCCTTTGAAGATTCCACTGACGATCTTCCCCCACAATCTCACTAACTAACAGATCTTTTTCCTCGTTCAAAACTGGGTGTGGTAATAAGTTTCGGAGCCGTCCCATACCGAGCCAATCATCATCCCAGAGGTTCAGCAGTTTACCATTTCCCATTCTCCAACTGACATTGTTGCTCAACGCCTGCAAGCTACGTGTGATGCCCTTCCAGAGTGAAGAATCAATCGCCTTGGGGGTATGACCCAGCAAATCCTCCTCCCCAAGATATTTCGCCTTAAAGATGCTGCTCCACACACTCTTATCTTCTTTGAGAACACGCCACCCCGTCTTCGCGAGCATAGCAATATTATTTTTTCGCGTATCCTTCAGTCCAAGTCCTCCTTCGCTCTTGCGTCTTAGAACTTTGGCCCAACCAACGAGGTGAGTTTTCCGATGATTGGAGTCTGAACCCCAAAGGAAATTTCTATTAAGCTGATCAAGTTTATTGCAGACTCTTGTCGGGAACCATGTTGAATGCATGTGGTACACTGGTATGGAAGAAGTGACGGACTGTATGAGAGTCATCCGTCCCGCCATATTCAGCGTCTTTGCCTTCCATGCCGAAAGGCGCTTCTGGACCCTTTCGATCACATTGGTGAATACTTGGTTCGAGTTTCCACTCTTTCCAAGATGAACACCTAAGTATTTACCCAACTCCTCAGCCTCATCAATACCCAACACCTGTACCATGGCCTGCCGGTGTGGAACAGCTGATTGAGGGGAAAACCAAGCTTTAGACTTGTGGATGCTGACTCTGAGCCCAGAAGCATCACAAAACCTGTCTATAACACTCTTCATTGTTTGGGCAGTCATTAAGTTAGCTTGCCCGGCAAGAATGATATCATCCGCGAAGAAGATGTGACTAACTTTCGGCCTACCTCGACACACAGAAATAGGCTTCCAGTTTCCCAACACAACAACCTCCTCGATCAAGTATCCCAAGCGCTCCATGCAGAGTACAAAGAGGTAGGGTGACAACGGATCACCTTGGCGCAACCCACAGGTAGTAACAATTCTCTCAGTCGGCTCTCCATTCCAAAGCACCTGTGGTTGTACACATCTTACACTGTTCATAATGAGTTTAATTATTTTGTCCGGAAATTTAAAGAGTTGCAAAGTCTCTTCTAAGAATTCCCAGCTCACATTGTCATAGGCCTTCTCCAAGTCCAATTTAAGCAGCACACCACCTGTTCTGCTCTTAGACCTTTTCATCGTATGCATCACTTCTTTGATAATAAGAAGATTATCCAATGTACTTCGACCCGGGATAAAAGAACTCTGGTGCGGTCCGACAATCCTGGAGATGAAAGGTTTGATGCGGGTAACAATCAGCTTCGTTAGCGTTTTCAGAACCACATTACAAAGCGCAATTGGTCTGAAATCACTGGCATCTTTTGGGCTCTCCACTTTTGGAATTAAGCAAATAAAAGCTGCTCCCGCACGCATCGGAACATCACATGTTGCAAAGCAATTGTATAAGAACTTGAACACTGACTCCCCAATAATATCCCAATACTTTAGGTAGAAGAAAACTTGGCACCCGTCGGGGCCGGGTGCTTTAAGTGGCTGCATAGAATTCAAAACTCTACGTACTTCCTCTTTTGTAATTGGGCTTTCCAGGGCAGACACATTGGTATCCGAGATGCATTGTTGAGCGCTGCTCCTCGGCAGACTACCCCGATTAGACGGTGTCACACGCGTGAAGATGCCTTTGAAATACTCGTACACATGATTCTTAAGGATATTGGCATCTGTACGCCATTCCCCATCAATGAATAGTGTGCTAATTTTGTTTCTCCTCCTCCTCGTGATTGTAGATAGGTGAAAGAACTTGGTGTTTCTGTCGCCTAAATTTAGCCAATTAACACGGGACTTTTGATACCAAAGCGTTTCTTCTTGAAGCAGCACAATATTCAATTCTCTCGTAAGTTCCGTCTCCAGTTTGCGTAGCCCCTCGTGGAGTCTAGCCACTGGAAGCTTCTGAATTCCATTCAGCCGTGCCTTGAGGATCTTTTTCCGCTGAAAAATATTACCAAACGTCTCCTTGTTCCAAGCCCGCATCACGTCTAGTAGCACCCTTAAAGCATCTTCAAAGAGTTCGTGATCATTCCAGAATGATTTGATCAAATCCCTGCATCCCGGATGTGTGTCCCAAGCAGCCTCGAAACGAAATGGCTTTTTATTTGGGGTCGACGCCAGTCCAATTGTGTCCATCAAAAGGGGGTGATGGTCTGAATGAGTCTTCGGGAGAACCATCATTGACCCATCGGAAAATCTATGATTCCAGCTGAGGTTAGCAAATGCCCGATCAAGTCGTTCCTTCACCAACTGTCCCCCGCTAACAACGCCCGACCAGGTAAAGAATGGTCCTTTCGCGTCCAGATCCATGAGGTTGCACCCCTCGAACGCCTCCCGGAATCTGTCACACTTACTCCAACTCGCCTGCCTGCCCCCACTTTTCTCACTAGGGCACTTGATATCATTAAAATCTCCCATCAAAAGCCACGGTCGAGAGATTCTGCTGCTGAAACCTTTGAGGTCATTCCATAGCTCCCTTCTCCGTCCTGCTGACGGGCTAGCATAAACCCCAGAGCAAATCCAATCGTTATTCCGGGGTCCAATTACCGCATGAATAGCTTGCGTGGAAGTTTCAAGTATCTGGACCTGAATCTCCCCCTCGTTCCAAAGAAGCCAAATTCCCCCTTCGCGCCCGTTGGTAGGCGCCCTGCAAACATTGGTGAATCCTAGTCGTGTGGATATTTCCGCAGCTCTTCCGTCCAACACTCTGGTTTCAAGCAGAAAAACAATGTCTGGTTTATATTCCATAGTAATCTCACGTAAATGACGACGAAATTCAGCATTTCCCGTCCCATTACAATTCCATGATAATATCTTCATTGGAGAAACAAATAGTTGATGTAACGTAAATTACTCCTCAGTGGCGTAGCCGTTCTAGGCTCTCGCCATCTGAAGCATCGCCGCCACCATCGAGCTGCATTGTCTCTGTGTTGCCTGCACCGGTGCATTGAGCTTCAAACTGAAATCCATCCCACTGTTCCTGATCAGACACTGAGTCGTCCGGATCATCAACTGGTGGAAGACTGGGGTGGTACTCGTGATCTTTGCGAATGGGATGTGCAAGGCCATCAAAATCTTGCACTCCGTCTCTATCACCGTCTCCTCTAAAATCTCTATCTCGTCGTATAGTATCTCCTCCTCCATTAGATGTGGTGGCTTGAGATTTATCTGAATCTCTCACAGAAATGTGATGAGCACTATGACTGGTATTATACGCTGATTTTAGATTTGTAATATCCTCAGAAGGTGCCCGGTCCCTATTTTTTTGGCCGGGAGTAGACTTCTGTAAAACCCCAGATTTTCCCCTTTGTGGTACGTCTCTCCTATTCAGTGGTTTGAATTTCTTGGTAACTTCTTTCCGTATCTCATCTGTTTTTTTGCTGCGCGAGGATCCCGCTGAGAACTTTCCATGTTGGAAGGATGCCTCGCCAACAGCAGGCGTAACTTCCGCTTCCTTATCCCGGAATTCCGGGTTGGAAAACACAGCAAACTTATTGCCTTTGCTAGGGTTAGGGTTTCTGCTGGCTGCGCTCTGTTGCACATTGTCCGCCGCTGGTACACGCGCCTTCCCTCCTCGGCCCTTTCTCGCCATCATCCACGGCCCATACGCCGGATTATCACCCTCCTCTGCCGTCTCTGGTGGCTTAGCTGCTTTGTCACCGACTACTTCCCGTGTTGAAGGGCCCTTTTTTGAGGGACAGTCACCCAGTCTATGTCCAACTTTCCCGCAAGTGAAACAAATTGAGGGAAGGTTTTCGTATATGAGCGGTAGGAGTCTGTCTCCCAATTCAATCGCACTTCTGAGAGGGTGTTCCAGGTCCAGTTGGACACACACTCTTGCAAACTTGCCCTTGATACTATAGTAAGTATTTGTGTCAATCTTTATCGGCAGACCTATAGAAGAGGCGATCGTTTTCAAGATGGCTTCCTTGTAGTACTCCAGCGGCAGTTCTGAAATTCGCACCCAGGCGATTGTCGAGGTGACGCGGTCCTTTGATGCTTGGAAATTCGGGATCCACTTCCGTATAACCAAGTAGCTACCATTAATCACCCAGGGGCCTTCCGTAAGGATGTTTGTTGCTTTCTCTGGATCATGCGTCTTCATCACATAGCATCCATGGCCAAGCTCAATGAGATCAAAATCACCTTGAAGTTGCCACATCCGATCCAGCCTTGCCGAGAGGAGATTGACGTTCAAGTTGCGTCCCAAAATCCTCAGTATAACAGCGTCCTTCCATTCTCTTCTTATTGCCTCCTCGTACTCCTCATCTAAAATGACTCTAGGATAAGGGTAGTCCTCAGTAGGCTCAATGATGGTGATCTTATTCAGATCCTCTGAGTGGCCTTCGCTAAAACGAGGATTGTCCGTCTTGCTTCGTCCCAAGAGGGATTCCGCATACGAGTTTCTAACTGGAGATCTAGGGGTCTCTTTTTCAACCTCTACCTGCACTTCCACCATGTTCGGCGCTGATGGACCAACCTGATCAAAACCTCGCTTGAATTTCTTTGTACTTCGTCGCATTTGATCGAATTCCTCACTCGAGAGAGAGGGAAAGTTTTCGCCCATTACGAGTTTCAATGGCCTTGCCTACCCGTTGTATTTCTTGTTATCATACTTAATGTGTGAGTGTTTATAATGCATGGATACAAATATGATACAACATATATTAGTTTTTAAATTTAAGAAGTGAAAGACGTTTGTCAAGATGCTCAACCTTAATATGATACAACACCATACGATACAATAATATTTAGAATTGTTTGAGAATCATAAGAGTGGTAATTTAAAATTATAAACTTTTTATCTATATATGTGAGAGTGTCTATAAAAAATTAAATTCCAATTGGGATCTCCTCACTATATTTAAAGTTAAAAGATTGATGTTCTAAATATTTTTATTTTAATTCATAATGTATAATTTGTATATTATATACTTTAGTGTCTATTAATAATTTATAATTTGTATATTATATAATTTTTAAATATATAAATAAGCTAAAGGACCTATGGATTAACGTTATTAAAAACTAAATTTGAAGTTGAAGAAGATCAAACCATCAAAAGGGCGATCTTCTCGTTACGTAATTGATACTTTCACTATTAATTAACTTATATAATTGATAACTTAGTTTTTCTTAATTAGAAATAATCTTTTTCTTGAAATAGGAGACAAATGTCAAGCCCGTGACAACATGTATCCCCTCAATATTAATTAATTAATTATAAACTAACATTAGCTTCTACGTTGCCCTAATTACGACATTATTAGAAAAATAAAATAATAAGATAATTATTAAGAATTATTTCTTATTAAATTAGTTGTCCAAACATCGTTGAGACAAAGAATTATTAGGCCGTTGGGACTGGAATATATGTGAGAAAATTGATTCATTCTCGTCTCATTATTTCAATATTATTATTAAAAAAACCTAAATTTTAATACGAGGATGACTTAAAACTATAATATATGTGTTGGTTTATTAAAAGATATTTGAATCGAGATTTCTAATTAAATTTGATTGAAAAATTCCAACGAAAAACCGACGGAAAACCAACAGAATTTTTATTTAATTGAAATTCCAACGTTCCCGTTGGTTTTTTTAATTGAGGAATAAAAAAAACCGACGGGTTATTCCCGTCGGTTTTCCGTTGGAATTTTTATTTCATTGAAATTCCAACAGAAAATCGACGGGAAAATCCCGTTGGTTTTTTTTAGATTGAGGAATTAAAAAAGCTGACTGGTTATTCCCGTCGGTTTTCCATTGGAATTTTTATTTCATTGAAATTCCAATGAATTCCCGTCGGTTTTTCTTAAATTGAGGAATAAAAAAAACCGACGGGAAAATCCCGTCGGTTTTTTTTAATTGAGGGATAGAAAACCGACGGGTTTTTAGCGTAATTTTTTTAGAATTGCGCCAAAATTTCTAACGGAAGCCCAACGGAGTTCTGTTGGAATTTTTGGCGCAATTTTTTTTTAAATTCTGCCAAATTTTCCGACGAAAATTCTAAGGGGATACCGACAGAATTTTCGGTCGGTTTCTTCCCGTCGGAATTCAGCTATTTTTTTATAGTGTGCCTCCAAGCGGCGCTGTCTTGGAAGATCCCCACACATCAGAGTGCACATTGTCCAAAATACTCTCGGTATTGTGAATAACTGTGTCGAATTTCACCCTTTTTTGCTTTCGTAAAACACAATGCTCGCAAAACTCCAATTTGTAAGTCTTCGTACCTTTCAACCAACCTTGCTTGGCAAGAATATGCAAGCATTTTTCTCCAGCGTGTCCCAAATGCATATGCCACAGCTTCGTTGCCTCAGCATCCTTCTTGCAGCTAGAAGTCATTGTTGCTGCTACTGTCCCAACAACTGTATTACCTTGATAGAAATACAAGTTATTCTTTCTCTCACCCTTCAACATCAAGAGTGCCCCCGAAGTTGCTTTAAGAACTCCATCTCGCATCGTCACAACTAGGCCTTTTGACTCCAAGACCCCCGATGAGATGAGATTCTTCTTCAAGCTTGGCACTAACCAAACATCTTTCAGAATTCTAGTGGATCCATCGTGATTCCGTAGCTTGATTGAACCTATTCTAACTATTTTACATGTCTGATCATTTCCCATGTAAATAGCTCCTCCATCGAATTCTTCAAGATCAAAGAACCACTCCCGAATGGGAGACATATGATTGGTGCAACCCGAATCCAATATCCAATTGTTTGAACTTGGCGTTGAAGATGAAGCCACTAAGGAAACATCTGACTCTGCGTCGCTTTTACATTCGGCTGCATCGGCATCTTACCGAGTCTTTCCTTTCTTCAACTTTGGACAGTCTTTCTTCCAATGTCCTTTATCGTGACAAAAGACACACTTATCTTTACAAACTCTCCTTTTTGACTTTGATCCCCCTCTTCTCCCCTTTGACTGGCTTTGCTGACGACCTCTCACCACTAAGGCTTCTGTTGCTCCACATGTGCATCCTTTCTTGTCCTTCCACCTCAGTTCATAATTGTATAAGTTTGTACACATTTCGCTGAGCGAAACATCAACCTTTCCATGGAGTACGGTTGTGTCGAGAAACTCAAACTCCTCCGGAAGTGATCCTAACAACATCATCACGAGATCCTCGCCTTCAAAAGCCACATCCAAATTCAATAAATCGGCCACCAACTGATTAAATTGAGTAATGTTCTCATTCATCATGGCACCGGGAACAAACATGAAGCGAAACAGTCATTTCTTTATATGCAGCTTGTTATAACTGTTTTTCTTCAAGAATTTGTCCTCCAATGCCTTCCACAACTTGCTTGCAGAAGTTTCCTTACAGAAAGTGTACTTCTGTTCTCTGGAGAGATACGATCGAGATATGATCTAATTATACTACATGCCAAATGGTTGATGGTCTTCCAACCTTTGTCATTAACCTCTTCTGGTTTCTTCTCTTTAATGGCGAGGTCTAAACCTTACTGGAATAGAGTGTCTAGAACTTCGCTTTTCCACATGCCGAAATTATCGGATCCATCAAATATCTCCACCGCGATTCTCGTATTTGCAATTACAGTCCTTGCCAAGTTGAATGAGCTGGAAGCCGAGGTGGAAGCTCCCTTAGCTGCTTCTTCAGGTGAGATCTCATCCTTTGTCCTTTCTGCTACACCTTTCTTTCAATTGCTACCAATGCTCGATGCCAACTGAGCCTGCCGATGCGCGGTGCTAACCGAACATACCGATGCGCGATGCCTGCTAAGCCCGCCGAGGCGCAATGCCCGCTGAGCCTACTGATGTGTGATGCTTGCTGAGCCCATTAGTGCAAGGTGCCTGCTGAACCCTCCGATGCACAATGCCTATCGATGCTCGTCGCTATGCAATGCCTATCGATACTTGTCGATACGCAAGGCCTACCGAGCCCTCTTCGTTCGTTTCTGATGTGGGAGATCAGACTTAGCTGCAACCACCGAGCATACTCGGACACCTTTGGCTCTTAATACCACTTGTTAGGATCGTTCGCACCTCCACCCTATCTTTGCATTAGTATGATATTGTCCGCTTTGGTTCAACCCCGCACAGATTTGTTTTTGGGCATCTCCCAAAAGGGCTCATACTAATGGAGTTAGGTGAACACTTATATATTGAACAAATGTCATCGAGAAAATTATTAAAATCGTCCCGTAAAGTGAGCCATATACAGGTTTGGTCCCAAAAGTGGGCAGTGTCTCACTTTTGGTCCCATAAAGTGAAATTTGTCTCACTTTTGATCCCATTGACCCATTTTCGTCCAAAATAGATGGCAAAAATCACGTGCCTCTCACGTATCCGTTAGTTTGGTCAAATATCAATATGAACCCACCTAATATAAATGATTTCAGCCCCAATTGCATATCCCTCGTTCAAAATTAGGGTTCGTGTGTATCAGAACTGCAAAAAATGTCTTCATTTTCGTGCTCCTCCAATGTGAAAGACGAGATGTACTGTTTCTGTGGGAGAAAAGCTCGATTGAGGACCTCGACCACTGTTACGAACCCAGGTAGGAGGTTTTTTAATTTTAGAGACATTGTTAGTGGTTGTGACTTTTTCGTATGGGAGGATGAAGCTTTGGGTGGGAAACCAAGTGCAGTGATCGCTGCATTACGTGAAGAATTGGAGAGTGCAAAGGAAGAATTGAACAAGGAAAGGGCAGAGTTGACGAAAGTGATGGTTGAAAATGATCAGCTACGTGAGAGAGTGAAGATGTTATTTTGTGTCCTTCACATCTCATGGCTTCACTTGTTTGTAATGTAATCTGAATTGCAGTTTATGTGTATGCAATGTATGAACACTTTTCATTGTTAATGAAGCTCTGTTTTGTGTCATAGGCTGTTGCTATTTGTGCAATGCATGAAGTTGGTAAGTAATTTGGAAAAGAACAATAAATTCACAAACAAATGGATACTTGACATTAGTTTAAACATTCAGTACACTGAGTGCAGTGTTTTAACAACAAAAACGAAACACCACAGAAGGCCTGGCTTGCTAAAACAGTTTACCAATGGACAAAAACAACATCCAATTGACCTAACATCCTACTAACATCTAGCTTGACATAAACATTGATCAACAACATAAATATGGACCTACTAACATATCACATTGTTTGACAATAGCCAAAAACATCAACAAAACACAACAGGGATCACAAAAAAGCTGCTACAGTTTCTTTTTCCCTTTCTCTTGAATACTTCTTTGGTTTTCTTCTTTTCTTGCATTCAAAGCTGCTTCCAGACTTGAACATGTGGCATATTTTTTACCATTCTTGGTGCAAGTCTTGAGATTCTTTAGAGGAGGCTGTGGCTCTGTGGTTAATGACACTTGGACCCTTGGATAGGGTTGTTAATTCGGTAATACCAAACCGAACCGAACCGAACTAACCGAAATTTTGGTACACCATTTTGGAGAACCGAATACTGAACCGAACTTCTCGGTTCGGTTCGGTAAAAAACTGTTCTACCGAAATTTTATATAAAAAAATAAAATCTGAAAAAAAAAATAAAAAACATATATTATATCATATATATTATATAATATATTAAAAGTATTATATATATATATATTATGTATGGATAATAATCTGACTAATATATATAAATATAATATGTATTATATATATATTTATATATTATATATAATATTTTATATATATATATATATATAATATTTCGGTATTCGGTACGGTTCGGTATACCGTATCGGAATACCGATACCGAACCGAATACCGAAATTTCAAAAAAAAAAAAAAACCGAATACCGAACCGAAATTTCGGTTCGGTAATCGGTACCGACCAAAATTTCGGTTTCGGTCGGTTCGGTCGGTTTTACCGAATTGTGCACAGCCCTACCCTTGGATGATCTGGTGAAAATGGAACCCTCCGTAAGTTCATTCCAGTGGAAGATGACACTGGACCTCCAGATTTTTTTGTGCACTTCTTGGTGGATAGAATTTGGCCTTATCAGTTTTCTTTACTCTAGTGGATTGCATCTTTACCCTTTTCCTTGCCTACATGAACCACATCAAAAGATTAATGCCAATATGTAATCTTCTATTTTTACATAATATGTATAAAAAATGAAAACAAACTTACATTCAGCTTATGAGTTGATGGAGTTTGACTACACTGAGCTTGTGTAGTTTGATTACTATGAACTGGTGGGGTTGGATCTATCTACACACTTCTTTGAGTTTGAAGTTGTCTAGAAGCTTCTAAGCCACTGACTGCTTCATTGACTTGATCCCAATCAGGCTCATCACCCCAGTCAGGTGCACTCCTTTGGTCTGCAGTATTGTTTGGAGATGAGGATTCAGTGTTTTGAGCATTGGGTGCACTGCTTTCACCCCTCTTTGTTGGACAACTCTTTATGTTGTGTCCACTTCCTTCACATACCCTGCACTTGTAGTTATTTTGATTTCTCTTCAATCTGCTTGGATTCACACTCTTTGATCTGAATCTTGGCTTTCTTTTCCTCTTTTCTCCAGGTTCCATTCTTCTTGCCCTTGTTGGTCTCCCAACACCCCTACCATAGTTTGGTGGTAAAAGAGGCTTGATTCCAGTTTTTTTCCACTTCTCAGGACCATTAACAGGCAATAGAACATACTCATAAACCTTTTTGTAGGTATCCACCCAATAACACTCATCAACAAAGTCTTCAGGCTTCAATCTTTGACAATTAATTGCAGTGATTGCATGCTTACATGGGATACCAGCAAGTTCCCATCCTTTACATGAACATGTATGTGCTCTTAAATCCACAACACATCTAGAACCATCAATGCAGCAAACTTCATAGTGTGTGTCACTTGATTTAATTGGTCTACAGTCAGAAGTTTCCTCCCCATTTTTGGCTAATAGCTTTCTGATCTTAGGACATAACTTTCCCTGCCAACTTTTGGCAGCTTTGTCTCTAGATTTCTTGAGTTTAGTAATCAAAGTCTCCCTGATTTTCTCAAACATGGAGTGGATCTGCTTCTCTCTAGCTTCAAGAATAGTAACATTAAAGCTTTCACAAATGTTGTTGAGTAGTAAATCACATTTTGATTAACAACTGAAATGTGATTTACTCCAACAAACAGGGGGTTTATCACTCAACCACTGTACAACTGCAGGGTCAATTCTTGCTGGATTTTACATCTTCTCATCAAACTCTGCCACAGTAGTTACCCTAGCAGCCTTCCATAAAGCCTTCTTAATGGATAATCCCCTAAATCCAGCATTGACCATGTTCCCATGGAGATGTCTCACACAAAACCTATTATCAGCATTTGGAAGTACACTCTCCAAGGCAGGCACAAGCCCTTTCTGTTTGTCAGACATAAAGGTCCACTCATAATCCCTCTCAATCATGAGGTCATGTTTCAGCAGCCTGAGAAACCATTCCCAATTTTCTTTGGTTTCCTTACCCACAACAGCATAGCAAACTGGAAAAATACAATTATTTGGATCTAATCCCACTGCTGTTAGCAACACTCCTTTATGAGGGCCCTTTAAATGGCAGCCATCTACCCCAATAAGTTTCCTACATCCCACCAGAAATGCATCTTTCAAACCCTTGAAGCAAACATACATTTTACTGAAAGTGGACCTACCATTTAGATCAGTGTCAGGAGCTAAGGATATAACTACAGTTGATCCTGGATTAGAAGTCCTAAGCTCTTCAGCATAGTCCCACAACTTGACATATTGTTGCTCAGACTCACCCTCAATCCTTTTTACAGCAATCCATTTGGCCCTATAGGCCTGATTTCTAGAAACATTCACATTCATTTCTCTCACAATATCATCCCTCCACCCAAGTACCTTCCTCTTAGCATCTGTCCTGAAATGATGTTCATATTTCACCCCTAACCAAGAAGATTTTACATTTTTCACATGATAATTGCCATCACAACTGTGTTTGTCTCTATACTATACAATTCTGAACTCACCCTTTGTGCCCCTAGCTAAAGCATTAACTCTCCATCCACAACCTTTCTCTATACAAATAGCATATATTCTTCTTTTATCAGTTTTTGGAAAATCAATGTTCCTTCTATTTTCACAGCATATGAATCCACAACCAACTTAAATTCTGCTTTACTATCAAACCATTGACCTATAAAGAATTTAGGGTCATAAACATCTTTCATACTAAATGTTGGGAATTTTTCAGCATGTTCTTCATCAATGTCCTTACCACTATCAAAATCTGATGAATTATCCCCATCCCCAATACTCTTTTCTGATTCATCATTATCAACATCATTTACTTCATTGACATTTTCAGTCCTTCCCCTACCGGTCAGCCCTTCCCATTCAGCAGCTTCACTAGTGTTATTATCAAACAGATTATTATCATGTTCTTCATCCTCATCACCCTCACCTAAACTGTACTCACTATCAGTAAATTCCTCATTTTCAGAACTCTCATCATCTTCACCATATTCATCACTATTTTCATCTACTTCATGCAGGGATTCTAAGTAAATTGGCACAGATCTATCCAATTCATGTTCCAGACAGAGATTTAGAATTGTTTGACTACTTTCCAAATGAATAAATCCACTTTCCTCAAGTCTATAGTACTTCTTATTCCCTTGATAACCCAGTGATGCACACAACTTATCCACATAATCAAAACCAACTTGGCTAACTTGATTTAGGTCTACATAGTCAAATTTACTAACCTTTCCCCCATAATACTCTGGTCTTCCATTTGAAGAGCTCAACAAGCCGCCATGGTGCAACACAATAGTTACAGTGGGTTCAAGTGGATATGCCAAAAAAGAAATGCGCACATTATATACTAGTGAACTTGTGAAACCCTAAAGGTGGAAAAGACAACTAAACCACCTCGAAACCGACAAGATAACCCAACCCCACAAGTATTCAAACACTATCACCAACAACAAGCAATAAAAAACCATTGGGACCACAGAACTGTAAAACTTTAATGGCGGACTTACAGTAAAATGGAACCGGACCATTGAACTTCGATTGATTGCGTAATGCCATAGCTTACCACTCCCAGAATTCAGGGATACTAAGATTCAAACACCATTGACTTGAGATTGAAGTGATTTCGCGCAGGTTAGGGATGAATATTGAGACAAAGCGAGAAGGGGGTAAATCCTTTGGTCTGTAAATTAGGGCTAAAATATGATTGAAATAGTTTAAAGTGATGCAATGTTTTAATCTTTGACCAAACTAATGGACACGTGAGAGGCACGTGATTTTTGCCATTTGTTTTGGACGAAAATGGGTCAATGGGACCAAAACTGAGACAAATTCCACTTTACGGGACCAAAAGTGAGACACGACCCACTTGTGGGACCAAACCTGTATATGGCTCACTTTACAGGACGATTTTAATAATTTTCTCAATTTCATCCAATCTTCCAATGTGGGATAGGTTTGTTTCCCAACAGATATATAGATCTCATGGGATAAATTATAATTTATAAGGTTTTAAAAATTGCATTGATTAAGTTTTCGACCTTGGTAAAAGTATGCATAAAGAATAATGGTAAAAGTATACACAAAGAATAATTAACAACTTTTAATTATATTCACTATATATATCATGTGACATTCTCAAATGTAGCTATTCGATAGAGATTGATATTGATATGGACACCCCAACATTTGAATTTTTATTTAAAATTTTCAAATGATCATTATAAGTAATTAACTAAGGCGTTGAAATAGCTAGTATTTTCAAAAGCGTAGATTATCATTGACAACTGAGCTAACTTGCACAAATCCTTTGAAAAAAATGTTCTACCATAGGCATATTAATAAACATTGTACGAAAAGGTAATACAGATACTACCGACTAATATATCCATACAAGTAAAATAATAAACTGATAATATATGATAGATCTCTAATATGATATGAAACTTATTCTAAACTCCCCATTCCAATTTACATATTTTAAAAATCAACTATCTAACATACTTTTTTTAAATCCCCAAAACGTACAAAAATACCAAAATACCCTTGATGAAATTGAAAAATTACACCCATACCTCCCTTTCTTTTTCTTTTCCAATTTTCTCCTGAAAGTCCGGCAACTTCTGGTGACCTCTCTGGTCGCTTTCCGAAGATGGGCATGCTTTAACTCATTTCTATGACACAACTTCATAGGTGGGCACCTCGTCTCTTGAAAATTACCGGAGAAGGCGTTGGAGAGGTCGTTGGTGAGCGACTAAAATTCGCGCAAATGGGTCTCTTCGTCGAGGGCTTTTCGATGATATTTTCTGACGACCAAGGTATGGATCTTGAATTTCTCGACACGGGCAAGCTATTACAAGTTACAGATTCGATTTTCGTTAAGCAGTTTGAGAGTAATCAAGATTTCTTTTTTGGATCTAAAATTCTTTGATTTTTAACTGGGGACAAAGGGCTTTGAACTTTGAGAAACTAATTGGAGATATGGAACGAGTACGAGCAGTACGTTTGGAGTGAATTTTTTAGGAACTTTTTTACCACCTCTGGTGGTGGTCCAGTAGCGGCGGCGCGGCAAGTTTGAATGAGAAAGAAGATGTTGAGGAAGAAGGAGTGTGGAGGAAGTAAAATGGTGTGAAAAATATGAAAAAAATGAGGATAAATAGACTTCTTGGGTCATTAGGGGGTTAGGAAAATCATGGGTCATAAAAACATTTTGTAAGACGATGCAAAAAAAAAATTCCAATGTAGATCATATGCGCCACATACGCCTTAAGTGTAACTAAAACTGCATTTTTCCTCATAAATTCTCATTTTCAGCCATATGTATTTTTTTTTATTTTAATTGAACCAAAAATTTCCTATTCATATAAGTTTATTTGTTTAAGGGAAAATTGTTCAATTCATCTTTTGGATATTTCTGGATTTCGACAAATGTAAATTTTTAATTTTTGAATTCGTGAAATTAAAGTACAATAAACCATCAAAATTCTCCTTTTCTCTTTGGAATTTTTGACGCGGTAGCTGAAGCGACACGTAATCTCTTGTGGCAATCTTTTTACCACATTAAAAATTAAAAAACAAGAAAAAATCGCAAAAATCAATAGCACTACCACAAACTTTCTCTATCTACTCTGAAGCTCCTCCGTGACGCCCACTTCTACGCCGATAGTGTTTTGTACTCAAAGCCCATTAAATTTGGGGGACACGACCATCAATCACTGGTGAGTTTCTTTATACTTTTCTGTTGGGTAGCAAACTCATCCCACATTGGAAGATTGGAGGGAATTTGTCCAAAATATATAGGTGTTTACCCAACTTCATTAGTATGGGGCATTTTGGGAAATGCCTAAAAATAAATCCCTATGGGCTTGGTCCAAAACGGATAATATCATACTAATGCGGAATTAGGGTAAACCTGCAAGCGGTCACAACAAGTAGTATCAGAGACTAAATTTCGAGGCTTGTCAGAGTAGTGGACCGCGAGTTCCGGTGACCAGAGGCCTGCAAGGGTGCCTTCTGTCGAAAGTATTCCTGGTAAGTGGTGGTCAGGCAACAGGTCCTGTTGGATGATAACTGCGGTACAAGATATTTGGCAGGTAAAGTTGTCGAAAGTTTTCTTGGTAAGTGGTGGTCAGGCAGGGTCCCGTTGGGTGAAAACAGCGGTACAAGATGTTTGGCAGGTGAGTGACCTATGTTTGGCAGGTCAGGTGAAGTGATCTAGCAATTGGAGATTTGTTGTTGATGCCTTGTGTCAAAAGTGCTCTTGGCATTAAGGACGTCAGGCGACGTGTCCCCCAAAGGAGTGTGGTCTTGGTTTGAGGGGAGGATTATTGGGTAGCAAACTCATCCCATATTGGAAGATTGGAGAAAATTTGTCCAATATATAAGTGTTCACCCAACTCCATTAGTATGAGACCTTTTGGAAGATACCCAATAACAAACCCGTGTAAACGGAATTTGTTGTTTTTCTTTACATTTTTCTTATTTTTCGTCACCAATTTGAATCCCTTGTCGATCGATGTCATTGTAGTGGAGTCCGACACTCTAATGGACGTTGAGTTCCTGAGAGTTCATTAGCCGGGGCCTGGGAATTCACTTTGTGCCTTGTGGACTGGTTAACCGGGGCCTGGGAATTCACTTTGTGCCTTGTGGACTGGTGCCCCTCTGAATTCTTGCAGCAATAGAAAATCCAAGGAAAAACTCCCCGATGGGCTTGTAGTTTGTTTTAAGCTTGGAAACTTTGGTCATCTCTGAAATAGGTATGTTTTGAGATTTGATGAGTTTCTTGATTTAGCCCGCCAAAGACCTCCCTTTTTCTGCTGTTATTGCTTTTGTTCTTTGAATTTTTCCCCTTTTTTTTTAAGTGGCAAAGAAATACAACATGTTCTAGGGATTTTTTATTTCTTTTTTTTAATATTTGATGGGGCAAAAAAATGGTCACATGGCAGTCAAGGTGTCGCACCAGCTGCCAAATCAGCAACTCAGACAAGTAAAGGAGGATCCTAATGGTCCATGTAATTAAAAAAAGAAATTGAAGGCTTACGTTTGTAAAAATTAAAAAATATGTTTAGAAATTACAAGTCGAACATTTATAACGGAAAATTGAAAAAGGGGAATTCCACGTCAACAAGTAAAAGAGGATTCCCACGGTCCAAGTAATTTAAAAAAGAAATTGAAGGCTTACGTTTGTCAAAATAAAAAATATGCTTAGAAATTACAAATCGAACAATTATAACGGATGAATTAAGTAATTTTCCCTTTGTTTAACCTTGTAACCTCAAAAAATAGCAAGAAAAATCTCGTACCAAAAACACGATGCCATAAATTTTATTTCAATCGTAATACATGCAAGGCTAGGATTTGTGGAAATTTTGAAATGGGGATTTCAACCAAAATATTATTATATGACAAAAGTAAACTAATGCTTCTAACTTGTTTTTCCTCTTAATTACTTTTGAATTTAAAAAAAAAAGATGATATAGGAAAAATACACCTAAAATAATAAGGAATAATCTTGGAGGTTGGGAGCAATTGTGTGCCTTACCTAACCGAACAGCTTGACCCGGTATGAACTATCCGACCCGTTTTGGCCATATCCGACCAGTTTTAGCTGCAAATTATCCCATTGTTGAACCCATATCACCCAGCTTGACCCTTATCTGAGTTTTTCTGCCCCATTTCGAACCATATATAAGAAAGCAAGGGAAAGAAGCTCCAAAGCAAGAGGAACAGGAGAATCCCATCACTATTCATACCTTGAGGATTTTGAGCTCAAATCTTCATCAGTCTTCATCAAATCTTAAAGGTAAGAGTACTTTGTGTTCTCCATCCAATTATGCTTCTTTTCATCCATGAATTTTAGATTTTGAGCTTGGTTTGATGGACATATGGCTTGAGACATTAATAGGAGTGAATAGTAAGAGTTTGTGTTCTTATGTGAAATTATATGATCTTCCTTGTGATTTCTTTTGGTTTGATGCATGATATATGATCATAAGACATTCATTAATGTTTCTTTAAACTTGTATTTAGTGGCAGTTGAGTTATTTTGAAGATACCATTGATGCACCTTGAATGATATGCAAGAGCATGAACTTGTTTGGACCTTCTTCATTTGCTTCTTTTTGTGCTTCGAATTTTGCCCAGATTTTAGCCTGAAATTCATGAGTTTTTAATGCCTAAACATGCCTTAATGTGTTTCCTAGCTTTGGTATGAGTTTGGAAGGGTTTTGGAGCTGTTTTGCAGGTGTTTGCGCGAAGAAGACAAAGTAGGGGCAAGCTAATACCCGTTAGGGCAATCTTATGTTTTAGAGGAGTAACAGCTGTTAATTGCTCCTGGGGCTTCTGTTCCCACTAACATCCGTTAGTGGTGCTTTGAAGGATAGGGACTAATGGTCGTTAGTAGCCCAGGCCTTGTGTTTTATGTGCTTCATTCGTTTGTTTACATGTTTTGCTCGTTTCCCTCCCCGATCTTGATCCTTATGTAATGTGTGCTTGTTTATATGTATGAATTGCTGTTATGACTTGTAATTGCTTGATTTTTGATATGTTTCATGTATGAATAATGTGTTATGATATTTTTATGCTTATTTTGGTATGATTTTGATACATGCGTACGAGCTATGATCTTGTTTGCCCTAAGTGCTATCTTTGCACCTAATTGCATTCTTTATGTGTTTTAAACTTATGTGCTTGAAATATGATGTATTATGATGTAAATGGATGTATTAGGTGTTTATTTAATGTGATGTGCGTTTGGATTAAGTGTCGTTTATGTGCTAACGTGTTAAATGCTTTGTGAAACGTTTGTGACTTGCATCGCATCATTCGCATCCATATGTATTTGCATCGTTTGTTTTGAGTCTTAGTGTGTCCCTTGATGTTTGTCTTGTTTAGAGGAGTATCCTGTTGGTGACAAGGTCGCTCCATAGGCATTGGTTTTGATCTCTTTTGCCCGGTTTTGTCGGTGTAAGGTGAGGTTAGGTTATACTTAAACCCTAACGAAACGTGCTAGCTTCCGGATGCATGTGAATATAAGCCTTAAGTATATGTAATACGTGTGAGATATGTATATCTATGATTTAGCTATATGTTATGGAATATGATACGCTATGTATGGGCATATGTAAGTCTGTTCTATTTGTTAGGAATAGTGCCCTAGAAAGCCGATTAGTCATAATCCGTTTTGGGACTTTCCTAGTATCACAGACAATCTTTGAATAATATACGATTGATTAATATCATAGGCAAACACTTCTTTATATGCTCTTGTTTGGTATGCGTTTACTTTAGCTGTGCATGTATGAGAACTCCCCTAATCCTGATGACTTTAGGACTCTACCATTTAGGTGAAATGGTTCATGAAACGAGCCCTATATCACATAAGTCATGATTAGTAAAATACTCCAAGCCGATGAGTCCTACACACAGTGGGAGTGTCAACCTGACTCCTCTAAGGCTTGCTTGTGGGATCACGCCCTTAAGAAGGACCACCTTGTTTCATGTAGGTGCAAAGTGTATAGTTGATACGTGCGTGATACATGAGGGTACTTACTTTAATAAGTAAGTTCACTGAGGTGCCCCGTGTGAGAAGATTCCTAAATGGGAAAGGAAGTTTCTATTTCAGGAAATGGAAACTTCCAGATTAGGAAATATCTCACGAGTCATTGATGTGATTAATTGATCCTTAGACTTGAGGTTCCTTGTCACTTTATGAGTTAACTCTGTAGTCTTAGGTATAAGCTTTAAAGGGTGTCGCCTTAGACAACTGATTCAAGGCTTATGCTGGGGCTGCACAAATGATTCATGAAAGTGAATGAGAATCAAGAAAGGACCTACACTTGCATTTGCAAGGTGATCTCTTATTGTGTAAGTCATTCATATGCCATATGGAGTCCTTGGCCAAGGCAGTAGATCAAGACATCAAGAAAAGGGTTTCTTGGATTGAGATCAAATGGATATGAAATGCACTTAGCTTTAAGACCAGATTATTAGGGTTCTAATTATTCCCTTACCCTAGATCTTGGTTGAGAGATAGTAAGTAGGAGGATTTTATCTCACATGAATCAATGACTTAAAGGTTCTGTCGAATCCGAACATTGCAATTCAGCTAGGGGTTAAACACCTGTTGCTAGACTATGGTCGTTTAATCTGTGGACTGATTAATTAATTAGTGAATTAATTAATTAGGGTCACTGCTAATTGAATTGAGAACCTAGAGGGTCACACACAACAACTTGGTTACATGAGTTGAGGCTTTAAAATGATTAAATGAGTTAATCAGGCCTAGAGGGTTCCACACGTGTGAAACCACACGTGTGGGTCACGTGACTGGACAAGTGTCATAGGGACACGTGTGCCACACGTGTTTAGTTGATTGAATATTAAATAATTAATTTATTAATTATTTAATAGACTTTGGTTTAATTTTGAATTAAAAAGAAAGTCTTATTTTGGAGAAAAAATAATCTAGTTAATTAATTATGAATTAATTAATTAGATAAAATAAGTTATTTATTTTAAATAAATAAAGTATAAAATTATCCAAAAATAGTTTGGATATTTTAGCTCTCTTGAAAGTTGATTTGAATTTGAATTCAAAGTCAAAGTCAAAATTACTTGATGATCAAGTAATAGGAGAGAGGGACCAAATCCTTGGTCCATAAGGACTAGGATTTTCGGTCCTCCCTTCCTATATATAGGGGAGCTCGAGCTCCCCTTAGAGCTAATCGAGAATTCTTTTGGTGCATGTGTTGAACACCATCCTTTCTCCAAGATAAACGAAACCCTAGGTTAAGCCTAAACACTAACTAGAGAACTAGCATCCTTACTAGTTAGATTGTAGCCAAGTTGGTGGACTATCTCTAGAGAGCTTCAAGTTAGAAGTTTTGAAGATTCGAGCTTTACCAAAAAGTGGGGATCAAGCAAAACGATCAGAAGGGATGATGAAACGATTCTGATCCCAACAGAAAACGAGTGAAAAAATCGAACCAAAGAAGATGGCGAAAACCGTTCGTCCATATCCTGAAGGATGAGTTTTTTCACGAGGGTTTTATGGCTGGAAGATTTCTACTTTCGCAAAACTGGTTTTCGAAGGGAGTTTCAATCATGCTTTTCTCGTTTCATGTTTCTTTCTTTATGTTATATTGTTAAGAACTTCCCTAACATGATTTGAATCTAGGTTGGTGTGGATTGTTATCCCTACAATGGATTCTGAAGTAGAAAGAGACTTTCGAGGAACGGGTTGTCATTACCGCATGAAACGCGTTTGAGGGCGGCTCAAAACGTGTCAAGAAAGATACTACCCAAGTGAGTTTCTTGATCTCTATGAATTTGGATACACGATTGCGAGTCCAAGATCCTTTTGTTGGAAAAATTTTTAAATTTCCGCTACTTTCTGATTCCTGTTTTCCAATAAGTGGTATCAGAGCCACCTCGATAATCGTGTTTCTGATTCGTCTCAATTATTCTGAATTTGGTAGAAATTCTTAGGCTTAGATGCGAATTAGGTATTCATGAGTTCTTTTAGAAAGCCTGAATTACGAAACTGTAATTTTTCTTGAATTTCTGAAAACTGTTTTCTTAAATTTGTTTTTGAAAAGCTGTTTTAGTTGAAATCTGTTTAAATCGTAATTTTAATTTTTGGATTGAATTGGTTCTGAGAAACTTGAGATACGAAACACGAAATCGCGTTGCGAACGAAAAAGGCAAGGCTTGCGCGTGCTAAGGCGTAGCACGCGAGAACTAGCCAATCGCCGCCGTTCACCAGTCCCGCGACCGTGTGGGACTGCCCGCATGAGGCTCCCGCAACTGCGCGGGAGTCACCGCCCACACGTCCCGCAACCGCGCGGGACGTCCCGCCTAGCACCTCCCGCAGGAGCCTGGCCGAGATCGCCCGCACACGCCGGGCACTGCTGCGCGCAACGCGCCCGCGGCGTGCACGCGCATGCTGCCGCGCGGCGGTGCCTCTTGAACGGGTGGTTTCGGGCATGTTTTCGTGTTTCGTGGTTTCGGTCCTTAAAAATCCCGATTTAATTTTATTTTAATTTTATCTTTTGAAATCAGTTTTATTAAAATAAAATTAATTTTAAAATTTTGATTAAATTGGGATTTTGAGAAATTAAAATCGATTTAAATTTTGGGAAAATTACGATCTTTATTTTATGAAAATATTGAAAGAATAAAATTATTAATTTTCAGAAATTAATTGGAATTTTATTAGTTTATAGTTTTTCGGGTTTTATTGAAAAGGCTCTTGAACAAGAATTGCATCTAAGTCATGTTTTAAGCTATTAGAGCTTAAAGAGAGAATTTTAATTTATTGGTTAAATTTACATTCTTGCAATTTAAGCATGTTAGGTGATCATGGGTTTAGACTTATGTATGGTTATAATTTATGCACATGGATGGTTTAAATTGGGGTTGGAGCCCTATAGTTGCGTTTTTCAATTGAGGTTGGAGCCTCACTTATGTGCGTACTGTTATGTGATTTATTATGTGGCTTTCCATATTACTGTTTTTTAGGCCGGGGTATGCCCCGTGTAATTGTCTAAGGCCAATATGAAGATTGAGCCTTATTACTTTATGTCTTTTTCTTTTTATTGTAATTTGAGAGTAGAATAGGTGGTGAGGTTTTATTTTCATTTTGGAGACAATGCACCCAAGGAGTAAGATGGACCACATTCAAGTAACAAGGAGGCCATAAGTGAAGACCCCTCAAAATGTTAGGGAGGGGAATCTCAATTGTAAAATGTAATAGAGATAGGGCTCGTATTTTGTTACCGCTTTCCCTTATGTGATTTAAACTGTTTATGTGGCATGTATGTTAGAACTTGTGATTGTGGAGTGGCTCCCACATATCACGCATAAGATAGGTAGAACCCATGATCATCTCATGTTAGTATCATGCTAGGACATGTTATCTGTTTATGTGCTTGTTTGAAATGTATTTAAGTTGTACTTGCATTAATCAAGACTAATAAAATCGGATAACATATATGTTGGTGAGGTCGAACCGAACAACTCTTCGGTTGATTCGAAAATTCCCATTAAATATTAAGCTCATTTCGAATAATAGGTATTTAATTCGAGATGCAAATTTTGAATTAAATTCCTAGCATTCCATCAATAGGTTTTAAGTTTAGTAAGTAAAGCTAGTTATTGTCCGCGAGTCGTGGGATAGCTAGTGGAGCTTATTAGTTCTTAGTTACCTAATTGATCATTTTAAATGATCAATATTTCGTGGTTAATTTTGGCAAGGGCGATGTCCACGAGTCGTGGGTCGTTCGAACTAAGTTTTGATCATGATCTTATGATTGATGGGTCTAGCTTAACGCCTAAGTAAATATGGATGTCGCACGAGTCGTGGGTCCATATTGAAAGATAGGTGATGCAAAAACAATTACTAAGAGTTCTAAAGGTGTTAGAATTGGTAAGTTGTACCTACCTAGGATTTTACTTAGAATGTCCGCGAGTCGTGGGTTCGAGGTAAAATGCTTAGGATCTTAGTACCCATTGGGTGTTCCTCTTAGATCTTTGGGAATTATAGATCTTTGAAAAACAGTTGGAGCTACATTAGATTAAAGACCTTATATTTTGTATATCGTTATAATTCAGCATGCTCACATTTTCTCTGCTTAGCATTTAGGTTGTAGCTCTTTCATTCTCTACAATATGAAATGCAAACCCATTCGTATCCATCCTTAAGTCAAACAAGTTGACTAAGTCCTAACTAACTCTAATTGGCTTCGGACCCTAAAATTCGTTTTAGATTCCGAATAGAGAAAGGCGTTCTCTAAAGGGCGAAGTTTTCAATTGTGAAAATTCGACCCGGGCCAAAAGAGAAGCGATCTGAGGTGAATGGATTTCTCCAAACCACTTAAGAGCAATTGAACTACCTCATAGAAATGTTACAAGGTATAACATTATGGAATTATTCAATATTCCAAATGAGGAAACAAGTGCACACGAACAAGGTGTAAAGATCTTATTTGAAGATCTTATGGTCTCGATCATCAACTGAGAAAAGAGTTCTCAATGCACTGATTGCTCACATTGCTTCGACTATCATTCAAACCCTTTATGCTCAACCTAGAATGATGCTAATGTAGCATAGTTAATCATTTAGTTGATAATGGTTGAGAGCATCCTTAAGAAGGAACAAAAGGTTGTGATGGTTAATTCTTCTTCTAGACTCACTAAGTTAAAGGCTTGAAGGCCTAAAGAAGAAGAAACCCTTGAGAGCCCAATGGAGGGGCATGTAAGGGGTACGCCCAAAAGACACTAGAGATCAAATAGGACGTTTGCTTCTATGGTAGCAAATAAGGACTTTGAAAGGGAACTGCGAAGAGTATGAGTACTCTGAAATGTTACCTCGTTTAGTAATTCTACTAGGAATAGAATTCACTAGTCTTGAGTCAATTCTGCATAATCCGTTGTGCAAAGACTCAAGGCACTAATGTTCTGAACATACAACGAGATAACAAAAGTAAGTGAGATGACAAAGCTTCGAATTACTTTGGAACGTTGAGATATAAAAGGATTAGCAAGTCAGACACCTTAGGATCATTCTATGAAAATGAACCTATAGAGTTGACTTCCTGTAAATCCTATCTCAAAGGGAAAACGTTCCCGGAACATTGTTTAGGTGAAACATGGAACGTTCCAAAATTATAGTGGATTACGATCCATGCTGATGAGTGTAAGATGCTTAATGTAAGCACTAGATACAATCGTCAGTTTAATCATTATGAATGAATGTACTTGTTAAAGTACAAATTCGAAACTTATATAAAATTCTTAGAATTTCAAAAGGAGGTTAGGAACCGAAGTAGTCATAAGTTATAGGCAAATCGATATGATCGAGATAGCCAATATCTTATCAACTAATTCCTTAGTCATCTTAGAAATAATAGGATTATCTCTCAGTAAACTAATTCGAGAACACCTTAGTGTTTCCGAATGAGGGAATGAAACCTTATAGGATATGGTCCATTCCATAGCAAACTTTACTGACTTATAATCATTCTAGAAATAGACTCCCAGAATATGCAGTTAGAGATTTTGAATTTTGCACCTTCCAAAATCAGTCCTTTAGATGCACTATGCAATGTGGCACACTAAATTCCCTAATAATTCTTGTCCAAGAATTTAGTGGAATCCTCTTAAGTAAAGAGGATAGTGGGAGATAGGCTTGAAATGAGTTCAAGTTTATACAAACAATATTGGATATCATTTCTGCGATTCCCTTAGACAAAGGTTGTTTGTCTCAAGGAATGTATCTTTCTTAAGGAATCGTTCCTATAGAAGAAGAAAGACAAGCAAGCAGACCTCAAAGAAATTTGAGAATAAATATCCACGCCACATATAGAAGAAACGAGCCTATCTGATAAAACTTAGCCAAATTTTAGAGCATGTACACGTGTGAAACCCTTCTCTTAAGACGTGTTTAGAACGCGTTCCTAGATAGCCAAGGAATTACTTGAAGAGGAGACACTGTCAGATTTGGAATCTGAGTAGTGTAAGCAAGCCTTGAAATCCAATATGGATTCCATATACTCGAACCAAGTTTTGACCTTGGTTGATCCACCTGATAGGATCAAGCTCGTGCAGCTTCGAGTGAATGAAAGCATTACAACCTTCTTGACGGTTGAAATGCAAAAGTCCATTTGGATTGTGTTTATCACATCCTCATATTCTGACTATGAGATATGATAAATGAAAATGAGAACTATCTTGTTCAATATGAGATTGAAAGAGACTGAAATAAGGTATTTCTATAAATCTCATATTCAGTGGGAGTATGCATAAGGTATACAAATCCCTAAAGTCAATCTGTGGATTGATAAAGGCTTCTAGGAGTTAGACAATTCGATTCCATAAGATAGTCAAATCGTTTGGCACAGATGGAAGTCGAATAAGTCTTAAAAGTGTACATATGAAAGTTAGTGATGTAAGAGTCAATTTTTAGTTCTTTAGAAGACGACATCCTTCTCATTAGGAATGTCAAGGATAACGTGAAAGTTACCAATTCTTGTTTAAGAAACAATTTGACATGAAAGATCTTAGTGATTATCCTAAATTCTCGACATTCAGATCTATAGAAGATAGGTCTAAGAGAATAAAAGGATTATCACAAAACGAGTACATAACCATAATACTAAAAGGAGTTTAGTAGGGACAATGGAACATCTCTTTTGAAGAGTATGTGTCCTAAGATAACTTTAAGAAAGTTAGAATGTCCAAAATCCCTTTAAGTAAAAGGGTGCATAATGTATGAAATGTTATGTACTAGACTTGATATGGCGCAACACTAAGCGTAGTGGGCCGAATCTAATATGACCTCAGAGAAGGTCATTAGATCTCTGTAAAGGATGTCTTCAGAGTACTTGAGAAGAAATGAGGATATGTATTAGTTTACAGAGCCCAAAAGATCTTATCATTGAAAGGATATTTTGATGTAATTGTTTCATCAAACATAGATGATTACGAAATCATTGAAAGGGTACAACTTCTACCAGAATGGTAATGCAATGTGTTGGAAAGGGGTTCCAAGGACGGACATTGCAAAACTCGACTATCGTAGTTGAGAACTTAGTCGTATTATATAACGCTAAGTTAAGTGTTTGGGTAAGAAACTCCATCTAACTGGTTAGATGAAGTTCCTAGCATGAAACAACTCCTTTATCATATTGTATGATAAAATGGATGGTTGCTCAAGTAAGAGAACCAAGACCTCACCAAGAGACTGAACACGTGATTACGAATCACTTTTTAAGGAAAAGGTGTTTTCCTAAGAGATGTGTAAACAAGAGGGTCACATCAGCAGAGAATATAGCAGATCCACTTTGGAAACGCCCAAAGTCAATAGGCTCTCAAAGTGCATCTTGAGAAGATGGGACTTAGAGTACCTAAATGGCTTTTACGGGCAAGTGGGAGATTGTTAGGAATAGTGCCCTAGAAAGCCGATTAGTCATAATCCGTTTTGGGACTTTCCTAGTATCACAGACAATCTTTGAATAATATACGATTGATTAATATCATAGGCAAACACTTCTTTATATGCTCTTGTTTGGTTAGCTGTGCATGTATGAGAACTCCCCTAATCCTGATGACTTTAGGACTCTACCATTTAGGTGAAATGGTTCATGAAACGAGCCCTATATCACATAAGTCATGATTAGTAAAATACTCCAAGCCGATGAGTCCTACAGACAGTGGGAGTGTCAACCTGACTCCTCTAAGGCTTGCTTGTGGGATCACGCCCTTAAGAAGGACCACCTTGTTTCATGTAGGTGCAAAGTGTATAGTTGATACGTGCGTGATACATGAGGGTGCTTACTTCAATAAGTAAGTTCACTGAGGTGCCCCGTGTGAGAAGATTCCTAAATGGGAAAGGAAGTTTCTATTTCAGGAAATGGAAACTTCCAGATTAGGAAGTATCTCACGAGTCATTGATGTGATTAATTGATCCTTAGACTTGAGGTTCCTTGTCACTTTATGAGTTAACTCTGTAGTCTTAGGTATAAGCTTTAAAGGGTGTCGCCTTAGACAACTGATTCAAGGCTTATGCTGGGGCTGCACAAATGATTCATGAAAGTGAATGAGAATCAAGAAAGGACCTACACTTGCATTTGCAAGGTGATCTCTTATTGTGTAAGTCATTCATATGCCATATGGAGTCCTTGGCCAAGGCAGTAGATCAAGACATCAAGAAAAGGGTTTCTTGGATTGAGATCAAATGGATATGAAATGCACTTAGCTTTAAGACCAGATTATTAGGGTTCTAATTATTCCCTTACCCTAGATCTTGGTTGAGAGATAGTAAGTAGGAGGATTTTATCTCACATGAATCAATGACTTAAAGGTTCTGTCGAATCCGAACATTGCAATTCAGCTAGGGGTTAAACACCTGTTGCTAGACTATGGTCGTTTAATCTGTGGACTGATTAATTAATTAGTGAATTAATTAATTAGGGTCACTGCTAATTGAATTGAGAACCTAGAGGGTCACACACAACAACTTGGTTACATGAGTTGAGGCTTTAAAATGATTAAATGAGTTAATCAGGCCTAGAGGGTTCCACACGTGTGAAACCACACGTGTGGGTCACGTGACTGGACAAGTGTCATAGGGACACGTGTGCCACACGTGTTTAGTTGATTGAATATTAAATAATTAATTTATTAATTATTTAATAGACTTTGGTTTAATTTTGAATTAAAAAGAAAGTCTTATTTTGGAGAAAAAATAATCTAGTTAATTAATTATGAATTAATTAATTAGATAAAATAAGTTATTTATTTTAAATAAATAAAGTATAAAATTATCCAAAAATAGTTTGGATATTTTAGCTCTCTTGAAAGTTGATTTGAATTTGAATTCAAAGTCAAAGTCAAAATTACTTGATGATCAAGTAATAGGAGAGAGGGACCAAATCCTTGGTCCATAAGGACTAGGATTTTCGGTCCTCCCTTCCTATATATAGGGGAGCTCGAGCTCCCCTTAGAGCTAATCGAGAATTCTTTTGGTTCATGTGTTGAACACCATCCTTTCTCCAAGATAAACGAAACCCTAGGTTAAGCCTAAACACTAACTAGAGAACTAGCATCCTTACTAGTTAGATTGTAGCCAAGTTGGTGGACTATCTCTAGAGAGCTTCAAGTTAGAAGTTTTGAAGATTCGAGCTTTACCAAAAAGTGGGGATCAAGCAAAACGATCAGAAGGGATGATGAAACGATTCTGATCCCAACAGAAAACGAGTGAAAAAATCGAACCAAAGAAGATGGCGAAAACCGTTCGTCCATATCCTGAAGGATGAGTTTTTTCACGAGGGTTTTATGGCTGGAAGATTTCTACTTTCGCAAAACTGGTTTTCGAAGGGAGTTTCAATCATGCTTTTCTCGTTTCATGTTTCTTTCTTTATGTTATATTGTTAAGAACTTCCCTAACATGATTTGAATCTAGGTTGGTGTGGATTGTTATCCCTACAATGGATTCTGAAGTAGAAAGAGACTTTCGAGGAACGGGTTGTCATTACCGCATGAAGCGCGTTTGAGGGCGGCTCAAAACGTGTCAAGAAAGATACTACCCAAGTGAGTTTCTTGATCTCTATGAATTTGGATACACGATTGCGAGTCCAAGATCCTTTTGTTGGAAAAATTTTTAAATTTCCGCTACTTTCTGATTCCTGTTTTCCAACACTATTATGATATGTTGGGCAACGCCAAGCTATACTCCACACCGTGTGCCTCACTTAAGCTATGCATCAAGTTAGGTGAACAAGCTACAAAATGATACAGAGGGGTAAGTAAGACATAGCTTGTCGCAAGAGAAAGGTATGATAAGATGTTACGTTATGTTTTGTTAGTGAATATGATCTTGAATATGAACATGATCTTGAATATAAACATGATGAATATGGTCTGAATATGACTACGAATATGGATATGGATACGGATCTGAATTTGACTTTGCCTTGAATCTGTCTGGGGCTCGATGATTATGGGTAAGGGAGACTCGGGACACCGGGAATTACTTCGGTGCATAATCATCGTGATGTGGGTAAGGGGAATCCGGGACGAACATTATCCCTGTGCACATTTTCCTTTGTGTGAAGATTTGCTTTGTGTTCGTTAACGTTAAGTTAGTTTGTTATGAAATCGTTCATGAAACGGGAGTGGACTCTTAATTACTAAAATTGGTTGTTTTGGCCCTCGGTCCTAGACTCCTTCCTATATGTAGTATCACGGGAGAAAATATTTTAGATTGCAAAAACCATGCCCCGGTTCATGGACCTCTAACTCTGTTATGTGCTTTGCTCCGTATATATATGTATATTGTGCATGTGTCAGCCCCTCAATCAGTCAATGTGACTGCCCTCCCCCTCTCTCTCTATGTTTTTGGCTGTAGGTACCGGTCTTTAGTTCGAGCTAGGCGGCTTGTGGTTTTTGAGTCTTCTTTGTATAGCTCACGTCTACATTTCATTCTTAGTTTGTTTTGCATTTTGTACCCTTAAGACACTTATAGTTTGAGATTTGGAATTTGTATATTTTTTCTTTTGTAGCCCGTGTCGGGTAGGTTTATATATAATTTGTTCTGGGTAATGTGTAGCTTTGATGTTGTGCCATGTTTAATTCTGTTTAATGCTTTGGCACTTGTATGTTTGTTTGATGCACGCTCTGCTTGAGGGTCTAGACCACCTAGCTTAGGTGGGGGTTTTTGTTTGTCTCCCGTACGCTAGTGCTGGGTGCGTGTGCGGATGTTCCGTTTCATTACAAGTGTCAAGCTCTAGTGCGGGGATATGGTGCCCTCCGTTTGGGGTGCTACAATTATTAACCTAATAAACCTGCTTTGAAATGTTTTGCTAAGTTTTGCTTTGATTTAAATGTATACTCAGATTTCTGTAAATTAAACTTCATTTTGTTCTGTTTTGTTAAACCACCTATATATATATATATATATATATATATATATATATATATATTATCACGGACAATGTTTTGACGTGCAAAAACTAATCCCGGATTCACGAACATTTAATTTTGAATTTGTTGTGCTCCATTATATATGTAGGTGTGTGTGGGTGGGTAACCCCTCACTCAGTCTTTGGACTGACCATCTCCCTCCCTATGTTTTTAGTTTGTAGGTTTTGCTTCAGAGTTCGAGCTAAGCAGCGTGAGTCGGTCTTTGGAGTCTATTTTCGAGTCCAGTCTTTGTTTAAGTTCGGGTCCTTTGCATACGTATTTTGAATTTGATTAAGTTGTATGAATGTATGTATATTTATGTATTGATTCGGGATAGACTTCTAGGGATATAATGAACTCATTTGTATTTATGATTTATGTTTGATATTTAGGATTAGGTATCTATACTAGTTGAACCCGTCACCTGCTTATGTATGTTTTAATGTTGTATGGCATGTTTACGCTTCCTCACTTGTGCTTGTTTGAGTTTGAAGTTCAGGGTCTACGTCTCACCTAGCTTAGGTGTGTGTCTATCTGTCTCCCATTTGCCACTGCTCAGTTTATGCGCGGACTTTCCATTTCGTATGTGGATTGGGCTTTTTTAGCACTCTGACCGAAGAGCACTACATTCCCCGCACCATAGCCCGATACGTGTAACGAAATAGGAACTTCGCACACGCACCAAGCCATAGCGAACGGGAGGCAAACAAAGTCTAATTTAAGCTAGGCGGTCTAGATCCTAATACAAAGTGCACAATAAAATTAAATATCAAATGCGGAAGTCACAGGATCAAAAAATACAACCATACATGCTCAAACAAATACAAGATATACATATTATGCCCACCCCAGCCAAATAAATCATACAATTCTCCAAGTTTGAAATCATAAATATAATCATATACATATTTATACATAGTACCAAAATGAGAAGTAAAGATGCAAGGTATGCAAAGGGGTCGACTACAAGACTCGAACGACTCAAAGGAAACACCGCCGCCTACCATAAACCGAACCTGTACCTACAACTTAAGAAAAAAGGGGGAGGGGGGGAGGGAAAGAAAACAACGAGGAGGGTTCAGTCCTGATGACTGGTGAGAGGGCAAACACATGCACACGTACATATATATAAAAGCAGAGCATATAAAAAATCAAAGAGTTCATAAACCGGGGAGTGATTTTTTCAATCTAAAATATTTTATCCCATGATAAGACATATATAGAGAAAGGGTTAAGGCCAAAGGCCAAAGTCAACCAATATTAGTAATTAAGAATCCACTCTCATTTCACGAACCATATTCATAGTGACATTCATGCTAACTCGGCGAGTACGAGTTTCTAACCAATCTTCTTCATATTCATATATATATTCATATTCAAACGAAATCAAAATCAACAAACCTACCACTTCTCAGGGTGATGGAAGGGTTGATCTAACCCTAATAATCCATACGGGTAAGGGGAGTGCTTACTGCTTCTCATACCCTCAGGACTCCATCCCCTAACCATACCGATGGCCCGATACCATCCCGGGTGTCCTTGCTCATAGCTTCGGAGCCCAAAGTACCATATATAACATAAACATAATCATAAGACCTATCTTTTGAGGTCATATCTCGCTACAGAATCAAACACACGCCAACCCTTTTTCAAGATAAAAAAATAAAAATATAGCTTACGTATATATAAAAGCGTTTTCAAATGGTTCATAGCAAACGGGCCAATTCCCACAAACTACGTATCAAACATTTAGGGTTGTAAGTCGAAATAACTAAAAAGAAAGAAAACCTCACCAGGATGAACGAACCGAACAAAGCAAGCTCAAAGCACATCTACGGAGCGGCTCCACACCAACGAGATACTCCACACGGACAATCTAAACACAAGAGACAAAACTAGACTCAATAATGAATCATAGAAATGTTTGGCAAATGCAAATGGATGTGATGTAATACATGTCACATACGTTCAAACTTTAACACTTTGAAGTAATCAACGTACAATCACATAAACGGCGTATAAATTAAATACATGACACGTTAAATAAACATATAATACATTATATTAACATGTTAGTATCATAATTGGGATGGGAGAAATTAAATAAAAGGGAAAATGAATCAAGAAAATCATGCACTCAAGAAATAGGGCTGCCACGGGTGTGTCTCAACCCCAAGCACAAAACAAGACACACCCATATCTCAGTACAGGCATTCCAAGGCCTTGAGACATGGGTGTGGCTACATGGAAGAGCAACTTGAGATACAGTCGAGTCTCAAGTCAGTAGCCCAGCCCCAAGCTTCCACAAGAGACACGCCCTTGGCTCTCAAAATCTGTTGTTGTTCGAATGGAAAAATACAAAGGCAACAACTAGCGAAATAAGGTAACAACTATACAAAATGTTTTGGCCAAATTCATACATTTATCATAAAAACACCACAAAATAACTACACTTCAGATGCTGCAGCAAGGAAGCAAATGTATGGTTGATGTTCTTGCAAATTTAATCCATAACTATTTACATATTCAAGCTTAAAAAATGGTGGATCTTCAGACATGTAAGGATAACAAAATTAAGGCACAAAATCAAGTCAAGGAAGCTCACAAGAACATAAAACAAGCATCAAACCTCATGGAAAACAACTCTTGAGCATGGATTCAAAATTCAGTTCAAAACGTAACTATTCATATTAAAGAAATTAAAGCATGCTTAAACTAAGATGAAAATCAAAGATTCATCGATGAAAAGATACATCATGTTGTGAAGAATCCTAAAATATACTTACCTTCAAGAAATGGGAAGATTGGAGGTCATTTGAGCTCAAACAAGGCCAAGAGGTGAGGGATTCTTCATTCTCTTCTTTCTTCCTAATTTTTTGTTCGTTTCTCATTTTTCTAGGGCTGGGGTCTAAAATGTAAGGGTATAGGCGGGTACAGGGTTGATTTAAGGAGATATGGATTCAAGAAACGGGTCAAACGGACTTAAAACGAGTCAAATACGGGTAAAACGGTTAAGGATGGTTGTGCGTGTGAAGCTCGGTTCGGTGTAGTTTCAAAGGTCCAAACGGGCTTCAAAAGTTATGAGGCTTAGTTCGTTAGATCCATATCTTCGATATGAGTCCAGCGATGGTTTTAAAATTCAAATCCGAATTCCCGAGCTCAAGTTATGCCTTCCGAAACCTCAAGGTGTGCTAAATTCTTTTTAGGCCCTTAAGTCCCTATTTCAGAAAAATGGTCCAAGACCTCAACAAATGAGTCCAAAAATGTGTAACAAGCATATAAACACATTCATAACTCACATATTTCATGTATATCATGTATTCACAAAAATCGGAAATAAGTTCAAAGTCAAACGGATCACAAACAGAGTCAAAAGGGGCAAAAACATTCAAGTTCAAAGTATAAATATATCAAATAATTCATATATATAATCAAGATAGAAAATAAATATTAAATTAAACATATAATTGCATAAGTAAATAATTTAAATGCACATGTAGCTCACTCGTGAAGTTATACCTATATGGCCAAACGGATGGGGCGTCACAGCTTTGGTGCGGGGGATATGGTGATCTACCGTGCGGGCTGCCACATCCTTAAGTTGTATCAGAGCCCCAAGTTGCAAAATCGGGGTTCTAAACTTGAGTCAAGTTTGTTTAGGTCTAACGACTTAGGAATATGTGTTTGTGTGTGCATTTTGCCTATGATTATGCATTAAATTATACTATAGTTTTTTTTAATGCATTATTTATTGCAATTATGTGCTCTAGTTTTTACAACATGTTATTTCGTGAAATATGTGTTGCATATCATTAGCACCACTAACCAACATGCATAATCTTGAGTGTTTACATCTTAAGAAGATTCAGAGTAAGGATAGCAAATTGTTCCCTTCTCCACTTGATTTACTAGATGGCATTCCAATCAAGTCTCGCTAGAATTTGAGGAAAAAGAAGGGTCTGTCATTTGCAATGAAGTAAAGGAATTGGGACTGAAGGAGAGATAACTCCAACTTCAAGAGAACTTCTCAAGTTGAAATGACCGAGATCGAGAAAGTGTTCCCTCACGGAGAAGTTGCTCTTTCATATGATAATTGATTGGAAGGGTGAAGAAGGATTATTGGGGGAACTTGTTATCAGGAATTGGAGGGCATATGATATGATGATTGGTTGGTACGAGGTTGATCTTGGAAGAATTCAAGAGTTCGGGATATATACGTAATTAGAGGATAAATCGAGATCTTGAGTTTAATCGACAGTGTTACTATCAATAAGAACAAACAGGAGGTGGAGGCACGGATCAATAGATTTAGGATGTAGGCTCGAATTACAAGTGATTGGTTATGGAGAAGTTAAAGACAAACGTACAAGTCTAAAACTTTCCAACTAAGAATTGATTTCAAGACCTAAGTGCCAAAGTTAATAATCTTCAATATCATGCGTGAAGTGGGAGCATGTGAAGATTTCTATATCACTCGAGGATCGTGGAGGAGCATTGTTGGGCACAATATTATTAAGAAATAATTAACAAGGTGAAAGTCGGGAAAAGAATTTCAACTGCCCTTTATGTTGGTTTGAATTATCTCAGAGACGAAGAGATAGGACCTTTAACGAGACGAGAGTTCCACTCATACCTACAAGACACATCAAGAAGCTCGAATTAGAACGGTGGAGTTTACTCTCTCGATCATCCGACCAAGTGTGACAAGGGAAGAGTAATCGAAAGTAAGTGATTTGGGGTAAAGTTCAAGTCAACCAAGATAGAAATCACGTGTTGGGCTACATGGAAGACATGGAACAGTGAAGCAAAGAATCGGCCCATGGGATCTTCAACTTCACGGTCTTCCTTCAACAACGAACACTATCGGGATATGTTCTTTCATCGGTGAACGGTACACTAAATCATGCATAACACGAGCATCATTCATTTATAGATTTATTGAGTATTTCAATGTTTAATTGTGCATTATTTGAATTGATTGATTGCCTTATATGCTTTACTTGTACCCTGATAATGTGTTGCGTGAATTTATGCGTTTGTGTGTAGCTTATTGTTGTTTGTGCTCGTGGTTGTTATGTGATTAGCTGCCGAAAATGACAACTTAGAGAAACCAAGTTCTTAAGTAATAAGGTGAATTAAGGGTCGTGGGCTATTTGCAACGGACTCCAACAAGCACTTACAAGCTCTTTGGTTGTGAAAAAAGAATGTTCAATGTTTGACACTTCAAACCATAGATCATTGGTATAAAAGAGATTCGGTTTGAGCTAGTTGTATGAGTGGTGGAAGTTCGTTAACTACGCCACTCGTGGAACACCGAGCTCACAAGTTGACTCAAATAAACTCAATCGGTGGAAGATAAATCTATTCTAAACCCTTCTTACCGTGTGAGTTAATCGAGAAACTTAAACATCTGGACCAAGTTCGAGGATTGGATTGCTCCTTCAGAATGTTACAAGACAATCGAACCCCCTTCGTTCTTGAAGACCTTTCTCGAATTAAGTCCTTGACGGGGAGTCACGAACCTCAAAAATAGGATGGACACGAGAGAGTTGCGTCGAGTTTCTAAGACTCGAGCGGTAGGACCTGGGGGCCAGGTCCTTTTAGGGGGGGGGGAGGTTGTGACACGCCATTTGTCCGACATGTCAGGTATGACATATTTGGGAGTGTTTCTTGAGGGTTATGTGTTTTATTTATTTAATTCTATGATTTAATTGTTCGATCGCATGCCTTATGTGTCTAATTTGAACTACTTGTCCTTGTTTGTCACGTTTAGAAACTATAGGTTGGGTCTAATTTGAACTACTTGTCCTTAATTTGAACTAATTTGAAATAATAAAGATTGGGCCTAATTGACTAAATTGGAACTATATGCGTTAATTTGAATGAAATAGAAATCTAGGGACTTGTTTGTAAATTTATCACACGAGCACTCGTTTGCATTTCCAAGCCTCGTAACCTTTTTCCTTATATTTTTATGAAACCATGGACTACCTTTTTTATTCAATTTTGAGCTCGTCACCTTTGAAATCGGTATTTTAAATCACCCGTAAACCAGGCTAATTTATCCGAAAATAATTCAAACCGATTTAAGCAACAAAGTATCTTCCTTGGTAGGGCCTACATCTCTCTCTCTCCCCCTCTTATACCGATCGGTATACACCCCATTTCCCCCATTCTCTTTTCTACCCCTTTTCGTACTTGAAGAGAAAAGAAGAGGGAGGAGTTTAGCTCTGTAACGCCCCACTTCTTCGGCATTCCAGGTACGACTTCACGAGAGAGTTTAATTCTATATTTTCGTGATTTATGTGATTCACATCTTTTAAGTGTCAACGTGTAATTTATTTAAGTTATATGTGCTTTAGAATTTGGTTAAATTGTTTGGGCTCGAATGTCCAATATTTGAAAGATTAGGGACCTAATTATAATTAGGGGGTTTTTGGCCTTCGTGGCAATCTTGAGCTCGGGAATTCAGATTCGAATTTCGACCTTGTCTTTGAGTTCATTTCAATAATTTGGATTCACATGAAATTAACTTTGTGTTTTTCTAAACCTGTCTGATAACCCTACCGTTTTAAAATCCGATCCGAATGGACTGGATACCATTTGACCTTACCCGTTTTCGTTCAACCCAACCCGTGTATACTTTGAAATGAGCTAAAAATCAGCTCATGTCTCTCTCCCTCTCACATGGTAGAAGCAAGGAAAAGAAGAGGAGAAGAAGAAAGTCTTCCCAAGCCTTTCGAGCTCAAGAACTTCGACCCCATTCGCCCTATCAACGATCCAAGGTATAATTTGTATTCCCCTCGTTACGTGCTTCGTTTCTACGTGCTTTTCATGGCATGATTTGGTGTTTATGTGCCTATTTGGGGATTTTAGTGAATAGTTTGGGTTTTGGGTTTTGGGGTCTTCGGGCTCGTTTTGGAGTTCGATTTGTGCTCTAATGTGACCTCCGCATGCTATTTAATGTTAAATGTTTGTCTTGCTTCGTTTCGTTGGGTTTCGGGTTGGTTTTGGGTAGATTGGAAATCTCCCCGTATTCTCGCTGCCATGACTACTCTGTCCAGAGCTCAGTCGCGGCCGCAACGCCTTTGTTTTTGGGTTTCTAAATGTATGTCGCGGGCGGCACCAAAATGTGGGCATTTTGGATCGCGGCCGCATTGCTTGGTCAGTGGAGGTTCTGGAGGGTCATAAAAGCGTCGCGACCGCGACACCCTTCCAGTTTCATATCTATTATTGCGAAACGGTCACGACCCCCTACTGTGTTTATTTTTCGTGCTTTTCGCTCATTTTTATTGGCTTTTGCTCATTCTTTCGCGTCCCTAGAATGCTCCCAACATGATTTATGATAGTTTTATGTATTGCATTGCCTTGATTGTTGTGATATTCATGTGCATACCTCGATTACATGAAAATTGTATAATTTTGCTCATTCTTTCGCGTACCTAGAATGCTCCCAACATGATTTATGATTGTTTTATGTATTGCATTGCCTTGATTGTTGTGATATGCATGTGCATACCTCGATTACATGAAAATTGTATAATTTAGAATCATGCATCATACGGGATATGATTTATGAACGTTCATGCATTTGTCATGCATCTACATGGGTCATTTTGTGTCTAAGTCTTGTTTTTTGCCTTCAGTTTGTCCAAGTGCACCCGGGGTGGTGTTTTGTCGGCCTAGTTGATTCCGGGGTGAATCAAGCGCTTATCTTCGTCTCCGTTTGGTACCAGGTGAGGTTAGGATATAGTTATACCCTAATGCAACGTGCTCGTTTTAAATGCATGCGACTTATTTACATACATATCTTGATGGCCTTGTTACCCGTTTGTAAGTATGAACGCTATGTATGAGCCTATGTATGCTTGCTTTTGGACTTGGTACATTTGTATGTGATAAGCACGCTTGTATGTATGTATAGTATGTACGCATGTGATGAGTATGCAAGTGTGTATGTTTGGTATGTATGCACGTGGTATGTACGTATATGTCTGTGTATATGATACGTATGCTTGTGGCACGCACGATATGTCTTGGTATGCACATTTGTAACAACTTAGGACTTGAGCTTGACTTGCTTGATGGGGCCCCAGCGTACGTGACTTGATAAGGATGTACCGGAACCCACCAGGAGGTTTGGTTGGGGATGGAGTCCTGAGGGTTTGAGGAGCTCAAATTGAGCACTCCCCTCATCTGCTTGGATGGGTAGGATTGCGTAACCCTTCCATCACCACGACTTGAGGTTTGACACATCTTGACTTGCTTGGTATGTCTTGTTTTGTTTATTTTGTTATTTTGCACGCTTCATCTTGAGGAGCTGGGAAGGTTTGAACTCGTGCCCGGCGACCCTTGTTATGTTTGTCTTGAGTTCGTGAAACGAGGGTAGATTCTTAAATTAAGATAAAATTTGGAATATTAATAACCTAATGAAATGTTCTTATTATGCATGCCATATTTGTTTTGCCACGTATGTAAACCTTGTTTTGAAATGATAAGCCTTGTTTTGCTTTGTCTTGTAAAGTTACCCTATATATATAATATCACGGGCAAATGTTTTGGAATGTAAAATCTAATCCCAGATTCACGAACATATGCTTTTGACGTGTTTTGCTCTGTATATATGTATTACGTGCGTGTGCTAACCCCTCACTCAGTCAATGTGACTGACCCTTCCTCTTCCCTTGCAGGTTTACTTTGGAGTTCGAGCTAGGCGGAGTCAGTCAGTTTGACAAGTCCGTTTCGAGTCGAGTCTTTTGTTAAGTTTAAATTTCGCATTTTGTATCTTGTATTCGGTTACGTTTATTTGATATGATCGCATGTTTGTGTAAGTATGTTTGGTTTAATTATGTTATGAGTTCGGGACAGGCTTCTAGGGCTAGTATGAACCCGTTTGCATGTATGATTTATGTTATGCCTTGATTCGGGATTAGGAATCTATGCTAGTTAAACCCGTCACTTGCTTGTGTTGTTTTTTTACTTTTGTATGGCATGATCACGCTTCAGCATACTTGTTTTTGTACTGTGTTGTTCAGGATCTACGTTCCGCCTAGCTTAGGTTTAGTTTGGTTTTGTCTCCCCGTTCGCTATGGCTTGGTACGTGTTTGGAGTCTTTGTTTCGTTACACGTGTTAGGCTATAGTTCGGGGATATGGTGCCCACCACTTGGGGTGCTACAAGCTCCTCCACCACCTTCGCTGCCGGCACCACCTCACCGCCGGCGACTTCTTTCCGGCCCCAACCTCTAGCAACCACCACATTGTCTTCTCCTCCTTTCTTTCCTTTGAGCTTAAACAAGAAAAGAAGAGGGGCAAGAAGCCCCAACCCCATCTCCTCTCTGCTCGGCCATTTTTCTCCGAGCTCCGATGACTTTGGCCATCACCGATCATCACATCGTTCTTTTCCCTTCGACTTGGTAAGCTTTTGCCCTCATACTCTTGCATATAAGTGTGTACATGTGTATATGTATATGGTATAATTGTTGAATTTGTGTGATTTTGTGGTTTAATTCGAGTTTTGTTGATGTTTACTTGTTTATATATTGTTGTTTGTTGTTGTTTTATGATTTCGGGTGATTTCGGAGTCTCGGCGGCGTCCCAGGGGTGATTTTTGCTTCTCCCCCTGTTTTCCCAACGCCATTACTATCACCTGGGTTGTAGTGTCGCGCTCGCACCATCTTGGAAGCTGTTTTCGGTCAGGTCCGTGCCCGTTGTGCAGAGGGAGTTTTTGTACTACCATCGCGGCCGCGATTGTTTTTCAGTGCAATTTTGTTGCGGCCGCGATGCCCCAAAATGTGCTTTGATTGGGCTGAATTTTTATCTAAAGGTACCTCTTCAAGTGTAGAACACTCCCCTCTTTATGTCTTGTCAATATTTGTTCTAAATTGTGAGATATGACAGTTTTAATTTTGTGTCGTCACTTAGCCGATATTCTGCTTTCGTTCAATTTTAAACCTACACCATTTTTCGGAACCCTTTGAATTACACTGCGATCCATATAACGTTGGAGAGCCCTATTTATCTAATTTTATATCCAAGAAACAAAAACCAATTATTACTTCTCAAACTCAATTTTTACCCATTTTTCTACAGCTTGTACGTCTTGGAAAATATCCAACTTTTGCCCTTTTTTTATCGGAACCACTTCTTATGTTCTCCTTTCGTTTTTCCCCGTACTTTCACAACTCCAAACTTGTGGTTAACTTGTTTGAACTTGTGTTTATGTATGTACTTAATTTATTTGTGACTTTCATGGCTTGAGTTATATGAATTTGTTACACGAGTCACATGTGCACCTTGTTACGCGATTATATAATGTGTTTTGCATTAATTGTGCACATGAACTTGTTTTTTTTTTATGTTGTACCTTAATTGTGCATGTGGAATCGATATGTGAACATTGTGTAACTCTTTATGCTTGAAATATACTCCTATACCCTTATATGTTTTTATTTACTCTTTGATTAGTTGTCAACGTGTTTACTTCATTGTATATGTAACATATTATGCAATTACTTGTCTAGATTGAGATTATATGACTTGAATTATTTGTACAATGTGCCTAATTACTCGAACATGACTTGATCTAGTATGTGCCGCATGCATAACATGGATTATGTTTTAGGCTTACATGCGTGCATTTGTAGTATTCATATACATTGTTGTACGTCTATGTGGTTCATCCTTGAGTCTAAATCTTTGGTTTGTGTTCAGTTTTTACAGATACACCTCGGGTTGTGATGTGTTTGCCGTGTAGGTTCCGGGGTGAACAAATCGTCTTATCTGAGACTTCGTTTGGTATAAGGTGAGGTTAGGATATAGTTAGACCGTAATGCAACATGCTCGTTTTCGAATGCATGTGACTTATAAGCCTAGGTATAAGTAAATATATGCGAAGTATGTATTTTGATGATTTCGTCATACGTTTGAAAGTATGAACGCTATTTATGAGTCTATGTATACTTGTTTTCGGTTTTGATATGATTTTTGAGGTATTGCTACACCATGCTTCAAACCATGTGCCTCTCATGAGCCAACCAACACACTCGGAGGGTGAGCTATGGAAATGACACGGAGAGGTAAGTAAAGCGTTTTGCATCACATCGTGCGCCTCTCATGAGCCCCATCCCGCTTTAAGAGGGTGAACGACAAAATAACATGGAGAGGTAAGCAAAGCATGGTTATGGCAAGGTAAGGAACGTATGATATGTATGAATATGGTAAGTCCGATATAAATTAGTTATGTCGGTTGGTAGCAGTTTAGGAATATGACGTTGAATTTGAATATGAATATGACTCTGTATATGAATTTAAATTTGATGGGCCCCGGAGATTTGTGTGAAGGAGCCCTGGGACGGTGTCGGGCCGTCGGGTCTACTCCTGAGCACGGTCTCCAAATGTTTAAAAGGATGTACTGGAACCCACCAAGAGATTTGGTTGGGGGATAGACTCCTGAGGGTTGGAGAAGCATTGGGCACTCCCTTCTCCGGCTTGGATGGTTAGTGTAACATCCCGCTCGTTCGATTTATAAGGTACGCCACGTTTCAACCTTTTTATGTGTTTAATTATATGATTTATGTTTTTCGTGGCCCTGTTTTGAACTCTTTTAGAGTTTAGGGGCCCCTTTATAATTTTCTCTTTTAGGGGTTTTCAGGTCATTTCTCGTTCGATCGAGTTTTCGACCTTTTTGACCCCTTCAACGCGTTCGGGGCATCGAAACGAGTCCGTAGACTCTAAGTTTGCCCTATTCTGACGTCGTTTGCCCCTTCTACCGTTCGTTTTTCACGCGAGGACCAGGGATAAAACACCCGGATCCTCGTTTAACGTGACATAACTCAGCAGCCTCTCTCTCTCTCTCTCCCCCCCCGGCGAAACACGACATACACACATACTGGAGGTGTATTTTCACACACAACTCAAACTTGCCCGTTTCTCGACGGAATTCGACGATCCAATACTCCATTTCGATTATCTCGATGACGCGGTCACAACCGTACCAAGAACTCGACCAACCGAGGACCGAAGGCGGAGATATTGGCGATTTTCAGGCGTGGCTGGAGAGGGGCGGACCACCGCCACTTCGCCGTCTCTCGCGGCGGTTTCCGGTGGGGTTCCGGCGACACGCGCCCTAGACCCATGGAGAAGGCTTCCCGGCGTTTCTTCTGACGTAGGCGGCGCCGCCATCGGGGCGGCGGTTGGGCCGCACGTGCCGACCGAAGCTCGGGGCGGCGGTGGCGCGACACTGTAGCGGTGGGTTTCGCCTCATTCCGGCGGCTTTTTCGGACCAAGGTTGGTGTTTTCTACCCTTTTCCGACCCCCTGAGTCCATTTCCGGCATCGTTTTCACCGAATTTTGGCCGTAGGTGGTGGTTCCGGCGACGTGTGCGGCGGCAGAATATTCGGCGGCCAACGGGGGCCTTTTCCGACCATCTTTTGGCCTCGGGCTCTTCACGAAAGTTGTTCGGAACGACGAGAACTAGTGGCCTTTGATCACACGACTTCTGATTCGGCCAATTGGCGATGGATCGCGGTGGCACAGTGGCGGTGCAACGGCGGCGCTAGCTCCGAGGATTTTTCCGGCGAGCTACCTTAGGGCTTTCGAAGTGCTCGTCACGGGTAAGACAATGCCTTTTACGAATCGCATTTTGGTTCACCGGTTTGGAAGTAATTTGGATTTGAAGATTTTAGGGTTTTCGTATTGTTGGATCTGAAATTGGTGATGATTGGCTTGGATTTTCCAGAAATTGATCGAGGATTTGGAATGGGCACGAGGAATCCTTGCACGGGTGATTTTTCAGGATTTTTCCAGCACGTTCCTGCGGCGGCCGACCACTGTTCCGGCAGCTCCGGCGGCGGCGCTCCGACGACCTTCGGACAGCTTGTCCGCTTCGTCGTGGTGAGTCCAACACCACTTTCCGTTCGTCAATTGGACACTCGGTTTATTTTCTACGAATTTATTTGTGTATTTGGGACATATTTGAATTAATTGTTTAAATGTAAATTAATTGTCATATGCTTGAATTGTTGATCGAAATGAATTCCATTGTGTATGAAATCATGTATGATATGAAATATGATAAGCTTGGACTTGTAATTTGTAAATTGAATCCCGATTTATTGAATTTACGCTAATTGATTTGATTAGAGGGGGTGTTTGTGTAATTTTTGGAAACAAGATGAATTTGTTTGATTCAATCAGTTCAACCTTGCTGATTGGAATTTGATATGTAGCCTCGTGAGATTTATATAAAAATTCAACGCATGCTATTACGATTTGTTTAGCTTTGCAATACGTGCAAATTTGTATGAAACGTAATATGTAAATTTACGTGATTTGAATTAATTAAACTTTAACTTGTCACTTGGTAAATAAATATGTTAATCACGAATATGTTAAAGAAATTATTATGTCTAACATTGAAACTTTGAATTAAGGTTTAATCGCGTAAATTGAAATGTAATCTATTATGTAATCTTTGTGAATTTGTTATGCATCGGAAAATTATATGAGGACTTGAATGATTATGTGACTTAGTTGTAAGTTGCTTAGGACCCCGTGGAATTAAATGAATTCGTAGCATGTTATTATGTGATTTATTTGGCTTGGTAATATGTGCAATTTTATGAAATGTATATATGAATTTAATTTGATTGCTTTGTAAATGTGTAATATATGAATTTGAATCATGTTTATGTGATTGCATTTGCCGTGCGTCCCTGTGTGGTTAACTGTCTGAGTCTGAGCCTTGTGGTCTGTTTTGTGTGTTCAGTTGGTTCAGGTGCACCCGGGGTGGTGACAAGTGAGTCGTGCAGGTTCCGGGGTGAACCATCTGCTGTGTCTTCGGCTGTGTTTGGTGCCAGGTGAGGTTAGGATATAGTTATACCCTATTGCAACGTGCTCGTTTTCGAATGCATGCGGTTTATAAGCCTTATGTATATGTAGATATGTGCGAAGTACGTATTTTGTTGGTTTTGTCATATGATTTGATTTGAAAAGTACGAAACGCTATGTACGAGCCTATGTATGCTTAGCTTTGATATGTTATGATTTCGAGGTCAGTCTGCGTGATATGTACGTACGATATGATAAGTACGATATGCATGAGATATATCTGTCTGTCTGTGTGTGTGTGGTGGGTTAAGTTTCCGATATATGTCTGTTTATCTGTGTGATGGCCCCCGGAGTTGTGGGTAAGGGAGACCCGGGACGACCATGGGGTCGCCAGCTACGACCCCTGTGCACTTCTCCACCAACGGGAGACTTAGTTCTCCTATGCCAACGGAGCGCATTTTGGCTGGCCGTCGAAGGAACCGGGCGGGATCCTCCGGTTCACAAGTTTCGTTCTGTGGAGGGTTGAGAGGGGCACCTCTCTTCCCCAATGGTGTGAAGGTGGGATTGTTTTATGAGTTTTGCTTTGGTTTGAGTAAGAGTGTTCTGTCTGTCCGTCTGTCATAAGTTCGTGAAACGGGGGTAGATTTTTAAATTAAGATAAAAATTGGTATACCTTTATACTAATAAGTTACGTTCCGGTATGTGAGCTAAGTCTGCATGAATATGAGTTGTGCCTTAAGAAACCTTTGATTTAGGATTTGTTTGGTCTGTTTGATAAGTCTCCCTATATGTATATTATCACGGGAAAATGTTTTGGCGTGCAAAAACTAACCCCGGGTTCACGAATATTGCTTCTACTTTGTGCTGTGCTCTATATATGTAGGGGTGTGTGGGTAGCCCCTCGCTCAGTCTTTGGACTGACCCCTCCCCGTTTATGTTTTTAGTGTGCAGGTTTCGGTTTGGGTTCGCGTTGGAGTTCTTGCCGGTGTGTTGTGTCTTTTGAGTCTGTGTCTGCACGTTCCAGTTTGTTAAGTATTTTGTTCTAATTTATGATTTGTAAATTTCGTATAAGATATGTTTTGTACAGGTTTAAAATTATGATTTGAATGTTTGATTATTCGGGACAGGTTAGGACAGGTGCTTGGATTAGTTGAACCCGTTTTGTTGTTTGATTATTCGGGACAGGTTAGGACAGGTTTGCTGAACTAGTTGAACCCGTATATTTAATTCTGTTGTATGTATTGTGTTGTATGCTTGGTGTGTAAAAGTTTTTAAAATTTGGCATTTCGTACTACTTCCGCTGTCATGCTTCGCATATTTTCTTTTGTACAGGGTTAGGTACCGCCTAGCTAGTGTGTGCGTTTTCGTTTGTCACCCGTTCGCTGTGACTTGATGCGTGTGCAGACTCTCCATTTCGTACACGTGTCGGGTCATAGTGCGGGGGATGTGGCGCCTCACGTGTGGGGTGTTACAGTTAGGGTCGCGCAACCCTTCCAACACCGGAGAAGAGGTTGATATGATATGGGTATGGTATGTTTTGTTTTGTTTTCTATGCTTTGAATTTGATTTTAATTTGAGGAGTTGGTTGGAGTGTGAGCTCGTACCCGCCGAGCAATCTGTCTGTTTTGTTATAGTTCGTGAAATGGTGGTAGATTCATAAATTAAGATAAAATTTGGAATATTATTAACCTAATAAACCTGCTATGAAATATTTTGCTAAGTTTTACTTTGATTTGAACGTATACTCTGACATGTGTAAATTAAGCTTCGTTTTGTTGTACCACCCCCTATATATATATATCACGGGCAACTGTTTTGGCGTGCAAAAACTAATCTCGAATTCATGAAACATTTAATTTTGAACGTGTTGTGCTCTATTATATGCAGGTGTGTGTGGGTAGCCCCTCACTCAGTCTTTGGATTGACCCTCTCCCTCCCCATGTTTTTAGTTTGTAGGTTTTGCTTCGGAGTTCGAGCTAGGCGGCGTGAGTCGGTCTTTGGAGTCTGTTTTCGAGTCGAGTCGTTGTTTATGTTCGGGTCCTTTGCATACGCATTTTGAATTTGATTGAGTTGTACTGTATGTATATTTATGCATTGTTTAAATTTATGTATTAATTCGTGACAGGCTTCTATGGATGAAATGAACTCGTTTGTATTTATAATCTATGTTTGATATTCGGGATTAGGTATTTATGCTAGTTGAACCCGCCACCTGCTTATTTATATTTTAATATTCTATGGCATGTTTACGCTTCCGCACTTGTGCTTGTTTGAGTTTGAAGTTTAGGGTCTACATCCAGCCTAGTTTAGGTGTGTGTCTGTGTGTCTCCCATTATCCACTACTTGGTTCATGTACGGACTTCTCATTTCGTATGTGGATTGAGATTTGGTGAGGGGTATGTGGTGACCCACCGTGCGGGGTGCCACAAATCAGAAGGGTTACAAAAAATACATGAGATCAAACTTAGGAGAGGTGGACGACGCAAAAACTTCTTCTTCTTATTCAACAACAGTGAGGTACATTTTTAGGCTCTTGTCATTGGTGGTCGGCTTTTGGGATCCTATCGGCGAAAGATCGGGCAAGGTAAGAGAACTAATTAAAGAAATATGGAGTGGTATTCTTCGATTCATCAAGGACATTATAGTAATTTTACGCGTTTGGGGGGGTTAAGAAAAATATGTTATGTATTGAGAATTTAAAAGAGACGAGTTTCAAACTGTGAGATTTAAAATAAATTTTCAGTCTTATTGGGGAGTAAGTATTAATTCTCCATAAATGTTTTAATGACCAACTAATATTTCATTAAAATTATTTTCCCAAAATGTAAGAATGTTGCTTTATGCATCAGATCAATATCTATCACGAGTATCGTGTCCAATTCTTAGGATGACGAGAAGCTATGTGCATCTCCCACCACATGATCTACCAAACACCATTGCTGCAATTAACGCTGCGAACTACTTATAAAAGAAACGTAAAATATTGCTACATACAGTAATTGATATGACATGATATGCCCGCTTAACAGTATTGCTGCAATTTACAATCTTAATATGATATGAATTTCAGATCATGAGTTGGAACTATAAATAAATAAGGAGTTAATTACACCAAATCCCCCGTATTTATCTAAAATTACAAGAAAAACCCTCAGTTATAAAAATTAGTTCAAAAACCCGTATGTTAATTTATTTTTTGCACATTGGCCCTTCGTTCCATCTGGCCAACCAATAAATGTTTTAGTCCTAAAATACCCTTACTTTAAATACTAAAATAATATTAAAAGATATTCATATTATATGTATTAAAAATAAAAATATTATAATTACATTTTTTTTTAAATATACATATTATATTAATAAATAAATATTTATATAAATAAAAATATACATACATATATATATATATATATATACATATTTCTAATTAAAAATCATATTATTTATATATACATATACAATTAGCTATACATATATAATATATATATACATATTATAAAAATAATATATTTTAAACCAACCCCAACAACACTCCGCTCCAGCTGACCGACCTCCTTGCTGCCCACACAGTACCTCCCCCGCCACCCTCCTTATCGGATATCCTTTCCACCACCACCATAGTACCTCCATCGCCGCCGTCTTGCCGGATTTCCTTCATCTTCGGCTTTTCTCTACTACCGTGCCGGATCTGGTGGTGGGGTGGCTATGGTGTGGTGGCCGGTGGTGATGGGCCAGTGGTGATTGGCCGGTGGTGATGGGCCAGTGGTGATTGGCCGGTGGTGGTTGGAAAAAAAAAAAAAAATATATATATATATATATATATATATAAAGGGTAAAATAGTCATTTTAGATGTAAAAGTGAAGAAAAATTCAATTATACACGCATTCAACGTGCGTGTAACAACAACAATATTTATAGGATTTTTTTTGCAAAATTTTATCAAACATAAGGTTCTTAAGAGGAGTTTTTATATGTCAGGGTCTTTTTTACTTTTTTCGTCTTACACAAGTTAGTTTCATGCATTTTTCTCCTTATTGGAGAGCACATAAATGAATGTATCAAAATCGAAATAAATATCGGTGCAAAATATATATTATCGCCGCAACCTCTCCTCTACTTTTTCAAGCCTTAATTAGATATTAATTAATAAGTGGTGTTTTGGTCTACTTACTTAGAGGCTGTGAGACTTTGAGTTTCCACAAGAAGTACAATTAATAATTTGTGGAGGATAATATGCCTCTAAATGCACCATTTTATCCCGAAAAGTATTAATCCCAACCTAATTCCATCAAATTTTTTGCTATTACTTGACTACCCACGCCGAGACACATTTATTTGATTGATTAAGTTTGGATCAAATTTATAAGCATCCTTAAAAGTTTATTTCAATCATATCTCGTGGAACTGCTTCCTAGTGGTTGATCTAGATGGATTTATCGTTTGTAACGAAAATTTTGTGTTTATAGATACGGTGGTGTTGGAGTTCAGGCATTACAGCCACGAATCGCGGTGGAGGAAGAGCGGCGGTCAATAGGAGGGATCATACGGAGATTGGGAGCGAAGGAGGTGGATTCTACTGTGGAGTCAGAAAGCTAGGCGAGAGTGAAGAAATTGAGAAATGGAGACATTTTTGGCCAAATTGCACCTTGGAATAGTTGTTAAGTAGATTATCTCTACAAAAATGTAGATAGGAAATTAGGTTACGGGTAATGTGAGATAAATCCTCAATTGGGTATTATAATTTTACTTAACTCCCCATTTTGGCAAAATGTCTTATGATTTTCACATAATGTAGTACTTAAAATACCTCTCAAAATATGTGGTATAATTTTCACAAAATGTAGTACTAAAACGTTCTAATGTCGTATTTATATCCTATTATGCAGTATAATTTTATGGGGAGTAAAGTAAAAATATTCCAAATTGATGGGAAGTTATTTCAAACTACCCGATTAGGTTAAGTAGATGGACAATAAGGCTTTGCTTTTTTTTTTTTGCATTTTTGCGCAGAAGCCTAGGATAGGGCTTTGGATTTTTGTTCTTCCTTTTAAGTCATTTGTAGATCGGAAGAGTGCAAGAACAAGCTTTTTCTTTTCCCAAAAATTTTATCAAAGACTATGGGAGTATCTGATTTGACTTGAACCAAACAATGGAAAAAGATATGATGCAAGATAAATTTTGGGAGAAAAATTTTTGTTATCCGAACTTTGTACTTTTATGCAATTTATTATCCTAACAAATTTTCATTACGTAGCATCATCCAATATTTATATTTGTAATATACTGTCATCTAAACTTTTTTAGTGGTTTTGGTTAAAAAATAACTTACATGTATGTTTAGATGGTACTATGCAATGAAATTTTATGGGGATAGTAAATTATAAAAAATGGCAAAGTTTAGATGAGAGAACATCTTTTTTCTAATATTTCCATTTGAAAGGTGGTTTTGAAGGAAAAAAATATTAATATATGTAAGAGAAAACTGATTCATTTTTTGTGGTCGAAATTCTTTTTCTAGTTTGCTTAGTGATTATTTTTTTTCTGATTTATAATTTTGAAGAATTAATTTAAAGGAAGTGCAGACAATGAAAGACTATCCAGTGACGGCGTGACCTGTCACGTGCCAATAGGTTATTGTGATGCTATGTCCACCGTCTACTTTATGCCGCTCTGTTTACCATCATCGAATCTTTATCTTGTGACGCTTTGTCGATCGTCACATCGGATCACTCCCCGAGCTATTCTTTCTGGTATTCCGTCTGGAACTTACTCTGGAAGTTCGTCTGGTACATTCTCTGGTAGTTCTACCAGGATCTCGTCTGGAACTTTCTCTCCTGGAATCTCATTTGCAATCACTGGAAGTTCTGCCAATTGAATTGGCACTTCATCAACTTGCTGAGATTCCTATCAACCACGAGTTCTTTGTACCGAGCTCTATGTCTTCTACCCGACTAAAGCTTGCGGGGGGTGTACGTTTTTTGTACTCTATATATTACGCTGTACTCTGATATTACTAAATGGAGAAAACAAATTATTCTTTCATATACTGTAATAATATAGCAGTTCCGGTATGACTGAAAAAAAAAAAAAAGAAAAGCTTAAATCAATGAATATTTTAAATGGAAAAGAATTTTTATTAATACTAAAAAATACTTGATATGAAAATCGATTAAATGATATAAAATCCATCCAAATACTATGATTTAAAAAGTATTTTAAAATATGAAAGTGTTAATTTTTATTTGTGTTAATTAAATCTTTTATTTGTTATATATTTATTAAAATTTTATATAATTAAAAAATATATAATTTTATTCTATTACTATTTCTTATCAATTGTGGGAATATACCAATTATAAGAATAATTATATGAAAATTATTCTATTACTATATCCATTAAATTTTCAATGTTATTCCATCCCTACCTAATTTCATTTGAGTTAACTGCACCAAATCTCTTGTGTTTGTCCAAAATTGCAAAAAATATTCTTTGTTATAAAAATTAGTTCAAAAAATCCTATGTTATTTGTTTTTTGCACATCGCCCCCTCAATTCATTTGGTCAACCACTAAATGTCTTAATCCTAAAATAACCTTACTTTAAATGCTAAAATAATATTAAAAAAAATTCATATTATATGTATTAAAAATAAAAATATTATAATTATATTATTTTTAAATTATACATATTATATTAATAAAAATATATATAAATATAAATATTAAAATTATATTATTTTTAAATTATACATATTATAATAATAAATATATATATATATATATATTAAAATTATACATCTGAAGTAATAATTACTTATTAAAAATATACATATGAATGAATCATTATTATTTTCTAAAAAAACTATTTATAAATAAAAATATACATATATATATTTACATGTCTCGATTTAAAATTAAATAATACAAAAAATAAATAAATTGGTATATGTAGCGATGGAAATTCCGTTGCTATTAAAATAAAAACCTAATAAAAAATAATATAATATTTATAAATATTTGCAACGAAAAATTTTCATTGCTATATGGAAGGAAAAAAATAATAATAAATAAATATAAAAAATATTAGCAACGGAAAATCCGTTGCTATTTAGCAATGGATTTTTTGTTGCTATATGGAAGAAAAAAAGAAATAAAAATAAATAAATATAAAAAATATGAGCAACGGAAAATCCGTTGCTATAAACAATTGATTAAAATATTGATAAAATATTTATAATTTAGCAACGAAAAATCCGTTGCTATAAATATTTAATTAAAAAAATAATAGAATACTTATAATTTAGCAAAGAAAAATTCTTTGCTATAAATAGTAGATTAAAAATTTAATAGAATATTTATAATTTAGCAACGAAAAATCCGTTGCTATTTAGATTGTAATTTCTTTATTTTGGCCAAAAGATATATTACAAAATTTGTTGATATGGTTTAATACACATGTACATTTAATTATTTAAACTTTCATCCTTATTCTTTCACGCTGTCTCTCTCTCACACACACACATCCATATAATATATATATATATGAATGTTAGATCATTATAATGATAGTCACCATTGACTTATATAATACATGATCATATGTTTGGGGATTATGTAGAATTAATATTTGTATAGTATAACCTTTCATATATAAAGCTTTTAATATTTTTATTTGATAGAAAATTTATATTGTTGATATATTACAAAGTATAATATAAATTATAAATCATTAAAAGATGTGCATCATAATTAAAACACAAATGTGTATAAAAGCTAACAATGCTTAATACAATATCTCTATATATACAATTATATACATTTAATACAAATAATCATATATTTAACGGATAGTTAGATATATAGTTCCAAAATGGGGCCCACAAATAAAATTTTAATTTATTAATTTGAATTATTACCTTTTGCGACGGAATTTGCAACGAAAATTTCGTTGCGAAAAGGTAAAAAAATTAATTAATTATTGGTTGGTTTGCAACGAAAAATCCGTTGCTAAATCTGTTGCTAAAAAATTTGTTGCTAATGTCTGTGTGTCGTAATCCGTTGCTATAATGTAACGCCCCGACTTTTTTGGTCGTACAGGTATGACGTATGTGTTTACTAATTTGCGCGATTTAATTTCTTAATTTCTTTAACTTTTGTTATTTATTTCATTATTTCCATACTTGAATTTATTTCTTGTTGCATTTGAATTTTATTTGCATTTTCAACGTATTTGCTTATATGTGTATGATTATGCCTTGTTTGATTCCGATTCGATTTCCGTTTTTCGTGATAACTTGGTATACTTGAATTATGTGTATTATGATCTTACCTATATGTTCGTTTCATGATTTTGTTCTTGGTTGCATGAGTTTTGAATTTATTTGGATTCTTGGAACCAAAACGGGGGCTAACGGACAATTAGCGCACCCTTGGTTCCATATGTGATATCTTGAGCCCGGGAACTCGGACTCGAGTTCCGTCACCTCCATTGAATCCGTATCGACGATTCGGAGACAATGGGACAAGCCTCATGCCTTTTTAAGATCATTTGGATTCCCAAAATTCAACCGAAAGGAGCACGTTACGCCCAAAATGGCCAATTATGACTCCACACAAGCTACGGACCTACTTAAACGTACCTAAGACCTATCCTTTGATCCTAAACACTTGCCAAACACCCCATCACCCTCTCTCAGCCCCCCCCATACCGAGCCATTCCCTTCCCACAACCCACATTTTCAGCCAAACAAGAAGAAAAAGAAGAAAGGGAAGAGAAGAAAGAGACCACTATTCACCAAGAGAGAAATTGAGCTCATCTCTCATCCATTCCTCACCATTTCTTAAAGGTAACTCCATTTTTGATATGTACATCTCCTTGTGGTTCTTTTAAGTCCAAGTTTGCATGTTTTCACCATGATTTGATCAAGTTTGGAGGAAATGATTAAATAGTAAGGGTTTCATGTAAAATTATGATTCTAGCATGCTTCCTTAGAATTTCTTTGAGTTTCTTGAGTTATATATGATCCTAAGACATGCATTTATGATTTTATGGACTTATATTGCATGGTGGTTGAGGGATTTAATATGTTCCATTATGAACTTGAAGGTTTTGGAAGATATGAATTGGTTGATGATCTCTTGATGTTTTTTTTTTTCTTGAAGTTCTTGTTGTCTAATGTGTTATAGCTTGAATACATGAGTAAATGACCTGATTTAGTGTGCTTTTAGGTTGAGTTTTATGTTGGCTTGGTGATTTATGGCTTCCATTTCGTTTTTTTCCAAGTTTGTGTGTTTTTTTGGCTACTAACCCAAATCCACGGGGGTGGATTTTTCCCTTTGGAAAAATCCACGGGGGTGGATTTGAGTCAGTAGGCTGGACAGAATCCATGGGGGTGGATTTTTCCATTTGGAAAAATCCATGGGGGTGGATTTTTTTTCCTACGTTTTTTTTTTTCACTCCGGTTCCGTTTTTCTTCTTTTTCTCCGCTTGTTTGATCTTCCTCCACCTCTTTTATGACTTCTATGCTATGTTAATATGTATTATTATGTGTTATGATTAATGTATCAAGTTTATGGTTTGTTTTGTTATGATTTATGAACGAATGAACTTGGTACTTCCACTTATTGAATGCAATGAATGATTTTGAACGTTTATGTGACTTTATTGTGTTAATTGTGCATAAGAATAGTTCCATGACTTGAGAACATTTTCTTTTGCATCTCATATCATCCACATTGCATTGCCGTGCGTCGTATATGGTCATTTAGAGTCTCACACTACCTCTTTTGCACAGATTCGGGTCTAGTTGGAAACGAGGGCGTCGTTTGAGGCTCTACTCTTATCCTTTTGCCGCTTCAAGGTGGGTTTCTCTTCTACTAGCTAAAATGACCCGATATAAACCCAATGTGCAAAGTTTTAAACCAAATGTATAATATACGTATATAGAGTCTTTTCTCGAGTAAATGATTTCAAACGTAAGCCTTTCTTTTATGAATCCTACCTTATGTTTTGGCGAGACATGATCGTTAATGATGCACGGGCCCGGGACCTAGCACATGTGGCTATCCGGGGAGGCAAGGGCCGACGGTGATCCCATGTGCTAGTCCCAACCATTTAACAGAGACCTGAACTCGCTAGGAGATTAGCGTGGAATGGTAGCTGAGCGCCCTTGGGGGATTCATGTACCCCCCTGGGTCAATGTATGAGGTGGTCGGGCCTTGCAAACCCGTCCACCACCGGAGGAAGAAGGTGTATATGTATGATTATGAATCGTATGAATGTGCACATAAGATTAATATGCATGAAAATAAATAAATTATGAATATGATTACACGAGGTGATGGTTGGAGATAATGCACGCCCACTCGCAGGGCCATGAAACCCAATAATTATTTATGAATGAATATGATAGTCGTAATTCCATTGATGTTTTCTTTGTTTTGCCCGCTTGGGAAATTCTTATCAAACTTCAAATGGAATTAGGGCTTGTATGTATATGTTTAAATTCCGTTGTATTATATATTATGCCCCGTTTTTATACCCACCGGTCTCTTTTAGACTGAACCCGGTTTGTTTTCAGTTGTTTTGTGCAGGTTTGGAGGTGCTAGGCGGGAATACGAGTCGTCTAGGTCTTGCATTAGTGTCTAGCATTTCCTTTTACACTCATATATACTTGTTCTTATTACTTTTGTATTATGATTATGTATGGAGCGTATATTAAGTTATTTTGTGCCGTGATGGCTTTTGCACAGGTTGTAAGTGTTGGTACCTATATGTAAATACGATATGTATTGCTATGTGTTGGTACCTATAAGTACTTATGTTGAATTGCTTCCGCTATTGTTATGGTCACTCTGATTTAATTATGTTTTGGTTATGCTTGGTTTAAGGGTTAGCTCCCGCCTAGCTTAGCGTGTGTGTTGTGTCCCCGTTCGCCGTGATTTGGCACGTGTATGGATTTCCCATTTCATATACGGGTCGGGTCTCGGTGCGGGGGATGTGGTGACTCACGCTCGGGCGCTACATATAAATTCGTTGCTAATATCCGTTGTTCACTACAAGAAATTCCCGGAATTCCGACGGGACACAGTCCGTTGGAAAAACCCTCCTCGGAATTTATAAACCGATGAAAAACCGAGGGACAAAACCAAAAAAAAATAATAATAAATTAAAATAATTCCGACGGGATTCCGAGGGAAATCCCGTCGGAATAGTCGTATTTTTAAAAAAATAAAATATATCTCCCGACGGAATTTCCCTCGGAATTTGCTTTAAAAAAAATTTTTAATTAATTATTTCCGACGGAATTTCCCTCGGAATTCCGTCGGAATTTACTGGAAAAATAAAAACTTAATGAGCCACTGGGGATTCGAACACCCAACCTCGCGGTAGGAAGATATTATGGAAACCAAGGAAAACCAGTTGAGCTAGATCAATTCATTGGTTTAGTTTGATACAAATATTTATATATCATTTGAAATAATAAAATCACAAATTTTGTAGACTATATTTAAAATTGAGTTCTAAGGAAATATTAATTATAACTACAAATATTATAATACGTCATAAGAATTCAATTTAAGCATAGATAAAACCGACGGAATTCCGACGGAAATCCTGTCGGAATTATTTAATATTATTTTTAATTTTTATTTTTAAAAAATCCGACAGAATTCCAACGGAAATCCCGTCGGAATTATTTAATATTATTTTTAATTTTTATTTTTAAAATATCCGACGGATTTCCGACGGAATGCCCGTCGGAATTATTTAATTTCTATTTTTATAGTTTATAATTAAAAAAACCGACGGGAATCCCATCGGTATTCCGTCGGAATTATTTAATATTATTTTTAAATTTTATTTTTTAAAATATCCGACGGAAATCCCTTTGGAATTATTTAATTTTAATTTTTATATTTTATATTTAAAAAACCGACGGGAATTCCGTCGGAATCCTGTCGGAATTATTTAATATTATTTGTTAATTTTATTTAAAAAAAAATAAATTCCGTCGGAATCCCGTCGGAATTCCGACGGCCTGTTTCCCTCGGAATTTTCCGTCGGAATTTGCAGAATTTCTTGTAGTGGTTAAATCCGTTGCTAATATCCGTTGCTAATAATTCGTTGCTAAATCCGTTGCTATAGATTAGCCACTAGGGTTATAGCAACGGAAAATTTTCGTTGCTAAATCCGTTGCTATAGGGCGTTTTTCTAGTAATGCCTCCTTGCCGGATTTCATTCGTCTTCGTCTCTTCTCTCCCACCCCCGCCACCGACAGCCCTTTCCTCCTTCCTTACCCACAAATCCGTAGTCGACCGCCCTTTTCTCTTTCCCCACCCACACAGCCGCCGCCGACCGCCCTTTTTACCCTTCTCATTAACTCCGCCGCTGACGACCGTCCTTTTCTCCTTCCCCAGCCACAGACTAACTTCGCTGCCGCCGTCTTGTTGCAGGTCGTGTCCATGGGAGATGGAGATATATATATATATATATATATATATATATATATATATATATATTTATATATATATACACCTGCGTCCATGGGAGATGGAGATATATACGTATATATATTATAATATAAGGGTAAAATAGTACTTTTACATATAAAAGTGAAGAAAAACTCAATTCTACATGCAGTCAACGCGCGTGTAGCAAAAACAATGCTTGTAGGGTTTCTTTTGTAAACTTTTACCAAACATAAGGTTTTTATAGGGAGCTTTTATATGTCAAGGTTTTTTTTTTTTTTTTTTGATGATTTCGCTTGACACAAAGTAGTTTCATGCATTATACAAAATTAATAAGAGTTGGAACTGTAAATTCTTAAAAGGAATATGGCGTTCAGCTTATGCCTTTGTGCATGTTTTTTTTTTTTTGGGCTCTCATTGTAAATCTGGTTCTGTTTCTATAACGAACGGGGGGCCTCGTTAAAAATCTCACGGTCCGGTTTGGGCCGGTTATGGAAAAATAAAAGGAAAAAAAAACTAATATGTTGTTTGATCCTATGCATTGAATCTCAAGTTTCGGTTTAGCAATTAAAATTAGAGAAAATATCATTTTTAGTCCTCTAGTTTAGGTCCATTTACGAGTTTGGTTCCAGGTTTAGTGACTCAGTAAATCATGGTCCAAAACTTTTAAATTTCTGTCAAAATTTGTTCACCAACTTATTTCCCGTTAAATCATCGACGAAAAAAACACGTGATGTCAGCGTGTACAATTAGATAACTGTTAACTTATTATAATTTGACCCCATTTTAATTTAAAGCTCAAAAGATACCCCAACCTTTAAAATAAAAAATTAAACAATCTTAAATAAACAAAAATCTATATAGTAACAAGAAAAATAATATAAATTTCATATTAAATATTAAAATTAAAAAAAACCAATATATTTAAAAATCAATTAATTAATGCCAACAAAAGAATATGAATTTAATTAGAAAAGAATATGGGCTAAAAATATTATGCCAACATCTAATATTATTATATTCACTCCCTAAAAGAAAATATATTGTAATAAATAATACTTTTAAATTCATTTAATATTCTTAAAAAGATAATATATTATATAGAATATCAATTAAAAAATGTGTATATAAATACGTACATACATATATATATATATATACATACATCCCTCTTCTTCTTGTTTAGATTTTTTTAGCACTTTGGTTGGTGGTGAAGGGATGGGCAGAATAAACCGCCTTCCACTCCGACCATACACCGCCTCACACACCGTCAATCACCTCCATCTTCAAGCTCTGGTGCAATCCCCTCACCCTGACAGAGATCCTTTACCACCTCATGCATGCAGAACCTTTCGGCCGTGGTGCTCATCGCAGTTAGAATTTAGATTTAAGGAATTTTCTATATTCCATTGATTTATATATGAAAAAGATTATAACAAGAGATACAATATAAAGATGTACATATCTACAAAAAAGAAAAAAAATATGTAAAGTCAAATCCCTCTAAATCAAGGATTAAAATCCCCCGTATGATTAGTCGTGATCTCTAACACTCCCCCTCAAGTTGACTGTGGGATCACACACATTCAACTTGCCAGGAACACTTGAAAAAACTCTGTCTATTACGGCTTTGGTAAGAATGTCTGCCTACTGATCCTCTGGCCATACAAACGGTAGTGATACTATTTCACTCTCGAGCTTCTCTTTGATGAAATGTCGGTCTACCTCTACATGCTTGGTTTAATCATGTTGAACCGGGTTCTCTGAGATGCTTATGGTTGCCTTATTATCACACCATAGTCTGCTTTTCCCTCTCTCTGGAAAACCAAGTTCCTCAAGCACCTTCCGTAGCCATAGGGCTTCGGCCAGTCCTTGTGCAATTCCTCGGAATTTAGCTTCTGCATTGAAAAGAGCAACCATCTTCTGTTTCTTACTCTTCCATGTGACAAGGTTCCCTCCAAACTTGGTGAAATATCTGGAAGTAGAACGATGGCCATCTTGATTTTCGGTCCAATCTGCATCTTTATAAGCCCCAATCGATAGATCCCCGTCTTTTTGGAACAACACTCCTCTTCCGGGGTCCCCTTGAGATATCTTACCACTTTAAGTGTCGTCTCCATATGATCTTGTTGCGGCCGGTGCATGAACTGGCTAAGCACGCCTACTGCATAAATAATATCGGGCTTCGTGTGGGATAAGTAGATCAACTTCCCAATAAGATGTTGGTATCAGCCTCGATCCACCATTTTTGCTCCGTTTGTGATTTTCAGCCCATGATTGACTATGATAGGAGTCCCTGATGGTTTGCTGTCAAGTAATCTTGTTTCTACTAACAGATCAAGTACATAATTCTGTTGGGAAATAAAGATTCCCCGCTTTGACCTGAGTACCTCAATTCCTAAGAAGTACTTCAATTCCCGCAAATCTTTCATTTCAAACTCGTCAAACAGACTTTCCCTCAACTGCTTAATTTCCTCAAGATCATTCCCAGTAATGATCATGTCATCAACATAGATGATAAGATAGGTTACTAACTCACCCCTCCTCTTAAAGAACAAAGTATGGTCCGAATTACTCTTACATCAAACTGATGCAATGGCCAATCCTGATTAGCTGCTATCGAGAAAAGTACTATGATAGTGTCAATATTAGCAACTGGAGATAAAGTCTCTGAATAATCCACTCCGTACATCTGTGTATACCCCTTGGCTACCAACCTTGCCTTGTACCTTTCAATGGACCCATCAGATCTATATTTAATGGTGAACACCCATCGGCAACCTACTGGTCTCTTCCCTGATGGCAATCTACACCTTTCCCAAGTCATGTTCTTTTCAAGGGCCATCATTTCTGTTTTCATGGCCAACTTTCACTCATCTTTCTTCTAAGCTTCTTCAGCTGTTCTAGGAAGCACATCAGCGTAGACTGCTGTTGATGTTAGGAATAGTGCCCTAGAAAGCCGATTAGTCATAATCCGTTTTGGGACTTTCCTAGTATCACGGACAATCTTTGAATAAATATACGATTGATTAATATCATAGGCAAACACTTCTTTATATGCTCTTGTTTGGTATGCGTTTACTTTAGCTGTGCATGTATGAGAACTCCCCTAATCCTGATGACTTTAGGACTCTACCATTTAGGTGAAATGGTTCATGAAACGAGCCCTATATCACATAAGTCATGATTAGTAAAATACTCCAAGCCGATGAGTCCTACAGACAGTGGGAGTGTCAACCTGACTCCTCTAAGGCTTGCTTGTGGGATCACGCCTTTAAGAAGGACCACCTTGTTTCATGGAGGTGCAAAGTGTATAGTTGATACGTGCGTGATACATGAGGGTGCTTACTTTAATAAGTAAGTTCACTGAGGTGCCCCGTGTGAGAAGATTCCTAAATGGGAAAGGAAGTTTATATTTCAGGAAATAGAAACTTTCAGATTAGGAAATATCTCACGAGTCATTGATGTGATTAATTGATCCTTAGACTTGAGGTTCCATGTTACTTTATGAGTTAACTCTGTAGTCTTTGGTATAAGCTTTAAAGGGTGTCGCCTTAGACAACTGATTCAAGGCTTATGCTGGGGCTGCACAAGTGACTCATGAAAGTGAATGAGAATCAAGAAAGGACCTACACTTGCATATGCAAGGTGATCTCTTATTGTGTAAGTCATTCATATGACATATGGAGTCCTTGGCCAAGGCAGTAGATCAAGACATCAAGAAAAGGGTTTCTTGGATTGAAATCAAATGGATATGAAATGCACTTAGCTTTAAGACCAGATTATTAGGGTTCTAATTATTCCCTTACCCTAGATCATGGTTGAGAGATAGTAAGTAGGAGGATTGTATCTCACATGAATCAATGACTTAAAGGTTCTGTCGAATTCGTACATTCCAATTCAGCTAGGGGTTAAACACATGTTGCTAGACTATGGTCGTTTAATCTGTGGACTGATTAATTAATTAGGGTCACTGCTAATTGAATTGAGAACCTAGAGGGTCACACACAACAACTTGGTTACATGAGTTGAGGCTTAAAAATGATTAAACGAGTTAATCGGGCCAAGAGGGTTCCACACGTGTGAAATCACACGTGTGGCTCACATGAGTGACACGTGTGAATATATATACATATATTGTATATATATATATGTATTAAATAATTAAATGTGTTAATTATTTAATAGACTTTGGTTTAATTTTGAATTAAAAAGAAAGTCTCATTTTGGAGAAAATAATCTAGTTAATTAATTACAAATTAATTAATTAGATAAAAATAAGTTATTTATTTTATAATAAATAAAGTATAAAATTATCCAAAAATAGTTTGGATATTTTTAGCTCTCTTGAAAGTTGATTTGAATTAGAATTCAAAGTCAAAGTTGGAGAATACTTGATGATCAAGTAATAGGAGAGAGACAAACCGAATCCTTGCCCAACAAGGAATAGGATCGGCGCCCCTCTCCCTTTCCTATATAGGGGAGCTCATGCTCCCCTTTAGAGCTAATTGAGAATTCTTTTGGTTCATGTGTTGAACACCTTCCTTTCTCCAAGATTAAATAAAACCCTAGGTTAAGCCTAAACACTAACTAGAGAACTAGCATCCTTACTAGTTAGATTGTAGCCAAGTTGGTGGACTATCTCTAGAGAGCTTCAAGTTAGAAGTTTTGAAGATTCGAGCTTTACCAAAAAGTGGGGATCAAGCAAAACGATCAGAAGGGATGATGTAACGGTTCTGAACCCGACGTGAAGCGAATGAAAAAATCGAAACAAAGAAGATGGCGAAAACCGTTCGTCCATATCCTGAAGGATGAATTTTTTCACGAGGGTTTTGTGACTAGCAGTTTTCTACTTTCGCAAAACTGGTTTTCGAAGGGAGTTTCAATCCTGCTTTTCTCGTTTCATGTTTCTTTCTTTATGTTATATTGTTAAGAACATCTCTAACATGAATTAAATCTAGGTTGGTGTGGATTGCTATCCCGACAATGGATTCTGAAGTAGAAAGAGACTTTCAAGGGACGGGTTGTCAAGCCGCGAGAAGAGCGTTCTTGGGTGGCTTGAAACGCTTCAAGAAAGAATAAAAGAAAAGTAAGTTTTCTATCTCTACGAATTTGGTTACACGATTGCGAGTCCAAGATCCTTTTGTTGGAAAAATTTGTAATTCCGCTGCTTTCTGATTCGTGTTTTCCAACAAGTGGTATCAGAGCCACCTCGTTAATCGTGTTTCTGATTCGTCTCAATTAAACTGAATTTTGAGAAATTCTTGAATCTGAATTACAGTTAGGTATTCTTGAATTTGTATCGTAATCTGAGCTTTTGAATCTGAGAGGTTTCCTGATAAATTGAGAAAATCGTTTTCTGAAAAAAAAAAAAGGGTTTTATTTTAGATTTATTAAAATCGCGATTTTGATTCCCGAATCGAGATGAAAATTTTTCTGAAAATTTTGTACGGAAAACGGTGCGGGACGACGAGGACCAAGCGAGTTTGTCGCTCGTCGTCCCGCACGCGGACGGGTCCGGACGAGGCCGGAACAGCCTATGCGGGATTGCCCGCACACCCATGTGCGGGACTGCCCGCACGCGTCCGCACACCCCTGTGCGGGACTGCCCGCACGAGTCCGGAACAGCCTGTGCGGGATCGCCCGCACACCCCTGTGCGGGACTGCCCGCACGCGTCCGCCCAGCCCTGTGCGGGATCGCCCGCACACCCTGTGCGGGACTGCCCGCACGCGTCTGCGCGGGGCTGTGCGGGATCGCCCGCACGTCCCTGTGCGGGACTGCCCGCACACCCCTGTGCGGGATCGCCCGCACGCTTTCGGGCGGATGTGACGCGATGTGACTTTTCGTGTTTTTGGCCCAAATTTTATTTTAAAATTATTTTAAAAATCTTTTTTACTGAAAATATTTTAATTTTGAAATAAAATTATAATTTGGGAATTTCGGGAATCAAAGTCAATTTTAATTTTTCGGGAAAAGTATAATTATTATTTTTTGAAATAATGATTTTAATAAAATTGTTAATTTTTGAATTTACTTGAATTTTATCAGATTCTAGCTTTTGATTTTGAAATTATTCTTGAACAAGGAACTGTTTTTCAGATTACTTTGAGTTAGTCGAACTTAAAGTTAAAGGAATTTTAAATTTATTGGTAAATTTAAATTCTTGCAATTTAAGCATGTTAGGTGATCATGGGTTTAGATCTATGTATGGTTTTAATTTATGCACATGGATGGTTTAAATTGGGGTTGGAGCCCTATAGTTGCGTTTTTCAATTGAGGTTGGAGCCTCACTTATGTGCGTACTGTTATGTGATTTATTATGTGGCTTTCCATATTACTGTTTTTGAGGCCGTGGTATGCCCCGTGTAATTGTCTAAGGCCAATATGAAGATTGAGCCTTATTACTTTATGTCCTTTTCTTTTTATTGTAATTTGAGAGTAGAGATAGGTGGTGAGGTTTTATTTTCATTTTGGAGACAATGCACCCATGGAGTAAGATGGACCACATTCAAGTAACAAGGAGGCCATAAGTGAAGATCCCTCAAAATGTTAGGGAGGGGAATCTCAATTGTTAAATGTAATAGAGATAGGGCTCGTATTTTGTTACCGTTTTCCCTTATGTGATTTAAACTGTTTATGTGGCATGTATGTTAGAACTTGTGATTGTGGAGTGGCTCCCACATATCACGAATAAGATAGGTAGAACCCATGATCATTACATGTTAGTATCATGCTAGGACATGTTATCTGTTTATGTGCTTGTTTGAAATGCATTTAAGTGTACTTGCATTAATCAAGACTAATAAAATTGGATAACATATGTTGGTGAGGTCGAACCGAACAACTCTTCGGTTGATTCGAAAATTCCCATTAACTATTAAGCTCATTTCGAATAATAGGTATTTAATTCGAGATGTAAATTTTGAATTAAATTCCTAGCATTCCATCAATAGGTTTTAAGTTTAGTAAGTAAAGCTAGTTATTGTCCGCGAGTCGTGGGATAGCTAGTGGAGCTTATTAGTTCTTAGTTACCTAATTGATCATTTTAAATGATTAATATTTCGTGGTTAATTTTGGCAAGGGCGATGTCCACGAGTCGTGGGTCGTTCGAACTAAGTTTTGATCATGATCTTATGATTGATGGGTCTAGCTTAACGCCTAAGTAAATATGGATGTCGCACGAGTCGTGGGTCCATATTGAAAGATAGGTGATGCAAAAACAATTACTAAGAGTTCTAAAGGTGTTAGAATTGGTAAGTTGTACCTACCTAGGGTTTTACTTAGAATGTCCGCGAGTCGTGGGTTCGAGGTAAAATGCTTAGGGTCTTAGTACCCATTGGGAAACGCGTTCCTCTTAGATCTTTGGGAATTATAGATCTTTGAAAAACAGTGGGAGCTACATTAGATTAAAGACCTTATCTTGTGTATATCGTTATTATTCAGCATGCTCACCTAGTTCTCTGCTTAGCATTTAGGTTGTAGTTCTGTGATTCTCTACAATATGAAATGCAAACCCATTCGTATCCATCCTTAAGTCAAATAAGTTGACTAAGTCCTGACTAACTCTAAATGGCTTCGGATCCTAAAATTCATTTTAGAATCCGACTAGAGAAAGGCGTTCTCTAAAGGGCGAAATTTTCAATTGTGAAAAGTCGACCCGGGCCAAAAGAGAAGCAATCTGAGGTGAATGGATTTTTCCAAACCACTTAAGAGCAATTGAACCACCTCATAAAATGTTACAATGTATAACATTATGGAATTATTCAATATTCCAAATGAGGAAACAAGTGCACACGAACAAGGTCTAAAGATCTTATTTGAAGATCTTATGGTCTCGATCATCAACTAAGAAAAGAGTTCTCAATGCACTGATTGCTTACATTGCTTCCACCATCATTCGAACCCTTTATGCTCAACTAGAATGATGCTAATGCAGCATAGTTAATCATTTAGTTGATAATGGTTGAGAGTATCCTTAAGAAGGAATAAAAGGTTGTGATGGTTAATTCTTCTTCTAAACTCACTAAGTTAAAGGCTTGAAGGCCTAAAGAAGAAGAAACCCTTAAGAGCCCAATGGAGGGGCATGTATGGGGTGCGCCCAAAAGACACTAGAGATCAAATATGACGTTTTTCTTCTATGGTAGCAAATAAGGACTTTGAAAGGGAACTGCATAGAGTATGAGTACTCTGAAATGTTACCTCGTTTAGTAATTCTACTAGGAATAGAATTCACTAGTCTTGAGTCAATTCTGCATAATCTGTTGTGCAAAGACTCAAGGCACTAATGTTCTGAACATGCAACGAGATAACAAAAGTAAGTGAGATGACAAAGCTTCGAATTACTTTGGAACGTTGAGAGACAAAAGGATTAGCAAGTTAGACATCTTAGGATCATTTTACGAAAATGAACCTAGAGACTTAATTTCCTGTGAATCCTGTCATGAGGGAAGCGTTCCTGAATCCCGTTTATAAGAAACATGGAACGTTCCAAAATTATAGTGGATTTCGATCCATGCTGATGAGTGTAAGATGCTTAATGTAAGCACTAGATACAATCGTCAGTTTAATCATTATGAATAAATGTACTTGTTAAAGTACAAATTCGAAACTTATATGAAATTCTTAGAATTTCGAAAGGAGGTTAGGAACCGAAGTAGTCATAAGTTATAGGTAAATCGATATGATCGAGATAGCTAATATCTTAGTAACTAATTCCTTAGTCATCTTAGAGATAATAGGATTATCTCTCAGTAAACTAATTCGAGAACACATTAATGTTTCCGAATGATGGAATGAAACCTAATAGGATATGGTCCATTCCATAGTAAGCTTTACTGACTTATAATCATTCTAGGAATAAACTCCTAGAATATGCAGTTAGAGATTTTGAATGTAGTACCTTCCAAAATCAGTCCTTTAGTTGCACTATGCAATGTGGCATACTAAATTCCCTAATTATTCTTATCCAAGAATTTAGTGGAATCCTCTTAAGTGAAGAGGATAGTGGGAGATAAGCTTGAAATGAGTTCAAGTTTATAAAATGATATTGGATATCAGTTTTGCGATTCCCTTGCACAAAGGTTGTTTGTCTCAAAGGAATGTACCTTTCTTAAGGAATCGTTCCTATAGAAGAAGAAAGGCAAGCAAGCAGACCTCAAAGAAATTTGAGGAAAAATATCCATGCCACATATAGAAGAAACGAGCCCATCTGATAAAACTTAGCCAAATTTTAGAGTATGTACACGTGTGAAACCCTTCTCTTAAGATGCGTTTAGAACGCGTTCCTAGATAGCCAAGGAATTACTTGAAGAGGAGACACTGTCAGATTTGGAATCTGAGTAGTGTAAGCAAGCCTTGAAATCCAATACGGATTCCATATACTTAAACCGAGTTTTGACCTTGGTTGATCCACCTGATAGGATCAAGCTCCTAGAGCTTCGAGTAAATGGAAAGCATTACAACCTTCTTGACGGTTGAAATGCAAAAGTCCATTTGGATTGTGTTTACCATATCCTCATATTCTGACTATGAGATATGATAAATGAATATGAGAACTATCTTGTTCAATATGAGATTGAAAGAGAGTGAAATAAGGTATTTCTATAAATCTCATATTCAGTGGGAGTATGCATAAGGTATGCAAATCCCTAAAGTCAATCTGTGGATTGATAAAGGCTTCTAGGAGTTAGACAATTCGATTCCACAGTCAAATCGTTTGACACAGATAGAAGTCGAATAAGTCTCAGAGTGTACATATGAAAGTTAGTGATGTAAGAGTCAATTTTGGTTCTTTAGAAGACGATGTCCTTCTCATTAGGAATGTCAAGGATGACGTGAAAGTTACCAATTCTTGTTTAAGAAACAATTTGACATGAAAGATCTTAGTGATTATCCTATATTCTCGACATTCAGATCTATAGAAGATAGATCTAAGAGAATAAAAGGATTATCACAAAATGAGTACATAACCACGGTACTAAAAGGAGTTTAGTATGGACAATGGAACATCTCTTTTGAAGAGTATGTGTCCTAAGATAACTTTGAGAAAGTTAGAATGTCCAAAATCCCTTTTAAGTGAAAGGGTGCATAATGTATGAAAAGTTATGTACTAAATTAGATATGGCGCAACACTAAGCGTAGTAGGCCGAATCTAATATGACCTCAGAGAAGGTCATTAGATCTCTGTAAAGGATGTCCTCAGAGTACTTGAGAAGAAATGAGGATATGTATTAGTTTACAGAGCCCAAAAGATCTTATCGTTGAAAGGATATTTTGATGTAATTGTTGCATCAAACATAGATGATTGTAAATCATTGAAAAGATACAACTTCTACCAGAATGGTAATGCAATGTGTTGGAAAGGGGTTCCAAGGTCGAACATTGCAAAACTCGACTATCGTAGTTGAGAACTTAGTCGTATTATATAACGCTAAGTTAAGTGTTTGGGTAAGAAACTCCATCTAACTGGTTAGATGAAGTTCCTAGCATGAAACAACTCCTTGATCATATTGTATGATAAAAAGGATGGTTGCTCAAGTAAGAGAACCAAGACCTCACCATGTAGCACCCCAACACGTAAGGATGCCACACCCCCGCACCATAGGCCGATCCACATACGAAATGAAATGTCCGTACATGAACCAACCTATAGCGAACGGGTAACTATGTAAATAAAATGACATGCTAAGTGGAAATTCATTTATTCATGCGATAGAATCAAACGGAAGCATGCTATACTATCGATCATTTATCAAGTAATGTATACTTGTATTTTACATATCAATACATTATCATCTCCTAAATATATAACAAGTAACCTTAACAACAATTTCTTTGAAACGGTAAATAAATAACTGCACCGTATGGCTTGAATGCAAGAACTTGACTCAGCTCGATTCCCGCCTAGAATGTACCTGCAAGAACACGGCATGTATATCGATTTTATAAATACCTCCAAGGTTAGTAATCTATGCAATTAGGTATGCCAAGTTTGGAAATTGATCAATTTAGTCCCAAAAGATAATCATGTAATTTGGTCCTTAATTTAAAATAATGATCAATTAAGAACATTGAAATATAATTTATACAATTTTGTCACGAATTATAAGAATTAAAATAAGTCTAGCTCTTGAAAAGTTCGTACATGGCAGGCGTACCTGGAAAGCCGGAAATTGGGGCGTTACAATTCTCCCCCCCTCAAAAGAATCTGTCCTCGGATTCACTTGGCGAGCACGCAATGTCATAATTGGCTGCAATGTACCGATTAGCAAATAATCCCTATGGCATGCGACCTAGACTTGACACGACACTAGAACCTCGGTTTTGCAACCGGGCTCTGATACCACTTCAGATGTAGCACCCCAACACGTAAGGATGCCACACCCCCGCACCATAGGCCGATCCACATACGAAATGAAATGTCCGTACATGAACCAACCTATAGCGAACGGGTAACTATGTAAATAAAATGACATGCTAAGTGGAAATTCATTTATTCATGCGATAGAATCAAACGGAAGCATGCTATACTATCGATCATTTATCAAGTAATGTATACTTGTATTTTACATATCAATACATTATCATCTCCTAAATATATAACAAGTAACCTTAACAACAATTTCTTTGAAACGGTAAATAAATAACTGCACCGTATGGCTTGAATGCAAGAACTTGACTCAGCTCGATTCCCGCCTAGAATGTACCTGCAAGAACACGGCATGTATATCGATTTTATAAATACCTCCAAGGTTAGTAATCTATGCAATTAGGTATGCCAAGTTTGGAAATTGATCAATTTAGTCCCAAAAGATAATCATGTAATTTGGTCCTTAATTTAAAATAATGATCAATTAAGAACATTGAAATATAATTTATACAATTTTGTCACGAATTATAAGAATTAAAATAAGTCTAGCTCTTGAAAAGTTCGTACATGGCAGGCGTACCTGGAAAGCCGGAAATTGGGCCGTTACACACCAAGAGACTGAACACGTGATTACGAATCACTTTATAAGGAAAAGGTGTTTCCTAAGAGATGTGTAAACAAGAGGGTCACATCAGCAGAGAATATAGCAGATCCACTTTGGAAACGCCCAAAGTCAATAGGGTCTCTAAGTGGATCTTGAGAAGATGGGACTTAGAGTACCTAAATGGCTTTTACGGGCAAGTGGGAGATTGTTAGGAATAGTGCCCTAGAAAGTCGATTAGTCATAATCCGTTTTGGGACTTTCCTAGTATCACGGACAATCTTTGAATAAATATACGATTGATTAATATCATAGGCAAACACTTCTTTATATGCTCTTGTTTGGTATGAGTTTACTTTAGCTGTGCATGTATGAGAACTCCCCTAATCCTGATGACTTTAGGACTCTACCATTTAGGTGAAATGGTTCATGAAACGAGCCCTATATCACATAAGTCATGATTAGTAAAATACTCCAAGCCGATGAGTCCTACAGACAGTGGGAGTGTCAACCTGACTCCTCTAAGGCTTGCTTGTGGGATCACGCCCTTAAGAAGGACCACCTTGTTTCATGGAGGTGCAAAGTGTATAGTTGATACGTGCGTGATACATGAGGGTGCTTACTTTAATAAGTAAGTTCACTGAGGTGCCCCGTGTGAGAAGATTCCTAAATGGGAAAGGAAGTTTCTATTTCAGGAAATAGAAACTTCCAGATTAGGAAATATCTCACGAGTCATTGATGTGATTAATTGATCCTTAGACTTGAGCTTCCATGTTACTTTATGAGTTAACTCTGTAGTCTTTGGTATAAGCTTTAAAGGGTGTCGCCTTAGACAACTGATTCAAGGCTTATGCTGGGGCTGCACAAGTGACTCATGAAAGTGAATGAGAATCAAGAAAGGACCTACACTTGCATATGCAAGGTGATCTCTTATTGTGTAAGTCATTCATATGCCATATGGAGTCCTTGGCCAAGGCAGTAGATCAAGACATCAAGAAAAGGGTTTCTTGGATTGAGATCAAATGGATATGAAATGCACTTAGCTTTAAGACCAGATTATTAGGGTTCTAATTATTCCCTTACCCTAGATCATGGTTGAGAGATAGTAAGTAGGAGGATTGTATCTCACATGAATCAATGACTTAAAGGTTCTGTCGAATCCGTACATTCCAATTCAGCTAGGGGTTAAACACCTGTTGCTAGACTATGGTCGTTTAATCTGTGGACTGATTAATTAATTAGTGAATTAATTAATTAGGGTCACTGCTAATTGAATTGAGAACCTAGAGGGTCACACACAACAACTTGGTTACATGAGTTGAGGCTTAAAAATGATTAAACGAGTTAATCGGGCCAAGAGGGTTCCACACGTGTGAAATCACACGTGTGAATATATATATATATATATATATATATTGTATATATATATATGTATTAAATAATTAAATGTGTTAATTATTTAATAGACTTTGGTTTAATTTTGAATTAAAAAGAAAGTCTCATTTTGGAGAAAATAATCTAGTTAATTAATTACGAATTAATTAATTAGATAAAAATAAGTTATTTATTTTATAATAAATAAAGTATAAAATTATCCAAAAATAGTTTGGATATTTTTAGCTCTCTTGAAAGTTGATTTGAATTAGAATTCAAAGTCAAAGTTGGAGAATACTTGATGACTTGATGATCAAGTAATAGGAGAGAGACAAACCGAATCCTTGCCCAACAAGGAATAGGATCGGCGCCCCTCTCCCTTTTCTATATATAGGGGAGCTCATGCTCCCCTTTAGAGCTAATTGAGAATTCTTTTGGTTCATGTGTTGAACACCTTCCTTCCTCCAAGATTAAATAAAACCCTAGGTTAAGCCTAAACACTAACTAGAGAACTAGCATCCTTACTAGTTAGATTGTAGCCAAGTTGGTGGACTATCTCTAGAGAGCTTCAAGTTAGAAGTTTTGAAGATTCGAGCTTTACCAAAAAGTGGGGATCAAGCAAAACGATCAGAAGGGATGATGTAACGGTTCTTAACCCGACGTGAAGCGAATGAAAAAATCGAAACAAATAAGATGGCGAAAACCGTTCGTCCATATCCTGAAGGATGAATTTTTTCACGAGGGTTTTGTGACTGGCAGTTTTCTACTTTCGCAAAACTGGTTTTCGAAGGGAGTTTCAATCCTGCTTTTCTCGTTTCATGTTTCTTTCTTTATGTTATATTGTTAAGAACATCTCTAACATGAATTGAATCTAGGTTGGTGTGGATTGCTATCCCGACAATGGATTCTGAAGTAGAAAGAGACTTTCGAGGGATGGGTTGTCAAGCCGCGAGAAGAGCATTCTTGGGTGGCTTGAAACGCTTCAAGAAAGAATAAAAGAAAAGTAAGTTTTCTATCTCTACGAATTTGGTTACACGATTGCGAGTCCAAGATCCTTTTGTTGGAAATTTTTTTAATTCCGCTGCTTTCTGATTCGTGTTTTCCAACAGCTGAATATGCTCTAGCTGTCACTGTTAGCTTTTCATGTGCATAATTAGTGACCAGATACTGGGATTTTCTGGGTTCATACCGCTTTGCCCCTCCCCCCCCCCCCCCCCCCCGGCGATCACTCCATGGTGGAAGGACATACCGGTCACTTCCCATGGGCTCACCCTGAACCTGTGTTTCCTGATCCTATAATTCTCCCTGAACATGTACTTCTTGATCCTGTAATTCCTCCATGTGTAGATTATCAATAGTATCAACAGTATTATCATTAAATGAGGAAGTTTTAAGGGGTACCTCAGGAATATTCAGTGCTTCAGATACTGGGATTGGTGCTGACGTGAGGGGCTAAACTATCGGAGACGTCTGCTCGGTGGTCCTGCCTACTGGATCTTTTGGGTCCGGATCTGGCATAGTGGAGTATGATACCCAACTTAGTGGATCTATAGACTACTCCCCCTGACCGCTAGGTTGGGTGTGATAGAAGAACTCAGTTTCTAGGAAGTTACAGTTCATGGTAGTATACAGGGGTCGTGTGGACGGGTGATAACAACAATATGCTTTTTGATTGATCCGGTACCGAACAAAGACACATTTAACTGAACAATGGTCAAATTTGGTACGTTTCTGTTTAGGGAGTGTTCACACAAAGTATTTTTTATTATCTGCAAAATAAAATTACTAGACAAAAAATATTATGAACAAAATATAAAAATTGAAAGAAAATAACAATTTTAAAGGAATAAATCCTAGCAAAATTTTTCTCTGATTTTTCTCTTCAACTTTGCATCCGACGGCGTGAAGCGTATTCCCGGATTAGTAGATATGATTTTTTACAAATTTAGTGGATAGAAACTACTTGATCAAAGTTGATGTCGAAATCAAACTTTGAAGGTGAAGATCTCAATCTCTTGTTGCTTTGGCAAAATTGAATAACCTTCAAAGATTGTAGCCGGATTTGTGTTGGGATAAATGCCCTGAAAATCCAATTATATTGTAAATATTTTGGATTAATAAAACTGAAATTACAGCAAGTTATGAGTATTTTACAAATTTAATAATTAATGACCTGTGATGGTATTTTTATATGAAATGTGTTTCATAGGAAAAGACTTTAAATACCAGAAGTCACGTGTCATTAAAGTTCTAGTCAGTATGATAAGAAAATGTTCTTATCGAGACTATAATGTGTTATATAAGATGATTAGTCTTTCGTCATAGGGAAATGGAGTTTCCAATTATGACACATTGATGATTTTCAATGAGATTGGAAACATCGAACTGGACCACTGAGATTGTTCATTTTATACTGCTATCTAAAATGAACAGAATCTCGGAAGCATTAGACTCTTAATCCTGATAGTGTTTCTACTTTAGGCATGTAGTGTTAATCACTGTGATGTACTCAGGAGTGAGGTCTCGGTAACGGGTGGCCAAAATACTTTGTATGTTCGGTGATTGCATGAAATGTGCTAGAGAGAAATATTTATCAATGAATCTGTAGCCTTGCTGGAAGGTTTAAAGATACCCCTGAAATAGAGTTGCAAAAGGTTCGAATTAAAACTTTGGCCAAAGTACTTCGTGTGTTCGTCACCGAAGTTGTATGTTGAATGTGTTTCACATACAGGGAATTTGGACTTAAGGCGAATCAAGAAATTTCAGATTTAAAGTGAAAAATAAATGATAGTAGTATTGATTTATTTTTCATGGATATCTGTACAGAGGAGTAACATGTAAAATTATTCTAGATCGAGAAATTCGTGAATAATTTAATTAATTTTAGAGCTCAACAATATTTATTTAGTGGAATTAAATATTGTTAAACGGTAATCAATTATTGGCATAGGATGATAATAGATTGACCCGTTTGGAGCTAAGATTAATTAGTCCTGTAGGCCCCCCCGCAAGCCCCAACGAAGATATTAAAAGGAGAGAGAGAAATAGATTTTCAAAGAGTTTGAAAATAGACCAGGTATTTATTTTGAGAAAATAAATTAAATTCCAAGGAGTTGGAAATGTCCGAAATTTTATTTTGGAGAAAATAAAATTTAAAAAAAAAAAAAAGAAATTTTTTTTTTGCTGACGTGGCAGTGATGACGTGTCATGCCACGTCAGCGGGTCAGCGCCACCAGCGTGTCCGACACGTGGACGATGAAGATCGTGCCACGTCAGCGAAAAGGAGCGGCCCAGATTAGACCTAGAAGGGTCCGGATCAGGACGCGGGTCCGGGTTCCTTGACCGACCCGGAAACGTGGACAAATCGTATTGTGACATGTGGCACTGATAGAACCAAGCTGAACCGGTCTAAGGACTGAACCGCCGGTTGGACCGGACCGGTTCGCCATGCGGCAGCTGCTCGTGCCACCGTGGGGTTCACACGCGCCAAGCACACAGCCGCCACTTGGGCGGCGCGTGCTTCACGCCGCGGGACTCGTGGCGGCGCGAGCTGCTGCGTGGCATTCTCAGATTTGCTGAACACGGCGGCTAAGGACACGCGACAGCCTTCTTTCCATCGAATGGACCATTTTACCCCTCAATTTTGGCCCTATAAATAGTGGCTGTGTATTTTCATTTCTTTAACAACTTTGGTTTTCAATTTTGGCAGCTTTAAAAATGCCATCCGGCTCTCTCTCTTGTTTAGTTAATTAATCCTTAATTAAGGATTAATTAATTAAGGATTAATTAGTTACTTAATTAGGTGGTTATATAATTAATATATAATCCACTTAATTAATTAGAAAATAGGGATTTTCTGAAATTAGAAAAAAGGGTTTTTCTTGAAAAATATTTTCTCAAGTATTTAGCGAAATACTGCCGGAGCCCACACTCCAATTTTCTTAAACGGGGATATTGCGGGGAAGCTCTGCCGGTTTCACGAGAAGATATCGAGGTGCTGGAAAGTGCCGTTGATAGCCATTTGTGCAGTACGGTAATACCGTTATGCCGCCCAAATTAATATTTGCATATTGTGATTATATGCTAGATGATTTAAAATTATGTTATCGATGCCTGTATATATCAGAGTTATGCTGCCCGATTTATTCCGCTGCTTTATTAAAATATTTTGGAAATATTTTGATAACGAGGTTATGGCAAAAATTTTGAAATATTCCGCTGTGCCGTCACTCTGTTTCGGCCTGCCAAACCAACAATTTGAAGATCTGTTTTGAAGACGAACTTCAAGAATACTTGAAGACGAATTTTAAAGACTTGAAAATTGGCGTGAAAATTTGATGTCGAGACTTGAAGAACGGCGAGAAAATTTGAAGCTGAAGACTTGAAGACCGATGACGAACTTGAAGAAGATTCAAAAACAAATTTGAAGAATTCGTAGCAACCGAAGGAGAACTTGAAAGAGACTTGAAGATGGATTTGAAGACTTGAAGCCAAATCTAGAAGACTAGTAGACCGGCGTTCATATGTCAGACATCTGCACTTGCGTTCCTCGTTGTCGTCCTTGGTGTGTTGAATGAACTACCAAGACCCCTTTTTATAGTGAGAGATATTGAGGGTTCAAACTTATCACAACATTATTTGATATTTATCTCTTGTATTTTTTTAAGAGATAATATCAAATAAAATCAATTGGTTATTTATCCTTTAAAAAAATATTTAATTTAATAACATAATATCCAATTTAATCTTGATTTGGGAAGATAACATATTTGATATTATCCTACTAAATATTTATATATATTTTTTAAAATAACCGTGCAAACAGATGCCCCCCATTTCAAGTATCGTCAAAAGATATTTATAAGAGAGACGAAACTTGAAGTACTTGAGTTTGCTCACTTGTTAGAGAAATATTTTTTTCTTTAACATGTGACTGAGCTTGAAAATTAATTCAATTTACCTAAGTACCCCATCAAGAGGATCAAGTCATGATGTAGTTCAAATTTTATTTTTCCGAACTCATAGAAAGTCAATACTCGTTTCAAGAAGTAATTTGTATTTGGAAACAGTTTATACTCATGTTCAGAGTAACTTGAATTTGAATTTGAAAACAGTTTATGTTAGGAATAGTGCCCTAGAAAGCCGATTCGACGCAATATGCTTTGGGACTTTTCTTGTATCGCAGACAATCTTTGAATAATATACGCTCGATTATTATCATAGGCAAACACTTCTTTATATGCCAATACGTGTTTTTGTGTGTTTCCATTACGTGCGCATGTATTAGAACTCCCCTAATCCATAAGGCTGTTAGGGACTTTGTCATTAGGTGAATGACACATGAAACAAGCCCTAACTCAAGGCCGGATTATAAACCACCCCAAGTCGATGAGTCCAACAAACAGTGGGAGTGTTGATTTGGCTCGATTGAGACTTGCTCGTGGGATTGCGTCCTTAAGAAGGATCATCCTGTTTCATGGGGTGTAAAGTGCATAGTTGATGCGTACGCAATACATGAGGGTGCTCGTTATCAAAACGGGTACACTGAGGTGTCCCGCGTGAGAAGATTCCTAAATGGGAAAGGAAGTTTCTATATCTAGAAATAGAAACTTCCAGATTATGAAATATCTCACAGGTCAATGGCGTGAGTAAATTAATCCTTTGACTTGAGATTCCATTGATGCTTTGTGGGTTAACTCTGTAGTCTTAGGTATAAGCTTTAAAGGGTGTCGCCTTAGACAACTGATTCAAGGCTTATGCTGGGGTTGCACAAGTGGCACATGGAAGCATATGAGAATCAACAAAGGACCTACACTTGTTCTAATGCAAGAAGATCTCTTATTGTATAAGTCGTTCATATACCATCCTAAACCCTCGGCCGAGGTAGTGGATCAAGGCATCAAGAAAAGGGTTTCTTGGATTGAGATCAAATGGATATGAAACGGACTTAGCTTTAAGATTAAGATTAGTAGGGCTCTCATTATTCCCATGCCCTAGATCTTAATTGAGAGATGGGTTGGTAGGAGGATCGTGCCTTACCGTTGTCATTGACTGAAAGGTTCTTTCGAATATATATTCATTGTTCGGGTAGGGGTCATACACCTGTTGCTAGATTATGGTCGTATGATCTGTGAAACTAATAAAGCGTATTAGTCTCACTGCTAACTGAAAATGAACCTAGGGGGTCACACACAAATGCCGGATTCAAAGGGTATTGAAGGAAAGATCAAATAGTTGATCGAAACGAAACCACAGGTGTAAATGTACACGTGTGGCACGTGAGCTCGATTTGGGCGTGTGATCCTATTGAGAAATTGGACCATGAGTTAATTAATTAGAGAATTAATTATAAAGCCCAAATATAATTAATTAGGAGAATTAATTATAAATCCCTAATATAATTGATTAGGAGAATTAATTATGAAGCCAAATAAAATTAATTAGAGAATTAATTTTAGCCCGTTAGAATTAATTAAGAATTAATTCTAAAGTCCTTCATGGAATTAATTGAGAGAATTAATTCTAAGTATTTAAATATTTAATTATTTAGATGTTCTAATTTGATTAGAATAAATAAATAAATAAATATTAAATATCTTCTATTTATTATTCTAGTAAATATTAATTCTAATATGATTAGAATAAATATTATTGGAATAAGATATTTCATTATTATTAGAATAATTAAATATTCCTAATTAGTTAGGAGCTCTTTTCTAGAAGGAATAAATATCATATTTTGAATAAGACTTCTATTACTTGGAGAGAAAGGAAATAAAAGAAAAGTCAAAGTTGGAATCCAATTCCAATTAGACTTAGGGTTCGAAACCCTAGCCTATGTATAGGCTAAGGGGTTCAAAAATTTCTCCTCACGCGTGAGCATGGGATCACGCCCAAACGACACAATGGCTTCAAGAATTTGGGAGAATTCTCTTGCTCTCTTTCTTCTCGTTTTTGTGTTTCTTTCTTTACACATGTTATATCGGTAGCACTTTCCCTAATATGATTTGAATCCAGGTTGGTGTGGATTATTACTGTAGAGGAGACCTACTTTGGAATCTAGTATAAAGAATCATTCGAGGGACGGGGTTGCCATTACCGCATGAAACGCGTTTGAGGGCGGCTCAAAACGTGTCAAGAAAGCGACGATTCTTGTAAGTTCTTGAATCCCTAAAGATTAGAAATAGAAATTGCAAGTCCGATCTTGCTTTTTGGGAAAATTTTTAAATTCCGCTGCGCTTTCTGATCGTGTTTTTTCCAACAGTTTATACCCATATTAGGGAGTAACTTGAACTTGATTTTAAACAGTTTATACTCGTGTTAGAAGTAACTTGAACTTGATTTTAAATAGTTTGTACTCGTGTTAAGGAGTATACTAAAACTTGATTTTAAACAGTTTATACTCGTGTTAAAAGTGGGTACTGGAACGAGATTTTAAACAATTTATGCTCGTTTTTTAGAGTAACTTGAACTTGATTTTAAATAATTTATACTCATATTTAGGAGTATACTTGAACTTGACTTAAACAGTTTATACTCGTGCTAAGGAGTGTTGCACTTGAATTTGGTTTCAAATAGTTTATACTCGTGTTAAGAAGTGTACTTGATTTTGATGTTAAACAGTTTATACTCGTGTCAAGGAGTATTGCACTTGAATTTGGTTTTAAATAGTTTATACTCGTGTTTAAGGAGTATTTGATTTTAGTTTAAACAACTTATACTCATGTTTAAGGAGTATTTGATTTTAGTTATAAACAGTTTATACTCGTGTTTAAGGAGTATTTTGACAAATTAGACTCTTATCAAGGAGTATTTTTAACTTTTACATAACATTCAATTGCCTCCAGAATTTTCTTGGGTGTTTGTTGAGGCATCTTCAAAAATTGTGCTTCCTTCTCTTGCGAGTGTCATAATTTTATCCTTAATTGCGAAACACTTTTCTGTAGGGTGACTAAAAACTTGATGATATCGGCAATATCTTGGGTCACTCAACTTTTCTATTTCATCAGGACGTTTTAACTTAGGAAGCTCAATAAGTTTCTAAGTCAACAGTTCATCGAAAATTGCAGGCACATCAAAATCTGAAAATGGGTTTCCTTTCTCTTGATTTTTTGTAGATATGTCAATTTCATGATTACCAATTACAAGTTCCATGTCATGAGCACGAGTAGCCAATTCTTCAAAATTACGAGGCTTAATCCCTTGACGGATATAAAGAAGTTCCAATTCATCCCTTGAATGCACATCTCGACAGCAGATACTTCTGAGAGTCTGTCTTTGTAGTTTAGGCTTAGTGCTCTCCATCGGTTGATGTAATCTACAACTAGTTCGTCTTTCCATTGTTTTGCGTTCATGAGCTCGATCATGTTTACTGTGCGGTGAGTGTTGTAAAATCGATTGAGGAATTCTCTCTTCATCTGGTCCCAATTATCGATTGACTCACATTCTAGATCGACATACAATTCAAAAGTCTATAAGTGATTGCACGAATTACTTTATCAGATGATCATCGTATGTCCTTGCATTATTGCACGTTTGCACGAAGTGGATGACATGTTGCTTTGGGTCTCCCTTCCCATCGAACTGTTGAAAATCTGGAGGTTGGTAACCAATCGGCATTCTCAGAGAATCAATATGTTTCGTGTAAGGTTTTATGTATGTCGGAGTGGTCTGAGAATGCAATCCATGTTGAACTCTTATTGTATTGATTATTATATTTTTCAGTTCTTGCATTGACAAATCAACAATGGACTTAGTGGAGTGACTTAGCCTTGCTGCGAAGTCGCGTTTCTGAAGTGGACGATTCACTTGTGTCGTGTATGCAGTAACTTGAACTGAAGAAATCGGAGGGTTGGGGTTAGACTAATCATGATTGCTATTTTCTAATTTGCTTATGAGTTGGGCGATCTGAAAGTCCTTGTCTTCTATATCCTTTTGTAGATAAGCAATTGTCTGAGCCATTTGTGCAACTTGCTCCTCAGTTGGAGTTTCCTTTAAGTTTGTAGCCTTGGCGCTTGAAGGATTTGAACCGTCTGATGATATCAAGTCACTGAGGTGACCAACTGTAGAACACCTTAAAATCTGATCAATTCCCTGATTCTTCGGCTCGAGCTGGTTTTTCGAAGCCATGGAGAATTTGTGGAAGTAAAAACTTATGATGGAAAAGAAGAGATAAGAGGTAGGATTCGTCCCACTGGGCGTGCCAAAATGTGTTCACACAAAAAAAAATTATTGTCTGCAAAATAAAATTACAAGATAAAAAATAATATGAACAAAATATAAAAATTCAAAGAAAATAACAATTCAAAGGAATAAATCCTATCAAAATTTTCATCTGATTCTTCTCTTCAACTTTGCATCCGAGGGCGCGAAGCTTATTCCCGGATTAGTAGATATGATATTTTATGAATTCGATGGATATGAACTACTTGATCAAAGCTTATGTCGAAATCAAACTTGCGAAGATCTCAATCTCTTGTTGCTTTGACGAAATTAAAGAACCTTCAAAGATTGTAGCCGAATTTGAAGATCTGATTTGAAGACGAACTTAAAGAATACTTGAAGACGGATTTTGAAGACTTGAAAACTGGCGTGAAGATTTGATGTTGAGACTTGAAGAACGGCGAGAAGATTTGAAGCCGAAGACTTAAAGACCGATGACAAACTTAAAGAAGATTCAAAAATGAATTTGAAGAAGTCGTGGCTACCGAAGGCGAACTTGAAGGAGACTTGAAAACGGATTTGAAGACTTGAAGCCGAATCTTGAAGACTTGTAGACCGCTGTTCATATGTCAGACATCTGCACTTGCGTTCCTCATCGTCGTCCTTGGTGTGTTGAATGAACTACCAAGACCCCTTTTTATAGTGGGAGATATTGAGAGTTCAAGCTTATCACAACATTATTTAATATTTATCTCTTGTATTTTTTTAAGAGATAATATCAAATAAAATCAATTGGTTATTTATCCTTTAAAAAAATATTTAATTTAATAACATAATATCAAACTTAATCTTGATTTGGGAAGATAACATATTTGATATTATCCTACTAAATATTTATATATATATTTTTTAAAATAACCGTGCAAATAGGGAGATGAACAAACACCAAACACCCAAAGACACGAGGCAGTAGAGTCAGAGGTATGGGAATACTAGCATATTTGGAAAGTTCTGCGAGAGGTGTTTTCAGATCAAGAATCTTAGTGGGAAGCCTATTAAGGAGATAAACAGTTGTGGCAATAGCTTTAGGCCAAAAAGACTTGGGACCACCTGCTTCGAACATAAGGGCCCTAGCAATTTTAGGAATTACCCGATTTTTACGTTCAGCAATCCCATTTTGTTCAGGTGTGTGAGCACAGGTGGTTTGGGGAACAAGACCTTTTTCTGAAGAAAACTATTTAAAGGTGGAATTAACATACTCCCCCCCTCCCCCCCCCCCCCCCCCCCCCAATTATCTAACCGAAAAATCTGTATTTGAGCATTAAACTGAGTTTGGACCATGTTATAAAACTTAACAAACTCAGAAAAGACCTCTAATTTTTGTTTCAAAAAATATACCCAATCATGCGCAAGCAATCATCAACAAACAGGACAAAAAAATGAAAACCGAAGTGAGAACCTGTATACGGAGCTGGGCCATAAACATCTGAATGGATAAGGGAAAATGCTTTATTCATACGAGTTCCAGAATACGTATATGACTGTTTATGACTCTTAGCAAGAATACAGGTCTCACAGGATAACTGACTCTTAGATGGAAAATACTTGGGAAAAGTGAATGCAAGTAGCTAACCGACGGGTGACTTAACCGACGATGCCATAACCACTGCTGTCTCTCGACAGTCCTGTGATCTAGTGCCGTAGTTCCGTTTTGAGCTATATCATTTACATAGTACAGCCCACCACATTCAATGTTATGCCCAATCACTTTGCCCGACTGAATATCCTGTAACAGACAGAAACCAGAATAAATTACTACAACGCAATTTAATTCTCGGGTAACATGACTAACAAAAAGCAATTTACAAAATAAACTGGGAACATGAAGACAATTCTACAAGGTCAAGGAATATGATATGTCAATAGTTCCTACGCCCTGAACCGGTGATAGATCACCGCTAGCAATCTGAATAGCTGGTTTTATGGGATTTGACAGGTTAGTCAAATCATTTCGGTTGTATGTCATAGTGTCTGTGACCCCACAATCAAGAATCCATTTCATTTGTTTTTCTCTGTGGGTTATATATGCTCTTCCACATTTTAGGGGTTCATTCTGAGATTCCCTCAAAAGTGGGGGGTCAATCTGCAATGTTTTAGAATTAGGGGACCCAATCTGTAATTCTTTCAAACTTGGGGCATCAATTTGTAAATAATTACTTAAGGAGGTTTGGGGTTGCAAACCCCCAACCCTAATATCTTGATTAACCACCACATAATGGGAATTCCCCAACTCCAGATCTGAAGAAGGAGGTTCTGCCCCCGTTGCCATCCACGCATCCGACAAGTGCTTCCCCACTGCCGGTGGTGCCACGCCTACTACTTTATTGCCCGGCGACACTTGTCTCGCCACCAGTAGGCCTCATCGTGCTGTTTCAAGACTCGGTGCCATTGGTCTCGCTGCCGGTAGGCCTCACCGTATCTATCCGGTGACCGATAGCTTGAGTCTCACCGTTGGCGTCACAAAGACAAGGCCTATCTCTATCTCATTGTTTTCCTCCTTGTTGTTGGCGGTGGCGATGGTGGCGCCCCTGGTATTACCCCCTCCGTCACGGTGTTGTTTCTGATACTTTTCTCCCGGCGTTGACTCCGCCAACCCGCCAGAAATCTAAGTAGTTCGAAAGACTGTTCTTTTGTGTGACTCCATCTGTCGCACTGAGAGCATTTAACCAGTGTCCGTCCTCCATCACGCTGTGATGACTCCGGCTCCGATGGTCGTCGATCTGAGCGCGGTTTAGGTGGATTTTCACGTCCAAGGCTGCTGGTGTGATTCTGTAGGATCGGGGCGACCTGACCTGCCAAGGTCCCATTGTCGGTAAAGTTGTCGGAACTCTCACTGTCCTTGGTCATCGTGGCAAGTGATGAGCCCGAAAAAATCATCGAAAAGCTGTAACGATAAACCTGCTCTGATGCCAAGTTAGAATTTAGATTTTGGGAATTTTCTGTATTGCATTGATTTCTATATGAAGAAGATTACAACATGAGATACAATATAAAGATGTACATAGCTACAAAAAAGAAAAAAATATGTACAATGAAATCCCTTTAAATCAGGGATTAAAATACCCTGTGATCTCTGACACTCGCCCCCTCCCCCAGCTTGTGTGTGGGGGGATCTAAGTTTTGTGTGTGTAAATTTGATGGTGATGGTTGTTGTGGTGGCGGTGGTTCGTGGAGAAGGAAAAGAGGGGATGGCGACGGTGGGGACTAGTGGTGGAGGAGAATGGAGGGGTGGAGGGTGGTGGTGGATTGGAGAAGCAGACCGACATGTGACATTGGCCGGGTCGACGGACTGTGGTAGCAAGAGAGAGGGGGCTACAAAGGGGTGGTTAGGGGAGGAGGGCAATATTAGAAGAAGAAGAAGAAGAAGAAGAAGAAGAAGAATGTTGGGGTATATTTTGCAAATTATATTAATAGAGGGCTTGAATTGTAATTAGTAATAGTTTGACTAACGGAATAAATTGGTCAACCATTTGGAACTTAACGAAAATAGAGCCAAAGTCCCAATTTTGACAAAGTTAAAAGTTTTGAATTCGTGTTCCATCTCCTATTTTATTCACATATATACGCTACGTGTATAAATAGACGGTTCAGATTAGGAGAGCTAAATAATTATGATATAAAAAAATTTAAAAAAATTTTCTCCTAATTTGGACCACACATATTTATACACATAAGGCGTATATATGAATGAAATAATAAATTAAATACGAATATATACAGAAACATGAAATTTCAAACCGGCCAAATATATTTCTAAAGATAAATCACTAATCACATACAATAAGCTATGTGATTTGCACACAAAAATTAACCTTTCCAATGACATTTTTTAACGGGTTGATTATATAAGAACTTATAATAGACGAATACGAATACGGTAATATAAATACGATGATATAATACAAATACGGTTTCAAAAATTTTCACTTGAAAAGTGTTTCATATGGTGTCTGATACACATGTTCTACACAATGCAAATATGATAAAATGATACTTCTAAATGTATCAATACATTAAAAATAAAAATTCAATTTTTCAATAGCGTATTCTTAATTTTATGGTTCCTTATTATAGAGAAATATAATCTATTAATGACGTATCAAAATATTAATTCCCTAACCAATTTTAGAATAAGGTCACTATGATATTTGCATGGATATTTCGCGATTAGGTGTACTACTAAAAGCACTGGAATAAAAGGGTAAATTTTTAATTTTAGTGCAACTTATAAGGCATATTGTATTTGCAGTGCACTTTTTGGTACATATCAATTTTGGGATATTATGCTTTTTGAGAAAATGGAATCAACCGTTTTTGTTTCTTTTTTTAATTTTTTTGATGAATCAGTAGAATATTTAATCAAGATGAAACGGGCTAGTCAAATGAATAGTGTACCCGGTATTTAGGAAAACGGATTTAATAAAAACTTCATATTTTAAAATTCTGCACAGATTTTGGCGAAATTTTAATTAATGCTTCATTTTCCCTTTTTTTTTTTTTTTTTTCAAAGCACAAATATGAGTTTTATTTTTTCTTTTAATATTGGATGGATAATGGTACCGCACTACTGCGTTTACAAAAGGTGAGAAAAAAATTAAGATTCTAAACGGAAAAAAATTAAGATTCAAAGCAGAAAATCGACAAAATAAATAAATAATTATTTGAGATGAGCTATCTAAAAAGTATTTTACGGGGTGTATTTGAGATGGGCTATCTACATGGGTTATCTACATAGTATTTTACATGTTTGAAATTAGTTAGCTTTGTACACAGGGTGATTTTTTCCTAAAATTAAAATAAAATTGAAAAGAAATGAAGAGTCCAAGAAAATAGTTTGAGAACACTTGGTGTTGTGTGGTGTGGATTTCTTTTTCTAAAATTAAATAAAAAAAAATGGAGAGTCAAAAAAAAAAAAACTTGACCCTCTCACTTAATACTAGTAATTGTGGCACAATGGTTAGTTGTGTATGCAAATTAATTTTTTTTTATGATTTAAATATATTAAAATTTTTATATTAATATATATTTTATAATTATTTTTAATATATTTATTAAATTATAATAAATAAATAGTATAAGAGAATAATATACCAAACTACACCATCTTTAAAAAAAAGATAAGAATTATATATTAAAAAAAATTGAAGTGAGATGAGAAAAAAGATAAGTTAAAAAAATATTGTTAAATTGATAAAACAAACAAATAAAAAAAAAGAAAAAGAAAAAAGAGCATATGAGAAGAAAACTTGATCTCTCGCTTAATATATAGTACAGGTAATATTACAAATTTAAAAAAAAAACTGATATTTGTGTTTTGAAAAAAATAAAGCAAACAAGGCATGAGTTAAAATCTCACCAAGTTCGGCCAAAATCTGCAGAATTTTAAACAATGAAGTTTTTCTTAAATCCGCTTTCCTAAATACCGGTAACACTATTCATCTATATCTATACTATATAAAAAAGGAAGCGGTGTTTTGTCTCACAACCACGGTTTGTGACACCAAAACACCAATTTTTTGTATTGCCTATTATACCCTTACTATTATTAAGGAAAATACACATGATAAGGGTTTCTTTTGGGATTTCCTTTTGAGAAGTTTTGCACGATGAAAACTCCCTCGATCCTTAACTTCTTCCCTCAATTTATAAGTCTCAACTTTCTCCCTCAACTTTTAATTTCTTATCGGTATCAACTTCTTCCCTCAACTCACCGTCTCAACAATTTCTATTTGGTATCAACTTTCTCCCTCAATTTATTGTTGCAACAATTTCTTTCGTTCTAAATTCAAATTCAAATAATATATATTCTAACACAGGTTTGGGGTAATTGTTTTCAATTTGATTTTATTTTGTATTTTTTCTACTTTAGAAAGTCGTATCGTGACTGATGGGGTCAAAATACGCTCGTCCCACGTATGGACACGTGGCACCTCGAGATGACGACACATGACCGCTTGTGGGTACGGTAATCTTACCCGAGCGCTCAAACCCCTCAAGCATCACTGACACGTGTCAACTCTGCTATGCGTGTGAGTGCCCAACATCGCCGCTCTACAACGAGCGCGATTCATTCTATATGGCTGACGTTCCAATCAATCAAGGGAGCCCCCTTCGAGCGCTACACTTCCTCAGGGAGGCTTCCATTCTAACTTATTACACAAGCCTTGGCCTTCATCCCCTAGCGGATTCCTTGGCCTCAGAGGCTCTTGGTTGACACGAGCGTGCTCTTAAGCCCTCGTTACCAACCCCCCAAACGGCTCTCTGACACACCGTACATGCCCACGCACCTACCACTGTTGCCAAAACTAACTTTCATCAGCTTTTGCAGAAGATTCCTCCTAGGTTTCTCTCCCGCAGAGCCACTTGTTAGGGCAATATTCAGCCAGGACCACAAGAGGCAAATGACTAAAGGGTCTTTGACCCTCAACTATAAATATGCATGTTCATCTCCTTCACTGTAAGCAACTTTCATTACTGCAACTCCATATTTAGCTTTTTCTCTCTTTCAGATCTTCATCTGACTTGAACGTCGGAGAGACAAACTGGGAATCACCCCCAGTTCCCCCAGCTTGGCCTTCTGACTTTTGTCAGTGTGTTTGTCCTAGCAGGTAGAACCCCCATCTTTTCTGGCGATCTTCTAGTGGTTTTCTCCCCCAAACAAATTTGAAAGTGATTGGACTCTGTATCCCATATTCAGACCCATCATTTTTGGCGTCGTCTGTGGAAAACCAACTCTTAGCTCATTTCCTCCTTTCTGCTTGTTGAAAAGCAAACACCCAGAACCTTCCCAGTCATGGTAGCTACAAGATCAGGAGCTGTGGAAGGAGGAGAAAACCCTTCCCAGGGCACCAACATCATTGTTCCCTCCACCGCCATTGGTGGATCGCCGCCTTCCTCCACCGCCGCTGGTGGAGCACCACCTGCCGGAATTGTGACTCCGCCTGTAGAATCTACGGTTCCACCACCAGCGCCACCAGCACCGCCCGTTTCTAGCACCGTTGGAGGTGCCTCCCTCCCTGTTCTTCCATAGCTTCCCCAGAACCCATGGATTCCTACTCACGCCAATCCGGGAGCGCAACCCTACATGATGCCGCCGCCAGGATACACGCTTACTCCCACTGTCATGATGCCGCCGGTTCAGCCCTACCAAGCCTGCTAGATCCAGCTCCCGGTGGTGATCCCAAGGGAGATTGAAGGGGTGGAGCTACCCCCTCTAACTCCTCAGCAGTTAAGGGCTCTTTACGCCCAATGTGAGGTTCAAGCGGCCCAGGGGGCATGGGAGAAGTTTCACTCCATGTATTTCCCCTCCGGGTAGGCCACTCATGTTGCCCCTCTTTTGGGCGGATTACATACATATCCGCTTAGGGAGGCCCAGGCCGTCCTAAGGGCACAACCTCCGCCCCCGCCTGCCAGAGAGACACCAAACCAGGGCGACAATGAGCGACCCCCTGTGGGCAGGAGCAGGGAGCCCACGGAAAGAGTCAACGAGAATGAAGGGAACTCTCATGCCTCCAACAGGGCCTCCAGAGCCACAAAACAGGGGGACAAAGAAGGAGAGGTAAATCCTAACATCCTCGCGGCTGTGCAAGACCAGCTGCAGGGTTTAAAGGATATGGTTGGACAGCTCTCTCGAGCGCGGTCTCAGATCTCCCACAGCAGGGATGAACGAGACGATGCCAGAGACGCTCGTCCCAAAGACCGCCAGCCACGGGGTCTCCCACCGCAAGGAGCAGGAGGAGAACTTCTGCATTTATGAATATCATCCGCTGGCAAGGGGCTCCCCCCTCGTGGAAGAAGTTTTGATGGCCCAAGCAGGAAAGGCCAAAATCCCCACCTCTGTCAATCGTTACGACGAAACAACGGATCCAGCCGAACACTTGGACCATTTTCTACACCTGATGCACTTATATGAGCATTCGAGCCACTACTGGGCCAAAGTCTTTGTCACCTCCCTAGTAGGAATGGCTCAGGAATGGTACAAGCGACTGTCGCCACGATCGATACATTCATATCAAGAGTTGGCCAACGCTTTCCTCAACCACTTCAATTCTTTGAAGGCTCCCGTCACCGCACCCACTGCCCTCTACAATATAGTGCAAGGCAAGAATGAGTCTCTTCGCTCGTTCTTCGCCCGCTTCAACAAAGAAATCTTGCAAGTGGAGAGGCCTTCCATGGATTTCTTGATCCCAGTGCTCTTTCAGGCTGTGGATCACAAGCAATATGTGAGCAAAAAGTTCGCCGATGGCATTGTGGAGAGAAGGCCAGGAACCCTCATGGCCTTAAGAGAAGTTTCCGAGCCGTTCTTTACGTTCGAAGATATGTATGGAACGAATGGGCCCCGGCATCACATCCCAGTGAGACACGAGCGTCACCAGGAGCGGGGCCGGGAAGTTGTTATAAAAAAGGAGCGCAAGAAATCGCCCCCGCCTCCTCGTCGTTTCGAGCGCATCCCACTTACAAGGCCAAACTCCGAAGTTTATAACCTCTCTGACAAAAAGCTCTTCAAGAGACCTGTCAAAATGAGGGAGACGGAGGCATTGAGGCGCTCGAACAAATACTGTGCTTTCCACAAGCAAAAGGGGCACTACACGGATGAATGCCGCCAGCTGGAAGTGAAAATTCAGATGCTCGTCGCGGGGGACCATTTGAAAGAGTTTGTGAAAGTTTTGGAGCGCTATGACGAGCGCTGTCATGATTGTTCAAGGGAAAGGAGGAGGAACCCGTCGCGTTCAAGAAGCTCGCAAGGGAGAGGCCCTCCCGAGAGCAGCCACCGCAACAAAGGAAAAGCTCCTGAGCAAGAAAATACCCCTTTTGCGGTTATCAAGATGATAGCAGGGGGTTCCTCTGGAGGAGATTCTAATGCTGCCCGGCGACGGTATATCCGGAGTTATGATCAACGACCATCAATGACCAAATCCGTTTACGCCATCCAGGAGGCAAGAGATCCGCGCTCAAGAGAAAATGAGGTGATAGGGTTTACTGATAGGGACTTAGAGCATATTTTAACACTCCATGGGGTCAGTGAAACCTCTGACTGCCCTATGGTGGTTAGCTTAGATGTCCACAATCACGTTGTAAAGAGGGTGTTAGTGGATAGTGGAAGCTCTGTTAACGTTTTGCCCTACACCACGTTCCAAAAGATGAATGTTACCAACATCCCGCTCGAACCCCTCAAAACATCCCTCATTGGCTTTGGAGGTTCTGAGGTCGTCCCACCGGGCAAATTCGCTTAGCCACTTCATTCACCCGAGCCCCCCAGCGCAAAACACTCATGGTCAACTACGCAGTGGTGGAGATTGACATTCCCTATAACATCATAATCGGGCGTCCAACCCTCGTTGATTTCAAAGCTATTATCTCCACTTACCACCAGAAAATCAAGTTCCCCACCCCTGAGGGCGTTGGGGAGGTTTTGTGCAACGTACGAGAGGCCTGGGAATGCTACATGCTATCCCTCAGAAAGCCTAAGACAGAAAGAACATTCCCAATCGGGTCCACCAAGAAATTCGTTGACTTCCCCAATCTGGATGAGGACGGTCCCGTGTGCAAGAGGGCCAAGATGAACAAGAAAAAGAACAAGAAGAAAGATTCCCATGCCAAAAGCCCTCTCGAAAACGCTCCGCCAGGAACAGTAGGAGAATCCTCCTCTGAAGAGGACGAGCGTGAGGGTGACGAGCCCCTTAGTGATGGGCGGTTGACAGGAAAGAAGAGGGCGCTTGAACTCCCTCGCCCAGAAATGAGAATCGAGCCCTCAGAAAAATTCCTTACTATTGAGCTAGAGCCTGGGAACAAGGATAAAACTACTCAGATTGGGTCCAATCTCTCTGGACCCTCGCAGATTATGATGATTGACTTCCTTAGAGAAAACATTGACGTTTTTACATGGAAAACATCTGACCTTACAGGGATTGACCCGAGCGTCATAGTCCACAGGCTCAATGTAGATCCTCGTTTAAACCCATAAAGCAGAAGAAACGAGATGTGCACAATTTTCGGAAGAAAGTCATTGAAGAGAAAGTTAACAAGCTTCTAGAGGCCCAGTACATCGAGCCCATCTTGTATCCAGAGTGGCTGTGTAACGTGGTTTTGGTGCCCAAGAGCGCAAATAAGTGGCGCATGTGCAATGACTTTACTGATCTTAACAAGGCTTGCCCTAAGGATCCATACCCATTGCCCCGGATAGATCAGTTGGTGGATTCGACCGCCGGATGTGAACTCATGAGCTTGATGGACGCCTTCCAGGGGTATTATCAAATCTTTATGGCACCAGAGGATCACCCCAAAACTTCATTTGTTGTTCACTTGGGGGTTTATTGTTTCTTAGTCATGCCTTTTGGGCTCAAGAACGCTGGAGCCACTTATCAGCGTCTTGTCAACAAGATGTTTGAAAAAGAAATTGGAGGATCCATGGAGGTTTATGTCGATGATATGATTGTCAAGAGCGAGCGTCAGGGCTTGCATCTGGAAGATCTCAAGCGCACTTTTTCCATTTTGCGCCAGTATGGGATGAAATTGAATACTTCAAAGTGTACTTTTGGAGTACGAGGGGGAAAGTTCTTATGCTATATGGTCAGTCAGAGGGGAATTGAAGCCAACCCTGAAAAAATCAAGGTTATTTTGGAGATTCCCTCCCCTCGAAATCTCCGGAAGTGCAAGTGTTGGTAGGAAAAATCATTTCCCTGAACAGGTTCATTTCACGCTCGGCGGACAGGAACCTTCCTTTCTTCAAAATTTTACGAAACGCACGAAATTTTGCTTGGACTGAGGAATGTGAGAAGGCGTTGCTAGACATGAAGGCTTATCTTTCGAGCGCCCAGCTCCTAACTAAACCCGTTACAGGCGAAAGGCTATTTATGTACCTCTCCGTTTCAACTGAAGCAACGAGCACGGTACTGATAGTTGTACGGGAACGTAAGCACTTGCCTGTTTATTATTTGAGCAAAACATTACAAGGGGCCGAGAGGAAGTACCTGGAAATCGAGAAATTCGCGTTTGCCCTCATCAATGCATCAAGACGGTTGAGGCCTTACTTCCAAGCGCACTCAATAATGGTCCTTACTGACCAGCCATTGAAGCAAGTGTTATCCAAACCAGACGTGTCTGGGAGATTGATAAAATGGGCCATTGAGTTAAGTCAATTTGACTTAAGTTTCGAGCCCAGAACCGCTATACAAGCGCAGGTTGTAGCAGATTTGCTGGTCGAACGTTTCGGTTTAGAGCCGGCAGCTCCGATGATCGAGGGATTAAGGGTCCTGCACACGGATGGTTCCTCAACCTCTCAAGGGGGAGGAGCAGGGGTAGCCCTTAGAGACCCCAATGGGATTGAGTTAGACTTTGCAATTAGGTTGGATTTTCAAGTCACCAATAACGAGGCAGAGTATGAAGCCCTGGTGCAGGGATTGAAAATTGCTTTTCAGAACGGAGCTTCCAGAATCACCGCTTATGTTTATTCACAATTAATTGCGAGCCAGATTGAAGGAACTTATGAGGCTCGAGAAACCACCATGGTGCAGTACTTGGGTAAGGCCAGGGAAATCATTGGGAAATTCAAAGAATTCCATCTACTTCATGTCCCACGGGCAGAAAACGAGCGCGCTGACGCTCTATCTAAGTTTGCTTCGGCGTTAGAAGGCACTTCTGAGCGTTCTGTCACGTTCCTTAGAGCGGAAGAGCCTTTGATCAAGGAGAGAATTGCCAAGGAGGTGGTTGCTATGATTGATCCACACGAGCCTTGTTGGCTTGACGATATTATCAGATTTCTTAAAGTTGGCGTTTGTCCTACTGACAAGGTAGAGGCCCGGAAAATTCGAAACAAGGCCCCTCGGTTTTCTTTAGACTCTGAGGGAAGATTATTCAAGAAATCATTTCAAGGGCCTCCGATGAGGTGTCTAAGGCCCTCGCAAGCAAAAGAAACACTTGAGCTTGTTCACAATGGGAGTTGTGGAAACCATTCAGGGGGACGTATGCTTGCTAAGAAAATTCTAAGGAGTGGGTTTTATTGGCCCATAATTCTCCAAGACACCGTTGAGTTTTCCAGAAAGTGTCCTAAGTGTCAATTCCATTCTAACCTCCCTCAACTGCCAGCCGCTCAAATGATCCCTATAAATGTCTCATGGTCCTTTGACCAGTAGGGAATCGACATCGTAGGCCCCTTGCCTATCGCGGTCGGGCAGAAGAAATTTGTCATTTTAGCTGTTGATTATTTTACCAAATGGGCCGAGGCTGAAGCCGTAGCAAAAATTACCTTCAGGGTCGTGAGGGACTTCATTTGGAAGAACATTATCTGCAGGTATGGTATACCGAGGGTGCTCATCTTAGACAATGGATCCCAGTTCATAGCAGCTGACACGCGAGAATAGTGTTCAGAGTTAGGGATTGAACAACGCTTCACCTCCGTGGGTCATCCCCAAACCAATGGACAGGCGGAAGTCACTAACAGGGTCATTCTGCAACATCTGAAAACAATGCTTGAGAGCAAAAAGAGTGAATGGGCAGAAGAATTACAAGGGGCACTATGGGTTTATCGCACTACCCCACGAGCGGCCACTGGTGAGACGCCTTTCTCGCTCGTATATGGGTCAGAAGCAATGATACCGGCAGAAATAGTGAACGAGTCCGCTCGTGTAGCCTATTTCGAGCCTCAGCTTAATGAAGGTAATAGGAGCCTGGAGTTGGACCTACTGGAGGAAAAAAGAGACATGGCCTGGGCTAAATACACAGATATAAAGCAACCGTGGCACGACAATACAACAAGCGTGTGAGAGAAAGAACTTTTCAGTTGGGAGACTTGGTCTTGAAGAAAGTGGAAGTATCCAAACATGTGGGGAAATTGGATCCCAACTGGGAAGGTCTATTCAAAGTCATACAAATCAGAGCTAACAACACTTACACCCTGGAGACACTTCAAGGTGAGCGCTTGCCTTGCCCTTGGAACTCATGTAACCTCCGACGGTTTTATGTTTAAAAGCTCTCTAAAAATGATGATGTAACAATCCCGCTAATGGGTTCTATGTACTACTTCAAATCTCAAGTTTATAATACCTTCTTTTGAATATTTCTATACTACTGCTTTTGAATTGCGCAAATGGATAAGACCCACGTCCCTCGTTTCCACGAGCGTGGTCGGCACTCCATTTCTATGGGTTACTCTTGCCAGCGCTCTACTCCACGTGGGGGGACGCCCTCATAAGGATAGCCTGGTAACGCTCACAACCAACCTGATGAATCGGAGAAAGATGCAAGGAAAATCCTAGTAGGCCTTGGTCGTTTGTCACAACGCCTTGCGCTCGAAAACAGGATCACCTGCAAGTCCTAAAAACTAACGGGCACAAGCACGCTTCCCATCCTCCATGCGCGGGAAAATATGAATCTACACACTTTTTGATCATTCTCGGCATCTAAACTCTCGTTTCTTGCCCCGTTTCATCATGAACCAACTCCGAGCATAATATACCTGAAATAAGAGCAATTATAACAATAAAAGGCCTAAAATCCGTCAAATCATGACATAAAACATGCTCAAATAAAAGTATAAAATAAACCTAACAAACTCCCCCACACTAAGAAATTGCAATGTCCTCATGCAAATAGATATAAAGTTCCAAGAGACTCCCTGTGTATGAAGAAGCCGGCAACGGGCATGCACAACGTATCCCTAATCCTGTAATCACAACTACACAAGCAAGCATAACAAGCATGTATAAAAGTAATAATAACGAGGAAAGGAATAAAACAATACAACACCCAAAACATGCCAAAATCAAAGATAAGAATCCATTAATGCCGAATTCTACACAGAAAATACCAAATCAAGTACATATATTCAATAATAAGAATCGAAGTCTCAAAATGAACTAAAATATCTAAACAACAAAATAATACACATGGGGGAAATCAAGGGGGAGGGGGTGGCTGAAAAGTCCTGAGCATCTCGTAGATCCCACGTATATCGCCTCGAACGGCGGTGATATCAGTCTGCATCGTGGTAAGGCGCTGATCCACGGAAGTGGTATGCTCAGTGTACCGCGTCTCAAGACTAGTCATACGCAATTCCATATTCTGAAACTGCTCCACAAAGTAGGCGCGGTCAGGGAAATCAGCCTGAGGCTCAGGAGCGGCAAAATGAGGCACAGTATCATCAGCGGGAGGCTCAATGTCATCAACGTGCTGTGGTGCAACAAAAGGTGGCACCTCTACCTCCTCCACGTGCCTACGATCAAGAATGCCCTCATCGTATAGTCTAGTCAATCGAGCCCGGTCCGCTATTGGCCAAAACACCACATGATGGTTCAAGGGCTCTCCCCAAAGTCGAATCAGATCCATGTTGAACAATATACGCGCATTGACAGTGATAGAATCATCCAAGGGAGCCTCGTGCTCAGCCGGCTCAAGACCTAGCGCTAAAGCAATGGTCGTCACAAATCCACCCATGACAAGGCTCCCACCCTCCGCCGGAAATTGAAGAAGTAGAAGATCGACCTCCAAGAAGAGACCTTTCCGGCCGAAAGCTCGTTTCTACCAAGTATTTGGATGAGCCTATTCTTAGAGAGCTCCGTCTCTTCCGCCAAGTCCAACATTTGTTTGAGAATATCGGGTGGTTGAGTTTCATTACTAACCGGGTGCACACTTATCCCCACCTCACAAGGGAGTTCGCCGAGACGTTGCATCTTCAATATCATTTTCAAACTTTGGTTTTCTCCCTTTGTCTCCCGGATCCATCTTCTCTTGGATTGACACCGTCTTGATCGGTTTCTCATTGACAAACTCCACCTTACAACACTTATCCGGGGGTGGTGGTACACTCATAGAACGAAAAATCTTGAATTCCACTTTATCATCCCCGATTTTGAATGAGAGTAGGCCATTTTGAACATCAATATTAGCTCCGGCCGTAGCTAGGAACGGCCTCCCTAAAATTAATGGCAAGTGCTCATCATCTTCAATATCCAGAACCACAAAATCTGCGGGGATGAAGAATTTTCCAACCTTCACCAAAACATCTTCTAGGATCCCTATTGGGTACTTTATGGAACGATCCGCCAATTGGAGCATCATATTCGTCGGTTTAAACTCTTCCAAGCCCAATTTCCTACAAGTAGACAAGGGAATTAGGCTAACACTTGCTCCTAAATCACATAAAGCATTTTCAAATTGTAAAGATCCAATAGTCAAAGGGATAGAAAAACTCCCGGGATCCTTGAGTTTTGGAGGAAGCTTCCTTTGGATGATAGCACTACACTCCTCGGTGAGTGCAACGGTGGCAAAGTCTTCGAGCTTCCTCTTGTTTGAAACCAATTCCTTCAAGAACTTCAAGTATGTTGGCATTTGAGCCAATGCCTCGGTAAATGGGATATTTATATGAAGTTGCTTGAATACATTAAGGAACTTTTCGAATTGCTTTTCCAAATTTTTCTTTTGCAATCGTTGTGGGAATGGAATTGGTGGAACATACGCCTTCGGGGGAATGTACGCCTTTGGTTTCGAAGAGAGCTCATCATCATGATTTTTCCTAACTTCTTTGTCTCTTAGCTCATCTTCTTTCTCGTATTTCTTTTCATCACTCATCTTAGGCGTAAGGTCATTCTTTTCTCCAACTTCCTTTGTCTTCACTTGCTTCTCCCACTCCTCATCCAATTTCTCCTCTTGACTCACCCCACTTGATCCGGCATCAAACCTCTTAGGCAAAGGAGGCTCATTATAGTACTTACCACTCCTTAACATGATAACATTACAATGCTCTCTTGGATTAGCCTCCGTTTTACTAGGAAGTGTGCCTTGGGGCCTAGGATTTATAGCATTAGCTAGTTGCCCAATTTGGATCTCAATGTTCCGGTTTTGGGTGACCACTTGGTCCACTTGAGTTTCCAAACTTTTGAAACGGTCCGAGGAAACATTAATGAATTTCTCGAATGCGGATTCCCATCCTTGCTTTTGGGGTTGTGGTGGAGGTGGTGGTTGATATTGAGGTTGGGAAGTTTGGTAATGGGTTTGTTGTGGAGGGAAAGGAGGAGGTTGTTGGAAATTTCCGGGGTTTCTAGGTGATGGTGGTGGTCTTGGGGCATTTTGTGCGTTGTTGGGATTGGACCAAGAAAAGTTAGGGTGGTTGCGTAGTCCGGGATTGTATGTGTTGGAATGAGGGTTGCATTGTGGTCTTTGTTGGTTTAAAGCATTTACTTGTTCGGGACATGAAGGTGGGTTTGATGGATTTTCTTGAGAAGCATAAGGGCATGAATCATAGTTGTGTGGCCTGCTACACATCTCACAAGTGGATTGTTGCATAGGAGGGGATTGATTTGACACGGAATTAACCTTAAATTGTTCCACTTGCTTCTCTAAAGCCTCAAGTTTAGCTTGCATGGCGGTATATTCGCTAACTTGTAACATGCCGGGTGTTGAGCTTGAAGGCCTTGGGATTGGTGTGGTAGCCCTTTCATTTGCCCAAGAATTGTTAGCCGCCATCCTTTCCAACAATTGTATAGCATCGGTTTCGTACATGGTCATTATAGCGCCCCCCGCGGCGGAATCAATCATGACCTTCAAAGCTTGGGAGATTCCTCCATAGAATGATTGGACTAGCTTCCAATTTTCGCAACCATGGTGAGGGCACTTTCTTTGTATTTCCTTAAACCGTTCCCACGCTTCGTATAAGGTTTCTCCTTCATATTGCCGAAATGAAGTGATTTCATTCCGGAGCTTAACCGTTTTAGCGTGCGGGAAAAACTTATCCAAGAAGGCTTGAGACAATAAAGACCATGATCCCTTAGTCTCATACGGAAGAGCACTATGCCAAGCCTTCGCCCTATCCCTCAAAGAGAATGGAAAGAGTCGAATTCTAATAGCTTCCTCGGGCACATTGTTGAGTTTGAATGTGTCACAAACCTCAATGAACCAATTCACATGAGAAATGGGATCTTCCGTAGCTAAACCGGTGAATTGATTTTGTTGGAGGAGAGAAATATAGGCCGGCTTAATCTCAAAGTGGTTCGCCCCCACTCCCGGTCTTCCAAAGTTTTGTTGGATGTTCTCCATACTTGGCATGGCATATTCCCTAATTTGCCTTTGAGGTGGTTGGTTAAGGGGTCGTTGTAGTATAGTGGTTAGTATTCCCGCCTGTCACGCGGGTGACCCGGGTTCGATCCCCGGCAACGGCGCCAAAAACTTGTTGAGATAAATTTCGTTTTAATAAAGCCCAAGTGCAAGCATCAATAAGTCAATGTAGCAAAAGGGGTCGAATCCACGGGGAGGAGTAAATCAATCAATTACCTAATGTTTTCACCAATCTATAGACCAAAACGAGTGATAGAGTGAATTAACTACTAACGGAAATGAAAGTTAACTAAGATTAACAAACTAGAACCAACTAGGAAGCGAATAAAGTAGCAAAGAACCAAGTTAACTAAGTGGCAATGGGGTAGTAATGATCATGCAAGGTTCGTGTTCAATTAGTGCTTAAATGGGACAAGGATCTCACAATCCTAATCACTAAAGTATACACAAGCTCCTCTCGAAGTCAAGTGCGTGTACCTAATCAAAGTCTAAAGCCTACTCTCGTGGTCATTAGCTCATTAATTAGATCAAACAAACAAGACTAGTGCAACAAAATAACTAGCGGCTTGGCCCGGTTACTCTATTGCTTGATTGCTCAAGATTAGGCTAAATGTCTTTATACCTAAAACTTAAGTGTTGTGAAATTTCATCCAATTAACATACAATCTCTCGATTAGCATGCAAATCTAAGTTCATATCTAAGGTGATCAAGCTTAAACATGCAAACAAAACAATTTCACAAGCATAAGATCAAGTAGTCCCACCTAGGCATTTCATCAAACACTTACCCTACATAATTCATCACCCCCCTTTTGCCCAAGAAATTAGCCACTCATATTAACACTAGAAAGCAAGGAAATAATAGAGATCATACTGAAAATATGCATATTCATTGAATTAAACCAAATATCAAATATCAAGAACAAAACTCTCAAAAATATGAACAAGTTCCAACACTAGAGATATTAGTACCAAACTTAAAGCGATTAAATCTAACTAGGACTGAAAATAAAGGAAATGATTGTTCTAGAAAGGAATTAACAACTACAGTCTAATTAAAGCTCTAAGGATCAAAGATAAAGCTAGAAGAGACTCCTAAATTAACCCTAAATTAAACCCTAGATGAGTCTCCCTTGATAAAATGCTGAAATTGGCCTTAAATAGTCCCCAAACTCTCCCGGAACGGCCTCGCCCACAAGTGCCAGCGCTGCTGGGAACGGCCGTTCCCAGGAAAGGCTTGGGATGGGAACGGCCGTTCCCATCCTCGGTCAAAGGAAAATATGCTGACTTTCCGGAACGGCCCTTCCCAAAATACAAAGGGCTTGGAAGGGCCGTTCCCATCCTCCATGCGCGGGAAAATATGAATCTACACACTTTTTGATCATTCTCGGCATCTAAACTCTCGTTTCTTGCCCCGTTTCATCATGAACCAACTCCGAGCATAATATACCTGAAATAAGAGCAATTATAACAATAAAAGGCCTAAAATCCGTCAAATCATGACATAAAACATGCTCAAATAAAAGTATAAAATAAACCTAACAAACTCAACCATCCCTCTCCCCCACACTAGAACTATTGCTCGTCCTCGAGTAATGCCAAACACTTGAAAAGTCAATCCACTAACGAACAAATTCGCAAAGGTCAATCATCAAATCGTCACAACAATCAAGTTTAGGCTATCGAACGCACTAATCACAAGTATAAAATCCAACAAAAATAGTATAATTAGCATACCTTTGTGTAGTGTGTGAATTTGAATGAAATAATGCACAACAATCACTCGGATTGGTTTATATCTTTTGTTTAAGCACTAATTTACAACTTCGAATACACTCTTCGTGCCTATCTCCACTAATGGAATTGACTCAAGATTCGGGATCGAAAGGTCTTTCGAGCATGTAATGTAGGCTAAGGGTCATGGTTATGGAAATATCGATTCAAGTGACTAAACACCAAAGCTCACATCGTTTTACAATACAAGACCAAACACTTTCCTCGCCTAATGCACATTTCCCCACACTAAGATGTTTACAAATACCTCTCTTTCTTTTCACACTTTGCATATTTTTCTTTTCTTTTCTTTGCTCTTTTCTTTTTCTTTTCTTTCGACTTTTTCTCAATTTTTCTTTCTTTCTTTTCATGTTTTTCTCTCTTATCGTACAAGAATCATCAAGAATGGTCAAAAGATACAACAATATAAAATCGAACGAGCAAGCATGGTGTGATAACATAAAAGGGTCGATTGTAAACTTTGTTGTGCTTAGGCTTGTAAAGTGGCTAGAAAGAAAATTGCACAACAAAAAGGCTCAATGGGGTCAATCGGACTATGCTATTTAGTGAAAAAGGCAAATGAAAGGCTTTATCCACCAACAACGAATGCCTAAGTCATTTCCCTAATCTTTTGTCAATTCAAAATTTCGCCTCGAAAGACACTAAAATGCACTCTAATCGTATTTTAGGCTTATTTAAAAGAAATAAACTTCCTCTAAGGGATCAAAGTGCATTAAAACATTCAAAGTGCTCAAAAATGAAGGCATGCTAACACACTATCTTTATCAAAAATTACACAAGTTTTCGCACATTCAATTAGCCTAACTCGATTAAGCAACAATTCAACGATCATCCTAAGCAAAAATTTTCAAAAATGGAGTCAATTCGCGTATTCAAAGCAAAACTCAATAATAAGCAAAGTCTAATCACAATATATATGAATCATAAATCAAATAATTCCCCCCCACACTAAGAAATTGCAATGTCCTCATGCAAATAGATATAAAGTTCCAAGAGACTCCCTGTGTATGAAGAAGCCGGCAACGGGCATGCACAACGTATCCCTAATCCTGTAATCACAACTACACAAGCAAGCATAACAAGCATGTATAAAAGTAATAATAACGAGGAAAGGAATAAAACAATACAACACCCAAAACATGCCAAAATCAAAGATAAGAATCCATTAATGCCGAATTCTACACAGAAAATACCAAATCAAGTACATATATTCAATAATAAGAATTGAAGTCTCAAAATGAACTAAAATATCTAAACAACAAAATAATACACATGGGGGAAATCAAGGGGGAGGGGGTGGCTGAAAAGTCCTGAGCATCTCGTAGATCCCACGTATATCGCCTCGAACGGCGGTGATATCAGTCTGCATCGTGGTAAGGCGCTGATCCACGGAAGTGGTATGCTCAGTGTACCGCGTCTCAAGACTAGTCATACGCAATTCCATATTCTGAAACTGCTCCACAAAGTAGGCGCGGTCAGGGAAATCAGCCTGAGGCTCAGGAGCGGCAAAATGAGGCACAGTATCATCAGCGGGAGGCTCAATGTCATCAACGTGCTGTGGTGCAACAAAAGGTGGCACCTCTACCTCCTCCACGTGCCTACGATCAAGAATGCCCTCATCGTATAGTCTAGTCAATCGAGCCCGGTCCGCTATTGGCCAAAACACCACATGATGGTTCAAGGGCTCTCCCCAAAGTCGAATCAGATCCATGTTGAACAATATACGCCCATTGACAGTGATAGAATCATCCAAGGGAGCCTCGTGCTCAGCCGGCTCAAGACCTAGCGCTAAAGCAATGGTCGTCACAAATCCACCCATGACAAGGCTCGCACCCTCACGCCGAGTAGCATTAAACACTCGATCCATCAACAAATAGGTGCCATCCATCAAAATTTGCTCCCGCATACAATAAAGAACATAGAGCTCCCAAGTTGTGACATTACCGGTGCTCTGGGCACGGCCAAAGATAGATGTGGTGAGGAGCTTATGGACAATGCGCCACAAAGGATCATTGATGCAAGAACTCTTAGTGGAACGAGGAGTGTACATAACTCCGTTGTCAATCACATCAAAAGATCGCCAAATGTTGTCCAAATGATGAATGCTCTCCCATTCAACGGGCAATTCACGGCCGGTAGCTTCGGGAAAACCAAAAGTGTGACGAAGGAAGTCAGCATCTTTCGTGTAATCCACTCCATAGAGCATGAAAGTGGCTATTCCCGTATGCTTATTCCAATGCAACGTCTCGGCGAACTCCCTTGTGAGGTGGGGATAAGTGTGCACCCGGTTAGTAATGAAACTCAACCACCCGATATTCTCAAACAAATGTTGGACTTGGCGGAAGAGACGGAGCTCTCTAAGAATAGGCTCATCCAAATACTTGGTAGAAACGAACTTTCGGCCGGAAAGGTCTCTTCTTGGAGGTCGATCTTCTACTTCTTCAATTTCCGGCGGAGGGTGGGATGAGGAGGATGCAGCGGGATTAGTTCTAGCACGTTTATTAACCATTCTTGCAGAGAATTGGGTTGAAAAGGGACTGAAATTTGGTTCGGGCAATTGATCGAACACCTTGTGTGCAAGGTTGTGTAGGGCTGATTATGGACAAATGTGGTGTGGGAAATGGCCAACAAATGCTCAAGGAAACTGAATTCAGAGATTGACGTATAAGAGCAACAAAAATTTCCAGAGGAACGAGCAAGAATCACAGAAATTCGGATATGAGGAAAAAGGCAGGACTTAGGAAAAATTAGCCAAATGAGTGAAGTGGGGAGTGGGGCTTACCGAAATGGAAGGAAGAAAAGGTGCCGGAGGTGTTGCCGTTGGTCGCCGGCGATGGACGGAAAGTCGCCGGAGTTGGTGAAGAAACGGCTGGGTTGCCGCTGCTGCGTCTCGGTTCGAAGAGTGAAAGGGAGAAGGGAAACTACTGTAATGCTGCTGCGTTATGTAAAGAGGGAAAGGTTGCTGCGTTATGTTTTAATTCGAAAGTGTGGGGGGGGAAAAACGCGTTTAGCTTATAAAAGCGGGCTCCGCTTATGGGAACGGCCGTTCCCATATAAGCTTGATACGGGAATGGCCGTTCCGGGTCTCGGCTAGGTATAAAAGGAGCGAACTTTGGGAACGGCCGTTCCCATGTTGTACCTGAGATGGGAACGACTGTTCCCACCTTCGGCGAGGGAAAACGTGTTTCAGAAATCCACGAGGGTGGATTTCTGTAAGGGAAAAAATCCGCGAGGGTGGATTCAATGCAGTAGCTTGGCTGAATTTGGCAGAAATCCGCGAGGGTGGATTTCTTCAAGAGAAAAAAATCCGCGAGGGTGGAAACGTTACAGTAGCTTGGCTGAAATCCGCGATTGCGGATTTTCTCAGGCTGAAATTTCCATGAGGGTGGATTCGTTACAGAAGGTTGGCCAAGGAAAATGAGGGAGGTAAGTGTAATTTTTGAAACCAAACTCCGGAATTCACACAAAAAGTCATAAAATGACCCAAAACAAGTCTAAACAAACCGGAAATGAACAATTCCTCAACCTCAACATTAAATCTATCAAAAATTGGCCTCTACCAAATTATTCCGGTATTTAAACACGCAAGAATTACAAATTCAAGCTCGTATTTTCAATACATACCATAGTATACCGGAATTTATCTAGCCCCAAATAAACACGAGAATGCACATTTAAACCACAATTTCATCAAAATTTAGCATTCAAAACATGTGATCTCACAACATGTGCATAAGAATTCCCCAATTTTCAAATATATCTCAAAATTTTCACACTCAAAGCACTACTCAAACAAAAATCACCCCACAAGAGCATACTTCCCAAAAATTTCAAAGATTTTCATTGCAACACAACCATTTCACTCATACATGCTTATCATGAATTTACACTACAAAACACAAAGATTCATCAATTAAACTCATATTTCTCAAAAACACAAGATCTCGCATGTAACTAAATATTCCCTAACAATATGCATAAACTTCAATGATTTTCAACTATACACATCACATATGCATTTAATTCAAGCAACAATCATCAAATATAAAGCTATAAGGGACCTCAATTGGCGAGCCACTTTCTTCAAGCACTTCAATCCAATAGAAACAAACCTACATCCAAAGAGCAAACACGAAAGAGTTAATTCCAATCAAAGACAAGGGAGGGGGAAAAGAAAAGAGAAGGGTTAGAAAATTGTAGTTCTAGGTTTATAGTCGCTAGCTCGACTTTGTAACCATGATCAAGGATCAAAAATCCAAACGTGACGAGTCACATGGAGTGACCTCGTTCTTGATACCCTCCAAACCGGATTTTGATCTCCAAGTATCCAAAGCCATAACATCTCTTCTCCTTGAATTTTCAAACTTTGGTTTTCTCCCTTTGTCTCCCGGATCCATCTTCTCTTGGATTGACACCGTCTTGATCGGTTTCTCATTGACAAACTCCACCTTACAACACTTATCCGGGGGTGGTGGTACACTCATAGAACGAAAAATCTTGAATTCCACTTTATCATCCCCGATTTTGAATGAGAGTAGGCCATTTTGAACATCAATATTAGCTCCGGCCGTAGCTAGGAACGGCCTCCCTAAAATTAATGGCAAGTGCTCATCATCTTCAATATCCAGAACCACAAAATCTGCGGGGATGAAGAATTTTCCAACCTTCACCAAAACATCTTCTAGGATCCCTATTGGGTACTTTATGGAACGATCCGCCAATTGGAGCATCATATTCGTCGGTTTAAACTCTTCCAAGCCCAATTTCCTACAAGTAGACAAGGGAATTAGGCTAACACTTGCTCCTAAATCACATAAAGCATTTTCAAATTGTAAAGATCCAATAGTCAAAGGGATAGAAAAACTCCCGGGATCCTTGAGTTTTGGAGGAAGCTTCCTTTGGATGATAGCACTACACTCCTCGGTGAGTGCAACGGTGGCAAAGTCTTCGAGCTTCCTCTTGTTTGAAACCAATTCCTTCAAGAACTTCAAGTATGTTGGCATTTGAGCCAATGCCTCGGTAAATGGGATATTTATATGAAGTTGCTTGAATACATTAAGGAACTTTTCGAATTGCTTTTCCAAATTTTTCTTTTGCAATCGTTGTGGGAATGGAATTGGTGGAACATACGCCTTCGGGGGAATGTACGCCTTTGGTTTCGAAGAGAGCTCATCATCATGATTTTTCCTAACTTCTTTGTCTCTTAGCTCATCTTCTTTCTCGTATTTCTTTTCATCACTCATCTTAGGCGTAAGGTCATTCTTTTCTCCAACTTCCTTTGTCTTCACTTGCTTCTCCCACTCCTCATCCAATTTCTCCTCTTGACTCACCCCACTTGATCCGGCATCAAACCTCTTAGGCAAAGGAGGCTCATTATAGTACTTACCACTCCTTAACATGATAACATTACAATGCTCTCTTGGATTAGCCTCCGTTTTACTAGGAAGTGTGCCTTGGGGCCTAGGATTTATAGCATTAGCTAGTTGCCCAATTTGGATCTCAATGTTCCGGTTTTGGGTGACCACTTGGTCCACTTGAGTTTCCAAACTTTTGAAACGGTCCGAGGAAACATTAATGAATTTCTCGAATGCGGATTCCCATCCTTGCTTTTGGGGTTGTGGTGGAGGTGGTGGTTGATATTGAGGTTGGGAAGTTTGGTAATGGGTTTGTTGTGGAGGGAAAGGAGGAGGTTGTTGGAAATTTCCGGGGTTTCTAGGTGGTGGTGGTGGTCTTGGGGCATTTTGTGCGTTGTTGGGATTGGACCAAGAAAAGTTAGGGTGGTTGCGTAGTCCGGGATTGTATGTGTTGGAATGAGGGTTGTATTGTGGTCTTTGTTGGTTTAAAGCATTTACTTGTTCGGGACATGAAGGTGGGTTTGATGGATTTTCTTGAGAAGCATAAGGGCATGAATCATAGTTGTGTGGCCCGCTACACATCTCACAAGTGGATTGTTGCATAGGAGGGGATTGATTTGACACGGAATTAACCTTAAATTGTTCCACTTGCTTCTCTAAAGCCTCAAGTTTAGCTTGCATGGCGGTATATTCGCTAACTTGTAACATGCCGGGTGTTGAGCTTGAAGGCCTTGGGATTGGTGTGGTAGCCCTTTCATTTGCCCAAGAATTGTTAGCCGCCATCCTTTCCAACAATTGTATAGCATCGGTTTCGTACATGGTCATTATAGCGCCCCCCGCGGCGGAATCAATCATGACCTTCAAAGCTTGGGAGATTCCTCCATAGAATGATTGGACTAGCTTCCAATTTTCGCAACCATGGTGAGGGCACTTTCTTTGTATTTCCTTAAACCGTTCCCACGCTTCGTATAAGGTTTCTCCTTCATATTGCCGAAATGAAGTGATTTCATTCCGGAGCTTAACCGTTTTAGCGTGCGGGAAAAACTTATCCAAGAAGGCTTGAGACAATAAAGACCATGATCCCTTAGTCTCATACGGAAGAGCACTATGCCAAGCCTTCGCCCTATCCCTCAAAGAGAATGGAAAGAGTCGAATTCTAATAGCTTCCTCGGGCACATTGTTGAGTTTGAATGTGTCACAAACCTCAATGAACCAATTCACATGAGAAATGGGATCTTCCGTAGCTAAACCGGTGAATTGATTTTGTTGGAGGAGAGAAATATAGGCCGGCTTAATCTCAAAGTGGTTCGCCCCCACTCCCGGTCTTCCAAAGTTTTGTTGGATGTTCTCCATACTTGGCATGGCATATTCCCTAATTTGCCTTTGAGGTGGTTGGTTAAGGGGTGGTTGTGGTGGTGGTCTTTGCCCTCTATTTGCCCCATTAAGGGCATCATTTGCATTAAAATCTTCCATTTGAATCGGGGTTGATACCTCTTGTCTCCTTTCCTTCCTTAATGCACGAAGTTTCTTTTCGATGTCCGGATAATGTTTCAAATTCTCCCAACTTTTAGCTCTTCTCATGCACAAGAACCTACAAGAGACAAACAAGCATCAAAAACAAATAAAACTAAAGGTCTAATTCACTAGTTACTAACAATCGGTAAGGGTGATTTAAACGCCTCCCCGGCAACGGCGCCAAAAACTTGTTGAGATAAATTTCGTTTTAATAAAGCCCAAGTGCAAGCATCAATAAGTCAATGTAGCAAAAGGGGTCGAATCCACGGGGAGGAGTAAATCAATCAATTACCTAATGTTTTCACCAATCTATAGACCAAAACGAGTGATAGAGTGAATTAACTACTAACGGAAATGAAAGTTAACTAAGATTAACAAACTAGAACCAACTAGGAAGCGAATAAAGTAGCAAAGAACCAAGTTAACTAAGTGGCAATGGGGTAGTAATGATCATGCAAGGTTCGTGTTCAATTAGTGCTTAAATGGGACAAGGATCTCACAATCCTAATCACTAAAGTATACACAAGCTCCTCTCGAAGTCAAGTGCGTGTACCTAATCAAAGTCTAAAGCCTACTCTCGTGGTCATTAGCTCATTAATTAGATCAAACAAACAAGACTAGTGCAACAAAATAACTAGCGGCTTGGCCCGGTTACTCTATTGCTTGATTGCTCAAGATTAGGCTAAATGTCTTTATACCTAAAACTTAAGTGTTGTGAAATTTCATCCAATTAACATACAATCTCTCGATTAGCATGCAAATCTAAGTTCATATCTAAGGTGATCAAGCTTAAACATGCAAACAAAACAATTTCACAAGCATAAGATCAAGTAGTCCCACCTAGGCATTTCATCAAACACTTACCCTACATAATTCATCACCCCCCTTTTGCCCAAGAAATTAGCCACTCATATTAACACTAGAAAGCAAGGAAATAATAGAGATCATACTGAAAATATGCATATTCATTGAATTAAACCAAATATCAAATATCAAGAACAAAACTCTCAAAAATATGAACAAGTTCCAACACTAGAGATATTAGTACCAAACTTAAAGCGATTAAATCTAACTAGGACTGAAAATAAAGGAAATGATTGTTCTAGAAAGGAATTAACAACTACAATCTAATTAAAGCTCTAAGGATCAAAGATAAAGCTAGAAGAGACTCCTAAATTAACCCTAAATTAAACCCTAGATGAGTCTCCCTTGATAAAATGCTGAAATTGGCCTTAAATAGTCCCCAAACTCTCCCGGAACGGCCTGCGGAACGGCCTCGCCCACAAGTGCCAGCGCTGCTGGGAACGGCCGTTCCCAGGAAAGGCTTGGGATGGGAACGGCCGTTCCCATCCTCGGTCAAAGGAAAATATGCTGACTTTCCGGAACGGCCCTTCCCAAAATACAAAGGGCTTGGAAGGGCCGTTCCCATCCTCCATGCGCGGGAAAATATGAATCTACACACTTTTTGATCATTCTCGGCATCTAAACTCTCGTTTCTTACCCCGTTTCATCATGAACCAACTCCGAGCATAATATACCTGAAATAAGAGCAATTATAACAATAAAAGGCCTAAAATCCGTCAAATCATGACATAAAACATGCTCAAATAAAAGTATAAAATAAACCTAACAGTACTGCGGTAGCGTCATTCAGGAGAACTTTCACAAGTCTTGAACGAGGGCAGTCTCTCAGTAAGACCCTCGTAGTTATTCAAGATTTAGCAAAATTTCCAAGATTAAGAAGAAATTTCACAAGTCTTGAACGAGGGCAGCCTCTCAGTAAGACCCTCGTAATTACTTAAGACTTAGCAAAATTTCCAAGATTAAGAAGAAATTTCACAAGTCTTGAACGAGGGCAACCTCTCAGTAAGACCCTCGTAATTACTTAAGACTTAGCAAAATTTCCAAAATTAAGAAGAAAATTTCACAAGTCTTGAACGAGGGCAGCCTCTCAGTAAGACCCTCGTAATTACTCAAGACTTAGCAAAAATTTCTAAGTGAAAAAGCAAAAATTTACACAAGTCTTGAATGAGAGCAGTCTCACAATAAGACCCCCACGATTAATCAAGACTCAGTAAAATTTTTCGAGTTTTTATGACTTAGCTAAGCGATGCAATTCTTACTAAGTAATGCAATTTTTACTAAGCATGTTGCACACAATCTTGCTATTACAAGATTTTGTTACAACAAGCGTAAAGTAAAACATCACACTCAAGGGGATGAAAGAAGAGATAGCATTATGAAAGGGAAAACTTCATTAATCAAGGCTTTTCACCAGAGATTACAAAATAAGGGCGCAAGGGCCCAAAACGTTCTTACAAAAAAGGCACTAAATTGGGAGAAGAAGAATTGCAACATAAGCAGACAAGGAGGAACTTCAAGCGGCTGGAGCGATGTCTTCATCCAGAACCACCAAGATATTTTGGGCCACGGGGCCATGTACTGGACCCTCCGGCTCTTGTGCTGGGGGGGCGTTTTCATCTTGGTGCTGGGCAGCTGGAGGCTCATTATTTCCTGGCGCTTGTGGAGCATCGGGCTCATTGGCGTCATTGGTAGGAATGGGGGCGTTCTCGGCATTAGGAGCGGGAGCGTTAACAACAGGCGTTGGAGGCTCATTCACCGGAGGGTTTTCAGAAATAGAGCCGGCGTTGTTATTCCCCTCATTTTGTTCCACTTGAGAAGCCTCTTCTGGGGGATGGGTAGCCATGTACTCATCTTGGATGAGTGTAACCAGGAAATTGTATTCCGGCTCGGAGATGCTAGCCTCAGGATCGTCACGGTCGTCGGCGTCCTCCACACAACGCTCGTTGAACATGAGCCCCATGCCTTCTGCCCCACGAATGGCCGGATCTATCAAACCCTTGTGGATGCCTTGCTCAAAGGCCAAGTTGAAAGCCTTTTGAGCCTCGTCTAAGCAATGCAGAGAAGCTGCAAAGTTGAATGCTTTGGAATGACAGAATTTGATGAGCGCTTCCTTGTTTGATCGCTCAAGACGCTGGGGGAGTTGATTCATGGTATCATTGTATTGCCTTTCTGCCTCCAAGGCCCTCGTCTTCCAACTGTCACGCTCGGCAGTAAGCTTCTTATGATTCTCCTCCAACTATTTGAACTGGTTGCGCCAACTCCTTCGAGCGTTCTCCGCATTCTTAAATTCATCCTGCAAACTCTTCATCTCAGCCTCCATTTTGTTGTACTCCTCCTTAAGGGAATTGTACATGGCCTTCTCTGTGTCCAGTTCCACCTGAAGCTGGGCTGGATCGTTCGAGCGTGCCATCTTTTTGTACTTTGCCTTCCGGTCAGCGTAAACCGTGGCGTGCACCTATATATTCCTCGCCCTCAGGAGCACTTGCGGCACGGGCTCGAAAAAGGAAAAAATGTTAACAAATAAATTGAAGAGCAATACTTTAAAAGGAATTAGACTTACAAAGGAAAGAACACTTACAGAGATGAGGGCTTGAACCATGTCGCTTGTTACCTTCTCCACAGACTCGGAATACAGGTGCTTGTGATCCGCAGTAAACTGGGCCCTATCATATAAGTTCTGGCTAATACCTTGGGCCATGGTCCCATGCCTTAGCAACACTGCACCCCCATCTGCGGAGCCCTGGTAGCTCCTATCACCCCGACGGTCGAAATCCCATAGATGCTCCTCTTCCGAGGAGGAAGTTTTGCCATCACCACCCTTGGGGCCTTCTACAACTTGCTTACCCTTGCCTGTTATCGCGAAGGCATCGGGCATCCTCTTCCTCTTGCGGGAGGGTTGGCTAGAGCCCTCCTGAGCCTCGTTTATTACCACGCTCGCAGGGGGCCTCGTTTGGTTGACAGCGTTAGGGTTGGCCCCCCTCGTATCTGCAGCGGCTGGAGGCCATACCACCAGGCGATTTTCAGTATTCGCCGCTCTATTCTCCCCTCGCCCTTGTGGCCCTTGAGCGCCAGGGGCTGCGCTTGAGCTGGCGCCTCGGTGACCGCCACGACCGTCACCTCGGCCTGCACCACGACCTCGGGGATTTTGTTGGTCATCTTGTTGAGCCTGACACCTGTTAGGGTTGGCGAAGCGAGCGGCTTGTCTGATTCCTCCAGCCATCTCTAAAATTTGTACTCCTGCAAAGAAAGCAAAAACGAGGGTCAGAAATCCTTAAATAAATTTCACAAAATGTAAATTGCAAGAGCAAAGTATGGTTAGCATCCCTATCTAAAAATTAGAGCCCTAAAGTCTAACCATCTCTCTCCACATCTCGAGCGGGAGGGTTGCTGAGATAATAGGGATCGTTAGTGTGCCCGCAGAGGAACATGAGTTCCGCATCGTCTATCCAATCCTTGGCTCGAATAAGATGGCCCTCGTCCCTCAGTGCCACAGCTAAATTCTTGGCCCAGTCCTTAGGAAAGGCAGATTCCAAGCGGCTCTTTACCAAGGATCCCTTCCCATGGGATATCCATTCTCGGGCCACCCCGAAATCATCATCTTCTGGGGCTCTGACGAAAATATATTTCTCCTTCCAATTTGGGCCAAAAGTGGTTGAGGGAGAATTGATTAGTTTCAAGTGGGCCTTCGCTTGAATGTAATAGAAGTAACCCGCCTCAGGTGATGAGCGCGGTGAGCTCACTACTTGGAATAAGGCATTGAAATTTCGCATGAAGGGCTCGAATCCAGCGCACTTCATGAGGATTACGAAGCTTGTTATCAAGGCGAGTCCGTTGGGCACAATTTGTGAAGGGCAGAGATTCAAATCATTCAGAATAGAGGCCACTGGGACTGGAATTGGAAACCGTAGGCCCCCCGAGCCAATTGCATCCATGAATACCACCATCTCGCCAGGTCGGAGATGATTGGCGCGCTCGTGCTTATCGGGGATCCTCCATTTGTAACGTGCGTCCCAATAGATTGGGTCCATAGCAGACTTTACTTCCCCCAGAGTGATGGTGCTGGGAGTCTCGTCCGGAGTGCGATCGGTCGCCTGCATGCCCGAGCCTTCACCCTCGTTGGGCCCTTTGGTTTTCTTGGTTTTCTTGGGCTTCTGAGTTTTCTTGCCCTTGCCCTTGTCACTAGATCTCTCTGAGGGCCCCGCTCCTTCCTCAGGTTCCGGAGCCGGGGTTGCAACAGCCACCGTCATGATGTGGCGATGGGGGTGGGTTGCGCTCTCTGTTATCGGGAGAGTCACCCCCTACCTCTCCACCTCCATTATCAAATTCATCTCTTCAAAGAGATGTTCAACCCCACCTGGGTTCCTCTCATCTATGGCCATCATGGCCGCGTCCAACTCCTCATCCCTCGGAGAACCTAGAGGAGATGAGCTCTGGGTAGCCATGTCTTCCACTTCACGGGCGTACTCTTCTACGTGATCTCTAGCCATGAATATGGTGGAATTTGGGAAAGATATGAGGATTTGGGGAGCAAGGAGTGTTCGGAAAGATTTGGGATTTCTGGAAAAGTAGAACCTGAAGAATTACTAAATCCTAATTTGATTCTAAGGTTAGCAAAGTTAGAAGATTTCACCGTGAATTACCTTGGATTTTCTGGAAAAACTGGGAAGAAGGTTGTGAGTGCTGGAAACTTATTTGCGAAGAGCTTTTCTGCAAAAGGGTGCTCTGAAGATTTGTTCGCGTAAAAGATGGAATGGGTACCGAATCCCCTATTTATAGGGATGGAAGTTGGTACGTTTCTGGCAAAAAATTCAAAATTGCAATAATTTCCCGTTCACTTTAGTAAACTGTCATGCACTTCCCAAGTTTCACGCGCCCCACGCGTATCAACATTTAATGCTTAGACGCTCCAAGTGGCCAGAAGAAAGGACTGCATTTAATGCATGGACGTTACAAGTGGTCAGATGAAGAGACCGCATTTATGACACAATCAGAAAGGTGATTGCCCAGCACGCTACGCCTCATACGAGTGCCACGCTCGATGGATTGTATTGGAAGAATTCTACAGCCCTTATCACTAAGGACTACAGAATTGGGGGGCAAAATGATGGGGTCAAAATACGCTCGTCCCACGTATGGACACGTGGCAACTCGAGATGACGACACATGGCCGCTTGTGGGTACGGTAAACTTACACGAGCGCTCAAACCCCTCAAGCGTCACTGACACGTGTCAACTCTGCTATGCGTGCGAGTGCCCAACATCGCCGCTCTACAACAAGCGCGATTCATTCTATATGGCTGACGTTCCAATCAATCAAGGGAGCCCCCTTCGAGCGCTACACTTCCTCAGGGAGGCTTCCATTCTAACTTATTACACAAGCCTTGGCCTTCATCCCCTAGCGAATTCCTTGGCCTCCAAGGCTCTTGGTTGACACGAGCGTGCTCTTAAGCCCTCGTTACCAACCCCCCAAACGGCTCTCTGACACACCGTACATGCCCGCGCACCTACCACTGTTGCCAAAACTAACTTTCACCAGCTTTTGCAGAAGATTCCTCCTAGGTTTCTCTCCCGCAGAGCCACGTGTTAGGGCAACATTCGACCAGGACCACATGAGACAAATGACTAAAGGGTCCCTGACCCTCAACTATAAATATGCATGTTCATCTCCTTCATTGTAAGCAACTTTCATTACTGCAACTCCATATTTAGCTTTTTCTCTCTTTCAGATCTTCATCTGACTTGAGCGTCGGAGAGCCTAACTGGGAATCACCCCCAGTTCCCCCAGCTTGGCCTTCTGACTTTGTCTGTGTGTTTGTCCTAGCAGGTAGAACCCCCATATTTTCTGGCGATCTTCCAGTGGTTTCCTCACCCAAACAAATTCTAAAATGATTGGACTCTGTATCCTATATTCAGACCCATCAGTGACAATGTGCAGAAAAGCAGAAAAGAGTGGAAGAGAAAGGGTAATTGTTTTAATTTTATTTTATTTTGTATTTTTTCTACTTTAAAAAAGTCGTATCGTGACAATGTGCAGAAAACCAGAAAAGACTGGAAGAGAAAGGGTAATTATTTTTACTTTTATTTTATTTTGCATTTTTTCTACTTTACAAAGTCTGTCGTGACACTTTGCAGAAAACCAGAAAAGAGTGGAAGAGAAAGTGTAATTGTTTTAATTTTATTTTATTTTGCATTTTTTCTACTATAAAAAGTCGTATCGTGACAATGTGCAGAAAACCAGAAAAGAGTGGAAGAGAAAGGATAATTGTTTTTAATTTTATTTTATTTTGCATTTTGTTACTTTACAAAATCTGTCGTGACACTTTGCAGAAAACCAGAAAAGGGTGAAAGAGAAAGGGTAATTGAAACGAATGGATTTTGGTATTAAAGCTTCAACCTGGAACATTCTAATTCAAACAATATATATCCTAGCAAGGTAATTGTTCTTAATTTTTATTTTATGTTATTGCGTTTTGTCTATTTTAAGAAGTCGTATGATGAGATGACACTATGTATGTAAACAAACCTGATTCACCTTTCTTGTGTTCAATTTATGCAGGATTGGTAAATAAATACGTTAATTCACCTTTCAGGTGTTCAATTTAATTGAGATGGGCATGTTCAATTTTGGATTTTTTGTATTAAAACTTTAAATGAAGGTTTCTTCTTTATTGGTATTCGGCATGTTTCTATTTGTTGCGAATTTAAATAAATTTGTGTTCTTTTTTATTTTTAATTATAAATAATTAATTACATTAACAATTTTTCTTATTACTTTTATAATATCAAAAATAAAAGTGATATAGAACTCAAATTTGAAAAACTAAATATGGTAACTGCCCTTTCACCTTTAATTTAAGGGAAAATGTCGTCCAGCTCCCTTGTGTAACACGAAATGATCAAGAAAAACCCTGAGTAAAAAAAAATACTTTAAAAAACCCTATGTTTTTCAAAATATGTACCAAAAACCCTAAAATGAGGACGTGGGGTTCACGCGTGTTAACTGTGACTAAGATTGAGATTTTGGTCACTTTTTCAAATAAAATGACTATTTTACCCCTTTATTATATTTATTATATATATATATATATATATATATATATATATATATATATTTTTGGTTTGAATATATATATATATATATATACTCCTTCTCGGCGCACAACAATCACCACCACTTCGCCGGCACAACCGCCATCGCCGCCGCCGCCGTTGCCGGAGCCATCACCGCCACTTTCGCAGTTATTGAGCCTGAAATCAATGTTTGAAATCACCCTAGATCCGAGGCCAAGCGAAAGAGATCTGGTTTTTCCTGCTGGAGCTCTTCAGGTCACCGGCATAACCACCATCGGCACCGCCGGCTCTGCCACCGCCACCCATTGCAACCACCACCACCACAACAACGGCTATTATGAACTACCACTCAAAATCAAACTCAAATGCACACATTCACACACAAAAAGTCAGATCTGGATCCGCGGACCTGAGAAGCAAAGTTGGGACGACATTTGAGTGTGGTGGTGGTCGTCGTCGGGTGGAGGGCGGGGGATCTGCTCGTTGTGGACCAGATCTGGGGGTGGGGCGCGATTTTGGTGAGGGCCCGATTGTGGAGTTGGTGACGGTGGCGGTGCGAGGAGGTGGTGGTTGTGACGATGGTGTCGCGATTGTGGCGGTGGTCCAAGGTGATGGAGGTCGTGGCATCCTTGTCTTCACCGGAGAAGACGGGCTGCGGTGGCGTCGGAGGTGTTCTTCTGGAATTAATTTGCAAAAGAGGGTGGCGTGGGGTTGTGCTTTGGGTTGAGAGGGGGGGGGGGGGGGTAACTTTTTAAAATCTTTTGTTATTTTAATTTTGATTCTTATATATTTATAATATATAGATGCATATATATATATATATATATTTGTATATAAAATATTATTTACAAATAATATATATATTATTATAATAGTGTATAATATATACATATATATATATTTCATGATAATTATATATATATATATATATATATATATATTTATTAATTTATTACATTTTTAGTAAATATGATAATATATATATATATATATATATATATATATATATATATATTGAATTTAGATATATATATAATTAATCTATATATATAATCATTTATATTAATTAAATATATATCTAAATTCAATATATATATATATATATATAATTACTAATATACATAATATACGTATGAAATATTATTTCTATAAATTTGTGAATTTATTAATATGTATTATTAATATATATATATATATATACATTATTTTTATAAATTTGTTAATTTATTAATATGTATTTTTATATATTAAATAAGTTTATATATACATATAATGTATTTATATACATATATATTATCTCTATAAATTTGTTAGTTTATTAATATGTATTTTTAGATATTAAATAAGTTTATATATACATATAATGTATATATATACATATATATTATCTTTATAAATTTGTTAATTTATTAATATGTATTTTTAGATATTAAAATTAAGTATATATGTTATATGTATATATATTTATATAATTGCTACAGTATATAAGGGTATTATAGGGTTTTTACACTTTTTCGTTCACCAAATGGGGTTAGGGGGTGGTGAGTTTATTTTAAAAAATAGAGGGTTTTTTAACGTACTTTTTTTTTGTCAAGGTTTTTTATAATCATTTCGAATAACACAGGGTTTTTGGGGTTGTTTGCTCTTTAATTTAAGAGTTGTAATCATGGTAATCGTGGAAGCAGGATATCAGGAATAGTTTGTTGCCGGATTGCGAATGGAAACATGTGTTTGTGGCGGCGTTGTGGACAATATGGAAGATGTGCAATAGATGGGAGTATCAGCGCAAACGAGAGCCAATTACGATTGCTATTGGAAACCTCATGACATTGGCGTGGATATTAGCTCGCTGGAGCAGACGGATAGCAGCAAAAAAGCTAAATTGCAGCAGCATAGGTGGCAGCCTCCATGTGAGGGGTGGGTCAAATTGAGTACGGATGGCAGTTACTATGGACATAGGAAGACGGTGAGTGCCAGAGGGGTTATTAGAGATGATTCCGGGAGGTGGTTGATGGGGTTTGCGCTGAAGTTGGGGGACGCGCCGATCACTTTAGCTGAACTTGTAGGGGTTCGCGAGTGTCTTACTCTCGGAGGGAGAGAAGATATCCGAAAATTGAAGTGGAGTGTGACTCCTTACTGATGGTTGACTGGATTAGAGAAACCGACACTACGACGCATGCTATGGGGCACATTATTGAGGAATGCCGGGTGGTGATACGGAAGCCTTGGGAGTGCAAAGTTAAGCATGTGAAGAGAGATGCTAATTGTTTGGCCAATACTTTGGGCCGGAAGGGTCAAAATAAGGAGGAGGAGATGAAGTTCTGGGATCATGCGCCTGAGGACCTAGCGACTTAAGCTTCGTGTTTTGGCAACGCGTTTCGCCGTTTTGTCGCCACAAAAAAAAAAATGGTAATATTGGCCATCCCTTATAGGTGAATTTCTAAAATTAGTGTTTTTTTTTTTTTTGGGATAATGTATTTTGGTATATTTTTTTGGTGTATTACAACTTTTGGGTTTCTGCTTTTTGAAAAAGGGGATTATGGTAATGAGCAGTGATTGTGCTCTTTTAAAAAGCGAAGTTAACAAAAAATTTATGATTGCAACGTACACACTCATAAATTTTTTTGTTAAATCCGTTTTTTAAAAAAACGGAATCACTATTCACTACAGTGATTTCGCTTTTGCTGAAAACCTCAAAATTGCAATACACCCAAAAAATATATCAAAAGTACAATATCAAAAAAAACAAAAAACAACACACCAAAATTTAAAAAAAAAAACCTCCCTTATTAAGTTGTAATTTGTAAATAATTGATCAAACATTTTAACAACGTCAATCCGATAATAGGCTAATAGCTAACCGAACAGGAAGGAAACGTATGGACACACTTTCCGCTCCTTCTACCAAACAAACTCATCAGTCTTCATATAAATGGAATTATTATACGGTTAATCTTTGTTTGCATCCCAAATTTTGGGAAATTTGGTATTTTAGTATCTAATATTTAAATTTTTATAATTTAGTACCCAACCTTTGAATTTTGCTACACTTAAGTGATCCTGATCAATAAAAAAAATGACACGTGTACCTAACCGATCAATAAGAAAATGACACATTTGATATTGGGCACTTAGATGCTATCAAATTCAAAGATTGGGTATTAAAATATAAAAATTCAAAATTTGGGTATTAAAATTCAAAACACTCCAAACGTTGAGGTCCGAAAAAAGATTAACCCATTATTATATCTATAAAGATTCAGCTCAACTCCGTCCAGGTTTCACCGTATTTTAATCTCATCAATCTGCTTTCAAAAAAAAAAAAAAATCATCAATCTCCAACTGAAACAAAATGGACGCAGTACGGCTCGCACTCTCCGCGCCCCTTTTCCTCATCTCCACCGTCGTCTTCCGCAAGATTTTCTCCATTAAAGGTCACCGCCACCCATCTCCGCCGCGGCCCTTCGCCCTCCCCATCATCGGCCATTTACATCTCCTCGGCCCACGCCTGCACCAAACCTTCCACGATTTCTCCCAACGCTACGGCCCCTTGATCCAGCTCCACCTCGGCTCCGTTCCCTGCGTCATCGCCTCCTCGCCCGAGCTCGCTAAGGAATTCCTCAAAACCCACGAACTCGTTTTCTCGTCGCGCAAACGCTCCATCGCCATTGATATTGTCACCTACAATTCGTCCTTTGCTTTCTCATCGTACGGTCCTTACTGGAAATTCATTAAGAAGTTGTGCACCTACGAGCTCCTCGGCGCGAGGAATCTCAACCATTTTCAGCCGATTAGGAATATGGAGGTTAAGAGCTTCCTGGAGCTTCTAATGGCGAAGGGTAAACTGGCAGAGACTTTCAATCTTACTGAAGAGCTCGTGAAGCTGACAAACAACTTGATTTCTAATATGATGCTGAGCATTAGGTGCTCGGAGGATGAGGGCGAGGCGGAGGCGGCAAGGACGGTTGTAAGGGAGGTGACCCAGATTTTCGGGGAATTTGATGTTTCGGATATTATATGGTTTTGCAGGAATTTTGATTTGCAGGGGATAAGGAAAAGGTCGGAGGATATACAAAGAAGGTATGACGTGCTGTTGGAGAAGATTATATCTGACAGGGAGAATCTGCGGCGGAGCCACGGAGGCGGGGAGGCGAGGGACTTCCTGGACATGTTGCTGGATGTGATGGAGAGCGGGAAAAAGGATGTCGAATTCTCCAGGGAACATCTCAAGGCTTTAGTCTTGGTAAGAATTCACATACATTTTAATGGAGATTATTAATTAATTTAAGATAACTCAGTTAGTCATTATTTGTTTATACTTAGGTTCTGCTTTTCTCACGTAGGTTTGTGAGATTTTTCTTACAAATAATTAATTATTTTTTATATTTCTAATTAATAATTAATTATCTTCTTTCTCTTAAATATTGATTTATATGGAAAAAACTTTGAATATTAATATTATCATAAAAACCCCAATAAGTTTAAAACTTTAAAGATATAAGATAAAGACTAATCTATATGATTACGATTCTTATAAAACTTATCAAACTTGTTGAAAAAAATTTGTAAAAGAAAAATATAATTATTAATTTTCTTGTGGAACAATATCTGATTAATTATTAGATGAAGAATTTTTTTTGTGAATATGAAATATAAAATTATATGTTTCTAAAACTATATCTGAATTTTGAGTAATTATGGTATTATCCAGCAATATTTTTAAATGACGGATAATTAGGTCGTTTAAGAATAATTAGAGAATTAACTAAAAATTTTTTTACCTCGGAAAGTATACTCAAAGTTCAAATACTGCTAAAAATTTCACATATCGTTATCTAATTTTGATAACATGAACAAAAATTTGGATTAAACTAAAAATAAATTACCATTCATTTTTATCCATTTTAACTCACTTAATTGCCTTACTATAAAGGATTTCTTCACCGCGGGAACAGACACAACTGCTATTGCCACAGACTGGACAATAGCAGAGCTCATCAGCAACCCAAGAGTATTGAAGACAGCTCAAGAAGAGATCGACACAGTCGTGGGGCCTACCCGACTGGTGCAGGAATCAGATGCCCCGAATCTCCCCTACCTCCAGGCGGTCATCAAAGAAATGTTTCGTCTCCACCCTCCGGTTCCCATGCTCAACCGAATGTCAACTTCCGATTGTGAGATCAACGGCTATCATATCCCCGCCAATAGCATCTTGTTTGTCAACATATGGTCCATGGGCCGGAATCCCAAGTATTGGGACCGCCCAATGACTTTCTGGCCCGAAAGGTTTTTGGAGAAAGAAAATGGTTCCATTGATGTTAGAGGACAGAATTTCCAGCTCCTGCCCTTTGGAACGGGCAGGAGGGGCTGCCCGGGAATGCTTTTGGTTATGCAGGAACTGATCAGTATAATTGGAACCATGGTCCAGTGCTTTGACTGGAAACTACCTGAGGGTGTGGGGGCTGTTGATATGTCTGAACGGCCGGGATTGACCGCTCCGAGGGCCCACGATTTGCTCTGCAATGTGGTGCCACGGATTGATCCGGTTATTTTTTCGGGCTTGTGATCGGGCAAGGTAATGGTGGGTGATGAGTTTTTTAGATGATGCTTATTGTGTTGTGTTGTGTGGGTTAATTTAGGTGTGATGGATTAATATGTTGGACTTGATATTGAAGTATTCATAATTTGGTTTGATGCCTTAGATGATTTATATATCTTTTGGGGGAATATATAATATATTCTGTGCGTTGTGTATAGCTTGGGGTATGCATGTTGGATTAGTGTTGTGCCTTTGATGTTAAATTGTTGGTGTTTTGACTTTTTGTGGATGTTAATGCTAAAATATGTTTTTTTTAATTTGATTGGTGAAGAATATGAAGAATGTGTTGCCTATCTGGAGCAAGCAACTTGCACAAGGAGTAATGAAGAAGAAGAGTTCAACAAAATAATATCAAAAGAAAGGCAAAATGGTCGAGTCTAATATGGGCAACATATAAAAGGCAAAACTATTTCTTGATAAGAGAAACTATTACGTTTCTAGAAGTATGAAGCGCTATATGTCTGGATTAAGGGAAATAATGACAAGTCTATTATTATTAGCGTGTTTTCATTACACTATAAGAAAACAGGCGAATCCCTCGGAATTTCCTCGCAAATTCTGAGGGAATTCACCCAATTGATTCCCGAGAGAATCCCTTGGAAATTTTAGCGCCAAGGTTAGCCGCCAACTTTTCCGAGGGATTTCCGAGGGAAAACTCCCTCGGAAAAATAAAATTTATTTATTTTTTAAATTAAAATAATTTTCCGAGGGAATTTCGAGGGAATATTCCCTTGGAAAATTAAAACTTAATTAATTTTTAAATCAAAATTATTTTCCGGGGGATTTCTGAGGGAAATAATCCCTCGGAAATATTCACAATTTTAGTTCTTGAATTTTCCGAGGGAAAACTCCCTCGAAAAAATAAAATTTATTTATTTTTTGAATTAAAATATTTTTCCGAAGTATTTCCGAAGGAAAATTCCCTCGAAAACTTAAAACTTAATTCTTTTTTAAATTAAAATTATTTTTCGAGGGATTTCCGAAGGAAATATTCCCTCGGAAATATTCACATTTTTAGATCTTGAATTTTCCGAGGGATGATTCCCTCAGAAAATTAAAACTTAATTAATTTTAAATTAAATTATCTTTCGAGGGATTTCCGAGGGAATATTCCCTCGGAAATTAATTTGATAAATTCCCTCGGATTTCTCTCGAAATTCCCTCGGTATCTTTAATAATTATTTTTAAATTATAAATTATATAATAATTTATTAAGTTTAGTTACAATCCATGACTATTATAAGTATTATTATTGATATTTTAAAGTATGATTTTATTAAATTGGTGAATTGATGGTTATACATACGTAATCAAACATTCGGTAAATATTTCGAACGATATGGGAGTTTAATGAGGCTCTTCCCTCATTTACTGAAACGAGAAAAGAGATACAATGAGACAATCCAAACGTCAGCTAAAGAGAAATTATAGAAATGTCCGCAAGGGTAATGAAGCATGAACAATTTTAGACTTATAACAGGTGAAACCAATATAATTCAATTCGTGGACAAACCAATACCAAGTAGAATTACGACAATCAAGCGCTAGCAATTAAGTCCCAAGTTAGGACAATCGAGTCAACCACCAGAAATAAAAAGAGATTCAAATTTCAAACTAACTTTGATAAATGACTTATTCCTGATTCGATTTTAGGGTAGTTAACCCTATATGTAGGGATGTAAATTCTTACATTAAGTACTAATAATACGGTTGAATTAGGTTTTATGTAATTTTATATCTACTAGTGAAATCAATCATTTAGTTTATTTCGATAAGTTTAATTATTATGTTTATTGAGTAAATTAATATATTAAAAGTATCTAATTTAAATAAATAAGTAAGTAAAATTTTTAATGAATCAATTTGATTTTGTAAAACTACACATACAAAATATTTTATTTTATTTTATTATTATATTTTTTTAACATACACACCCCAAGTGGCCAGAGGGATTTGAACCTGGGTCTTTGCCTTCAAGAATCAACCCTCAAACCACTTAGGCAACCACTGTTGGCATACAAAACATTTTATATGAAATCTCTCTTTCGAACCATATACAATGAGTAAAAAATTCAAATTAGAAAATATATATTTGAAACTATGTTACCGTATCAAAATAAAATATTTAAAATGGATAATGTAAATGAAAAGACATATATGAAAAATATAAATTTAAAAATTTAAAAGATCATATAAAATACTATATTAATTATATGTACATTCTGGTAACATGTTGCTCTGAACTTTGTTATTAAAAGCTCTCTTCGAGCCATTCCGAACCTTACAAGCTACGAAGATTTCTACCAATCTACATATTAACAATCTTGTTCTAGACCCGAAGTGCAAACGGACAACTTCTCATCTTCAAGTCCTGTAAAACAACTTGTACATATACCGCTTTCCCCAAATTTTCAGTTATACTTCAATGCATTTGTGTGCAAGCTGTCATGTTGGCAAAGTCACAAGAAAGTCTTAAACTTTTAAGGGTAAGCTAATTTCCAAATTCATTTATAGTATTTTCTCGCATATCTCATTCGATACCATAAGTAGATTATATGCCATTTTATAGGAAAAATTGTCTTTAGTTTCACCACACTTTATCTTATTTACAATTAATATTTGTCCCCTTTTGTTTTCAGCTTAGCTATGTTCCATTTTTTATCTATTCCAATGAGATCATATGCCATAAGAATTTTATTCTCCTCATAAATGTTATCTTTCAATATGTCGGCTAGTTTGTCTTGTGATAACCATCTATCATTCTATAAAGACACCCCATCACCATTTTCAATCCTCCAATATTTGTAAAATAGTTCTATCAACCAAATACTTCTAACAATCCTCTTTCATGCTCGGGAAGCCAAAAGTTGAGGCTTATTTTCAAGAATATACCTTCCCCCCTCTTTTAAATATCTTTTCTTATATATCTAGCTCCGCAACGTTGTCTCCTTGTTGAGCATTCCCCATCCTATTTTAGCGAACGTCGCCATTCTATTTTTTTTTTTTTTTGGCTTCTCTAACACCCCATCCCCCATTCTCGCTTCTTTCTAGTCGCATTCTTTCACCCTATAAGATGAGTTCATTTCTTTGTTATATTAGTCACCCAAAGAAACTTGTGATTAAGTAGATCAAGTTTATCGCACACGTGATTGGGGAGTCAATTCGTAGGCATATGCTAGATCGGATTTGACCTCATGATAAACCGAATAAATGTAATTATCTGAAAATGTTTAGCATTTTGGCTTTCTATTCCCTATGAGCTTTTTACTCTCTCAATCACCTTTGATAAAAGCTCACTATAGTTTCGACCAAAGTTCGTTTGCACCCCCCTAGTTCCCTAATTAGTTGGTTGTACTTTTTATACCCAAAATTCCACTAACCTGTTGTTTTAAATTATTTGACACATAAGTTGCGAACAATACGTGTGATTTGCTCAAGTTCAATTTGAGGTCTGGTACCTTGCAATCACCTAAACCCCACTTTAAATGCGCATCGCTCCATCCACGGTAACTTTGGCTCCAAATATTAAGTCGTCCACAAAAAGCAAGAGTAAGATCTAAGGGTCTCCTTGACATACCTCAATTGGCCTCCATTGTTTGGTCGAAACAACTTTCTCAATCGTATACATAAATCTTTCCATACAAAGCACAAACAAATAAAGCGATAGTGGATCCCCTTGTCTAATTCCACTTGTTATCCGTATAGCCTCCGTCAATTCCCCATTCCATAGAATCTTCAGTTTTATCCCCTCCACTCCACTCATGATGATATCGATAATTTTTGTTGGGAATTCTAAGAAAGTTAAAGTTTCCCTTAAAAAATTCCACCGAACTTTGTCGTATGTCTTTTCAAGATCCAATTTTAGCACCATGCGCCTTTTTTTGTCGTCGGAGTGATATAACGTGTGTAACACTTCTTGAAGGACCAAGATATTGTCATGGTTACCTCAGTCAATAATGAAGTTATTCTAGTTTGGGCTGATAATTTTATTGATATATGGCCTAGTCTGGAGTAAATCATCATGATGATTATTTTGAGCAATATGCTACACAACGTAATGGGTCAAAATTCGCTTATTTTTTCTGGAGCATTAACTTTTGAAATCTGGCAAATAAACGTTTGACAAGCCTCCATGGGAATTGATTTTCTCTCCATGCAATCATTAATGAATTTCACCATCGAGAGTCTCTTGTTATGTGGTAATTGTTGGGAATACTGCCCTGGAAATTCAATTTGTTGAATTAATTAAACTGAATTTACAGCAAGTTGTGAGTATTTCACATATTGATAATTAATGGTGTAACGCCCCGTGTTTTCGTCGTACAGGCACGCGCGCCACACGTGTGAGTTTTGAGAGTTAGAATTTCTTTACTTGTTTATTTGAATAATATGTTTAGGTGAATTATGTGAATAATTGCCTAATTGCTTATATGATCATTTTAAATGCAATTCCATTTCTCAACATATGCATAATTTTATACATTTCATTCCGTAACATATCTTCATATATATACTTACATAAACTTAAACTAATTTCATAAGAATAATATTTCCATTTCTTTATGCATTTATTCATGAAACATGCATTATATATATGTATACATAATCTTCCAACACTAATACACTGATACATGCATTATATATATGTATTTATAATGGAGCACTAAGAAATTATATACATATAATATACATAATATCTTACTTTATACATATATGTTATATATCTATACCTATATTACATACATTACATATATTATATACATTATATCACATATATCATATATACACATTACACAAGAACACACACACTAAATCTCTACAACACACACACAAACCCTTTGTTTCCCTTTTTTTCACACAACCACATCTTTGATCAAGCAAGAAGGAGAACTAGGAATCAAGGCATCATCATCATCATCATCATCTTCATCATCATTCCATCTCTTCCTTCTTCATTTCTCTCAAGGTATATATATATGAATGTTGTATGTGAGTGAATGTTATGAATATGTTAGGGATTTTAATTCTAAGCTTGATAACTCGAATTCTTGGGTGTATATGCATGAACACATGTGGATCTATGCTTGAGTCTTGATTTATTGATGCAAGAATGTGTGTATATATATATATATATATATATATATATATATATATATATATATATATATATATGTGTGTGTTTTGTGGTGGGTTTATGTGACTTGATGGATTAATTCATGAATTGGTGAGTGAGATGTGTATATATATGTTATATTTGGTTGTTTTGTGTGATTTGTGGTGTTGCTGGATCATACGGGAGCCCGAGACGAGCCCCCCTATGTTCTTCCTTCAATTTTTGAACCTTCTCGCCTGGTACAGGGTCGCGGCCGCGCCCGTTACCCTTAAAAGTGTCACGACCGCGACCATCCATTTCTGGAGCTTCTGTCTTGCCTTCACGGCCGTGACTGTTTTTAGTGCAACTTTGTTGCGGCCGCGCCCCACTCAAACGGACTCCGATTGACCTGATTTTTGAACCCATGGGAACCTCTTGAAGTCTAGAACATTATCCAATTGGAATCACCTCAATATATTCTGTCATTTGTGAGTTATTATCAATTATTTTTGGTGTCGCCACTTTCCCAAAAATCTGCATTTATCCAACTTCGAGCCTACGGCATTTTCACCTCGCTTTGAATCACAAAACGAACAATATATCATTTTAAAGTTCTGTGTGTCTAGTTTAATATCCAACAAACAAAACCCAATTTCAACTTCTAGAACTTAAGATATTCTTATTTTACCACAGCTTGCGCATTTTCGAAAATTGTTCATTTTTGCCAAACTTCATCAAAACCCCTCATATTGCAATCCTTTCACTTCCTTGGCTCCCGTAGGTGACTTATATGAAGTATATGCTTGATTAATTGATAATTATGCTCTTATTTGACACTCCTTTGTCTTTACTTGCTTAAGTTTGATTGTTTGAATCCGTGCTTGATATATGAATTGAATTTGCTTGAGTAATTGAGCATACGAACACGATCACACCATTCCATAACATTCTTATGCTTCATTACATATTGAATTATGTTATGGCATGATACTCTACTTCATAAGCATTACCGTGCGTCCTATTTGGTATCATATCGAGTCTTTTCACACGAGTACACGTTATACCTTCTCTTGTACAGTTCTTCTCAAGGTGGAGACTTTCGGATCGAATAGGCACCCATATTACGCATGTTCCTTGTCTCATGGTATTCCAGGTGAAGGTGTTTTCCGTTCTAGTTATGTATTAAACCCTACAACCTGTATGTGAATGTTTTGGCCAAAATCCTTATTTTATATGTTTATAGTTTTCAAAGGAGAAACATCGAGTAAGTGTATATACTGAACTGCTTCTACTATACTGAACTGAATTACTGATTCCCCATCTCATACTGTACTGACTGTCTCCCACGACTGGGCCACCCCAGGCGGGGAGAAAGAATTGGTTTGTCTCCCGCGACTGGGTTACCCCTGGCGGGGAGAAGAGTTGGATTGTATTATTCCTGTTTATACTTGAACTTGTTAATTATGAATGATTGAATGATTGATTGCATGATCATGATTTAATAATTATTCCCTATTGATTCTACACTGTCGAAGTAAGGATGGAGATTATGCACGCTCACTCGCCGAGCCAGTGATCACCCCACTGAATCGAAAATGTTTATAATATATAGTCGTAAAGTCCGAGCATAGGGCTGTCAACGGGTCGGATTCGGACCGGATCAGTAGATTCCGGATCCAAATCCGATAAGAGAATCCGAATATCGGATCCGAATCCGAATCCTATAGGATTCGCATTCATTGTTTTTGAATCCATATATAATCGGGTCGGATCCGATCCGATAAAAGATCCGACCCGATTAGTAATAAATTTTATTTTTTTAAATAACAAATTTGATATAAAAAATAAATATAATTACATAATATTTAATAAATAATTATTATTTAATGAATTATTTGATAGTTTTGTTTATATTTATTTAAAATAAATTAATTTAAACTTACTAATAAAAGAAAATATATACTTTTAGAGTAAAAAATTTAAATTTTATTATTGTTTAAAATGATAAACATGTGAAAATTTTAATTTTGATCATTTTACTTAATATTACGTACTAGTAAATAATTTATTTAATTAAATATTATATAAAATATCGGATTCGGATTCTTAACGGATCAGATTCCTTAAATCCATATTCGCTCCATTTATTTCGGATAACGAATATTTACAATCGGATATGATCCATCGAATATTTTTATCGGACGAATATGTTAAAATTCGGATCGGACTCGGAGCGGATTCGGATTAAAATCCGACCCATTGACAGCCCTATCCGAGCATTGTTAGTCCTTTTCTTGCCCTTCGTGGGAACTAACCTTAATAAAACTTTGCTCGGGATTTATGACTTGCATGTGCATGTTTGATATATATAGCTCCTGCTCACTCAGTCTTCTAGAGACTGATCCCTCTTTTCCCCACTTCTCAGTTTTCTTGCAGGTTGTGCTAGGCGGGAGTCAAGTCTTAGTATTCGTTCAACTCTCACATGTACACTTGAGTCGCATTGCATACTATTTGTATCTTATTATGTATTTGGGCCTGTGTGCAAATTATGAATTACTGTTAAATATTGATTCGGGACAAGTTGCATGCTTAGTTGAACCCGTCGTTAGGAGCATGTTGAAGTTAATTATGTTTTTGGATTTAAGGCTTGAAGCCATTGTTGTTTATGTTGAGCTTTTGAGCTTTTGTTGTGGTAAATTATTATTAATTGCTTCCGCATTGCACTCGTCAAGTTGTTGAATTAATTGGTATAGGGTTAGATTCCGCCTAGCCAGGGAGTTTTTTTTTTTTTTTTTTGTCACCCGTTCGCTATGAGTCCGGTTCATGCTGGATTTTCAATTTCACGTGTGGACTAGACTTGTAGTGCGGGGGATGTGGCGCCTATCGTCGCGAGTGTTACAAATGGCGTGTAGTGGTATTCTTATAGGAAATGTGTTTCATAGAAAAAGACTTTGAATACCGAAATCACGTTTCATTAAAGTTCTAGTCGGTAAAATAAGAATATGTTCTTATCAGGACTATAATGTGGTTATATAAGATGATTAGTCTTTAGTCATAGGGAATGGTGATTCCGATTATAACAAGTTGATGATTTTCAATAGGATTGGAAATATCGAACTGGACCACTGAGATTATTCATTTTATACTGCTCTCTAAAATGAATAAAATCTTAGGAAGCATTGTACTCTTAATCCTAATAATATTTTGGCTTTAGGCATGTAGTCTTAGCGCACGCGAACGGTCCAAATTAGATCTGGACCGGGTCGGCCAACGGGCCAGGATCCGGGTCAATGGGTCGGGCTAACGAATAGGGTCGGCCCGGACCGAACACGTGGCATCAACAGGAATGGCCACGTATCGAACCGGGTTCGGTCGGACCGGTTCAAAGATTGCAAACCCTAGCCGAGTGGGCCACACATGCGCCGCCTTCAGGCCCGCTTGCGGCGGCGTTCTATATCCCTTTTCTCCTAGTTAATTTCGATTTATTTTGGAATTAATTTTAATTAGGTGTTTATATATAAAACGCCTAATTTTGGGAGATTAAACCCTGAAAAGGGTTTTCTAGTTTAAAGTTTATTTTCTCTAAGTATTTAGAGAAATACTTTTGGAGCCCATACTCCGAGGGTTTCTCTGGGGTTATTGCAGGGAAGCTCTTCCGGTTTCACGAGGAGTGATCGTGTATCGGGTTCCCGGGAGGTGAAAGCGGTAACCGACTCCTGTGAAAGCAAAAGTGCTGGAAAAATGCCGTCAGATAGCCATGTTTGCAGTACAGTAATATTTTGCAGTTATTTTATTTTAAGCATGATAAATTATATGCTCTTAAGTGTTAATCGCATGTTAGATATTTATCTGCTTAAGTGATTTAAAATTTATTATCAATTGCATGTATATACTGGAGTAGATCCGGCTAGTCTTCCGCTATTGTATTAAAATATTTTAGAAATATTTTAATACTTATATTATAAGAAAATTTTAAAATGTGTTCCCGGACTGCTACTGTTCTGGTCCCACCTCCCAGCAGTAATAGGTCTTGAAAAAGTAGGCTTGGAAACCACTTGATGCTAACGTTTTATATGGGTGGATGCTCTTCACTACCCTTAGGTTTTCTCATTTGAGGTTGTTCTTGTCAAGTTATCTCTCCACTACCGCCTTAGGGTTCGTGACCTCTTCGATGGTATATCCGTTAAATAGTTTGGTGTAGTACCCCTAAGTGTGTTGCTTCAGTTGGTCATTATTCCATTCATCACCTATTTTTAAGCATTTATCCAATTCCTCCTCCTGGTCATGTTTGAGAGATGAAAGAAGCGTGTATTTTTTTCCCCAAATTGGAGTTAATTAATCCTCAACTTTTGAAACCAAATAATATCTTCTTGTTTCAATAGTTTGTTACATTATGCCATCAATTCTTTCTTCAAATCTTTTCAATATTTATCTTGTTTGTCTTATATGTAACGCTTTGGAAATTCTTTTAAAAAAATTTTCTTGCTTTTTTGCTTTTCGAGCATATTAAAAAGTGTTAATTGATCATTGTATTAGAACAATGATTCCATCTTAAAATGCCATTGGGGGTAGTTGCGGAACCAATATTGATTCTCTTAAATAAAAAATAAAAATAATAAGAAAAAAACCTTAAAGTATCATTGAAAAGTGTTCACTAATTGTTGTTTTAGAGCACTGGTTCAAACTTAAAGAGATATTTTTTTTTATTAAATTCATAATAAATTTTTAATCACTTACCTTATTTGTAATAGTCAAACTTAAAGTTATGTTTTTAAAGTTTTCATATTTTGTGGATGATATTTTTTGTCAGTTGATAAATTATCCAATTATAATTTATATATTAACTGTAAATTATAATTAATAATTTAAAAAGAATCCTCATAATAATATTCTATATGTTTTCTGTAAATCGGAAGAGTTTTAATTCTAATTTATTAAAGAACCATAGAAAACTCATAAGTTTGTTTTAAAATTTTAAATATAATAATATATAGATATATTTATCAATTCACCTTTTAGTTAAACATTGTTAAAAGGTATAATCATTAGGATATTTGGGACAATAAGTCGAAACCAAAAACTCTATTTTTACTTTTACCATATAATAATTAGTAAAAATAATGTGTGTTGCACATTAAATATACGATTTATCTAAAATTTTTAATTATTAAATTATTAAAAAAAAGTTATTTTAAAACATTAAATATTTAGATTTTAAATATAGCAGTGAGATCTCATTTGAAATTTAATTATTTATTTTTATTAATTGATTAATTATAATACAAAATTGTTATTAGTAATATGCACTAATTATTTTTTAGGTTAAGTAGTCTCATCCAAACCTCCTAATTTCATACCATGACTTCTTCCATAGTCATTGTATATCTCTCTCGACCACCAGCATGATAGGGTCCTATCTAGTCGTCTTTGTTCTAGGTCCTTTCGACCAACTCTCACTCTTCTTTCATACGCTTCAATCGCACATTTAACATCAATTAATGTTGTTATCATTACGTTTGACTATGTTCATAATCTATTGATGATTAATATTTCTTAAACACGATCATTTGTGCATGCATGTAGAGAAAGGTAATGTGTTTCACTTGATAATAGAAACTTTATTTATTTGAGCTTGTATCCATCATTCTAGTACACTTATATTAGATTTATACAGAAATAGTACAATATCAGCCTCAAAGGGTGCAAATCGTTGCATAATATGTACCATTATTTTTGTAGCACCCCAAGCGGTGGGGCACCACACCCCCGCACTATAACCCGACACGTGTATGAAATGGAAAGTCCACACAAGAACCAAGTCACAACGAACGGGTGACAAACGAAAAACCAACCTAAGCTAGGCGGTACCTAAACCCTGTACAAATGAAAATATGCAATACCTGAATGCGGAATCGATACAAAATACGAATTATCAAAAATTTTAATCAACAATCATAATTCATATATTCCAGAAAGTAAATAAACATCAACTAAACGGGTTCAACTAACAAGGAAACCTGTCCAAAATATTTTCGCGTGATAGTAGGTGTATAGGGAGATTGAAGCCTAATAGCAAAATAACCAATTTTAATTAATTATAAATCCACTCCCGTTTAATAAACCATTGAAATTCAAACAAAACTCGGTGGGTACGAGTTCAAACCAACCAAACTCCATTCAAAACAAAGATCTAAATCAAAAGTAAAACATAATTCAGAATCAAACAAACATACCTCTTCTCCGAGTGATGGCAGGGTGGCGCCACCCTGCCCATCGGTCAAACAGTATGGGTCGTGAGTTTCATGACGCTCACGCCCGAGGACTCCTTCCCCCACCAAGCCTCTTAGTGGGTTCAGGGGTGATCCTAAGTGTGGAGATCGCACTCGGGAGTAACCCGACGGTCCGATGCCGTCCCGAGGTTTCTTTACACAAATCTCCGGGGCCCAGTTCAAATTGTTTAAAAGTTCTAAGTTCAAAATTCATAACCCGCTACAAACAGACATACAGACATATTTCATGCATATCATACTTATCATATCATACGTACATATCACACACTGACCCCAAAAATCATATCAAAATCAAAGCTAAGCATACATAGGCTCATACATAGCATTTCATACTTTTCAAATCAAATCATATGACAAAACTGGCAGAATACGTACTTCGCACATATCTACATATACATAAGGCTTATAAGTCGCATGCATTCGAAAACGAGCACGTTATAATAGGGTATAACTATATCCTAACCTTACCTGGTACCAAACAAAGCTGAAGACACAGTAAATGGTCTATCCCGGAACCTACAAGACCCACTCCAAGAGCACCTGTACCAAGCGTAACACAAAACAAGGGACTCAGACTCAAACAACCACCATAGAGACGCGCGACAATGCTCAGCATGATAGTGGTATGCATAAGTGTTCATATTGTGCTTCTAACGTGGCGTCGTGGTCAAATTAGGCATATTAATGCTCAAGTATTGCATACAACCTTAGTTTCATAAATATTACACAAACATCCCTTAGGAAAATTCATGAAGGTTTAGAAAAATTACATAAACATCCCCTAATGAGATTAAGCTCCAATTAATCAACCACTCGTTGTTTAGCCTAGGCACAATTAATATTAAATATACATATATACACAAGAGGCACATAATCAATAGGCATAATCGAATTCAATACGAGAATAATACAATTATCAATTAATGTAATTCAATTAGTTACTAAAACTCCTAACTTATCTCCTACACCCATGTTCTCAAGTCGATGCGAATGCTCGGCTTATTAGTTTTATACATATAATGCAAAGTGAACAATAATAACATTTAGGCACGTTTGTGATTCATAATAATCGAAACTTCACATGCTCATCCATCACTAATTGATTCAAGCTTATTTAAACTCATACAATTCTAGTTTCTAGATATTACACTAATACCCCTTCAATTTAGACAATTAGCTCAATTCTACAAAACGGGATTCAAAGTGCAAATCAAAGCATCAACATATTTTATAATTCATTTAATACATGATTTCGTATACAAAGGAATACATTTCGATCGACCAATCAAGCCATTGACAATTAAATTACATTTAAAACAATTAAATCAAATAGTCTCAAATACACAAAAAAATTCGTAACAAATAAACCGAGCGTCCGATTAGTGAACGGGAAGTGGCGTTGGACTCACCACAACGAGGCGGACAAACTGTCCGAAGCCCGCAGGAACACCACCACCGGAGCGGCCGAAACAGTGGCCCGCCACCGCTGGAATGTACCGGAAAAATCCCAAAAAATTACCCGTGCAAGTACTCCTCGTGCCCGTTCAAATTCCTCGATCAATTTCTGGAAATTCCAAGCCAATCGTCTCCAATTTCAAATCCAAGAATACGACAACCACAAAATCTTCAAAATCAAATTACTTCCACACCGGTGAACGAAAATCGAATCTGTAAAAGGCATTGTCTTACCCGTGATGAGGCCTTCGTAATGCCCAAGGTAATTGTCGAAAAATATCATCGGAGCTACCTCCGCCGTTGAAACGCCATTGTGCCACCGCAAGCCGCCGCCAATGGTCGGTTCTTGAACCGGGACCTACATGAACAACTCGGCCTCATCGTGTTGAGCAACTTCTCTGAGGGGTCCGACACCAAAAACTCGCCGAAAAAGCCCCAAATCGCCGCCAACAACCACGCCACCGCTGCCACGCCAGAACCACCACGTACGGCTAAAATTTGATCAAATCGATGCCGAAAATAAACTCAGGGGGTCGAAAAAGGGTAGGAACCACCAACCTTTATCAGAAAAAGTCGCCGGAACACGGCGAAAAACTCCACTACAGTAACACGCGTCGCCGCCGCTAGCTTCAGGCGGTGCGTGCGGCGCCATCGCGTCCCGGATGGCCGCCCCACTAACAGGAAACTGAGCGCCGGGAAGTCCTCTTTAAGACCCTGGGGCGTGTGTCTCAAAAGGGTCACCAGAGACCGCCTAAATGGCCGGCGAAGTCGCGATGGTTCCGCCTCCGTCCCGTCACTACTGAAAATCGAGGATATCTCCACCACCGTTCATCATCAGGTCCAGATCTTGGTACGGTTGTGTTCGCGTCGTCAAGCTCTTTGAAATGGACTACTCATTCGTCGAAATCCGTCGAGCAACGAGCGAGTTCCGATTAGTGTATGTTTTCACACCTTGAGTGTGTATATGTGTGTCATGAGAGAGGAGATAGAAAGAGCCGGGAGAGAGAGAGATAAAGAGCTGACTGGTCTGGCACATTTAACGAGGATCCGGGTATTTTATCCCGGTCCTCGAGCACAAAACGATCGGGCAAACTTAGAGTCTACTGACTCCTTTCGATGCCCCGAACGCGTTAAAGGGGTTAAAAAGGTCAAAATCTCGGTCGAACGAGTAGCGACCGAAAAACCCCTAAAAAAAGAAAATTACAAACGAGCCCCTAAACTCTTAAAGAGTTCAAAATAGGGCCACATAAAGCACAAACTTACATAATTAAACACATAAGGAAGTCGAAAGGTGGCTTACCTTGTACGTCGGGTGAGAGGGATGTTACAAACTCCCCTCCTTCAAAAGGATCTGTCCTCAGGTCCGGAAGCAGGATCTTGAACGACTCTAAAACGAACTCCACTGCGTGCTTACACTGCGTCACTCTAGTCTCGGTAAACTGTAGATTCCTGAAGATACTACTAGGCCACTGCACCCAAAGCTCGATACTGTCGCGACCTCGTTGTTTGTAAACTATTGTCTGGCCACGCGTAACGCAACTGCGGAAAACAAGAGAGAATCCCATCTCTCAACACATAAGTGAGAGAACCCCATCTTTGGGCACCCAAAAGAGAGAGCCCCGTCTCTTGGGCATACAAACGAGAGAGCCCTGTCTCCCAGGCACAGAATTGAAAGAACCCCGTCTCTCAACTTAAGTCTGACTGATTCCACATCTCCCAAACATTCTAGTTTGAGAAAATCCTGCCTCTCTCAAACCTCTAAATTCAAGGGAATCCAACATCCCTCGAATACCTAAGTACAAGAGAATCCAGCATCTCTCGTGCACAAAGCTCAGAAAGAATCCAGCATCTTTCTATCACACCAATAGGGAGAATCCACATCTCCCTGGCATGTAAACAGAGAGAATAAAATCTCCCTCTCACTTAAGCACATAAGAACGATTAATTAAACACTCAAATAAACATACATCACAATAATGCAATTAGCAATTACAACAATCAAGGCATTTGTCACGGTTGACAAATATATCACTTAATAACAAGAATTAATAAAATAAAGGATGCATGTATGTTTGTGCCATGAATGCTTAGCGTACAGTTCATCGTGGTGTTGGAAATCTTGATCATAATGTTGTGATTATGTCATGGAAGCTGGTTAAATTGTTTGATGAAGCAAACCTTTAGTTAAAGCATTAAAGTTGGTGTATGAGGGTTAGGGATGCAAATGAAATGTAGCAATTAAATCACATAAGTGCATCAATTAAATGTAATTGAAAGCACATCGATAAGATATTGCACAATCATAGTCATAATGTGCACATAATCATATAACTCAATGCAATTCACGTCGAAGAGGCAAAATTTCATGCAAAGCGGATGCAATGTACACATATTCCTATATCGTACGACCTAGACTGACATGACACGACTCAAGAACACCGGTTCTGAACCTGGTAGCTCTGATACCACTTAAGATGTAGCACCCCAAGCGGTGGGGCACCACACCCCCACACTATAACCCGACACGTGTACGAAATGGAATTCCACACACGCACCCAGTCACAGCGAACGGGTGATAAACGAAAAGCCAACCTAAGCTAGGCGTACCTAAACCCTGTACAAATGAAAATATGCAACACCTGAATGCGAAAGCGATACAAAATATGAATTATCAAAAACTTTAATCAACAATCATAATTCATATATTCCAGAAAGTAAATAAACATTAACTAAACAGGATCAACTAACAAGGAAACATGTCCTAACCTGTCCCGAATAACATATAACAATAACGGGTTCAATTAATCCAAGCCCTCTCCTAACCTGTCCCGAATTCAATATATTCAAACTAGAAATGCAAACCTGTACGGAATATATCTTATACAAAAATTCAAACATAATTCGGAGCAAAGTACTTAACAAAATCAAACAGACCGACACCGACTCGACAGACACGACACGACACATGACCATCTAGCTTGAACTCCAAGAACCTGAACCTACACTAAAAACATAAAGGGGGAAGGGTCAGTCCAAAGATTGAGCGAGGGGTTAACACACGCACACTATACATATACATAGATCACAACACATAATGTATTTAGAGTTCATGAACCGGGGCGTGGTTTTTGCAATCCAAAATATTTTCGCGTGATAGTAGGTGTATAGAGAGATTGAAGCCTAACGGCAAAATAACCAATTTTAATTAATTATAAATCCACTCCCGTTTTATAAACCATTTCAATTCAAGCAAAACTCGGCGGGTACGAGTTCAAACCAACCAAACTCCATTCAAAACAAAGATCTAAATCAAAAGTAAAACATAATTCAGAATCAAACAAACATATCTCTCCTCCGGGTGATGGCAGGGTGGCACCACCCTGCCAATCGGTCAAATAGTATGGGTCGTGAGTTTCATGACGCTCACGTCCGAGGACTCCTTCCCCCACCAAGCCTCCTAGTGGGTTCAGGGGTGATCCTAAGTGTGGAGACCGCACTCAGGAGTAACCCGACGGTCCGATGTCGTCCCGAGGCTCCTTTGCCCAAATCTCCGAGGCCCAGTTCAAATTGTTCAAAAGTTCTAAGTTCATAAGTTCAAAATTCATAACCCGCTACAAACAGACATATTCCATGCATATCGTACTTATCATATCGTACGTACATATCACACACTGACCCCAAAATCATATCAAAATCAAAGCTAAGCATACATAGGCTCATACATAGCGTTTCATACTTTTCAAATCAAATCATATAACAAAACTGGCAGAATACGTACATATCCACATATACATAAGGCTTATAAGTCGCATGCATTCAAAAATGAGCACGTTATAATAGGGTATAACTATATCTTAACTTCACCTGGTACCACACAAAGCTGAAGACACAGCAAACGGTCCACCCCGGAACCTACAAGACCCACTCCAAGGGGACCTGTACCAAGCGGAACACAAAACAAGGGACTCAGACTCAAACAACCACCACAAAGACGTGTGACAGTGCTCAACATGATAGTGGTATGCATAAATGTCCATATTGTGCTTCTAATGTGTTGTCGTGGTCAAATTAGGCATATTAATGCTCAAGTATTGCATACAACCTTAGTTTCATAAATATTACACAAACACCCCTAAGGCAAATTCATGAAGGTTTAGAAAAATTACATAAACATCCCCTAATGAGATTAAGCTCCAATTAATCAACTAATCGTTGTTTAGACTAGGCACAATTAATATTAAAAGATACATATATACACAAGAGGCACATAATCAATAGGCATAATAGAATTCAATACGAGAATAATATAATTATCAATTAATGTAATTCAATTAGTTACTAAAACTCCTAACTTATCTCCTACACCCAAGTTCTCAAGTCGATACAAATGCTTGGCTTATTAATTTTATACATATAATGCAAAGTGAACAATAATAACATTTAGGTACGTTTTTTATTCATAATAATCGAAACTTTACATGCTCATCCATCACAAATTGATTCAAGCTTATTTAAACTCATACAATTCTAGTTTCTAAAAATTACGCTAAAACCCCTTCAATTTAGACAATTAGCTCAAATCGACAAAACGTGATTCAAAGTGCAAATCAAAGCATCAATATATTTCATAATTCATTTAATACATGATTTCGTATACAAAGGAATACATTTCGATCGACCAATCAAACCATTAACAATTAAATTACATTTAAAATAATTAAATCAAATAGTCTCAAATACACAAAATAATTCGTAACAAACAAACTGAGCGTCCGATTAACGAACGGGAAGTGGCGTTGGACTCACCACAACGAGGCGGACAAACTCTCAAAAGCCCGGGGGAACGCCGCCACCGGAGCAGCCAAAACAGTGGCCGGTCGCCGCTCGGCTGCCGTCGGAACGTACCGGAAAAATCTCGAAAAATCACCCGTGCAAGTACTCGTTGTGCCCGTTCCAATTCCTCGATCAATTTCTGGAAATTCCAAGTCAATCTTCTCCAATTTCAAATCCAAGAATACAAAACCCCAAAAATCTTCAAAATCAAATTACTTCCACACCGATGAACGAAAATCGAATACGTAAAAGGCATTGTCTTACACGTGGTGAGGCCTTCGAAAAACCACCGCCAATGGCCGGTTCTTGAACTGGGACCTACACGAACAGCTCGGCCTCGTCGAGTTGAGCAACTTCTCTAAAGGGTCCGACACCAAAAACTCGCTGGAAAAGCCCCAAATCGCCGCCAACAACCACGCCACCGCTGCCATGCCGGAACCACCACCTACGGCCAAAATTTGATCAAATCAATGCCGAAAATGAACTCAGGGGGTCGAAAAAGGGTAGGAACCACCAACCTTTGTCGAAAAAATTCACCGGAATGCGGCGAAAAACGCTGTTACAGTAACATTCGCAGCCGCCGCTAGCTTCAGGCGGCTAGTGTGGCGCCATCACGGCCCGGATGGCCGTGCCGCCAACGGGAAACTGAGCTTCGGGAAGTCCTTTTCCAGACCCTGGGGTGCATGTCTCAAAATGGTCGCCGGAAACTGTCGAAATGGCCGGCGAAGTCGCAGTGGTTCCACCTCCCTCCATCGACGACTGAAAATCACGAATTTCTCCACCACCGTTCATCATCAGGTCAAGATCTTGGTACGGTTATGTTCGTGTCATAGAGATCTTCGAAATGGACTAGTAATTCGTCGAAATTTGTTGAGAAACGAGTGAGTTCCAGTTAGTGTATGTTTTCACACCTTGAGTGTACGTGTGTCGTGAGGGAGGAGAGAGAAAGAGCCCGGAGGGAGAGAGAGAGAGAGTTGATTGGTCTAGCACGTTTAACGAGGATCCAAGCATTTTATCCCGGTCCTCGCATGAAAATGATCGGGAGAAAGGGCTAACGACGTCAGAATTGGGCAAACTTAGAGTCTATGGACTCCTTAGTCCTTACGATGCCCCGAACGCGTTGAAAATGTCAAAAAGGTCAAAATCTCGGTCGAACGAGCAGTGACCGAAAAACCCCTAAAAAAAGAAAATTGCAAACAAGCCCCTAAACTCTTAGAGAGTTCAAAATAGGGCCACACAAAGCATAAAATCACATAATTAAACACATAAGGAAGTCGAAAGGTGGCGTACCTTGTACGTCGGACGAGCGGGATGTTACCATTTTCATTAACCTTTTTAGTCCCAAACTTTCACAAATAGTTTTTAGGTTCATTGTTAATTTTTTGATAGAAAAGTTATGTGCGGTTCTAATACAAAATTGTGAAGGTAATATGTACAAATTATCTATTAGGTTAAGTATAAACCTCGTCCAAACATCTTAATTTCATACCATGACTTCCTTCATGGTTACTATCTATCTCTCTCTCGACCACGAGCATGATAGGACCCTATCTAGTCATCTTTGCTCTTGGTCTTCTCGACCAACTCTCAGTATTCTTTTGTACTTCTCAGTCACATATTTAAAATCAATTAATGTTGTCATCACTATGTTTGATTATGTTCATAATCTAATAATGATTAATATTTCTTAATTAAACATGATCATTTGTGAGTGCATTTACAGAAAAATAATGTATTCCGTTTGATAATAGAAATTTTATTTTTTGAGACTATATTCATCACTCTAGTAACACTTCTATTAGATTTATACAAAAATAGTACAATTTTAGCATCAAATGGTGTGAATCGTTGCATTGTGTGCACTGTTATTTTCATTAAATCTTTTTAGTCCCAAACTTTTAAAAATATTTTTTGGTTAGTTGTTAATTCTTGGACGGAAAAGATATGTGTGATTCGCGTGCATCGTCAGTAAGGTCCATCACTTATGTTTTAGGCTATATATGACCAATTTAAAGAGAAAAATCACTTGTACATCAATTAGCATTGTACAAACTAATCCCAATAAATTTTCTTCAGAATATGGTTAGAACGGATAACATTCCCCTTAAAACACATGTACAAGTGCTCATGTCTTCCCCATCTCCATTCACAAATTATATTAGTTCATAATTCATATATAGGATCTTTATATAAATATAAGAGATATAATGTGAATTAAGTTGTCATTTTCTAATTCGTCATATATCTCTTATTATGATAGCATTTTAAATTATAGGCCTTGAAATAATAAAATTTTAATACAATTAATTAAAATTTTCGGGGACTATACAATTATAATATCAAATTGTATTTTTCACACTCTATATTGTTGAATTCTTCAATCATAAAATATGTTATTATAGAACTCCTATATGTGATCTTTGTATAAAAATGAGAGATGCACACTTTAACAATATGTAATTGAAAACGTCCATTTGTCAAATTTATAATGTGAATTAATTTATTATTTATAATTTATTGGACACCTCTTATTATAATAAAATTTTCAAATTGTAGGCCTTGAACGGAAAAAATGGATAACTTATATTAACAAATTTAAAAATATTTAACTAATATGTTAACATTAAAGAATTCTTATTAAACTACCTATAGCTTATTTTTTTATAAATTAAAGGAGTCTTAATTTTATCCTACGAAAAGTTTTATTTTAAGCCACAATAAGTACTTTTTTTAATAGTTTAAATTAATAATTTATAATATATATTTACATAATTATTTGTAATTAAAATTATTAACATAGTTATTATTTTGGCCCCTTTCTCTGATTTATTGTTTAAAAACATTATTGTTTGTTCTTTGTGAAACACGCATCTAGCATATATAACTTCATTTTTGTTAAAGTAATGTATTTGTGATTCTTATTCGACGTGTTAGTAAATATTGTGTTACGTTTAAGTAAAAAGATTTTCTATAACGGGAAACTAATCCAAAGTACTTCATGCACGGGAAATAATATATTTAATTAAGAAACATGCTTTTATTACCGTCAATAAGATTAAAATTGTATGTTTTTTCCAATTATTATTGTTGAAGGAATTTTTTTAATCACAAAACATGTTATTACATATAATCGATGTAAGATCTTTTGTATAAAAATTGAAAATACACAATTTAAATATCTCATTATCAAAATTTATGAAGTGAATTAATTTGTTATCATCCAATTCGTTAGCATTTCTTATTATAATAAATATTTCAAATTGTTGAACTATGTATATATATATACTTTCTAAATTGAAAGAGTTTTAATTCTATTCTATAAAGACTCCTATTTTATCTTAATAAGTACTCTTTTAACATATTTAAATTAATATATTATAACATGTATTTGCCCTACATTAGGGCGAATTACATTTGAGTACCCTTAGGTTTGGCATAGGCACAATGCAGTCCGTATTATTTCAGTTATTACCATACAGTCCCTGTGGTATGATTTCAAACTGAGGTGCCTAAACGCCGAATGGGTTCTCACTCGGGGACCAGCATGTAATTTCAACTTAATATAGGGATCGTTTTTGTAACATAATAAAACAATAAGGGATGAATTTGTAATTTCTAGCTAAATTTAAATTAGGTCGTTTAGTGATCTCAAATGGAACCCTAACGGCGTTTAGGGACCTCAAACGGAAACAATACCTCAGGGTAAGGGACTACGTTGTAATTCGGTCAAAGCTGAGGGTACTCAAATGTAATTCGCCCTTTACATTTTCCCTGACTAAAAATTATTAACACAATTATTATTGGGATATAGTTTTAATTTCTCCTAGAGAAATTAGAGACTATGTTTCTCCTATGAGAATTTCTAGAATCTTACGTTAGAATATATATGTTCACAGAGAACGTTATTAGTTCTGGTCTCATATTATATTTCTTTATTACAATTGTTATATAAAGATATTAAAATTATTTTTGAAAAAGTTTGATTAGAATATTTATTATGTGCCCTAATAGTTCTGGTCCATTATTTTCCCCATAGTCCTTCACATAAATACAACTTTAGAATATTTATATTTTCGTCTTATCCTTCCCTAAACACTGTTGACCGCTTTGGAGTGAAATAACCAGAAAGAATTGGACAAGGATGATCGACTGTGAAACTTGTCGGAGTTAGGTGTCCGGAGTGGTGGGGTGGTCCGGTGGGGTGCCGAAAAGAAGAGATAAGGAAAGGAAGAGGAAGAAAGGTGGCGGTTGCGGTGGTGCAGCTTTGTGACGCCCCGTTCGTCCGTCCGTACAGGTTCGTACCACGTGTGAGTTTAATTTCCATCTCTAAAGCACGGACACGCCTAAAAAATGGCTCGTGCAGTGTCCGACATGTGTCGAACACGGACACGGACACGGCTCCGACACGTGTCGGAAACGGCTGAAGGAGTGTCCGAAAAAAAAAAAAAATTGGGACAAGGTGTCGGACACGGCGAGGTGGAATGTCCGACACGGCGGAGCAAATTTGATCATTTTTTTATGCTTTTTTTAAAAATTTTTGAATTTTTTGGAGAGAAAATTGAAATAACAAAACTTATTTTAGTTTTTAAGATTATATATTTTTATAAATATTTTATGTTACATAGATTATACTTATAAAATATTTTTATTTTTATATGAAATATTTTTATTTATATATAAAATATATTTATTTATATAAAATATAGCCGTGTCGGAGCCGTGTCCTGTCCTAAAATTTTGAAAAAATCCGTGTCGCCATCTCCGTGTCCTGTCATGTCCATGTCGCCGTGTCCGTGTCCGTGCAACATAGATTTCCGTATTTGTCTTTATTTTCATATTTTAATTTATTTATATTCTTGATTTATATTTTCTTCTATTCAAAAATTATATGAAATTATTTGGATTATTTCACTACTAGAAAAACGCCCTATAGCAACGGATTTAGCAACGGATTTTGGCCCTATTAGCAACGGATTTCGGCTTAGCAACGGATTTAGCAACGAAAATTTTCCGTTGCTATAACCCTCGTGGCTAATCTGTAGCAACGGATTTAGCAACGAATTATTAGCAATGGATATTAGCAACGGATTTAGCAACGAATTACTACCCACGGAAATTAGCAACGGTTTTAGCAACGATTTTTTTAGCAACAGATTTAGCAACGAATTTTTCGTTGCAAACCAACCAATAATTAATTAATTTTCTGCCTTTTTGCAACGGAATTTCCGTTGCAAAATCCGTCGCAAAAACCAATAATTCAAATTAATAAATTAAAAATTCATTTGCGGCAAAAACCAATAATTCAAATTAATAAATTAAAAATTCATTTGCGGCAAAAACCAATAATTCAAATTAATAAATTAAAAATTCATTTGCGGGGCCCGGATCACCCCACCTAACCGAGCCGAACCCCAACCGAGCCCGCATGAACCGAGCCCCAACCGAGCGCGTGAGGGACGAGCCTTAACCGAGCCCCAGGCGAGCCAACACATTAATTCCACATATTCGTGTTGGGTAGGAATTGAACCCTGGATCTCATGTGAAGATGGTTGAACCCCAAACCAGCTGGGCTAACTCCATTGTTGTTATTGTTATGTAATTTTTTATATTTAACCATTATCAAATATTAATATACTAATTTAAATAATTAAATACTTGTTATCATATATTTTAAATAAAAATATTTTTAAATATATAATTATTTATATTATAATACATATTCCGTTAAAGATTTAAATATTTATTAATTAACTACATATCTCAAGTTTTAGTTATGAGATAAAAATATAATGTATATCAACTTAAGTATAACTTTTTATGACATACAAAAAAAAGGATGAAAGTTTTACATAACTAAATAATTAGAATTAATTGTTTTTTGAATAAAGAACTTTTATATTATATGAAGTATTCACTTTTACATTTGTATTATTTAGCAATCGTAATTGAATAACTTAATGAAGAATTATTTTGTTAATACGAAGCATTTATATTTGCATTTGTAGAATTATATCTAAATATTGAAGAATTATAATGTTAAATTCGATATAAACCTCAAACATGTGTAATAATAATAATAATAATAATAATAATAATAATAATAATAATAATAATATTGTATATCAACTTAAGTATAAGTTTTTATGACATATAAAAAAAAATGAAAGTTTACATAATTAAATAATTAGATTTAGTTGGTAGTTGAATAAAGAATTAATTTTATGTCAATATGAAGTATTCACTTATACATCAGTAAAATAATATTTGCATTTTGAGAAACTATTGTATTATTTAGCAATCGTAGTTGAATAACTTAATGAAGAATTATTTTATTAATATGAAACATTTATATTTGAATTTGTAGAATTATATCTAAATATTGAAGAATTATTGTGTTAAATTCTATATAAACCCCAAGCATGTATATATATGTATATATATAATAGTAATGTATATCAACTTAAGTATAAGTTTTTATGACATATAAAAAAAAGATGAAAGTTCACATAATTAAATAATTAGATTTAGTTGGTAGTTGAATAAAGAACTAATTTTATGTCAATATGAAGTATTCAATTATACATATGTAGAACAATATCTGCATTTTGAGGAACTATTGTATTATTTAGCAATCGTAGTTGAATAACTTAATATAAAGAATTATTTTCTTAATATGAAACATTTATATTTGAATTTATAGAATTATATCTATACACTGAGGAATTATTGTGTTTCGCAACCGTACATTAGATGTTAAATTAAGAAGTTTTCTTTTAATATAATGAATTTATATTAAAATTTGTAGAATTAAATCTAAATATTAAGAAATTATTGTGTTATGCAACCGTTACACGTTAAATGAAAAACTTTGCTCTTAATATTAATGATTTATAATGTATATTATACACACATATTATATATATGTACGTATATTATATATAAACATATAATATTAATTATTATTTAATATTTAAGATATAAGATATATATGTCTATATATTAAATATTATATAATATATATACATATATATAAATAACATTGTGTGTGAGTGTATATATAGATGTGTATATGTTATTATAATATTATATAATATATATATACTTATATATAAATAACATTGTGTGTGAGTGTATATGTAGATGTGTGTATATATATATATATATAAACGTATATATATTATAAATATTTTATATTTAATTATACATAATATACGTTTGTATATAATGTTATATGTATTATAAATATTATATATTTATATATAATATACATATGTATATAATATTATATGTATTATAGATTATATAATATTATATAATATATAATATATATATACGATATATATATTATCAATATATTAAATATTATATAATATTATAATAATAATATATATTGTATAATAAATATATATATACATATATAAAAAAGATAGAGCCTAGGATTGAACCCAGGACCTCATGAAAAGAAAATGAGCATCCAACCAACTTTGATACAATCCGTTAGTGTTTTGTTTCAGTGAAATTTTATTTGACTTTTAAATGCACTTAATGGTTCCGTCCAAAATTTAACGGTTGGGACAAAAAATGTAACAAAATGAAACCAACGGGACTATTTTTGTCTAATTCTAAAAGAATAGGACCAAAATTGAAAACGGCACAATCCTATGGGACCAAAAATGTAATTTGCTATGTTTTTTATTATTCATTTATTTTTATTCCATATAGCAACGAAAAATCTGTCACTAAATTATAAATATTTTAATTTTTTTTATTCATATGTTTATAACAACGAATTGTCTGTTGCTAATCTTTTTTATATTTATTTATTTTTATTTCTTTTTATTTCTTCCTTATAGCAACGAAAAATCCGTTGCTAAATAGCAACAGATTTTCCGTTGCTATTATTTTAAATATTTGTTTATTTTTATTTCCCTTTTTCCTTCCATATAGCAACGAAAAATCCGTTGCTAAATTAGCAACGGATTTTTTGTTGCTAATATTTTTTATATTTACTTTTTTTTTTCTTTAACAGATTTTCCGTTGCTATTTAGCAACGGATTTTTCATTGCAAATATTTATAAATATTATATTATTTTTTATTAGGTTTTTATTTTAATAGCAACGGAATTTCCGTCGCTATATATACCAATTTATTTATTTTTTTTATTATTTAATTTTAGCAACGAAAAATCCGTTGCTATTTTTTTTTTCTTAAATAGCAACGGATTTAGCAACAAAAAATCCGTTGCTAAAGCATTTTGCCACGATTTTTTTTTCGTTGCTATATCCGTTGCTAAATAGCAACGAATAATTTCCGTTGCTAAATTTCCGTTGCTATCGGGCGTTTTTCTAGTAGTGTTTGATTTAAATGTCAAATTATGCCTAAGTGTTTATATGATTCGAAATCTTGTAATATGTGAATTTATACAATATGAATTAAATTCCTAGCATGCCAATTTCTTGAATTATATGAACTTAATTGGATTAATTTCAATTGGACTTGATTATATGATTTTTAAAAGTTTTAGGGCTTAATTGAAAATAGGCTTTGGACCTATTTGACAAATTTTGAAAGCTTAGGGACCTATTTGAAAATAGGACCCCTTAAAATATTTTATTCGATATTTTCAGCTAGGGAACTCGGATTTGAGATCTGTCTTTGCTGTTGGACTCGTTTTGATGATTCGGATCCAATGGAATTAACCTCGTAATTGTTTGATGCCGTTTGAACCTCCGATGAAGCCATTTTCTACCCTTTAGGACCCGAATTCGAGAATTGACCCCACCTTGACTTTTGGACCAGATTCTTAGCTCATTTTTTAGCCATTTCCTTCTCATTTCTTGCCGTTTACATCATGTAGCCTCAGCTTTGGAGCAAGGGGGAAAGAACTTCATTATTCTTCTTCTTCTTCCTTGGAAAGCTCAAGATTTCTTCTTCCTTTTCGATCCTCAATGATCCAAGATAAGATTCGTGTTCCTCGTGATCTAAGTATCATTTTAAACTCCATTTAGTGTCTTATATTTGAGGTTTTATGCATGGTTAGACATATGCATGAATAGTAAGGTTTTCACCATATTTTTGAATACTTGCTCTCTAGTTGCTTTTCTTGAGTTCTAAGGCTTGGAATGAGTTCATTCAAACTTCTTTATCTTGTTTTATTACATTAAATTCTTGGTAGTTGAGTGTATTAATTTGTAACGTTAATGCTCTTGAGTATACGAATGAGAAATTGTTGATTTTGTGCAAGATACGAACTGCATACACTTTGCTTCTTGTTACTTCGTTGATGTATAGCTGTTTTATGAGGTTTTTAGCATGAATTATGCATGAACTTGACCTGTGATTTATGTGTAATTGTTGCCCTGCTATAGCTTGTTGTTTCCTTGTATTTTTCCCCTACGAATAGTAGCAAACTTTGGAGAAGAATAGTAAAACACCGAGAGACTTTCTCTCTATAGAAAGATTTCTCTGACTTCTCTCTAGAATGCGTTCTCTCACCTCTCACGCTCTTTCTCTCGTTTCTTCTTGTTTTTCAGCCTAGCTTTCGGTTTTTTATTAGTTCCTTGGAGATTCTCTAGGATTTTCATCAGTTTACACAAGATTCATCACAAGTTTTCTGTCAGGTTTTTCGGATTTTTACAAGCTCTTGGAGGTTTTCAATTTTCTATCAGTTATTTGAAGATTTATCTCAAGCTGTCTCATTATGTCAACCTTCTCAACTTAATCTCCAAATTCTGTTGTTATGGGGAAAAAGAGTAGAAGTTCGCAAAAACAGAAGAACTGGAAAAATTTTCTGGAGTTACAAAATAATTGCCGAGATGAAGGTATTCTTAATAAGAAACAACACATGAATGGAAAAGTTTATGGTGAAAATCCATCCTTGGACTCTGCTGCTATTTCAAATTCTGATTCTTTAGGTTCTTCTAATTCTTACGCCCCACTGGGATTCAGAAAAGCTGCCCTCAAATCCCCTGTTCTGTGTGAATCCCCCATAGAAGAACTAGTTCCATCCAAATCTGCAAACTACTATGATGAAGATGTTCATGTTCCAGTTGCTACAAATTCTTGTGATGAAGTGGTTGCAGATTCATTGGATGAAAAGGGAGAAGAAGCAGATAAGGCCCACTAGGTTGTTGATATGGAAGACATCATCCCTGCTGTTAATGCCACTTTGGATGTTCTTACTGGAATTCCCTCAAAAGTTATTATCTCGGAGAAACAAACTTTAATTGACGAGAGGCTCAATATCTCTGTCCACGAGGATATTTCAAATATGGGTTTTAATACTGATGATTTAAACAAGGTTAATGGAGTCCAAAGTGAAGAAATTGCGGCTGATGACATCAGAAATAGACAATCTCTTTCTCCAGCATTTATATTGGGTAAATCTCAAGACTCCAGCAGTAAATGCAGGGTAATTTTGTAATTCAAACAACCCTAGGAGTATCCAATAATGTCACGCAAAATCAAACAATTAGATCTAATCTAATCTCTGCTCCTGATAATCACTTCCCTGCAAAGAAAACTTTTTCTGAATTATTTCAAAGTAATAAAAATCCTAACACTGCCAGGCATTTTTCTATTAAGAAAGTTGAGGTTAATCGCCAAGGATTTCATTTTGAAGATGGAGAGCTCAAACCAGCTGAAGAAACATGGGGGAACTATCTTATTGGATGTTTCACTGGACGTTTTCCTGGGATGCATCTTATTGAGGAGTTTGTGAAATCTCTAAATGTACAGATCAAGATCATTCCTAATTTTAGGGGATGGATCATCTTTAAGTTTAATACTGATGATGACAGCGAAAAGGTACTACAAGGTGGTCCATACTTGTTTGATAACGTCTCACTGATTCTTAAGAAAGCCGACAAAGGTTTTGTTTTTGACAAAAATGAGTTCTTGAAGAAACCGGTTTGGATTAAAGTAGAACAAATTCCGCCATCCTTGTGGCATGAAAGAGGGCTCAGCATGATTGCTTCAAGTCTAGGGAACCCAATCTGTACTAATGAAGTCACGGACAAAGGAGAAAGATACAGTTTTTCCCGGTTTCTAGTCGAGATTGATGTTACGGATATTCCTTTACACCATGGTAACTGCTTTCTACCTTGTGGGAAAAATCTGAAACTTCCGGTCACCTATGAATCCTACCCCAACTACTGCTACTTTTGTGAGAAGCACGGTCACAATGCATGTCAATATTTCAATGATGATGACGGTAATCTAGCCCCTCTTTTGACCAGCCGTGTCCCACAAAATTCTGCCATCCCGACTAGGAAAAACTCACCTGTGGCTAGCACCGGTTTGCAGCAAACCCGACAGCACCTAAAACTGATGGGCGACAAAACACGACAGCGCCTAGAACTGCTGGGCGGCAGGCCCAAAATACGCCTCGAACAGGGGCCCAGCCTGTGCAGCGACCTCCAAATGTTGTGAATAAAGGCAAATTTGGCCTCCCGAAGTCAGCCCTTGGAAAGGAGATTAAACCTATCAACTCACATACTTGGTTTGATGAGGCTGGTGCAACTATTAAAAAATTAAATAATTCCGTGAACACCCACATCTGGTATGAGAAGGAGATTTTACATTCGGATAATGAAGAAAACCTGCTCTTGGAGCCCCAAAATAAGGATGAATGGGCTGTTGTGGTGAAAAATATGAATTTGAAGACTGTTGACATAACCAATTCCCCGAGCGGTGGAGGCGCTGGTACCTCCTTGGTTGCCTCATGAATATTTTCACTTGGAATGTGATGGGGTTGAACCGCACCCAGAAACAACAAGCGGTGTCCAAGCTCATGCGTCAATTTACCTAAGAGTTACCTGCTTGAAATAAGAGTGACTCCAGAAACTTTAATTTCTTCATGCGAAGTCAATTACCTAATTGGGATTTTGCTCACAACTTTGATCTTATTGATAATGGAAGAATCGCTGTTTGTTGGAACAACTCCCTCGTTCATTGCAATATTGAAATTTCTGCTCAATTTATTCATGCAACCATCAAATGTCGGACTTCTCACATTGAATTCCATGTCTCCTTTGTCTATGGCCTTTATTATGTTTCGGCGAGAGGACTTCTCTGGAGTAAATTGCAACACCTCAATGTGGCTCCTTCCTCACCTTGGCTCATTTCTGGAGACTTTAATTGTGTTGCTGATGTTAACAAGAGAATAGGCGTTCCCCCCTCTGCCTACTCTATGCGGGATTTATTAAATTTCAGAAGCTCCTTTGGTTTCACGAATGCACCTCTTACTGGTGATCTTTTCACTTGGCGAAGAGGAAATAAATTTGCCAAGCTGGGTAGAGTGATGATTAATCAAGAATGGGCCGCTTTAGGCATTTTCTGTCGAGCTAATTTCCTTCCTATGAAAACTGAATCAGATCACTGTCCCTCAGTTACTAATTGTTTCAAAACCGCTAGTCCTGGAAAATGAATGTTTAAATTATTTGATATGTGGATGAAACATCCGGATTTCTCTTCCATTATTCAGAATAAATGGAGTACTTGTAACTTCTATGGCCGACACCAATTTATCCTTTGCAAGAAGCTTCAAGCCCTCAAGGAGCCTCTTAAACTGCTCAACAATCAAAATTTCAGCCACATCTCTTCAAGAACTAAAACTGTAGTTAAGGAGTTTCAAGACAAATATCAAAACCTGCTTGCCGATCCTCACAACGAACCTCTGTCTGATTTTGTTAATATCTCAAGGAAAAAGGCAATTTTTCTTCAAGAAGCTGAGCGTAAATTCCTGCAACAAAAGGCGAAAGTCAAGCACATCACGAATCCGGATCGCTCTACGGCTTACTTTCATGCCATCATTAAGAAAAACTAAACCAGGAATGTTGTCACACACATCGTTAAATCTGATGGATCCCTTACCAATTCAATCCATGAGGTAGGGGAGTGTTTTGTGGACTATTTCAAAAACCTATTTGGTTGCAGCTTGCATACAGCCCCCTTGGATCCTCAAGTTCTCTTATAGGGTAATCTAATCACACAGGAACTAGCCCAGCCCCTCATTGTACCTTTAACCGACCATGAAATCAAGTCTGCATTATTCTCTATTGGCAATAACAAAGCGCCTGGTCCTGACGGTTTTTCAGCAGGTTTTTTCAAGCAAAGCTGGCACACTATTCACTTGGGATTCAGTAATGCAATCCAGGAATTCTTCACTAACGGCAGCTTGTTAAAACAAATCAATCACACTGCTGTTAGTCTCATACCAAAAAAAGATGGAGCAACTGATGTTAAAGACTTCAGGCCAATTTCTTGCCTCAATGTTACTTATAAGGTTATTTCAAAAATTTTGGCAAACCGGCTCAAATCTGTCCTTAAAGATATCATGAATCCGGCGCAAGCTGCCATCGTCCCGGGACGGAAAATGAAGGACAATATCTTCCTTGCTCAAGAACTCCTTAGAGGATACAAAGTTAAAAGGAGTACCCTCGGATTATGACGCAACTCGATCTCACAAAAGCCTTTGACACCATATCTTGGGCCTTTCTTGAAGAACTGCTCATCAAACTTGGTTTTCCAGGACAGTTTATTGGATGGGTTATGCAATGTATCTCAACAGCCTCTTTCTCTATTTCCCTTTAAGGAAATCTCCATGGAAAATTTGATGGCAAGCGAGGGATTAGACAGGGGGATCCACGCTCCCCCTATCTCTTCTTACTTTATGTTGAATATCTCTCACGGTTACTCCAGCTCAAGACTCACGACACGGATTTTAACTTCCATGCTAAATGTAAAAAATTAGGTATTACTCACCTTGCCTTTGCTGATGATATCATGTTTTTTTGTAGAGGTGATAAGATCTCTATTCAAATCCTTATGGATGCGATTAAGGAATTCCAGCTTGTCTCGGGTCTCACGGCCAATCCTGAAAAATCAAATATCTTCATGGCTGGACTCAAGACACATGAAATAAATGACATTCTCCTTGTTGCACCTTTCAAGCTTGGTGCTTTTCCTACCCGTTACTTGGGTGTTGCCATTGCCCCACAAAAGATCTCGGTTGCACAATATCAGCGCCTCCTTTCTTCTATTGAGAAATACTTGAGCTCTTGGAAAGTCTCTTCATTGTCTTATGCTGGTAAACTGGAGCTTATCAAGACTGTTGTGCAAGGTGTTAAATCTTTCTGGTTGCAAGCTTTTCCAATACCTAGTACTATCATCGAAAAGATTCTCTTTGCCAAAAATTTCTTTGGAGTTGCAAGAAAGCTAAAGTGGCGTGGCATGATATTTGTAAACCCATTGATGAAGGTGACCTCGGTATCAAAAATGCTTCCATATGGAATCTTGCAGTTTTATCCGGCAACTTATGGGACTTTCACAGCTTGAAGGACTCGTTATGGGTGAAGTGGATGCACACAAACTACTTTGAAAATATTTCTGTGTGGGACTGGAAACCAAAAGTTCGTGACTCTCCTCTTTTGAAGAAGCTGGCCAACATTTGTGATTTGTTTCTTAACAAATTTGGTGGTACCCAGTAGACTATTGATGGCCTCAAAAAGTTTGTTGTTGGGAATGATCTTAACTCCAGCCGTGCTTATAACCTTTTCAGAGAAACTGGGCTTAAACTTCCTTGGATGCCACTGATTTGGAAAGGTTACATCCCTCCCAAACTTAGCTTCATCTCCTGGCATGCTTTCAAAGAACGCCTACCAACTAAGGATAACCTGTTGTATTTAGACATTGGCCGTGACTGTCCACTTTGCAACATCTACATGGAATCCTCGCAACATCTCTTCTTCAACTGAACTTTTTCTAAACAAATCTGGAGGGAAATTCGAGCTTGGATGAATGTCCCCTTTGTTATGAATACTCTTAATAGCTCTATTCGCACTATTAAGAGGTACTACTCTGGTGCTAGGCCCAAATCAAAGATTATTCGGATTTCCCTTTGCAGCACCATTTTCGCCATTTGGGAAGGAAGAAACAAAATTGTTATTGATAACGCTAGAATTGAAGCTCGCGACATCTTGGCAAGAATCAAACGCCTCGTTTTCACGATCCTTTACAAATTGTATCCGGTTGAGTTCATTGCAAATTATTTGAGTAGCTAGGACCCTTGTGTTTCTGAACTTTGTCTGTTGCTTTGGCAGTTTCTAAATTTGTAATAGTATTAGGCGTACTTCATGCTCTCAACACCTGAGCAGCATGTTGTTTGTTCTTGCCTCACCGTGTACTTGTACATTTGTACTGATCTTGATGGATAAAAAAAAAACTTTGGAGAAGAAGCTGCCATGTCCGTGTGTGTGTTCTTGCGGTTTTTGAGCCGCGGGCGTGTCTCAAGGCAATAGCGTGGGGCTGGGCTACTGACTTGAGACACGGATGTGTCTCTTGGTAGCCTTCCCAGCTGCCACACCCGTGGCTCAAGGCTTGGTGTGGCGCCACCATGCACAAATTGAGCTTTGAGCCACGGGTGGGTCTCACTTTGTGCAAGGGTGGTACCACACCCGTGGCAGCCCTTATGTTTGTGTTTGCATGATTTTTGTGTTTTGTTTTCACTTTTATTTAATTTCTCTCACCCCAATTATGATCCTAATATGTTAATAACGTATAATATGATGAGCTTTGATGCTTATTTTATTTTATGGGATTGATTTCGATGCATGAAACGTGAGATATGAACATAAGTGCTTAAGTGCTTTCATATGCCATTTCAATGCATTCCTTTGCATACATTCGCATCACCATGCGTCTTTTTGGTACATAATTGAGTTTAAGTAGTCTTGGATTTTGTGTTTGTTTGTCTCAGAGGAGGTTCCCGTTGACGTCGTTGAGCCCGAGACTTAGGTTACAGAGGTCGGCACATACGTATCTTTTGTTCTTGTGTATAAGGTGAGGTTTAGGAATTTTCTTTTAGTTAAATGACCTAAAACCCCTATGTGCTCGTATTTCTAGCCCGCATGTGACTATATATTATATAAATAGTTAGATATGTGTTGAATATGATACGTTATAATCTTATGAACACCTTTGGATTTTGAAATTATGTATACGGGCGTATGTAAGCTTGATTTTGAAAACCGAATGATATGTTATAATATGATAAGCTATGTTATAATATGTTAGCAAGTTAAACCATGAAAGATTGGTATATGTATAATATGTTCGGTATGTTCGGGCCCCGGAGCTATGAGCGAGGACACCCGGGATGGTATCGGGCCTTTGGGATTATCACTCCTTAGCATAGTTCCATTCGAAGTGTTACGCGCGACCCCTGGGAGTTTGGGAAGGCGTTCTCTTCGATGCTCGAACTGTAAAAGTCGGGAAAGACTCGTAGGGGGAGTACTACCCCTCGAGATTATGTTATGTATGGATAGTTAGGGTTCACATGGCCCTTCTATCGTGGAGTTCGGGGATTGTATGTATGATTTCGATTTTATGATTATGTATGCGAAGTAAGGTTGAAAGCTTGTTACTCGCCTGAGCATTATGTTTACGCTTTGGAATTATGAAACGGGGATAGTATTTATGAAAGGTTTTTAACTAAATATACGTATATGTATTGTTTTTCTTTTGAAAACGCTTTGGTATTCCTACCTTTGTTATGTGCTTTGCTCTCTATATATATAATGTGTGGGTGCGTTAGCCCCCCTCACTCAGTCGGTGGACTGACCCCTCTCTTATCTTTTCAGGTTGTGGGGAAGTTGGTCTTTCGAGTCACACTTCATTGCATAGGTCGAGTTAGGTTGCATTGGGTTGCAAGTGCATATTTTTGCTATGAACTCTTGGGATTTATATACATACTTTTGGGTTATGGTTTGTATTATAGACTTATAACTTTGTACCTTGTATATATGATCTACTCGATTTTTGGATGTTGATATATGTCAATTGCTTCCGCTAGTTTGATGTTGTGATTTGTTATATGGTTTCTTTTGCGCACTCTGAGTTTGGTCTTAGCTCCGCCTAGTATAGTGGGTGTGTATGTTTCCCGGTTCGCTATGATTTGGACTTAGATACTGATTTCTCATTTCGTATTCGGGTTCAGATCTTAGTGCAGGGAATGTGGTATCCCACGTGGGGGGGTGCTACAAGCTTGGTGGCCAACGATGATGGCTATACGACTGTGAGAGTTGTCAGTTGGCGAAGTATGTGCGGTGGTGCCGGCCGGATTAGGAAGGAAGAAGGAAAGGGGAAAAGGAAAAACGAAAGGGAATGAGAAGGAAGGGAAAAGAAAAAAGAAAGGAGAAAAGAGGGACGACTGCACACGGGGAAGAGAGGGATATATAGAGAGTAGGTGGGGCCCGGGTTAGTGATATATTTTCTGATTGAACTGGGTTGGATTATTTTTGTAGATTTTAACTGGTTTCGGGTTAAATTAAAATATCGTGTAAAAGGCGAAGTCTGAATTGAACAGAAAGGTATTGAAGGATTGGGGGGGGGGGGGGGGAAGGGGGGGGATGGGGGTTACGAGGATTAAAGTGGTGAGGTCCGGGATGTATATACTTGCCCCGTGTGAAGGTGCAATTATGAACAATTAAACAAATCGGGCACGGAAAGGCCTTCCACTTTCTCATACCAAACTTTAATGTGAGTCCCACCCCAAGAGTAGCTTTTATAGAACTGCAAACCCTTCACATTGCTGAGATTTAAAAGATCATATTTCGGCAGGATAACATTCATTTATGATTCATGTCCTGAATACCTCGAGAAACACTAGTGACAACATCACCAAGATCGCCCACATTAGTAATAGGTGTCATTTTAACTCGTTCTTCTTTTGTTAAGTTTCCTTTTTTCTTTGTCCATGGGTGTTATTCTCACAACCTTCCACCCCATGTACATTTTCCTTGCTGCACAATTGTTCAGGTATTGATTTGTCTCAAAATGGCACTCTGCATTTCTTTTAACAAAGTCTCCCTCAAACATTTGATAATGAACTTTTGATTCATTACTTTTGCGCAATTGATCAAAAACTTCGATTGCATATTTTTCAATCACATCTTCCAACAATTGAAAACTATTATTCTCACATGACTTTCTCTTAGGCATTTCATATGAAATTCTCTTAGGCATTTCACCAAGCACCTTTAGCTCCTCAATACTAGTCCTATCTTAACACAGTCTCACCTTTTCACCTTCACCCAATCCCTCATTTCATCAATTTCAACTTCCACAGACCAATTCCCAGACTCAAGATCTTCATACTCTAAATGAACGGAAGACAACTTACTGGGAAAAGAAGTTTCTGATTCCTTTGGTCTATAGTGCTTGTGGATAGAGTTGATTCCAATAGGTTTAAACTCCTTTATTTTTCTATTGTTACCCTAAGTATCCTAAGCTGAAATTCCTTCAACAGAATCCGAATCAGATAAATTGAGCAAACGCCGCATTTCTTTCATCCAACGACGGCTTTGAATTGATCGATCAGAGTTATGGAAGAAGTGTTCTACCCTTTGCCAATGAAACGTGAAGCTGGAAAGAAAATTAACGAATTCCAAAAAATTCTAATTGAAATGGAAAAATTGAGTGAGAAATAATCAACAGAAATGACATTAGATATCACACACACACACACACACATATATATACATATTAATGTACACCCCGAGGCGCAGAAATATATGTATAATTTAAAAAAAAAATTCACAATAATTTCTTACTTAATTATAACAAAATCATTCCTAAATTATTCGATTGGTGACATTTATATACATTGATAAAATTATGTATAATTTAAAAAAAAAAAATTACACATGGAAAGCATATTATAAATCTTATCCAAAAATGGAAAAATTGTAAAATTGGAATACCAACTGCTCCCAATTTGCGTTTTTACGACACTATTTATTCCGGGGGCAAAATAATCCCGTAAATCTAAAACATTTGCAATTTAAGGGCAAAACTTGTTGGAAAGATGACATGTATATCGGAAAATTACACGTGTGCGCTTGCTCACTTTGCTTTTTCTTAATGATGTGGGTAACTACTTAAGCCACTTGGAAAAAATATTACACACTCAACAATTAATGATTTCAACTTTTAAAAAATAATCAACAATTATATGAAATTTATATTTAAAAAAATAATTTACTTAACTTAATCTAAATGCAAAATTAATAATTTAAAATTTTCAAAAACGAAAAAAAAAAAAAAGGAAAAGAACAAATTTAAAAATTATTTTTTTTAAATTATGATATTATTATTAAATACTTTATATTAATTATAATATACATATATTTTTATATTTTTGGTGAAAATCGAAAAATTATTATCTATATATACTTCTCAAACCTCAATCTTCAAGCAGCAACAGCACCGCCGCTGCCCCGACGTCTTCCGCCTTCCTCAACAGTTCCCGACACTTTTCATCATCTCTAGTTTCTACAGCGTTCTTCATCCTTGTCGGAAACCTCATACGAAGTGATGGCAATCCACTCAACTCAATAGGACTTATTCTGGACGGACCAATCCTCAATCATCATTCTTATGGCGTGATTTGAGGTGGGAGGAGAAGGTGGTGGACTTGAGAGAAGGAGGGGCGGGTGGCGTCGGAGCGGCGGTTGCGACTACTGTTGTTGCTTGAGGGTTGGGGGTTGAATTATATATATATATATATATATAAGCAAAAAATGCTATTTGATCCTGTAAGTTTATAATTTTTGCAATTTAGTCCCATTTATTTCAAAATTTGCAAATAAGTTCTATAAATTTGTAATTTTAGCAATTTTGGTCCTATTCGTTGCGAAATTTACAAATAAGTCCTGTAAATTCTAAAATTTTACAATTTATGTCCGAATTCAGACTGCGCGGGCCGTGCCTGAATTCAGATTGAGCTAGACTCTTCTTTGTTTGAGCTTCTCCAACGTACGCAAACCGGAAGATCTCACTTGTCCTGTACATACGTAGAGATTTTCATGAGACCATAGTCGTCCGTCTCCGGTTTGCAGGCCAATAAGATCTCTGAGATTGACCAACTAGTTGGGTTGGTTTGGCTATTTTTTTCTATTGATGAGAAGTCAGTTGTCTAAGCGAGTCACCTTCTTATAGGTTCCGCTGGCGACAAAACATTTTCGTTCAAATATAATTATATTTTTTTATTTAAATTTTCTTTTATTAGATATGTCACATGTATAATAATTTTTTTATACAAGTCAGATATATTTGTCATGTCATTCCGCCAAGTCAGCAAAGAAATGAGCCACATGGCCAATTCCTACAACTAACAAATTTTCCTGCGAAAATTGGACATAAATTGTAAAATTTTAGAACTTATATGACTTAATTGCAAATTTAGAAACAAACAGGACCAAATTTGCCAAAATTACAAACTTAGAGGACTTAATTGCAAATTTTTAAATGGATAGAACTAAATTTCCAAATTACAAACTTACAAAACTAAATTTGCATTTTTGCCTATATATATATATATATATATATATATATATTTTTATGGAAACAACCTATATATTTATCTATACTATATAATAACGGAAGAGGGTTTTCCTCTCACAAATGACAGTTTTCTAGTTGCAAGACCAGTTTTTTGATTTTTCAAATATACCCTTAAGTTTAGTGTTTAGAACAAAATTTGAGGGTTTAAAATGACATTTTATTAAAAAAATAATAACTCCCACTACCCACGTTTGTATCTTATCTATTTTTCTCTCATCACTACTAATAACTCTTATTTTTTTTCTTTCACATTTCTATTAGAAAAAACTATTTGAATTTTAAAATAGATAAATTCAAATAATTTATACATTTTTTTTTCATATTTTTTCTTTATTGACATCACAATTTATTATAAATAATTAATTAGATTACAATTTTTTTTTTTTTTTGCACACAGGGACTGTTTGCACACGTGACTAAGTATATTATAATTGGTGCATTATAAAATATTTTTTATTAATCATTATAAATAAAATTATAATGGTCTAATATTATATATGTATATGTATATGATCAGAGTGAGAACAATGAGGTAGATAAAGTGAACTTGGAGGATAATCCTGATACTGATACTAACGAAGAAGAGGAAGGGAGTGATTATGTTTCTGGAAGTGAGGATGAATCAAACTCACAGAACAGGTGTTAAAGGAACAATCTCAGCCCGTAAATTTGTGTTATTCTGAGAGTGTGATACAACAGGCTAAAACAACTATTGCCCAGGCTACTCAGAAGGTGGTTGAGGATAAGGGTGTTAGAAATGAGCTTGATAATCGTGTTGCTGAGGACTCCCAAAAGGAGGAGGTTAAAGAGGACGATAGTGATGAGAAAGAGAATTATTTTTCGAATTCAGATGATGCCTCTACAAGTCGAAAGGGTAGAGGATCTTCTTATGAGGATCTAAGTCAATTTTCACCACGCATGACACGTAGTGCTTCGCGCGGTGGTTCCTCTAGAGGGGGTCGTTTTAGAGGACGAGGAGATTACTATCGCGGACGTGGAGATTACTATCATGGACGTTCTGGTGGCAGGCACCTGAGAGATTGGTAACCCACCCCGGTTTGCACGCCTTTCTTGGTCTTGTTTGCACGTTTGGGTCTTGCTGCTTGGTTTTGGTTTTATGCGCTTGGGCCCTTGTTGCTTTGGTTTTCCAGTCCAAATTATATTTGGAATTGTTTGTTTTCTTGCTGTCTTTGGCTTTACTACCAGCCCAACATGTGTCCGGGCTTGGCTGTGTTGTTTACTTAGGATCTTAAAACTCCTTTGTAAATATTTTTTGTTCGGATTGCTATAATACGAGGGGCAAGTCTCGAAAAAGGGCTTCGGCCCTATTTTAATTACTAAATAAATCATCATATATATATATATATATATATATATATATATATATATATATATATATATATAATTGAGGTGGAGTCCTCGTTAATCCGGAAAATTATGCAATTCATCCGTCGAAATAGTTTTTGGTTTTGCCAAATGTAAGTCTTTAATTTTTGAATTTGTGAAATTAATGGACAATAGACGACCATCGAAATTCTCCTTTCCTCATCTGAGTTGTTGACACGGTAGCTGAACCGACATGTAATCTGTCAAGAGGCGATCTTTTTGCCACATTAGAAATTAAAAAATAAGAAAAAAATCCCAAAAATCAATAGCACCGCCACAAACTTTCTCTATCTACTCTGAAGCTCCTCCATGACGCCCACTCTAGCGCCGGTCATGTTTTGTACTTGAAACCCATCAAATTCTAGGGACACGGGCTTCAATCACTGGCAAGTTTCTTTACATTTTTCTCATTTTTCGTCACCAATTTGAATCTGTGGTTCATCGACGCTAACTAGCTTTCGTTATTTCACCTGACGAAGAGTTCGTCGGTGTTAAGACCCTCTGGAACCATCACGGAACAAACATCATTATTATATTATTTTGATGGATGACAAAACCATATCTTATATAATATATCCTTGCTATATTTTATGATCTTGTACTCTGCAATTTTTTCTAACACTTTTGTAGGCATACTTCTCAAGGACTTACACTAAACATTTGATGATTGCAGAAAGTAAAAAATAGTTGTTGGAAGTTTTATTGGAAACATAACCGACATTTCAAAATCTCAGCTCAATGGCTATATAACACTGCTGTATAAAGAGCTCAAGTTGCAACATAACAACTGATTCTTTTCAAGCTCCTTTTTACATCTACTTTGTGTGTACACCTTCTAGATCTGAGTAGTCGGTCTTCCCTCACGATCTCCTTTTTCCTCCAAGTTGGTGGTAAGGATAACTAACCCTTAGCCATCCAGGCTTAGTGAGTATCAGGAACATGAATCCTATTTCAGGGATTCATTCCTCCACTAAACCTCCTAGAGGATTCGAGGGTCATCCCAATAGTTGAAACGTGTGCAAGCGTTAGCCGTCTTCCTGTGCTTTCTCGGTTCGCTCAATACACAAGTTCCAGGGCCTACAGTACAATACAGTGCAGTATCTCACCAAAACAAGAAGAATCAGTACTAAAAAGTTACAGATGAAGAAAAGGTTCAATTTCTAGAAAAAGGGGTTTACTCGATTGACACGCTTGAAAACAACATATATATAGTTTGTTTAATTATTAGTTAATTAATTAGTTTAGTAATTCTTAAAACCCCCGATTTTTACTCATTAATTTTATTGAGTTCTTTTGTGATTAATTAGAATTATTTTCACCCAATCTCTGTGGATTCGAGTCGTTCGCACTATACGCAGTATTAACTGTGAATCGGATTACTATTATTTTGATAATTTTGACACTTGTCAAATTTTGTCGTCGTTGCTGAGGATTGGTACTAATCGAATTTAATTCTTTTTTATGAACAGGAGTATTCGCGGAATTGACTAGCCAATTTTCGATCCTGAGATCGAGAAAACTGCAAAATTGTTGAGGAAACAAACCAAGACACGCAAGAACATGGTGGAGAGTTCCAATCTGATCAAATCTGAAGAGTCTAGCACTGAGTCAGAGCATTCAGAAGACGAACAGACAGGTTTGACCATAAGGTATGACCATACCTTAACGATGGCAGTACAACCGGCCCGCGTAACCATACGCGATCTGGCACGCCCTGCTACTGCACAGCAGCCTCTCTGCATCACTTTTCCAGTGGTGGGTGCTGGTTTTGAGCTAAAGACGGGTACAATTCACCTACTTCCCGTCTTCCGCGTTCTAGAAAACAAAAACCCCTACCAACATCTGAGTAAGTTCCACACAGTTTGCTGCTCTACCAAGTCTTACGGGGTCACCGAGGACCAAATCAAGCTGTGAGCCTTCCCATTCTCCTTGCAAGATGTTGCCGAAATTTGGCTTTACTCTCTTCCACCCGGAACCATCACCACTTGGGCACAAATGCGGGAGAAATTATTGGATAAATACTTTCCAGCTTCATCGGAACTTGACCTATATCTGGAGATCGTTGCAAACAAGCAAAAGGATGCCGAGGGTCTTCATGAGCATTGGGAAAGTTACAAAAAATTGCTTGCCCTTTGCCCACATCATCGTTTCCCAGATAACACTATCATCCAATACTTTTATGGAGGTTTGATGCCTGTGGACATGAAGATGTTGGATGCTGCAAGTGGGGAAACCATTATGGACAAGACTCCAGCAGAATTGAAGGACATGATAGAAAAAGCCTCGACTCATTCTTCAAAGTTCTATGCCACCGAGTCCACCTCTCGAAATACTAATACGTTCGATTTTTCCTCTCTAGATGAAATTAAAAATATATTGAATGTTTTGGTTTCTAATCTTGATGCAGGTAACCCTCAAGTTGCCAAGGTTTGTCAACTTTGCACAAGCACAATGCATCCCACTGAGGCCTGCCCAACTCTCCAAGAGGAAACTATGGAGAATGCTAGCGCAGCAGGTTACCAACAGCAGAATTACAACCCCTACTCCAACACTTACGACCCTGGGTGGAAAAATCATCCCAGTCTTAGCTACGCTCCTAAACCTTAACCTCCAAACTTCCAAAACTTTGTACCTAGACCTCCACAGCCTCAGCAACAAAATCCTCAACAAAACCCACCTTTCAACCCACAAACAATCCGAATGAATAACATGGAATCAAACCTTCAGAATATAGGTTCCACCGTGCAAAACTTAGGCTCCTCGGTTAAAAATTTAGAAACCAAATTGGGACAGATTGCGGTTGCGTTGAGTAGATTGGAGAATCAAGGGAAATTGCCTTCACAAAGGGAGGATCCTAGGCATAATGTCAGCGTAATCATGCTCAGAAGTGGCAAGGAGCTTCTGCCACCACTGGAAAAGGAACAGGGACGAAAAATTAGGTCTGTTGATGATCGGACAGAGGGTACTATTGTTGGAAAACAGGAATCAGAAAGCAGCGGAATTTAAAAAATTTTTCCAACAAAAGGATCTTAGACTTGCAATCGTGTATCCAAATTCGTAGAAATTAGAAACTTACTTTTCATTAATCTTTCTTGAAGCGTTTCAAGCCACCCAAGAACGCTCTTCTCGCGGCTTGATCCCCTCTCCTTGGAAAAGCTCGAATCTTCAAAACTTCTAACTTGAAGCTCTCTAGAGATAGTTCACCAACTTGACTACAATCTAACTAGTAAGGATGCTAGTTCTTTAGTTAGTGTTTAGGCTTAACCTAGGGTTTAATTTATCTTGGAGAAAGGATGGTGTTCAACACATGAACCAAAAGAAAACTCGATTAGCCCTAAGGGGAGCTCGAGCTCCCCTATATATAGGAGAGGGATGGATGCCCAAACTCTAGTCCTTTTGGGCTAAGGATTTGGTCCCTCTCTCCTATTACTTGATCATCAAGTAATTTTAACTTTGACTTTGAATTCTAATTCAAATCAACTTTTAAGAGAGCTAAAATATCCAAACCCTTTTGTATATTATTATACTTTATTTATTAATAAATAAATAACTTATTTATCTAATTAATTAATTCGTAATTAATTAACTAGATTATTTTTCTCCAAAATAAGACTTTCTTTTTAATTCAAAATTAAACCAAAGTCTATTAAATAATTAACACATTTAATTATTTAATATATATATATATAATATATATATACACACGTGTGAGACACGTGTCCCAAGGACACGTGTGGTTTCACATGTGTCGAACCCTCTTGGCCCGATTAAATCGTTTAATCATTTTAAAGCCTCAACTCATGTAACCAAGTTGTTGTGTGTGACCCTCTAGGTTCTCAATTCAATTAGCAGTGACCCTAATTAATTAATTCACTAATTAATTAATCAGTCTACAGATTAAACGACCATAGTCTAGCAACAGGTGTTTAACCCCTAGCTGAATTTGACTGTTCGGATTAGACAGAACCTTTAAGTCATTGATTCATGTAAGATACAATCCTCCTACTTACTATCTCTCAACCATGATCTAGGGTAAGGGAATAATCAGAACCCTAATAATCTGGTCTTAAAGCTAAGTGTATTTCATATCCACTTGATCTCAATCCAAGAAACCCTTTTCTTGATGTCTTGATCTACTGCCTTGGCCAAGGACTCCATATGGCATATGAATGACTTACACAATAAGAGATCACCTTGCAAATGCAAGTGTAGGTCCTTTCTTCATCCTCATTCACTTTCATGAGTCACTTGTGCAACCCCAGCATAAGCCTTGAATCAGTTGTCTAAGGCGACACCCTTTAAAGCTTATACCTAAGACTACAGAGTTAACTCATAAAGTGACATAGAACCTCAAGTCTAAGGATCAATTATGTTAGGAATAGTGCCCTAGAAAGCCGATTGTATATCCGCTTTGTGCTTTTCCTTATTGTAATCACAGACAATCTTTGAATGAAATAACGAATTGAGGCAACACTTCTTTATATGCTCTTGTTTGGTATGCGTTTACTTTAGCTGTGCATGTATGAGAACTCCCCTAATCCTGATGACTTTAGGACTCTACCATTTAGGTGAAATGGTTCATGAAACGAGCCCTATATCACATAAGTCATGATTAGTAAAATACTCCAAGCCGATGAGTCCTACAGACAGTGGGAGTGTCAACCTGACTCCTCTAAGGCTTGCTTGTGGGATCACGCCCTTAAGAAGGACCACCTTGTTTCATGGAGGTGCAAAGTGTATAGTTGATACGTGCGTGATACATGAGGGTGCTTACTTTAATAAGTAAGTTCACTGAGGTGCCCCGTGTGAGAACATTCCTAAATGGGAAAGGAAGTTTCTATTTCAGGAAATGGAAACTTCCAGATTAGGAAATATCTCACGAGTCATTGATGTGATTAATTGATCCTTAGACTTGAGGTTCCTTGTCACTTTATGAGTTAACTCTGTAGTCTTAGGTATAAGCTTTAAAGGGTGTCGCCTTAGACAACTGATTCAAGGCTTATGCTGGGGCTGCACAAGTGACTCATGAAAGTGAATGAGAATCAAGATAGGACCTACACTTGCATTTGCAAGGTGATCTCTTATTGTGTAAGTCATTCATATGCCATATGGAGTCCTTGGCCAAGGCAGTAGATCAAGACATCAAGAAAAGGGTTTCTTGGATTGAGATCAAATGGATATGAAATGCACTTAGCTTTAAGACCGGATTATTAGGGTTCTGATTATTCCCTTGCCCTAGATCTTGGTTGAGAGATAGTAAGTAGGAGGATTGTATCTCACATGAATCAATGACTTAAAGGTTCTGTCGAATCCGAACATTCCAATCCAGCTAGGGGTTAAACACCTGTTGCTAGACTATGGTCGTTTAATCTGTGGACTGATTAATTAATTAGTGAATTAATTAATTAGGGTCACTGCTAATTGAATTGAGAACCTAGAGGGTCACACACAACAACTTGGTTACATGAGTTGAGGCTTTAAAATGATTAAACGAGTTAATCGGGCCAAGAGGGTTCCACACGTGTGAAATCACACGTGTGGCTCACGTGAGTGACACGTGTCACTGTGACACGTGTCACACACGTGTGTATATATATATTATATATATATTAAATAATTAATTAGTTAATTATTTAATAGACTTTGGTTTAATTTTGAATTAAAAAGAAAGTCTAATTTTGGAGAAAATAATCTAGTTAATTAATTATGAATTAATTAATTAGATAAAAATAAGTTATTTATTTTATAATAAATAAAGTATAAAATTATCCAAAAATAGTTTGGATATTTTTAGCTCTCTTAAAAGTTGACTTGAATTAGAATTCAAAGTCAAAGTTGGAAAATGCTTGATGATCAAGTAATAGGAGAGAGAGGAACCAAATCCTTGTCCAACAAGGATTTGGATCGGCACTCCCCTCTTATATATAGGGGAGCTCGAGCTCCCCTTTAGAGCTAATTGACAATTCTTTTGGTTCATGTGTTGAACACCTTTCTTTCTCCAAGATTAAATTAAACCCTAGGTTAAGCCTAAACACTAACTAGACAACTAGCATCCTTACTAGTTAGATTGTGATCAAGTTGGTGGACTTTCTCTAGAGACTTCAAGTTAGAAGTTTGAAGATTCGAGCTTTACCAAGGAGAGGGGATCAAGCCGCGAGAAGAGCGTTCTTGGGTGGCTTGAAACGCTTCAAGAAAGAACAAAAGAAAAGTAAGTTTTCTATCTTTACGAATTTGGTTACACGATTGCGAGTCCTAGATCCTTTTGTTGGGAAAATTTTTTAAATTCCGCTGCTTTCTGATTCGTGTTTTCCAACAAATTAATCACATCAATGACTTGTGAGATATTTCCTATTCTGGAAGTTTCCATTTCCTAAAATGAAAACTTCCTTTCCCATTTAGGAATCTTCTCACACGGGGCACCTCATTGAACTTACTTATTGAAGTAAGGACCCTCATGTATCACGCACGTATCAACTATACACTTTGCACCTCCATGAAACAAGGTGGTCCTTCTTAAGGGCGTGATCTCATAAGCAAGCCTTAGAGGAGTCAGGTTGACACTCTCACTGTCGGTAGGACTCATCGGCTTAGAGTATTTTACTAATCATGACTTATGTGAAATAGGGCTCGTTTCATGAACCATTTCACCTAAATGGTAGAGTCCTAAAGTCATCAGGATTAGGGGAGTTCTCATACATACACAGATAAAGTAAACGCATACCAAACAAGAGCATATAAAGAAGTGTTGCCTCAATTCGTTGTTTCATTCAAAGATTGTCTGTGATTACAATAAGGAAAAGTACAAAGTGGATATTCAATCGGCTTTCTAGGGCACTATTCCTAACAATCTCCCACTTGCCCGTCAAAGCCATTCTAAAGCTACTCTAAGTCCCATCTTCTTAAGATGACCTTCGAAAGCTTTTCGACTAAGGAATTTAGTAAGTGGATCTGCCACGTTCTCTGCTGATGTGACCCTCTCAATTTGCACATCTCCTCTTTTGATAATATCACGGATTAGGTGATACTTCCTCATAATGTGCTTGGTCCGTTGGTGAGATCTTGGTTCTCTTACTTGAGCAACCACCCCAGTGTTGTCACAAAACACAGTAATGGGGTCTTTCATGCTAGGAACAACATTCAACTCTTGAATGAAGTTTCTAATCCAAACACCTTCCTTAGCTGCATCATTGGCAGCTAAGTATTCGGCCTCAGTGGTCGAATCTGCAGTGGTCGTTTGCTTGGAACTCTTCCAAGTCACTGCTTCGCCGTTTAGGCAGAAAATGTATCCTGACATTGACTTAAAATCATCTAAGTCAGATGCAAAGCTTGCATCTCAGTATCCTTCGACAGTAAGATCTTTCTGACCTCCGTAAACTAAGAATAAATCTTTAGTACTTTTTCAAGTAATTAAGAATATTCTTCACGGCAGCCCAGTGACCATCTCCAGGGTCAGATTGGAAACGACTTGTTACACTAAGTGCATAAGCCACATCTGGTCGAGTACATAACATTGCACACATTATGCTTCCTATTGCTGATGCATAAGGTGTATGAGTCATTCTTTCCTTCTGAACGTTAGTCTTGGGACACATCTTCTTAGAAATACATGTTCCTACACTCATAGGAAGGTTCTTAACCTTTGCTGACTCCATATTGAATCTCTTCAATACTTTTTCAATGTACATCGACTGTGATAGTCCTATTAACCTTCTAGATCTATCTCGATAGATTTTAATTCCAAGGATATACGACCATCACCAAGATCTTTCATCTCGAATTGGTTCGATAACCATAACTTAGTTACTTTCATGTCATCCTTCGAATTCCCAATAAGAAGGATGTCATCTACATAAAGCACTAAGAATTGAACTGAGATCTCCAATTCCTTTCTATACACACATGATTCATTCGACATTTGAATGAAGCCAAACGCTTTGACTGATTCATCAAATCGAATGTTCCAATTCCTAGAACCTTGTTTCAATCCATAGATTGATCTTTGGAGTTTGCAAACCTTTTGCTCACTCCCACTGAATGTGAAACCTATGGGTTGCTCCATATAAATGTCTTTATCAATGTCACCATTGAGAAAGGCAGTTTTCACATCCATTTGCCATATCTCATAGTCATAATATGCAGCAATGGCAAGCATGATCCGAAAAGACTTTTGCATTGCAACTGGTGAAAAAGTTTCATCAAAGTCCACGCCGGGTCTTTGAGTGAATCCTTTTGCAACCAGTCTTGCTTTGTAGGCTACAATGCTTCCATCAACTCCAAGCTTTCTCTTAAAGATCCATTTGCAACCTATGGGTTTGACCTCATCAGGCAAATCTACCAAGGTCCAAACTTGGTTGGAGTTCATGGAACCCATTTCGGATTTCATGGCTTCTATCCACTGTTCAGAGTCAGAATCTGAAAGTGCCTCCTCATATGATAAAGGATCATTATCCTTTTGAGAGATTCCATGGAAGAATCCATACCATCTCTCCGGCTGTCTAGGAGTGCGTTCAGAATGCCTTAGAGGAGGATTTACGTGTGTATCGAAATTCGTGATTGGTTGCGGTTGGTCAGAAGGCGACGTCTCTTCAGTGGGTGGAGCGGGATCACTTTGTACTTCTTCTAATTCTATGATCTTGCCTTTCTTTTCTTTAAGGAACGGTTCCTCCAGAAAAGTGGCATTTTTGGAAACAAACACCTTTTGCTCAGATTGATCATAGAAGTAGTATCCTATGGATTCCTTAGGATAACCTACAAAGTAGCATAAGTTAGAACGAGATTCTAACTTATCTCCCACTGTCCTCTTCACGTAAGCAGGACAACCCCAAATTCTTCAGTAAGAATAACTAGGGATTTTACCATGCTACATTTCATAGGGCGTTTTAGGGACTGATTTAGAGGGAACTAGATTCAAAATCTTTGCTGCACTTTCTAGGGCATAACCCCAGAAAGAAGGTGGTAAGTCAGTGAAACTCGTTATGGAATGAACCATATCAAGTAGAGTTCGATTCCTTCTCTCAGAAACTCCATTAAGCTGAGGAGTTCCCGGAGGAGTCCATTGAGAAATAATCCCATTATCTTTGAGATGATTAAGGAATTCTTCACTAAGATACTCGCCTCCTCGATCAGATCGAAGTGCTTTGATCTTGTGACCAGTTTGGTTCTCAACCTCCTTTTGAAATTCTAGGAATTTCAAAAAAGATTCAGATTTATACTTCATTAAGTATACATAACCATATCGACTAAAGTCATCGGTAAAGGTTATGAAATACTGATGATTGTTTCTAGTGCTTACACTAAGCGGTCCACAAACATCAGAATGGACCAAATCCAAAACCTTAGTGGCACGTTCCATAGTTCCTTTAAAAGGAACTTTGGACATTTTTCCTTTGAGACAGGATTCGCAAGAAGTTAACTCTTTGAGATCATTTTCAGAGAATGATCCTAAAGTGTTTGTCTTGCTAATTCTGTTCTTGGAAATGTGTCCTAATCTAGCGTGCCATAAGGGAGCTGAAACTTTGTCATCTCTCTTACGTTTAGTTTCTCGTTGTATATAATATTGATATTTTGAGTTAGATAAAGTCCATTACTTAGAGTACCGATGTGAACGGAAGAGTTGTTCCATTTGATAAAGTATTTACCATTCTTAATATAAGTTTCATAACCTTCACAATCTAAAATTGGAACTGAAATTATATTACGAATAATGCTTGGTACATAGAGGACTTTATTTAAAAACTAACTCAAAACTACCTAAATCTAATCTAATTGTGCCTAAAGCTCGAGCTTCAACATTTGAGCCATCGCCGATCTTCAAGACACATTCTCCTTCTTTGAGTTGTTGGACTTCACTTAGCATCTGTACATCATTACAGATATGAGTTCCACAACCGGTATCAAGTACCCAAGAACTAGACTTAATAGAAAGATTTATTTCAACGAGAAACATACCTTTCTTTAGAGTAGCTTTGTATGCAGTTTCTCCTCCAATGTCTCGCGTTGCCACAATGGAAGCAAACATCCTCTTTATGATCACGCTTCTTCTTTTGGGCCCTCAACTTTAGAAGGCCCAGAGGAGGAAGATGGAGCATTCACCATCAGAACCTTATTGTCCTTCTTGATAGTGCTTTCAACAGTCACAAGCTGACTAATCAGCTCAGCTACAGTAGCACCAGCATGATTCATATTGAAGTTAAGGACAAATGGGTTGAATGATGGTGGGAGCGAAGCTAGCAACAAATCCACTGAAAGCTCATCTTTCAGTGGCATGTCCATGGAAGCAAGTTTCTCAGTAAGGGCGAGAAACTTGAGTCCATATTCATGGACACTGGGACCTTCCCTCATTCTTCAAGTGGAACAATTCCTTTGAAGTGTTATACCTTGTAACACGTTCATGAGGGCGGTAAAGTTACTCTAAGTGGTCGTAAATCTCCCAACCGAATTCCATGGCCTCATGTTGCCTTTGCAAGTCCGGAGACATGTTAGCCAATATATGGCAACGGGCTTGGAGATTATCATCCTTCCACTTCTGGATCGCGTCCCGCTCGGCCCGAGTGGGAGCGTCTCCTTCGGGACTAGGCTCCCCTTCGAAGAGAACATAAGTTCTCTTCTCAGAATCTAAAATGATTTTTAGATTCCTCATCCAATCAGAATAGTTGGGACCAGTCAACTTGTTTGACTCGAGGATCGATACAAGAAGGTTTTTGGTTGCCATTTCAAAACACGTAGAGAATCACATAATCTACGACCTAAATGGTAAAACAAAGAACTAGTGAGCATGCTGAATTATAACGATATACAAAAGATAAGGTCTTTAATCTAATGTAGCTCCCACTGTTTTTCAAAGATCTATAATTCCCAAAGATCTAAGAGGAACGCGTTTCCAAATGGGTACTAAGATCCTAAGCTTTTTACCTCGAACCCACGACTCGCGGACATTCTAAGTAAAACCCTAGGTAGGTACAACTTACCAATTCTAACATCTTTAGAACTCTTAGTAATTGTTTTTGCATCACCTATCTTTCAATATGGACCCACGACTCGTGTGACATCCATATTTACTTAGGCGTTAAGCTAGACCCATCAATCATAAGATCATGATCAAAACTTAGTTCGGACGACCCCACGACTCGCGGACATCGCCCTTGCCAAAATTGACCACGAAATATTGATCATTTAAAATGATCAATTAGGTAACTAAGAACTAATAAGCTCCACTATCTATCCCATGACTCGCGGACAATAACTGGTTTCACTTACTAGACTTAAAACCTATTGATGGAATGCTAGGAATTTAATTCAAAATTTGCACCTCAAATTAAACACCTATTTATTCGAAATTAGCTTAATATTTAATGGGAATTTTCGAATCAACCGGAGAGTTGTCCGGTTCGACCTCACCAACATATATGTTATCCAATTTTAATTAGTCTTGATTAATGCAAGTACACTTAAATGCATTTCACACAAGCACTTAGCAGATAACATGTCCTAACATGACACTAACATGTGACGATCATGGGTTCTACCTATCTTATGCGTGATAGGTGGGAGCCACTCCACAATCACAAGTTCTAACATACATGCCATATAAACAGTTTAAATCACATAAGGGAAAGCGGTAACAAAATACGAGCCCTATCTCTATTACATTTTCAATTGAGATTCCCCTCCCTAACATTTTGAGGGGTCTTCACTTATGGCCTCGTTACTTGAATGTGGTCCATCTTACTCCATGGGTGCATTGTCTCCAAAATGAAAATAAAAACCTCACCATCTATCTCTACTCTCAAATTACAATAAAAGGAAAAAAACATAAAGTAATAAGGCTCAATCTTCATATTGGCCTTAGACAATTACACGAGGCATACCCCGGCCTCAAAAACAGTAATATGGAAAGCCACATAATAAATCACATAATAGTACGCACATAAATGAGGCTCCAACCTCAATTGAAAAACGCAACTATAGGGCTCCAACCCCAATTTAAACCATTCATGTGCATAAATTAAAATCATACATAAGTCTAAACCCATGATCACCTAACATGTATAAATTGGAAGAATTTAAATTTAACCAATAAATTAAAATTCTCGCTTTAAGCTCTAATAGCCTAAAACACGACTTAGATGCAATTCTTGTTCAAGAGCTTTTTCAATAAAATCCGAAAAACAATAAACTAATAAAATTCCAATTAATTTCTGAAAATTAATAATTTTATTCTTTCAATATTTTCATAAAATAAAGTTTGAAATTTTCCCAAAATTTAAATCGCTTAATTTTTCAAAATCCCAATTTAAACAATTATTTTAAAAATAATTCAAATTTAATAAAATAAAATCTTACAGAAAAATTAAATCGGGATTTCAAGGACCAAAAACACGAAAACACGAAAACGCGAAATTCGGGCCCGGAACCGTCCGGAACGAGCAGCTGCTCGCCGAGCAGCGTCGAGTGCGCCAGCCTTGCGTGGTGCCGGCAGCTTGCGCTCGCGTGCGGGCGATGCCGGGGGGTTGCTCCCGCGCGGTTGCGGGAGCGTGCGGGAGCCTGTCCCGCAATCTCGCCTAGCACGGCGTCGCGCGCGGCTGCACAACGGTGGCGCGCGGGGTTAGGGCGTGCTACAAGTTGGCACGTTCCAACCTCGCGTGTTCGTTTCGTATCTCAGGTTTCACCAAAACTCGGTTCAATCCAAAATAAAAATACGATTAATACAGATTTGAATTAAAACGGTTTTCAAAAACACAATTTAAGAAAACAGTTTCAGAAATTCAAAAAAAATTACAGTTTCGTAATTCAGGCTTTCTAAAAGAGCTCATGAATACCTAATTCGCATCTAAGCCTAAGAATTTCTACCAATTTCAGAATAATTGAGACGAATCAGAAACACGATTAACGAGGTGACTCTGATACCACTTGTTGGAAAACAGGAATAAGAAAGCAGCGAAATTTAAAAAAAAATTCCAACAAAAGGATCTTGGACTCGTAATCTTGTATCCAAATTCGTGGAGATTAGAAACTTACTTTTCAATAATCTTTCTTGAAGCGTTTCAAGCTACCCAAGAACGCTCTTCTCACGGCTTGATCCCCTCTCCTTGGAAAAGCTCGAATCTTCAAAACTTCTAACTTGAAGCTCTCTAGAGATAGTCCACCAACTTGACTACAATCTAACTAGTAAGGATGCTAGTTCTCTAGTTAGTGTTTAGGCTTAACCTAGAGTTTAATTTATCTTGGAGAAAGGATGGTGTTCAACACATGAACCAAAAGAAAACTCGATTAGCCCTAAGGGGAGCTCGAGCTCCCCTATATATAGAAGAGGGATGGACGCCCAAACCTTAGTCCTTTTGGGCTAAGGATTTGGTCCCTCTCTCCTATTACTTGATCATCAAGTAATTTTGACTTTGACTTTGAATTCAAATTCAAATCAACTTTTAAGAGAGCTAAATATCCAAACCCTTTTGGATATTATTATACTTTATTTATTAATAAATAAATAATTTATTTATCTAATTAATTAACTCGTAATTAATTAACTAGATTATTTTTCTCCAAAATAAGACTTTTTTTTTAATTCAAAATTAAACCAAAGTCTATTAAATAATTAACACATTTAATTATTTAATATATATATATATAATATATATATATACACGTGTGAGACACGTGTCCCAAGGACACGTGCTCCTCACGTAACCCACACGTGTGGTTTCACACGTGTGGAACCCTCTTGGCCCGATTAAATCATTTAATCATTTTAAAGCCTCAACTCATGTAACCAAGTTATTGTGTGTGACCCTTTAGGTTCTCAATTCAATTAGCAGTGACCCTAATTAATTAATTCACTAATTAATTAATCAGTCCACAGATTAAACGACCATAGTCTAGCAACAGGTGTTTGACCCCTAGTTGAATTGGAATGTTCGGATTCGACATAACCTTTAAGTTATTGATTCATGTGAGATACAATCCTCCTACTTACTATCTCTCAACCATGATCTAGGGTAAGGGAATAATCAGAACCCTAATAATCTGGTCTTAAAGCTAAGTGCATTTCATATCCATTTGATCTCAATCCAAGAAACCCGTTTCTTGATGTCTTGATCTACTACCTTGGCCTAGGACTCCATATGGCATATGAATGACTTACACAATAAGAGATCACCTTGCAGATGTAAGTGTAGGTCCTTTCTTGATTCTCATTCACTTTCATAAGTCACTTGTGCAGCCCCAGCATAAGCCTTGAATCAGTTGTCTAAGGCGACACCCTTTAAAGCTTATACCTAAGACTACAGAGTTAACTCATAAAGTGACATGGAACCTCAAGTCTAAGAATCAATTAATCACATCAATGACTCGTGAGATATTTCCTAATCTGGAAGTTTCCATTTCCTAAAATGGAAACTTCCTTTCCCATTTAGGAATCTTCTCACACGGGGCACCTTAGTGAACTTACTTATTGAAGTAAGCACCCTCATGTATCACGCATGTATCAACTATACACTTTGCACCTCCATGAAACAAGGTGGTCCTTCTTAAGGGCGTGATCCCACAAGCAAGCCTTAGAGGAGTCAGGTTGACACTCCCACTGTCGGTAGGACTCATCGGCTTCGAGTATTTTACTAATCATGATTTATGTGAAATAGGGCTCGTTTCATGAACCATTTCACCTAAATGGTAGAGTCCTAAAGTCATCAGGATTAGGGGAGTTCTCTACATGCACAGATAAAGTAAACGCATACCAAACAAGAGCATATAAAGAATTGTTACCTCAATTCGTTATTTCATTGAAAGATTGTCTGTGATTACAATAAGGAAAAGTACAAAGCGGATATTCAATCGGCTTTCTAGGGCACTATTCCTAACAACTATTTCAAAGAATGACCATACCTTAAACCCAAACCGCAACAGCGAGACAGAGATTGTCATATAACCTAAGCCCCTGGTGATACCACCTCTATTCCCTCAACGTATGGCCAAAACTAAGAAACAGAAAGAAGAAAAGAATATCCTAGAGACGTTTCGAAAAGTTGAGGTGAACATACCATTGTTAGACGCGATCCAACAGATTCCTAGATATGCTAAATTCCTCAAGGAGCTTTGTGCTAACAAGAGGAAACTGAAAGGTAATGAAAAGGTAAGTGTGGGGGAAAACGTGTCCGCTGTTTTACAATAGAAACTCCCCCCTAAGTGCCATGATCAAGGTATGTTTTCAATATGGTGCAAAATTGGTAATTTGGGAATTAAAAAGGCCATGTGTGATTTGGGTGCATCTATTAATGTTATGCCTTTATCTATTTATAAGGCACTTAATCTTGGCCCCTTAAAGGGTACAAGTTATCATACAGCTAGCCGATCGCTCCATCGTGTACCTGGAGGGTGTTTTAGAAGATGTCCTGGTTCAAAATCAACGATTTAGCTTACCCGGCTGATTTCTTCATGTTGGTCATGGAGGATAATAATTCTGAGAAATCCTCTGATATCTTTTTGGGCCGTCCCTTTTTTAGTACTGCTAATGCTAAAATAAATGTTAAAAAAGGCTTGTTGACTTTAGAATTTGATGGTGATATTGAGAAGTTTAATGTTTATGAGTCAAGTAAAGGTCTTAATAAATTTTCTAGTGTTTTTAGCATTTATGTGATAGAAAACCTGACTAATGAGAATTATGAGCGGAACAATGTAGAGGAACTAAGTATTGTTGAAAATTTTGAGAGTAAGCCGAAACATATTGGGTTATCTGTTGATCCTTGTGAGATGGTTTTACCATTAGAGGCTTTTAAATCTATGAATAGGGATGTTCTGATTCTTGATGTGCCTAATACTATAACTGAATTGAATTCCTTCGTGTTTCAGGTACCTATTTTTAAACTCAAGAACGTTTTAGACAATCTGAAGTATACCTTCAAAGGAAGAGGAAAATTTGAAGGTTTAAGACCTAAACACGATGATTTCTGGAACGAGCAGTTTTTTGAGGCGTTTGACCGTAAGGTTTAGCCAAAACTAACGACAATACGCTGGTATACTGATGTTCTTGACTATTTAACCACTATTTTCTTCAGATCTCATATATTTTTCTAGTTCAGGAACCCAAGAGCCATTGTTAGGGGTCATGAAATTTTTTTTTATAAGTAGTTCACGAAGTCTGTGATGGAAAAGTGTCGAATTGTGTTGAGAACCTTTTTGAGTCATCATCCCCAATCTAGAGGGAGCAATGGATTAGAAGATTCGGCACCACATAGTCGAGGGGATTTGTATGAAGGTTCTAACTCCATTTGAGTTGTTTGCTGCTCTTGGTTGTCTTGCAGGCGCGCGTTGTTTGCCCAAATTATACTGATTTGCTGCTGTTAAACTGCTGATGCATCTGTGTTGGTTTGGCTCTTAGGCTTGGCCATACCTGGAACCCATACTATTTTTGCGAAAAAAAATGCCCCCAGATCTATACTTCAGGGAAGTTCTCTTTTCTCTCGAATTTTCTTATGCCTTGAGGACAATGCATGATTTAAGTGTAGGGGGAGGGATAAGCCTGTTTACTGTTTGGGATTACATGCTTGAATTCAATTTTTTCTTTTTTCTGCATTAACTGTTATTACTTGTTGTTTACTTGAATTCGAGGATGTTAGAAATTGTGAATGATTTGCTCCTGTTTTGAACGTGTTTACCTAAGCTTGAGCTTTGAATTTTTCTAGAACCTGTTAGGCAATTTAATGCATGAAAGATTGTGTGAAATTTGAATAATTAGTACTTTGTTATACCCTTATTTCTCGCGCACTAATTGAACAATTTATGTACTTTACTTAGATGAGTTAGTTATGTTTTTCAATAAAGTTCCGAAAATTGATTAGAATGCACTTTAACTCCCTTTAAGGCGAAATAGATTGGTTGACAAGTAATTCGGGAGATGACTTAGGCATTCTTGTCGGTGTTTTTGGCCTTTTTAATTAATTTTCACTAAATAAAATAGCTCGATTGACCCCGCTGAGCCTAAGTGTTATGTAAGTTTTTTCTTAGCCACGTTACAAGCCTAATGCACAACACAAATTTCCTACCCTTATCTTATTTGCACCTTGCTTACTCACTTTCTTTTTGGGATTGCATTGTTGATATCTAGACTCATTTTCCTTGGTATCAAGAGAAAATTTTCATTGTGTTGGAAGAGAAAATTAGAGAGTAATGAAACAAAAGAAAAAAGGGGGGAAAAAAAAAGTCAAGAAGAAAAGAAAAGAAATTGAGCTGAAAAAAAAATAGAAAAAAAAAAGAAGAAAGAAAAGCAAGAGTGAAAAAGAGAAGAAGAAAAGGAGAGTTTGAGTATTTTTGTAAATCTAATAGAAGGATTGGGAATTGATTGTGAAAAGGGGAGTCTTTTTGGGAAGAAATAGAAAGGGAAACACTTTGGGGAATCAATTATAAATGTGTAAGCTTGGTGATTAGCCGTTGATTTACTTTTTCCTACCTTAATCTAAGCCTACATTACAAGCTCCAATGACCTTTCGATCCCGAGTTATGAGTTGGCCAAATTAGTGAAGATTGGAGTGAAGGGTGCATTCGAAGTTGATAATTGGTTCTTATGCGAAAAACATTAACTTATTTGCCTAATCTTTGTACATTGATTTGTTCAATTCACACCACACACGAGGGTATGATCTTTGTACTAATTGATTGGATTTCATATGATTGAGTGATGTGTTTAATTTGGTTGATTCGTTTAGGCAAAAATTTGAGGTTCGCTTGAATATGTTTGATGGGAATGATGTTTCATTGATTTTTATTTCCCTCGAGGACGAGCAATGAGCAAGTGTGGGGGGATTTATTAGTGTGCAATATTCTCGATATTTTGTGCGTTTGTGGCTGGGATTTAGTGCTTAATTGTTGATATAAAGCGATGCCTAGATCAGTTTTGTGTTTATTAGTGCAAAGTAGGCCCATTTTATTAATTTGAGGATTTTCGGACCAAATAAGAGGATTTTGACTGATTTGTAGCAGCAGGCTTTAAGTGTTTGGGCTACGCGTGTTTTGACTGGAGCATAATCTTTTTCCTTGGAGAATATTTGTGCTGACTTAATTTCAATTTGGTAAATGGGCTTGGATGTTAGTTGGGCCTGGAAATATAAGACTTGGAATTGAAGTAGGCCTGATCATCATGCTGGATGGCCCGCATGAATCACTCTTTAATTAATTGGAAAAGGGCCCAACTTTGTGTTGACTTGGAGGTCTGATAATTACTTGGGGATTTCATCATATTTATATGCAACTTGCACGAATCTTTAGGCTTTGGAATTAATTGGGCTTAATCCAATTTATGAAGAATTTGGGGAGCAAGTTTCACGTGAAGCAGAATCCTTTTTGGACTTGGAGTTTGACTTTGTAGGGCTAACTTTTTGAGTGCGTGTATTTATTAGAGCTTGGGGATAGATTTCAAAGAAATCTTTTTACAACTTTTCAAGCAGCAGCATACGCGGCAGCTTTTGAAGACTTCCAAGAGCGACAAAAATCATTCATCACGAGTTCTATTTAATCTCTTGTTTTAGTTTTATGTTTTCGTATTTGAGAACCATAAGTGGCTAATTTTCATAATACTTAGTTAGGAATTTACAATTTATGTTTTTGATATCGTGAGACCTAATTGACATTTATAATTCAGTCTTAATTCAAGTATATATTAATTCTCCGTGTGTCGTGATTATTGTGATTTATCTACTTAGTGGATTACAGCCGGATCATCTAAGTAGGTTAATTGCATATAGCCAATCTTGATTGCATGAAGTATACGTAGTGCTTGATAGATAATTAGTGGTGCATTAGCGATAGGAAGTCATAAAGTCGAATCTGATTTGCTAAGAGAGTTAATAATCGAATTTGAATCTTGCACGTGTCATGACTAGGTTAATTCGGATTAGTGTTTTCTTAATTCTTAATGATGTTGATTCATGGAATCCTGTCGAGTGTCTCCAGGGGTTGTAAATTGATTAGGGAATAACTGTCGAGTGTCTCTAGGTTATTCTACTATTTAAGAGAAAACGAGGAGGAGTCGAGTGTCTCTGTCTCTGTCTGCTATAGCTAATCTATTTAAATAATTGAATTTATTTTTGCGTTCATGATCGATGTCCTAAACTGAATTGTAATTCCTACTTAGGTATTTTTCCCTACTGATTTATCAAAAACCCAACTTTCAAGCGTTTGTTTGTTTTACTCTAGTTTTTTTAATTGTTAGTTAGTTAATTAGTTTAGTAATTCTTAAAACCCCCAAGTTTTACTCGTTAATTTTAGTGAGTTATTTTGTGATTAATTAGAATTATTTTCACCCAATCTCTGTGGATTCGCACTGTTTACACTATACTCAGTATTAGCTGTGAATCGGATTACTGTTAATTTGATAATTTCGACACTTGTCAGTAAACTATCGAATAGTATGAAATGTCATGATCGTGTTTATGTTTACAATTAATATTCTGACTAGCAAGAAGACGACATGCAGAAATGTACGTGTGATCATGATCGTTAAACATGTATTCAAGCACTAGCAATTTAATCAAATATGCTAAATAATCACACTTGGGTAAAGAAATACGAAATTCAAGTTATGTAAGCACCTCAAAGTACTTAGGCAAGCACAACAAACCATACCAAACAAGCACACTCACAAGGCATGGAATCAGGGGCGGATCTAGGATTTCTCATTAGCCCGGGTTGAAAATTCCTAGGCCTCAATATATTAAAAATATAATAATAACTTGAAATTGATTAAAGGCACTAAAACTCATAGATATAACTATTTTCGATGATTTGTGTTGCCTTCAATTTGCTCCCACCATTTTTTCTCAAACTAAAGTTTTCACGTACATGTACTAATATGGTCCCTTATTATAAAAAAAAAAAACTAAAATTTGTTTTGGGACTATAATATCCACTATCCAATAATTAATCCTTTCGGTAAATTATAGGTAAGCTAAACTATAATGTATAAACAGATGAATAAAAAAACTTGTTAAGTGTTTTTTATTTGAAATTAGAATTCGAATTCACCACATTTTATTAAATATAATATGTATTGAAAATTAGAATTTTTGTGATATTAATTTGACAGAGTTAGGTTTTGATTAAAATTGGCTACGTGATATGATATATTTTATCTCTCTAATATTATATGATATATTATCTATACAATAAGATACATTACACTGTTTTTTCCTTGTATAAATAGACAATATATTGATTTTTTCGTGAAGTGTTCGGCGCATCATAACAAAAAGTTCACACATAACTATTTTCATATTCTAATCGAACTTGAGTTATATCTAATATATATATATATATATATATATATATATATATATATATATATAACATTTATTATATATAATAGCTAGTAAATTTATACTCTTAAAAAGTGTTAATTAATTTATATTAATAACATATATATATAATCAATTTTGAGGGATTAGTGGGGGTGGGGGTGTTGGAAAACACGAATCAGAAAGCAGCGGAATTTAAAAAATTTTCCCAACAAAAGGACCTAGAACTCGCAATCGTGTAACCAAATTCGTAGAGATAGAAAACTTACTTTTCTTTTATTCTTTCTTGAAGCGTTTCAAGCCACCCAAGAACGCTCTTCTCGCGGCTTGACAACCCATCCCTCGAAAGTCTCTTTCTACTTCAGAATCCATTGTCGAGATAGCAATCCAAACCAACCTAGATTCAATTCATGTTAGGGAAGTTCTTAACAATATAACATAAAGAAAGAAACATGAAACGAGAAAAGCAGGATTGAAACTCCCTTCGAAAACCAGTTTCGCGAAAGTAGAAAACTGCCAGTCACAAAACCCTCGTGAAAAAATTCATCCTTCAGGATATGGACGAACGGTTTTCGCCATCTTCTTTGGTTCGATTTTTTCACTCGTTTTCTGTTGGGTTCAGAATCGTTTCATCATCCCTTCTGATCGTTTTGCTTAATCCCCACTTTTGGTAAAGCTCGAATCTTCAAAACTTCTAACTTGAAGCTCTCTAGAGATAGTCCACCAACTTGGCTACAATCTAACTAGTAAGGATGCTAGTTCTCTAGTTAGTGTTTAGGCTTAACCTAGGGTTTCGTTTATCTTGGAGAAAGGATGGTGTTCAACACATGAACCAAAAGAATTGTCAATTAGCTCTAAGGGGAGCTCGAGCTTCCCTATTTATAAGAGGGGAGGACCGAAAATTCCTAGTCCTTTATGGGCTAGGATTTTGGTCTCTCTCTCTCCTATTACTTGATCATCAAGTAATTTGACTTTGACTTTGAATTCTAATTCAAATCAACTTTCAAGAGAGCTAAAAATATCCAAACTATTTTTGGATAATTTTATACTTTATTTATTTAAAATAAATAACTTATTTTATCTAATTAATTAATTCATAATTAATTAACTAGATTATTTTTCTCCAAAATAAGACTTTCTTTTTAATTCAAAATTAAACCAAAGTCTATTAAATAATTAACACAATTAATTATTTAATATATATCATATATATACATATACACGTGTGAGGCACGTGTCCCAAGGACACGTGCTCCTCACGTGACCCACACGTGTGATTTCACACGTGTGGAACCCTCTAGGCCCGATTAACTCGTTTAATCATTTTCAAGCCTCAACTCATGTAACCAAGTTGTTGTGTGTGACCCTCTAGGTTCTCAATTCAATTAGCAGTGACCCTAATTAATTAATTCACTAATTAATTAATCAGTCCACAGATTAAACGACCATAGTCTAGCAACAGGTGTTTAACCCCTAGCTGAATTGGAATGTTCGGATTCGATAGAACCTTTAAGTCATTGATTCATGTGAGATACAATCCTCCTACTTACTATCTCTCAACCAAGTTCTAGGGCAAGGGAATAATCAGAACCCTAATAATCCGGTCTTAAAGCTAAGTGCATTTCATATCCATTTGATCTCAATCCAAGAAACCCTTTTCTTGATGTCTTGATCTACTGCCTTGGCCAAGGACTCCATATGGCATATGAATGACTTACACAATAAGAGATCACCTTGCAAATGCAAGTGTAGGTCCTTTCTTGATTCTCATTCACTTTCATGAATCACTTGTGCAGCCCCAGCATAAGCCTTGAATCAGTTGTCTAAGGCGACACCCTTTAAAGCTTATACCAAAGACTACAGAGTTAACTCATAAAGCGACAAGGAACCTCAAGTCTAAGGATCAATTAATCACATCAATGACTCGTGAGATATTTCCTAATCTGGAAGTTTCCATTTCCTGAAATAGAAACTTCCTTTCCCATTTAGGAATGTTCTCACACGGGGTACCTCAGTGAACTTACTTATTAAAGTAAGCACCCTCATGTATCACGCACGTATCAACTATACACTTTCCACCTCCATGAAACAAGGTGGTCCTTCTTAAGGGCGTGATCCCACAAGCCAGCCTTAGAGGAGCCAGGTTGATAGTCCCACTGTCTGTAGGACTCATCGGCTTGGAGTATTTTACTAATCATGACTTATGTGATATAGGGCTCGTTTCATGAACCATTTCACCTAAATGGTAGAGTCCTAAAGTCATCAGGATTAGGGGAGTTCTCATACATGCGCACGTAATGGAAACACACAAAACACGTATTGGCATATAAAGAAGTATTTGCCTATAATCAATCGTATATTATTCAAAGATTGTCTGTGATATAAGAAAAGTCCCAAAGCAGATTACGTCGAATCGGCTTTCTAGGGCACTATTCCTAACAATCTCCCACTTGCCCGTAAAAGCCATTTAGGTACTCTAAGTCCCATCTTCTCAAGATGCACTTAGAGACCCTATTGACTTTGGGCGTTTCCAAAGTGGATCTGCTATATTCTCTGCTGATGTGACCCTCTTGTTTACACATCTCTTAGGAAACACCTTTTCCTTATAAAGTGATTCGTAATCACGTGTTCAGTCTCTTGGTGAGGTCTTGGTTCTCTTACTTGAGCAACCATCCTTTTTATAATACAATATGATCAAGGAGTTGTTTTCATGCTAGGAACTTCATCTAACAAGTTAGATGGAGTTTCTTACCCAAACACTTAACTTAGTATTATATAATACGACTAAGTTCTCAACTACGATAGTTGAGTTTTTCAATGTCCGTCCTTGGAACCCCTTTCCAACACATTGCATTACCATTCTGGTAGAAGTTGTATCCTTTCAATGATTTCATAATCATCTATGTTTGATGAACGGTTACATCAAATATCCTTCTAACAATAAGACCTTTTGGGCTCTGTAAACTTAATACTTGTCCTCATTTCTTCTCAAGTACTCTGAGGACATCCTTTACAGAGATCCAATGACCTTCTCTGAGGTCATATTAGATTCGGCCTACTACGCTTAGTGTTGCGCCATATCTAATTTAGTACATAACTTTTCATACATTATACACCCTTTCACTTAAAGGGATTTTGGACATTCTAACTTTCTCAAAGTTATCTTAGGACACATACTCTTCAAAAGAGATGTTCCATTGTCCATACTAAACTCCTTTTAGTACCGTGGTTATGTACTCATTTTGTGATAATCCTTTTATTCTCTTAGATCTATCTTCTATAGATCTTAATGTCGAGAATATAGGATAATCACTAAGATCTTTTATGTCAAATTGTTTCTTAAACAAGAATTGGTAACTTTCACGTCATCCTTGACATTCCTAATGAGAAGGACATCGTCTTCTAAAGAACCAAAATTGACTCTTACATCACTAACTTTCATATGTACACTCTGAGACTTATTCGACTTCTATCTGTGTCAAACGATTTGACTATCCTATGGAATCGAATTGTCTAACTCCTAGAAGCCTTTATCAATCCACAGATTGACTTTAGGGATTTGCATACCTTATGCATACTCCCACTGAATATGAGATTTATAGAAATACCTTATTTCAGTCTCTTTCAATCTCATATTGAACAAGATAGTTCTCATATTCATTTATCATATCTCATAGTCAGAATATGAGGATGTGATAAACACAATCCAAATGGACTTTTGCATTTCAACCGTCAAGAAGGTTGTAATGCTTTCATTCACTCGAAGCTGCACGAGCTTGATCCTATCAGGTGGATCAACCAAGGTCAAAACTTGGTTCGAGTATATGAAATCCATATTGGATTTCAAGGCTTGCTTACACTACTCAGATTCCAAATCTGACAGTGTCTCCTCTTCAAGTAATTCCTTGGCTATCTAGGAACGCGTTCTAAACGTATCTTAAGAGAAGGGTTTTTACACGTGTACATACTCTAAAATTTAGCTAAGTTTTATCAGATGGGCTCGTTTCTTCTATATGTGGCATAGATATTTTTCCTCAAATTTCTTTGAGGTCTGCTTGCTTGCCTTTCTTCTTCTATAGGAACGATTCCTTAGGAAAGGTACATTCCTTGAGAAAACAACCTTTGTCTAAGGGAATTGCAGAAACGATATCCAATATCATTGCATAAACTTGAACTCATTTCAAGCTTATCTCCCACTATCCTCTTCATGTAAGAGGATTCCATTGAATTCTTGGATAAGAATAATTAGGGAATTTAGTATGCCACTTTGCATAGTGCAACTAAAGGACTGATTTTGGAAGGTACTAAATTCAAAATCTCTAACTGCATATTCTAGTAGTTCATTCCTAGAATGATTATAAGTCAGTAAAGCTTACTATGGAATCGACCATATCCTATTAGGTTTCATTCCATCATTCGGAAACGTTAATGTGTTCTCGAATTAGTTTACTGAGAGATAATCCTATTATCTCTAAGATGACTAAGGAATTAGTTGCTAAGATATTGGCTATCTCGATCATATCGATTTACCTATAACTTACGACTACTTCGGTTCCTAACCTCCTTTTGAAATTCTAAGAATTTCATATAAGTTTCGAATTTGTACTTCAATAAGTATATTCATTCATAATGATTAAACTGATGATTGTATCTAGTGCTTACATTAAGCATCTTACACTCATCAGCATGGATCGAAATCCACTAGAATTTTGGGACGTTCCACGTTTCACGCAAACTATGTTTCGGGAACGTTTCCCTTCAAGACAGGATTCATAGGAAATTAAGTCTCCAGGTTCATTTTCGTAAAATGATCCTAAGATGTCTAACTTGCTAATCCTTTTGTCTCTCAACGTTCTAAAGTAATTCGAAGCTTTGTCATCTCACTTACTTTTGTTATCTCGTTGTATGTTCAGAACATTAGTGCATTGAGTCTTTGCACAACGGATTATGCAGAATTGACTCAAGACTAGTGAATTCTATTCCTAGTAGAATTACTAAACGAGGTAACATTTCAGAGTACTCATACTCTATGCAGTTCCCTTTCAAAGTCCTTATTTGCTACCATAGAAGCAAACGTCCAATTTGATCTCTAGTGTCTTTTTGGGCGTACCCCTTACATGCCCCTCCATTGGGCTCTTAAGGGTTTCTTCTTCTTTAGGCCTTCAGGCCTTTAACTCAGTGAGTTTAGAAGAAGAATTAACCATCACAACCTTTTGTTCCTTCTTAAGGATGCTCTCAACCATTGTCAACTTAAATGATTAACTATGCTACATTAGCATCATTATAGTTGAGCATAAAGGGTTTGAATGATGGTGGAAGCAATGTAAGCAATCAGTGCATTGAGAACTCTTTTCTCAGTTGATGATCGAGACCATAAGATCTTCAAATAAGATCTTTAGACCTTATTCGTGTGCACTTGTTTCCTCATTTGGGATATTGAATAATTCCATAATGTTATACCTTGTAACATTTTTATGAGGTGGTTCAATTGCTTTTAAGTGGTTTGGAAAAAATCCATTCACCTCAGATTGCTTCTCTTTTGGCCCGGGTCGAATTTTCACAATTGAAAACTTCGCCCTTTAGAGAACGCCTTTCTCTAGTCGGATTCTAAAATGAATTTTAGGATCCGAAGCCATTTAGAGTTAGTCAGGACTTGGTCAACTTATTTGACTTAAGGATGGATACGAATGGGTTTGCATTTCATATTGTAAAGAATCACAGAACTACAACCTAAATGCTAAGCAGAGAAAATGTGGGCATGCTGAATTATAACGATATACAAAAGATAAGGTCTTTAATCTAATGTAGCTCCCACTGTTTTTCAAAGATCTATAATTCCCAAAGATCTAAGAGGAACACGTTTCCCAATGGGTACTAAGATCCTAAGCATTTTACCTCGAACCCACGACTCGCGGACATTCTAAGCAAAATCCTAGGTAGGTACAACTTACCAATTCTAACACCTTTAGAACTCTTAGTAATTGTTTTTGCATCACCTATCTTTCGATATGGACCCACGACTCGTGCGACATCCATATTTACTTAGGCGTTTAAGCTAGACCCATCAATCATAAGATCATGATCAAAACTTAGTTCGAACGACCCACGACTCGCGGACATCGCCCTTGCCAAAATTAACCACGAAATATTGATCATTTAAAATGATCAATTAGGTAACTAAGAACTAATAAGCTCCACTAGCTATCCCACGACTCGCGGACAATAACTAGCTTTACTTACTAAACTTAAAACCTATTGATGGAATGCTAGGAATTTAATTCAAAATTTGCATCTCGAATTAAACACCTATTATTCGAAATGAGCTTAATATTTAATGGGAATTTTCGAATCAACCGAAGAGTTGTTCGGTTTGACCTCACCAACATATATGTTATCCAATTTTATTAGTCTTGATTAATGCAAGTACACTTAAATGCATTTCAAACAAGCACATAAACAGATAACATGTCCTAGCATGATACTAACATGTAATGATCATGGGTTCTACCTATCTTATGCGTGATATGTGGGAGCCACTCCACAATCACAAGTTCTAACATACATGCCACATAAACAGTTTAAATCACATAAGGGAAAGCAGTAACAAAATACGAGCCCTATCTCTATTACATTTAACAATTGAGATTCCCCTCCCTAACATTTTGAGGGGTCTTCACTTATGGCCGCCTTGTTACTTGAATGTGGTCCATCTTACTCCTTGGGTGCATTGTCTCCAAAATGAAAATAAAAAACCTCACCACCTATCTCTACTCTCAAATTACAACAAAAAGAAAAAGACATAAAGTAATAAGGCTCAATCTTCATATTGGCCTTAGACAATTACACGGGGCATACCCCGGCCTCAAAAACAGTAATATGGAAAGCCACATAATAAATCACATAACAGTACGCACATAAGTGAGGCTCCAACCTCAATTGAAAAACGCAACTATAGGGCTCCAACCCCAATTTAAACCATCCATGTGCATAAATTAAAACCATACATAGATCTAAACCCATGATCACCTAACATGCTTTTGTAAGAATTTAAATTTAACCAATAAATTAAAATTCTCGCTTTAAGCTCTAATAGCTTAAAACACGACTTAGATGCAATTCTTGTTCAAGAGCCTTTTCAATAAAACCCGAAAAACAATAAACTAATAAAATTCTAATTAATTTCTGAAAATTAATAATTTTATTCTTTCAATATTTTCAGAAAATAAATATTGTAATTTTTCCAAAATTTAAATCGCTCAAATTTTCAAAATCCCAATTTAAACAATTATTTCAAAAATAATTCAAATTTATTAAAAAAAAAAATTTTAGGAAAATTAAATCGGGATTGGATTGGACTAAACACGAAAATCAAGATCGCGAAACGAAGGCCCCGGGTTTTGCCCGCGCGCCAGCCCAGGCCGGAGCACGCATCGCGCGCGAGCGCGCGCACCGCGTCGCGCACGCCAGCAGCAGGGCTGCCGGCACGCGCGCGCACGCCTTCTCGCGCGCAAGGCGCGCGCTGCGCCTAGGCGGCAGGTAGGCGGGCGGCGATAAGGCTCCCGCGCGGTTGCGGGAGCTGCTGGCGGGTCAGTCCCGCGCGGTTGCGGGACTGCTGGGCGGGTGGGCGCGCGGGCCTGGCGTGCTACGCCTTAGCATGTCCAGGCTCGCGTTTTCGTAACACAATTTCGTGTTTCGTATTTTTAGTTCAAAAACCAAAACAATCCAAATTCAAAAACACGATTTAAATTAATTTTTATCAAAATAGTTTTTCAAAAACACAATTTAAGAAAACAGTTTCAGAAATTCAAGAAAAATTACAGTTTCGTATTTCAGGCTTTCTAAAAGAACTCATGAATACCTAATTCGCATCTAAGCCTAAGAATTTCTACCAAATTCAGAATAATTGAGACGAATCAGAAACACGATTAACGAGGTGGCTCTGATACCACTTGTTGGAAAACACGAATCAGAAAGCAGCGGAATTTAAAAAATTTTCCCAACAAAAGGACCTAGAACTCGCAATCGTGTAACCAAATTCGTAGAGATAGAAAACTTACTTTTCTTTTATTCTTTCTTGAAGCGTTTCAAGCCACCCAAGAACGCTCTTCTCGCGGCTTGACAACCCATCCCTCGAAAGTCTCTTTCTACTTCAGAATCCATTGTCGGGATAGCAATCCAAACCAACCTAGATTCAATTCATGTTAGGGAAGTTCTTAACAATATAACATAAAGAAAGAAACATGAAACGAGAAAAGCAGGATTGAAACTCCCTTCGAAAACCAGTTTCGCGAAAGTAGAAAACTGCCAGTCACAAAACCCTCGTGAAAAAAATTCATCCTTCAGGATATGGACGAACGGTTTTCGCCATCTTCTTTGGTTCGATTTTTTCACTCGTTTTCTATTGGGTTCAGAATCGTTTCATCATCCCTTCTGATCGTTTTGCTTAATCCCCACTTTTGTAAAGCTCGAATCTTCAAAACTTCTAACTTGAAGCTCTCTAGAGATAGTCCACCAACTTGGCTACAATCTAACTAGTAAGGATGCTAGTTCTCTAGTTAGTGTTTAGGCTTAACCTAGGGTTTCGTTTATCTTGGAGAAAGGATGGTGTTCAACACATGAACCAAAAGAATTGTCAATTAGCTCTAAGGGGAGCTCGAGCTTCCCTATTTATAAGAGGGGAGGACCGAAAATTCCTAGTCCTTTATGGGCTAGGATTTTGGTCTCTCTCTCTCCTATTACTTGATCATCAAGTAATTTGACTTTGACTTTGAATTCTAATTCAAATCAACTTTCAAGAGAGCTAAAAATATCCAAACTATTTTTGGATAATTTTATACTTTATTTATTTAAAATAAATAACTTATTTTATCTAATTAATTAATTCATAATTAATTAACTAGATTATTTTTCTCCAAAATAAGACTTTCTTTTTAATTCAAAATTAAACCAAAGTCTATTAAATAATTAACACATTTAATTATTTAATATATATCATATATATACATATACACGTGTGAGGCACGTGACCCACACGTGTGATTTCACACGTGTGGAACCCTCTAGGCCCGATTAACTCGTTTAATCATTTTCAAGCCTCAACTCATGTAACCAAGTTGTTGTGTGTGACCCTCTAGGTTCTCAATTCAATTAGCAGTGACCCTAATTAATTAATTCACTAATTAATTAATCAGTCCACAGATTAAACGACCATAGTCTAGCAACAGGTGTTTAACCCCTAGCTGAATTGGAATGTTCGGATTCGATAGAACCTTTAAGTCATTGATTCATGTGAGATACAATCCTCCTACTTACTATCTCTCAACCAAGTTCTAGGGCAAGGGAATAATCAGAACCCTAATAATCCGGTCTTAAAGCTAAGTGCATTTCATATCCATTTGATCTCAATCCAAGAAACCCTTTTCTTGATGTCTTGATCTACTGCCTTGGCCAAGGACTCCATATGGCATATGAATGACTTACACAATAAGAGATCACCTTGCAAATGCAAGTGTAGGTCCTTTCTTGATTCTCATTCACTTTCATGAATCACTTGTGCAGCCCCAGCATAAGCCTTGAATCAGTTGTCTAAGGCGACACCCTTTAAAGCTTATACCAAAGACTACAGAGTTAACTCATAAAGCGACAAGGAACCTCAAGTCTAAGGATCAATTAATCACATCAATGACTCGTGAGATATTTCCTAATCTGGAAGTTTCCATTTCCTGAAATAGAAACTTCCTTTCCCATTTAGGAATGTTCTCACACGGGGTACCTCAGTGAACTTACTTATTAAAGTAAGCACCCTCATGTATCACGCACGTATCAACTATACACTTTCCACCTCCATGAAACAAGGTGGTCCTTCTTAAGGGCGTGATCCCACAAGCCAGCCTTAGAGGAGCCAGGTTGATAGTCCCACTGTCTGTAGGACTCATCGGCTTGGAGTATTTTACTAATCATGACTTATGTGATATAGGGCTCGTTTCATGAACCATTTCACCTAAATGGTAGAGTCCTAAAGTCATCAGGATTAGGGGAGTTCTCATACATGCGCACGTAATGGAAACACACAAAACACGTATTGGCATATAAAGAAGTATTTGCCTATAATCAATCGTATATTATTCAAAGATTGTCTGTGATATAAGAAAAGTCCCAAAGCAGATTACGTCGAATCGGCTTTCTAGGGCACTATTCCTAACAGGGGGGCCGTCTCCCCCCCTTTGGCCTTAATTGGCTCCGCCCCTGCATGGAATCCCAAACCAAACAAGTCACTAAGCATGCATATAAATCACTTATAACGCACATATTGAAATTAAACAGAATTTCACGCAATATTATACATACATACAAATCATATAATCCAATAAGGGGATCGAGAAAAGGGTGGAAAGCAAAACACGAAGAAACGACATGAAAATAACTTGATCAAATCAAAATTAACTCGGCAGGGGATCGGGGGTCGCGGTCGCGAGGCTTTCAGCCTCAATACCATCGCGGCCGCAAGACGACGGCTGTCAGGCCTCCAGGATGTTGGTCGAAGCTGTGAGACAAAATAACTTGGAGACATACGGTCACAAGTCGGCTCCAGAATTAGGTCCTATCATCTCGTTGCGGCCGCTACTAGTTCATGCATAAATGGGTCGCTTAGCAACAACAATATTAGTTTTTTCAGGATGTAGTGTAGGTGGCAACAGAGGCATTCAGGGTGCCTACGGAGCCCCAAATTCACATGAAACAACAAAAACAAGTAAATAAACATGTATTTGACACCAAAGCACTAATCAAAGCATGTTAAAACATGTAATCAAATAAAACCAAAATAGTATATATATATTTATATTTATATATATACGTACATGTATGCAACTCACCAGAATGGGGTGGCCGGAGTGAAATAACCAGCAAGAATTGGACGAGGATGATCGACTTTGAAGCTTATCGGAGTTGGGTGTCCGGAGTGGTGGGGTGGTCCGGTGGGGTGCCGAAAAGAAGAGAGAAGGAAAGAAAGAGGAAGAAGGGTGGCGGTTGTGGTGGTGCATCTTTGTGACGCCCCGTTCGTCCGTCCGTATAGGTTCGTGTGAGTTTAATTTCTGTATTTGCCTTTATTTTCATACTTTAATTTATTTATATTCTTGATTTATGTTTTCTTCTATTCAAAATTTATATGAAATTATTTGGATTATTTGATTTAAATGTCAAAATTATGCCTACGTGTTCATATGATTCGAAATCTTGTAATATGTGAATTTATACAATATGAATTAAATTCCTAGCATGCCAATTTCTTGAATTATATGAATTTAATTGAATTAATTTCAATTGGACTTGATTGTATGAGTTTTAAAAGTTTTAGGGCTTAATTGAAAATAGGCTTTGAACCTATTTGGCAAATTTTGAAAGCTTAGGGACCTATTTGAAAATAGGACCCCTTAAAATATTTTATTTGGTATTTTGAGCTAGGGAACTCGGATTTGAGATTTGTCTTTGTTGTTGGACTCGTTTTGATGATTGAGATCCAATGGAATTAACCTCGTAATTTTTTGATGCCATTTGGACCTCTGATAAAGCCATTTTCTACCCTTTTGGATCGGAATTCGAGAATTGACCCCAGCTTGACTTTTGGACCAGATTCTTAGCTCATCTTTTAGCTATTTCCTTCTCATTTCTTGTCGTTTACATTGTGTAGCGGCAGCTTTGGAGGAAGGGGGAAAGAACTTCACTATTCTTCTTCTTCTTCCTTGGAAAGCTCAAGATTTCTTCTTCCTTTTCGATCCTCAACAATCCAAGGTAAGATTCGTGTTACTCGTGATCTAAGTATCATTTTAAGCTCCATTTTGTGTCTTATATTTGAGGTTTTATGCATGGTTAGACATATACATGAATAGTTAGGTTTTCACCATATTTTTGAATACTTGCTCTCTAGTTGCTTTTCTTGAGTTCTAAGGCTTGGAATGAGTTCATTTAAACTTCTTCATCATGTTTTATTGCATTAAATTCTTAGTAGTTGAGTTTATTAACTTGTACCATTAATTCTCTTGAGTATACGAATGAGAAATGGTTGATTTTGTGTAAGATACGAACTGCATACACTTTGCTTCTTGTTACTTCGTTGATGTGCAGCTGTTTTGCGAGGTTTTTCGCATGAACTTGAGCTGTGATTTATGTGTAATTGTTGCCCTGCTATATCTTGTTGTTTTCTTGCATTTTTCCCCTTCGAATAGCAACAACCTTTGGAGAAGCAGCTGCCACACCCGTATGTGTGTTCTTGCGGTTTTTGAGCCACGGGCGTGTCTCAAGGCAATAGCGTGGGGCTGGGCTACTAACTTGAGACACGGATGTGTCTCTTGGTAGCGTTCCCAACTGCCACACCCGTGGCTCAAGGCTTGGTGTGGCACGCACTTATCTTTTGTTCTTATGTATAAGGTGAGGTTTAGGAATTTTTTTTTAGTTAAATAACCTAAAACCCCTATGTGCTCGTATTTCTAGCCCGCATATGACTATATATTATATAAATAGTTAGATATGTGTTGAATATGATACGTTATGATCTTATGAACACCTTCAGATTTTGAAATTATGTATACGGGCGTATGTAAGCTTGATTTTGAAAACCGTATGATATGTTATAATATGATAAGCTATGTTATAATATGTTAGCGAGTTAAACCATGAAAGATTGGTATATGTATGATATGTTCGGTATGTTTGGGCCCCGGAGCTATGAACGAGGACACCCGGGACGGTATCGGGCCGTCGGGATTATCACTCCTTAACATAGTTCCATCCGAAGTGTTACGCGCAACCCCTGGGAGTTTGGGAAGGCGTTCTCTTCGATGCTCGCGGTGTAAAAGCCGATAAAGACTCGAAGGGGGAGTACTACCCCTCGAGGTTATGTTATGTATGGAAAGTTAGGGTTCACATGGCCCTTCTATCATGGAGTTCGGGGATTGTATGTGTGATTTCGGTTTTTATAATTATGTATGTGAAGTAAGGTTGAAGGCTTGTTACTCGCCCGAGCATTATGTTTGCGCTTTGGAATTATGAAACAGGGATAGTATTTATGAAAGGTTTTTGACTAAATATAAGTATATGTATAGTTTTTCTTTTGAAAACGCTTTGGTATTCCTACCTTGGATATGTGCTTTGCACTCTATATATATAGCGTGTGGGTGCGTTAGCCCCCCTTACTCAGCCGGTGGACTGATCCCTCTCTTATCTTTTCAGGCTGTGGGAAAGTTCGTCTTTTGAGTCACACTTCAGTGTATAAGTCGAGTTAGGTTGCATTGGGTTGCATTTGCATATTTTTGCTATGAACTCTTGGGATTTAGGTATATACTTTTGGATTATGATTTGCATTATGGACTTATAACTTTGAACCTTGTATATATGATCTACTCGACTTTTGGATGTTGATATATGCGCTAGTTTGATGTTGTGATTTGTTATTTGGTTTCTTTTGCGCACTCTGAGTTTGGTCTTAGCTCCACCTAGCATAGTGGGTGTGTATGTCTCCTGTTCGCTATGATTTGGACTTCGGTACTGATTTCCCATTTCGTATTCGGGTTCAGATCTTAGTGCGGGGAATATGGTATCCCACGTGCGGGGTGCTACAAGCTTGGTGGCCAGCGATGATGGTTGTGCGACTGTGAGGGTTGTCAGTTGGCGAAGTATGTGCGGTGGTGCCGGCTAGATTAGGAAGGAAGAAGGAAAGGCAAAAAGGAAAAACGAAAGGGAATGAGAAGGAAGGGAAAAGAAAAAAGAAAGGAGAAAAGAGGGGCAGATTGCACACGAGGAAGAGAGGGATATATGGAGAGTAGGTGGGGCCCGAGTTAGTGATATATTTTCTGATTGAACTGGGTTGGATTATTTATGTAGTTTTTAACTGGTTTCGGGTTAAATTAAAATACCATGTAAAAGACGAGGTCTAAATTGAACAAAAAGGTATTGAAGGATTCGCCCGCGGCCGGGGGGGGGGGGGGGGTTTACGAGGATTAACGAGGATTAAAGTGGTGAGGTTCGGGATGCATATACGTGCTCGTGTGAAGGTGCAATTAAGAACAATTAAAAAAATCGGGCACGTAGTTTATGTAACAAAAATTAATCCATATAATTAATTAAATTAAACTCATAGTTAGCAATTAACAAATAATAAAACAATTAGAACTCGGTCTGATTTCACTCGTAACGTCATACCTAGCCGGTTTGGAAACACGGGGTGTCAAACACTGGCTCCATCATTTTCACGTCTATAAATGTAACCAACGCAAAAGCAAATGCTTGCTCTCTTCTGGGAACACATGCCGCCGATCGATCCGATTATTATAAGAAATCGTATGCTTGCACTTCAGCAAGAAATCCGAGCCCTAGAAAACCAAAAGGGGGCCCTCCTCAACGAACAAAGTCAATGTAAACTGGATTAAAAGGAATAAGTTTCATTCCGTTCCGTCAGGTTCTCGACTGTAGAATGAATATGGATCTCAATCTCGCTTATAGGTCATTTTGAGGCTTCAAAAAGCAAGCAGAAAGGCCTTCCACTTTCTCATACCAAATTTTAATGTGAGTCCCACCCCAAGAGTACCTTTTATGAAACTGCAAACCCTTCACATTGCTGAGATTTAAAAGATCATATTTCGGCAGGATAACATTCATTTATGATTTATGTCCTGAATACCTCGATAAACAATAGTGACAACATCACCAAGATCGCCCACATTAACAATAGGTGTCATTTTAACATGTTCTTTGTAACATCCCGCTCGTCCGACTTATAAGGTACGCCACGTTTCAACCTTTTTATGTGTTTAATTATGTGATTTTGTGTTTTGCGTGGCCCTATTTTGAACTCTTTTAGAGTTTAGGGCACCTTTGTAATTTTCTCTTTTTAGGGGTTTTTCGGTCGCTGCTCGTTCGATCGAGATTTTGACCTCTTTGACCCCTTCAACGCGTTCAGGGCATCAAAACGAGTCCGTAGACTCTAAGTTTGCCCTATTCTGACATCGTTAGCCTTTTCTCCCGGTCGTTTTGCGCACGAGAACCCATGATATATCACCCGGATCCTCGTTTTTCGCACCAGAACATCAGCAACTCTCTCTCTCCTCTTTCTCTCTCTCCCTCATGCACCAGTACACACACTCACCGTATGTTTTCAAACACTACTCAAACTCGCTCATTTCTCGACGGAATTCGATGAATGAATAGTGTATTTCGAAGAGCTCGACGACGCGGTCACAACCGTACCAAGATGTAACAGCCCAAAAACCCGCCTGTCGATATTGTCCGCTTTGGGCAATCCGGTATGACCCGACCTCCCCTCACGGTTTTGTTTCTCCCGGTGGAATTTAAACCCGAAGGTGCCCATCTAGGAAAAGGCCTCAACAGGGAAGAGGTATCCACCCCCTTATAAGGAAGGCTTCGTTCTCCTCCTCTTCCGATGTGGGACAAGCAGTTTGAGCCTTACAGTCCACCCGCCCATAAGGGCCCAGCGTCCTCGCTGGCACACCGGACCGGGTCCCAACTCTGATACCATTTGTAACAGCCCGAAAACCCACCTGTCGATATTGTCCGCTTTGGACAATCCGGTATAACCCGACCTTCCCTCATGGTTTTGTTTCTCCCGGTGGAATTTAAACCCGAAGGTGCCCACCCAGGAAAAGGCCTCTACTCAGAGGAGAGGGATCCACTACTTATTAAGCAGCTTCAAACCACTCTCCAATCCTCGTCTGATTTATAAGGTAGGCTACGTTTCAACCTTTTAATGTGTTTAATTATGTGATTTTATATTTTGCATGGCCCTATTTTAAACTCTTTTAGAGTTTAGGGGCTTGTTTGTAATTTTCTCTTTTAGGGGTAATTCGGTCATTTCTCGTTCGATCGAGAGTTCGACCTTTTTGACCCCTTCTTTGTGTTCGGGGCATCGAAACGAGTCCGTAGACTCTAAGTTTGCCCCATTCTGACTTCGTTAGCCCATTCTTCTGCCCGTTTTCGTATAAGAGGACCCGAGATATATACCCCGGATCCTCGTTTTGCGTGCCAGAACTTCAGCTCCAGCCCTAGCGTCTTTCTCCCGCGATCCGGCACTATTCATGCAATGGAGGAGTGAAAACACACACATGTCCGTTCTCGCTCGTTTCTCGACGGAATTCGACGTTTGAGTAGTGGAAATTTATCATCTCGACGAGCCCGATACGATGGTAAAAGAATCGGGACCTGAAAATCAGCGGTGGTGGCGCTACGGCAAAGCAGCGGCGGCGGAATGAACACCCGCCACTTCGCCGCCTTCTTGCGGCGGTTTCCGGCGACCATGCAATGACACGCGCCAACCCACCTGTTAGAGGACCTCCCGGCGCAATTCCAGTTCCAGCGGCGTGGCCAACGTTGGCCGGACGGCGGCGCACGCGCCGGCTGAAGTTCGCGCGGCGGTGGCGCGTTACTGTAGCGGCGGTGTTTGGCGGTCTCCGGCGGTGTTCTCCAGCGAGGGGGTACCTTTTCCAAACTTTTCGACGTGGTGAGTCCAATTCCGAGGTCGGTTTGAGCAAACGATGGCCGGAGATGGCTGAACCGGCGAGTGGCGCAACGACGGGTTTTTGGGCGGCGGTTTGAAGCTTTTCCAGTGATCTTTTGGCAACGGTTCCTTCTAAGAAGTTTTCTGACTCGACGAGATCGAGTTGTTCGTATAGGTGGCGGCCCAAGAACCGACCGGCGGTGGCGGACCGGTGGCGGACCGGCTCTGGACAGGCGGTCTGGTTTTCCGGTAACTTTTCCGGCATTTTGGATAGGGGCTTTCGAAGACCTCGCTACAGGCTTTCCAACGGTATGTCCGGATTTTGTTTTCGCTTAGCGGTTTGTATTTAATTTCAGTTTTCGTACTAGGATTTAAGTTCGATTTTTTGTCAACGAAGTCCGGCGTGTTTGGTATTTTCTAAACTTGGTTGAGGGCTTCTGTCAAGCAGGCCGAGGCGTACGTTTCGGTCCTTCCAGGGATTTTTCCGACCACCGGAGGCGGTGTTCCGGTGGCGGCCGGTGGCTGTTCGGCAGGCTGCGGTGGCGGCATTCCGGTGACTTTCGGACAGTAAGTCCGTTTCGTTGTGGTGAGTCCAACGCCACTTTCCGTTCGTCAATCGGATGTCCGGTTGATTTTATATGAATTTTTGAAGTTGTGGTATTTATTTTTGTTAATTGTTTTAATTGTAAATTTCGATCCTGTATGAACTATAAATTGAAATTATGAGTTGTATGATACTAGAAAATATGATACGATGTATAAAATCTTGATTTACGATTTATTGAATTTATTTACCTCGTTTAAGCCTATCTACTTGAGAATATTTCTTGTTTAGGGGATATTAATGCAATTTAAGGATCTAAATTATTCGTATAATTATGAGACTCATAATAATTAAATTACCCAAGGTATGAGTTATGATCGATTTGAATAAATTATTTAAGTATGTTAATTGTTGAATATTGTGAAATATGTTAATATGTATTTACGTGTGAAATTGTTATGCATTTTGCGTTTATCCTTTCGAGAATTAGTGCATGATATGAATTGAATTCTTAATGTCTTAATTTATTTTATGTAATAAATGTTATGAATTTATAAGCTATGCATCTCTTGATATGTAATATGAATTATAATATGCTCTGAATGACTTGATTGAATAAATATGGATTATATGTTGCATCATGTATATTCGTGAGCATAGCCGTGCATCTTTGTGGTTGTGTTTGGAGTCTGAGTCTGTGTTCTGTGTGTGTTCAGTCGTTCAGGGTTTCTTCAGGGAGTGTCTGTCAGCTGTTTGGGTTCCAGTGGGACTTCTTGGCTTGTGTTTTCCGTTCTCGTCGGTGTAAGGTGAGGTTTTAGGATTTTTGTTTTAGTTAAAGCGACCTACAACCTTATATGCTCGTTTTCAAGCCCGCATACGAATATATACTATATGTATATTAAATATGTGTCTTACGATATGTTATGAATTTTGTTAATTCGATTTGATATGAATCCTTCTGAAATTATACGTATGGGGGTATATAAGCTTAAAATGGTTTTGCAACGAGGCTATGCTCCAAACCGTGTATTGTCCAGTAAACCATGGATTTCCCTCAGCATATTATGAATTAGGAAGACACGGAGAGGTATGTGTATAGCATATGCCGAGTTGCACGGTAAGGTATGTTTCTTATGGAATGTTTCTTAAGTTATGAATCTTACGTTTTTATGTTTCGCGAGTTAGGTATGCTTCCTATGAGTCTATGTGAATCCATTTGAATCTATTTGAATCCCCGGGTTTCGAAGGTGTGGGTAAGGGAGACCCGGTGCGGCTGTTGGAGTCGCCGGTTATCACCCCTGTGCACACGCTTCTTTGAAGTACCTACGCGCGACTCTGAGGGAGATGGAGAAGGCATGGTGCTTTGAGCCTTCGGCTGAGGCCGAAGAAGGTACGTTGTGGGTTCGCAACCCCACGTATATTGAGTTGCACGATGTGGGCCCGTAACCCGCATGCAGACTTCCGGAGAAGGTTGGAATACGGGAATATGAATCTTATGAATCTTATGCATTTGAATTTATTTGTGATTTTTTATGAATCTTATGTTAAGGAGTAAGGTTGGACACCCGTACTCGTCGGGTATTTGTATTCTTTTGTTATGTTGATTATGAAACGGGATAGGAGATTTCGATTCAATAAGAGACTTATACGAGTAAATTTATGAATTTATGAATCCATTTGAATATTTATGAATCCATATGCGTTTCTGAATCTATGAATCCTTACGAGTTTTCAAACTTAAGAAGATATGAATATTTGTGTAAATATGAGCTCTTTTTGGAAAATGGTTTTGGTATGCAAAACCCTACTCCCGATTCATAATCTTTCTTTTGATACGTGCTCTGCTCCTTATTATGTATAGCGTGTGTGAGTTCAGCCCCCTCACTCAGTCAGTGGACTGACCCTCGCCCCACCTATATTTTCAGTCTGCAGGTTCAGGTTCTTGGAGTTCGAGCTAGGCGGCTTTGTGTCTTGTCTGTTGAGTCCATGTCTTTTGATCTTGTATCTATTTGATTAAGTTGTGAATCTCTGATCTACATCCGTTTGTAATTATGTATATAGCATGTTCTGTACAGGATTATGTTTATGCTTTGATGTACGAATTTTCGGGACAGGTTAGGACAGGGCTTGGATTAGTTGAACCCGTCTTTGTTGTATGTTTGAATTCGGGACAGGTTAGGACAGGTTCATGGAATTAGTTGAACCCGTTTCTTTATTTAGTTGATTAAAGTTTTTGTTAGTTCATATTTTGATTCGCTTCTGCATACCGGTTTTTGCATATTTTACTTGTACGGGGTGTAGGTACCGCCTAGCTTAGGTTGGATTTTTTTTGTTTGTCACCCGTTCGCTGTGACTTGGTGCGTGTGTGGACGTTCCATTTCGTACCACGTGTCGGGTCATAGTGCGGGGGTCTGGTGCCCCACCGCTTGGGGTGCTACATCTTAAGCGGTATCATAGCTACCGGGTTCAGAACTGGTGCTCTGGAGTCGTGTCGTGTCAGTTTAGGTCGTACGGCATAGGAATACTTGTGCATTGCATTCGTCTGATGTGAAATTCTGACTTTTCTGCATGAATTTGTCTGAGCTTATGTGATTGTGTGCAAACTATGATTATGATTTTTGCAAAATTATCATTTTATGCTTTAAATTTTAGTAAATTACTTGTTGCATCTGCATAACCGTAGCAAGAGCGCGAAAAATTGAGCGTTTCTTATCACAACCCTTTTTTGTAGCCGAAGTATTTACCGGTTCTCCGGGGAAATATGTTGGTCTAGGAGAAACCATTAGAGGGTTTCAATTGATCCTTTCCGGCGAATTAGATGGTCTTCCTGAACAGGCCTTTTATATGGTAGGTAATATTGATGAAGCTACCGCGAAGGCTATAAACTTAGAAATGGAGAGCAATTTGAAGAAATGACCTTAAATCTTTGTGTACTGACCCCGAATCGAATTGTTTGGGATGCCGATCCCAGTATGGAGAAAACGGGTTGTTCTCCTCAAAACTTTCCCATTTTTTAAGTGGTTCATCCATTTTATCATCCAAAATGGATACAAATTTTTCACGGCCACTTCTTAGTCTATTTATTAGTATCCCTCTTAGTAGCGGCAATAGGTCTGCTTTAACAGTCTGTAAAAATATCAAACTCAAATATTTAAACCATGCCGAAGTAAGGAAGAATGGCATATATATTTTGAATCGATTCCATTTTGAGAGAGCCCTATCTCGGTGAAAGGTTGTATCTATCTGCCCTTCCTCAACGCATTTCTTTAGACTCCGTTTTTTCCTCTTTTTGGATGGTAAATATTTCTCAGGAATTAGGTGCTCTTAATTGCTTTCATTACTTGACATACCCACGTACTAACCCACATGCATAGATATTTATCCAATTTATGAATTGTAGGGCGTTGGCTCGATGCTAAAATTGAAGTTGATCGTGACAACACTTACCACTTTTACAAAGATGTGAAGGAGGATTTGAAACTTCTATCTTCTGATTACTTGGATGAAAAGCAAATGAATCTCTACAAGAATTCAACAATAGCTAGATGTTGATATTATGGAAACAGGTATCATGCATTCATAGCATGTGTCATGCCTTGGATTAACTATAATTATTTTGAACATTTGTTGTACGTGCTTGACTGCTTTCTTTGCTAGATACGAGTGCATGCCATTTACATCCCTAATCCTGCATGCATTAGTTTCGTGGTTATATTTAGGTGACTTCCTTACTTGTTCCAACGAGTGCTGATTTTAGTGGAAGCTGCATTGGGATCTGAATAGGGGTGGATCAGAAGGTGTACAGTTGATTTAACAAACTCAGGGTATAGGGTGAATAAAAGTTGATGTTTGTATACAAGGGAAACAAGAGACCTTTTAACTAATGAGGTGCCTTCAGGATATATACTTAATTACTTGGAGGTACTCGGGGGGCAGCAAATTTTATAAGAAAGTCAGAATTTCTAATTCTGGATGGCGTGAGGTGACAATGAAGAGATCAAGGCACTTGTACCATTCAGAGAATTCCAAGTAGGAAATCGAGTTACTATTATAAAGACACCCACCAGAGTAGTTACACTTACACAAAGGAAAAGGGGGAAAATTGTGCAAGTTATGGAATTTTGTGCCGAGGTCGTTGAAGATCAACTCCACCAAATACCGAGGATAAGGACATCATTTACAACGACGGTGTGTGAAGCAGGATTGTTTGAAGATTCTCCGCTTATCTTTCCTTGATTGTTCTGAGAGATTCCATCGTTAGAAGATATAGCAATTCCCGATTATTGAGGATTTTATTGGGACTTCAAGAGACTCCATGGATCACTTTTCTGCGAGAGGCAAGTGAGACGGTTCAAGACCCCTTGGCGACCGCGGATTCGAAGAAAATACTAAAGAATGCAAAATTTGAACGGGAAGTTGGAACTACGTGCAGTTAAGGAGTTGACTATCCTTTCAAGTTAAAGAAATTTTCCACCTCGACTCCACTACTACGGTGAACGGTACATTGAGCATTCATGGCATTTGCACACATGCAGTTCATAAGTAATTATTTTTTAATTTTGCTTGACGTGCCTGACGACGTGTATTACGTGATGCTGCCTTGATTGTAATAACGTGGCTAATTGATTTAATTTCCATAACTTGAGATTTATTGTTGTTGTGAATTCTTGTAAACTGAATGGATTACATGCTTACGTGGATTGTTCGTGGCTTCAGTGTTTATAAAATTTGCTAATTGCTCACTAACCCTTCATACATACACAAGTATATTGTAATCTTATTTTACAGAGATTCCATCGCGATATCTCCCTTGAGTTGGGCATGGATGATGAATCTATACTCTAGGGACACCGATATCAGTCGGGTAAAGGTACACTTTACATGCATCCCATGTTTTGCATCCAGTGCTACTTTAATCTGTGTGTGACGCCCGGAGCGGTGGGCCACCACATCCCCCGCACTTAAACCCGAACCCACATATGAAATGGGTTTCCATACATGAGCCCAAGTCTAAGCGAACGGTGACCTACACTCACACACTAGGCTAAGCGGGGCTAAACAACACCAGAGTGCGCAAACACTAAACAAATACGCGGAAGCAAAAACAGGATCCAAACGAGCTCGACATATAAGCATAAAATCATACACATCATATACATGGCTTCACAGCCCAAAAGATCGAGTATACACATTTATCGGTTGAAATTCTCCAAAAGACAAGTTATAAGATCAAATACATAGAAAGTGTAAACAAAAGGCAAGAAAATGAATGCAACTCGACCTAAACGGCTAAGTACGACTCGACTCGACGCACTTCCCCGCCTAGCTCGGCACACCTGAAAGGGAAAGGAGAGGGTCAGTCTCACAACTCGACTGAGTGAGGGGCTTAACACACCCACATCTTAAATTCGTATAGAGCATAGCACAAATCAAAAGTGATAGTCATGAATCGAGGCTAGAGTTTTGCACACCAAAACCATTTCCCGAAATTAATATATAGTAAGAAAAGCATCTATCTCGATTCATAGTCCATCAGTCAAAACATAATTAAAAGCCCAGCGAGAACGGACTATCCCTTACTCCTCTAATCATAAATATCAAATCATAAATCCACCCTTGCATCCATGGTGTGTCGGGAATCAAACCCTAGCACCTACAATACCAAAAACATACGGGGTAGCTAACCCACGTTATGCCTTCTCCGGTTATCCAAGGAAGGCTCAAGATACCACGCCTTCCCAACCTCCCTAGGTCGTACGTGAATATCTCAAATGAGAACGTGCACAGGGGTTAAACCCGGCGACCCCGCGATCGCCCCGGGCCTTCCTTACCCACTTCTCCAGGGCCCACAAACCAATTCAAACCAAAATCCCATCTTTCAGGGCACACTCGCTCAACATAACAAAACATACTAAAAGAGCTTTAAAATCAAGCTTATATATACTCGTACATATATCGTTTCCAAGAGACCAAAGTTATTCCATAAGATCATAAACATAATTTAAGCACTCGTATTTAGATATATGTACCATATCCGCATTCAAGGGAAAAATTCATCATATTATAGGCCATAGGGTATTTAGCTACTAATTCCTAACCTCACCTTAACAAAAGGGACAAAAATGTAGGATCGAACGGCAACCAACCACCTAAGCTTCAGGCTCTTGCGCGACCAAAAGAGGCTCTGAAACACAAAAGAAAGCAAGACCCGAGACTTAGACTCAAATATGAACCAAATAGACGCGCGACAATGCTTAGGAATGCAAAGAATGTAAATGAAATGCAATTGCGTGTCCAATAATCCTACCAATTCTTATTCACACAATTCATAGCAAATAAAGTCATAAGTTCAAAACAAAGCACATAACGCGTAATATAACCAGCTAACATTGCATACACGTCATAAACGAAGAAAGAGAACACAAAGAAAAACAACGAAGCGATAAAACGAGCAATTGTCGCCGCCATATTTTCAAATGACACGATCGTGTTGGGTTTTAGTTCAAAATGGACACGGCCGTGTCCGGTTAAAATAAATTCAGAGGCTTAATTCGAGGGGCTGACACGGCCGTGTTGAGTTTTAGTTCAAAATGGACACGGCCGTGTCTAGTTTTATAAAAATAAATTACCCCAAGTCGAGAGGTTGACATGGCCGTGTCCAAAACATGCACAAAGCTGACACGGCCGTGTTGGCCTGTCTTCTTCGAAAAAAAAATAACAGCAGCAACAGTAACTCTGCGGAAAAAAACAGGGGAGGGAGCAGGGCAAGCACGCAGCAACATCAAGCCAACATCCCAAGCCCCAAAACTCATGCAAATCATAGCAAATTACTTCATAATCCTCATATAATCATCCAATCATCACAAAAACTCAAGAATCATCATATATCACAAGAATTCTCATGCAAGAATTTGAATTTCATCAATGGAAACTTCCACCATGCTCAACCATATTCAGAAGCAAGACCATATTTTCATGTTAGGGGCATAAGAGATCACATATATAACTTCAAATCAAAGCTTAAGTCCAAGAAACAAGGAAGATCATCAAACCTTCAATGTTCATGTTATGCTCCATAACTATATCAAACCTAGCTCAAAGCATGGATTCAATAGCTCAAAATACTCATAATATCATGTACATATCAAATACTAACTTACCTCTTGAAGAAGTTGGAAGAAAATGGAGATTAGAGCTCAAATTCTCCCAAGGGTGAATAGTGACGGGTTTGAAGGGTTTTGCTCCAAGTTGCTGCACTTCCTCTCCTTTTTTCCTTGCTTGTACCGACATTGGGAGAGGGAGAGATGAATATGCTGAGTTTTGGTGGAGTGTGGGGCCAAGCTTGAGGGTAATATGTCAAAATTTGAGGGACTAAGATACAATTAGGTGAAAGGTAGTCATATAAGAGCGAGGTAAGTTTTCGATCGAATTTCGGAATACCAAATGAGCTTAAAAGGTCATGAGGCTTAGTCCATCGAACCCGAATTGTCGAAACGAGTTCAACGGTGGTGACGGAATTCGAATCCGAATTCCCGAGCTCAAAATACACACATTGGAACCCAAGGTGCGCTAAAAGTGTTTTAACCTCCTTTAGGTTCCGAACGTAACAATTAAGTCAAAAGCTCAACAAACCAATTCGAAAACATATAACGAGCATAATCAAAGTTCATAACACGTAATTCTCCAACATATTCAAACAACGAGAAATTCCGAAATCAAATCAAGCATCAACGAATCAAATCTTAACAATTAGCATTCATAATCATATAGAATTCATAAAAAAATATTTAAAAATAAGAATTAAAAGAGTAAAGAATATGAATTTAAATAATATAAATCGCGCACATACGTCATACCTGTACGGTCTGAAAGCCGGGGTGTCACACTGTGTATGTAAGAATGCTGAGTAAGTGAACATGTATGCTAGAGAGTTGTTGAGATCTCTCTATTTACGTGTTAGGGAGATGTGGGATTCTCCCTATTTATGTGATAGAAAGATGCTGGATTCTTTCTAAATTATGTGAGCAAGAGATGCTGGATTCTCTTGGAGTTAGATGTTTGGGAGATGTTGGATTCTCTCGAATCTAGGGTTTGAGAAATGCTGGATTTTCTCAAATTAGAATGTTTGGAAGATGTGGAAGTCTGCCAGACTTAGGTTGAGAGACGGGGCTCTCTCGATTACGTGGTTGAGAGACGGGGGTTCTCTCAATTCTGTGCCTGAGGGACGGGGTTCTCTCTTTTGATGTGCCGGGAGACGGGGCTCTCTCTCTCTTGCGTGCTGAGAGATGGGATTCTCTCTTGTTTGTCGCGGCTGAGTTTTGTGTGGCCTGATGTTGGTTTGCAACCGGTAAAGAAGCGATGATATCGAGCTTTGGGTGCACTGGTCTAGTGGGGGATCGAACGAGTTTGAAGTGACCAACGGTCAAGTGTTTGAACAAACCTCTGTGACTACGGAACTCTGCAGGGAGTTAATGCAATCAGTGGGAGTAAACTTCACGGCCAGGGCTATGACTCTACACGATTTCGGAAGATAGATTGAAGTATTCCAGTTCAAAGCTCTACGACTCAGTAATAGGACCTGAGGACAGGTCCTTTTGAAGGAGGGGAGTTTGTGACATCCCGCCCGTCCAATTTATAAGGTACGCCACGTTTCAACCTTTTAATGTGTTTAATTATGTGATTTTATATTTTGTGTGGCCCTATTTTGAACCCTTTTAGAGTTTAGGGGCTTGTTTGCAATTTTCTCTTTTAGGGGTTATTCGGTCCTTTCTCGTTCGATCGAGAGTTCGACCTTTTTGACCCCTTCTTTGTGTTCGGGGCATCGAAACGAGTCCGTAGACTCTAAGTTTGCCCCATTCTGACTTCGTTAGCCCGTTCTTCTGCCTGTTTTCGTATAAGAGGACCCGAGATATATACCCCGGATCCTCGTTTTACGTTTTTCCCACGATCCGGCACTATTCACGCAGTGGAGGTGTGAAAACACACAAATATCCATTCTCGCTCGTTTCTCGACGGAATTCGATGTTTGACTAGTGGAAATTTATCATCTCGACGAGCCCGACACGATGGTACAAGAATCGGGACCTGAAAATCAGCGATGGTGGCGCTACGACAAAGCAGCGGCGGCGGAATGAACACTCGCCACTTCGCCACCTTCTTGTGGCGGTTTCTGACGACCATGCAATGACACGCGCCACCCCACCTGTTAGAGGACCTCCCGGCGCAATTCCAATTCCAGCGGCGTGGCTAACGGTGGCCGGATAGCGACGCACGAGCCGGCTGAAGTTCGCGCGGCGGTGGCGCGTTACTGTAGCAGCGGCATTTGGCGGTCTCCGTCGGTGTTCTCCGGCGAGGGGGTACCTTTTCTGGACGTTTTCGACGTGGTGAGTCCAATTTCGGGGTCAGTTTGAGCAAACGATGGCCGGAGATGGCTGAACCGGCGAGTGGCGCAACGGCGGGTTTTTGGACGGTGGTTTGAAGCTTTTCCGGTGATCTTTTGGTGACGGTTCCTTCTGAGAAGTTGTCTAACTCGACGAGATTGAGTTGTTCGTGTAGGTGGCGGCCCAAGAACCGGCCGACGGCGGCGGACCGGTGGCGGACCGGCTCTGGACCGACGGTCCGATTTTACGGTGACTTTTCTGGCATTTTGGCTCGGGGCTTTCGAAGGCCTCGCTACGGGCTTTCCAACGGTATGTCCGGATTTTGTTTTCGCTTAGCGGTTTGTATTTAATTTCAGTTTTTGTACTAGGATTTAAGTTCGGTTTTTTGTCAACGAAGCGTGTTTGGTATTTTCTAAAATTGGTTGAGGGCTTTTGTCAAGCAGGTCGAGGCGTACGTTTCGGTCCTTCCGGGGATTTTTCCGACCACCGGAGGCGGTGTTCCGGTGGCGGCCGGTGGCTGTTCGGCCGGCTGCGGTGGCGGCATTCCTGCGACTTTCGGACAGTAGGTCCGTTTCGTTGTGGTGAGTCCAACGCCACTTTCCGTTCGTCAATCGGATGTCTGGTTGATTTTATATGAATTTTTGAAGTTGTGGTATTTATTTTCGTTAATTGTTTTAATTGTAAATTTCGATCTTATATGAACTATAAATTGAAATTATGAGTTGTATGATACTAGGAAATATGATACGATGTATAAAATCTTGATTTACGATTTATTGAATTTATTTGCCTCGTTTAAGCCTATCTACTTGAGAATATTTCTTGTTTAGGGGATATTAATGCAATTTAAGGATCTCAATTATTCGTATAATTATGAGACTCATAATAATTAAATTACCCAAGGTATGAGTTATGATCGATTTGAATAAATTATTTAAGTATGTTAATTGTTGAATATTGTGAAATATGTTAATATGTATTTATGTGTGAAATTGTTATGCTTTTGCGTTTATCCTTTCGAGAATTAGTGCATGATATGAATTGAATTCTTAATGTCTTAATTTGTTTTATGTAATAAATGTTATGAATTTATAAGCTATGCATCTCTTGATATGTAATATGAATTATAATATGCTCTGAATGACTTGATTGAATAAATATGGATTATGTGTTGCATCATGTATATTCGTGAGCATAGCCGTGCATCTTTGTGGTTGTGTTTGGAGTCTGAGTCTGTGTTCTGTGTGTGTTCAGTCGTTCAGGGTTTCTTCAGGGAGTGTCTGTCAGCTGTTTGGGTTCCAGTAAGACTTCTTGGCTTGTGTTTTCCGTTCTCGTCGGTGTAAGGTGAGGTTTTAGGATTTTGGTTTTAGTTAAAGCGACCTACAACCCTATATGCTCGTTTTCAAGCCCGCATGCGAATATATACTATATGTATATTAAATATGTGTCTTACGATATGTTATGAATTTTGTTAATTCGATTTGATATGAATCGTTCTGAAATTATACGTATGGGCGTATATAAGCTTAAAATGGTTTTGCAAGAAGGCTATGGTCCAAACCGTGTATCGTCCAGCAAACTATGGATTTCCCTCAGCATATTATGAATTAGGAAGACACGGAAAGGTATGTGTATAGCATATGCCGAGTTGCACGGTAAGGTATGTTTCTTATGGAATGTTTCTTAAGTTATGAATCTTACGTTTTTATGTTTCGCGAGTTAGGTATGCTTCCTATGAGTCTATGTGAATCCATTTGAATCTATTTGAATCCCCGGGTTTCGGAGGTGTGGGTAAGGGAGACCCGGTGCGGCTGTTGGGGTCGCCGGTTATCACCCCTGTGTACACGCTCCTTTGACGTACTTACGCGCGACTCTGAGGGAGATGGAGAAGGCGTGGTGCTTTGAGCCTTCGGCTGAGGCCGGAGAAGGTAGGTTGTGGGTTCGCGACCCCACGTATATTGAGTTGCACGATGTGGGCCCGTAACCCGCGTGCAGACTTCCGGAGAAGGTTGGAATACGGGAATATAAATCTTATGAATCTTATGCATTTGAATTTATTTGTGATTTCTTATGAATCTTATGTTAAGAAGTAAGGTTGGAGACTCGTACTCGCCGGGTATTTGTATTCTTTTGTTATGTTGATTATGAAACGGGATAGGAGATTTTGATTCAATAAGAGACTTATACGAGTAAATTTATGAATTTATGAATCCATTTTAATATTTATGAATCCATATGCGTTTCTGAATCTATGAATCCTTACGAGTTTTCAAACTTAAGAAGATATGAATATTTGTGTAAATATGAGCTCTTTTTGGAAAATGGTTTTGGTATGCAAAACCCTACTCCCGGTTCATAATCTTTCATTTGATACGTGCTCTGCTCCTTATTATGTATAGCGTGTGTGAGTTCAGCCCCCTCACTCAGTCAATGGACTGACCCTCGCCCCACCTACGTTTTCAGTCTGCAGGTTCAGGTTCTTGGAGTTCGAGCTAGGCGGCTTTGTGTCTTGTCTGTTGAGTCCATGTCTTTTGATCCTGTATCTATTTGATTAAGTTGTGAATCTCTGATCTGCATCCGTTTGTAATTATGTATATAGCATGTTCTGTACAGGATTATGTTTATGCTTTGATGTACGAATTTTCGGGACAGGTTAGGACAGGGTTTGGATTAGTTGAACCCGTCTTTGTTGTATGTTTGAATTCGGGACAGGTTAGGACAGGTTCATGGAATTAGTTGAACCCGTTTCTTTATTTAATTTGTTGATTAAAGTTTTTGTTAGTTCATATTTTGATTCGCTTCCGCATACCGGTTTTTGCATATTTTACTTGTACGGGGTTTAGGTACCGCCTAGCTTAGGTTGGATTTTTTTTGTTTGTCACCCGTTCGCTGTGACTTGGTGCGTGTGCGGACGTTCCATTTCGTACCACGTGTCGGGTCATAGTGCGGGGGTGTGGTGCCCCACCGCTTGGGGTGCTACACAAGATCTCGACCAACCAATGAGCGGTGGTGGAGTTTTCACCATTTTTCAGGCGCGGCTGGAGGAGGTACCGGAGCCCCCTCTTCGCCGGTGATTTCCGACGGTTTTCGGAGGGCTTCCGGTAACACGCGTCGTCGGCCCGACAAGAAGGACACCCGGCGTTTCACCTGACGGCGGCGGCGCGGTGACACTGTAGCGGCGAGGGCGGCATTTTCCGACGGGGCTTGATGGTTTCCAAGGTTTTCCGACCCCCTGAGTTCGTTTCCGGCATCAATTTGAGCAAATTTCAGCCGTAGGTGGTGGTTCCAGGGACTTGAGCGGCGGGAGAAACTTCAGAGGTTAACGAGGCCCCTTTTCGTTGATCTTTTGGCCACGGACTCTTCACAAAAGTTGTTCGGAACGACGAGAACCATCATCATTTGATCATGCGACTCCAGATTTGGCCGTTTGGTGGCGGATCGCGGCGGTGCAGCGGCGGCTCACGGCTGAGGTCAGCCCCGGGGATATTTTCCGACGACCACCTTAGGGGTTTCGAAGAGCTCGTCACGGGTAAGACAATGCCTTTTACGGATCTCGTTTTCGTTCACCGGTTTGGAAGTAATTGGATTTTGAAGATTTAGGGTTTTCGTATTCTTGGATTCGAAATTGGAGACAATTGGCTTGGAATTTTCAGAAATTGATCGAGGATTTGGAAGGAGCACGAGGAACTCTGGCAAGGGTGAATTTTCGGGATTTTTCTGGCACGTTCCGGCGGCGGCCGAACGGCGGTCTTCGGACAGCTTGTCCGTCTCGTTGTGGTGAGTCCATCACCACTTTCCGTTCGTCAATCGGACACTCGGTTTTGTTTGTTATGAATTTATTTATGTATTCGTGATTATTTGATTTAATTGTTCTATATGCTAATTAATTGCGATGTGATTGAATTTGTCGATCTTTATGTAATCCAATGTGTATGAAATCACGTATGGTATGAAATATGATAAGTATTGATTTTGTAATTTGTAAATTGAATCCTGATTTATTGAATTTATGCTAATTGATTAGATTAGATGGGGTGTTTGTGTAATTTTTGAAACAAGATGAATTTGTTTGATTTAATTAGTTCAACCTTGCTAATTGAATCCATTATGTAACATATGAATTGGGCATGCTACATAGGAATTATATGAACTTAGTATGATTGGAATTGATTTGTAACCTCGTGAGGTTTATATAAAATTCGAAGCATGCTATTACGATTTGTTTAGCTTTGTAATACGTGTAAATTTGTATGAAATGTGATATGTAAACTTGCGTGATTTGAATTAATTGAGCTTTAACTTGTCACTTGGTAAATAAATATGTTAATCTCGATATGTTAAAGAAATTATTATGTCTAACCTTGAAACTTTGAATTAAGGTTTAATCACGTAAGTTGGAATTTAATCTATTATGTAATAGCTATGAATTTGTTATGCATCGGAAAATTATATGAGAACTTGAATGATTATGTGACTTAGTTGGAAGTTGCTTATGACCTCGTGGGTTTAAATGAATTCGTAGCATGATTATTATATGATTTATTTGGCTTTATAATACATGCAATTTTATGAAATGTTATATGTGAATTTGATTTGATTGTTTTGTTTTTCGATTTCTCTTAATTGCATTAATTGTGCACATGAATATGTTCTAATGTGTAATATGACTTCATTAAATTATATAATGTTTTGTTTTGTCTGAAATTAATATGAATTTGAAACCTGCTTATGTGATTGCATTTCGTAAGTGTTTGAGCATGTGTCGTGTGTCTCTGTGTAGTTGTCTAAGTCTGAGTCTGAGCTTTGTAGTTTGTTTTGTGTGTTCAGTCGGTACAGGTGCACCCGGGGTGGTGAGAAGTAGGTCGTGCAGGTTCCGAGGTGGACCATTTGCTGTGTCTTCGGCTGTGTTTGGTACCAGGTGAGGTTAGCATATAGTTATACCCTAATGAAATGTGCCGGTTTTCGAATGCATGCGACTTATAAGCCTTTATGTATATGTAGATATGTGTAAGATACGTATTTGTTGGCTTTGCTATAAGTTTGAAAGTATGAAGCTATGTATAAGCCTATGTACGCTTAGCTTTGATTTCGTTCTGATTTTGAGGTTGGCGTGATATGTACGTACGATATGATAAGTATGATATGCATGTGCTATGTATAAGTGTAAGTCTAGCGAGTTTAAGCTTCCGATTTTTGTGCAAGTGTAAGTGTAAGTTTGGGCCCCAGAGTTGTGTGGTTCAGGAGACCCGGGATGACCATCGGGGTCGCCGGTTGCAACCCCAGGATACTTCTCCACTAATAGGATCAACCCGAAACCCACTCGGAAGGAAATGGGGGACAGAGTCCTTGGGAAGTGAGTGTCGCGAAACTCACTACCCTAACCATCAGCGCGGATGGTTAGGGGTGTGCAACCCTTCCATCACCCGGAGTAAGGAGGTATGTGTATTTTGACTTCGTTTACTATGCTTATGTGTGATATGAAGGAGTTGGTTGGATGTGTACTCGTACCGGCCGAGTTTCGTTATGTTTGTCGGTTATAAGTTTGTGAAACGGGGGTAGACTCTTAGTTAAGATAAAATTTGATTTGCTATTAACCTAATAAGTTATGTTCCGATATGTGTGCTGAGTCTGCATGAGTTTGGACATATGTTTTGAGTTTTGTATATGCTAAGTTCTGTTCGTTCTGTTTTGATAAGTCACCCTATATATATATTATCACGGGAAACTGTTTTGGCGTGCAAAAACTAACCCCGGGTTCACAAACATTGCTTCTTCTATGTGTTGTGCTCTGTATATACGTATAGTGTGCGTGCATTAGCCCCTCGCTCAGTCTTTGGACTGACCCCTCCCCTTTTATATTTTTAGTTGCAGATTCAGGTCGTTGGAGTTTGTGCTAGGCGGCGGTGTGTCGTGTCTGTTGAGTCTGTGTCTGTTTGTTTAATTTTGTTAAGTATTTCGTTTTGATTTTTGATTCGAAAAATTTTGTATAAGATTTGTTATGTACATGTTTGCAATTATGATTTGAATGTATGGAATTCGGGACAGGTTAGGACAGGTGCTCGGATAAGTTGAACCCGTTTTATTGTGTGATTGTTCGGGACAAGATAGAAGAGGTTTGTCGGATTAGTCGAACCCCGTGTAGTTGATTTTGATGTCTGTTTCGCACTGTGTGTTTTAGGTAAGAAAGTTTTTGAAAGTTGGCTCTTTGTATTGCTTCAGCTGTCATGTTTTGCATTCTTTCATTCGTACAGGGTTAGGTACCGCCTAGCTAGTGTGTGTATTTTTGTTTGTCACCCGTTCGCTGTGACTTGGCGCGTGTGCGGACTCTCTATTTCGTACACGTATCGGGTCATAGTGCGGGGGTGTGGTGCCCCACCGCTTGGGGTGTTACATTCTTCTTTTGTTAAGTTTCCTTTTTTGTTTGTCCATGGGTGTTATTCTCACAACCTTCCGCCCCATGCACAGTTTCCTTGCTGCACTATTGTTCAGGTATTGATTTGTCTCAAAATGGCACTCTGCATTTCTTTTAACAAAATCTCCCTCAGACATTTGATAATTAACTTTTGATTCATTACTTTTGTGCAAGTGATCAAAAACTTCGATTGCATATTTTTCAATCACATCTTCCAACAATTGTAACCTATTATTCTCACATGACTTTCTCTTAGGCATTTCATATGAAATTCTCTTAGGCATTTCACCAAACACCTTTAGCTCCTCAATACTAGTCCTGTCTTAACACAGTCTCACTTATATTTCACACACAACCAAGTAAATAATCCACAAAAATGGTTCGGAACAGGGGGGGGGGGGGTTTAGTAATTTAGCAAACTACGAATCTAAACACTAAACCACAAAGGTAACAAGCAAGTAAAATCTGATATTAAAGGTCTGAAATTAATTGAAATTAACTGAATAAAAGAGAGATTATCCTAGCCAAGTTGTTCTTATAATTCATACCATTGGTTCGATCATTGATGCAATATTCAACTTCAATTTCTTGATAGATTGGCTACGGTGGACAACAAGCTCTGCACACCTTAGTCCTTTCTTATTTTTACAATGATTATGAGAAGCTCATTAACCATCTTCTTATCACAAAAGCAGTCTTAAAGATACGATCCTAAGATTTAACTTTGTGACAGCATTAATCATGAAAAGAACACCAATCCTAACCAACAAACTCAAGAAGCTTGGAATGTTTAAGTCATTAAAGATGCATCTCATCATTATCAAGCAAACATGGTGCTAAGCCTTCAATGATGTGTAACTCTTAGGCCCATTTACATGACAATTACGGATCAAGTATTTGTGCAGTCAAATAGAACAAGCATCAAGATAATAGTTGATCAAAAAATCATCTTAAAAACATCTTCAAACCATACACTCAAGATACATGCATATACCAAGAGATTAAAGTTGCATAAACTCATTTAGATCTCACAAATCCAAAGCATGAATCAAAGAAACAACTTCACTAGGATAAAGAGGAACTTAGTTGCTATACATGCTTTCAAATATTCATCAAATAACTGTCCAAAAACTGATATAAAACTGACAAGGAATTGTCTACAAAAGATGGTTCAATGTTCTTCACAATCTAAGCATAAATATTACTAAAAAGAGAAGAAAGGGAAAAGAGAATGCTTGCTATTCATAACAGGGGAGAAATCCCCTGTTTTCTTGTTGTTCTTTAGCTGCTTCAGCTGCTACGTTACTGCCTCCTTCAAGAGAAAAGCTCAGCCTTTTCTTTGCTTCCCAATCTTGCTTAAATCTTTGAAAATCTCCACTTGCTCACACATTTTAAAGCAAAGATTCTTCAAGAAAGTCCAAGTATAATGTATGCATGCATTGAGACGCAACATACTGTATAAAGCTGCTGTAAGTTGCTCAAGTTGTCAAAAAGTGGAAGTTAGCCGTAACATTTGACTTGGTGTCTGCTACGTCATCCTTAGCTTAAGGGATGATCATGGCTTAAGGTCATAGCTCAGTTCATTTTCTACTCTTGGCGACTCTTTTAGTCCAGATTTGTATTGATGATCCATTTTAGCTCCAATAAACCTACAAAGCCATAATTAAGCTTAATTAAGCACATATCCAGTCAAATGTATGGAGAAGATTAAGACAAATTAAACGCTAATTACATACTAACACATACTCTAAATGAACGGAAGACAACTTACTGGGAAAAGAAGTTTCTGATATCTTTGGTCTATAGTGCTCGGGGATAGAGTTGATTCCAATAGGTTTAAACTCCTTTATTTTTCTATTGTTACCCTGAGTATCCTAAGCTGAAATTCCTTCAACAGAATCTGAATCAGATAAATTGAGCAAACGCCGCATTTCTTTCATCCAACGGCAGCTTTGAATTGATCGATCAGAGTTATGGAAGAAGTGTTCTACCCTTTGTCAATGAAACGTGAAGCTGGAAAGAAAATTAACGAATTCTAAAAATTTCTAATTGAAATGGAAAAATTGAGTGAGAAATAATCAACAGAAATGACATTAGATATCACACACACACACACACACACACATATATATATATATATATATATATATATATATATATATATACATATTAATGTACACCCCCAGGCGGAGAAATATATGTATAATTTTTTAAAAAAATTCACAATAATTTCTTACTTAATTATAACACAATCATTCCTAAATTATTTGATCGGTGACATTTATATACATTGATAAAAATATGTATAATTTTAAAAAACAATTTATACATGGAAAGTATATTATAAATCTTATCAAAAAATAGAAAAATTGTAAAATTGGAATACCAACTGCTCCCAATTTGCATTTTTACGACACTATTTATTCCAGGGGCAAAATAATTCTGTAAATCTAAACCATTTGCAATTTAAGGGCAAAACTTGTTGGAAAGATGACATGTATATCGGAAAATTACACGTGTGCGCTTGCTCACTTTGCTTTTTCTTAATGATGTGGGTAACTACTTAAGTCGCTTGGAAAAAATATTAGACACTCAACAATTAATGATTTCAACTTTTCAAAAATAATCATCAACTATATAAATTTATATATGAAAAAACAATTTACTTAACTTAATCTAAATGTACAAAATTAAAAATTTTAAATTTTCAAAAACGAAAAAAAAAGGAAAAGAACAAATTTAAATTTTTTTTTTTTTTAAATTATGATATTATTATTAAATACTATTATATATTTAATAATAATATCCATATATTTTTATATTTTTGGTGAAAATCGAGAAAATTATTATATATATATACTTCTCAAACCTCAATCTTCAAGCAGCAACAGCAGTGCCACTGCCCCGACGTCTTCCGCCTTCCTCAACAGTTCCTGACACTTTTCATCATCTCTAGTTTCTACCGCGTTCTTCATCCTCGTCGAAAACCACGTAAGAAGTGATGACAATCCTCTCAACTCAATAGGACTTATTCTGGACGGACCAGTCCTCAATCATCATTCTTATGGCGTGATTTGAGGTGGGAGAAGAGGGTGGTGGACTTGAGAGAAGGAGGGGCGGGTGGCGTCGGAGCTGCGGTTGCGACTACTGTTGCTGCTTGAGGGTTAGGGGTTGGATTATATATATATATATATATATATATATATATATATATATATATATATATATATATGTATAAGCAAAAACTACTATTTGATCCTGTGAGTTTATAAATTTTGCAATTTAGTCCCATTTATTTCAAAATTTACAATTAAGTTCTATAAATTTGTAATTTTAGCAATTTTGGTCCTATTTGTTGCGAAATTTACAATTGAGTCCTGTAAATTCTAAAATTTTATAATTTATGTCCGAATTCAAACGGCGCGGGCCGTGCCTGAATTCAGATTGAGCTAGACTCTTCTTTGTTTGAGCTGCTCCAACGTACGCAAACCGGAAGATCTCACTTGTCCTGTACGTAAGTAGAGATTTTCATGAGACCATAGTCGTCCGTCTCCGGTTTGCATGCCAATAAGATCTCTGAGATCGACCAACTAGTTGGGTTGGTTTGTCTATTTTTTGCTATTGAAGAGAAGTCAATTGTTTAAGCGAGTCACCTTCTTATAGGTTCCGCTGGCCGACAAGACATTTTCGTTCAAATATAATTATACATTTTTATTTAAATTTTCTTTTATTAGATACGTCACATGTATAATAATTTTTTTATACAAGTCAGATATATTTGTCATGTCATTCCGCCAAGTCAGCAAAGAAATGAGGCACGTGGCCAATTCCGACAACTAACAAATTTTCCTGCGAAAATTGGACATAAATTGTAAAATTTTAGAACTTATATGACTTAATTGCAAATTTAGAAACAAACAGGACCAAATTTGCCAAAATTAAAAACTTAGAGGACTTAATTTCAAATTTTGAAATGGATAGAACTAAATTTCCTACAAACTTACAAAACCAAATTTGCATTTTTGCCTATATATATATATATATATATATCTTTTTTTCTTTTTTTTTTAAACGACCTATATATTTATCTATACTATATAAAAAAGGAAGAGGGTTTTCCTCTCACAAACGATAGTTTTCTAGGTTGCAAGACCAGTTTTTTTATTTTTCAAATTTATCCTAGTGTTTAGAACAAAATTTGAGGGTTTAAAATGACATTTTATTAAAAAAATAATAACTCCCAATACCCACGTTTGTATCTTATCTATTTTTCTCTCATCACTAATAATAACTCTTATTTTTTTTCTTTCACATTTCTATTAGGAAAGACTATTTTAATTTTAAAATAGATAAATTCAAATAATTTATACAATTTTTTTTTTCATATTTTTTCTTTATTAACATCAGAATTTATTATAAGTAATTAATTAGATTACAATTTTTTTTTTTGCACACAGTCCGGTGACTAAGTATATTATAATTGGTGCATAATAAAATATTTTTTATTAATCATTATATATAAAATTATAATGGTGTAATATTATATATGTATATGTATATGATCAGGGTGAGAACAATGTGGTAGATAAAGTGAACTTGGAGGATAATCCTGATACTGATACTAACGAAGAAGAGGAAGGGAGTGATTATGTTTCTGGAAGTGAGGATGAATCAAACTCACAGAAATAGGTGTTAAAGGAACAATCTCAACCCGTAAATTTGGGTTCTTCTGAGAGTGTGATCCAACAAGCTAAAGCAGTTATTGCTCAGGCTACTCAGAAGGTGGTTGAGGATAAGGGTGTTAGAGATGAGCCTGATAATCGTGTTGCTGAGGACTCCCGAAAGGAGGAGGTTAACGAGGACGATAGTGATGAGAAAGAGAATTATTTTTCGAATTCAGATGATGCTTCTACAAGTCGAAAGGGTAGAGGATCTTCTTATGAGGATACGAGTCAATTTTCACCACGCATGACATGTAGTGCTTTGCGCGGTGGTTCCTCTAGAGGGGGTCATTTTAGAGGATAAGGAGATTACTATCGCGGACGTGGAGATTACTATCATGGATGTTTTGGTGGCAGGCACCCAAGAGATTGGTAACCCTCCCCGGTTTGCACGCCTTTCTTGGTCTTGTTTGCACGTTTGGGCCTTGATTCTTGGTTTTGGTTTTATGCGCTTGGGCCCTTGTTGCTTTGGTTTTCCAGTCCAAATTATATTTGGATTTGTTTGTTTTCTTGTTGTCTTTGGTTTTACTACCAGCGCTGTGTTGTTTACTTAAGATCTTAAAACTCCTTTGTAAACATTTTTTGTTCGGATTGCTATAATACGAGGGGCGAGTCTCGAAAAAGGGGTTCGGCCCTATTTTAATTACTAAATAAATCATATATATATATATATATATATATATATATATATATATATAAGTTATAATTGTACTGATTTTCTAAAAAAATAAAATAAATGTATATTATTATTAATATATAAAGTATTTAATTAAAAATTTTAAACGTAATTTATTAATAATAATATCACAATTTAAAACAATTATATTTTTCATATGTTCTTTTCCCCTTTTTTTTTCGTTTTTGAAAAATTTTAAAATATCAATTTGTATATTCAGATTAAGTTAAGTAAAACTTTTCTATATATAAGAATCTCATATAGTTGATGATTATTTTTAAAAGTTCAAGTCATTAATCGGTGAGTGTACAATATTTTTTCCAAGTGGGTTAAGTGATTAGCCATGTCATTTAATAAAAAACAAATTAAGTAAGTAAACATGTGGCCCATTTGTGTAATTGTCCAACGTACACGTCATCTTTCCGTCAAGTTTTGTTCTTAAATTGCAAATGTTTTAAACTTATAGGATTATTTTGCTGCTAGAAAAAATGGTGTCCCAAAGATAAGCAGATTGGGAGGAGTTAATATCCCAATTTTGCAATTTTTTCTAACAAAAGTAATTACTCTTCTTAATTAATACTTATTTTTATAATAAAATTATATACAAAATAAAGATCAACCAATCATATTTCTTTTATCTAATTTAATATTTCATGTATATATATAGTATTGCCATGTCCATATTATATAATTGCAATAACAAGCTAAGGTTTAATTTATAGAATTGACTTATTCATAATTTGATAGGTATTTTCATGTTTGCATTAAGCACCCATTTATTAAATTACGTATTATTTGTGAACAAAACGATAACTTAATCCAACTTGATTAATGTGATTTAATAGATATAAAATTACATAAAACCTGATTCAACTTTTATTATTAGTATTTAATGCAAGAATTTACATCCTCTATATAGGATTAATTACCCTAAAATCGAATGGGAATAAGTCACTTCTCAAAGTTAGTCTGAATCTCTCTTTGTTTCTGGTGGTTGAATAGATTATCGTAACTTAGAGCTTAACTGCTAGAGCTTGGTTGTCGTAATTTTATTTGGCATTGGTTTGTCCTCGAATTGACTTATATTGGCTTCGCTTTTATAATTGCCCGGAATTGTGCATGCTTCATTACCCTTTCGAACATTTTTGTAATTTCTCTTTAATTGACCCTTGGATTGTCTCGTTGTATCTTTTCTCATTTCAATAAATAAGGGAGGGGCCTCATTAAACTCCCTACGGTCTCTTTGGCTAGTTGCCTTAAAAAAAAAAACTTATCGATATCAAAGAGAGATTGTGGACAATGTACTCAAAATGTTCAAAAAATAAATTCATTTAGTCGTCGTAAATTGTAATATCTAGCGATTGAAATTATTATTATTATTATTATTATTATTATTATTATTATGATTATTATTATTATTATGATTATTATTATTATTATTTGCAATAAAATCTTCAACTTAGAAATTTGAGTTTTTTCTAGATTTGAATTGAAGTATAAGTAATCAAAAAGGAAGAACAATAAATTTTTTTAGATTCAAATTGAAGTAATAATACCTTAAAAATGAACATATAGTTTGTTAAAATAAAAGAATGAAATGATGGTTTACAATTGACTATAAGATTACAATAACAATTTTCTAAGAAATAAAAAAGTTGGATGCCGGTGAGATAATATGATATTCATCAAAACCCTAACCAAAACAGTTATACAAAGTTTAAGGAATTGAAAATTTGTAAATCATCAGAAAATTATAAGGTGTGAAAGTATAACTTATAAAATTAAGGTGGAGTTGCGTAGAAATACATCTAACTACATAGGACGTACACAAATATAATTTCCCAGTATTTAAAGATTAAGGAAATAGAAAATAAATCCAAACATTGGTTTTCAATTCAGGGGGTGCAGTCGGCCGTCGCTCCGCCGCCGGGCAAAACCAAGAACCTTTTATTTTTCTGTCTTTTGTTTGGTGGTGGATTTTGCAAGCTTATTATTTTTTTTTACAAGCCAAGAACCTTTTATTTTTCTTTTATTATTTTTTTTTTTTTTACAAGCCAAGAACCTTTTATTTTTCTTTTTTTTTTTACAAGCCAAGAACCAGGTTCTCCTTCTAATTGGTTAAGTGAAAGAAGTGATACTAACAATAACTATTTAATTAAGTATGCCATATATAAAGTTATTAACAATCTGGCTAAGGAAATTATCATAATTAATTTGGTCAACTCTTAACTACGTGTGTTGATCGATATATTCCGAAATATATGCTGCAACTAATAAGGTTCAGCACTATTAATTCTTCGGGATTGTCTTTGTTATCTCCCCAAGGTTTGTTAAAATCCTCATTCACTCCCTCATTTTTAGCCCATCCCTACTAACTCCCCAAATGAAAGTTTGAATTTTTATTTGCTCCCTAATGGCCTTAATTGAGTGATTAACCCCTAATAACTTAATTGAGTGATTAACCATTAATAATATTACCCACCTTTATTACTGTTATTATTGTTATTGTATATTTCAACATCGACCACCCGAAAAAAATGAAAAGGGGATTGGTGCAGCGCTGAGGAAGAAAGTGTTCTACCGCCGGCGCCTATTTGAAGACGTTCCCAGTGGGTTTCCGGCGACGACTCCATCATGCCTAGTGTACCACCCTCTCCCGCAATTTCTCTGCACATTTAGAAGATGCCATCTCTCTCGCCGTTCCCGTCGATGCAATTTACTGTAATCGGCTCCGACGACCTTCGCCGACGAAATGTAGGACTGATTATTGACTCCCCTCTTTGCTAATCTCAGGCAATTTCTGAATTAATTGTTGCCTCTGTTTCGGCATTAATTGTTGCCTCTGAGTTAATTCTTTCCTTTCACCATTTTTTAGCTCAGTTTGTTGAATTAATTGTTGCCTCTGTTTCGGCATTAGACATGGGTAGCCCACATGAAGTTGGTGAATGTAGCACACCTGTGCGTCTTCTTGGTGGTATTCGTTATAATCACAAAATGCAGGTAATCTCAATTAGGGTCGACTTTAATTTGACGACTTTGAAGACAATTGTATGTGGTTGTTGGCCTGAGGTAAACATGAATGAATTAAGATTGACCTACACTGCGTCTCATGCTAAGGATCATGAAGTTAGGTTATTGAGTGATGAAGATGTCTATAACATGATTGATCTACATAAAACGTTCAATTTCACATATGTTGATATTAAGGCCACTGATAGGGATGATGAAACCGAGCATAAGGGATCGACTGGGTTCAGGTACTTTGTGTTTTGCTACAATGTTGTGTTTTGCTACAATGATGAAACTGACATGTTGTATTTTGCTACAATGATGAAACTGACCCGTTGTATTTTGCTACATTGTTTTGTTTGGCAGCCTTGTTAGGTACTGAGGAGAAGATGCGAGAACGTCACTTACACCCCAATCTAAGGCTATAGCTTCTAATTCCCGAGATTCGTGGAGTATGTGCATAACCGGGGTAGGCCAAGGGTTCAGCGATGCGGGTGAGTTTCGGACAAAACTGAAAAATTACTCCGTGGCTATCCATCGTTCATTCAAGTATGTTAAAAATGATAGTTCGAAGATCATAGCGGTGTGTCTCGATAGGAATTGTAAATGGTGTATCTATGCATCTTATGGCAAGAAAGACTTAAAATTTGCAATAAGAAAATGTTGCTTGCAGCACACGTGTCGAGAGGGTATTCTGATGTCGAAGGGTCATCCTAGAGCTGATGCTAACTGGATTGCGAACCTTGTGAAAGATAAGGTTAGAACTTGTCCCAAGTATTCTCCTAAAGAAATGAAAGACGATTTAGAAAGGGATTATGGTGTTGAAATCCCTTACAAACGGGTGTGGAAGGGTAAAGAAATAGCTATGTATGATATCCATGGGTATGATGGTGCATCGTATGATCGAGTGAGATGGTATTGTGATGCCATTAAACAAACAAATCCGGGGAGTTTTGCTGATTATGAGGTGGATAATAGCAAAAAATTCACGAGGCTGTTTCTTTGCTTTCATGCATGTCTGGTTGGTTTTCTGAGAGGTTGCCGGAAGTTGATTTTTCCGGATGGAACTCACATCAAGAATAACTTCAAAGGCTGTCTCTTGTCTGCCGTATCGAAGGATGACAATGATGGTTTTTTCACCCTCGCATATGCGGCTGTAAGGGCTGAAAACGATGCCAATTGGGAATGGTTTTGTAGGAAATTGCTTGAAGCATTAGCGAGTCAGACACGAGGCATAATCAGTTTTAGATCGTATACATTTTTCTCGGACAGACATTCTGGTCTACGGAAGGCCATCCCAATAGTTTTTCCTGGCAGCCACCATGCTTATTGTCTACGGCATTTGGTTGACAATTTCCGGACTCAGGTAAGAAACATCATAGTTATTTGATTTACTTTGGTGTACGAGATTGTTTTTCAGAAATTATACGAGATATGACCAATTAGATGCGGCATTCGGCCATTTATATACGAACATATTGATAAGTGTGTACGGGATTGTTTCCAGAAATTATACGAGATATGGCCAATTAGATGCATGTACCACCATATTGATAAGTGTATATGAGATTGTTTTACAGAAATTATACGAGATATGGCCAATTAGATGCGGTATTCGGCCATTTATGTACGAACATATTGATAAGTGTGTACGAGATTGTTTTCCAGAAATTATACGAGATATGGCCAATTAGATGCATGTACCACCATATTGATAAGTGTATACGAGATTGTTTTACAGAAATTATACGAGATATGGCCAATTAGATGCGGCATTCGGCCATTTATGTACGAATATATTGATAAGTGTGTACGAGATTGTTTTCCAGAAATTATACGAGATATGGTCAATTAGATGCATGTACCACCATATTGATAAGTGTATACGAGATTGTTTTACAGAAATTATACGAGATATGGCCAATTAGATGCAACATTCGGCCATTTATGTACGAACATATTGATAAGTGTGTACGAGATTGTTTTCCAGAAATTATACGAGATATGACCAATTAGATGCATGTACTACCATATTGATAAGTGTATACGAGATTCTTTAATTGAAGCGTTTGGGACATCGCACCAAGTGATACATACTAGAGTAACATATATGTGGTGGTGCCATGTAGCAATTGAGACACAAATGCTATTATGGGATCTTATATTACATGCAATGTAATTAACCTTGTTCTACCAACAATGACCACTTATACGACTAAAAGTTGTGTAATTCAGGCTTACGGGGGGTTGATAGAAGTTTATATGCGGAACTTCTCAAGAAATTATACGAGATATGGCCAATTAGATGCAGCATTAGGCCATTTATGTACGAACATGTTCATAAGTTTATACGAGATTGTCTTCCACAAATTATACGAGATATGGCCAATTAGATGCGGCATTCGGCCATTTATGTACGAACATATTCATAAGTGTATACGAGATGAAGAAAGATGTATCATCGCAGCAAAGGATACGTACAATTACTAAATTAGTACGAATGGTATGCCGTGTGATACTATAATGCATTATTATGTGCTATACGTACTAAATGAGATTCTTTAATTGAAGCGTTTGGGACATCGCACCAAGTGATACATACTAGAGTAACATATATGTGGTGGGGCCATGTAGCAATTGAGACACAAATGCTATTATGGGATCTTATATTACATGCAATGTAATTATGTCACCTTGTTCTACCAACAATGACCACTTATACGACTAAAAGTTGTGTAATTCAGGCTTACGGGGGGTTGATAGAAGTTTATACGCGGAACTTCTCAAGAAATTATACGAGATATGACTAATTAGATGCGGCATTGGGCCATTTATGTTCAAACATGATCATAAGTTTATACGAGATTGTCTTGCACAAATTATACGAGATATGGCCAATTAGATGCGGCATTCGGCCATTTATATACGAACATATTCATAAGTGTATACGAGATTGTTTTCCAGAAATTATACGAGATAAGGCCAATTAGATGCGGCATTCGACCATTTATGTAGCAACATATTGATAAGTGTGTACGAGATTGTTTTCCAGAAATTATACGAGATATGGCCGATTAGATGCGGCATTCGACCATTTTTGTACGAACATGTTCATAAGTTTATACGAGATTGTCTTCCAGAAATTACACGTGATATGGCCGATTAGATGCGACATTCGGCCATTTATGTACCAACATATTCACAAGTGTATACGAGATGAAGAAAAATGTGTCATCACAGCAAAGGATACGTACAATTACTGAATTAGTACGAATGGTACGCCTTGTGATACTATAATGCATTAATATGTGCATCAGGCTACAAAATGTTCAAGGGCCAACACTAAAAAATTACGTCCCGTCACAACAACATAATGGAAAAACCAACAAAAAAAAAAAACAGAAATTATCCAGAAATTAAACAAATGTTTCCTACACAAATCAACATAGCATCTTTGCTTCACTCAATATCGTAGCAGCCAGATGAGCCCGGTAATACGGCATCTTCACATTCGGAATCTCCCTCCAAAACATAGGATCATCCCTAGAAAAGCATTCGGCAAACAGGCAGAAAAAGGCACCGCAATCAAGGCTGCCGGGATCTTGCTGGGGACAGACCTGACCTTGAACGTCATCACTCGGGATCTCATAATTGTGCACATTAAACAGGTACATTCGGATGAACTTTGCCCATGTTTTCTCCTGCCCAGTTGCCAACGCAGATAACATTGAGTTTAAACATGTGAATACCTTCCTTTCAGTGTCCAGGACCACCATATGCCAACGAAATTTCGTATTTATCGGGAAGATGATGTAACGGTGTCCTGTCAACACATCGAGATTCAAACGATCAAGATACATACGCACACTCCCCATGACACCGGCTTGGAAGAATGCATCAAGCTCTCCCATATCCACACGATGCAATCTCTTCTTTGAACCCTTAATGAACTTTTGGCCGTGCAGGCCCTTCAATATCTTGGTTGTCGCGTGAGCTGACATCACCCAAATTTTTGTCGAATTCTTCCTGCTGTTCAGCATCTGAGCATAACACTCAAATACCTTTTGCATCATCTCGCAGCCCCAAAGTAGTCTGTAAATGTCAGAATTATGGACTTCCTCTTCAACCCCTCTGTAAACAACAATCACATCCTCCCCACCCGACTCACCCCGGATGAATCCATCGATCAATTCGCGTTCTTCTGTAGTAAGATCCTCCCGTACAGGGTAGTCTAACCTCCCAACATATTCAATGCAGTCATCCATAAGGGTTTTCACCTTCACAACACAAGAATGTAAATTTACAGATTGTAATATTATCATATAACTAACTGACATTTATTATAATTAACTGAAAATCTGATATATTACCTTCTTCTTGGTCTTCGGGACCGTGGACGACAGAGGTGTAACGAAGTCGGGGGATTTTCTTTTCTTTTTCCTATCAGCCCTCTCTCTGACATCAGTAACAATGGAGCTAGTGACAATGGAGCTAGTGATAAGGGAGCTAACGGTATCATCAACTCTCTTCATTCTTCGCTCAGCACGTGAATTGTTCGAATCGGAACCACTGGCATAAATGGACTCACAGTTATGATCCTCTTCAGGCTTCACTACTTTATCCTCAATCAATGTCGGCTCCGCAACATACTCTTCAGTCTCCAAAACACCTTCATCTTTGGTTTCTTTCTCCTCCACATCATTCTCCACCTCTTTCTCTTGCAAATCAGTTAATATAACAGCCGCATCTACCTGCTCCTCATTCTTCTCACTTTCCTCGACCTTTTTACTTTCCTTTTCTTCTGCAACCTCCCCATTGTTCTCAACATCCTGTTCAGAATCCACCCCCACCATCTCATTAACTGCAGCATTTTTAGGACTTTTAATATCCTGTTCCTCTTCAACCTTTTCACCTATCAGCCCATCACTCTCACTCTCAATGTCACTCTCCCGTTCACCCTCCGTCCCGATAGTCAGGTTATCCTCACCGTCTTCAGCAAGCCCCTCTCCATCTTCGTTGTCATTCTCCTCTGTCGAAATCTCCTCAGTTTCAGAATCTCCACCCTCTACATCCTCAACACCCTTCTTTAACAATTTTCCCAACAACTTTAACTCTCTTCGTTGATTCGCAACAATTTCCCTCAGCAAAGATATAGTCCCCGATTCAATATTAATGTTTGATGTGGGAGGTTGGAACAGTTGCAACTCCCTCGGCTGAATTGCAACAATGTCCACAAGCTGTAGATGATAACCAGAAAAATTGGTTATTAATAATAGACTCAGAATAGTAAATTTAAAATGTTAAATGAGTTACCTCAATCCTCTGAATGCCATTCAGTGCAACCTGGCCTCTTTAAAAGTTGCTAGGCAAATTGGATTCTTGTGCTTGTCATCTATAAAATCTCGAAAATACCCTCAGCGCAGTAGGACAGCCACGCGTAGAAAAATGCTCGTAAAACCAAGCCTATTTCATTAAACATAACACATATTCAGTATTCAATTATTTAACAGAACTATACTTATAATAGAAAACAACATATACTATAGATCTTAATACCATGAAACCAGCCACGAAACCATTGACATAGGCTGCATTATTGTTCAGATAATGACTCATTGCTCCCACCAAAAACTTATAAACAGCCACACCCCAGGCATACTCTCCAATGCAAGACAGGTCATCCACATAGCAAAAGAGTCCTCTAGGAATAGTACCTGAGCTCTGAGGAAACAACAATGTCGAGAATACAAATAGTACATACAGCCGGCAAAGATCTTCCACATCATCCTTGTCTGTACTCTGGACCAGCTCTTTCATCATTTCTACGATTATTTCCTTCTTACACTTCAATGGATCGTTACCCAAAAATTCTTCAAGTGTCGATGATGGCAGCTTCGAGTGTAAATCAACGCTCAAACCATAATGCCGCAGCCCATTAACTATACAGAATTCGGTATCGGTGAATGGAACATCAATATCTTGCCCCAAAACCACAGAACAGGTTTGCACGTCGAATCGGGATATCAAGAGCTTCAGTCTGGAATGGGATGCATATGCAAACGGCATGTCCAAGAAACATCCAAATAGTAATTTAGAAATGGCTTCATGGTGTACGGGCCTCATTAAAACCCGAAGATTTTCCATTCTTTGCAGAATGCCACGGGGGAACAACAGGTTTGAAAGCGGTCCATTGCTGCCAAATATAACAAAACACAGTTCATAACAATGTAGGACATTCAATTTCAAACAAACAAATAATAAACAATTGCATTCATGGGAGAAGGAACCTTCACAGAATTCAGGGCATTTCAAATAATTCATCTAAAGGACAATTCCATGTACAAAATTGGTATAACAAGATGCCTAAATTCTGGAATATCATATGAAGCACAATGTGGGGATGAAAAGCTAAGGCTTTTATACTCAACCAACATACACCCAATTTTTCTGTTAGGAATAGTGCCCTAGAAAGCCGATTGTATATCCGCTTTGTGCTTTTCCTTATTGTAATCACAGACAATCTTTGAATGAAATAACAAATTGAGGAAACACTTCTTTATATACTCTTGTTAGGTATGCGTTTACTTTAGCTGTGTATGTATGAGAACTCCCCTAATCCTGATGAATTTAGGACTCTACCATTTAGGTGAAATGGTTCATGAAACGAGCCCTATATCACATAAGTCATGATTAGTAAAATACTCCAAGCCGATGAGTCCTACAGACAGTGGGAGTGTCAACCTGACTCCTCTAAGGTTTGCTTGTGGGATCACGCCCTTAAGAAGGACCACCTTGTTTCATGGAGGTGCAAAGTGTATAGTTGATACGTGCATGATACATGAGGGTGCTTACTTTAATAAGTAAGTTCACTGAGGTGCCCCGTGTGAGAACATTCCTAAATGGGAAAGGAAGTTTCTATTTCAGGGAATAGAAACTTCCAGATTAGGAAATATCTCACGAGTCATTGATGTGATTAATTGATCCTTAAGACTTGAGGTTCCTTGTCACTTTATGAGTTAACTCTGTAGTCTTAGGTATAAGCTTTAAAGGGTGTCGCCTTAGACAACTGATTCAAGGCTTATGCTGGGGCTGCATAAGTGATTCATGAAAGTGAATGAGAATCAAGAAAGGACCTACACTTGCATTTGCAAGGTGATCTCTTATTGTGTAAGTCATTCATATGCCATATGGAATCCTTGGCCAAGGCAGTAGATCAAGACATCAAGAAAAGGGTTTCTTGGATTGAGATCAAATGGATATGAAATGCACTTAGCTTTAAGACCGGATTATTAGGGTTCTGATTATTCTCTTGCCCTAGATCTTGGTTGAGAGATAGTAAGTAGGAGGATTGTATCTCACTTAAATTAATGACTTAAAGGTTCTGTCGAATCCGAACATTCCAATTCAGCTAGGGCTTAAACACCTGTTGCTAGACTATGGTCGTTTAATCTGTGGACTGATTAATTAATTAGTGAATTAATTAATTAGGGTCACTGCTAATTGAATTGAGAACCTAGTGGGTCACACACAACAACTTGGTTACATGAGTTGAGGCTTTAAAATGATTAAACGAGTTAATCGGGCCAAGAGGGTTCCACACGTGTGGCTCACGTGAGTGACACGTGTGTAAATATATGTGTATATTTACTTATGTGTTAAATAATTAATGTGATTAATTATTTAATAGACTTTGGTTTAATTTTGAATTAAAAAGAAAGTCTTATTTTGGAGAAAAATAATCTAGTTAATTAATTATGAATTAATTAATTAGATAAAATAAGTTATTTATTTTAAATAAATAAAGTATAAAATTATCCAAAAATAGTTTGGATGTTCTTAGCTCTCTTAAAAGTTGATTTGAATTTGAATTCAAAGTCAAAGTCAAAATTACTTGATGATCAAATAATAGGAGAGAGAGACCAAAACCCTAGCCCATAAGGACTAGGATTTTCGGTCCTCCCTTTATTATAAATAGGGGAGCTCGAGCTCCCCTTAGAGCTAATTTTTGAATTCTTTTGGTTCATGTGTTGAACACCATCCTTTCTCCAAGATAAACGAAACCCTAGGTTAAGCCTAAACACTAACTAGAGAACTAGCATCCTTACTAGTTAGATTGTAGTCAAGTTGGTGGACTATCTCTAGAGAGCTTCAAGTTAGAAGTTTGAAGATTCGAGCTTAACCAAGGAGAGGGGATCAAGCCGCGAGAAGAGCATTCTTGGGTGGCTTGAAACGCTTCAAGAAAGAATAAAAGAAAAGTAAGTTTCTTCTCTCTACGAATTTGGTTACACGATTGCGAGTCCAAGATCCTTTTGTTGGGAAAATTTTTAAATTCCGCTGCTTTCTGATTCGTGTTTTTCAACAAGTGGTATCAGAGCCACCTCGTTAATCGTGTTTCTGATTCGTCTCAATTATTCTGAATTTGGTAGAAATTCTTGTGCTTGATGCGATTGAGTATTTGTAATTGTTTTAGAAAACCTGAATTACGAAACTGTATTTTTTTCCTAAAAGTTTCTGAAAATTGGTTTTTGCAAAATTTAATTTTTGAAAAACTATTTTAGATTTGAAACTGTATAAACTGTTTTGGATTTTCAGGATTGGTTTTGCTTTTGAACGAAAACACGAAATGAAAACCCGGATTATGACGAACACGCGAAACCCCGCGCGCGAAGGCGTGGCGCGCGCGGGCTTCGCTCGCAGCCGCCCGCCTGCCCAGGCACGCTCATGGGCGACGCCGCCCAGCACCCTCCCGCAACCGCGCGGGGCGCGCCCGCCCATTCCCGCCCGCAAGCTTCCGGCAGGAGCGGAAAATGCATCTTTAATAAAATTATTAATTTTCAGAAATTAATTGGAATTTTATTTGTTTTGTTAATTTTGGGATTTATTGAAAACTGTTATAAATAAGACTCGCATCAATTCGTGTTTTAAGTCATTAAGACTTGAAATGGGAATTTTAATTTATTGGGTAAATTTAAATTCTCGCAAAAGCATGTTAGGTGATCATGGGTTTAGACTTATGTATGGTTTTAATTTATGCACATGGATAGTTTAAATTGGGGTTGGAGCCCCATAGTTGCGTTTTTCAATTGAGGTTGGAGCCTCACTTATGTGCGTACTGTTATGTGATTTATTATGTGGCTTTCCATATTACTGTTTTTGAGGCCGGGGTATGCCCCGTGTAATTGTCTAAGGCCAATATGAAGATTGAGCCTTATTACTTTATGTCTTTTTCTTTTTATTGTAATTTGAGAGTAGAGATAGGTGGTGAGGTTTTATTTTCATTTTGCAGACAATGCACCCATGGAGTAAGATGGACCACATTCAAGTAACAAGGAGGCCATAAGTGAAGACCCCTCAAAATGTTAGGGAGGGGAATCTCAATTGTAACATGTAATAGAGGTAGGGCTCGTATTTTGTTACCGCTTTCCCTTATGTGATTTAAACTGTTTATGTGGCATGTATGTTAGAACTTGTGATTGTGGAGTGGCTCCCACATATCACGCATAAGATAGGTAGAACCCATGATCATTACATGTTAGTATCATGCTAGGACATGTTATCTGTTTATGTGCTTGTTTGAAATGCGTTTAAGTGTACTTGCATTAATCAAGACTAATAAAATTGGATAAGATGTATGTTGGTGAGGTCGAACCGGACAACTCTCCGGTTGATTCGAAAATTCCCATTAAATATTAAGCTAATTTCGAACAAATAGGTATTTAATTCGAGATGCAAATTTTGAATTAAATTCCTAGCATTCCATCAATAGGTTTTAAGTTTAGTAAGTGAAACTAGTTATTGTCCGCGAGTCGTGGGATAGATAGTGGAGCTTATTAATTCTTAGTTACCTAATTGATCCTTTTAAATGATCAATATTTTGTGATCAATTTTAGCAAAGGCGATGTCCGCGAGTCGTGGGTCGTTCGAACTAAGTTTTGGTCATGATCTTATGATTGATGGGTCTAGCTTAACACCTAAGTAAATATGGATGTCGCACGAGTCGTGGGTCCATATTGAAAGATAGGTGATGCAAAAACAATTACTAAGAGTTCTAAAGGTGTTAGAATTGGTAAGTTATACCTACCTAGGGTTTTACTTAGAATGTCCATGAGTCGTGGGTTCGAGGTAAAACGCCTAGGATCTTAGTACCCATTGGGAAACGTGTTCCTCTTAGATCTTTGGGAATTATAGATCTTTGAAAAACAGTGGGAGCTACATTAGATTAAAGACCTTATCTTTTGTATATCGTTATAATTCAGCATGCTCACTAGTTTTTTGTTTTACCATTTAGGTCGTAGATTCTATGATTCTCTACGTGTTTTGAAATGGCAACCAAAAACCCTCTTGTATCGATCCTCGAGTCAAACAAGTTGACTGGTCCCAACTATTCTAATTGGCTAAGGAATCTAAAAATCATTTTAGATTCTGAGAAGAAAACTTATGTTCTCTTCGAAGGGGAGCCTAGTCCCGAAGGGGAGGTTCCCACTCGGGCCGAGCGGGATGCGATTCAGAAGTGGAAGGATGATAATCTCCAAGCCCGTTGCCTTATGTTGGCTAACATGTCTCCGGACTTGCAAAGGCAACATGAGGCCATGGAATTCGCTTGGGAGATTTACGACCAATTAGAGCAATTTTACCGCCCTCATGAACGTGTTACAAGGTATAACACTTCAAAGGAATTGTTCCACTTAAGAATGAGGGAAGGTTCAAGTGTCCATGAATATGGACTCAAGTTTCTTGCCCTTACTGAGAAACTTGCCTCCATGGACATGCCACTGAAAGATGAGCTTTCAGTGGATTTGTTGCTAGCTTCGCTCCCACCATCATTTAACCCATTTGTCCTTAATTTCAACATGAATCATGCTGGTGCTACTGTAGCTGAGCTGATTAGTCAACTTGTGACTGCGGAAAGCACTATCAAGAAGGACAATAAGGTTTTGATGGTGAATGCTCCATCTTCCTCTTCTGGGCCTTCTAAAGGCAAGGGCAAGAAAGCCCAAAGGAAGAAGAAGAAACCCCTTAGGCCCACTGGTGGCGTTTCGAAGGGGAAGGCCCAAAAGAAGAAGCGTGATCAGATGGCAAAGCGGGACATTGGAGGAAAAATTGCCCAGAGTACAAGGCTACTCTAAAGAAAGGTATCTTTCTCGTTGAAGTAAATCTTTCTATTAATTCTAGTTCTTGGGTACTTGATACCGGTTGTGGAACTCATATCTATAATGATATAAAGATGCTAAGTGAAGTCCAACAACTCAAAGAAGGAGAATGTGTCTTGAAGATCGGCGATGGCTCAAACGTTGAAGCTCGAGCTTTAGGCACAATTAGATTAGATTTAGGTAGTTTTGAGTTAGTCTTAAATAAAGTCCTTTATGTACCGAGCATTATTCGTAATATAATTTCAGTTCCAATTTTAGATTGTGAAGGTTATGAAAATTATATTAAGAATGGTAAATACTTTATCAAACGGAACAACTCTTCCGTTCACATCGGTACTCTAAGTAATGGACTTTATCTAACTCAGAATATCAATATTATATACAACGAGAAACGAAGCGTAAGAGAGATGACAAAGTTTCAGCTCCCTTATGGCACGCTAGATTAGGACACATTTCCAAGAACAGAATTAGCAAGATAAACACTTTAGGATCATTCTCTGAAAATGATCTTAAGGAGTTAACTTCTTGCGAATCCTGTCTCAAAGGAAAATGCCCAAAGTCCCTTTTAAAGGAACTGTGGAACGAGCCATTAAGGTTTTGGATTTGATCTATACTGATGTTTGTGGACCGCTTAGTGTAAGCACAAGAAACAATCATCAGTATTTCATAACCTTTACTGACGACTTTAGTCGGTATGGTTATGTATACTTAATGAAGTATAAATCTGAAGCTTTTAAAAAATTCTTAGAATTTCAAAAGGAGGTTGAGAACCAAACTGGTCACAAGATCAAAGCACTTCGATCTGATCGAGGAGGCGAGTATCTTAGTGAAGAATTCCTTAATCATCTCAAAGATAATGGGATTATCTCTCAGTGGACTCCTCCGGGAACTCCTCAGCTTAATGGAGTTTCTGAGAGAAGGAATCGAACCTTACTTGATATAGTTCGTTCCATGATGAGTTTCACTGACTTACCACCTTCTTTCTGGGGTTATGCCCTAGAAAGTGCAGCAAAGATTTTGAATCTAGTTCCCTCTAAGTCAGTCCCTAAAACGCCCTATGAAATGTGGCATGGTAAAATCCCTAGTTATTCTTACTTAAGAATTTGGGGGTGTCCTGCTTACGTGAAGAGGACAGTGGGAGATAAGTTAGAATCTCGTTCTAACTTATGCTACTTTGTAGGTTATCCTAAGGAATCCATAGGATACTACTTCTATGATCAATCTGAGCAAAAAGTGTTTGTTTCCAGAAATGCCACTTTTCTAGAGGAACCGTTCCTTAAAGAAAAGAAAGGTAAGAACATAGAATTAGAAGAAGTACAAAGTGATCCCACACCACCCACTGAAGAAACGTCCCCTTCTGACCAACCACAACCAACCATGAATTTCGATACATACGAAAATCCTCCTCTAAGGCGTTCTGAACGCACTCCTAGACAGCCGGAGAGATTGTATGGATTCTTCCATGAAATCTCTCAAAAGGATAATGATCCTTTAACATATGAGAAGGCACTTTCAGATTCTGACTCTGACCAGTGGATAGAAGCCATGAAATCCAAAATGGATTCTATGAACTCCAACCAAGTTTGGACCTTGGTAGATTTACCTGATGGGGTCAAACCCATAGGTTGCAAATGGATCTTTAAGAGAAAGCTTGGAGTTGATGGAAGCATTGCAGCCTACAAAGCAAGACTGGTTGCAAAAAGATTCACTCAAAGACCCGGTGTGGACTTTGATGAAACCTTTTCACCAGTTGCAATGCAAAAGTCTATTCGGATCATTCTTGCCATTGTTGCGTATTGTGACTACGAGATATGGCAAATGGATGTGAAAACTACCTTTCTCAATGGTGACATTGATAAAGACATTTATATGGAGCAACCCATAGGTTTCACATTCAGTGGGAGTGAGCAAAAGGTTTGCAAACTCCAAAGATCAATCTATGGATTGAAACAGGCTTCTAGGAATTGGAATATTCGATTTGATGAATCAGTCAAAGCGTTTGGCTTCATTCAAATTTCGAATGAATCATGTGTGTATAGAAAGGAATTGGAGACCTCAGTGTAATACTTAGTACTTTATGTTGATGACATCCTTCTTATTGGGAATTCAAAGGATGACATGAAAGTGACTAAGTTATGGTTATCGAACCAATTCGAGATGAAAGATCTAGGTGATGCGTCCTATATCCTTGGAATTAAAATCTATAGAGATAGATCTAGAAGGTTAATAGGACTATCACAATCGATGTACATTGATAAAGTGTTGAAGAGATTCAATATGGAGTCAGCAAAGGTTAAGAACCTTCCTATGAGTGTAGGAACATGTCTTTCAAAGAAGATGTGTCCTAAGACTAACCTTGAGAAGGAAAGAATGACTCATACACCTTATGCATCAGCAATAGGTAGCATAATGTATGCAATGTTATGTACTCGACCGGATGTGGCTTATGCACTTAGTGTAACAAGTCGTTTCCAATCTGACCCTGGAGATGGTCACTGGGCTGCCGTGAAGAATATTCTCAAGTACTTGAAAAGTACTAAAGATTTATTCTTAGTTTACGGAGGTCAGAAAGATCTTACTGTCGAAGGATACTGCGATGCAAGCTTTGCATCTGACTTAGATGATTTTAAGTCAATGTCAGGATACATTTTCTGCCTAAACGGCGGAGCAGTGAGTTGGAAGAGTTCCAAGCAAACGACAACTGCAGATTCGACCACTGAGGCCGAATACTTAGCTGCAAATGATGCAGCTAAGGAAGGTGTTTGGATTAGAAACTTCATTCAAGAGTTGAATGTTGTTCCTAGCATGAAAGACCCCATTACTGTGTTTTATGACAACACTGGGGCGGTTGCTCAAGCAAGAGAACCAAGATCTCACCAACGGACCAAACACATTATGAGAAAGTATCACCTAATCCGTGATATTATCAAAAGAGGAGATGTGCAAATTGAGAGGGTCACATCAGCAGAAAACGTGGCAGATCCACTTACTAAACCCCTTAGTCGAGAAGCTTTCCAAGGTCATCTTCAGAAGATGGGACTTAGAGTAGCTTTAGAATGGCTTTGACGGGCAAGTGGGAGATTGTTAGCAATAGTGCCCTAGAAAGCCGATTATATATCCGCTTTGTGCTTTTCCTTATTGTAATCACAGACAATCTTTGAATGAAATAACGAATTGAGGCAACACTTGTTTATATGCTCTTGTTTGGTATGCGTTTACTTTAGTTGTGTATGTATGAGAACTCCCCTAATCCTGATGACTTTAGGACTCTACCATTTAGGTAAAATGGTTCATGAAACGAGCCCTATATCACATAAGTCATGATTAGTAAAATACTCCAAGCCGATGAGTCCTACAGACAGTGGGAGTGTCAACCTGACTCCTCTAAGGCTTGCTTGTGGGATCACGCCCTTAAGAAGGACCACCTTGTTTCATGGAGGTGCAAAGTGTGTAGTTGATACGTGCGTGATACATGAGGGTGCTTACTTTAATAAGTAAGTTCACTGAGGTGCCCCGTGTGAGAACATTCCTGAATGGGAAAGGAAGTTTCTATTTCAGGGAATAGAAACTTCCAGATTAGGAAATATCTCACGAGTCATTGATGTGATTAATTGATCCTTAAGACTTGAGGTTCCTTGTCACTTTATGAGTTAACTCTGTAGTCTTAGGTATAAGCTTTAAAGGGTGTCGCCTTAGACAACTGATTCAAGGCTTATGCTGGGGCTGCACAAGTGATTAATGAAAGTGAATGAGAATCAAGAAAGGACCTACACTTGCATTTGCAAGGTGATCTCTTATTGTGTAAGTCATTCATATGCCATATGGAGTCCTTGGCCAAGGCAGTAGATCAAGACATCAAGAAAAGGGTTTCTTGGATTGAGATCAAATGGATATGAAATGCACTTAGCTTTAGAACCGGATTATTAGGGTTCTGGTTATTCCCTTGCCCTAGATCTTGGTTGAGAGATAGTAAGTAGGAGGATTGTATCTCACATGAATCAATGACTTAAAGGTTCTGTCGAATACGAACATTCCAATTCAGCTAGGGGTTAAACACCTGTTGCTAGACTATGGTCGTTTAATCTGTGGACTGATTAATTAATTAGTGAATTAATTAATTAGGGTCACTGCTAATTGAATTGAGAACCTAGAGGGTCATACACAACAACTTGGTTACATGAGTTGAGGCTTTAAAATGATTAAACGAGTTAATCGGGCCAAGAGGGTTCCACACGTGTGGCTCACGTGAGTGACACGTGTGTAAATATATGTGTATATTTATTTATGTGTTAAATAATTAATGTGATTAATTATTTAATAGACTTTGGTTTAATTTTGAATTAAAAAGAAAGTCTTATTTTGGAGAAAAATAATCTAGTTAATTAATTATGAATTAATTAATTAGATAAAATAAGTTATTTATTTTAAATAAATAAAGTATAAAATGATCCAAAAATAGTTTGGATATTTTTAGCTCTCTTGAAAGTTGATTTGAATTTGAATTCAAAGTCAAAGTTAAAATTACTCGATGATCAAGTAATAGGAGAGAGAGACCAAAACCCTAGCCCATAAGGACTAGGATTTTCGGTCCTCCCTTAATTATAAATAGGGGAGCTCGAGCTCCCCTTAGAGCTAATTTTTGGCAATTCTTTTGGTTCATGTGTTGAACACCATCCTTTCTCCAAGATAAATGAAACCCTAAGTTAAGCCTAAACACTAATAGATTGTAGTCAAGTTGGTGGACTATCTGTAGAGAGCTTCAAGTTAGAAGTTTGAAGATTCGAGCTTTACCAAGGAGAGGGGATCAAGCCGCGAGAAGAGCGTTCTTGGGTGGCTTGAAACGCTTCAAGAAAGAATAAAAGAAAAGTAAGTTTCTTATCTCTACGAATTTGGTTACACGATTGCGAGTCCAAGATCCTTTTGTTGGGAAAATTTTTAAATTCCGCTGCTTTCTGATTCGTGTTTTCCAACATTTTCAGCATTTCTGTTCAATCAACGCCCAAATACACCAGGACATTCAAATTATATAAAAACCCAACCTTTTTCCTCAACCAAAATTACCTAATACTTAACCTAATGCGCTCAATTTAGTATTGGAGCAAACTGATGAAAAATGCCCAAAATTTTGGCGGAAATTACCTCAGTTTTCGTGGTCCTCGCCCTCGCCCTCGTCGTCGCTTCAAAACTTTCTTTCTGATATTTCAGACCTCAATGTCGGTGACCCTACTGCGGCAAAATTGCGTCCGACAACAAACCTCCTTCAATTGCTGAGTCCGGTCACAAACCTCCTGCAACAAACCCTACCCCGGCCACCAACGTCGATTATTTCGCTCCAATGTCACTTAACGTCCGGTCGCCGCGAAATGCAGAGTCCGTCGCCGGTTATTGGGAATCGCCTGTTATTTGGAGCTTGGGGGGTTTTCATTTAATTAAGGAATTAAAGTGTTTGTGAGGAAAATTAATAGGGTTGAAGGGCATCTTCGTAAATTCAGCCAAAATAGGGAGTAAAGGGAGATTTTTAAAGTATGTTGGGGAGTTAGTGGGGAGAGAATACAAATGGGGGAGTTGAAGGAAATTGGACCAATGGTTGGGGGAGTTATTTAGGATTTTCTGTAATTCTTATCCCCGATTGTTATAGTCGGACACGTATCGTCTTTACCTACATATAATTAGTTAATTAATTACACCACTAATATTCTTTATATGGTTACAAATTTTAGCACGGACGTGTTTTGACTAAGCAATATATTTTTATTCGCAAAAACTTATGATGTACGGAAAATTTTAAAAACATTATTTTATTACGTTGTGTGGAATATTCATGTTGAATACCATATCGGATACCAGATAATATTTTCAATTTATATTGTTAATTAACTACGGGATGATCTCCGATTTTACTTGTATATATCTATACTATTATATTAAGGCAGAGACCCATTTAGTGACATGAACTTCTTTTTTTCTTTTCTTTTTACTGCAAATTAATGAACACCCCTAGTTCAAGACTTTTGCTAAACCCTCCAATTCAATAAATAGATATATTTCATCCCTATTATCCTTTCCATTTTTTGTAAACCCTCCAAAAAGTACCATAATACCCTTAATAAATTGAAGAAGGACATAGATGTCCATTGTCTTCTTCCCGCGTTTAATCTTTGCGTTTTCTTCCCGCGTCTGATCTCCGATGACTCTATTCCAGCAACCAATTTCCGGCGAGTCTTTTCCGAATGGCCTTTCCGGCGACTCTTTTTCGAAACGGGTTTCTAGCAACTCTGTTTCGAAACGCTATTTATAATTTCTGGAATTATTTTTCTTTAACTAGACAAACAGACCTTTCAATAACTAATAAAATGAATATTTACACTACAAACTTAATAGATTGTTATGCATTCCCGATGAGACGCTTGAATTAAATGAAAAGCTAACTGTACGCTTTCCCGGAATTTGGACCGGCCAATCAACTTTACAATGCGACGAAGGGGTGCGACAGTTGGTTTACGACCCAATCACCTTTATTAGTATCTTCCATCTTGGCCTGTACGCAGACTTCTGCAAAATTTTCATCCCTATTTCATTACCTGCAAGAAGCCCTGCTTCTATTTCTCTCCCAGATCTCAATCCTTGACAAACAAAGTCATGAATCCCCCTCCAAGACCTATTCTGGCCGCTGTGGAAGCGTACATCGTTGAACGTCTTCGCATATATGCCGGAGATAACAAAATCGATCGGCTAGAAGTCTCCGAGACAGTGCTGTTTAATGTGTCGCTTGATTTGTCTCAGCGATTTCAAACAAGATTCTGGCCCCGAGATGTTGTAGCAGCGGTGAAAGAACTGCGGATAAAATTTTATGAATTTCGTAGATTATTGGCGTGCCTTGGAGTTAAAATGGGTGATGATCTTATTCATGCCGAAATTGAGACCCTAGAATATTATGATGTGAATACCATTAAGGTAAGTCGAATTCATGCGTGTCTTTTTTTTTTTTTTTTAAATATTTGTTCTTTATTCAATGTTTAACTTTACACAGGTTATTCGTCGGGATTCCAATGCCAAGGCATTTGGATGTTGTTATTACGGCGACCTTAGGTATATCTTCAAAGTGCGGCGGACACACCTTTTGGGGGGCAAAGAGGGGCACCTCCAAGCGTTCCACATAAGTGATAGGGACTCGGACCCCGAATCCTTTGACGGCGTGGTTTACCCCGAGTCCTCTGAGGAGAGTGTTAGTTCCAATATCCCTCAAGATGATCCGGAGGAGGTTAATCAGTTTTCTCCCCCATAAAATATTTAGTTTGATTGTAGTGTATTTTACTGGTTTTGTAATGAAATATGTATTGTTGAGTTTTGGGTTAAATATGCATAATTGAAAGCAGACTTCGTTGAGTTTTGGGTTAAATATGCGTAATTGAAAGCATACTTTGTCCAGTTTTGGGTTAAATATGCGTAATTGAAAGCATGCTTTGTCCAGTTTTGAGTTAAATATGCGCAATTAAAAGCAGATTTCGTTGAGTGAAGAGTTAAATATGCGTAATTGAAAGCAGACTTCGTAGAGTTTTGGGTTAAACATGCGTAATTGAAAGCATATTTTGTCCAGTTTTGGGTTAAATATGCATAATTGAAAGCAGACTTTGTCCAATGAAGGGTTAAATATGCGTAATTGAAAGCATATTTTGTCCAATTTTGAGTTAAATATGCATAATTGAAAGCAGATTTCATTGAGTGAAAAGTTAAATATGTGTAATTGAAAGCAGACTTCGTTGAGTTTTGTGTTAAATATGTGTAATTGAAAGCAGACTTCGTTGAGTTTTGGGGTAAATATGTGTAATTGAAAGCATACTTTGTCCAGTTTTGAGTTAAATATGCGTAATTGAAAATATACTTTGTCCAGTTTTGGGTTATTGGGTTAAATATGCGTAATTGAAAGCATATTTTGTCCAGTTTTGAGTTAAATATGCGTAATTGAAAGCAGATTTCGTTAAGTGAAGAGTTAAATATGCGTAATTGAAAGCAGACTTCGTTGAGTTTTCGTTGAGTTTTGGGTTAAATATGTGTAATTGAAACTGAAACCAGACTTCGTTGAGTTTTGGGTTAAATATGTGTAATTGAAACCATACTTTGTCCAGTTTTGAGTTAAATATATGTAATTGAAAGCATACTTTGTCCACTTTTGAGTTAAAGCATACTTTGTCCAGTTTTGGGTTAAATATGCGTAATTGAAAGTAGACTTTGTCCAGTGAAGGGTCAAATATGCGTAATTGAAAGCATACTTTGTCCAGTTATTGAAAGCAGATTTCGTTGAGTGAAGGGTTAAATATGCGTAATTGAAAGCAGACTTTGTCGAGCTTTGGGTTAAATATGCATAATTGAACAAGAAGAAGAACAATACCTTAACACATGTTTACTTTGTAGGTAGGGGTGAGTAGAAACCGAACCGAAACCGAAAACCGAACCTAACGGAAACCGAACGATACTAACCGGTTTCGGTTTTTGATTTTTTATTTTTTCGATTTCGGTTCGATTTCGGTAAAAATCGAATTTTTTTCGGTTTTTACCGAAAACCGAACCCAGGTAAGTGAATAACGTTCCTGTCAAGGCGGAAGCTGCGGGTTCGAGCCCCGTCAGTCCCGACGGATTCAATAAATACATCAATTCATCTCTCCAAACCAACATTCCGTCTGGATTATGAAAGAAGTCTCTCTTTTTTCTTTGGGGGAGCAGAGCATTGCACTGCCGCATAAAGAATGGATCCGCTGGGCTGGATGAGCAACCTTCTATCTGGCCTCTGTACCAGTAGTAGAGTGGCTTGCTACTTTCAATCAGAAAAGGAATATTTTGAAGTTGGTAAAGACCCGCCCCTTGTTTCAGTCAGAATGAGTCCCCGGGACCCCGGGACATTGGCTTCCGCCAACAGTGAACTATGTTGGATCGCATCCCGCGCATTTTGGTATTAGGGGTTGCACTTCTGTTTTTCCTTGCATTGTTTAGTTTGGAAGAAAAAGGAGTTTATTTCATTCCCTTTATTCTTTACAAGCCCTTGCCCCTAAATTATCTCCTCCGCCTTTGCTCTGCTCACACCCACCAATCCCCCCCACCACAAAGTTCGTCACTGGCTAGGCGGCCACCATCCAATCCCACCGGACTTCCGATCTGTTGCACTGACCCCTGCGAAGTACTTGCTCTGTTCTGTTGCTAACCCATCACCAAATTTTTTTTTTTTTTTTCTGTTTATTTCTTTATTTATTTTGATACATTTGATTTGATTAATATCTCGAAAATGATAATTGTGGAAACTGGAATGTTGCCAGAATGCTAGTTCAAATTTCAAAAGTGATACATATTAGAGTCAAAACCCAACAAATGGTTCTCTGTTCCTGATTTTATTTTTCGTTTTTTCCTTTTTTTTTTTTTTTTTTTCAAATTTTGTAGCCAACTTCGGTTTTCGGTAAATAACCGAAACCGAACCGAAATATTTCGGTTTTTACCGAACCGAAACCGAGCTAGTTCGGTTCGGAAAATGGTTAGCAAATATGCTAACCGAAACTTCGGTTAACCAAAACCGATTAACCGAAATTTCTGTTTTTTACCGAAAGCTCACCCCTTTTTGTAGGATAAAGGGTGATTAGACTAATAATTTTATTTAAATTTGTGTTTACTAATATTTTTACAAGTTCGGTATTAAAGACATAGCTCGAGATTACATTGAATAAAAGGTTGAATCCTCCAACCCCCATGTTCGTTGGTTGGAATAAGATGAGATTGATGAGTTGAGGGATGTGATGATAAATTCATCATCCCATTGACCCATTGGGATAAGATGAGATTGATGAGTTGAGGGATGATGAATTTATCCCAACTAACAAAGTAACCACCTCATTAGTAAACGTGGATGGTAACTTTTTAAAAACAAAAAGATAAATGACAGTTTGCAACCGTATATGAGTTGCAACCACTAAAAACTGAATCTGAATTAATGACAATTTGTAAGAAATAATTAAGTTCCATTAAAAAGTGAATTTGAATGAAAATAATAAAGTTGGATGGTGGTGAGATAATTTGGTAACATCAAAATCCTGACGAAAACAATTAGATAGAATCTAAAGAATTGGAAGTTTGTAAACCATTCCCAAATCAGTAGGAGTAAAAGTGTAACTTATGAAATTAAGGTAGAGTCGCATTTAAATACAACTAACTGCACAGGACGGGCACAAATATAATTACCCCGTTATTTAAAGACCATAGGAAATAGAAAAATAAATCCAAGTGAGACTTGTATTTTGTTGATATCCAAACATTGGTTTTCCATTCAGGGGGTGCTGTTGGCCGTCGGCCATCGCTCCGCCGCCGGGCAAGACCAAGAACTTGTTGGCTTTAATTTTTTTTTGTTGGAATTGATAATTTATCAATTTTGTTGTATTTTGCAAAACAAGAACTTGTTCTCCTTGTAATTTGTTAAGTGAAAGAAGCGATACTAACAATAATAAGATATATGCATCTAAGAGCTGGCTAAACAAGCAAAGGAAATTATCATAATTAATTTGGTCAACTCTTAACTATATTCTAAAATATAGTTAAGACTACTAATTCTAAAATATATGCTGCAAGTAATAAGGTTCAACACTATTAATTCTTATCCGAGATTGGTATAGTCGGACACGTATCGTCTTTACCTACATATATATATAGTTAATTAATTACACCACTAATATTATTTATATGGTTACAACTTACATTTTTTTTTTTTTTTTTTTTTTTTTTTTGGCACGGACGTGTTTTGACCAAGCAACATATTTTTATTAGCAATGGTCCAAATAATTAATGTGTTCGTTTTTTAGAATAATATCTGAAGTTCAAATCTCATTTGGATGTATATGTGTTAAAAATAAAAACAAAAAACATATTTTTATTAGCAAAGACCAAAAACAAATTTAATTTGGACTACTAAATCGGCATATTAAGGATAAGAAAACTGCAATTAAAAAAATGGAATAAAATGAGAAAAAAAAAAAGAGTTAAAAGAAATTTAAAAAAAAATTGAGACTTCAAGAGACCAAGAAATTCATCTCTTAATATATATATAATAGTATAGATTACATTTAAAATACTGCAGTAATTTGTACAAGTTTTAATGTTCTACTTTATGGAATAAATATTTCCAATTTATATTGTTTTTTTTTCCACAATCCAATTTATATTGTTAAACTACGACATAATCTCCTATTTTACTTGTATTTTAATTTTTATCTTACATTCTCTTCTTTCACACGCATCGTGTATACTATTATTATTAAATGAGAGAGACGGATAAAAATCATTTCGTCTTTTGATGTTGTCTATTCTTCTTAATTAATTAATTAAATTTTTTTTATCTATTTTTTTCTTTTATATGTTTTTTTATTTTTATTTATTTATTTTATCACTCGATAACAACAACTTCTTTAACTGTTTTTTTTTTTTCTAACTTCACTTAATTCTTTTTTTTCATATATAATTTTTATATTTTTCCCTTTATATTTTCAAATTATTTTAATTAATATGAAATTTTCTTATCTTATTTATTTATCATAATTTAATAATTATATTAAAAATAATTATAAAATATATATAATTATGAAATTAATTTTAATATATTTAAATAATATTATTTTTTTTTTTATTTGCTCAAGTGTCCGACAACTATTAGTGTACGTGTATTAGTAGATAATTGAAATGAGACATAATATTCTTTGGATTTCTCTTCCTATTATATAATTGTTTCTTTCTTTTAATCTCAATTTCCCTTTTTTACTATAATTATTTCTTTTCTTTTTCTTTTTCTTTTTCTTTTTTTTTTTTTTAAAGGAAGACGAGAGACAACTACAACGAAATTAAATCTCTCGCGAGAACATCCTTCACAGCATCAGGGAGCTCAGAGTCCCCTTCAAAATTCAGACCAAGGCGAGCAAGAGTATGGGCCACTTTATTCCCATACTCTTGGTGTTCTTTTTTTTTGGTGTTAACGATTTATCAATATGTTTAATGTGCCTGAATGAAACATGACATGAATATAAAGAAGGAACAAAAATTCCTATACCGTTTAATAAGAACACAGAAACAATTATTAATAAACTCAAAGTTTCGATGATACGTGGGGAGAAACTTTCCAATTTGTTCATTAATTATTCCCTAATGGTCCTTTAAATACTTCTTGAACTCGTTTGCTCATTGGAACCAAGATCACCATCGATCAAAACCAATAAGTCTTTGACATTTTCTTATACGTACTACATTATTCTCTGATTAATTAATGGCATTTTCGTCTTTCAAGAAAATACGACCTCCAGTTAATGGAAATCTCATCACTGTTCTAAGCATAGATGGAGGTGGCATTCGTGGCATCATTCCGGCAAAAGTTCTCGAATTCCTTGAATCCGAACTCCAGGTATTATATACATACATATATATATATATATATATATATATAACCCATGTTGGCAGGTATTATATATATACATATATAAATTTCGAACCTGGGTCATTATCTTCGAGAAAGAACCCTCAAACCACTTGGCCAACCCATGTTGGCAGGTATTATATATATACATATATAAATTTCTTTTGGTCGGATATATATATATATATATATATATATATATATGTGTGTATATATATCTTTCTTTTGGTCGGATATACATATATTAATTAATGCCATTTCCTTCATTCATTTTCTCCGGAAATTGAAAACTTAGATAAATTCATATTCCATATTTCTAACTGATTTAATTAGGGAAATTCAAGGGTAATATAATATATGATAGGTAAATGTGTCGAATCTTAAAAAAGAAAAACTAACGAGGGTTTTCGGTGACAATTGGTAAGGGCTTTGGACACGTGGTGCGTGTATATGTGAGCGAAATAGGAGATGAAACACAAATATAAAATCGGAGATTCAAAGCCGTTGGTAAGAGCATGAAACGTCAAAATCCGAATAATCAGGAATCAACTTACTTGGAACATGAAACTTGAAATCGTGTTTAATAATATGTATTTTTATTTGGTATACAGTGATTTTTTTTTTTGGTTACATATTTGGTACAGTGTTTAATAATATATGTTTGATCTCTAACGAGGTTAGGGTTGCGGCAAAACATGATTAGCTAGTAAGTAGTTAGTTTATTATTCAATTCAAGTTCCTAACCAGAAAAAATATATAAATTTAATCCAAGGACGGTCAACAACAACAAAAATATATTTTCCGGTTGACATGGCGCTAAAAAGTAAAAACCAATTGATAATTCTTGTTGATGACCAGAAACAGGATGGGGAAAAAGCTCGAATCGCTGATTATTTCGACGTCATCGCCGGGACAAGCACAGGCGGCCTTGTGGCGGCCATGTTAACGGCTCCTGACGCCAATAATCGTCCATTATATGCTGCAAAAGACATTGCTCCTTTCTACGTGAAGCATGGGCCCAGTATATTCCCTCAATTAGGGTATAATAATATTCATGAGTACTGTTAATTATTTTTTGTGAATATTAATTAATTTGTTGTTATGTATCCTAATGTGTTGTGTTAATAAGATGCAGGGGTGTGATAGGATCAGTCTTGAGCACTGTTGTGCAACTAGGAGGCCCCAAGTACAACGGCGAGTACTTGCACCAATTAATAAGGGATAGTTTGGGGCAGACACGATTGGCTCAGACCTTAACTAATGTTGTCATTCCGACGTTTGATATCAAGAATATGCTGCCCACTATTTTCTCCTCGTACGAGGTTTCACTCTCTCTCTCTCTCTCTGCATATGAATATTGACTTTTTTCTCCTTATTTTTGTATGCTTAGTTTATGTTTATTTTGTACCTTAATATGCAATTTTTAATTTCGTTTTTGGTTAATATTTGTTAATATAGGTAAAGACTTCGGGTTATTTGGACGCCAAATTATCAGACATATGCATCGGCACGTCCGCGGCCCCTACTCTTTTTCCGGCCCATCATTTCACGAATACTGATAGCTCCGGCAAGTCTTGGGACTTCAATCTCATCGACGGCGGTGTAGCTGCTAATAACCCGGTAATTAATCGGAGCTAATAATGCCCTTAATTCTTCTGATTTAAAATATTAAAATATACTCTACCTAAGCTTTCTAATATACAAGTGTATTTTTTTTTTAAATTACCCAATTTATGAATTCATAAATGTGTCTCTCGAGACATGTTTGAAAGTTTTGCATGCACAATTACCCTAAATATACCGCAATTGTCCAAGAAAAAGGATTAAATTATAATTTCAGGTAACGATTCAAGTAATGAATTTAACTTGGGCTGTTAAATTCGGGGCCCTGATTCCTGGAAAAATTTGCAGACTTTGGTGGCCATAGGAGAAGTAACGAAGCAAGTATTCAGAAATGACCCAGAATTCTTCCCCGTTCAACCAATGGACTATGGCAGATTGCTGGTGATTTCACTGGGAACAGGATCTTCAAAACAAGAACAGAAATACACAGCAGAAAGGGCAGCAAAATGGGGCCTGTTTGGGTGGTTAATTCAAGGAAACGATGTACCTATATTGGATGTATTCAACCAAGCTAGTCGGGATATGGTGGATTATTTCTTGTCCGTGGTATTCCAGGCGCTTCATTCCGAAGATAAATACCTCCGTATTGAAGTAAACTAATTTGAGTTCATTTCAGCCATATTTAAACTTTAACCCACAGTTAACTCGGTTTTTTTTTTTTTTAAAGAGGATCATTGCTGGTCCCGACAATTTGATTGTTGATTATTAATTACGATTTAATTTAATGACAGCACGACATATTGACTGGGGTGAACTCGTCGGCCGATGTTAGCACGAAGAAGAACCTGAAGGACCTCGTCACAATTGGACAGAATTTATTGAAGGCGCCGGAGTCGAGGGTTAATCTGCAAACAGGAAACTCTGAGCCCATTGCCAATGGAGGCACAAATGCAGATGCTTTGAAGAAGTGATCTCTCTCTCTCTCTATCTCCTTTATGGAAATTGTTTAATTTGATTTGTTCTCTAATTAATTAATCGTCTCTAATCTTTATTGCAGGTTTGCGAAATTACTATCTGATGAACAGAAATTCCGGCAGTCGAACAAACCAACATCTGGATATTATTAAGTACGTGTGGCTATATGAATAGAATATTTATTTACTGTTGAATTGTAAATACAGTTTACTTTGGAAATAACTCTTCCCTTGAGGAAGATGATTAGAATATTTGTGTAATGCATGTATTTTTACGCACAATTTTGTATCATGTAATAATATTCGTTGGAATAAATGCATTCAATTTTTGTTTTATGTACCACACAATAATTATTTTAGGGTTCTTATTATATGATCAAACTCCCATGTTATACTTAAAAAAAAAAAAAAAATGGATCAAAAGACCGTAGGGAGATTAACGAGCCCCCACCTCATATATGTCAACGAAAAGATGAGGTACAAAGCTCTAAGCCAAGCTTCAAGCAAGACGAACATGCAAAAGTGCTCACGAGAAAATGAGGTATAAACATTAATCTCGAGCTAATGAAAAGATTATAAGGAGTCCCATTCGATGAGTTTTTGGTGTCCGACATAGTTACGATAATCAAGTTAGCAGCTAAATCCCTGGTCATGACAATCGAATCAATTACCAGATAACTTGTAACGCCCTGCGTTTTCGTACGTGCAGGTATACGACATGTGTGTTTTACTTTACGTTTTATATGGATTTGATTTCATTTGTATGGCTTGAATTAATTTATATGACTTGAAATAATTATTGTTTAAAAATGTGATTGCGATCCAAACTGAAATCTGGTTATATAATCGAACTTGCAAAATTATGAATTGCATGGATTTTATGTTAATTTAACGGAATTTCATGATTTACTTATGTCGTGGGTTTAACTGTAAATTATTTGTAAGCATTGGACTCAATTGAAATTGAGCTTTGGGCTTAATTGCCACTTTTTGAAAGTTTAGGGACCTACTTGAATAATAGGCCACCCTGAACGATTTTGCTAATATCTTGAGCTCCGGAACTCGAAATCGAGATTCGTCTAGGGTGTTGGGCTTGTTTCGACAACTCAGACCCAATGCAATTTACCTTGTACCTTTTCAATGTCGTTTGAACCTCCGATGAAGTGAATTTCAGTCAATATGATTCTTGTAACTCAACCCTACCCGTTTAATCACTCCGGACCCAGACCGGCCCGTATTTGACCCATTTCTTCACCTTAAGGGTTGAGATATTTGTTCTTCTCCCTTCCATTCCAGCGTCCTCTCCACAAGAAGGAAAGAGAAGTTCCAAGAAACCCTATTTTTGATCAAGTAAACCTTGAGCTCAAGAGCTACCTTCATCTTTTCTCCTTCCAAGGTAAGATATGATTTGAAATTTCCTCATCTTCATGGTTATTTTCATCCATCTAAAGCTTGGTATGAGTTGGGAATCCTTATGATTTGCACAAGAGCATGAATAGTGTGGTTTGAGCTTAATTCTTGTTACATGATTCTTGGGTGCTTAAGTTAAGCTTTTATGTATGAAACTTGATTCTTTTATCTTCATTATCACTTCTATATGCATGAATTTAATGGAGATTGATTAAACCATGAATTGCCATTAATGGTGCTTCAAGATCCATGCATGAAACATGAAGCTTTAGTGGAGGTTTTTTATTGTTATACATGATTTCTTGTTTGGGTGATTAGAACACATGTTTTTTCTAACTTATTTTGATGATTTCATGTCTTTGCCATGCCAAGATATATGCTTCTTGTTGTTGAGCTCGAACAGGGGAAGGAGGTCTGTGTTATGTTCTTGTTGCGAAGAAGAAGAAGAAACAGGGTTGGCTCTCTGGGCGTGGTAATGCCCATTACCCATTTTCACCTTACAGGAGTTAACGCCTGTTACCTCCCCTCATTCTTGAAATTTGAGAGTCTGCCTCCATTAACGTCCGTTAACCTCTTTTTGCCTGAGAATCAGTAACGCCCGTTACCAAGCAGAATAGAGTCCCTGCCTCCGTTAACCCCCGTTACTCCTTAATAGCCTGGAATGGGTAACCCCCGTTACCCCATCCAGATCCAGTTAACGTAGGGGTGTTTTGTGTAATTTAATTTGATTCGTTTATATAATATACAAACTTTGTTATGTGATTAACGCATGATATGATTAATTATTAATTTGGTACATGCCTGATTATGAATTCATGAATATGTATACATGCAATGTGATTGAATAATGTCAATGTGAGATAAATTGAAAACTTCATGACTTAATGATTACGAGTGAATACGGTTTCACCGTATAATGAAGAAATTGATCGTTTATATGTTTATGTGATCTTAATTGCATACATGAACACTTTATTACGTGCTAATGCTCTATATTCATTTCACATCATGCTCATTTCATCGTCGTGTGTCATTTAAGGTCATATCGAGTCTCACACCACTTTTGTTACATAGATTTTGGTCAGGTTGGAGATGATGCCGGGCAATGAGATTTTTATAATTTTATTTCGCTTATCAGGTGGGTTTCTCTTTTATTAGTTAACTCGAACCGATATATCCCCAATGTGTAAGGTTTTAAGCCAAAGGATTATACGTATATATCGAGTCTTTTAAAGAGTAAATGATTCTGAACGTTAAAGCCCTTTCTTAATGAATTCCCACCTAATGTTTTGGCGAGAACATGATTGATTGCACTGAATGGAGGTCCTGGGACGAAGTGCACGAGGCTATCCGGGGAAGCATGGGCTGACGGTGATCCCGTGCATTAGTTCCACAATGAACTACGGTGAAACCAACCTCGCCAGGAGTTTGGCGAGGAAAGGGAACCGGGCTTTTGGGACTTTATAGACCCCTCTAGCCATAATGAATGGGAAACGGGTTCCGTGGGATGGTACACATCAGCGGGGACAAGACCTCTGTGGGTCAGTACACAGCATCCAGGCGGACAAAATCGTTAGGTGGGAAGCTACACCTCACCTAATAACGCATTTCTAACCGGAGGAAAAATGAGTCATTGCTTATGCATGATTGATTGATTATGAACGCATGATAATTAATAAATGAATGAATGATTATGAAATATTGATTATGAATGAATGATTGTGTGATCGCTAATTTAATGTATGAGAAAATAATACACACACAAGAAGAAGGTTGGAGATTTCGCCCACTGGCCGCGGGGCTCACGTAATGACCTCATGTATGTAATGAATAAAAGAATTGGTGGTTATAATCCCGAGCATTGTTTTCTTCGTTTTTCACCCACTTGGGAAATGGTTTCAAAACCTCGTACGGGATTATAGATTGCATGTATAAGTGTTTAAATTCAGTATTAATATTGTATAAACCCTGTTTTATACCCACCAGTCTCTTAAAGACTGAACCCGGCATTGTTTTCAGCTCTCTTTTGCAGGTGTGAAGGGCTAGGCGGGAATCAGAGTCTTTTGGAGTCTTGTATTAGTGTCTAGTCTTTCTTTTGCACTTACACTCATACTTTATACACTACTAGAAATTCTGCAAATTTCGAGGGAAACAATCCGTCGGTAATTCCGAGGGAATTCCTACGGAAATCCGACGAACTTCGATTTTTTTTAAAAAAATAAAAATTAAATAATTCCGATGGGATTTTCCTCGGAATCCCGTCGGCTTTTTTAAAATATAAAATTTAAAATTAACATTAAATAATTCTGACGGGATTCCGAGGGAAATCCTGTCGGTTTTATTAACATACAAACTATAAAAATAAAAAATAAATGTTTCCAACGGGATTCCCCTCGGAATTCCGTCGGTTTTTTAAATATAAAATTTTAAAAATAATAATAAATAATTACGACGGGATTCCGAGAGAATAACCCGTCGGAATTTTAAAAATAAAATTTAGAAAATACTTCGACGGATATAGTCGTCGGTTGCCCGTCGGTTTACTTAACAAAAAATAATTTAACAACAATAAAAATAAAATCCCTTAGGTTAAAAACGTGTCAAACCCTTTTCTCCCATTTCTCTTCACCCAGTTCTCTGCTGTTGTGCCCACTGCTTGCTCTCACTATAATGTCTACGAGTTCAATTTTTCCTCTTTCAGTTTCTCTCGCGGAGAAGAAGTAAATGTGTGACTTCGAAGAAGGCGTTTGGAAACTGGAACGGAGAAGCCTTGCCTTCTGGTTCTGGACAACGAAGAAGCCGCGCCACCACCATTATCGAAGGAGAAAACGGGCACTGGAAAAACTGAGAAGACAACAAAAAAGGTTGATTTTTTAACCCCTATTTCCCAGAGTATATGAATTACTAGAATATTTTCTTGTTGTGCGTGATTTCTTGAAGCAATTCGTGAGTGAGGGTTTTCTTCTTAGATATTAAATTTTGAATTGACTGGTTGTTAATCATTGACTTGTCATGTATATTTGCTTAATTTTATCATCAGATATTCAGATTATTCAGGTCATATTTCTAAGATTATTGCAGCAAAAAAACAACAATGATTTTAGCAACAAAAATTTTAAAAAAATCTTATAATAATGAATTTGTTTTTTGAATCCCTTTTTCCCTGAGTATATGAATGACCGGAAAATTTTCTTATTTTCCTCTCTGATTGTTTTGGCTTGGCAATAAGCTATTTCCATAACAGATGGCGATAATGCCTATGTTCTTTGTGCTCCATTACTATTGTGATTATACTGTATTTATTTTCACCGAAAGTTTGGATACTTGATTGAAAATATGGTTTATCACAGGCTTAACTGAAAAACATTGAAAGTTTTTTGTGTTGCAATTGCATGCCTAGTTAATATTATTTTCAGGAGTTTGTTATGGTACAAATAATATGTTCTTATGCCCCTTTTAACTTGGAAAATAATGAAAGAAAGTGATGGACAAGATTAAGATTTATCTTGTGAAGAGAATTCTTATGTATCTCTCTATTTTTATATCTATCAGGATATATATTCTACTATATCGTTTCTAGCCCCTCATGCATTTGAATTGTAGGTCTGTTGGTCAGTCTTCGGTGGAAACCGGCAGGAGAAGACGTCATTGTATTAGCATGATTCCTGAGATTGGTGATTATGATATAGCAAGGTGATTCACTTTTCTGTTTGTTTCGAGTATTTCATCTTGTACTAATTTTTAATCCACTTTTCTGTTTGTTTCCAGTATCTCCTATTAATTTCAGGATATTGGCACCTACAATTTACATATTTTTCGCATCAGCTATTCCTATGATTTTGTTTGGGGAACAGCTTGAGAGAAATACTGGTTAGATTTCTCATTTCTGCACCTTTTATCATCACTGTGATCTGAAATGTTTGGTGTGAGAAACTCATGAAATTTGTTATGTTCCTGATCAAGAAAGGATCATATTTTATTCTATGATATAATTGTGGACTTATCCACTCCATTATTGGAGGGCAGCCATTACTGATATTGGGAGTTGCAGAGCCAACTGTGATATTGTACACTTTCATGTTCAACTTCGCTAAACAACGACCCGAGGTGGGTTGTGAATTTAGTTATGTCTTCTCTTGTTTGTGTTAAAGTTAATTATTGCTTAAAATATCTAATTTTTCGACTGTTAACTTTTCAAGACTTCAGCTTTTGGAGGACCTTTATGTTTGTATACATGCCTTGTTGCATTTTTGGTGGTTACACTAGTCTGTATTCATGATTAGAGAAGTTCATGGCAAGAGACTTTTCTTTTCAGTACCTTATCATCTAAAGTTTATTTATTCCTATTAATATTCTATTCCTTAGAATTTAATCGAATCTAACTGGCCTTTAAGTTGTTCCTTCATTAATCCAATAGTTTTAGCAAATTGATTTTGCCCTAACATATGAAATTTGTTGATACAGGGTAGACACGCATATAGCAACTAATTTGCTCCGTTTGATATTGAATTCTCAGTTACATACAAGGAGCTTGATTTCTCTCATTTGTTGGTAATGATTTTGCACTATCACTATGCTAGTATTTTATAGTTTTGAGTTTCAAAATATCATGTTGTTTATTTGAAAGGCACATGATTTAAGCTGAACGGTGATAAAGTTTAGTATCTAGGCTTTATTCCTGGTCTTGATGATTGTTTCTGACTAGGATACTCTATTGGCTTAACATCTATGATTTTTGTCAAATGATTGAGAAAATTAAGATTGTTTTGTTACCCTAAATGTTAGAAATAGCCATTTTTGTGCAATACCGTAGAATCACAGCAGTTGCCACTCTGAATTGAAATAATGTATTTTAAGGCATTTAATGTTTTTATTTTGGTTATGATAAAAATCATCTTCACTAATTTTGTTTTCAGGAGCATTTCAGACGGATTCTTGAGGCCAGGCCTCACTATTTAATTGGTCAAGGTCCACTTCCTTGGCTAGAACTCTATCTCCACGATTTTTGGAAAGTCAAATAGATGCCAAGAAGGTACTTGCTGCTAGGGATGGCAATGGGGCGGGTCCAATGGGTCTGGGACCCGGACCCGCCCCGCTAGACCCGTTAAGGACCCGCTCCAATGGGTCCTGGAGCGGGCCTGGATCCAACAAAATAGACCCGTTAATATCGGGTCCTTAACGGGTCCTATCCACACCGGATCCAGACCCGGCTCCAATATTTAAAAAAAAAAAAAAATTTCAGACCCTATTCTCAACTCTCAAGTCAGGCCAGAAAATTCGGGTCTTCTCCGCCAATGATCTCTCCACGCCCCCATCTTCCACCGCCACGTCGTTACTGTCACGCCGCCGCCACCACATTGCTGCAGTCTCACACCGCCACCGCCGCTAAGTTTCTCCGGTGCTTTCTTTGTTCTTGGGTTAGTCGAAATTCTTGAATCTGTTGGAAATCCGAAATCTCACTTCTAAATTGAATCTTCATCTGGCTTTTCGTTTACTTTTTTGAGATTTTTTGGGGTTTTGATTTAGTGGGTTTTGAATTTTAGGGATGGATTAATCTTGTGGATGAATTTTTGTTGTGAAGGATGATTCGGTTGTGGACACAGTCGAATTTTAGGGTTAAATTTTTGTTAGTCGAAAAAGATTTGATTTTCATGTTTAATTGAAACTCAAAGACACTTAGTTTAATCACTAAAAGGAAAACTAAAGGTTTTGGGGTTCTTTTTTAAGAGTTAGATTAAATGGGGTTTCAATTTCATTATTCTGATTTAGATTCTTGTTATGTGTTCTTGGCTTGAATGTAGCTTACCTATTCTTTGTATATGTTCATGTTATAAGGCTATAGTTTTGGGGGTGTTTGAAAAGATTCTAGCAATGAGATGTCTATTGATCAACCTTGGTTCTTGATTTCTTAATGAGCTTTGCATTTGAATTTAATAGTTCTTCAAAAGCTTCAAGATTCAATTATGTTTCCATTGAAATATTAATGTGCAAGATCTTTAAGGAAAATCCCACTAAAGATTTGATTACATTAATAGATTTCCATTAGATTCCATGGTAATTGCTAGAAACAATATATTCGAATCCTCCACAAGAAATGCCCTTAAAGTTTTAAACTACATATCATTTTCTAGAGGTGTAAATGTAATTGCCAATGACATGATTTAGCTTTAGAAAGTTGGGAATGCAACATTAAATGAATAAAATAAGTCTAGACATGTGAATTTTGAGTATTACTCAAAACTTTATAAACTCTTTCTAGAATCAAAATTAGAACTTGATTTCTAGCATGATTCCTTCTCCCTAATGGAAGACACCTTCCAATTTCAGAAACTCATTTCTATATCTTCTGAAATCTTGTATGTGCAGGCGAACTGTTTGTGAACACAGCAGGAGTAGATTTCACACCTCATGTGGTTACCGTATACACAGGAGTGGTAGCAATGAATCTGTCAGATTTTCAGATTTGGTACTTTTCTTGTTGGATTCGGAGTTTTAATGTTATTTTACAGGATGTTGCTGGAAAGATCCTTATGTTTCCTCAGAAGGGCAATCGAGGTGTTTGTGTTCTTTCAGCTAATGGATCTATCTCCAATGTCACTATTCGCCAGCCTGGTTCTTCTGGAGGCCTATTAACATACGAGGCAATTTCATCACATTCTTAAATCTTTCTTTCTCAGTTTTGGGATTGTTGAATATAAATTGCTTTTGTTGATTTCGGCTGGAACTACTTTTCTCTATTAGCTTCTGTTTTGTTTAGGAATCCAATGGGGTAAGTTCCAGCAAGTCAGCACTAATGGAAGGAAGGATGGCAAGTTCCAGTCAGATCTCCAAGATTGGTGGAACTAAAATCAAATCTCCAAATCACTCCAATAAGAGATTCAACAAATCAAGCAAAGACCAAATATGGCAAGGAGTTTTTCCCAACGGCTAGTGTGTCTTGAACGCACTATATAAAGCAGATCTTCAAAGAAAGAATTACACGAGTTGTCAGGCATCTTCGATGAAGATCAGTGAAAGCTTTGTGCAGAGTATAGAATCCGAGTGATTCAGATTGGTTGTGAGAATCCGAGTGATTCAGAATATGTTGTAAGAATCCGAGTGATTCAGAGTGTTTGTGAGAATCCGAGTGATTCAGTATTGGTAGGGATCTGAGTAATTCCAGAGAGATAGTCGGTCTCAGTTTTGTAATCTCTGGTACTACCTTGGTTAGTTCCAGAGAGGAGGTAACTTTCATTTAGTGTGTGTTAGTGAGAAAGATAAGTAGGTGAAACTTATTTATCTCACTAGAGTGTTTGTGTGTGAGATTGCAAGGTTTTTCTTGTAATCCCAAGTGCTTCATAAGAATATCTTTAAAAACTCCCAAGCTCACAACTTGGGGACAGGAGTAGGCTTGCCGAACCTGTATAAATCGCACGTGTCATCTTTGCTTCATTTGCTATTCCACTATTAACACTTGTTTTAAGTTTTTGTTCAAACTGGAATTAGTGCCATTGTTTATCAGGGTTGAATCTGTATGCTCAACTATGAATGTAGTTCGAATGGGTTTTTCTCTTTCCCTTTTATTTTTAACTACGATTTAAACTGGATTTTCTTCACTTGATGTAGGGGCCGTTTGAGATTCTAACTCTAACAGGATCATACACTGTTTCTAACAATGGCAGTATTACAAACCGGACTGGTGGATTAAGTGTTTCATTAGCCAGCCCCGATGGTCGTGTGATAGGTGGAGGTGTTGCCGGTTTACTTATGGCTGCTAGCCCGATTCAGGTGAAAACTTTTGATCTCTTTCTGAATGCTAATGACAATTGACATCTTGAAGTAGTTATATTGGCATACTATGATATATGCAAACTTTCTGTAACATTTGAGAAATTAAAAGATTTTGTCAAAAATTTTACATTGCATTTGGATACAAGAATTCTGTGGTCATTCCTAAGTTTTTGTCGTGATTTCCCCATGTAAGGGGAAGGTTTTGTCATATCTCAAAACCTCAGGGGAAGTTTGTGTAATTAAGCATACCTCAGGTTATGCAAGTGTAATTATCTCTTCATCTTTGTGGCGATACTTACGTGCTTTTATCTCTATTATACCAGCTGGTGGTTGGAAGCTTTGAGCCGAATGGTGTTAAGATGCAGAAGAGAAAATATCAGAGAAAGAAATTAACATCCCCTGCACTTGAGTTTGCTCCAGCTACGGTGACAGCAACAGATTAAAGTACTACATGCTCAACTTTAAGCTTTGTCTTTCTATTTTCTTAATTAATTTTATATAGATTGATGCTTGATCCCTGTTTTATTATTTTATTAGGTGATATGGAATCTGGCCAAGGTTCTTTTGATTGTGAAGAAAGTAACATTGCAATACGTGGAGATGATTTAGATTTGGGTCTGTTGTTGGAGAAAAGAGAAAGAGAACTTCTAAAGTATGGAATCATTACAAGAGAGTGAAGATTGGCGATACATATTGCAAGAGAGTGAAGATTTGGCGGCATTTGATAGATTTGTAGCTTCAAAGACTACATTAGCGAATGTGAGACCAATGTTGGTTCTTTATAAATTGTGATTTGATGAGATTTGACTGTGTAAATATATTAACGTGTAGAAATGTGGGACATCTTTGAATTCATGTAGCAGGAATTAATTACTCTTATGAGATTTTCCTTTTCCTAGATTCACATTTGAAATTGAATAATTTAGATGCATGCACTAGGAACGTGTAACGCCCCGACTTCTAGTCATTCAGGTACGCTCGACACGTGTGAGTTTTTTCGAGAGTTAGGATTATTTTAATTCTTTCGTTTATTAATTCCTACTTGTCATGATAAATTTTATTCCAATATGTTTAGATGAAAATATGTGAAATACTTGTCAATTTGAGGATTATTGCCTAAATCGGATTTAATTATTACGTGAATTACTGGTCAAACGTGATTTAATTGCTTAATTTTCCTTAAATGTTCATTCATTTTAATTCAACGATCAAATTGCATAGACCTTCCTTGGACTTAATTGGATTATTTGTCAAATTCTCATCCTTGATTTCATGACTTATATAAATGAGGGACTAAATTGCAATTTAAGTATTTCATAAAAATTGAGGAGATGAAATCACGTAATATACATTCTCCATGTTTCCATTTCATTCTTCGTTCCAAAGTTCATCAAAATTTGCTCCCTCATGATCATGGTTCATCCAAGAAGAGAGAAAAGAGGAGATTTCATCAAATTCAACCAGATTTTTCCAAGGAAATTAGAAGTTTGAAGCTTGATTATCCATTTCCATCATCTATTTTCATTCAAGGTGTGTGAAGGTTTATATGTGTGATCATTAATGATTTTCTTAGGAAGCTAGGGTTTGTGATTTTATGAAATATATGAATTAGATGTTGTTGAAGTATAAATCTATGATTATAATTTGAAATCATGCATGAATTCTTGAAGAATTTGAGCCTAGGTGAAGAGTTGATGCATGAACTTGAAACATATAATTCTTGATGATCATGAGTGATTTATGTGTTTTTATAGAACTTTATTGTATCTTGAACATATAGGCATGTGAATTTCCAGAAAAATGAGATTTTGATGCTTGAAATTGGAGGTTTTGGTTGGTTTTGGGTTTTGGCCGAGACTTCCCCTGTTTTCTACTCTGTTTTTTTCTACAGAACTTGAAGGTCGCGCCCGCGACTGAAAATACACATAAAACAGGTCGCGCCCGCAACCCAATTTTGGCCAACTTTCAACTTTGTGAAAATTGCATGAAAATTCATGAAAAATTAGGTCGTGGCCGCGACCAAAAATAGAGTAAAAATGGTCGCGCCCGCGACCCCTTCCGAATCTGCATTTGCCCAACTTCGGACCTACGCCATTTTCATCTCGCTTTGAACTAGAAAACGTGTCATATAGCGTTGGAAAGGTCTATGTGTCTAGTTTCATATCCAATAAACAAAATTCAATTCCCACTTCTATATTTAAGATATTCCAGTTTTCCCACAGCATGTGCATTTTCGAAAATTGTCGACTTTTGCCAAACTTTGCCAAAATCTCTCTTATCACTTCCTTGGCTACCGTATATGACTTATATGAGTTATAAACTTGGTTTAGTGATAATTAGACTCTTAATTGACCTTTCTTAATCATTATTACATAACATATTGATTACGATTAAGCCGTGCGTCATATTTGGTATCATTATTGAATTATTGTCTCACGAATACACAATGTCCTGTTTCTGGTCCAGTTCTTCTCCAGGGCGGAGATTACAGATCAATGAGCACGTTCATGCATCCATGAGTCGTCGTGTCTCCAGTCAGGTGAGGTTTAATTGCTAATTACATAAAACCCGTTTAACCCTTATGTGTAATTTTGGCTAAAAGGTATACATATATTTATCCATGATCATTTCTAAACTTTCAAAGTATTTGGCAAGCAAGTCAGGCTCATGCAAAGCAATGCGTGTGGATTGATTAATGTCATGATCATGCAAAGTAAGGCGTGCATCGTGAAAAAACCGTGATTACCGTGTTACCGTGAATGGTGAACGCTCGCAACCTTCCCGTTACTGGAGTGAAGGAGTTATTGGAGTGAAGGAGTTTATGGAATGGGGTTCATGAAACTGATACGTGTGCATTGTAATTTAACTGCATGATTGCTTATTAGTTAATAAAGTGTTTGATATTGATAGTTGTAATCTCTGGCGAGTTCTATGTTATTCTTGAACTTATATTATCTTTAGTTATAAAACCTTACCCGAGGTTATAACTTGCATGTTAGTTGCACTAATATGTATTTAAACCCCTCACTCGGTCTTCACAGACTGACGTCTCCACCTTTCAGGTTCATGCAGGTGCACGCTAGGCGGGAATCGAGTCGAGTCTAGTCCTTACATTCAAGTCAGGCACGGTGCATTCCATTATTGTTCCAAGGGAATTATTGTTAACGTTATTTGTTATGTATTTTAGGAGATGATAATGTATTGATATGTACAAGCAGAATATGAACTACTTGATAAATAATCGATATTGTGGCATGCTTCCGCTTAGTTATCATACATTGTGATAATTGATTTGCGAGTTAGTCCCGCCTAGCCTGTCGTTTATTTTATTGTCACTCGTTCGCTATAGGTTGGTTCATGTACGGACTATCCATTTTGTATGTGGATCGACCTATAGTGCGGGGGTGTGGCATCCCTACGTAAAGGGGTGCTACATCTGAAGTGGTATCAGAGCCCGGTTGCAACACCGAGGTTCTAGTGTCGTGTCGTATCAAGTCTAGGTCGAACGGCATAGGAAATTATTTGGTAACTTGTGCATTGCATTCATTCTTGTCATTAATTGCTAACTAAGCGACCTTATGTGACTTGAAATTTACATGATCAACGTGTCTACTTGAACTCTGTTGATATTAATTGTGACATTTTGCATTCTAAATAGCTTCTAAATGTGACACGTGCATTAACATTTAACCGGCATACATAATTTAGTGTTTCTTGTTAGCAACCATCACTCTAGTTTTGTCGAATTGAGGAAAGTTTTGAGCAATTGGACACCCGACCCAGACCTCAAAAGGCTTAAGAAAGAAAATTTTCATTTTCTTTCTTAAGGGGGAGAGACGACCTAGGAGATAATTCAAAAGAGAAAGCGGTCAACCGAACTACCACAACGAAAGAACTTCAATCTTCGGTGAACGGTACACTTAATCATGCATATCACGTGCATCACATGCCTCATTATTGTTACATTTGATTCCTTGTTAGTTGGTTTTATTTTATTGCTCAAGAGACGGGGTTCTCTTGTTACTTGCTCAAGAGACGGGGTTCTCTCGTCGTTAGTTTGAGAGACGGGGCACTCTCATTATTACTTGTTACTTGTCAACCCGTTCTAGGGGAAGGTTAGATTTTCTTTCGAGTATTTAGGTTCCGGGAAGTTGAGGGTCGTGACTTGATAGCATTAAAGGAACCTTGTTGATTGAAGACCTCTTTCGAACTAATCCCTGATGGGGAATGGCCAACCCGCGTGGGATGAACACGAGAGAGTGAATCCGAGGACGGATTCTCTTAAGGGGGAGAGAATTGTAACGCCCCAACTTCTAGTCATTCAGGTACGCTCGACACGTGTGAGTTTTTTCGAGAGTTAGGATTATTTTAATTCTTTCGTTTATTAATTCCTACTTGTCATGATAAATTTTATTCCAATATGTTTAGATGAAAATATGTGAAATACTTGTCAATTTGAGGATTATTGCCTAAATCGGATTTAATTATTACGTGAATTACTGGCCAAACGTGATTTAATTGCTTAATTGTCCTTAAATGCTCATTCATTTTAATTCAAGGATCAAATTGCATAGACCTTCCTTGGACTTAATTGGATTATTTGTCAAATTCTCATCCTTGATTTCATGACTTATATAAATGAGGGACTAAATTGCAATTTAAGTATTTCATAAAAATTGAGGAGATGAAATCACGTAATATACATTCTCCATGCTTCCATTTCATTCTTCATTCCAAAGTTCATCAAAATTTGCTCCCTCATGATCACGGTTCATCCAAGAAGAGAGAAAAGAGGAGATTTCATCAAATTCAACCAGATTTTTCCAAGGAAATTAGAAGTTTGAAGCTTGATTATCCATTTTCATCATCTATTTTCATTCAAGGTGTGTGACGGTTTATATGTGTGATCTTTAATGATTTTCTTGGGAAGCTAAGGTTTGTGATTATATGAAATATATGAATTAGATGTTGTTGAAGCATAAATCTATGATTATAATTTGAAATCATGCATGAATTCTTGAAGAATTTGAGCCTAGGTGAAGAGTTGGTGCATGAACTTGAAACGTATAATTCTTGATGATCATGAGTGATTTATGTGTTTTTATAGAACTTTATTGTATCTAGAACATATAGGCATGTGAATTTCCAGAAAAATGAGATTTTGATGCTTGAAATTGGAGGTTTTGGTTGGTTTTGGGTTTTGGCCGAGACTTCCCTTGTTTTCTGCTCTGTTTTTTCTGCAGAACTTGAAGGTCGCGCTCGCGACCGAAAATACACATAAAACAGGTCGCGCCTGAAAATTCATGAAAAATTAGGTCGCGGCCGCAACCAAAAATAAAGTAAAACGCGACCCCTTCCGAATCTGCATTTCCCAACTTCGGACCTACGCCATTTTCACCTCGTTTTGAACTAGAAAACGTGTCATGTAGCGTTGGAAAGGTCTATGTGTCTAGTTTGATATCCAATAAACAAAATTCAATTCCCACTTCTATAATTTAAGATATTCCAGTTTTCCCACAGCATGCGCATTTTCGAAAATTGTCGACTTTTCCAAACTTTGCCAAAATCTCTCTTATTGCATTCTTTTCACTTCCTTGGCTACCGTATATGACTTATATGAGTTATAAACTTGATTTAGTGATAATTAGACTCTTAATTGACCTTCCTTAATCATTATTGCATGACATATTGATTATGATTAAGCCGTGCGTCATATTTGGTATCATTATTGAATTATTGTCTCACGAATACACAATGTCCCATTTCTGGTCCAGTTCTTCTCCAGGGCGGAGATTACAGATCAATGAGCACGTTCATGCATCCATGAGTCGTCGTGTCGCCTGTCAGGTGAGGTTTAATTGCTAATTAAATAAAACCCGTTTAACCCTTATGTGTAATTTTGGCTAAAAGGTATACATATATTTATCCATGATCATTTCTAAACTTTCAAAGTATTTGGCAAGCAAGTCAGACTCATGCAAAGCGATGCGTGTGGCTTGATTAATGTCATGATCATGCAAAGCAAGGCGTGCATCGTGAAAAGACCGTGATTACCGTGTTACCGTGAATGGTGAAGGCTCGCAACCTTCCCGTTATTGGAGTGAAGGAGTTATTGGAGTGAAGGAGCCATGGAGTGAAGGAGTTTATGGAATGGGCTTCATGAAACTGATACGTGTGCATTGTAATTTAACTGCATGTTTGCATATTAGTTAATAAAGTGTTTGATATTGATAGTTGTAATCTCGGGCGAGTTCTATGTTATTCTTGAACTTATATTATCTTTAGTTATAAAACCTTAACCGAGGTTATAACTTGCATGTTAGTTGCACTAATATGTATTTAAACCCCTCACTCGGTCTTCACAGACTGACGCCTCCACCTTTCAGGTTCATGCAGGAGCATGTAGGCGGGAATTGAGTCAAGTCTAGTCCTTGCATTCGAGTCAGGCACGGTGCATTCCATTATTGTTCCAAGGGAATTATTGTTAACGTTATTTGTTATGTATTTTAGGATATGATAATATATTGATATGTACAAGCAGAATATGAACTACTTGATAAATAATCGATATTGTGGCATGCTTCCGCTTATTTATCATACATTGTGATAATTGATTTGCGAGTTAGTCCCGCCTAGCCTGACGTTTATTTTATTGTCACCCGTTCGCTATAGGTTGTTTCATGTACGGACTATCCATTTTGTATGTGGATCGACCTATAGTGCGGGGGTGTGGCATCTCTACGTAAAGGGATGCTACAGAACGCCACATAGGCTGCACCTTTATTGTTTTAAATTGTCCAAATGATTTTTGAAATAGCCCCTTTTTTCTAAACATCCTATTTAGTTTAGGCTCGAACCAAATTGGATCACTAAAATGTAATAGTCGTCAATTTTTCGAGATGTAGCATGAAAATTCGGGCAAAAATTCATCAAAAAAAATACGTCGTGCTCGCGACTGGAAATTAACGTAAACGAGGTCGCGGCCGTGACCTCATTTTGCCCTCCTCTCGAGATTTGGCGCTTAAGTTGGCAAAAATAATCCCAAAAAATTAAGGTCGTGCCAGCGACTGAAAAACAGCTTGATGAGGTCGCGCCCGCGACCTCATTTTGGCCCAGTTTCGAGATTTGGTAAAGTCAGCTCCTCTAATCCCGTTTTCTTGTTCTCGTCCCGTTTTTCGTTCATCTCAGCTTCATGACCATTTGCATCTAAAATGAATCATAAATATCGATTTAAGCTCAAAGATGTGCAATAAAATGGTTGATTCTTAATTAAAACACGCACAAAAAACGGACTTAACCTTATCATATTCATATCGTGTCGTATTCGTATCGTCGTATTCGTATCCGTATCCGTATCCCTTCAACATAAGCTTATATTATAGGAAGTAACATATATTTTATAAGGATATATAGATCTTATGGTACTAATTATAGAGATTTTAAAATCGTACTCATCAAGTACTTCGAACTTACTCAGTAAAACTTAAAAGTATGTACAAAAAATAAACTTTTACTTATGTTCACTATTGTTATTCTCAAATGTAGCTATTAGATAGAGATTGATTTTGATATGAACACCCCTATATTTGAATTTTTATTTAAATTTATCAAATGATCACGATAAGTGATTAACACAGACGTTGAAATAGCTAATACATATTTTCAAAAGCATAGATTATTATTATCGACAACTGAGCTAACTTGCACGAATCCTCTGAAAATAACTATCATTCTTAAAAAAAGAAAGATAACCTTATCATTTATGTATAATATTATTTCGATCGTTTTAAGTTTTATAATTAATTCGTAGCACAGATCAATTTTAATCAACCATAATATCATAAATCTCAAATTAAATTGGATATCAAGATAGACACACGGAGGTTCCGCCAATGTGCTGAGTCTTACTACACGTGTCGAGCAAACCAGAGAAGAATCATTTTAGACCCTCCTGATCAACGAATAGTTCGAACTAATCATGCAAAACCATCAAGATTATCAAGATTAGTGCGGAAAACAGCTCATGGACCTGTTAATCTCAACATCCCTCGTCCTCCTCCTATTGTTTCCACTCTTCCTTCATCTTCTCCTCCTCAAATCATCGGAAAATTTCCCTCCAGGCCCACGGCAATGGCCCCTGATAGGCAACATACCCCATTTCATATCCAACAACCCACATGTCATCGTCTCAAACTTGGGCAAAATCCATGGCCCTTTGATGTCATTAATGTTGGGAACTCAGAAGGTAATCATCGCCTCCTCACCGGAAGCAGCAAGGGAAATTCTCAAAACCCACGATCGCGAGCTGTCGGGGCGGTGCGCGCCGAAAGCCACTCCGATCAAGGAATCCGATCTCAAGAAATTCTCCCTTTTATGGGCAGCTGATTGCAGCCCGCATTGGAAATCGATTAGGGTTTTGTGGAAAGCGGAGCTGTTTTCGAACAAGGCGTTGGATTCTCAGGCTTTATTGAGGGAGAAAAAAGCGGCGGAAATGGTGGAGTACTTGGGGAGGAAGGAAGGCGAAGTTGTGAAGATCAGTGAAGTCGTGTTTGCTGCAGTTTTCAACACCATGGGGAACCTCTGTTTTTCGAGGGATTTGATAGGTTTAGGAGATGAGAAAAAGGCGGGTTATTGGAAGGAGACCATGTGGAGGTTCATGGAGTGTGCTACTTCTCCTGTTATTGCTGATTTCTTTCCAGTTCTTGATGGGCTCGGGCTTGATTTTCTGGGGAAGAGGAAGGAAGCTGGAAAATGTATGTCGAAGATGTTTGAAATGTGGGGAGAATTGATTAGGCAGAGAAGGGAAGAAGGTGTTAGCAAGAAGTACGGGGATTTCTTGGATTTTATGATGGAGAATGGGTTTTTGGATATTCAAATGCTTTTCATGCTTCTGGTATGTGCAGAATAATCGACTTTTTGCATCAATATATGGCTCTGATTTTATTTTTATCAATTCATATGTTCTCAATCATGTTCATCATCTTGATTGTTACCAAATTGAGTTCATAAAAGAAGTTCCACATGTGAACCAAAAATTGATCTAATTATAAATATTTCCCTTTAGGGTTTCACAAATTACAAAAACTTCCCCTCGACTTATAAGAGGGTTTATCCAAAATAAGGTACTCAGAAAGAGAGTATTGTGAAATGTTTAACCTTGGTTGCAGGAAATACTTCCAGCTGGTGCAGGAACTTTGGTATCAACTATAGAGTGGGCCATGGCAGAGTTGATCGAGAACAGAGACTCCATGATCAAACTTCAGCTAGAACTCCAAAATCACAATTCAAACGACGGCTCTGATTTCATCAGAGAATCCCAGATATCTCAACTCCCATTTCTCAACGCCTGCGTCAAAGAAACCCTGAGATTACACCCGCCTATAGCGTTCCTGCCTCACTCCGCTCAGTCCACATGCCAAGTGATGAACTACACAGTCCCTAAGAACTCTCTAGTGTTTGTCAATCTTTGGGCAATAGGGCACGATTCGATGACTTGGGAAAACCCGTTCTCATTCCGGCCCGAGAGGTTCCTCGACTCGAAATTGGAGTTCAAAGGGCAGGATTATGAGTTCTTGCCGTTTGGTTCTGGAAGAAGAATGTGCCCTGGTTTGCCCTTTGCTAATAAGGAGGTTCACTTGATTTTGGCAGCTTTGATTGGGTGTTTTGATTGGTCGATTCCGAATGATGGTGATCGTTGTGAGTTGGACATGAACGAAAAATATGCAGTTCCGCTGCAGCGGGAAAGGCCGTTGGCAGTAATCCCACATCGGAAGCTGTAAAACGTGTTAACAGTCAAAATTTTGAATTTTTTATCTTAGTTTTGTGTTTAATTTGTTAATGTTTTCAGTTTTATCTTTTGTTTTATTTATATATATATTTAAGTACATTATGATATGAAAATAATCTCTTTTATATATAGTCTGGACAATTTAATTAATATATTTGGAATGTGTAGATGGATGAAATAGAAAATAAAATACAAAAATGAAACAGAATATCAATCCAACGATATATGGAAGAAGTACTATTGTGTCCATCTATGATGCATGAATTTTATTTACAGTGTTAAACGGGCGTTCATTCTTTCATATAATTCCCTTTCGGCTAATAACGTTATTAAAAATTTAAGACACTCCGCAAATCATAATAAATCCTCACTATTATATTGTCCGACCATTTATAATTTAAGGACTTTTAATATGAATATTTAATTTCCATTTTTGTCATTGGTTTTATTTAAACAAACTTGGCTTGCGTCATGCTAGCTCTAATTATTGATTTATTGTCGACCAAACATAGCTCATTTTTTATTATATAGAAGAGAATAATAATTAATCATAATATTTTATAATTTTCCTTCCGATAATCACTTCATCAAAAAATTAACACACTGAAAATCATAATAAATGCTCACTAATATATTATTCGACCATTTATAATGTAATAATAACTTCTTTTATGAATATTTAATTTCAATTGTTGTAATTGGTTTTATTAAACAAACTTGGTTTAATTTGTGTCATGTCAGCTCTAATTATTGTCATGCCAAACAAACGCAGCCCATTTTAATTATATATAAGATATTAATAATTAATCATATTGTAACCGGTTGGTGCAACTCTAATTGTTCAATTAGATCCAAAGTTCACAGATTCCATAGCATTAATGTTAATATAAGTTCCATACAAGGCCAAAAAAGGTCCTATAGATACATGCATCATGCATGCTTAACTCTTCATATTGCCAACTCGAGAATTCCATCTCAAAAAATCCAAGAAAGGGATTAAATCAAAAGTGGCTACAATTCCTCCAATGTTGCCTCATGATTAGTTTCTCAATTTCAGGACTCAATTTTGCTGGACATGTTATTTTCAAGACCAAGTCAGGATATGCTTTCTCAAGACCAAGTCAACGCAATCTAAATTCTTTGTTTTGTACTTCGCTAATTTCCGCCACTTGGTATTCTTGTACTTTGTTATTTTTCCTTGTAAGCATTCTGCAATAGTTCGTAGGCTTGCTCTTTGGTTATTTCCCTTTCATGTTTTTCCTCATGTATCATTGTAATTACATTTTGGTTTTAATAAATTTTTTACCTTTTCACCAAAAAAAAAAAAAAAAAGAGAATTCCATCTCAAACCCGATTCGTTTGATCCTAACAATCGAGATGTATTCGGTGTTCATCTTCCTCCTCATTCCCATCTCAATCTATTTCATAATATCCAAAGGAAAACTCCATTATTCTCCATCGTCCAAGAAGCACGTCAATCTTCCATCAGGGCCATACCAATGGCCGATGTCATAGGGAAGAACCCTCTTATACTAGTCACGAATCTAGCCGTAATACATGGCCCCTTGATGCATGTGTTTAAAGCTGGGAAATCAGTTTTTGACCATGGGATCTTCTTCGGAAGCAGCTTCCAAAATGCTTAAAACCAATGATATTCACCTCTCAGCTCGTTACACTGCTAAAGCGACGCCTATAAAAGAATATTAATTATCTGAAAAGATTTTCCATTCCGGCGCCGGAGTGCAACAACCAGTGGAAATCCTTGAGCTCCATTTGGCGGGGCGAGCTTTTCATCAATACGGCCTTGGATTTTCGGGTACCGGGCTAAAGTGTGCATGAAGTAAATGAAATAAGAAATGAAACAAAAATTCTAATAAAGAGTGGTTGGTCCAAGTGTGCATGAACAGCCTATTAATATGTGTGTATGAGTAAATGAAATAAATATTTTAAATAGAAAATTCAAAGTCGTTTCTCTCTCCCGGCCTCTCTCTTGTTTTGGACTTTGAATCATGGTTTCTGTATCTAACTTTCTCTTCCTTTTTCATAAGCTCGAGTTTGCAAAGCGCCAGGGCTCCTCTAATTGCTCCCCTTCTAAGATTTACCCTAAATTCCCGAATATCATATTCGAGGTTTGGTTACTTGCAGGACAATCTATCAAAATCCCTTGTTCCAAAAATTTCCCATCACATGGGCCAGTTCATCCATACAGGTGAAATGGTGAATTGATCACTTACACGCCTCACTCGAGCTGAACTTGAGTTCTGGAACCTTAATTATCGAGGCCTCGGGTATAACCCCATCATTAACAAAATACGTGGTTGTTACTAGTTGAATTTGGATCAAATTGAAGTCATGAGCCCAAATTTGAGAAATAATTTCTAGTAAAATAATGTGACAGAAAATAATTTCAATTAATTTTGGAATTTGAAGCCGAATATTCACAAAATAATTTCTAATAATTTCGAAATTATACTATTATGATATAAAGGGTAAGACTTCTCTACAATAACTGTTAGAACTCTTTTATCATAAGTCATAACCAACATTTGGCCATTGTTCAATTTTATAGTAACGTCATACTTCATAGGCCTGCGAGGGAATCAATTATACTATGGCAAATAATTGAAAGGTGAACGATAGGAAACTGATTTTTTTATAACTAAGTCTTCTTATAATCACCTAATTAATATTATTAATTACGAAAAATTTGCTGAATTAAATTAGAGATATTTTGTTTATGACCGTTATTTAGCAAGCAAGACGCCACTCCAACATTTATTAGTTTAGATGTATAAAATAAAACTCATAATTCATTAATTTGTCTTCCTCGTCCAAGTTGGACATATGTAGAGATTCCCTTCCATTCTTTTTTTATAATCTTCCATCCGCTAATAATGTCATTAAAAAATCAAGACACTCCCAAAATCATAATAAGTCCTCACTAATATATATATATATATATATATATGTATATACATATTTCGACCATATATATATGAATATCATTTAATGTAAGTTCTTATATGAATAATTTAATTTCCTTTGTGAATAATTTAATTGTCTGTACTTAGTAATATATTTAATTATATTTATATTTATAGTTGTAATTAATTTATTCATACCACTTGGCTTGTGTCACGCTAGCTCTAATTATTGCTAACCAAGCGCAGTTTACTTTAATTATTAATCATATTATAATTGGTTGGTGCAACTCTAACAAGTTCGTAGATACATGCATCATCATGCATGTTTAACTTAGCTACTCTTCAAATTTGATAACTCCAAAATCCCCACTCGTTCGATCCTCCCAGCAATCGACATGTTTTCCGTGTTCATCTTCCTCCTTATTCCCATCTCAATCTATTTCATAACAGCCAAAAGAAAACTACATTCTTCATCGTTCAAGGAGCACGTCGATCTTCCACCAGGGCCATACCAATGGCCTGTAATAGGAAACATCCCCGATGTCATTGGGAAGAACCCTCATATACTGGTCGCGAATCTAGCCAGAATCCATGGCCCCTTGATGTCTCTAAAGCTGGGAAATCAGCTTTTGATCATGGGGTCTTCTTCAGAAGCAGCATCAGAGATACTTAAAACGAATGATCGTCACCTCTCATCTCGTTACACAGCTAAAGCGACACCTATAAAAGAAGATGATCTGAAAAGATTTTCCATTCTTTGGGCGCCGGAGTGCAACAACCAGTGGAAATCTTTGAGGTCCATTTGGCGGGGCGAACTTTTCAGCAACACGGCCCTGGATTTTCAGGTACCGGGCTAAAGGGCTAACGTTGGTTGATATATGAATAGTAATTTCACAAAAAATTGAAACTCGACCTTAAATTTAAATTTCTAACTCAAACAGTTGTCTCATTCTATTTTAAATAGAATAATATTGTTTTATATATTTTCACTAATATTTTTAAATTTCACACAATCCCTTTAAATATAAATATCTGACTCTATCTTATAGGTAACCTTGCGGGAGAAAAAGGTTGAGGAAATGGTTGAATTCTTGCGCGGAAAAGAAGGGAGGGTGGTGAATATTGGAGAGGTGGTTTTTACCACTATTTTCAACACTTTGGCAAACCATTGTTTTTCGAAGGACATAATTAAGTTAGGAGATGAAGAATTGGTTAAGAACTGGAAGGAGACTGTTTGGAAGTTCATGGAATCTGGATCCACTCCAACTATAGCAGATTTCTTTCCAATATTTGGAGGTTTGGACCCTCAAGGCCAGAAAAATAAGACCCTTAAATACATGAAGAAATTATTTAAGAAATGGGAAGAAATCATCTCCCAGAGAAAGGGAGAAAATGGACTTAGATCCCAAACACATGGAGATTTTCTTGATTTCATGTTGGGAAATGGATTCTTGGATGATCAAATGCTTCACATGCTTTTGGTATGCAAGAAAGCAATTTATTTATATTTTTGGCGAACAAGTAACATGTTTTCTTCATTATTCACATATATGTACCAAACTCAATCATATCATTTCAATTTAAATTAAAATTTTTATATGATATTTCTCTTAAAGATTTTGATATGTTTTATAGGAGATATTTCCTGCGGCCTGTGGGAACTTAACTTCAACAATAGAGTGGGCTATGGCAGAGCTGATTAAAAACAAAGAAGCCATGAACAAGCTCAAGCAAGAGCTTTGTGAGGAAATTAATATTAGTAAGTCAAATACTATGAAAGAATTTAACGTTTCTCAACTCCCATATTTAGATGCTTGCATCAAAGAAACACTGAGACTTCACCCTCCAATAGCATTTGCGCCACATCTTGCTAGTGCAACATGCAAGGTCATGAACTACACAGTTCCAAAGGGTTCACTTGTTATGATGAATCTTTGGGCTTTGGGACACGATCCAAATACTTGGAAGGACCCGTTTTCGTTCAAACCCGAAAGGTTTTTGGGCTCGAGTTTGGACTTTCAGGGGCAAGATTTCGGGTATTTGCCATTCGGTGCTGGAAGGAGGATTTGCCCCGGGATAAACTATGTGACGAAACAAATCCATTTCATCGTCGCTTCTCTGGTGAATTTCTTTGATTGGACACTTCCAAATAATGGTGATCCATTTGAGATTGACATGAGTGAAAAATATGGAGTCCCGGTGCAGAAGGAAAAGCCATTGATCCTTGTTCCTTGGTCGAAGACACTTTAAAATTTTTCTATTTTGTAACCTTTTTTCTTAAGTTTTTCTTTGTGTGTGTGTGTATGTCTGTGTTCTTGATTGTGGATCTATGCATTTGTCTTAGAATAAATCCCACTTGATTGGCTTATAATAGTGAATTTGGACAGGATTTGAGTTGGGATTTCTTTGTTTGATAATTAGCGAGTGTTGACACTGTTATAAAAGACTATTGTTTAGGCTTGATTATTGTTTCCTTATATAACAGATTTATTAAGATCCTGGTGTGTAGGGATTCTACCTAAGATAAATAACCCCTCATTGTATCTTTCATAGACAGAAAATAAAATAGAAAGGATGTCTTCAATAAAATCTTTTCCTCTTTTCCATGCTCTAACATGGTATCAGAGCAGGATTCATCCTAGGGACTCAGAAATTTCATCATCGTCCTAAACACCGTTTCTCAAACCTCTGTGGCATCAATCAAGATGTCTACAGAAATCACTCCAACACTTAGCACCCAACTTTCAAAACTCTCAATGACCAATTCCGAGAACCTCTCAATTGGTATTAAACTAAATCATGAAAATTACCCGATCTGGGCCCGGATTATGAAGATGGCGATCGGCGGAAGAGGCGGCCGATCACACATCACGGGAAAACCACCCGCACCAGCAGAAACAGATGAATCGTATGATGAGTGGGAACAACTAGACCAACAAGTGTTCACATGGATCATACAGAACATGGAACCGAGTTTGATAAACAACGTTCTCCAATACCCAACAACAAAGGCACTCTGGGACGGCCTCGCTACGACCTATGGCAGCGGCACAGACCCTCTGCAACTATTCGATTTACACAGAAGGGCAAACACACTCAAACAAGGGTCAGACAGCCTCGAAGAATTTTGGGGGAAATTGCAAACAATCTGGATGGCCATAGACCGAAAACAGCCAAACCCTATGAAGTGCTCAGACGACATCACAGCCTTCAATAAGATTCAACAAGAACAGAGGCTTTACCAATTACTTACCGGAATTGATGAACGGTATGACCAAATTAGGCGAGATCTATTGAAGCTTGACACGAAACCCTCAGTGGAGTCGGCCTACGCCACCATCCGGAGGGAGGTTGCCCGTCTTCAAATCTTGAAGACGGCGTCCGATGGCGAAGGAGACCCATCATCATTGGGTACCGGAGTGGGACTGATCGCGAAAGGAGGAAAGAACGGCGCAACAGATCCGACGGGAACAGGCGCGGTGAGGGTGGTGGCCGGAAACCACCGCCACCGCGGGAGGACAAGTCTGAACTAGAATGCTCACACTGTGGAAAACCCAGGCACACCAAAGAGGGGTGCTTCGAATTGATAGGATATCCGGAATGGTGGGAAGGAAGTAAGAAAGGGAGTGGAGGATCGAATACCAGCGGCGCACGACGGCGGGCGAACGCTGTGACTGGCGAGGTGCAGGGCTGGGCAGATCCGGCGAAACACCTGGCCGCCGCTGTAAGCATCACTCACCAGGACACCGGTGCAGCGGCGGCGACACCAGAACTGACGACGGGAGGCCGGCGGGCGAATATCGCCGCCTATGCTCAAGGAGGATCTGAGGCAACTAAGCTGGGTAACAGAGGTAATGGGATTGAGTCAACCGACTCAAATCCCAGCAAACCCTTATTTCATTTCCCTAAAGTTCAGTTATTTGCAAAACAGCCCCCCATGTTTGGCCCCTCTGCATTTGTACCCCACAGCTTACATGTCACTAATGATAATACCAAAAAATCATCACAATGGATAATTGATTGTGGGGCCACCGATACAATGACATTTGATCCGTCGGATTTAATTGAACCAATTTTGAAAAGTTCTAATATTCAGACTGCTAATGGCGAGTTTGTGAAGGTTAAAGGGGAAGGAACTGTTAATATTTCACCAAGATTGAAATTGAAAAACTGCCTCTATGTCCCGTCTTTATCTTGCAAGCTGTTGTCTCTGAGTCATTTAACCAGTGAGCTGAACTGTATGGTGCTTATATACCCTCGTTTCTGTGTTATCCAGGACATTCATACGAAGGAGATAGTTGGGCGTGGTACTGAGCGGGACGGACTTTACTACGTGGATGAGTTAGATAAACCTGCGAGAGCATTGTTGACAAAAGGCAACCCGGACACTCAAATCTGGCTATGGCACCGCCGTCTTGGACACCCATCTGCTGGGTATTTACGAATGTTATTTCCTACCCTTTTTCAGGATAAACAGAACTTTCAGTTGTTATGTGAAACTTGTTCTATTGCAAAAAGTCATAGGACTTCCTTTAAACCTACAAACACTCGAGTGCAGTCAGTTTTTTCTTTAATTCATTCAGATGTGTGGGGCCCTGCCCCGGTTACAAATCACAGCCGGTTTCGTTACTTTGTGTTATTCATTGATGACTTTTCTCGTATGACGTGGGTCTATTTTTTGCGGCACAAGTCCGAAGTAACTGATACCTTCATAGCCTTCTTTAACTTGATCCAAACACAATTTGATAAGAAGATTCAAATCTTGAGAACCGACAATGGGCGTGAGTATGTCAACCAAATGATGTCCGAATTTACCACTCAACAAGGCATAATCCATCAAACCTCTTGCCCAAACACACCCCAACAAAATGGGGTGTCTGAACGGAAAAATAGAACCTTACTTGAGATGACCCGTGCCCTCCTCACCGAGTCACATACGCCAACCAATCTTTGGCCAGAGGCTGTCGCCACATCTACTTATCTTACAAATAGACTTCCTACCAAAATCCTCAATCACAAGACACCTCTATCCGTGTTCCAAACCCAAGTCACTATTCCTCACTCCATGACTTTACCCCCACGGATCTTTGGTTGCTCAGTGTTTGTGCATATTCCTAAAATAGAACGGACGAAGTTGGATCCTTGTGCCCTCAAATGTGCCTTTGTTGGATATGCCCCTAATCAGAAGGGCTACAGATGCTATCACCCCGCTACACGTCGGTTCTATGTTACTATGGACTGTGAGTTCTTGGAAACTGAATATTATTTTCAGACCTAGCATAGCTCTCAGGGCGAGCATTATCCGAGTGACTCACTATGCTGGCTCGACTCAGAGGTCACTGAAACATCTCAAAGGCCTTCTTCTGGCTCCGATACGCTCAGTACCACTCTCAATCATCCTCCTCCGCATGGTGTCCACACCAAAGAAACCGAGGTAACTGATTCTGGTCTTCCCTCATCTGTTCTTCTTGATTCTACTGTTATATCAGATACAGTTAACCCTGTGGTGAGTGATACAGATAATTCCAGATATGAGTTGCCTCAGAGAAGCAACCGGGGCATACCTCCTGACCGGTACTCTCCCGATCAACGGTCTCGATCCTCTAAGTATCCAGTGGGTAATATGGCACTCAGGGGAAGTATGTCCCGCGTGGCTCAAGCCTTCTTGGGAAATCTCTATAAGGAGCAAATCCCAAAAACTGCCAAGGAGGCTATGCAGGCCAAGGAGTGGAGAGAGGCTATGATGGTTGAAATGGATGCCCTCGAAAAGAATGAAACCTGGGAAAAATGTGAATTACCCTATGACACGAAGCCAGTAGGGTGCAAATGGGTGTTCACCATCAAGTACAAGGCTGATGGGACAGTTGAGAGATACAAGGCACGACTCGTAGCAAAAGGATACACTCAGACCTATGGGATCGATTATTCTGAAACCTTCTCCCCAGTGGCAAAACTAGATACTGTACGAGTTCTTCTCTCAGTAGCCGCGAACCAGGAGTGGCCTCTTCACCAATTTGATGTTAAGAACGCCTTCTTACATGGAGAGCTATCAGAAGAAGTGTACATGGAAGCACCACCAGGTTTCTCAGATCAGTTCAGAACCCATGAAGTGTGTCGTCTTAGGAAAGCTTTGTATGGGCTCAAACAATCCCCACGAGCCTGGTTTGGAAGGTTCACCAAGGCCATGCAGAAATATGGATACAGACAAAGCAATGCAGATCACACATTGTTCCTGAAAAACAGAGGGAACTTAACCACGTGTCTGATCATATATGTGGATGACATGATCATCACCGGGAGTGACAAGGAAGAGATGGAACAGCTGCGCAGAAACTTGTTCCTAGAGTTTGAGATGAAAGATCTGGGAGGCTTGAAGTACTTCTTGGGAATTGAAGTAATGCGGTCTAAGCAAGGAATCTTTATTTCACAGAGGAAGTACGTTCTTGACCTCCTGGCAGAAACAGGAATGCTGGATTGCAAACCAGTGGACACACCGATTCAGGTGAACCATAGGCTGAAAATACAAGAAGATGGAAAACCGGCAGACAGAGAACGGTACCAAAGGCTTGTTGGGAAACTTATCTACTTGTCTCATACAAGACCTGACATCGCGTATGCAGTCGGGGTAGTTAGCCAATTCATGCATCAACCAGAACAGAGACATATGGAAGCAGTGACGAGGATACTGCGGTACTTAAAGGGGTCAGCAGGCAATGGGATCATGTTTAGCAAGCACGGTAACCTAGACATCGAAGCCTACACCGACGCTGACTGGGCAGGAAACCCAAATGACAGGAGGTCTACCTCGGGGTTCTTTACCTTAGTTGGAGGAAATGTGGTAACCTGGAGAAGCAAAAAACAAAAAGTGGTGGCACTTTCCAGTGCTGAAGCTGAATTTAGAGGGATTGCTAAGACTGTCACTGAGATTATCTGGGTAAGGCGACTTATGACAGAAATTGGATTAAATCCAACAGGACCCGCAGTGGTGAAGTGTGACAACAAAGCAGCAATCAGTATATCAGAAAATCCGGTTCAGCATGACAGAACAAAGCATGTGGAGGTTGACTGTCATTTCATCAAAGAAAAGTTAGAGGAAGGCACCATCCAGCTACCGTTTGTGAGATCAGAAGACCAGCTAGCTGACATCTTAACTAAGGCAGTCACTGGACAGGCGTTTAGCCTTGCATTGGTCAAGTTACGTATCGGTGATCCGATCACTTAACTTGAGGGGGAGTGTTATAAAAGACTATTGTTTAGGCTTGATTATTGTTGTTTCCTTATATAACAGATTTATTAAGATCCTGGTGTGTAGGGATTCTACCTAAGATAAATAACCCCTCATTGTATCTTTCATAGACAGAAAATAAAATAGAAAGGATGTCTTCAATAAAATCTTTTCCTCTTTTCCATGCTCTAACAGACACAAAGTACCATGATTGAACACTATGTCCAAAAAACACACACGAGTGGTGGATGCACGCACAGCACAGAGGAATGGGTAATGGATAACAGAAGAATATGGACTTGTTGTAGTAGGTACAAATCATGTCAAGCTTTATGCACATAAAACCTGGAGAGGATCTTACGCCTGTAACCCAATATCAAAACAATCAAACTAGACCCCCATAATCTCCATCTTCTTGCCTTTTCATTTAATCTCTAAAAAACCATAAGCTTTATATATATTACATTCCTAAGTGTGTTTGATACATTATAAACACACGGCAAGTGGTGCGATGGTAAAAGTTCGACAGTTAAATTTCATCGACAACACAGAACTTATTAAGTATTTCGATGAGTCACCATTTGCCTACAGGTTGACTGGCATAGTAAAATAGTAACCCAATTTACTAATGTGTTGAATGATTTTACTTTAACCAAGTTTGGTTAATGAATATTTTGTAGTGGCAAGATTCCTAAAGTACAAAACTTTATTCAATATTATAAAGAAAGTATATAACTTTTAATTAGTAAAAAGAAAAACTACAGTAGATATGTGTGTATAAAGGTGGCCATGAGGTCCCCCACATTGAAAAGAGCATATGGTTGCATCATAAAAGATTGGGACCCATGAATGTGTATGATGATTAATCTATGATGGTTTCATCCCCACGCCTATTTTGAAACAATTATTGCCTCTCCGATCCTCAGAGCCTTCTTTTTGGGGATCATTTTTGTATTAAGGATCGGAGATGATGTGTTGTGTGCCTCTTAATCTTATTACAATAAATGTGTAGTATGGTGAGACGGAGTTAAAATTTAATATAAGGAGAGATAAAAATTAAAACAGTCAAAATTAAAGGAACGAAATTTTGATTTTGGAGGGAGAAAATATAAAATTTTCAAAATATATATCCCGCCACCCCATGTCCTCCCTTGGCTCCGTCTCTGAATGCATGGATATGGATACGGCGATATGAATATAACATAATACTGATATGGTGATATAATTTTTTTTTTAAATTTTAATATCAAGCACAATATGATACACCAAAATAATATTTTTAAAAGTATTCGTGGCCGATTATTTAAGTTAAAAGTAAACCATTTGCTATGTGCAGCCCACACGGGTGATTTGTTCGCAGAAGCTTTTCAATAATAATTATAATATGATATTCTTTTGTGGCTTCTTCACTATTTCTAGAATAATTATTATATATCACTGTGTTCTTTTGGAGGTTCGAGTTGATGCAACAAATTAGGGGATTTCAATCATTTTCTTTCTTTTTTCCTGATACTGAACGTTCACTAATGGTATAACAGTTGGTTAAATACATCAATTTAAATAATTGAACTAGTCCACGAACAAAATCTCATCCGACTGATACGTGCGAGTTAAAGAATAAAATACAAAATGTAATTGTGTGGTAATCTCTTCAAACCATCTACTCGTGATGAACGATGCGGTTTATATAGCGGACGGATAATAATATTTTTCAACTACAATTATTATTTTTTAATAACGAATAATCAGGTTATGCAATATTATGTAGGGTAGGAGATAGAGGGCATAATTGGATGCTTGGGGTTGGGTATATATATGTTGAAATTAGAGAATCAAGAATGTAGATCGACTGGTCCAAATGATTCAAAAGTCATAAATTGGAATCCAGTTAGGTCCCCTCCCACTCACACCACATGCCTACCATGCACATTCTTTTTAAGAGGACCATGGGAAATTCTGGTAAGCTCCACGAGGACCATTTCTAAATTGAACTCCGCTACAACTCTCTTTAATAACGGAATCAAAATTTAAAACGTATGAATCTCCTTATACTCCCGTTTCTGCTCCTTTTCTCATTCTTTCTTTTAAACAATTTACACCCGATTCTTTTTTATATTTATGTGTTATTTTGTCCGTCAAAATTAGTAAAAACTGGATTTGACCTGGGGGACCTCCGCCTTAAATACGTAAAGAATTTGTTGGACGTGAGAGCATTATTCGAAGTCGTAAAATGTAGTATAAAACGTTGTTATTTCTTCCCATGTTTCAAGCAATCTTTGAAAAAGGATAAGAATTTATTTGACATGGTAGACTACAATGGACGACTAATTATTTAAGTGTCTACAGTCTACACCATTAATTTCTGAAGCCGATTTGAGAGCAACATTTATTTCCATTTACTATGTTTAATAGGTTTGGACCACTTATAAATTGCTTGATTGAGCAACATTTTCGGGCATTTATGAACTATTTTACTTGTGACTTGTGAATTCAAATCAATGTTATCCCTTGATGCTCTCACTTTAATTCGCTATCTTCAAGGAAAGGGAAACCAAATATGTATATATTTTTGGTTCTATAGCCCATTTCCATGGGTTGAGTTGACACAAACTACTTAGGGTGGAAAACTCTTTTTACCAATGGTAGCTGCAATGTTTTCAAAATCGGACCGGACCGGCCGGTTCGATCGGTTCGACCGGTGACCTGTGCCTGGTCCCGTCCGAATCACCATATGAAACCAGTTGGAACCGGACCGGTACAGGGCCGAAAAAACCGGCCGGTTAACCGCCGGTTTTGGCCCCGTGAACCGGACCGGATTGGCGGTTCACATATTTTTCTTTTTTTTTTTTTTTAAAACTTAAAATTCCCACATCCTTTAACCTTTTTTGAGTCTTAGAAAACATTTTTTGCACACTTACAATTCCCAAATCCTAAATTTAAAATCACAGGCCTCAAATTAGACGTTAAACCCTTGAATATGACTCTTTTATTCTAAAATTGAACTATATTATATATCATATTTTTAATTTTAACATATTATTATTATATATATATATTATTAAAAATAATATTTTTATTTATTACGTTATACCGGTGACCAGTAAGGCTGTCGCTTTGACCTCCGGTCTGCTTTTGAAAACATTGGGTAGCTGTGTTTCCAGGGACTCAAACTTGAGATCTCAAGTTAAACTAATATAGTGTCGAACCGCTAAGTTAAACCATTTGATGGTTAAATCAAATATATATGATTCAATGTTAAGACCTCCAAAGCTGATCAAGTATGAGTCATTTGTATGACTAAATCAATAAGGAAAATGTACTTCAATTTAGTGCAGGGCTTGCATTTTGACGAGAATTGAACAAAATATGCAGTAATTAAAATGTATATAGTGGAGCGCAAAGGGATGCGAGAGCCCGCGTTCTCCTCAACTTTCTTACTCCTATCATATATGATGCGGTCCACCTCCAAACGACATATGACTAGCTCAGTAAAAAAATGGCGGGTGTATTATGTTCGGGAGCTCGGATACTAATCTGGAAGTAGCTAAGGAACACATATGGATAAAGATTTAAAGATAAATCCGATTAAGATAAAAGAAATACATAATTATGAGGAACTAAAGGGTCTTAGGTTATCCGGAAGCAAAGTAAAAAATAAAAAACGAATAGAAGTAAGAAAAGATTGATTCGATGAGTATTCATCAATATATATACTATTCTTACTAGAAACAGTGAAAAAACTTATGAAAATATCATTTATCATATTCTTGCGTATCAAACATCAGTATGAATACTTATTATATGAATTTCTTTTAAAAAAAATTATATCGATATATTTATATTGTATAGTGTTATACCTAAATTGTTTCGGAGAGAGATTTTACTCAGTATTATTTTGTGTCACCCACTCAGGCTAGGTTGACTTGATTGCTTTGGTATTTTGTATAATATACTTTTAATAAAGTTGGAGAAATATAGTACAAATATGTTCAACTCGAGAAATTCCTTGGTTGACTTGGATTACATGACTTACAAACTTCAGCATTAAATGCATATGTGAAGCAATCAATTTAGGCACACTTTTTAAAGTGAAAACATTAATATATTTTTTAATTATTTTTTTACGAACCAATTTACTAAAAGATTTTCATATTATTAAGGAAAGAAAATTTTCATTATGAATAAAAGGTTTGATGGAGAATAAACAGAAGAAGCAGGGGTAAAATCGTCCAGAAAGGTTGGCGTGCATTAGCGGCATAAAGCTTCAAAAAAGAGTTCTTCAGTGATCTCTGTTCCACTCTGTCTAACAGTAGTACCCACCCATACCCCACCCCCACTGCTTACTATACCTACGCCAATCCTCTCACCACTCACACACGAACGCAAACTCTTCTCTCTCCTCTGCAGCAATTCAGAAAAGAAAGCAGAGAGACAACTTCCTCAGTATATTCAGTCCATTCTCAGTGCTGCACACACAAATACACACATAAAGATAAAGAAAGAAATACATTTGTATAATATATATGAGAGGGAAAGGTGGGATCTTGAGATTTGCGAGTTAAAGAAGAGATCTTGGGGGATCAGGCGTAGTAATAGCAAAGGCGGCTGGAAATTTAAGGCCCCGCTTTAAATTGTGTGGTTGGTGGACTATAATCTGTCGATATTAATGCGATCACATCAATGCATTTCATCACGGTAGTATAATGTAAGGAAAAGGCAAAGGCGGAGAGGAAGAAGGAGAAGAAGGGGACACTGATGAAATTTCTTTCTTGGCTCGAGAGTCGAGGCATTATCTCGGAGTGGGGCGCTGAGAAAAAGGGTGGAGAGAATTTCTATACTGCTCCTGCTCTGTAGCAGGTGGGATTGTGCTTCTTTTGTTTTTCTTTTCTTTTTTTGTGGGTTTTGTTTGGTTGTGCTTGTAGTCCTGTTTTGTGGACGATGTGTTGGTATATTCTGGTTAGAGAGGAACAGAGAGGTGATGGGATAAAGTAAAGATTCATGCTTTTGTCTCTTTTAAGCGGCAGGGAATGAGTTCCAGTTTTTCCAGACTTTGCAGTTTGCTGTTTTTTTAGAAGTTATATGTTTTTCTTCGCAGTGGATTTGGGGTGTAGAAAGTACTGAAGAGTGCAGTGCGGGAGGTTGGAGAAATCGACTTTGTTTCTGCTGCCGGTATATTCGTCGGATTGAGGAGATTAATTTTCATCAAGAAATTGAAAGATGAAGTTTATGAAGTTGGGTTCAAAGCCTGATGCTTTTCAAGCTGAAGGCAACTGTGTGAGGTAACTCTCTCTCTCTCTCTCTCTCTCTCTCGTTTGCGTAATTTGTTTTCTCCTTTGCGTCTGAGAGAAACTTCTACAGCTTTATATTTCTGACATTCATGTTGGTTTCCGTTAATTCATATTAACTCAAATGCAGCTTATGACTTGGCATATTCAGTTTGCAGTTATTTGAGACTAATTTCATCCCAAGAAACAATTTTTCTTTGTCCAGTAAGCAGTTGCATTTGCTAGGTTTGTTTTGTTCAACATGTTGGCTTTCTTTTGTTGTTCTTCTTTCCCCTTCCCTGTAAAGGAAACTTTGGTCTCGTTGTTTAAAGGTGGTCCAATCCAAGTGTTAAACTTCGTAATTTTGATGACTTATGGTCCAACTTCATATAGTCCTATTTAATAGGTACTAATGGACTAAATCTATTATTGTCTAGTTCTGCAAATTCATTATTTTTGGGGCTTATTCTTCCACCTCCCCTGGAATACTCTTTATATGATTAAGGGACAATTCGGAACTGTAAAGGATTTGCATGCATATTAATGTAATTTTAAAGTATTAAAGAATCTTGAGTGGCTTATATTTTCACCATAACCTTTTTCTTGCAATTCTTTTAATGGTCCTTCCATGTGGTCCCTTTGAGGGCTATTCATTTTGATGCACCTTTTGAATTATATTAATCATCATTGAATCTTGAGATGATAAAAGGATGGATAATTATCTTGCACAGTGATGAAAACTTGTTATGTGTTCAAAGGAGCATCACAGGCTTCATAAACGCCGTATGCAGATCTAAATTGGATGCAGATATTTAAAAACTGTTGTTCTTTTTTCCATATTAAGGATAGTAGTTATGAATTACAAGTCTTTTTTTTCCTGTAATTCACTCGTGTGGACGACGATTCGGATCTTTCTTTTCATGATTGGTGGACTTTCACATGCTCGAGTTTTTCGGGGGAAATACTTTAAGCCTCGTGACTTACTGTTACAATCATGACATGGTATGTGAAAATTGGATACCCTTCACAATGTGGTCCACAGGTTTCTGGTTTCTAGATGAATAGTTAATGATGTTTTAATGTGTACTGCTTAGTTTAATTACAATCATTGATTAACTTTTTTTGGGGACAGTTCTTCCAAAGAGACCCCATCCTTATCGTGGATTAGCCTCGTGTTTAGTTTAATGTAATTATGGTATATTTGCATGTGGGTGGTGTTGAAAAGAAATCTTGCTTGTTGCTTAATTGTCACCTTTTGGCAAAACAGTGATCACGACTTAATCCATCATGCTTTTCTTCTTAGCACGTCACGGTACATATATTATATAGTCATTTTATAATTTATTCAATCTGTGCAGGCATGTATCCTCTGAATTGGCAACTGATGTCATCATAATCGTTGGAGATACGAGTTTTCACCTCCATAAGGTGACTAATACCGTGTTATTACAACTTAATCAACTTAATCAATCTATCTCATCTTAAGAAAATGTACTTTGAATTAAAATAGTTTGAATTACCCTCTGCAGTTTCCTCTTTTGTCCAAGAGCAATAAGTTACAGAAGCTCGCATCAAAAGCTTGTGACGAAAATCTGGATGAAATTCAGCTTTTTGATTTTCCAGGCGGACCTAAAGCATTTGAAATATGTGTTAAATTTTGCTATGGTGTAACCGTTACCCTCAATCCCTACAATGTTGTTGCTGCACGTTGTGCAGCCGAGTATCTTGAAATGACTGAGGATATCGACAGAGGTAACTTAATTCTGAAAATCGAAATATTCCTCAACTCCAGCATTCTACGTAGCTGGAAAGATTCCATTATTGTCCTTCAAACCACCAAATCTCTCCTCCCGTGGTCCGAAAGCCTAAAAATAGTAGGCAGATGTGTAGATTCGATTGCATCTAAAACATCAGTTGATCCTTCTGTAATCACCTGGTCCTACACGTACAACAGAAAATTCGCCACGTCAGACCAGATAATTCAAGACGGAGTAAAACTCGAAGCCGTGCCTAAAGATTGGTGGATTGAGGATATATGCGAACTGGACATTGATCTTTACAAGAGAGTTATGGTTGCAGTAAAATCAAAAGGTAGAATGGATGGGCGTGTGATTGGGGAGGCTTTGAAGACTTATGCGATCAGATGGTTGCCTGATTCTGTTGATTCTTTGGTGTCTGAGATCCACATACAGAGAAACAAATCTCTAGTTGAAACTATAATCTGTTTACTGCCTTCGGACAAGGGCATCACCTGTTCGTGCAGTTTCTTGCTGAAATTACTTAAAGTTGCTATTTTGATTGGGGCCGATGATTCTTCAAAGGATGATTTGATAAGAAGTGTTGGTTTGAAATTGGATGAGGCTTCGGTTAGTGATCTGTTGATTCCGGCAAGGCCTTCTCAGCATACTGTTTATGATGTTGAGCTTGTTCGGGGGCTTGTTGATCAGTTTGTGGAGAATGAGAAGAGCAGTAGGGATTTGAAATATGGTGATAAGAATGGTAAGAATGAGAGTGAGTTTGTTTTGGGGCATGGTTCATTGTTGAAAGTTGGGAAAATTGTGGATGGTTATCTTGCTGAGATTGCAGGGGATCCGAATCTGTCGGTTTCGAGTTTCATCGAATTGTCTGAGTCAATTCCTGGGTCAGCTAGACCTATTCATGATGGATTGTATGGTGCCATTGATATCTATTTGAAGGTACCTTTTCATTCTTTACATCTTGTTAGAAATATTTAACATGGGATTAATTACACCGACATACCTTGAGGTTTGGCCTGATTACACTAACTACCCCTAAAGTTTGATCAGTTGCAAAAACTTTCCTCGTGTATCCTGAGTGTTGGCCTAATGCATTGCATGCTGTTATAATCATAAACTTAAATTTCAAATATTGATTAGTAAGTGACAAGGGAAAAAAAGGATAATCGTAAAAATTAGAAATGATATCATCGAACAGTGATGTACATTTTTTGATAGGGAAGTATTTGTATTTCTCAAACCTCAAGGTAAATTTATGTTGTTAGCTAAAACCCCAGAGTATGGTAGTGTAATTATCCCGTTAACATATGTGTTCTGTACAACTTAAGCTTTTTGATGAGGCTGTCTGTCCGTAACTCTCATTTTTTCATCACATTTCTTACTTATATTAGTTTCATGCAATTTATTTTTTATAGGAGCACAAGAGCTTAACAAAATCTGAGAGGAAGAACTTATGTGGGCTAATGGATGTGAAGAAACTAACTACAGATGCAGCCATGCATGCAGCACAAAACGAACAGCTACCGCTGCGTGTGGTCGTTCAAATTCTGTTTTTTGAACAGGTGAGAGCAGCCGCTGCCAACAGCATTGGCCATAATGCAGTACACCCTCCTAGAAACACTCACGAAAACTGGGGGAAAACCGGCCAAGAAGATAACCACAAATCCCTGAGCAAACAAATGGATGAAATGAAGATAAAAGAAGATGAAATACTCAAAACTGGAAAACTACCAAAGAGAGGAAGCAGCAAGAACAGAGGATCTGTACCACAGTTGCTGCCATCTCGTTCAAGGAGGATTTTTGACAAGCTATGGAGTGTGGGAAAAGGGCTCGGAAATGGAGAGAATAAGAGTTCGGAAACTTCAGGAAGTTCTCAGAGCCCGAGTTCTATGATTCAAGGGGAAATAAAGTCTTCAGGTTCTTCTTCGAGATGCAGGAGACATTCGATTTCTTAGAGTGAGGAGAATGAACGAATTCGATGTAACTGTAAAGTGTTGTAGGATTTCGGTCAGAGAGAAAACTGTATCACTGTCTCAGCTTTTATTGGGATGTCTTCTTCTGTTGCTTCATCTGTTGGTCTCTTTGTATCATTGGTTCCAATTCAATTCTTATGTATCTATTTCTGATTTAGTTGAGGAGAATTTGCATGGAAACAAATGCTATTTCTTTTGGTGCTGCCTTAGACTTGACAATTGATAATTTGTACTGACGAAACAGAGTGGTGCATAATTACACGAAATTTAAGTAATTATAATGCATGAACAAGGACAACTGCAAACACAATGCGGTATGGACGACATAGGATTTTCTATAGATTTACTACATGATAAGTGTCATACATGATTGATGACACAACACGACAAGATGATAATACTAGAAGTATCAATCTTATGTTTTGAGGACTGGACTAAAAATCCCATATTTGGTTTCTTATTGAAAACTAAATTGCTTTAATTAGGGCATTTCTAGTTTAACAGAATATTTCTTAAAGTAAACTGTAAACCCCTAGGCCCGCCCTAACTTGATTGAGTTGAAAGATATTTCAAAGATGCTCCTTTTCAGAGAGGATTCGTCCAAAAGCAGGAAACAAAGAACAAAACGATAAGTCGATAGATCCAAGAAAGGTCAACTCTTCACACAGTGTAAACATTACATTGCTGTCAAGAATTTCAGCCCCTTTTCACCCCATCCACTCCATCAACATATATCACCAAAACGGCAAGATTCTTTGCGAAATGGAGAAAAAGATGAAAACTTTTGCACGCCCTTTTTCTCTCGCCCTCTGTATTTTCTTATTCTATGGGCCCACCACAATAGTTCATTCCTCAGCTGATGGGAATGATGATTCTGGGCAGTGCAAAGCGTGGCTGGTTCAATCAATCCCCACTGATATGCCCCACCTCGCTCTCGTTCCTGGGGTTGTTTCTACTGGTGAGATGATTCGGTTATTTGGGTTCCATTGCTTAATCTTTTTCAGAAAAGAAGGAATGATTTTGTATTGGGATTCTTGATTCTTTATTTGCTTCAAATTCTGTGTTGGCGTATGGTTTGTGAAATATGGCATTATCTTGGGATGTTTGCTGGAGTTTGCTTGAATATGAGAGAGTAAAGGAGATGAAATTGACGAATATTGGATTAGTTGCTGAATTCACTGAATCTCATTTGTTTAGTGTATTGTATATAAACTGGATATTATTATATTAATAATCCCTGCTCATCATCATTATATTAATAGTAGGGATTGCAGTGACATAAGGTTTGAAGTTTGAACTAATTATTCTAACTTCTCTAAGTTTCTTGAGAAACTACAAAATCTTCCCTTTTCGAAGAATTTACATTAAATCTGGACTGATGAATTTTGATGACGGCATCTCTAATCTTGTATGAATACTCTAATTCTCCCCGACACTTACCGGTCAGTATTTGACTAATGAAATCGTGTTGTTAGTCCTTAATAGCAATTGTGTTTTCATGTGATTGAATTAGCTGATGTTTTCCGATGGTTGGCTGGAAATTCTTCGCGGAGCCTGGACATAATTGCCCAGTACTGGCAGTTGATAGCACATCCTGAGGATCCTCGTTCGGGGGATTATGGATATTCAAAAGATGACATGAAAAGATTTGGGGCATATGAGGGATATGAAGTGTATAAGTCATTAGAAAATGCAGCTGATCGCAATATTAGTATAAGGTGGTACATAAGTATAACCTCAACGCTTCATTTTGAGAAAAACTTATTATAAAGGCGGACACCTTACTAATACAAGAGTCAAGACAATAGTATTCATTACCATCTAATGTTTATTATGTTATTGTTGATGGGAAATCTTTGGGATAATTGCAATGACATACCCTGGGGTTTGGTCTAATTACACAAATATGCTCTGCTGTTTAAGAAATTACAGAAACTTCCCCTGTCAGGCCTCTTTGGGATCGATGAATTTTGATGATTTCATCAGTACCTTTTTTTGAATACCCTATTTTACTCTTAACAATTATATTTGAATTTAAACTCAAGATTATAATGCCATGGGTTGGGCTAAATTGTATGGCATGCGAGGGAAGGTTTTCGTATTGCTCTAACCTGGGGGACTTAGTGTAACTAGGCCAAATCTCAAGGTATGCCTGTGTAATTATCTACGATATGAATGCATGGAATGCTTCATTTTTCAGAAACTAAGTTTATTTCAGATTCTTGCAGCATTCCGGAGTCTATCCCGACTATACTGAAGAACCCTCCACACTTGCATCCGGAAGGCCAAATGTGAAGAACGTTACTTTACTACTAAAAGAGTGGTGGGGATCTGGTATAGTACATGCAAAGGTTTGGATATCAGATAACCAAGATGTGTACATTGGATCAGCAAACAATGACTGGAAATCTCTGACTCAGGTTCTCGTCAATCTATATGACTATCTTTAATTCATTATGGGTGGTAGTTAAACAATCCTTATTGTAAAATGATTTTAGGTGAAGGAAGTTGGGATATATCTTGTTGGCTGTCCAAGAATTGCAGAAAATGTAGAAGTTTACTACAACAACTTGTGGAAACTAGCACATCTCAATTCTTCAGCCTATACAAAATCTGTGTGGGATCAACAATGGCAGACGGTTCGGAAAGTTCCCTGTTGGTCACATTTTCTCCACAAGAAACAACAATGCAGGTATGTTGTACTTGTACACTTCATATGTTTATCTTCATCATTCAGCTATAATCTAATTATAATCTCTTCAGAAGAATATCATGATCCTGATTTATCCATTAATTTAATTTCTCGTGTTATTGGGGTAGCAGATCACCTCTTCCTGAGTATTTGGAGGTCAAACATGTACTTGGCTATCCAATGATTTCAGACCCTGATATGTCTCATGTTTCTATTCAAACTCCGGGAAGCAACTACTCAGAATCACAGCCTCAATCCTCGTATCTGTCTTTTGCCCCACCTGAGGTTTAGTCTTTTTAAATATAATTCAAGATAATGTCTCAAGTTTTTTTATCTGCTGAAATGAAACTATAAAGGGTTATCGCCGGCATACCCTGAGGTTTTCTAATTACACAAACTTCCCCTATCCATGAATTAACATTACATTTGGATCGATGAATTTGATGATACAATCTCTAATTTTTATGATTACCTTATTTTATCCTTGACAATCACTGATCGATATTTGAATTTAATTTTATGACTAAAAATCTGTAATAGCATGCATTAGGTCAAACCTCAGGGTATGTCGGGGGAAGTTTTTGTAATTTGTCAAACCTCAGAGGAAGTTTGTGTAATTGGGCCATACCTCAGGGTATTGAGATGTAACTTTTCCAATTATAAATTTGTAAAAATGCCCTTTAAATTCAACAGCTGTCGTTTGGCAAGTACCAGACGGACGAACATGCCTGGGTGGAAACAATCCAATCAGTAGGAAACGGAGCAACAGTTAGAATAAGTACTATGGATTGGCTTGGCCAATCGCAATATACTTCACAGACAATCTATTGGTCATCACTCTCATCAGCTATATCCAAGGTAATATCATATATGTCTGGATACTTCCATTGTATGTCCCACATCGGAATGTTATACAACATCCACCTCCATTTCTGGGTTTTATAGGTTGTCTTCAGCAAGAATGCCGAGGTAAAGCTACTGGTGGCATACTGGTCACATTTTATCAACAACACCGATACGTACCTAAAATCTCTGCTCTACACCAACGATCTTTGCTCTTCTTCGAAGTACAACAACTGCCATGGCAAGGTGGAGATCAAGTATTACTTAGTTCCTGGATTCAACTTAACTGGAGCTTCTATTATTAATGGGACCGAAACTGAAAATATTTATCCGGGATACACAAGAGTCAACCATGGAAAATATGCTGTCAGTGATGTACGAGCCCATATTGGGACGAGTAATCTGGTGTGGGATTATTTCTATTCAACAGCTGGAGTTAGTTTCGGGACATATAATCTTGCGATTGTTTCGCAGCTTCAAGAAATCTTTGATGCTGATTGGAATTCACCTTATGCTGTGCCTGTCAAACCTTTGGGAGATGGATATGCCTATTCTAGGTGATCTTAATTTATAGAGTTTAATTTGATGATGTTTATTGTTTTTCAAAGATGTCTTGAAAATGGTGGGTAAGGACTGGAAGTGGCAGTTGATTCTTCAGTATAGGGGTGCGTTTCGAATCGAGTCGAGTTGAGTTTGGCCAAAAAAATCCAACTTGAGTTTGAACTTGTATTTGCATGGCTTGAGATTGAATTCGAGCTTGTCAAGTTTATTTTTTTGGGGCTTGAGTTTAGCTTGCCCAAAGATCGAGCTCGACTCGACTCGACGAGCCAATGGATTTTTGTTGGACATTTTTTAACTCTCATTCAAGAATAATATTAAATAATAACAAGGATATTGAGTTTTATATCATTATTATATATATATTTGATATTTTAGATTATGTATGAATATTATTAATTATATTATAATAAACTATAAATCATGTAATTACACAATATAAATTATTAATTAATATTTTATTAAGACATAATTATGTTATTAATTAGTTATTATGGTATATGCTATTTATTATTTTATTACATTAAATATTTGAGTGAATATTTTATGAATATATTTTTGTATTAGTAATATTATATGGTCTAATGTGTCATTGTAAAATAATATATTATTAAGACATATTATGATACAAAATTTAGTAAGGGTCATACATGTATCATAAATAATATATAATATAGTATAAATTATGTTATATATCTTGTAATTATACCGGACAAATTATTAAGATGTATATTTATGTAATTAATTATTTATTATAGTTGATTGAATCTATTTTTTATTAAATTATTTGTTTGGATAAATACTATATATTATCATAGTAATATGTTTGTAATATTGTATATAATGATATGTTGTTGTAATTATTGAATTGCAATATTATTAAATTATATTTATTGTCAAGATAGTAGATAAAAATATATAATATCTCATATATTTAGTAATATCATATATTTAGTATTACTGAATCATATAAATGTATATTTATATATATAAATTATTAAACACTATAATATATATAACTAGATTGCAAACCGGTTTGCAAACCTCGAGTTTAAAAAAAATAGGCCTGAGCCTGGATTGGTACACGACTTGAGTTCGATCAAGTTCGGTTTGAGCTTGACATCGTCCGAGTCCGAGTTGAACCAGCTTGAGCTCAGCTCGTGCGGCTCACAAGCCAATTCGACTCAGAGCACACCCCTACTTCAGCAAAATAGCAAATTTTGATATCGAGCCACAAGTTACGCTAGGGTACCTTGGGGTTTGCCTAATTACACAAACCTTCCTCGAAAATTTGAAAAATTACAAAAACATCCCCTATCAAAAACTGTACACTACATCTGTATCGGTGGATCGATAAATTTTTATGACGTCATTTCTAAATATTTTGTGAATTATTTACTTTAAGTGTGACACTTCTTATCAATACTAATTCTATATTCATGCTATAATACATGAGCTAGGCCCAATATTTCAGTAAAAAAGACGTGCAAGAGATCACATTAATTTTTTCTTTCCAATATCACTATCAATATTTAGGACCACAATTAATTGACATAACTTCCACAAAGTTGGCATCTTCTTGGAGGATATCTAATTGGAATTTTCTAGCATAATTGTCCTGAAATGTAATATAATTATTATGAAGAAAAGATAATAAGATCCATCCCATTTCACCTACCAGTTTTATCACCCTACTCAATTGATAAAAGAAAATATTATCCGTATTCGATTAATAAATTTCGAAACACAAGCAGATACAAACATGTATTAGACGTTCATCGCCATTTAACATCCGTTGATAATTACACTCGTAAATATAGTAGAGGGATATATATTTTCTCCAAGACTCAAATATCGTACCGAAATTGTCGAGGTCCGAAGATCGAAAACTTGACCCTCGACTCTTTTATATATCCTCAACCATTGAAATTTTCAATTTAACTCCGTTCGTGAAAATTAATAAAGAACTTAACATATGAAAGTCTTATCGCGAATAATCGGAGAATTAACATTATTATTTTTTAATTAAAATAAGTGACGAAATCAATACTAATGATCCAAATTAATATGTATACGCAGAAACACGACAATTTATTATTCTTGCAGAAAAGTCGCCAATAGAAGGTCAACAAAAATACTAGTGGAAAAATCATAATTTGGTTAATTAGAAAGAGAATGGAGGTCGTGCTTGGGTGCTTGACTTGCCCATGATGTGCACTGTGCAAGAACACTCATTTACTTATTCTCAGCATTAATTTCTAGCTTATAATTTAGGTTGCTATTGGTCTTCCCCACCCTATTTCATTCTATCCACACGACCAAATGCTCCTTTTTCCAAAAAAAAAAAAAAAGCTCCTTTTTCCACTTCATTCACGTCCATTGACTGAATAATGTGTTATTTTGTAATGCGTTAGGCGTAGATTCTAACTCAAAAATTAACTGATAAAATGAAGGTTGTTAAATTGATTGGTCTCAAAATCACTAAAAATAAATATCCAAATACCAAATAAACCTGAATTGCGCATAGTGATAAATGGATCGAACCAAAAAAATAGGACGAGTTGATTCTTTTAAAATCACCGAGAAACGAGTAAAAGCAATAAAAGGAGGTTTTGGATTTTCTACTGATAATTAACTATATACTAACAATTTAATAATACTAAACTAAAATAAATTAAACTACGATTCAAAAATAGCAAAGAACTCCAACAAATACGAATTAATTCAATGGGTAAAACTTAATCGGAAAATTCTTAAATTATGCTAGAGAGATTACGATCATTGATTCGAATAATATTTCTTGATTTAATAATAGACTAACTATAGTCGTCAAGTCTCTCTAGCTCTCTCATTTCTTCTTAATCCTAGAATGACAAAGAAATTGTCTTTAATTATTCCCTAATTAATTAATAACTGCTGTCAAGACTCTTTCCAAGATTTAATTAACTAATTACATTAAATTCTAAAACTACACTTCCATTCATGGGTCATTCAAGCAAGTTTCTTAATACAATAAGACAAGTTCTATGTCCTAGTGTTAATTTCCACCACTACTAATCACCCAGTTAATACCATCAAGGAAATTATATATATATTTTTTTATCTCTCATAATTTCCTTCAAGTAAATTATTATTATTTTCTGGGAAAATATCATTTTTGGTTCCACATATTAACCCAAATCTATTTTTGGTCCCGATAATTACAGGATTCTTAATTTTGGTCCCATATATTCTAAAAAGCTTAACGTTAGTCCTCCGTTAACCCTTCCGTCCTTTGACTAACGGTTGACCCAAAATTCCGTTTAAAACACGTTAGTTCAGCGTTAAAACATCAATTTTGGGGAAAATGCTCATTCTTAAACCCTAAAATTACCTTTAAGTATTTCCAATCTCTTTTTCTTCTAATCATGTTCTTCTCAATCAAAGAAAATGCAACACAAAATATAGAGACACCAAAAACAAAATGACATACCTACAAATCTTCATTCTCCAATGCAGCATTTGGACCTCTTCACGCATCTGGCTCAGCTCCAAAGCTAGCAGTGTTGAAGCTCTCCTGTTCATGGGAGGATCCTTCCAGATAAAAAAACCAAAACCCCAACAATGTTAAAAGCAATTTTAGAACCTTCTCCCATAATTTGCTTCAGTCCATGAAGTGCGCAATGCATCCCTTCGCCCACAAAAGCAGAAGACGTCTTCATTAAACCCCGTCGCAGAGCTTGCCATCGTTGACATCTTCACTTCTCTATATGCTTCTCCGCTTATGGTGAATAATGTGAAAATTGGGTGAGATTGAGTTAGTGTTAGAATGAATTTTTGCTAATGATTTTATTTCCATAATTCTTGGTCTAACTTTCCTTGTTTTACCTTTTAGTTGGCTTTCAAAATTAAAGGAATCATGGATTCACCAAAGTTGTAGATCACAGGAATCAAGATGACTGAAGCACAATCAAAGGTCCAACGGATACTTACTATCTTCATCATCCCCGGTGGCTATTTAAAGGAGGACTCTCAATACTAAGAAAAAAGTTTTTTCACAGATCTTAAAGTGTCTTGTAAAGGTTTTTTGAGAGCTTTGTAAGATTGTGAGAAGAGTGTGAGAAACAGAGAGTTTCTGGGTGTCAACTCTTGCTAGGGTTGAGGTTTAGAGGAATTGGTCCTCTGGTAGTTTAGATACTTACGTTGGTATTTGAGGTATTCTGGTTTGTGTGAGTTAGTAAGATAGATAGACTTAAAAGGGATTTATCTATCTTACCGTGTGTTGTAAGAATTCATAGAGATTTGCTGTGAATTCCAAGTTCTTAATAAAGTTCCCTTTAAAACTCCCAAGCTAACAACTTGGGGATAGGAGTAGACTTTGTCGAAACTGTATAAATCGCTGTGCATTTTTACTCTTTTGTGGTCTGAGTATTTTGACTTGATAAAAGCGCATATATATATATATATATATATTTTTGGATCTCTCAAAGTTTTTCCCCACCCAATTGATTGAGTGAGAGATTAATCTCTCGATGTACATGCGCTTTTCACGGGGACGAGACTAATCTTCCCGAGATATGGGCACTAATCTCCCTAGGTACAGATGCTTTTCACGGGAAAAGTAGTTTTTTACATTCATAAGGATCGAACCTGAGATTTTGGCAAAATGAATTCAAGCTCTTATTTACTTAAGTCAACTGTCCATTAATATCAAGTAAATTAATTGGTTATATACAAATCAATCAATTGAACAATAGGACCCTAATTATAAAATCAATCAATTTGCAATAACAAGTAAATCGGAAACCATACAAATATTATAAACCAAGTCTTCAAAATGTTTAGATCTCAAGAATAAAAAACGCGAACTCCCAATTAAACTAAATTTATCTACTCATATTCGAAAAAAATAAAACAACACTTATAATCATCAAAGATAAAATCTAAAAAAAAATCAAAATAACAAAACTGATCGGTTCGCAGCCTTCAAATTCACTCTTCAGTAGGTGTGCATTAGGGGTGTCAACGGATATTAAACGGATCGGATGTATAATTGCTATATCCTTATCCGTTTATGATTCGGACGGATACGGATAATATCCTTTTTTAAATCGAATTCGGATAATATCCTTTCTATATGGATACAAGGTGGATTCGGACGAATTCGGATTTTAATCAAATTTTCAACTATTCAATTTGACATAAATTATTTAACTATATAACTTCGAATTTTTAAATAGATTATCAATTATTCATTTATAGATAAATTATTTAATATTTATATAACTTTGAATATATATATTTTAGACAAAGATAGAAATAATAAGTATATCTATATATATGATTTTTTTTAGTGAATGTATAAATATGGTGAAATTATAAATTTTATCATAGAGAAAATTATTAAAATCGTCCCGTAAAGTGAGTCACTTTTAGTTTTGGTCCCAACAGTTGTCAATGTCTCACTTTTGGTCCCATAAAGTGGCATTTGTCTTAATTTTGGTCCCATTGACCACTTTCCATCCAAGATAACGTTTGACCGTTAAAAAAAAGGGCTAATTACATCCAACTACCCTGAGGTTTGTCCTAATTACGAATCAGTCCCTCTTTTTTCATTTATTACATATCAACCCCTAAAAACACTGTTTCAATTACAAATCAGTCCCTCTTTAGGGGTTAAAATGTAATTGAAACAGTATTTTTAGGGGTTAATATGTAATAAACGAAATAAGAGGGACTGATTCGTAATTAGGGCAAACCTCAGGGTAGTTGGATGTAATTTTCTCTAAAAAGGATTACTTTTTACCCTATTTTCTTAAAAACATTACTTTTCACTCCGTTAAAAAAAAAATACATTTACTATTACAACATATATATATATATATATATATATATATATATATATATATATATAATATATATGTATATATAATATTTTAAATATAATATATAATATAATATATGTATATATAATATTTTATTATATGTATATATAATATTTTAAATATAATATATATATATATATTATATATCCATATGTTATATATATACACGTATTATATATGTGTATATACGTATTATAATATATAATACATATATATTATATATAATATATATTATATTTTGTTTGGGGTGAAAATATACAATTTAAATAGTTTGGAGGTGAAAATATGAAATTTAAATAGTTGGGGGTATTTTTGAAAATATAAAAGAATCAAAAGAGCTAAAAAATTACTTTTTTAACGGTCAAACCGTTATCTTGGACGGAAAATGGTCAATGGGACCAAAATTAAGGCAAATACCACTTTATGGGACCAAAAGTGAGACATTGACAACTGTTGGGACCAAAACTAAAAGTGACTCATTTTACGAAACGATTTTGATAATTTTCTCTTTATCATATAATTAATTTAAAATATAATACTTTTATTAATAACATAATATATGTTACTTATATTATCTCAGTATAAATATTGAAGTGAACATATGGTTACTAATAAAATCTAAGGTTTTTCTTTAATAAATGCGCTAAAGGATTTACTTAATAATAATCTATCATGCATACACAGTTGTTTGTATATATTTTAATATCACATATTATTTATCGGATACGGATTACGGATAAATTGGATAACAGATATATCTAACGGATAATGAAACGGATCGGATGTTAAACGGATTGGATGTCTTATTACCATATTCTTATCCGTTTATAATTCGAATGTCTGTAATCGGATACGGATAATATCCTCTTAAAACGGATTCGAATAATATCCTCTGTAAACGAATTCGGATGGACGAATATCGGATTTTCGGATATCCATTTAGAGTCCTAGTGTGCATGAATGAAGCCTCTCCTCAAGAAGTATGGAATTATGCGTTCTTCCAACCAATCATAGACTTTATTGAGATAGGTGACAATCGCCATCAGAACCTGCGTGAATGGGATTCTTCTTAGTGAAATTGTGGTCTCCTCCAGTGAATTGAGAATTGACTGTAATAATTCCTCCGGCGGCGTGTCCTTTTACCCACGAATTGAGAATGGAAAGTCCAAGAATGCGTGGTGTTGTGGGACTCCTTTGCTATGCATGGGCTCATGCCCGTATGTGACCTCTTCCCAAACCCAAGAAAAATCAACCTCCTCCGATTGACCTAGAATTGCTAACTGAACCGCAATCTCCACCCTGTTATGCTGCGTGAAAAATATAATTTTGGCGTACCAACCGACCCATTTTAATAATTTTACATGTTTTTTCCCGTGAAAAATGTAACCCCCAACTATAAAAATGTATAATTTAATATAATTTTTCATCGAAAACTATCCATCCCCACTGAAAAATATCCCGCCTGGAATTGATGGTATACCAAAATTTTATTTTCGCCTAATGATGTGTGATGAGGACAAGAGTCCCGTTTGAATTGAAATCTCCTTTTTAGTTCAGTTTCCTCTCAATTATTGTTCAATTCCATACGAGACATGTTCTCCTGTAATGAAATATAAAGCTCAATTGATTATCCATAATTAAATTGATTCGAGGAGCAAGATATAACGATTAATGATTAGACAAATATACGATCTATCACGTATAATAAAAATGAAACAAAAGACATTTTGATGAGATTTCTGAGAACTCAAATCTGGGGGAGATCTCTGAGAATCCAGATCTGCTTTCCATGAACGAGATCTGTTATTATTAGGTGCTACATAATTTTTTGATTTAATTCATGTAGGACATGTTTAGGTCGGGATAGTTTAATTTAGATACATTTCTTGATACGAAAATGATAAAAAAAATAGCGGGGTGTACTGACTTTAAAAAAAGTCTAATTTGTTTATGGCATGTTTTCCATTTCCCTAGAGCCACACCAAAACAAGGTCTAATTATGTATGCATAATTTAATTGGAGGGACTGTATGGTGTTGGCACCACAATCAGGCTTTGTTTCCTTCCAACACCAATTCCAACAGCATCAGTCATATCCAAATCATCAGCCTTCATTCCACGAGGTAATGCCCAATCGAAGTGGTACAAAAGATGAGCCAATGGAAGCTCCACATTTGCCAACCCGAGTGTCATCCCGGGGCAACTCCTCCTACCCGACCCGAATGGCAGATACTGATAATGGGTTCCCAAGTGATCAATGGAGGTGTCCTCGAATCTTTCGGGCTTAAAGTTTTCGGGTTCGGGCCAACACTCGGGGTCCCTTCCCATAGCCCAAGTGTTGACCAGGACTCGGGCCTTGAGGGGTATTGTGTAGCCATCAACTTCACATTCTTCTCTGCATGCTCTTGGTAGTAAAGGGACTGGAGGATGCATTCTTAGGGTTTCTTTTATCACCATTTTTAGGTATTTTAGCTTGCGAACTTCGGCTTCTTCGATTGTTTCCTTTCCTTTGAAAGCTTCTCTTATCTCGGCTTGTGCTTTTGCAAGAACGTGAGGGTTCTTCATCAGTTCAGCCATGGCCCAATCCACGGCAGTGGATGAGGTTTCGGTCCCAGCTGAAAACATGTCCTGAGTTGAGAATTACAGAAAACACATGTTATATATACATTGAATATTTGGAAGTGTAAATTTAGGAAAAATTATAAAATTGGTGTACCAACTTGACCCATCCAGCATTTTTGGTACATTTTATTTTTCGATGACAAAATAGGACCGTATCTAAAAAATCATGTAATTTAATGCATTTTTAATTTGACCGAAACCCAATTTTGCTTGCTGAAAACCTGAGCGGTTTTGCACGTGGTAAACTCTAATTCATCACGTGTAAATTTCGGCAGGTAAAATTAGTTTTCTATAAAAAAATGTGCATGAAATATTTGATTTTGTAGATACGGTCCTATTTAGTTTTCGAAAAAGGAAATATACCAAAAATAGAGAATTGGTCAAATTAAGTATACAAATTTGCAATTTTCCCAGTTTAATTAGGCCAAGAATTGCATGCATGCTTACAAATAGGACAGCCTTGATGTTGTTATTAGCAATTGGGAACTCAAATTCTCCACTTTCCTTCAATCTCAACAGAACATCAACCAAATCTTCACTTCCCATCTCTCCGTTCCCTTTCCCCTCTCTGTGCTCCTCAATCAGCCCGTCAAGAATGGAGTCGATCTTCCTCTTCATCCTCAGAAGCTTAAACTTGTTCCAGTTAACAACACTAAGTATCTTGAAAGAAGGGAACAAATCGGCCACATCGAAGCCTCCGGCCAAGGCAACGGCTTTCTTGAGCGATGCAATCAGAGTCTCCCTATCCTTCAACACCTTCCCAAACGCAGCCCTGCATATGACGGCGCTCGTAAACAAGAAAGTCTTGTCAGTGAGATTCACCATTGTCCCACGGGCGGCGTGAAGGGATTGGACGAGACGGGACGCCTCATCCTTCCTTATGTGCTCAAAGGAACGCACGTTTTTAGCACTCAACAGCTCCAAAATGCATATCTTCCTCATCTGTCTCCAGTACTCTCCATAAGGGCTAAGAGCAATGTTTAGGTAATTGTACCACATGATCTTGCTAGCCATGCTCTGGGGCCTGTCGGCGCAGGCGGGGTCCACCGTTTTGAGCACCTCTTTCGCCATTTTCGGAGAAGAAACGACGACGGCCGAGACTTCACCGAACTTGAGGTGCATGAGCGGGCCGTGTTTTCGGGCTAAGTCCCGAAGAGATTGGTGTGGGATGGAACCTATTAGACGGTGCATGTCGCCGATCAAAGGCAGCTTCCATGGCCCCGGAGGTAGCTTTTTATGGTTAAGTACTGATTTTGGTTGATTCTTGCATGCTTTCAGTAGCACGAAAATGAAGGAGAAAAGGAGAAGGGAAGTGGGGAAGCTGAAAAGAAATTGGATCTCCATTGGATCAATTCAGGATATGGAAGGAAGAAGTGTTAGAGATAGTAACGCGACTTGTGCTTTTGATCATCTGATGGAGTTTGCATGCAGAAGTTGTCATGTATATATAGTGGCAAAGATATTATGGGTTTTGGAATCTTCAGTCTTGAGTAGTATCCACGTTTGAAGATGTATGACCGTTGTTTCGTCGCGAGGTTCCTCTTAATTTTCAACTTCATATGTTTGAAAAATCTTTCTTCTTGTCCTTGTGGGGTTGAAAGATGAACTAATATGGTACATACTCATTTTTTAAAAGGAAATCGATCACAAGGAGAGTAGGATTTTTAGCGAGGCTCCTCCCTTATATAAAACCACCAAAACGGGAAGTCGTGGAAATACATCATCAAGGTCGAGAACCACCTAATCAAGAGCCTAGGAGACTCAAGACCACAAATGACAACAAAGTAAAAATTACAAAATAAGTCCATAGAGCAAATTGCATTTTTGATCCCATATTATAAGGTGTTCTCATTTTTGGTCCCATAGTTTTTAAAAGTGGTTTTTTTAATCTCATGCTATTTAATTTTTATCATTTTAAGGACATCCGTTAGTTTTTAGATGGAAAATGACCGTTAAAATGATCTTTGATTTTCATTTCTTCTTTTTTTCTTTTATTCTTATGACCTTTTCTTTGACTTTTTATTTCCTTTTCATTTTTTCTTTTTGTAGTTTTTAAGTTTTATTAAAAACACACATTATAAATATTAAAAAAATATGAGTTTTAACAATATTTTCTATTTTTATTTCTAAATTTAATGTAGTAAATCTAGAAATAAAAACATTAAATAAAATAAAATGTTTCTTTTCATATTTTTTTTAAGTTTCATAAATAGGCACACAATATTATAAATAGAACATATTTGATAAAAAAAAATTCTATAATCTTTTTTTGTCTGCATAAACTTTTTGTAATAAAAAATATAAAAATAAACAAATTAGTACACTTTACTAGATCTGTGGTAAAATTTACTATGTTAGATTTAGTGATAACACTAATACATATATAATACTATACGTCTTACCCAAAAAAAAAAAAAAAAGTTACACTTTACGAAATTGAATTTATTGTACAAATCTTATAATATATAACATATTTTTTGCCACAAATTTTATATTTATAATGTTTTTGTATTTTTAAAGTTTGATAAATCCCATAAAACATTATAAATATAATATTTGTTTCAAAAAAACATATTATAAGTTTTTAACAATATTTTTTATTTTTATTTCAAAATTTAATATATTAAAATTTTATCACTAAATTTAATATAGTAAATTTTATCATAGATTTAGTAAAGTGTACTAATTTATTTATTTTTATAGAAAATTTATGTAGACAAAAAAAGATTATAATTTTTTTTTTTTTTATCAAATATGTTCTATTTATAATGTTGTGTGCCTAACTGTCTATTTATCAAACTTAAAACAATAAGAAAAGAAACATTTTATTTTATTTCTAAATTTACTACATTAAATTTAGAAATAAAAACAAAAAATATTATTAAAACTCATATGTTTTTTAATATTTATAATGTGTGTATTTATAAAACTAGAAAAATAGAAAAAATAAATATAGAGTTTTTAACAATATATTTTATTTTTATTTCAAAATTTAATATATTAAAATGTTATATACTTATAATAGTTGTATACTTATAAAACTTAAAAAACACAAAAAAAATTAAAAAACAAAAAGTCGAAGAAAAGGTTATAAGAATAAAAGAAAAAAAGGAGAAATGAAAGTCAAAGATCTCTTTAATGGTCAAAGGACATTTTCCATCAAAAAAACTAACGGATATCCTTAGAATGATAAAAATTAAATAGTATGGGACTAAAAAAAATCATTTTTGAAAACCATGAGACCAAAAATAAGAACGGCCTTATAGTACGGGACTAAAAATACATTTTGCTTACTACACTTCGATCTAAAGTTATAAACTTATAGTACAAAATGAGAAAACCATCCAAGGCATCCTTAGGGCGAATCATCCACAGGACCCCCCTCATCTGTGCATAAGCAATCTTGAAATCACCAGGTTTTAGCTAGGTGGCCTATACGCGATTTGAGATAAGTTTGTTCAGCATAACAGACCATTTTTTAACACCACCATATTGATTATAAATTAATGATTTATCTGTGAATATGAAACTACTGTACTTTGACTCTAGTTCGACTTTATTAGAGTTCGTTTAGTTTTCAAGCTCGATAAAAAAACTCAAACCAAGCGTTAAAGTACTATGTTTGGTTCAGTTTAATTCATTACTCCCATATATATGTGTATTAATAGGGGGTAATTCTACCAATCAAATAACAACCGTAATGCACTTGCCCTTTTAATTGTTGGGTTCGACCAAACCGGGTTTGGGGTAGAATTTTCCATTAATAGGCAGGAACGTAACCAGGATTTACGACGTGGGGGACGAAAATTTATAATATAAAAAATATAAATAATATTATTTTTAAAAGGGGTGAAATCGTAATTTATTTTAAAATAAAAGGGGTCAAATCTGTAATTGGGGGGGGGGGGGGGGGGGAGGGGGGCAAAAATCTAAAATTAGGAGGGCAAAACTAAAATTTTTCTAAAATATATAGGGGCTAAACAAAGCCCTGTCCCCTTATGGTTCTGTCCCTATTAATAGGAATGCTCACGAATCGAGTCGATTCGCGAATTGACCGAGTTGAGCTGGTTAAGGTTCTAATTTGAATTTAAAAAGTTTGAGCCGAGATCGAACCGAGCCAAGGTTCGAACCGAACTTGAACTTGAACTCAAACCCGAGCAATTTTATTCTTGTTCGTTGCTCGCGAGTCAGTCTATTATATTTCAAAAAAATATTTTATATATATATATATATATATATATATATTTATTCATCGGTTAATATATATATATATATAATGTTTTATTTTTTATTTTTTTAAAAATTATATCTTGGGTTCGAACTCGAACCCGAGCCGAATCGAACTCGAACTATTAGACGAGCCGAACTTTGAATAAAAAAAATAGAGTTTATCGAACTCGAACACGAACCCGACCGAACAAAATAAGTTCGGCCGGACCTCGAACCAGAAAGAAACAACAAAATTTGGTTCGGTTGGTACACATCCCTATATGTATATATGGCTAAAAAGTAAAAAGAACTCTATATTTTCTTTTTATCAATTAAACGAATTCTGCATGATAATTCATAACTGCAATAATATGTATTTTTAGCATCATTAGAAGAGTTCTCTCTCCTTTTTCTGTATACAATATATGGCCTTTTAATTTCAGAAAAAGAAGAGAAAAGAGAAAAGATAATTTTTATTTTTATTATTATTATTTTTTGTTGGAAACAAAAGATACCATATGAGAACGTCTTTTTGACTTGACTTAATTAATGCTTGAAATTGAGATAGTTTGCCACTTTACGGAACTCCTTGATTAGGAAATTTCATGACAAAACTTCCCCAATATCCCATTTTACTAGTCAAATTTTAATAATTGAATTTTGAGTTAACTGCACCAAACCCCTGTGTTTGTTCTAATTTACAAAAAAAAAAAAAATTCTATCTTACAAAAATTAGTTCGAAAACCACTGTGTTATTGGGGTAGTAATTCTTAACTCCCCATGAGTTACACAAATTTTGGTTTATTCCCCCATGTAAAAAACATTTATACTAACCCCCAATTCAACTTTATAATTGACTTTACTACCCACTTACCTAAATTGACTGCAATACCTTTATTTATTTTGTTTTCCTTTTTATACTTCATTTTTAAAAATAAGTACTTTAACTTTGATGAATAATGCTCTATTTCTAAATTCTTGAATACTTTAAAACGTAAGTACTTTAATTTTTTTTTTAAAAAAATACTCTTTTTTTTCTTTATTTCTTATTTTTCCGTCTCGTACTTCAATTTTAAACCTAAGTACTTTAACGTTTACAAATAATACTCTGTTTTATAATTCAAAAAATTTATAATACTCTATTTTATAATTTTACTACTCTATTCTATAATTTAAATACTCCATATTATAATTTGGATATTGTATAGTTTCTAATTAATACTTCAAAATATAAATCAACAATTAATTTTTACCCCATCATCCATTTACACACAAAAAATATATATTAATTTTTACATATGAAGTATGAAAATTATATTTTGAAGTATTAATATACAAAATGAAAGTATAAAATCGTGTATAAGAGGTATTATGTTAACAAAATGGTTTGTGGGAGGGAAGAGTGATGTGCCATATCATTTCATTTTATGTCTCAAGGACAGTTTAGTAATTTTACACGAAATGGGGAGTGAATTAGAATTATGAAAGTCAATTAGGGAGTTGCATAATGAATTTTTGGAGTGGGGAGATAACTAAAATTTGGATCACCATGTGGGGAGATTTCCCACATTTCCCCCTATGTTATTTTAATTTTTACACACCGCCTCTCTACTCCATTTGGTCAACTCTTAAATGTTTTAATCCTAAAATACCCTTACTTTATATATTAAAATATACATATTAATTATTAAAAATATAAATATCATAATTACATTATTTTAAAATCTATATATTTAACATGTACATATTATATTAAAAATAAAAATTATATAAAAATTAAAAATCACTTTTTATATTTTTAAATATATATATTAAAATATAGATATAAATAGATAATTATTATTAAAAATATTATTAATAAATAAAAATATACATAGATATTATTTATATATTTTCATTAAAAAATATATTATTTATATATATATACAATTACTTATACATGATGGTGTAAATACTTGGGATGTACAAAATCACCAACACTTTAAGATTTGTTTGTAAGAGGGAAAACCATCACAGGCTGTAAAGCCTCAGGAACTGGGTTTCCTTAGTAGCGTGGGTTCTTCCAGCTAGGATAACACCAAGAGATTGTGCAGCTGAGGAGCTGAGGATGTTGGGTTGTGTGAGCTTGAAGAAGAAGAGGAAAATGGAAGAGAATGCCCAGTTCAGTACAGTGCAATGCAGGTGAAGAAGATGACTTGGGGAATAAGCGTGTGCATTCCCATATTTATATGTTAGGGGTCAGGGTATTTCAGTAATAGTGACCAAGTGGTCCCAAACCCTGTGTTGTCCTAGACACGTGGCACTATGTGATGGTATGAAAGTGATTGTCCTGAAAAGTTTGGGGCGTGTCAGGAGTGGTGCGCACTACCACTGTGTCAGAGGTAGTTACAGTACCGCAGGCGAGCGCAGAGGCTTAGAACGGTCCTCCATGTGGCCGAGTGTGCCCTCGAAGGGAACCCTTCACCATTGTGGGAGTTAACCTTAGACCGGAGTCTTTGATGCCTGGTCCGAGGACCGGGGACGCTCGGATAGGGTTCCTCAAGCTGACTCCTCGTGAGCGCCAGATAACTCGTGCGCCGAGCGAGGCGGAGTTGAGCGCAGATGCCGACGAGCGTCACTATAACGGACATCCCTGGTGCGGAAGAGATGGGCTCCGGAGGAGAGCGTCCTGTGGGTCCGCTGGACGAGCGTCAGGTAGGATGGGCGGATAAAGCCCACGCTCGTGGCTTGGGCCGAGGCGCTCAAGCTCTAAGCGGTGAATGGGCTGGGCTTATTCCACGAGCCCAATAAGGTGAGCGTCCAAACTTAGGGGTTTTCCCGACAACTGGAGAGCGACTTAGATGGTGACACGTGTGCGGTGCAGATTCGTGCGTAATTTGGCCTCATCATTTGCCCCCAAATTCCGTAGTTACGCATGAGCGTACTGTAGAATTTTAAAAACTGAGCCCTGGCCTTGGATGTTCGAGGGTCAAGCCTTTGGAGGGAAGTGACTGTCCATATTCAGTAACGGGCATCTTCTGACACCGCATTAAATGAAGTCCCATCCGCATTTAATGCTGAGTGGCGACGTGGGCGCGTGTCTGCTGGGAAACGTGTGGCAGTTACCAAAAGTGGGGAGTTTTCAAGGCGGGAAATGATTACGGTTTGAATTTCAAACCCTAATTAATGCGTATTTCCTCCCTATAAGTAAGGATATTGAGTCCCTTTGTCTCTCTTTACGCATTTAACATTCTCTTAAGGCAGAAAAGGCAACATCCACCTTGCAATTTTCTGCATCTTCCAGCGAACTTCCTCTTCAAACTTAGGTAAATCCTTGTAACCTGATACTAACCCTAGATTTAGGTCGTTTTGAGCGTAATTCTTTGCGAGAAAAAGCTTTTGAATCATCAGATTCAACCTGTAACCCTTCTTCCCCACTGAATTTCTGCTAAAGGCTCCATCTTCAAGAACACAGAGCAGTAATGGTGAAAAACATCGTAGATGAGATGGTGAGGGAGATAGATGAGATGTCTGTTGGGAGCTCTTCTCCTCATGATGAGATTTCCATTGCCATTCCAGTGGCGAGGGCCTCTCCAGGTGGCGCGATCCTAACCGCTATTCCCGTAGAAGTTGGGGATGAAGATTTGAAGGCTGTAGTTCAAGGGATGAACGAGCGTAATCCCTAAGGGGTAGATTAGATTTTTGAGGAGATGGGTTTGGTGCTTCAAATACAGAGGCAAGGGGAAAGGGTTTTCCCCTATTGAACAGTGTTGTGAGGCCGCAAGATCATCAAATCACGGTAGCGATTGCGGTTCCTGAAAATGTAACAGGGCCTTCCGGGCAACAAGATGACGGGGAGCCCCCTCGAAAATGTCAAAGGAAGGGAATGGAACCGGCCACTAAAGTGAGGAAAGATAATCCCCATCAGACCGATAGATCACCGGATGACATAGAGAGCACACTGACGCTCGAGGGTCTGGAAGATTTTGAGGACCAAGCTGTACTGGGACGAGGCAGTGTTCCCAATCCGCCTCCCTTTGGAGGGAGAGAGGGCCAACCGTCCGCCACCGGGAATGATGATCGTCTACAGAGACTCTGTCCTGGCCGGAGGTTTGAGATTCCCAATTCCAACCGCAGTTGCTAACATTTGTAATTACCTCTTTCTCAGTCCTTCCCAGATTTTTCCGAAAGGCATAACATTAATAAACACCTTTGTGATCCTGATGAAGGCCATAGGCCACGAACCCTCAATAGACAATTTCAACAGTTTAATCCAAGTGGCTCACTCGCCACGTTCGTCTCCGACAGATGGGTTCTATTATGCCCAAGCCAAGTCTGGGTTTAAAATGATTGACTCGCCCTCGACCTCTTACGACGAGAATTTGAAGGAAAAATAATTTTTCGTGGGGGCGCCCGGGGGATTTTCAGAGCTAACCGAGGGTGGATAGTACATGGAGAGGGGCCCTTAGTTAGACACAGATCAGGGGATAAGCTCTTCGAGCATTGGGCGAAAAGCTTGGCTACCATGATGAAAAATGAGAGGAAGTTAATTAAGGCCAAGGGCCTGATGAGGGATGAGAGGATATTGTTCCATTATGGGCTCTCGAATCCTCCAGACATGATAGCTAATCCCCCTGCTCAAGGTTAGATTCTAGGAGCTAACTCCCCTAACACTTAGAATAGCACCACTAACTTGTCTAGATTGAGTATCTTTATAGCAATTATTTTGATTGTATTTCTCTGACGCTCGTTTTTCTTCCGTTTGCAGTCTCAGAACTACTAATGACCGGACCGACTGTTGAAGGTATTCTGGCAATGATGCGCGCTCAAAGAGCCGGACCAACCAGCAGCAACAGCAACCACCGAAGAACCAACAGGCTCCCAATGCTCCTCGTGGGAGGCGTGGTATCCGGCTAGGGTCCGAGCGTGGAGCGAGCGACTGGGGGGATAGCCAAGAAGTTGGCCATATAGAGGATTTAACCCTCGAGGATGCCCAAGTTGTTACTTCCCCGGTCACTCCCGTGGGGCCAACTCCTGTGGGCTCGCACACATCTCGCAGCAGCGGCTCAAGCTCCGCAGTCCAGATCTTGGAATAAGTGCGTGCCAAGAGTTCGGGAAAGAGGAAGAGGATGCCAGATTCTGTCCCCATCACGGGGAAGGGGAAAGAGGTGATAGTGGGCTAGCTTGGCGAGGGCGGCGATACCTCATGGAAGGGTGGATGCAATGGTGACGCTCGGTACAAGCGCCCGAGGCAAGATGGTCCTGTGCTCCTGAGGAGGTGCTTGGCCACCCGTAATTTGGTTACGGGGGTTATGAGCAACCTGTAATTTTCTGGGGATCACAACAAGCTAAATGAGCATGATGCTATCCGAGTTGCGGACGACGCCTGCTACGCCCTCGTAATGGTAAGCTCTTGAACCTTCTTGGAGGACTTTCACCCTCGAATCAACTTTGTAATAACTGCCATTTTTTTTTCTTATTAGAAGGTATTCCCCAGGCTGAAGAACTTGCAGAAGCGAGCGAAGCTCTACTCTGAGCATAAGGCCAAATACAAGAAGTTGCTGCACGTCTCTGATCCTGGTCAGCTGCAAGCGGATTACAACAACGTCTTAGCGGAGCTCACAACGCTCAAGCTTGACCACGAGGGGGTCAAGAAGACGCTGAAGGAACAGGAGGACGCCTATCTGAAGCTAGACGATCGCCACAAGAAGCTGAAGGATGAGCGTAACCAGTTGAGGGTTGACAATGAGGAGCTCAACAAGCATTTGGCCGAGTACAACCATCAGTTTGAGGCAACAAGGAAAGAGCTTGCTGACTTGCGGGGACAGATTGAGGGCTTGGAGTCGAGGGTCGCTTGGGAAGCGGTTGTCAAGTTTGTACGCTCCAAGGCGTTTGCTTTTGCCATGAACTTGCATTGCTTGGACAACGCTCGCCACTTCTTTTGGAAGTTCGTGGGCCAGTTGATCAAGTTGGGCGTGGTGCCCCCATCCACCCGTACCGACGAGCGCTTAAGAATGGACCTGGATGAGAACTTGGAGCCCATGGCCGCTAGCGATCTAAACGAGGACCTCAATGAGTCGGAGTATAACGACTTGGTTGTTATGCTCCAAAACGAGTATATGGCGGCCAACCCCATTGATCTCGAGCCCATGACAATTGACGAGGGTACGCATAAGGACGCCCCAGAAGACCCTGGCCAGGATGAAGCTCAGACCTCGGACGCTCAAGTTTTTGCTCCTGTTCCTCTGTCCACTGCCCCTCCGGAGCCTGAGAGTGAAGCCCCTTGAGTCTGTTCCTCTATTTATTTTGAATCTGCAACCAACTTCTCATTTCCCATGTAATTTATATCCCCGTACTTGTAATTTTTCATCGTAGTTAATGAAATCCTATTTTCTTTCATGCAGTGTTGTTACGCCTTGGGTGTTTAATGTTGATTTCTGCTTGGGATTTTGTGACACATGAGTGCATAGGCGCGAGGGTGTATCGTATGAGGGTCACTTTGGCCCTATCTCACTTTAAGGCTTAAACTTGAACTTAGAAATCCATCAAGGGTTTTGCTAAGTGTTTGCCTTTGGTAAAAACCATTTTGAGAATAGTAATAATGGGGGTAGTAATAACACAAACTGGAACTTAGAAATCATCGTGAGGATTTGCCAAGTGCTTGATTAACAAATAATCCGAGCTTGCAAAATAATGAATGTGACTGGGGTTTGGACTTGAACTTAGAAACCAACACATAGATTAGCTAAGTGTTTACCCTTAATGAGCGTACGCCCACTTAATGGCTTGAGGGCTTTTAACAGATCTACAAGCGCGAACTAGGACCCTCGGTACCCAGTTGGTGTAATGGGATATGTGCTACCCTTGATATCGACCCGTTCGTTTTTAGAAGGGTTCTTACGGTTTTGAGTGTCATGGAGATTAATCATCACGCTGTTCGACGCGGAGAATTCTCGACACGGAGTTGGCACTGATTTAACTGACAGCGTAGTTTATAATAAATTGAACCAGTAAATAAACGACAATGTATGAAAATACTTACTGAGTACTTGTATTTCTGTCAAAAGAAGATACAGTGTGCCCCGAGCGGGGGAGTTACAAAATTTTGACTTTAAACAAAGAATCTTCTCAAATTGCAGGCATTCCATGGGCGAGGGAGACGCTCGCCTTGCAAAGTTTCCAACAGGTAGGTGTTGTTCGCTCGCACCAGGATGACTTTGAAGGGGCTTTCCCAGTTGGGATCTAATTTACCCACGTGCTTGGACACTTCAACCTTTTTGAGGACCAAATCCCCCAGTTCGAAGGTCCTTTCTTTGACGTGTTTGTTGTATTGATGGGCCACTGATGCTTTGTACTTGTGCATTCGGGCCCAAGCAGTGTTTCTCTTTTCATCCAGCAGGTCTAGTTCGAGCGCCCTATTACTCTCGTTAGCGGTGGGCTCGAAGTAAGTGACGCATGGGGCTGTTCGATATGCCCAGAGGGCCCCTTGGAGCTCTTCAGCCCACTCACCCTTCTTACTTTCGAACATCGTTTTAAAATGATGGAGTATGGTTCGATTTGTGACTTCAGCTTGACCGTTAGCCTAAGGGTGACCTACGAAAGTGAAGCATTGCTCAATGTCTAGCTCCGAACACCATTCCCGTGTGTCGGTAGTAATAAACTGAGAACCGTTATCTGAGATGAGCACCCTCGGAATTCCATATCTGCAAATGATGCTCTTCCAAATGAAGTCTCTCACTAATTTAAATGTTATCTTCACGATCGCTTCAACTTTGGCCCACTTGGTGAAGTAATCCACCGCGAGGATCACAAATTTCTTCTGTCCGACTGCCATGGGGAGGGGCCCCACTATGTCGATGCCCCATTGGTCGAAGGGCCACGAAACATCGATGGGGATCATTTGGGCCACGGGTAATTGAGGAATGTTGGAATAGAATTGGCACTTAGGGTATTTCTTGGAGAAGTTGATGGCATCCTGTAATAACGAGGGCCAATAGAACCCGCTCCTCAACACCTTCTTAGCCAAAATCCGACCGCCTGAATGGTTCCCACAGCTTCCGCTGTGTACATGTTCCAATACGTCCTTGGCTTGCGAGGGTCGCAGGCACTTTAATGGCGGGCCTTGGAACGACCGCTTGAAGAGTCTGCCCTCACTATCCAATGAAAAACGGGGGGCTTTACATCTGATCTTCCGAGCATCTACTTTGTCGCTCGGACAGGTACCATCCTTTAGGAATCTAATGATGTTATCAAGCCAACAAGGCTCGGACGGATCAATCACGTTCACCTGGCCCGAGGGTTTTCCCTCGTTTATCAACGGTTCTTCTATTTTGAGGAACGTGACGTGACATTCGCAGGATGCTGCCAGAGCTGATGCAAACTTAGAGAGGGCATCCGCACGCTCGTTTTCCGCTCGCGGTACCTGCAGCAAATGGAACTCCTTGAATTTAGCGATCATCTCCTTAGCCTTAGCTAGATATTGCACCATGGTGGTTTCTCGAGCCTCATAAGTGTCATCTACTTGACTAGCAATTAACTGAGAGTCAACGTAAACAGTGACCCGAGAGGCTCCATTCTAAAGGGCAATTCTGAGTCCTTGGATGAGGGCTTCATATTCGGCCTCATTGTTGGTGACTTGGAAGGCCAGTTTGACCGTGTAGTCGATTTCAATTCCTCGAGGGTCCCTGAGGGTCACCCCATCTCCCCTCCCCCCTTGTGAGGTTGAGGAACCATCCGTGTGCAGAAGCCACAACCCCTCTTCCTCCGAGGGCACTGGGTTCAAGCCGAAACGCTCGACAAGAAGACCCGCTACCGCTTGAGCATGTATGGCTGTTCTGGGCTCAAGCTGATGTCAAACTGGCTGAGTTCTATGGACCATTTGATTAGCCTGCCCGAGACGTCCGGTTTCGAGAGTACTTACTTGAGCGGTTGATCCGTAAGCACAGTGATGGAGTGAGCTTGCAAATAAGGCCTCAATCTCCTGGAAGCATTAACGAGGGCAAAGGCGAATTTCTCTATCTCCATATATCTCTTTTCTGCTCCCTGTAAGGTTTTGCTCAAGTAAAACATTGGCAAGTGTTTGCGCTCGAGGACTGCGACGAGGAATGCACTTGTGGCCTCTGAAACGGAAAGGTAGATGAATAAGCTTTCTCCGGGGACCGGCTTCGTTAGCAATGGAAGGCACGAGAGATAGTGCTTCATGTTTTGCAAGGCCCTCTCACATTCGTCAGTCCAAGCAAAGTTTTGAGCGTTGCATAGAATCTTGAAGAACGGCAAGTTCCTGTCCGCCGAGTGGGAAATGAACCTATTTAAGGAGATGATTTTGCCCACCAGTACTTGGACCTCCCTGATGTTCCAAGGGGAGGGAATATCAATGATCGCTCTGATTTTTTCCGGGTTAGCCTCAATGCCTCTTTGGCTGATTACGTATCCCAAGAATTTTCCCCCTCGAACTCCAAACGTGCACTTCGAGGGGTTTAGCTTAATACCGTAGTGGCGCAGGATATCAAAGGCTTGCTTGAGATCCTCTAAGTGGGAGTGCTGGCGCTCGCTTTTGACGATCATGTTATCCATATAAACCTCCGTAGATTTTCCAATTTCACTCTCGAACATTCTGTTGACAAGGCGTTGATAGGTGGCCCCAGCGTTCTTGAGCCCAAATGGCATTACCAGGAAGCAATAGACTCCTACATGTACCACGAAGGAGGTTTTGGGGCGATCCTTGGGCACCATAAAGATCTGGTAATAGCCCTGAAAGGCATCCATCATACTCATAAGTTCACAACAACCGTCGAATCTACCAGTTGGTCAATTCTTGGTAGAGGGTAGGGGTCCTTGGGGCACGCCTTGTTGAGATCCGTAAAATCGTTACACATGCGCCATCTGTTTGCGCTCTTGGGTATGAGGACCACATTACACAGCCATTCTGGGTACAAGTTCTCTTCAATGTATTGAGCCTTGAGAAGCTTGTTAACTTCCTCCTCGATAACTGCCCTTCTAAACCAGTGGACGTCCCTCTTTTTCTGCTTAATTGGTTTGAAAGCTGGGTCCACATTGAGCCTATGAATCATGATGCTCGGATCTATCCCTGTGAGGTTAGAAGCTTTCCAGGCAAAGACATCCAAATTTTCCCGCAAGAAATCGATCATCATGATCTGAGAAGGACCGTCGAGGCTGGAACCTATCTGGGTAGGTTTGTTAGGGTTTCCAGGCTCCAATTCAATGGTCAAAAAGTTCTCTGTAGGCTCAATACGTACCTCCGGCCTCGGTAGTTCGAGCGCCCGCTTCTTACCTGTAAGCTTTTCATTGGGATCCCCCGAGGGTACATGGTCCTCACCTTCTGAGGACGACCCTTCGACGGCTCCGAGGGGTGTGTCTCCATCGTCCTTGAATTCGCCCTCAAACTTCTCTTTGTTCTTCTTTCTATTGAGCTTGGCTCGCTTCCGCTCGGGGCCATCCTCGTCTAACTTTGGGAAGTCCACAGATTTGTTAGCCGACCCTGCCTGGACTGCTTGCTTTGGCTTATGACTTCTCATGGACAGGATATAACACTCTCAGGCCTCCTTAACATTGCACAGCACCTCCCCAGTCCCTTCGGGGTTGGGGAACTTGACTTTCTGATGGTACGTTGATATTACTGCCTTGAAGTCAACGAGGGCTGGGCGGCCAATAATGATGTTATATGGGAGGTCTACCTCGACCACTGCATAAAGGACGCTCAGAGTCTTCCGCTGTGGGGCGCGACCAAAAGAGGTGGCCAAGCGAATCTGTCCACGAGGGGCAATCTCGGAACCCCCAAAGCCAATAAGGGCTGTTCCGAGGGGTTCGAGGGGAATGTTTGTAATGTTCAATTTTTGAAACGTGGTGTAGGGAAGAAAGTTCAATGAGCTTCCACTATCAATCAAAACCCTCTTTACAATATGGTTATGAACGTCTAAACTAACCACCACGGGACAGTCAGAGGTTTCACCGACCCCATGAGGTGTTACAATATGCTCTAAATACTTTTCTGTAAACCCTACAACATCGTCCTCCTTCGAGCGCGAGGATCCTTCCAGTGAGTACACCGGTTTGGGTCTTGAGGATCTCTGATCATAGCTGCGGATGTGGCGATGGCGAGAGGAATTGGAGTCACCCCCCGAGGGTCCATCGACGATCATATTAATGACTGCGAAGGGATAGTTTTCCAAATCGGTAGTTTTCTGCTTGCCGCGCTCGCTTGTTTCTGGGTGGTGGTGGCGGGGGCTCCTGGAGCGTGAGCGGCTTCTTCCCCTTACCTTGGTGCGCTCGACACAATGTTCGTCATTTCTCTCCAGTACCTTTACAAATTCCTTGAGGTGTCCCCCGGCAATGAGCCTCTGAATTTCGCTTTCCAGCTGGCGACACTCGTTGGTGTCATGCCCTTTCTGTTTGTGAAAAGCACAGTATTTGCCCGAGCGTTTTTGAGCCTCGGTCTCCCTCATCTTTGGCGGCCTCTTAAATAATTTCTTGTCCGCCATGGAATAGACTTCAGCGATGGGGCGGTTGAGGGGAATGCGCTCGTATCTGCGAGGGGGCGCGGAGTTTCTCCGAGCGGGCAATGGGCTACGGCCGCGATTCTTGGGCTCTACTCTGTCCTGCGGGCCCCTGTTGGTTCGAGGGGCATTTGCGAGTTTCTGATCCATCGCAAGGTACATGTCCTCGAGGGTGAAGAAGGAGTCAGCTATGTCCCTGATCTCCATCAGCAAGCGAGGCTTTTTCTTTGCCACTTCCTCCACGAACTCTTTGCTGACATAATTTTTGATGTTGACTGCTCGAAAGAGCACGTGCCTCAAGAAGTCCATCGAGGGCTTTTCTACCAGCAGGATCTCCTTATTGAACTTGCCCATGAAGGACCTGAGTGTCTCATTAGGCCCTTGTACCAGGCTGTAGAGAGCAATGGCAGCGGGCACTGGAGCCTTTAAGGAACTGAAGTGACTCATGAAGGCATCAGTCAGATCGGCGTACCCTCGGATTGAGCGCGGGGGCAACTTCTTATACCACTCCTGTGCCATTCCCATGAGGGAAGTGACAAAAACTTTGGTCTAGTAATGACTGGAATTCTCATAGAGGTGCATCAAGTGCACAAATGATCTAGATGCTCGGCCGGATCGGTGGTCCCGTCATTGCGGTTAACAGATGTAGGGATTTTGCCCCTCCCTGTACGGGCCATCAAAACATCTTCAACGAGGGGCGAACCGCCTGTCAAAGGCCTATGGTTCCCGCCTTCATGGTCATGCTCATCGTAGTCTTCCTCCTTCCAACGTTGAGGGATACGGTCGCGTGGGTTGCCAGCGTCTCTGGCCTTGGACCTCTCGTCCCCAGCGGGGGGACTTGAGACCGCGCTCGAGAGAGATGCTCCACTATCTGCTGCAATCCTTCAAGTTGGTTTTGGACAGCAGCCAAACGAGGTTCGTTTCCTTCCCTCCTGTTCGTCCTTCCTGTGGCCCGGGATTGGACCTCGTCTTCTACATCTCCCCTCACCGGAGAGGCTTTCTCCTTCTTCAAAGGGCGCTGTTCTCAGTCAGCTCTCGGGGAAGCGTCCTTCTCTTGCGCTGGTGGCGGCGGTGGTGGCTGTGCCCTTAGTACATTTTGGGCAGCGGCCAGTGGGTGGATTCCCCCTAACGGAGGAGCAACCATCTGAGCACCTATTCCTGAGGGGAACAGGCGTGGTAAAGTGCCTCAAGGCGTTTTGTGCGGCCTGCACCTCGCATTGAGGGTAGAGTGCCTGGAGTTGCTGCCGGGTCATTTGTGGCATCACCACTCCTTGAATTTCTTCAGGAATGGAGACAGGAAGCTGTAATGTGCCCACTTGGTAGGGCTGGAGCATTGGCAACATGCCTGGCATCATTCCGGGCATCATGGCGGGTTGCACATACGCGAATCCTTGTGGCGACATCGTCATGGCTGTGTTGATCACCGCCGTGGTGCGCATAGGGGTCACAGGTGGGATGGCAGAACTAGGGCCTCTAGCCTCGGTTCCTCTTGCCGGTAAAGCCCTTTTTCCTCCATTTCCTTCCCCAGGCACAGAGGGGACTTCGCCTCCAGCTTGAACGTTGGGCGTACTCCCTTCCATATTTTCCTCATTGACAAGCGGAAGAGCATTCTAATAGCCAGAACTCCAGACCTTGTTGCAGTAACCATGATTGAAGCTAATGGTGTTATGTCTCAACTAGATGAAGGAGGAAGAAATAGGTGAAATTCTAAAGAAGATGATGGCGGTTTCCCACAGACCACGCCAAAAATGATGGTGTAAATACTTAGGATGTACTAAATCACCAATACTTTAAGATTTTTTTTAAAGAGGGAAAACCATCACAGGCTGTAAAGCCTCAGGAACTGGGTTTCCTTAGTAGCGTGGGTTCTTCCAGCTAGGATAACACCAAGAGATTGTACAGCTGAGGAGCTGAGGATATTGGGTTGTGTGAGTTGAAGAAGAAGAGGAAAATGGAAGAGAATGCCCAGTTTAGTACAGTGCAATGCAGGTGAAGAAGATGACTTGGGGAATAAGCGTGTGCATTCCCATATTTATATATTAGGGGTCAGGGTATTTTAGTAATAGTGAACAAGTGGTCCCAAACCCTGTGTTGCCCTAGACACGTGGCGCTATGTGATGGTATGAAAGTGACTGCCCTAAAAGTTTGGGGCGTGTCAGGAGTGGTACGCACTACCACTGCGTCAGAGGTAGTTACAGTACCGCAGGCAAGCGCGGAGGCGCTTAGAACGGCCCTTCATGTGGCCGGGTGTGCCCTCGAAGGGAACCTTTCACCACGGTGGGAGTTAAACTTAGCCCGGAGTCTTTGATGCCTGGTCCGAGCATCGGGGATGCTCGGATAGGGTTCCTCAAGCTAACGCCTCGTGAGCGCTAGATAACTTGTATGCCGAGAGAGGTGGAGTTAAGCACAGATGCCGGCGATCGTCACTATAACGGACATCCCTGGCGCGGAAGAGATGGGCTCCGGAGGAGAGCGTCCTATGGGTCCGCTGGACGAGCGTCAGGTAGGATGGGTGGATAAAGCCCACGCTCGTGGCTTGGGCCGAGGCACGCAAGCTCTAAGCGGTGAATGGGCTAGGCTTATTCCACGAGCCCTATAAGGTAAGTGCCCAAACTTAGGGGTTTTCCCGACGACTGGAGAGCGACTTGATGGTGACATGTGTGCGGTGCAGATTCGTGTGTAATTTGGCCTCATCAATACATATATATATACTAAATAAATATTTACATAATACAATATACAATATACAATATTTTATATTTATATATTATATTATCTGTGTATAATTTATTCTATTATTATATATATTATATTATATAAATACAAAACATTCCCCCAACCCCTTCCCCAAGCACCAGACAGAAATAGCAGAAATAGACGCTGTCGACCTCAGCCCCACCCCACCACTCTCTTCCTTTCCCACCCAACACCAGACAACCGCCGCCCTTCTCCTCCGCCGATCTACCGCCGCTGCTGTCCCATCACTTTTCTCCTTCCCCGATCCACCACCGGTGCCGCCACCCCACCACTCTTTTTCTTCCCCGACCAACAGCCGTCGCCGCCCCCTTCTCCTTCCCCAATTCGTCACCGTCCCCTTCTCCTTCCCCGATTCACGGCCGCCCCACTACTTTTCCTTCCCCGACTATACACACACACACACACACATACACACACACACACACACACACACACACATATATATATATATATATAATATAATATAATATTATAATATATTATAATATATATATCATTAAGGGTATTATAGACATTTTGTAAAAAAAACACATTTGTACAAGCAGTCAACGCGTGTGTAGGACAAACAACACGTTCTGAGTTTTTTTTGCAAAGTTTTAGAAAATATAGGGTTTTTTCAACTCTTTTCAACTAACACAAGGTAGTTTCGTGCATTTTTCTCATTGAATTTTGGATTTATTTCGTATCACAAGTTGGATTGTCCAACCATGTCCTCCGAGAGTCCAAAACGTTTGAATTACGTACTTCATCCTGATTTTCTCTTCTATTTTTTTTCCTCTGTTTTCTCCTTTTGGATTTGTGAAGAAAATCAAGCCCACAATGAATTTCAGCACTAAAATTGGGTACAATTAAGACGAATTTTGTAACGCCCCAATTTTCGGAAGTTCAGGTAAGCACGCCACGAGCGGGTCTTCGGGAGTTGGGAGGTTTAATTTAATTATTTCATTCATCTAGTTATAACTTTCATCATATTATATGCATTATATCCTCATGCATTTATATGAATTATCATTAACGTGGAATTCTCGTGAATTAATTGATAACGTGCCTAATTATTATTATGTGACCTTACTTGATCGCTTCATAAAAATATGGACTTAATTGCATAACATGAAATGGATTTAAGTGATCTTTTGTGTAGAGATGGAACTTGATTGCATGAATTTAAATAGCTTAGGGACCTAAGTGCAATAAGTGATGAATCATCCATTTTCTTGGAAGACTTTAGAGTATATCATGTATCTCTTCCATTTCATTCTCCATACTTCATCAAAATCTCACACATTTACGCACACTTGCATCGGTCCATTACACCAAGGAAGAAAAGGGGGAGATTCATCCAAATTTCAAGCTAGATTTCAAAGGGAAATTTCACAAGTAGAAGCATCACCATCATCTCTTCATTTCATCCCATCTTTCTTTCATTTTAAGATCACGGTCCCGGAGACGAGGAACACGCGTCTTAGGGTGTTTCCTTTCTTCTTTTTGGTTGGTAAAGGTGAGGTTTAATTCTAGATACTTAGAACCCTTAAAACCCTACGTGATGTTTTTGGCCAAAAGTATATATATATCTATAGTTTCAAACTTTAATGATCTTCAACTAATTTCATGAAACAGATTGATTGATTGATTGATTGATTGGGCGAGTAAATTGAATTGCACTGTGGGCCCGAGGGTAGTGTATTGAGCCAACCGGGAAGGCAAGGGTTGACGGGTAACTCTTGCACTATCCTCACCATTGTTGGGATCACCTCTGAATCCACCAGGAGGTTTGGTGGAGGAAGAAATCCCGTACGTGGGAGTCATTTTCCCGACGTACAATATGATTGGATGGTTGGGTCTTGCAAGTCCACCATCACCCGGAGGAAAAAGGGTTCATGAAACTGCTAATTGATCGCACGTAATGACTTGCATGATCACTTAATAAATTGAAATAATCATGATTGCTCACTTTTGGAGAAAGGTTGGAGATTGCCCTCACTCGCCGGGCCACGGATTGAATTGATAATGATTGTATTTCCAAATTGATTTAGTTGTAATTTCGACGAGAATATATTTTACTCTTGAATTTATATTGCTCTTCTGATAAAATCTTACCCAAAATTATGGCTTGCATGGTATTTGCACGTATATTTATAAACCCCTCACTCAGTCTCTCATAGACCGACCCCTCACATTTTCAGTTTTGCAGGTTGAGTGCTATGGGGGATCGAGTTGGTCTTATTTTGGGTCTTTCATGTTGAGTCTAGCATTCCCTTTTTATGTGAATATGTGTATGACTTATGAATTATTTTGGTACCTATGTATATCATAACTTGTTATGGAAGACAGATGTATATATTGAAGTGAACGATCCGAATATGATAATGAATGAATGAATGTACATTATTTTGCTTCCACTTTATTGTTATGCATGTTGATTTATTTGAGGGTTAGTCCCGCCTAGCTAGTGAGTCATTTTTTTATTATCTCCCGTTCGCTATAGGCTTGATTCATGTATGGATCGTCCATTCCATATGTGGATTGAACTATAGTGCAAGGGATGTGGCTACCTAGTGTTCCGGGCGCTACATCCCAAGGTGGTATCAGAGCCCGGTTGCAAAATCACGGTTCTAATATCGTGTCTTGTGAGTCTAAGTCGTACGACATAGGATTATTTGATTAATTGCAAGTCTTGCACCGTATTTGAATTTACTTGAATTTATTTGAATTATTTGGATTATGTGATTTCTGCGTATTATAAGCTCTATTACACTCATTTGCACTTGTTAATAAAACATGCATGCAAAGTATTTGAATTTCAGGATGCCACGTGGTCGCCCGCATAGAGAGCATTCTCCGGGTCATAGGCACTATTGCCATGATCATTCTCCTCCATCTCCACCCCCTCAAGCTCAACTGCAGGATTTCTTGACTTCCATGGTTTAGCTTATTGATTAAAGGTTGAGAGATTATGTGCCTCCAGCACCACCAGCTCCTCCTCCACCACCACCTGTACCTATTTTGGCTATACTACGGGAATTTCAAAACAAACATTTGCCGAGATTCTTTAAAGGTAATAACATACAAGCCGAACAATGGCTTAAAGAAGTTGAAAGAATTTGGGATCTTATTCCATATTAATCTAGAGAGAAGGTTCGGTGTACACTCACTTTAATTCGGGGAGAAGCCTACTCATGGTGGGAAAGTACCAAGATCGTTCTAGATACCGTCGAGGAAGAAGTTACATGGGAGGTTTTCATAAGGGAATTCAATAACAAGTTCATTCCTCCCTCATCTCGTACTAGAAGGCTCAAGGAATTTACGGAGCTCAAGCAAGGTGGTAGATCGGTTACTGAGTATATATCCGAGTTTGAGAGGCTATCCAAATATGCACCTAATATCGCAAGCGATGATTTTCACAAGGCTATGCAATTTATGCAAGGGCTTAGACCGGACATTCAAGTTGCAATTGAGGCGATCAACACGAGCTATAACACCCCAATTTCCGGAAGTAAAGGTAAACACGCCACGAGCGGGTCTTCGGGAGTTGGGAGGTTTAATTTAGTTATTTCATTCATTTATTTATAACTTTCATCATATTATATGCATTATATCTTTGTGTATTTATACGAACTATTATTAACATGGAAATTATGTGACTTAAGTGGTAACGTGCCTAATTATTATTACGTGACCTTATTTGATCATTTCATAAATTTATGGACTTAATTGCATTAAGTGAATTGGATTTAATTGATCTTTTGGTAGAGATGGAACTTGTTTGCATTAATTTAAATATTAGGAGGACTTATATGCAAAATGTGATAAATCACACATATTCATGCAAGACTTTGGTGTATATCATGTATTTCTTCCATTTTATTCCATTACATTCCAAGATATACAAGAAATCTCACACACATACACACACCATATATCGATCAATACACCAAGGAAGAAAAGGGATATTCATCTCAAATTTCAAGCTAGATTTTGGAGGAATTGTGGAGCTAGGATCATCACCATCTTCATAGCACCATTTCATCTCATCTTTTATACATTTCAAGGTATAATATGGAAATTGTATGAATCTCTTAAATTGTGATTGAGTAGGGTTTAGGGATTAAGGGATGAATTCTTGTGTGTTTATGATTAGAAGTATGTTTATGATAAAAAGGATTGAAAGCTTGCATGAAAACATTGAATCATATGGAAGTTGGAACCATGTATATGTATGGGGTTTTCATGATTGATTTTTGGTGCTTTGATGCATATTTCGTAGGTTATATGATGGATAAGTGAAGTATAATGTGTGCTTGAGGTGTTTGAGTATTTGTTATGGATTAGAATTTCATTTGTTGTTGATTTTTGAGGTTTTGGTTCGGATTTCCCCTATTTTGTTGCTGTTGCGTAGCAGGTCGCGACCGCGACAAAAAATTGAACAAAATTGGTCGCGCCCGTGACCCGTTTTTAGCCATGTTTCGAGATTTGGAAAATTGGAGGAAAATTCGGGAAAAAATAGGTCGCGCCCGCGACCATTTTGTGAACAAATTGGGTCGTGCCCGCGACCCCTTCATTTTCTGCATGAAAATTCGAATTTCAAACTTTAATTGCATGCTTTTCTTGGCTCGTTTTCGGCATGAACACATCATTGATATGTCATATAATGTGTTATATTCTGTGTTACTATATGTGTTAAGAGATTTCATGCTTAAGCTCCATAGGGGAGGTTTATGTAATATTTTCATACTTTGATTTATATATTGATTACTTAATCATTGCTATATTACTTGATAAATTGAATATGTTTATGATATTTATCGATTGTAATTGCATGATTGACTTTGTATAAATATGCCATTCATCTTAAATGGTTCATACGAGTCGAGTGTCACGTACACTTGTCCTGTTACACAGATCACGTTCCCGAAAACGAGGAGCATGCTCCGTAGACTGTTTCATCTCTACTTTTGGTCGGTAAAAATGAGGTTTAATTTCTAGATATATAGAACCCTTACAACCTTATGTGATCTTTCGGCCAAAATGTATCAATATATCTATAATTTTCCAAAACCTTACTGGTTTCCAATTGAATTACCGAATTGTACCGATTGATTGATTGATTGTACCGATTGATTGATTGCTTCTTTTGGCAAGTATATTGTTCACTATGGGCCCGACGGTTAGTGTATGAGCTAACTGGGAAAGCACGGGCTGACGGGTAATTCTGCACTCCCCTCACATTGTTGGGATGACCCCTGAATCCACTAGGAGATTAGTGGAGGAAGGAGTTCCGGGTATAGGGAATCATGAACCCTATGCTCAAACTGATTGGATGACGGGGCCTTGCAATCCACCATCAACCGGAGGAAGAAGGAGTTATTGAAATTGCTAATTGTGCAAGGGAATTGATTGCGTGATCACTTAATTATTTAAAACTGAATTATTGTACACTGTCGGAGAAAGGTTGGAGAATTTCCCTCACTCGCCGGGCCACTGATTGATTGAACTGAATTGTAATGAATTGATTGAATTATAAATTGATTAGTTGTAATCTCGGGCGAGTCCTATCTTACTCTTGAACTTATACTGTTTCCTTTTACAAAATCTTACCCGAGATTATAGCTTGCATGGTAATTGCTCTTATAATTATTAAACCCCTCACTCAGTCATTCATAGACTGACACCTCACATTTGCAGGTATTGCAGGTCAAGTGCTAGGCGGGATTGAGTCGAGTTTTGCTTCTTTTGGGTCTAGTATTTGTCACTCTCATGTTTCATGTACCTTATTGATAGATTTCTACTCTTATGAATTGGTTTTGGTATCTATGTATATTATGAATTATACTTGACTAGTTTGGGTTGTAAATTATGGAAATATTGTTCTAGAATCGAAAGGGGGTAATGAAGTGAATGTATATTATATTGCTTCCGCTTTATTGTTATACATGCTTGTATTCATTTGAGGGTTAGTCCCACCTAGCTAGTGAGTCGGTTTCTTTTATTGTTTCCCGTTCGCTATAGGCTTGATTCATGTATGGATCGTCCTTTCCATATGTGGATTGAACTATAGTACAGGGGATGTGGCTACCTAGCATTTCGGGTGCTACATCCTAAGGTGGTATCAGAGCCCGGTTGCAAAACCGAGGTTCTCGTGTCGTGTCTTGTGAGTCTAAGTCGTACGGCATAGTTGATTAATTGCGAGTCTTGTATTTTAATTGAATCTACTTGGATCTATTTGAACCTACTTGAATTATTTGAATTATGTGATTTATGCGTATTATAAGCTTTATTGCACTCATTTGCACTTGTTAATCAAACATGCATGTAAAGTGTTTGAATTTCAGGATGCCACGTGGTCGCCCTCGTAGGGACCATTCTCCGGGTCATAGGCACCATCGCCATGATCATTCTCCTCCACCTCCACCCCCTCAAGCTCAACCGCAGGATTTCTTGAATTCTATGGTTCAGTTAATAGATCATAGATTGAGAGATTATGTGCCTCCAGCACCACCAGTTCCTCCACCACAACCGGCACCAATTTCAGCTATTCTTCGGGAATTTCAGAATCAACATCCACCGAGGTTTTTCAAAGGAACTGATGTGCAAGCCGAGTAATGGCTTAAAGAATTTGAAAGAATTTGGAATCTCATCCCTTGTGAATCTAGAGAGAAGGCTCGGTGCACACTTACTTTAATTCAAGGGGAAGCTTATTCTTGGTGGGAAAGTACTAAAATTGTTTTAGATGCCGCCGGAGAGGAGGTCACGTGGGAAGTCTTTGTAAGGGAATTCAAGAATAAATTTATTCCTCCATCTTCTCGTACTCGAAGACTTAAGGAATTCACGGAACTTAAACAAGGAGGAAGGTCGGTTGAAGAGTATGTAGCCGAGTTTGAGAGGTTGTCCAAGTATGCACCTAACATTGCAAGTGACGACTTTCACAAGGCTATGCAATTTGTACAAGAATTGAGGCCGGATATTCAAGCAGCAATTGAGGCTGTTAATACTAGGACTTGGAAGAAAGCTACTTCAAAGGCTTTAAAGGTGGAAGATTCGGTTAATGCACGGAGATCTACCATCGGTCAGGACAGGGTTCAGGATCGGGATCGAGAGCAGGTTATAACCCGGGCAAGAGGCTAATTACTTACGATACAACTCCTCTACCGCCTAAGGGTCTGGTAAAGAAGTTTAGACAACAAGGACCAGTCTAAAAAGCACGTCAGCTTCCTACTTTGCCACCACCACCCGAGAAACCCATGTGTTCTTTTTGCGGGCAACCTACCCACCATTATGACAACTGCAGGAGACGCCTCGGGTTATGCTTGATATGTGGGAGTGCCGATCACAGGGTGGATACTTGTCTGGATCGTCGGGACCAGCCTACCGGGGGTCAGAGGCTGTTGTTAGAGCCCGTGCATATGCTCTAGAAGGAGAGAAAGTGGATGCAGACGTGGATCCTGCAGCGGCCGTTGAAGGTACCAAAGAAGGGAACAAATCGGCCACATTGAAGCCTCCAACCAAGGCAACGGCTTTCTTGAGCGATGCAATCAGAGTCTCCCTATCCTTCAACATCTTCCCAAACGCAGCCTTGTATATGACGGCGTTCGTAACCAAGAAAGTCTTTTCAATGAGATTCACCAATGTCCGACGGGCGGCGTGAAGGGATTCAATAGGGGTGTCAATTCGGGTGGGTTGGGTGGGTTCGGGTCGGGTTGGGGTAAGGGTATTACACAAAAAATCCTGACCCGAACCCAACCCGGACCCGAAATGAACCCGAAACCCCCAACCCTAACCTGAACCTATTAGGTTCGGGTTGACCTGATTTTTTTCAGGTCATCCGATAACCCGACCCACCCGATTTAACCCGACCCGATCTGAATTTAATTACAGATGCTGTGTTATTAGTAGTAATGCAATATACAAAATTGAAATGATTCCCAGACAAACAGCACAAATACAAAGCCATTACAGTCCTCCCATGAAACAAACATAACAAAAGGTTAAAATTTCAGCTCAAAACACTTCTCTTCCACCTAAGAAGCTCTTCCTTAAGTCATCCTATATAAAAGTAATAGGCAAGCTAATTAGAAATAGATTCTTAAAATGATATTCAAAATATTAAATATAAGAAATATCACTTACCTTTTAATCATCAATATAAGTGACCGTACTATCTTCATCCTGCTGGTACAGGGACCCGAAATGGTACTGTTCCGGGACCGTACTTTAAAATTTTTTCCTAATATACAGGTATCAAAATATTTCTAAAATATTTAAGGGAAAATTACATCTAACTACCCTATAGTTAGGCCTAATTATAATCCATTCCATCATTATCGTAAAATTACAAATAAGTCCCTATAAGTATTGTTTGTCTTGAGGTCCTTGACGGAAAATATAAATTTACCTCCATGCCCTTGACGAAATTGCAGCTCTTTTTCAAAAAACATTTTAATTAAATGTTAAAAATACGAAATGACAAAGTTGCCCTTTATGTAATAAAAATTCACTTGTTATATATAATATAATATGTTATATAATATTATTATACATAATAAAATATGGTGTATATATACATATATATATACACAGATGCAGATCGTGTTTGGGAAAAAAAAAAAGTAAAGATGCAGAGGTCGCCGACGAGAAAAAAATGCAGGGCTCGCCGACGACCAAGTCTGCCGCCGCCGCACCCCACCACGCCACGGCTTTCCTCGCCAAAGTACGCCGCCAATGTCAATTTCTCAAATCTATCGCCGCCGCTGCGCCCCAGATCGCCGTTAAATCTGCCGCTTCAGTCCACCTTCGCCTTATTCTTCTTCAGATCTACATCACAATCTGAATCTGGGTGTTTGTTTGTGAAAACATGTGTTTGTTATTGTGTGATTGTGTTTGTGGAGAAGAAGAAATGGTTGTTGATGGTGATGGAGACACGGGGAGGGAGGCGATGGACTCAGGGGAAGAGGAAGGGTCGGCAACAGCTGATGGTGGTCTTGGCGTTGAAGGCGGCGACCGGTGGTGGTTCCGGGGAAGACACCATTGCCGTAACTTTGATCCTTCATAGAGCCGCCGCTAAAAATCGGGTTACGAAATTGATATCTATGCGATGCTCGTGTCGTGGTGATCGAAAAGCACTATCCGTATGTTGAATTCATGAAAAAACGAAAAATCCCCAATTCTTGATGTTTCATATTCGCCGACTATGATGCACAGACACGGACATAGCGACACGGACACGACACGACATGGATATGACGACATGGATTTTTTCTTGAATTTTCCATGTGAAGAGTGTCGGACACGGTGTCGGACACGAGTGTCCGACACGACACGACACGGCAAAATGATATTTTTAGAAGTGTCCGTGCATCATAGTTCGCCGATGAAGAAGAACAGGGGTAGCGGGCCTTTTTTCATTTTCTTTTTCTTTTGAATTTTGATTTAAATTTAATTTTATTGATTACTAAAAGTATATTAATTTCTTCAAAATACAAACATATGATATATGTTTTTTTTTTAAATTTTTATTAGAAATATGATTACATAAAATAATTAAGTCAAAAATACAAATATGTATAATAAAAATAAGGTTTGTTAATCATATATATTTCTCTTTTTTTTTTAATTTTTGAAGAAATATGATATTAATATAATTTAACATAAAAATACTCATAGTACGTATTTTTTAACAAAACGATCCCTCGTGATTATAACTTTAACAATGCAGTCCTTGAGGGTATTTTGGTAAAATTATAAAAATAATAAAATGAGGAGCCAAGCCCCCTATTTATAAGGGAAAAACCGAGGGTAAAATAGTAATTTTATCTCCCACTTACGTGCACAACTTGGACACAAATTTCGAGGTTACTACGTTGAATCTCTCATCACCACGAGTCCAACGCCTCCGAGACCGCGCCGGAATACCCCCACACGCGCCCTCACGTGCCACCTGAAGGTGGCGTGTATGTTATACACGCGGCTAGGGTTTCCGGCTGATGTGGCCGATTCAGATTCGGCCACGTGTCCGGGTCGGTCCAACTGGATCCGGTTTGAATCGACCCTATCCATTTCCGACCCGACCCACCTCACGCATGTCCGCTGACGTGGCATGCCACATCTATATATATATATATATATATATATTTTTTTTTTTTCGATGAAATTTTTATTTTCTCCAAAATAAAATTCCGGGCATTTCCAACTCTTTGGAACTTGATTTATTTTCTTAAAATAAATCCCTTGGTTATTTTCAAACACTTTGAAAATTTATTTCTTTCTTTCCTTTTAATGTTTTATCTTCGGGTTTTCGATTGGGGCTTGCAGGGGGACCTGTAGGACTAATTAATTTTAGCTCCGAACGGATTAATATATTATCATCTCATGATAATAATTAATTACCATTTAACGATATTTAATTCCACTAAATAAATATTTTTACACTCTAAAATTAATTAAATTATTCACGAATTTCTTGATCTAGAATAATTTTGTATTTTACTCCTCCGTGGAAAGAAAAATAAATTAATACTACTATCATTTATTTTTCACTTCTAATTTGAAATCTCCTGATTCGCCTTAAGTTCAAATCTCTTGTACGTGAAACACATTGAACACACAACTTCAGTGACGCATCACACGAAGTACTTTGACCAAAGTTTTAATTCGAACCTTGCAAATCTATTTCAGGAATATCTTTTAACTTTCCAGCAAAGCTACAGATTCCTTGATCAATATTTCTCTTTAGCACATTTCATGTAATCACTGAACTTACAAAGGTTTCGGTCATTCGATATCGAGACCTCACTTATGAGCAAGTTACAATGATTAACACTACATGCCTAAAGTCGAAATACTACCAGGATTAAGAGTTCAATGCTCCATAAGATTTATTCATTTTAGATAGTAGTTTAAAATGAACTATCTTAGTGGTCCAGTTTAATGTTTCCAAATATATTGAAAATCATCAATATGTTATAACTGGAAACTCTATTTCCCTATGACGAAAGACTAATCATCTTATATAACACATTATAGTCTCGATAAGAACTTATTCTTATTTTACCGACTAGAACTTTAATAACACGTGATTTCGATACCCAAAGACCTTTCCTATGAAACACATTTCATATAAGAATATCATCACACGTTATTAATTATGTTAATATACTCATAACTTACAATAATTTCAGTTTTATTAATCCAACAAAATACGAAGCATTTACAAAGAAATTGAATTTTTCAGGGCACTAATCCCAACACATCCATCATCGAAATCTAAATCGATGTCAATACGATCTTCATCCATCTGAAAATAATAAAACAAAAAAATTAGAATTTCTTGCAACAATCTGTTTTATAATTGCAAGAATATAATGCAATAAGGATCTGTGAGAAATCATCTTTATAATTGCTTTATCGTTTGAATTTGTTGCAATAATTTGTTTATACAATCTGTTTTATAATTGCAAGAATATAATCCTCATACCAACAAGAAATAAGGAATAAAATGCAAATATAATCTGTGAGAAAAATAATGCAAATATAATCTGTTGGGATCTGTTTTAGATAAGAATAATAATCACCGAGAATCTGTGTTTTATAATTGCAACAATATTAAACGACTGTTTTTTAAGCTCAAATAAAAGGATCTGTTTTTTATAATTGTAAATAAGAAACAAGGAATATAATGCAAATATAATCTCTGAGAAAAATAATGCAAATATAACCTGTAAACATTAAACAATATGATAAATAGTAAACAAGACCATAATAGTGGACAGAAACATGAAAATTTATGAAGATGATAACCTTAGAAATAAAACAGAGGTCCAAGAATGTCATAAACTTGAATGATTACCTTAGTGGGATTTGCAACCAATTTCCTCAAAGCCTGATACTTATCATTCAGGAGAACTCTTCTATGCCTCTCAGTAGCAAAATACAAGCTAATAATGAAATCATTTAGATTTTACAAATGGAGATAAAGATAAGATTTTACACACAAATTAAAAAACTCTATTTAGTTTAGGCTACGACATAAAATTTTACACACAAATCTTCTCCCTACAAAAGAACATCCAACAGCCAATAAACAAACGTATGAAAGCAGGGTGGCTTGTAACCTACAACAGCACATCTTAACGATATATCATACAAAATTCATCACATTTCTTCTATTAAGTCAGAATAAAAAACTGAAGCATAAACAAGATACGGAGGTAAAACCAACTCAATCCAGCTAGCTAAACACATAAATACTGAAAAGAGAGAAGATTTATTACCTGAGAATGCAAATCACCAACAAAAATAAAGCCCACAGTGTAACAGCCCAAAATAGGGCCTGGATGAAAGTGGTAAGCTAAGGGCATTGGTAAAGCATTTATAGACCGTGATCCAACTTTTTAAACCTTCATATATTGCATTCTTACATGAACTTTGTTCTCGTATATGACCTAACATGTTTTAAGGGGGAATTCTTGACCTTTGATACAGTTTACTATTCATAACCCGAGCTTACCTTGTTCATATTGCTACTCGAACCCTAGAAGTTCACCACACATGTTTCCCAATCATTTGAACTTGTTTCCCAAGCTCAGAGAGTCTTCTTGAACCATAAGGGCATTTTTGGAACTTACCAACCAAAGTTACTATTCATCTAAAAATGAGCTTTTGATTCTGATATCTTTTCCTACCCAAGTTTATAGTCAAATCGATCCTTGAGTCGAGACGAGTCTTTTGAAATCATTCTTGACTTGGAAATCTATTTTGAACTTGGTTTTATTGAAAATGTTTACGAAAGCCCTAGTCCACTATTTCTCCTACCAACGGTTTTCATTCGGAAAATGTTTTCTCTCTGGATTTGCATTACTTGAGCTATCTCAAGAGTTTAGAGATGTTTTACAGCCCTTGATTCAAATCCTATCTTGAAATTTTGAAGCGTATGTTTGTACATAAGAATTCACTATTCATTCTACTTTTTCAACTTTTTATCGGTAAAATGTTTTATAGTCAATATTGGACTCAAAACTCTTCTCGATTTATTTCTTGAATTTTGAAAACAATACAGACTTGAAAATCATTCTCGAAAGTCGTTTTTCACTCGTGTTGAGTTTCGAGCTCAAAACTTTTATTCACTAAAATGAATGTATCTTTTAAACGATAAATCCGATTTCGACATATAAATATACTTTTCGAAGATAATTTTTGTACCAACGGAATGAGCAAACTTCCTGCCACTTACACTTGAGTCTTGGTAGCAAAATTACCGAAATACCCCCAGCAGCCCCTATTTTTATTCCATGAATGATGAAGCTTCCAAGAGAAGATATCAAGTTTTTCTCTCATACCCTTACCTCAAGTTTATTTTCAATGTGAGGGGCTTCCCAACAACTATAAATACCCCCCTCATGCCATTAGACTCCTTGCTCAAAGTCTTGTGTTAACAAGCACTCCTCTCTCCCTCCTTTCCCATTTGGCTAGTGTGCCTCCCCTCCCCCTAGGTTAGTTGTTTTATTTATTTTATGCTTTAGTTTATGTAATGTTTTAGTTAGTTTATGTTTTTATGTTATGGTATGTTTATATTATGTTTAGGTTGGGTCTTAAGGTCTTCCCTAAGCCATATAGGATTTTATTTTATGCAATTATGGTATAGTTTTTATGATATGTTTTGATAGTTGTTTATATGTTTCAATTGTTTAATATATGCTTGAATATGTTATGAAATGCTCTAGTATATGCTATGATCATGTGATATGGTTGTTATATTATGAGAATTGATGCATCATTATGGAATTTGAATTATGTTTATACATGATATCTAATGGAATAGTGATTTATAATTAATTATGTCACAACTTGTTACATGTTGGTATTGAATTTAATTTGTTACATGTTACATGCCCAAGGTTCATGATATGATATGATATATGTTGAGACATGTTCTTATATGGTTATATGATTCATGAATTATGAATTGAGCTTATGATATGATATGGATTAATGGATTAGAGCCTTGATCATATGTTATACACTTTAATAGTGTTACATGTTATAACCTAAGATAGAATAGTGTTTCATAATTTGATCTTATGCTTAATTGGACCTCTTAACCGTAAATTAAACCTTTAACCTAGATCACACTTGATTATAAAAATATGAACTTGAAACTATAGGCTATAATCAAGATCATAATTTAATTAGGGTGGGTGGGTGGGTGTGTACGTGCAGGGGGGGTGTGTGTCGTGTGTGTGTGTGTATAGTAAGGGTTTGACCGACCTTTGACCCGACATGTGAATAGTACCTGTGAATAGTACCTATGAATAGTAATCCTGAATAGTAATTTTGAATAGTGCTTTTGAATAGTAAAAATGAAATAAAACTTGTGTTTTCTTAATAGACATTTGCACCTAGGGTTTCCATATCCAGGGTCTAAAATGTGTTTTATTTCGAGGACTTGTGTCATAACCTAAGGTTTGTGATAGGATTCATAATTTGACTAAAGCTTACTCGATTATAGTAAGATCATAGTCTCAAGTTAAGAGTAACTCACTTTAACGTATTCCTTTGTGTGTTACCTTTCTTGAATACCTTAAATGGTATTACTCTCTTGAATTACATGTTCCTTGTTCATTTGTTTCATGCATTTCATATGCATCATGGTTAGTAGTGGTCTTAGTTCTTAAGCTCACCCTAGTACACCACCTACAGGAGTTAAAGTCGAGCACTGGGATCCCCAGGGCACCGCATAATCTGTCTACCTACCTTTTGTTACTATTAGGTGAGGTGAAGTTAAAACGTTTTCCAACTGGAACCATGATTCTACTTTAGTATCATATGTTTTGAAATTCAAAGCTAAACCTCGTTTTGAACTATCCCATTTATCGGGATATTCTTTTGAAAGGATCATTCATACTTTAATAGTATACCTTGATCTAAAGCACATGTTTTCCAAAGTTCTGCACTCTTGTTCAAAGACAGTTACATGTTCTGCATATATTTCCAAAGTACAGTTTCACATGTTCACATATTTTACAGATAGCATCATATGTTTTACAGACAGTTTTGCATGTTTTACAGACAGCATCACATGTTACAGTTACAGTTTCACATGCTATAGTTAGCACCCGGAGTGGTACTCTGGTTACTGCTAATTCGGAAATGCAAGCATACAGTTTACAGTTTGGGCCCGGCGGTTATGTGTAGAGGTGATGTTCGAGAGGTGTGCACTAACGACATCACTGATACCGGCTGCCACAATTAGACAATTGACACCGACTTTTAACAGAAGGTTTGTTAAGTCAGGACAATCTATCTGGGAATGGACCGCAAATTTATTCCCATTACATGTTTACAGGTCGCCTAGGGCTAGCTACCTGAAGTGACAACCGGTGGAGGATGGTGCATGTTCGTATGTGTTGGTGGGGTATTGTTGACCTTGGTCCGATGCGCTACTGTATGTGGAGTTATTGTTTATCCTGGTCTGATACTCTACTTCATCATGTTTTCTGGAGTAAGGATGGAGGAGCCTAGCTTGCGGGCAAAATTCTGTTTCATAAAGTATGGTTCATATTTGGAAAAATTCACTTTACCCTTATCCCGTTTTATGAAAGAGCTATGAACCATCTACAACATATGTGTGCGCGTGTGATAGCATTCATGAAAGTGTTTTGAAACCCGAATTCTTTTATAGTATTGCATTCTAACAGTATTATCAATCGAACTTGTTTCAAGTTCTTCTTTAAAAGCATTGCATTAACAGTTCTGAACTTTACTTCAAGTTCTTTATCACTCAGTGCTTTTTTTAAAATATTCCCTCACTTAGTCCTTTTGACTAATACCCCTCCCGTTTTCTTGCCTCGTGGTTTCAGGTCTTGCAGCCGTAGCCTAGAGGTATCTTGAAGCTCTAGATTGTCATTTTTGTTTCAGTCAGGACTTATTATTATTTCTCTTTTGTGTCCTGCACATGTTATATGGCCGCTTCTATATGTTTCTGAATACTTGAGTATCTTTGTTATACTTTTCCTGCTACTCTACTACCGATACCTTGAACTCTGTTATATTGGTATCGATATGTGAAAATGTTACATGTTCTGATATGATAAGTCTCTCTTACACGATCAATATGTTCTTGCATGTTACATGCCATCATGTACATGTTTTGAAAAGTTTTAAAATACTCTGATTTTTCGCTATATAGCCACATCGATATACTTGTATAGTTCTGATTGATAGCCGTTCGCTGGAGTGTTTCTTGAGTGATGGCTCACACCATTACTTGCGAGGTGCTTCAGTGCGGGGGTTGAGACATCACTCTCCTCATGTTCTGGTACGGGTGGTGGCATTACAGCCTGAGGTGGCATCAAAATATCGGGTTAAGTAAGAAGAGACTTAACCTAGATTGTTCTTATGTTGTATCATGGATTGTTCACGCATTGCATCCAGGATCATTCTCATATTACATCGAGACAGGATATTTGGGGATTGCATGGTTCTGTTATCTGGATTTAATATATGTGGTATCTTCTGTATAGCTAGGGCAGTTCAGCCGTACCGTGATCCTAATCATCAACAGATGGATGAGGCTTTCTTTAAGCAGTTTGAGGCCCCGCGTATTATGGCAGTTTCTCACCGTGGAGGCACTCGTTTCTATACCTGGCATAATCTAGGGACAATGGCAGACCTGGATATTTCTATCCTAACAGATTTGTGCGCTATCTCGAGCCTGAGAGAGATGGTTACTTTCAGGAGTATCAGAGGACCCATGAGGTCAGGTTGGAGTCTATGAGCCATCAGGATCAGTCACTGTAGCACCAGATTGATAGGGACATTGCTCGTGAGCATACTGTAGAGATGACTCTGTTGGGAATAGTGCCCTAGAAAGCTGTTATGCTTCGGGACTTTTCCTATATCACAGGCAATCTTTGAATAATATACGAATGATTGTAATCACAGGCGAACACTTCTTATGTGCCAATAGTGTTTTGTATGTTTTCATTACGTGCACATGTCTAGAACTCCCCTAATCCGATCAGGCCGTTAAGAACTTTGTCATTATGGGAATGACACATGAAACAAGTTCTTAACTCCATAGGCAAGGATTAGAAACTTCTCTAAGTCAATGAGGCCGACAGACAGTGGGAGAGTCGACCTTGCCTCTGTTGAGACTTGCTTGTGTAGTTGTGTCCTTAAGAAGGATCATCCTATTTCATGGATTGTAAAGTGCATAAGTTGATGCGTATACAATACACAAGGGTGCTTGTTGTAAGAACAAGTTCACTGAGAGTGCCCCGCATGAGAAGATTCCTAAATGGGAAAGGAAGTTTCCTGAAACTTCCAGATTAGAAAATATCTCACATGTTAATGACGTGAGGAATTAATCCTTAGACTTGAGATTCAACATTGTCTCATATGAGCTAACTCTGTAATCTTTGATATAGGCTCAAAAGGGTGTCGCCATACAGACACCTGAACCACGACCTATGTTGGGATTGCACAAGTGGCATATGAGAACTGATGGAATCAATAAAGTATCTACACTTGCTGCAGGCAAGATGATCTCTTATTATATAAGTCATTCATGATTCCATCCTCAAATCCTTGCGCAAGGTGGTTAGATCAAGACATCAAGAAAATGGGGTTTTCTTGGATTGAGATCAAATGGAATATGATGTGAACTTTGTTTTAAGATTAAGATTAGTAGGGCTCTCCATATTCCCATGCCCTAGATCTTAATAGAGATATAGGATGGTAGGAGGATCGTATCCCACATGATGTCATTGAGTGAAAGGTTCTTTCGAATATACATTCACATTTCGGGTAGGGGTCACACACCTGTTGCTAGACTATGGTCATGTGATCTGTGAGATAATTAATTAATAAGTGTATTAATTAATTAGGCTCACTGCTAACTGAAATTGAACCTAGAGGGTCACACACAAATACCGGGTTTAAAGAGTATTAAGGAAAGATCAAATAGTTAATCGAAATGAGACCACAGTGTAAAGTACACGTCTGGATATCGAGAGCAATGTTTGGAGGTGTGGTTCCAATTAAGGAATTGGACCATGTGTTAATTAATTGGAGAATTAATTATTAAGTCCAAATATAATTAATTGGAGAATTAATTATAAATCCCTAATATAATTAATTGGAGAATTAATTATATAGCCGAATAAAATTAATTGGAGAATTAATTTTAGCCCGTTAGAATTAATTGATGAATTAATTCTAAAGTCCTTGAAAGAATTAATTAGAGAACTAATTTTAAGTATTTAATTATTTACTTGTTCTAATTTGATTAGAATAAATAAATAAATATCTTCTATTTTATTATTCTAATAAAGTATTAGGATGAGATATTTAATTATTGCTAGAATAATTAAATTTTCCTAATTAGTTAGGAACTCTCTTTCTAGAAGAATAGATATCATATTTTAGATAAGATATTATTTTACTTGGAGAGAAAGAAAGAATAGGAGACAAGTCAAAGTAGGAATCTGATTCCTACATGACCTTTAGGGTTTCGAACCCTTCACTATAAAAGGGCAAGGGGCTCGATTTTTTAGGGCTTACGCGTGACCGTGATCACGCCCAGACTTCCTGGAATTTCGGGGATAATTCTCTTACTCTCCTTTAACTCATTTCTTATTTCTTTAATACACATGTTATAGTACTAGCATACTCACTGACATGATTTGAATATAGGTTGGTGTGGATTAATACTCTAGAGGATTTCTACTTTGGAATCTCGAAGAAAGAATCAAGCAACGAGGATTTCCACGCCGCATGAAGAACGTATGAGGGCGGCTCAATACATTTGAAGAAAGCTACAATTCGTGTGAGTTTCTTGAGTCCCAACGTTGCGATACGAACATTGCAAGTTTTTAGATCCCTTTTGGAAAAATTTTTAAACTTCCGCTGCGTTTACTCTGTTGATTTCCAACAAGTGGTATCAGAGCCACCTTGCAACGTTCATATTGTATCTTTACTGCTTTACGAATTTTGACATAAAATTCTTGAATTTGGATATATGTTATGTATTCTTGGTTTTTGTTTAAAATACGAATATGACGGATCAAAATTATTTCTTGAAAAAATTTGCGAAAATTATTTCCCGAATAAATCTGGTTTTAAGCTGTTTGGATCTGATTTATTTTGAACTGTTTTAATTCGAAACGAAAATTGGAATTTTTGAAATTACGATACGAAAAACGGGAACGGGAGCACAGCCGCGCCCCTCGCTCGCGGCCTAGCGCGACTCGCGTATGGGGCGGCGAAAGCCGCACTGCCATGTATGCACCTGCCTGGGCGATGGCGGCTAGGGTGCCGGAACTGCGCGCGCGATGCTCGGCAGCCCTGCGCGTCCCGCTCGGGACAAATTCCCCTTGCCCGGTAGCCCCTCGCGTGCAGCGCGTGAAGCTGCGCATACGCCGTGCGCGCGGCCATCGCACGAAGCCACGCAGGTGATGTTGTTGTTGCCTGGAATGGCTGCGCGACCCATGTGCGCGAAACCGCCTGCTCACGCGTGCCTTGTGCGCTCTGGCGGGCAGTCTCGCGCGCCTCGTGCGGACTGTTCCGGGTTTTCTTTTCGTATCGTGTTTTCGGATTCGTAAAATCCCGAATTACGAAAATTTGATTTTGTTTTAAAATTTGATTTTAAGATTATCAAAGTATTTATTTGAAATAATTATAAAATTGGGATTTTATGAATTAAAGTCAAGTTCTTATTATTGAGAAAATTAATAACATCACTTTGAATGATATTTTGATAAAAATTTAATTTTTTGAAATTAATTGAGTTTTGTCATAATCCGAATTCGTGTTTTGAATAAATTATTGAACAGTGAACTATATTCAAGTTACTTAAGTTAGTTGTAACTTGAAGTCAAGGGAATTTTAAATTTAGTTGTTAAATTTAAATTTCAAGCGGATTTTGCTAGTGTAGGTAATCATGGGTTAGTCTTGTGAATGTATTAAATTCTGCACATGGATGATTTCAATTGGGGTAGGAGCCCCATAGTTGCGTTATTTCAATTAGGGTTGGAGCCCTACTTATGTGCGTACTGTTATGTGTTTATTATGTGGCTTTCCTTATTATTGTTTTTGGGCTGGGGTATGCCCCGTGTACTTGTCTATGGTCAATATGAAGATTGAGCCATATTACTTTATGTTAAGAGAGTAGAACTTAGGAAGTGAGGATTTTTCTTTTCAATTTGGAGACAAGCACCCAAGGAGCAAGAAGGATCCATAAGAAACACTTGAAGAACGGTGGACATAAGAGAAGACCCCTCAAAATGCTTAGAAGGGTTTCTATTAATGTAATAGATAGGGTTTTTCCATTAAATTCTTTACCCCTATGTGATATGAACTGTCTTATGTGACATGAATGTTAGAACTAGCAATTATGGAGTGGCTCCCATAATTGCACATAAGATAGGATACCCATGATCATCTCATATTAGTATCATGCTAGGACATGTTATCTGCTAATTGTTTTCTGTGATGCATTTTATGTGAAACTGCATTAGTCAAGACAATTAAAAATGGATAACTGTACATGTTGGTGAGGTCAAAACCAGACAATTCTCTGGTTAATTCGAAAATCCCTAATTAAAATATTGAGCAACTTTCGAATAAATAGGTATTCTATTACGGTAATAAAATTCCTAGCATTTCATCAATAGGATTTAGGACTTAATAAGTGAAACTAATTGACTGTCTCACGAGTCGTGGGATAATTAGTATAGCTTATTAAGTCTTAGTTTCCTGATTAATTATTTTAAATAATTAATATTTCTTGACCATTTTAGAATGGGCGATGTCTCACGAGTCGTGGGTCGTTCCGGACAAAGTTTGATTGAGATCTTATGATTAATGGGTCCTGCTCAACACTGAAGTCGATGTGGATGTCTCACGAATCGTGGGTCCATGATTGAAAGATCGGTGATGCAAAAATATTACTAGGAATTCCATGGAGATGGAATTGGCAATTTTGTCCCTACCTAAGATTCTTAGATCTTTGGATGTCTCACGAGTCGTGGGTCCAAAACTAAGAATGCTTGGGATCCTAGTACCTACTGAGAAAACAAGTTTCTTCTAAGGTCGTTTGGGATTTATAGACCTTATAAAAACAGTGGGAGCCACATACGATAAAAGACCTAATCCTATGTGTTACGTTATTATTCAATATGTTCACATTTTCTCTGCTTAGTATTTAGGTTGTAGTTCTGTGATTGTCTACAAGTTGAAATGCGACCCATAAGTATCTGTCCTTGAGTCAAACAAGTTGACTAAAGTCCTAACCACTCTGATTGGCTTCGAATCTTAAAATTTATTTTAGATTCCAAAGGAGAAAATTGTTCTCTATAAGACGAACTTTTCACCCATTGTGAAAATTCGACCAAGGCTTAAGAAAAGCAATTGAAAAGTGAAAGGATATTCTCCAAACACTTAAGAGCAATTGTACTCCCTCATAAATGTGTTACAGAGTGTGACACATTATAGGAACACTTAAGAGCAACTGTACTCTCTTGCGAGCGTGTTACAAAGTATAACATATCAAAGGGATTGTTCCATATTTGTATGAAGGGATACACGAGTAACGTAAGCTGAAAGTCCTCACTGAGTAGGACCTTGTAGCCATGTATGCAAACTAAGAAACGAGTTCTTAGTCCAGTGATTGCTTGAATTGCTTATATCGTCATTTTAGACCCTTTTGCTCAATCTTAGATGATGCTATTGTAGTATAGTTGATCAAATTAGATGATAACTTAAGAGAGCATCCTTATGAAGGACTAAAAGGTAATGATCATTAGTTCTTCTTCTAAACCTAATAAGGTAAAGGCATCAAGGCCAAAGAAGAAGAAACCCTTGAGACCCGATGGAGGGGTGAGAGAAGGGAAAGCCTAAAAGAAAGATCAGACTTTAGCTTCCATAGTAGCAAACTAGGGCCTTGGAAAGGAACTGCAAAGAGTATAAGGATACTCCATGTGTCTCTTGTTATAGCAATTCCGATAGGATTATAATTCACTAGTCTTGAGTAGAATTAGATAAGCCGTTATGCAAAACACAAAGCATTGATGTTTCGAACATACAACGAGATAACATAAGTAAGATGACAAAGTTTCAAATAACTTTGGAACGTCCTAAATAGGGATTAGCAAGTTGATCGTCTTAGGATCCTTTTATGAAAAAGAACTCAAAGACTTAACTTCCTAAGAATCCTATTTAGAGGAAAACATTCCCGAAAAGCCCGTTTATGTGAAACATGAATACGTCCCAAAGTTTAGATGGATCATGATCCATACTAAGCATTAAGGTTTGCTTAATGTAAGCGCTAAACTAAATCATTAGTTTAATCATTATGAATGTGTGTACTTAACGAACTACGATCTTGAAACTTTTGTGAAATTATTAGAATTTCAAAATAAGGAAGGTTAGAAACCTTAGTAGTTATAAGACATAGGCAGCTCGATTGGATCAAGATAGCAGATATCTTAGTGACTAACTCCTTAGTCGTCTTAGAGATAATAGAGGAACATAACTTGGTTCAAGGATAACTTAGTATTTTTGAATAAAAGAACATAACCCTATAGGAAATGGTTCATTCCTTTTTTAGACTTACTGACTTACCTTCGTTCTGAACTTATGCTTCAGAAAAACTGCAGTTGGGATTTTGAATCTTGCACATTCCAAATCAATCCCTTAAATACACTATGAATTGTGGCATTCAATATTCCCTAATAATTCTTATTTTAGAATTTTGGGATTGTCTTCTTATTTGAAGAGGATAGTGGGAGCCTTCTTAACTGAAGGAGACAGTGGGAGATAGACTTGAAACAAGTTCAAGTTTATCTTAACAGTTAACAGGCGTTACCATTGCCTGTGACCACAGGCAGTAACGCCCGTTAACTGGTACAGAGGCTCCGACAAAAGAGGTAACGGGCGTTACCACTGCCTATGACCACAGGCAGTAACGCCCGTTACTTGGTACAGAAGCTCAGACAAAAGAGGTAACGGGCGTTAGTCTGTGCAAACAATATAGAATATTGTTTATATGATTCTTTTGAACAAATGTTGTTTGTTTTAAAGAATATACCTTTTTTAAGGAATTGTTCCTAAGAGAGAAGAAAGGTAAGCCCAAAGACATCAAAAGGTTTGAGGCCATTACCCACGCCACAAATAGGAAGAGATGAACCGTTCTGATAAAACTTAGCCAATCTTAAGAGATAGTGCACGAGTGAACTCACCTCCCTCTATGAGTTCAGAACGCATTCCTAGATAGCCTGTAAGATGATATGGTTTTCTCCATTAGATCTTCTTAAATCGATACTGACCCATTTACCCTTGAGGAGGAGCTGTCAGATTTGGAATCTGAGCAGTGAGAACAAATCATGAAATCTGAAATGGATTCCATATATTCAAACTAAGTTTGGACCTTACTTGAACTACTTGATAGGATCAAGCTTGTCTTATCAACATGAGATTGATAAAGACATAAATATGAACATCCATGGATTTCACATTCAGTGGGAGTAAGCAAAAGGTTTGCAGACTCCAAATGATCAATTTATGAAATTGGATCAGGCTTCTAGGAATTTGAGTATTCGAATTAGTGAAATAGTCAAAATTGTTTGACTTAAAATTCGAACAAAACATGTACAAAAGATTGTTAGAGACTAAAAGTTCAACTTTTGGTACTTTACGGAGATGACATCCTTCTCATTGGGAATGCCGAAGATGACATAAAAGTTACCAATGTATGGTTAGGAACCATTTTGAGATGAAAGATCTAGGTGATGGATCCTACATTCTCAAGACAGCTATCTATGAAATAGATCTAAGAGAATAATAGGATTATCACAGTCGAGGTACTTAAACATTGTACTAAATTGGTTTAGTATGGAAGATTCCTACAGAATTTCCAATGCACAATGGAACATCTCTTTTGAAGAGGATGTGTCCTAAAATAACTATGAGAAAGTTAGAACGTCCAAAACCCTTTTCGGGAAAAGGGGTGCATAATGTATGCAAAATTATGTACTTGACGAGATATGACTACCATATAGTGTGGTGGGCCTATTCTAAATGTAACCTTAGATAAGGTCACTGGATTGCTGTAAAAATACCCTCATAGTACTTTAGAAGAAATGAGGATATGTTTTAAGAATCCAGCAAGATCTTGTCATTAAAGGATATTTTGATGTAATCATCAAAAAGTAGATAATGATCTATGAGAGAATACGTAGTCTGCCTAGATGGTAGAATAGTGATTTGGAAAAGTTCCAATCGAGAGGCACTCATAGATCCGACTATAAGGTTGAATACTTAGTCGTATAGAATACCACTAAGTTAAGTGTTCCGGTAAGAAACTCCATCTAATGGGTAGATGAAGTTCCTAGCATGAAACAACACCATTATCATATGGTATGATAAAATGGATGGTTGCTCGAGTAAGAAAACTGAGACCTCACCAAGGGACCAGAGGCTTGATTATGAATCACGTGAATAAGGAAATGTGTTTCCTTAATGATGTGCAAATTAAAATCATTCACATCAGCAGAGAATATAACAGATCCACTTTGGAAACACCCAAAGTCAATAAGGCTCTAAAGGTACATCTTGGGAACATGGGACCTAGAATGGACCTAAAAGGCTTTTACGGGCAAGTGGGAGATTATTGGGAATAGTACCCTAGAAAGCTGTTATGCTTCGGGAATTTCCCTATATCACAGACAATCTTTGAATAATATATAAATGATTGTAATCATAGGCGAACACTTGTTATGTGCCAATACGTTGTATGTTTTCATTATGTGCACATGTCTAGAACTCCCCTAATCCGATGAGGCCGTTAAGAACTTTGTCATTATGGGAATGACACATGAAACAAGTTCTTAACTCCATAGGAGAGGATTAGAAACTTCTCCAAGTCAATGAGGCCGACAGATAGTGGGAGAGTCGACCTTGCCTCTGTTGAGACTTGCTTGTGTAGTTGTGTCCTTAAGAAGGATCATCCTGTTTCATGGGGTGTAAAGTGCATAAGTTGATGCGTACACAATACACAAGGGTACTTGTTGTAAGAACAAGTTCACTGAGAGTGCCCCGCGTGAGAAGAATCCTAAATGGGAAAGGAAGTTTCCTGAAACTTCCAGATTAGGAAATATCTCACATGTCAATGACGTGAGGAATTAATCCTTAAACTTGAGATTCCACATTGTCTCATATGAGCTAACTCTGTAGTCGTTGATATAGGCTTAAAAGGGTGTCGCCATACAGACACCTGAACCACGACCTATGTTGGGATTACACAAGTGACATATGAGAACTTTTGGAATCAATAAAGTACCTACACTTGCTATAGGCAAGATGATCTCTTATTGTATAAGTCATTCATGATTACATCCTTAAATCCTTGCTCAAGGTGGTTAGATCAAGACATCAAGAAAATGGGTTTTTCTTAGATTGAGATCAAATGGAATATGATGTGAACTTTGTTTTAAGATTAAGATTAGTAGGGCTCTCCATATTCCCATGCCCTAGATCTTAATCGAGAGATAGAATGGTAGAAGGATCGTATCCCATATGATGTCATTGACTGAAAGGTTCTTTCGAATATACATTCACATTTCGGGTAGGGGTCACACTCCTGTTGCTAGACTATGGTCGTGTGATCTGTGAGATAATTAATTAATAAGTGTATTAATTAATTAGACTCACTGCTAACTGAAATTGAACCTAGAGGGTCACACACAAATACCGGGTTCAAAGGGTATTAAGGAAAGATCAAATAGTTGATCGAAACGAGACCACAGTGTAAAGTACACGTGTGGATATTGAGAGCAATGTTTGGACGTGTGGTTCCAATTAAGGAATTGGACCATGTGTTAATTAATTGGAGAATTAGTTATTAAGTCCAAATATAATTAATTGGAGAATTAATTATAAAGCCGAGATATAATTAATTGGAGAATTAATTATAAATCCCTAATAAATTAATTGGAGAATTAATTTTAGCCCGTTAGAATTAATTGGTGAATTAATTCTAAAGTCCTTGAAAGAATTAATTAGAGAACTAATTCTAAGTATTTAATTATTTACTTGTTCTAATTTGATTAGAATAAGTAAATAAATAAATATCTTATATTTTATTATTCTAATAAAGTATTAGGATGAGATATTTAATTATTGCTAGAATAATTAAATATTCCTAATTAGTTAGCAACTCTCTTTCTAGAAGAATAGATATCTTATTTTAGATAAGATATTATTTTACTTGGAGAGAAAGAAAGAATAGGAGACAAGTCAAAGTAGGAATCCGATTCCTACATGACCTTTAGGGCTTCGAACCCTTCACTATAAAAGGGCAAGGGGCTCGATTTTTTAGGGCTTACACGTGACCGTGATCACGCCCAGACTTCCTGGAATTTCAGGGATAATTCTATTGCTCTCCTTTAACTCATTTCTTGTTACTTTAATACACATGTTATAGTACTAGCATACTCACTGACATGATTTGAATCTAGGTTGGTGTGGACTAATACTCTAGAGGATTTCTACTTTGGAATCTCGAAGAAAGAATCAAGAAACGGGGATTTTCATGCCGCATGAAGAACGTATAAGGGCGGCTCAATACGTTTCAAGAAAGCTACAATTCGTGTGAGTTTCTTGAGTCCCAACGTTGCGATACAAACATTGCATGTTTTTAGATCCCTTTTGGAAAAAATTTTAAGCTTCCGCTGCGTTTACTCTATTGTTTTCCAACAGACTCATGTTGTTGAGCAGAGGGCTGCTCGTATTGCTGAGTTGGAGGAAGATCTTATGCAGATGACTATCGATGGTGACACCTCTATGGAGCATCACAGCACTACCGTGCACGCGTGAGAGCTCGCCTGTATGATACCTATCACTTGTCCGATGAGCAGGCAGTTGAGGAGGTCTAGGGTCAGGACGTCAGTCAGGCCTCTCAGGAGCCCGAGCCTATACAGGAGCAGTCCGATGGAGGTGAAGGAGGTTCTGATGATGATGATGACGATGGCGGAGATGACCCAGCAGGATACGGACAGGGCGAGGTCGTTGTTGTTTCTGATGACACCCCTAGGGGTTCTTTGGACCACAGTTACCAGGGTTGATTGCTGATGGGAGGTTTCTGTATATAGCACTGATGCATATATATATCTATCTATGTATTGCGGAGGTATAGTCAGGATAGTTCAGGGTTGACTTTTGGATGAGGGGATGTATAGCTATGGTAAATTATCCCCAATTTTTGGCACCACGGATGACGGTTGAGATGACATGGTACCTACTAGGTTATTTTCAGCAGGGTTGGACGGATTGGTAAGGCCTGTAAGGGAGTCAACTCGATAGTATCGGGTCCTCCCCATTTTGAATTAATACTGTTAACATGTGGCCTGTAGTAAATTTTACCAAACCTTGCACAGTTATAACACTTTCGGCTTTACATTATCTGTTTACTACTTTCCATAACTGTCATTGCATGAGTCTTAGAGTTGCTTCAAGATACCATTAGGGCCGATAGTAGGATCATGCCATTTCATTTATTGTTAGCATGCTGATATTCTTGTTATTGGATTGATCATGCTTCTGATCATGTTATACATGTTACAGTTCTGGTTGTTATGATAGTACATGTTTTGTTCTCATTTATATGTTGATCATGTTTCGGGATATGTTATACATGTTTCCGATATGTTGATATGTTACACGAGCTTCTGTTCCCATTTACATGTTGTCTGACAGTTGTTTTTGATTATATGATATGTGTGAAGATCTTGAATCTTTGCTGTTATGTTGGAATCCTTACTGATATGTTGTTATGGGAATGTGTTGTTCTCATACTTATATGTGACTACGTGGAAATGTGAATACGTGGTTACGGATTCTGTGAATCATTATATGTCATGCATCGAATATATATCTGAATGCTTATGAATTCAGTAACGACATGCCACCGAGAAGAGCACCCCGGAATCATGTACCACAACCGCCACCCCAAAGAGATGTCACGCCACCTCTTGAACGGGAGGGAACTCCAGAATTAAGGGATGTGCTACGACAATTCGCGAGAGCTTGTAATCAGAGAGATAATCCTCCTAATGAAAGGTCACTGGAAAAGTTTCTGAGGATGAATCCACCTAAGTTCTATGGAGAACCGAACGACCTAAAAGCTGAGAATTGGATTACGAGTCTTGAGAAGATTTTTGAGGCTATGGAAATCTACCCAAAGGATCGTGAACGAGTTCGGTATGCTACTTTTCTTATGGAAGGAGCTGCATACAATTGGTGGAAGCACGTTCAGCATATGTGGATTGAGAACAACGTTGAAAGAAGTTGGGATGAGTTTATCAGAGAGTTTCAGCAGAAGTACACCCCTCAAGTAACTCGTGATGCACAAGAGGCTGAATTTATGAATCTGGTTCAAGGAACTATGAATGTAATGAACTATGAGGCTAGGTTCGTGAGGTTGATCAAGTACGCGCCTCATATCCTGAATGATGAGCGTCGCAAGACAAAGAGGTTTATCGATTGACTGAAGCCAGAACTTCGGTGGGCACTTGTTTCTTTGGATATTGAGAACTACAACAGGGCCGTTGACAAGGCACTAAAGGTTGAAGTAGTCCACAAGGAGATCAAGATAACTACTGCACGTGAAGGACCTTCTAACCCTAAACCTTATCAAGGGAACAAGCGACCATCTGGATCTTTTCCCCAAAGAACCTGAAAGAAGCCAATGGTAGCGCCACAGCATCAGCAGGAGAAGGCTCCACAGAAACAGCAAGCACAAAAGCAGAAAGTGCCACAGCAGTATCAGAGGGCGCCACAGCAACAACAGAAAACACCTCAACATGCTCAAGAAGAAATTATTTGTGAATTCTGTCGCCGAACTGGACATACTGAGGCAAATTATAGCAAGAAGGCTCAACAATGTTTCGTGTGTTGTTCGCCTGAGCACCAGATGGATAGCTGCCTGAACAAGATCAGTAGATTTAGGGTCCAGGATAAAGAAAAAGTTGTGGTGGGTACGACGAACAAACCGGTGGTCAAAGGCAGAGCGTATGCTTTGGATGGTAATGAGGAGGTTGATCCTTCATCTGTTGTGGAAGGTATTGTGCATATTCTTAACACACCAGTTAAGGTCTTGTATGACCTGGTGCCACGCATTCTTTTGTTGCATCTAAATTGTGTGCGCGTTTACAGTTTCCACTTGAATACTTGCCATATAAATTTGAAGTGAGTTCTCCTTTATGAACTTGCCATGTTACGGATCAAGTATTAAATGCTGCCCTATATGTATTGGTGCCCGTTGTTACCCGATGGATCTTATTGAGTTGCCGATGACAAGATACAATGTTATACTCGGTATAGATTGGTTTTTTAAGTACCGAGCTAAGTTAGATTGTTACAAGAAAGAGATCATCTTGGAAGAAGATGAAAGTCGGACATCAGAAAGAAAAGTTGAGAAGTTATCAGTTGTTTCTTCGATGGAAGTTAAGAAACTGATTCATAAAGCAGCTAGCAGATTTGTGGCTTATCTTTTGAATAGACCGAAAGATCAACTTAAGATCGAAGAAGTGGAAGTGGTGAACGAATTCTTAGATGTGTTTCTTGAACATTTGAATTCGTTACCTCCTGACCGAGAGTTAGAGTTTACAATCGAGACGATATCAGGAGCTGAGCCGTACTCCAAGACACCTTACATAATGGTTCCAGCTGAATTGGAAGAGTTGAGAAAGCAATTGGACGAACTGATAGAGTCAGAATATGTTCGGCCAAGCACCTCTCCGTGGGGAGCGTTTGTGTTTTTCGTTAAGAAGAAGGATGGATCATTACATTTATGCATTGACTATCGAGAGCTGAATAGGATGATGATCAAGAATAAGTATCCTCTCCCTCATATCGAAGAGTTGTTCGATATACTACAAGGATCTAAGGTCTACTCTAAGTTAGATCTTAGACAAGGGTATTATCAATTGAAGATCAGGGAAGCAGATATTCCGAAGACTGCTTTCAACAGCCGATATGGACATTATGAGTTTGTAGTAATACCGTTTGGTTTGACGAACGCACCAGCTGCATTCATGGATATAATGCACCGTATATTCAAGTCGTTTCTTGACAAGTTTGTAGTGATCTTCATTGACGATATCTTGGTGTTTTCAAAGACACCGGAGGAACATGCTGAACATCTTCGAATCGTGCTACGCACTTTGCTGGATCACAAGCTATATGCAAAGTTCAGCAAATGTGAATTTTGGCTTGAGAGAGTTTCGTTTCTCGGACACATCATATCAAGGTCTGGAATCGAAGTAGATCCCTCGAAGATCAAAACGATTATGGATTGGAAGTCACCGAAGAATCCTTCAGAAGTGAGGAGTTTTCTGGGATTAGCTAGTTACTACCAAAGGTTTGTCAAAGATTTCTCGAAGATAGCCACACCTCTAACTAAGTTGACCAAGAAAGAAGGGAAATTCGAATGGACTGAGAAGCGTGAACAAAGTTTTCAAAGGTTGAAGGAGATGCTAACAACTGCACCCGTGTTAGCGTTACCAGAAGGAAAAGAAGATTATACTGTCTACACCGATGCTTCAAAAGAAGGACTATGAGGAGTTTTGATGCAGAATGGAAAAGTGATTGCGTATGCATCTAGCAAACTTAAAACGCATGAAGTTAACTACCCTACACATGATTTGGAGTTAGCCGTGATTATTTTCGCTCTTGGAAAGTGGAGACATTACCTGTATGGGGTTACATTTGAGATCTTTACTAATCATAAGAGCCTGCGATATCTATTCACTCAGAAGGAGTTGAATATGCGACAGAAGAGATGGATGGAATTTCTGGAGGACTACAATTGCATTAATCAGTACCATCCAGGAAAGGCAAATGTTGTGGCCGATGCACTAAGTAGGAAAGTTTGTTTGGCACAGATTTCTGCCAAACCCGAGACTGGAGGTGATAACTAAAGCTCGGATCACGAACGTTGTGATGATATCACCATTGAAAGAACAAGTATTGGAAGCTCAGAAGAACGACGAGTGGATCAAGAAATGTCTCGAATCTAAGGAGAAAGATGATGAGACTAAGTTCAAGATTGATGAACATGGAATATTGAGGTACAAAGGTCGAGTATGCATACCAACTGTTTTGAGGAAAGAGATTCTAGACGAAGCACATAAGACTAAGTACACGATACATCCCGGAGGCACTAAAATGTATAAAGATGTTATGATGCAATTCTGGTGGAACGAAATGAAGAGAGACATAGCCAACTATGTCAAGAAGTGCTTAAATTATCAGAAAGTTAAAGCGGAGCACCAGAAGCCGAGTGGGAAGTTGCAAACATTACCGATTCCGACATGGAAATGGGAGCAAATCATGATGGAATTTGTCACTGGATTACCTAAAGTCATAGGAGGACAAGATAGTATCTGGGTGGTCATTGATCGATTGACAAAGTCAGCACACTTTTTGCCAGTAAAGACGACGGATAAGGTCAGTACGTTGGCAAAGCTGTATCAACAAGAGATTATCAGACTACATGGAGTTCCAAACAGCATAGTGTCGGACAGAGATCTGAAATTCACGTCGCAATTGTGGAAAGAGATTCAGACTTTGATGGGAACAAAGTTGAACTTCAGTACTGCAGCGCATTCTCAGACGGATGGACAATCAGAAAGAATGATTAAATACTAAGAAGATATGCTAAGAGCTTGTGCCTTGGACTTTCAAGAAAGTTGGAAGGAGTGTTTACCTCATGTGGAGTTTGCATACAACAATAGTTATCAAGCTTCTATTAAAGCTGCTCCATATGAAGTCCTATATGGAAGGAAATGTAGATTCCCGTTATACTGGGATTTGGATGAAGCAAGACGTACTGAGAAGGGACCAATCAGAGTGAACTTTGCTAAGTGGATAAGAGATGCGACAGAAAAGATTCAGATCATTCGCCAGAGAATGAAAGCTGCCCAGGACGGGCAAAAGAGTTATGCTGATCGACGAAGAAGGGATTTGGAATTCGCAGTGGGCGAAAAGGTATTTCTGAAGGCATCACCAAGGAAAGGATTTTCCCAAATTGGGAAGGGTAGAAAACTAAACCCGAGATATGTTGGACCGTATGAGATGCTGGAGAGAGTCGGACCGACTGCTTATAGATTGGATTTTCATGCAAGTCTTACAGGAATCCACAATGTATTCCATGTATCTCAAATTCGCAAGTGTTTCTCGGATGAGACAGAGGTTGTGCCGATAGAAGAGACACCGTTGGAACCAAATTTGACTTATGTTTTGAAGCCCGCTAAGATTCTAGATAGGAAGTTTCAAGAGCTGAGGAATAGGAAAATTCCTCTGGTTAAAGTCCTTTGGAAGGGACATGGGACAGAAGAGGCAACCTGGGAGATAGAAGAGAAAATGCAGAAGCATCACCCCGAGTTGTTTGCAGTTACAGCGGAAGAATCTGAGGACAGATTCTCTTTAAGGAGAGGTGATTATAACAGCTCAAAACAGGGCCTGGATGAAAGTGGTAAGATAAGGGCATTGGTAAAGCGTTTATAGACCGTGATCCAACTTTTTAAACTTTCATGTATTGCATTCTTACATGAACTTTGTGCTCGTATATGATCTAACATGTTTTAAGGGGGAATTCTTCACCTTTGATACAATTTACTATTCATAACCCGAGCCTACCTTGTTCATATTGCTACTCGAACCCTAGAGGTTCACCACACATGTTTCCCAATCCCAAGCTCAAAGAGTCTTTCTTGAACCATAAGGGCATTTTTGGAACTTGCCGACCAAAGTTACTATTCATCTAAAAATGAGTTTTGATTCTGATATCTTTTCCTACCCAAGTTTATAGTCAAATTGATCGTTGAGTGAAGACGAGTCTTTTGAAATCATTCTTGACTTGGAAATCTATTTTGAACTTGGTTTTATTGAAAATGTTTACGAAAATCCTAGTCCACTATTCCTCCTACGAACGGTTTTCATTCGTAAAATGTTTTCTCTCTGGATTTGCATTACTTGAGCTATCTCAAGATTTTAGAGATGTTTTAAAGCCCTTGATTCAAATCCTAGCTTGAAATTTTGAAGCGTACGTTTGTGCGTAAGAATTTACTATTCATTCTACGTTTTCAACTTTTTATCGGTAAAATGTTTTATAGTCGATATTGGACTCAAAACGCTTCTCGATTTATTTCTTGAATTTTGGAAACAATCCGGACTTGACAATCATTCTCGAAAGTCATTTTTCACTCGTGTTGAGTTTCGAGCTCAAAACTTTTATTCACTAAAATGAATGTATCTTTTAAACGGTAAATCCGATTTCGACGTATAAATATGCGTTTCGGAGCTAATTTTTGTACCAACTGAATGAGAAAACTTCCTGCCACTTACACTCGAGTCTTGGCAATGAAATTACTGAAATACCCCCAACAACCCCTATTTTTGTTCCATGAATGATGAAGCTTCCAAGAGAAGATATCAAGTTTTGCTCTCATACCCTTACCTCAAGTTTATTTCCAATGTGAGGGGCTCCCCAACAACTATAAATACCCCCCTCATGCCATTAGAATCCTTGCTCAAAGTCTTGTGTTAACAAGCACTCCTCTCTCCCTCCTTTCCCATTTCGCTCGTGAGCCTCCCCTCCCCCTAGGTTAGTTGTTTTATTTATTTTATGCTTTAGTTTATGTTATGTTTTAGTTAGTTTAAGTTTTTATGTTATGGTATGTTTATATTATGTTTAGGTTGGGTCTTAGGGTCTTCCTTAAGCCATATAGGATTTTATTTTATGCAATTATGGTATAGTTTTTATGATATGTTTTGATAGTTGTTTATATGTTTCAATTGTTTAATATATGCTTGAATATGTTATGAAATGCTCTAGTATATGCTATAATCATGTGATATGGTTGTTATATTATGAGAATTGATGCATGATTATGGAATTTGAATTATGTTTATACATGATATCTAATGGAATAGTGATTTATAATTAATTATGTCACAACTTGTTACATGTTGGTATTGAATTTAATTTGTTACATGTTACATGCCCAAGGTTCATGATATGATATGATATATGTTGAGACGTGTTCTTATATGGTTATATGATTTATGAATTATGAATTGAGCTTATGATATGATATGGATTAATGGATTAGAGCCTTGATCATATGTTATACACTTTAATAGTGTCACATGTTATAACCTAAGATATAATAGTGTTTCATAACTTGATCTTATGCCTTAATTGGACCTCTTAACCATAGATTATACCTTTAACCTAGATCACACTTGATTATAATAACATGAACTTGAAACTATAGGTTATAATCAAGATCATAATTTAATTAGGGTGTGTGTGTGTGTGTCGTGTATATGTGTGTGTATAGTAAGGGTTTGACCCGACCCTTTAACCCGATATGTGAATAGTAACCTGTGAATAGTACATGTGAATAGTACTCATGAATAGTAATTTTGAGTAGTGCTTTTGAATAGTAAAAATGAAATAAAACTTGTGTTTTCTTAATAGACATTTGCACCTAGGGTTTCCATATCCTGGGTTTAAAATGTGTTTTCAAAATGTGTTTTATTTCGAGGACTTGTGTCATAACCTAAGGTTTGCGATAGGATTCGTAATTTGACTAAAGCTTACTTGATTATAGTAAGATCATAGTCCCACGTTAAGAGTAACTCACTTTAACGTATTCCTTTGTGTGATACCTTTCTTGAATACCTTAAATGGTATTACTCCCTTGAATTACATGTTCCATGTTCATTTGTTTCATGCATTTCATATGCATCATGGTTAGTAGTGGGTCTTAGTTCTTAAGCTCACTCTAGTACACCACCTACAAGAGTTAAAGTCGAGCACTGGGATCCCCAGGGCACCGCGTAATCTGTTTACCTACCTTTTGTTACTATTAGGTGAGGTGAAGTTAAAACGTTTTCCAACTAGAACCATGATTCTACTTTAGTATCATGTGTTTTGAAATTCAAAGCTAAACCTCGTTTTGAACTATCCCATTTATCAGGACATTCTTTTGAAAGGATCATTCATACTTTAATAGTATACCTTGATCTAAAACACATGTTTTCCAAAGTTCTTTACTCTTGTTCAAAGACAGTTACATGTTCTGCATATGTTTCCAAAGTACAGTTTCACATGTTCACATGTTTTACAGACAGTTTTACATATTTTACAGACAACATCACATGTTACAGTTACAGTTTCACATGTTATAGTTAGCACCCGGAGTGGTACTCTGGTCACTGCTAATTCGGAAATGCAAGCATACAGTTTACAGTTTGGGCCCAACGGTTATGTATAGAGGTGATGTTCGGGAGGTGTGCGCCAACGACATCACTGATACCGGCCGCCACAATTAGACAATTGACACCGACTTTTAACCGGAGGTTTGTTAAGTCAGGACAATCTGTCTGGGAATGGACAGTAAATCTATTCCCATTACATGTTTATAGGTCGCCTAGGGCTAGCTACCCGAAGTGACAACCGGTGGAAGATGGTGTATGTTTGTATGTGTTGGTGGGGTATTGTTGACCTTGGTCCGATTCTCTACTGTATGTCGAGTTATTGTTGATCCTGGTCCGATACACTACTTCATCATATTTTCTGGAGTAAGGATGGAGGAGCCTAGCTTGCGGGCAAAATTCTATTTCATAAAGGATGGTTCATATTTGGAAAAATTCACTTTACCCTTATCCCGTTTTATGAAAGAGCTATGAACTATCTAAAGTATATGTGTGCGCGTGTGATAGCATTCATGAAAGAGTTTTGAAACCCGAATTCTTTTACAGTATTGCATTCAAACAGTTTTATCAATCGAACTTGTTTCAAGTTCTTCTTTAAAAGCATTGCATTAACAGTTCTGAACTTTACTTCAAGTTCTTTATCACTCAGTACTTTCTTTAAAGTATTCCCTCACTTAGTCCTTTTGACTAATACCCCTCACGTTTTCTTGCCTCATGGTTTCAGGTCTTGCAGCCGCAGTCTAGAGGTATCTTGAATCTCTAGATTGTCATTTTTGTTTCAGTCATGACTTAGTATTATTTCTCTTTTGATTCTGAATACTTTAGTATCTTTGTTATACTCTTCCTTCTACTCTACTACCGATACCTTGAACTGTGTTATATTGATATCGATATGTGAAAATGTTACATGTTCTGATATGACAAGTCTCTCTTACACGATCAATATGTTCTTGTTTGTTAAATGCCATCACGCAAATGTTTTGAAAAGTTTCAAAATACACTGATTTTCCGCTGCATAGCCACATCGATATACTTGTATAGTTCTGATTGATAGCCGTTCGCTGGAGTGTTTTTTGAGTGATGGCTCACACCATTACTTGAGAGGTGCTTCAGTGCGGGGTTGAGACGCGGCTCTCCTCATGTTCTGGTACGGGTGGGGGAGTTACACACAGATCATATCAGCAGAAAGTATATCTCCATAAAGCACCTATCACATAAATGCATGTTGTTGGGCCTGAATTAAAACCTTACCTCAATTGTTTTCTCAAACCAATTATTTCAGCTGACATCTCAAACCATAAATGCATGTTGTTGGGCCTCAATTAAAACCTTACCTCAATTGTTTTCTCAAACCAATTATTTCAGCTGACATGTAACAACCCGGATTTTCGAGATCAGGATAGCACGGGTAAGTAAAGGGTTAAGAGGAAAGCGTTTATAGCCTTAGTCCATTACACATTCCATTTTACGTGAATTATGTGCACTTATGTTCTGATTTATGATTTGTGCCTTTTTGAGAGAACCATATCACTATTCATTCACCGAACCCTAGACCTTTACCTAAACCTTAAGAAACCTTAGAAAGTTGGTTTCCATATTTTCCAAATTCATATCATAGCTTTCATCATCCCGAAATACGTTTTGAAAATTGTTTGTCAAAAATTCCATTTAGGTCCCTAGTTACTATTCACTCTTAATTGTAGGAAATTTTCGAGACACTTTTACCTATCCAATATTGGGTTCGATAGAATCCTTGCGAAATCTTGTGAATTATGGTATGATTCCCAAACCCTAATTCTTAACGAAGCTTCCGTAGAAATCAAAACTGGCCGAAAAACCCTAGTTTTGCCCTAATTTGGAAATTTCCGAATTTCAACGTTTTTCCTATACAATATTATAACCATTACGACCCTTTGGTTATTTTATGAATTTTAAGATCTTTTCCAAACTCTAGTTCAAAACCTAACTTGTTTTATAAAATTTTCCTATTTTCCCAAAGTACTATTTCCACCGTAAAAACTAATTTTCAAACCGTACAATATTTGGTATCCAATATTACAGTCAAAACGATCCTTGAATTATTTTAAGAATCATGGACGCTTTTTTGGAAATCAATTCACATTCTAGCTTCGTTTATGAATTTTATCGTTGTCACGCCCCGGGTCCGCAGACCCGTTGAACGCCAGCGGAAGTTTCCAAGCCCACCGAGTATAACCTGAAATTGGGCCTAAACCACTGCCCAAAAAGGATATCCATGGACAATAACCAAACAATAATCCAGCTGTACTCCAGTTGGACGGCCAAACAATGTTGGAACTAGTTTCGGGCGCCAACAAATAACCAAATGGTGTAAAACAATGATCCGATCAATCTGTGAGCTCAATCACATAATCATATTTTCATGAAAAATAACAATTTTCATGCGGAACAAAAAACAATAATTTTATTTATATGCTTGATCTTAATTTTCATAAGAACTCACAACTTCAAGAATATATTTTTCATCAAAACAATTTAATTGAAACCATACCAATAATTTAAGGAAAATATAATAAGGTAGAAATCGTCAAGAATTACTTACCATTTCATACGAATAATATCATATGGATTTTCATATCAATAAGCCATAACATTTCCAAACAATGAGTCAATGAACAATTTAGATTAGCTCAAAGAACAATAATAAGACCATCATTCTATTCCTAGGCAGGGTTGTCGGCTAAATGGATATCCATTGGTTATACTTGGACTCTTTAACTTATAAACTGAACTTAACTCTCATACTTTCCCGATGTGGGACAGGGGTGTCACAATCACCCCTCCTTCAGAATCCGGCATGACATATAGCCCATGACCGACTCGTCTGCCTTGGGACTCTAGAGGTGACTCCTACGGGCTCAAGGGGTGGCTCCCACACATGTAGCACTTTGCCCCGCAGGCTCAAGAGGTGGCTCCCATGTGCGTAGCACTTTGCCCCGTATAGCACTTAGCTCCTACGGCTGACGAGCGGCTCTGATACCATTTGTCACGCCCCGGGTCCGCAGACCCGTTGGACGCGAGCGGAAGTCTCCAAGCCCACCGAGTATAACCTGAAATTGGGCCTAAACCACTGCCCAAAAAGGATATCCATAGACAATAACAAAACAATAATCCAGTTGTACTCCCGCTGGGCGGCCAAACAATGATGGAACTAGTTCCGGGAGCCAACAAATTACCCAATGGTCTAAAACAATGATCCGATCAATCTATGAGCTCAATCACATAATCATATTTTCATGAAAAATAACAATTTTCATGCGGAACGAAAAAAAATAATTTTATTTATATGCTTGATCTTAATTTTCATAAAAACTCACAACTTCAAGAATATATTTTTCATCAAAACAATGTAATTGAAACCATACCAATAATTTAAGAAAAATATAATAAGGTTGAAATCGTCAAGAATTACTTACCATTTCATACGAATAATATCATATGGATTTTTATATCAATAAGCCATAACATTTCCAAACAATGAGTCAATGAACAATTTAGATTAGCTCAAAGAACAATAATAAGACCATCATTCTATTCCTAGGTAGGGTTGTCGGCTAAATGGATATCCATTGGTTATACTTGGACTCTTTAACTTATAAACTGAACTTAACTCTCATACTTTCCCGATGTGGGACAGGGGTGTCACAATCCTATTTTTCAAAATTCCCGAACGACTACTACTTTAAATGTGGACGTTCAAACGTTAAGTGTTTATAACCATTAGAAAGCTGTTTCGATTCTCTTTCTTTTGCAAGTTCTCTCATTTCAAACTAAAACCTAGACATTCTTCTACGAATTTACTATCATTTTCATCCTATTTTAGAATTATTTTTATTTTGTCATGATTACTAGGTAAATTAATTATATCTTAATTATACACCTAAGTATACACCTTAATCCCCCTAATAAATGAACCTAGCTTACTCACTACATGACTCACTTGATTAAGTCTTCAAAATTCCAACATAAGCCCCCAAGACATACCTATAAATACCCTAGGAAGCATAAAATAAAAATCACACAAAATCCTCACTCTCTCTCCCCAAAAGCCACGGCCAAACCCTCTCTCTCTCATAAGGTACAATTTTCTTTTATTATTTCATGCTTTATGTTATGTTTTTAATATAATAATATTAGTAGCATGCTTAGGTTTAATAAAATTATGCTTTAGGAATTTATTTTATAAAATATATGCATAATTGTTAGCTTTATGTGTAATGTGCCTACATTATGGAATTTTATTTAATTAGATGCATGATTTATGATATGATATAATATGATTATGTATTTAAATAATTATGTTCTTGTTTGATTAAATTTATGCTTAAAATAATTTATTTAGATTTAATTTTATGATTAAAGTGCTACATTTGAATTTAATTATATGTTATGAATTCACAATTTATTAAATGTGATCATGAACTAGTATGAACATCTTCATAAGCTTAAGAACACATTCATAATGTTCTTGACTCAAAATCATGTGCACGTGTGATAGTGTGTGTGTTTAATTTTATGTTATAAAGTGTTTAATTCATAAGAAATTGAATAGTAAATGTTTTCAATAGTAATTTTGACTTTTTGGTCAACCATTAATTAATTAATTTCGAAATTAATTGAAAATTAATTATAAAATAGGATTTTGGAATTTTAAATAAAGATTTTTCCAAATTAATTCAAAAATTAATAAAATTATAAAATAATTTCAAAATCAACCTACATTGTTGAATTAAATTCTAAATTTAATTCCTAATACTCTAATTAAGTTCACAACATGATTAATAAATATTTAAGTGGTTAAAGAATCCATGAAACCTAATTAATTAATTAAAATTTCCTTAAACAATTAAAATTAAATTTTACCGGGAAAATCTCTAAATATTATAAGAATTTTCTAATATGTTATATTTCCTAAACCTTATGTGATTATTTGATTAGAATAATAAGAACCTAGTTCTAAGTCAGTAGTAATTACTTTCAGGCGACAATTGCACTGAACAGTGGGATCCGTTCCAACCTGTTTAAATTTCGATACTAGGTGAGGATTAAAACATTTTCAACTGGAATCATGTATATACCTATATCTAATTATAAAATGATTTCCAAACATACCTATTATTTGATTTTCTATCTATAAATATTAATATAATACGATATTCCTCTTTATGAGGAAAATACCATTAAGTCGGAATCAGGATCTTATCTGGACATTATATACTTCAGTCCTATTAATACTAAGAACTGATTCCCGACTAAGCAAGTAAATCATTATTACTTATCAAAATGGGCCCGGCGCGCAGCTTTGTCGAGCAATACCTGGAAGGCATCGGGCCGAAGGTATTGTTGGTGCCACAGACCGCCACCAACTCTTGGTAGTGGTTTAACTGGAGGTTAGTTACTCCACGCCAAGAGACTTACACGGGAGACAACCTCCCTGGGAGAGATAGCTTCCTCCCACATATTACATATCGTCGGTAGGGTTTGCTCCCCTACTGACACTACGGTGTTGCGGAGTTATTATCATATTTAGTTTTATTAAAGTACCAGTGCCTTGATCAGCCCGGTACTATTTTACAAACATTTTAAGGAGTTCGGAGGGAGACGCCTTACTTGCAGGCGGTACAAATCTTTTATCTAACGGTTCATCACTTATAAATAAACTCCAAATACCCCTATCCCTATTTCAAACATATGAACCGTATCTTATTTGTTATATCTTATTGTTATTATTTTAGACCAAAGAATTTCTTGGTCCTATATAAATCTATATCTAATCTTCCTTCACTTAGTCACTTTGACTAATTCCTCGCCTTTTCAAACACATGATTTCAGGGAGCGAGGACAACGACACCTAGACGTATCTTGAAGCTATAGGTGTCATACTTATTAGATCAGGTTTAGATTAAGAGCATTTAATCCTGATCATGTATATATTGCTAATAAATTGATCTTATACATTAACTCCGTACACCACGCTATCATATTACCCCCTTACAATATCATGCACTATTCTATGTGTTATCATGTTGCTTGTTGCAAGTTTTAAATTCTTTTATCTTCCGCTGCATTTTATCCTACGCTCTACTTAAGTACCGTCTAAACCGTTCGCCGTAGTATTTCTCGAGTGCTAGGTCTCACATCCACTCGAGGGTAGTACGGTGCGGGAGTTGTAGTGTTAGGGGGCGCTACATAACATCTCAAACCATCGGGGAGGTTCTTGTAGGGCGAGAGGAATAAAGGGCCTTTATTTATCAGAGGAAAAAAAAAATCAATCTTGATTAATTAAAAACTCAGCAAGACCGAAATTCACTGTAAACTCATTACAAATTGGAAAAAAAAAAGGAAGAAGAAACGAGAAGGTGGGATAACGAACCTATAGTCGACGGTGACACAATGGATGTGGCGGCAAATCGGGAAATTTGTGGCGGAGAAGGGTGGGCAAAATGGAGAAGCCTCGCCGCTGCTCTGCGTTGTTGAAGTGAGAAATGAAAATTGAGGTTAGATAATTAGGGTTTTCAATTTATATGGTCCGTTTTAGTCCGGTCAAATCAGGTCGACCCGAAACCCACCCAACCTTTCTCTCTCATCGTCGGGTTCAATTTGGGTCCGACCCGATTTCAACCCGACTTGAAAACCGCCAACCCTAACCTGATTGACAGCCCTAGGATTCGACAAGACGGGACTCCTAGTCCTTCCTTATGTGCTCAAAAGAACGCACGTTTTTAGCACTCAACAGCTCCAAAATGCATATCTTCCTCATCTGTCTCCAGTACTTTCCATAAGGGCTAAGAGCAATGTTTAGGTAATTATACCACATGATCTTGCTAGCCATGCTCTGGGGCCTGTCGGCGCAGGTGGGGTCCACCGTTTTGAGCACCCCTTTCGCCATTTTCAGAGAACAAACGACGACGGCCGAGACTTCACCGAACTTGACGTGCATGAGTGGGCCGTGTTTTCGAGCTAAGTCCCGAAGAGATTGCTATGGGATGGAACCTATTAGACGATGCATGTCGCCGATCAAAGGCAGCTTCCATGGCCCCGGAGGTAGCTTTTTATGGTTAAGTACTTATTTTGGTTGATTCTTGCATGCTTTCAGTAGCACGAAAATGAAGGAGAAAAGGAGAAGGGAAGTGGGGAAGCTGAAAGGAAATTGGATCTCCATTGGATCAATCAGGATATGGAAGGAGGAAGTGTTAGAGATAGTAATGCGACTTGTGCTTTTGATCATTTGATGGAGTTTGCATGCAGAAGTTGTCATGTATATATAGTGGCAAAGATATTATGGGTTTTGGAATCTTCGGTCTTGAGTAGTATCCACGTTTGAAGATGTATGCCGTTGTTTCGTCGCGAGGTTCCTCTTAATTTTCAACTTCTTCATATTTTTGAAAAATCTTTCTTCTTGTCCTTGTGGGGTTGAAAGATGAACTAATATGGTACATACTCATTTTTTAAAAGGAAATCGATCACACGGAGAGTAGGATTTTTAGCGAGCTCCTCCCTTATATAAAACCACCAAAACGTGAAGTCGTAGAAATACATCATCAAGGTTGAGAACCACCTAATCAAGAGCCTAGGAGACTCAAGACCACAAATGACAATAAAGTAAAAATTACAAAATAAGTCCATATATATACTACACTTCGATCTAAAGTTATAAACTTATGGTACAAAATGAGAAAACCATCGAAGGCATCCTTAGGGCGAATCATGCACAGGGCCCCCCCTCATCTATAGATAAGCAGTCCTGAAATCACCAGGTTTTAGCTAGGTGGCCTTATACGCGATTTGAGATAAGTTTGTTCAGCATAACAAACCATTTTTTAACACCACCATATTGATTATAAATTAATGATCTACCTGTGAATATGAAACTACTGTAGTTTGACTCTAGTTCGACTTTATTAGAGTTTGTTTAGTTTGTAGGCTTGATAAAAAAACTCAAACCAAGCGTTAAAGTACGAGTTAACTGCACCAAACCCCCTGTGTTAGCATCAATTTGCAGAAAAAACCCTCAGTTATGAATATTAGCTACAAAAACCCTGCGTTAATTTAAAGTTTGCACACCGCCCCTCCATCCCATTTGGTCAAATGTAAAATGTGATAAACCCAAAATACCCCTACTTTACATATTAAAATAATATTTAAAAAATACATATTATATATATTAAGAATACAAATATTATAATTACATATTTATTAAAATATACATATTATATTAAAAAATAAAAAATATATAAATATTAAAAATCACTTTTTATATTTTTGAATATATATAAAAAATACATATAAATGAAATATTATTATTTTAATTAATAAATAAAAATATATATAGATATTTAATTTAAAACATATATTGTTTATATATGCGTATATAATTAATTATATGTATACATACTACAAAGATATATATAATATATATACATAATACAATATATAATATTTTATATTTATATAAAATATATTATATACAATTACACTATTCATATAATATGTATTAAAAATGAAAATATATAATTACACTATTTTTAAATAATATATATTATATTAATAATATACATTTATATAGTAAAATCACTTTTAATATTATCAGAAATATATATTAAAATTTATACATACGAATTGATATGAATAATTATTTTTTTTAAAAGCACTATTTATAAATAAAAATATACATATATATATACACATGTTTCTAATTACAAATTATATTATTTATATATACATATATACTATATATACACAATATATATCTAATATAATTTTATATAAATATTTTGTACAATATATATCTAATATAATTTTATATACATATTATATAAAAATTAACCCCCCCACCCACCCCACCCCACCTTCCCACGACCCCTCCCCCCCTTTCTTCTTCCCCAGGCTCAGCGGAAGCCATGGCCGCAGCCCGCAGCCCCCCTCCTTTCTTTCTTCTTCCCCAGCGAGCGGCCATGGCGAGACTTTCTTTCTTCTTCTATCTCTGCCGACGGTCGCTTCCCTCCCTCTTTCTTCCTCCTTCCCCGGAAACATTCCGCCGCCGCCACCACGATCCCCACCCCTCTTTCTTTCCTCCTTCCCCATCCGTACAGGCCGCCACTCCCTGTAATTCAGGCCTTCCGGAGATGCCGACGAAGACAATGGAGTCGGCTGCGATGTTGGGTGTGCCGGAGGTGATGGAGCCGGCGGTATATATATGTATGTATCATACTATCATGTATGTATATATATATATATATATATATATATATATATATATATATATTATGTTTATATATATATTATATGTTTATATATAATTTAACATAAATAATACAGGGGTAAAATTATCTTTTTGCATGATAAAGTGATGAAAAATTCAATCCCAGTTGCAGTCAAGGCGCGTGTAGTGCCGCAGGGTTTTTTTTTTCAAAATTTTAACTAACATAAGGTTATCTGAGTGAATTTTTATATGTCAGGGTTTTTTCTGGTCATTTCGGCTAACACAGGGTAGTTTCTTGCATTTTACCCGTTAAAGTACTATGTTTAGTTCAGTTTAATTCATTACTCCCATATATATATGTATTAATAGGGGCTTAATAGGCAGGGACTTAAACAGGATTTACAACGTGGGGGGTTAAAATTTATAATATCAAAAATATAAATAATATTATTTTTAAAAGTGGTAAAATCGTAATTTATTTTAAAATAAAAGGGATAAAATCTGTAATTAGTGAGAGCAAAAATCTAAAATTAGGAGGACAAAACTAAAACTTTTCTAAAATATATAGGGGATAAACAAAGCCCTACCCCCCTATGGTTCTGTCCCTATTAATAGGAAAGTTCACGAACCGAGTCGATTCGCGAGCGGACCGAGCTGAGCTGGTTAAGGTTCGAATTTGAATTCAAAAAGTTCAAGCCAAGGTCGAACCGAGCCAAGGTTCGAACAGAACTTGAACTTGAACTCCAACCGGAACCTTTTTATTCTTGTTCTTGGCTCGCGAGCCGGCCTATTATATTTCAAAAAAAATAGTATATGTATATAAATATATATATATATATATATATATATATATATATCCATCGACTAATATATATATGTAATGTTTTATTTTTTATTTTTTGAAATTATATCTTGTGTTCGAACTCGAAACCGAGTCGAATCGAACTCGAAATATAAGACGAGCCGAACTTTGAATCGAAAAATAGAGTTTGTCGAACTTGAACCCGAACCCGAACCGAACAAAATATGTAGCACCCGGGACGCTAGGTAGCCACATCCCCCGCACTATAGTTCAATCCACATATGGAACGAACACCCATACATGAATCAAGCCTATAGCGAACGGGAAGACAATAAAAAAAAGACTCACTAGCTAGGCGGGACTAACCCTCAATTAAATAACAACAATGCATCAAAATATAACGGAAGCGTAATAAACATATACATTCCACTAGCATTTCAATGCCACCATATCAAGTTCAATTCCATCATATCCATATAGGTACAATATCAATTCTCCAAAATAATTATAAGTAAAACATATGCTTCAAAATGTATAATAAAATGAGACAGACAAGTGCTTGACCCAAAAATGAAAAACCGACTCGATCCCGCCTAGCACGAACCCTGCAAACCTGAAAATGTGAGGTGTCAGTCTACAAAAGACTGAGTGAGGGGTTTATAAATATAAGCGCAATTACCATGCAAGCCATAATCTCGGGTAAGATTTTATAAAGGAAGCAATATTGGTTCAATAGCAAAGTAGTTCTCGCCCGAGGTTATAACTATCCAATTTACAATTCAATCAGTTCAGTTCAATCAATCAGTGGCCCGACAAGTTAGCCAAATCTCCAACCTTTCTCCGACTGTGTACAATAATTCAGTTATTAATTGATTAAGTTATCAAGAAATCAATTACAGTGCATAATTACGAGCAGTTTCAGTAACCCTTTTCCCTCCGGGGATGGTGGGATTGCACGGCCCCACCACCCAGTCAGTGTGAGCATAGGGTTCATGAGTCCCTATGCCCGGAACTCCTTCCTCCACTAATCTCCTAGTGGATTCAGGGGTCATCCCAAAAGTTGTGAGGATAGTGCAAGAGTTACCCCGTCAGCCCATGCTTTCCCGGTTGGCTCAATACACGACCCTCGGGCCTACAGTGCAGTACAGTATACTCGCCAAAACAACCAATTCAGTATAGTAACAATAGTTCAATACAGTAGCAGTAGTTTAGTTTTAAATCAATTGAGGTTTATGGAAAACTATAGATATATGTTTACATTTTGGCCGAAATCCACATAAGGATTGTACGGGTTCTATATAACTAGAAATTAAACCTCACCTGACAAGCGACGGAACAAGACAAAGATACAAGATAGTGCTTATTCGATCAAGGATCTCCGCCCTGGAGAAGAACTAGACAAGAAAGGAAACAATGTGTACTCGTGAGACGAAACTCAATATGAAACCAAGAATGACGCACGACAATGCTCATGTAAATAAATGAACTCCCAACACCTTAATATCCAAATAGCTTAGCAATCAAGTTACGCTTAAACATGTAAGAGAATCAATTAATATCTAAGACATGAAATTAATCTCAAGGAGTCATGAATTCACATCATTCAAACATTTCAAGTTCAATTCATATAGGGCATGGAGTCACACAATCATGTTTGAGCAATTAAGTACCAAGAAGCATTACATAGGAGTATAATTATCAATTAATCAAGCATATACTTTAGATAATTCACATACGGGAGCCAAGAGAGTGAAAGGAATGCAAGAAGAAAGGTTTTGAAGAAGTTTGGCAAAAGCCGACAATTTTTGAAAATGCACACTCTGTAGGAAAACTGGAAGATCTTGAGTTCTAGAAGTTTGAATTGAGTTTTGTTTGTTGGATATGAAACTAAACACTCTAGTTTGAAGCGAGGTGAAAATGGCGCAAGCCCGAAGTTGGATGAATGCAGATTGTCGGTGAAGTGGAGATACCAAAAATAATTGATTATATCACACAAATGACAAAAGATATTGAGATGATTTTAATTAGAGGTTATTCTAGACTTCAAGAGGTTTCCAACGGTTCAAAAATCAGGTCAATCGGAGTTTGTTTGAGGGGTAAACAAAGCAAAACAAACTCAGGATGAAAACAGGGGAGGATCCAAGGCCGTGGATTTCTCCATGTACAAAACTCCATGCCCGTGGATTCTCCTACCGAAAATCCCAAGTTCTTGGACATAAATCCATGGCCGTGGATCAAAATCCACGCGCGTGGATCCTTTTACAGCAGCAAAAACGAAGGGAAAACTAGGCAAGGCTCGAAATTTGGCTCCCAATCCAAACTGTTGGACTTTATTTTGTTGATGATTTCATATAATTATATTGTTGCCTTAAATTTTTTTTGCAGGATTTGAGAAATCAAGGAAAGTCAAAGATTCTTTGTATAATCATGCATGATCTTGAGCAAACCCTTATATGTGGAAAGTCTTTGACTTAATTGACAGCAAATCAAGGCAAAGGTGCTCACCAAGGAAGGAAAGAATCACTAATTGAGGCTGACATGATTGATTCCAAAAGATCTTTTCCATACATAACTCAAGTTCCACCAGTATAAAGCCAAGCAAATGCATAGAAGAACGTACGCCGAGGCGTCCACTCTTCTGGGTGTCCACTCTTCTGGCTGGTGTTCTCTCTGGAACTTGACCGTGGTGTTAGTACCAGGCGTTCCAGGAGGGTTTGTTCGTGCGGGACTTGACCGTGGTTTGGTACCAGGCGTTCCGGGAGTATTGGCTTCGTGCAGAAATGAGGCAGTTGGCCTCTGATGGTTCCAGTGAGTCTGGACAGATTTGATGTATGGTGATTCCAGTGAGTCTGGAAGGGTTGTATGGCACTTCCAGTGAGTCTGGAAGGTTTCCTCTGGTATTTCAGCTTGTCGCTGATGTTATGGTAAGATTGTTCATTTGTGTGAGTTGTAAGGTAGAAAAGTAAGTGTAGCTTATCTATCATACTATGGGTTGTGTTGTAAGGGTCACAAAGTTTTGTTTGTGATCTCCAAGTGCTTAATGGAAATCGTTTTGATAACTCCTAAGCTAACAACTTGGGGACAGGAGTAGGCATATTACACTCTCTGTACCGAACCTGTATAAATCGCTCGTGCAATTTATTTTCAGTACTTATTCCATTTTATTTTTTGTTTCTTGTGCACTGGAACTTTGTTTTATCAAGTTCCATAGAAATTGTTCGAAGTACCGGTCCACCCCTAAAAGGTATCAATTGGTATCAGAGTAGGTTTTTCAAAAACAAAAAGGTTTAATCACCTGTTTTTCGATCCAAATTCGCTGCTAAAATGGAATACGTTCTGAACTTGCTTATCTATTGTTGATCTATGTTGTTATGATCCGGTATCAAGCTCTTTTTGCAGGTTGCACCCTTCGAACACAAAGTTATATCATGTTGACAGGGGGAGCATAATTCCACATGAGGATCAAAACTTCATATTGACTGGGGGAGCCATGTGATTTTATCTTCGTATCTAACAAATTATTTTGCAGGATTGGCCCGGTTTCATCATCAACAAAAAGGGGGAGATTGTTGGACTTTATTTTGTTGATGATTTCATATAATTATATTGTTGCCTTAAATTGTTTTTGCAGGATTTGAGCAATCAAGGAAAGTCAAAGATTCTTTATATAATCATGCATGATCTTGAGCAAATCCTTATATGTGGAAAGTCTTTGACTTAATTGACAGCAAATCAAGGCAAAGGTGCTCACCAAGGAAGGAAAGAATCACTAATTGAGGCTGACATGATTGATTCCAGAAGATCCTTTCCATATATAACTCAAGTTCCAGCAGTATAAAGCCAAGCAAATGCAAAGAAGAACGTACGCCGAGGTGTCCACTCTTCTGGGTGTCCACTCTTCTGGGTGGTGTTCTCTCTGGAACTTGACCATAGTGTTAGTACCAGGCGTTCCAGGAGGGTTTGTTCGTGCGAGACTTGACCGTGGTTTGGTACCAGGCGTTCCGGGAGTATTGGCTTCGTGCAGAAATGAGGCAGTTGGCCTCTGATGGTTCCAGTGAGTCTGGATAGATTTGATGTATGGTGATTCCAGTGAGTCTGGAAGGGTTGTATGGTACTTCCAGTGAGTCTGAAAGGTTTCCTCTGGTATTTCAGCTTGTCGCTGATGTTATGGTGAGATTGTTCATTTGTGTGAGTTGTAAGGTAGAAAAGTAAGTGTAGCTTATCTATCCTACTATGGGTTGTGTTGTAAGGGTCACAAAGTTTTGTTTGTGATCTCCAAGTGCTTAATGGAAATCGTTTTGATAACTCCCAAGCTAACAACTTGGGGACAGGAGTAGGTATATTACACTCTCGGTACCGAACCTGTATAAATCGATCGTGCAATTTATTTTTAGTACTTATTCCATTTTATTTTTGTTTCTTGTACACTGGAACTTTGTTTTATCAAGTTCCAGAGAAATTGTTCGAAGTACCAGTCCACCCCTAAAAGGTGTCACAAACCAACACCAAATCACAACAATTAAACACCTCAAAACGATCATATAACTTGCATATAACTCATATACAACAATTAGGCAACAAAAGAATCAAAAAAACATGCTTTAATCCATGTAAATTCACCCATGGAACCCTTAAATTGAATATGCTCACTCATGCTTCAAACTTCATGAATCTCATGCTATATATGCATCATCCAGCTGATAATCAACATTTAAACTTCATCTCAAGTCATGGAATCCATATAATTTCAAAACCCTAACATTACTCAAGAATTCATCAAATTCATATGCTTGATCTTACCTTAAAAGGGAGAAGAGATGGTGGGGATGAAAAGAAGAAAGTGTATGGCTTGATCTGTTGGAGAAAAATGGGTGAAAACTTAGCTTCCTTGCCTCCTTGGTTGGTTCGAAAGTGAGGAGAAGAGATGGAGGATGTCTTGCTTTGCTCTTGAATGAAATGGAGAGGAAGAAAATGTGTATATAGAATATATGAGTCAAGAGGTATATATGTATGTATACATTGTGTATAATTAAAGGTGGATGAAAAGTCTTGTAATTAAAAGTTAATTGCACTTAAGTCCTTACCTCTTATGAATTTACATGTTAGAGATGAATCAAGTAGCACGCATTTATATATATATATATATATATATATATATATATATATATATATATATATATATATATATAGTTCTAGAAGGGTGAGATGAAATGAAATTGAATATATATACATGTTATGCTAAATCACTTAAATCATGCTCGGGAATTAAATACACACTCACGTAATTGAATCCATGAAGTTAGAGATTTAAATCATATAATTCACCTAATGAAATTCACGAAAGAAGAAATTAGAAATCATATAATCACAAGAATTCACGTTAAATGAATTGAACCGCGTAATTAAATAACGAAAATGAATTAAATAATCTTAAATCTCAAAACTCACACGCGTGGCGCGCGTACCTGAACGGCTAGAAAATTGGGGTGTTACAATCTCTCCCCCTTAAGAGGACCTGGTCCCCAGGTCCACTGCCTCGAGTTCTGGACTGTTAACAACTCTCCCGTGTTCATCCCGCGCGGGTTAGCAACTCCCCGTCAGGAATTAGTTCGAAAAAGGTCTTCAAGTAACAAGGGGTTTTCTATTGCTATTAAGTCACGACCCTTAACTCACTGGAACTTAAACACTCGGAAAAATAAAATAAAATCTAATCTTCTGCTAGAACAAGTTAAACAAAAAGCAAACAACAAAGAGAGAGTCCCGTCTCTCAAGCAAACAACGAGAGAATTTCGTCTCTCAAACAAACACCGAGAGAACCCCGTCCCTCAAACAAACAACCACAAAAGCCCAAGGAAAACACTTAAATAAACAATTACACAATAATCATACAAGGAACAGGTAGGAATTATCAAAGGCATCAATTATCAGGCATACAAAGGCAATTAACAAGTAACAAAGAACCATAAATGACCATAATAAAATGCAGGATGCATGGGATATATATGTTTAAATGTACCGTTCATCGTTATTTTAGGAAGCTTCCACGGTAAGGATCCGTTTCAATTCTTGATTTGATGTTGGAGATTCCTCTAACCATAGTGTCGTGCCTCAAGATGTGTTCCACACTTAAATGATCACTCGACCTTCTTTTCATGATTGATTCTCTTATCCTAACTAAATACCATGTTCTGAAGTTCCAATCTTGAATGTGTACTCGATCGTAACCCAATCAACTTATTCTTTTCCATGGATTATATTCACCTTTCCGAATACTCGAGCTAGTCTTTGGTAGCTCACCTTCTAGTCTCCAATCCTATTAGTGTTCCCGGTCCATCATGGAAAAAAAATAAAAATGATTGATGAGCTGGTAACCTATCTTGTTTAAGTGGTATATTTTCTTCTAATATTCCACTTCCGAGCTCCATTGAATTAACTCTCACTCTCCATCACAAACCGATTGACGTTTCCATCCAATACCTTCCTTACCAAATTTTCCTTGAAGTTTTCTCACGACCCCATCATTTCTAAGATAAAAAATGTTATATAGAGAACTCAATCCGTTCAATCTTGGAAGATTTAAATTCGTGTGTGACCGGTGGTAAGAGTCCAATGATGTTGATCCTTCAACCCAAGTCGTCATCGATCATTCTTTACTCAACCTTGTCATTTCAACTCCCAAACACTCCTTGAATAGTCACCTTCAACTCTGGAAGCACTTACCCCTTCCGATATTATTTCGGAAATTTTACCCCTTCTTATCCATTAATTTTTCAACTCTCTTTGAATCCGTATCTTCATCTCTCGAGGCACTCGTCTCTTCCAATATTATTCCTGAAGTCTTCCTCACCTCAATCTTGAAATTTCACTGAGTGCTAATTCTCCCACCATTTCTTGAATACCCATTTCTAGTTCTTGAAGTGCTTCTCCTTTATGAAATTATTCTCAAAATTTTCTCACCCCAAACTTAAAGGTCATCAAATATCATAATCATCTAATTCTTTCCCTTTTTCCACTTTCGAGAAATCCCATTGTGGGTAACTCTTGCATTTTTGTTGCTTCTATTAAAAGTAGTCCGTTTGAGCCCATCCATAAATTTAAAGCATTTCCTGGTCGACTCTTCCCCTTAAGAATGCCTATTCTTACTCGTTGGCTTGTAACACCGCTTCTTAAATTGAAAATTCTCAATTCCTTCAATTTAGCTTTCTTGGTATAAATAATTCTAATCACGCCCCTTGTCCGGAAAGTTTCTCATGTTTACCTTTGAAGCGATTGGTAGGAATAGAGACCCACTTCCTCCATTCCAACTCCCGGCTACTTTTTCGGGCCTCTCAATAACTTTTTCCCTTTTGGTCCATACTTTGCAATCCAATTATTTTCCTTCTCATAATTCAGTTGTGTCTCAGTTGAGGTAATACTTGATAAGTGAGTTGGGGAGAGTTCCTATCCAGTAAACACTTAACAATGCATGTTGGGGTAATATGCCAATGCGTGTCTCATACTTGTAAGTAATAAAAATGCACACGTTGGAACGATTAAGCTCAATTAGAAATGAATATATAATTAAAGAAATTTAAATAATTTAAACAATGTATGATGCACGTGCTTATGAATGCATTGAACCTGTCACCGTAGTAATAATAGGCTTTAACTCGGCCTTGGTTCCTTATTTGTTGAATTACAAGCTTGTCTTAAATTTATTGGTTATCTCTGGCTACCCACGGTCTTCCAATTCTTCAAAATTCTCCATCTTCAACCTATACATTTCCATCGCACGAGGTTGAAATTTCTTGAAGCAAATTCTTTCTAAATTATCGATCTCCAAGTATTACCCTAATCCTCATCACAAATATCTCCTTGATCAAAGGTTCCTCGTACCAACTTATATAACTTTATAATCCAAGATTGTGATCCTTGAATTCAAATTCTTCCACATCTATGAATTGATGTCTTAACTTTTTTTTTGAAGAAATAAATCTCCAAGTTTTGTCCTAACCTTCGCCATAGTTGTTACTTGGATCAAAGCTTCCTCGGTTTATTCCTTGTAAATTCAAATAGTCAAACGAACTCATCCTTCAATTGCTTACACTTGAGCACAAAATTTCCCTCCATAAATTCTTTGACTTTCTTTACCATTTCTATTTGTTGCCCCATAACTTCAGTTCGACCTCCAAGATCTTCATTTATTCAGAGACTCTTCTTTGATGATTGTATTGTTCGCCATCCATGAACCCTATTTTATTCTGAACCTTATTTGGTGATCTTTGTCGTTTCACCCACGAATCTATTTTACCTTGAATTCTCTTAAGGGCCTCGACTACCCATTGATAGAAACCTCAAATCTAAACCTCTTCGAGATTTTCCTTCACCTCTCTCTTGAATGCGGGAATCCTCGTCAACAACTTACCATCTCCGATAGAACTTGTAAACTTTTCCCATAAATTGACCTCCTATTCCGAGTTCTTATGATCCGAACCTTAGCCCAACTAGAGAGATCCCGACTCTTGAATTTTTGTGGAAATTCTCGGTGCATTTCTTACAATTTTTCGAGCTAGAAAGAAGAGATTGTGTTAGATTGTGGTTGTTGTAGGGATTGGTTGCAGTTTCATATCATCTTCGTACCTTCAAGGCCTTCACTTTTTTCTTTGAATTAAACAAATCTCCTGAATCCGGGTGATCAACTCCCACTTACGGTATAGAAGCGTGTATTTATCTTGGGAGTTATACACATCACACCTTCATACCCTTGTCTTATACACACCAATTCTTCCGCAAAATTTAACCCTCAACTCGAAATTGAACTCCCAACCCATAACCTTGCCATAAACCCACCAATTACCCGAGTTTTTCTTAACCCCCGGTGCCTTCTTCAAACCTCCCATGTCTCCAAAATGAATATTGTAGTATATGGTTGTGGTTGTGAAAATTTGACCGTGGTTTGACGTGGTAATAATATCCTACAACCACAGCTTGTCTGAAGTATAAATGTATGGGGTTAGTGATTGCATATGGCACATAATTAGCATTAAAACACATATTTGATGCAAAATGCAACAACTAATTCAACAAAGTTAAAGTAAAACACGTTAAACATATAAATTCCACGCCATATAAGGTCAACCAATCGACACGTAGTGACATGAATCAATGCAATGCACAAGTTATCAAGTAATTCCTAAGTCGTACGACCTAAACTTGACACGACACGACACTAGAACCACGGTTTTACAACCGGGCTTTGATACCACCTTAAGATGTAGCATCCGGGACGCTAGGTAGCCACATCCCCCGCACTATAGTTCAATCCACATATGGAACGAACACCCATACATGAATCAAACCTATACCGAACGTGAGACAATAAAAAAAACGACTCACTAGCTAGGCGGGACTAACCCTCAATTAAATAACAACGATGCATCAAAATATAACGGAAGCGTAATAAACATATACATTCCACTAGCATTTCAATGCCACCATATCAAGTTCAATTCCATAATATCCATATAGGTACAATATCAATTCTCCAAAACAATTATAAGTAATAGATATGCATCAAAATGTACAATAGAATGAGAAAGACAAGTGCTAGACCCAAAAATGAAAGACCGACTCGATCCCGCCTAGCACGAACCCTGCAAACCTGAAAATGTGAGGTGTCAGTCTACAAAAGACTGAGTGAGGGGTTTATAAATATAAGCGCAATTACCATGCAAGCCATAATCTCGGGTAAGATTTTATAAAGGAAGTAATATTGGTTTAATAGCAAAGTAGTTCTCGCCCGAGATTACAGCTATCTAATTTACAATTCAATCAGTTCAGTTCAATCAATCAGTGGCCCGACGAGTGAGGTAAATCTCCAACCTTTCTCCGACTGTGTACAATAATTCAGTTATTAATTGATTAAGTGATCAAGCAATCAATTACAGTGTACAATTACGAGCAGTTTCATTAACCATTTTTCCTCCGATGATGGTGGGATTGCAAGGCCCCACTACCCAGTCAGTGTGAGCATAGGGTTCATGAGTCCCTATTCCCGGAACTCCTTCCTCCACTAAACTCCTAGTGGATTCAGGGGTCATCCCAAAAGTTGTGATGATTGTGCAAGAGTTACCCATCAGCCCATGCTTTCCCGGTTGGCTCAGTACACTACCCTCGGGCCCACAGTGCAGTACAGTATACTCGCCAAAATAATTAATTCAGTACAGTAACAATAGTTCAGTATAGTACCAGTAGTTCCATTGTAAATCAATTGAGGTTTATGGAAAACTATAGATATATGTATACATTTTGGCCGAAATCCACATAAGGGTTGTACGGGTTCTATATAACTAGAAATTAATCCTCGCCTGACAAACGACGGAACAAGACAAGGATATAAGATAGTGCTTATTCGATCAAGGATCTCCGCCCTGGAGAAGAACTAGATAAGAAAGGAAATAATGTGTACTCGTGAGACTAAACTCAATATGAAACCAAGTATGACGCACAGCAATGCTCATGTAAATAAATGAACTCCCAGAACCTTAATATCCAAATAACTTAGCAATCAAGTGACACTTAAACATGTAAGAGAATTAATTAATATCTAAGAGATGAAATTAATCTCAAAGAGTCATGTATTCACATCATTCAAACATTTCAAGTTCAATTCATATAGGGCATGGTGTCACACAAATATGTTTGAGCAATTAAGTACCAAGAAGCATCACATAGGAGTATAATTATCAATTAATCAAGCATATACTTCATATAATTCACATACGGGAGCTAAGAGAGTGAAAGGAATACAAGAAGAAAGGTTTTGAAGAAGTTTGGCAAAAACGACAATTTTTGGAAATGCACGTGCTGTAGAAAAACTGGAATATCTTGATTTCTAGAAGTTGGAATTGAGTTTTGTTTGTTGGATATTAAACTAGACACATAACCCTTTAAAATTATATATGTCTCGTTTTCTAATTCAAAGCGAGGCGAAAATGGCGTAAGCCCGAAGTTGGATGAATGCAGATTGTTGGTGAAGTGGCGACACCAAAAATAATTGATCATATCAAACAAATTACAAAATATATTGAGATTATTTGAATTCTATGTTGTTCTAGACTTCAAGTGGTTTCCAACAGTTCAAAAATCAGGTCAATCGGAGTTCGTTTGAGGGGTAAACGGAGCAAAACAAACTCAGGCTGAAAACAAGAGAGGATCCACGCCCGTGGATTTCTCCATGTACAAAAATCCATGCCCGTGGATTCTCCTACCAAAAATCCCAAGTTCCTGGACACAAATCCACGGCCGCGGGTCAAAATCCACGCCCGTGGATCCTTTTACAGCAGCAAAAATGAAGGGAAAATTGGGCAAGGCTCGAAATTTGGCTCCCAATCCAAACCAACACCAAATCACAACAATTAACACCTCAAAACTATCATATAACATGCATATAACTCATAAACAAAAATTAGGGAACAAAAGAATCAAAGAAACATGCTTTAATCCATGTAAATTCACCCATGGAACCCTTAAATTGAATATGCTCACTCTTGCTTCAAACTTCATGAATCTCATGCTATATATGCATCATCAAGCTCATAATCAACATATAAACTTCATCTCAAGTCATGGAATCCATATAATTTCAAAACCCTAACATTACTCAAGAATTCATCAAATTCATATGCATGATCTCACCTTGAAAGGGAGAAGAGATGGTGGGGATGAAAAGAAGAAAGTGTATGGCTTGATCTCTTGGAGAAAAATGGATGAAAACTTGGCTTCCTTGCCTCCTTGGTTGGTTCGAAAGTGAGGAGAAGAGATGGAGGGATGTCTTGCTTTGCTCTTGAATGAAATGGAGAGGAAGAAAATGTGTATATAGAATATGAGTTAAGAGATATATATGTATGTATACATTGTGTATAATTAAAGGTGGATGACAAGTCTTGTAATTAAAAGTTAATTGCACTTAAGTCCTTACCTCTTATGAATTTACATGTTAGAGATGAATCTAGTGGCATGCATTTATATATATATACATATATATATTGTTCTAGAAGAGTGAGATGAAATGAAATTGAATATATATACATGTTATGCTAAATCACTTAAATCATGCTCGGGAATTAAATACACACTCACGTAATTGAATCCACGAAGTTAGAGATTTAAATCATATAATTCACGTAATGAAATTCACAAAAGAAGAAATTAGAAATCATATAATCACAAGAATTCACATTAAATGAATTGAACCGCGCAATTAAATAACGAAAATGAATTAAAAAATCCTAAATCTCAAAACTCACACGTGTGGCACGCGTACCTGAACGGCTAGAAAATTGGGGCGTTACAAAATAAGTTCGAGCCGAACCTCAAACCAAAAAAAAAAAAAAAAAACAACAAAATTCGATTCGGTTCGTACACATCCCTATATGTATATATGGCTAAAAAGTAAAAAGAACTCTATATTTTCTCTTTATCGATTAAATGAATTCTGCATGATAATTCATAACTACAATAATATGTATTTTTAGCATCAGTAGAAGAGTTCTCTCTCCTTTTTCTATATACTAGTGAAATGAACGTGTGTTGCACGTTTATCATTTAATTTTATTTAAATAAATTTAGTTATTATATTTATTGAATAAATTAAAATATTACAAATATTTAATTTGATTAAATAAATATAATATCATTTTTAATGAACCATTTTGAATTTAAAAAGCTATATGTACAAAAATATTTATATAAAATTTCTCTTTCAAATCATTTACAATAAGTAAAAATTCAAAGTAGAGAAACATCCAAATAAATAAACAACAAAAATATTTAAAGTGTATAATAATTTTTCAAATAATTTTAACTTTTAAGAATGTAAGTAATAGTTTATAACTTTTAAGTATATTTAATAAGTAAAAAGACATATATATAAATAATATAATTAAAACTTAAAAAAATCCTATAAAATGTTATATTAATATATATAGTTCATTCTTTCTATTGTTGATTTTCTTTAATATAATTTTTAATTAGTTTTTAATTTTCTTTATAAAATTTTGAAGTATATTTAATTTTGTTGTCATCTTTAGTATAATTTGTGATTTATTTTTTGTTTTCTTTATGAAATTTTGAAAAATATTTTTTGTCGTCATTTAAAATGTAAAAAATCATATTTACTTTCAAACCTATGCCTTTTACACCTATTTTTTTTTGTATATATTTCTAACCTCGATTCCATCATTTAAAATGAGAACATAATTATTTTTTTTTTAGTTTTTTTTTTTTTTTTAATTTCATACCATAAGATTTTTATCCTCCTCGTAAATGTTATCTCTAAAGAAGTCCGCTAGTTTGCATTGTGATAATCATCTATCATTCCATAAAGACATCCCTTCACCATTCTCAATCCTCCATTTGCAAAATGACTCCACCATTCAAGTGTTTTTAACAATCCCCTTCCATGCTCGGAAAACCATAAGTTGAGGCGTATATTTGATTAAGAATATCCTCCCCTTTTAAATATTTTTTCTTATGTATCTAGTTTCACACCGTCATCTCCTTGTTGAGCATTCTCCATCCCATTTTAGTGCGTATCGGTATATTTTTTTATGGACTTCTCTAAGACCCAATCGACCTTCTCAATTCATTCTAATTTCTAATCACCTTCTTCCACCCTACAAAATGGGTCTGTTTATTTATTATATCAATCGCCTAAAGAAAGTTGTACTTGAGTCAATCAAGTTTATCGCACACGTGATTGGGGAGCCAATTTGTATACATGTAGTAGATGGAGATCGAGATCATGATGGACTAAATAAGTGTCATTTGTTCGGAAAGTTTTGTCATTTTGAATTTCTATCCCCAATAGGTGTTTTTCGACTCTCTTAATCACAATCGGGAGATGCTCATTATAGTTTCAACTAAAGTTCATCTACACCCCCGAATAGTTCTTTAAGTTGTCTGTCCTTTCCATGCCCAAAATTTCTAGTAACCTACTGCTTTAAATCATTTGACATATAAAGTGCGGATAACACATGTGATTTGCTGAAGTTTAATTTGAGGTACAACGCCTTGTGAAACGCCTCAACCACACTTTGAATGCATTTTGCTCCATCCACGGTACCTTTGGCTCCCAATATTAAGTCGTCCGCAGAAAGCAAGTGTGAGTATGAGAACTTCTCTGACATACCACAATTGGCTTCCAGGTCCGACTGAAATGGTCTCCTCAATCATATACGTAAGTTGTTTCGTACAAAGTACAAACAAATAAGGCGAGAGTTATAGCACCCGAGGGCAAGGTACCCCATCCCCCGCACCGAGACCCAACTCGTATATGAAATGGAAGTCCATACACGTGCCAAATCACGGCGAACAGGACACAACAGACACGTTATGCTAGGCGGGAGCTAACCCTTAAACCATTCAAGATCAAGATAATATAAAAATCAGAACGATAACAAATCACGGAAGCAAACATGAACATATATTATATACAACGAGCCACCAAGCTCCAAAATAGATATACAAGTTCCATCCAAGTATTCCATGGCCTACATGGCCTAACAAAAACATATACGCTCCAAATACATATTCATATACAAAATATAAGAGTATGAGTATGAGTATGAGTGAAACATGAAGAGAGTGCTAAACACTAATGCAAGTCCTAAACGACTTGTATTCCTGCCTAGCACTCCTTAACCTGCACAAACCACTGAAAAACAAACCGGGTTCAGTCTATAGGAGACTGGCGAGTATAAAATATGGCATAAGTATAGATATCGCTGAATTTAAACACATACATGCAAGCCATAATCCCTTATGAAGTTTTTACAACATTTCCCAGGTGGGTAAAACAAGAAGAACATCTACGGGATTACAACAATAATATTTATGCATTTCATTCATGGGATTTCAAGGCCCGGCGAGTGCGTGTGCAGAAACTCCAACCTACTCCTTGTGTAATCATATCATAATTCATTGGTGATCATACATATATCTTTCATGCATATACCTATACATATCATTGTGGCTAGTGAGGTACATGAATCCTCAAAAGCCTGGTTCCCCTTCCTCGCTAAAACTCCTAACGAGGCTCGGTTTAGCCGTGAGTTTGGTTGGAACTAGTGCATGGGATCACCGTCAGTCTTTGCCTCCCCGGAAACCTGCATACACTAAGTCCCTGGGCCCGTGTTTTAATATCATGCTCTCGCCAAAATCATAGGTAGGATTTCATAAAGGAAAGACTTACATTTGAAATCATTTACTCAAGAAAAGACTCGATATATAAATATATTGTGGGCTCAAAACATTTCATATAAGGGCATATATCGGGTTATCATAGCTATTAGAAGAAAAACCCACCTTAAAGATCAAAAGAAAGGCACAAGCGTCTCAAGGCTCGCCCTCGTCTCCGACCGTACCCAAATATGTGCAAAAGAGAGTGAAGTGAGCTTCAATATGACCAAATACGACGCTCGGCAAATGCTATGCACATGATAAGAGATGCATACGAGGTATAAATCATGTTATAAGGCTATATAACCAAGTAGTTCATTCAATACGTTCCATACTTGAAGGTTTCACGTTCAAATGTTTCATAATTCATATAACAATTATAGCTCAAAGATAACAAGTTTACAATTAGAGAATAGGCAAGATAAAGGCATTCAAATCATTTAAATATGTAAAAGGTGAATTAAATAATAAATAATTCCAAATAAATTAATTAATATATAAAATATATACAATATACATAAATATATATATATATATATACACGTACACATGCACATGCATATTATATATTATATATATAATTACATGCATGTAAATACATATATATATATGTACGTACAATATATATATATATATATAGGTCATGCACAAATATATATATACTATACTATATACATACCACAACACACACAACATATATATATTACGTGTATATATATATATATACATGCATGCAAAAACATATAAATACATACATAAATATTGTGTGTTTATGTACGTATTTATATGTTTTGCATGCATACATATATATATATATATATATACCATGCACAACAAAAAAAAACCACACACAACATATATATATATATATATATATATATACAACCATGCACGCAGCACAAAAAGGAAGAAAGAGCAGCAATTAAGAAATCAAACAAGAAGTCCCCGCCCGGTGAACAAATCAGCACAGACCTTCCCCGGCCGGGGAAGGAGATGCAGAAGCCTTCTACACAAGTGTCCCCGCCCGGGGACACTTTCAGCACACACTCTCCCCGCCCGGGGAGAGTGTTACGGCAAGAACAGACAACAGCAGTTCACAACAAGAAACAGGGGAGCACACTCACAAGACTTCAATCAAAATATAGCCAACAATTTAAGGTATGAAGGAGCAACCAAACCCAGCAATTTCAGTCACATAACAGGCCTAAAGCCACGCAGCAGCAGCAACACGAGAGAAAAAACGGAAAAAATCCATTTTCATTCAAAGTTCATTAATGGTACCTTCATCAATTCTCAACTAACAAGCAATATAAGTTCATATAACATTAAATGAAGTTCATGAGATCAGATTTCATGCATTAAACTCAAACAAATCACAAGGAAACATGGAAGATTCATCAAAAGAACATAAACCCTTACTATTCATCATAAAATCTAATACACATTCAAATCTCCACCAAAATTAGTAAATAAGCATTCAGAAGAAAGAGGAGAAGATGCTTAACACATTCATGGACTCACCTTTCAAGTTTGGAAAGAAAAGATGGAGTATTGAGCTCAAATGGTGAAAATGAAAAGTGTTCTTCTTCCTCTTCCAAAGGGTCTCGGTTTGCAGCTGAGTTTAGGCTTGGTTTGGAATGTGAAATGGAATGAGAGTCAATTTTTTTGATCAAGGGTTTAGAGAGGGTTAAGTGGGTTCAAGTTTCACTCAATTTGGTTAACTATGGTTCAAGTTATGGTTAAGATGGTGGAGGGTGGCCATTTAGACGGGAAAAGCAAGTTTCGGGTAAAATTTGGGGTTTCAAACGTGTTTAGAAAAATATGAGGCTTATTCCATTAAATTTGAATCCTCAATACAAGTTCAGCGGAGGTGACGGAACTCGAATCCGAGTTCCTGAGCTCAAGATACGGCGCCCGGAACCAAAGGTGCCCTAAATACTCTTTAGCCTCAATTTGGTCCCATTCAAAGAAAAAATTCCGAAACCGAGTCAAACAAGATCGAAATCAAGCGTCGAGCATACGAGTATAATCACAACTCACATAAGTCACGCATACCAAATTTTCACAAAAATCGGAATTGAATTCGAATAAGAACGGCACGCGTTTCATAACTATAAAAACATTCACTCATAAATTCAATAATAAAATAAATTCCAATTAAAATATACATATATATATATATATATAATAATAAGATTTTAACGAAATAAAAATAATTAAAAAGAAAAATTATAATTATAATTATAATAAAGAACTAATTACATAATTAATTAATTTAATTGCGCAATTACGTAAACACATACGTCATATCTGTACGACTGAAAAGTCGGGGCGTTACAACCTCTCCCCCTTAAAAGAATCTGTCCTCGGATTCACTGCTCACCTGGAAACAACTCGGGGTGAAACTTCTTCAAGAGCTGGAAGCTAGCCTCACACGCCTCGCTCCACTCAAATTTAACCTCTTTCTTAGTCAATCGGGTCAAAGGGGCAGCAATCTTCGAAAAGTCCTGCACGAATCTCCGATAATAGTCTGCCAAAACCAAGAAACTTTTTACATCTGAGGCATTCTTTGGACTTTGCCACTGAGTAACTGTCTCAATCTTTTAAGGATCTACTTCTAGACCTCTACTCGAGAAAATGTGGCCTAGAAAAGCTACCCAGTCAATCCAAAACTCACATTTGCTAAACTTAGCATATAACCGGTGTTCTCTTAAAGTATCCAATACAATTCTGAGGTGTCGAGCATGATCTTCCGGAGTCCTCGAATAAACAAGAATGTTATCAATGAATATTACCACAAATTTATCAAGATAGGGACGGAAGATTCGGTGCATCATATCCATCAAGCAACCGGGGCATTAGTTAGTCCAAAAGGCATCACTACAAACTCATAATGCGCATATTGGGTGTTGAATCTCGTCTTAGGAATATCCTCTTCCCGAATCTTCAATTGATAGTACCCTTGTCTCAAGTCCAATTTCGAATATACCCCTGAACCTTGTAACATGTCAAATAAATCCTCAATGTGGGGCAAAGGATACTTGTTCTTTATGGTCATCCAATTAAGCTCCCGGTAATCTATACACATTCTTAAAGTCTCGTCCTTCTTCTTGACAAAAAGAACTGGTACACCCCAAGGTGAATAACTTGGCCGAATATACCCAATCTTAAGTAACTCTTCAAGCTGAATCTTTAATTCTTTCAATTCGGCTGGTGCCATCCGATAAGCGGTCTTAGAATATGGTTCGGATCCCGGATACAAATCTATCACAAATTCAATCTCACGATCCGGTGGTAACAAACCCAAATTTTCCAGAAACACATCGGGAATTCCTTTACAACTGCGGTATCCTCAAACTTTACTTGATCTTTCGGCTTATTGAGAAGATAAGCAATAAATCCCGTTGCTCCCTCTCTTACCAATTTATGAGCTTCTGTAAAGGACAAAAGAGGTACCGTTTCCGAGCCAACACCAACAATCAAATCTTCACACAGTATAATCTTCTTTGTAAAACAATCAACCTTGGCCCAATGCCTGAACAACCAATCCATTCCCAGAATAACTCCATACTTCTTCATAGGCATAACAATAAAATCTGCAGGATAATCTTTCCTTCCAAACTTACTGAACAATCCTGAACCACTTGATCTGTCTGCAAACTTCCCCTGAGAGGAGAACTCACCAAATAACAAGAATTCAAATAGACAACAGGACAGAGTGGCAACTAATTCACACGAAATAAAGGAATGTGTAGCACCCAGATCAAAAAGTGCATGAATGTTCGTGCTATGAATGCATATGGTACCTTCCACCACGGTTGTAGGGTCGACCTCTACATCCTGTTCCTCGCCCTCCAGAGCATTAGCACGTGCTTAGATCATAGGCCTCAGAACTCCTCTTTGAAATCCAGGGTTCTTGTCAAGACAGGAATCCGCCATATGATCGCCCTTTCCACAAATGAGGCATAAACCCAACCTTCTTCGGCAATTGTAGTAGTTGTGGGTTGTCCCTCCACAATGAGTACACGAAAATTGAGCCAATCGAGCCGCACTTAGAGCTTCTCGATCCGAAGGTGCCACGGTTAAGACTTTTGGAGCTTGTGAAGATGGTCCTCCCATTCGTGGCTTCTTAAAAGGACCCTTGTGTGGGGGAATAGCTTGAACCATCGGCCTCTTTCCCGAACTTGATCCGGAACCTCGTCCCATCGGTGCCCTAAAGACCGAATCCTTTTTCTTGTACTCTTCCTCTTGAACCAAAGCCCTTTGTACAGTGTTAGCAAATGACTCAAACTTATGATCGGCGTGCCCGTGCCTTAAATCCTGTCTTAAACTAGCAATAAATTTCAAACCAGCAATAAATTTCCTAGCCTTCCTCTTCTCATCCCGAGTGATATGAGGAGCATATCTTCCAAGCCTATTAAACACGGCGAGATATTAGGCCACCGTACGGTTTCCTTGCTTTAAATCCATAAATTCCTGCTCCTTGTGTTCTCTAACCACCTCGGGCACATAGCACTCCCGAAATTCCCTTTTAAACACCTCCCATGTTACTTCTTCTCCATCCACTTCTAGCTTTTCTGTTGTTCTTTCCCACCACTCATATGCATCACCATCTAGTTGAAATATTGCAAATTGGGCCTTCTCCTGGGTAGTGAATTGTCAGACCCCAAAAATCCTCTCCAATCTTGTCAACCAACCCTCCGACACGGCATCGTCAATAGAACCAGAAAATCGAGGAGGATTATAACTTAGAAACACCCCATGAGGATCCCTATTGTTTGGTGGAGGAGCCGGTTGCTTTGCTTGTTGTGGTGGTAGTGGAGCTTGAGCCCTACGTTGCTCAACGAAGTTGTAAACCGCATGAGGATCCCTATTGTTTGGTGGAGGAGCCGGTTGCCCTGCTTGTTGTGGTGGTGGTGGAGCTTGAGCCCTATGTTGCTCAACGAAGTTGTAAACCGCTTCCATAAAATTCTCCACGTTCATCGGAGGCGGTTGTGGATGTTGTGGCTCTTGTTGTTGTGGGGATGGTGATCGGTTACGATGACGGTGTCGATCTGGAGACCTATGTTTATCTCTTCTTGGAGGCGTCCTATCAAAGGAACACTGAAATGCATGTTATTTTAGTCCATGCATGAGAATGCAATTAATTTAATCAAAATCGAAATTTAGAGCACATAAGCACATAAAGAATGCATATGCAACACGTTGACAAGTTGTTCCTAAAGTTGTACGACTTAAACTGACTCGACACGACACGAGAGCCCGAGTTTTGCAACCCTAGGCTCTAATACCACATAAGGATGTAGCACCCGAGTGCAAGGTACCCCATCCCCCGCACCGAGACCCGACCTGTACATAAAATGGAAGTCCATACACGTGCCAAATCACGGACAACGGGACACAACACACACGCTATGCTAGGCGGGAGCTAACCCTTAAACCATTCAAGATCAAGATAATATAAAAATCAGAACGATAACAAAGAACGGAAGAAAACATGAACATATATTATATACAACGAGCCACCAAGCTCCAAAATATATATACAAGTTCCATCCAAGTATTCTATGGCCTACATGGCCTAACAAAAACATATACGCTCCAAATACATATTTATATACAAAATACAAGAGTATGAGTATGAGTGAAACATGAAGAGAGTGCTAAACACTAATGCAAGACCTAGAAAACTTGTATTCCAGCCTAGCACTCCTTAACCTGCACAAACCACTGAAAAACAAACCGGGTTCAGTCTATAGGAGACAAGTGGGTATAAAATAGGGCATAAGTATAGATATCGCTGAATTTAAACACATACATGCAAGCCATAATCCCTTATGAAGTTTTTACAACATTTCCCAAGTGGGTAAAACAAGAAGAACATCTACGGGATTACAACTATAATATTTATTCATTTCATTCATGGGATTTCAAGGCCCGACGAGTGCGTGTGTATAAACTCCAACCTACTCCTTGTATAAACAGTCCGAGCAAAATCATCCTCTTAGCGACTCACCCAACTCCAGATTTGCTCTTCTCTTTTTTTTCTTATTTTTTATTTTTGTAACAAAGGAAAGGAGTTTGTATTTTGATTTGCTGCAATTGTGGATATTTCAGTTTTTAGGGGTGTTAGTTTGTAAATTGGTACCCATTTTGTTTTTAGTATATGCTTATCTAATATCTTACCGTGTTCTTGATTGATTATTGGGTTTTCTGTGGTCTTCTTTCTTCCCTAAATTAAGCTTCAGATTAATTTTCAAGCTGTAACAAATGTCTTGGCTCGCTAGCCGATCCGAGCCCATTTGAACCATGGTCCGAGCCAAGCCCAAGCCAGAAAACTATAGCTCGCTGGCTCGCGAACCAGGTTCGAAACTTTAGTTTTTAGGCTGAGCCCGAACCTCAAAAAAACACCAAGGCTTGGCTCGGCTCGTTGCCATCCCTACATATAACCAAGTAGTTCATTCAATACGTTCCATACTTGAAGGTTTCACGTTCAAATGTTTCATAATTCATGTAACAATTATAGCTCAAAAATAACAAGTTTACAATTAGAGAATAGGCAAGATAAAGGCATTCAAATCATTTAAATATGTAAAAGGTGAAATAAATAACAAATAATTCCAAATAAATTAATTAATATATAAAATATATACAATATACATAAATATATATATATATGTACACATGCACATGCATATTATATATTATATATATAATTACATGATATATATATACATGCACTACAAGAAATCTGCGTTTTTCTGACGGAAATTACCGACGGAATGCTTCCGTCAGTAAATCGTGGCATTACCGATGGAATACCAACGGTCATCACTAAATATATTTTTAAAAAAAAAGGAAAAAGTTTCCGACGGATATTCCATCGGTAAACCGTTGGAAACAATTTCCGAGGGATTTACCGACGGATATTCCGTAGGAAATATTTTAAATTAAAAAAAAAACATTTTTGGCGCTTTGAATTTTTCACCCACCTCGGGAATGGAAAAAACAAAATTATAAAATGCTTTATAAACTAACCGACGGTCTTCCGATGGAATTTGTTGGAAAACACGAATCAGAAAGCAGTGGAAATTTAAAAATTTTCCCAACAAAAGGACCTTGGACTCGCAATCGTGTATCCAAATTCGTAGAGATAAGAAACTTACTTTTCTTTTATTCTTTCTTGAAGCGTTTCAAGCCACCCAAGAACGCTCTTCTCGCGGCTTGATCCCCTCTCCTTGGTAAAGCTCGAATCTTCAAACTTCTAACTTGAAGCTCTCTAGAGATAGTCCACCAACTTGACTACAATCTAACTAGTAAGGATGCTAGTTCTCTAGTTAGTGTTTAGGCTTAACCTAGGGTTTCGTTTATCTTGGAGAAAGGATAGTGTTCAACACATGAACCAAAAGAATTACCAATTAGCTCTAAGGGGAGCTCGAGCTCCCCTATTTATAATAAGAAAGTGGCCGAAATTCCTAGTCCTTATGGGTTAGGGCTTTGGTCTCTCTCTCTCTCTGATTACTTGATCATCAAGTAATTTTGACTTTGACTTTGAATTCAAATTCAAATCAACTTTCAAGAGAGCTAAAAATATCCAAACTATTTTTGGATAATTTTATACTTTATTTATTTAAAATAAATAACTTATTTTATCTAATTAATTAATTCATAATTAATTAACTAGATTATTTTTCTCCAAAATAAGACTTTCTTTTTAATTCAAAATTAAACCAAAGTCTATTAAATAATTAACAACTTAATTATTTAATATCCAATTAAATAGTCACGTGTGGCATACGTGTCATAATGACACGTGTCCAGTCACGTGACCCACACGTGTGATTTCAAACGTGTGGAACCCTCTAGGCCCGATTAACTCGTTTAATCATTTTAAAGCCTCAACTCATGTAACCAAGTTGTTGTGTGTGACCCTCTAGGTTCTCAATTCAATTAGCAGTGACCCTAATTAATTAATTCACTAATTAATTAATCAGTCCACAGATTAAACGACCATAGTCTAGCAACAGGTGTTTAACCCCTAGCTGAATTGGAATGTTCGGATTCGACAGAACCTTTAAGTCATTGATTCATGTGAGATACAATCCTCCTACTTACTATCTCTCAACCAAGATCTAGGGCAAGGGAATAATCAGAACCCTAATAATCCGGTCTTAAAGCTAAGTGCATTTCATATCCATTTGATCTCAATCCAAGAAACCCTTTTCTTGATGTCTTGATCTACTGCCTTGGCCAAGGACTCCATATGGCATATGAATGACTTACACAATAAGAGATCACCTTGCATATGCAAGTGTAGGTCCTTTCTTGATTCTCATTCACTTTCATGAATCGCTTGTGCAGCCCCAGCATAAGCCTTGAATCAGTTGTCTAAGGCGACACCCTTTAAAGCTTATACCTAAGACTACAGAGTTAACTCATAAAGTGACAAGGAACCTCAAGTCTTAAGGATCAATTAATCACATCAATGACTCGTGAGATATTTCCTAATCTGGAAGTTTCTATTTCCTGAAATAGAAACTTCCTTTCCCATTTAGGAATGTTCTCACACGGGGCACCTCAGTGAACTTACTTATTGAAGTAAGCACCCTCATGTATCACACACATATCAACTATACACTTTGCACCTCCATGAAACAAGGTGGTCCTTCTTAAGGGCGTGATCCCACAAGCAAGCCTTAGAGGAGTCAGGTTGACACTCCCACTATCTATAGGACTCATCGGCTTGGAGTATTTTACTAATCATGACTCATGTGATATAGGGCTCGTTTCATGAACCATTTCACCTAAATGGTAGAGTCCTAAAGTCATCAGGATTAGGGGAGTTCTCATACATGCACAGCTAAAGTAAAAGCATACCAAACAAGAGCATATAAAGAAGTGTTGCCTCAATTCGTTATTTCATTCAAAGATTGTCTGTGATTACAATAAGGAAAAGCACAAAGCGGATATACAATCGGCTTTCTAGGGCACTATTCCTAACAATCTCCCACTTGCCCGTCAAAGCCATTCTAAAGCTACTCTAAGTCCCATCTTCTAAAGATGACCTTGGAAAGCTTCTCGACTAAGGGGTTTAGTAAGTGGATCTGCCACGTTCTCTGCTGATGTGACCCTCTCAATTTGCACATCTCCTCTTTTGATAATATAACGGATTAGGTGATACTTCCTCATAATGTGCTTGGTCCGTTGGTGAGATCTTGGTTCTCTTGCTTGAGCAACCGCCCCAGTGTTGTCACAAAACACAGTAACGGGGTCATTGATGCTAGGAACAACAATCAACTCTTGAATGAAGTTTCTAATCCAAACACCTTCCTTAGCTGCATCATTTGCAGCTAAGTATTCGGTCTCAGTGGTCGAATCTGCAGTGGTCGTTTGCTTGGAACTCTTCCAACTCACTGCTCCGCCGTTTAGGCAGAAAATGTATCCTGACATTGACTTAAAATCATCTAAGTTAGATGCAAAGCTTGCATCGCAGTATCCTTCGACAGTAAGATCTTTCTGACCTCCGTAAACTAAGAATAAATCTTTAGTACTTTTCAAGTACTTGAGAATATTCTTCACGGCAGCCCAGTGACCATCTCCAGGGTCAGATTGGAAACGACTTGTTACACTAAGTGCATAAGCCACATCCGGTCGAGTACATAACATTATATACATTATGCTACCTATTGTTGACGCATAAGGTGTATGAGTCATTCTCTCCTTCTCAAGGTTAGTCTTAGGACACATCTTCTTTGAAAGACATGTTCCTACACTCATAGAAAGGTTCTTAACCTTTGCTGACTCCATATTAAATCTCTTCAATACTTTGTCAATGTACATCGACTGTGATAGTCCTATTAACCTTCTAGATCTATCTCGATAGATTTTAATTCCAAGAATATAGGACACATCACCAAGATCTTTCATCTCGAATTGGTTTGATAACCATAACTTAGTCTCTTTCATGTCATCCTTCGAATTCCCGACAAGAAGGATGTCATCAACATAAAGTACTAAGAATTGCACTAAGGTCTCCAATTCCTTTCTATACACACATGATTCATTCGAAATTTGAATGAAGCCAAACGCTTTGACTGATTCATCAAATCGAATATTCCAATTCCTAGAAGCCTGTTTCAATCCATAGATTGATCTTTGGAGTTTGCAAAGCTTTTGCTCACTCCCACTGAATGTGAAACCTATGGGTTGCTCCATATAAATGTCTTTATCAATGTCACCATTGAGAAAGGCAGTTTTCACATCCATTTGCCATATCTCGTAGTCATAATACGCAGCAATGGCAAGCATGATCCGAATAGACTTTTGCATTGCAACTGGCGAAAAGGTTTCATCAAAGTCCACGCCGGGTTTTTGAGTGAATCCTTTTGCCACCAGTCTTGCTTTGTAAGCTATAATACTTCCATCAACTCCAAGCTTTCTCTTAAAGATCCATTTGCAACCTATGGGTTTGACCCCTTCCGGCAAATCTACCAAGGTCCAAACTTGGTTGGAGTTCATGGAATTCATTTCGGATTTCATGGCTTCTATCCACTGTTCAGAGTCAGAATCTGAAAGTGCCTCCTCATATGTTAAAGGATCATTATCCTTTTGAGAGATTTCATGGAAGAATCCATACCATCTCTCCGGCTGTCTAGGAGTGCGTTCAGAACGCCTTAGAGGAGGATTTACGTGTGTATCGAAATTCGTGATTGGTTGTAGTTGATCAGAAGGGGACGTTTCTTCAGTGGGTGGCGTGGGATCACTTTGTACTTCTTCTAATTCTATGATCTTGCCTTTCTCTTCTTTAAGGAACGGTTCCTCTAGAAAAGTGGCATTTCTGGAAACCAACACTTTTTGTTCAGATTGATCATAGAAGTAGTATCCTATGGATTCCTTAGGATAACCTACAAAGTAGCATAAGTTAGAATGAGATTCTAACTTATCTCCCACTGTCCTCTTCACGTAAGCAGGACAACCCCAAATTCTTAAGTAAGAATAACTAGGGATTTTACCATGCCACATTTCATAGGGCGTTTTAGGGACTGACTTAGAGGGAACTAGATTCAAAATCTTTGCTGCACTTTCTAGGGCATAACCCCAGAAAGAAGGTGGTAAGTCAGTGAAACTCATCATGGAACGAACCATATCAAGTAAGGTTCGATTCCTTCTCTCATAAACTCCATTAAGCTGAGGAGTTCCCGGAGGAGTCCACTGAGAGATAATCCCATTATCTTTGAGATGATTAAGGAATTCTTCACTAAGATATTCGCCCCCTCGATCAGATCGAAGTGCTTTGATCTTGTGACCAGTTTGGTTCTCAACCTCCTTTTGAAATTCTAAGAATTTCTCAAAACCTTCATATTTATACTTCATTAAGTATACATAACCATACCGACTAAAGTCATCAGTAAAGGTTATGAAATACTGATGATTGTTTCTAGTGCTTACACTAAGCGGTCCACAAACATCAGTATGGATCAAATCGAAAACCTTAATGGCACGTTCCACAGTTCCTTTAAAAGGGACTTTGGACATTTTTTCCTTTGAGACAGGATTCGCAAGAAGTTAACTCCTTAAGATCATTTTCAGAGAATGATCCTAAAGTTTTTATCTTGCTAATTCTGTTCTTGGAAATGTGTCCTAATCTAGCGTGCCATAAGGGAGCTGAAACTTTATCATCTCTCTTACGCTTCGTTTCTCGTTGTATATTCATAATATTGATATTCTGAGTTAGATAAAGTCCATTACTTAGAGTACCGATGTGAACGGAAGAGTTGTTAATATAAGTTTCATAACCTTCACAATCTAAAATTGGAATAGAAATTATATTACGAATAATGCTCGGTACACAAAGGACTTTATTTAAGACTAACTCAAAACTACCTAAATCTAATCTAATTGTTCCTAAAGCTCGAGCTTCAACATTTGAGCCATCGCCGATGTTCAAGACACATTCTCCTTCTTTGAGTTGTTGGACTTCACTTAGCATCTGTAAATCATTACAGATATGAGTTCCACAACCGGTATCACGTACCCAAGAACTAGAATTAATAGAAAGATTTACTTCAACGAGAAAGATACCTTTCTTTAGAGTAACCTTGTACTCTGGGCAGTTTCTCCTCCAATGTCCCGTTTTGCCACAATGGAAGCAAACATCCTCTTTCTGATCACGCTTCTTCTTTTGGGCCTTCCCCTTCGAAACGCCACCAATGGGCCTAAGGGGTTACTTCTTCTTCTTTTGGGCTTTCTTGCCCTTACCTTTAGAAGGCCTAGAAGAGGAAGATGGAGCATTCACCATCAAAACCTTATTGTCCTTCTTGATCGTGCTTTCAGCAGTCACAAGCTGACTAATCAACTCAGCTACAGTAGCACCAGCATGATTCATATTGAAGTTAAGGACAAATGGGTTGAATGATGGTGGGAGCGAAGCTAGCAACAAATCCACTGAAAGCTCATCTTTCAGTGGCATGTCCATGGAAGCAAGTTTCTCAGTAAGGGCGAGAAACTTGGGTCCATATTCATGGACACTTGAACCTTCCCTCATTCTTAAGTGGAACAATTCCTTTGAAGTGTTATACCTTGTAACACGTTCATGAGGGCGGTAAAGTTGCTCCAAGTGGTCGTAAATCTCGCAAGCGAATTCCATGGCCTCATGTTGCCTTTGCAAGTCCAGAGACATGTTAGCCAACATAAGGCAACGGGCTTGGAGATTATCATCCTTCCACTTCTGAATCGCGTCCCGCTCGGCCCGAGTGGGAGCCTCCCCTTCGGGACTAGGCTCCCCTTCGAAGAGAACATAAGTTCTCTTCTCAGAATCTAAAATGATTTTTAGATTCCTCAGCCAATCAGAATAGTTGGGATCAGTCAACTTGTTTGACTCGAGGATCGATACAAGAGGGTTTTTGGTTGCCATTTCAAAACACGTAGAGAATCACAGAATCTACGACCTAAATGGTAAAACAGAGAACTAGTGAGCATGCTGAATTATAGCGATATACAAAAGATAAGGTCTTTAATCTAATGTAGCTCCCACTGTTTTTCAAAGATCTATAATTCCCAAAGATCTAAGAGGAACACGTTTCCCAATGGGTACTAAGATCCTAGGCATTTTACCTCGAACCCACGACTCGCGGACATTCTAAGTAAAACCCTAGGTAGGTACAACTTACCAATTCTAACAACTTTAGAACTCTTAGTAATTGTTTTTTGCATCACCTATCTTTCAATATGGACCCACGACTCGTGCGACATCCATATTTACTTAGGCGTTAAGCTAGACCCATCAATCACAAGATCATGACCAAAACTTAGTTCGAACGACCCACGACTCGCGGACATCGTCCTTGCTAAAATTGATCACGAAATATTGATCATTTAAAAGGATCAATTAGGTAACTAAGAACTAATAAGCTCCACTAGCTATCCCACGACTCGCGGACAATAACTAGTTTCACTTACTAAACTTAAAACCTATTGATGGAATGCTAGGAATTTAATTCAAAATTTGCATCTCGAATTAAACACCTATTTGTTCGAAATTAGCTTAATATTTAATGGGAATTTTCGAATCAACCGGAGAGTTGTCCGGTTCGACCTCACCAACATATAAGTTATCCAATTTTATTAGTCTTGATTAATACAAGTACACTTAAATGCATTTCAAACAAGCACATAAACAGATAACATGTCCTAGCATGATACTAACATGTAATGATCATGGGTTCTACCTATCTTATGCGTGATATGTGGGAGCCACTCCACAATCACAAGTTCTAACATACATGCCACATAAACAGTTTAAATCACATAAGGGAAAGCGGTAACAAAATACGAGCCCTATCTCTATTACATTTTTACAATTGAGATTCCCCTCCCTAACATTTTGAGGGGTCTTCACTTATGGCCTCCTTGTTACTTGAATGTGGTCCATCTTACTCCATGGGTGCATTGTCTCCAAAATGAAAATGAAACCTCACCACCTATCTCTACTCTCAAATTACAATAAAAAGAAAAAGACATAAAGTAATAAGGCTCAATCTTCATATTGGCCTTAGACAATTACACGGGGTATACCCCTGCCTCAAAAACAGTAATATGGAAAGCCACATAATAAATCACATAACAGCATGCACATAAGTGAGGCTCCAACCTCAATTGAAAAACGCAACTATAGGGCTCCAACCCCAATTTAAACCATCCATGTGCATAAATTAAAACCATACATAAGTCTAAACCCATTATCACCTAACATGCTTTTGCGAGAATTTAAATTTAGCCAATAAATTAAAATTTTCGTTTCAAGTCTTAATGACTTAAAACACGACTTGATGCGAGTCTTATTTATAAAAGTTTTCAATAAATCCCAAATTAGCAAAACAAATAAAATTCCAATTAATTTCTGAAAATTAATAATTTTATCAAAGATGTATTTTCCCAAAATATAAACCGTTTCAATTTCTCAAAAATCCCAATTTTAAGTTTTATTCAAAAATTAAAATAAATATTCAAAAATAGAATTTTAAAATTAAAATAACAATTGGGACTGGATTGCACGATAAAACGGAAAAACGGATTACGAAAAAACGAGGCCCGTACCCTGCATCGCAGCCGTGCGAGTGCGCGAGGCTCCTCCCGGCCGAGTGCGGGCGTGTGTGGACGGGGCACGCCTAGGCGTGCCCGGAAGGCCTCCCGCGCGGTTGCGGGAGGGTGCTGGGCGGCGTCGCCCAAGTGAGCGCCTGGGCAGGCGGGCGGCTGCGCGAGAAGCCCGCGCGCACGACGCCTTCGCGCACAGGGTTTCGCGTGTTCGTCGTAATCCTGGTTTTCGTTTCGTGTTTTCGTTCAAAAGCAAAACCAATCCAAGAAATCCAAAAATAGTTTATACAGTTTCAAATCTAAAATAGTTTTCAAAAATTAAATTTTGCAAAAACCAATTTTCAGAAACTTTCAGGAAAAAATACAGTTTCGTAATTCAAGCTTTCTAAAACAATTACAAATACTCAATCGCATCAAGCCTAAGAATTTCTACCAAATTCAGAATAATCGAGACGAATCAGAAACACGATTAACGAGGTGGCTCTGATACCACTTGTTGGAAAACACGAATCAGAAAGCAGCGGAAATTTAAAAATTTTCCCAACAAAAGGACCTTGGACTCGCAATCGTGTATCCAAATTCGTAGAGATAAGAAACTTACTTTTCTTTTATTCTTTCTTGAAGTGTTTCAAGCCACCCAAGAATGCTCTTCTCGCGGCTTGATCCCCTCTCCTTGGTAAAGCTCGAATCTTCAAACTTCTAACTTGAAGCTCTCTAGAGATAGTCCACCAACTTGACTACAATCTAACTAGTAAGGATGCTAGTTCTCTAGTTAGTGTTTAGGCTTAACCTAGGGTTTCGTTTATCTTGGAGAAAGGATGGTGTTCAACACATGAACCAAAAGAATTGCCAATTAGCTCTAAGGGGAGCTCGAGCTCCCCTATATATAGGTGAGGGAAGTGGCCGAAATTCCTAGTCCTTATGGACTAAGGATTTGGTCTCTCTCTCTCTCCTATTACTTGATCATCAAGTATTTTCCAACTTTGACTTTGAATTCTAATTCAAGTCAACTTTTAAGAGAACTAAAAATATCCAAACTATTTTTGGATAATTTTATACTTTATTTATTTAAAATAAATAACTTATTTTATCTAATTAATTAATTCATAATTAATTAGCTAGATTATTTTCTCCAAAATAAGACTTTCTTTTTAATTCAAAATTAAACCAAAGTCTATTAAATAATTAACACATTTAATTATTTAATATATATATACAATATATATATTTACACGTGTCACACACATGACCCACACGTGTGGTTTCACACGTGTGGAACCCTCTTGGCCCGATTAACTCGTTTAATCATTTTAAATCCTCAACTCATGTAACCAAGTTGTTGTGTGTGACCCTCTAGGTTCTCAATTCAATTAGCAGTGACCCTAATTAATTAATCAGTCCACAGATTAAACGACCATAGTCTAGCAACAGGTGTTTAACACCTAGCTGAATTGGAATGTTCGGATTCGACAGAACCTTTAAGTCATTGATTCATGTGAGATACAATCCTCATACTTACTATCTCTCAACCAAGATCTAGGGCAAGGGAATAATCAGAACCCTAATAATCCGGTCTTAAAGCTAAGTGCATTTCATATCCATTTGATCTCAATCCAAGAAACCCTTTTCTTGATGTCTTGATCTACTGCCTTGGCCAAGGACTCCATATAGCATATGAATGACTTACACAATAACAGATCACCTTGCATATGCAAGTGTAGGTCCTTTCTTGATTCTTATTCACTTTCATGAATCACTTGTGCAGCCCCAGCATAAGCCTTGAATCAGTTGTCTAAGGCGACACCCTTTAAAGCTTATACCTAAGACTGCAGAGTTAACTCATAAAGTGACAAGGAACCTCAAGTCTTAAGGATCAATTAATCACATCAATGACTCGTGAGATATTTCCTAATCTGGAAGTTTCTATTTCCTGAAATAGAAACTTCCTTTCCCATTTAGGAATGTTCTCACACGGGGCACCTCAGTGAACTTACTTATTAAAGTAAGCACCCTCATGTATCACCAATGTATCAACTATACACTTTGCACCTCCATGAAATAAGGTGGTCTTTCTTAAGGGAGTGATCCCACAAGCAAGCCTTAG